>CM024271.1:3320939-6226682 GCA_013621005.1 Aeschynomene evenia
TACATTCTCTATGAATGATATTGAACCCTTCAACAAATATTTTGATTCATGATTTCTGTAACCATTCTTCATATTTATCCTTAAAATTTTAGTGTAAGGGTCAAATCCTTTATGAAGAAGGACATCTCCAACTAAAGTTTCATCGTATTTTGCCGCGTTTATACACTACAAAATACAACTACTATAACAAGTGCGACGAGCCATACCTATCTATCAAGGAGTAAAAATAGATTTTCTTAAGAGGAAGAAGAAAGGAAAAAATACAATCTTGAACTCACAGACATACTATATAGAGCATTGAACACGGATACAAAGATCAATAAAGTTAATAAACATTATGAATTTACTACCATACATACACATTGAACATTTTATATTATGTGTTCATTTATTTTTAATAAATATCATGACTATATATAACATTATAAATGGAGTTATAACATTTATAATATCATGGAGTTATAAATGTTATATTATAACATTTACTATCATATATAAAATCATGATATTTATTAAAAATAAATGGACAGTTGATATAAATGTTCAATGTGTATATATAATAGTAAATTCATAATGTTTATCAACTCTATTAATCTGTGTACCTGTTTTCAATGCTCTATATAATATATATGTGAGTTCAAGATTCTATTTTTTTTCTTTCTTCTTCCTCTTAAAAAAATCCAATTTTATTTGGTACAGAGGTATGGCTCCTCGCACTTGGTATAGTAGTTATATTTTGCAGTGTATAAACGCGGCAAAATACGATGAAACTTTAGTTGGAGATGTCCTTCTTCTTGAAGGATTTCACCCTAAGGATAAATATGAAGAATGTCATCTGTGTGAGGATGAAATAAGAAGGTTTACCCTATCCAAAGATCTTGAATCAAAACATTTTGTGAATGGTTCAACATCATTCATAGAGAATGATTACAAATGCTTCATATACCATAATTATCAACATAACATGTGTTCATTGGATCCCACTGGACTAATCCGAGATAAATATAAGATCATCTATTAGACATTCTTATGACAATCAATATATTACATAGGAGCAACCGATTCCACGGACAACTCTTTCAGCACAATCTAGTTGTGTGTGATGGTAGGGGATTTAAGTTGAGTATTAAGGATCAGCTCATTTTGGATAGCCTCAAAGCTAAAGAACGATTGGATTATCTTATCACAACCCGATATTCAAAATTTGCATGATTCATTTATGGATCACATAAAAAAATACAAGATTCTAGACACATGTCTTGTATATTTGTTTAAGTTTATGAAATTGCATAAAACTACGTAAATTATTCTTTATTTATTGTTTGTTTATTTTTCTGTTGATGTTTTTTTTTTTCTTACATTCACTTTTTCCTTAAAGAGATGTTATTTGTTTATTTTGCAGAGAAACTCTAACAGATCATCCATGCTTTTGTGATCATGTCAAAAGGCTATCATACCTTGACTTAGTGTGAGTTTGGTAAAGCTTATTGAGCAAGTGCTCCTCCTCTCAAAAAACATAAGCTCTCTTTTTGTGTTTGATAACTCAAAAAACCAATGAGCTTTTGCTCCTAGCTTTTGAGAGGTAAGGGTGCTTCTAGGAGCTATTAGAAGTGGCTTTTTGAGAGCCACAACATTACCAAACCAAGCCTTAGTTAATCGAGTTATCTTATGCAACAATTCATTACGAGAGGATATCAACTCAAATTTACGGTACAATGATGTGATGTTATCCAATTGGCAGAATAAAATAATTGCAGTTCATCATAATCTTAGAGAGAATCTGTACCGCAACCCATTATTGAAGGATGAAAGCTATAATGATGTAACGTTCTTTATCAAATTTTACAGAACTACATGGTGTCATTATCCTAATAGGTAGGGTATGTATTATTTATTTGTTTATATTTTATTTAATTACTTTTAGTTTTGACTTTGACTTGTTTTTCTAAGATTAATGGGAATGGCTATGCGTCAGCGTGCTCAAAGTCATGAGGGATGATCACAGTCATTTCGTTGAATTACTGTTTGCTTTACCCATTGCTATGAGGGCTATAAACCAAGTCATATATCGTTTGTGAAGTTATTGAAAAAATACTACTGATAACATAGTATATATGAAAGAGATTCGAGACCAATGAAAAGTCAATGTTTTCTTTCTTGAAACAATGGTAAGAATATGATTAGTCATTGAGTAATATTACATCTTGCTATGCACTAATTTCTAAGACTTTTTAACTGCTGAATTAACCATGTACACTATTAATGCTAGAGACAAATGAGTATTAAATGTTTTTTTAATTGAGCTAATGGACCAATTATTTTACTCTTTATATTATATTGTATTTAAAGATAACTTTACCCTAAGGTTATTGGGAAAAAAATACAATATGTATATTCTAATTATAATTAAAAAAATAACAATTTATACATAAAATATTATACTTTTCTGTATTTGTTTTTTTTAACTCTGCTGCCCTAAAAATTAAAATCCCACCAAGACACATTGCTTAAAATAGAGTCCATCAAATATAGCTCAATTTGTCTCTTTTTCTACATGATTTGAGTTGATTTAGCTAGAAGCAAATATTGAAGAATTTGCCACCAAAAACTATTTTCTCGTACCGTTTAGGTCGCTCCATCTTCTGAACGTACAACCTTCAACCTTCAACTCCTGGTCGCTCCAGTAAGTATTACCTTCATCCCTCATTCACTCCATCTTTCACGAGTATGAAGTTTTATTTTTTGTCTTACTTAGCGTGTGATTGTTTTAGAGCAATTGTTAGGAAACTGCTCTGCTTCGCTGCTGCTACTTACTACTGAGCATTATTCTTCTGTTGCAACTTTATTTTTGAGCTCTCAAAGTGAGTTTTTATTTTTTATTTTCATAATATGAAGTTATATTATTGTTTTTGGACTCTATTCATACTTTTGAGGATGTGATTGGTTTAGGGCTGCTGATAAGAGCTCCTCTGCTTTGTTGTTGCTAGCGAGCGTTCTTCTTCGTAACTGGACTTCCTTGATACCTTATTTTTTAGCTCTCAAGGTGAGTTTTTATCTTTAATTTTCATAATCTGAAATTTTCATCATTGCTTTTGGGACTCCATAGATGTTATGTAATTACATTCTGTTAACATGGATTGGTTGATTAGTTTTTAGTTCTTAATGTGTATATATAATTACACTCAACCAAAAAAATGACCCTCCAACAACATGTGTTAGTTCTACCATTTCCAGCACAAGGGAATGTTAATCCTCTCATTCACTTGTCTTCCATATATATGTTAATCCAACAGGAAATAAGTCAAATTTCTATCTTATTTATTAAATTTTTATTTAAGTTCAAGAACAACCTAGCTATATTCTTTTTTCTAGATAGAAAATTTCAAGAACCACCACCAAGAATAAACAACCTAACTAAAATGTATCAACTTGAGATTGAAATATAAAAATTAATAGCACATAAAATCAAATCAAGAGAATAAGTATAATTTGAGTACCATTGAAGTGAGGAAGTGAGGATTTCCACAAGTTTTGCATTCATCGGTGAGGAGGGAATGTGTTGAAGGAATTGAGACACAACATTCTGAAATTCAGGTCTGCTCTTAGTCTCTCTTTCTAGACGTGCTTCCAAATCTATAATTTTTTGCTGCATGTGGGCAATGTTATCATTGGTAGAGTAAGAACGAGAGTCTTCCCCATCATGTCTTTGCTTTTGGGTTCCAAATACTTGGGAAGGACAAGGTCCATAACCCAAACCTCTTACTCTACCCCTTTCCAAGCACCTTACCAAGAGAATCATTTGGTGTAATTATTTGTGGACAAATTTCTTCACTCTCTAGTTGAGCAATCTTTTCCTGTATATTGACAAAATTCAAACAAAATAATAAATAAAAGAAACTGAAAAGTGAATATTCTTTGAAAGGTTAAAGTAAAACAAAAATAATTTATCGTGTTAATTAATAAGTTCTTCAATAGATACTTACACAAACAGTTTGTGTTTGAATTATTTGCATACGAGTCCTTTCTACTTTGATATGTGTGGCAATTAAAACCTTTCCTCTACTAACAGGTTGTCCACACTCAAGTTCCTGCACATGTTCAAAGTACTCATCATAACCAACATGATCAAAACAAGTTTAAATTAAAAAGTATTGTACAATAATTAAACTATCACCATCTCAATTTTTTTCCCATCAGCAGAACCGTGTTCAAATGCAAAATCAAGAAATCTTTGTAATGGTTGAGAAACTCTCCCTTCGAACACATTGAAATAGTATACTCTTGTAACTTTTATTGGATATAAAATGTATAAGAAATGTGATAGAGCATATCTTTAACACTTCATTATAATTATATGATATAATATACAAAACATATACCTTAGATAAAAGCCTAAAACATGTTTTTTGTCTTATGGTTTAACTTTCATCCTCCTATATCACACACATATGCATGTGTTCCAAGCAGGGTATCTTTTGCTAAATACCAATATATATATATATATATATATATATATCTCCAAGACAGAAACAGAACAATGAGACATTTTTTTACCTACATTCAATTTCTAACACTTTAGCATTGCTTTAGCAGTGAAACAGTGGAAGTGTGCTCAAGAGAAGTGAGGAAATTGTGCCAGCTGAAATCCCATATCACACACATCCCTGGAAGAATATAAAGTAACCACCAAATAATCAAATCAGCCATACGCCTTCCATACTGAGTATCAATAGACTAAGAATGCAGGAGCTACCGCCTTCCATACGCTCCATTGACATCCAAGATACTTGTAGTGGATGCTATGTGACGTTTAGCTGCTACTGAACATGCAAGAGCGACGCGGTTGAGCGGAGTTTAAATCAGGCTCATCCAACACACTCACATTGAAGGCAAACTCATCAAATCCACAAGGACTAGCTCTGCAGAGACCAGGGCTAGAAAGCTCCAAAGGAGGGTCAAAACTAGGCCTTGATGAAGAAGCATTGTTCACAACCCAACAATCAAGTAAGACATCATCTTCTCTGATCCCACAAGTGGTCAAATCTGAAGAAGCAATAGCCATAAAGCCATAACCTTTTGGAACCATTGAAGGGTCAAAGCCACCCCAACACTCCACTACATGGTTATCTTTTCGGATCCCACAGAAATGGTTAGCACCAGCAGAGAGTGAAACCAGCTTGACCTGACCCGCTGGAGGATCCGAATAAGAATTCGGGTCACCCCAACATTTCAACTCCCCTGAAGAGTTCGAAACGCCGCAAAAATCGCTTTTCTGTGCTATGGAAAGATCAAGCTCGATAAATAGTATCTTATTCTCAGTGTTTTCTCTTGTTATGTCACATGATACTTGACCGAGGCGAGGCTGAGCACGACGCGGCGGAGGGAGGCGAGATCGCGAGGCTGAGCGCGACGCGGCGGAGGGAGGCGAGCTTGCGAGGCTGAGCTTGAGCGACCGGTGAGCGCAGCGCAGAGAGCCAGAGAGAGGGTCGAAGAACGCAAGCTGCAGCAACCATCAGAGTTCAGAGAGACTGAGAGAGGGTTAGAGCTTAGAGGCGCCGTTCTGTGTGAGTGTGTGTGAGTCACTGAGAGAGGGAGAGAGGGTCAAGATGGAGTGTGTGTAATAATTTTTAGGGTTAGGGTAACTTGTTTTGGGTTGGGCCTATGGTGGGTCATGGGTTATATTAGGGTGGGCTGAGTAGTCTTTTAATTATTTTCATCCGGTCGGGACAGCCCGTCCCATCACGTTGCGGGATGACGGGATGTTTCGTCTCATCCCGTATTTAATACTGGATTGAAAAATACATCCCGTCACGAGATGGCAGAATGACGGGACATCTCAACGGAACGATCTCGTTTTACTACCCCTAGCCGAAGTTGTGTGATTTGGAGCACAGATTTGAGTTCTAATGAGTACGATGAGAAGTCCAAATTTGTTCTTGTGAATGATTGTATTCATATTGATGCTATCATTATCACCCACTTTCTTGATTCCATCATAAACATCTTCTTTCTGTTTTTTGGGGCAAATTAGGAGGATTTTGATGTTCTTATTCCCCTGTTTTTGTTTTTGTTCCTATGATGATATGTGTGTAATGTGTATCTTCTTTGTTAATAAATACTACTTCGTTATTTTTTAACCGTCTATTTTATATATTTTATAATTTTATTAATAATTGTCATTTTCAAATTTTAATGTAGCATTAAATATTTATTTTTTATTGTTCCCTTATTATATTAATGTAGAAGAAAGACTTATTGATATTAGTGTAGGAGAGACATTAATATATGAATATTATAGTAGTTTTAATTGAAAATTTTCTAAAATCAATACAAATCAATCATTTTCTTAAAAAACGCTATAAATAGAAAGTGGACACTTAATAAAAAATGGATAGAGTATCATATATTCATTGTTCGATTTGTTTCATATAGTATTAATAACGTCTTTAGTTTTTTATGTGATTTCTACTCTAACTTTTAAATTATTTTTCTATCATTAGTCTTACTGAATGTCTCGTGAACATCTAATATTAGATGTCAATATAACATAATGTGATGTCATCAAAAGAAAATTTATTTTGCAAGAAAAAAGATTTCAGAGCAATGCTATAATATATATATATATATATAGTTTAATTATAATGGCTAATAATGTAAATTTTTTTATACATTACTTTACAAGGTTTTTTAGTTAGTAAACTATTAAATTAATTGTGTATGCTAAGTTGTTAACACGTGTAAAACTATTTTTTAAAGAATAATTACTCCTTCCATTCATATCATTTCAATTATTTTTTTTCTACGATATTTTTTTAAAAAGTTATCATTCAATTCTCTTTATAATCATCTTCAATATTATTTATTTTTTTACCTATCATTATTAGAAAAATTCAAAAAATATAAATATAAATTAACAAAAGAAATAAAATGCGACTTGATGGCACTTCGTGCCCGACAAGACTACCTATATATACTACCTATATATATATATATAGGATTTAATTTTCATCCACTGATAGTGTAAAACTTTACACAGTCATTCAATCATGTATTGACACGTCAGTCATGATTGTGTTTTTTCTCTCTCACTATCTGAAAAGTTATACAAACGGAATGTTTTGATTGGACGATATTATAAAATATCAGTACATCAAAATTAAATTCATATATATATATTCGTATTTTGAGGATTTCATTCAATCCCAATCCTCTAGTTGCTCAGATACATATGACACTTTCTCTTCGTTATCACGTTTCTAATAAATACTTTTTCCAATTCAGACAAACATATATGGAGATGATTGCAGCCTTGAGAATTATTTGCCTAGACCTATTTTTCTTTATATGTACGTTTATTTTAATTATTTGCTCCAACAATGAACTTTGAAAATTAGAAATAAATTATCTTAGAGTGAGATAAATAAGTTTATGATATTAAATCTTATTTAAATAATTAAACTTAAAATATAATATTTCATATATGACTTTTTTCTATAACATTAATCTTGATCATCCAGCTTGGTATAAATTTATTCAAATAAGACTCTACCATATACACACACATTTCTAATTGAAAGTTATAGCTTATGTATAACTACTTCAAATACGGTTGACGCAATTGATAAGTAATTTGTTGTCTCTTAAGCAAGGTTTCAAGTTTGAGACTTGTGGATGAAAAAAATTTTGTGTTGAGAGTTTCACATATCATTCTCAGATATGTAATTCAAGATGACGGATTTGCCGGGACTAAACTCTGAATATCGTGGACGAAAAAAGAAATATATCTTATGTTTAACTACATAAAAAAGAAAATGCATGAACATTTCTCCAACATGTGTATCTGATCTCCATGTGTTTTTTCCCATAATTTCCTTTGAAAATGTGATGGATGATATAATTATTTAAGGAAAACTGAAATAACGTATTCTCTTTTTTTTTTCTCTTTTTTTTCATTTCCATATAACTCATACTTTTGGTTCTTTTGTGCTTTAGATAACTACATATATACATCACACAATCAAAATTGATGCATTATTGGGAAGTGAGGCTTCTACCTTGTGCCTAAAGCAAGAGAAAGGTTGAGAAAATGCATAACACAATCCTGAAGACAAGAACAAGATGGAGGTTCCATAAATCATATGTTATCAAGAAAAAAATGGTTTAATTAATAAGTCATAAGTTATATAGTTCATTCAAATTTTCAATTAGTTTATTATAATTTAAAAGTTTCAAGTGGGTCTTTATACTTTAATTATGAAAATTTTCAATCAGGTCGCTAAGCTTATTTAGCATTTTAAATAAGTCAAATCTAACATACTATTTTAAAAAAGGTCAAACTTAACGAAATATTTTTAAGTTTGATTTTTAGAAGTAGTAAATCGGTCCATGGATTTGATTAAAAAAAATTAAAAGTAAAGGGACCCTTATTGAAAATATCTAAATTATATGTACCAATTGAAAATTTGATAGAATTATAGGTAGCACTTACTAATTAATTGAAAAAAAATATATTTGCATACATCAAGTCTATTATTTTAGTTCTAGACATGAGAGATCTAACTAGAGGCTTCATATTTGAGTTATAGTTAAAATATTTCCACTTGGAGACCCTATCCAAACAAATTAAAGGGACTTTAGTTGGATGGAGTTGAATTAGACAAATTTCTAATAATGCAACTTGAAAAGGATAAATAATAAATTTATATTATTTTATTTCTAATTTTAGAAAATAAATTCTTTTATTACTTCCTCTGTTTTTTATTTGTCTGAAAATTAATTTTTCTTTTTTTATTTGTTTAGTTAGAAATTTTAGATAGCTTTTATTAATTTTTTCCAATTGTATTATAGTCATATCAAGAAATCGTTTCCGCTTTTCTAATTTTAGTTTTCAATAGAAAGAAATCATTTTCACAGTTGTGATTTACTCCTTTCGATCAATTTTATTTGTCTTTTTAGAAAATTTTTTAATCGAATATTATTTGTCATTTTAGAATTTCAAGAAAATATTTATTATTATTTTCTAATTTTATTCAAACAATATTCTCTTATCTCTTATAATAGTTATTGTAAAAAAATTATAAGAACAATTTTATCATTTTATACTTAGTTCTATATAAATTTCTGCATTTGAATTATTTTTTGATAAAAATGTAATTTTCTAAAATCTCAATTAATTATAGACGGAATGAGTCTTTACAATAAAATTTATTTGATTATTCAATAATGTTTGTCGTACAATAGACATATGTCCAATAAATATCCAACGTGTGTCATGCATGATATGAAATGTGCGTTATTTGTATAGCACACGTACGAATAGCACACATCCCATATCATGTATAGAATAAATTGGATATTTGTTAGATGTATTTCTGTTGTACGATAAACAATTGTTTGACTATTTGAGAGCATTTAAATGGGTTAGAGACTAAAAAGAGTCCCAAATTTGGATGGATAGCACTAAATGGGATTGTCCAAATTTTGTAAGAATCAATGACCCTTTTCTAATGCTATTTAGTCCATATGTTTTCACTTGACATGTTCATTGGAATGGATCATCCCATATGCTTAATGGATACATCTTTATCATTGATTAAGTTACTTTTAAAAATGAAAGTTAAAAAAGTAAAAAAATAATAATAAAGATATATGCACACAATCATGCAATTAAATATAATACTCATATCTCTCATTTTTCTTCACTTATTAATCTACATCTCCCTCTCTCTATTTTTTTCATAGATGTGTGTATTAGGTGTCCATCTCAAAAATTTCGAAAGAGGTGTTAAAATTAAATATCTTCATCCATTATCTTAAGATCCAACTTGTTTTATTTAGAACAATTACTAGATACTCATTTAAGCTTTAAGAAGTATATTTGAAGACAAATAAGTCTAGGCTTAAAATTAAAGCCACCAAGTGAACATATTAGGGTATTCAAATTATGGAGACTATTTTATCCCCAATATATTTTTGAAGGATCAAAATGACAAATTATTTTTATAAGGATTGAGACATCGATAATCAAATCCTACACGCGTGTTTTAGTCCGTCTTACTTTTTATTGACTTTGACGATAGAGTTAAGATAGTTATAAAGTTAGTGTTAGAGAAGTCAAAGACACAATGACTCTAAAGTTAACTCCAAACACACTCTCACATATTCGTGTATCCATTCCAATACAATAACGGCTCTAAAATTGAAGTGAACAAAAAATTAATAATTTTGTTTGCTGTGTCATCGTGACTTTATCCCAATTCCATTATGACACATATCAAGCATTTTATAGAATTATTTTTTTACTAAATCTTTTAACTCTGCCATTAAAATAAGTGAAAACAAATAATACAACTTAGAGTATTGGGAGAGTAACACCAATAATTTCATCTATCACAAATGAAAAATATCTTTCTTGGTATATACCTCACACATTAATGTCCATTCTTGCATGTTTCCTTCACTAGTAAAGCACACGCATGTTTTCACTCACTACCATACAAACTCTGTTTTCTCTTCATATAATGAATTCCTCTTTTCTTAATTTTCTTTTTCTCATTCAAATTCCTATCTATAAATACACCCACAACCTCTTCTTAACTACCACACCACCACTTTCCCATTTCTTCTTCAAACCTCTTATATCTTTCTTTCAACCTCACATACACACCTTTAATCATCTCATAACCCTAATTTCAACACTAGAATGGCACAACAAATAAGTCCAAAAACCAAATCTTTTACACTTATAGCTATTATCATTATATATGAATTAGTACTTTTTGTCTTCAAAATTAGAGCAACAAAAGCATCTTCTTTTGAAACATTAAATATTGTCAATTTTGGTGCCAACCCAAATGGTGAAATTGATTCCACAAATGCATTTATTAGTGCATGGAATAGAGCATGTAGCTCAATAGCACCATCTACTATATATGTTCCACAAGGAAGATTCTTAATTGGTAATAGTGTGGTGTTTAAGGGGCAATTCTGCAAGAATAATGGCATAACTATAAGAATTGATGGGGCAATTGTTGCAAATTCAAATTATGGAGTTATTGGAAATGATGGGAATTGGTTGCTATTTGATGATGTTAATGGGGTTTCAATAATTGGTGGAGTACTTGATGGACAAGGCAATGGTCTTTGGGATTGTAAGAGATCTGGCAAAGGGTGCCCAATTGGTGCTACGGTATGACTTTCATTTCTTTTTTAAGCAAAACCAGCGATCATATTAGTTACGGACCTGCATTTTTATTATTTGTTTATAGGTTTTGCTAATAAGTGTTTTTAGGGCACTTGTTAAGGAAGTAAAATATAAAAGTTTTATCTTTGAAACACTTATTTTTATATGCAATGGACCACCATTATATTTTAAAATTTTTTAAAACTTACTATTTGTAGTATTCTTAACAAGTGTCCTTAGGGTACTCGTTAGCAAAACTTTTTTTTTATTTAATTATACTTTCATATTTTTATTATTTTATTATAATTTAATAATTATATATATTAAAATTAAATAGATAATTAGTGGAGTTGAGATGGTAGAAAAGTAATTATTATTTTTTATCTATTTTTAAAAAATTAACTATCTTAGTGTGGACACCAAAAAATACATATGTTTAAAGAATTTTTTTATATAATAGTATAGATGATACAAATTATTATTATTATTAAGTTTAATTAATTCACATGTTTATATGGTATCATCAAATTTTCAATTGAATTCTTATAGTATAAATTTTTTTTAATAAGAATGTCTAGCCTCATTTACTATTATAAAAAAGTCAAATGTAACATAATATTACTGAAATATTTTATTAAGTTTAAATCTTTATAAGAATATTTCGTTAAATTTGATCTTTTGGTAACATTAAATGGGTCTCAAGGACCTTATTGCAATTCCTTTAAAGTATAGGGACTTCAAATAAAAATTTGATAAAACTATATCGAAATGCGAATTAATTAAACCTCATTTAAATTAACAATAATGTTTGTCGTACAATAAAACTACGTTCAACTAGTATCCAACATGTGTTAAACATATAATATGGAATGTGTGCTATATTTATAACACACGTACCTATAACACACATTCCATATTATGTATAACATATGTTGGATACTAGTTGAACGTATTTCTGTTGTACAACCAACATTATTAATTGAACTTACTAATCTTAATAACTTGAATGGAAATAACAAGTTTTAATTATTTTCTTGTGCAGAACTTAGGGTTTACAAATTCCAGAGACATTATTATCAATGGGTTAACCTCTCTAAACAGCCAAATGTTCCATATAGTAATAGATAGATGCCATAATGTGAAAGTGCAAGGTGTTAAGGTCTCAGCTGCAGGGAACAGTCCCAACACTGATGGAATTCATGTTCAACTCTCATCAGATGTTACCATTTTCAGCTCCAACATTGCAACCGGTGATGATTGCATCTCAATTGGCCCTGGAACAACTAATTTGTGGATAGAGAATATTGCTTGTGGACCAGGTCATGGAATCAGGTAATTCATAATTATCTGTCAAAATTTCTTGTTAGTACAATAAAAAATCAATCAATTCAGTGAACAACTCAATTTCGGACTTTTGGTGTTGCATATTGTGTATCGATTGGAGTGCATGTCACTCCAATTTTGATTGGTTGACTGGATTGACTGAGTTTTGGTTGTACAACTAGCAACACTTATTATCTATCAGTAATGTTTGGTGTGCATAATATGTGATATATGACGTGTATAACATGTAATATATGTTGTGTATAATATATTGATTGTTTTTCAATCCTTATTTTTAACAATTGATGGAAAAATTAACACATGAATTAAATATTTTCAAAATTTAGGGTTTAAAGTACAATAACTTAATTTAGAGAGGTAAAGTGCAATTTTTCCTATTTCTACTTATTTAAAAATGAAAATCAAATCACCCTAACAATATCATCAAAGATTTGTATTGGTATACTATATATATCTGTATATCATTGACATATATATACCTAGCTATTTATTTAGATATGTTTATGACATTATTGGCTCAATATGTGGCATGCAGTGTTGGAAGTTTAGGTAAAGAAGTTGAAGAGGCTGGTGTGCAAAATGTCACAGTTAAAACAGTAACATTCACAGGAACAGAAAATGGTGTAAGAATTAAGTCTTGGGGGAGACCAAGCAATGGTTTTGCAAGGGACATCCTTTTCCAACATGCTACCATGATTAATGTCCAAAACCCAATTGTCATTGACCAAAATTATTGCCCTGATGACAAGGGTTGTCCTGGTCAGGTCAGTTTTCCCTTGGAAATTATTTTCATGTAATCTTATAATAATGTTTGTCGTACAACAGAAATACGTCGAACGAGTATCCAACGTTTGTTATATATAAGACGTAATGTGTGCTATACGTATGTGTGTTATACATATAGCACACATTACATCTTATGTATAACACACATTGGATGTTCGTTGGACATATTTATGTTATACGACAAATATTATTGGTAATTTAGTGTCCTCATGAGCCCATCTTCGAACACTCATGAACATTTAACGAAAAAAATGTAATTTTACGTGTAAAGTTTCTTTATAAAATTTGTTACTCTAATTTTATCTTCATACAAAACATAGTATATTAGAGTATATTATTTGATAGGGGCAAAATTGGAATAAAATATTTTTCAATTAAGCTTCTTCATCATGTGTAATTTTACAAGCTTATTCATGAAAATTTTTACCCCAATTTAACTGCTTAACTAAATATAGACTTAGAAGTGTATTTGGTACAAGAGTAAAAATAAGTTTGATTCTAAAGTATCGCTCAATTTCAATTGGATCCCTATAATTTGTAATTATTCCTAAACAATAATTTCAATCATATATCCCTATAGTTCAGATACTTTTAATTAAATCCCTATATTACAAAAAAATTCAATTAAGTTTTGAATTTAATTTTCATCCAAACAATATACAATTTTTTTACAGTCATTCAATCGTGTGCTGTCACGTCGGTTATGATTGTGTTTTCTCTCTTTCACTACCTAAAAAATCATACAAAAAGAGTGTTTTGATTGGATGACTGTCAGTGTATCAAAATTAAACTCTTAAGTTTTTATAATATACAAAAAAAATCTCAATCACTTCCTATAATTTTCATCTATTGGCATGCACAAATAAATGTCCAATTAAGCTAACTGCAATTTCATCATTTTCTTTGTATCACAAAAAAGCAGGTTTCAGGAGTTGAAATCAG
The DNA here is from genome assembly GCA_013621005.1 of Aeschynomene evenia. Taxonomy (NCBI): domain Eukaryota; kingdom Viridiplantae; phylum Streptophyta; class Magnoliopsida; order Fabales; family Fabaceae; genus Aeschynomene; species Aeschynomene evenia. Next base: position 3,335,194 of record CM024271.1, read on the forward strand.
TAATGTTATGTACCAAGATATTCATGGAACTTCAGCAACAGAAATTGCAGTTAGATTCAATTGTAGTCCCAAGAATCCATGTACTAAAATAACATTGGAAGATGTTATGCTTACTTGTGAGAACAAACAAGCCCAATCTTCATGTAATCATGTTGGAGGAATCACTTCTGGTTTTGTTCAACCCAATGGTTGTTTTTGAAACAAGTTGTATTCTCTAAAATGATTGAAACTAGGAATTTTACATTTGAATCAATAAAGTGATGAAATGAGTCTAACTCCAATTTTTTATTGATTTACTAATATAATCTTCTTACTTTACTCTTTGGTCTTGTTTGATGGATTGCATAGGATGAAACATGATAATATTATAATATGATAGTATAGTATAACCAATACATCATATAATTCTTTATCCATTAATACTTATTATACAACAGAAATATATTCAACTAATATTCAACGTGTGCTATATGTCATATATAATGTGGGTCATATGTATAAACATTACGTATGACATACATTACATATATATCATATATAACATATGTTGAATATTAATTAGATGTATTTTTGTTGTACAAGAAACCTTACTAGTTCTTATCAATAATGCTACGTATACAACAGAATTACGTTCAACAAGTATTCAACGTGTGCTATACATAATATGAGATGTGTGCTATTTGTATAGCATACGTACATATAACATATATACGTATAACACACATCTCATATAATGTATAGCACATGTTGAATACTTGTTAAACGTATTTATGTTGTACGAGCAATATTATTGTAAAAATAAATTAATCATATAAGATTATAATATATATGTAGCTCCAAACACATGACATGATGATATTAATTAATACTCTGAAATCTTATACTATCCATCAAACACACACCTTTATGTGAATACTAATATTTAATATATTATGTACATTTTATAATATATACTGTCCACACTGCATAATATTTATTATGCATAACATATTAATCTTTTGACTATTTTTTATTCTATTTATAACAATGCTCTAATAATAATAATAATTAACAATCAATAATGTTTGACGTACAACAGAAATACGTCCAACTTATATCTAATGTGTGTTCAGGGGCGGCTTCTCGTTGTTAGCATGGGGCGATGCCCCCCTAAAATTCTAATTTTTTTTAAAAAAATAAGCAAAAATTTATTTTTGCCCTCCCCTAATTTTATTTTCTACGCTTATTTGACTAATTATTATTTAACACTCCATATTTCATATAAATATTTGTTCTAATTACTAATTTTTCATATTTTCGGGTCCAATTTTAACTCATAAAAAGATAAAAATTAAAAACTTAAAAACTATTTGGGCTCCCGAATTTTTTATTGAAAAAATTTATGTCGGTCTCCCGAACTTTTTATTGAAAAAAATTTATGTTCGCCCCTCATAAAAATTGTCTCTAGCTCCGCCCCTGCGTGTGTTATCCAGGTTACAGGATGTGTGTTATACGTATAGCACATATTATGTAACATGGATAACACACATTGGATACAAGTTGGACGTTGTACGTCAAACATTACTGATTAACAATACTGCAAATAGAAAAAAGTTCAATTAACAATCTTACGCAGTTTCTTCACCGCTTGGACCAATCAAAGTTACCTTTGGAATGTGTGCTATCTTAGACCAGTCCTCCCCAGTTCCTTCCTTACACCTCTTCTTCAATGTTGGGCAGAACTCAATACTCAGAGCTTCAAGTGAAGAAAGATGTCGTACTCCATCAGGCAAGAATCTCAACCCTCTACACCAGCTAATCTTCAAAAATCGAAGGGAACATAAGCCTTTCATACCTTGCTCTAGAAAAGACTCAAGCTCATCACAAAACTCTATTGCTAGAGACTCCAAGGCATTGAGTTTTGTGATTTCACATGGCAATTCCTTCAATTTTTTGAAACTTAATATTCTCAGATGTTTCAGACTCGTGAGGTTATTCAACATTCCCTCTGGGAAGGATGTCATGCCTTTACTGCCCGCAAGGGAAAGAGAATCAAGAGTGTTGAGACAAGAGATTGACTTGAGCAACACGTTATTGTTACATCTCGAAACATAGAGGTCTTTGACACATGGAAGGAACGATAACTGAAGTTTAGGGCAATCACAGACTTCCAAAGAAGAAAGACGGGGAAACATGTCCCTAGTTTCCATTTTCAACAATCGCTCCAGATTAGGCAACTCCTGCACTACGAGTTTCTCTAAAGATGGGAAGGCTTTGATATTCATACCATCATAACTTTCATCACCGTCCACATACTGCACATATTTCATCAAAGATAAGTGAAGTGTTTTCAGATATGGGAGTTTACCAAGTGATGGAAGTTGCAGACAATTCTCACAACAACTAAGTCCAAGAAAAAGTAAATTGTTGAGAATTGAAGAGTTGTTTCTCATCCAGCTCGGCCATTGCAGTCCTTTGTAGTCATCTATTTCCAACAACTTGAGATTTGGGTGAGGTTGAAGCGCTTTAAGTACTTGCCCAGCATCAGTAGCATGTGACTTGGTTTCATCACTCTTTTTCCATGACAAGCTTAACCCTCGGAGGTCTCTTTTACCTTTCAGATTGGCATATTGAGGATCAGATAATCTGCCAACATTTCCTAGGCCTTCGATTCTTAGTTCTCCTTCCAGATTCAGGTCACCTAACTCTGCCAAACTATGCCCTGTTTCTGTCTTGACAATGTATACACTTAATGTTCTCAGATGAGAAAGCTTGTGAATGTTAGGGAACATATGAGAAAGCCACTTACAATGTTCGATGACAAGATGCCTGAGATTCTTTAAGCGAGTCAAGTGCTTTGGTAGAGAATGAAGTTTCGATAAGTTGATCAGTTTCAAGACTTGTAAATTACACAAATTGCAAATAGAATCTGGAAGAGTCTCTATCCCCAAATGATAAAGTTCCAAGTACCTCAAATGGGTTAGATTTCCGGGTAACAAAGACTCTAAAGAACTTGTACATAAAACACGTATAGAACTTGGAATTCGAAACCCAATAGAAATTGGAATTCGAAATTGAATAGAATTAGGCTCGAAAAATTCAGGCTGCACATATATAGTTCGCAAGGAGTCAAATTTCTCAAAGGCTTCCTTGTTCAATAATGTTGTTTGACCGCGATTGCTAAGACAAATATGATGTGTGTTTCTTGGCAAGTCTATCAAGTTTTTTTTGTCCAAAAACACACACTCTTTCTCCGTAATTGATTGAGAAAGATCATGGACTAGATCATGCATCTTGAAAGAAACATAACATAAATCATCGATCCTAACATCTTGAAAAAATGATTTTCGATACAGTTCATTCCAGACTATGTCGCCAACCTCCTCCACATCTAAGTTCTCCCGAGATGAAATAAAGTTGTTAGCCATCCAAAGATGAACCAAATCTTGCTTCTTGATTTCTCTATCTTTGGGAAATATGGCACAAAAAGCAAAACATTGCTTTGAAGTTGGGGTTAGATGAAAGTAGCTCAACCTCAAGGCAGGCAAAATACCATTCTCTTCCGGCAGAGTCCAAAGCTCACTTTTCAAAACATCAAGCCATTGTTTCTCCCCACTCCTCGTGCGCATTACACCTCCTAGTGCTTGTGCTGCAAGAGGTGACCCTCCACACTTGTTCACTATCTCCTTGCCTATTTTCACAAGCTCTGCATGCTCTTCTCTATCAATTCCAAATGCACGATGTTTGAATAGTGACCAACAGTCTTCATCGGATAGACCTGACAACTCATGAGCTTGGCATGTGCCCATAATTGATGCAACATCCATATCGCGAGTGGACACCAAAATAGAAGAACCTTTGGATCCACAAGACAACACAGATCTCAACTTATCCCATTTATCTTGGGTTAATCCGAATTTAAAGTGCTGATTTTCTTTCCAAACGTCATCTAAAACCAATAAGTACCTCTTGCTTTGCAACAATTCTTGTACTTTTTGTTCCATTGCAGATAATTCAAAGATGTCACACTTGTTTTTCTTGACAGATTCTATAATGGAACGCAGAATCCCATTCAAAGAGAAATTGTCAGAAACACAAACCCAGATCTTTAAGTTAAAATGGCTACTCACACCGGGATCATTGTAGACCAACTGAGAAAGTGTTGTCTTTCCAAGACCACCTAAGCCAACGATGGGATAAATGGAGATGGAGATGGAGTCAGAGCTCTGTGCTGGGCCAAGAAGAAACTGCAAGACTCTCTTCTTATCTTCTTCTCTTCCATAAACTTGAGGACTAGTGATGGTTGAACCCGTTAGACGCCATTCAGCTACTTCACTTGGCCTAATCACACTAACACCTTCTCTTAGACCAAAATCGTTCTTGGCTTTAGCAATTCGATCCAATCTCTCCATCATCCTTTTCAGCTTGTGTCCAACTCGGTAGCGAAACATGATGTTCTTCGGTTTGAAAGAGGATGGAGTCGCATGTTGAAGGGGTTCGGATTCAGAAGAACAATCTTCAAGGATATCTTCCATCACATGTGCTGCATCTTTGAGTTCTCGTAGCCAATCTTTAACTGCAGGGTCAATCATTTGTCTCTCTTCGGCATCTTCAAGAACATCCCTTATGAGAGTCAGAGTGTCTCTTAGCTTTTCAGTCTTCTTTTTGAGTCCAGAAAACATTGCAAATTCATTTTCGATCAAAGAGATGCATTGCTTTAACACAGCTCCAAGTATGGCATTAGCCATCTTCAAAAGATCTGAGTAAGAAAAAAGAAAGATGATTATAATTATGAGAGAATATTGATTTTGGTTGATACATTGAAGGGTAAACCAATAAAGTAAACATAGCATGCCGCGTGATATCTTAATCCAATGAGAGTGTTGGAAAGTGGGGTCTCTCTGTTAAAGACTATGTGAGTATGTGACCAAATGGAGTCAATGAACGAATTGCCAAATGCAGTAGTGTCTATTCTACGAAATAACAAGGAAGCAGCCTCTATGATGCGATGCCTTAATCAATCAACATTGCTATTTCTTGTTCGAGATGACATGTTGACATCAATATGTATATGGGATGGACATCCATAATTGATGCCAAAATATTGCAGAAATGTTTGTCGTACAACAAAAATACGTCTAACGAATATTTAATGTGTGTTATATATAAGAAGTAATGTGTGCTATACATATGTGTTATACATATAGCACACATTACGTCTTATGTATAATACACATTGGATGTTCGTTGGACGTATTTCTGTTGTACAATAAGCATTATTGAAAATATTGGTATTGTGATGCCAGCCAAAATAATGACCTCTGATACCAAATTATTATGAATGTCAAGTCCATACATTCTGTATAGATGTTAATCTAGTATTACCCTTCTTGTTCCATACAATCAAAAAGTGATTTTCACCAAAACAAAAAAAAATACTTTCTAGTTACTTTTATGTGGTGTGTGGTGCATGCTACACCTTTTTTATTGTTCTCTGTTTTATAGATAATTGGATGGTGTATGGTTTCTATTGTAGTAATTTTTGTGGCTGCTCTTACAATGGTTCAGGTTAGATTTACATGTTTTTTTTCTTCAATAATTTAGTTTATGTTTAGGCCAAGAGATTTTTAATGAAGTCAACCTTTCCGTAGCTGAATGGTATACTTCTTATGTATGTTTTGAAATTACAAATTACTTCAATTGGAAAAAAAAAGTTACTTTTAAATTGTTTAGCTTTCCATGAAATTACTTATTTTCTTCTTGAAATGCTACCTGTTGATAGGTTAGTTTGTAAATAGGAGCGCTATTGGAGCACATTTCCATGAATTGCCAACATATTTATTAAGAAGAGCCGGACCTTGATGCAGCATTGAAAGGAAAATGCTATTTGTATATACAATAATATACATCCATCTATTTTCAATTCATTTAAAAAGTTGACAACTTTTATGAATATATTGACAACTTGCCAATATTTTTATAAAAGTTGCCAATTTTTGAATAGGTAGAAAATGGATGAATGACACTATGCTATGTACAAATAGCATTCGCCGCATTGAAAAGGTATCAATTTTTTGTGACAGTTAAATTTGAATTTGATTTATTTATTGCATTAAAAGACTTAAATTAAGTCGGTCTATGCCAAGTTTTATTGCAAAACTTAGAATAGTCGATCCCAAGCCCAAATCATCATTTATCAGCCACAAATTTGACCCTAAATTAAGTTCTTTATTCAAATTGGCCCTAAATCTTAGTTAGATTCTTAAAAAAGTTGAAATAAAATTATTGAGTAATGTTATATGTATACTGTAAAATCAGATATTATATGTGAAAATTTTATTTTTAAAATTATCAATTCAACTTTTTTAAGTATTGGATTAATATATAATATTAAAAGTTAGATTAATAGTTTTAAAAAAGTTAGATTTGTGTATATGATGACTAATAATGATTAATTTTATGGTGTAAAAAGAAGAGTTTAAGTTTGATGCATTTACACTTTTATCCAATTAAAACACTTTGTTTGTATGACTTTTCAGATATTGAGAGAGAAAAAACATAATTACGATTGACGTGATAACACATGATTGAATGATTGTGTAAAAAATAGTTTACCTATAGTTAATGAAAATTAAATCCTAAAAGAATATTTCTTTAAAATATTAGATAATACAAAGTTTCCTACCAAAACAATATGATATAAAGTTAAAGCTTTCACAATCAAAGTATTGGCCATATAACCACAACGACAAATGACAAACCAACAACTTAAACCATGACCAAAGAAACAATACCAACTATATATGTAAGCAATGACTCTATATGCATAGTTAAGTCCCTTAGGAAAATAATTTTGAATATTTTATTTTTTAGTTTTGATATTTCCAGAATTTTTTTATTTAATGGAGGAGTAGCAAGATTTGGTACAGATACGAAATCAATGAAAGAAACTTCAATAGTCCACCTTTTAATTGAATATTAGTGGCCGGCTTAGAAAATAAAAATGAAAATAAAAAATAGATGCAAGAGTACAAATGAATAAGGATCATTTTTAGGGTGGGTACAATATTTTTTATTGAAGAAATATTAGTATTTTTTAAATATGAGTTAATATTTTATGTTTATTAAATGAGTTTAAGTATAAGGTTTTAATTTTTATCCACCAACAATGTACCATTTTTTATACAGTCATCCAATCATGTGTTGGTACATCAGCTATGATTGTATTTTCTCTCTTCCACTACCTGAAAAGTCATACAAACAGAACATTTTGATTGGACGACCGTGTAAAATATATTTACATTGTCAGTGCATCAAAATTAAACTCTAATTATAATATACTGATAATACAAAAAGTTTTATATTATCACTCAATCACATTTATCGATTCATAAGATTTTTTAATTAGTTAGTAATGGTTTGGTTAAAAAATTAATAAATTTATGTCCATGAGTTTGTACTTTTGACTCTTAACAATTAGTGATGTTTCTAAAATACATGTGAAGATACATTTTTACTTTTTAAAACTAAAATATCTAATAAAATCTTATATATTAGTAAATATTTTAAATTCTTTTTGAATTAATAGTTGCTACAATAATTTATATGAAATTAACATTAATTTTATTTTATCAAATATATATAACTGCTGCAACTATGTTTGAAAAGCTAAAATAAATAAACAACTTTTAAAAAACAACAACAATACTAAACTCATTCTTATTCTCTTTGCACTTTTGTATTGTTACCATAGAATCATTTTCCTTATAGAAAATATTAACAATTGAAAAAAAATTATTTTTTATGTAATCCAAGTGTATAATCATCTGATAAAATATTTAATATTAACGTCTAATCAAATATTATCCATAAATAAAAAAGAATTTAACTTAGATACATCAATAATGTAAATTTATTGTACATTATAAATTAATAAAAATTCAAGAAAATGATAAAAAGAAATTCATTAAAAACAACCTTATATAATAACTACTCATCATAATTTAACATGCTATTCAATTAATCTCAAGTAAAAATAGATGTTTTTAGATATATGGGTAAAACTCTTTTTATATTAACATGTAAAATAAGAGCACTTATACATGCATGTACACTAAAAGTAAAATTAAATTAGCCATCAATATAAAAAGTTGATTAAGTAAGTATAAATGTTGAATTATATCAGTATAAAAATTATCATGATCTAAATATAAAAATTTGAATATAATATTAGATTGAGTTAATATATAAGTTAATTTGAGTAATTATAAATGTTAGATCGTATTAGAGTTAAATTGAGCAACTATTTTAATATCAAATTTAGTGTACATGTAATATTTTATATAAATTAAATATAAGAGTAAATACTTTGTTTGGTCCCTCAAGATTAACACGAGAGACAAAATAGTCTCTCAAAATACAAAAAAATGACAATATGGTTCCTAAAGATTCGATGTAAACGATAAAATAGTCTCTCAAGATATAAAATGACAACATAGCCATTCAAGATTGAAAACTTATGATAATAAAATCCTCAACTTGTCCTAAATTTACAATTTTAAGGACTACATTATCCTAAATTTATAATATTAAAGGACCATGTTGTCAGCTTTATATTAAATAAACTATTTTGTTTATCATGTTAAATTTTAAGGGATCACGTTGTCATTATCAAATCTTAAAAGACTATTTTGTTCCGCACATTAATTTTAAGGGACTAAATAAAATCTGTCTTATATTGTAAAATAGGGTTAATGACTCTAAGAGTATGCCATGTGTCACTTTTAAATCTTATTGATTAGCAAATCAATCTTATAATCAAGACTAATCAATCTTATAGCAATGAAAGCAATTGATTAGCAATTACTTATGGATACAATAAAAATGCTAATCAATCATATTGATTAGCAAATCATTATAATGCTAATTCTTGAAATCATTTTACTTGCATTCAGTATATATATTGAGTATATATATTCTTGAAATCATTGACTGATTCATCCCAATTTATTCCAAATTTGATGAATGATTTTCAATCTTTGACTCAGAATATCTAATTGAATAGAGATGTCATGCTAGAGAAACAACTTACACTCCATTAGTGGCTGATCATGAGACCATTTCATTTCACAAGGTGATTCCTTTAAGGTATTTTATTTTTTTCTCCACTTCACTCATTTTTTTAGATTTTTCTCCTATTTCTCTTTTTATTTGAATTTGTCGTGCACAACCTCTATTTGCAGTTTCATTTAGGTTGTTGTTCTGTTCATTTTGTGTTATAGCAATTTCCACTGATACTCTTTTTTTATTTTGACTTTTGATTAGTTTAATTATTTTAATACTCTATATTACAAACATGATTGTTATTCATATTATGGTCATGGTGAGGTTAGGATGATGTTAATATTTAAGGAAATCATCAAAGTGTTAGCATTTCATAAAATATTTTCTTGACTGATGGGTTGTGCTATCTCTCTAATTGTGAAACATTTTCTTCTTTGTAACATGAGTTGTGTATTCAATCTTCAAAAGTATACAGGAAGAGAGGTGGAATTCAGTGATACAATCGTAATGATATGTTACTTTCTTAAAATAATTTTATACTATCTCTTCTCTCTTCTCTCTTAGTATTGTAAAATAGAGATAATGACTATTAAAGAATGTCATGGGTCATTCTAAAAATTTCACCTTTTCATCTAATTATGGAACATCTATTCATGCTAAATAAGAAATCTAGAATATATTTTTAATGTAACATATTATTATGCTAATCAAGGCTAATCAATCCTAATTAAACTTGCAATCATAATCAATTATTTATTTGCAATAATTATCAAGACTAATTATAATCAATCATAATCAAGGCTAACCAAAGTTTGATATTATTTAATTGTAATCAATATAAAAACATTATTTAATAGATTAGCATTTCACATATCAAGGTTTGCCAAAAATAATTAATTAGGGTTAATAATCCTAATTGAGCTTGCAATTATAATTCATAATTTATTTACTTCTTGCAATTTGCAAAGACATAATAATCAATGCTAATCAAATTACACTTACAATCTAATCAATTGTAATTAATAATCATTTTTATTTCATTAATTATTTAATATTTTAAACATAAAATTTGATATCATTCCGTGCATCGCAAGGGCTTAAAGAGTAGTATTTACTCTAAATATAAAATTATAGTTGTTAGAAAATTCAAAGAATATGAAATGAAAACCTACTTTCGTGGAAAAAGTCAAAAAACCAATGACACCCCAAATTTGTCCTTTTATAATCGAAAAGTTTCTTTCTTTTTCCACAAAACACTAGCAATAGCATCATCACATTGCAAATAAGAGTGAACTGTGAGAGTAAACACAACACAGAAACTTAAGATATGGCCGAAGTGAGGAACAAGCAAGTGATTCTGAAGGACTATGTCTTAGGTTTCCCTAAGGAATCAGACATGGACATAGTTGAAGGCACCATAACGCTGAAGCTTCCAGAAGGTTCTAATGAGGTTCTTCTCAAGAATCTCTACTTGTCCGTTGACCCATACATGCGAATCCTCATGGCCAAGGTTGAAGGCCTTGAGGGATTTAGTACATATACCCCTGGCTCTGTAAGTAACTGTTACTATCTATCTCACTCATATGGAAAACCCCTTTTAATTTTGTTTGAAGGTAGATTAAATTAAGTACCTAATTTAGTATATCAAGTAGACAAGTACACATTTAGAACAAGTGTGATTTGGTTATGCTTTTAAATTTTGAATTTTGTCTGGTAGAGGTTATGATTTAAGTTTATATTAGATTGATTTTATTATTATGTTTTGATTTGATCTTGATTTAGTGTTTGTCCTATAGATCATAGTAAATCTTTTTAATTCGGGGTATCCGACTAATGCTCCAAGGATCGAACCCGGGACATGATGCTTAAATAGCTCAAGCATCAGCCACTTGTACTAACCCTACGTTGTTCACACTAAATCTATAAGGATATGATATATTCTCATATCCTCTAAGGCTCTAACATTTTCCTCAATAATTCTGTTATTTTTAGTTGCATGTTAGGAGCTTTGTAGTTTTTGTCACTTTGTTGAGTTAACTAGAATTTTACTTTGATAACCAAGAGACTTGACATAGTTGATAGTTAGGTCGGGTTCCCTAAGATTTAGTATGTGGTTCGATCCATGATGAGGGTCTTATCACCAGAGATTTACTTCTTCAGTGAGCTCTGTCTCGAAGGGATAGTTACTATTGTAAGTGGTGGTTACCTTGGGCAACCCAAAAACAAACGAGGAATTAAAGGCATGATTTTGGAACAAAATTGAAGAAAAATCCAATAGTTGGTTTAAAACTCCAATAGTTGGTTTAGCATTTTAATCTAAGATGCAATTGATCTAGCATTCTGCATTATTGATAATTCATTTCAACAAGTTTACATAGCTACTAACTGTCGAATAGGAGAAATAGTTAAAAATGACTTAAATGCTAATGAGTTTAATAGAACATGATATATAATAAAGCTCAATAGTGTCGCTTGATCCATGTAGCCGACTCTATTTAGTGAGACAAACTTAGCTGTTGTTGTACTAACTGTTGAATAATTGCAGCCATTGACGGGATATGGTGTCGCTAAAGTCCTTGAATCTGGAGACCCAACTTACAAGAAAGGCGATCTAGTATGGGGATTTACTAAGTGGGAAGAGTACAGCTTGGTCCCCTCAAGTCTTATACTTTTCAAAATTGAGCACACTGATGTCCCACTTTCGTACTACACAGGAATTCTTGGTATGTATTCAACCATTTTAGTTCCAATTGATTCTTGGTTATCTTATGAAGTTTTCATAAAATAAATGAATCCTTTGTTTGTCTAATATCATTAAGATAATGACATTATACCCATTTGAAACCAATAGCTCACTGCTTTGGTGTATCTGTTACAGCAATTTCTCTGAGCTAAACTACTCTTAGAATATTTATATTGTAATTTTCTTAGTTCTATTTCTTGACTTGTGAGTATACATTATGTGTCTTTATCATGAATTTCAGCAAGCAAGCTTATGGATGTTAGTTTCTTATTCTTCTTTCGCTATATTGTTCCTTTTGGCGTGTTTTAATATTTTCATCTGAATGCAGGTATGCCGGGGATGACTGCTTATGCTGGTTTCTTTGAGGTAGGTCTTCCCAAGAAAGGAGAGAAGGTTTTCGTTTCGGCCGCCTCCGGTGCTGTTGGTCAACTTGTTGGGCAATTTGCTAAATTGACTGGTTGCTATGTTGTTGGAAGTGCTGGAAGCAAAGAGAAGGTAATCATCTAAGTACTCTTGTCATATAGATAAATCATCATAATCTTTTCCTTATTTATTCTGATATTAAGAGTACTATTTTTTTGTAATGGCATAATTATCTATAGAAATAATGTTCCAATTCCCAAGATGAGGCAGTAATTTTTTCATGATTAGAAATATTTTGTCAATGGAGGGTGAGCCTCAGAGGTCAGAGCAACAATAATGTTGCCGTTTTATAACCTGGCACTGGTAGTTACGTGTTCAAATCCTAGAGATAGTCTCTTCTATCTACCATCCCAAGACCACACTGAGTGGGAGCCTCGTGCACTGAACTACCCTTATTTTTTCAGCAATATCTTGTCAATAGATGCTTCGATTTCTTGTGTGCTTTTGAGATTCAATGATTTTTGTACTACAACATAAGTTTATTGCTTTATGGTTATATGTTCAAGTTTGTTTGCAAAGTATCCTATTATGCATCAAACTCAGCATCCCTCACCCTTAAAAAATGGATCAAGAAATTTATGAAAAGAAGAGTGGCATAACTTTCTCAGATAATTATGAATATGTATGCAATGTTCAAGAGAAATTCCTAGTTCTTAAACTTGAATATATGTCTATTTACAACCAGGTGGAACTATTGAAGAATAAATTAGGATTTGATGAAGCCTTCAATTACAAAGAAGAGCCAGACCTCGATGCAGCATTGAAAAGGTAACGATTTATTGTGACAGATAAGTTTGAATTTGAATTTGACTTGCTTTTTGCCATAAAAGATTTAGGTCCAGTTTGTGTAAACAACTTATCTAAGCCCTTATATAAAAGTAACTTATGAGAAGTAACTTATGAATAAGTTGTTTTGTATGTGAATATAAAATAACAAAAAAAAATTTATTTCAATTATTTTGAAAAGTGCTTTTAGAGAAGTCAAAAGCACTGAAATAACTTCTGGAGAAGTCATAAGTTATATAGTCAAACAGGACAAAGTAACTTCTAATAAGTTAGAAGTTAAAAAAAGTCAGAAGCACTATAATCCAAACAGGCCCTTAAAGGTATAAGTACCTTGTAACACAATACAAACTTGTGACTAGTGTATATCAATTTGCAAATCAATTGATAGGGATTTGACTGAAAATTTTTGTACAATATAGAGACTTCATTGCAAATTTTCGAACGATAAGGGCCTAATTAAATAATTTAGTGATAAAAATATAGCAATAGTAATTAAACCTAAAGAAATTAGAAAGTTTGTTTATTTCCTTGAAAGAGTTAAGTTAGGTTGTAATATCAATTGACAAATCAGGTACTTCCCGGAAGGCATTGACATTTACTTTGAGAACGTCGGCGGCAAGACCCTTGACGCCGTGCTGCTTAATATGCGAGTCCACAGCCGCATACCTGTGTGCGGAATGGTCTCGCAGTACAACCTTACTCAACCCGAAGGCGTAACAAATTTGGCGAATCTCATATTTAGGCGGATTCGCATGCAAGGTTTTAATGTTGGTGATTATTATCACCTGTATCCTAAATTCTTGGAGTTTCTTTTGCCTCATATCAGAGAAGGGAAGGTTGTGTATGTGGAAGACATAGATGAGGGTCTTGAGAATGGCCCTTCAGCTGTGGTTGGACTTTTCAGTGGTCGCAATGTTGGTAAACAAGTGCTTGTTGTTGCTCGTGAATAGAAGAAGCCTAAGGTGATATTTGATTTTCATTTTCTTATTTCAAAATTTTGTGAAAGAAATACCGAAAACTTTTCAGTATTTTCTTTGTAAAGTTTTGGAGAAAATTGAAAATGAAATTAGAAAATGAAAATGGAAATCAAACGGCGCCTATGTCATGATGATGATGGTATCAAAGAATTAATGTTGTTCCAACTTTAGTGACATTTTAGGATCAGTAAATAAATAAATAAAAGCATGTATTAAATAGTTTTCATGTAATGTTGTTCCAACTTTACTTTAGTATCCTATTATGTCATTTATGTGCACCAAGTATTTATGTAATACAAATTATTGCAAGCTAAGCATATGGGTGTGTGCCAATGAAGATATGCGCACTTGTTTTATTTTTTTGTTTGTTTAGGAGTGCTATTGATACATACAATAGTATTATCTATCTCTTTTCCACCCAATAAAATATTTATAATTTTGATAAATTTATTGACAAGTTGTCAATATATTGATCAAAATTATCAACAATTTTTTAAGATGGAAAAAAGATGGATGATATTATTGTACGTACTAATAACAATTTTGTTTTGTCTATACCAAGTGTGATTTGAATTCTAATCATAAATAATGCTCTCATGTAAATTCCATTATAAACACATGTTAGAATGAGTGATTTGCCTTTAGGTAAAAGTGTACCTCTCATAGTTAAATTTTTGAGGAGAAAAAACAAAAAAAGCATATAGGGTGTAAAAGCAAAGCATGGAAATGAAATGGGGCAAAAGTATTGAGTATTGACCATTAGCCACCAACATTGCAAAGCAAAAGCATTGCCGTCCACTCCAATTATTGCTGTTCATACTATAATTTCAGCCGTGGTGGGACTCTCATAGAGACTACTTGTTCAAGACATGTTCTTCTCAATCTTGTTATTATAATGTTCATTTGACATTAAATAAGTGATTTAATTTAACTTTAATATAATTTAATATTTATAATTACTCAATCTAATTTATATTATAATCAAATTTTTATATAAAACAATAATAATTTTTATCCTATTATAGTCTAATATTTATATCTTTAATTAAATTTTTTATACTGATAATTGATTTAATGTACACATAACATTTTTCTTTTATGTCATACTGACCACCCGTTTATGACATGACACGAATGATGTATATAATCACCTCAAACTCTTCATCCACAAATCTTGTAAATTCCACGTTTACATTGCATATCCTCGGCTCAATTTCCAACTGTAGTTCTCATTTATCATATAATAAAGAGTTTAATTTAAAATTCATATGGATATAATTATCATATTATGATAGTATAAAAAATACTCTAATAATGTAAATTTTTTTTATATTATTATTCAATTATAATGTGACATGCCAACTTTAGTAGATGATTTTTTAGAATTTACAGAGTAATTACTATTAAAATAGAACACGTGGAAGTATTTTATTGAGTGATTCATTCTCTCAAAAATATCATTTTATTGAAATAAAAGTAAATGATTGAATATAATTTTAAACTATTTTATAGTGACGATAAATTAAAATTAAACTCTATTAATTGTATTAAATATCTAAGAATATTTTAAAATCTTTATGCAGATTAAATAATATTAATATTTGTTGTATAGTAAAAATATATCTAATAATTAGTATTCAATATGTGTTATATGTTATATATAATGTGTCCTATACGTATAGCACATCATAAATATAACATATAACAAATATTGGATACTAAATTGACATATTTCTGTTGTATAATAAACATTACTATATTAAAAAATTTAATTTTTATATATGTATTTTACACTCAAAACACATAATTAATAATTGTATAAAAAATTGTGCATTGTATCTATAAAAATTAAATCTCAATTCCCTAGATTAAATCTCATCAAAGATTAAAAAAGTCACTTTCAATTGGTGTAAACGCATGAAGAAAAATCCTACCTTGCTAGTAACACATGCAATAACTAACCAACAATTTTGCATTCACACATATTCTCCGTTTTGCTTTTGCATTCCCCTCTATAAATTCATTCATTCTGCCTTCATTTTCAATCACACAACAACGCAAAAATGGCTGAAGTGAAGAAGAAGAACAAGCAAGTGATTCTGAAGAACTATGTCACTGGTTTCCCTAAGGAATCAGACATGGACATAGTTGAAGCTACAATCACATTGAAGCTTCCAGAAGGTTCCGATGATGTTCTTCTCAAGAATCTCTACTTGTCATGTGACCCATACATGCGATCCCTCATGAGCAAGGACACTGCAAGTGGATCTCCTCCCTTTGCACCTGGCTCTGTAAGTCTTCCACAATTTGATTCTTTTGATTTTTATTTTTTTGCTTGTTGGGAATTTTGTCCGAGAATTTTTCCCCCCTTTATGATTTTGCTGTTACTTGATTTGGTTAATGTGGATGAAATTTGAAAGGGACAAAACCTTCAAAATAATCCATATAATTTTATTTTTTTTTACTTCAATGAGGTAATTTTAACATTAAAAAGTGTTAATTTCAAATTTACACATTTATTAAGAGGACTTGTTTGAAGAACCCTAAAAAATTGCACTTACAAGTGAAGTCATCCATGATAAATAAAAATCTGAAATTATTCTCTGAAAAAAAAAAACTAGTCAAAATTAGTATTTTCTATGGACTAATCTAATTCTTGAATTTTTTTGACTAGATATATCAGTACCTAAAAAGCACTAAACCAACCATATTTCTCAGCATTGCAACTACATTTTACTGATATAGTAATGTAGGTACTAATGGTTGAGTAATTGTTGCAGCCATTGAGAGGATATGGTGTTTCTAAAGTCATTGAATCTGGAAACCCAGCTTATAAGGAAGGTGATTTGGTGTGGGGGATTACTCGTTGGGAAGAATACAGTTTGGTCCCTGCAGCTTTTATACATTTCAAGATTGAGCACACTGATGTTCCTCTTTCATACTACACCGGAATTCTCGGTACGTTTGGGATCATTTCATTGTATACCGATTTTTAGTGAATGATGATCTTGATGTCAGAATAATCTGCAACTGCAAGCCTCAAATTATGAAGCTTTAAGTGTAACATCGTTAACCATCAGGTTGTGTTTGATTGGGGGTAAAAAGAGAGATGAAAGTTTTATAAATGAACTTGATGTGTGATTTTATGCATAAAGTTTACTTCTCAAATTTTTACCCTCATTATTACTCCTCAAAGAAGAATCCTATTGCCTAGGAGGTTGATGTTTGGTGCTAGTTTGTTTCAATTTTTTTCTATTGTTCAGTAATGGCCTAAATCCTAGCATATTTCACGATAGACCGTAATGATGTCGTTTGATCCGTATAGCCGACCTCACATAGTGAGATAAAACTTCTTGTTGTTGTTGTTATTGTTGTTCAGTGAAGGCTATATGGCTGAAATTATTCCTCTATGCATTATTGTATTTGACTAACCTGCTTTGTTTGGGAGGATACGAAAGATTTGATGGCCTATAGCTCAGTAAATTTGTATATCTGTCGCATCCAAGTCTATATGAAATTCCTCAGACAGTATATGTTATATAACTTTTATTGTATATATTTCTTAGAATGGATGTTAGTTGGTAGTTGCTTAGTTTTCTCTTGCTTTGTTCGGCCTTTTCATTGATGCTTTTATTCTCTGAACACAGGTATGCCAGGAATGACTGCTTATTCTGGTTTCTTTGAAGTAGGCACTCCCAAGAAAGGGGAGAAAGTTTTTGTTTCAGCTGCTTCTGGTGCAGTTGGTCAACTTGTTGGTCAGTTTGCTAAATTGACTGGTTGTTATGTCGTTGGAAGCGCCGGAAGTAAAGATAAGGTATTTCTCCAATTATTGGCATCATACATATGCTCATAAATGATGAATCATTGTCACCTTTTACTTATTTCTTTTGCTCTTCAAAGTACTAGTAAGTTCAATTAGCCTAATTATATTACTAAATCACTTGGGCTGATTTCCAAGTTTAACCTTACTCTCTCGTCAGTCTCATGACTAGATATATCTTGTCAATGTAAACTTTGCAACATGTAGCATACGTCTTGGATTTTCCAACACTGTAGGTGGAATTAAAATACATTTATGTTTAAAAAAAAAACAAAGGAGCTTATGCTTACAAGTTAGAATTTCAAATATTAAAAGTTCTGTTCTGTGATGTGTTTTATGCCTTGGAAAATGTGTAATACTAATTGTTGCAGCAGTCAAGTACGTTTCTAAATGTGTTTCTAAATGAATGTATCCTCTTCTGTACCCAACCCCCACCTCCCTAGCCTCATAGAAAAAAGAGAGGAAAATGAAAGAAAGAACATTAGCTTTACCAAGAGAATTGTTGCATATAGCAGAGATGTAGTTCATGTTTTACTCTTAAATTTTGGAATGGTGATGTTAGCACTAGAAGGTTTGTGAAGGTGTACTAGAGGAGACCCTCTGTTTTTGCTTTGGAATAGGGCAGGAAAAGTAGTTGGTCAGGGAAAAATGTTCTATATAAAAGGTGTTCCTAATCCTAACAACAGGTTAATGCATTGTTGTATATTGTAAAGTAGTACAATTGTCAAGGAATGAAATTCATTGTGTCTTATTTTTGTCAACTGCAAAAATAGTTAGTCCTCTGTTCACTTGAATGTATGTTTACCACAACCAGGTGGATCTATTGAAGAATAAATTAGGATTTGATGAAGCTTTCAACTACAAAGAAGAGCCAGACCTCGATGCTGCTTTAAAAAGGTCAGTATTTAAAGTTCTGTGATGGAGAAGTTTTAGTTTAATTAACTTGTTCATGGAGTAAACTTTGATGCACTATCCCATCTAATTTAATTCTTCCACATGCATGACATGTTGGAGTATTGGGGTGAGAGTTAAGCTTGTTATACTGATATGTAAATACATGATTAGAGGTTAATGGTTATCGATTTACAAATCAGGTGCTTTCCCGAAGGCATTGATATTTACTTTGAGAATGTTGGTGGCAAGACACTCGATGCTGTGCTCTTGAATATGCGAATCCATGGCCGCATACCTGTCTGTGGAATGATCTCACAGTATAATCTTACTCAACCAGAAGGCGTAACAAATTTGGCAAGTATGATATATAAGCGTGTTCGCATGCAAGCTTTCATAGTTGGTGATTTCTATCACCTTTATCCCAAGTTCTTGGAGTTTATCATACCTTATATCAGAGAAGGGAAGGTTGCATATATCGAAGACATTGCCGAGGGCCTTGAGAATGGTCCTGCAGCATTGATCGGTCTTTATAGTGGTCGCAATTTCGGTAAACAAGTGGTGGTTGTTGCTCGTGAATGAAAAGCTTGTGACTTTTGCATATGTTGTATCTTCCTTTCTTTGTGTTTAAAGAAATTCTGATAGTGTAAGAAGAAAAGAGGTAGAAACTTCAATCCAGTTTAGATCTATGATGGATGTGTTAGAACTCAGAGAGGGAGAGAGATTTCTGTGGTGAATTGTATCACATTGTTATAATGAGTTCATGAATAAGAGTTCTAAATACAATATGTACAAGTACATGTTTATATACAATTCTAATCCAATAATGCTAGTCCTACAACAGAAATACATCCAACTAGTATCAAACGTGTGTTATACATAACATGGAATATGTGTTATACGTACGTGTGTTATACATATAGTACACATTCCAATATTCCATATTATGTATAACACATATTGGATACTAGTTGGACATATTTTTGTTGTACGACAAACATTATTGTAATATAATCTAACGTCTACTCTACTAACTTGCTGAACAAGCTAAGTAACAATTATTCTATGATATATATAAGAAACTCTAACTGAAAGCTACCTGTGATAACAAATCAACATTGTCTCTAACTTTGTGTCAAGTAATATATTAGGATAGAATAGACTGAAACAGATAATGTATGTGATACCAATTTACAGGTTTATATTCTGAGTGAAATGAAGAAATTTATAATTTTTATTTTCTATATATATTGTGAATATAATTCCCATAAGCATAGACAAAACAGTAAAAGAAGTAGATTTATATGAGATTATATGTTCAAATCTTAATGATTAAGTAATGTTTGAGATGAGCTAAAATGATTTATATAATGCAATTTTAGAAATTAGAAAACTTGCAATTTCAGTGATCAAACTAAACATGTACTATTTACTTAAAAAAATAAACATATACTATAGCATCCTTAATTATCTAGAATAGGCATTCAGTATAGGTCCAACCCGGCAGCCCAACCCGCTTCCTAGACATTGAACCAGTCAAAACTTCTAAACCTATTTAGCCCACCTCGTTTAGCTCGCGTCTAGGCGGGATGTAGATAAGCCAACTCGCTTATTACTATGCTTACTTATTAGTATGTTATGTAATATTATTTTTTAATAAGTGTTATTTTTTATTTTTTATACTTAAGAAAATGATTGAATGATTTTAGAAATAGATAATGTTCAGTATAATTTATATCACTATTTTTATTAATATTTTCTCTCATATTTAATTTATATCTTAATTTTCTCTATCTTATAAGAGTATCAAAGAAAAAATATAATTAATATGTCTAAATTTTTAATAGAAAAATATTAGTAAAAAAATATAAAATGGATACTTATTATAGAACTGAAAGAGTAATATTTAGCATATATTAATAGTCTAATATATGTGAAAAAATGAATAGAAGTTCACTTATACACTCAAATTGTAAGTATGATTGACTTTAATACCTAAAATTTTGATATTAATTTTTTAGTTGTAATTGTATTTTGTAGGTCACTTTAATTTTTGGTTTAATTTATATTAGTCAACTCTTACTAATTTACTGACATGGTAAGATAAGTAACACGTGACATGCCATTTGGTTGTATGAGGAGCACAAATTTAAAATAGATACTCATTTTAATCCTTACAGTTGTATAGATGAGGCATATTAGCCCTAAAATTATAAAATATTAGTCAAATTAGTTCTTAATTTCATTTTTTATTATTTTACTTTCACAATTTTACTAATATTTCAATTTAAATTTTATGTTACTTTTCTTTTTCGATTCACAACTACCGTTGATCATAATAACTAATTTTTTGTTAGTTTATTAAGAGCGCAACTAGTAGACTAATTTAACTTAAACTTTATGATTATATGGTATTAAAATATTAATTTTAAAATTTTTGAGATTAAAATGATTCACGTACTCTAACATGCCATAATCACCATATGGTGACAAACTCCTCTCCTCCATGGTAGAAATCAATCGCCATTGATAATATTAACTAATGAAGATAAACCCAAAAAAGCGTGTGACCTCTAAAATTCTTCAACATGAACTAAATCGCAGATAATCACAATAAATCCCAACAATTTCTATTTTTCCCACACAAAAAACGTAAGACATGGCTGAAGTGAAGAAGAACAAGCAAGTGATTCTGAAGAACTATGTCACTGGTTACCCTAAGGAATCCGACATGGACATCGTCGAAGGTACAATCACATTGAAGCTTCCAGAAGGTTCCAATGATGTTCTTCTCAAGAATCTCTACTTGTCATGTGATCCGTACATGCGATTCCTCATGAACAAGGACACTGCTAGTGGTTCTCCTCCCTTTACCCCTGGCTCTGTAAGTCATAACAAAAAAAATATTCTTTTTTATTTTATTTATTTATTTATTTATTTTTTGCTTGCTGAAAAGTTTGTTTGAGAATACGAAGGGATTACTGTGTATTGAAGATTGAGTTGCATGATTTTTTATTTGAAGTAGTGAGAACTTTCCTTCATCTTATCCTTTTTAAGATTTTGCTGCCACTCGATTGGGTTAATGGGGTGCATGTGGATAAATTTTTTTTAAGAAAAAAATTATCCCTATAAAAAAAATAGGTTTTTTCTGATAGAGTAATCAGGAATTTCATAGAGGAAACTTCTACATTGAAAAGTGTGCATTTGATGTTTTAAAAGTGTGATATCCATGGCACTTTGTTAGAAAAACCCTAAAAAAAAATGCACTACAAAGTTGTTCATGATAAATGAAAAATCTTAAATTAAGGGTGACTCAGTGTACGAGGCTCTCACCAGGTGGGGTGAAGAGGGTAGATGTACGCAGTCTTATATCCACTTTGCGAAGAGGTTGTTTCCAATATTTGAGCTCGTGACCTCCAGGTCACAAGGCAACAATCTTATTGTTGCGCCGAGACTCACCTTTTACATGAAAAATCTTAAAGTATTCTCTTAAAAAAATACTAGTCAAATTAATATGTTTCTATGGACAAATCTAATTCTTGAAATTTTTTTATTAGATATATTAGTAGTAGTAACTAGCAAACACTAAATCAACTGTATCTCAGCAGCTAAACCAAGATTATACTCATTTGTTAGAGACAAGTCCAGTGATATTTTCAATATTCAGAGAGCAGTTTGGAGTTTTGTCTTTAAAATATTAGTCTTTCAACAATATCTGAATGTAATTTGATAATCTATTCTTATCTAATTGTGCTTTTTATGTATTTAATTAAGTTGTATAAGTGCAAACAAATGCATTCTAGAATTTCTGCATTGTAACTGCATTTTACTGACATAGTAATGTATGTACTAATGGTTGAGTAATTTTTGCAGCCATTGAGAGGTTATGGTGTTTCTAAAGTCATTGAATCTGGAAACCCAACTTATAAGGAAGGTGATTTGGTGTGGGGGATTACTCAGTGGGAAGAATACAGTTTGGTCCCTGCAGCTTTTATACATTTCAAGATTGAGCACACTGATGTTCCTCTTTCGTACTACACCGGAATTCTTGGTATGTTTCTGATCATTTCATTGTATACCAATTCTTAGTGAATGATGATCTTGATGTCAGAATAATCTGCAACTGCAAGCCTCAAATTATGAAGCTTTAAAGCAATAAAATGGTTGTTTTAAATGTGGTTAACCTTTAATAAGGGTGTGTTCCGTTGGGGGTAAAAATTGAGATGAAAATTTTATGAATAAGTTCCCTATGTAATTATACATCGAGTTCATCTATGGAAATTTCACCATCATTTCTTCTTCTCGGAAAAGAAATGTATTGCCTAGGAGGTGATTGTCTGGTTGTATGTTATGCATTTTCTTCTGTTTTTGTTCAGTGAAGGCTATATGACTGCAATTGTTCCTCTATGCACTAGTCTATACGGCTAACCTGTTTTGTTTTCGTGGAGACATAATATTTGGCGGACTGGTGTGTAAATTCAAACCAATAGAGCCCAATTAGTTCAGGGATTAGAGCATAGCAGTTGTAATGTGATGGTCATCGGCTCGATTCTGATACTTGGTTTTTGGAGGAGTAGGGTGGTGTACCGGTGAGGGAAATGATCTTTACATGGAAATAAAAGAATCTTGAGTAATTGGCCTTTTTTCATGTTGGCTGTCCAGAGAAAATTGCAATCAATAGGGTTTTCGCTTACCGTTGGCACGATAACTGGCACACCAGAGGTTCGTACTTTCCGGTCCTCTCGTACTATGGAAAGGTCCTCTCAATGCTCTAACACCCACACCGGATATGGACTGAACTGTTTCACAATAACGAATCATTTGCTTGAAATAAAATTTGGAATGAGTACACTTGATGTAGCACCCAATAGACTATTACATCCTAATCTCTATGACATTCCTCAGACTATTTTTGCTACATTGTACATTTTTCTGTTTTATCTTCAGAGTATAAATTCTGTTTCTTGGAATGAATGTTGGTGTTTAGTGTTCACTCATTTTGTTTGACCCATTTTGTTTCCTACTTTGAACACAGGTATGCCAGGAATGACTGCTTATGCTGGTTTCTTTGAAGTAGGCACTCCCAAGAAAGGAGAGAGAGTTTTTGTTTCAGCTGCTTCTGGTGCAGTTGGTCAACTTGTCGGCCAATTCGCTAAATTGACTGGTTGTTATGTCGTCGGAAGTGCAGGAAGTAAAGATAAGGTTATTTCCCTAACTATTGTTGTTATACATTTGTGCATGAATGATAAATCAGTGTCACATTTTTCTCATTTCTTTTGCTCTTCAAGGTGCTGGTAAGTTCAATTAACATAATTACATTACTGAAGTACTTTTGCCAATTTTCAAGCTTATGCTATATTATCTTGTAACTAGAAATCCCCTGTAAATGGAAACTTCAAGACATGTAGTTTTAAAAATCAGAGGAGCTTATGCTTATATACATAAAGTATTAAAATTTCTGTTCAGTGATGTGTTTTATGCCTTGTAATACTATATAGGGTGTGTTTTATCAAAAAAGACAAAGAAATACTATATAGGGTGTGTCGGAGGATACAAATGTAACTACATTAGAGATTAGTGAGTGATTAGTATATTCACATGCCTATATAAGACTACATCCTCTTGTAATTACATTTTTATCCACCGACAAGGTGTGTTTGGTTTAGGGGTAAAAGTGGGTGCAGATTTTCCATATGTAAAATTATACATGGAACTTATAGAAATTTTACCCTTATTTTTACCTTCTAACCGAACACACTCGAGTTTTTCATATGGTCACCAAATATGTTTGTAAATGAATGTAGGAAGAGTTGTGGAATAAACCAGCCATAATTCATGAGTTACTCATAAATTTTGGAATAGCTTATGCATCCTTGCAATTGTCATTTGTCAAGGAATGAAATCCATTTGATTTACATTTTGTCACCAATACTTGGTCCTTTGTTCACTTGAATGTATGTTTCCCACAACTAGGTGGATCTTTTGAAGAATAAATTTGGATTTGACGAAGCTTTCAACTACAAAGAAGAGCCGGACCTCGATGCGACATTGAAACGGTCAGTATTTAAAGTTCTGTGATGGAAAGGTTTTAGTATTATTTGTTCATAGATTTAATCTTAATGCACTATCATCCAAACAAATCCTCTCAATTGCATGACTTTTGAAGTAGTGGGTTCGAAATTAACCTTATTTTGCTAATGCATCATTATGTGATTGAACAACTGTAATGTTGCATCAAAATTAGACTTTGTTTCTGTAAAAAAAAAGGGAAATGTGTACGTGCACAACCTCTCCTCAGCTTTGTACAGAGACTGTTTATAAGATTTGAACTCGTAGTCTCTAGGTCATAAGGTAACAACCTTACCATTACGTTGAAACTCATCCTCAAAATTGGACTATGTTTATTGTCAATTTAAAAATCAGGCACTTTCCGGAAGGCATTGACATTTACTTTGAGAATGTTGGTGGCAAGACACTTGATGCCGTGCTCTTGAATATGAGAATCCATGGCCGCATACCTATTTGTGGAATGATCTCACAGTATAATCTTACTCAACAAGAAGGCGTAACAAATTTGGCGAGTATGATATATAAGCGTGTTCGCATGGAAGCTTTTATAGTTGTTGATTTCTATCACCTTTATCCCAAGTTCTTGGAGTTTATCATGCCTCGTATCAGAGAAGGGAAGGTTGTGTATGTTGAAGACATTGCTGAGGGCCTTGAAAAAGGCCCTGCAGCATTGATTGGCCTTTATAGTGGTCGCAATTTCGGTAAACAGGTGGTTGTCGTCGCTCGTGAATGAAATGTTTGCGCTTTTTCTATTTGTTGTCAGAAATGCTACTAGTACATGCATTTTGAGTATACACTCATTTCTACATCCATTCAAATGTTGGCAAATTTGATGAATTTGTTGGCAAGTTTGCCAACAAATTCATCAAATTTGCCAACATTTGAATGGATGTAGAAATGAGTGTATACTCAAAATGCATGTACTAGTAGCATAACCCGTTGTTGTTATCTGGGAATGGATCCTCTCATGTAAGATCTTGACATGATTTTGTCATGTGTGATCTATGTCTCTTACTTTTGTCAAATGTTAGGTCTTCTTTTTGTGGTTTTTGTAATCATCTTGCTCAAAGCATATGGTGTATTGGTGTTTATGATTGTCCTATGCACAATTTTGTAATTTGATTGCCTATGATTTTCATATATTGATGGTGTGAATGAAAGGCAGATAGATATTAAAGACTTGAAGAGTTTTTGTTCAAACTATTTAGTCGTTAGAATGATGTAAGTATATGTTAATCTTTAATAATAGGTAAATGATTATTTTTTATCTAATAATTATTATAATTTTTATATATATTGTAATTTTTAATGGTATTGCTCTAGACCCAAATCAAAGATGATAAAAAATTATTTTAAATAAATGTATGTTAATGATTAATTGACGTATTGTTCATGCAGATTCGTGAGATGGAGAACATAAAACATGCATTTTTTTATTTTTTAATTACACATACTGGGGTATAACTAAAAATCAGCCAAAACAGTTAATTATGTCCATTTAACACTTTATGATCCAAATAACTCTTATATTTTTAATGAGTAAGGTGATTGTGGCCCAAATTCCTATTTATTGACTGTTTTGGCTGGTTTTTTTTTTGTGCTTCTAGCAATATTTTTTTTTTATTCATTACCCTACGATACGACAGTGAATATTTTATGTTGTACACACGTCATTATCCTCAAAATAAAAAAAGAAAATCTTTGCCGCTTGTCAACGACACAACACGTAAGCAATTACATCTTATCAAAATTTGATTCGGTAAGAACTTCTAGGTAGTGCATTGAACAAAGAAACTATATGTTAATAATATA
Organism: Aeschynomene evenia; assembly: GCA_013621005.1. NCBI lineage: Eukaryota > Viridiplantae > Streptophyta > Magnoliopsida > Fabales > Fabaceae > Aeschynomene > Aeschynomene evenia. The sequence goes on from CM024271.1 coordinate 3,361,757, forward strand.
TAACAATAAATAAAAGATTCATTTAAGTCACCAAAAAAAAAAAAAAATAAAAGATTCATTTTTATCAGAAGAGCACAAGACTTTAAGAAATCCAAAGACTAAATAGAGAGAAATTGAAAGAGGGTATGTGTGTTGTGTTCTGTTTTTTCATCCTTGAAAAAATGGCAGAGAAAGATATGATGGTGAGAAACAAGCAATTATTATTAAGGGACTATGTTTATGGCTTCGCTAAAGAATCTGACATGTATCTGAATTCTAATTCTACTATCAAACTCAAGTTGGATGATGAATCCAATTCTAAAGCAGTTTTGCTCAAAAATCTATTCTTAGCAGCTGATCCTCATCTCAGGCCGTTGATGCAAAAAGCTGATAATTTAAGTGTTTTGCAGTCATTCACCCCCGGCTTGGTAAGCATATATATGCTCAACAAATTATTTTTATGTCATTTATTATCCGTAAAACTATATGTACAACTAAAATACTCTGCTACCTACCGTATATATATAAATATATATATATATATATAAATATATATATATATATATATATATATATGGTTTGTGTATATTTGTGTATAATTTTCTTAAGTTGATTTGTGTTTTTCATGAATAACAGTGTATCTTAGTTGTGTTTTATAGGGAGTATGATGTATATTTTTTGTGAATATCATTGTTAGTACGTATGACTATATTGTAGATGACTTGATAAATATATTTTGATTAATAATGCTGATTGTAGAATAAAAATACATTCAATTAGTATTCAACGTGCGCTACACATAATACGTAATGCGTGTCATACGTACGTGAGTTATACGCATAGCATACATTACATATTATATATAACACACGTCGAATAGTTGGATGTATTTCTATTGTAAAATATTGTATTTCGATTGTATGTAGATCTCTTTTGCATTTATTATTATTAGGATTAGGAATATGAAAAACTGGTAAAGATAATAAAGGGATGCAAAATAAACTCTTTTGATTCCACAATTTTAATTTTGTGATGAATTGTAATTACTAATTAGACAATGAAAAAAATTCTATTCCTTTTTATTATCGGACTCTACTTTCCTTGCTCTTTCGTAATGTTTATCTTCAATGACTTTGGGTCAGAGTCATGGAGTCAGTGTCGCAGGAGTCGTCATAATGACTCCTGTCACAACGTGTAGTCATAGTGACTCCTGTCACAACGTCTCCAGTGGAGTTGCCAAACTGTCACAACATCCCTAGCGGAGTCGCTAAATTGTCACGGCACCCCTCGGGGATATTGTGACAACTCCAAAATTGACTATGAACATACGGTCACATATTTGTGTCTCCCTTCCAGTACACAGTGACTCCAAAATTGGAATGAACGAAAAATTGACAATTTTATTTATTGAATCATTGTGAATCATTGTGACTCTGTTGTCATCTATATTATGACTCTCGAACCAAACATTGGACATAATTAATTTTTCATATTGTCTCCCTGGTCCCAAAGTCAGCAAAATGAAACGCATCCTTTATGTTTGAATTACTAGCGTGTTCTTATAATAAGAATTGTACGAACAAAGTCGATATCTGTGATGACAATTTCGATATCCGTGATGGATACAGAAATTTTTTGTCAAGACCAAATTTATGAGCCATATGGCTCAATGTCCACCTTTGATAACCTTGATAGCCAAGAGCTACAGTAGAATTTCATTGTGACCAACCACTTTTAAATATTTTTTCTTTTCTTTTTTTCATCTCAATTTCTTGTTTGATTGATGATATTTGAAACTGATTATATATAAGAATTGAAATTTTGCAGCCATTATATGGATATGGAGTGGCTAAAGTTGTGGACTCTAGGCACCCAAATTTTGAGGAAGGTGACTTTGTTTGGGGAATAACTGGATGGGAAGAGTACACAATCATCACATCACCTCAAAGCTTGTTCAAAATACAGCACACTGATGTGCCTCTCTCCTATTACACAGGGATCCTCGGTAAATTTCATTGAGTTTAATTTTTATATTATATCGTGGTAACGTAATTTTACACTAATATTCAGTCAGGTGGTTCTATATATGTAAAATTATTTAGAAATATTTATATAATATAAAATTAGTCATCAACAATTACCATATATAGTAATTCAATCTTTTTAAAACTTTTTATGACTAATTTTATGATGTACATATAGCATTTCTTAAAATTATTAACTTTCACACCGTCTAAATCGATGTTTGGTATCATAAATGTGAGATGAAATCTCATTTAATGAAAAGTATATAAGATAGAAAAGTACTAAGATAGATTTTTTTTTTATTTATTAGGTGCTTCAAGAGAAAAAAGTTCATTTGTTCTACACAATTTATTTTAATGACACATAATCTAAAAAGTCAACTATAGTGAGGAGGGAAGGGGTTAAATTTCAAATAAGGGGATAGAATATTTGATCTGTCAAAATATAAGTGGCACAGAGCAAATAAATCTTTTACTCTTGATGCACCTAATAATCTCTCTGTTTTTAGTTTGAGTCAAGATATGGTGTTTGACCAGAATGTTAGTGTCAAATATCTCAATAATGATATTCGTACATACATATTCTCTTACATATCTTTTTCACTCACTTTGTTACCATTGGATTTTGATGTGACATCACTCCAACATTTTAACTTTTATTTTCCACCCTTGGATTTACATGTATGTTTATTATACATACAAAAAAATATGTACCAATAGTATAACTCCAAATATCTTATATACTCAATTGGAGTTGCTAGTGATTAATACAATATGGTAAATTTTGCTCTATGTTCTGAACTTTTTATTTATTTTCATGTCCTGTGGCTCTAGGTATGCCTGGTTTAACTGCTTATGCTGGATTCTTTGAAGTTTGTGATCCAAAGAAGGGAGAATGTGTCTTCATCTCAGCAGCAGCAGGTGCAGTTGGCCAACTTGTGGGGCAGTTTGCAAAACTCATTGGTTGTTATGTTGTTAGAAGTGCTAGCACCAAAGACAAGGTAATTTCAAATTTTGGATGATTGTCATTGTATGTATAATGGAATATCAGTCGATCATAGCAGTTAAAAAATGAGATTTTTGTTACAATTATTTAGTTTATTAAAATTTCAATAATTATATTGAGTAGTTTATATTTTGGATTATGTTGAATTAACACATTTTGTTTGGTTTGAAATTTATACATGGGTATTTTAGTAAATTTAGATGAATAGTTTGTTTTTTACATGACATAGTAAAGTGTGTATTTAAAAAAAATCTCTTTTTGGTGTAGAATATAATTATAATCATGGTACAATATTAACATATATCTTCTTCGTTGAATTTTAAATATTTAGATATAAGAGTGAGATTCACTTAAAATTCAATGATGAATATAAATATTATATATCATTATTGTAAGTATCTATACTGTAATATATATATAGATATAGATATAGAAAAGTATTGGTGGGATAACTATCGGTATCTTATTATTCATGTCAAAGAGAAGTACTCCTAAACCTATTTTGAGGATTTATGGATAGAATCACAACTCGAATTTTCGCATCTAAAATTAAGGTAATTAAGAAGGTGTAGTTATATCTAACATTATTGTTCATTTATTTGCTTGTCTTTGACATTGAACTTGTGAGATTAGGTTGATTTGGTGAAGAATAAATTTGGGTTTGACGAAGCTTTCAATTACAAGGAAGAACATGACTTGGACGCGGCCTTGAAAAGGTGTGTCTCTTAACATTTGGCCATACCTTGCCCTACTTTTAGGAAAGGGTAAAAAAATTGTGACAATTAAGGACATATTAATATGCTTAATTATTAGAAATGATTTAATTTTTATCTACAGATAGTGTACATTTTTTTACACAGACATCTAATCATGTACTGTCACATCAGCCATAATTGTATTTTCTCCCTTCCATTACCTGAAAAGTCATATAAACGGAGCATTTTTATTGAATGACAATGTAAAATACTTTTACACTATTAATGCATTAAAATTAAACTTTATTACAAATAGTAAAATTTATTTGCTTCCAAATGCTCATTATTCTATTACTTATTTTCCTGTTACTAATTTTCAAAAAGAAAAATTATTTTTGGACATTGAAAGTTGCATTAACTATTCATATGCTAACATGAATAGCACACTATACATACGTGTATTATATAAATAACATACATTCCATATCATGAATAACACACGTTGGATATTTATTGGACGTATTTCTGTTGTACGAGAAACATTATTGATTATTCATGTATGTTATCACAATAATGTAGGTACTTTCCTCAAGGTATTGACATATACTTTGAGCTTGTTGGTGGCAAAATGTTAGATGCAGCTCTTGTGAACATGAGAGTCCATGGAAGAATTGCAGTGTGTGGAATGATCTCTCAGTACACAAGAGAAGAACATGAAGGAATTGAAAATACAATGTGTCTAATTTATAAGAGGATTTGTATGCAAGGGTTCAATGTGGTTGACTATTATCACCTATATCCAAAATTCTTGGACTTTTTGTTGCCTCAAATTAGAAATGGAAAGATATCATGTGTGGAAGATATAGTTGAGGGACTTGAGAATGGGGCAAGTGCCTTGATTAGGGTTTTCAGTGGTCACAACATTGGAAAACAAGTCATTTCACTTGCCAATGAATGTTGACTTTTTCTTATATATATTTTAGTGTTTTCATTTTTCAATAAACATCAATAAAATGTAATGTTACTTGTAAGAGATTTTCATTAAAAGAAAATTCCATCTTGAAATTTTTGAATTTGATTTCTCAATTTGAAGAAGTGTGATATTTGTAATATATACATTGTGCAAATGCAATTAAAGGTGAGAAGTAAAATAGTTACATGTATTCCATAAATAGTTACTTCATATTTATTTCATACTTATTTTGTATATTAAGTTTCAAAAACATATTGTGTGTATACTCATTCATCCCTTTTAAAATATCTGTGAAATGAATACATATTTGTTCATCAAATGAACATATTTTATAATGTTAAATGAATACATACATACATAATGACAGAACATATTCTTTACACAAATTTGTTTGTTTTTGTTCAGATTCACAATATAAAGTGAACACATATTTATACTGTAACTAAACACTTAATACAATACAAAGTGAACACATACATATACATTAGCTGAACACATATCATACAAATTAAAGTGAATACATGGTGATCATATTGTAATTGAACACATAATATAATATAAAATGAACATATGCATATGCTCTTACTGAATACATAATACAATGCAAAATAATAAAATTAATGAGTTATAGATATTTTTATAAATAAATGTGTTCACTTTCCATATTTACATGTGTTCATTATAATGAATAAATGTGTTTATTTCTCATAATCAAATGTGTTCATTTGCTATTGAAATATGTGTTGAAATGTGTTCACTTACACGCGTACTGTATAAGCGCGTGTCCATAAGAGTGGGTATACGAAATGCGCGCTTTTCAGTCTTATTGCTTGATTTCCGTATTATATATTGTTTATTACGTTATAAGTATTCCGTGTTGTACACCTAGCAAGACTGATTATATAAATATGTGGTGTAGGATAGGCTTCACACTAAACATGAACTCGCCCCATTGGATGGTGGGTTTTTAACCCGATCTGCCTGGTAAGGTAGGGCAGGTGCCCACAGGTAGGGTTTTGGCTCCCACCCCTACACCTACATGGTTGTATAATGTATAGATATGATGCACTTAACATGTGATATATGATATGATATTGTTATATATACATCATAAAATTATTCATCGTCAGTCACCTTATACAATAATCTATTTTTTTTAAAACTATTAATCTAACTTTTTAAATGTTGGATTAATGTATAATATTAATAGTTGAATTAATAGTTTTAAAAAGTTAAATTATTACATGTGGTGGTTGATATGACTGATTTTGTAGTATATAAAAAACATTTCTCTATGATATAATATATGACGTGCATAATGTATTAGGTTAATTTTGCATTTTTTCCCACAAAATCAACTATTTTTTGTCATTATATGCAAAAATTTAACTTTTTAAAATTATTAATCATACTTTTAAAATATTGAATTAAGCGTATAATACTAAAAAATTAATTAATAATTTAAAAATTTTTTATTATTGTATATATATATTGATTATGAAGTGTAATTTTTTTTTCTTTTTTTATATTGAGTTGGCGTTTTACCCAAAACTTCATTTTTGGGGGGTTTAATTTATAATTTAATTTTCAACTTGGATGATGATGATTCATTTGAAGGTTGAGTAAGAATGAATAAGTTGTGAATTGTGATTCACAAGAACAAGAACAACCCAACATCATATCTTATCTCCACGCCACTTCCATCTCAATTCTTCAAATCTTTTCAAAGCTTCAGACCCCAAAACGTTCCCTCTCGCTTCTGTCACTTAGATCTCATGGGACAATTTTTTGACAAGTTACAGGGTAATTACCACCACTTCTCTCTCTCTCTCGTTTATTTATTTGTTGTTCTTTTATAATTTATGGATTTGTTGTTTGTGTCTTAACTCTGCTCCTTTACATGATCTGTTTTCAATTTTCTTTTTTTTTCACTTGATTAATTTATTGCTTACTTAAACTGTTTATTTATTTATTTTGTTTCTGTTTTGGGGATTAATATTTTTGAGCTGAGAAATCAGGGTCAACTGATTAGAGGATATTAAAACTGGTTTGAAACCAAAGGCACTTCTTCTAATTGCACGATTACGGGGAATTTGGCTATAGAAATTATTCTTTTAGTTTTTATTTTTAGTAATTCTAGTTTTCATGATTTTGTGAAGGAACCACTAAAAACTAGATATGAAAAATGAAAATTGAATTTTTTAGTTTTCACAGTTTTCGTTATTTCCTTTACAAAATTCAGAACAAATAAATAAATAACGAGCAACACTATGTGTACACTAGAAGTGACATTAAATCAGCCACCGACACAAAAAGTTTGATTGAATAAGTATAAATATTGGATTGTGTCAGTATAAAAATTGTCATTGTCTTGATATAGAAGTTTGAATATAATGTTAGATCGAGTTAGCATATAAGTTAGATTAAGTAGCTGTAAATGTTGGATTGTATCATAATTGAATTGAGTGGTTGATTTAGTGTCAAATTTAGTGTACATGAAGTATTTCACAAAAATAATAGATAATAAAATCTGGTTTTTGAAACCAAATGCACCCTTTGCTACTGATCTTTTGACTTGTTGATTTTTTCATGATTTGAAATTTATGTAAAAAGATATATATTGCTACTTAATTTCTTAGTTCTTGATCTATATTTTTATGTTTCAAGAACAATTTCCTTAGTTGTGAGGCTTGTGAATGAACAAATTCTCGCTAGAGATTCCTATCCGCTAAAGTGACCAAGTAATAGGGGCCCGGATATCGGAATATCAAAACTCAAATGTTTTGTGTTTTGGAAAGTGGTTGTTCAGATGAAAATTATCATGTTGTGGATGAAAATTATGAAATCTAGGGATCTTGGAACTTCGCATTGCAACGAATATGTTTCATGACTGAAGCTTTTTTGCAGAAAATATTATGGTTTTAAGTGATGTATGGATTAAATTTGAGTGAACTGTTTAACTCTTATGTTGGTTTTTGCTGGAAATTTTATTCTGAGTGTTGTTCAACTGGTCAGTTGCATAAATCCATTTAAAAAGTTTACATGGTTTTTGTATTTGTTATCTTCTGCATTTGTTGGATAGTGTGCTTTTGAGCCTAAAATTATGGTCATTATCATCGTTTGGTTTGATGTTATTAGATATAATACCATTCATATGGCGTTATCCAACATTTTAAAACTTTAGGGAGAGATGATTCATGACCTAGCATCAGAGTCTCTATAATCAAATGATCTAGAATTCAATCCTTGTTACCCTCCATTCTTCTATATAAAACATGAGATTAGTCTTTGTATTATTCACACTTCAAGCCCAACGAGCGTCTTCTTGAGGGCGTGCTTTAGATATAAAACTATTTAATTTTCTAGATTTAATAGCTTCTGTTTTTGGGAGAGATGGTTTATGAGAAATCAGAAATGGATATCGTGAAACTCATTGTGGGGGAGACGAAATATTTGGATTTGGCTGTGTGACCCAACCTGAAATGTTGGATCAAAGGAAAACCCATTGAAGATAGAAAAAAGAGGAAAAATGACTGATGGGAATCGCAAAAAAAATAAAGGATTTAGGAAAGAGAATGTATGAGTGCAAAACAGTTGCAATGTTTTCAGTATTCTTCACCATCCTAGATTTTGCTAATTGATTACAAATAGGTTTTAGATAGGAAAAGCAAAGATATTTTGACTTCTACTAGAATAGAATATGCTAATCAAATGGCCTAAATTCAGACATGAGAAATTCATGTAATACTGATTTTGAAATCTCTCAATTTTGTAACCATGAAAACTAACCCCGAAATTAGTGATGATTCTGTTGGGCATAGTTGCTAATATATTTTTACTAAGTTCTCTTTGCTGATGATTAAAAACATTTTTGTTTCATTTCATTCTGCATGAACTAGGGATAACTGGCTCTAATGATAATATAGTTTTGAATCTTTTATTAGTGCGACATTACATTATTGCTCATGTAAGATGCTGCATATTAGATGTAGCATACACATTATTGGTAAAGTTATTGTGCTCAATGCCCTTGCTTGTGTTTAACAGCCTTGCACTTTGGTGATACTGCGGACTTTATAGAATTGCAGTTTTCATTCCCTAGTTGACCCGTCTTCAATTATTTGCGTGTGTAAAATACAGTTGCACATACTTGAATGGATAAGTTGTCGCGCTTAATGCTCTTCTATTTACTAGCTTTGCACTTTACACAGGTAAGGAGTGGAGGCAAAGGCAAATAAGGAAGATCACAGATCGAGTTTTTAATGCTGTAAAGAATGAGACAGGAAGAGCTAACTTGAACTTTGGAGATCTATATATTGCTGTTTTAATTGTGTACAAGTGAGATGCTTGGTGCATGTTCATAATTGTCTTCAAAATTTTAGCTTACTTGATTTGATTTTTTTTCTTTTGTAAATAATGAATACAATTGAATATTTCTTCTAAAAATGAGCTGTTTCTATGTTATATAGTGATATCAATAAGTATTTGCCTGGTCCACATGTTGATCCTCCATCAAAAGGCAAAGTCAGAGAAATTATGGAGGTACTTTATTGTTTTGCAATGAGAGCAAACTGTGTTTTCTGCATACTTGTACATTTGAAAATTTCACCTTCTGGAAATGAATCTATGCTCTTGTGCTTTCTATTATAGCCATGTAGTGAAGAATATGCATTAATCTTTTCAAAATAGCATTTTAACCTGAGAAGGTACCCTGCTCCATCTGTTCAATTATTTATAGCAGAGAGTTTTGATTCATTTGAGTGAGTGCTGAGTCAAAGAGGTATTTAGGATTTTCTGCTTGCATAAAGTTACAATTTAGAGGATTTGAAAATGAGGAATGTAATCATCTGATTATTGTGGTTTGATGGAAAGTTTTACTATAGAACACTATGGTTCGTTTAATCCATGTGTCCTACCCGCCTAGTGAGACAAGGCTTGGTTGATGTTTTTTAATCACAAACAACATCAATGTCTTGGATCAAGTACCAGGACATAAGAGTCAAGTTTGTTCAAGATCATCTTTGTCTCCATGCTTGACTCTGTTTAAGCATCAACAACAAAAAACAACAACAAGCCTTATCCCATTATGTGGGGTCAGCTACATGGATCAAACAATGCCATTGTGCTCTATTGTGAAGTAGTATTTAGGCCATTAACTCTCAAATCTTCCTTGATAATCTCTTTTATAGTCTTTTTGGTCTTCCTCTACTCCTGATTATAGTGGTATCTCCTATCTGGTTGACCCTCTGAACTGGATGTTCTCCTGATCTTCTTTCCACATGAACATACCATCTAAGGCGAGATTCCATCATACTCCGTTTAAGCATCAAAACTTCCAAAATAAGTAAAATGCAGAAGCTTGTTGGGACTACATGATTATTTGTCAAATGCTTCAACTACAATAATGAACTAGTTTTCCTTTCCTTATATACTTGTAATTGTTGGTACTTTTTAACTGGTTGTGATTCATATACAATGTGCAGAGTTGTGACACCAACTTCGACCAGGAAATTGATCGCGAAGAATTTTATGATTTTATCAAGCTGATGACAGCTGATACCGTCTCGGTTGTTAGCAAACGGCTTATTTTGACTTTGGCGATAGCACCAACAGTTGCAATGATAACAAAGAAAGCCACTGAAAGGGTCCCAGGTGTCGGCAAGACGGTGCAAAAGATACCCAATTCAGTTTATGCATCACTTGTGACACTTGCAGTTATGTGGTTCCAAAATTTGGAAAAAGGATCCAGGGCATTAAACTAATCATTGCTCATAATGTCTCTGTAGCATATTATGGTATAGTTTAACTGTCATGATTTTATGTATAGGATATATTTCTGTTTGGTTTTAGAAAATAGTTTTTCAGTTTTCATTTGTTGTTTTCATTTAGTTTCATGTTTTTCAGGATTTTACGAAGAAACGGTGAAAATAACAGTTTTCAGTTTTTCGTTGTTTCCTTTACAAAATCCTGAAAACAATGAACTGATGGAAAATTGAGAAGTTTTTTTAAAACCAAACAGATGCTATTTGGATGTTAATATAAAATAGCAGCTGATGGAAATAATATGGTTTTGTTTTGGACAATACATTCTTGATTTTTTCTTTCAAAGGTTATGCATGTAAATAAAAATAAACTGTCTTAAATAAAATTGTGTGTAATTATTATGATTGACATAGATAATTCTCTACCTTTCTTTTCCTCCTTTCCAATTCTCACAAACCATACAGACATATTCAATACTCAAAATTGATGCATTTTTTTTTTTCTTTTGTAAGAGATTTTTTGTGTGGAAAATTATGAACAGAATTCTTGAGAGTGCAGTTCATTGAGAGATCCATGTCCCTTTTAAGGGACTTTATTCAGGTCATTATGAATTATTTGATTTGCAAATTATTTGGTTTCTGATAATTAAAGTCAAAATAATGTGGTCCCTTTTTTTTGTTTCATGTATCAATACACTTGTAAGATCCACAGTAACATACCAAACTGTCAAAACATTAACATTCATATCTCTAATGATGTTGTAACCTAAAAACAAAAGAGGAGAAGGGAATTTTAAGTCCTTCTTGATGAACTAATAAATTCCCTAGAGTTTGATCCCTTGTAAACTTATTAAGATCATCATATATTAACACTAGGATTTTCAGTGAGGTGAAAAAAAAAGGGTGAAGAAAGAGAGATTCTAAATATCCACTTATAGTAAAATATCTTCACACTCTAAAAAAATATATGAGTTTTGGATACCTAAATTATTTAAATAATTACCATTTTTAACATTGTAATTTAATTTTGAATTATCAATTTATTATATCAGTGTATATGGTTGATTTTTATATCTTTATGTAAATAGAATAACTTGATAGAATTATGCCAAAAACTTTTAAAGTATGTAAGAGTTTAAATTTTATATATACTATTATTGTAAAAGATTTTTTACATACATCCAACTATATCTTATCACATTAGCAAAAGTAGTTGAATTTCATATTTACTTTTGAAAAATCATTACAATATTGTATTATTGTCATATTTTACACTATTTAGTAGTGAGAGAGAGAAAACACAATCATAATTGACATAACAACACATGATTGAATGTCTGTATAAAGAAATGGTACACGTCTAGAAAATTAAATCCATATATATATATAAAGTTATGAAAAATTATACACAAATATATACAAATTATATAAGTGGATTACTTGGTGAATGAATTTTAATAGTTGTACTTAAAAAGCAACTAGCCACAATTTATAAACGTGGTTAAGTGCATCGTAGTATGTGTCAAAGTTGGATTCAATTTATTGTTCCAAACAGTTCAACTCAAAACCACTATGTTCTTCATTCACTTCCCTCATTCCAAAATTCAAATCCCATTTTCCTCTCTCAATTTTTTTCCTATTTAACAATCAAAAGATAAAAAATGTTGATTGCAACACTTTCCCCTCGAATTCACGTCTTATTTCTTGTCCTAATTTCATCGCTCCTCTTCTCTTCTTCGCCAGTTCTATCCAAGTCTCGCCACCCAATCTCCGTAACTCACTTTTCTCAACTTCAATTTCCGTTACCCTAAATTCCTATTTCTTGTTGACTTTCCTTATATTTATTTATGTACATATATTTGTGTATTTGTAGGATGTTGAGATAAGACAGAAGAAGCTTCAGTGCTATACTGATATAGACAGGTTGGTATCCACTTTAACATCCTTAATTCTTTTTTTATTATTATTTTTTAATTCAAGAAATGAATTTGGTTATTCAATATAGGGAGGAGTAGCATGTTAAAGTAGCATTTTCTAATGTTTTTAGAGTTTAATTTTAATCACGGTAAGTGTAAATGACATCAAATCAAATCATGAATTGACGTATCAGCAAAAAATTTTAAGTCACAAAAATCAATGAATGTGATTGACTGGCAGTGAGTGCATCATAATTAAACTCATGTTTTTATTAGTCTTGTTACTTCAATGATTAATGTATGGACAAATTAGTCGCTAAAATGACATTGCAGAATTGATCATTGAGGGTACCATGGATTAATAACAAGCAGGGATTAATTTGTTAGTGTGTGGATCTTTTTATGTTTGGATTGGTGGTGAATAATGGAGTTTGAGTGGATGCCACTCCATTGTTTGGAATTGTATGCATTCTATCACATTCCCCCCAATTTGGGAGGGAAGCAAATTAAGGAAATATGGTTGAATTGGATGGGAAAATTTCACTCCAATTTATTGCACCAATCCAAACATTTTTGAGAGAAAGGGAGGGGAAAGAAGGACTTGTAGTATAAAAGTCTGAAATCTTACACTACCGGTCCTTTCTTCCCCTCCAAATTCCAAATTCACTTAAGGGCATGTTTGTTTGAAGGGTTAAAATGATAGTAAAAGTCACCTGAATGAATTTCATGTGCTATTTTACACATGGAGGCATGGAGCTCAATCATAAATTTTGTACCCGAATTACTTGTAATAGTTAGTTAGAATGGAATGTGACTTCGGCTAAGTTTACCTGTAGTGTTGAAGGTTGGAATTTTGGATGGTGTTTCACCTGGATACTAAGATATATGTGATATTTGGTAAATATTGTTGATGCATTTAATTTAGTCATTAACCCATGCGCCATTGTGATTGAAACACATTTACTTCCAGTTTTGTGCTATGTTGATATTGACTTGTGTACTTTGATTATTAAATCTCTGGGTCTGACCTCATTTTTAGTTTCTTGAATATTTAATTGGGTTATGTAGATGTTATTTTGGTGACTGTTGTTGATGCGCAATTGTTGTGAACTTGTTTTTTCAATTATTTATGTTTGAAACACATTGCTTCCAGTTCAGGGGTTTTTGATATTGATGTGTGTGCTTTGTTCTTAACATGTCTGGGTCTCTGTTATTCCTTTTTTTTTTTCAATTCTCGAAAAATTATTTATGTGATAATATTGGCAACGGTTGATGCACATTTGCAATTAACCTTTTGTGGATAGTGGGATGTGGGGTTCGCAGTGCAAATCATCGATGATAGCGAGGGAGAATTGTGCCTTGCGATGCCTTTCGCCTGCTTGTTACGAGCTCATCTACGAGAGTGACCCGGTGAGACAAATTTGTGTATGATAACTTTTTTGATAGGATTTAGATTCATAGTGTTTTTATTGCTCTTACATTTTGGAGATGCTCAATTCTGTTGTATTTTACATGTAGCTTGAAGAAGGAGAAAAGGACTTAATTCGAAGTCAAGAGTACAAGTACTGCATGCATAAGTATGTATAGTTTCTACAAGTTAAAGCTTAGAATTATTTTATGAATTTTGTGAAGAATTGAAGCTGTGAAGTGCCTATTTGGTGGAATTTTTATGTTTGTTATATTTCTTTTTCCATATTGTAATTAATCATCAATATCCATTGCCTCTAATTGAACTTTCAAAATTTGCTAACTGCTATCTCATTAGAAATTCTTAAAAAGAAGATGCAGAAAATAAATACACAAAATATTAGTTTAGGATAAACAATATTTTGACTGACTGTAGTTACTCTTAGGTGTCAGGGATTTTCCATCAAAAATACCATTTGATGTGGCTGGCATAGAGAAGTCATTGTCGGTTGTGACTCAGTTATATTAGTCAGTGTGTGTTTTATTTTTCTGGCTAGGGTTTTTGTATTTGTACATTAATGATGAAAACAGAAAGAAGTGATTATAGTTGCTAGGGAAGGTTGTTGCCTTGTAACCTAGACATCGCGTTCAAATCTTAGAAACAATATCTCCACAAAGCGGGGAAAAGGTTGTGTACAAATAGTGACCCTAACAAATACTCTCTCACTATTCCATCTGATGGGAGTCTCGTGCACTGGACCACATTTTTTTATGCTTACATGTCTTCAAAATAAGAAATTTATATCAGACTTTATACTATCGTTCATAGTAAATGAACATACTCTCTTTTGATACTAAATATTACATTGTATTGGATTGACATGATGGTTTGTATCATATACTCTATTCAAGCTTGGTTCATTTTAATAATTCCAGCTTGAATTAACATATTGAGAGAGCAACATGGCATGTGTAGAACTAAGCTTCTTTTCTAATCATTTTTTTTTATTTTGCACATTGCAGGTTGTCCTTGGGAGAGAGCATTGAGGGTGTCAAGGGTGCCTTTAACCACTAGTCAATGCAAAATTTCTATGACTTCATATGCTACTTCATGTTCTTTAGCTTCCTCTCTGCCATATATTGTTATTAAAAATTATGTCAAGCAACCTTGAGAACACTTTTTTTGTAAATTAATTATAAAGGAATGAAATACAATGTGTTCTTAAAGAATTATATTGTTTGGTTACGCAGTAAAAATATAATGTAAATTTTATAGGTAATTTTATACATACAACTCATTCATGTAAAAGTTCCACTTAATTTTACCCTCGAATACACCCTTAATTTTAAAGTAGCATGTAAAAACGATTTCTCGAAGTGAAATTGAGTTTTGTATTGAATTATAAAATGGTTATTTAACCTCAACCTAACATTTTAAGCTATTGGGTGAGATAATTATATTACATGGTATTGTAATTTTCTTGATTAAGGATCCAAACTCCTATTTTAATTAAAAAAATTAATTAAATTAAGCTCAGAATTATGTGATTTTGTTCATTGTTAATGCTTCAAATAAAAAAGGGCATATATAAATAAATTTTTACACAACAGTTTATGTTTTATACAAGATTTTATATTAGTGTAATTTCTATCTAATATAATTGTGATCAATTTTTTGGTCTTTTGTCCTACCTTTTCAAAACATCAAGTCTACAAAGAATATATAAAAAAATCTATGTCCTAGAATACAAATATTTTATCATATTTTTATCATTAAAAATGTGTCCTCTCTCTCTATATATCGTGCATATATTTTATCATGGACATCTTACCAAACTCAACCTAAAATATCATGAAGTTAAGAATAAAAAAAAAATACTTACCATATTGAATTTGATTAAGTAATTGTCATCCTCTCTCAATATGGTATATACGATACATTAATAATATTTGTACATATATTTTTTTTATATATATAAGGATTTAATTTTCATCCACGGATAATGTATAACTTTTTTACACAGTTATTCAATCATGTGCTGACACATCAGTTATAATTGTATTTTCTCTCTCCCACTACCTAGAAAGTCATACAAATAGAAATTTTTGATTGGATGACAGTGTAAAATACATTTACACTAGTGCATCAAAATAAAACTTTATGTATAATCCACTATTTTTAGTTTTGATGTGACTATACTCTAAAATGAAATTTTAATTTTTCACTCTTGAATTTAAAAGATATATACATTGTACATATAATTTACTACATAAAAATAGCACTATAAGATAGCACTCATATTTGAAATTTACAAGAGCTGATACCTCATGGTACCTAACAATGGAAATGAGTTCGAGCAACGTGTTAATCTCAAAACCACATTACTTTGAAACACTTTAAAGTTACCCTTTCTAAGCTTCAAATGAAGAGGAAAAAGAAACGTTGTATTTGTATTGTCCTAGGTAATGTCGATGTCATGAGTAAGTAGTAGATTTGTTTAGAGATTCATGTGTGACTTCTAAAGAAGGCAAAGCAAGTCCACTTGGCATGATATATGTAGTGAGTTACATAGAAATATAATTGAAGCCACAACATTATTATTTAAGGTCTAGGATTTAGAATTTATTGATATACATAATAAAAATAAAATAATTGTACGAGTAGGACTTTTTTTACTTGTTAAGGTATAAAGAACTCATTGTAAGTTTAGATTAAATAGCCCTTTCATCCTTAAATTTTTTTATTATTTGAAGGACAAATTAGTCCATTAATATTTAGGAATTAAATATTAATATTTCACATTTGAAAAAAAGGAGATAAAGTTATATTTCCACACATATTCATTTAGAAGAAAATTTATTTTAGTAATAATTTATTATTTTTTAAATTTTTATTGACTAGTGATGTTATTTTTACATGATTAGTGGAAGAAAAATAATTTTTTTTATTTAGTAGTTATATTATTAAAATGGAGGAGATGAGGGAACCACACATAAATTAGCATAAGTGGTAGATATTTAGACTACTTAAATATTATGTCTCGTATTTGACATTTAAGACAATATGTATATAGAAAATTTTTTGATCAGAACTTTAATTCATTAAAAAAATGATTTTAATTTTGATACACTAATAGTGTAAAGATATTTTACACTGCCGTCTAATCAAAACACTCCGTTTATATGACTTTTCATGTAATGAGAGAAAGAAAACACAATCATGCTGATGTGACAATATATGATTGAATGACTATGTGACATCAATAAAAATTAAATCTTTAAAAAATAAACTGAGAGAAACCATAAAAAAAAAAAAAGATGATTGTAATTTATCTCATCTCACAATAAAAAAAAAAAGTTCAAATAGCCGCAAAGAAGAAACAACGACCTCGAGAACTGTTTCTATCTTCTTCTTCTTCAGAGTTTGGGTGAGGAAGCTCACGCACCAGTAAGAGCGAGCAATCATGGCTGCGTTAGGCGCTGCTACGCCATGGGTGAAGGCCGTTTTTGCTCCTCCCATTTTTCTGCACCATTCTTCTTCCTACGCCACTCGAGCCACCACAACCTCTTTCTTCTTCCTCAGAACAAGAAGAAGCTTCTTCTCAGTGCAAGCTCTCTCTCTTCCCCAAGACGCACCCGTTCGTGTCCGCTTCGCTCCTTCTCCCACTGGAAATCTCCACGTTGGTGGTGCCAGAACTGCACTCTTCAATTACCTCTTTGCTAGGTCTCTTTTTTCTTTTCTGTTGTTTTTTGTTGAATTCTGTTTTTTTTTTAATTTTGATTTTGATTTTGATTGTCTATCTTGTTGGGGTGCGATTTCAGGGGAGATTATTATCTTGTAGTTTTTTTTATGGAACCATTGATTTTAGGAATAATGGCATTGGTAATTACTGGATAATTTTAAGAAGTTAATTTTTATGCATCGAGTGTGAGCTAATAGAATTTTATCAGAATGAAAACTCATGATAGATATTGGTAAGAGTGGATAATTATTTGATCAACAGTGTAAAGTTATATGGAAATTATAGTTATGTATTGATTAGCAGTGTAAAGTATATGCAATTATTTTTTTTTAATCGTGAAAGAAGTTGGAAATGTGACTAAGGGTGTGTTTGTTAGTCTATTTTATTATTTGTAAAAAAGTGTTTTTTGCTTTTTAATCTAACAAATCAAGCTTCATATAAGCTACTCTTATATGTTTTGTTTAGCTTTAGAGTAGAAGGTGGAGCTTCTATAAAATGTGATTTTGCAGTAAAAATCACTTTTTTCTTTTTTATTTAAAGTAAAAGTTGACACAAATACACCCTTGAGTTAGCAAGTAATCACTTGTGAAATGTGATAAGGTTAAAATGAGGGAATCTATACCCCAAATTTCAGGTTCAAAAGTGGAAAATATTTTTGAGAATTTTCATGTTTGTAGTAATTTTGTGTTTGTAAGGTTTCATTTGGCTTTGAATTGATTTTTTTTTTCTTTTTGTGTTTTGTGTTTATATGAAATGCAATTTCAGGTCGAAAGGTGGCAAATTCGTGTTGAGGATTGAGGATACTGACTTGGAGAGGTCTACCCGAGAGTCTGAGGAAGCAGTGCTGCAGGATCTTACTTGGCTTGGCCTTGACTGGGATGAAGGTATGTATAAATGCTACTTTTCATTTCATTTTGAAGTTTGAATCCCATTTCATGATTCAGTGCGTTTTACTCAGCTGTTTTCTGTGTCCGCCATGAAATTTTCAATATCTTTTTTCGTGGAGTCGGTAACGTTTTTCATCACTGAGTCCGTGAATTGTAATGTGATGAATTTGTCAGGCCCTGGTGTTGGTGGGGACTATGGTCCATATAGGCAGTCTGAGAGGAACTCTTTGTACAAACAATTTGCTGAGAAACTCCATGAATCCGGTCATGTTTATCGATGCTTCTGTTCTAATGAGGTATTGTCCACAAGCCCTCGATGGAACTTACTAGATATGAAGCTCTGGAAAATGTGATGTTGTCTTAGATTATGAAGCAAGGACTTGTTTTTGTGCTTCAAAATGACTGTTATGACAATTTTCCTCTCAGTAGGTATCTTTAATCTTTGAAGTTCTAACTTCAGCATTATAAACAGTCCTCTTGAACTGGATTTTTGATGATCACAACATAGCTATGTTGTATTGTTGTGTCCTTTTTTTTTTTTGAAACAACAGTGCTATTTGGTACGAAAAGCTAATGCATGAATCTGTGTGGATTGTGGAAACTCTTATATCCAATAGAATCAAGTTAGTTAGCATAAAATACAGAAGGGAGAGATAGCACTTATGGTAGAGAGGAAGAAGTACACTTTTTGTAGTTGAAGTACAAACAAAAATCATTATTGTTTTTGAAATATATTTGGTCTGGAGGGAAAGCTTACTTAGGTTCAGGTTGGTTAGTTTGCACTTGTAGATCTTCCTTTTTAAACGTAAGTTGATTGAACTTTGACAGAAAAATAGGTTCTGATTGATTGGCTTTGCTATTATTGATTCACTTCTTATCATTCTTCCAATGTATACACTCGTAATTATTTTTGTTTCCATGAATATGATTTTTGGTTCATCTTATTTTTGTTTCCATGTGTACTGTTTTCAAAGAAGTATTAAGATTATGAAGCTGTGCTATTGAAGTTTGCTCATCTTGTACTCTATTTTGAAGCATGCATGCTTATTGTTCTTGTCTTCTTGACTATTCGGCTTAACAGGAACTAGAGAAAATGAAGGAGGTTGCTAAACTAAAGCAACTGCCTCCAGTGTACACAGGTAAATGGGCCAGTGCAACCAATGAAGAAGTAGAGGAAGAGCTGGCAAAGGGAACTCCTTATACTTACCGGTTTCGTGTTCCCAAAGGAAGTTTAAAAATTAATGACCTAATTCGAGGCGAAGTGAGTTCTTTCTTCCCTTTCCAGTTTGTATTTTCTTCCTTCTTTTATTAGGGTGTCATGCATGGGTTCCTACCTTGTATGGTGCAAAACTGCAAATATTGTACTTCATATCTTGTAATATACATTAACTGATATCTCAAAAGAATTTTCATCTTATAATCCACCATTCATAATAATCCCTTTAGAAAAGCAGAATGAATATAAAATCTAGACTTTTTTTTTTGAATGCTTGAGATTTGCAAATCATCAATCAAACGATGGAAAATTAATAACATTTCTTTTAAAATAACATTGACGAGCTATTAACTTTCCTTGGTAGTGTCTTGAAGGTTAGTTGGAACTTGGATACACTAGGAGATTTTGTGATAATGAGGAGTAATGGTCAACCTGTTTACAACTTCTGTGTAACGGTGGATGATGCTACCATGGCTATTTCCCATGTTATCAGGTAGTGATTGTGATTTCTAGTAAGTATGTCCTAATGAATATGTTTTACTAATTTAATCCATAAATATTTTATTTCAGAGCTGAGGAGCATTTACCAAATACTCTAAGACAAGCATTAATATATAAGGTAAAGTCCATACTGTTAGTACATATTTTGTTTTAGAATCAGTTTTTCCTTGAAGTTGGTAAAAGAAATCAATGAATCTCAAATCAGAAAATAAACTCATGAAAGAAGTTTGGAGAAAGTTTTAAAATGTTGATACTTGATCGCTTGAAATTGGGTACAGGAAAAATTGACTTTGAGCACCTTGTATCGACTTGTTGATTTTTCATGATGTATTTCTAAGTATTATGGCTTGATCGATTATATCAAATGGATTTCTTAATTTACTGGTTACATTTTTGTTTTTAATATCTAAGTTTATCTCATTATGAAAATGCAACCTTTTCTTTCGGCATCTACTCTGCAAAGAGTAGGCATAAAGGCATTCCAACCCATTTTAGTAGAAGGGCATGCTATTTGATTAATCCATTAGTTTGTAAAGGATTGAATGCACACTTTGATGGAGAAAAATTGGCTGTTCATGTGCCTTTATCTTTGAAAGCTCATACGGAAGCTTGTTTTCTTATGTTTTCTCATACGAACCTCCCTTTTCTGTCGATGGGTGGTCCCATTTCTGTACCAACATTGAGAAGAGAAATTCCACCATCAGGATAATTCATAATTAACCAATACTGATTGGTCAAGTGAGTCAATAATGAGGTCAAACCATTGATCAAGCTTTAGATTGAAGTTTTCCTCATTAAAATTTCCTTGTTTGGATTTCCTAAATTTTAATTATTGTTTCTATTTTATTCCATGTTTTATGAGATAACCTAGGATGTTAATTATGGTTTGTTCTGAATCTGTCTATGCATTCTTTTACAGGCTCTAGGATTTCCTATGCCCCATTTTGCACATGTTTCCTTGATTTTAGCTCCTGACCGGAGTAAATTATCAAAACGACATGGTGCAACATCAGTGGGTCAGGTGAGGTTGATTCTTCATTTTCGTATTTTATGTCTCAAAAGTGTTGGTATGTGACTGTGTGTCCCCACTAGACCCTTTTTTCTTTTCGAATTTTACTCAATGAGATCTTCTGAGGTTCCTCCTCTCATAAGGACAATTAGTTCCAAACTCTAATACTTGCTTTCTCACAGTTCAGGGAGATGGGATATCTACCTCAAGCAATGGTGAACTACCTAGCATTATTAGGTTGGGGTGATGGGACTGAAAATGAGTTTTTCACCCTTAGTCAACTCGGTTAGTGATTTTTTGTTTCAATTCTACTTCTACTCTTGTAGTTTACTATTACGGTAGTATGCTATTGAGATGGTTTGTTTTCTAAATAGGAAATTGTTTTTTATGATGTCTTACTTTACAATGCTGTGTCAAACAGTTGAAAAATTCACTATTGAGCGAGTTAACAAAAGTGGTGCTGTTTTTGATTCCACGAAGTTGAGGTAATTTTTGTTTTTGCCCACTTTTTATGGAGTTGCCTTGCTTTCTGATTTGTGATATGGCTAACATTTATTACATTGCATTTTATTTGCATTTGGTTGTTGAATGTGTTTACTTTATTCATATTAGAAGGTTGGAATTCTAATTTTTCTCTATATCTTCAATTCAGGTGGATGAATGGTCAGCATTTAAAAGCACGTCCATCGGATGAGTTGACCCATATTGTTGGAGAGCGCTGGAAGACATCTGGCTTACTCACAGTATCAGAAGGGCCCTTTGTTGATGTGAGATCCAATTGCATGCATTCTTGATTCAGTCTCCTCCTAAATACGTTTGTCTTAGTTTCATTTTCTGTGGCATAATGGTTTCTTTAGTTTGCTGTTGTCACCACTTCTAACATTGGACTCAAGCAAATGATGTTATATTAATATTCAGTTTACTAACACAACAGGAAGCAGCTGAGCTACTTAAGGACGGGATCGAATTGATACCGGATGCAGACAAGGCACTTGCTAACTTGCTTTCTTATCCTTTACATTCTACTTTACAGAGGTGATGTTCATATTCTTCTATGTCAGAGATTCTTATTGTGTCATTGGCCTCATAAATGGACCTAATTTTGATATGCAAGTTTTTGTGAACTAAGCTTTGCTAGTCATGAGGTCACAACCTTCAGCTTCTTGTTGCCTATAAATTGTTTTTTTATTATTATTTCTATATGTAGAATACAATATGTTGATTCCTGATCGTATATGCATTATAATCACAACTTTTTACATGTTGGCAGCCACGAAGCAGAATCTGTGATACAAGATAATCTTTCTGAATTTTGTGTCAGCCTCTTGGCTGCCTATGATAATGGTGATGTGGTAGCTGCGCTCGAAGAAGGCCAAGCTGGGTGGCAAAAGTGGGTGAAAGGCTTCGGTAAATCACTCAAGCGCAAGGTGAGCTGAACTATATAGATATCATCATGGTCATTACTTAAATTTTGTCGATTAAATTATATTTTCAAATTTCAAATACAAATATATCTCAACTTAAGGACTGTTTATCTTCCTATTCAAGGGGAAATCGCTTTTCATGCCCCTCCGGCTTCTGCTGACTGGAAAACTCCATGGACCTGATATGGGGGCTAGTGTTGTATTGCTCTATAAAGCTGGGACTACTAGCATTGTAGGTCCTGAAGCTGGCTTCGTGGCACTGGATGAAAGATTCAAAATACTTCGCGAGATTAACTGGGAAGCGTTGTCTAAGGATCATCCTGTGAAGGAGACAGCTACATCTGTCTAGCTGAGAACTCATCCAGTTTTGAGGTTTGTTCAAGAACACTTAGGTTTTACACTTGTTTTCCAAGCCATACTTTTCGGCTGATGGTGTAAATTTGTTGTACTTCACCATCCAATATAATCCTCTCATGCATAATTTTTGGAATAATGAGTAGAGTCAAATATATTTACTGATGTGATAATATATGACTGTATGACAATGTCTGAATATCTAAATTGAACTCGATAAAATATGGAATATGGACCCCCAAAAAAGTTCATAAAAATTTAACTTTGTCTAATAGCCTGTGTTAAGTTAAGATGGACAATATTGTTTTCCCTCTCCTTGTGCTCAATAGGCTCACAAGTCACAACTTATAAGTACGTGTTTGGTTCTGCTTTTGCAGAATTGATTCTAGGTAGAATCAATTGTGATAGAATTGATTTATGCTTGGTAACTTTATCTTGAATTGATTTTGAGTGTGAGGGTCATGCTTATAAGTCTGTATTTAAGACTGAAAATTATAGTTAAATAATACTGTTTATAATTATATGATGTTTATGTAACAGGATAGGTTAAACCTGAATGGACTGTGGAATCTGATAGGAGAATGAGATCAAATGAAGAGAATGAGATACTAATAAAAGGAAAAATTTAAGAGGATATGAGGTAGGTTGATTATTGAAGGCTAGGACTCCATGTTCTTCCACTGGTCATATTCTGGTTTTGCATTATGAGCTACAAATATGTATTTTCAGTTATTACCTATATTGGTGTTAAATTATAGGATTTTTATTTTTGAAGAATTTAGTTGTAATTTTTTAATTTTGATATTTTAAACTGAATTACTTTAGTTATCTACTTGCGAAATAATAATGGCTGCTTTTTTTCTTTCTTGTTTGTACTGAAAGCTCATGATATGGAGCGTGTTTGGTTTGCATATTTACTATTTTCATCGAGGAAATGAAGCTAAGAACTAAAAAGTAAGAACATGTTTGTTTGGAGTTTCTAAAAATAATTTTCAGGAAATATAATTATAATACAGTTTTAAAATAGTTATGATTATTAAAAAATGATGATTATTATTAATAATTTAAATAATCATTACAAATAATTATTTTAAACAATCTTGATAAATAATAATCCACGTTATACCAAAGTAGTAATCTAGATTGTCCTAATGTGGATTATTGATAATGTAAATTTACCAAACAATGGGTCATATAATTTTAAGCAATATCATTGATAGAGAAATGATTTTTATACACTAAAATCATCTATCATAAGTTATCATTTGAAAAAAATTAAATTTTTTAAGATTATTAATCTAACTTTTAAGTCTATTAATCTAACTTTCAAGAACATGCAACTTGGTCATGTAATGATAATGAATTTCAACCCAATCAAGTGTTCCCTTTTAAAACACTAAACATAAAATTCAGACAAATATAATGTAATACAAAAAAAAATGCCTCAACACAAAAGCCTGAACTCCAATTCTAAGAAAACCCCAAAGACCAAACAAAAATATTAAGATTCATTTTTTGATTGCTATATAAAGAAGCTGTATACATCATGCTTTTGAAGTAACACCTTTTCTTGCCTTCATAGAGTTAACTGATTCATGTTTGTGTGTATATTTTCAGCAGGAACATACTCTGAGAATACGAAATACTTAGTTGCACCGAAAATGCTGGCTAGTTGCTGAATTACACTCCGATATGAATAATTTGGCGGCACGGCAGGCATTGGAAGACAAGGAACGCATGTCGGAAGGAACGCGCCTTTCTTGTAAACTGGTGCATACAGGGTCAACACTGCCTCGCAAAACATGTATCTTCACCGTGTTCGAAACAAAAAGGTTGGCTTGATTAGTCAAGCAAAAGAAGATAGTAAATTTGAGGATTTGCGGCAAGATATTATTGTTCACATGTTCTAACTTCTGAAAGAAAAGTGTTTAGATGTATTTCAACAAGTAAAGACTTCAGATATACTAGAAGGAACTGGTATGTTAGCATATATATAAACTTGTTCTAGACTTCTAGTGCAACATAACAGCAATTTATTACCAAATCAAGGTGAATACCATTCAGATTCAAGCAAGTACCAGAAGTTAGTAGGGAAACTAAACTACCCCATAATAGCTAGACCAGATATTTCCTTCCTTGTGACTGTGGTGAATAAGATTCATGCAGTCTCTAGAGATCCTTACAAAGTTTTCCCCGGGTAGAAGGGTCCTTGAAGTATCTTCATTTTGTCACAAGCTTGATGCATATGATCAATTCGCGCTAGGTGAAGACTATTTGAAGTATCTCCTATTCAAAGGCTACATATATATATCATCTATTTATTCTAATTATATTTGGCAAATGACTTGTTTTGGCAGCAATTTTATCAAAGATTTGGAGAACTTAATTGTATCATGAGGTTATTGAGGATTTTCACTTCTCAAGCAATTACAAAAACCTAACAAGTTAGAGAAAGGAAAAGAAATGAAGACATGTTTTACCTTAAAATAAGTCTCCTTATAAAGGGATCACCTAAAATCTGTCCCCAAACAGGACTGAGTGTGTCTGATGTCGTCAACGCCTGTCCCCAGTAGTTTAATGAAGACGAGAGCAGCGTTTCAGCAGTGTTGTACGACTCCTGAAATTAAATTGAAGTTGCTGAGGGGCTAAGTATGGAAATTCCCAGCTCACAGAAAATTAAAATAGTCTTTTCAAAAAACAAAAAAAGAAAGGAATGGAACTTGCTAATATGAAGGAAAAGAGGTACTTAAAACAAACCAAATCAATATCAGTGCCTGAAGATCCTAGCAACAGATAAAAAGCTTGCAGCGGAGCTGTAAGAAACATGGTGAATAGACTCCCATTTGAAATATTTGAGGAACAATCGGACGGAATCGGAGGTGAACAGCTTGGAGAAAGGAGCATTGCAACTGACTCTCCTTTTTCTGCTCCTGCTATGGCCTGTAAATTTCAACTAATTGCTTTTCAAATGTTCTAATGTAATCTATACGGCCATAAGAATGGAAAGAAAGAAAATGATAGGAACACCCATATTTCAGAGAATTCATCATTTTGATAAGAAATAATAACTCAGATTGTAATACCATCTAAAAACCCAATTTTTGATGAACTATGAGATAGAGGTTTTTAGGGGTATTAACCCTCAAATGTTTTCCCTTGGTTCAAACTAAAATTCCCAAACAGGGATAGAACGTCCCCACAAGAAAAAAAGAAAAAGAAAAGAGAAGAAAGAAAACGTCTCTCCCATTCCTGACCTCCCTCAATTAAACTTGCAAACAGACCCTTGGGAGTTTGAATCAATCCAAATCAATCTTGCCTTCCCAACATACCTATTTACTACACGCCACTCCTTAAATTGCCTGAAGAAGTGGCTCCAAGGTGGAGAGGATGCATCCAATAATTAACTTTTACAATCAATATTTTCAGTGACAAGTATGATATTGCAGAAACACAAGTTTCCATCTAATTATTGGGTAAAGTTAGCATTTATAAATTACTATAGACAATAGTAACAAGTTCAAGAAACCTTTTTTACAAGAATAAAGATTCAATAGATAACTGAATAATGCAGTAAGGCTTGCCTTGAATGCTTCGCTGTTCTCATTATCAATGACTAAAAGAAGTGGCCTCCTTGTAAATGGTAACAAATCAGATGGATGTATGCAGTTTGACCCTGAAAAGGGGACCACGTTAAAGTATTCCGCAATTCCAACACAACTAAATACAATGTAAGCACTATATCATCACAATACAAACTTATGAACTAAGGCTTATTCTCTTGAATCCTCTGGAGTTTTTTCATGTAAATCTTACTTTCAATTCCTAGCTCATTCTTTGAACAGTTCTTTTTGTCATGATAAAGAAAATTTTGAAGTTCAAAGCTCCTTCAAAGGTCAAACTGTGCTATATGTTGCAGGTCTGAAAACCACAAAAGGCCATTTCCACTGATATGTGTGTTGTGTGGGGAGCTAGCACGAAACAAACTACACACCTTGTTTTGCATTGTTCTATGTTTAATTTTGAGGTAGTGATTATTTTCACTGACTCTGGTGGCAGAGTCAATTAGTCATTGAAAAAATGACTTTGCCAAGTGTTTGGTGCTAGAGTCACAGTGAACAAAATTGTCAATTTTTTGTTCACTCCAATTTTGGAGTCACTGTGTGTAGGAAAGGAGACACAAATATGTGAGGGTGTTCGGAGTCAATTTTGGAGTCATTGTGACTCTGACTCCTGTGACATTGACTCCATTGAAAACAAACACTATGAAATGCTTTGTTAGGTATTTTAGGTGAACCCAAGGGCTTTGGATCAATTTATTGTTATTTGTTTTGTTTTTTATGGAAGGAGAAAGGAAGCCAAAACTTTGTGGAATGTACTGTCTTTCCAGTTGTTTGATGGAATTAGCAAGAGTGTAATTCTCACATCTTTAACTGCTAGCATTCATACAAGTAGGTTTTGTTGGATAGAATTAGGCGTTTAGAGTTTACACCTCTCATGACCTTTTTAGATGGGTTTCCATAAGAGATTGGAAAACATTGGTCTTTGGATGTCTTCTTTTGTTTATTATTTTTGTATTGAAGATAACTTGTTCACTTTGCTCTAGCCTCTAGGTAATATTCTTTTATACTTGTCAATGAAATTTCTTCTTTTAAATATATATAGAAAAATAGCAGCCAGTAAGAGGTCGAAAGAACATGAAGCAATGAATATATCCTCTAATTGTACCTCCATCTCCATGTGGACCAAAGGGTAGACAACCAGATTCATTATGTGCAGCACAAGATCCTGCATTTGATGTAGAAAATTGAGCTCACTTACCCTAAATCAATTCAAATAATATAAGAGGTATGATAATCCTACGGATTTATATGTGTATATTCCTAGTTTACAGAGGATATCTAACCTGAAGCTGACAAGTATACAAGGAGAATACCATCAGAAGGAAGCTCTTCACAAATTGTGCCAAGAACCTAACCATTGAAAGGAAAAGGAAAATTATGCTTGAATAATTTGAGAACCCGAAAAATAATAATGAAAGAAAGACAGAATCTGGTCTGGTGCTATGTAAGAACCATCTTTTTAAGTTGTAAAGAAGGGGGAGAGTCAAAAACACTATTTAGAATAGGTGGTTAGGTACAAATTTTCTAAAATGTGCACAATTCTACCCCCATGTGATAAATCTGGATTAAACGCAGTATGTTGCTTGAGAAGCCATCATTTAGTTACATAATGACATAGTAGACATGAGATGTGACAAACATTCAGTCATGTCTAGGTACAATGGAAAATTATGTAAAGAAATGGTCAAATACATTCCCATTTTCCCCCAAATTCGAGGAGAAAAATCCTTGGCAGGTGAAGGTGTGGGATTAGACATGCATCATGAATTTCACATGCTTGGGAAGCCCAAGAATTGGATCACCACGAAATCAATTAAATCCCAAAATTTTCAGCATGGAATCAAAGCTAAATCCTCAATGCGATTCAAGCAATAGTGGATTATGGGCTTTTGGAAACTGCTGAAACTTAAAAGGAAATAAATAAATAAAAGCATTTCACACTTACAGCTATAAAATTGGTTGATGAAGGACGGTATAGCACAGCTTTTCGTGGGTTTTCTGGCAAGGTAGGATCAGCAATATCTTGGGCGTAACTGATACGATTAGACCCAGCCGCCCCATTCTGACTAAGCTTTGAACCACTAGACTGGTAAAATAAGCCACTAGGTTCCCACTCTAGACATTGAAGTATCCTAAAAGTGTCAATAGTAATCTCTGAAAACTTAACCTGTTCCGGAATGATACTTAAAATCAATAATGGAATATCAGAACTTTTACTGTACAACTTACTAGCAGGAAACAACTTAATTGATTCAATCGTTTTTAAACAAAATATTCTTCAATATGGGGAAAGAAACAAAAAAATCCTGGATACTTACCTCATTTTGATGGAAACTACTTAATACAGCATCTCTTAATCTCAAATTTCTCTTTGTGATAGCTGCAGCAACATGTGGTAAAGTATCCGGATGAGGGTCCAAAACAAGACTATATCTCAAGGGCCTGATATTCATAAAAGCTGTGTCAGCTTTTAAAAATCTGACTATTTCCTGAACCACCAGTTTCCACTCTTTAAAGTCACTTTCCTGAAATCAAATTATTTGAAAGTCATTTACAAATGTAAATTTATCATAACATGTTCCGGACAAAAATACAACATCATGTATTTCATAGAGCACTTAACTTTATTGTCTTTCATGTAGTTTGGTTGTTCCAAAACTGCAGTACTTTCTTACTATTGTGTAGCTTGGTCTTCAGTTTAGATGTTTAGTTATCAAACTTACTCATTCAACAAAATTAAAGGCGGAAAAACATAAGTAATAAAACTATGCAGAATTTCATACTAGCCTTCAACCAGTTATTTGTGCTTTAAAAATGGTTGGTCTGTGTCAAAGCATCTTTTGACCAAATAGTTACAAGGTATATCCTTGCCACACCCTATCCTTCTAAATAAAGTAAAATTTCAGTAAAAGGTCAAATAGACCTGTGCATTATCCATGCTTTAAAGCCCAAAAGAACGCTTCTTGAGGGTCGTGTTAAACATTAAACCATTCATATATAAGACTTCACCTAATGACATAAGCTTTAGGGATAGTTGGTCCTTGACAACCAAATTTTCAATAAAGACTTGGCAACTCCACCACAATTTAATATTACTCTGCAGCCATAATTTGGAGAAGCTCCATTACTTATGTAGAATAGGCTTTTTATTTTATTTTATTTTTTCATTTACCAAAATTCAAAATTGAGCATTACACCATTACCCTCATCAACCTAAATAACCTATGGAAGAACACACATTGTTGATGCAAGACTGCCACCAGCAAATAAGGAGTATATTCATGAATAATCAATACTACACACTAATCTGCGCAAAACACAAAGCAAAAAAACTGAATGGATAAACACAATTTACAGATAAAGTACCTGCATATCATAATCATTAATGGTAAATAAATTGTTTAAATGACCCATCAATTACCAAAACAGTACAGATGTATCATTTACATTCAAGAACAGCAGCAAGTGATACTTAGTAAATCTAATGCCAAAACAAAGGACAAACACTAATCAACAAATAATTGAAATTCAAAATGCTACAAGAAAATGGAAGTGAAATTAGCATATTCAGACCTGGAATGTCCTCTTGCATTCTTCAACCAATACTTTTAGCTGGTTAACCAATAGCTGCACCATTTCTCTTCGGTTTAAAACCAAACATACCATCAGGAACCGAGCAATAAACCTCAATTGTTTGTTGGCAATATTCACATCCTGAAACAACCCCTCCTTAAAATACTCCCTTGTTAATATGGCTTCATAGAATATATATGACTCGAATAGATAATTCGCCTCACTTGTGCGCATATACTGCCCAAAATACAGCTGCCCAATTCGAGATGCAATCTCACCAATCTCCCATCTCTTAAGCCCCGCTTCTACCAGCTTCTGTCGATTCTCCTGTTGAAACTTCCACAACTGTGTGTAAACCTTGAACACCTTATAAAAGTATGTATCATGCCTACAACAAAGTTACATTCATAGAACTTTTTCTTTTATGATCAACCAATACCAATAACCATCCTTTCAACATTCATTTCTGTGATAGAAAACTAACTAAAATTAGTACACTACACACCATTGTCAGCTAGCGATATATTAATCAAAATAATGAAATCTCAACTACACAGAATAGAGCATCCCACACTTTATCAAATATAATGCTTATTATCTGGTAATTCTTAGTATATAAAAACAATGCACTTCTGATTTCCATCCCATATAATTTGACTTTTCTCTTTTCTAATTTCATGAACTAAATTAGTATTTTATTAATTTCAGCAATTAAAGTGAAATAGGGATCCAAATTCACTACTACTTCAGGGACCAAAATAATTATTCACTCATAACAATTCAGAAATTCGAACACATACCCAGAACATATGTAACAACAAAATCACAATTCATCCCTTATTACATAACAATCAAAACCCAAATTACGATTATCACAAAAAAAAAAAACAAAATTATTGAGAAAATGGTAGAGAGTACCTGCTACGCTGGTAATAAGGCAAGTCTCTGATCTTAGAGAACTTCTTGTCGGCTTTGTCAGCAAGAGTCCAGAACACTTCGCTCACTGGTATATTGCTGCTTTGTTGCTGAGAAGACATGGTTCTTCTTCTTCGAGCTACCAAAGCTCAGTAAACGACGTCGATTTTCGTTTGTTATGCAAGAATCTGAAGAAGCAGAGGGTAAAGAGAAAAAGGAGCTACGATGTGAGAAGAGAGGGACTTTGTTGGGAGAATTTCAGGACAAGATGGGTAAGGGGATCCTTTTTTCCTCAATACATTTTGGATAGTCATTTTTTAAAAAAAAATAAAAAAGAAAAAAATTACTCCTTTCGTCGAACAATAATTGAAGTTTTTGAAAATTGCTCGTTTATTAAAAAAGTAATTAAAATATATAAATTTATATAGAAATTAATATATAAAGATAAAATTGTTCTTATAATTTTTTATGTAGTAATTATTATAAAAGATTAAAAAAGTATATATATAGATAAAATTAAAAAATAATAAATTAATAAATAAATATTGGATAAAAATATTTTCTAATAATAGGAGTGTTTGGAACACCATTGAAATTCAATTCCCACATGAATTGAATTGAATTTTATTGTTTGAAACAAAGAAAATTATTTAAGTTGAAAAATGGAATTCAATTCAATTCTATAGTTTTGGTCAAAAAACAAATCAGAGTCATTCCACTCGATTTCAATTGAATTCTATTGACATTTCACTTAAAATATGAAATGTCCAAATTATCCTCTTTAAATTACTCTCTTCAAAATTCAAAGTCTCTAGATAAATTTGTCTATTAAAAAAATTTAATTCATTTTATAAACATTCCAAACATTAGAATTCAATTCAATTCTACAATTTTACTAATGTATTTCAAATACCGAAATTCAATTCAATTCAAGTATGAATTTTAATTTCTAATGAAATTCAATTCAATTTTATCTAGCAACCAGGCTAAAATAAAGTTGAAAAGGAAGTAATAAATACAATAATTTACATTTTTTTATTTTATTAAATTTGTGTTTGTTTAATTCTATAAAGAAAATTGTAAGGATATTGAAAATAATAAAATTATATATACATTTCTTATGAAATGGTTGAGGTAAAACTAAATTGCAATGCATTATTTCTTCCTTAGTTTTATTATCAAATTAAAAGTTTAATCCTCAACCATTTGAAATTTTTTGAGTAAATTACACGGATAAAATATGTGCAATCAAGCTTATAAAAAAAATATGTGCAATCAATTAATTAATTTTTTATTTAATACAAATTACATAAATTAAATAATTTGTTATTTATTTTAATTTTTACAACGCATAAACAATATTTTAATATAGAATAATTATATTTGTACATAAATTTTTTATATATTTTTTCACCTACTTCATCACCTTTGTATTTAGATTTTGATGTGATATCATTTCAACAATAAACTTTTATTCATCATCCTTAAATGTAAATAGTCACTCCGTTTTTTTTTAATTGTTCAATTTTAAATGCACACTGGAATTTAGGTAATGATTGATATAGTATTAAAGTTAACAAAATATATATATGTTTTACTAAAATACTCTTTACTTCTTTATTATTATCTCTCCTCAATTATTAGATGGTGAGTATTAAATAAGGGTAAAATGAAAAGAAAATAATAAAATTTTCCTTAAAATCTGAAATGGACAATTAAAAAAACATGCATTTCTAAATTGGACAATTAAAAAACTGGAAAGAGTATATATATATATATAGTAATTTCAATCTACTGTCAGTAGTAATTTTACACAGACATTCAATCATGGATTGACCCATCATCAATTTAACTCAACCACTCATTAATTAAAAAGTCATACAAATCAATGGATGTGATTCACTGACAATATAAAAAAAAATTTACACTGTCAGTACATCATATTTAAACTCAAAAAAAATTTTACACTGCCAATCAATCACATACATCAATTTATGTGTATAATTTTTAAGTTAATGATTTTACTAATATCTCAATCACGGTCTAAAATTACTTTGTAATGGCAAATATCATTATCTTTTAATATAATGCTCTATCTAATCATGAGTGGGTGTAGTGAAATGGCCTCTTTGGTGACATCTTTGACACCATTTTTATGAATACTTGTTATTTTAAATCCTAATTACTCAATCCATTAAACATCAACTCTTTAAGGGAGTTTTTTAGCCAAAAAAGATTATCAAATATATTTTTGATTGTTCACGTCTTTTTTAGAGTAAATCTTCCATGAGGTGGTGCTTTCCTCG
The DNA here is from genome assembly GCA_013621005.1 of Aeschynomene evenia. Classification (NCBI taxonomy): domain Eukaryota; kingdom Viridiplantae; phylum Streptophyta; class Magnoliopsida; order Fabales; family Fabaceae; genus Aeschynomene; species Aeschynomene evenia. The sequence continues at coordinate 3,395,067 of CM024271.1, forward strand.
AATGATTGATAGTGCCTTAATCTAAAGTTTCATTTTAAAAAAATAAAATAAAAGAACCGAATAAAGGTTCACTTTCGTTCCTCAAATTGTAAGTGTATTTCACGTTCCTAAAATTTTGAAATTAACTCTTTAATCCCTTAAATTGCATTTTGTAGGTCACTTTAGTCCCTGGTCAAACTTCTAATAGTCAAATATTATCAATTTGCTGACACGGCAAGTTAAGTGATACGTGGCACACCACGTGTTGATGATGTGTCATGTTTTGTACACATGGCAAGACACGTCAACAGCCACGTGGCATGCAACACGAACCCAACATGACATGTAATCAACACGTGGCATGCCACGTGTACCAAATATGATACGTCATTAAAACGTGGCGTGCCATGTGTTACTTATCTTGTCACGTCAGCAAATCGGTAACAGTTAACTAACAGAAGTTTGACCAGGGACTAAAGTGACCTACAAAATGCAATTTGAGGGACTAAAGAGTTAATTTCAAAATTTTAGGACTAAAATGAATCACACTTACAATTTGAGAGGGACGAAAGTGAACCTTTATTATAAAAGAACCATTGTCCATTCATCCTTTAAATTTCTTTCTTTCCAAATCCAAATGAAATAACGCACAGAGAGAACTAGTGTTACTCCAAAAACATGTCCGTTGGCACTCAACGAGATCAGGTTTTTACCCAGTTCTGGAACATGCCATGCTTGAAACGTCCTTTTTGTGCCATCATGTAATCTCACCTGAACATCTCCTTCACCAAGAATTGAAATTCTTCTGTTATCACCCAATCTAACTTTTCCTTCCCGCCTTTTATAAGAAGAGAAGAAGTTTCGATTTGGTGTCATGTGAAAAGATGCACCTGAGTCCAGTATCCACTCATCAGAGTCATTGGTGAATACTGCCAAGGCCGAACCAGCATCACTATCATAAGAACTTGCAGCTATGTTGGCTGAATTTTCTGATTTCTCCTTTCTCTGTGGGCAATTTCTTCTGATATACCCTTCCTGGTGACAATGAAAAACACTTTACAGTTTTGTGCTTTCGGGACTTTGATCTCCTCATATTTGAACTTCCCGATCCTCTTTCTTGACTACGATCTCTCATGAACAACCCTTCTGCATGATTATCAGCACCGTGTTCTGAAACTAACTTTTGTTGTTCTTTCATCATCAGTGCGTCTTTGACATTCTGCACTGTGATGTCCGATCTACCATATAATAGGGTATCACAGAAATTATCATAGGACGGAGGTAATGAAGTCAATAAGATCATGGCTTGGTTAACATCGTCTACTGTTATTCCAGCAGCTCTAACATCAGATATCATCTGATTAAAGTCGTCTATGTGATCTTGCATTGATTTATTTCTTGAATATTTGAATGTGTACAATCTCTTCCTTTGATATAGCTTGTTTGACAGCGTCTTCACAACATATCTTTTCTCCAATACCTTCCATAAAGAATCAGCGATCTTCTCATCCATAACCTCTCGCAGAACATTATCTGCAAGGCTCAACTGTACTATACTCTGTGCTTTACGCATCACTTCATCCTTCTGATCTGCAGGTACTGATGCCGGCAATTTTCCTTTGCCCTCCAACGCCATTGCAAGACCTTGTTGGTCCAACAATGCCTCCACCATCAGCTTCCATAATCTGAAGTCGTTGGAATCGTTAAATTTCTCCACTTCAAATTTTGGCATAGACATCTTGAATTCGAAACCAAGTGGCTCTGATACCACTTGTTAGGGAGAGAACCCACCACAGCTACTGAAACAACACTCTGTGAACAGCACTATGAATAGTGCTCGGTGAACAGTAACTGTGAATAGTAACAGTATACGTGAACAGTACCATATGTGTGAATAGTACCCGTATACAATAGCGGAAGCACGCCCAAATTTGTGGAGAGTAACGGTATAAAATAAAACATGTGTTTGACACTTTATGTGAGACCCGCTAGACACTAACAACTAGAAATAATTCGGTTCTGATGTGGAAGATCAGAGAGAACTGCAACCACAGAGCATACTAAGAAATTATCCCAGTTAATAATAAAATAGGACAAGGAAGAGAGAAAGTAGACACCAATATTTAACGTGGAAAACCCCCAAATAATGAGGTAAAAACCACGGGCTAAACTCCGAATAATGATCCACTATATTTAAAGATAATTACAATATAGTATATCCTAGTGAGACCTAGAAAATGTACCCAAACCCCCGTGTATATTTACTCACTACACTCTTAAAATTTATCACAGACACTCTAATATATCTCACTAAACCAGAAGCCAAATACAAGTTTATGCTTCTGCCTGATGCGTTTCTTCACTGCTCCAATCCTCTCTATTTATAGAGAGTTAAAACTATGTGCAATAAATGCACAATGCAAGCCAGCTTGAATTACAGTGGATACAGGGAATTTTCTTCCTTCGCTATATCTAATCATGAGTGGGTGTAGTGGAATGGCCTCTTTGGTGACATCTTTGACACCATTTTTATGAATTCTTGTTATTTTAAATTCTAATTACTTAATCCATTAAACATCAACTCTTGGATTTTTTCCCCCAATAAAACCTTAAAATGCATTAATTCTACAAACAAGCAAAGAGAAACAATAATTCCAACGTTGTCCTGATTTTGGGTTTCTTAGGGAAAATCGTAGGAGTCCCACGATTTCACCCGAAATGAACTGAAATCGTAGGACCCCTACGATTTCAGGCTGAATTGGCTTGAAATCGTAGGGGTCCTACGATTTCAGTTCATTTCGGGTGAAATCGTGGGACTCCTACGATTTCTGTTATAAAAGTGTTTATAAAAGACCATCCCCCGGCCATTATTTGACATACAACCATGGCTGAAAATTCACATTATGCACTCATACATCACCAAGGATCAATTGAAACTAATAGTCGGGGGTAGTGTAATTTTCAAATCACCCAGTACTATTGGTTTCATTCTTAATGAATCAGTTACTTTTGCTGAGCTGGAGAGTCAATTGATTGAAGAATTAAGAGTTGAGAACGTGAAAAAAATCACTCAATTGTTCTATCGAGTGCCAGTTACAATTGGTCTTGGTAGGGTGGAGTTTGGATGTCAGCAATTGCGGGACGATAGGGATATTCGTAGAATGTTTTTCTCTCACAATACTTTTCCAGAAATTAGAGCTATAGAGCTATTTGTCGTGTTAGAAGACACGATCAGCTCACACGGATCCGTACCAAATCCTGCACGTGCATCACCTTCCGTGGCTCCTGCAAATGTTACTGGAGGAGATATCGGTTCTGATGAAGAAGATGATAATGATATCGCAGACATAGCAGGTAAGTATAATTTATTAATTTGATATGTTTTTTTTTGTATAAAAATATGTTATGAAATTATTTTATAATGTAGAAAATTGATAGGTGGTTACCATAAATTAATTTGAATTGTTTTATGTTAGGAAATGATTTTATTACGTAGAAAATTAATAGGTGGTTAGCATAAATTAATTTTAATTGTAGCAATAGTTTAGTTTAATTCTATTTTAGGAAATTATTTTATTACGTAGAAAATAAATATAGGTGATTAGCATAATTTAATTTTAATTGTAGCAATAGTTTAGTTTAATTCTATTTTTTTATTTCATATTGTATATATAGGAGGTACATAGGAGTTAATAAATGTTGATAAAATTATAATAATATTATTATTAGATTAATTTTTTTTTTGTTTTATGTATTATCTATTGAATGTCAATATTTATAGGGGATGGACACATTGATCTTGCAATTCAAATTGCACAACCAGTGAATGTTGAACCTTCTCCAGTTCAGAATAATCTTCAGTTCCAACACATAGATTATGTTGCTGATGAAGGAGTCGATATTAGGGGAGATGATGATGATGATGATTTGCAGGCTGAGAATGTTTTATTACAACAACTTAGTGATGAAGAGGTTGCTGCAGAGGCTGATGTTCTCCCACAGTCTCAGCCTGTGCAATCACAAGCACGTGGTGGACATGTGCACCAGTCTAAGACCGCAAGTATGATGCGTGGTGTCCCTCAACATTACACCAATTTGAATTTGGATGCAGAGGCCCCCCATAGTTCTACACAACCTTCAGTAGAATCTGGGACTTCAGATGGGGAGACTGAATTTTTCGTTGGTCAGATTTTTCCAGACAAGGAATCAGCAGTGTATGCCGTGAAGAATTATAGTATAAAGAGGCGTGTTCAATACAAGGTCCGGGAATCTGACCACATTAAATATCATGGGAGATGTGTAAAGTTTGGTGATGGATGCAATTGGAGCATACGTGTGAGCTATAGGAAAAAAAGAGGCAATTGGGAGGTCCGAAAGTACACTGCACCACATACTTGTGTCTTTGAACAAATCTTGCAGGTTCACCCTCAGCTGGACAGCGCAGTGGTATGTGATTTAATTTTTCCTATGGTCAAGAATGACCCTAATGTTCCAGTAAGAGTTTTGCAAGGTGCAGTGGAGTCAAGATTCAATTTCAAAATATCATATAAGAGAGCTTGGCTTGCGAAACAGAGAGCGATTGCAAAAATATATGGAGATTGGGAACAGTCATACAATGAACTCCCTAGGTGGTTGTTGGGTGTTCAACAGTTCATGCCAGGTACAATATATTTTGTGCGTGTGTTTTGCGATTTAAGTTACATATTTGATATTTGTTGGGTATTCTGATGAATTGCTAATGTTACAAAAATGCATATTGCTTTTCCTTAGGTACCATATTTTCATTGTAGACTAAACCTTATTATGTGGGTAATTTGGTTGATCGTAGTTGTGTAATGTTTCACCGTGTATTCTGGACTTATCCTTCATGCATAGAAGCATTCAAGTGGTGCAAGCCTTTTATATCTATTGATGGGACCCATCTCTATGGCAAATATCATGGGGTGTTGTTGATGGCAATTGCCCAAGATGGGAATTCAAACATATTGTCTGTTGCGTTTGCCTTGGTTGAAGGAGAAACACGAGAAGCATGGTCATTTTTTCTGACTTTATTACGACAACATGTCACCCCACAGGATGGTATTTTGGTTATTTCTGACCGACACGGTGCTATAAAATCTGCTTTGAATGCAGAAGGAAGTGGATGGCAACCTCCGAGAGCATATCATGCTTATTGCATTCGACACATTGTGGCTAACTTTGCGCTGCAATTTAAGAACAAAGATGCAAAGAGAATACTGACCAATGCTGCATACGCAAAGTCTGAGCGAGATTTTTTATATTACTTCTCACAATTGAGGGATGAGAGTGCAGCTATGTGTACTTGGGTGGACCGTATTCCTCGGTCTAAGTGGGCGCAATATGCTGATGAGGGTCACAGGTATAACATTTATTAATAAGGAATATTGTTGCATTGTTTTCGTTATTTTTACTGAATATGTCATCAACATTCTTCAAATGTCACAGGTTTGGACACATGACTACAAATCTTTCTGAATGCATTAATGTTGTAATGAAGGGAACCCGTAATCTGCCTATCACTGCTATTGTCCAAGCGACGTATTATCGTTTGGCACATTTATTTGTCAAAAAAGGAAGAGAAGCACAAGGACAGATTGCGGGTGGTCATAGGTGGTCACAACATCTTTTGTGGGCGATCCAGGAGTCTAGCCAGAAGATCGGTCGTATGACAGTGACTGCTCTGACCAGAGATAATGTTTCTTTTATGGTGTCTGAGATCGAGACCGGTCACACTTATAGGGTCAACCTTCATAACAGAACATGTGATTGTGGGGGTTTTCAGGCGCTACATTATCCTTGTTGTCACGCTTTAGCTGCATGTGCTGATGCTCGTGTGCAGTGGGGTACCTATACCCACCAATGTTACAGCATGGATTGGGTGTTCAATGTGTATCGACACGAGTTTACTGCCATTCCCGATCAATATTTCTGGCCACAGTACGATGGTGCATACATCCGGCCAGATCCAGCTCTTCGTAGGGCAACAGAGGGACGTCCTGTATCCACCAGGATTCGAAACGGCATGGACGAGACAGAGGAAAATCATCCAAAACGTTGTGGGATATGCAGAAATCCTGGTCATACTCGCAAGAAATGCCCAACTTTGCGGGCATCATCTTCTGCTGGTCCTTCCTAGATGACTTGTGATATTTGTCCACTGTGGTTGTTGATACTTCTTATTGATGTTTGTTTGCAGTTTTACTTTTTATTTGTTGTCTATTATTCCTTTTGCTCTACATTTAATCGAAGTTTAACGTAGATATTAAACCATAGAAATTAAATACATTAATTCGAATATAACGTACAATTTAAAAAACTAGCGATAGAACCAAAATTAAAAAAACGGAATAAACAATATTTTAGGACGAAACATACAACTAAGTTAGTCGTCAGCTAAACTATTGTCTCCTTCATCTCCTTCAGAGTCGTACGAGACTTCAACCTCATTTTCGTCAAATATCTCAACGTCAAATGTATTTTCTTCATCATAGTGGAGCCATACCGTGTAACCATAACACATTGAAAAATGTTGTACAAAATCCTTCCAACCGTCTGTGAACCATACCTTATCACCTCTTTTTGCACATTTTATTTGCCATTCTTTTCCGGACGGAGTTTTCAATTTGATTTGACTAGGTAATCGTCTTCGATATTTTTGTGCAAATGACGGTGTAAGTTCCTACAAATTAACACAAATTTTCAAATGTTTAACTGAATTTTGTATTTAATTAATATATGAAAAAATACTTACAGTTTTTTCTTCAGTTTCCGATCTTATCCATACCACCGTTACATTGTAAGGAATAGGTTCTATGGGGGGAGAAAAATTCATGATTAATAGTGAAGTGTGCAATCCTAACATCTGAGTTGTGTTATTTATAAAAGTAGTACTTAATTGAAATCGTAGGATTGCTGCGATTTCTTAACGTTTTGTATGCATTATTATCGTAGGATTGCTGCGATTTCTTAACTTTTCCTGTGTACTGAAATCGTAGCATTGTTGCGATTTGTAAACGTTTTGTGTGCATAAAATTCGTAGGATTCCAACGATTTGGTAACATTTTGTGTGCATTAAAATAAAAATAAAAATACAAAAAGTAAACATATAATAAAATTAATACAAATACAAATACAAATATGTAAAGTCTCTAATGAAAGGTACTAAAATAAAAATCAAATACAAATACAATAAGTCTGTAACCCAAATAAATACAAATACATATAAAACAAAATAAAAATCAATTGCCTCTATCCCTCGTCGGATGTGGTACAATATGTGAGCCCGTGAGACAAGTACGCCGCCTGATCTGGCGCCTAGGTCGACCATGATTAGGTGGTTGTCGCTGTGGCTGTGGCTGTGGCTCTGCCTGTGGCTCCGGCTCTGGCTCTGGCTCTGGCTGTGGCTCTGCCTCTGGCTCTGGCTGTGGCTGTGGCTGTAGCTGTGGCTGTGGCTCTGGATGTGGTGGCGGTCCATGTAACGCAGATGCAGGTGTACCAAACATAATATCAAACGATGCCTGGTTCAGGTCCAACTGAGCACCTCGTGTTGGGGTACTAACATCGCCACCGCTATGGAGCTGTCGACGAAGATATGCATCAAACATATCAAGATCATCATCAGTGATGGATATACCAATATCGTCCACTGACTCCATCGTCGGCCTATAACAATCACCGTCTCCCCCTGCTGCAGCCTGCGAGCTCGATCCAGGTGCATCGCGCAAGCTCGATCCAGGTGCATCGCGCGAGCTCTGCCCAGGACCACTCCTCCAATCTGACGATAATCCAGCAAAAAACATAGATCCTCCAGCAGCTACCCTAGACTCAAAGTGCATCTCTGTCTGCGTATTCGGTGCGACATGCGACTGTTGGGGCAACTGGGACTGCGGAGGTATCTGGGTACTAGTCCGGGACTGCGTCTGAGTCTGGGTCTGGCGCGGAATAAAGTAGTCACCCACATCCGCAGTCCCAATAGGGTACTGGCGTCTGCTCTGACGTGTGCCCGTCCGTGCTCTCGTGCGTGCACGTCTCCTATCAGGGGCTGCTGGTGGGTGTGGAATCTGAGGACCTGCACCAAGGCCAACTCCATCAGGCAACCCTGGAGGGATCTCGTCTGGGCCAGGGGGACCTCCGCCTAGATATCTAAACGGACTCAAGGACCACCACTAAAGATACTCTGCTGAAGGACGATAATCATGTGTCATCATCCCAGTGAACACACGATCGTATCGATCTCCCCATATATCATAATAATCTCTGTGCTCCCTCGGCCACCATCTCGAGGGACGTCCTCTCCCATCAATGCCATGAACGCGGCTGAGGTCAGCCGGAGGAGATGGGATATGCTGCATCATGTGGAACTGCCTCAACACACGATCAGGCTGATGATACTCTACTATCTCGAACGAAAGCAAGGGAATAACTGAACGAAACAGCACAGAGTGCTGCTGGACATGATCCGGAACAATCTGCATCACGTCCATGTCAGAATATGGTGTCCATCGGAACTGCACAAATGTTTCACTCAACATTAGATTAATGACGACGAAGAATATGACACAATGTTACATACAAACATATGAACAAACATTTAAACAATGTGACACTTACCCCATCCATAGAGATGAAATCCAGTATCCGTCGATACTGCACCAACCGTGCACTGTTATCTCCGCGAGATGACCACCGGAGACCGCCCCACCTAAGCAACTCAAACATATGTACACAATTAGATAGTTAGGACAATACTGAGTACTACATTAACTTAGATATGATATAATGAAACAAAGATTGTATCTCCCAGCGAGCGGAAAGAAAAGATCATCAAAATGTGCCGGTCGTAGTGAGGGGATGCGATAGTACGCCCAAGAAAAAAGCAGTGACAAGCAAGAACCAGTGTCAGTCACTGTGTACTTCGTCGCTCGACACACAGTCCTATACAAACAGGCAAGAACAGCGCCTCCCCAACACATCTGACCACATCTCCTGAAATCCTCGAGCAAAGGTAGAAATTTCAGGTGAACACGAGCACTAGACTTATCGGGGAACAGAAAGCCCCCGATAAGTCTCATAATGTAAGCTCTGGCATGCCGCTCGATCACCACCGGAGATGCTGAAGGAACTAACTGCGACTCTGGAAACTCTGTCTCGAACCAAGGAATACTAACAAAACTCCCGTCACGCTCCTCAACAGGGTGGATAACACCGAGTAGAGACTGACAATAATCCCAGATGTCGCGGCCTTGGTGGTGTTCGGGCCAATGACCGATGCAACCAGAAACTGGCTCTCCATCAATACGTAAACCCAGCTGCACTGCTACATCCTCCAGAGTGATGGTAGCCTCACCATATGGTAGGTGGAAGGTATGAGTCTCTGGATGCCAACGCTCAACCAAAGCGCTAACCAGACCGTAGTCACAGTCGAATGTACGATGACATAACTGTGCTACCTCCCAAAAACCGGTTGTGCGTAAATGACACTCTAATAAAGGGTGCGGCCTAGGTGCGCCACAAGATCTAACTCGTAGTACACGTGGAGGCTAACGAATAAAATTAAAAAATTAAAATTAATAAAATCTACAAAACATTAGAAAATTAAAATATAATTGAAAATCTAACTAATCCTAAAAGAACTAAAATAAAATTTCTTAATCCTAAACTATATTATTTATTATTAACAGCTAAATTATTTTTTATTAACAATTAAATTCAATTAATAATAACTAAAGCATATTATTAACAGCTAAATTAAATTTATAAAATTTAACAATTGTATTATATTAATAATAACTAAAGCATAAATTATTAAAAGTTAAATTAAATTAATAATTACTAAACCATATTATATATTATTAACAATTAAATTCAATTAATAATAACTAAAGCATATTATTAACAGCTAAACCCTAAACCCTAAACCCTAAACTAAATTTATAAAAACTAAAGAATTATTTTATTAACAGTTAATATAACTAAAACATAATATTACTATTAACAGTTAAATTAAATTAATAATCACTAAAAATAAATTATTAATAGTTAAATTAAATTAATAATAACTAAAGCATAAATTATTAATAGTTAAATTATAATAATAATAACTAAATCATAAATTATTAATAGTTAAATTATAATAATAATAACTAAAGCATAAATTATTAATAGTTAAATTATATAATAATAACTAAAGCAATTCATGATTAACAATTGTATTATATTAATAATAACTAAAGCATAAATTATTAAAAGTTAAATTAAATTAATAATTACTAAACCATATTATATATTATTAACAATTAAATTCAATTAATAATAACTAAAGCATATTATTAACAGCTAAACCCTAAACCCTAAACTAAATTTATAAAAACTAAAGAATTATTTTATTAACAGTTAATATAACTAAAACATAATATTACTATTAACAATTAAATTAATAATCACTAAAGCATATTATTATTAACATATAAATTAAAAATAACTAACCACAGCCGCTAATTTCCGTGCAATATGAAATAGTGACGTAACTCCGAAATTTTCTTGTGCTATCGGGAACTACTAGTATCAACTCAAATTAAATTTCTCAAAGAAATTTGAGAGAGAGAGGCGGAAGTTGAAGAGAGAGAAGCAGAAGAATTGAAGAGAGAGAAGGGGAAATGCGAGTGAAATCGTAGGGATGGGGGCCTTATATAGCACTTTGAAATCGTAGGATCCCTACGATTTCAATGGAAATGATTTGAGCTGAAATCGTAGGATCCCTACGATTTCTTGAGATGTTTTGCAATGTGCTGAAATCGTAGGATCCCTATGATTTCTAGAGACAAAACGCGTTGAACTGAAATCGTAGGATCCCTACGATTTTCCCTAAGAAACCCAAAAACAGGACAACGTTGGAATTATTGTTTCTCTTTGCTTGTTTGTAGAATTAATGCATTTTAGGGTTTTATTAGGGGAAAAAATCCTCAACTCTTTATGGGAGTTTTTTTAGCCAAAAAAGATTATCAAATATATTTTTGATTGTTCACGTATTTTTAGAGTAAATCTTCGATGAGGTGTGCTTTCCTCGAATCATTGATAGTGCCTTAATCTAAAGTTTCATTTTAAAAAAATAAAATAAAAGAACTATTGTCCATTCATGCTTTAAAGAGGAATGCTATTTGTATATATATAGCATAGTGTGATCCATCAATTACCCATTCAAAAGTATGTAACTTTTATAAAAATATTAACAAGTTATCATTTTTATACAAATTACCAACTTTTTAAATGTATGAAAAATGGATGGACGAATATCATTGTATGTACAAACATACAAGCAGCAATTTCCTGCTTTAAATTTCTTTCTTCCCAAATCCAAATGAAATAGCACACAGAGAGAACTAGTGTTACTGTGTTAGCCTTTACCCCTTCTTCTTTATCATCCTCATCCACCTCCTATTCCTCATCCTCCTCCTCGTCCTCCTCTATTATATTGAGGTCCCACTTGCACGCTTTCCAATCATCTATGCCAGCCACTTTCTTCATGCATCTCCTCCACGCCTCCACCTTCTTCTTCTCCTTTTTCAGTCGTTGCCTGTGCCAACCGCGAGTGGTGGTCTTCAGGCCAATAGTGGTGATGACAGTGCTTGGGTGCTATTCTCCACAAAGAGCATAAGGATCTAGTTTCATATTTGAGATGTGAAATTAGCTTTTAGGAGAAAAGTTGTCAGGAGTAGATTTATGAAATTCTAAGAAAATATCAAGGATATAGGTGGAATAAAAAGTTTATAAAATTGCTATGTGTTCTTGAAGATTACCATGTCTCGATTTTGAACTCTTTGTGCCTAGTGCAAAAGTGCACACTAAAATGTCATTTTAATGTGTTAGGACACTGTATCTCTATTCACTTTTTTTATGCCTCTCTTACCAAATAATTCACAAATTAAATTACTTCATGTCTTAGTTTCTATGTCTCTATAGTCCCAACACATATTTTATTGTTAATATGAAAATAATGGGTACTAAACTTAAGAAGATGTGTGTGTTATTGCTATGAAAATAATGTATGTCATTACTATTAAATAATGTGTGTTTTTACTACGATGTGATGTGTACTAAACCTCTAATAGAATGTATGTTAAACCTATAATGAATAACACACATTATCATTTCGTAAATGACACACATATATCCATACAATTTTAACTGCGCATGTGCCTCAATACACTAGCATACATCATCTATATAGTAGTAGCACACATTCAATTCACAGCAACAACACACCTTACATACCAACTAGATACAATAAATTATATTACAACACACAATACATATTAACATTCTACATGATTCCCATTAGCATTGTATAATGTATTCTAAATGGATGTCACACATTTTCAATTTGACAAAAAAACAGTATACATTTAATTCACTGCAGTAGCACACATTGTATATATATTCTAAAAAATATGATCAGTATTATTCGAACAAGCAAAAAGATTGGAAAAAAAATCAAAACTCTTAAACTTGAATTTGAGAAGAATAATCTCATTTATCTTTACATCCATCATGCACGTTCGTGTTGTATAGTGTTATTAGTATAATGTAATGTGTGCCTCTTTTCCTATGCATAATGTGTGCTAAGCGATTATGAATTAATGTGTGTTATTGCTTAGAATGTCATGTGTGTTATTGTTCCATTTGAAATTGTGTGTATTTTTTGTATATGAAAAAGAGTATAACATGAATATGATGCTTAACTATTTTATAGTCTCGCCCATCATCTTAGCAATTCTCGTCTTTTTTATAAATGAACTTGTGCATAAAAGAATAAAAAAAACGATGATGATGTGTGGCAAAAAGAGGAAGCTGTTGTGGGAAAAACACGATAGAATGATCATGCTGATTGTGTATTACATCATGCTATGGAAAAGAAAGCTCAATAAACAAATAAAAAATGATTTGGGGATTCCGAGCCAAAAACAGAATCATGGATAAATTTTAAAATATTAATTTTGGTGATTTGATCTAATAACGGAAAATATGTACTCGATTAGCGGGATTCTCATACAATTATTAAATTGATTTTTGGGAGTTCAAAAATTAAGCCACACACGCCTAATTCACTCTCCTTTGGTTTTTCGTGATTGTGGGCCCCACAAATCGTATTTGTACATGTTCGATGTTTATTATATGTATTTTTGTTGTATAGCAAATATTTCTCTTTTCGTAAATTGCCATAAATTCAAATGTGTTTCTGTACTTTTCTATAAACTTAATTAAGAACCTAGTAATGAAAATATAAAATATAATAATACAATACGTTTTAAACTAAAATCAAGATATTTGAACATAATAAAGTCATAAAAATTACAAATTTGAAATGGATACAACAGTACACCAGCTAAAACAAGCCAAAATTCAATATTGAGCCACAATTTCAATTTATCCTTATGGCCAGAAAAAGTGCATCCTATTCGCCCACTCTCATACCACCCTCTCACATTTTGAATTGTGTTGCATAAATTGCATCATCCTATAACAAAAAGAAGTGATAACTTCATGCTCCTTACCCTCAACTATTACCCCGTTGATTATTGTTTTCAATATGATCAAAGAATATAGCACATCATCCTTTTCTATCTGAATCAACCAAAGGTAATTTACCCTTTTGCATTTCATTGAAATTTCTCATAGAGCTCAATAGTTATTTCAATGTTACATGCATACCATCAATTACGTTCTCATTCATATAAAACAATCATTCTTAATTTGTGATTATATATGGTGTACACATTATGTAATCTATGGTGTGCATCTTATGTAGTTGTTGGTGTGCACATCATGTAGGTGTACATAATATGTAATATATAGTATGCAAAACATACAATATATGTTGTTCACATGTTGAATCATTTGATATACACATCATGTAATTTGTGGCATGCATCTCATTTAATCGTTTGTGTGAAAATCATGTAGTCGTTAATGTGCACAAAATGTTATATATAATGTTTACATGTTGAATTGCTATGTAATCTATAGTGTGTATCTCATGTAATAGTTGGTATGCACGTTAAGTAAAATATGATGTGCACAACATGATATTATTTGATGTGCACATTATGAATTCAAAATGTCCATATAAAACATTATATATTTTATATTTATATATATATATATATATATATATATATATATTAGACAATATACATGTCATATATTACATGATATGAACATAGACCGATAATAGAGAAGTTGTGATATAAATAGAAAATGTGTGCCATGAACACAGCTAATGGGGCACACAAGTAGGAAAAATAATTTTGGTGCTAAAATGCGAAAAAGAACCTCTAGGAGAAGAGTGTAAGAGTTGCTTAGCTTAAAATCCCCAAAAATGTTTTTTAGGCCCAAAAATGCTAAAAACATTCATGTTGGTTGTAATGACCGGCCATAAATTGTTGTACACCATGACTTTTTTTTTGTAAAGATCAAACAAACATATTGTTTTCATATAACAAATGTTCGAAATCAAACCAATATTGCAATATTTAAACTTAATAATAACCATCATAATATACAATAAAATAAAATAAAAATTAGGGAAAAGATAACCATCATAAAAGTTAGGGGAAAGCTAATAATTAAGTTGGATGTACACATTTAATTAAAAAGTAAAAAAAAATTATGGAGAAAAAAACAGTTAAAAGAAAAAGTAAGTAATTAAAATAATAGAAATCACATATTTTGTGAGTAAAATATTTAAATGTTTAGAATGAGTAGATATACAAATAACATAACTCATAAAAAATTCTCCAAATGTTAGTTGTTTAGCAAGTAAACAATTAAAAAAAGTTTGTCTCTACACACTAATTGTTCACCCTAACTCAAGTAGGTTTAAAACCTAAGTTGATTAGGTTTAATAAACAAACTACATTCAAATTAGATTTCCATTATCCCTACATAATGTTTGTTTCACGCAATAATATTTTTAGGAATATCATTTTTTTTTAAAAAAAAATTATATTTTATGGGCTTATTAGGTAACGGACCGACGGGCTCTAGTGATGGGCTAGCGGCCTCAGGTGACGGGATGGTGAACCTGAGTGATTGTCGAAAGTAATTGAATATTTCATTCTCAAAGGAATCTAATAATCTCATGTGGAAGATGAGAATAAAAATAAAGTATATTTCATTCTCGAGAATAGTGTTCCTGGAAATGTATTTTCAAACCTTAAACCTAACATGGGACAATCATTTCCCATGCTCATATTTCCAGGAATGTCAAAAGATTCTACGAATCGAACCCTCTATATCGTCAAGAAAATTGTTCTTGGGAATATATAGTTTTCCTAAAAATATTATTCCTAGGAATAAAATCGCATCATGCAAACTAAACGCCCATATGATATGAAAATCCATAATATAAAATATATCCAAGAAATCATAAACAATTATTATCACCAAGTGAAAAACAATTTCACAATAAAAAAAACAATTTCAGGGTATCACGTTTTCCCTTCTTTATTTTCTTGAGTTTTTCATTAGAGTCAGAGGATGCTTATTGTCATTTAGAGAGATAAACTTTATATCACTTTTCCATTTTGAGAATTTTCTCCTCCATAGTCCTCAAAATGAATTTTTTCAGTCCTGAGAAAATTATCAAACATGAACATTGGATTAGAATATTAATTTAGAAAATAGAAGTTTTATATTAGTACATAAAAACTAATTTTCAAGTCTTCACAGACGAAACATAATCATAATATATAACTTGTGGTAATTGTATTAGCACTTGAATCACTAATCTGAACGATTTATTTAGTATGAATCAAATATATGAAGAGAAAATTTTTAAGCAACATGTGCAAGTATACTTATGGGGATTTGGTATTGTTGTTACTTTCTAAAAATTGTTTATCGATTTATATTTTTAAAAGTTGCTTTTCAAAAATTATAGTACATATGTTTGGTAAAATAAAATAAAAATTATTTTCTATAAGCATAAACTATAACAATAATATTTAATAAAGTTGTTTCTAAAATTTAAAATAACTATAATATATAGATAAAAACTTTAAAAATAAAATATTGAAATTTATGACTAAATCAGGATATTCATTAAATAAATAAAGTTATATTAGACTTTTTAATTTTAAAAAATACAAAATAACTTTAAAAAATATTTTCATAGATACTTTAAAAAGCACGTCCTTTTTAATTTGGATACAATCTTAGGTTAATTAATAACATTATCAATTTTAATTTATTCATGTCTTTTCTATCAAATATAAATCAAATAGCCGAAGAGAAACTCTATTAATCAAACAATGTGTGCAAGTAGACTATGTGTCTATTTGGTTTGTGATTATTTTCCGTTGAGGTGAAAAGAATTTAATTGAAAAAAAAATAAAGTTGTTTGTTTTGTATTTTCACTTTTTAAATAAGCGATTAATTTTAAAAATAATTGATTATAATGAAAGCTGAAAATTGAGATTTTTTTACTATCTCATAACAACATTCTTAAATCCTTTTTTTTAACATTATTTCTAAACACAAATCATTTTTTCTACATTAATTAATTAAAAATAACTCTTTCAACATCAATTATTTTATAAATTAAAATAATTATATCAAAATCTAAACCAGATGGACCTTGTATCACCTAATAGCTAAAGAATAATGCTATATATTATATATTGACATCCAATTTGGATGTTTATATGATACATCCATCAAGATCAATGATAGATATTAAAAGTTGAAGTGGAAACCACGTAAAAAATCAAGGGTGAGAAATTTGATATTGTTGATATGATGTACGAAGTAATGAATATACAGATAGTATTTTTGATAGCTAAATAGCAAGGCAAGTGTAAGGAAAAATTAGCATACCTAATTAGTAAACTCATCATTCATCTCTGATGTATTCATGAATGTTGTGTTCAAGCATTTCGGAGACACATGAATAACCTTTCATCTTAGGTGTTCGAATAACTACGCCAGTTGACTTGAGGTTCTTCCTTTTCCTACAATGTCATTTATTTGTAATTAAGTATTAGAAGTTCAACATATACTTTATATATCAATAATGCTTTACGTACAATAAAAATACGTCCAACTTGTATCCAACGTGTGCTATTCATGTTACGGGATGTGTGCTAAACATATATCACACATCCTGTAAGATGGATAGCACACGTTGGATACAAGTTGGACGTATTTCTGTTGTACGTCAAACATTACTGCTTTATATATAGATGAAATCTATATGACAACTAAGAAACAAACATATTACATGCAAACACTGCAGTTGCAAATGTCTCTACATTTGGGGCATATCCATTCCCTAGTCCGATTCACCTCTTGTGCATTTTCTCCATACCTAAATAAAAATAATCAAATGTTAAACAAGGAAAATTATGCATACTACTTACAAAACATTATTGATCTACTTTTGAAAAAATAGATCTGATTATACTTGAAAAGATTTACATAACTAGATCTAACCTGTTAAAAAGGCACCTTTCACAAAAGTTCAAGGTACACAACTTGTCCTTCAATTTCAAATTCTTACATGTAGCCTTGTACTTGTTATTTTTCTGGCGACACTGATCAGTGACAATCAAGTAACAGATGAGGTAAAATTATCAAAAAAGATGTACAATTACAAATGAAGATACAAATCTCCTAATTAGTGAGCTAACAAAAGGTGATCTACTTCTTCCACAAGCTAAAGTTTACATTTTTCTTGTCAAGTCAATTTTTAATTGATATCCTAATTCATATTTTTCTATTAAGATAAGTTATTATCATGCTAGAAATGGTAGATCCTAGAAGATATTGAAATTCATACTACATAAAAATTCTACTGAAATACCTGATGGCAAGGTTTCAGTTGTTCCATTTGAATGGCTAAGCTTGGACGATTATTCTCCATTGACCTGAGCAAGAGCAAAAATTATAAAAACAAGCGAAATTATCTTTGGGTTTAGATTTGAAATCAATATACGAGCTTACTTGATTAGGCACTTGAGTGTGATTTGAAACTTCTCCAGAAATCTCCGCCGTATATGGTGAATGGATGAAAATCAGGTATGCGATCTAGGTTAGATTGAGATCCGTGGAAACTTATAGTTAGGTTTTCTCCGCTATATCGTGGGCTAAGTTATAAATGGGCTTGTGTTAACCCAAAGGAGTGCATAGTTTGGGCCTAGTCAAACTTACTAGTACAATTGTATCCTTGAAATAATGAAATTTTACTGATTGTTATCCTTTTATATTTTAATTTGTACTAAATTAGATAAAATAATTTAAATAGAAGAATAATTAAGCAATTATGAAATATAACTAAATGAACCTAGAATTTATATTAAAATTGCATAATCTGCAATCTTCTGTATCTAGTGAAAGATTATATGGTTTGAATTTCATTTACACTCTCACGGTATCCCTCTCATAGACAACGTGAGATTTAAATTCATTTAGAAGTTGATCAGACTCATAAAAGCAATAAGAACAAAATTCAAACTCACATCATTGTGCAAAATGATTTTGAATAACAATTGATTCAAATTAAAAGATAAACATTATTGTTACATGAAAAACTCCGATCAAAAGGTGTTTAGTCCATAATGGAAAGAGAAAATAATGAAAAGGGTAAATAGAAATAGATAGAAGAGATGAAGATATTGAAATGTTGAAACCCATGATATTTTCACTTTCACTTCAATCTACAAATGAATCCTTGTTTTTAGACTTCAGAGCTCTTTTAGGGTATCTCTTTTCCCCAAAATTGGTGAAATGAATAAATGGTGAAATATGCCAAAAATATTAAGTATTTTTATTAGATTTGGGCCAATTTTAAGCAACCTTCTATTTCCTCATCGCACAAGGAGAATGGCTTGTCGTGCGATGAGTTCTTCAAAAGAGTATGACAATTTTTACCATATACCTCGTCGCGCGACAAGGATAGCACCTCATGCGATGAGGTACTCTAGTGTTGTGTTTTTTATTCTGCTTCCCTTTGTCATGTGACTAGGAAGGCTCCTCGCACAATGAGGTACTCTAGTGATCTTCTATTCATGCTCGTCGCACTATAGGGTAAGTTATTCCACATTTTTTCCTTTTTTGAACTCATTTACACTCTGAAAACACTTTAATAATCACATCAAAAAATTCAAAGAAAAATAATCATAGTTTCTCATTCTTTCTTTTTCTAATACTCAATAAAAACTCCTAAACTAATTAAGCTATCTAAAAATTACTCTAAAAATCAAACAAAGATAACTCGTGTGTTGATAAGTTATCAAACAACCCCCAACTTGAGACATTTATTTGTCCCTAAGAAAATAAAAGAATAAAGCTAAAAGTAAAGCAACAAAAAGAAAACATTTTTGGTGTGATGATCTTATAAACATTCCCTTACAAAATCACAAAACTCAAGAAGACACTTGTTCACAACCCGTGTTAGAGGCCCAATTCGGCGGCCTAACTCGGAACCCCAAATTTATGGCCCATTAGGACGGCCTACGACAATGTATAGGAAGAACCCATGAAAGACCCAAGGTCGGACCTCAAACGCCCCCTCGATGGGACCAGTCCAAACCAAGGCCCAATAAGACTTGACTGGCCTAATGTGAATGAGACAAAGGTCGAACCCGGGTACAGATCTTACAATCCGACTAGAGGTGAGATGAGCACGACCCCCGCTTAGGGCGTGAGCTTAGTTAGAAGTGGACGACGACGCCAAGAATCCCAAAGCCACAACATCACTACGAGGATCGACCCAACGCGTCGTGAAAAGCGAGATAAGCGTTATCCCAAGTTTATCGGAGGTGGCTACAGCGGAGGGGGCTCACTTCCCACTCTATAAATAGGGTGTCACTCTAATGGATCATATACGTTTTCAGTTTATTTCCTAAGTATTAAGCACACATTGACTTAAGCTTCAGAGTCCTTTTTAGGGAAATAACCTTCGCGCCTTGGAGAGGAGTTGTCTGAGGAGTTCAGATTCCGGCGACAGTTCTAACCTAGGTGAAAGGTACGAAACATTGGCACCGTTGCTGGGGACCCACGCAACTCCATTCAAGGTCGGTTTACCTTTTAGGGATCAAAGTTCCAAAAGAAACACTGGCTAGAACCAAGACCACCGCATTATCTATCCAAGCGACCCAAGATACATGGTAGAAGGAACCCCGGAAGGGCATTGCGAGACGGTCCACGTGACAAATGATCAGTCACAACAGCATCCATCACTGGGCAGACCAATTGATAATGGTGGCCACTGGGGGAGCCGAGGTCGAACCGCAGCCAAAGTTGGTTGTAGGAGCTACCGAAGTTGGGCCTAGTGTAAACCTCGATGTGCTGCAGACCGTACAGCCGATCCGGGATAAGCAAGAGCGGTTGCGGACTCTAAAGCAGGAGATGGTGAGGCGAGTCCACTCGAAGAGCAACTCCGGAGAGAGGAACGTCGAAATCACAAGATCGAGGAGAAGCTCCGCGAAGAGCGAAAGAAGGTCAAAGATCTAGCTCAACGCCTCTGAAGGCTTGAGCTAGAGCAAAAGCACGACCATGGCAAGTCTGGAAGAAAAGAGCGCTCTCGAGAAAGAAGACACGAGCACCAGAATTCGATGAGAGTGGTCGATCTCGGGAGCGAAGAGAAAAGCAAGACGAGCACAGGAGATCTCGGAGAAGGGACCATCAGTCCAAAAATTACGACAAGCAGGAACACTCTCAAACTCACTTCGGGCACCGAAGTCGGCCGGCGGAAGAGGGGAATGGTTCTAGTTCCGAGTAGAAGGTCCCTTGGTCTCACATATCCTGAAGTACCATATGCCACCAAGACGGACCCCGCTAGGGCTGAAATACGACAGGACCACCGACCCGGAAGAGCATCTTGAAGTATTCTTGTCCATAATGGACTATGACGGAGCGACAAACATGGAGAAATGTTAGGCGTTCCCGATCACCTTGCTGAAGACAACCTTGAAATGGTACAATTGTCTTCCTTCAAGGTCGATCAACAGCTTCACCGACCTTGCTGCCCAGTTTCTGGCTCATTTTACAATGAGAAAGACGAAGCTGAGGTCAACTGTGAGCCTGATGGGAACATCAGGCAAAAGCAGGGGAGCCAATTAGGGCATATTTTGAGAGGCTCAATGCCGAAGCGCTCATGGTGAAGGATTTGTGTGTGTCTATTGCAATCATCCTGCTCATAAACGGACTCCACTGGTCGCTGTTTGACGAGTCCCTCTCTAGGTCGGAGCCAACGACCATGGAAGAGATCCAAAACAGAGCGGCCGAGTTCATAAGGGCCTAGGAGGCCATGATGGTGAAGATAGAAAAGGAGTCCGCCGTAGACAAGGTTGAAGAGAAAAAGCTGAAGAAAACTCGACCTCAATAGCCTAAAGAGGAAAGGCAGCGATAAGAGAAGAGGGCCCCCTTTAGAGGAAAGTTTTCTGACTACACCCCCTTGTCACAATCGATAAGTGAGGTGTACAAAGAAATATAGCACACTGAGCGGTTGCCCAAGCCTAAGCCAATGAGACAAAGGGCGAACACGAAACAGAGTGTGTGAATGCGAATACCATCGACAGCACAACCACAGGACGGAGGATTGCTACGACCTCCAAGACACGATTGAGGATCTTATCCGAGCTAGCAAGCTCGTTAAGTATATGGTCGAGAAGACGGGGCCTAAGAGAAAAAGGGATGGCAACCCGGGGGATGAGAAATAGAATCTGAGTAATCGGAGGACTGAGGAAGACGGAGACCCCAAGAACAGCTTCGAGGTGGTGAAAACAATTCACACAATCTCGGGAGGCTTCACCAGAGGGGGATCCACTGTCACAGCAAGGAAGGGGGCGCTCAAGGAGATAATGAGCGTCAATAAAAAGGAATTGGCATCGAAGGCAATGAAAAAAGCCTCGGTGCTGATGACCTTCTCGGACCTCAACAACCTTGGGGTAGTTGTTGATTACGTTGATCGCCTAGTAGAGTCGATCATAGCCCGAAACATGCAGATAAATAGGGTTCTGATCGACATGGGGAGCTTAACCGAGTTGTTGACTAGGAAGCCCTTCGATGAAATGACCTAAAGGATTCTGACGTCAAGGCGTACGATGAGGAGCTCGTAGGGTTCTCAAGGTACGATGTAATCAAGCATGATTGTTACATCACCTTGTACCTCACTATGGGTACCAAGCCACTCATGAAAATCGTCAAGGTTGACTTCATAGTGGCAAGGACCAATTCAGCCTACAACATGATCATGGGGAGACCCGCCTTATGTAAGCTCGGGGTGGTGGTATCAATACCCCATCTGGTCATGAAGTTCCCTACCAAGGAAGGAAAGGTGATCACAGTAACACTACTAGAAACTCTCGGATTATCGATGGATTTCATCGACGGATTTCATCGACGGATCCCCTTAATATCCGTCGATAATTCAATGTATCGACGGATGTATCGACGGATGGTCCCCCACGATTACTTGCTAGTCGGAATTCAAGTATCGACGGATCGAACTATAATATCCGTCGATATTTTATCGATGGATATATCCATCGATATTATTGACGGATGTATCGGCGGATATATCCCTCGATAATGTTATTTTAAAAAAAATATAAAATTATTAAATAATTGTATCGGCAGATACTTATCCGTCGATAATTAATTTTGTCCAAAATAAAAAATAAAAAAATAATTTCTTTATCGGCGGATACGTCCGTCGATAACAGTGGCCGAAATTTTTTTTTTAAAAAAATATCTGAATTAATAATATTTAAAGTAAATCAAAATTTATAACAAAACGATCGATAATCTCCATAAATAAAACTATAATGAAATATCATAATATATATTAATCAATATTTACAAAATAGATAAAATCCAAACACTATATAAGTCAAGTCATAAAAAATCCAAAACGTAATGTCTGAACATCCAAAACATAAACAATAAAAAAAAGTCATACAAAATTCATCGTATCAATGTCACAATCATCATCACCATCACCAGCATCATCTCTGGATGTATCCGGCTGAGTAGGAGGAGTCTGGGCAGGAGGAGGTCGAGGAGTCGGTGTGTGGGCAGCGGCGGCAGCAGCAGGCTGAGGAGCAGGCGGTGTCGTCTGTGCAGCGGCAGCAGCAGTAGCAGCAGGAAGTGGAGGTGGTGTAGAATATGCGGGATGTGGATAGCCTGGATGATATGCAGGTGGAGGAGGAGGCCAGAATGCAGGGGGATAAGGATACTGTGGGGGAGTGAGAGGGAAGGGTGATGGCTGAGAAGGTGGTGGTGGTGCAGAGACGCCAGCAGCAGCCGATGATGACCCTCCAGCAGCAAACATCCCGTAATACTGGGACATCTGCTCTCTAATCTGCCAGCTGACCTCCGCAGCAATCTCCTGCTGTCGGGCGGTCCACTCCTCCTCAAGCTGCGCCTGCAGCACCTCGACCCGGGTCTGTAGCTCCAGGTTCAGATTGTGAACCCGGTCACGGACCTCAGCGTCGCTGCTCTCCGCTGAGGCTGCTACTCTTGTTGCAGCAGATGCGTGGGAGGAACAGGCAATGGGGTTCGCGACCGCGCCCCGCCCGTATATGCGGCCCTTGTAAGGGCCGCCCACAACCTCGGTCCACACCGCCTCCTCATCGACGGGTGGGACGGACTCACCGAGCTGTGATGCCTCTGCTAGCTGGGTGCGGACCTCATCCAAGCGGCGCGTATAATCAGCCTACAATTAGAAGAATACATAATCATTTTAAATGGAATACATAATCATATTAATTGAATACATTTATACAACTATGATGAAATCACTTACATGAGTGCGCTGCGACCGCTCGTCTACCCACGTCGTCTTGTCGCCCTTCCTGGTGTGCGTCTCCCTGAACAACTCCTCCTGCGTGGGTGGTCTCTTTAGCCTCTGCTCCTGTAAGTTTAAAACAATTGAACAAAGCATTAATTAATCAATTCATATATAAGAAACATAAAATTAAATGTATTGCGTTCGGAATATTACGTACCAGCCGTCTCTTAGTGGAGTCCACAGTAGCGGATCCACCACAGTGAAGGGAGCCACCCCTCAATGAGGCCCTGCTAGCCTTGGCCTTCTCCGACTTGGCCTTAAACCTCGGAGAAGACCAATACTCCTGCAGCACACGGTGGTGGGCATCTGAGAGCCACCTCTGCTGGTCATCCTTGCCATTACGGATCCATAGTACATGTCACCGAGCCTCTTAGCTGCCCGATGGCAGAAGGCACGGTACAGTACTGGATCATCGGCAGGACTAATGGTGAAGTGAGACTACAATATATAGACAAATTTAATTTGTTAGTTACCACAACATAATTAATTATCAATTACTAAAATTGAAGAGTTCATATTACCTTCCACTCCTGATACCATCGTCGCCTCTCCTGCTCGGTCAACTTCGAGAAATACTCGATCGGCCTATGAAACATCTTCTGTATCGTGGCCGTGATCTGATGAGTGCCGAGGGTGGCAGGCACAAAACTACATTGTTATAAAGAATTAGTTTCCATTTTATATAATAATCTCTTTTACATATTTTATTTATAAAAGATTGACATTTATAACAACTTAAATCATATACCTTAGACCGGATGGATCTGGTCTGATGGAGGGGAGAGGACGTGTATCTGAAGCTGCTGATGCAATCTCGACCGGCACCTCATTACTGCCCTCAATGTCATGTGGGGAGGCAGTAATGGGTGATGATGGTCCCCCAGCAGCAGATGGTGAGGGTGATGGTGATGATGATGGTACTGGCTCGTAGTCGGGGTCCTCCTCCGTCTCTGGCCTCGGGTCATGACCAGGGATGTCATACAACTGAACACCCCTCGAAAGATAACCACGAGGCTGGGCGGCGGTCTTCCTCCGCCCTCGATCTCCTCGGCCTCTGCCCCTACCCCTACCCCTATCATCATCTGCCATATCTATTCACAACAATACAAGTTACTTTTCATTAATTAAAGTGTTTGACAAAGTATCTTAAAATGAGGTAGTGTTATTTGAAAATAAATTGAATTGTTAAAAACCATTTATTCAGAAAGTTGTGGACTGTCTTCACTCTCGTCTTCTGTATCGTCACTGTCAAGTTCATCTTCTTCTTCGTCACTACCTTCAGTGGAGTCATCACCCTGAGTTGTTATGTTTTGGTGAGACATGTTAATAATGTCATCTTCACCAGTATTATCGTGTAAAGTAGCAGGGACTCCTGTATCTACAGCCACCCTTGGAGCACGTGCAACTTCGACTTGGTAAGCTATTTCATCCACATCATCACTTTCAACTCTGCCCCTAGGTTTGGTTGTGAAAACAACCAACCACTTATTCTTGCATTTCCCCGGATACCTTGTGTAATACACTTGCCGAGCATTCTGTGCAATGATGAAAGGATCACATGCACCAAATCGTCGTGTATGGTTAACCTCAATTATGTCGTAATCAGCGTGCTTGCGTGTTCCATCAGGATGTCTAGGATCATACCACTCACAGCTAAACAAGACAACCTTCTTTGGCGTTGGGTCCTCACCAACATATTCCAACTCTAAGACTTGTCTGAGTACCCCGTACCAATTATTCTCCCCTGTTCCAGCATCCCCTCGAACGCATACTCCACTATTGTACGTGGTCTTCTCACGACCCCAGTCTAGGGTTTGAAATTTATAACCATTCACATGGAAAATTGGCCACGAAATTGTTACATTGGTGGGACCCCAAGCTAAGCTTTTTATATGAGGATTTGTGACATTATTGTCATGATTGAGCACCTACATACGTAGAGAACAAAGAGAATAGAAGGGAAAATTTTG
Source organism: Aeschynomene evenia (assembly GCA_013621005.1). Taxonomy (NCBI): domain Eukaryota; kingdom Viridiplantae; phylum Streptophyta; class Magnoliopsida; order Fabales; family Fabaceae; genus Aeschynomene; species Aeschynomene evenia. The sequence continues at coordinate 3,420,885 of CM024271.1, forward strand.
ATTTTTATGTTAAGATAAATCAAAAACTAATAGTACGAAGATTAAAAACTTACGAACGAGTTGAACCATTGAGGGAATTGGTCAAGCGTATGATTCTGAATGGTTTGTTCAAAATATTTGTTGACATTAAGTAGAAATTAAAGATTCTTAATGACAACATTCACTACTATGTACAAAAACATTATTGAAATGATGAATTAGATATGTCACTTACGTTCTATAAGTGTCCACCTCATCACAGTTGATGAGAACATGTAGGTGCGCTGCATGCTTTTCTCTATCATTCAGCCAATAGTTTGTGGGTTTACCGGCACCACGTCCAGGTTGATTAAACACAGACAAAGTAGGCGGATATGAAGTTTCACCTCCATCATCATTGCGGCCTACTGCTGTTCTTTTCGAATGAACATGTGGCTCAAAATAAAATGAACAGAAGAAAGACGTCTCCTTTGATAAATAAGCTTCACATATTGACCCTTCAACACGAGCTCGATTCTTGACAGTTCTCCTAAAGGTTCCAATATTTCTTTCAAAGGGGTACATCCATCTATATTGAACCGGCCCACATACTTTCGCTTCATAAGCCAAGTGCACAGGTAAATGTTCCATTGAGTCAAAAAAAGAGAGGGGAAATATTTGTTCCAACTTGCACAAAATTACAGAAATATTTTGCTCTATTACTTCCAAATCATGGGACCTCAGTGTGGTAGAACACAAATCACGAAAGAACAAACTAAGTTCGGTCAATGGTTTCCACACATGTAAAGGTAACTCTCGAAAGGCAACTGGAAGCAAACACTCCATAAACACATGACAATCATGACTTTTCATCCCATGGAACTTTCCATGCGCAACATCCACACTGACCACACACCTACGGAGGTTGGAAGCATATCCATCTGGCATTCTCAACTCTTGCACCCATTTACACACGGATTACCTCTGCGCAGGATTTAAAACATAGCTTGCCTTCGGCTTAACAACGCGACCATCACGTGTCTCTTGTAAATGTAGCTCTGGTCGTCGACAGTACTCTGTTAAGTCTACTCTTGCCTTGAGATTATCCTTAGTCTTGTCACTGTCCATAACAGTATTCATGATATTATCACAAACATTCTTCTCAACATGCATGACATCTAGACAGTGACGAACAAGATTATCTTTCCAATAGGGTAACTCCCAGAATATGCTCTGCTTAGTCCAGTTATGGTCCACACCATAACCTGGAAACTTGACTACTTTACCCAATTCGGTTATCTTAGGCGGATTTTTAACTCTGTCCCAGACCTGTCTTCCAGTAAGCCTAACAAGTGGTTCTTCATGTTCAACACAGTTTCGCTTAAACTCATACCTGTTATTCCTAAATGCATGATCATTTGGCAAGAATCTCCTATGACAATCAAACCATGAGTTCTTGCCGCTATTCTTAAGTGTGAAGGATTTTGTTTCCTCCATGCAAATAGGGCAAGCTAGCTTCCCCTGTGTCATCCACCCAGACAACATACCATAAGCAGGAAAGTCATTAATCGTCCACATCAGAGCGGCTCTTAGCATGAAATTTTCTTTGGTGGCCACATCATAGGTCAAGACCACATTGTGCACAACTGCTTCAATTCATCTATGAGTGGTTGGAGGAAAACATCAATTTTAGCTTTTGGATTATCAGGGCCAGGAATTACACATGTTAAAAACATGTACAGATCTTTCATGCACATCTCAGGAGGGAGGTTGTAAGGGGTAACAACAACAGGCCAACAAGAATAAGGCTTGTTAAATAAGTTATTTGGCGTGAACCCATCTGAGCAAAGCCCTAATCTAACATTCCGCGGATCATTTGCAAATTGAGGGTGACACCTATCAAAATGCCTCCAAGCTTCACCATGAGAGGGATGCGTCATTATCCCGTCACTTCTCCTATTCTCATAATGCCACCTCATGTGAGGTGCAGAGCTCATAGAGGCATACAAGCGTTTTAACCTAGGGATTAAGGGAAGATAGTGCATCCTTTTGTTGGGAATATGCTTATTCCTCCCATTACCCGCTCTTCTAGGTTTGAACCTGGGGGTCTGGCAGAATTTACATTCAACTAATTCAATATCCTCCTTATAGTACAACATGCAACCGTTCATGCAACAATCAATTTTCTCTGCTTTCAACCCAAGTTTTGAAACTAACTTCTTTGCCCTATAATAGTCCCTAGGAATTGCCTCTGGTCGTGGATTAGCATCACTCATTAAAGTAGCCCATCGATCAAAAGCACTTTGACTCTCGTTTGCCTCTGACTTGATAGACAACATCCTAACTGCCACTGACAACTCAGAAAGGACTGAACCCTCCCAAATGGGTGTCTTTGCAGATTCTAACAAAGAAAAAAACCTTTGCGCTTCAGGATTTGGTTCCTCCTCTCTGGGTTCATTATAATCTTGATCATGTTGCCCCCCAAAGGCATCATGGATCATTTCCTCATAACACCCACGATTATCACCGCCCCAATTTAAATTACGATCCCCATATTGTTCACCATCAAACCCACTTGAACTACCTCCGACAAACTGATCCTGCTGTACTGACACTGACTCGACTTCCCCATGGACTGTCCATACATAATAATTATCCATAAATCCATTTTTGTACAGGTGAACCTTAATCGTGTCAACATCATAGAAAAACCTACAAACACACTTGGCACATGGACACTTGACTTTTCCCTCAGACCTAAATTGTTCAGACATAGAAGCAAACCCCACAAACTCTTCAACTCCAGCATAGAATTCCGGTTTAATTCCCCCCTATTCGGGTGTAACCTATCATACATCCATGACCTATTTGTTGATGACATTGCCCTTGAATATTGGAGAATCCTAAAATGAGAAATTTAACTAAGGCTTATTAATAACAGTTTTTTAGTTAATCTAAATTCATCATTAATACGACATTAATGATTTTTACAAATTTGTTAAATTTTTACTCAAACATAATTTCGACAGAGTTTCCCTTAGTTTTAGATAACTTAACAACAGTTATTTAATTTCTCAAAATTTTTACTTCACAAAATTTTGACAGAGTCTCCCCTAAATTTTAAACAAACTTTCTCATTTAATTTTACAAATCAATCAACCAGTATTGCCGGAGTTTAAGGACCGGTCTCAGACTAAGTCATCTACCCTAAGGTTTTGCAACAATAACAACAGAATCATATAATTAAATTAAAATTAATAAATAACATACCTAATATAAACGTAAGCTCCTAAAAACTGTAAGCTCCAATCGCCCGAATATATCATTCTCATATATATCATTTAAATAATATATTTGTTACGTTATTGAAAAATTACTTACTTTAAATAACATATAAGTTTGTTAAATCTATATTTTTTGGAATAACGTTTTCTATTATTGTTTAAAATAATTTTCCTCTTTAAAAAATTAATATATTTATTTTTTAAAAAACAGAAAGTTTAACATATTAATTTTTTTAAATAGAAAAAATAAAAAAAATAATAAATACAATATATAAAAATACCAAAACAATGAAAAATTAAAATTTAACAAAAATACCTAATGGAAGACCAAGAGATGCTTCCTGGCGGCGGTGGCAGCGGAGGGACGGCGGCGGCGGTGGCAACGGACGGCGGCGACGCGGTGGCAGCGGAGGATGCTACAATGAGTTCTCATTAGAAACCTCAAACAAAAATTCTAAACCGATTAAAATGTAGAGGACAGAGAGACTAACCTGTTGGCACTTCCCAGAGGGCGAACGGGCGGCGGACGGTGGCGGAAATGGGTGGTTTTCGCGGCGGAGAGAGAGAGAGAGCGGAGAAGAGAGAGAGAGAGAAACTGTCGCGAAATGAGGAAGAAGGAGACGCTGTCTCTTCATATTCGCGGATTATCGACGGATGGTTTAAACCATCCGTCGATACTATTCCTCTATAAAAGGCACCAGGTAAATGAAACAGTGCGTTTCAATTATCGAGGGATAAAAGCATTCTTATCCGTCGATAAGTTCATTCCCTGTTTAGGGTTTAGGGTTTAGGTTATTATCGGCGGATGATATCCGCCGATAAGTTTTATCTAGGTTTAGGGCTTAGGGTTTTATCGGCGGATATTTTTATCATTATCCGTCGATAAAATTAACCTGACCAAAAAAAAATTTTTGTTTTGAGCGGGAAGACATTATCGACGGATATTTTCTAATATATCCCTCGATAATTGTATTCGTTGATTAAAAAATCCCGCCAATGCTGTATCCCTCGATAAATCCGCCGATAACCTTGTAAAAAACGTCCGTCGATAATACGAGAGTTTCTAGTAGTGTAAGGGGCTGTCAGGTCACAGCTAGGAAATGTTACATCAACAGCCTGAAGATCAAGGAAAATATCAAAGGCGGAGAAAAAGAAGAAGAAGAAGAAGAAGAAAAAAAGATAGAGATCAACAATGTCGAGCTCGACATGCGATCTCGGAACCCAGTAAGGCCAGAGCGAGAAAGCCAACTGGAAGATGTGTAGATCGAAGAAAACTTCGAGAAGGTAACTCGGGTTAGTTCTAACCTAAGTCCAATAGGTAAAAGGGCATTGATCCAGTTCCTGAAGAAGAATTCCGACCTCTTTGCATGGGAAGCGAATGACATGCCCGGAATCAGCCTCGAGGTTATGAGCCGCCACTTGTTTGTGTACCCGGGCACAAAATCGGTGCAACAGAAGAAGAGGAGGATTTCCGAAGAAAGGCCCAGGCAGTGATTATATTAAGCAAGTAGAAGCATTACGTAAGGCCGGGTTCATTAGACAGGTCCAGTACCTGGTGTGGCTGTCTAACGTTATGATGGTACCAAAGTCAAATGGGAAGCTCAGGATGTGTGTGGACTACACCAACCTGAATAAGGCTTTCCCCAAGGACCCATTCCCAAAAGCATTGATGGCTTAGTGGATGCCGTGTCGGGATTTATATTTTTGTCCTTCGTGGATGCTTACTCGGGATACAATTTGATCACGATGTACCCCGACGACGAGGACAAGACTGCCTTCATCACACCAAGGGCTAACTACTGCTACAAAGTCATGCCCTTCGGACTGAAAAATGTCGGGTCCACATACCAGCAGGTCATGAACTGAATCTTCAAGGAAGAAATCGGAACTAGGATAGAAGTCTACATAGACGACATGCTGGTAAAAAAAAAGGATACGATCTCCGACCTCGAGGTCGTGTTCGGGCGGTTAAGGAGCAACAACATGAGGTTAAATTCGCTGAAGTGCGTCTTCGTTGTAGAAGCCGGGAAATTCCTGGGTTTTATTTTAACCTAAAGGGGCATCGAAGAAAACCTGGAGAACTGCAAGGCCATCTTGGATATGAGAAGTCCAACCTTAGTCAAGGAAGTGAAGAGATTGGCAAGTCGACTAGCCTCGTTATCAATATTCCTCTCTCTCTCTCTCAGGTCAGAAATCATTACCTTTATTCGAGCTGTCAAAGAAGAAGACGGACTTCAATTGCACTCAGGAGTGCGAAGAAGTCTTTCAAGGCTTCAAGGAGTACTTGACGGCTCTCCATATCTTGTCTAAACCGGAGGTCGGAGAAAGGTTATGCATGTACCTCTCGATAGGGGAGCTAGCAGTAGGAGCGGTCCTAGTAAGGGAAGAGGAAAGGACCCTGAAGCCTGTCTACTTCGTGAGTAAATCCTTGCAGGGTCCCGAAATTGGGTATCCGAAGCAAGAGAAAGTGGCCTTCGCCTTAATCACAACGGCTAGAATGCTAAGGCAATACTTCCAAGTCCATATGGTGATAGTGAGAACAAACCATCCTATGAGTCAGATCTTGCAAAAGCCCGACCTCACAAGAAGAATGGTGTCATGGGCAGTAGAGCTTTCTAAGTTCGATGTCCTATATGAACCTCGGAACACTATTAAGTCACAAGCCTTAGCCGACTTGGTCAGAGAAGTGGTGGACGAAGATGAGGAAAAGGTCCAATGGAGGGTCATCTAATCTAAAAGGGAGCGAAGTCGGCATCATCCTAAAAAACATCAAGGAATTCAAGTCGAAATGTCGGTACAGTTCGAGTTCCGAGCTTCCAACAATCAAGCGGAGTATGAAGCGCTGATTGCGGGGCTGAAACTGGCACATGATGTCGAAGCTCACGAATTAACCATATGCAGCGACTCCCAGATTGTAGTCTCTCAAATTGGAGGTAATTAACAAGCCCGAGATAAGCAGCTAAAGAAGTAAATGCAGGTGGTAACCGAGTTGATGAAGCCATTGCAGAGAGCCGAGATGAAGTACATACCTCGAGAAAAGAATGTCCGAGCCGATGTGTTATCAAAGCTCGTGAGCACTATGCCTAGTGGACAAACAAAACCTTGATCCAAGAAACCCTAGAAATGTTATCCATAGCAATGCAAAAGGAAGTCACAACAGTAGCAGCGTCTCCGAGTTGGATTTCCGAGCTCGTCCAATACCTCCGAGTTGGATTTTCGAGCTCGTCCAATACCTCAAGTTGGATTTCCGAGCTCGTTGCAACAATAACAACAATGATATTTTATTGTGCATGTACAAGTACTATTAAAAAAATATTGAAATAATCTTGATTAGAAATAACTTTACGTGATCATAACAAATTATCTGTATTGGTAGTATAAAATAGTTTTACACTTATATCTAATCATGCATTGTCATCTTAACAAAAATGATTTATGGTTTAAATAGTAAGTATTAAAGTCAAATATTTTTGCTTAAACTCTTTAAAAATTACAAGTGGATAGTTATTTTAGTTCAAACAGAGCAATTTTCAAATTTTTTTTCTAGAGAACCTTAGAGGAGATCATGAAGGAAAGTAAAGTCACATACATATACTGACATGATGATATTCATCATGTCATACTAAGATAAAGTTTTCACCAATCCATTAGATACTAAGTTACTAACATAGTCACACACATAATTCAAAACACAACAATTCTAAACACAATGCTAAAGACTAGAAACATCAACACAAACAAAAGGGTCAAAAGAAAGTGCTGCCTGAAGTTGAAACACTTTGAACACAAAAAATTCCCCATGCATTGAAGCAAAACAGAACAGAACAAAACAAACATCAGAAACGATTTCTTGTGATCGAAACTTTGAACATGAGACTCTCTTCATCGACGATCTTAAACCGGCAAACGTCGCCAAGACGTAAGTTGCATCCTCTCGCAAATTCAGACCAGCCTTCGGAGAACGCGCCGCGATTTAGTAACACTTTGACAGGCCACAACATTTCCCCAACTTGCAAATTCACTATTTCTCCTAGAAATTCCTTGTGCCTTTTACAAAATTTTGCTGGTATGTTCTGCAAAAGAAATAACAAAACAAGTTTTTAACTTGATTAATTAGTTCTATCTTTCCTTGACCATGAAATACAATTACTTCATATGAATGAATACACAAAAACGTTCTAGCTAGTTGATCATATATATATATACCACAGTAGTTGACTTAAAGAGGTGAGATTGGTGTATCTGAATCTGGAATTGATTGTCCTGCATATTATAACTACCAGAGTCTGCAGAAACACAAACAAAAGAGATATGTAGTTTTAAATTGCTTTTGTTGACCAACATAACAGTATACAAATATTTACAATATTGGTGGATGGTAATTATGCACAACATATAATATATTTATAGTATATTACATATTATACATATTATGTTTAACTTGGTGTGACATCATATATTACATGTTGCAATATCATCTTACTTTACAGTATATGATATATGGTGTGCACGTTATATATGTTGTGTACTTCAGTATAACATGTTAGTTGTTTTAATTTGGGTCAAAAAGGGTTAAAATGAACTTTGTTGGCTGTTTTGACTGGAAAAATGTTATTCCCAAGCATTTATGTATAAAAAACAGTAATTTTGAGAACAAGTTTATAAATGTTTTCAACTGCTGCTACTTAGATTGTCAGAAAGTAGTTTATAAGTATTCTTATTGACAATATGTTGCAGTCATATGCTGCTCAAAACGACAATAGTTAAAAATGAAAAATGCTATATGTATACCACTTGAATCAGCCACCACCCAAAAACTCATCTAAACAAATAAAAAACTCAATCGAATAAATAAAAAAATTCAAAGAAATAACTTAATTATAATTAAAAATTCACAAAATAATCAAATAAATTCATTATAAGTATGATGAGAATGAAAAAATAACACAAAAATACATTATTTTTCCTCTAAAAATAGCATTTTTATCATTAAATTATCATTAAAATAACACACATTGATACTAAAAATGGACAAAATACATTATTTTTGTCAATTTGTAGTTGTTATTAAATTAATTTCTTTATTATTTGATTGAATTTTTTGGTTATTTGATTGAGTTTTATATTTATTTTGATTGAGTTTTTTGTGGTGGCTGATAGCGGCGGATTATAATGGTGTGCATTATAGGGTGTACATATAGCATAACTACTTAGAAATAATACTAATAAGTAGAAAAATGATAGAACCTTCTTGGAAATGGCGATTAGTATATGATTCTTCTTCTTCTTCTGTGGCTCTGAAGATCTCAACTTGGAATGAGGGTGGAGTTACCTCTGTTCTCTGAAATACACAAACATCTCCAACTTGTAACCCATATTCCTCACAGAACGATTTCCAGCCACCACCACTGATAACCGTAGTTCGCCCACCATTGAAAGGACCAAACCTAACTGCCCAAGCTTTCTCGCCCCAAACTCCTATGCTTCCCATCCCTTTGTAACCATTCAAGAATGCTTTTGAGAACCAATTTTGTATAACCTGTTCCAATTATTCATTCATGAATCAAGAAATTACATTATATTATTCCCCAAATTAAAGGTTAATTAATAAGACTATACTCTATAGGAAATTGTGTTCAATATTAATAAGAAGACCAATAATATAATATGTACAATATATACCATATATCACATAATGTACAATATATATCACATATTACAAAAAAAGATGATATTGCAACATGATATATATATAACGCGCATAAAATGTCATGTATGTTGTGTATAATATGTTATATACGGTGTGCATATTACATATTATATGTTATGTACAATTTATTGACTATTTTGACTGATTTTTTACTGTACACCAAGAATTTCTCTACTATAAGAAATTGAAAAAAAAAATCAAATTTCCTGAAGAGTTTAATTTTCAGCTAGCAGTGTAAATTTGGTTTAGTCAACCAATGATTATTTAATTAAAGATGATATAGAAGTTGTTAGATGATGAGACAAAAGGTTATTGGTTGACCGTGAAAATAATCAAATGGAAATTAAATTATTTCACGAATACTAGGATAGAAAAGTCTACCATATATGAAATTTTCATATATCCGGTCAACAGTAATTAGCTATGGAAATAAAATTGTATTGATCCAACCATTGAAGTGAAAATTCTCATCAAGTCTTTCAAGTCTATAAAACAAATTTACCATTTACAAAATGACTTGATATATATATATATATTATTTTATCATGAAAAAAAAATAATTGGCATATTTTATCATCAATATGTCAAACAAAAACAAGAAGAAAAAATCAATAAAAAATCACATGATAAAGACTAAATTTATGAAATATATATAATACCAGAAAACCGGATAGTAGATATGATTGCTGGATATCAGAGATGAAGTATGGATTATTTATCTTTGAAGCAAAAGCCTTAGCTCTCTCCTTTGCTTTGATGCATTCACTATCTTCTACTGATCTTTTACTATCAGCCCCTGCAAAATTATTATAACGAAAACTAAAATTAACTCTTTCAATTAGAATCATGTTATTTGAATTATTTTTTTTCGATAATACTTATTGTACATAAAAAATACATTCATCGAATATCCAACGTATGTTATATGTCATACGTAATCTGTGCTAGCTATATGTAATGTGTTATATTTATAGTACACATTACGTATGACATATGACATATAACACACGTTGGATATTGATAGATGTATGTTCAATATAAGAACAAACATTACTATTTTTTTAGCTTTCATAATCGATAAACATCTCATCCACTATAAAATCTCATCCACTATTAAATTGGATATGAAGCTCATTTAAATAGAACTCATATATTATTTAACGAAATTCAACCATTATAGAAGAATAGTGTGAAGTAAATCTATCTCACTTTTTGGTAATATTCTCATTTCATCATCATTATTATTCTTTTTTCTTTTTCTAAGATGACCATAATCCAGTTTCCTCCTTTGTGCTATAATTATTCTCTCTATCTCTGAAGTATCATCATCATGGTTTTGTTCTTCTGCTTCATCCCAAGCAATAAATAAAATATATAAAAAGTTAGAACTAATTAACAGAAAAATTATGAACTGATGTTATTGGCAACACCTAACTACCAAGAAAAAGAGATTAAATTACACAAAGCATGCACTTAGATACTACTTACTATATATATTAGGAATTAAAAATTAATTATAATCTCCAGCGAAAAAGTAGAATATTTTTTACATTAAACTTCACTTCACTCTATTTCACTCATCAACTCCATCATTTCAGACATTCTGGTCTTAAGCATGATCAATAAAATTACTCTACAAACTTACACATCACTTCAATAAATTTTATGAAAAGTAACAATCATAATAAATTTTACCAAACTTTAATTTTGCGATACTAGTTTAATACATAGTCAAATTAAAACATAAAGTCATATAATTTTTTAATTGATAATACACATAATATTTTAAAATTTTTTAACCTTAATTATCTATGTATGGTTATACTGTGAAGATTTACATACTCTTCTCTTATTCTCATATATGTTAATATTCATATATGCATCCCGGATATAAAAGAATAATCATCAAATATATCTACATATAGAGAGAGAGAGCACATTATTATATGTGGCAAATAATCAAAATATTATAGACAATATATATAATTAATATAATAAGCATAACTTATCACTTATTGCACATACCGTATATTACATAACGTGCATAACAAATATCAAATATTACAAAAGAAAATATTGCACCATGTGATATATGTTGTACATAATAGGTAATATATGGTTATGCAACATACACCATATGATATACATTGTGCGTATTATATTATTAACGTACATATTAATTGATGCGACTTGTTTAAATTTTGAGGGATGCTATTAGTACATACAAAACCACCATACACCCATTTTCCCACCCATAATATGTTGGCTATTTGTAACATATGCATCAAAATTGTCAACATATTATGGATGGAGAAAGGAGTGTCGGGTGATTTGTATGTACGACTAGCATTATTGTTTAATTTTATACATCAAGTATTTACTATATATATATAAAAAGAATAATGAAAAGTGAAGACCTTGCAATTGCTGGCCAGCACATGGTTGTTCTCTACTCCCTCTGATAATCTTAACTTGGAAGGAAAGAGGTCTCTTCTGAATCATCTGAAAGACACATACATCACCAACTTCTAACTCATACTTTTGGCAGAAAGGTTTCCAACCACAACCCATAGTGACTCGATAATATCTGATGGACCTGCTAAATTTTATCTTAACAGGCCAACTCATGTCTTCATCACAAGCTCTGATTATTGCATCTGCTTCTTCTAATCCTTCCAAGTGAACTTTCGCGAAAGGATTTGGTATAACCTGTTTAATATCATGATTTATCAACAAAACCCAAAAGTAGTACTTAAAACACAAGTAATTAATTAATTATACTAATATTAATTAATTAATTAATTAATTAGAACATACTGCTCAATATATAAGAAAATGTGTACTAATCTTGTTCTTCTTGGAATTAACGTGATAATTTGAATTATTCCTTAATGAAATGTATGTCAGTTTTAATGGAAAAGAACATGAGAAAAATCAAAATTCATGAAGAGTTTAATTGTCATGTCACGTCAATATTATATTGTAAAAACATTATAGGAACCTAACACTCTAATGATAACACTTAATGATGGTACTCAAATTCAATCTCAGATGCATTTTAAATTAAAATAATTAATATAATTAATATCATATAACTAAATATTATATAATTAAAAGAATGTGAATGATATGAAAATGATAAAAATTAAATTGTACGTGAAAAATATATGATGAAAAATTCAATCTAATATAAAATACACAATATATATTATATTACATGTTATAACATTATCTTTTTTATAATATGTGATATACGTTGTGCACATCATATAATATATGGTATACACATCATGCGATATATGTTATACATATTATATTATATATGTTATGCACAACTTATTAACTATTACGACTTATTTTTTATTGTACATATAACAATACTAAAAGAATTATTTTTTTATCATCAATATGTCAATAGCAAAAAACAAAAAATCAATAAAAATGGCATGATTCTTGCATATAATTGAAAAAAAAATAAGTATATAATTTATGAAATACTAGCGTCTTGTCGGGCACGAAGTGCCCGCCAAGCCGCATTTTTTTTTGAGTCATATTATTTGTTTTTTAAATTTATTGTATAAAATGGAGAAAAAATTAAAAAAAGAGTAAAAGAAATAACATGGAAATAGATATGATTATTTTGTAATATTAATTTAAGAATTAAAAAAACATAAATGCTTGAGGAATAACATTTTTGCAGCCAACAAAGCCCATTTTAACACTTTTGGCCCAAATAGCATTATTAACCATATTTATTTTTTTAATGAGCTGAGTGATTTAGGCTCAATTTCTTATTGTTGGCTATTTTGGCTTGTTTTTTTTTGTGCCTCTAGCATTACTCTTAAAAAAATAACTACTCAAATGAGTGTGAACACAGAAAAGTAGTTATGTTTTGTATAGAAGATATAGATATACCAGCAAATCGTGCAGTACATATGATTGCTCGATATAACGGATGAAGTATGGATTATTTATCTTTGAAGCATAAGCCTCAGCTCTCTCCTTCGCTTTGCTGCAATCACTGTCTTTTACTGATTTCTTTGTTGGAGTAGCTTCTTCATCTGTCCTAACTTTCCCATTATTACTTTTATTATCAGCCCCTGCAAATTCATTATAAGGAAAACTAAATTAACCAATTCAATTAGAATTACATTATTTGAACTATTTTCTAATTTCTTAATCTACATTAACCTCACTTAAATATACAATAATAAATGTTTGTCGTACAACCGAAAAATGTTCAACTAGTATTCAACGTGTGCTATACATAATGACACATATTATGTATTATGTATAGCACGTACTAGATACTAACTAGTCAGACATATTTTTATTGTACGAAAGACATTATTGCTTAAATATAATTATATATCATTCAATAATGGATAAGATGCTCGGCTGCACAGAATAAGAATAAAATAACTTAACTATCATTTCTAATTCAATTTTGACAAGCTGGGAGAACAAAAAGGAGAATAGTGTGAAGCAAATCTATCTCACTTTTTAGTAATCTTGTCATTGGAATTCCATCATCATCATTATTCTTGTTTCTTTTTCTTTTGCTAAGTTGATCATTATCCAGTTTCTTCCTTTGTGCACCAACTCCCTCTGTCTCTGATGGAATATCATCATCATGATTTTGTTCCTCTGCTTCATCCCAAGCAATAAATATATAAATAAAAAGTTAGAACTAATTAACGGAAAAAGTATGAACTCATGTATAGAAGGAGAAATTACACTAATCACTTGAATACTACTATATTATAATTCAAGAATGTTATAGAAATAAAATATTACAAGAGTTAAATTTTGATTCAATATAATGTAAGTGTAAAATAATATTACAATTGACGTCCAATCACGTACTGTTGTATCAGAAAAAATAATTTGTTTTCAAATATAGTCAATATCAAAGTTAAATATATGTAAGAATACGTGATTGAACATCAGTTTAAAATTGTTTTACAATTATGGTGATACATCATAATTAACCTCAAATTATATTAGTGTCTAACGAAGTAGAGTATTTTTTAAATGGAAATAATTAACCTTAACATTTTTTTGAAAAATTGATAAAAAGAATAGTATTTTTTAAATGAAAATAATTGTCATGTAGCCGTAAAAGTTTTACTCAGTCAGCTAATAAAAATTTGTCATAGACCCTTTTTTATTACCAACTACTAATAAAAAATCACCAATTTTTATTGACATGTTAAATAATAATTGAGTGACTGTAAAATTTTTTACATTATCATCGTAATACAATAATTAAACCCTTTTTAAATTGAACTTCACTATACTCCATTTCATTCAACTCCATCATTTCAGGCATACTGGTCTTAAGCATGATCAATAAAAATTATTTTACAAATTTATGCATTATTTAAATAAATTTTTATAAATAATAACAGTAATAATAAATTTCACCAAAATTTTCATGATATTAGTGTAATTTATCTATACTATTATAAATGAGAATATCCAAAATAACTATTTTTTATTGTCTATGCTCATTAAGATAGTTATATATGTTTTTAAAAATAAATATAAAAATTTAAAAATAATATATATAATAATTACAATTTTATTATTTCAATCTTATTAACTATTATTTAATTTTAATTTATAAAATTATTAAATTAAATTAAAATTAAATAAAAATAATAAAAATATATATAACTTAATATAAAGAAGAACCATACCTTGCAAGTTCTGGGCACCACATGATTGGTCTCTGAAAATCTCAATTTTGAAGAAAAGAGGTCTTCTTTGAGTCATCTGAAAGACACATACATCATTGACTTTTAAGGCATAGTTTTGGCAGAATGGTCTCCAACCACTACAAATAGTGGCTCGATATTCAATGGATCTGCTCAATTTTAACTTGACAGGCCAAGCCATGTCTTCACCAACTCTGATCATAGAGTCACCTTCTAAGGCACTCAAGTGATGATCTCTTCCGAAATCATTTGGTATCACCTGTTTCAAATCATGGTTCATTTATCAACAAAACCCAAAAGTAGTTCAAAAACAAGTTATTATTACTATACTTAATATTAGAAAATAGGTATGAATTTTATTTTTAGTCCGTGTAGAATAAAGAGTTTAATTTTGATGCACGGAAAGTATAAATGTAATTTACACGATCATCCAATCAAAATTATGTAATTTACACGGTCATCCAATCAAAATTTTTCGTTTATATGACATTTCAGGTAGTGAAAAAGAGAAAACACAATCATGACTAGCGTAACATCATATGATTAAATAAATATGTAAAAAAATTATATATTAAAAATTAAATCATAAAACAAATTAGTTTGGTTCTTGAAAAATAATGGCATTTTAAGCTTGCCCTATAATCAAATTGAATAATGCTCCAGGCATATTGCTTATAGAGTCAATAAGAAGTTAACCAAATTATTTTATTCAATAAAATGAATTACATAAATTATTAATAGCATTTAATTCTTAAACATTTTTAAGTCATTTATACAATTTATAATTTAATAAGTTAGCATTTTATTGACTCTATTTGATTGTACATAGAGAGTTTTCCAATAAAATTATATCTATTGAATTTTACAGTCATTTAGTAAAAAAAAATTATTTCATATATAAAAGAAATATTTATAATATAAAATATAACATCTATTTCCATCATTTAATTTTAAATAGTTGGATGTAAGAGAAAAATTCACTTAAAATTGAATGAAAAAGTTGAGTATTGCACGGCTACTATATGAAGCTATGTTATATGAGTAATTTTATCATGACATTATATTATATCCAATTCTATATAATATATGATAAAAATAAAAAAATTCACCCGAAAATCAGGTGATGAGAAGGTTTAACTTGCTCATAATATTTAATTTTATTAATAAATAGTTAGACATTAACTTAACAAAAATAATTTAAATATAGAAAATAAAATCAAAACTAAGTTATTTTTAAGGGACCAAACCAAACTTTTTCTTTTAGAATGACTAAAAATTAATCAAGACTCGCTTATTTTTCAGGAATAAAAAATATTTAAATCTTAAGAATATTTGAAAAATAAAAAAGAGAATTATTGAAGTATACAACAAATTAACCAGAAGCAAAAACACATACCACAAAATCCTCTCGGACATATGAAGGTCTTATATCTCGAATAAAGCTGGGAATATTTTTTTCTAAGTTTGACTGGAAAGTCAACGCTCTCTCAAATGCATTGCCACATGAATTGTCTTCTGAAGATTTCTCCTTTGGAATAGTTTCTTGATTTGTGCTGATATTGCGAGAACTTCTTCTATCAGCTCCTGATGCAAATTATTATTTAGATAAATAAATACTCTTTTGAATTTTTATTAGCGGTCTATTTTATATTTCTATTAATAACTGTTAATTTTAAGTTTCATATATAGTATTAAATATTTGATTTTAATTGTGCTCTTATTGATATTAATACAGGAGAAACACTCTTATTGATATTAAAATATGATCGAGAAATAAAGATATTAATAAATGATTATTGTAGTTATTTTAATTAAAAAATTCTTTTAAATCAATACACATCAATTATTTTCTTAAAAAACATTATCAATAAAAAGTGGACACTTAATAGGAGAGAATAATTTTCAGTGTTTGTAATATTCAAATATTGATCTTAAAAGTAAATAATTAAAAAAAAGCTTTTAGTTGAAATAAACAGCATCAAAAGCCACGCTCATTTTTTCTTCCGAAAGCCTAGCTAGTCGTTTGAAATGCAGCAACTACTTTTTGGTAATTTGAATGATAATTTAAGGTGTGGTTGTTCCATACCTTTTTTTAAAAAAAATTAAGATGCTTAAATTTCATACATGATTATTGAAAATTTTGAAAACTAATTTTTTAAGAAAGTATAGTAATTTGTTTGTATTTTCATATTTTTCTTTTTTAAATTTTATGAAGAAAATACATAAAATAAGAAAACATAATATTATTATTTTTACTATTTTCAACATATATTTCTCAAAATTTTAGAAAAGCAGAAAATATAAAAATGAAAACAGTAAGCAAAATAACACTCCTCTTTTAATAGTTCACAAACTATGTGAAAACAATTTTTTTAAGATTCTGGTTCTTTTTTTAAAAAAAAACTACTCAAATATAAAATACTACTAATGTTTGATTAAAAAGGTGATTTCCCTAAAAAGAAAAACTCATCCAAATGAACCCTAATAGTATCTTTTTACTTACTTGTGTCGGTTTCCTTTCTCTTGGGAAGCTCTCCAACTTTTTCACCATTATGATCAATTTCAACATCATTACCACTAGAAGTTAGTATTTCAGTAACTTGATGATTTTCTTCAGAGGTTTCTTCTTCATCATGGCATCTTAAACTTGAATAATCTAATTCTTCTCCTTTCTCATCACAAATTACAACTTCAAAGCATGACTCTCCAATATAGTCAAAAAACAAGAAGTAATTTTGTCTCAAGGAACAAACTTGTGCAAAATTTTCCCATCCATTTTTCAGCCAAATTTTAGCATCATTATCACTTTCAATCCAATGCACTTTGAATTCAATGTTATTTGGCAATTTGAGAAGTATAGGATTTGACATCATTCCTTCCCAATTTTCTCTGATGAGGCTCCCAGGAAGCAACTGTAAAGTGTAAATATGGGATATGATTTACCAATAAATTAATAAGCATATATTAACATTAATTAGGATTATCTAATTAGATAAATTAAATAACTTAAAGTATTTATATTATACAAGTAAAATTTGAAACATGCATGTTAAGTTAAAAGTTATATTTATTGAAATTATTGTTTATTTGTATAATTACTTATTTGTAAATAAATTTATATTTGATTATTAATTTTAGCTGAAAAATAGTTTAAATTAAATTAGTTTTTATTGTTTGAATAATTGAAAAAAATTATATTTTGTTATAAGGTATTAAAATGGGTTTGAAATTATAATAAAATATTTTTTAAGAGTATATTGGGTATAATTTTAGCAAAAAAAAGAAAAACTTTTTTTCAATAAATAATGTATGTCCAAAAATGTATAATTTAACTTTTATTTTATTTTTCTTAAAACAGTTTTTCTCCCTTCTCAACAGCTTTAATTTTTTCTTAACACCTTCAAAAAAAGAACTCATTTTTCAATTAAAAAGTTTTCTTTGCACATTAGCAAACATGCGCTTATATACACATAATAATAAAAATATTGAAAAAATTGAAGTGTTTAAATTTTTTTTAAAAGTCATATCATTCTAAATAAATAATAAAGTATATAGTAAAATATAACAAATATAACTTTTAACTTTCAAAAGCTAAAAAAATCATAAACATCATTACATATGAAGTAATTTTGTGCAAAAGAAAAGAATAAAAAAAATTAAAAATAAACTAATAGTATACTTACAAGCTCTTCTTGAAAGTTGCTATGAGAAAGAACCTTAAAAAAGTCCATAGCATTATTAACATGATGATGATGATTCTCAACTTCATTAGATCCCAAACTTGGTTCTTCTACTACTCTTGAAGCATTCTTGTTATACACTATGACTTCAAAGCTAGAACCTACTCCTTTGTATTTGAAACGTACCAAATATTGATATCCCATTGAAGAAATTTGTGAAAATTTCTTCCAACCTTGTGTTAACAAAATATTACCATCACCTTGTTTGGTCCAATGGACTTCATATTGAATATTACCATTTGGAAGCTTGAGAAGTATTATAGGATTTGATAATGATAATCCTTCCCAATGTTTTCTCACAAACTCATTCCTTGGTAGCCTCTGTAAATAAATAATAAACGTATATGATATGATATAATATATATAATAAATAGCAAAAAATACAAACATAAGAAAATTGAAGAGATCAGGTAAAATGATACTAATAATAATAGAAAAAAGAAAATATTATTACCAACTCTTCATCAAAGTTGTTATTCATAAGCACTTTAAAGAAGTTTGAAGAACTATTGGTGTTATGTGGTTGAGGCTGATGAAAGGACATGATTCAAAGAGATGAAATGAAGAGGTTACAAAATAAGAAGAGAGAAAGTAAATGAAAGGTCGGAATAATGTGTATGTTTTGAAGACCATGAGATGGAAGATAGAAGAGATGTTTCAAGTTTCTAACTCCTCCCTTCATAAAGTACATGTAGTGCTATATATATTAATATTAGGGTTTTGTTAATATTAAGTAGAAAAAAATTAAAATACAGTGATAAGTCTCTCGCATAAAATACATCAAGTAAATGTTTTTAGAGTTTAATTTTAATTTATTGTCATCAGTATAAAATTTTTTTATATATATATATTCAATTATGAATTGACACATTAGCAAAAATCTTTAACTCAATTACCTACTAATCAAAAAGTCACACAAATCAATGGATATGATTTGCTGACATTTTAAAATTTTTTACACTGTCAGTGCATCATAATTAAACTCATATTTTTAAGATAAATATTTTCTTTTAAATATTCTTAATAAATGTAAACAAAATTCTTTATTATTATTATTATTTTTCTTTTTTTCAAATATTCATAAATTATAAAATATTGAGAATATAAATTAATACTTATAAAGAGTAAAATAAAAAAATGCATTGGAAGTTCAAAAAGAAAGTTACTAATTATATTTTGAAAGAGAGATAAGGTTAAAAAAAATTAGGACCGATTTGGATAAACATCTTATATAGAAGTAATTTCCGAAATGTAACTTATGAATAAGTTATTTTGCATGTGAATATAAAAAAAATTGTATTTCAATTATTTTGAAAAGTGCTTCTAGAGAAGTAAAATATTATGACTTCTTCCAAAAGTACTGAAATAACTTTCGAAAAAGTCATAAGTTATATATAGCTAAACAGGACAGAATAATAGCTTCTAATAAGTCAGAAATTAAAAAAAATAAGTAAAACCTAATCCAAACGGAGAAAATCTATCCATCTATATACTTAGTTAGAGATAATCTCTATTTAGGTTTTGGTAAATGATATATATTCCATCCTTTTAAATGTTTCTTTTTACTTTTTAATTTTGTCATTTATTTCTCCTTTTTATAATTTTAATATAAGAAATATTTATTTTTTTCGTTCATTATAATTGTTTATATATATATATTTTTGATTATTGAAAAAAAGAGAAATTATAATAATTAATTATATTAAAGTATATATTTATTATTTTAATTTTAATATTTAGATTTTTAATAGAATCGAATGATTATCTTAATTATACTAAAGAAGATCACATAAATCAAAAGTAGTAGTAATTGAGTTTGAACTAAAAGATGTGATTTAGCCCTCGTGTATATCCAAAATTGGATTAGAATCGTAACGTATTCCTAATTATTTTAGTTCACATAACAATATTTCTAATATATAGCATTCTCCTAATGGAGATGATAATCATTATATAGCTGTAAAATCATGGCAATGGTAAAAAATAAAGCTGTCATTTATATTCATCCAATGGCTTAGAAGCTTTCTGTCTCTAATGTGATGCTACTGTCGATTACGGCGCCGAATATTACACGTGATTTGGATGATGAAACAGAGATTATGGAAGTCAATATATATTAAAAGTTAAATATCCGCTTAAATATTATTTTAGTCCACTAATTTCACGTACATAAATTTTGATTTTGGTCCACTATTTTTAGATTCATCACATTTAGTCCACTAGCTTTCAAATTGTGAGTACTTTTGGTCTATTATTAGTCAATTGATAAGTCAACTGACGCGTTAGAAAAAGTCAACAGCCACGTCAGCAAAAGTCAACTGACATATCAACAAAGTCAACTGACATGTCAGCAAAGTCGATGCCATGTCTGCTAAGTCCACGTCCACGTCAACAAAGTCAACGTCCACATCAACAAAGTCAACGACTATGTCAGCAAAGTCAACTAACACGTCAGCATCACTAAGTCCACGTCAGCACAGTGGACTAAAATTGACAATTTTTTAAAGCTAGTGGACTAAGGCTAAGTTTGGTAAAACTTTTCATTGGGGTGCTCCTACTCTTAAAAAGTTGGAGCTCCTATTTTGCGTTTGGTAAATCAAAAAGTTGGACTGCTCTTATGTTCCTGGCTTTTGAGAACAGGGGGTGCTCTTGGGAGCCATCAAGAGTAGCTTTTCAGAGTCAGCTTTGGCTCTCTGAAAATGAAAATACATAAATGACACTCATTTACACAATATCTTTTAATATTATGTCTATTATGGTAATTTAATATCTTGGGAGTCACTTTACACTATTTTACCAAACATTATAATGATGACTTCTGCTTATTGAGAGCAATTTTTGTATAATTTTACCAAACGGTACCATTATGGCTCTCTAAGAGTAGCTTTTTGAGAGCCCAAGAAGATCAGCAACTATTCAAGAGCCATAGTTTTACCAAACTCAGCCTAAATGTGACAATTCTAAGGATAGTGGACTAAAATCAGAATTTGTATAAAGCTAGTAGACCAAAATGATATTTAAGCCTATAATAAAAAAGAGTGTTGTTATTTGCATAATAAAAAATCCATACATGCTTGGGAACAACACTTTTGCAATCAAATCAACCAGCAAAGTCCATTTAACATTTATGGCCCAAATAACATTTTAATCATAATTATATTTTTAATGGGTTCAGTGATTGTGGCCCAAATTCCTATTTGTTAACTGTTTTGACTGGTTTTTTGTTGTACCTCTAGCAATGCTCTAAAAAATCAGCTAAAACAAGCTCATATAAAGATTTTGGTTCATAATCACCCAGTCCACTAAAAATTAACTTCTTAGAGGAAAGTTTTTTCGGGCAAAAAATTGTTAAATTGACTTATTTGCAAGTTTGGCTAGTTTTCTATTGTTCACTAATTATTTCTCAATAAAAAAATCAGTTAAAATAAATAATTAATACATAAATGCTTGGGGTACAACATTTTTTTAGCCAAAACAGCCAACAAAGTTCATTTTAACACTTTTGGCTCAAATAACATTATTAACCATGTGTATTTTTTTAATGGGCTGAGTGATATATATAGGTCCAATTTCCTATTGTTGGTTGTTTTAGTTGGTTTTTTGTTGTGCATCTAGCAATGCTCTAATTAATAATGTTTATGTATAACAAAAATACATCCAACTTGTATTCAATATGTATTATACATAATATAGCACACATTACGTATAATGTATAACACACGTTGGATGCTAATTGGACGTATTTCTGTTATACAATAAATATTACAATAAAATATGTTGTACATATTACATATTATATAGTATTTAATTTTTATTGATAGTGCGTCAATCATAATTTTGTTTTCTCTCTCTCACTAATAAAAAAGTCATACAAACTGTTTTAATTGGATAACAGTATAAAATATCTTTACATTGTGAGTACATCAAAATTAAACTCTTAATAAGTTTAATTTCATCCACTTAAAATTTTTTATACCAGCCAATAAAAAATTTTCAAATATTCTTTTTTAACAATAATTATCTATAAACTCTAAAAAAAACATCATTTAAAATTAATATGTCACAATACAATTAACTAACAATGTAAAATATATTTATACTTTCAATTTATTATAATTTATCTCTTATTTTAAATGAGATTTTATATACGCATAGCAATACTGATCATATTAATATTCCTTGATAATTTTTTCATTTTTATCTGTTTCAATGATACTTGTAAATCGACATGCATACAGCAAATTATATAAAATCTGACAAATACTTCTTCAAGAAGCATATGTCTGCTTTTTAAAGAAATTCTAAAGTTGGCGTGTAAACTAAACTTTCATTTTTTAATGTATACGTTTGATTGATTTGATTATTATTGCGCACACAATCTTATGAACCAACAAGAGATCGATATTTTGCTACATAATTTCTTTTTTATAGATATATTTTATCTAATATATTTTTCCGGGGTGATCTTCAACCATTAATCTATCAAGGGAGATTTAACCACTAATAAAATTAATTTGCAAGGATGCTTTAATTTGTTTTTTCATTTGAAGTGGGACTTCAATTCTTCCTAAAAGCAAAAGCTTGTTTTACAAATTGTAGAACTAAATTAAAGTCAAATGAAGAGGAATATATATATTGTGAATGTGAAATTGAATTTGAATGCAAAGCTTTAATTCTAGGCAATTTATATTTTAATTAATAATCTAACTTTTTTTAGTTAATGAAACTTAAATATATATTTATAAATTTTTATTTATTTTATATATGAAATATATAAAACATTTCATTAATAATAGATAATTAAGTTAAATATACATAGAAGATATATCAAGTGAATGCTCAATAATTTTAGGAGGAAGTCTAGATTGTCAGATCTACTTAAATGATAAAGATTAAAATATAAAATTATATGATATTTTTCAAATGAGACATACATATAACAATATATAGATTTTTTGATAGGCATATAATAATGAGTCTCGCTAGAGACACAACAAAAAATTAGTCAAAACAGTCAATAAATAGGAATTTGGGCCACAATTATTCAGCGCATTAAAAATATATTTATGATTAAAAGTGTTATTTGGACCATAAAATGTTAAATGTGCCCCGATGCATTTGTGTATAATAATATATAGATAATCAAGATTAAGAGTTGTTAAAATGCCACACTATTATGATGCAATAAAGCAAATTCATTCAAATCAGATTTCAATTGTCATCCAATATATCCATATGGGATTCCACAATATAGAAAATATCTGAGAAACCTTCAAACAATTGTTGACACTAAAAAATATTGTACAATTTAAACATAATGAAAATGTATTTGTTGATTCTAGAATAAGCTAATAATCATGAAAATCTAGAACAATTTCTGCTCTTAATGAGTCTAATTGTTTTCTTCAAGTTTTCTTAAAGTCAATGGATGACAAATTTGAACCTTTGGAGAGGTCAACTATGAATCATTTTTCAATCTTGAAAATTTTTCTCACACATGGTTCTCCAAATGAATCTCCTGAAAAATTAACCATGAACATTTGATTAGAATATTGATGTAGAAAACATATAAGTTCCAATAAGAAAATAAAAAGTTAATGTCAAACTTCCTCAGATGCAACTTACTTCTTAGGTGGAAGAATATCGCTTATGGTAACCATATCACAACTTGAATCACAAATATCAATGATTTGCTTCTGTCAAATATGAATATAATACATTAAGAGAATATCTATTTATTAATAAAAAAAAATAATAGTACAAATTCAAGTTTACAGTGAATCCTATATATAATAATATATCAATTAACTAAAAATTTCATAATATTAGTATATTTATAATTTTAATTATGCATAGAACAATTGATATGTTGTTACTTAATTATAAGATTCACCATGAACCCGAATCTATATTAAACACTACTCTTAATAAACATGTGCACATAGACTTTTTCTCCTAATAACAATACATACATGATAACTAGAAAAGGTGTAAGGGATAAATTAACATACGTACCCTTTTTAAATTTGATACCACCATAGGTGAGATTGTAGCACCGTCAACTTTTATAGATTCATGCTTTTCCTATTAAATATTAATCAAATAATTGAAGATAAGAAAATCTATATATTAATTAACTAAGCGTGTATTATACAACAGAAATACATCTAACTAGTATTACTATGTGTATACATAACGTGTGTCATACATAAAAAACTTACTTATGACACACATTATGTATGACATATAGCACATATTAGATATTAATTGAATATACTTATGTTATATAACAAATATTACTGGTTAACTGATCATTATGTGTAATTAGATTCTATCTCCTAATAACATGAGATGACTAGGCAAAGGTGTAAGGAAAAAATTAGCATACCTTTTCAAAAGTTGATATCACCTTAGTTGAAATAGTAACATTATCAACTTTGATAGGATCATGTTTTCCCTATCAAATATGAGTCAAATAAATAAAGAGAAACTCTGTTTATCAAACTAATTAACATTTGCAACTAGACTCTGTTTTCTAATATTATCATACATTTTTCATAGTTGATACTACCTTAGTTGAAACAGTAACATCATCAACTTTAATAGGATCATATTTCTCCTGTTAAATATTAATCAAATACATAAAATGAAACACTGACCATTAACCAATAACTGATACAAAATAGACTACATATCTCCTAATACCAAGAAGAGTATATATATCAATAATGTTTGTCGTACAACGGAAATACGTCCAACTAGTATCCAACGTGTGCTATTCATTATATGGAATGTGTGCTATATGTATAGCACACATTCCGTATCATGAATAACACACATTTCGTATCATGAATAGCACACGTTGGATACTAGTTTAACGTATTTCCGTTGTACGATAAACATTATTGGTATATATTGGTGTAAGATAAAAACTAGAATACCTGTTCCAAAATCGCTACCACCTTAGAGGAAGTAGTAATAGCATCAACTCTGATGAGTTCATGCTTTTTCTGCCAAATATGAATCAAATACCAAAAGAAAATGTATGGTGATTAACCAACATATACAAGTAGACTCTATCTCCTAAGAGCAAGAAAGATAAGCAAGGTGTAAGGGAAGAACCACCTGAGGGGAAGTAAAAATAGTATCCACTTTGCTAAATTCTTGATTTTTCTGTGATATGTGAAACAAAATTCTGTTAATTAACTAACATGTGCAAGCAGACTCTATTATTTCCTAATAGCAAGATAGGTAGATACAATGTCAGGTAAAAACTAGCATATACCCTTTTTGAAATTGATACAACATTAGGGGTGAAGGTATCAAGCTAGGTAAGTGTGTAAAAGGTAAAGAGAACAGAAGAAGAGAATGAGCTCAGTGGAAGCTTTGAAACTAAGAGTGAATTTGAGGTATAGGCTATATGTAAAATAAATCCTGAAATTACATAATTTGAAGTCTATAGCGTTTCTTTTATAGTGGTTCTAGAAAAATTAGTGAAATCTCACATTTTAAAACCTATAGCCTTCAATTTCTACTATATGTAAAAAAATCACGAAATTACACAATTTGAAGTCTATAGCCTTTATTTTATAGAGTTTTTAGAAAAATTAGTGAAATCTCACATTTTAAAGCCTATAGCCTTCAATTTCTACTATATGTAAAAAAATCACGAAATTACATAATTTGAAGTCTATAGCCTTTATTTTATAGAGTTTCTAGAAAAATGAGTGAAATCTCACATTTTAAAGCCTATAGCCTTCAATTTTTACTATATGTAAAAAAATCATGAAATTACATAATTTGAAGTCTATAGCCTTTGTTTTATAGAGTTTCTAGAAAAATTAGTGAAATCTCACATTTTAAAGCTTATAGCCTTCAATTTCTACTATATGTAAAAAAATCACGAAATTACATAATTTGAAGTCTATAGCCTTTGTTTTGTGGAGGTTCTAGAAAAATGAGTGAAATCTCATATTTTAAAGCCTATAACCTTCAATTTCTTCCATATATAAAAAATTCATGAAATTAAGTGAAGGTATCATTATATGTTGTGAGTTTCAGGTCGGAGGATTTTTGAATGTGAATGCCATGAGAAGTTGTGCCACTAAGGTACCTAAGTATTCTTTTAACAATTTTGCAATGAGATTAAAGAGGATTCTGCATAAATTGGGAAACTCTATTAATGGAGTAAGCGAACTCAGGTCTTGTGACTGTTTTGTACTTAAGACTCCCAACAATTGATCTATAAAGACTAGGATTAGAAACAATAGCGCTACCAGAGGCAAACAATTTTAAAGAGGATGGAAGAGGTGTAGCAATTATATCATCAACATATATCAAAATGTAAGTAACAAAAGTAGAAGTGACTCAAATAAATAGAGACACATCAAATTTAGTTGCCTTGAATCCCAAATCACATAAGGCATCTGCTAAATTCTGATTCCAGGCTCCAGGTGTCTGCTTTAAACCATATAAGACCTTTGTAAGTGATAGGAATAGTAATTTGGGCCACGAGCCCAATTAGGAAAATAGTCAATTTAGTTACTATAAATAGGTAAGATTGTAATTGATTAGGAAGCCATTATAACATTTATGAAATCATTTCTCTTTCTGTTCCTTGATTAGGAATTCTATTTCTCTCTGTCCCTTAATTGAAATTTCTTTCTACTTCTACTCTATCTCTCAAATTATACTTCTATCAGTAAGTTTGCAAAGTAGGCTGCTATCCTCCACCTCATATCCTTGTGGTTGCTTCATATAAACATCCTACACTAAATCTCCATTTAGGAAAGAGTAATGATATCTGTACATACTTTTTTGTATGTAAGATAAACATACATATAAATCCAAAGGTGGAGAATAAAAGTTGAAGTGTTGGAGTGATGTTACATCAAAATCCAAAGGTAATAAAGTGAGTGGAGAAAGATATATAAGAGAAAATATATGTACGAGTATCATTATTGTTTGGAAAAGCATTATTCACATCTAGTTTTTTTATTTGCCAACCTTTAGACACACTAAAGAGAGAACTACTCTGATAGATGCTGGTTTAACAACATGACTGAATGTCTCTGTAAAGTCAAAGTCAGGTCTCTGATTAAATCCTTGAGCTACAAGCCTTGCCTTATACTTTTATAGAGAGCCATCAGAATTGTACTTGACTCTATAGACCTACTTACTACTAATAGCAACTCTATCCTTTGGTAGAGGTACCAAAACCCAAGTCTTATTTCTCATCAATGAATTGTATTCATCATCCATTGCTTGCTTCCAATGAGGTATTGTTAGAGCTTGCTTGACAGAGAAAGGTTTAGCTAAATAAGCTTTATGTTCAAACATACCTGCCTTAGCCCAAGTTGCCATAGGATGAGTAATTTGGAGTGGAGATGGTGTAGGTTGAGAAGATGCAGGAGGATCTGTTGGTAGTTCTGAGGGTGATAATTGAACTGTCTGCATTTTCAAGTGGTTCTGGTATAATTAAGGAAGTGGCTGCTATTATAGTAGGAATTGGCTGTGATGGAGTAGGAGAGGGCTAATTAGGAGAGTGAGTAGAGACTAAGGTAATAGAAGGCATTGACTGTGTAATAGCAGGATGTATATTTGATGAAGGTAATTTAAAGAAAGGAGAGAAAAAATCTTTAAAAGGGAATTTTGTTTCATAAAATAGGATTTTGATTCGGTACCCAGAAAAATATAGAGTATCGATACCCAACACATGTATGTATTATGGTTTATAGATAAAATTAACTTAAAATTTTTAAATTTATATAACTGATAAAATGTTAGGTTAGTAATCTTCAAAAATTAATTTAATTTATATTGATACTCTCTAACTTTATCAATTTAAGAAAAAAACTCAATCAATAACATGTCGCTAGAGAGAGAGCGCATTATGCGAGAGCGAGATGAAGAATAGATGTGATTGGAAATGAGACGCATCTAGGAAAGCTGCGACCGCGACCACCGTGCTTCGTTAGTATCAAATTATATTTACTTTAATATATATTAATAGGTAAAACATACAATTGGGTACCGTACCCAACAAAAATATTGGGTACCGAAACAATT
This sequence comes from Aeschynomene evenia, assembly GCA_013621005.1. Taxonomy (NCBI): domain Eukaryota; kingdom Viridiplantae; phylum Streptophyta; class Magnoliopsida; order Fabales; family Fabaceae; genus Aeschynomene; species Aeschynomene evenia. Next base: position 3,449,365 of record CM024271.1, read on the forward strand.
CCAGAAAAAATAATGTCTCTAGTGATGATAGTTTTACCATTTGGAATAGGACAAATGTAGCCTTTGTGCTGTGAAGGATATCCAAGAAAAACATAAGGAGTGGACCTGAACAACAAGAACTACAAACTGACTTTTGCAAAACAAAATTTGATAGGAAGATTACATTGTTTAGCTACTTTAGCAAATACAGAATTATATGTATGTCCAAGCCTTGAGTGCCACAAGGACAGCAAAGAGTCAGAGACAATAGAAAAATGAGCAGTAGGAACTGATCATGTATTTCTCTTTAGATTAGAAATTTGTACAAGTCTTTTTCTGCCAAGCCTTGGAGAAGGATCTCCAATCTTGTATTTCATCATAATTGAATTTTCTTGGAATCTTTGTTCCATCAATATGACCAATAGATTGTGACCTTCAATTGTTGCTTTCACTTGTTGTTTCCACGGCAGATAATTTTCTTCATCAAGCTTCATAACTATCGGATTCGAAAGAGTTTGAATAACTTTGATTTTTAGAGGTTTGTGAACTTTGTGTAGATTATGGACTACTTTGAGGTTCCATGAGTTTGAAGAGAATGAGCTCAGTGGAAGCTCTGGAAGTGAGAGTGAATTGTATTGCTTTGAATTGATAATGAATTATGCTATGTTGAGAGTTTATATACATAACAGATCTAGATACATTCTAACTAAATGCTAAACTCTAACTAACTCTATTATGATTAGTAACAATGTTTACACTACTATTCTTCTCTATATTCTCTATAAGGGGGAGTAGGTATAGTATCAACTTTGGTGAATTTATGCTTTTTCTGCCAAATATGGATCATATGACAAAAAAAAACTCAATTAATTCATCAAAATGTGAAAGTAGACCCGTTCTTCTAATTTTAAGATATCATGATAGTAGGATGTATAAGGGTAAAATTAGCATACCCCTTTTGTGACATCCCAGGCACCGATGAGGGCGGGGAGTGATCGCCGGTGTAAGAGGCACGAACAAGAAGCGACTCCTAGCAGACTTCTAAGAAGTGGGAGGGGCACGTGAACGAATCGAATTTACATCGGAATGAGATGGATCCGAAGGCTGTATAGGTATGGGACTATACAGTTGAGGATAACTTAAAGGAATTGATTTGCACTACTCATACCAACAAGATGCATTTACTTTTCGGTAGCCTATCCCTTAAGAACTCCAAGGATAAGCGTGCTTGACCTGGAGCAATTCTGGGATGAGTGACCTTCTGGGAGGTTTTATCAAAAAGTGTGCGAGTGGGGACAAAACACGCTGAAAAGTCTCGTGTTGGTTAGGGGACAGTCGTCAACGCCTTCAAGTTGTCAAGGGGTGTTACAGATGGTATCAGAGTCTGACCTCTCCCAGTACGGTGTGGTTCGAGGACGAAGCAAGCGGAAGCTGGTGGGTATATGACATCTCGGGCACTGATGAGGGCAGAGAGTGATCGCCGGTGCAAGAGGCACGGATAAGGAGCGACACCTGGCAGGATTCTAAGTGGGAGGGCACATGAACGAATTGAATTTACACCGGAATGAGTGGGATCCGAAGGCTGTATAAGTATGGGACTATACAGTTGATGATAGCTTAAAGGAATTGATTTGCTCTACTCATACCAACAAGATGCATCTACTTTTCAGTATCCTATCCTTAAGAACTCCAAGGTTAAGCGTGCTTAACCGGGAGCAATTCTGGAATGGGTGACCTTCGGGGAAGTTTTTTCAGGAAGTGTGCGAGTGAGGACAAAACACGCTGAAAAGTCTCGTGTTTGTTAGGGGACAGTCGTCAACGCCTTCAAGTTGTCAAGGGGTGGTTAAACGTGCTTGACCTGGAGCAATTCTGGGATGGGTGACCTTCTAGGAAGGTTTTATCAAAAAGTGTGCGAGTGAGGACAAAACACGCTGAAAAGTCTCGTGTTGGTTAGGGGACAGTCGTCAACGCCTTCAAGTTGTCAAGGGGTGTTACAGATGGTATCAGAGTCTGACCTCTCCCAGTACGGTGTGGTTCGAGGACGAAGCAAGCGGAAGCTGGTGGGTATATGACATCTCGGGCACTGATGAGGGCGGAGAGTGATCGCCGGTGCAAGAGGCACGGATAAGGAGCGACACCTGGCAGGATTCTAAGTGGGAGGGGCACATGAACGAATTGAATTTACACCGGAATGAGTGGGATCCGAAGGCTGTATAGGTATGGGACTATACAGTTGATGATAGCTTGAAGGAATTGATTTGCACTACTCATACCAACAAGATGCATCTACTTTTTAGTATCCTATCCTTAAGAACTCCAAGGTTAAGCGTGCTTAACCTGGAGCAATTCTGGAATGGGTGACCTTCGGGGAAGTTTTTTCAGGAAGTGTGCGAGTGAGGACAAAACACGCTGAAAAGTCTCGTGTTGGTTAGGGGACAGTCGTCAACGCCTTCAATTTGTCAAGGGGTGGTTAAACGTGCTTGACCTGGAGCAATTCTGGGATGGGTGACCTTCTAGGAAGGTTTTATCAAAAAGTGTGCGAGTGAGGACAAAACACGCTGAAAAGTCTCGTGTTGGTTAGGGGACAGTCGTCAACGCCTTCAAGTTGTCAAGGGTGTTACAGATGGTATCAGAGTCTGACCTCTCCCAGTACGGTGTGGTTCGAGGACGAAGCAAGCGGAAGCTGGTGGGTATATGACATCTCGGGCACTGATGAGGGCGGAGAGTGATCGCCGGTGCAAGAGGCACGGATAAGGAGCGACACCTGGCAGGATTCTAAGTGGGAGGGGCACATGAACGAATTGAATTTACACCGGAATGAGTGGGATCCGAAGGCTGTATAGGTATGGGACTATACAGTTGATGATAGCTTAAAGGAATTGATTTGCACTACTCATACCAACAAGATGCATCTACTTTTTAGTATCCTATCCTTAAGAACTCCAAGGTTAAGCGTGCTTAACCTGGAGCAATTCTGGAATGGGTGACCTTCGGGGAAGTTTTTTCAGGAAGTGTGCGAGTGAGGACAAAACACGCTGAAAAGTCTCGTGTTGGTTAGGGGACAGTCGTCAACGCCTTCAATTTGTCAAGGGGTGGTTAAACGTGCTTGACCTGGAGCAATTCTGGGATGGGTGACCTTCTAGGAAGGTTTTATCAAAAAGTGTGCGAGTGAGGACAAAACACGCTGAAAAGTCTCGTGTTGGTTAGGGGACAGTCGTCAACGCCTTCAAGTTGTCAAGGGGTGTTACAGATGGTATCAGAGTCTGACCTCTCCCAGTACGGTGTGGTTCGAGGACGAAGCAAGCGGAAGCTGGTGGGTATATGACATCTCGGGCACTGATGAGGGCGGAGAGTGATCGCCGGTGCAAGAGCCACGGATAAGGAGCGACACCTGGCAGGATTCTAAGTGGGAGGGGCACATGAACGAATTGAATTTACACCGGAATGAGTGGGATCCGAAGGCTGTATAAGTATGGGACTATACAGTTGATGATAGCTTAAAGGAATTGATTTGCTCTACTCATACCAACAAGATGCATCTACTTTTCAGTATCCTATCCTTAAGAACTCCAAGGTTAAGCGTGCTTAACCGGGAGCAATTCTGGAATGGGTGACCTTCGGGGAAGTTTTTTCAGGAAGTGTGCGAGTGAGGACAAAACACGCTGAAAAGTCTCGTGTTTGTTAGGGGACAGTCGTCAACGCCTTCAAGTTGTCAAGGGGTGGTTAAACGTGCTTGACCTGGAGCAATTCTGGATGGGTGACCTTCTAGGAAGGTTTTATCAAAAAGTGTGCGAGTGAGGACAAAACACGCTGAAAAGTCTCGTGTTGGTTAGGGGACAGTCGTCAACGCCTTCAAGTTGCAAGGGGTGTTACAGATGGTATCAGAGTCTGACCTCTCCCATACGGTGTGGTTCGAGGACGAAGCAAGCGGAAGCTGGTGGGTATATGACATCTCGGGCACTGATGAGGGCGGAGAGTGATCGCCGGTGCAAGAGGCACGGATAAGGAGCGACACCTGGCAGGATTCTAAGTGGGAGGGGCACATGAACGAATTGAATTTACACCGGAATGAGTGGGATCCGAAGGTTGTATAGGTATGGGACTATACAGTTGATGATAGCTTAAAGGAATTGATTTGCACTACTCATACCAACAAGATGCATCTACTTTTCAGTATCCTATCCTTAAGAACTCAAGGTTAAGCGTGCTTAACCTGGAGCAATTCTGGAATGGGTGACCTTCGGGGAAGTTTTTTCAGGAAGTGTGCGAGTGAGGACAAAACACGCTGAAAAGTCTCGTGTTGGTTAGGGGACAGTCGTCAACGCCTTCAAGTTGTCAAGGGGTGGTTAAACGTGCTTGACCTGGAGCAATTCTGGATGGGTGACCTTCTAGGAAGGTTTTATCAAAAAGTGTGCGAGTGAGGACAAAACACGCTGAAAAGTCTCGTGTTGGTTAGGGGACAGTCGTCAACGTCTTCAAGTTGTCAAGGGGTGGTACAGATGGTATCAGAGTCTGACCTCTCCAGTACGGTGTGGTTCGAGGACGAAGCAAGCGGAAGCTGGTGGGTATATGACATCTCGGGCATTGATGAGGCGGAGAGTGATCGCCGGTGCAAGAGGCACGGATAAGGAGCGACACCTGGCAGGATTCTAAGTGGGAGAGGCACATGAACGAATTGAATTTACACCGGAATGAGTGGGATCCGAAGGCTGTATAGGTATGGGACTATACAGTTGATGATAGCTTAAAGGAATTGATTTGCACTACTCATACCAACAAGATGCATCTACTTTCAGTATCCTATCCTTAAGAACTCCAAGGTTAAGCGTGCTTAACCTGGAGCAATTCTGGAATGGGTGACCTTCGGGGAAGTTTTTTCAGAAAGTGTGCGAGTGAGGACAAAACACGCTGAAAAGTCTCGTGTTGGTTAGGGGACAGTCGTCAACGCCTTCAAGTTGTCAAGGGGTGGTTAAGCGTGCTTGACCTGGAGCAATTCTGGGATGGGTGACCTTCTAGGAAATTTTCTCAGAAAGTGTACGAGTGAGGACAAAACACGCTGAAAAGTCTCGTGTTGGTCAGGGGCAGTCGTCAACACCTTCAAGTTGTTAAGGTTCTTCCTTTGATAAGGTAGTAATACTATTAATTCCGGTAATTTTCATGCTTTTTCTTTCAAATATTAATTAAATATATGAGGAAAAGCTTTGTAAACTAATATACAATTACTGGACTCTATCTTATAATAGCCTCATGCTAGGGAGGGTTTAAAGAAAAAAATATCTTACCTTTTTTGAAGTTGATATCACATCAGTTGCAGCAGTAACATTATCAACTTTACTAGGATCATATTTTTCCTGTGAAATATTTATCAAATACATAAAGTGAAGCTCTATTAATTAACCAACTTATACAAAATAGACTACATCTCCTAACATCAAGAAAGGTAGCTAGATTTGTGTAAGGGAAATACTTGAATACCTTTTCCGAAATTGATACCACCTTAGAGGAAGTAGTAACAATATCAAGTTTGATGAAATCACATTTTTTCTGTCAAATATTAATTAAATACATCAGTAACATTTGATGGGACATTATCATCATCAACATTATAGATTCACTCTTTTCTTGTCAAATATGTTTCAAATGCAAATGCATGAAAATAAACTCTTTAATTAATCAACACATCTAAATGACTGCGTTTATTTTTCTTAACTTTGGAATCAGAGTCAAGGAGTCACACTATTTGTGACTTTATTAATTCTTTGTTTTTACTGAATAGTACAGAGTCGGAGTGACTCTAAACTTACAATAGATATTTTTTGTGACTCTCCAAAATTGGAGTCACAATAGTTTTGTATAACTTTACTCCCCGGCCTCACTCCTCTCACTCTTATATTTTATTAAACATAAAACTAATTGCGATGACTCTGATTTTGGTGTCAATGACTACACTAATACTAATTTTCTGACTTTGACTCGAGGATCAGTAAAAACAGAAGCAGCCAATAATCTTTATCTCCAAAAAGCAAGATGACAACTGTGAAAGGAAAACTAACATACCCTTTTCGAAATTGGTGCCACCTTAGATGAAGTAGTAACTTTATCAGCTTTCATAGATTCACGCTTTTCCTGTCAAATATATAACAAATAGATACATGAAAAGAAACTTTGTTAATTAACCAAACATGAGCAAGTAGTCTATATCCTTATAATAAGAAAGTTATGCAGAGTTAAAAGGGGAAACTAGCATATCCTTTTCGAAATCAATAAATGCTGGTCGTATAACATAAATACGTCCAATTAGTATCCAACGTGTGCTATACATAATATGGAATGTGTGCTATACGTATGTGTGCTATACATATAGCACACATTCTATATCATGTATAGCACACGTTGAATACTAGTTGTACATATTTCTGTTGTACGACAAACATTATTGTTTTCGAAATTGTTACCATCATAGGTGAAATGATCATTCTATCATCTTTAATGGATTCATGTTCTTCCTGTCAAATAGAAATCAAATACACAAAAGAGAAATTCACTTTTTAAACAAATATGAATAAAATACATGCAGAGAAGTTATGTTAACTAACAACATAAATAATATTTAGCAAGATAGATATGCAAGGTGTAATGGGGAAAATGGATAATCCTATACTAACATTCAAGTTAGGTGTTTATGAGGCATCCACCAAGATTAACAGTAGAAAAGAAGAATTAGAAAGTTTAGGTGGGACCTCATCATAAATCCCAATGAGCGATTGGATGTCAACACAATATATGAAACTATGGCGGGCTGCGTTTGTTTTTTCTAACTCTGGGTCAAAGTCAGGGAGTCAGTGAAAAACTGACTCTGTCATGGGTTTGGTGCGAGGGTCACAGTGACTCAGTGAACAGAGTTACAGTGACTCAGTGAACAGAGTCACAGTGACCTAGTGAACAAAATTGTCAATTTTTTGTTCACTCCAATTTTGGAGTCACTGTGTATTGCAGGGAGTCACTATGTGCTGGTAGGGAGACACAAATATGTAAGGATGTGTTCGGATTCATTTTTGGAGTCACTATAACTCTGACTACTATGACACTGACTTCATGATTCCCTTGACTCTGACTCCAGAGTCACTGAAAACAAACGCTACCTGGATGTACAAATAGTATTTTGAGGTGACAATTAGCATACCTTTTTTGAAATTGCTACCATCTGAAGTGAAGCAGTATTGTAATTATCAACATTGATGAATTCATTCTTTTCTGCTTCAAGCATTTGGGAGACACATGAATAACCTTTCTTCTTAATTGTTCGAGTAATATTGCCAATTGGCTTGAGATCCTTTCCTTTCCTAAAAGATAATTTATTTATAAGAATCAATAGCTCTTAAGTAAAGATGATGAAATCCATACAAGAACTAAGAAATAAACATATTACATGCACACACTACAATTGCAAATGTCTCTGCATTTCGGGCATATCCAGTCTCTCAACTGATTCACCTCTTTTGCTTTTTCTCCATATCTGAAATTAAACAAAAAATGCAAGTTTTGAACAAGTAGAATGTAACTACATATATATACAACTCAAAATACTCAAGTAGTGATATACTTTTAACAAAATATAACTACTCATATATACTTGAAAGGGATTTTACCAGTGGATCTAACCTGCTCATTAGGCACCTTTCACAAAATTTCAATGTACACAACTTGCCCTTTTTCAGATTCTTACATATAGCTTTGTAATTTTTTGTTGGTTGGCGACACTGTTAATGACAATCAAGCAACAGAGGAGGTAAAATTATCAAAATAAACACCAGGTAGAAATGAAGACACATATCTCCTAAATAAACACCATAAGCTAAAGTTGATATTTTTCTTACCAAGGTAATGTTTTTCAAGTTATCATAATAAATAAAAAAATTTCAATTAAAATCAAATTACTAACACACAAGAAAGGGTAAATAACAGAAGATATAGAAATTCATATTACACAGTAAATCTACTAAAATACCTGATGGCAAAGTGTCAATTCCTTCATTTTGATGGTTGAAGTAGGACAATCACTCTTCGATCTAGGCAGAGAACAAATTTTTTTGTTAAAAAAAACACGAGCGAAGATTTTTTGGGCTTAGATCGGAAATCAGTACGAACTTACTTGACTAGACAACGACCGTGATGCTAGGGTGAAAATGGCAGTGAAATTTAAAGCTTAGCTTCTCCAGAAATCGTAATCGCGTCTGTTCAACTGCAAAGGATATATGAAGATCTAGTATGAGATTTCGGTAAGATTGGGAATCATCGGAACTTCTTGATGGTTCATCAACTAGGTTTTGGTTCATAGAATAGAGTAGTTAACCTGGGTTAAAAATGAGGTTTGTGCTGAACCAAAAGAGTACATATAGTTTGAACCCAGTAAAAGGTATTCTTCTTTAAAAAAACAAAAATGAGTTTTTATTTTGTGTAAATTTTTTTATAATTTAATTTGTAAAAAATTGTCTAAGAAAATTAAAATGAAAAAATAATCAAACAATCATAAATTTATTTTAACTATATAATATTGAAGATATTTTATTTTGTTAAGGTATTGACTGTAATTTTAAATTTATAATTGTTAACCATATAAGCTATTTATGTCTCTACGAGTAATTAATAAATAGTTCATTGAGTCATGGTGAAGAACTCTTTTTCTCTTATAAATACATTGGATAAAAACTATCGAAATCAAGAAAAAACATATTTTGTGATTATTATGTAATTTTAATATATTTACAAATACAAACTTGTTTCAATTAAGTTTGAAGTAAGGAAAATGATATATTGACTCTCCATATGAGTGTCTCATAGACATCCATATTTTGATGTCAAATTATGATATAGTAATGCCAAAATAATGACCCTTGATGCCAAATTTTTTTAGATGTCCACATGGAACACTCATTTAGAGAGTTCATATAGCATTACCCTTGAAATAATAAATTCTTTTCAAGTCGCAAATAAACTTTTCAAACAATAAATTTAATGTTGAGAAACTATTTTGATCTTTGGAGGTTTTTGGTCAACTTATGTCTTGTTTTTTATCTTTGATGTTAAAATGACTCCAAAGTGTCTTAAGTTTTTCACTTCAAGTCGAAGTCTTTTCCACCCTAGTGGTTCGCCACTCCTACTTGATTCAAACGAGATTAATTACCTCATGTAGGACCATGTATAACAATACATATTGACATGATAAAAAATTAGGGGTGTGTGGGTCGGAATCGACAAAACCCAAACTCGACTCGATTCGTACATCAGACCATTTTTTATAACACAAATCCAACCTGATGATAACTAGATGAACGACATGATCAAACCATATTAATTCTATCTTATGAAAGATGAAAACTTGATTATTATATATAGTAAAGTTATAAAATATTCAATTAATATATAAAAATGAAAATATATTTTGTGATATATATATATATATATATATATATATATATATATTATATGTGTGTGTTGTGTTTGAAAACAGAATAAATGAATATAAAATAACATCAAGTAATCAAACGATACCAATTGAACTATAATTTATTAACTCTTTGTGTCTTTCTCACACTCTCTCTATATAAGAAGTTTAACTTCAGACTGAACTAACTCGAAGTGTAACATGGATCAGGCCCAAAGCATGCACCAATACGCCCAAAACATGTGTGTGTGTTTGAAAACAAAATAAATTAATATAAAATAACATCACGCAAGATAAAAGATACCAATTGAACTATAACTTATTAATATACACACTCTCTCTCTATATAAAAGAATTTTAACTTCTGATTGAACTAACTCAAAGTGTAACACGAACCAGGCCCAAAACATGTATTGAGTCAAATTTCATAATTCGAACCCAACCATAAAAAGCTTTGGGCTAGTGGTGGACCGATTCGAATTATGTACGCACTTTCCAAAAATTATAAGTTATGCCACTTCGTTGCAAACGTTCGTGGATTAGTGATTTTCTTTATTCTCATTAGGAAACTTTCACAAAATTTCAAACGTTCGTGGATTAGTGATTTTCTTTATTCTCATTAGGAAACTTTCACAAAATTTCAATGCACACAACTTGCTATCTATAAGATACTTACACATAACTTTGTTATTTTTTGTTCTTTGTCGACACTTTATTGACAATTAATCAAATTATCAAAGTAAAGTTATCAAAATGAACACAAGCAACTTGCCCTTTTTCAGATTCTTACATATAATTTTGTAATTTTTGTTAGTTGGCGACATTGTTAACGGACATCAAGCAATAAAGGAGGTAAAATAATCAAAATGAACACCAGGTAGAAATGAAGACACATATCTCCTAAATAGATTAGTGAACAAACAATAGATCATGTGCATCTTTCACAAGCTAAAGTTGATATTTTTCTTATCAAGGTAATGTTTTTCAAGTTATCATAATAAATAAAATTTTCAATTAAAATCAAATTTCTAACACACAAGAAAGGGAAAATCACTGAAGATATAGAAATTCATATTACACAGGAAATCAACTAAAATACCTGATGGCAAAGTGTCAATTCCTTCATTTTGATGGTTGAACTAGGACAATCACTCTTTGATCTAGGAAAGAACAAATGTTTTTGTTAAAAAAAACACAAGCGAAGATTTTTTGGGCTTAGATCGGAAATCGGTACGAACTCACTTAACTAGACAACGACCATGATGCTACGGTGAAAATGGTAGTGAAATTTAAAGCTTACCTTCTCCAGAAATCGTAACCGCGTCTGTTCAACGGCAAAGAGATATATGAAGATCTAGTATAAGATTTGGGTAAGATTGGGAATCATCGGAACTTCTTGATGGTTCATTAACTAGGTTTATGGTTCATAGAATAGAGTAGTTCAACTGGGTTAAGAATGAGGCTTCTGTTGAACCAAAAGAGTACATATAGTTTGAACCCAGTAAAACGTATTCTTCTTAAAAAAACAAAAAGGAGTTTTTTCTTGTAAATTCTTTTATAATTTAATTATATTTGTTAAAAACTATCTGCGAAAATTAAAATGAAAAAATAATCAAACAATCAAAAATTTATTTTAACTAAATGAAAATTTATATATTGAAGATATTTTATTTTGTTAAGGTATTGACTATAATTTTAAATTTATAATTGTTAACCATATAAGTTATTTACGTCTCTACAAGTAATTAATAAATAGTTCATCGAGTCATGGTGAAGAACTCTTTTTCTCTTATAAATACATTGGATAAAAATTATCGAAATCAAGAAAAAATATATTTTGTGATTGTTATGTAATTTTAATATATTTACGAATACAAAATTGTTTCAATTAAGTTTGAAATAATAAATTATTTTCAAGTCGCAAATATTTTTTTCAAACAGGAAATTTAATGTTGAGAAACTATTTTGACCTTTGGAGGTTTTTGGTCAACTTATGTCTTGTTGAACTAACATCATCATGTGTAGGGTGTAAGCTCTTTGATGTTAAAATGACTCCAAAGTGTCTTAAGCTTTTCCACTTCAAGTCCAAGTCTTTTCCTCCCTAGTGGTTCTCCATTCCTACTTGACTCAAACGAGATTAATTACCTCATGTAGAACCATGTATAACAATATATATTGACATGATAAAAAATTAGGGGTGTGTGGGCCGGATTCGACAAAATCCAAACTTGACTCGTTTCGAACATCAGACCATTTTTTACAACACAAATCCAACCTGATGATAACTAGATGAGCGACATGGTCAAACCATATTAATTTTATCTTATGAAAGATGAAAATTTGATTATTATATATAGTAAAGTTATAAAATATTTAATTAATATATAAAAATGAAAATATATTTTGTGATATGTTTATATATATATATATATATATATATATATATATATATTATATTATATGTGTGTGTTGTGTTTGAAAACAGAATAAATAAATATAAAATAACATCAAGTAATCAAATGATACCAATTGAACTATAATTTATTAACTCTCTCTGTCTTTCTCACACTCTCTCTATATAAGAAGTTTAACTTCAGACTGAACTAACTCGAAGTGTAACATGGATCAGGCCCAAAGCATGCACCGATACACCCAAAACATGTGTGTGTGTTTGAAAACAAAATAAATTAATAAAAAATAACATCACGTAATGTAAAAGATACCAATTGAACTATAATTTATTAACACACTCTCTCTCTCTATATATAAAAGAATTTTAACTTCTGATTGAACTAACTCAAAGTGTAACACGAACCAGGCCCAAAACATGTATTGAGTCAAATTTCATAATTCGAACCCAACCATAAAAAACTTTGGGCTAGTGGTGGACCGATTCGAATTATGTACGCACCTTCCAAAAATCATAAGTTATGCCACTTCGTTGCAAACGTTCGTGGATTAGTGATTTTCTTTATTCTCATTAGGAAACTTTCACAAAATTTCAATGCACACAACATGCTATCTATAAGATACTTACACATAACTTTGTTATTTTTTGTTCTTTGACTACACTTTAAATGACAATTAATCAAATTAACAAAGTAAAGTTATCAAAATGAACACAAGCGACTTGCCCTTTTTCAGATTCTTACATATAATTTTGTAATTTTTTGTTGGTTGGCGACATTGTTAACGGACATTAAGCAAAAGAGGAGATAAAATTATCAAAATGAACACCAGGTAGAAATGAAGACACATATCTCCTAAATAGATTAGTGAACCAACAATAGATAATGTGCATCTTTCACAAGCTAAAGTTGATATTTTTCTTATCAAGGTAATGTTTTTCAAGTTATCATAATAAATAAAATTTTCAATTAAAATCAAATTACTAACACACAAGAAAGGGAAAATCACGAAAGATATAGAAATTCATATTACACATGAAATCAACTAAAATACCTGATGGCAAAGTGTCAATTCCTTCATTTTGATGGTTGAACTAGGACAATCACTCTTTGATCTAGGAAAGAACAAATGCTTTTGTTAAAGAAAACACACGCGAAGTTTTTTTGGGCTTAGATTGAAAATCGGTACGAACTCACTTAACTAGACAACGACCATGATGCTACGGTGAAAATGGTAGTGAAATTTAAAGCTTACCTTCTCCAAAAATCGTAATCGCGTCTGTTCAACGGCAAAGGGATATATGAAGATCTAGTATGAGATTTCGGTAAGATTGGGAATCATCGGAACTTCTTGATGGTTCATTAACTAGGTTTTTGGTTCATAGAATAGAGTAGTTCAACTGGGTTAAGAATGAGGCTTCTGTTGAACCAAAAGAGTACATATAGTTTGAACCCAGTAAAACGTAATCTTCTTAAAAAAAACAAAAAGGAGTTTTTTCTTGTAAATTCTTTTATAATTTAATTATATTTGTTAAAAATTGTCTAAGAAAATTAAAAATGAAAAAATAATCAAACAATCATAAATTTATTTTAACTAAATGAAAATTTATATATTGAAGATATTTTATTTTGATAAGGTATTGACTATAATTTAAAATTTATAATTGTTAACCATATAAGTTATTTACGTCTCTACAAGTAATTAATAAATAGTTCATCGAGTCATGGTGAAGAACTCTTTTTCTCTTATAAATACATTGGATAAAAATTATCGAAATCAAGAAAAAATATATTTTGTGATTGTTATGTAATTTTAATATATTTACAAATACAAAATTGTTTCAATTAAGTTTGAAATAAAAAAAATTATTTTCAAGTCGCAAATAAATTTTTCAAACAGGAAATTTAATGTTAAGAAACTATTTTGACTTTTGGAGGTTTTTGGTCAACTTTTGTCTTGTTGAACTAACATCATCATGTGTAGGGTGTAAGCTCTTTGATGTTAAAATAACTCCAAAGTGTCTTAAGCTTTTCCACTTCAAGTCCAAGTCTTTTCCACCCTAGTGGTTCTCCACTCCTACATACTTGAAACGAGATTAATTATAACCCAAACTCGACTCGATTCGTAGATCAGACCATTTTTTACAACACAAATCCAACCATATGATAACTAGATGAGCGAGATGGTCAAACCATATTAATTTTATCTTTTGAAAGATGAAAATTTGATTATTATATATAGTAAAGTTATAAAATATTCAATTAATATATAAAATTGAAAATATATTTTGTCATATATATATATATATATATATATATATATATTATATTATATGTGTGTGTTTGAAAAAAGAATAAATGAATATAAAATAACATCAAGTAATTAAATAATGATACCAATTGAACTATAATTTTTTTTTTTGGTTGCCTACGGTGTCCAAAGATTCACCCCGACTAATCTGTCGCCCCGAGTCGCGTACCTGGGAATGGCAGGTGAGGCTCCCAGCAAGGATTTTTTCCATTCACAAGACTCGAACCCGAGACCATGCTTAAGGGACAACAAACCGCTTACCACTTGTTCCAATTGAACTATAATTTATTAACTCTCTCTATCTTTCTCACTCTCTCTACTGAACTAACTCAAAGTGTAACATGGATCATGCCCAAAGCATGCACCGATCCGTACAAAACATGTGTGTGTGTTTGAAAACAAAACAAATTAATATAAAATAACATCACGTAATGTTCATTAGGACAAACCCTTTTTTGGATTCTTACACATAGCTTTGTAATTTTTTATTGGTTGGCGACACTGTTAAGTGTTAACGGCAATCAAGCAACAGAGGAGGTAAAATTATCAAAATGAACACCAGGTAGAAATGAAGACACATATCTCCTAAATAGATTAGTAAGCTAACAATAGATAATGTGCATCTTCCCTAAGCTAAAATTGATATTTTTCTTACCAAGGTAATGTTTTTCAAGTTATCATAATAAATAAAATTTTCAATTAAAATCAAATTACTAACACACAAGAAAGGGTAAATCACTGAGATATAGAAATTCATATTACACAGGAAATCAACTAAAATACCTGATGGCAAAGTGTCATTTCCTTCATTTTGATGGTTGAACTAGGACAATCACTCTTTGATCTAGAAAAGAACAAATGTTTTAGTTAAAAAAAAAACACACGCAAAGTTTTTCTGGGCTTAGATCGGAAATCGGTACGAACTCACTTAACTAGACAACGAGCATGATGCTACGGTGAAAATGGTAGTGAAATTTAAAGCTTACCTTCTCCAAAAATCGTAATCGCGTCTGTTCAACGGCAAAGGGATATATGAAGATCTAGTATGAGATTTGGGTAAGATTGGGAATCATCGGAACTTCTTGATGGTTCATTAACTAGGTTTTTGGTTCATATAATAGAGTAGTTCAAGTGGGTTAAGAATGAGGCTTCTGTTGAACCAAAAGAGTACATATAGTTTTGAACCCAGTAAAACGTATTCTTCTTAAAAAAACAAAAGGTGTTTTTTCTTGTAAATTCTTTTATAATTTAATTATATTTGTTAAAAATTGTCTAAGAAAATTAAAATGAAAAAATAATCAAACAATCATAAATTTATTTTAACTAAATGAAAATTTATATATTGAAGATATTTTATTTTGTTAAGGTATTGACTGTAATTTTAAATTTATAATTGTTAACCATATAAGTTATTTACATCTCTACAAGTAATTAATAAATAGTTCATCGAGTCATGATGAAGAACTCTTTTTCTCTTATAAATACATTGGATAAAAACTATCGAAATCAAGAAAAAAATATATTGTGATTGTTATGTAATTTTAATATATTTACAAATACAAAATTGTTTCAATTAAGTTTGAAATAATAAATTGTTTTCAAGTCGCAAATAAATTTTTCAAACAGGAAATTTTATGTTGAGAAACTATTTTGACTTTTGGAGGTTTTTGGTCAACTTTTGTCTTGTTGAACTAACATCATCATGTGTAGGGTGTAAGCTCTTTAATGTTAAAATGACTCCAAAGTGTCTTAAGCTTTTCCACTTCAAGTCCAAGTCTTTTCCTCCCTATTGGTTCTCCACTCCTACTTGACTCAAACCAGATTAATATATATATATATATATGTGTGTGTGTCGGTGTGTGCGTGCGCGTTTGTGTGTGTTTGAAAACAGAATAAATGAATATAAAATAACGTCAAGTAATTAAATGACACCAATTCAACTATAATTTGTTAACTCTTTTTGTCTATCTCACTCTCTCTATATATAAGAATTTGAATAATGTTATTTGTACACCACATTTATTAACCATCGTCACCACTCTCGTAAGTAAAAAAACTCAATCAAACAAATAAAAAAACTCACTCAAATAAATATAAAAACTATAAAAAAATAACCTTAACACAGTTAAAAATTCACTAAATAATCAAATAAATTCACTATAAGTATGACAAAAATAAAAAATAGCATAAAATACATTATTTTTCTCTTAAAAGTAGCACATTTATTATTAAATTGTCACTAAAGCAATACACATTAATACTAAAAATTGATAAAATATATTATTTAGTTGATGTGTAGTTGTTATTAAAATTATTTTTTTATTTGATTGGATTTTTTTGTTTATTTGACTGATTTTTTATTTGTTTTGGTTCGATTATTTTATTTTTAAAAGTGGTGACTGATGGTAGCTGATCAAAGTGGTGTACATAAAACATTATTATAAGAATTTTAACTTCGAACTGAAACTAACTCAAAGTGTAACCTGGATCAGGTAAAATAGATTAGTGAGGTAATAACAAGTAATGATGTGCATCTTCCACAAATTAAAGTTAATATTTTTCTTACCAAGTTAATGTTTTCCATGATATCATAATCAAAATTTTTCAATTAAAATCAAGTTACAATGACACAGGAAAGGGTAAATCATGGAAGACAAAGAAATTCATACTACACTGAAATTCTGCTAATGATATGAGAAAGAACAATTTTAACAGTGTCAATTCTTTCATTTCAATAGTTGAACTAGGACAATTATGCCCTAATGATATGAGAAAGAACAATTTCTTTTATAAAAAACAAGAGAATATATCTTTGGATTCAGTGATTCTAAGGTGAATGGCTACCATGGTTAGAAACGAAATCAACAGTAATGTAATGATATGTGTACGAAAAAATCTTAGTCTCTATACCGATAATTTCATATCAACGTTAGATGAAGTATGAGACCTAACTCACGTAGGAACTACACTCTTTGTTCATTTATTTTATATTCTCCTATTAAGTCGTATGACTTTCCATACTCCTTTCCTTCAAATACAGAAGGGTATTTGAAGATTCTTAAACTTTTCCAATTTGAAATCAAAATATTTTACATATAAGTTCCACATAAAGCCACAATGTGCAAGAGTTTAACAAGTTTAGAAACCAAAAAAGACTCCAAAACTTATGGTCTCATTCTAGCTTTAGCATTTATTTTTGAACTGTCCATGAATTATTGAAGGGAAGCTATAGAGGGTTTAGTTATCAACTAAAGTAAGAAAAAGAGTTTATAGAGAAGGAAAATAAATATTAAAAAAAAAACTGAGAATACAATCTTTCAGGAACACCATTCTCTTGCATTCTGGAACATGTGCAACCATGGGCTTGGCCCCTTCTTGTCCACATCCCAATGCTTAGGATACCATGGGAACTGCCACATCAAGAAGCAGCGCTCCGGATGCGGCATCATGGCAAGATGCCTCCCATCCGGCGAACAGATAGCAGCTACTCCTAAGGGAGAGCCATTCACATTGAAAGGATAGGTCTCCGTCGGATTGCCGCCATCATCGCAATATCTTACAGGAGCCAAATTTGAATGAACAATACGATCCAACACGCCTTCATCTGGGAAATAAGCTCTTCCCTCGCCATGAGCAGCCCATACTCCCAATGTACTGCCCTCCATACCTTTGAACATTATAGCTGGTGATTCATTTATCGTCACACTTGTAAAACGGCATTCAAACCGCCCCGATTCATTGTGGATGAACCTAGGTTGTGATAAGTCACCGCCGACACCAAGCACACCACCAACCTGCGGGCCTGGTATCCATCCCAGCAAAGCCATTAGCTGACAACCATTGCATACACCGAGGCTGAAAGTGTCTGGACGCTTGTAGAATTCCTGGAATTGTTTCAGAACAGGCTCGTTGAATCTTATGGATGCAGCCCAGCCTTTCGCAGAATCAAGTACATCAGCATAGCTAAATCCACCAACGAATACAATTCCGCGGAACTCTTCCAAAGAGATCACTCCATTAAGAAGGTCTGACATAGTAACATCCCACGGCTCAAAACCAGCAGCATGGAATGCTGCCGCCATTTCTCTATCTCCATTGCTTCCTTCTTCTCTAATAACTGCCACTTTAGGTTTTAAAGTTGCAGACAAGTACTTCTCATCAGTGAAGGAAGGCGTAAAGGACAGTTTCCATGAGGGCTCATACCGATGTTTTAGTCCTTCTCTCTCCATATCGACACAAGACGCCAATCTTTGGAACTTTTCCAGCTGGAAACTGGTTTCTTCCCACATGTCCCTGAGGATGGAAGTTTCTTCTTTTAAACAAGTCACCCCGTCAACCTTGACTTCTATAGATGGTGCGGCGGTAACTTGACCTATGATCTCAGCTGAAACTCCCACACTGTTCAGTTTATGCATAACAACAGACAGATTTTTCTGGCTTACCTCAAGAACTAACCCAAGCTCTTCTGCATAGAGTGTTTGGAAAAGGCTATTACCTCGTGAAGCTAAGTCCAAAGTAAATCCGCGATTACCAGCAAATGCCATCTCTAAGGCACAAACTAGCAGCCCACCATCACTGATGTCATGACCAGCAGAGATCAGTTCATCAGTAAGAAGGTCTTGAACACCTTCAAAAACCTCTTTAAGGTAAGAAACATCATCAAGATCGGGACACTCGTTCCCAACTTGGTCAAACGCCTGGGCAAGTGCAGATCCACCTAACCGCCCCTTTCCCTTTGACAAATCAATGTGAAGCAAAACACCATCATCTGCAAGTTTTAAATCTGGGGTCACAGTTTTTGTTATATCAGGACAAGTTACATAAACACTAATTACGAGATTTCCAGGAGCCTTAACGACTTCTTCTCCAGAATGGGCAGCCATAGAAAGACTGTCCTTCCCTCCATCAATAGCAATACCAAGTTCAATCATTGCTTCAGACAAAGATATAGCAGCATCATACATGGCAGGTCCCTCCCCATCAAACTTGGCGGCATACATCCAATTACCACTTGCCTTAACATCAGAAAGGGAAGTGACCTTAGCCCATACAAGATTTGTGAGCGCCTCCCCAACAGCCAACCGCGCCATTGCTTTGGGGTCTAACAGACCTTTGATTGGCTGCTCCCCAATTGCACATGCACCACCAGTCACACCGGTAAAACTCTGAGCTGTGACAGCAACATCGGCAATAGGAATCTGTAAAGGGCCAACAGTTTGCTGCTGTGCTATTAGACCAGTGACACACCTATCAACTTTTGTTGTTAAGAAGCGTTTTGAACAGACAGATGGTAAACTCAAAACCCTCTTCAGAGAATCTATTACAGTGACCCCTGGGGCAATATCAAGTGGTTCCCGCTCATAAACAACCCGATTATATTTAAAAGTTTTCTTAGGCATGTCACCAAGAACTTTCTCTAGTTCAAGATCCACAGCAGGGGGAGGTGGAGGAAGCGCGTTCGATAGACACTTTTGAGTTGCTAAGCTATCCACTAGCACGACTCGTCCATCACCACTAATAGTTCCAATCACAGCCATCAAAACCTTCTCCCTCAGACATATAGACTGTAAGAGCTCATGACTTTCAGGCTTCACCAAGATCGCATCTTGCTCCTGATACTCTGCACCCCAAATTTCTAGAACAGACATTGTATGATCACCAACAACAATGGATCGGACATCTATCTCAGCACCCTTAGGGTATATGATTTCCTTTACAACATTGCAGTTACCACCAGCTCCCTGATCGTGAATGCTGATAATTGGATTTTTGTCCCCCATCTCAATACAGGCACGAACAAGACGGTATAGTTTTTGTGCCATCTCAGCATCCCCACGCTGCACAGCATTGAAATCAAGCTCTGCATCATTCTGTCCACTGACCATGCTTGAGGCTGCCCCACCTCCCATTCCAATGCGATAAGCAGGGCCTCCGATCTTAACCACCAACATTCCAATCTCAGGCTCTCCCTTTACTATATGATGATGATCAATCTGCCCAATGCCTGCACTAAACATGATTGGCTTCAACCATTCCCGCCTATCTCCACTAGGAAGTCTCATCCCAAAAGTTCTGCAGAAGCCCTGGATCAATGGCTCCCCAAACTTGTTCCCATAGTCAGATGCACCATTGCTGGAATCTATGAGAATCTGCAAAGGTGATGCCAAATTTGATGGATATGTAAAGGATGGATCTTCCCACGGAGCATAAAACCCTGGTGCGTTGAGATTCCCAACACAATAACCAGCTGTCGCTGCTTGGACAAAGGACCCCCTTCCTGTTGCATGTGTATCCCTAATGCGACCTCCCGCACCTGTTTCTGCGCCAGGATAAGGTGCCACTGCACACGGAAAATTATGTGTTTCAGCTGTAAACAAGATATCTAACTCACGTGCCATCATGTCTAATGGACACGATGAACCGGGCTGAACAGGTCGTAAGTGCTTTACTGGAAAACCCCTTATTGCGCTTGAGTTATCCTTAAAGCCAATAACCGAGTTATTTGGATTTGCCTGTAAAGTACTTTTCACAATTTGCATGAGAGTCCTATTCATGAGCTGTCCATCAATGAAAATCTTTCCAGTAAAAAACCAGTGCCTGCTATGCTCACTGTTGGACTGCGCAATATCAAACAACTCCACATTTGTTGGGTTACGCTTGATATCATCTCTGAAAAGCTGAGTGTAGTATTCTAAATCCTGTTCATCAAAGGCTAAACCCATCTCCTGATTAATCTCTTCCAATGCCTTTCTTCCCCTCTCCATGACAGGTATATAACGAATTTCCTCCGGAACAACATTGGTCTGGAAGGAGGTTAGCTTCTGAGTGTAAACACATTCAGTCATCCTATCATGTACCATAGATGCAAATTCATTGATTTGATAATCTTGTAATTCACTTGTGGAGTATAACAAGTACCTCCTTGACCGCTCCAGACGGGTCACTTCTGTCAAACCACATGCTTGGCAGATTGCCACAGCATTTGTTGACCATGCTGTGGTAAATGACAACCTAGGACCAACCTCTATTATAACAGTCCTCAAACCCTCCTTCTTCCTCTTCTCAAGAAAGCTCTCGGATCCGAGATTCTCAGGCTCAAATGTTTCTTGAAGAAGCCATTTAAGGACCGAAAGCTTACTACTTGAAAGCTGTGAAACAAGACCAATATTGTAACATTGCTCTGTCTGCAGATCCACAATGTGACTCGAGACTTTTGCTTGAGCTTCCTTGAGAATTTCAGCAGCTGCATTTTCTTGAATAAAAGGGACACGGTACAAATGAAAAACTTCCGAGGCAGGCCTCTCAACCAAGCCAGATTGCTCATCTACTGAACTGGTCACACCTCCAGATACCACAGCTCTGGGATTTTCCTGAGCATGGCACCTTAAAGGCAAAGCTCTCCGAGTCGAACCCTGAGCCCGGTTCCTGTTCAAAACCGTACCCCAAAGCAAATGACTCCTCTGCCTCTGAGACTTCTTCACCAAAAACAAACTTTGCCTGCAGGTACCCTGAAACCAAATCATCAAAAAACAAACCCCATGAACACAAATTCCCCCACTTGTCAAAACTAAACAAGTTGCATCAATTGAACAAGGAACAATAACAAAACAGAAAATTAAAACAAACCCCATATCAAAGCTGCAAACTTTTAATGGTGTGTTTGGTTTATAGTTTGCAAACCACAATTTAGTCGAACAGAAAAACACTTTTTTTCACTCAAACTCAACAAAATAAAATGATCTGAAACCCAGTTTGCACCATTTGAATCAAGTCAAGGCTTTCTCACAACAAAAACAAACACACACTAAGTTTAAACTTTAAACCCATCAAATATGTTACTACAGCAGCAAAATGAGGTATATAAAGGGATAAAAAACAAAACAAAAAGACAAAGAGTATTGTATATATCAGAATTCAAAGAGTGGTAATGAAATCAAACCTGCATGAATTCAGATACCCCAATATCCCTAACAGCCGCCATGTCCTCGATCAAGCGTTCGAAAAAGCTATGAACAGAAAACTCTTTGTGAAGTGAACACAATCAGCGATGAAGGGTACTATGGTGTGAATCAATGAAATGCATAGATGAATGAGTGTGAGAGCAGAGTGAAAAGCATAGAAGGGTTTTTGGTATTTTGTGGTGGCAGAGAATAAAACCTTGCTACTACTAAACGCTGCAAGTAAAAGGAAAAGGAAAAAAAGTCCCAACTTTTTTTTTTCCAACTATTGGTTTTGTCTTGGCGCTATTTTTCTTACAAATAATGTTTGTGTAAATTATAAATAGTTAAATACGCTCAATTAGTATCAAATATGTGTTATACATAATATGAAATATGTGTTATATATAATATGAAATGTGTGTTATACATACATATACTATACATATAACACATATTTATATTGATTATTAGTTTGACATATTTCTGTTGTACGATAAATATTATTTTTTTTATTCTTCCATTAAATTATTATTTTTTCCTTATTTGTTCTTTGTGTATATCTATAATCTCTCTCTTTGGCTGATGCATTGTTTCTGCACCTTCTATTTTTGCTGACTGTGAATCAGATTCTTTGAATTTTGAATAGGGTATGGTTCATTTCACTTTTAATAGATACGATTTGTCAATGTTTATGGTTGGTTTGTATAACATATATTTTTGTATTTTTTTCATATAACTTCATAATAAGTATAGAAAATATTGATCAATAGTGATAAAAGTTGGAAAATAACAATAAAACATTGATAAATATTAAATAATGATAAAAATTAACAAATCATCTCATAATACCACAATATATTGCACCAGAAAATTAGCCTTTGAAAGTTTATACAAGAAAAAATATACTTTTTTTAACTAAGAAAAAAATTGATTTTATTAGGAATAAAAAATTATTCAGTCAAATTTTTGTGAGTATTTTTAAATAAGTCAGTGTTGATTTATTTATTTTTTTATTGTTATAATAAAGAATCTGCCTCTATGCCCAATCACAAGTCCATTGGCCCATCATAGAAGCTTAAGAACAAATTATTTATATGCAAACATATCAATTCATCTTTTTCCTATTTTTCAGCTTAACTTTCAATCACTTGTACTAAATTTGTAAGCCCTATGCTTTAGACCATCTCTTTTATATTATAAATAAGGGAAATACTTTCTGCACAATAAAAAAATCAGTCAAAACAGTCAATATATTATACACAATATATATCACATGTTGCAGCATCATTTTTTTTTGCAACATGTGATATGATATATGGCATGGACAACATATAATATTCGTTTTGCAATTTATATTATATATGTTGTGCACAACTTGTTGCTGTTTTGACTGGTTTTTGTTGTACATATAACAATGCTATCTAAAAAATAGTTCATATTTTAAAGTATATAGTCTTCAATTTCTAGTTTAAATAAAAAATCCTAAAAAGTTAATATTTTAGAGACTAAAGTCTTTAGTTTTATACTCATCAAAAAAGTTATATTATATTTTAAATTGAAGTATATAGTCTCAAATTTTATATTGTATAAAAAATGAGTAATCTCTATTTGCAAAATGTATAGTCTTTATTTTTATAATCTATCTAAAAAATAGTATAATCTCATATTTTAAAGTATAGAACTTTCAATTTATATTTTATGTAAAAAATTATAAAAATTTAATATTTCAAAGACTATATAGTCTTTAGTGTTACAATCAATGAAAAAGTTATATTATCTCTATTTTAAAATATATTGTATTAAAATAATTTTATATTGTATAAAAAATGAGTAATCTCTAATTGCAAAGTGAATAGTCTTTTTTTTCATAATGTATCTAACAAATAGTGTAATATCACATTTTAAAGTAGATAGCTTTCAATTTCTATTTTATGTAAAAAATCGTCAAAATTTAATATCTCAAATATTATAGTCTTTAGCTTTATATTCCTTGAAAAAGCTATATTATATCATATTTTAAAGTATTAAGTCTTAAATATTTATATTGTATAAAAAAATGAGTAATCTCTATTTGCAAAGGGTATAGTTTTTATTTTTATAATATATCTAAAAAATAATGTAACACTATATATCACATATTGTAAAGAAAGATGACGATGTTGCAATATGTGATATATGTTGTGAACAATATGTGATATATGATCTGCCTAACATATAATATATAATGTACATATTATATAATAGTTTTACTAGGGATACAAAATTGTACCAACCAAAACAGCCAAAAATAAGAGTTTGAATTTAAATTACTCAATCCATTAAAAAAATACTCATGATTAAGAATGTTATTTGTGCCAAAAGTATTAAAATAAACTTTTTTTTTTTACTATTTTGATTGAAAAATTATTATTATCCAAAATTTTGAATTATATAATATAAAATATTCACGATATGTTAACTATTTTGTTTTGTTATGTTATTTAATGTACACAAGTGATTTTTTAGATAAATAAGATATGAAGAGTTGAAGTAGACTGACAATACAAAATTGACGATAAAAAAGAAAAGAAAAAGAAGTAGAAGATAAAAACTATTTACTTTTGAAGACATAGATTATTGACATTGAATCAAGATTCATCAAAAGGATATAGACCAAAAGAGAAAGGAATCTATATAATGAATTTTTGTAGCATATCAAGAAGCACTTTCAGAACCTATCCTCATATATACTCCCTTCTACTTAGGATCCTACTAATAAGTTTTCCAAGCTCTTCACCACAATCTTCCTGCACATGATGACCTGCCTGCAAAAGTGCAACAAGTTAAACTTTTATTTGTACCTTTCACATACATAAAAAAAAAATGGTGTCATATTCACAATATATCCATTTTGTGTTCATGGTGTGTAATGTGTCCTGTGTCTAATCTAAAAAAAATTATTTTTTCTTAATTAAATATGTACGGACATATATCTACCATGTGTCCACCAGGTATCAGACACGTGAACATGACTTAGTATTGGTGCACCCGAACTCCTAGAAGACAAGTATGGAAAATGAATAATAAAGTACTCCCTCCATTCCAAAATATTAGTCGTTTTAGGGAGAAAAAAAAATCCACAATGATTGTCGTTTTCAACTTCCAATGCCAATTTAATTTTTTCATACATATTATACCCCTAGTACCATTTTCCCTTTCTTTTTTGAATATTACTCCAAGGGACCACTAATCATCTTTCTTTCTCATTAATGTTTTAGGTAGTTTAGTCATTTTAATATATCATTTTATAAAATTAAGAATATTTATTGAATTTCTTAATCTACGTGTAAAAACCTTAAAAGACTAATATTTTGGAATGGATGAAGTAGTATTTTTACCGTTGGAACTTCTATAAGGGAATGGTTGGAATCCTTGCAGAAATTTTCAACTCCATCATAGCTAAGCCAACGGTCTCTTTGGCCCCAACATATTGATGTTTGAACTTTCCAACTTTCATCCTTAAGTATTGTTTGCATATCCTCCACATACCTCTAAAGGAAAAGCAAATCATAGAAACTCCAATCTTATCAATTCAAAATAAAATAATAATGCTTCATTTTTTGGTAATTATATGCATCAAGAGTGTTAAAATATCATATTCATCATTCTAGAGGTTTAATAAGGAAATAGAAAAGCTTGGGAAAACTATTGGATAAACTGCTTTTGTGGGTAAACACAATTAACAAGACCAAGAGAAAAATTTGATTTTGCCTCTTAAGTTGTTTTTTTCAATTTGGTCATTTATGTTTCTCAGAGTCATCAAACATTTCCTAAGTTTGAACTCAATCAAATAACTATCCAACATGGACATTTCAATAAACATTTCTCCCAAAAGTTTAAGTTATTGGGTCGAGACGGTTTTACATCTAACACACCCCTCAAGCAAATGACCATTGGGCTTAAAGCATGGTCAATACACAAGGTCCACCTTATTGTGCAAGTTATGGTGATAACGCACACCTCAACAAAACTATGTACAAGTTCGTCAATTATGAATTGGTCGTCAGCTATTGATGATGGATATCCGAGAGGAACCCATAAAAAAAAAGAACTATGTACAAGCTCATGACTAGAACAATATAATCATAATCTCAAAATGAATGAGCAGATACATGGAAATTATAAAATATGGTTGGTTAAAGGTAATTGTTCACCTTGAGATCTCTCTTCATTGTCCTGCTAATTGCATTAAGGGCAAAGCCTGAGGAACCTGATGTGAGATAGGGTCTTCTATAGACCATTGCATCTTCCTCTTTCATTTTATAGGGACCACAGCTTGTTAGAGCTTTGTCACTGGCTCTTAATGGATCCTATTCACATATAACAGAAATATATGATGTGGAACCTTTAAGGAGCAACCTAATTATAAGCTATGTCAGTTTTGCTATATGTATAATGTTAAACCAGTTAAATCAGTTAATAGTGGGGTTTGGACCTTTTTTACTATATATCACATTGAGTCCATTCAAGTCTAGAACATTAAAAACAAGCCAAAAATTGTAAAGGTGTGGTCATTGACTGAATTAGCTATTTTGACATTGTACACCAAGATTTATTGAAACTACATTATTGTGTAAGTGTGTATATTATATATTATAAACAAAAATGCACGGAGGTTACTACTGCTTTGTGACAAGGAGGTTATTGGTTTAAATCCTGAAAAACAATCTCTTTACAAAATGGGGTTATTAAGGCTACGCGTATCTACCCTCCCTAAACTCTACTCGGTAGAAGCCTCGTGTACTAGGCCACTCATTTTATGTTAAAAATAATGTAAATGAATCGCAGCTTAAGGTACATATTTGATTAGAATTTGAATAGTACTTATGAACATGTTATACCTGGGAAAATATTTCACCTAGCAGAAAGTTGCTGAAAATGGATAATGTTGGAGGAAGCTTGGCATGTTGGGCTGTTAGCTTATAAAATAAGAAACAGAAACTGATCGAAGTTAGTGCATTGTTAAGGAATACTTAGGAACAATAATGCTACAAATACAACCGATAAGAGTCAACTTCAACCGATAATGTTGGAAATTAAGGTTGACCATCCAACTATCATACTACAAATCTATCAAAAAATAATTCTAATCCTAAAATTCATAGTTACATCAAAAGAATATGAAGTGAAAAAAAGCATAAGGTACTTGATAAACAGAACAACACATGCCAACCCAATTTGCATCTTTTGAAAGAGAAAAAGGAAATAGAATGTTCTTCACATGCAGAACATGGTGTGAAGCTTTCAGAACAAGAAGAAAATTGAAGGAATAGTCAAATTAGACAAGTAAAATTAACATACAGGTGGATTAAGGAGTATTAAGTTTTTGAGTTTTTCCTGGTTAGATCTGGCATATTTAACCACAACTGGTGCAAAATATCCCTGCAGAATAAAGAAGATTGAGAACTTTTATAAGATTATAATTTTAACATGATAAATAAGTGTGATTTATGTAACTAATAGAACTAACTCTATTAAAAGAAAATTAAGATTATTGTTATTACTCTTCAAAAGATAATAGAGATAACAGGTTGATCATATTATGTAGAATGCCACACTAGGCTGATTGTATCCTGTGTCATTGCTTACTTAGCTGTTTTTTTGTTTCTATTTTCATTTTCTGTTTTCTCTGTTTTTAATATTTTCATCACACAATTTAAAAAACAGAGAAAACAGAAAGTGGAAATGGAAACCGAACAGCACCTTACCGACTTTTCCATTCAAATGAAACATATCGTTGTATGTCGAAGGTATCATCAACTGACTTTGTAGAATGCCATACTAGGATGATCGTATGATAATAATCGAGTGATAATAATAAATTTCAAGATTTCATTTATAGCTTATGAATCGAGAACAGAAACTATAACTTACTAACTTCATATCAATTTCTCAATTGTCACAAAATAGATAGTTTTAGCATGTAATCCCATGCTTCTTATCCAACAGATGAAAACTAACCTGGACAACAAGTGAGACTTTAGTAGCAGCCAGTTCATCAATAAGTGACTCCAATGATGACACATATTCTGCATAGAAGAATAATATTAACTCATTTTTGTTACCCTTTCTGTGTTTCAGAACAAGAATCAATCACTAAACACTGAGTAACATCTAGTTGCTCGAGAAATTATTGGATACACCTGAAGCAGTGTCATGTGGATATTGTTCCATATCTACTAGAGAAGTGACAATTCTACTAAAGTGAATGTTAAATGTGAGTCTTTAGCTGAAATGTCACTGTACTAGTGGATACAGAGCATATTCACGTGATGTTTCAGGTGTATCTAACTATTTTTTTTATTGCTTGAGCTACAAGAAATAATTACCATCCAGTGTGTAGTCAAAGCCATATTTGGGTTGAGGCTTATCAGAAAACCCAAATCCTGAAAGAGGAGAATAAATGGAATGGATTTTTTTAATTCAGCAATGGTGATTATTGGTGAACTAATAAATTTTTGAAATGTTAAGAGTAAAACATTCTTAACAACAAATTAAATGAGTAAATCATGAACCAAACTCATGCAAAAATTTAACATTAAATTTTTATTATGATAGCAGTCGGATCACACAAGAGAAATTCTTAGGTGGATTGAATCATACAAGAGCTTTTCACTCACACTTTTTTATTTTTTATATAAATTTTTAGTGTTATAAATCAAAACATGTGGTTATGAATTTTCTTGAACCACGTAATAAATATGATCCAGGATCACCTAAGAATTTCTCTTTCACACAAATGGTAGCATGACTCTACCTAAGATACAAATGAAAGAGTAATCATCATCAAAACTAAAATAGCAAACTTGAATGAAAAATTTTGCAAGATTTAACTTAGTCCAAAATAGTTGTTCAGAAAGACATTGTACTAGTCGCAAACAGGATCGCAACAGGAACAACGAAAAATAGTTAAAAAATAGTGAAAAACAATGGAGTTCGCGATGATATTATAGGAATAAAAATTTAGCCTAGCCTGACCTTCTCCAAAATTCTTTTGATGATACATCAATATGATTCATTTGGATGCAAAATCCGTTAAGCAAGCAATGACACAAAGCATTAGGCCATAATTAATGTCACAACAAAGACAAATAACTCTAATAAAGTAGAGAGTAATTTGATTACAAATCCAATAAAAACATTGTGAGCTTACCCAACCAGTCAAAAGCAATTGCTCGATAGTTCTTGGAGAGTATTGGAAGAACTTTGCGGTAAGAATATGCCTACAAGCAGCATAAATTTTCAAGTAAAATTGTTGTTTCTTTCTAAATCTTTATATGAGTGAGATAAACTCAAAATTGTTCATAATATCTTGAATTTATTTTAGAATTTCTTCAAATTTAGAATATATAAGGAATGTCTTGTTTTTTCTTTTTTTATTAACAAAAGTTTAGATTAGGGGAGACACACTTCATGCAAGACAAGGGCAAACCACTAATCTCAGTGAGGGTTTACGGTGGAATTCACTGATCGCCCACTAAGAGAGTTTCCCAAGATTCGAACCCAAATCACACATAGGATAAACACAAGACTGAAACAGGTGTGTCAAACTCTCATTCGCACAAAGAATGTCTTATAACATCTTTAAAACTAAATTGTTGGATGAGTTAGTAACTAATTGATGGAGCAACCTTAGGAGTTATTCCCTATTCAATATACATTTCAATTAGTTGTTCTTGTTCCCTATTGCTGAAATCTAAGCATTATTTGCCAGCACAAAAAAAGAAAACAGAGAAAGAATCTTCATCTGGTTATAATTTTATAGCATCTTTTTTACAATTATTTCAATTAGATCTCTTAAAGAATGTAACTTAGATCATCCATGATATGAGTTCCTCTCATATATTGCTGACAAATAAAACTCACCTGTGAAGGGAAACCATGGATTAATATCACTGAAGGATTATCAGCACTTCCAACTTCAACACAAAACCATCTATTGTACAAAAATCATATTGACAAAGTATGAATTAAAATCAGTAACCCTGAAAAATAATACAATTTTTAGTGTATAATCTTGTTAATCTTTGTTTAATTATGTACATAAGTTTTAGGGTAAAAGGCACTTTACCCCTGAGTTATAGTTCTGTGCAATTCAGTCCTTGAGTTTTCAAAATATGCAAAACAGACCCTAAATTTTTTAAAACGTGCAAAATACTGATCCGTTAACTTGTCATCCAAAAGTTTGTTAGTTGATAAACCAACTATAAAAGAGCAAAGGGGTTATGAAAACAATTGTAAACATAGTCGAGTTGCTCAAACTATAAATTATGAGGAAGTTATTTGCACGAAGA
This sequence comes from Aeschynomene evenia, assembly GCA_013621005.1. NCBI lineage: Eukaryota > Viridiplantae > Streptophyta > Magnoliopsida > Fabales > Fabaceae > Aeschynomene > Aeschynomene evenia. The sequence continues at coordinate 3,479,781 of CM024271.1, forward strand.
ATGTGAGTAACTAACATAGATGTCTATTTTGCACATCTTAGAAAATTCAGAATTTGTTTGACACTCTTTGAAAACTCAAATTGCATAGAGCCATAGACCATATAACTCTGGAGTAAAATGTCTTTTTTCCCTAAGTTTTATGTACTCATGTTTACTCTAACTCCAACTGAGATTATCAGCTGCAAGTTCTCCAATTTTGTTTTACAAAGAAAAGACAGAAAATCATTGCACACATAAAGGGAAAGCTAGTTTACCTGAAACGGTCAGTGCTAGCTTGAGAGCCAGCACCCATAGTGAGCCCAAAAATTGGATCTTTTGCCTTTTCACCACTGCCAGAACCAGAATATGCTTTAACCTGATAATATCAGAAATTTTGGTGGATAAGACCATAAAATGTGACTTGAAATTTGAGAGTTGCAATATATTGCAAAATCAAGGAAATGGAGTTGGAACAATAGAAGGACATAACAACCAATTTTTTTCAATAATGTTTGCTGTACAACAGAAATACATCCAACTAGTATTTAACATGTGTTATATATCATACGTAATGTGTGTCATATGTATAACATGTTATGTATAGCACACATGGTATAGAACACATGTTAAATATTAGTTGAATGTATTTTTGTTATACAACAAACATTATTGAATGTATATAGCATGGAATTTTGAGAGATATGTATAAAGATAGGCAATCTAAATTCTTCAAAAATACCAAGCAATAAAAAAAATATATTATTTACCATTTTCCCTTGCTTAAACCATTCATCACTAGGACTTGGCCCATCTGAATACTTTCCTGTCACAACACAGAACCAAAATCCTCTAACAAATTGATCACAGATAGATAAAAGATTTAGTTAATCTGGGGTTCAAGTAGTTTTACTCAATATTTTAATTAGACTTCTATGGTTTAAAATTTTCTTATCAAGTCCTTATACAATAATTTTTCAATCCAATCCTGTAGTTTAAAATTTGTAATCAAATACCTATATATTTTATAAAGGTTTTCAATCCATTCCTATACATTACAAAAACTATAAAGACATAACTGCAATTTTGTAAGTTACATGGACTTTAATTGAAAAAAGAAAAAACAATTGTACAGCATAGAAATTTTATCATAGATTGTTAAACTAGCGCTTTGGAAATCAAATGTAAGAATGATTTGAAATGATTTCAATGTTTGAAATGAGTTACATTTTCATTTATAATTATTCTATGAAATTATATTGCTTTATATTTACAAATTCTTTAGATTTTGGGAAAATAATTTCCATTCAAGTCATTTTATTTTTTATTTTTTTTGTGATCATCTAAACACACCCTATTAATTGGAAATTTGTATAGAGACTTAATTACAAATTAAGTGAAACTAATAAGTATTTGAGTTTGTTTTCCAAGCACATACATTGAGGAAAAACAATAATGTTTATCGTACAATAGAAACACGTTCAACCAGTATCCAACATATGTCATATGTATAGATACTATTAGACTATTATGTTGTAGAACAAGTATTAATAGAGAAAAAGTGTTACCTCCACTGAAAGAGAACCCATCTCCAGCAGAAACTGGAGCATCAAGGAGATAAAAATCCTGCACTAGAACAAACAACCAAACAATTATTTTGGAAACAAAAACATTCTAAAAAAACAACATTAAACAAAAAATGAACATCATATGAATTACTTGGTCTCCATTGTTATTACTGCATTTCAACTTCAGAGAACCTAGTTTTCTTGAAGCAGGGTGGAATGGACACACCAATGATTGGAACCTTGACGATGGAGAAGAATAACAAATATTGGAATTCAAATAAGAAAATCTCTGAAATAATGGTTTTGTTTGAAGTGATTGAATTGCCATAGCTAGCTTGGTGAACTTAGTGTTGGGACCAAACAAATAAAAATAAAAAATAAAAAAAGCTTTAACGAAAAAACGGTTAGTTTGTGATTTATTTATTTTGTTGATCTCGCGAGGAAGGGATAGGGATTCTCTGGTCTAAGTTATTTGGTATTTTTGTGCCAACATACATTAATAAAAAAAGAATATTGAATAATACTTACAAAATTGTTGGGGTACATGAGTGGAATATGCTATAAATAGTCTAGATTTTTGTACTCCTAATTTGGGAACAGAGCATGACTAGTTCAATTTTTAGATTGTGAGTAGAAGATAATAAAAATCAATAATATTAATCGTACAACATAAATATGTCCAATAAATATTCAATATGTGTTATACATGTTATGAGATGTGTGTTATATGTACGTGTGCTATACAAATTATAGCACACATCCTATAACATGTATATCAAATGTTGGATACTTATTGGACGTATTTCTGTTGTACGACAAACATTATCGTAATAAAAATAGAAGTATATATATTGAAAAGATAAATGTTACATGTATAATATTTGTACAATACTTATATCTACCATTGAATTTATAGGTTCAGATAAAAGAGTGAACTTATATTACATTATAACGGTAAATATGAGTGTTGTATAAATATTATACAATTTTTGTTGTACATGTAGCATTTCTCGTATTGAAAAGATGTATTTTTATATCTGTTATATAAGAGGCTTATCATAAAAACTTGATTTTTTTTCTAAATCTTACTATTTTAAGTGTGTTTAATTAATAAATATTTTTAGGATATTTCTTAGCAAAGTCCATAAAACTAATTAGTTACTTGTACATTCAATAAGATCTATGGATGCATGAGAATAAATTAAGTATTGGAATGATGACACACCAAAATCTATTGTGATAAAATTAAGGTTTAGTAAACCTAAATACTTATAATTCTATTAAATTTTCAATTAAGTCGAAGTTTTTATATCTTTATACTTTTGAAATAATTAATAAGATCCTGAATTTATGTATTGTTACAAAAAAGTCAAACTTAATATAATACTTTAAAAAAATAAAACCTAATAGAATATTTTTGAAATTAAATATGATTTTTTTAAATGATAAACGAGTCCAATAACTTAATCAATTTTTTTGTTAAAATATATGGATCCAATTAAAATATGAGTTTAATTGTGATCCACCGTCAGAGTAAAACAATTTTACACTAATGTCCAATCATATACTATCACATAAGTAAAAAAATTTGATATTTAAATTCACTATCTTGAAAATAAACTACTTTTTACTTATCTGGCAGTATGTGATTAAACGTCACGGTAAAAGTATTTTACACTGACGTTGGATCACAATTAATGTTTTACCCTCTAAATATTTTAAACAACTGAATCTAATTGAAATTTTGTTGAAAAGTGGATCAATTAAATCAATAATAATTAAATTAGGAGGTAACAAGTTGGGCTTACTCAAACAAAAAGCTAAGGTCTAAATTCAATCTATTAACCCTATAATTCAGTTTAGCCCATTCCGGCCCATATTCACTTGTTTGGATTTGGATACTTATGATAGATTTGTGATACTTTGTCAACCAAAAAAATTTTGTGATACTTTGAAATTTGTTAAATGGTTATGAGTCCATAATGTTTGTTATTAAAATATTAGTATATTACTTTTTAGCTTATTGTTCTTTCTCAATTAGCAATTGTCAATATTATTATATTTTGTTAATATTTAAATTAAATTACATGTAATGATATTTGATATAGGTTAATTAAGTTTGTTGTAGTTGTAAATTAATAGATTTTTAAATTATCAAAAAAACAAAACATATTTTAAAAAAAATAAAATTTACATAATTATTGCAAAAAAGAAAAAACTTAAATGGGCGATCACGCCAGCCCACGTGTTTCTCATAAACAGGTTGGTTCTAAAAAATCCGCATAATCATTGTATAGAGAGAGAGAGCACTACTGGAAAGGCAGGCAATAAAACAGTAATAGTATATGTACAACATAAAATCATCCAACTTGTAATTATATACTGATAAGATCTATTAACAAACAAATCCTACAATTATGTTTAATAAGTTGGATGCTAATTGAATCAATTTTAATTGTATAAACATTTCCCGGCAATAAAATAGAGAAACTGATGTTCTTAAAAGAGAAAAATCATTGAGCGTGTCAAAAGCCAAAAAAAAAATTAGCACCATTCAATTTTTGAGATATAAACATATGATCTAACTATAATAAAAGAGAAAGATTAAGTTTTATGCGCAAATATAAAGCATATGACTTTTATTTATCAATAATATTTGTCGTACAACAGACATACGTCTAATAAATATCCGATGTGTGATGATATACATGATATGAAGTATGTGCTATTTGTATACCACATGTACGTATAACATACATCTAATATCATGTATAACACACGTTGGATACTTGTTGAACGTATTTCTGTTATACGATAAACAGTATTATTTTTTATTTGATAAAAGTAAATCAAATGAAATGATAAAGGAGGTGCGTTATTTGTTATCTATTCCATTAATTCTTCTCATCTTTTATTTTTTCATTCACTATGTCTATCATTCTAACTAGTTTCAATATAATCAGATATGCACTCTTAATCAATGAACACATTTTTATTCACTAGTGAATACATTTTTGTTTATCAATGAACAAATTATCATTTGATAGTAAATATATTATTTAGTTATTAATTAGTGGCACAAAATTTATTCATTGTGAACGCATTTTTATTTATTAGTGAACATACAACTTAGTCAATGATGAACAAATATTTATGCATTTATGAACATATAATATATTCAATTGTGAACGTATTATTTATTTATTGGTGAAATATTATTTTTTTTCAGTCCATAATTTTAGCTTCACAACATCAAAGAAGATAAATTCATCAGTTTGAGATGTGTCTCAAATAAAATGTACTCATTTTTTAAACTTAAGTGTGTTCATTTAATATGTTGAAATGTATTTATTATTGCGCTATTATTCACTCGCGGATCCATGAGAATGAGCACACAAAATGCACGTATTTCACTTTTTTGCCTATTCCTCCAATCGTACGGTGAATATTATGTTATACGTATTTTGTGTTGTACAACTAATAACATTACCCAATAATACATAAAGTATTATTTTTTAAAAAAAGTAAATGAAATCAAATAAACTCTTATGTTATAGAAAATAGAATCAAATCGTATAGTAACATGTAGGGGTGGACATGAGTCGAGCTCGAACTCGAGCTCGATAGAATTTCAAGCTCGACTCGCCATAAGCTCGCGAGCTGGTCGAGCTCGACAAACCAGCTCGATTAGACACAATTTCATACTGTTTTGACTAAAAAAATTAAATATATAAATAATAGTGACTAAACTGATAACCAAATTATAAAATGATCCAACAACTAAATCAACATAATAATCAACTTAACAAAATATCTATAATCAAATTAATCTAATAATATCGTCTTAAATTCAAATATACAGACACTGGTATATCACACACATCTACGAAGGGAAACTAAACTTTAATCCCTGCCGCTTCACATACATTCACGGTCAATTTTATATCTTAAAAATTTGACAAAACCCCTAAATTAGTCGTTCCAGAATTTATATTCGGATATTATAGTCCCTAGAAAGTAAAAATTAGTCTCTGCACATGTTAAACATCGAACTTATTAGTCCCTCTGTTAATCTTCTCAAATATGGATGATGATTTGGCAGTAACGATGATGATCTGACACCGTTAAAAGACACATTATCATTACCATAAACTAAACGACGTCATTTTGATGTTCCAAATCATCACTCACTTAATCCCACCTCACCCCCTCTCTCCTCTAACACTTCACTTCCCTTCTAAAATCTTAAGTGAGTGATGATTTGGAACATCAAAACGACATCATTTAGTTTATGGTGATGATGATGTGTCATTTAACGGTGTCACATCATCACCGTTACTGTTAGATCATTATCCCCATGTGACAATATTAACATAGGGATATCGGACTAATATGTCTGACGTTTGACATGTGCAGAGACTAATTTTTACTTTCTCATTCTGGAGGGACTATAATGTCCAATTATAAATTCTGGAGGGACTAATTTAGGAGTTTAGCCTAAAATTTTGATTAAAAATTATTTTGTATTTTTCAAGTATAAAATGTCAGCCCAAAATTAGACAAGGATTGGACCAAATTACCTACCACCTACATAGTAGCGCTTGCCCCACTAGCTAAGGACGGGTGATGGGTCATATATATAAACAATAATATTTATCACATAATAAAATACGTTCAACTAGTATTCAATATGTGTTATATATAATATGAAATGTGTGCTATACGTATTTGCGCTATTCATATAGCACTCATTATATATTATATATAACAGATGTATGTTCGATATTAATTGAACATATTTTTATTGTATAATATATATATATATATATATATATATATATATATAAAGTTCCTAGAAAATAAATTATAGTTGAAAATGACACTCAATGATAGAAAGTTGGAATCCCTGTTGCAGATCAGAATGTATCAACCATCGCAAATTAAATGGTGCAATAATAACAATAATCATTGAAAAAAGACATTTTTGAAAGAACAGGCATACTTTATTACAGTACTTGTTTGTCTCAAAAGGAATGACGGATTATTTGTATCACACGTTGTATACTGGTTTTGACATATTTCTATTGTATAATAAATATTATTATCACCTTTCTTTTTCTTTTCTTTAAATTCTAAATTCCTCTTTCTTTGAATTCTAAAATAGCATGAGTAAAAGACTAAAACTTGTTTTAAGGAGAGATTCTTAGGTTCTTTCAGGAATATATCCAACTTATTATATTTAATGTGTGCTATCCATGTTACAGGATGTGTGCTATACGTATATCATACATCCTGTAACATGGATAACATAAGTTGGATACAAGTTGGATGTATTTCTGTTGTACATCAATCATTATTGATTATATGATATATGTATACTCCATTGTACATTTATTAATGTGTGTATTGAATCAACCCAGAAACATAAATGCACCGTAAATGAAAAATATATATAAGTAAATTGAATTTTAATTTCGACTAAAGCTGATGCAATTTAAAAATCATTTAACCTGATTATTTACAATTATGGTTAATGAATGTTAAGTCAAAATCATATCAATTACTACTCCATCCATTTTTTATTTGTTCAATTTAAAAATATGGTTTTTCTTTTTATTTGTCCATGCATTTAGAAATTCTATGTGACTTTTAATAATTTTTTTTCAATTATATATACTTGATTAATATAAGAAATAATTGATATATATTTCTTCTGTCTATTTTTAATTGTCCTTTTAACAACTAAGATTTGTCCAATAAAATTTATCACTTATTATTTTTAAAAATGTATTTATCATTTATTTTTAGTTTTATCTTCATATTAACTATGTTATTCTATGAGAGAGAAACTCTATTTAATTATTTTTATTAAGTATCTACAAGAAATAAAATTTAGTATTTTATATGAATACATTCGTTATCATATTTTTAAATAAAGAAGTTTGTGTATTTTAATTACTAATAAATATGTAATATGCTAAAAAAATAATTAAAAGTCGATATTGACGGCGATTAATAATAATTAAGAGTTTGAGTTGTCAGTCCTACGTCCTCATGAATTCGAGTTATTTCTATGATAAGAAATTTTAGATAATTATCATTTAGCTCACTAATTATCATTTATCCACATTAAAGAAAATTTTTTATAAAGTGTTATTAAATAAATTTATTAATTGATTTGATTATTCTTTATTATTTATAAAGTGTTATTGTAAAAGAAAATATCACAATGTTCCCCTAAAGACTTTGGGCAGCCCATTAATTATGAGGTGCCAAAGCCATAAATATTATGTCGTATTATATATATTATTGCAATAGCGATGGGTGGGTAGGAATTCTGATGTCCATTAATGTGCCTTGTAATCTTTGGACGATCTAGTATATATATTTATAGAATAATATTATATATATATATATATATTATAAAATTAGTTATTATTAATTATTATATATAATAATTTAATTTTTAAAATTATTAATTTAATTTTTAAAATATTAGATTAATATATAATATTAAAAAGGGTGAAATATTAAAAAGGGTGAAGTATTAAAAAGGAATATGAAGAATTCTGTCGCTAACAAATTCAACCATTAAAGATATTTTTAACAAAATAACTCATAGATGATTGTTTAAGTGTGATAATTAAAATGCACCAATCATGTGACAAAATATCCTTTGACTCGACTTCATATATAGATAGTGCATTTTGTCACACTTAAATAATTTTTCATGGGTTACTTTGTCAAAAACATATTTTGTGGTTAGATTTGTTATTAGTGATAAAAAAAATTTTATGTTCTTTTTTTTGTACTTCACCTTGTTAAAAATTGAATTAATAATTTTAAAAAATTAAATTATTATATATAATATTGACTGGTTTTATATGGTGTAAAAATGTTTTTTTTTTAAATATCTGGTTAAGTTTTAGCTAGTAATACCTGGTCCTTGACTTATTATTAGTACTATTTTGAATCCCATTGTATTAGGAATTCAACTTTTGTTTGAAAGAGGAAAAAAAAAAAAAAGAAGAAAATTATTTTTAATTATTTGGATAAAAAAGAGAAAATATAAAATATAAAAATATATATTATGATTCATCGTCCTAGGATTCATTTTAATTTATTGGTTTCTCTAATTTTTTAATAGATTTTTGTATGGATATTGGAATTGAAAACATTTTATTGGTGGAACATATGATTTCAGAAAATCATTTTTATTTTTTTATTTATAGTTATTTTTCATTTTTTTGTATATATAGTTTTTAAAGTAATAATATAAATTGTAAAACTTAAGTTTTAATTTTTACTGTTTACTCAATAAAATTCTAATAATAGGAAACTGATTGAGATTTGAGAGTTAAAAGATTATCTTTAAGCCAAACATATTTTCTTCAATTTTTTCTCGAACTAATAATTGGTGAAAAGTAATTCAATTTCCATGTTTTTTTGTCATCCATTTTTTTTAGGAATGTTCTGTTACGAGCCTTATATTGTGAGGTTAGAACAAAATAAAGACCTTATAAGATATTGAACTCTCTCACACTAATAGCTAGGTTTTAATTAGGATGTTGGTTCTCCTAAGATCTTAACTCGTAAATTATGATGCTTTCATTGAGAGCCGGTCAAACTAAAAGGGCTACATATCGACGAAGGGTTCTGATCAGCAGAGGACCGACCTTTAACGAGAAGCGTCGTCGTCGAGTGAAGCCATCATGCATTAGGACACCGACTTTCAAAGGAGGATGCTATGTTACGAGTCTGACATAAGGAAGATTAAAATAAAGTAAATGTCTTATAAGATTTTGAAGTCTCCTATCCTAATAGCCAACTTTTGGGATGTCGGTTCTCCTAAGATCTTATACTCGTAATATATTCACGGGTTAAGAATTTGATTCGATGCTGCATGTACAATTCTATATAATTTTTAATGTTATAATTTAGATTATGTGATTTGTATATATAAGATCAGCACATATTTATATTTAGAATATACACTATCACTTATATAATATACATTGAGAATATAAAAAAGTACTACCATTAAAATAACATTTACTACAATTTACATATATACATCATGATTAATTGTTATTTGACTTTTGCACACAAAATTTGTTATTCAGCATACACAAAATTTTATAAAATTGTTCGCATCAAAATCAGACATATTAATTAATTACTCTTTCCATTTTTTTATTTGTCCACTTTTTTTATGGTATTTTAAATAATGATTACTTTTATCTAAAAAGTAAAAAAAATTAATATATTTTACTATATTATCTTTAATTAAAGTGGGCACATTGTTTTAGATAGTATTATTTATTTAGTAGAAGATAAATTAAATAAAGATAAAATAGAAAAAATATATTAAATTTACCTAGAATTACTGACTTAACAAACAAAACAAAAACTTAAAATACAAAGTGAACAATAAAAAAAACCGAGGGAGTAGTTTTAAATATTGTACACAAATTATTGCACTTTGGTTACATTATGACAAAATGTTCTGCACATATTTTAACTATAAATCATGCACAATATTTTAACACAAAATATCTAGTTTTTCTGCATGTTTTACCTAAAATTCACACGTATTGTTTCACGACTAATATTTTATGTACACTATAAAATTAGTCATTATCAGTCATCATATATAATAATTCAACATTTTAAAATTATTAATTCAACTTTTAAAAATATTGAAATAATATATAATATTAATAGTTGAATTAATAATTTTAAAAATTAAATTATAATTACTAATTTTTTAATGTACATAAATCAATTTTCTTATTTCACACACACAATATTTCACTTTTGCATTGATATTTTGCACACATTTCACTTAGAAATCACACACATTATTTTACAATATCGATCATATAATTATGTTAATTTTTTCACTTATTTTACAACTAAAGTACACATATTTATCAAGAATATATGATGTCACTACAAAAAATAAGTTTGAGAAAATCAATTAATTTCACAAATTTTTTATACAAATAAAAAAGAAGAAGAAGAAGAAAAAAAGATGAAGACTGCAAATTAGTTGTCATAATTTTAGCAAAAAGTAAAAGAGAACTAAATTGAGTTATTAATTTTATTAAGTACATGGATGATATTTAATTGTTCATTTCAATATCCTTGTAATAGAATTAAGATGAGATATAAATGGGAGGAGTAATCTAAGTTACACAATGCAAAATAAAGAACTATATATTGTAAGGAAAAATTAAAATTGAGTAACAGATTGGATTACGAAGGACAAAATTAATTAAATATTAATTCTATTATTCTTAGCATCGCCCTTTTGTCATTATGAAAAAAACATTAAAATAGAGCAAGAGGAGCTTGGTCGGTAGTTGGCCCCCCTCCCTTCAACAAAAAATATAAATATCAAATTTTTTAATAGATATATATAACTTAAAAAATTATTTTAAGTTTCATAAAAAAATTAAAAGTGATTATCCAATTGTGTCCTTTAAGATTCATTTAGGAGATAAAATAGTCCATTAAGGTCAAAAGATTGATGACTTGGTCCTTTTAAGATATTTTCATAGAATAAATCGATCTCCATGTGGAAATAAATTCTTAAAATGGCTAACACATATAAAGATACAATAATATTTGTCGTACAACAAGTATCTAACATGTACTATACATGATATGAGATATGTGTTATTTATATAATAATAACGCACATCGTCTCATATCATGTATAATACACGTTGAATACTTGTTGGACTTATTTCAGTTGTATGCCAAGTATTATCGGTTGTTTCACTTATACTACCCAAAACAATCGCCTTCTTCTTTCATTTCTCAGTTTACATAGTGACTGATTATATATTGATAAGTGATTGAAAGTTACTCCATCCGTTTCAAAATATTAGTTGCTTTGACTTTTTTTGCTTCATTGAAAAACTAATGTACCTAGCTAGACACAATTTATGTTTAGGTATATTAGTTTTTCAATGAACCAAAAAATTAAAGCGACTTAATATTTTGATACGGAGAGAGTAATAGCTAGTGGGAGTTATGTTGAAGGGGTTGAGAGGAATGAATGAGTGATGAAAGTCATGAGCAACCGATCAGTACTAGAGATCAGCATCATTATTTTGTATGGTAAAACTCGGATATTTTCACTTTACTACCCTAAACAAAACAAAAAATTGCAAGGGAAATAAGTTCAAAATGACATATTTTGAGATTGGACAAAATATTTTTGCACAACATTACATACATTATATTGTCGTACATCATAAATATGTTCATTAAGTATTTAATATGTGTTATATATGATATAAGATGTGTATTATACTACGTGCATGTACTATATAAATAACATACATTCTATATCATATATATAGCACACATTAGATACTTATGAACTTATATATGACAATAATTATTATTTTATTAATATATGCACGGTGTCTCATGTGTCACTCAAGTAACAGGTATATAAAGGATGATCTAATATGTTCTTAGGTTCTAGTCTAGTCTGAAAAGTTGTATTCATTAATTCAAAAGTTAAGTATCTTGATGACAAGATATATATATATCCTTTAACAAGGTATATTTTCTGTAATTGTGAGATGGGGGACAAGTGATGATTAATTATCAATTAAAATATAAAATTATATAATTTATATTTAAATGATTATGTACTTGTTAATTAATATTTCGTCTTATTATTTATACACAGTTGTATGATTTAAATTTGTCCTTATATGTGTGGTTGGGGCCAGACTTGATATAGAGTATAATTTTGCATGTTCACGTGTACTCATTTCAATCAATGATTTTGTATGTCATTTTCGAAGACTCTTGCGCATAAGAAACCTAACAAGTGTACTATAATGACTACTATCTGAATATTTAAATTAATAGAATATATTTTGATTTTAATAATATTTTAATTTAAATAATTTTAAAACATTATTCGTATTAATTTATGAATGATTAATTTTTTATTTTAAATAGTTAGGAATATATTGTTATAAAAAAGAATTCAAAAATGTTTTTGGACAAATTAAACATAAAAATGATGTATTCTTAAAAAAAGTGATTTTGATGAATATGCTGCCCTCTAACTAACACATTCCTAGACTTTTTCTTTTCCAAACTAACGGTCTATGTGTGTTAATGTCATACATATATATTGATATTATATATATATATATATACAATAATATAATGTTTATGTACAACAGAAATACGTCCAACTAGCATCTAACGTGTGTTATATATCATACATAATGTGTGCTATACACATTACGTATGATATATAATACATGTTGGATGTTAATTAGATATATTTTGATTGTATAATAAACATTTCTCTCTCTATATATATATATATAAATATCATATATGGTGCAATATTTTGTGGTACCAGGCGTTTAACTCCATGAACTCATTTAGTTTTGTGGATACAAGGCATTGCACGTTGACACTTTGAAATGTCTTTTCTACGCATGTAATAATTGTTGTACATCGAAAATATATTCATCGAATATTCAACATGTGTTATATGTCATACGTAATGTAATATGTGCTATAAATATAACACATTACGTACAACGCACATTATGTATAACTTATATATATTGGATACTCGTTGAATGTATTTTCGATGTACAAGAAGCATTACCGCTTTTCTACTATATATACACGTTAGAAGAGTATATATATAGAGCCTCTCTACTATATTGGGAACTAGCTAGTGAGTGTTATCATATCATATTTGTCTTCTTCTTCCCCATGGAAGGATCCATAGGTTTGAGAAAAGGTGCATGGTGTAGAGAAGAAGATGACCTTCTAAAGGCATGTGTTGAGCGATACGGTGAAGGAAAGTGGCATCTAGTGCCTATCAGAGCAGGTACAATTCACATGGCTTACTTTTGACCATACTATTCTAACATAGATAAAGTTAAGGGCAGTACTAAATGGACAATACAAAATCAGTCCAACCAGTCAATAAATGAGATTTTGGGTCATAATTACTCAGTTAATTACAATCTCAATGATTATTTGGGCCAAAACCAAAGCCAATATAGACTCATTGGCTGATTTTTCATTGTCCACTTAGCATTATTGTAAAGTTAAAATATAAGAATTGAATTTAATTTTATACTCTAACAAAACATTTTATTTGTAATTTTTTAGACAACAAAAAAGTGTAAGAGAGAAAATATTATTATAATTGACGTGTTAAGATTGGATAAGAATTAAATCCATAAATATTTTAAGATATTTTAATATTATTAATATGAAAAAGTTTTCATTGTTATTTACTCAATGAATACTCCAAGACACTTGTACTTAAGAAATAATACTCTATCTATATTAGTATTGTTTTCATGAATTCATGATATAGTAATATATGAACTATTTTTTTTTCGATTATTATCACGAGGCTTCAAGACGAAGGAACTCATGAATAATTTGATTAGACTAATCTCATTAAAAAACCTCATATATCGAATGAGGAAAAAGAGTAACCGCCTAACCAATATACAAGTCGAACAAATTAGAAATTATAATGCCAACAAGAAAGAGAAATAAGACTTATATGAGCATAAAACCATAGCAGCAACATCAAGTTTCCAGCATCATCATGATCATACTGCATAACTATCTATAGCAATGTTGTTTTCTATATTTAGAAACTTTATATTTTGTTCTTAACTATCTATGCCTTGCAAGTAGCTAGTATGAACTCGTAAATAGAGACTAATGAATTAGTAGTTTTTAGTGAAGTGCTTTGATGCACATTTTTTTTCTATTACTTTTGAGCAGTCGCGACTAGATATACAACAAAAGTATTTACACTATACATATAGAAATAACAATAATACTCGTCGTACAACAGAAATACGTCCAATAAATATACAACGTGTACTATATATGATATGTGATGTGTACTATTTATATAGCACACGTATGTATAACACACATCCTATATCATGTATAACACACGTTGGATATTTGTTGGACGTAGTTCTGTTGTACACGTAACATTATTGTAGAAAGAAAGTCCGGTGCGCACATTATGGCTGCGTTTGTTTTCTCTGACTCCGGAGTCAGAGTCATAGAGTCAGAGAAATAGTGACTTCGTAAGCTGTTTGATTTTGGGGTCAGAGTCAGGGAGTCACGGAGTCAGAGTGACCCAGTGAACAAAATTTCACTATTTTTGTTCACTCCAAAAGTGGAGTCACTAGGTCACTATGGCAGAGACACGGAGTCAGCAGGGGATTTAATGATTTTTTTTTCCAATTATACCTTTTTTTTTTTCAAAATTCCAATTCTATCCATGCCCACCCTAACCATCAATTCCTTCGTCATTTCACACTAACTGGAAATCTCCTCATTGTTGTGCTAGGTTTGTGCTCCATCGTTCTTGTTCTTCATCGTTTCTCCACTGCCGTCCTTAGCTCGCGTCGTCGGTCTTCGTCCGGTGCGGCTCATCTCTCCTCTGCTCGTATCGGTCTTCGTCCGATGCGGCTTCTCGAGTGCTCCTCTGTGAATCTCTTCCCAAAACTTTTGAAACATAGTTCCTAATTCTAATCCCTAGTCCCTAATTTTTGAAACCATATCCCCAATTTCGAAATCCTTGTCTCAAATATGAAATGCCAGCCCCAAATTATGAAACCATATCCCCAATTTTGAATCCTAGAAAGTTATAAACCCAATCCCTAAATTTTGAAACCGTGTCCCCAAATTCAAAACCCTAGCCCCCAAATTTTGAAATCATTTCCTTAATTTTGAAACTCTCTGCCCAAATTTGAAATCATTATTCATTATTCATTATTCGACCAATAAAAATGAAAATGGGAGCATAACTGGACTGTTTTTCTTATTCAGGGGTAATCAATGGTAATTTTGGTAATGACTCAGGAGTTTGTCTTACCAAAACAAACATGAAACAAGTCACTGATGACTCTGACTATGATGATTTATCAAACAAGAAATAGACTGACTCTGACACCAGAACAATAACTACAATGACTCTGACTCTGGTGACTCCACTGACTCTGACTCCGGAGTCAGAGAAAACAAACGCAGCCTATTAGTTGTACACAATAAAATCTAATAAAGCATATGAATTTTATGTAAATTACACACATCACTTGTTTGTATTATGTATTTTTTTGTTGATATTAGCACACAATTTTAATATATATTATCAAAAGTTTTCATATACGGACTACAAATTAATATAAATTCAAGAGAGTGACAAATCACTAAAAATCACTCAATATGATAATAATCTATTATAATTTGACATTAATCTTACATTTTTATTACTGATGATAGTATAAAATTAATCTCTTATAAAATATGTGCATTTCTTTCATAAAATATATGTTCAATCTTGTTAACTTTTGTGTGATATAGAATAGAATTTGTATGAAGTATTAACAACTTTTATGTATATTTCTCTTAAAAATTGTGTGCACTTTTTTATTTGAAATATAGAACAAAATTTATGTATAATTTTAACAAGTTTTGTATGCATTATATTACATTCACATTAAACTTTTATGGTCTCATTATAGTATACATTGTAATTAATGTTACAAGTATTTTTACAATTTATAAGTAACATTTCCGCTTTTTTGCCATGTACCCACAATCTCAGTGAAGGTTTCGTGGGAGATCTCTTAGTTTGGCTCCGACATAGATCCCCTAAAAAAATACATGAAATAGAATTAAATTGGTATTAAATGTTAAATTTTATACTTTACAAAAGTATCATTTTTAATTAATATTTTATAAAATTATCCTTCACATAATTAAGTATTATTTTAATAATAGTTCTCAAAGTTTGTTCTAAATTCTCCTTTTTCTTCTACTCTTCTCGTTCTCACTACCCATAAGTCTCTATCTTCCTCCGTATCATCACTACAACAAAAATGATCATTTTTAACATGTAACTGTCGAAAAACGTTGATAAAAGTATTGTCAAAAAAAGATATATCGACATTTGTTGACCGTTAAAAATAGTCATAAACTTTTATTTGACAATTAATGGCTGTTGAAAATACTCAAAAACTAGTTTTAAGTATTTTCGACGGTCACTAATTGTCAATATTACTTTTATTGACACATTTAATGTTGAAAATGCTCATTTTTCTAGTAGTGTGAACCACGCATAAGTCTTCATCACACACACTTTTCACTCGCAACTACTAATTTCTTCCTCAGCATTCCACCCCTAACTCCGCCTTCCACTTCCGCCGCGACGACCACTATTTATCTCTGCCTCAGCCACAAGTGCACCTTCTCACCACCATCTTCTTCAACCATAGCCACCATGAACCATCCACGTTTACCCTTTGTTTAATCACCACTTTCCCACACAATACTTGACCTCCATCACCATCGCGAAGCTTTCAATTATCCATGCCCACTATCCTTCTAACTCTATCACTGTCACAACATTACAGCCCCATTTCTCTATCAGCATAACTCATCATCACTTAAAACTGTGAAGGGTACTTTTGCAAAATATTAATAAAAATAGATACTTTTGCAAAATATAAAATTTAACATCTAATCTCAATTTAACTTTATTTCATGTGTTTTTTAGGGGATCTATGTTGAAGCCAAACTAAGGGGCTCCAACGAATCCTTCACCCATAGTCTATATTTGTTAGTTTACACATGAGTTTAATTTATATATATTTGTTAGTTTACACATGAGTTTAATTTATATACATTTATCATTGAAGTGTTGCCTATATATAAGAACACTTTTCTTTATTTTTTCTCCTTTTTTTCATAGTAGCTAAAAATGAACGATTTGAGTGATGTGAGAAGAATTATAAATTGCGAAAAATATACTGTCAATTCCGTCGTCACAATTGTGGTTGTGGTGATTTGTAAACTATGTAGAGATATATACTAGCAATATAGTAACTTAAACCATAAATGTAAGATTAACAATCACTTAAAGAAAGAGAAATTGTTTATATATATTAAAAAATTAGTCATTATCAGCCATAATAATTCAACTTTTTAGAACAACTAATTCAACTATTAATATTATATATTAATCCAACATTTTTAAAGATTGAATTAATAGTTTTAAAATATTAAATTGCATAGTGACTAATTTTATGTTACATATAACATTACTCCTCAAGAAAATATATTAATTTGTTCATGAAGATCGAGGAACAAAATATACATTGCGGGTTTGTTTATTTTCTTTTCGTGTTTTCCTTCCTTCAACAATAATGTTTTTTTAACATTTTTTTAATATAAAACAACAAAAAGAACCCACTCACAAACATGCATAAGGACCCAATAATACTTACATTCTCTCACATTTACGTTTCTATTTTTCATTCTTCCCCACTTGCACTTGGAGAGACAAATTAAAAAGGGACCTCCTAGACTTCAATTCAATTCAATAATAACAATGGTCCTTGTACCAGTTTTGTTCAATAAAGTTGTGTTTGGTAGGAGTGATCTTAGGGCTGAGGCAATGGCATCACCGAAGGTGGTGACATTAGGGCATAAATTTTATGTCTAGTGTCTTTGTTACGTGTTTATTAAAAATAAGGGAACAATACACAGAATATTCTAAGTAAACAAAATTACCCGGTGGAGGCCGACATAGATTTGTGGCATTGGTGGCCGACGAGCGACGATGGCTAGCGACGATGGTCGATGACGACGACAGTCAGCGGCAATGACAGTCGGTGGTGATGGTGGTCGTCGACGGTGACTGGCGGTGGTGGTTGGCGACGGTGGTGGCTGACGGCGGTTGCCGGGCGGAGGTGTATGTTGGGTGACGGTGGGCGACAATGTTGGCCAACGGTGGTCAGCGGCGACGACGGTCGACGGTATATGATGGAGGAGGGGATACAATATGATGATCAAGAGGAGTAAATAGCTAAATATTTTGTAACTTCGAGTAGTGTCTCTAGTGACTTCGGAGACACTGTGCCTCCTTACCAAACTGGTTACCCCCACTACTTTTTCAGTGTCCTAATATCTCTACATGAGAGTTACCTGAAACAAATGCACTCTAATAAGTGACATATTTGTAATTTTGCAGGGTTGAATAGATGCCGCAAAAGTTGTAGACTGCGGTGGTTGAATTATCTAAAACCAAATATCAAACGGGGAGAGTTTTCTGAGGATGAAGTTGATCTCATGATAAGAATGCATAGACTTCTCGGAAACAGGTTGGACTTATTACTTGTACTATAAACTTCAGTCAACCATCATTCATGCACATTCAACTATAAATGTAAGAATTTTCGTGAACATGCATGAGGCTAAAAAGTTGAGGCATGTCTCTATATATAATTGGCTAATTTTTTCATTTTGAACACTTGTAAAAAAAATTAAGAAAATTGAATATACTAATAAAATATTCAACAATACTATTTAAATATTCATAATTTTTAAATATCATATTTACTAAATATGTGAGTTTTACTATTTTTATTATTATTATTTTTCCAACTCATTTTCTCTCCATCATTTTCTTCCCCTTTTGGATAGTGTAATTTGGATTCAAAAAAATTATTCCCCTAAAACAGTGAATGTATCATACAAACTATTTTGTCACAACATACATATTATTGTTTGCAACTTAACTATTTTAATATTGATTATCTTGTGTGTACATTCAACAGAAATACGTCCAATGAGCATTCAATATGTGTTATACATGTACGTATAAAATACATTCCATATTAAGTATAACATACGTCGAATGATCGTTGGACATATTTATTTTGTTGTAAGTCAAACATTATTGCAATCTATCACGCCTTTAATTTTTGTTGGACCTTTAGTTACAAATTATTTATTGAGTGGTGCTATTTGTACAATAAAAAATCAGTCAAAACCAGCCCATATAGAGATTTTGGACTACAAATATTTCAGTCAATTAAAAATTAACTACTTAGAGATATTTTTTTTTGGTCAAGTGGTATCCAATGGACCATTGACTAATTTAGCTTATTATCTATTGTTCATCAAATATTTTTCTTATTTATTTTTCTCTCCACCCTCACCTTTAATTTTTGTGAAAGGTTATATATGTTGAAATAATATTTTTATCACAAATGATTGGGGCACAATAAAAAACCAGCCAAAACATCTAACAAAGCCCATTTAACACTTTATGGCCCAAATATATAGCACTTTTAGTCATGAGTATATTTTGAATGGACTGAGTGTTTGTGGTCCAAATTTCTATTTGTTGACTGTTTTGACTGGTTTTTTTGTTGTACCCCTGGCGATGCTCAATCTTTATAGATTATTAATTTTGAAGCTATATATATATATATTGCAATAATATTTCCCATATTTTGCAGATGGTCGCTGATTGCTGGAAGAATTCCGGGAAGAACTGCGAACGATGTGAAAAACTATTGGAACACCAAAGTAGTTCGCACCAAGAATAATAAGCATCCATCATCCTTTCAAAAGGAAGACACCAATAATGATAATAATATGATTCCAAAGCCGAAGGAAGCCACGACTGCTTCTGCTACTAATACTCACCAAGTAATAAAACCTCATCCTCGAACTTTCTCAAGGACCAAACAGGTCATTGCAACTAGTGTTAACGCATGCGCAATAGCTTCGTCATCAACGTCAAATAATAAGAGTAGCTTCTGTTTTTGGGATGATGATTGCAATAATAATAGTAATAATAATGAGTGGTGGGGAAACTTATTATTGAAAGACAAGAATGGAGGCAAGTTGGAGAATGACATGTTTGATGATGAGCAAGATAATTGGGAGGGCTTTTTTACGGACCCAACAGCAACTTGGAACGATGTGGTCATTAAAGGAGGTGATGGGGACTTGCTTATACGAACTCCAACTTGGGATTCTGATCATGATGATCTTCATCTTCTTGACGCCAACTTGTGGGATTATTCTTGATAAAGACAATATCTTTTTTTTTTTAATTGGCGGTTACATTGTTCTTAGAAATTAAGCCACGATAATAGATAGGAAAATGTTTATAATACAACTAAAATTGATTAAACCTCCATCCAACTTATTAAACATAATTGTGTTTGTTGATTAATAGATTCAATCAACATATAATTACAAATTGGATGATTTTATGTTGTACCTATACTATTACCGAGAATGGATAATATATGTGATAAATAAGTGGAACGTACGTGTTAGGATCATATGATTCTAAGCTGGTGATTAAGAATTAATAATGCTTATCATACAACAAAAATACGTCCAACGAACATTTAATGTGTGCTACACATAAGATATAATGTGTGCTGTATGTATAACACATCTACATATAGCACACATTACATCTCGTTGGACGTATTTATATTATACGATAAACATTATTAATTAAGAATAACTATCTAATGAAAAATTAGATCTTATAGATCGCATGTATACGTCCTCTGTATATCTATAGTATAAAAGACTGATGTGACACGAAAATCAATACACATACTTTTAACGTGTAAACATTGTTCAATATGCTAAAATGCATTTTTGTGTGTGCATTTTTATATGTTTTGGTGTGTGTATTCTGTATTTTTTGGCGACGTGTTTATTTTTTATTTTTTCTTAAACTATACATGATCAGTAGATGATTTAAAAAAAAAAAATTAAATATGACTTTTTTTTAATGATAAACGAGTCCAATAACAAATAATTTTTTGTTAAAATATATGGATCCAATTAAAATATTTTAAACAACTGCACTTAATTGAAAATTTGTTGAAAAGTGGATCAATTAAGTGCATGTTCGGGAACATCTCCAAACAGATTTTTTTTAAAAAAAAACTGTTACAAAAATATTTATTATGTTTGGATACAATTACATAATAATTTAAGTTGTTGAATTGAATAAAAAAAGCTGTTAGAGTGCAAAATAAGTTAAGCTAGTATTTGAATATTATTTTAAAAAAAACTGCTTTTTTATCCGATACTAATAGGAAATATCCAACCTACCCCTAATAATTATTAAATTCCTTCATAACTAATAAATCATTTTATATCCATTTTAATAATTAACTATTAAAAGTTGATTATTTTTTAACATCCAAACATCATAGATTAACTTGAAGTTACTTTTAAGTTAAACTATCCAAACATAAATTTATCCTTAAATAAGTGATTATATAAACAAGCGATTGCTGAAATAAGTTTAATTTTTCAGCTTATCCAATCATATCCTAAATCAATAATTAAATTAGGAGGTAACAAGTTGGGCTTACTCAAACAAAAAGCTAAAGTCCAAATTCAATCTATTAACCCTATAATTCAGTTTAGCCCATTCTGGCCCATATTCACTATCTCTCTCTCAAAAAAAAAAAATATACAGTGTCTCTGAAAAGCTTCATGAGTTCAGTTCGATCTTCAGAGCTGAAGGATAACGTGAAAAAAAAATGGCGTTACAGTTTCTGAAGCATCCCTTAACCATCTCACGAGGATTCAACAGCGACAAAACCTTAACTTGTTTCCTTTCTCGCTTACGAGGTCTGAATCTCCCAGGTATATACTACAAATGTTCTGTTCAATGAGATTTTGTGCAAATGCTTAGGCAAAAACACTGTAATTCCGAAAACCCATGTGAAATATTTGTGCTTTGATAATGATTTGCCCTTTTTTTTTTTCTTTACCTTCATGGAAATCAAATTTAGTGAGAGGGGTCAGTGCTCAAATTCCGATTTTCTTTAGGAGCTATGCTACTGCAAATTCGGGAAAGATTTTGCCGGTGAAAAAGTAAGCCTTCTTTTGCTTTAACCTTTGTGTTAATTTTTCTTGAGCGATGTTATCCATTAAAAGTGACACTAAATTAGCCACCATTACAAAAAGTTTGATTTAGTAAGTATAAATATTGGATTGTGCCGACATAAAAATTATCATTGTCTCAATATAAAAGTTTTGAATATAATGTTGGATTAAGTTAGTATTTAAGTTAGATTGATTAGCTTTAAATGTTTAATTGTATCATAGTTGAATTGAGTGGCGGATTTAGTGTCAAATTTTGTGTACATGAAATATTTCATATTTTTCTTCTCATAGTTCATAAGGTTTTACTCATTTTCTGATATAATTTGTCCATTGCTGTGTTAAATAATGATAACAAAACATGGCCAAACTACGATGGATATCTTGAATTTTAACCAACTTTATAAAGCAGATAACTTTGAAGTTATATTCCCTTTTAAGCATTAGACTTATGAGTAGGGGAATTGTCTTTGTTTTTAAGGTAGGTAGTAAATAATTGTTTGCACTATTTTGATAGGAGAGGTTCTTCACTAGTAATTTTTGTTTCGAGTAGGGTGGAGTGGGATGGAAGGAATGTAATTATAATAATTTCCATTGTTTGAATACAATTTTGGATGGAGTAGAATGGCGATGGATGAAGTTCATTTCACCTAGTACTACCATACCTCTCTATATTTTTTTCCCATCCAAATTGGGATAAGTGAAATGGAATGTAATTTGTGGAGCTAGTTTCTGAACAATGGATTGAAACAAGTATGTTACTCCACTCTACTCCTTTCCATTTCATTTTATTCAACTCCACCCCACATTTGCCACCAATTCAAACATAGGGGAAATGACATCGCCCGCCTTTATAAAAATGGGTTTGGCCAAGGTTATGGAGTCTAGCTTAAGGGACTGCTTAGTAGAAAGGATGAAATGTTTTCAGAGTTGTGTACAGTGGAGAATACACATAGGGGGCATGTTGTTCGCGGAATGAAATTTCATTCCCGGGAATAGTATTTCCTATTCATTTTCGAAAATGTAATATATAAGACATTTGGTTGAGGAGGAAAATTTTTCTGTTCTGTCCCCATCCCTAAATACTTTCTTTTTGTATTTTTGTCCCTGTATATATACATCTCACCAAATGCAGCCTATATGAACATTTGATGTACTTGGTAATTGCTTCTCAGCTGATGATCCTAGTTTTTGTTTTTCATAGTATAATAGGAGATATCTTATCATTCTTTCTTCAACCTTTTATCAATTACTAAGTTCCCACCCCCCTCCCTCTGCATCCCTGCCTAACAGAAAAAAGAAAAATCAACAACAAAAAGGAAGCCCAAATGCCCAATGCATGAGATAATGAAAAAACCAATAGTAAATTTTATTTTCTTTTAAAAAAAAGTACTGATGAAATGTTTTGTATTGATTTGTGCGTTTACCTTTCAGGAAAAAGAGGCTGGATGAAGTATGTCTTGAAAAGTATGAGCAGTACAGTAGATCCATCATCCAGTCATGGATTTTGCAAGGTAACTAGTTTCACTTTTTTGTTCCAATATAACATGCTGATGTCTCATGTGGCAGTTGGATATGTGATGCTTCTATTATTTCTTTTATTGCGTTCTATAATTTTCTTGGGGAGGAATGGTAAACTTTTATTTGTAGAAAAAGAATATATAGTTTTATACTAATAATATTACTAATAAGTGATAAGACATGTGATTTAGGCAAAGTATACGTGAACGGGAAGGTAGTAAACAAAGCTGGCACTCCTGTGTCTGAAAAAGCTGTTGTGGAGATAATTGCTGAAGTTCCGAAATATGTATGTAGGTGAAGCCATCAAGCTCTACTTACTTGAAATACTATCTCTGTAGCATCTTTGATGAAACTGTATTGTTGTTTGGCTTTATAATCTCAGAGCTGGACATAAGTTGGAAGCCGCCATTGAACAACTAGGTGTTGATGTTGCTGGTAAAGTAGCCCTTGATTCTGGGCTTTCGACTGGCGGATTTACTGACTGCTTACTTCAGTATGGTGCATCACATGTTTATGGAGTTGACGTAGGATATGGACAGGTAGTTTATCACATAATACATTTGTATTTACCTTTTTTTCTCATATTTCTAGTTATAATTATATATTTAGAGGTCCAAGCACCTAGAAAGGGAGGGGTTAAAGTGACTTGGTGGAGAATGGAACCTTTGACATCAATGGTACTCACAAATAATTAAGTCTTTGGTTGGTGCCTACTCGCTACCAGTCCATTTTCATTGTATTTTTTCCCCTTTTTTTATTGGTTAAATGCATGCATGTTTAATTATACATGCATATTTCCTTTAATTTCATTATGTCACGGTGAAGACAATTGCTTATTTCATTGTTTCCTTGAAGTTATATCCTATAGAGGATTTTATCCACTCTTATTATTTTTCTGTGACCTCCCCCCTGCTATTGCATACCAATTTGTTAAGTGATTATCTTTTGGCAATGATTGTTAACTTATATAGGTAGCTGACAAAATTCGTAGAGATGATCGTGTATCTGTTATAGAGCGGACAAATTTAAGATATCTTGCAGGACTTCCTCAAAATGTTGATTTGGTGACTTTAGACCTTTCATTCATCTCTATTCTTCTGGTAAGCTCTGAAATCAGGCTGATCAGACTTCTATGCTCCTATTCCTGTGTTCAGATTTTCTGTTTCGGAAAAATAGTATTGAATAACCAGTTGGACTAGATTTGTATATTATTATCAACAAATACTGTTTAAAACTATTAAAAGAAATAATTTGCAAATTTCACCAAAATTGATGCACTGAATGTGTATAACTCTTCCAGTTCAATGACCAGACTGGTCTTCTTGATCCACTACAAAATTCTTTCATTCTTATAACAGGTCATGCCTGCTGTGGTCAATGTAATGAAGGAAGATGCAGCATTAGTTACTTTGGTTAAACCACAATTTGAAGCTCGAAGATCTCAAGTAAGTGATACAAACCTTTGTATTCTTTTGATGTTTGTTTTAATATTGCCAGCAGTAATATACATGTAGGTTTTGTCCACTTGGCTATTTTGATATGAAGTCAGGTTAGGATACTGTTGGTGAACAATGTAACAATCTTGTGGTATTGTGTAGATTGTGTCATTCCATATAGAATGCAGGGAAAAATTGTTGCTGAATATACACATGTATATGAATCTCTCATTTGGAATTAAATTGCAATATCATTTACTGTGCAGGTTGGAAGAGGGGGAATAGTGAAAGATCCCAATGTCCATCAAGAGGTATATGATTTTCGGTTTCTGATTAGAAGTTAGGATAAAGAGAAATGTTTCAAGACAAGTGTCTATGCGAAATCGAAAATGCACAAACACAATGCTTTATTCTGTGCCTTTCATTAAGATCTGTTCTCTTAAATTCCATCTATTTTGAAATTGTTAACACAAATGTTCATACCGATTATGAGACCAAATAGTCTTTTTGGCTTCTCAATGGGTTCATTCGAACATGCATGGCATGCTTTAGGAAGAAATCTAGGAGAAACATGAAAAGATTTAATTTTCATCCAGTGACAATGTACAACTTTTTTATACAGTCATTCAATCATGTGCTGCCATGTCAGCCATCATTTTGTTTTCTCTCTCCCACTACCCGAAAAGTCATATAGAGTATTTTGATTGGATGCCAGTGTAAAATACATTTACACTGTCAGTGCATCAAAATTAAATTCAAAATGAAAACAAAATATTAGAACCTAGGAGAATAAAATGGAGGTTTAAATAGTAGAACAATATTTGTTAAATTGTTAAGTTTTAAAGAATGGAATTTGGTAATGATTGATTTCTGCAATCCAGGTTCTTGAGAAGATCATAAAGGGAGTAGAGGATTTTGGTTTCTGCAGTAAAGGTTGGATTGAATCCCCTCTAAAAGGTGCTGAGGGTAATACAGAATTCCTTGTTCACTTCAACAGGGCACATAATAAAGGTTCATGATGGAATTAGACAATTTTATATCTAATGCATTTCTTGAAACTTGAAAGGAGATTATCACTTGGATGATGTAACATTCAGGAGAACTGAATCCTTGTATAGTCATGAATTGATGCCATTTGGCAGTGAAATTTTGTATGAACCATTCAAGAAAATGAAAAATTATTAATGGAAACTGTGATGAGTAATATAGTCAGACCAAAGCTGCATCTTTTTGAAGTTCTGTCCATTGATTTTTTCACCTATGGTTATGGATGCATGAGCACATGAAACCCTGGACCTAGTTAGGAGTTGCTCAATCTTCATGGAATTGGAAATGGTAGTTTCTCCATTTTGATTCCATCTTTATTGATTAAACATGTTGCATTATCCTTGAATTCTGGATGTTTGAAATTACATTTCTGCACTACATTCAAATTGGGAGTTGCCAATCAAGTGACAATGAATTTGTTATGCTAGAACTGAGCACAGATCATACATCTTAACTGTTGAGCACTCAACCCAATCTAGGATCACAACATGTATCCAAATTCAACAAGTATTTACAAAAAGGGCCCTAAGGGCATTGGTTAAGGAGGTTACAATTAGGAAGTTTCAAAAGTTTTGATACATACCTAGCATTCAAATTTGGGGGGAAAAATATCTTTCAAATACAAACTTTCTACTCTTAAATTCTTAACAAGTGTTACTCTTTAGCAAAACCTTTTAACAAAGTTACTAACAAATCACTTACTGCTGAAAAAAAAGTTAAGAATTGATTCCAAGTAATGGCAATACACAAGTAGAAGACTACCTACATTAATGAACCATTTTAATTTTTTACCTTACCTATAATGATAATCAATAATACACGAAAGGTAAAAATACACGAAAGGTAAAAATAAGGGTAAAATTTTCAATGTAAAATTACACAGAATAGTTCAATCATGAAATTCACCCTTATTTTTACTTCCTAACAACTTTTTATTTTATTGAGTATAGAATGAGTGAGTCTAAGAATTGTTAGCAACTACAGAATCCAGCATTCCAAAAGGAATTTTGAGACCAACAAATTGTCCAATAACAGAGAACCAGGAAACCAGATATTGTTCAACAACAAAACCATTTTTATTCAGAGATGTATCACCAAGGAACAGCAGCTTCATCCAGTCACTTGTCCCACATGGATGTAATTTGTACCAAGGCCTGTTCAAATATGGATGCTCCTACAAGACATGACATTGATTCATAACAAAATTGGTGATAAGGTTTGCAGAAACAGGTTTGACATAATGTGATTACAAGCAGAATTAAGAACATATTTGCTAACTTCCACATCTTGAGATATCCCATGTAGGTTATATGAGCCACAACAACAACTAACCCTTATCACACTAAGTGGGGTCGACTGCATGGATTATATGACGCTATCACATATCGTATTTTATATGAGCAATGCTCAAGTTATAAAAGCATATGTTTATGCCATTTACTTTTGCAGACCAAATGACACTTTTATGGCTCTTTGCTAATGGAGCTTTCAAGACACATATTAACCTTAGTTTTCTACATTTCCCTCCTTCTACATCTATTCATAAATCGCATTTCGTCAATGAAATAATCACAAAAAGGGGACAAATGGACTGGAATTCGATAAAGTTTTCAGAATAATGGAAATTTATTTGAAAAAAAATGATATTAAAAGAAAAGGGAGGAGATGGACAAGTTATTTACCTCCTGAGTTATAAATGTCCATTTGGATTCTGATTGTAGCTTTGCAGAGTGACCAGGAAGGTCCTTTTCAATTTCATTGAATGGCAATGGTTGTCCATCTGCATAATCAAACAGTACCACCATATCAAACATATAATGAACATCATTTATTGCAGTAAGAAAAATTTATATTGCATTTATATAAGAATGCAGATGCAGATGCAAATGATAACAATTTAGCATGTAGAAAGAAACAATTGTTTTCCATAGCTTTTAGATAAGAACGTAAACTGTAGAAGACCAAATCTTAAAATCAGTTGTTTTTCGAGAAAACCGAAACCATCAACCTATGGACTAGGTGATAGCAGAATTGAAATTTGTAATTCCCTCCATTTTTTCATTTAAACTTGTTTTACTACCACAGGAAAGGCCAAAGCTCCTAGAATCAAACCAACAGCTTCAATTACGGTGAAATTGTGTGCACACCCTTATTTATTTATTTATTTATTGAGGAGTAATAAGAACATCATACTTTATACATCTCTATAGCAGGGACAAAGACACGAATACAGAGACATTAGAAACAGTGGAAACAAAAACACAAATACAGTGTCGGTGAGACATATTGAATGAAATTTTTGTCTCAGTGTCCTATCTCCATTGTCCCCATTTTTATGGAAGAAAATACAAGAAGTTTATGTTTGGGACAAAACCTTTTTCATCATTGTATCTTTCTCTGATACCAAACAACTTTTTGACCCTTTGTATTTGTATTGTGTTTTTGTCTCAACTACTAAACATTACCCAAGAGTCACTTTCCCAAACACACAAACATATATCCAGTGAGTGCAATGTTCTTAATTTAGAACAGCATTTCTAGTATCCACATGTCCCAGATTCCAATTGCTTTTCAAACTTGTTTTTGATGAAAACATAATTATACATCCAATTAGATATTTATCACACAATCTTCACAGATTGAAAAGTGTGCTTACCACTATAATATGAGCGGAAATATAACACTGGAACTCTATATGAAGGACTATAGACAATATGAAAATCATAGTGGTTTACTTCATGATAGCTGCTCTGGACCTAGAAAGAACATGAAAGTTAGTATGGTAAAAGTAAAATTTCAGTAACAGTAGTGAATAAGACATGACTCATGAGTGATAGTAACTATTATATTCATGATTCTTGAAAACCAATTCATACATACTAAAGTGGCATTATCTAAGGGTTCTTCTTCCTGTGAGATGTTGCTTTCTTCTTTCCATTTCAAACTTCTACAACTCTCTTCTTCCTGTAACAAAAATCACAATCTAGTCTACTAACTCACATCAACACCAACTTTAAGAATGGGAAAACTGTAATTTACTCCCTTTAACTGAAAGCCAAGTGCAATTTGATTCTCAAACTTTAAAAATGTGCAGTACAACCCTTAAACTTTCTAAAATGTGCATTTTGGTCCCTTAGTTTGATTTTCTGTCAAACATTAAGGATAATTGTTACAATCAAGTCAAAGGATTATAATCATTGATTACCAAAAGAAAAAACCAGTGTACCACTTTCAACCGATCTTTTTCTGTACTTTGGTTTTGAAACTTATGAAATGTCACAGATTCTGTTGTTAGTATTAAGTGAAAGGACTAAGCTGCACAAATTATAGAGTTCAGGAATCTTGTTAAAAATTTTCAAAACTTCATGGAGCAAAGTGTAGATAAATTTCACTTAAAGGGGGTAAATTAGAGTTTTCCCTTTTAAGAATTCAGTACAACATTAAATTGATGACAGACCTCACTTGATTCGACAAGGCACATGTTCTCCAGTGACAAGTATCCTTCCTCCTGACATAGACAAAGAAAAAGCATAAAACAATAATGCAGAGGATGCAAAAAAATTAAAAATATATATAATAAAATATAATGGCAAAAGATCCACCTTATGAGAAGATAACAAATGATGTTTAGGATATGGTAGCCAAAGCCAAGGAGGAACTGAAGGATTGAACTTCTTCCACTTTTCAGAAAAGGCACAAGCAGCATGGAAAAAATCACTTGAAGAAAGAGTTCCATCCCAAGGGTTTGTGTCCCTAATAGATTCTTTTAGTTCCATACCTCCAAAAAAGAAATTTTGTAGCAACTTGGAGCATATTAATGGTACAACCTCATGAAATTTTAAATATTTCAGTTTTGATTTAGAACCTCATTAATAGTCCCAAGGGTGTGTTTTGATTTAGAAAACACTATTTTAGTTTTTATTTCTTGATATACAGGAAAAAAAACACTAAAAAATTGAGATTTCAGTGTTCATTTGGAATTTTCACTATTTATTTCACAAAATCCTGAAAATAGTAAACAAAGTAAAAACTATGCTTTGTAACCAAACACACCCCTAAGTTTTCTGCTCAGCATTTTGGAAACAAATACTATTAAACTAAACAAGCACTTTTCCTTTGTGTTTATCTAAACACAGATTAGCTTTTTCATAAGTTGCTTTTTCTATGTCAATCGATTCATCGATTGTATCTCAATTTTTCGTAAGAGATTTTGTTTTAAGTTTAATTGCTCCATAAACAATAATTGAAACTAGGGGTTGCTTGTATTAGTCTATAAATATTATCTAAGAAATTGATCAAGTTGTGCTTTTTATCAGATTCATTGAGAAGTTGCAAGAAGAAATACCTGGAAAGGGAGTGATTTTGGTGATTTTGTTTCCAATGATCCAAGGTTTGTCCCAAATAATTTCAATTTTTGATTTCCAAGAGAAGAACCCTTTTTCTTTTTTTTGGTAATGGAGAAGAACCCTTTTGAATAAGAGGTTTTTTATTTTATTTTATTTTATTTTTTTGTTAAGAATGAGAAGCTAAGCCCTTTTTGGTATTTGCTTTTTGGTTTAAATGCCTCAAAAGTATATATTTATCTATAAAGTCAACCAATAAGCCCAAACTTTTTTCAGTCAGATTTAAAGCCCGGTATAAAATTTTGAGGACTCTTTGCTACCCAAATTAATTTAAAAAAATGAACCAGAACAACATTGATTAAAAAAATGAAAGTCAATACCAATTAAAAGCCAAACTTAAAAGTATAGTTAGTGTGTAACCACTTCAATTAATGTGTAATATTTATAAATTATATAAAAATCTAAAGTAATGCTACATGATGAAAAGTTAAATATATATGACGACTGATATTGACTGATTTTATAATATAAAAAAATATTTCTCAGGATTCTAACATGGATATTTTATTAAATATACCATGTAAACACTAATATGCATAGATTAGGGATGTACGAGGTTGGATAGGGTAGAATTGGATCAAACCCGAGGCTCGAATTTTAAATTAATTGGATCATTATTTTAGAACTCGAACTTAACCATAGTTATCACACTTGACTCAGGAGTCGAACTGGTCATGATACTGAGTTACCAGGTCATTGGTTAAACCGTTGATAGTTAACACGGTCTTAAAAAATAAAAAAAAATAATATATATATATAAAATATCTTAAAGAAACATAAATTACTCATAAATAAAAAAGTAACTCAAATATATTTTCACATCAAATTTCACAAATTATTAATCTTAAGTTTTAAAATAACAACACAAATCAGTAAAATTACTAAATCTTCCAACACTCAATATTAAACAAATCATATATAACTTAAATTATGTCCCGAGATCGAATGAATGAATCATATTTAATCTCTACAGACATAGGACCATATATATATATATCCCAATTTGGGGATCACTAATTCTACTTACATGATGGTTTGGAGACCCTCATTGGTCTCCAAATATACATTTCACAAAATTTTATAAGTCATTCCCTTCCATATCCCTCAAGACCATTCTCCCAAACTTATCTAAAAAGAATTTTCAACTTGGATTGGATCAACTCGACCCAAAAATACTAGTGAGTCAAATGGTTTGATGTTGTCAACAATTATCTCCCTACTCTATTGGCATGCTCCATGCATCTTTCCATAATAATATAAATATAGAGAGAGTATAAATATAGTCTAATGTGCAAGTAGCTTGCCATCTGAGTTGGTGAGCCTAATATCAGAGCAAGTTATGCAATGGAAACCATTTTTTATAAGAAAAATCTAATCACAATATCAAAAAACTTAATATATAAATTGAGGTATACGATTCATCATCATTGAAATAGACAGATAGAATAAGCAGAGGTTACCATCACATTCAATACTTCTAAGTTCTAAGCATTAGAATAACAATAATATTTTTTGTATATCGAAAATACATCTATTGAATATTCAACGTGTGCTATATGTCATACGCATGTGTGCTATAAGTATAACACATTACGTATAGCACACATTACGTATGACATATAACATATGTTGGATACTCGTTAGATGTAATTTCGATGTACAACATGTATTAACGTTAAAATAATATTTTTGTTTTCTATAAACTATTTAATATGTGAAATTTATTTGGTACCAATATAAAATTTAAGTTGTACAATTAAAGAGTATGAATTCCTTTTGATTAATTTGTGAATTTATGCTATTAATATCTATAAAATTCATTATTAAATTATACTATGTTTAATTTGTGTTTTTTTTCCTCCTCTTTTCTATTGCCACTAGATCCAAATTGAAGTGTAGGATCAAATGTTGCATGCATATATAAATAGTTGTGCATGGCATGTGTTTCCCAAGCACCAAAACTCAATCAATATCAATTCCAAAGCACCAAGAACTAGCTAGGTGGTGAGCAAAATAAGCAAATGGCACCAACAATGAATTACCCTTCAAATCTCACTGAATTTGTGATGGTTCAAGGAAATGGAGTAAAGGGTCTCTATGAAATGGGCCTAAAGAGCCTCCCAAAGCAATATATCCAACCATTAGAGGAGAGAACAAGCATGATCAAAGTTGTGCAACAAGAGTCCATTCCCATAATTGACATGTCAAATTGGGAAAATGACCCCCAAAAAATTGAAGATGAAATTTGTGATGCAGCTGAGAAATGGGGGTTCTTCCAAATCATCAACCATGGTGTGCCAACTCAAGTGCTTGAAAATGTCAAGGATGCAACTTATAGGTTCTATGAGATGGGAGCTGAGGAGAAAGTTAAGTACACAAAGGAGAATTCACTATCTAAGAATGTGAGGTATGGCTCTAGCTTTAGCCCTGAGGCAGAGAAGGCTCTGGAGTGGAAAGATTATCTTAGCCTCTTTTATGTTTCTGAGGATGAGGCTGTTGCTACATGGCCCCCTTCATGCAGGTAGGTATATATGATTATTTGATGATTAGTGTTATTTGAACATAAAGGCTGTGTTTGTTTTCAGTAATTCTGGTGGCAGAACCAAGGAGGTCATTGTGTTAGAGTTAGGGAGTCAGTGAAAAAATAAGTATTTGGTGTGAGAGTCACAGTGACTCCGTGAATAAAATTGTTAATTTTTTGTTCACATCAATGCTCAAATCATAATTGTTAATAACCGAAAGGAAAACTATATATTTGAGATTTGAAGAAAGAACTATGCATGCTAATTTGATTGTATTGCACTTCTATTTGTATAGGAATGAAGCACTAGAATACATGAAGAGGTCAGAAACTATAATCAAACGGCTCCTAAATGTGCTAATGAAGAGACTAAATGTGAAGGAAATTGATGAAACAAAAGAATCACTATTAATGGGTTCAAAGAGGATCAACCTCAACTACTATCCTATTTGCCCTAACCATGAACTAACCGTAGCAATCGGTCGTCATTCCGACGTCTCAACCCTCACTATTCTCCTCCAGGACCAAACCGGTGGCCTCTATGTTCGGACCGAGGACCGTCATGGCTGGATCCACGTGCCGCCGGTCCCCGGTGCCCTAGTGATCAACATAGGGGATGCACTACAAATAATGAGCAATGGTCGATACAAGAGCATCGAGCATCGGGTTGCGGCCAATGGAAGCATGACTAGGGTTTCAGTGCCAATTTTTGTGAACCCTAGGCCCTCAGATGTAATAGGCCCTTTGCCTGAATTGCTGCAAGTGGGGAGAAGCATGTACAAAAATGTTTTGTATTCGGATTATGTGAAGCATTTCTTTAAGAAGGCTCATGATGGGAAAATGACTGTTGAATATGCCAAGATAAATTGAGTTTATTTAGTCTTCTTTTTTTGGTAAGCATGTTCTTGAATTTGATAGTGATCTGTTTTGAGGGTCAGTTTGGTTGAGAGGTTATTACGTGCACCAAGAGCAAGAGATTTATTTGTTTTGTACCATTTGTATTGTGGCACATCATCTATTTTATCTCCTTGTTTGAAACTTAACCCCCTCTTTCTCTCCACTATAGTTGACTTTTAGATTATGTTCATTAATAAATAGTGCCGAGCAAATGAATTTTTTGTTCTAGGTGCACCTAATAGTTTTTCTAGTTTGGTATTGTTGTAATATAGAAAGTTTCTTTTGAGTGGTTAATTTTGTTGTGTTAGCCAAATAAGTTTAAAATCTCTTTTGTTTGTTCATTTTTTTTTCAAGATGTTTTCAGGTTCTAAGTTTCTTTGCTATTTGAGCTCGATTCTAACTGAGTACTAATCACAAACCAAGTGATTGGGATCCACCAAAAGAGTGTTTTTAAATGTTATGAGAACAAAATAAAAATCTTGTTAGTTATTAATTCCTATAACGGTATAGGATCAAAGGACCTAACCTCAACACAAATAATCGGATCAAAAAGATTTGTATTGTATTTTCTATCTTGTACAGATTAAATAAACACTACCTAATAGAATCACAATGCCCTAATGACTAAGCTATATGACAATTCATCCGGAGATATTCTAGTTGTTACATTAAACCACTTATATATATGACAACTCTGCCGAAGTGTGAATTTTTTTCGATAAATAGCATAAATATCCAGTGAAAGAGAAGAACTCATGATAAAATTATAACCGATCTCATTAAAAAACCTTCTAAACCTAAATGAGAAAAAAAAAAACATACCAGACTTAACAGGATACACATTAACTTATAACTTGATCACTTCAAATATTTCATTAAAAATATATTGGAGAGTGAGGATAAATTCAACACTCCCTTTTAACATTGACAGCCACAGAACCGATAGGAGATAAAAGGAAAATATACTACAAAAGGCATAAAGGTAAGCTTGTACAAAACAAGAACAGAGTTCATACATTAGAGGATCAGAATATCTTCTTCTAGTACACAAGTTAATTTTTTTTTTTTTTAACATGACATTTGACCACATGATTCTTTAAAAGGCTACATTGAGAAAAGTACAACATACAACAACTTAGCAGGTTAAAAAGACTAAATATTAAACGAAAAGGGTTCATAATCTGTTTTTTTCACATCTCTGCTAATTAGTGGAGATAAGCAGCTTGGTACTGATAGCCATTTCCAAAGTAGTTGCCATGATTAGGGTTGAAGTTATAAGTTGCGGATCCGATGAGAGGGGGGCAATGGTTGTCAGTTGGTCCAGGGTACATGTAAGGTCGGTCGAACACGTACTGATGCGGGTACCAGTCAGCGGCTCTAGGATAGGGAGTTTTGTCAGAAGGGAAGTTAGTGACGCGGGGTCCGTATCCCACACCATTAGCACGGGGTCTCTTCGGTTGAGGCTTTGTTGCTTCAGTTTCCCTCTTCTTGTCAGCTTTCGCCTTCTCTAGCTGAACCACTCGTTTCAGGAGCGGATCCAGAGGATACTGCTCGTCGAGTTTATGCTCTTCAATGCACTTGATGACAGCCTTAAGGGCAACCAGCTCGCGGTCATTAACTTCAACCTGAGACAAGTCATTAGGAATATTCAGAAAAAGAAACATTTTAGTTGTGAAACCAGTCTAGAATCAAACATAATATCAAAAGAATTCGACAATATTAGGGAACCTCCATTAAAAACAGACAGCATCATCGAAAGAACTCGACATCAACAATATTTCAGATCAATAGTTCAAACTTCAAATCATTAAAAGGAAAACATAACAGAGGTAATAGTTACTTAACCATTTATATAAAAATTTGGTCCCTATAGTTGCATAAAACGTCTTGGTCCTTATATGTGTGTATAGGTATTGCTACAGTTTCAAAGTTTCCAACCATTTAGGTTTTAATCAAAATGATAGCCAGAATGAATTAAACTACCCATACTTCCATTGATATATAACAACTACAAGGACTAAAACCCAAAGAAGTAAAAACATGTAATAAGGACCAACAAATAATGTAGGGACCAAAAACCAAAGTTGTACCACTATAAGGACTGAAACATCATACAAACATATTGTAGGGGGCAATACCAAAATCTATCAAAAAAAAAAAGGGGGCAATACCAAAATCTGGGAAATGATAGGGGCTATATAATCTTGTTAAAACTTGAAACCTTAATGTAGAAGAGACTCAACACACCTGGGCAGTGGGAGATGAGTTTACACTTTTGACGGGACAGGCAGTTTTTTTTGCATCCTTCAAGTAAGACTTCAATAAATGAGTGGGGGGAAATTGTTCTGTAAGATCAAATGCGAAAGCCAAGTTAACTGCATCAATCTGCCGCCCACTGTTCACCAATACTTCAATTACACCTGCAAGTCGAAAAACAGTAAAATGAAGCATCAAAACAAATAGATTCAATAACATAGTTGCTGACTTGCTTCACCCTACTATAATCAGTACAAATCCAAGAATCATGCATGAGACTCTTATTTTAAGACCCAAGTTAAGCTCTTCAGCTCACATAAAAAATCAGTCACCACTGCAATGTAATCAGAAAAATCCCCGTACAATATGATTTATATATCAGATTAATAAATTTATCATATTTGGCATTTGAGAATTTGCATCCATCATTTTATCGATGCACATCCTATATTCATACTTCCGTATACCATTCAACATCAACTAATCAGAATTCAAGTTTCCTTTAGTTTTTCATTTTAACTTTTCAGCAAGAAGCACCAAGCAGGAAACATATGTTAAGACCGACAATATTATACACACACACACACACAAACGAGTCACGAAGTATGTAAGGCTTGGACAAATCAGTTACTAAGATGGAGAGCTTTGGAGGCACTGGATACTTTGAAAGAAAATCATAACATCACAAAGAAAACTGAGGAAAGAATTTGTTTGTAATCAAAATTAAAATAAAAATAGATATTAGATGAGAAGGTTGAGTATAGATATAATGAGTGAAAAACGACTTTTCTCTGTAGTTTGGAAAGCACAAATAGACACATGGCATACACATATTGCAAAATGTTGACACAAGAAAACATAAATTTCTAGAAATTATACAGCAGGGCTAAGATACAGAATATAACATTCAAAAGGATTAACTTAAATGTGTGTATCTAAAATTTGAATGAAGACATCAATCTTCTATAAGTTAGCATTTACCATTCAGTTTGTAACTTTGTAGACACAAAAAAATACCATTACTTTCTAAATATTAAATCATTAAAATAGTCCCCCACAAAAATTTGGTCCTCCAAAGAACAATGATGACTTGACGTTAATCTAATCCCTCAATAATAATAAATGTCATCAAATCAGTCCTTCTAGGTGTGAACAATGAAATTGAGGTACTATAGTCTATTATATATTATTGAGGGATTCCATTGATATCATTTTCTATAATTATGGATTGAATTGACTTCATGTTCTTTGAACGACCAAACTGGTTCAACTTTTTTTGTTGATGGGCTAAATTGGAGTCAACTTTCTTTGAAAAACGAAAAACAATTAACATATCTTAGAGGGACTGATATGAGTGTTTACTTTTTATCTAATCATCATGGAACCCCGCTTCTATTAGTGCATTAAATATCCATCAATCACAAGATATATCCAATACTGACATAAAACTATTTTAAGTGTTGGTGCTTCATATTGTAAGATTCACTTCAATACTATTCAAAATTATCCACAATTTTTATTATGATTTTAAATCATACTGAACATTATAAATGAAAAAGTACACACCAGGCATCTTATCTGACAAGCCAAGGCTGCGACACAAGTCAGCAGTTTGGCGACGCCGAGACACCATTGGAATGAACCTGGATAACTCATCCTCGTTAAAATCAGAGGCAATATCAAAACTTGCAAGAAGTTGTAAAAATGCATGAGCCTCCAAGGAATTCCCATTGCCAGCATCCACATCTAGAGCATCCAATTTAGGTTTCCACTCTTCAGCAACTGCCTTTGCCCTGACCTTGATATCATCTGAAATTACATTAGAAACACAGTCGGAGTTGGTCAGGAAAACACTTAGACATTCCAGCAGCATGATACAAGTTCGGCGAAGACCCAATAAGTTAGCATCCTTCTTTACATCCTGATTTGACACTTCCATAGAGTAAAACCCTTTCAATGAATCTAAAACCAAACAGGCAGCATTAGGAGCAGCTCCTAATGCATTTGGTATTTCCTCCCTTACAGCAGCAAGATTCTTACGGTTATCAGATATAAATTTGTGAAGCCCTACAGCATCCGACTCCTTACATAGTTTTACCAACTCTGGGTAAGACATCAACTCCACATTTCCACTTTCAGGAGAAAGTATTTCTTCTTCTAAATTACTTTCAGCAGCAGAGGACTCTGAATTCAAAGGTTTCTCCTCTACTTCAGGTTTCCCTTGACTCCTACCGGAGACAATGGCAAATTCTTTTGATGAAACCTTCCTCTGCTTTTCTCGAGCATTAACAACGGCAAATGCAGCAGCATCTCTTTTCTCTTGAAGCCTCTGTAAAGAAGCTTGCTCCTTGGCAAAAACAGCAGCTTCCCGCTTCTGCAACATTTCACGGGCTTTCCTTGTCTTGTTTTCAAACTCTTTCTCCTGATCTTCCAATTCATCAAAG
This sequence comes from Aeschynomene evenia, assembly GCA_013621005.1. Lineage (NCBI taxonomy): Eukaryota > Viridiplantae > Streptophyta > Magnoliopsida > Fabales > Fabaceae > Aeschynomene > Aeschynomene evenia. The sequence continues at coordinate 3,518,613 of CM024271.1, forward strand.
CGTCTCTTCAAGGATTTCTCCAGCCCATGAAAATGTTCCTCGAGCTCTTTCCATTTCAAGTTAAGTGTGACGGCTCGATAGCTTTCAAGTTCAGCAAATGCCTTTTGGAGCTGTTGTATCTTAGAACTTGTAGAATCTATCAGCGAAGCAACAGGATCCGTGTCTTCCATAGCAAAGAAACTAAAAGATACAAAACAATGAAGCAAGGTCAAAATTAAGTAACGTACAAACGAACCATGCTCAATACAATGAAGAATGAACTAAACACTTATCTGATCACCAATTAAAGATATTCATCATCTTCTTGTGATTGTGAAAAGAAAAAAAAATGCCCATGCAATCCAAATGCAAGAAAGCAAACCAAAGGAAACCAAAATGAAGCTTGTAATAATATGTACGTTATAAATATCTAAAAATGGATCCTTCTTGGTACAGTTGAGTAATTGGAAACTCCACTATAACGCATCTTAAAACTAATCTCGGTGATTGCATGATTTTACGCCTTTATATATGATGTTTATTTCGTCCTATGTATTTTGCAGGAATTTCAGAACTCGATTACTATATCAACTTCCACATGAATACTGAAAATCAGACAATGAAGCAGAAGTGCAGAACTTATGGGCACTCCTCCATTAATTGTTCTTCATGTTAAAGCTGCATAGTCACCCCAATTTCATTGCAAACACAAATGCGAAAAAAAAAATTAAGTAAAAATAAATTTCTGATAGTGAAACAGATTCCAACTATTTGTAGTAACAGATTATAGAGTGAGAACGTATTGTAGCTTTGTTCTAAAACCTTACCAACGGGCATGTCCCAAGCTTAGGATCCAAACCTTTAGAATCATAACAATTAATAAAACCCTAAAACTAGAAACTTGGAGCAAATTCGGCACCAATATTCATACTCAACAGTTATAAATAATTAAAGGGAATAAAAAAACAATACAACTAATAAATTATCATCATCTAAGTAACAAACAGATTTTTCTTATAACAGAGTAATGAATTTCAGTAAAATTTTAAAAAAATAAAAACTAAAATTTTGTTACAGAGAAAAATTTGAGGGCAATGTCTACGAAATCACTCGCATAGAAAATCAAAATAATAAAATGGGTAAGTTGATTTTTGTTCCAGGGAAGTAAACTAAGCCGATCTAAACAAAAGCAAGAAAAATAAGCAAAAAAAAAAAAACAGAAAACTTTAAAATGAAAAAAATAAATAAAAGAGAGGAGAAAGTAAGAGTCACCTAATTGATCAGTGAAGGAAAAATAGATTATGAAGAGAGAAATAAACGGAGAAATTCTCTATCCATTTGGTTGTTTTTTTTCTTCTCTTCGAACACCAAAACTCGTTAGAGAGAGAAAGTGCGAGAAGAAAGAAAGAAAGAAAGAAAGAAGAAAAGTAGAGTGAGCGTTGTTTAATCAAAGAGAGAGAGAGTCACAGAGCTCACAAGCCCTGAGCTGACAATCTCTGACTCTGCTCCACAGTGTGTCTTTTTTTATTTATTTCCTTTATTAAAAAAAATAAAAAATGAAAAGTACTTAGACATAATAAAAATCTATAAAAACCAAAACAGTTAATATATTATGCACAGTATATATAATAAAAAATATAAAATGTATATTATATATGATGTACAATATATAATATAAGATAGAATATGAGATATATTGTGCATATTATCTTCCTCCATCTATTCTTAATCCTCTATCAATTCCTTACCCTATACTCGGTATAGTATGAGTGAATTTGTAAAACTTAATTAACCCTTTACTAAACGCATTGTTGAGTTAGCGTTGGACCTAATTAAAACGGCATCGTATCACTTTAATGGGTCAACTCAGCAATTTATGAGTACATGTGGACAATTTTATTAACGTTTTTTAAATGACAATTGAATGGAGGGACTAATTTGTCCATGTTAATGTAAATTTCAGGGACCACGAATGGATTATGAATATCTCATAGATCAATTTATCTCACGTAATAAACCTCATGGATCAATTTGGAATTTTAGGCAAAAAGATAAGACTTAGTAAAATGGTAGAGATAAATAGAGTCTTTGCACAAGAATTTTTTTATTTAATTTCATAGCATTGTTATATGTACAATGAAAATCAGTCAAAATAGTCAATATGTTATACACAATATATATTATATAATTGCACATCATATATTACATATGGCGCACAACATATATTTCATATTATACACATTACACATCATATGTTGTAAAGAAAGATGATGCTATAACATGTAATATATGATGTGCATATTACATATTATATATTGTGTAAATTTACTGATTATTTTGATTGATTTTTATTATGCATCAAGAATTTCTGTTAACTTTAATATACTAAACAAGTAAAAGGATCTTTTATATTTTAATAAAAAGTATTTTATTATAATCCAATTAAATTATCTCATTTAAATAAAACTTTAAATATTAAGAGAAGCTTAATTGCTTTCAATAATACAACAATAAAGAGAGAATATATATATATAGAGTAATGATACAAAATTATAAATTAAACTTTGAGTAAACTCCAAGTTGGTCCCTGACAATTTTCACGGTGGACAAGGTAGTCCCTGACATTAAGAAATTGACAAGTTAGTCCCTGACAATTTCAATTTTCGGACAACCGTTAGTCTCTAAACGACTTCCGTTATTTCGAGGGACCAATATGACTTATTTATTAATTGTTAGGGACTAATAAAAGAAATTTAATAAGAATGAATCCTATAAATTATGATATGAACATTAACTCATATTCATTCTAATTATGTATTAATTCCAAGCTATATATAACTACTCCGGTAAATATTAAGTCTCTATTTGGATGTATTACTATCAAAAGGCAAATATGTTGGATAATTTTCCAATTGAAGAAGTAACAACATTTTAGTATGTTCAGTGTATAAGAATTTAATTAAATTTTCCTAGATGCAATAAATATATAGTTTATGTTAATGAAGATACGATATTAAACAGTTTGAGGAGAATTAAAACAACAATTATATATATGTACATATAATATTACTACTCAAAACATTATAGTATATATGTATCAATAATACCCCTCTTCGACTATATATATATTGCTAGAATCAAGTTATCAATCGTGATAGTTACCGACAAATAATTGTATGCATGTAATTATTTTTTACAGCAAAGTAATAAAATGTTGTTACTTTTTCAATGAGAAAATTACCCAACATATTTGTCTTTTGATAGTAATACATCCAAATAGAGACTTAATATATATTTGTCGGAGTAGTTATATGTAGCTTGGAATTAATACATAATTAGAATGAATATGAGTCAATGTTCATATCATAATTTATATGATTCATTCTTATTAAATTTCTTTTATTAGTCCCTAACAATTATTAATAAATAAGTCATACTGGTCCCTCGAAATAACGGAAACCGTTTAGGGACTAACGGTTGTCCGAAAATTGAAATTGTCAGGGACTACCTTGTCCACCGCAAAAATTGTCAGGGACCCTTGGGGGTTTACTCTTAGGTAGCGTTTGGTAGCTGTCCCAGGACACAAAAGACAAAGACTGAGAGAGACTAATCATGTTTGGTTTATGAGACAGAGACACAGATGGATAAAAATTTATGTCCATGGACAAAAAAGACGCATTGTGTCCACTGCAGAAGTGAAAGACTGGGATGGACTGGAATGGACTGGTCCTTTTAATGAAATTTTATGACCAATATACCCTCTATCACTTCATATAATTCACATTATGTATATCCAAGGTCATTTTTACATGTCTTTATATAATTTCCATTATTATCAAACACAATACAAAAATATTTTTTGTATTCTGTCCACTGTTACCAAACACCATATAGAGACACAGTCTCTTTATGTCTCTGTCCATTTGTATCTTTGTGTCTCTGTCTTCACTGATGAGATTCCATTGATATAGAACCAATCGTTCTTTTTTCTCTGACAGATGGTCAGAACTGCATCTAGGTTCGAATCCTACTGAAAGGTCCTTATGAACTAATTGTTCTACAGTTTTTACTTGGTGTAGCTTGTTACATGGGTCGTGAGTGGAAACTTAGTTTTCGTCTGGGTATGCGCCCTTGGATTACACATCAATTGGCGGGCTCCGGTGTTATCGGCTACATTCAAAAGGGTTTGGGGTTGAATCATATTATTTTTCAAAATAATATTTTTTTAAGAAAAATATTATTCTATTTATAATAGATCTAATGAATTCTAATTTCGAATTTAGAATATTTCTATTTCTAATTTAGAATATTTATAATTTATAATTTTAATAGATATAATTAAATTTAGAATGGGGCTTTAAGTTGGTAGAAAAATGAAGGCAGTACTCCCCTCAATTCCGGTCCAGAGTATGCTCCTATCCACTGATTAAATAAATGACTATCGGGAACGAAATAATCCCTTAGACAGCTATCAAACACTACCTTAAACTTTTAATTGTCTATATTTGTATTTTGTTATGTCGGCTCCTTTTTCCGTCCCGTTTTAGGTTTTGGCGCTAAGCATTAACGGAGCGTAGCTAGTTACCAGTATATCATGTATATGACAATAATGAATAATCCATTGAGTATTGTCCAATATTATGTACACCATTATAATCAGTTAATCATTGTAAGAAGTAAAAATATTAAACTAAAATAAATAAAATAATCAATCAAAAAATAAAAAAAATTAAACGTAATCTAACTATAATAACTATCCACCTAATTCAATATATTTTCTCAATTTATATTGATTAATTATGTAAAATAATTTCATACTCCAAATGCATAGAAATTTATCACTACAAGAAAATATTTTTATAAGGGAAATACTTGGTGTACAATGAAAAACAGTCAAATCAGTTAATTGTCACATTTAGCAATCTTTTGACCCAAATAAACTTCATTTAAAAAGTTAATTTTTAGTGGACCGAATAATTTTAATCCAAAATCTCTCTATTGACTTATTTTGACTAGTCAAAACAGTTAACAAGTTATGCACAATATATATAATATCAAATGCACAACAAATATTACATATAATATATTTATACATAACAGGTGATATATGTTATATATCACATATAACATACATTGTACATTTTATATTATATATATTATGTAAAACATATTTTCAGCAAATAGCTATCATACTACTACAGTGACCTTATCCTCCTCTGAATATATATATATATATATATATATATATATATATAGTTGTTTTCTGCAGGTTACACGTGGTTTGTGGGAGGGGAATGCGGAACCTTCTCCTCAAAAAATTTAAAAAAAGAAAATAAAAAATAGTTCCTCTGACACTACGTTAACAAACATTCCTCTGATATAATTACCAAAAAGAAAAAATATTCCTCTGATATTAGAAGCAAAAAACATTCCTCTGATATCAGACTTGACTAGTCGAAATGAATAATTTATATCATTTTTTGAATTTATCATCTACTCCTCCATTCCAAAATATTAGTCATTTTAGGGAGAAAAAAAATTCTATAATGATAGTCGTTTTCAACTTCCAATGCTAATTTAATTTTTTCATACCTATTATACCCATAATTTCTCTTTCTTTCTTGAATATTACTCCAAGGGACCATTAATCATCTATCTTTCTTATTAATGCTTTAGGATAGTTTAGTCATTTTAATATATCATTTTATAAAATTAAGAATATTTATTGAATTTCTTAATCTACGTGTAAAAACCTTAAAAGACTAATATTTTGGAATGGAGGGAGTATTTAGTATCATTTGTGTAAGGGTATTTCAAATGAGTACAATTAATATAGCCTTAAATATAATGAATTCTACGAGCAACAACATATCAACCATTTAATATTTAATTAAAATTTATAATTATAATAATATTAATTTTTAAATTTTAATATGATTCTGACTCTAATATTATAAACTTATTATTTATCATGAATCTTAATAAATATCTCTCATACATCTAACTTTAGATATTCACATGGCATTATTCCAAAAGTAAAATTAAAAACCAATGAGGAGTAACTACGGCTTAAATACTACACTGAGTAATGCCCAAAACATAAAAACACTACTCTCTACACTGAAAAACTCTATTATCTTTTTTAACAGAAAAGTTTAGATAATAGTAAATGCCATTATCCCACTAGAACTAAGGAGACCCCAACTTCTTTTGTAGATTTTCCGAAGTAATTACTTTGGAATTGGAACACATGCCCTTATAGAATATGATTCAAATCCTTAAAACCAAGTCCACTCTCATCAGCACAATCCCTCTCTTTTTCTAGTTATACAATTATGTGACCCATAAAATAAATAAACAAAATCATACCATACCATAAAGTCTTATCTCACCAACCAACTTGAGTTGGTCAAACGGTTAGTTCACTTGGCTGCTTAAGCAAGAGTTAAGAGTTCAATCTCCACCTTGTGTATGCAGCAACCCGTTGACCAACGGTTAAACCTTTAAATGGAGCTACACACTGCGGCGGATTAGTCATTGATCTATCGGGTTGGGGGATACCGTTGGTCCAGTACCGAAAAAAAAAATCTTATCTCACCCGCTAGAATCAACTACATCGATCAAACATCATTGCGCCCATGTTTTTATTTTGATTCATGCCAAAAAATTCGATAAAATTTTACGCAGACCGTCGAAAGCCTAATAAAACCCTTTTATCTGAAATCGGGGCAAAGTTCATAAAATAAACAATGCAATTCTTAAATTAGTGGACAGCAATGCCTTAAAAAGAATATTTAGATCATTGAATCCACAAAACAAGTAACTAAAAAAGAAAAATAACACAGATGATGGGTCCTTAAGTTGATCTATACTTTTTTTAACTGAGAAAGTGCAGTTCTCTAGAAACAGTGACAGTTCACAGATATAAGAAACAAGAAAAATAGACTACAAATAAACGAGTTAAGCTTGTACAAAAACTAAACAGAGTGCATACATTAGAGGATCATACATTAGAGTATCAGAGTATGTTCTACTTGCAAAAGTTAAAATTTTAACATGTCATTTTGCCTCTTTTCAGGATTTTTAAATATTACAAGGATAAAAAGTGCAACATACAATACAACAGCTTAAGAGTTAAAAGACTTAAGGCTAAATATTAAAGGATCAAAGTCATTACCCATTCACCATCTCTGCTAACTAGTGGAGGTATGCAGCTTGATACTGATACCCATTTCCAAAGTAGTTGCCGTGACTAGGAGCGAAGTTATAGGTTGCAGAACCGAAGATCGGGGGGCAATGGTTGTCAGTTGGTGCAGGATACATGTAAGGTCGGTCATACACATACTGTGGGTACCTGTCAGCAACTCTAGGATAGGAGGTTTTGTCAGAAGGGATGTTAGTGACACGGGGACCGTATCCCGCACAATTAGCCCGGGGTCTCTTGGGTTGAGGCTTCGCCGCTTCTGTTTCCCTCTTCTTGTCAGCTTTCGCCTTCTCCAGTTGAACGACTCGTTTCTGGAGAGGATCTAGAGGATACAGCTCATCAAGTTTATGTTCTTCAATGCACTTGATAACGACCTTAAGAGCAATCAGCTCTCTATCATTAACCTCAACCTGAACAAAACAGCATGTTATGAAGGGAAAAAACAAATAAAAAACAAAATGAAGAATGTAACTTGAAGGCCAAAATAAGGATCTAACAGAAACGAAAAATATAAACTTATACATTAGCAAACACACTTAGACACAACCACTAGGTAACAGAAGAAGGAAAGGAAGTGTTGCCTGCAAATGGGCGCTTACTGTCGATTACAATTCAGATGGAATTCCAGAATATATGGCACAAGTTCTAGGGTTTAGGCAGGAAAGGGGCAAAAGAGAATAAAGATACAAATGAATAACATGAGATTGGATTGAAGGCTACTATACAAAAACCCAAGGGTCCTATTTAGTATTTACACTAATAATAGTTAGGTTATATACTAGGTTAATACCACTAGTACAGTAGTACAAGACTACGAGCCCTAGCCGACTAATATATTAAGACTCCTAACCCTAATGCCCAATCAAGTAAGTAAATACGTCATCAGAATCCTCCTCTCTTGGAGGAATAACAGATTCCATCATCATACTATGAAGATATTATAAAAATGGTCTAATACAATCGTTCCTCTGCAATTACCAAGATCAATAAACCATTAGGTAACCTCAAGAAAATAATGAACGTGAAAATCAATAGGGACTCAACAACACACCTGCGCAGTGGGAGATGAGTTAACACTTTTGACAGGAGAAGTAACCTTTCTAGCATCCTTCAAGTAAGACTTCAGTAAAGGAATGGGCGAGAACTGCTCTGTAAGATCAAATGCAAAAGCCAAGTTAATTGCATCAATTTGCCTCCCACTGTTCACCAAAACTTCGATTACCCCTGCACATTAAGAAATCATAAAATGAAGTATTAAAATGACGAGATTCAATAGCTTAGTTGATTTACTCTTTAATTAATACAAGTGCTAAATTCGTGCATGTTTTCGTGAAATAATCCATTTAGAGATGCTTCTTAGAAACCAAGATGTTATATCTGATGGAGAACTTTAACAGGCACAAGATACTATAAGAATATGCCATATTGCTATATAATCAAAAAAAGATAGCAAAGGAAACAACTCTTTTTTAATGATGAAATCAACATAAATTTAAAGAAAAAGATAGATTGGTGATTAGATGACAAAAGATTTGCAATGAATAAAAAAATAATTAAAAACTTTTCCTTTAGCGAATCAGAATAAGCTTTTGTCTGAAATTTGAGATGATCTTTATAAAGCTTTGATCCACGTTGAACATTATACATGAAAAAGTACACACCAGGCATCTTCTCTGACAGTCCAAGGCAACGACATAAATCAACAATTTGGCGACGCCTAGATACCATTGGAATTAGCCTAGATAACTCCTCCTCGCTAAAATCAGAGGCAATATCAAAGCTGGCAAGAAGTTGCAAAAAGGCATGAGCCTCCAAGGAATTCCCGTTACTAGCATCCATGTCAAGAGCATCCAATTTAGGCTTCCAATCTTCAGCAACTGCCTTTGCCCTGACCTTGATATCTTCTGAAATAACATCAGAAACACAGTCTGAGTTGGTCAGGAAAACACTTAGGCATTCCAACAGCATAACACAGGTTCGGCGAAGACCCAATAAGTTAGCATCCTTCTTTACATCCTGATTTGACACTTCAATAGAGTAAAACCCTTCCAAGGAATCTAAAACCAAACAGGCAGCATTTGGAGCAGCTCTTAATGCATGTGGTATTTCCTCCCTTACAGCAGCAAGATTCTTACGGTTATCAGATATAAATTTGTGAAGCCCTGCAGCATCCATCTCCTTACATAGTTTTACCAACTCTGGATAAGACATCACCTCCACATTTCCCCTTTCAGGAGAAAGTTTTACGCCTTCTAAGTTACGTTCAGCAGCAATGGACCCTGAATCCAAGGGTTTCTCCTCTAATCCAGATTTCCCTTGACTCCCACCAGAGACAATGGCCAATTCTTTTGATGAAACCTTCCTGTGCTTTTCTCGAGCATTAACAATGGAAAATGCAGCTGCATCTCTCTTTTCTTGAAGCCTCTGCAAAGAAGCTTCCTCCTTGGCAAAAACAGCAGCTTCCCGCTTCTGCAACATTTCACGAGCTTTCCTTGTTTTGTTTTCAAACTCTTTCTCCTGGTCTTCTAATTCATCAAAGCGTCTCTTCAAGGATTTCTCAAGCCCATGAAAATGTTCCTCAAGCTCTTTCCATTTCAAGTTAAGCGTGACAGCTCGATAGCTTTCAAGTTCAGCAAATGCCTTTTGTAGCTGTTGTATCTTAGAACTTGTAGAATCTATCAGCGAAGCAATGGGATCTGTGTCTTCCATAGCTAAGAAGCTGAAAAATATAAAATAACGAAACAAAAATTAAGCCATCCATACAGAAACCGTGCTCGGTAGTATGAACTTAACACTTATCAGATTAGCAATTACACATTCCTCATCTTGATGCGAAAAATCATACCCACCCTAATCAAATGCAGAAAAGTAAACCAATAAAAAAAATAAACCTTGTAATTTCAGACTTGATTAAAATGCAAGAAGTTGAGATAATATTATATATAACCACCAAAAATAGGATCCTTCTTGGTATAGTTGAGTAATTGGAAGTGCCACTATAATGCATCTTTAGAAAATCTTAATGAATGTATAGCTTTAGTGATGAAGTTTTAAGTTTATATCATCCTATTTTGCAGTAATTTCAGAGCAAGGTAGTTGTACAAACTCCTATTTTCATTGCACACACAAATCCAAATATAAAAAGTTAAAAAATAAATAAAAAAAAGATTTCAACAATATATATTTTTTCTTTTTTGATAGAAAAAGAAATTTCAACTATTTCTGTCACAGATTATAGTAACTAACATATTATAAGTTTTTTTCTAAAACCTTACCAGAGAACATGTCAAAAGCTAAGGATCGAAACCTTTTGAGTCACAACAAGCAAAACCCTAAAAATAGAAACCGGGGCTAAATCGACCCAAATATTTACATTCAATAATTAATAAAAATAAAATAAAAACTACAGAACACAAAAACTTGGAAACTCTCATCCTCCAAGTAATACACAGATTTTTCTTACAGCAAGCTAGTGAATTTTAGTAAAAAATATTAAAAAAAATTAAAAAAAATGAAACACACTGTACAGTGCCGTACAGAGTAAAAATTGAGTGCAATGTGTACAAAATCATTCGCACAGAAAATCAAAACGATAAAAAGGAAAAGCAGATTGTTGTTCCAGATAACCGAACTAAGCCGATCTAAAAACGAAAGCAAGAAAAATAAACCCAAAAAAGAAAAACAGGAAAAATAATTAAAATGATAAAATAAATAAATAAAGAGGAGAAAGCAAGTGTCACCTGATTGATATTTGAAGGAAAAGAAATTAGGAAGAGAGAAATAAACGGAGAATTTCTCAATCCATTTTTTTATGTTGCCTTTTTTTCTTTTGTGTTTCTTCTATCTTCAACCGCAACTATTTAGAGAGAGAAAGGGTGAGAAGAAGAAGAAAGAAGAAGAAAGAGGAAGAAAAGATTGTAAGTGAGTGAGTGTTATTTAATCAAGCGCTGTGCACTATACTCTGCTTTTTTTTTTTTCAATATAGATTTGAGTTTATGATACAAAGTTTAATTTTAATGCTCTAACTATATAAAGATATTTTATACGGTTATCTAATCAAAACGTTTTATTTGTATTACTTTTCATGTACCGGAGAGAAAAAATATATTTATAATTGATGTGACAGCAAATGATTGAATGACTGTATAAAAAATTAGTACTGTTTGATTAAAATTAAATCTTTATGATATATCATAATTACCACATAAGAATTTAATTGTGATTGTTATTCACACAGTAAATTTAAAATAGTTTTACACTCACTTTTAAATTTCAATCAAATATTATCACGTATGAAATTAAATTTGATATTTAAATTTATTATCCTACTTTTTTGTTAATGGGACAACACGTGATTAGATTAGACGTAAGTGTAAAACTATTTTAGAGTTACAGTGGATCACAATTATACCTTTATAATAATAATATTATGAAATTCTAGATATATTGTAGTTCAACTTAAATTCTATGTGTATTATTATTTGGAATTAAGTTTCTTCCACGGTAAATGGACTATTCTTTTATATCATCATCGAATTCATGTTAATTTTGATTGTATTTTCTCCCTTAATATCTGAAAAGTTATATAAATAGAACATTTTGATTGAAGTCCGTATATGAAAATTAAACTCTTATCATTTTTCTTGTTTTTTTTCCTCTTTGAGTTCCGTTTTGGGGTTAACGGGGTTTTGGTTCCTTTCCGTTCCGTAGTAGGTGTCGGCTATGAATGTATAAGAGAGAGAGTGTTAATTTTGTCAGAATGCGTGCGTCTTCGACAACGATTCTCCAGGGTTGACTATTCCACGTCACCACTATTTATGAAACAAATAAATACTTCACCTATTATACGAAATAGAGCAAGACTAGAGGCACAATAAAAAAATAGCCAACACTGTCAATAAATTGTGCACAACGTATATAACATAAATTGCACAATGAATATTACATGTTGTGCACATCATATAACATAAGATGTGCACAACATATATAACATGTTGCAAAGAAAGATGATGTTGCAATATGTGATATATGTTGTGCACAATAGATGATATACGTTGTGCACTACATATAATATACGTTGTGCATTTTATATTATATATGTTGTGCACAACTTGTTGGCTGATTTTTTGTTGTGCCCCGAGTATTTCCCTACGAAATATAAATCCTTTTAATATTTTTTCTATTTTAAAATAAGTTATTTTTTAATTTCTATTAAATTTTTTATTTTATCCTTTATAAATTTTAATTTATAAGGATAGTTTCAGAATAGTACACTATAAAATTAGTCATCAAATATAATAATTCAACTTTTTAAAATTATTAATCTAACTTTTAAAATATTGAATTAATATATAATATTAAAGTTGAATTAATAATTTTAAAAATATGAGTTATTGATAAATATGAATTATTGTATAAATATTTCTCTATTTTTTATCTAAGTTTCCAAAGTATAAGTATTGTTGTTAATAGAGATTTTTTATCTTCTATTTTTCAATTTTTGAGATATCAATACAAATCAATTATTACATTATTTATGTAAAATCTCAAAGTGACTTATATCTTGAAATGGATGGAGTATTAAATTTATTTTCTATAAAATTTTAAATTAAATAAATTAGTCTGTAAAAAATTAGTTTTTCTCTTTTTTTAGATTAAAAAATGTATTTGATCGATTTTAATGTATTGACAGTTTAAAATTTTTACATTGTCAACTAATCATGTGTTTTCATATGTAAAGAAATTTAATTTAGTTATTTACTAGTTACAAAGTCTAACAAATAAATTTACATGTGATTGACACATTTAAAATTGAATTCTAAATTTAAATAAAAATAAAGAGTTTAATATGTAAAAGTATTTTAAACGGTCAACTGTTAAAAAACTACCACATTTTTTCTTAACCAGCTCTATTTATCTTTTAAAAAGAAAATGCACATGATTGATGATTCATAATTTATTTATTGATCGACAGTATAAAAATATGAACCATCCCAATGCAAGATAATTAATCTAAAAGATAATTGTTTTAGAGATGGACCATGAAGCAGTAATTTCAGTTGCATATAACATTTTTTAGTCCACTTTTTCTCATGCATGTTAATACAATCATAAATTGAGAAATTTTTAAGTGTACCAAGAATAAAAAATTCATTTATTTTGCATCATTTATTACATAATACATAATCAAAAAAGTTAATTGTAGTATATGTAGTGAAGAGGGAAAAGATTAAATTTTAAACAATGAGATGGAATAATTATTATATCAAAATATAAATAGTAAAGAACAAATAAATTTATTACTCTTAGTACACCTAAAAATTTCTCTCATTTATGTTTGTTTAGTTAGGTATAGTACTTCCTCAACTTCCTTCCGCATAATGTTATAGAATGATTAAATCTAACCTAAGCGACATAATTACATAACCATTTTCAAAGATGGGCACGAGAACCATTGCAAAATAAAGTTTGATTTTGGTGAAAGAAGATATATGTTATATAGTTTATAGTTATTCTCATCTAATCAACTTATAAGCAATTTGTTCTATAAGGTTTATCATGTAGGAACGACCAATTCAATTTTCGTATTCCTAATTCTAATCTAATGTGTTGTGTCATCAATTTATATTGACTTAGCTCCACAATAGAGATTTAGTTCTGATATATCTCAACCACAAGTTTCAGAACTATAAAACAATGTTGTTGTTTTTTAGGATGTTATTGATGAGAATGACCAATTGATACGACCACCATTGCATGGTGTAGTTATTCAAAACAAAGAGTCAATTCAAGAGGTCACAAGCAAAATCTTCACGGAAATGATAGTGTCAATTACCAATAATACTATATATACAATAATGTTTGTCGTACAGCAGAATTACGTCCAATAAATATCCAATGTGTATTATACATGATATGGAATGTGTGCTATTTGTATAGCACATATACGTATAGCACCATTCTATATCATGTATAGCACACATTAAATACTTGTTGGACGTATTTCTATTGTACAACAAATATTATTGCTATATATATATAACATGAATATTATCCAGCTACATCCAACATATTTAATATGAAGATTGCCCCCACATTTACACAATAACACACATCTTAACTCACTCTCCAATAAAACCTGTGTCCTATAATTTCCAAATAAATCCACACTTTCTACTTCCTCATTAATTTCAAAAAAGTGGTTATAATTTTTTATCAACTTTTCACACGATTTTTTTATTTTCGCATCGAGAATCTTAGCTAGGGAAATGTAAGATGTACATGAAGCTTTATGATATGTAAGATAATGTTTTACCTTAATTGGATTGTCAATCTGTTACAAAATTTGTCTATAAGAGTATTGTTGTCTTCCAAAGATTAGAGCTATTACTAGCTCATAGATGAGAAATTGTTTTTCTAATGAGTTTTGAAGGATAATTGATTGCTTCAACTATGAATTGCCTTTTGACACATTATATGATTAAACCATAAAAGCAAAAAGTGTTGATTTACAATAAAATTCCAGTGAAAATATTGTGCACACGGTAAAACAAACAGCAAAAGCAAGAAGATTGATAAATTGCAAGTGTAACACCCCGATTTTTATTAGGTTCTAATTAAGTGAAATTAAGGGTAATTGACCTTGGTTGGAATTTAATTGGGTTAGAGTGGATAAATTTCTCCTTATTAAAGTGTTATATGTTATTTATTTTATTTTCTTTGTGTGCCTATATGTGTATTTTTAATTTATGTTTAAAGATTTGAAAGTTAGTTGAGCATTGTAGTATTATTTGGGATGTTTTAGAATATTTAGTATTTTTTTTAGTAACGGGTGGGCCCCACAACACCTCTATATAATACCCATCAATGCCTCCACTAAGAAAACCTAATTTCCAAAAATACTCTTGGTAGCCTCCATCAATCCTTGTGCCTCCATTCCACTCTCTCTCTCTCAAAAACCAAAAATCATAACCATTCCACAACCCCAAATTCATACCAATTCTCACCCAATCACAAAACAAATCACATATTCTTGATCCTCTCACCAAATAGAACACTTCTACCGTTTCCATTTTTGAAAGAAGCCATCTTTGTACCGTTCGTGGGGCTAGAGAAAAAGTGAGAAGGAAAGGGGTGTCTCTACGCATAGCATAGGAGGTCTACGAGAGGTAGGGGTTTAGGCATTCTATTTTCATGCATATTGATAATGATTTTATGAGATTAACGTGATGGTCATTTTTCCTATTAGAAATTTTTGTGCCTTATTATTATTATTATGGTTCTATATATATATATAAATAAATAAATAAAAGACAGTTTATCTGTGTGTATATTACTATTACATATTATTATTACATAAACTTATACCTATTAGCATGTATATGAGTTAATAATAGGTAGGTAACAGGTAGAAATAATAATAATATGATAATTATAGTAATATTGATAGGGAAGATAATAATAAAATATTAACCCTAATAATAATAAAAGAATAATACAGTAAGAACAACAACATGTATAATATATGATATGTAATGATAATAGTATTAATAATAATAGTAAAGATAATAATGAGTATAATTAAGGATAACATTACATAAGACAAAGTTAGAAGTGAATAAGATATATATATGATTTATGCATGATTTATATATGATTATATGAGCTGTAAAATATGTTTATACATTATTGTAATATAAAAGTACGATTATATGATAATATATGTTACGTATGATTTATGTATGTTCATTATGTAATGTTATGAGTTGTACGTGTGTTTAAATGCTATGATGTAATGTTAAGTTATGATATTACGATATAGTGTTATGTACATGTTTAAGATGTAATGGAAAGTTAAAGTAAAGTGCAATAGCCTTCGGCATTACAATGAGAGTTGTTAAGGGAGGAATAACAACCTCGGCATTACAACCTCATTGTTAAGGGAAGGTGGTATTCCCCCCTCTCCCCATAAGTTTAGGATGAGCTCATGCCTAGGGGTCGGTGTAGTGGAGGTTACAGGAGGGCGGGCACAGGCCAAAGATTAATGCAAGATTAAAGTTTAAGAGAACTAAAATTATTTAGGATGTTATGATATATTATTTCCCTTACTGATATTTCGAAGCACAGAGTGCACTACACAGAGACCTTTAATTATGCTATGTTATATGTATTAAATAAAATGAACAAGACGCACTTAGATAAGACGTTCCGGGAAAAGATTGTTTAAACTTATATCTGAAATGAACTCATTCATGCTCCACTTATTTTATAATTAAACACGGGGCGGCTTCCTCTACTGAGTCACTTCCCAGTGCTCACCCTATGTTTTTCCCCCATATTATAGAGGAGCAGACAGAGCAGGACCATGGAGCTAGCGAGGAGCAGGCCCAGCCTTAGTTTATTTTTCAGTCCTTCGCTTTATAAACCTATATACATTGATTTGCATTTCGGTTATGGATTCATTTCAGTTGTTTGAGTTATTTATTTCAAGTCCGGACCTATGTTAGCCGGCAGCTATTTATTTGACATGTATTTATGGTGGAGTTTCATAAGTCATTGCCTTTGGCTTATGGGGTAAAGCCTAATATTTATTCCTTGTGTGTTCATTGATTGTTGGGAGTGATTTATTTGATAGACTATTCAGTTTATATCTTGTCATGGCTTATTATTTATCGATTATGTATTTCGCAAAGCCCTTATTTTTATATCGTAAACAAATTGCGAAAATTTTACTCCCGCCTATTTTCCGCGTATATATTTTAAAGTAAAGAATAGAACATGATAACAGAGAGTGACCCTTATGAAATAGCCTAAAATGACTTAAGCATTAAGGGCTATCTAGTAGGGGGTTACAACAAGCAACTAGGGTTAAAAGAATAACACGAGGGGAAAACTTGAAAGGAAACAAAATGTGTTTTATGATCTCATTGGATATCCTTTTCTCTTTCATACAAAATTATGATTGGGCCTTTTAATAAGGTAAGCCCAATGAATGCATGATAACAAAGAGTTTAAGAAAGAGAAATAAACACCCTAGAATTGGTAATAGAAACTAATACACATGTTGCAACAAATTATCCTTTATCTACACTATCTGTAATATTATTTATCTTTACACCCCCTCCTCAAACTCAAATCATTTTTGGAAGTGACTCTGAGTTTGGCTTTACATTTTTTAAAAGCGGCAGAGAGTAATGATTTTGTTAAATCATCCACAAAATTGATAAACAAAGTGTTGGCAGTGACCCGTTCCCGGACAAAATTAAGGTTGACTTCGAAGTGTTTAGTGCAGTTGTACAATATTGGGTTGGTAGGGAGAAGTATCGCACTTAGGTTATCGCCAAAAATGGTTGGTTGGACAATATGTATATTGTAAATGTAAATTCTTGCAAAGTTTTTCTAACCATAGTATTTCTTGTTCAGTGGTAGCAAGACTTTGGAACTATGCTTCTATGGAGGATCTACTAAAGGTTGTCTGCTTTTTACTTGACCAAGAAATTAAATTAGATCAAATGTAAATGCAATAATTGGTTGTTGATCGTTGATCATCTGGATCATTGGCCCAGTCAGAGTCTTTTAATTATTTTGACTTCAGACTCTTGATTTTGGATTGGGTGACAGTGGTGAAGTAGAGTTGGATTCTGCCCCAAGTCTCAAATGCAAATTCGCAACCTATCATTTTATTCTTGAAGGAAGTATCTAGCGAAGACATGAGCCATCTAGAGAGGATGTAATCTTGAAGCATCCAATCTTTATATGTTTGAGAAATTTGGTTGGCATTTTTGGCTTCACCCGAGGCATATTTTGTAGGAAGATTCACAGCTTCTAAATGATCTTCTAGGTTTTGTGATTGAATGGCAACAACTATGCCAAGTTAGGAAATTGTCATCATCATCGAATTTCTCAAGAATAAGGATGGCGATTTAGCGGTTGAGGAGGGAGAGGTGGAAATCAAAGCTAAGGATCGGTCCTAGCTTGTGATACCATGTAAAGAAAACAATAGAAGCAAGAAGATGGATAGATTGTAGGCAACTAAGGTTAGAAGAATAACACGAGAGGAAAAGTTGAAAGGAAAAAAAAATGTGTATTATGACCTTATTTGGGTATATTTTTCTCTTACATACATAATAATGGTTGTGCCTTTTATAAGAAAAGTCCAACGGATACATGATAACAAAGAGTTCAAGAAAGGACAATAAAACCCAAGAAATGATATTATAAACTAATACACCTGTTACAACAAATTATCCTTTATCTAAATTATCAGTAAATTATTTCCCTTTACACGCATCATATATTATATAATGTGCACACTATATATTACATGTTATGCACATCATATATCACATGTTGTGCACACTAAATATCAATATATGGTGTGCATAATATTTTGACTGTTTTGGTTAAAATTTTGTTGTATATCCAACATTAATGACCATATAGTTGGTCGACCAATTAAATGGTATCTACAGCCAAAGATCAAGTGCATGTTTGGCTCAGCATTTGAAAATCCAAACACACATCTACCCATCTTGAACAGCGTGAAAATTGATTTGGATGTTTTTTAGATTCACCTTAATGAACAATGGTTTACTTCCTAACCGGTTTGGTCTATAGCAACATTTTTTATTGCTTTTCCATTGAATTTATGATGCTTTGAACTTCGTGACAAATTTTATCGCTCAAAATGACTTTATTATCCTTGCACAATCGTCATATATAAAAGGTTGTACTCTAGTGATTTAGGGTGTCTGTTTTTTATCACATTATTTTTGTTTATAATTTATATATTCATTTCATCATTAAAATATAATTTTAAAATAAATTTAACTTGTTTAAAATATTTTTATTATTTTAAATCAATACTTTTAGAATCATTTTATTTTTTAGGAATGAATAAAAGTGTAATGTAAACTATTAAAGTATTAAATTAATAAGAATCAAATTAAATAAAAAAACAGTTATATTAATGTTATAACATGTGCCCTTTTTTAGCAATTTCATAAACAAAAATGATTTTAATTCATGTTATCTAAATAACATTCATTTTGTCAAACTCACTATTAATATAAAAGTTTCCAAACATAAATCACATTGATATCAACTTGATTTTTAATGCAAACACACCAAATTTCTACTCGATAATCAAGTTGAACCCTATACATCATATTAGCAAAATCAAATTATTAACTGATTGTCTTAATATATGTACAACATTATGTTAAACAATGTGTCTTTGGTTTTATTTACATTTGATTCAAATCTATTATGTTGCTTACCAAGTTAAACAATTAATATCAACAACACATGTCAAAGCAATACATTACTTTCTTTTTTCCAATTTAGCTTTTCATAGTCATGATACTGTACACCTTCAATGCATATCATTCCGTGTACAATCAACAAATGTGTTGGAGGATTGTGATGTCTTTTCATCCATCACATTTTGTCTTCAATATACCCCAAAAAAAGGAGTAATGAAATATAAGGTGCACTCAAGAATTTGTAGAACATTTGACACATTTGTGAAACATAATCAAGTTGTAACATTATTATAATTACTCATTTATCCTTAAATTTAAAATAACTGTTTATAGTATTTAATATTTTGTACAAAAAATTATAAATATAAATATTATAAAATGTAAAAATAATTTATATTTTTTTAGTAATTTATTATATAATTTAAATGAAACACATGTATGTTTAGCTTGGTTGGGGTGGGTTTAGTTGTCGAGAACCATGCTAGGCTTGGTCATCAGGCTATAGACCAAGCTAAGGCAATGGGTTGGGCCAGGTTAACAATTAAGGTTGGGTTGAATCGATGCGATGCCAAGCTCAGTCACGAGTTGGCTAGGTCAACGGGTCTGCAGGTCGGGATGAGTTGTCGGATAAGTTAAGAAATATATTATTAGCACTAATTCATTAGATTGACATGAGTTCTTGACTCTATAGACTTTTTTAAGTGTGAGATATTTTCTATAATACTAGTCCCTTTTAATTAAACAACTTCTTATTTGATGATGAAATTATTAGAGGCCAAATTAATGATTTACTCTTTGATAGAGATTCATTCATGTTGCTTGTACATATGGGCACGAGTCATATATATGTGTAGAACATTTATTTATGAGTCATTTTTTTTTTTATAAAATTGTATATGGGCATGAGTCACATATATGTGTAGAACATTTATTTATGAGTCATATTCAATCGTTTGAATGTGTTAAGCATGTATGTTTAAGTAGTAGGTGAACCCGAATCAACAAATCGATTATGTATGAGAACAACATGTATATTATTTAAATAAAATATTTTGTGTTTATTTGGTGTTCAATATTTTTTTTATATCGATAATTAATATAATTGTGTGTTTAAACCTATTAGTACATGTTAAGGTAAATATAATTCGATATCAGCGGAGTACGATAGTTGTAGTCGTACGCAGCTTTCTGGACGCGTCTCATTCCCCTTCGCACCTCCTCTTTCCCTCTTCCTCATGCAGTGCTTTATCTCTCTAGCGGCACATTATGAATTAAGTTTCTTTTTATAAATTGATAAAGTTAGACATGATCAATATAAACTAAATTAATTTTTTAAGATTATCTGCCTAACAAGTTACTAGCTATATAATTTAAAATATTTAAATTAATTTTATCTATATATCAATCACTACTTGACATATAAATTAGCTGGGTATCGGTACCCTATATAGTGTAAAAGTATTTTACACTGTCATCTAATTAAAACACTCTGTTTGTATGACTTTTCATGTAGTTGGAAAGAGAAAACATAATAATGAATGATGTGACAGCTCATGATTGGATGACTGTGTAAAAAAATTGTACATTATCATTGGACGAAAATTAAATCTTTATAAAATATTTATTATATTATTTTATAAAAAAATATATCAACTGATTTTATATTAATAAAAAATTTATAGAAATAATGTATAGTTTATAAACTTTTAATTTAACGACGAATTTAAAAAAAAAACATTTTTGAAGGTGTAAAATATGCATCAAATTTTACATTAAGATTAATGAATATAATAAAGATTAAAAAATAATTGCTCATCCCTTTCCTGACTTCAGAGTCTCTGATGACCCAATAATATGTCTCCCTTTATTATTATTTTTCTCTCTTTCAAATAAAACTAATAGCTAATAGCAAGTGTAAAAGGGATTAAATAAGCATTGAATTGTTGTAAGAAAAACTTTGAGGTGTACTTGATTAAATACTATTTCTTACTCCAAGTGAATTTCAACTGCAGATTATAAATATAATTTTGTTTTGAATGTATTGATGAAAAAATTATCTCTTATTCTAGTGCATCTAAAAAATATTTTTGTTATAATTTGACTTAGATGTAATTTTTCTTGTTATATTCATGCTTATAATTATAACTTTCTCTTATTATATTTAAGCTTATAGATGAATAATTGATAAATACTCCTTTTGATCCTTTTAAATGTCCTTTTCCAATTATACACATTGATCATTTGATTTTATTGAAAATTTAAATATTAGAATTAAAATGACAAAAATATTTCACTATCATCAACTATTATAAATTCTCTCTCCACCAGATAAAGATATAATAGAATATAATAGAGAAAAAAATAAATACTTCTTACAATTATAAAAAAGATAAATAAAATGGATGAAATAAAAAAATAAATAAAGACATTTAAAAGTGATTAGAGGAAATACTTTTATAAATGTTAAATTAATTCGAGAACTCTTGGAACGAACCAAGTTAGTATTCTACTCAATCTAAACTTTCTTTTAATTAAAAAATTAATTATAAGATTTAGAGTAATTAATAAAAGTAAAATATTACGTGTATAATAAAAAATATATAACATTTGTATAATAATAATCTCTATAGTTGGATTATCATTTTAGATGAAAAAGTTGACTCATATTACAATTCAACAATAAAAATAAGATTATATAAATATTGTACAATTTTTTATTATACATATAGCATTTTTCTTAATAAATAAGTGAGCTCTCATCTAAATGGAATTATGGTCAGTTTGAATAAACAATTTATTTAAACCCTTATATAAAAGTAACTTTTGAGAAATAGTTTCTGAATAAGTTATTTTGTATATGAATATAAAATAATAAAAATATTATTTCAATTGTTTTGAAAAATATTTCTAGAAAATTCATAAGTTATATAGCCAAATAAAACAAATATAATTTTTTATAAGTTAGAAGTTAAAAAAAATAAAAAATATTGTAATTCAAACGAACTCGTACTTTACCGTAGTGAATAATTTGGGCTATAAAAATTAGAGTAAATACTATATTTAGTCCCCGTGATTAATTTTGAGGATAATTTAGTCCTCAAAATTTAAAAGTGATAAAATAGTCCTTCAAGATTAATTTTATAGGACACTTTAAGTGACAATTTAGTCCTTATGTTAAGTTTATGTTAACTGAGTTACAAACATGATGAAACTTATGTGATATCTCATACAATGTGTCATACACACCACTGCAACTCAATTAACAAAAATTTAATGGTGGGACTAAATTCTCATTTAGTTAGTGTGTCATATAAAATTAATCTTAAGAAACTATTTTGTCACTTTCAAATTTTCAAGGACTAAATTATCTTGAAACTTACTTTTAAGAAACTATTAAAGGTATTTACTCTATAAAAAAAAAAAAGAGTCAGCAACTGAGCAAGCACTTTCACAGGTCTTCGCGTTCTTTACAGTCCAAGTCTTCTCTTTCTCTCAGCTTAGAAAATTTTGGCATTGCTTCTTTGACCCGTTCCAATTTCCATATCCTCTTCTTCCCTTTTCTTCTTCCAATTCACAACCACACTATCAATATCATAATCACACAATAAAACACACAAATTCTAAGAGAGACAGAGGAAGTTACTTCTTTGTTCTCTCTTCCCATCTCTATTTTTTTCTTTTCCCAACCCTTTTTTAGTCACTCTTCATATTCTGAAGTTCACTAATTTTGTCTCTTTTTTTGTTTCCGTTTAAGCTTCATGGTTTTTCCTGAAATGGGTTGTCAAAATTCCCAGTTGGGTATTTGATTACTTCTGCAAAAACTCATTTTTTGCCAATTCAAATTTTAAGTCAACTTTAATGGGTTTGTTCTATTGTTTGTGTTTTCCCTGTTAAAAGTTAAAGAATAGTTGCCTTTTTTTTAATTACTTATTTTGGTTTTTTTTTTTAATTATTGTTTGATGGTTGACTTGGTTTCTGTGAATGTTTTTTTCTTCTTTCTCAGGTTGTGTTCTTAGCAGGGTTGTTGTAGTACTATGGAGTTGTTGATATTTCCTGATGTGGCTTGAATTTTGGGTAGTACCTATTTGAAGTGAGGTTTTTCTGGAGAATTTTCTTCTTTTTGGATTTGTGTTTATAGGATCTTGGTGAAGAGATGGTTCAGTTTTTAGGTTCTCATGTTATTGTTAGTTTCTTGGTGCTGATTAGTTGTGGAATCACTTTTGGGACTGATACTGATATCTTCTGCTTGAAAAGCATCAAGGATTCACTTGAAGATCCTTATAATTACTTGAAGTCTTCTTGGGATTTCAATAACAAAACCGAAGGGTTTATATGTCGATTCAATGGGGTTGAGTGCTGGCACCCTGATGAGAATAGGGTCCTGAATCTGAAATTGTCGAATATGGGGCTAAAAGGACAGTTTCCCCGAGCAATTCTGAACTGCTCGAGCTTGACTGGGTTGGATCTTTCGATTAACAAGCTCTCCGGGACCATTCCCGGAGACATATCCACTCTGCTGAAGTTTGTGACATCTCTTGATCTGTCTTCGAATGATTTCTCCGGCGTGATACCGGATAGTCTCGCGAATTGTACTTATCTTAATAGCATTAGGCTTGATCAGAACAGGCTAACTGGTCAAATTCCCCTGCAAATCGCCAGCCTCACTCGGCTTAAGATGTTCTCCGTGTCTAATAACCTTTTGACAGGGCAGGTTCCGGGCTTCAATTCTAGTCAAGTGACGGCAAATTATGCAAATAACCAAGGCCTGTGTGGAGGAGGTTCCTTGCCGGCTTGTCAGGCTCAGTCTTCCAAGAGTAACACTGCAGTTATAGCTGGAGCAGCTGTTGGTGGTGTGACCGTCGCGGCGTTAGGGTTGGGCGTTGGAATGTTCTTCTATGTTCGCCGTATGTCTGTCAGGAAGAAGGAAGAGGACCCTGAAGGAAATAAATGGGCAAGAAGTTTGAAGGGAACCAAACAAATAAAGGCAAGTTATTTTGTTGCATTACATAGGACATATATGATTAAACTTCGATTGTTGTTCATATTTTTCTTCTTAGATCGATTGTGTTTTAGAAGACCAAGTAACTGTTTTAAACATTTTCAATAGAAATTAGTTCATTGCAAACATTTACAAAAAAATATTGAATAGTTTAAGAGAATGCACGATGTACTCTATGACATTTAATTCCTGAAAAATTTGTAGAGTTTTGGTTAGTTTGATTTTCTGTATTACTGAACTTTTGTGAGGATTTTTCCCCTAACTATACTGAATTGGGCAACAGGTTTCTTTGTTTGAGAAATCGGTTTCAAAAATGAAATTGAATGATCTCATGAAGGCTACTAACAGCTTCAGTAACACCAATATCATTGGGTCAGGAAGAACAGGAACTGTCTACAAAGCTGTTCTCGAAGACGGCACGTCACTTATGGTTAAGCGATTGCAGCAGTCTCAACACACCGAGAAAGAATTTATGTCTGAGATGGCCACGCTCGGGACTGTCAAACATCGTAACCTGGTTCCACTTCTAGGGTTTTGCATGGCCAAAAAGGAGAGGTTTTTGGTGTATAAAAATATGCCGAACGGCAACCTCCATGATCAGCTACATCCTGCTGAGGGTGCAAGCAGCCTTGACTGGACTTTGAGGCTCAAAATTGCAATCGGAGCTGCCAAAGGGTTAGCGTGGCTTCATCATAGCTGCAACCCCCGAATTATCCACCGAAACATAAGCTCAAAGTGCATATTGTTGGATGCAGATTTTGAGCCAAAAATTTCTGATTTTGGCCTCGCCAGACTGATGAATCCAATTGACACACATTTGAGTACTTTTGTCAATGGCGAGTTCGGCGATTTAGGTTATGTCGCTCCTGAGTACACAAGAACTTTGGTTGCTACACCAAAGGGTGATGTTTACAGCTTCGGTACTGTGCTTCTCGAGTTGGTGACCGGTGAAAGGCCTACCAATGTTTCTAAAGCTCCGGAAACATTCAAAGGGAATCTGGTGGAATGGATCATGCAGCTCTCGAGCAACTCGCAGCTCAACGATACCATCGATGGAACACTGTCCGGCAAGGGCGTTGACAACGAGCTCTTCCAGTTCCTGAAGGTCGCTTGCAACTGTGTTTCGGAAACTCCAAAGGAGAGGCCAACCATGTTTGAAGTGTACCAGTTTTTAAGAGCAATTGGTAGCAGATACAACTTCACTACTGAGGATGAGATATTGGTACCTGTAGATATTGCAAGTCCTGATAACTTGGAGGAACTAATTGTAGCTCGAGAAGAAAATGAATGAAAAGGTATGTCAGATATATATAGGCCACATATATATATATACATATAAAATCAGTTTGAGCATGTAATTATGTATCTTACTTTATTGTCCCAAAATAAGTGTTAGTGTTATTATTTATATATAGTTTTGAGAATCTAGATACAGTTGTGTGCTATTGATATCAAAACAACAATTTAAGATTATCAAATCATGGATTATATGCATGGTTTACTTTGTTCTAATCCTTTTTTGGGTTAATCTGTTTCCTTGTTCTACCCTTTTGTATGCTGACATATATGGTGGAAACTCAAAGTAGTTTCTGAAAGAATTACAATTTTCTTAACTCTGTTCTCCTATGGAGGGTCCTCTTGTTAAACTTGTAATTCTTTTTGTTGATTTTTTTGGTTTGTTACTTTGCAATCATAGTATGTATTCAATATCTTTTCCAAAAGTTTCTGCAATCCATTTTGCTTTCTTGCATCTTAAGACTCAAGAGTATGCTCTGAGAACTGAGATGCAGTCCTGGGGAGAGCTCTGATTTGGCAGTGATCTTGGGATTTGAACAAGATTACGGTCCTGATGCCGAGGAGTGAGATTATCGGCGCAGGGGTTTATAGTTACCACGTGTCGAGAGGAGGGTTGTCCAAGTCGAGGGACGGATCGACCGGTCCACAAGCCCTCCCGTCTTGAGCTCTATTAAGAGCAAAGGGACTTAGGTTTGGTATGGTATTGTTGTGACTTTTTGAGAGCTATTAAGCTCTTTGGCCTCTCCAAAGTAGGTTTGGTAACATAATGCAAACGATTATCATTTGGTAAATATATTATACAGTTGTTCTAATTTCGAAGAATCTAAAGTGACTATTGAAGAGTAAAAATTGATTGAGCGCCGCCAAAACAGCCAAAATGTTGTCAATTTACACATTATTTTGTATACTGGTGTATTCATTATAATTATATGATTCATGTTGTGCATTTCTCTTATATTGATGTGCATCTCATTATATATAATGTGCATGCTAAGTGTTGTTTGTTGTGCACAATTGTGCACAATTGAAACACGACATTGTATACATTTGTTGGGTGCAGGAATTTTGTTTTACACCATATTTTGTGATAAAATCCTAAATAAATTTAGTATTGGGTATGCCCACTATTACAAATCATATTCCTATTTATAGACTAAGTGTCTCTGTCAGATTTTTACACATCATCTCGACAATTACATATATCCTACGGTGGTCACTGAACTTCTTATCTAAATAACCGTCGAAGTATCTGCTCCGTCTATTATGTCAAAATATAGTCGTTGTAATTTGATGAGAATCTTTCACATCATCCCACAGTTATTCGACTAATCCCTCCTTGTTACACGTGTCTCATGCAGCGCTCGAATTTTTGACACGTATCTCCTACTAATTCGAGACATCCTGTGTTGATCTTTTAACAACTTGTGTTTTATTTCGACAAGACCATCAAACTTCTTTTGTTTCAACTTATTGTTAGCATATTTCCATTCTTTATGTGTTGTCGAACACAACCTTGTTAGTTGAATTACTTCCTTCCTTCTCTAATAAGTGTCCATTTTGCACTTTTTGTTTTTTACTAATATTTGTCTATTTAAGAATTCTAGACAATATTAATTATTTTTTTCCATTAATACCCCTATAAGAGAGAGAAAACTAATATATAAATTAAATATGTGAGATAATATTAATAAGGGTAGTGATGTAAATTATACTAAATATTACCTACTTCCAAGATCATTCAATCATTTTCTTAATAAGTGTGAAAAGTAAAAAATTGACACTTATTAAAAAACGGAGGGAGTAATACTTATCAAATTTAGTGTCAACAAGGTATGAGTAAATTTCTTTTTAATTTGGTTTTCTTGAAAGATTTCTTTTCAACAAGCCTATCAAAGATTACTAATAACTTTAGAAAGAGAATAATCAAGCACTTGAAACAAATAATGTGAGAGGAAAATCAGAGTTATATAGTGGATATTCATATTCTCATCTATCTTTACTAAAAAGTCTCTATCGTGGTCGTGGATGTGGATAAAAGAAATGTTAAAAGGTTTTAATGAAAAATGGTTCCATTGTCCGGCTAAAATACCTTTTGAAAAGCAAATAGTGATTCATGTCAATTTATAATAAGTAATATTTATAGTACAATAAAAATATAATCAACTAGTATTCAATGTGTACTATATATAATACATAATATGTGTTATACGTACATGTATTATACATATAACACACATTACATATTAAGTATAGCATATGTTGGATATTAGTTGAATATATTTCTGTTATATAATAATGATTACCAATATATAATACAGAAAATATAAAAAACATCCTAAATGATGGTAATGATATATAATAATGTTATATAATAATGATTACCAATTGTATAATATTTATTTACATAATTGAATTTTAATATGCATAATATTCTTACTTTTAAATTTTTAAAATTCAACCATGAGTGTGAATATGAATATTGTATAAATGTTTTATAACTTTTATTGTATACTAATCGCTTTTTTTATAAATAAATGTGTGGGATTGAGTATTCACTATTCACTCACACAATAGATTATTCGTATAATTCACCGTAAATCTCATTGATTCCCACCCATCTATAATTAACCGATAATCAATGAGATACTTGTTGAGTATTTCTGTTATACGACAAACATTATTGCTAAACAAAACAACCCAAATCATATATATTTTTACACAAATGCTTGTGCAACATTTTTCCAGCCAAAACAGCCAACAAAACCCATTTTAGCACTTTTGGCCCAAATAGCATTATTAACCATGTGTTTTTTTCTCAATGAACTGAGTGATTTAGGCCCAATTTCCTATTGCTGGCGGTTTTGGCTGAATTTTTGTTTGCCGAAAGGAATTGAAAATGAAACAAGAATCTGTGTTCACTATCTATGGAGCGGAGTGACTAGGATTCCTAGCTTCCAGCTTTCTAAAAGCTATTTGAGTTTGCCTATTAGACCACAGCTTATATATAGGTTTTTATACCTAACATTTAAGCATGACTTAGGCCATGCTCATATTTTTATGTCAAACACATAGAAAAACTTTGCATTGAAACAATAAGGCACATATAAGACATTGTGGTGAATATAAAACAATGGAAGGAACCGTAACTGATATAACATTATTCGACTCAGAAAAACAACCTCATAAGAAATCCAAAATTAATCAATCTTTATAAGTTGTTCACCTTCTAGAAACAAAAAGGTACAAACTAAACAAAAAGATAATGGTGTCCTTCAATAAGAAGGAAACCAAAGCTTACATTCCAGTGAATGCCTTCTTCGCGCCGCTAGAAGATCCAGCTGGGATTACTTTCAGCACGTTGAACCTCACTGTCTTTGAGATTGGCCTAGACAGATGGGAAAACAAAATGTGATGATCAAACAGATATATCCAACAAGACATGGTGTAAACTAATAAGATCTTCAGATTAATACATTAAAAAGGGAAAGGTTTCTCCTATAAAATCTCACCTGCATTGCCCAATGATAATATGATCTCCCTCCTTCACACGGAAGCAAGGTGATATATGTGCGGCAATATTCGAATGCCTCTTCTCGTACCTAAATAGAATAAAACAAAACCAAAAAACTGGTTATATCTCACCCCAAGGACAACAAGCATACATATAAACATGGCACCAAAAGTAGGAAACAAGTGTGTTTACCTCTGATACTTCCTGATGAAGTGAAGATAATTCCTCCTAACAATGATAGTCCTTGTCATCTTAGCACTGTGGCATGTTCCGGCCAAGATGCGGCCTCGGATGGAAACATTGCCAGTGAAGGGGCATTTCTTGTCAATGTAGGTTCCTGAATTGGAAAATGAACAAATTGACAGTGACATTGGATTACATTTACAGGCAGAAGTGGTAATGATATACAAATGAGTAATGCTACATGCCATATACAATAATCCAACTTTTTAAAACTATTACTCCAATTTCTAAAATTTTGGATTAAGGTATAACATTAATAGTTTTAAAAAGTTTGATTATTGCAAATAGTGGCTGATGTTATGGTGTGCAAAAAGCATTTCTCTATGCAGATAAATGAAGATTAAGCCTCCACACAAGCAATGAATGCTGAGAACACTAGTGACCCAATAAATATTTCACAGACCAGAGATTTTCTAGTTTTAGCTGGATCTAACCAAACTAACTTAACAGGACACATGAGCATTATTCTGTTCCCTAGCTCAAATTGCTAAACAATAATTGGATGATAAAAATAAATATCACACACATGAATTCAGAATAAACATTTAAAAAAGAGAGACTGAGAATGAATGAATAATACCTTCAATGGCTTCTCTGGGGGTCTTAAATCCAAGGCCAATGGATTTCCAGAAGCGGTTACCGCCTTTTCCAGGCCTCTTTCCCTTCCCAGATTTCTTCGAGCTGAGACCAAACAAACAAACAAACCATTCAGAATTAACACCATAATCAAACCATTCTAAAAAAATTAATAAGAAAAAGGTGCAATTTTGATGCAGTAGCATACCTCAGAAACACTTTGGGTTGCTTGAGAAAAGCCTTCTCAGTCTAGAATCGATAATTTCATGCAAAAATTAAAAGCAAAAATAAATCAGTAGATGAATCAACCAACCAACCAAAGAAACAAGAAGTGAGAGCTATCGATAGAAACGAAATCGAGTAATAAAATAAACTGTAAAACAAAAACGGATCTGACATGAAGGGTTGCTTACTTGTTCAGCCATGGTGAAGGGAGTTCTGAGAAGGGGAGAAGGAAGGTAGTCGTAGCAGCAAAAACCCTAATTTCTAACCAACCTATGGCAATTGGAACCACAATGTGATTTTTATTTGAGAGGTTTTGTTCAGAGCCCAAAATATTAAAAGCTATTGACATAAAAACCTACCGTGGATCTCACACTTTCTTTTCAGAAAACGGAACTAAAGCCCAGTTAGTTTTTTTTTTTTTTCCTTCTCTTTTAGGCTTCATTTCATAAAATATATAGGAAAGTAATACAAAGATATATCTATACTATATATAAATCTATACTATATATAAAAAGAGAATACAAAAATAACTACTCTTTTGGTGTCCATACTCATTTGGGTAGTTATATTTTGAATTCTAAAATTAAAATTACAAAATAATCATATCTATTTTCATGTTATTTTTTTTTACTCTTTTTTTTTTTTAATTTTTTCTCCATTTTATACAATAAATTTAAAAAACAAATAATATGACTCGAAAAAAATGCGACTTGACGGGAACGAAGTGCCCGACAAGACACTAGTATATATAAAGTACATATCAAGTGAGTGGGACAAATGCAAGGTATTCTCTATATCAAATGTTCATGTTTACTCGATCAGTCACTATTATAAGGGAAATATTTGGGGCACAACAAAAAATCAGCCAAAACAGCCAACAAGTTATGAATAACATATATAATATAAAATGCACAACGTATATCACCTATTGTGCACAACATATATCACATGTTGCAACATCATTTTTCTTTGCAATATGTGATATATGTTGTGCACATCATGTAATATATGATGTGCAAACCATGTAATATTCGTTGTGCAATTTATATTATATATGTTGTGCACAACTTGTTGACTGTTTTGACTGATTTTTTTGTTATTCCTCTAGCAATATGCTCCTATTATAAAATTATGATTGAAAAAATAATAGATATTGATAAAAATAAAATTTATGCTAAAATTATATTGATTAACAAATATGTATATCTATTGAATTTTATTAGAATATAATTGATAGTAATATATTAGAACTAAAATTATATTTGAAAAAGATATTTATATTAATTATTAAAATAATATTATTTAAAATATAAAAAGAAAATATATAAAATTATACCTGTTAAAACAATTAAAAATAAGAATTTTGTCTTAAGTATTCTACCTCATTAAAAAATATATAATTCAGAATGCTATTTAAAAAAAATATTAAAATATATATTCGTCCGTGTTCGTCCTCATGACTGTTCAAGTAACATTTCTGAGCTGAAGCCCCGAAATGTACAGAGGTCGCGCCGTCGCTTTGTCCACTCTCTCTTCCATTCTGAGAAGTAAGCAAACCCTTTCTTCACTTCTACCGAACAAGGAACCCTATCTTCTCTTGCCTTCTCACCCTAGTCGTGTTGTGCCTCCTCTCGTCAAGTTTCCTCATATTGGGGAAGATGCTCTGCTTTTTCTGAGGATGGATAGAAAGTTATTTGGGATCAAAATCAGGGAATTGGTGGAATTGGGCAAGGAGGAGAAGAAGGAGAATAAGGATTGGGAATCTCTACCTTCACCTCCGTTTGATTTCTGCACAGAAATTCCAGGTGATGGTGGTGATGATGATCATGATGATTATATAGGTATTTCGCCACATCATTTCGTTTTTGATTCCAAGCTTTATTTGGCCAGAGGAGGTCTATTTGGCTTCTTCAAACAACTCAAATATCTTAACGAAGAATACGAAGCTCCTCCTCCTGATAATGGCGGCATCCCTTGCTGCAAAATCTATGAATTTTGCATAAACAACAAAAAATTGTCGCCTGCTGATTCAATTCCTCCACTCCCAACTCCTTATAGGCCCAATTTTCTCGGAAACATTGACAATGATCATGTTTACTGCCTCGTGTACTAAGGCTTCAAGGAACGGCCAGAATGGGAGGGTCTTTGGGTTCTATCTAATTCCACGCCGAGGATGTGGAAACGCCTGCCTAGTCCTCCTTTTCTCGATTGCTCAGAATTAGACAAATGCTGTTTCGTTTCCCAAGGTAAGCTCTTCTTCTACTACGGAAAATGCAATATGGTATCCTTCAACCCCACAATTACCAAATGAACGCACCTAGAACAAGATGTGTTGGACTCTTTTCCGATGGATGAGTCATTAGGGTTTTATGGTTTTCCATCCGTCACGGTTTCGCCGCTTAACAACAATCGCCCCCTCGCGCTTTCATGCCTGACCGATCATATTGATGAATACCTAATTGAACCTGGTTACGAATTAGGGGTCTGTAAAGCGGGGCCTATAAAAGTAGCTCCTTACTTAATGAACGAGAAAAATGGTGTGGGGTTTCGGTATCGACCGCTGTACGAGTGTTTTGATGGAGTTCCTCCTCACTGCAAAAGTTATGAATGGCTCGCTGACCTTGGCAACGGCATGGTATGTGCACTGCATTATTCCGGTACACCTTACCATGATAATTTTCGCAGCCCTATCCTTTTCGTGTCTATCTTCACCATCAGTGAGAAAGAGGGAGAGGAGTTATCTGTTGATGTAGTTGCAAAACGCTCCTTTACACTGAAGGAGTGCGGGTTTGCAAGTTACGTGAAACCCTTTGTGTTGTTGATACCCACCACTTGATTTCTAAGGTAATCCTCACACTGAAAGCAATTAATCAGGTAATGCTATATTGACTCTCCAGAGAAGTGTCCCATGTGAATTTTCGAATAAAATTTGACATAAGGATCATTATTTTTGCATCACACGATATCACTATTTTGCATCAAAATATGGATGTCTATCCCATACACTCCATATGGATGTCTATCCCATACACTCCATATGGATGTCAATGTATCATTTTTCATTAATTAATATACTTGTTTCAAAGGTAATGCAGCAGCAGCATACACTTGATTATTGATAAAAATTTAAAGAGATTTTAGTTATAGCTGATATCACCAATAGCATTTTTATCACTGTGAACTAGTTTCTTTTTGTTGAGTTAGAGAAGGGGTATGATCATTATTGTTGCCTATATAAATTTAACAATAATACTTGGTTGCTGAAAGAGGTTAATTTGGCAAAAAAAGAACTTTTTTTAAAAGAGGTTAATTTTTAGTAAATTGAGTGATTGTAATCCTAACTCTATATATTGGTTGATTTTTAATTGTGTAAATAACAACATTTTAAATTTAAAGTAGGTAGTAGAGCTAGATTTTTATAATATGATTAACCTTATTATCATTGTTATACACCTGTTGATTTTTGCAGGTTTTGGTTTGACCAACTCATGTTAAACTGAAGCATATTTAGTAATTGAATATGTACCGGGCATTTATGTGCTTAATTAGGAACCAGGTTATAATGTTTATTTATTTGCTTTGTTATTGCTTATCTTTGTAAGACTAGTACATTTTTTCTAGTTGGTAACAAAACTGGGCATTTACTTTGGATGGTGTTTATGAGTTGAAAAATACCCCTTTGTTCCTGCAGAAGCTGTCTGGAGGAAGCCCTTAACACACATGAAGGCATGAAGCAACCAACCATAGTGTGAATTAATTACATTTGCAATCTCTCCCATCAAAGGAGGAATAAATTGGCAAACGGGAAAAATCCCCCATTTTGACAATTGAAATTGACCATTTCAATTCCATTATCCAACCTCTTCTTTTCTCACAAATTTAATCATTTATTCTTGAGAAATAAATTTTATTAACCTTTACTGTTCTGTTTATTAACAAACATTTCATTTATTATTATTAAATAAAATGTGAGTTTTACTTTAATATGATTATGAAATAAGAAAATTTTAATAAATAATAGAAAAACTGTCATATCAGCCAATTAGATCGTTTGACAACTTTTTAATAAAAAAAAAAGAACTCCTTTTAATAAAGTGATTATGTCCTAGAAATTTAAATTTTTTTGAGCTATACTTTCATAATAATCAGTGATAAAATATAAGATTTTATATTGTTGTTAACTTTAGATAACTTTATGTTATATTTTGGTTAATATTACTTGTTATGAAAATATATGTTGTAAAATACTTACCAAAAAAATATGTTGTAAAATACTTATGATTTTTGCTTGTTACTTATAGAATTGGATATCTTTATTATTATATATAAATATTCAAACATTTCATGTTAAATTAAATCAGATTGACTTGATATGACATAACCCTTACTCATGTTATTATCGAGCTGTATTTGGGTTTCAACTTTCATGAATTGACTCGGCCTAAATTAAAATTAGGTCAGGATTTAGAATTAGTCCAATCCGACTTATCATTTATATATCCTTAAGATGCTTAAATTAAATAAAGACTTTCAATCTTTTAAATGATTATATATATATATATATATAAGTTTAATTTTAATAAATAATAATGTAAATTTTCTTACACAATAATCTAATTATATTTCTCAACTCGCATAAGTTCATGACTTTTTAAGTAATAGAATTGAGAATTAATTTCTTATACTAATGTATTAATATATAATTAAAGGAAATTATTTTTGTACAACATAAAATTAATCACCATATCCAATAATATATTTTTTTAAAATTATTAATACAATTTCTAATATTATACATTAATTCAACATTTTGAAAAGCTCGATAATATTTTAAAAAGTTGAAATATTACAAATGACGGCTGATAGTGACTAATTTTATAATGTATGTGTAACATTACTCATAATTGAATATATATGTAGAAAAAGTCTAAAAAAATTTTCAAAGTAGTATTTACGTAGATAAATACCCAAATTTGTCCTTGAACCTTTTTTAAGTGCCGACATTTGTCCCTAAAAAATTTTAATTCGGTCCCGCAGTCCTTGAATTTACATTTCATAAGACACATAAGTCACTTTGTTAACTCTCCCGTTAATGACTTATGGAATAGTCATACATGACAATTAAATTTGCCACTTAGTCTTAATGTGCCACATCACCAATAAATTCTAAAATAGGGACATATTAGTTCTTGACTCTAAGACATAAACAACATTATTTTTTTTTTCTCCAAATTATCTTATAGTTTTCCCTTTCGAAACCTAACATTTTTCATTCTATGAATTGCTTCTCCTAATCAAGCATTAAGAGATGATGTTTCAAGGCAAAAGCAACCACTTCAACCCCAATGAAAATCGCCCCGAGAAAGAGGAATGGAAGTGAAGGCTATGGTGGCAGTGGAAGTGTAAAATATTATAATTTGGAGCTGTGAAAAACACTTCTAATCAAATAATAAAATAACACTGTCTCATCATTTCTTGAAATAAGAGGTTGGGATAAACTTAAAACCCCTAATACCTTCATCACTCATGCCTCCATTATCCATTTCGTCAGCATATTTAATTGAATATATTTATAAAAGTGGTGGCCTCACTATGAGTATCTTAGGCCTGATGAAGTGTTTGGGTTGCACAACATCAGTTGGTAATGGAGGATCTTATATCAAAAAACAGATAGATCAGTCCCTAAATAATTTAAAAAGACTCAGGTCAGTCCTTAAGCTACTTAATCTCAAAACAAAATGAATTCAATCAAACGAGGATAACCTTAACAGATTAATAACATTAATGCAATTAAATAAGAGCATAATAGCTAAATCCTACATTCACATAGTACAATGAAATCAACACATACAAAATTTAATATGATTTTACAATCCTATAACATAACCAAATCAACACACACATAATCTAATACTACTACCTGTGTTTTAGATGCTACCTGTGTTTTAGATGCTAATTGAGGGACTTGCATTTCCTCTTAGTTGTTACTTGTTTTCTTTTATTTTCCTCTTCTCTTTGTAAATGTAGGTTTTTCTTTGACTATCCCTTGCATGTTTGATGATGTGGGAGACTTGGACGGGGAGGATTTATGAGTTGAGAGGGGAAAAATATGTGTTTATGATTTAACTGTAAATAAAGAGATCCACTAAGGGTAAAATAGGAATTAAGATGGAGGAACAAGAAATAAAAGACACATTTTTATGATAGCATAAACGACGACATTTTGTGTTTATTGTTAGGAACTAATTTGCCCATTTTGATTTTTTCACTAATGACATGACACATAATGACTACGTGTCAAATTTAATTGTCTATGTTCATAATGAATTAAATTTTTTCAAAAATAAAAGTGGGTTCTTAAAAATAGTTTAGGAATAGATTTGAGTATTTAGTCTAAAAATTCTGAATGATAAGAACAAAAACAAAGGAAAGGATAAATGAAGGACTAAAATTTAAAAACAAAAAGTAGAGGGTCTAAAAAGATAATTTTCGTTTTTCTCGTTTTCTTCCTAACTAGTTTTTTTGGCTAAAATACATAAATAATAGGAGAGAGGGAGTTTATTCCCGGTATACACTGAGTGAAATTTTTTTTCGAATTCCCGCCTATACAAAATCGACAGCCACCCGATTTACATCACTGCAAAATCGGCAGACACTGTGCCGATTTTCCTATGTAAAATTGGCATGGAGTGTGCCGATTTGCTTAAATTGAATTGGACAGAAATTGGAAACAGTGAAATTGACGTACTAGAAAAAATAATTCATCCATCTTTCAAGCCATGCCTTCGTGCCTTTTCACGCAAAGGGCCATTTCCCATCTTGATTGGGGAAAGGTGTTTATCTTATTAATTAAGTGGTAATTTATAATTATAAAACGATAGTATATTCTCTATTATGTTTAATTTATTTATTTTTCTAAAATTTTCACACACCTCTATATATATATATATATATATATATATATATATATATATATATATATATATACTATTATAATTTGTTGACAATTAAAATAAAAGAGAGTAATTTATGAATTTAATTTTTATTCATTGTGTACTATATTTTGACATATTTATTAAATTATGTGTTGTCACATCAATTATGAAATAAAATATTTTTATACTATCAGTACATCAAAATTAAAGTTATATAGTTTACAATTGTTAGTTATAGCATATGAAAAGATTCATGGTACATTAGAGATTTATTTGTAAGATAGTAGAACAATAAATAGAAGAGTATTGTTAGAGGTATAACAAAAAAATCAGCCAAAATAGTCAACAAATAAGAATTTGGACCATAATCATCCAACTCATTAAGAATATACTCATGATTAAAAGTATTATTTGGATCATAAAATATTAAATGGACATTGTTAGCTGTGTTGGCTAATTTTTTATTGTGTCCAACGCATTTATATAAATAGGAAAAAGAAAAGGAGGAGAGGGGCATTGATTGGACGCAGTTGTTGCCAACCAATGGAGAATCTTTGCAACAAGTAAGTATGAGAGTGTAAGCCGAGACCAGCACAAACACAAACACATACTTTTTGGTTATTTTTTTTTTTCTTGTATGTCAATTTCACTGTTTCCAATTTCAACTGCAGATGTTCAATTCAATTTAAGCAAATCGGCACACTGTATGCCGATTTTACATAGGGAAATCGGCACGGTGTCTGTCGATTTTGTAGTGATGTAAATCGGTACAGTGCCTGCGAATTTTGTATAAATGAAAATTCGAAAAAAATTTTCACTCAGTGTATACAGAGAACAAACTCTCTCTCCTGTTATTTATGTATTTTAGCAAGAGCTTTTTCCTATTCGGTGGCGTTTTCTTCCTCGTAATTTTTCTTAAAAAAAAAAAAAAGTCTCATTTTCCCATTTATATTTCTATTCCCTTTGACTTGTGCCACAACAGAAACCCAATTTCTCCATTCATCTCTCTCGTTCCTCTCATATATAATATTTGGGTTTTCATTCTTTCTCCGTCTCAATATTTTTGTTAGAACTTCAATTTTTTCCTTTTGAGCTCCAATTCATAACTAAGTTGGTTTTGCTAACATTGTACTTTCTGTCGGTGAGATCCTGCTTCTGATTCTGATTCTCGTTCTTTATATAATTTCTATTACATGTTTTTTTTGCTGTTCCGTAATTTAGCAGTTACATGTTAAATTTTGTTTTTTTCATTCTGTTATGCTGTGTGTGAAGAAATTTGAAAAAAAAAAAATTGAGCATTATTGCAGTTCATAAATCTCTTGGAATCGTTTTGAGGGAGCTTATATGTTGATAGTATGACTTAGTGGTGCATTCGTCATGATTCATTACTTTGTAATTGTGATGTTTCTTTTTGTTTGGCATTTTTCTTTTTGTGATTGCTAGTGTGGTGAAACATATGAAATTTGAAAATTTTGAGAGTTTGGTATGTTGCTAATTGGATGGTTCCACAATCTTCTCTTGGATGTGAGAGTATTACATTGGACAGCTATATCATGGTTGGGTTTTGTAATTGTTCTTTTTTGTTTAGGATAAGTTTTATTGAGTTTAAATTTGATATGTTGATGATAAAAAATAGAAAAATTTATATATTGTCATCCAATCAGAATCTTTCACTTGTATGACTTTTCAAGTAGTGAACAAGAGAGTCAACTATTATGTTTGATGCGACAATACATGATTGGATGATTGTGTAGAAAACTTTTATGCTGTTACTGTATAGAGATTAAATTCATTTTTATTTGCTACTCTTGCTGTTATAAGATCATTTTTCAGTATGTTGTGCTGTCATATATATTGCATTTAGGTTTGCTAGTTATATGAGAAGCATAATATTATCAATTGATAAATTTGCTTTTTGGGCTGTCATAAGTTGCTGAGTCCTCCTTGGTATTTGTTTCTTGTTGAAAATCATTTCCTGGAAAGAATCCGATCATACACAAAACATTGATTTGGACCTCAATAAGGGGATCAAATGAGAAAAAATGCAGGATTTATTCTTTATAATGAAAATAATCGACCTTGGTGCGATTGCAGGTTATTTTGAAGAGGAACCTGTGCATGCTAATCTATGTCTCCTGTTAAAAATTCTTCACAAGGGCTTAAAACTGATGGGATTCAGAGTCAAGGCTCTGAGATTCTAGGCAGGTAAGATATATAACATCAGGGCATCTTGATTTTATTTTTATTCTGTTTAACTATTATTTGGGAAGAGAGGGGGGGGGGGGGGGGATTCTTACTTTTTAGTTTTTAGCACTGGTTTTAAAAATGTGTAGTACAAGTAGTTTTGGTAGCTATATTAGGATGCATGATGATATATTAGGATGCAAAAGAGGATAAGGCATCCCAGCAAAGAAACCAAAAAATTGACAACCAAATCCTAAGTTGATAAACCATCTGACCAATCCCATTGTTTGTAAATAGATCATGAGTAGTGCACCAAAGAGATGCCAAGAGTGTAAGCCTATCCCACACAGTCTTCGATAGACTATCACAAGAGTATAGAACCAAAGTGATGACGAAAAGAGTAATCATTCCTATCCCAAATAAAGTCTGATAAAAAAGAAATCATTGAAGCTTTTAGTATTCCTTTCCAACTAGATAGACCAAAGCACAATATAAATCGAGCACTACCACAAGATCTTTCCTTACTTACGAGAGCCAAAACTTTTGAACCTAGTGAGGAGAATATGGTATAAATCTATAGTGTAAAGCTGTGACTCTCCAAATTCTCATGAGAAAATTCTGGTCTTTGATATGTTTTTCTTCCCTTGGATGCATTTGGTATTTTTCATCAATGTTGAAACAATCTGTATGCATCTTCAAGTTGTGATGTGATTAATTTGTTTTTGTATCCATCATAGGAACAATTTTGACTCGCAGTTGGCTCAAAGAAATTTCAAAAGCAATGATGCACTCAATCACCTACAGGACCGAGACGCACTGGTAACGAAGTTTGATAGTTTTTGTGTAGGGCATTTTGAAATGTGAAAAATTTGCTAGAAGATCCAACAATGCATTTTTACACTTAATTATTTAATGTGAAGGAACTTTATTCCCGAGCCAGGGTGCAAGAGGAGGAGATCCTCTCACTTCGTGAACAGATTGCTATTGCTTGTGTGAAGGTATTGAATATACACAGGTATGCGATTTACATCTTAATCTTCTATACTCTATGAAATTAACTGAATTTAATGGAGGCAGGAACTGCAGCTGTTGAATGAGAAATGCATACTAGAGAGGCAATTCTCTGAACTGAGAATGGTTGGTCAATGTCTTTTTTAGCTGTGGTTGTCTTTTTGCATTTTACTAAATGATTTCAATTCTAAATTAACGTTTCATATTTTACTCAATAGGCAGTTGATGAAAAGCAAAATGAAGCCATTACATCTGCATCAAATGAGTTGGCTAGAAGAAAAGGTTATCTTGAAGAAAATTTAAAACTTGCTCATGATTTGAAAGTAAGTCTAGTCTATTTTACCTGTTTAATTTCTTTATTTGGATACTTTTATGGTAGCCTTTTAGTTAGGTTGATAGAATATTGCAGTCACCTAGATCATTGTAGTTGTTGAAATGATCACAGTAAATAATAAAGTATTGGCATGTTAGGAACATAGCATTGGAAATAATAAGAATCATGGCATTGGAACAATAAAATTCGAAGGAAGTAACTTAAGTCTTTATTTTCATTCTTGAAAAAAAAATTTGACCACGTCACATATATAAATAGGGTTATGCCAAGGGCATTGGTTACGGTACTATAAGAAAGTTTCAAAGGTTTTTTTGGACCCCATATAGAAAATACTTATTCCCAATGCAAAACTTTCTTATCTTTACTCCTTATCAAAAGGCACTGGTTAGAGAAATCCATATGCTAAGTGCAAAACCACTCAAGCAGTTCAGCTATACTGGTGCTTCACTTTTCTCCTTCAACATGTGTGGTACCATCCTCATGAACTGTTCCATCACTGTTTCACTACTGAGTCCCCGCCTTCTGGCCATCAAAACCATGGGCTTTCTTCACTAGCTTCACTTTTTCCTCCATTCTTTTCCTGGTCATCTTCATGTAATCTCCTTGACCATTTGTTCTCCTTCAAACTGCATCTTCCACCACTAATGGCAACTTTCTAGCAACATTTCCAGTTGAGGCCTAGTTTGTTCCCATTGTGTTCTGGCAGAGTCCCAGCCTGGCTCTAGAGGGTGGGCCTTGGTGGAATAGGAAGGTTGCTTTATCGTGAACTTGATGCCACTAATTCAAGTCCTAGAAAGACTGCGTACGTTAACCTCTTCCAAACCCCACTCAGCAGGAGCCTTGTGCATTGGGCCACCCTTTTAGTCCTAGCCTAATGTTGTTTTGTTATGGAAGTCCTGGTCTTGCCCCATTTTGTTCTACGAATTCCAGTCTTGCCCCTTGTTCTAGAAGTCCAAGTCTGACCCGGTTAAGTTGAATTGTTTCAGTTCAGTCCAATCTCTCCAACATTCTGAAATTGACTGGTGAGTTGTGTTATAAGGAGTTTATTTTATATTTACTTATTGTTAAGAGTTTAATTGAAAAAAACTCAAAGCTATGAAACCTTTAGCTTGAAGGGAAGAATTAGAAATAAAGTATCTTCCACTAATTGCTCTACTGTTTCGATAGTGCAATATAATGTTGCATATTATATTATGATTTGTTTTTTTATTTGATTAGGATTAGAACTTGACCACTGTTATGAATGGGCATTGGTATTTTGTATTTTGTATCACATCACTATATATCATATCACAACATATCAATATATTATCTTATTATTCAGTGACTTCATTCTCGTTTCTTCCTTTTGAAGTTTCATATGATTTAGCTTCTGTTTGACAAAATAAGCTGTGTACTGCATGCATTTGTTTTTAATATTTTTTTCCCTCCATAATCAGTTATTTGGTGCTTTGTACTTATGGTTGCTGCTTCTGATATACATCATTAATCTAGGCTGTGGAGGACGAAAGATATATTTTCATGTCATCTATGCTGGGATTGCTGGCAGAATATGGGCTGTGGCCTCGTGTTATGAATGCCTCTGCAATCTCTAACGGCATAAAGGTTTGAAGAATATAATGCTTGATTAATAACAGCTTAAAATTTTATACACGGATACTTGCTATGTACTGCACTGGTCACATGTATTCTAATTTCTTAAGTGATCCTTCAATGCCAATTTTTGTTTAAATTTCAAACAAATTCAAGGGCACATCTTAAACAAACTTCAATAATTCTGAAATATAGTTAATTTACTGTCCATATTTTTTAATGAATTAGAGCCCCTTTTTCATTTTCTTGATTCTTCCTTTTCTTTTTTTCCAATATCCCTGATACAAGAAATTGAAGTCCTTACTCCTCATGTTTTCTGATGTGAAACTTATTTTCAGTTCTTGACATCTTCTCCTGACACTGAAAGATAAACCATGTAACTTGATCTTCAGTGTTCTGTTCATGTTGTAACTTATTCTTGTGTATTTGTCTATTTCCAGAATTTACATGATCAATTACAATGGAGGATTCGAAGTTCACATGTAAGTTTTCTACACTTATGGTGCACATTTAGGAGTCAGTAATGCCTTTTCAGCATTATTTGTATCAGCGTTG
The DNA here is from genome assembly GCA_013621005.1 of Aeschynomene evenia. Lineage (NCBI taxonomy): Eukaryota > Viridiplantae > Streptophyta > Magnoliopsida > Fabales > Fabaceae > Aeschynomene > Aeschynomene evenia. Next base: position 3,561,521 of record CM024271.1, read on the forward strand.
TCGCAAAACATTTTTGTGCCACAGAAATCTATTCCATAAAAATTACAATTCCACATGCTTGTATGTTCATTGTAAACAAATTGATGCTGGAGATTCTATACACAAAACATTGTTGAGTTTTCTATCATTATTTTGTTCTTTACTTATTTCTGGCAGTCAAACTGTCATGGAGGTTTTGGCACATGCATCAGTGTTATTATTTATAGGTAGTTTAGTCTCCCATTAAGCTCTATGTTTGTGGTCATTAGATGTATGGTTCCTGATTTCTTGATGCCCCCTTTATTCATTGGCATGGTTGATCTAATAATACGGTTCTTTCTGGTGAAATGCTTCATGTTTTGTTTCCAAGTGAAGTCTCTATTTTTTGTTTGATATGTTGTTGTTGCAGTCAATATTGAATGCTTGTTTTATTATAGTGAAAATTTAGTCAATACTTCTTTGACAGGATAGAATTGGAGAGTTAAATTCTGTGCTCAAAAGTCATGGTGACAATGGTGATCAAAATAATCATGTTGTTGAAAGTCCAGGTTCCGGAAATTTGACAAGTCACGCTCCTAATAAGTTCATGGTACTATTGTCATGTGTTCTTCTTTAATGCTATATCCTTACTTTTTCTCTGTTCCATCATCATCGATTATGTTTATTTTTCATCAATTACAATTTGACTTTACATTTCAGATTCAGCATAACTTCCCCCAGCAAAATTCTTTTATGAATGACCAAAATCATCAACCAGTGAGCGAAATGCCTGGATCCATGCACCCTGTTCTTAATGGTGATGCAAACTGGTCATCCAATAGGGCCAATTATAGGGTGTTTCCTAAGGCTGATAGGTTGGTGTTGTTTGATCACTTCTATTTTTCAATGTTAATATGCCTGATCCATCCTTAGTTAGGAAACTGTTTAGCATGATATCTTCAGGCACGATTATGCAGTTTGAAAACATGCATCATCTTATGTTTTTTATTTTTTTGGATAAAAACATCATCTTCTTAGGTTGTTCTTTATGTGTTGCATACTTGCATCTACTCTAGACTTGATATAAGTTCTTTCTTTCTGTTTTCCTTTCCCTATGGCATTCTGCTCATGGTTTATTTAGGGGCGTTTCCTTGCCAGATGAGCAGAGAGATTGACTTCTTGGTTACATGATTCAGTCTCATTGATTTCTCTTTTTATTGTCTTCTTGTTAGGATGTCTTATTTTCATTCTTTTCTCTCCTTCCTTAATAATGCTTCTTTTACCATCCAACTGAAAAAAAAAAAAGAGAGGAGATCCTTTCCCTGATCAAAAGTTAAAATGAAACCGATGATGAATAAACTTAGGTTTAATTATTCTGTTAATCCCCATAATTCCACTCAATTGTCAATTAGGTCCCTATAGTTCAAGGTTTTCATTAAGTCCTTACAATATAAAATAATTTGCAATTAAGTCCTGGACTCTTGGTTATTAATAACTGTTACAAAAATTTGATCTTAACTAGAATATTCAGTTAATATTCCACCTCCTCCTTCTCCACCACCTACCTCTCTTCCTTTTTCAAAAGCATCAAACCTAGGACACTGCTCACTGAATATTCCTTCTTCATCCTTCTCAGCAAGGTTTCTTCTTTGTTCCCCAACAACACTTTTAGGCTGCATTAAAGGAAGTAGCAAGCACAAGTTTCTGAGAATGGTTACCCGCTCCGTTATTAAAAAACATGGGAATGAATTGCAAGGACCAGTTCGGGAAAAGCTGGACCTTCTGTTACTCTTATTGGCACATGGGAAATCTGAGTTCTGAGTAGACAGATAAAACCCAAACTACACTCCTTCCTACAAAAACAAAACCCACATTTCTCCCAATTCATAGGAAGCTACCCTCTCTCTAGTCTCCATGCTTCAATTACTTTATCATTTGCATGTCTTCCGTGACAATTCTAAACTGAATATGTCATCACTATTTTTCATATTTTAACAGATAAACATGTAAAATGGAAATGAAATGGTTGAGTTTTGATACAACCATTAATTAATGAGAAGGTGAATGCAATTGAGACTTAATGAAGAAAGAGAAAGAGACCTGCAAGAGGAAGAAATCAGGATTGTAGGACAAACGTTGATGCTGCTGTGTAGGACAAGGAAGAGGTGCAAGATAGTACTTTCTCATCCTCCTCACACCCACACCCACACTGTCACTGTTCCCATGGCTTTAGCCACTGCTGTTGTTGTTATTGTTATTATTATTCCCATCATCACTACTTCCACCTTCATTTCTCCTCCTCCTCTAGCTCACGAAGAAACGGTTAGGGTGGATGTGGTGCCTCTGGAACAAGACAATGTCGCCAACTTCGAGTTGCTTCTCCTTGATGTAATGGGTTCAAGACATTGTTCTGACTGCTGTGCCAGTAGGAGTAACAGTCGTTCTAGCATTTCTCAGACCCGGCCTTCCCAATGGGTCTGGTCATGGCCATTCAACATTTGGGCTACCTGTTTCGTATTGGTAAGGTAACTTGAATATTTAGAGCCATTGTTTTTGAAGAAGGAAAAGAGGTGGGTGGTGGAGGAGGATTATGGTAGAGGAAAATGGGAAAGGGGGAGAAGGAGAAGAAGAATATTATGTTTGTAATTAAAATTTTTCTGATTTTTAAATGTTAGGGACCACATTACTAAAAGAAAAAATTATATTTTAGGAACTAGATTGAAAACTTTTAAATTATAGGGACCTAATTGAAAGTTGATTAAATCAATATGGACTAACAAAATAATTAAACCGTAAATTTATGATGGTGATTTAGCTTAATGTGATGGGAAATATTTACTTCTATGTGATGGAATTTATTATATGTGCACTTTCGACACATACACATGCACATGCACATGCATATGCACATTCACACACAGAAAAAAGTCTCGTCTTTTGTCATACATTCTGGTCTTTTGGATTTCTTGCTTTTTTAAAAGAAAAAGAAAAACAAGACATAAATCTTGTCAAGAATCACATTAGAGATTGTGATTCACCATTTCAGGATGTATGGCATAATTCCGGCAATTCCATCCCCCATTCTGGCATGATTGTGATAGGCCTTCTGATTTTAACCACACACCATATGAATCATGAGGAATTGTCACTCACAAATCATGCTTGTACAATTCGATGACCACGATGCTGACTAGCATAATTTGTTTCGTACATATATACTTTTTTTTTTAAATTTTATTTATAATTTCGTACATATCTACTTATCAATTAAAGTTTGAAGCAATTTCTGCAGGGAGGTATCTTCTTTTCCAAATAGTTCGATTGATAGAATTGGAGACAGAAGCAGAGAAAGTGCATTTATCAACGAAAAGTTGTCTCAACATCCACCTGAACACGATGAAACTGCTTCTTCTGTTTCTGAGGGTAATTTGTGTTTTCACTATGATAATAGATAAAATAGATAGTATATCCATTTACGCTAACAAATTGTCTTTTACCAGATGGCCCTGGCATTGAGAATTTTCAAATTATCGGCGATGCTGTTCCTGGAGAAAAATTACTTGGATGTGGATATCCAGTCCGTGGAACTTCTCTTTGTATGTTTCAGGTGAAATTTATTTTCATTCATATATATTTTAGCATATCATCCTTTATTGTCTTTCATATTTTTTTATTAATGATATCAGCATAACTCTTGGCTTCATGTCAGTGGGTCCGGCATCTTCAGGATGGTACTAGGCATTACATTGAAGGTGTGCTGACTTTTAATTAAGAGCTTTTTTTTTCTTGGTAATTTTATGCCCTGATAGAAGTTCAACATAATATGCATGTTTCTTTGGTATGTTTGTCTTGGTTCAGGAGCCACAAATCCAGAGTATATTGTTACAGCTGATGATGTTGATAAACTAATAGCCGTTGAGTGTATTCCAATGGATGATAAAGGCCGTCAGGTTTGACATGAATTAGTTATAAATTAATTGTGATGCCTGTCATATATGTTTTATACCATTTGTGATATTCGATTAGATTATGGCCTTATTTATGGATGTCATGTGCCTATATGTGCACAGGATTTGATGCTTTCACTCAAGATAAATCAGCAATGGAAGTTATATCAATTGCTTTTGTTATGAAATATGATACACTGTCATATGTAGTGGGATAAGACCTTGTTGAAGGTGTTGCAAAAATTAAACACATTATGTTTGTACTGATTTTATCTTCACTGCTAAAATAGTATTGTTGTCAGTCAATTTCTGGCCTTACTGAGGAAAGAAAATTGAAATGTAGTCTACATTTTAAAAATAATTTAATGGATCATTGGGCTTTGACCCACATCACATGTGAACTGCTGTCTGTGTTTAATCCTGTTTAGGTGATTAGTTTGGGAGTTACTCCTGCATTGCATTTGTATTTTTTTATTTTACACCAAACTCTTCAGATTTTGTAAACCAACAGACGCAAACTGCGATTTATGGAGTGATAACATGCATCAATTCCTATTACACAAATTCTACGCAAAATATGATTTTCGGTCCCTTATCTTCACTCATTTTTTTGATTTGGTTCGCTACCTTTTATTGTTCTTAATTTGATCCCTTATGTTTCAAATTGTTTTCTAGTTTGGTCTCAAATCATTGTTCTGTCACATAATTGACACATGGATGATGTGGCAAAAACAGTGATGACGTGGCACAAATGTGGATCTAATGTGGAAGGTGCCACGGCAACATTAATAATGAGTTAGACCAAATTGAAAACCATCTGAAACATTAGTAACCAAATTGCAAAATTAAGTAAAGATAAGAGACAAAAAAAACCTATTTCGTGCCAGTATTTCATAGGCAAATGAAGAAAATAGAGGGTATATGTCATTAGAAATCCATTGACTGGTGTGTGATCCCCATTAGTACCATGTGGACGATGTTTATAACAAGTTGAGCATGATTAACATCTGTTCTCTGAATGGAGGTTGTCTATTGATATATTACTATGTGGTTTATTTCTGGCTCGTGCTCATATCAATGTTTTTCCTGATTTCGCTTTTTTTTGTGTGTTAAATTTGTTCTTTGTCAGGGGGAATTAGTAAGGCTTTTTGCCAATGATCAGAACAAAATAAGATGTGGTAAGTTTAGTTAGTTTTGAATCTGGAAGACTATTTAATTGCGAAGTTTGTTCTTCTAGTTGTTACCAAGATATATTATAATGGTGGAGATTAAATTGTGTGTTAGGAGGAACCTACACATTATTGAGTATAATAACGGATAAAGGTGGAAATAGATAGAGAGCATTGGGGAGTAGTGGAGGGGAGTGGGGAGGTGTAAATTGTAACCAATTCTGCTGAGTAGGCATGAATGTACGGTGAGAGGCTATTTGTATGAGAGAGGGGCGTGAGATAAGCCATTCAGGCATTCATTTGGGAAATATAGGCTATGGCATTGGGCTGCTTAGTGCTCCAAATTGGTTTTCTCCGTTTCTGCAATAATTACCATTTTCTTCTTCTTACTAATATAAGATATCAGCATTAGGGTGTGAACATTCCACACTTCTTCTGTGGCTTTCTAATATTTTCTCATTATGGTCTTCTGTTGGATACTTCTAGACCCAGAAATGCAACAAGAGATTGACACACATCTGTCTAAAGGACAAGCAACATTCAGCATTTTACTTCTGGTAGGTCTGATGTTATTTTGAAAATACATTTATGTTCAGATCATGTTTTATATATTTATGCATAATCTGTCTCATTTATCTTGTACAGTAAAAAAGAGAGTACTTGAAGCAATAAATTATATGTCATGAACCTGCTGAATTCATTTATGAAATGCAGAATCTTCAATATTGAATAGTATATGATTTAATTACTAGTTACTAGTAATTATACAGTTGGTACTTGGTACAAGGAAAAATTCCCCTTAAATTAACCTGAATCTGGAATTCTAATACTGTATTTAACTTATGAAAAACTGCTTTAGATGGAAATCATCTAATTGGACAACTATAATTTCTTGTTAGGTAAAGAGATAATTAGATAAATAACTATTGAATAGGGTTAAGAAGATGGATGCTGCCTTAAGATTGTGTTTACTGTCTAAAGGTAAAATGTCTAACACTATGAATGATATCTCTGTTCTCTAATCTGTTTCAACTTTTGTTCATTGCAAGATTGCTTTGGTTTGAGCTCATAAGTGGTTTTTATGCTGTGACTGTGTTTTAGATATTTTAACATTGCACAGCTTTGATTTATTTCTGATGCAAGACCCCACTATATAACACATTGGAACTTTTGATCACTTTCCAGCTTCTTGACCTAAAATGCTTTGACCTCATGATATTTTCCCTTGATTGCAAGCCCAAAAATTTGTTCCTTTTGGTCATCTCAGATATTAAGTAATATACTAATTCACTAAACATAATTTAATTTGATCATGATTTGCTATAAATATTCATTTTCAATATACTAATTCAAAATCTAAATCCAAATTCAATTCAATATGGTTCTAGTTTCGCTGATGGTTGCGAAGGTTATTAATTCATGAGAAAATTGAATATTCACATGGTAAAGTGGTAAGGGTGGAATAAGTTTATCTTTGTGTAGAATAGGGTTATAAAGGAATACATTTAAGAATTATCAACTCTTTGAATAGATTGTATGTAGAGGGTGTTCTCACCAAGGATCTTTCTGATCGGTGGCTAATGTTGGAACATGAATTAGAAGACCTTCTTCTTAAGGAAGAAACTAGTCAAAGACAAAAAAAAAAAAATAAATTAATAAGAGATGGGGATGCTAACTCCAAACTATTTCATTGAGTGGCTTCTGGTAGACTATAGAGCCTTGTGAAAGAGTTGACACTTGAGACTAGTAGTGTTAGTGTCTGAGGGAGCAAATTAAGTCTATCCCTAAGAACCTGCATCAATTTATCACTAAAAGGTTGAGTTTTATAATCAAGCAGCAAATGCTCTGCAGAAGTATACAGTTTTCGATATTCTCTAGTTTCTGTCTGCAGTCAGATACTAGAATTTTCAAGTGAACTTCTAAATCTTTAGACAGCATTTGGAAAGGATTTTATTTGCTTCTGTTTGGTGTTATTAAATGTTTGTGTTTTTATTTAAGTAGTGTTTCTCTACTAGACTTGCATAATACTTTCTTCTTTTTTCTCTTGTGATGATGCCTTATCATCTCTCATTGTATTTTTTTTTTCTTTCTCGTTAATAAATTTCTTCAACTACCAAAGGAATGATATACCTAATAATATACACTGTTCTTTTTTATTCAGTACAAATGTACTCTCGTCTTTTATTTATCTTAATAAGCTTCGTTACATTTTTTTCCTGATTACTCCTGACAGATGGATTCTTCTGAAAATTTTGAACCAGCAACACTGTTCTTAAGACGATCGGGATACCAAATCATAGTTAATGATATGGAAGCTACAGTAGTTGCTGAGAAATTCTCAAAGGACTTATCGGTATGTCATTCAAACTTACAGTGGCACATCTAACTAGTATTAAGTGTATCAGTGTATCCATTACCAGTCATAAGTGTTTCAACTTTGGAACCATTTAGCAATTTAAAACTGTTCTTAATGATCTTGTTCAAATCATACAACGATATCTTAACCATAATCTTTGTTACTGACGTCCCATTTATTTTATTTAGTGAAGCAGACTCCATGGTTTAACATTATTTGTCATTACAGTACCTAGAAAGTAGAAACTTAAGATTGACACCGATATCAACTAGTGATTTTATATACCTATGTATTTATAACTTTAAATTATGTTTAGAACTGTTATGTTGTTACGTGTAGAGTTCACCATGAACCCGATCCTATCATGACATTATTCTTTTCTAAGTTGGATATTCTTTGATTAGTTGAAGAATTACATACACTTTTATGGATTTTCTGCAGATAAAAGTTCCATATGGCCTCACACAACAATTTGTGTTGACTTGCTCGAATGGATCTTCTCATGCTCTAAGCACATATAGTGTTAGGTAATAACAATATTCGGTTTCATTTCATTGCTGTGTGCATGCTAATAATTGTACTTTTTTTTTTTTTGTTATTTCATTTCTTAGCATGTATTTTGAATCTTAGGATATGGTATTGGTAAAATATCATTGTTCACAATCCAAATATACTCTTTAATGAGTCAGATCATTACTGTATTACTGTTAGGGGAAAATTTTCCTTGAATTATATCTCCATTATATGAAGGAAAACAGCCATTTTAGTCCCCACGAAAACAAATCAGAAAAATTGCCCCCTCTAGGAAAAATTGAAGAGATTTGTCCCTCAAGAATCATGAAAAAGATCAAATTAGTCCCTCCCATTGATCCATACAAGGATCAATTTGACCCTTTTCATTATTTTTTAATGACTTGTTTGTCTGAGTTTGTTTTAGGGGAACCAATTTTTCCATCGTCTGAAATTTGGAGGGACTAAATTATCCGACTTGAAATTTTGCAAGGACTAAAATGGGGGTTTACTCATAGATTTATGACCAACTTATACAACTTGAAATTTTGCAAGGAGATAGATACACAAAAAATATAAAGTTCTTATATTATTTAGATTAGTGTAAAAATAATAGCTCTTGATTCATTCTGCTTAATTTTGTGTCCCCTCTATCCCTATTTTTCAGAAGTATAGAAAATACAAAAATTTCGTGTCCCAACACAATTTTTCTGTTTTGTCTCTAGCCAAACACCTCATTCTTGTATGTATGCATTTGCATTTTTGTCTGGTATATCTTATCAAACGCAGTCTTATTTCTAGCTCCCCCTTAGCTGGTGGTTACTTTACACTTTCCTTATTTATAGTTTGTTCCAAAGCTAATTATTCAAACCCATTCGGTAGTTGTTCTGCTCAATGATTGCAATATTGAATTTCTTGCATATGATTTGATTAATGTCCTTTATAAGCATTATAAATCTTTAAAGTTAATCTATGTTACAAACTTACAAACATATAAGTAACTGTGTTCCTTGGCTTTTTTCTTTGTAGAATGCGAGACACACTTGTGCTAACCATGCGAATCTTCCAGAGTAAGGTATTCTATCTATTACTAAGAAATGCTTTTATGTCAATAGCTATATCAAGTAATTATAGTTCTGATGTTGTGGTAGTTGTATTGGTGGCTGGTGCAAGAAAATTTTACATCAAAATGGTGAATTTGTACTCACGTTCAATTGAAGAAAGTGTTGTTAGGTTACTGTTTTCATATCTTGTTTTCATTTTTAAAATTTTGTGAAAGAAATACTGAAAACAGAAAAAACAATAAAATCATTTTTCTCAGTTTTCAGTATTTCCTTCACAAAATAGTAAAATACAGAAAATGAAAACATGAAATGAAAATGGAAACTAAACGGTACCATGTATGAGTTTTCTGTTAATGTGTGCCCTTATGACACAAGGTAAGGGATTAAGAACTTTCAAATTACTTAAAAGCTGAAAGTATCAAATACTGGACATATTTTCAGGAAATACCTTTTATTTTTATTTCTTAATTCTTAATATGTCCACTCTTAGTACAACTTGACAAAACCCATATGTTTGCTTCATTTTAGTTACTGAAATTTAAAAACTGATGAGTTAGTAGCTGAAGCTGCAAAATATGATTCAAGTTTGTTCTTTCAGTGATCGATATTAGTCCCAATGAACATCATCATCTGGACTTACTTTAATTACTTGCAATTTTTAAGGACTAAATTGTTCATATCTTAACTTCAGGTGTTAAAGTGAAGCAAGCATAATGTTTAATTGATAAAATTTAGAGCACATTCTTTTCTAGTGATTTATCCTAAAGAAATTTTTGGTCTTTATTAACTCTTAATCTGGACTATCCTCCTTTTGATCTTCTTTTCTCAGTATTTTGATCTAACTGAATCCAAAATTCAGAAGCCAAAAATTATTTTAAACATCATGTAAAATTGTTTTGATATTTATTTTCTCTCACACAATTTCTGCCTTTTTTTTGTCACAGGCATTGGATGATAAAAGGAAAGGGAGAGCGTGACCTCACACTACCTTGCCCAAGGTTGTATTTTTATACGGAATATAATATAAATGAAGAAAATTTTATAGTTTCATAATCAAATCTCATTTAATCATTGATTTATATATTGTTGTAAGATATTTGAATTATTGGCATGTTGTAAAATTAGAAATAGTGTATTCATGTTAAGAAGGTGAAACTTGTGCACAGCAATAACATTCTGTCAGTTCTGTGACAGTTTTTGTATACTGAAATAACATCATAAGTTTGTAATATTGTATGCTGGATTTTTTGTCTAATAATAGCTCCTTATTCAACCTTGCATATCTTATTCATAATTTATTATAAAGTATAGAAATAAAAGAATGGCTCTTTCTTAAATATGGAAAATACTTGGTGTACAACAAAAAACTAGCCAAAACAGTCAACATATTATACACAACATATATAATATACAATGTATAACGAATATCACATGTAATGTATAACATATATCACTTATTGTGCACAACATATATAAGATTTGTAACATTATCGTTTTTTTGCAACATGTGATATATGTTATGCATATCATGTGATATGTGGTGTGCGTAACATGTAATATTTGATGTGTAATTTATATTATATATGTTGTGGACAATTTATTGACTGGTTTTTAGTTGTATATATAGCAGTGCTCCTTAAATATTAGCTTCCATTTTGGTATGACCACAACAAAAAATATAGATAATAACTAATAAGTCCTTATTCAAACAGATATTAAGAGTTTGATTATTGGAGTGAGGCCATGTTAAAATTCAAGGTAAATGAATAATTATAAATTTGATCTAAAGTGAGAAATACATACACTTATCAATTCAATTATGATGAACAACTTTTTTATGAAATAGTTGAATCACTTTTTAAAACTTTGATTCCTTCAAGTAAATCAATTTTTTTTAAAATTACTTAATAGATCACTACTCCTAGAGGATACAAAACAACCAAATCACACATATATATTAAGCAGTTATGTACACGTAGTATTATTATATATATATTAAGCATGTTGGATCTTTTTGTGTGTACAAACACTTGATATACTATTAGTCTTTTACAAAAGTTTTTTTCTAGGATGTTTGAATTTTACTAATATCTTCCTAAGGTAATTATCACTTGTGCCTTATATCTTTGAGGCTAAGATTGCGCCAACATTTTTATTAGTTCATCAAAAAACCATCCTCTGTGAACTATACGATTCAGCTGAGTGTTGAAGTTGAACAGAGACTGTTCTATGTGAACTATATAATAATTAATCAACACTGCAAACATAGGTCAATGCCTTGTCCCATACTTGCTGAATTTCTCAGGTTTGGTGCTTCAAGAGAATGAAGAATCCAATCGAATTCAAGAACTTATGGAGATAAATATCACAGCAACATCTGAACTGAAAACATTGGTTTTGATTTAGAGGGGGGAAGAAACATAACAAGACTAAGCCCACATCGGGTAGAGTAATAAGCTGAAGCAAGTGCTCTCAATATAAAATGAAGCAGCTAATAGCAAAGGAAAGCACGGAGCCGTGTGATAAGTACATAGCCAACTATTCTTTCGCCTTTTACTAAAGAATACCGTGTTCTTGTCACTTTAAGCGGCATACGCCTATTTTTAGAAGGGTCCTCTCTACAAGAGGGCTCTTATAAGCTTGTAAATTAATGATAATTTGATTTTATTGCTAATTTATAATACGATTGGCAACCATGTATTCTTGTTTGTTGTAAGGGTTCCTTGTCATTTACCTTTTACTCCGTTGTCATTAGGATTTACACCTTTGTGATGTCTATTATTGATATGCTAATTTGCTCCACCTCCATTTTTTTCAATTTTACCATCTGAAGTAGACAAGAGGAGTTTAATTTTGATAGAAAACACAATCTTGACTAATGTAGTAGCACATGTTGAATACTGTCGGTTAATAAAAATAAATTTGATAAATAAGATAAATAATCTAAAACACGCAACACCTACAAATAAGCAAACATATTAAAGTTAAATAGACAGTCTATTATTCCTTTACATGAAAACAAAAAAACTTACTTTATTAGATAAATCCCCAGAAAAAATAAACTATTTTTTTTTTTTTGGTAATTAACAGCAAAACCAAGTTCTAATGAACTTAATAAGAACTATTTTAATACCAACAGAAATGAGTAGACAATAACAAATAAAAAACTTTTCATGAGCAATTTAAATGAGTTTAATTAAGATACTGACAATGTAAAATTTGAGTGAATTTTTAGATAATAGATGGTTGAATTAAAGGCTTTTATTGATGTGTCAATTCAAAATTAGATGTCTTTACATTGTTGATTGAAATTAAACTCTTTAAATATACCGAAAATGAAAGACAGAGAGGATAGAAGGAGGAGCTTGAAGAGAAAGGTGACAAGATGGTGTGTGCATGTGAGTTGGTTTTGGCCGCAGACAAAATGAAGTGATTCACAAGAAAAAAGGAAATATGCTCAGATCTGGATTGTACAAAATTTCTTAGGGTTTTCGAATGAAAATCGAATGTTCAATTCTTGCTGGAAATCTCAGAAGGGGCTTTTTCCCCTAAAAATATATTGTTGGAAATCTAAGAAGGGGTTTTTTCCCAAAAAAATAAAACAGTGACGGTGGATGTATTCTTTAAGGATTTCCGAGAATGTTTAATAGGAAAGAATGATTACCAACTCCCACGTTTAGTTCACAAATTAGTGCTGATTAACCCACTCAAACATCGCCTTAAAAACGATGTGCACTACCAGTTGCACAAGGGGCACTTCTGCAAAAATAAAAAATATTGATGACTACTTAATAAAAGCAAACATAAATCATACGTTTTTAAAATGAGTGGTTGGATGAGTAATGAAATAAATCTTTATAGGGTGTAATTTATCCTTACCAATCTTGCTATTTATTTTTATGTCAAACACACGCATGACTTAGAAAAGCTTTGCATTTTAACAATAAGGCGCATATAAGACATATATTCATCTTTCTGATCATAACACGGAACATTTTGATGAATATAAAACATTGGCAGGAACCATAACACTAATCGACTCAGAAAAACAACCTCAGAAGAAATCCAAAATTGATCAATCTTTATATGTTGTTCACCTTCTACAAACAAAAGGTTACATACTAAACAAGAAGATAATGGTGTCCTTCGATGATAAGAGCTAAATCAAAGCTTAAATTCCGGTAAATGCCTTCTTCGCGCCGCTAGAAGATCCAGCCGGAATCACTTTCAACACATTGAACCTCACTGTCTTCGAGATTGGCCTAGACAGATGGGAAAACCAGATTGATGATCAAACAGATATATCCATCAAGTTATAGTGTAATAAGATCTTCAGATTAATATATTAAAAAGGATAACATGATCTCCTACAAAATCTCACCTGCATTGCCCAATGATAACATGATCTCCCTCCTTCACACGGAAGCAAGGTGATATATGCGCAGCAATATTTGAATGCCTCTTCTCATATCTATATCGAATAAAACAAACCCGAAAATTGGTTAAATTTCACCCACCAAGAGTACAACAAGTACACATAAACATGGCGCGAAAAGTAAAGTAGGAAACAAGTTTACCTCTGATACTTCTTAATGAAGTGAAGATAATTCCTCCTAACAATGATAGTCCTTGTCATCTTAGCACTGTGGCATGTTCCAGCCAAGATGCGGCCCCTGATGGAAACATTGCCAGTGAAGGGGCATTTCTTGTCAATGTAGGTTCCTGAATTGAAAATACACAAATTAACAATGACATTCGATTGGTAATGAATGATATACACATAAATGAAGATTAAGCATTGGCACAAGCAAAGCAAAGAATGCCGAGAACACTAGTGACCCAATAAACAATTCATAGCCATAGGCATAGGGTTGGTTCTCTCAAGTTTTGGATCCAAACTAACTTAATCGGACTCGTGAGCATTGTTAAAAGTTATAACTATACTAATACTATTAAATCTTTGATTGATATATTGTCATGCATGGGATTCTGTAAACTCAAGTATATATTATCATTTCCATCAAAATAATTATCACACCTATGAATTCAGAATAAACATTTGAGAGAGAATGAATAATACCTTCAATGGCTTCTCTGGGAGTCTTAAATCCAAGGCCAATGGATTTCCAGAAGCGGTTACCGCCTTTTCCAGGCCTCTTTCCCTTCCCAGATTTCTTCGAGCTGAGACCAAACAAACCATTCAGAATTAACATCATAACCAAACCATTCTAAAAAAAAAATGAGCAATTTTGATGCAGTAGCATGCCTCAGAAACACTTTGGGTTGCTTGAGAAAAGCCTTCTCGGTCTGCAATCGAGAATTTCACAGAAAATTAACCAAACAAGAAGCGAGAGCTATTGATAAAAACAAAATCGAGAATAGAACAAAGGAATACAAATTACAAAACAGTAACCAAATAATAAGTGGCAAAACTAAAACGGATCTATCTGACATGAAAGGTTACTTACTTGTTCAGCCATGGCGGAGGGAGTTCTGGGTAAGTGCCGCAAAACGCAAAAACCCTAATAAAGACATGATAAAGACACATGGGTTCTTCATAAAAACACATAGCAGAACCAAAAATGGTTCTGAAAAATCAGAAGTAAATGGGTTCTTCATGAATGAGAGAGATAGCGAAAATGAAAAGGAGGAGTAGGACAATCGAAGGAGAGGAAACTTACTTGAGGCTTGAAGCTCGGAAGCAATCGCCTATGGTTGTTCTCTTCTCTTCTCTGCTTCGAGTGATGAGAAGCTAGGGTTGTGTGTGTTTTATCAATGTGAGGATAGACTTTGGAATTGTAAAAATAATTTAGGGGTAATTTTGGAACATCCTATGAACGAATTGAATTCGGTGTTGTTATGTATTTTGTATTAGAAAATGTCATGTGTAAAAAAATAGTCAAAATAGTAAATATATTGTGTATAATATATATAATATAATATGCATAATGTATAAAATAGTAAATATTACATGTTATAATATTATTTTTTTATAATATGTTATATGTTGTGTACATTATGTTAGATCTGATGTGTACAATATGTGATATAAATTGTGCATATTATATTATATTTGTTGTGCACAATATATTAACCGTATTGAGTACATATAACAATATTCTAAGTATAATATACATGTATGCATTCAGTAACTGAGAATGATAAAAATTTAAAGATAATAAAATAAATAAATAAGATAGGTAAGAAAAAATGTAACTTAATTGAAAGCAAAGGTGGGAGCATAGTTATCAAACTTGGCTAGACCCGATCGGTTCGATCGTAAATTTGGTGGCCCGATTGTGGAACTGAGTCGAGTATCTATTTAGATTGGTAATGCATCAAACTTGGTGTAACTCGATTTAACTCGATCGGGTTTTGAAAATCGATGCAAGTTAGAAGAATTTTAGAATTAAATCCAAAAGTTCCATGAGTCGAACTAGAACATTGAACACGAAGGATGACGGGGGACATTGGAACCACGAAGCTACATACAATTCATGTTAAAGTTACATAAAAATTAAATATATTACATACTAACTTACATCAAATTATATCATTAATATACATTTAATAAATATGATTTGACTATTTTTAATTAGTGATAATGATATTGAGTTGAGTCCTAATAAATAATTATGTTATTGAGTTTAATTTTTCACATATAGTAGAAATTGAATATTATATACTTTAAAATGTGAGATTTTACAATTTTTTTTGTTATATTATAAAATAAAGTCTATAACCTATAAAATATTGAATCATATGAACTTTTCACATATAGTATAAATTGAAGGCTATATACTTTAAAATGTGATATTTCACAATTTTTTTGGTTTTTTTATAAAATAAAGACTATAGCCTTTAAAATATTGAATAACTTGAATTTTAACATAAAATAGAAATTGAAAGGCTATATACTTTAAAATGTGAGATTTTACAATTTTTTTAGTTGTATTATAAAATAAAGTCTATAGCCTATAAAATAATGAATCACATGAATTTTTCATATATAGTATAAATTGAAGGTTATATACTTTAAAATATGAGATTTCACAATTTTTTTGGTTGTATTATAAAATAAAGTCTATAGCCTATAAAATATTGAATCACATGAATTTTTCACATATAGTAGAAACTGAAGGCTATGTACTTTAGAATGTGAGATTTTACAATTTTTTTATTTTATTATAAAACAAAGACTATAGTCTATAAAATATTGAATCACATGATTTTTTTACACATAGTAGAAATTGAAGGCTATATACTTTAAAATGTGAGATTTTAAAAAAAATTTAGTTGTATGATGAAACAAAGACTTTAACCTATAAAATGTCGAATCACGTGAATTTTTTCACAATTAGTAGAAATTGAAGGCTATATACTTTAAAATGTGAGATTTCACAATTTTTTACGTTGTATTATAAAATAAAGTTTGTAGCCTATAAAATATTGAATCACATGAATTTTTCACATATAGTAGAAATTGAAGGTTATATACATTAAAATGTGTAATTTCACAATTTTTTTTGTTATATTATAAAATAAAGACTTTAGTCTTTAAAATATTGAATAACTTGAATTTTTAACATACAGTAGAAATTGAAGGCTATACTTTAAAATGTAGGATTTTAAAATCTTTTTGGTTGTATTATAAAATAAAGATTATAGCCTATAAACAATCATGGCCTCACTGAAGGTTATAGTCTTTATTTTATCATACAACTAAAAAATTTGTGAAAACTCACATTTTAAAGTATATAACCTTCAATTTCTATTAAATGTAAAAAAATTAATGTGATTCAATATTTTTAAGGCTATAATATTTATTTTATAGTGTATAAAAAATAGACAAATATCACATTTTTAAGTATATAGCTTTCAATTTGTATAATATGTAAAAAGTTTATGTAATTCAACATTTCAAAGCGTATAGTCATTATTTTATAATACAACCAAATAAATTGTGAAATCTCACATTTTAAAGTCTATAGCCTTCAATTTCTACTATATATAAAAAAATTCATGTGATTAAATATTTTAAAGATTATAGTCTTTAATTTATAATACAACCAAAAAAGTTGTGAAATAATTTCACATTTTAAAGTACATAGTCTTTAATTTCTACTATATGTGAAAAATTCATGTGATTCAATATTTTAAATAATACAGTCTTTATTTTATAATAAAAAAAAATTGAAATCTCACATTTTTAAACTATATAGCCTTCAATTTCTACGATATGTGACAATTTCATGTGATTCAATAATTTAAAGGTTAGAATCTTTATTTATAATAATAAAAAATTGTTAAAACTCACATTTTAAAGTATATAGTCAATCTAAATTTTATATGTAAAAAATTCATGTGATTCAATATTTTAAAAGGTTATAGTCTTTATTTTATAGTGTATTAAAAAAATAGTGAAATTTCATAACGTATGTAGCGGTCAATTTCTACTATATGCGAAAAATTCATATGATTCGATATTTTAAAGACTATAGTCTTTATTTTATAATGCAACCTAAACAATTGTGAAATCTCACATTTTGAAATATTCAACCCTCAATTTCTGCTATAAGTAAAAAAATAATGTTATTCAATATTTTAAAGACTATAGTCTTTTTTTTTATAGCGTATTTGAAAAAATAGTGAGATCGCTGAATGCCTTGTGTAATAATGCAAGTGTAACTGATTTTGAAGTATTTCCACAAGTTCCGTAATATTTTGATATTCTGAAGACTTATTTTAATAGTGAGACCGATTTCGTTATATACTTAAAAATGTGATATTTGTCTATTTTTATACACTATAAAATAAAGACTATAGTTTTAAAAATATTGAATCACATTAATTCTTACATTTAGTAGAAATTGAATGTTATATATTTTAAAATGTGAGTTTTCACAATTTTTTATTGTATTATAAAATAAAACTCTAGCTTTTATAGACGAATGAAACCTAAATCGAAAAGAGCAGTTCCATTTTACATAAATCAAAACAGTGTGTTCCGTTTTATGCATTTCATAAACCGGAACACACCATTCTTATTTACTATAAGTGTATACGTGAATGTTTTTTTCAAACGCTGTATACTGGTTATTAGCTTTCTCTCTATATATACATATATGTATTTTACCCTTGTACGTAAGATAGGTAGGACTTGAGCCACATGGAGATTAAAATATAGGAAGGCCAAATATATGTGGTGTGTGTAGTAAAATATTACCTCAGTAAAATTGTATCTCTCCCCAAGCAGACAAAAAATAATTGCGATTGAAGAACGTGAAATTCTTTTTCCTTTTAATTTCTCAGGGACCAGGAGATCGGATCTAGTCGTAGGAAGAATAGAATGCTTTACTGATAAATAACTCACCCCTTGGTCTTTCACTCTCTCCATCACTACGAACGTCCCCAATCAGTGCAATGGGATGTGTAATTTATCTATCTCGGCTCAAAATAGGAGCATGTTTGAAAAAAAATATTAGAGTGTCTAGAGTGGAGCCAGAGGGTCTCTTAACGCCTTTTTTTAAATTTTCATCAGAGTTATTTTGCAAAGATATGTCACAGTAAGGAAAAAGGGGAACAAGCAAAGCACACTTGGAAAGTGCAGTACAATGGATAGTTCATAATTTATATGCATCTAACGGGTGAGAGCCAAGTCGCATAATATTGAAATATGCACTTTGAATATTCTACTCCTCACAATTCATCAACTTAATAATTTGGCCCAAATTTATGTGAAAAATCATGTGTAGCATAGGTTTCTCGCTAAATGAATTCAGACGAATGACTAGATGAATTCAGACAAATGATGAATTGTATTTCACTATTTTGTATGTATGGATGAATTGCTTTAAATTCTTTTTAGTGGACTTATGATGTCTTAAGATTGTAGTGATCAATGCATGTAAGTTAATTGAAGTTAGGTTGATACAATTTTGTAATCTTTTTTGTTATGTATTTATTGGAACTTCAACAATTTTAACTATGAGTTGTTATTATAGATTTTCTATTTCTATGTGGTTACGTTGTATTATGTATATTTTTTTCCCTTTGATGTGTATAAAATATTACCCTAAAAGAATATGTACGACCCTAAACGAATAAAAATAAATTTAATAAAAAATTCCTATTTTATATGCTTCTGGCCAGGTAAAATAATGTACGACTCTAAGCAAATTAAAAATAAATATAATAAAAAATCCATATGTTATAGTATTTAGCGAGGAAGGACAAAGTCATATAATATTAAAATATGCACATTACATATTATTATAATTTATAAAATTCGTGTGTTGCACGGGTTTCTGACTAGTAGTTTAACAATTGTCAACAATGATTTGACCACCATATGGAGGTTTGACGTGCACGGATTTCTGACTAGTCGTTCAACAATTGTCAACAATGATTTGACAACCATATGGAGGTTTAACGAGTGGTCGAGGGTAGTAGTTGATGGTTGTTGCCAGTGGAGTAGCATAGGGATGACAATGAGAATTCATAAGGGCAATCATATATTAATTTTTTACAATGTCAATCAATTATATGCATCACTTTATAAGATTTTTTAATTAGTTTATAGAAGTCTAAAATTTTTACTGTATTTTCAACCCATTATTGAGTATCAATGTAAATTATTTATACTCAAGGTATATTCTAATTAAACTCAATGTAAAATCATTTAAACATTTCCTTTTTTTTGGATAAATGGGCTAATTTATAACTTAATAAGCACAGCTAAGAAACAAAACGAGCAAAATATAGGTCTTTAACGCTATCCCTAAGAACTAGGGGTGGCAAACAGGACGAGACGAGATAAAATGGGACATCCTACTGCAGGATGTAATAAAAACGGGACAAGACAGGATGTTCTGTTTTTGTAAAAGGGACAAAAATCTCATTTCATCCTCTTTTAAGACGGGATGATGGGACAACCAACTTAAAATTCAAAGTAACTAAAAAGTACAAACAAAAATCAGATTGAAGTAACCAAATATCGATCAAGTTTGAAACCAAATATACATCGCCGAAAATAACAAATAATTAAAATATCAAAAACCAAAAATCAGTAACCAAAAATAATAAACCAGTAACCAAATATCTCCATAAATCATTAAATCATATTGAAGAAACTAGACAATCAGATTGAAGAAACCAAAAACCAAATATACATCACTAGAAAATAAAATTAAGTAGGAACCAAAAATTGGAAACCGAGAGATATGGAGACGAAGGAGGAGAGCCGAGGGATGAAGTCGCGACAAGGGCTGAGCGAGGGATCCACGATGAGAGCCGAGCGAGCTGCAATGTTGGCTGAGGGAGTCGCGACGAGGGCCGAGGGAGGTGAGCACGAAGGGGAACGCGAGTGGAGATGGTGTAGGACTGTGGTTGTGGGTGAGTGGCGTAACACCCCCAACTTTAATTAAAGTTTAATTAAGGAAACTATGCAGTAATTAGTCTTAATTAGATTTTAACTACAATCATAAGTGACATGTTGCATTTGTATATGCGTATATGTGAATGTATGTGCATGAGTATGTGATAAGTATTATTGAATTGAAAGTGTACGTGATAACATGAAAGCTCACCACGTTTAGAAGAAAATGTGTAACTAGCAAGATAAGAGTAAGACTTAGCGGGCTAAGCCAGTCAAGGTTCGTCAAAGTGGAACAAACTAGTCAAGATAGAATCACTTAAGTTATTCCTCAAGAATGTTTAAGATGATGATGTGATGTGTTATAAGTATGTATACTATAAGTATGTGATGATGATATATGAATGGTTTTAAAGAATGGATAAGTGTTGGAATGTTTTCTAGGTGAATGGAAATGTTTTGAAAGGAAGTATATGGATTTGGAATATGTGTTATGAGTTTTATGAAGTGAAAATGAATTTCACGTTATTGTCGTGTATAAATAAAATGATTTTTATGCATGGATGAGTGGTGTATGGCTAGAAGCATCTAGGAAAGAGCATCATGGGGTATGGAGGAGTTCATGCATGTATTATAAGAAATTGGATGAGTTAGTGACATAATTAGTGTTGAATTGACTGTATTGATGATGGATTAGAATGTGATGTCCCCAAGTATATTTAAGGTGTATGTAAGGTTTGGATGAATGAGGATGAGTTAGGATGCATGTTGGGATACTTAGGATGAAAATCAACAAAAACATGCATTCATCCATGGGAAGGCCGCTAGCGCGTGAAATGCATGCGCTAGCGACCATGTCGCAGCAGAACAACAAGTTTTCCACTTTTGCATTTAGCCCGTAGTTTCTCGTCTTTTTAATATTGCAACCAAGTCACTCCGTCCTACATAACCCTAAAACACTCAGAAACTCTCATCCCCCAAATCACTCAAATCCTCAATCCTACCACAAATATTCACCCAATCAGAAATTAAATTATATATTCTTATTCTCCTCCTTATTCTCTACAATTCTAACCGATTGGAATTCTCATATGACCCCTCTATCATTATCATCATCATTCATATGATCATTTTGGAGATTGTAGATGAACTTGAAGAAAAAGAGAAAATTAGAGCTTTGATTGTAAGTCTACAAGAGGTAGGAGTTTAGAATTAATATATATGTGCATGTAAATGTGTATGTTATGTTAGAATTTCATGTTAGAAATGATGATTGTACGTGTTCTTCTGTTTGTTGATTTCTGGGTGCAGTTCGTGCATGGTCGCTAGCGGCCAAGTGCCAGCCGCTAGTGAGCGCACACGCGCTAGTGCCTGTGGTTTGGGCGCTAGCGACCGTGTATGAGAACAGATGTTGCTAGTAAGAAAAGCTAGTAGTGACTGAGTGAGAAAAGCCAGTCACGGATTGACTGAGTGAGAAAAATCAGTCACAAATGAGAAAAACTAGTAGTAGTGAGTGAGAAAAGTCATTCATAGATTGACTGGGTGAGAAAAGTCAATCAATATTCAAGTATTAAATTCTTCTGTGTTATGCTATGAATGTGTGTATGCTGAGATTTATGAATTGTATAGGAGCACTTAGTTCACAACACAATGAAACTCATATGCATGTGCCAACATTAAAATGAGCAAGATGCACCTAGGTTAAGGTTATTTCGGGATGCAGAGTTTGCAAACTAATAACTGAATTGAACTTGAATTGTTACACCTTTTTATAATAAACTTGAGGTGGTCACTCCTACTGAGTGACTTTAATTGCTCACCTTATTTGTGGATAAATATTTTTAGGTAATCAAGCAAGCTTGAATACGGAGACGTAGGTGGACTTGACTATGGATGCTTCTAAGCATTCACCCCCTTGTTTAGTTTCCCCCCTTTTTTGTTTAAGTATGATATGTCGAGATCAGACATTTGTTTGTCGGAGCTACTTATATTGATGTATTATATTATTATTATTATTATTATTATTATTATTATTATTATTATTATTATTATTTATTCTGTTATTGATGAGATGAAGTGGGAGACTCTTTGTATTATGTTGAAGCGTATGCATGAGGGAACTGTATGTATTTTGTTATGTAATAATTATGCATGTTGTATTATATTGCTTATATATATATATATATATGACGCATTTCCCTAGTTTCCGTTTAAAGTATTTTCAAAATAAATTCTCACGTATTTTCAATACAAGTATTTTATAAAAGTATCACATGCTATGATGATCAGAAGTTAACTCTCCAGTATTTAGTCTGAAATGACTATAACATAGAGAATTAATTATTAGGGTGTTACAAGTGGAGCATGTGGAGGCGAGGTCCAGCGACGCCTGTGTGTGTGCCCATGTGTGAGATTGGGAGGAGAAAGTTTGTGTTAGAGATTTTAAGGTTAGGGAACTTAGGGTCTAATTTTTGGGCTGGGCTGGGCTGAGTGTTAATTTAGTTTAGTTAAATTGTGGGCTGAGTTTTAAATGTTTAAGTGTTTTTTTTTAAATTATCTCATCCCATTGGGATAGCCCATCTCGTCCAGTCACGGGTTGGCGGGATGATGAGATATCTCATCTCGTCCCATATTTCATATTTGGGTTGTTTTTCACATCTCGTCCTGTCACGGGTTGGCGGGACGACAGGATGATCCCATTTTTGCCATCCATACTAAGAATATCATAAATCAACATAGGAGTACGAAAGTAAACATACAATACAACTACATAATAAATGATTCATTTGAACTTTTTTAATGAATGTTTTCAATAATTTTTAATCTAGTTAATCACCATTATAGTCTCTCACATTGCATATTTGTTTCATTTTAGTCCTCCACTTTATATTTTGTTGGATTTAGTTCCTTACATTGCATTCCATGATTCACTTTAGTCCCATGTTAGTGTTCCGTTACTAACTCCATTAATGTTTTGCTGATGTGTACCGTTAAGTGCCAAGTGACAAATGACGTGTACAACCAAAATGAGTAGTTCGATTTAGTCCTTCACATTACACCATTTGTATCGAATTAGTCTTTCACCTCATATCTGATTTTTGCAGTTCATTTATCTTCTCCCTCTCTCTTCCTTATTCTCATTCTTCTTCTTCTTCTTTACATGCTTCTGTTTTTTCTTCCTCTAAAAATGCTAGTGGTCGTTATGTATGTTATAATGATAGCGGAATAATAGGATTTGGATTATTTTTACTTTATCAACGGAAGCATGTAAAGAAGAAGAATAAGAAAAAGGAAGAGAAGATGAGAAGATACATGGGCTGAAAAAAATCAGATATGAGATGAAGGACTAAGTTGATACAAATGATATAATGTGAAGAACTAAATCAAACTATTTATTTTGGTTAAACTCCTTTTAATCTATATGCACATTTAAAAATAAATTAAAAATTGAAGAGAATAGATAATAATAATAATAATAATAATAATAAATGACAAGTTGGCTATAAATAACTAATGCTATTGGGTTGAGAAAAGAAACCGCAGCAATTAAAATTTTTAATTTAATGTGTTCTTCAAATTATGTGTTCCAAAGTTATTTATTATAACTTGGTGAAGTATTAAATATTATTGTGAGATAGAAGAACATTTTAATTGGACTAAATATATATATATATATATATATATATTCTTTTATTCAATCTCAATTAATTACAAGATTCAGTGAATATAACGAGGAATGAAGACAAAAAATTAAAATATCTTTTTAATTTTTTTTTTACGTTTTTATATCATGCTAATATTATTGAGTTTGAATTCAATAATTTTACACAGACATCCAATCATGTAATGACACATCAATAAAAGTTTTTAATTCAATAATTTATCAACTAAAAAATCTCATAAATCAATACATGTAATGATCAGTGTAATTTTTAACTCTATTAGTGCATCATAATAAAATTTTATATTATTTTTATTATGAGATTAGTTTAATTAGCACATTATCAACCTAAAAAAAATATTTTACACCGTTATCCACTTACATTATCTATCTATCAATATATAAGATATTCCAAGTGATTGACCGTTAAATCAAATAGTTATTTATGTGATAATAAATGATTGAATGTTTGTGCAATTCTCTTAATAATTAGTGGTTCATTTTAACTATTTAGTCCATCAAATAGAATATATCAAATTGTTATATTTTGATTTCAAATCTATACATATAATATTTACGAAGCTGCATTAAATTTTCTGTCACGTGTCATTTTTTTAGATTTTTCAATTTTTTATTTTTTTAAAAAATTTACTTAATTTCTTTTCTTAATTTAATATATTCTATCATTAAATATAACAATTATTAAGGTAATTATTGATTGGAGATACTATATGCTTGATCAATTATATTATGGTAATTATTGACATGAGATATTATAGTTGAATATAATCATGATTTATTAAAAAAAAAAAGGAAATTTTTTTATCAAACATTACTATTCCTTTTTTATTCTTTTAATTCCCTTTTTTATTCTATTAATGTGTTATATTCGATGACTTAATATATGTATATTTTATATATTATACTTGTTTTAGAAGTAACTTTCAATTAATATTTTATTATCTATTTTTTATTTCATCTCTTTTTATTACAAGATATACGTATTAATATATTCATCACTTTTGTTTCAAAATTATGTATAGATTGATATTATAATGTATACAGGTTTGGAAATCAAAAGTGAAATAGATTATACGCTCTTCTTATTCAAAATTACTGAATGTATAGATTATACACATGAATTATAAATATAATAGATTGGATACTTATCTAAAATATACAATTATTGCAATAAATATAATAGATTGAATTATACGCCGAAATATTATAGATATAATAGATTGAATTAATCTTAAAATATAATAGAATGAATTAATTATAGATATTATACTATGGAATATTATAGATATAATACATAGTGATGATGATTTCATTATAGATATTATACGCAGAAATATTATAGATATAATATATTTAATTAATCTTAAAATACAATTGAATGAAATATGTGATATATAGAATCATCTATTAGAATATTTTTACATATTATAATTGATTAGCTTAAATAATATGTATTAAATAATATAAAAAAATAAGAACTGATTTATATTCCTAAAATAGAAAACAATTGATTATACATATAAAAATTTAAGGAAATTATCAATTTTGTATATTAATAATATTTATAATATATTAATATGATTTGATAGTTGAATATATAATTATGAATTGTCTTTCACATTTTTTTGACTCCGTCATTCTATTATTAAATCTCAATATGATTCTTCCATTTGATTCACAAATAAAAAAGATAAAAATTAGGCCTACCTATATAAATATATATATTCTATTATTAAATATAATTATTATTATGGTAATTATTGATAGGAGATATTATATGCTTGATCGATTATATTATGGTAATTGTTGATAGGAGATTTTATGGCTAAATATAATCATGCGCTGATTTGTTAAAAAAAAGAAAATTTTCTTTTTTAACAAATTTGTTTCATAATTATTGATTGAATTTCTCATTAATGGTTTTTTTAAAAACAATTCTCCGGCTACCATTATGCTAATCTACTATAAATATTTTGGCTACTCTATTTGAGTGATCATCATTTAGAAATTTACGGTGTTTACATTCTAATCTAATTTTAGTATCATTTTTCTAATCTTTTAACCCTATACCTTTTTTACGACGATGGATGCAATGATTGCTCAATGTGACACACTCAAGGGTATCACTTCTGTATGGGATTGTTGGAGGTTAAAGGTATGTGTTGTGTGCGACTTTTGTGTTGGAGGTTAAACGTCCCTGTTGTGACCATATTTTATCTAAAAATGTATTATTTTTTTATATTTAAATACAATTATTTATATGTGTATGTGATTAAATCCTTCAAAATTTATATTAGAATGTTCATTGGATTTGATCAATCATTTTAAATTGCAGGAAAGATTGTTCTACAAAATGTAATATTCGGAACTAGATTGTTTTTTGAGCGTGATATGTCTAAAGTTGCTAGTTTGAAATTCAGATATCATTTTCTATCTATTTAAATATGTTTTTATTTTTTTGTAGAATTGTTCTCTGTCTCCCTTTTTCTTTCTATCATATTATTATATAGATACACATATATAACCATTCGAATGAATTTAGTCCTATCAGATCCTGGAATCTCTCTCAGATTTCAAAGAAGACAATTTCTGGTCACTCTCCGTTTTGCTATGACAATTAATAAGAGTCAAAGTCAATATCTATCTAACGTGAGATTATTCTTACCAAAACCAATTTTTACACGTGGACAACTTTTTGTTGCCGTTTCAAGAGTCAAGACTAAAGCTGATTTGAAGATTTTGATTTTTGATGAAAATGAAAATATTTGTATATCTGCCATAAATATAGTTTACAAATAGGTGTTTAAAAAAATTTTAAATTAAGGTTAGACATATTTTATTTGTTTTAAATCACATTTCTATTAAAAATATGTATACTTGACATATGATTATCTATGTTGCACAATCATGTGTTTAGCCGTGGATATTTGTAGTTTAATTTATTCAATTTATATGATACTTTTAATTATGTTTTTTATAATTCATGCAATCTAAAGTTTAATTCATGCACATGTCAAAATACTAGTAAAATAAAAATAACAATACTTTAATCATGATTTATAAAGATGCTTGTATTAAGAACGTTAGAAAAGGAAAAAATATCTCAGCAATATTTATGTCTATATATAGCTCAATTATATTGTTATCATATAAAAAAAAGATTCGTTTATTTTTTTTAGAATGCATTTTTAATTTAAATGTGTTTTTTTGGTAAATATAATTTTAGTTTGAATTTGAATCAGAGTGAAAGTAATTTACTATATTGAAATAATTTTTCATTCAGAAAAGAAATATTGAAAGGAAAAAGAAGTGTTAAATAAGCATATTTCATTTCATTTTGCAGCAATAACTCCTTTTAAATGACTTTACATCTTCACAAAATTCTTTAATGCAAAAAAAGGAATTGCCGGGAAGACAAAATCCTTGAAAAAGGAAAAAAAATCATAAAAGATATAAAAAGTAAACAAAATTATGAATTAAACTAAATAATAGAAAAAAAAAAGTTTACAAAAGAACTAAGGGCCAGTTTGAATAACAAACTTATGATTTTTTTTTAACTTTTTATAAGTTATAAGTTATTGTATAGATATTTGGATTAACTTTTAACTTTTTAAAAAGTTATTTTAAGTGCTTTTTGGAGAAGTTAAAATATTTAACTTCTTCAAAAAAGTCTTTGCACAACTTTTTAAAAATTACTACTACAAACTAAAATAAGCACTTATATTATTTTACTTCCAAACACAAAATAACTTTTTCAAAAGTTACTTATTATTAAAGTCCTTATTAAAAAGTTGTTTATGTATAAAAACTTAATTAAACTCTTTATACAAACTTGCCCTAAAAACCTGATTAGTTGATTATGTCTAGTTGGGGTTAAAATCACTTAAAGTAGATCTATATATTATTTTTATAAATTTAATTTTAATACATTAACAATATAATTATATACAGATATCAATTATATAACTATTTTTTATTTTTACTACTCAATAAAATATATAATATATTTTTTTTTGTTTTTATGATTATCTAACTAAAATATTAGTTAAAAATTATTTAATTTTTATTTACTGACATTTGTAAAATTATTTTACAATATCATCAATAAAAATCAAATAAAATGATAGCTTATCACTAAAAACTATCCTTCTATAATAATTACCACCCATGATTTGAAAAATCATACAAAATAAAAAGTATGATTGGACAATAATAAATCTTTTGCATTGTATGCTTATCCTTAAAAATGAAGTAAATATTTTTATTAAATGGTAATATAAAATTATTTTATGCTCCTATATGGTAATATTAAATATTTTTTTATCCTAAACAAGATTAAGTTGTTAAAAATAATTAATTAATTAAATTTAATTATCATATACGACAATATAAAATATTCACACTATCATGTAATAAAAACATGTCATGTGGTCCATTATTTTATGAATTTAATTTTTATCCACTAACAGTATAACATTTTTTTTACACTGTCATCCAATCATGTGTTGTCACGTCAACCATGATTGTATTTTCTCTCTCACACTACCTGAAAAAATCATACAAACGGAACATTTTAATTGGATGATAGTGTAAAAGTATTTTACAACTGTTAATGTATAAAAATAAAACTCTTATTTTATTGTATCAAATATACATTTTTAAAAAGTTGGTTAAAGTAGATAATGTATCAAGTGTTTATTGATTGAATGTATAAAAAAGATTTACACATGATAGAAGATTAAATTTAATTTCAATCCACCGTCATAGTAAAATAATTTTACACAAATATTCAATTATGTATTGACACATCTACAAAAGTCTTAACTCAACCATTAACTAATTAAAAAGTCACACAAATTAATAAATGTGATTTTTTATATTGTTAGTAAATCATAATTAAACTCTAGAAGATTAAACTAATTAAATTCTCATCATAAACCTGAAAAAAAAAAGGAAATCTAAATACTGAATTTTTTCATCCCTAACGTTGCGATTGACAATTCATTGAGTGGACACAACTTTTTGGCGACGAGAACAAAAAACAAAAAGAAGAGAAAAAAAAACCAAACAAAATAGTTGAAATTTATTCACTCACTCATTCACTATTTCTCTCTCTGTAATAAAACCCTCTCTCCCTCCTATTTTTCCCCCTTTTTCTTTTGTTTTTTGTTCTTCGTTCTTCAAAAAAAAAAAAAAATGAAGAGTGGAGGGAAGAGGAAGTTCTCATCAATCTCTGATGATCCACCGAACAATCCTGTTCCTGTTCCTGTTCCTGCAACTGCTCTCGTTGTTGTTGATTCAAACGGCGACAATGGCTCTGACGTTGTTGTTGCTGATGCAGAGCCTCTTGTTGTTGCTCCTCCTTTGCAAAACAGAGTGGAAGCAGAAGAGCAGAACCTTGTAGAGGATTCTGAACTAGATTCTGAAGATGGTGAGGAAGAAGAAGAAGAAGACATGGAAGCTGGTTCTGATGCTGTTCCTCCTACTGAGAAGGAACAAGGTTTCACACTCGATGATGATTACTACGAAGTTGAAGCAATTCTTCGTAAGAAGTACGTCAAGGTAAGATTTTTTATTTTTATTGTTTTGTTTTATTTTTTAATTTGAATTTTTTGGGTGTAAAGTTTCCACCTTTCTTCTTCCCTGTTGATTAGCTTGTTCTTCTTTTGTTTTATTTTCTTCATTTTTTGTGTTTTTTAATTTAATTTTGGAGTGTAATGCTGTTTTTTATTTTCTCTTGGTAATTGAATTTTGCAGGGTAAGGCCTTCTACTTTATCAAATGGTGAGTGCTCTATTTTTTAAGCTTCTTAGTACTTTTTTGTTCTCTTTTTTTTATTGGATCAAATGGTGTTATACACCAAATGTGATTGTTTTTATTTTTTGAATTATTTTGTTTGTTTGTTGCTGGAAGGCATGGATGGTCTGATTCAGACAACACTTGGGAGCCTTTGGAAAATTTGCATCGTGTTAGAGATATTGTTGCGGCTTTTGAGGAGAGGTATCCCTTTTTTTTAATCTCTATAAAATTTTAAAAATTTCCTTTGGAAAATTTGCATCGTGTTAAATTACAATATTTATTACATTTGTGATGATGATGATGATGATGAAAGGCATGTTCTGGCTATGTTCTGCATTTGTGTTGTGTTTGCTGTGATTGCTAATTGGCAGCTTATTAGAGCTCCGGCGAAAGAGCATGTTTGATCAAAACTGGTTGGTTTCGGGTAGTGACAGGTTGTTTTAACTTGTTTTTATGTTTGCATATGTTTGTCTCTTCATGGTTTTGAAGGTGGAACGCAGCAAAGCAGCGTAAGGGCAAGCGCAAGAGCATGGGTAGTCTCTCGAGCGTGAAGAAGAGGGTGGAGCGTTCGGTCACTCCTTACAGTCTCAGACGTTTGCAGGCTACTACGGCCAACAACCATGCACCGCCTGCTCCTCCTATCACTGATCTTCATTATGCGGATATTCCTGCATTTCCTCAACCTGTGATTTTTGCTGATGAAGTAGAAAATGATGCTGAGGTTAGCAATGCGAAGAGACGCAAAAGGGTTGCAAATGAAGAACCTGAATATGATCCAACGCTTATTGAGCTTAGGGCATTGACAAACAATGGACATGATGCAGACAAGCACGTGATACAGCTCCAAGAAAATAATCCTGCATCGGGTGATGGTCACGTGGATGGCCAATCAAACGGGGCTAGCCAGGAATCAGATCAAAGTGACCGCTGCAGAGGATCCAAGAAACGAAAATCTGGTTCTGTGAAGAGGTTCAAAAAAGATTTGTATCTTGGTGACTCTTCTAATTTACAAAATCCAAATGGCAGATGTGATGCTGCAGAGGAATCCAGAAGAAGAGGACCTGCTGATACCGTGGATAAGACTAGTAAGAAGGAGGATCATGCCAAACTTCCCAGCATAATCAGGATTGTAAGGCATCTTAACTGTTCACCGGCAGTACCTACCGGCAGCGAAGAGGACCGTTTTGTGACCTTTATAGCCAAGAGGTTAGTAACTCAACTAACATCTTTAAACTTCTGTTATTTGATAAAACGTATAACGACTATTTGTCTCATGAGCTTAATTTTAAATTTTTAATGCTTAGGCACCTTTTTTTATTATATTTTGGAGTGATGAAGTTTGATCAAGCTGCTTTTAATAAATTAGATCATTCACTAATATTTACAACCATCATATACTTCTATTTTATGTTTCAGTTGATAAAAAAAAAACGTAACTTCGCATTAAATATTGGATAAGTTTCAATGTAGCTTAAAATTCATAGATTGGTTGGTGCTCTCTCTCTTTATTTAATTTTTTTTCGAAGTAACTGCCGTTGTTTTTTCTTATATTTTTTTGGATAAAAGAAACTGAAGTTAAATCTTATTAGGCCTCTATTGGTTTATTTCCTCCGAAAGCCAAAGTTTTCTAGACAAGATTCTGTTGTCTTTTTCTTCATAAGTGCTACTTCAACATTTTCTTTAATGTGCTAATTATTGATTCTATTCATCAATTGCATGGCTACTCATCTACTGATTTATGCTATTGATTACAGTTAACTGTTCAGCATTTGACACCATAAAGTGCCACTGTTCTTATCAACTTTCAACTTGAGTCTTGGTTTTTCGGCAAAACCTATCAATTTTAATTTACTGATGAAAATGGTTTCCTTTTCAATTGAACAGATTGAAAATTTGTTTCCATCTCATGAAAACTTAATGCTTGGAGTAACTTATGTGCTTTGTGGATTAATTTTTGTTGTTGTTGGTAATCTAATACTATTGGTTAATCATTTTATATTTTTATTTGGCTAACTAAGCTGGTTATGTATGTTAACTAATGTTTATTAATGCTAACCTGCAGCTTTTTTGTTTTTCTTGAGAAGCAGGTTGGAAGCTGCTTTTGCTTCTATTCTGCACTTTGTCTTTTACTTATTGTTAAAAGCTTATAAAATGGTTTCATTATGTGATTTGGTTTTCATTATGTGGTTTTGTTCCTGATTTTGTTGTATCCTTTACATACCTTTTATGGCGTGAACCGGATTATTCGATAAACATACAACATGCTTCTTCACATAAAACTTAACTGGTTAACCTTACAGGTCTGATGGATTAGAGGTTATGGTCGATAACCAATTTCTCAAGGATAACTATCCGGATATGGTAATCTGCGATTCCTGAGCAATATTTTTTTAGGCAATTTGATTATTTTCCTTTTCAATGTCACTATTCACATGACTTCAAATGGTTAAGAAAATGTTTCTATGGCCTCTTTACCTGAAGCTGATGTTTTCTCGTGTTCCAGCTGATCGATTTCTATGAGATGCATCTACGACACTCTCCAACATACTGAACCGAGCATTCGAAGGAGATTCCTTGTTTTGTTTGTTCTTCATTTGCTCGTGGCTGTGCTGTTGTATAATTCCGTACTTTTGTAGATGCATTAGTTGTTAGCTACATGTAGGTATGACTATTTAACCAGCAGTTGCCAGTATTGTCTACATACTGTGATGCATGCTACTAAATGCCATTTTTAATCGCCGATCGCATGGAGAACTAGCTATATGCAATGCCTCAACCCATCGGATCAAGGATGCCATTTCTTATGAGTTGGTGTGGAACCAAAACTCTTTATTTTGGATTTATATCAAATTTTATGGTAAGTTCTTCATTCATTTATAAGTATTTTGCTTTTGCATATATTGATTATTAATTGGTTGATTTGCTTGTTTCTTACTATTTATGGTAAGGCCTTTGATTGTATTGTCAATATGTATATATAGTTTAGATTGGTACCTAGGCTAATCTATAGAGATTAGAGACTGTTGCCGTATACAGCAACATCTGACCTCAAATTTTGACCTCAAATTTTTACTTCTTGAGAATGATCAAGAAGCATAGGGAATTCCTTGGTGCTCTTAGAGTATGCAAAGTTTTTTGTGTGCCATATTTCACCTGACATAGTGGGGTAAGACTTGTTGTTATTGTTGTTATATATCACTTGACAACATCAGTTCTGTGGGTCATTATTATTGCTCACTTTCCAGCAAAACCTTTCTTACCCAAATCTAGGAGTTTCTTCTTACCATTTGAATATGGTCAATTCAATACGCTAGTGGTAGATTGGATTAGTAGCAATTCAAATGGCACTTGTGTTATCTACATTAAGACCCCCTCCTTAAAGAAAGATGCACCACCAACTTGTGTTGGTGTGATGTGCAATAATACTATTTGGATCTCCATTATAGATGTTCCAAATAGACATCCAGATCTACGCCATTGGATGTCATTAGAAAATGTGCTAAGTAGGAACCATTATCACATCCAATGGTATAAAAATGAATGTACATTTGGTACATCCATTTGTGGATGTCAAATTAGCATTACTGGTGTGATGGGTATTGTAATAACCTGTTCTATTGGTGTCAATAATTGCAACAAGGAGAAATCATATAGTGACTTGAGGGGGAAAAAACTTACCACGAGGTGAACGATGATCACATGTAGATGTTGCGAAGCCGAAGGGTGTTGTTGGATTTGAATGACATGGAAGTTGTCTTTCATTTTTTGTTGTTATAAATTTATTTCCAAGTTTTTGACTTTTTTTTAGGAAATCGTGTTTCCCTTTCGTGACTCTCGTTCACCAATTTACAAGCTTTTTTTTTAAGGAAATCGTGTGCCCCTTTGTGACTCACTTGAGGGTTTAGGGTTTATAGTTATGTTTCCCTTTCGTAACTTACCGTTATTCAGCTTTTTTCGAGGGAGTTGTGTTTTCCTTTTCTGACTCACTCTTTCATGACGGTGTAACTGCCTTTGGAGGTTTTTACCCGACTTCATACCATACCGTACCAAAGTCTTTCATATCATACCGTACCAAAGTCTTATCCCACTAGATCAGGGTCAATTGCATGGATCAAACGTTATTGTGCCATGTTTTTGTTGTGATCCATGCTTAAGGATTCGATAAAGTTTTGCGTTGGCTGTCAAAAATCTAATACAACCCTCTTCTTTTACTTGACTTCATACACTGTCAAGTTTTGCTGTAGACGTGTTGGTTTAGGCAAGCAATGTGTTATAGCCTTTTATGTATAAGTCAAATTATGAATTTGACAATTTAGTTGGGATACAACGCTGGCTCCAATTAGCCTACTTCCTTTGTGTAGGGATAGCAAGGGAAATTGTTCCATTTCATCCCCTTGTTAACTAGCATCTTTTGTTTGTAAAAGGGCCATCATGATTCTCACCCAAGTAGTGCCTTTGTAGCCTATCTAATTTGCCACCTTATCTTAAAGACTCAATTTAGAGATATGAGATGAATAGAGCATCATTGTTCTATTGTTTTTGGAATGTTTGTCCTCAAGAAAATCAAATTGTAATGCTTGATTAAGGAGTCCAACATATCAATTCACCAACAAAGATAGCCAAACAAATACATTACCCCTTTGAAGGGGAACCAATTTTCACAATACTTAAAACATCATAGAGTAACTTTTAACTATGAGAAACACTTTGGATCTCACAAAGCTAAAATGAGAAGCCCATATTGGAAATTAGCTAATAATTAAAGAAAGTGTTCATAACATGTAATACTATAAAATAAATTGATGAAACTATTGTGAAATCTCCTTATTTACATAAAGAAAAAATGCTACAAGCTCCGACAGATTGTTGAGTTCGACAATCATGACATCATCTCCTCATTCAACTACGATGAGTAATATATATTTGTTGTCAATGAACAATTATCGTAAAAGTCGGAATAGACCATGTCTGGCGATACGTTCGAGCTCTGTAGTAAGTAGTAACACTTACAAAAACCACTCTTTTAATAGTGGCATTTCCCTGATGACCTCCTTTATACACATATACATGAAGGTTTTTGTTGTTGTAAAGTATCAATATTTCCATCTTTAGATAAACAAGAGTACTTCTTGTTTCAACATGAATTTTGGGATTAGATTTTGACCTTAATTCATAAATTAAAGAAGAGTTTTGATAATGGCGCGATGAGAAAATCACTATTGTGGAACTCTACTTGTGTGTAGTATAACTTCCATCTAATACCCATAAGTATTGTTTGCCTATTCCTTCACTTCTTGCTATCCTTCATACAAATTTGGACTATTGATTTTGTCCCTCAATCTAATGGTTCCAATCATTCTATATCAATTGGTTCCAAGCATTGTTGTCAGGATCGCGTGCTAGATCGTAAGAGGGTACGATCTTACGATCTTGCTACACCTCATCGTTCTCGCTCCAACGTTTGGGCACAATTTGGTGGGAGTGGTGCTCCAACACGTAGGAGCAGTTGGGTGGGGAGTGCTAGGATGTCAATGGAACATTCAACAAATTCAAGGATAGAGATGGAAAATTAGAGTATTAGAGTGAAACCATAATAAAATCTTCATAAATTCATGATACATAATAAAAGATCAGTCAAAACACTCAATAAATTGTGCATAACATATAATATGTAATATGCACACTATATATTACATATTATGCACAACACATATGACATTTTGTGCATAACATATATCATGTGTTGAAACATCACATTTTTTTACAACATATGATATATGGTGCGTACATTATGTAATTATGGTGTGCATAATATATTAGTTATTTTGACTATTTTCTATTGTGCATGTAGCAGTGCTCTAAAATCTAAGGGTGATGAGATTGATATTGACACAAATTATAAGAATAAGAATGTTAAAATAATAATTTTTGTTCTTGGGTAGTGTTTAGTAGTAAAAACAAAGACAAATAATATTTGAATGGGAAAAATATTTGTGTATAATAAAAAAAAGCCAAAATAGCCAATATACCATGCACAACATATATTATATATTATACACACCATATACACAACAGATATCACATGTTGCAACATCATCTTTCTTTATAACTGTGATACATGTTGTGCACACCATGTAATATATGTTGTGCACATTACATAATATTTGTTGTGCATGAGATATTGACTGTTTTGACTGTTTTTTCATTGTACATGTAACAATGCTAATTTGAATGTGATGTTTTGACATTTCATCAAATTTCTCCAGTAGTATAGTGTATTTTACAATTCATAGTGCAACTTAGTACCAAGAGAAATAAAAAGAAAAAAAGGTGGAGATTAACATTATAACATATGATACTTTATTTTTCATTTAATGAAAAGAAAAGTATTTAGTTTTCCACACAGATTCAAGTGGGTATTCTTGGGATAATATTCACAAGATCAATAACATTTAAATGTCTTATAAATGTAACAATTTTAGCATACAATCCCTCTAAAATATCAGGTGTACGTAATATTGACATGATCCATTGTAAAATCTTATTGGTTGACAAGAAAACCGATTGGAAAAAATTATCACACTTATAATCTTCAATACTGCTTGTGTGATTTCTGTTAGAATATCAAATTGCTAATCTGTGAGATAATGATTGAGATTGTATATATTATTTCTTAAAGAACACTCACACTTTAAAGGAATATAAAATCTACACGAATGCACTTTCTTATAGAAGAGAGGGAAGAAGTATATTGATAAATTTTATTTTGCTATCATATTTTATCCATATTGCTTGGTGTTTTGGATATACAACAACAACAAACTTTATCTCACTATGTGGGTCGACTACATGAATCAAACAACGTTATTACACTCTATCATGAATAATATTATTAGGGTTTAGGCCATTAACTATCATTTGGATATAAATTGTAATAAATCATTTGCATTTGTATGAACTCATAACTTAAGGATCTTTTGCTTGATGATGTTAAAATCTTGAATAAACATGTAGTTTTATGACAAATTGTATTTTGATTGATCCTTTATATTTTGAACACTAATTTGTGGTGTTTTGAATTTGTAGGAAAAATCTAGCATGAGACTTGGTGGAAGGTAGACATGAAATTTTGTTTATGAGCATGTTGAATAGATATCATACTATACATCTCTCGTCCCAAATCCAAACTAGGCAAATAAGAAGTCCATTCTGAAAAGAAGAAAAAGATCTATAACTTTGATGAAAACATAAAGTTATGTTGTTTTTAACTTGTAGAAACATCACTTGAAGATACATAGAGCATGGAAGTAAAGAGAAGAAGCAAAAGTGTAAAATGTTACATGCAATTTTGGATTTGAATATATGGCAAAGATCTATAATTATCATGCTGTAAGAGCTAATATGAAGGATTTAGGGGTTAATTAGAGCCTTGAAATGAGCTTATGAGGAATTTTTGCAAAAATTTGCTATCAAAAATCTCATTTGAAGCAAACCAACCACATATCTACCACCTATTCCACCACAACCCCTTGGTAAGTAATATGGAACCATTTGCATTTTCATGAAACCATTCAAGCTTTATCCAACATTCAACGAGGAGGACAAGGTTGTTTTTGAAGAGAAGAGAATTGTTATTCAATCGGAAGACAAAATTGGAATTGCAACAAATGAGAGCGGCAAAAAGTCGGTTAGTGGACACGTGGAAAAGCAGCCCAATGAGAGCCAAGTGGGCAAAAAGAGTAGAAATTGATGGTTCTAGCAAGGGAGGGACTCAAGTCTAGTATGATTTTACTTTTCTTGATACCAATTTCTTGTGATTGATTGATGCATGGTTCAAGAGTTATCACTTGGATTTAACTAAGTTCTTCTTATTGAATTCTTTATTCGATTTCTTGTTGTTGGTTTGTGTTTAAAACCATTACCAAATAGATTGTTTCATTGTTCACTTGATTTTATGAATACAAGTAATCTTCTAGACATGTCCTTATAATTACAATAACTTTGCACATATATTGATATGGAAAGTGCTACTTGTACATACAATAATATCCCTCTACCTATTTTTCATCCATTTAAAAAGTTGACAACTTTTAAATGTGTGAAAAATGAGTGGATGACACTGTTGTATGTATAAATAGCAGTCCCCGATTAAGAGGAACTAATTTGTCCCTATTTTTCAATGTAATAGACTAATAGTGAACTTTCAAATCTCGAGAAATTAATTTGTTATCCAAAATATTTCTAAAAGACTCAAGCGAGTATTTAGCATTACTTTTAACATGGTTATCTTAATTCTTAGGAAATGTAGGGTGCACTCAATTGGACCCTAATTCGTTGGGGACAATGGCATTGGCATTGGCATTGGCATTGGCATTGTGATCTTCAGGTAAAGATGCCCTTCTGAAAATTGGTCCTAATTGAACTCCACCAACCACCGAACCATTATTATTATTATGAGAACTACTTTCATGGATAGATTGGCTTTCTCCTCTT
Organism: Aeschynomene evenia; assembly: GCA_013621005.1. Classification (NCBI taxonomy): domain Eukaryota; kingdom Viridiplantae; phylum Streptophyta; class Magnoliopsida; order Fabales; family Fabaceae; genus Aeschynomene; species Aeschynomene evenia. Next base: position 3,599,872 of record CM024271.1, read on the forward strand.
GGTCCTTTCTTCTTTGCCTTTTGTGCCCAACCAACAAGCTTCACTTGCAATTGCTCATCAAATATGGCCTTCTTAAAATGTGTTCCCATCTACATTGTTTGAAAATATATTTAAAAAAAAATAGAAAAATTGGGTCAATCTCAATGCAAAGAAGACTTAATTTAAAGTTCATAAAATTAGTTTTATAGGAAATTACTTTTCCTTTCATTTTTTACATGTTTGATTTTAGAAATCCTTAGAAAGTAATATGAATTTTTTAATTAGTTTTCGGATAAAATCACCTCAATTCGACTTCAATATAAATTCATAAATTTAACATTATTTGATAAGGATTTTCTAAGATTTGAACTCAAACTTTTGGTGCCAGAATCAAAATACTTATCATCTTGACCAACCATCTATTGATATCATTTGTAACTAATATAAAAAAAAAAATTATCAAACTAGTCATAAGTGTCCATTTTGAGTTTAAATTGGAGGGAAAAAAAGAATCAAAACTCACCTGTGTAACTAGTGCATATAGTGGTAAGGTGCTGTAACTACATAGTAGCTGAATAAATGCCCTGCAATGCAACCCCAACATAAAGGAATCAGAAAAAAGAAAGAAAGAGTGAAACTCAAAATGCACCCATACAATGATACAAATTACTCCCTTCTTTTCAAAATAGAAATCGCTTTTACTTTTTTGGTACATTGAAAAGTTAATGTATTTAGATGCATTTTTTGTTTAGAAACATTAGATGGTGATCAATTGATTTATTTTCTGTTTTTATTTTCTATTTTCATTTTTTAATGAAATAAAATCAAATATTTTCACTTATGTGTTCTATTTATAACGAAAATAAATTTGAAAATAAGATGTCAAATTCCTATTTTTCTATGTTTTAAGTCAAAATATGAAAACAAAAAATGAGTTGGATGATAATATCGATAACTATTTCCCACTAGAATAAATAAATAATATCTATACCTATATAAAAGTAGAAAATGAAAATAGAAAACATTTTCATAAGTCAATCAATTTAGTTTACCAATATATTAAAAAAAGTAAAAACGACTTTTATTTTGAAACGAAAAGAGCAATATAATGCATAATGTAAAAGGAAATATAAGTGTTCTATAGTTACCCAATAATGAGCCTTGGAACAATGTAACCAACTTGTCCCATTATGCATGAGTCAAAACCATATGTAACCTGAGATTAAGATACACAATCATGATAAGTTATAGACTGAAAATTAAATCCTAAATAAAAAGGTGCTTAAAATTGAAGACATAATAAACTTACCCATATCCAGAAGAAAAAAGCAATCTCAAAAGCATTTTGGAAAAGGATGAAGTGAATGAGGAAGAGGACAATGCGAGGGCGATTAAACCAAAAGTGATCATCTGATGGTTGAACCACTAATTCGCCTTCAATGGCTACATGCTTCTCAGCCACCTCATGAGCCAATTGGATTATTATATGCTCCAACTTTGTACCAACCGCAAGTAAAAGCTGATGAAGATCACACACACACATATATATATATATATATATTAAGAGAAATTATAAAAGAGGGATAATAATAATTGGAAAAATTAGGGAAAATAGGATTTTTGTCATAAAAGATCATGAAATTCATAAACTCTTGAATTAATCGTAGCCTTCATAAAACAATAATGTTGTCTCCATTTTTAATTAATTAAGTGGACTACTTTGTGTACACTAAATTTGACACTAAATCAGTCATTCAATTTAATTTAACTATGGTATAATTCAATCTACTCAATTTAACTTATATCCTGACTCAATTCGATATTGTATTTAAACTTTTATATTGAGACAATGACAGTTTTTATATTGATACAATTCAATCTTTATACATACTCAACTTAACTTTTTATATTAGTGGCTAATTTAGTGTCACTTTTAGTATACACGCATTGTTCTATAATTAACCGTCCACTTTTAATTTTGTACATGAATTAGGGAAATGGTTGAGAAAATCTCAATTATAAGCTAGTTGAAATGTGTTTTACAATACTATTATTATCATTACTATCAATTATCTTTTTTTCTTAATTATACTATCATACATATTTATTTATTCTATATCTTCCACTAATAAAAGGTATAATGAAATTTTCAAATAGATAATTATATTTAAAAAGTTTTAAAAGTGAACAATTATTTTAAAATAGCTGGAGTATTAAAGTTTGGCCCAATAGGTTGTATTCCTTTATTTACTATGGGCTTGGAGTTTTCATTATGATCCAATCCAACTCCATAATCTATCTAAAACAAAAGTTTATTGTATGGAAAATGTTTATTTGGCATCCATTTGAATGTATATATTCAAATTATATTGAAAGAAAAAAATAAAATAATAGAAAGAGTGGAATTTATATATTATATTAATATAATATTTGAAAAAAATTAAATATACAAGTAGCATTGCTTTTATTATATTAAGTAGGGTTTAGACTATATAATTTAATGTGATGTATTTAGGTTGACTTTAAGTCATCATATATCAAACTTGACTATAAACCAAACTATTAGGTTTCTCTTTGGAAAATAAAACAAAAAAACAAAATAAAATAGAAAACAGTCGGCTTGACCAAGATTAAAGTAAGTCAAGTCTTTAATGTAATATTTTTTTAAAAAATAATTAACGGTGAATTATAATGAAAAATTAAGACATGACTATCCAACTAGATGAGAAAAATAAATGTAAGGAATTGTGTAAATATTTAAAATGAAATAGTCAACAAAAGTTATGAAGGTACTTACAATGAATGGAATGAAAGCTATCCAAAAATATGTATGCCAACCTGGAAAAGCAAATCAGAAATTTTAATTTTCGACTTAAAAATAAATCAAAACAAGCAACTAGAAAATTATCACTCCTTATTTATAGGGAAAAAAAAGTATGTTAATAATTGCTGAATGATTAAAAAAATCCATAAGCCCCACTTTTTGGTACAATAGTGTGAATATTCCAATATATCACATATTATTAACATATTTCTAGAATTTAGTATATTTAGAGTAGTGTTAGAGGTACAACAAAAAAATAGTTAAAACAGCCAATAAATAGAAATTTAGGTCACAATCACTCAGCCCATTAAAGATATACTCATGATTAAAATGTTATTTGAGCCATAAAATATTAAATGAGCTTTGTTAGCTATTTTGGCTGAAAAAATGTTGTTCCCCAAGTATTTGTGGTATATTTATAGATATGATATAAGATTTTAATTAATTATATAAATATTTTCTCATATTTTTTATTAATTTTTCATTACCCTATAAATATAAATAAGGATGAGATCTTCCATTATAAATAATTGCGAATAGAATAGATGTCTCTTCTCTATTTTCTCTCTCACTTTCAGTTTCTCTATTCAAATTTAATTCTAAAAATAAAAGCACAAACAATTAATGGGTCGGCCACATGGTGTGGAATTATTGTGGAATATAATCTATATAATATAAATTATACAAATTATATATATTATAATTAATATATGGGGTTCGATGTGACACGATATGGAGACCACAAAATTGTAATTTTTCTCTATTTTAGGTAGTGTTAGTTTAACAACAAATTATTTATATATAAAAGAATAACTGTATGTTTAAAATAGAAAATTTAGATAGCAATGCATAAAAATATATATAATATAGTTAATATATAGTCTTGTGATCATACCATTGACATTAAGCAACAAGAAGATGACCACAAAAATCCAAAGATACCAACTGCAAAATTGAAAATATAATTGTTATTAAATTTACACAAGGAGCCTAACATTAATATCAAATTTAATCAATTAAAATTATATATAGGTTTCACTTTATTAATTCTATAAATTAAAAAAGTGTCAATAATTTAGTCACTAAAATTACAAAATAAGTTATTTAAAGTGATATTTTTGAACTAATTTAAATTACCAAAAGAACTAACTTGAATTTCTTATTATATGAAATTTTAGGAATTAAATTGATGATTTTTTTAATTTTTAAGTATTAAATTGAAGCAATTTTATAATTTCAATGACTAAAATAAACCTTTCGAAAAATACTTATATCTAAGTTATTTTATATTGAAATATATACATGATAATAAATAAAAATATTTATTTTGAATATTTTAAAACAATTTTTTTTTGAGAATTCTGATATTTAAACTTCTTAAAAAATACTACTAAATTATAACTTTTAACTTTGAAAAAAAAAGTTAAAAATAAAAATTCAACACCATTATTATTGTTTCAAAGTACTTAATTACCTTATACCAACAACTTTCTTGAAATCATCTTCAAGAGCACGAATCATATACTTGTGAAAATTAAACTTTGGATTTCCCCTGCAGTGGGTCTAAAAACAGAGATATTCAAAAAATTATTATTATTATTATTATTAATTATTATTATTATGACAATAAATTCAACAAACACTTCATTAGAATCTTACCATAATGAAACCAAGCCTTAATGTCACATAATCTAATTTTGTCACAGATCCATAGAATTGCTTGAAAAATGATTTCTGAAACACAAATGAAAAATCATAAGTCAATAACATGATGGCCAGGGCACTTAACAATAATTCAAAGAGTAATAATTTTGCGGTCCACATTAGAAAAAATTAATAAATTTGAAAATGATGGCAACCAAACTTGAAAGAAAAATAAATAAATTTAAGATCTAATAGTATTTGAAACCAATGTATGCTACTAATATATATCAATTTCCTCCTAGGGTCTCTTGAAATCCAAGGTGCACATAGTTTCCATTTAATTAAAGTGATAAGAATAAATCGGTTGAATTAATTGCTTGATTGGAAATTGACATTCAACAAGAAAGTATTAAAAAAAATGTTAATGACACTTAGCTTGTTAAAAACATTTAATAAATTTTAGTAAAACTTAAAATTGTAACTGTGGATCCCTTATATGAAAAATGAGTTTAATTTCCATTTACGGTGTAAAGTAATTTTAAACCTATATTCAATCATGGATTGACACATCAGTAAAAATCTTTAACTCGACTACCTACTAACTAAAAAAAATTTTAAAAATGGATGTGATTGACTGTTACACTGTGAGTGCATCATAATTAAACTCATTAAAAATATAAAAGTACATCTTAATTATCAAAATGAATATTTTCACTTTTATTATATTAACAAGTGTCTTAACGATACTTATTAGTTAAAAAAAATGATGATTTATCCTCCTAACAATCTTCTTAACTAAGAATTTTATTCACAATGATATCAGTTGTAATTTGCACAACATTTAATAATTCATGATTGTAAATTAATTAGGAGAATGTTCAAACATATATCAATTAAAAAATCTATTGTTTCTCATTAAAAAATGTGATGTGTATGCATAGTTTGTAATGGAAGCATGAAATCAACAATATCTTCAAGTAGAAGAAATAGGAGGAGCTATTAACAATTTAACATGATATGATAATATTTGTCGCACAACAAAAATACATTCAACTAGTATTTAACGTGTGTTATATATAAGATTAATGTGTGTTATACAATTGTACGACAAACATTATTATTTTTTATCTACTTATTAAATAATTAAAAATAATAACCTACTTACCACCCAACCCACTATAGCAGAATCTTTGCCAAAACCAGTGAAACGATCTCTGATAAATTCATGTTGGTGAACATGAGTTACTGTCGGTTCCAGAACTGCATCAAATCAATAATTTGCAAATTTGATGTCAATTGTATGTTTAGGGTGCATTTTTTTTGAATTATTAAAAGAAATAGTAATTTTAGAATTTAAATTTTAATTTGTATACAATAAAAAAGTTGAAAACTGATTTTTTTTTTCTTCATAAATTACTCTTCTTTTAGTTCAAAAAATTTAAGAGCAGGTTTTTAAAAATTTATTGAAACAATTAAAAGTTATTTTTTATTTAAAAAAAAGTAATTTTTCTTAAATAAATAAAACATCCATAAAGTAAAACCTTATTGAATTTCAAAGATATATGGAGTTTGGTGACTGTAAATTAATATCATGTTAATGAAATAATTACTACTAAAAAAGTGAGTATTTTGAATAATTTAAAATTAAATGAGTAAATAAAAGTAATATTAATAATTATTAGTTATTATCATTAATACACAAATATAGTTTAAAAGTATTTTTAACGATCATAATTATCAAAGAATAATTTATATCTATTTTCAAATATCAATAATAAATGTTGATATAACATATTTTGACAATTAAATATATATTAAGAATAATTATTATTTTTAGTGAATTGAACACAGAGAAAATAAAGCATTAAATCATAAGTTTAGAACTAATCGAACTTTTTGGTTTACCTCTCTGAGAATTATAGTTATCTTTTGCAATAGAGTCTTCCCAGTGCTTCCACTGACGAATCTGTAAGGATAACAGGTATTATTTATTTACTAATAGAGAAGACTGAATAGTTATCAATTAATCAATTAATTAAATATGGTTAATATATTATAACAATAAAAGTGAATTATTTAAATAAATAAATACTCACTCTTAATCCTCCAAATACAACTGTCAGAACACAAAAGGTCACATGTACAATAGCTAAAACAAAAATGAAGATATGTAGATGATGGAGTGCTTCGATGGATAATAGAGGCACCTTGTCCTGAAAAAGAGAAAATAGAAAATTAAAAAACATAGTAAAATATTTTCGCACAACGGAAAATATATATGGAATATATATATAAAAAAAAGGAAATACTTGAACTACAATAAAAATCGAGTCAAAACAGTTAATATATTATGCATGATATAATAATATAAAATGCACAACTTATATCATATGCAGTGTACAACATATATCACCTAATATAAAATCCACAACTTATATCACATGTCGTGTACAACATATATCACCTATTGTACACAATATGTATCACATGTTGCAGGATCATTTTTTACAACATGTGATATATGTTGTGTACATCATGAGATATACACACATTACGTATGACATATAACATTCATTGGATATTCGATCGATGACCCTACACTCAAATCCCTTGAGCTACGACTCATTGGCTATTTTGGTTGCTTTTTGTTGTACCTCTAGGGTGCGTTTAGATTCAAGAATGGACGGAGACGGAGAGACAAAAACATAGAGACAGAGACAATACAGAACAAATAACTGTATCAGTATTGTGTTTGTTTATATGACTGGAGACAATGGACATAAAAATAAAATGACATTGTTGACCCTCACCAAACCACCAATGACCATCGCCGGACCACCGTCAGCCAACGTCGGCCCACCGCTAGCCGCCGACGGACCACCATCGGACCACCACTTGTCGGACCGTCGGCGGATCATCGCCAGACCGCCGCCGACAGCCACTAAACCACCATTGAACCACCACCAAACAAGGGTATTATATTATTGTAAAAATGTTTACGTCTCTCGTCTCCGTTTTTGCGTCCCACCTATATGGAGATAAAAAAAATACGGGCGGAGACAGTCTCCAATCCGTCCCCACAAACCAAACATGATACAAATAAATTTATACTCCATCCTTGTCCCTGCCTCTGTCTCCATGACCAAACGCACCCCTAGCAATGCTCTTTATATAAACCTTAAAGAAGTGTTAAAATTGAATGAAGAGAGAATTAATTACCTTCTTGGCGCAGTATCCAAGAGGCTCTGTTGTTGCTGCTTCTGGTTTAGAATCAGCAAGAAGGTGCCTAATAGAGTTAGGAGTAAAGGCAGAGAAAGAGAAAAAAGTCTGAAGATGTGAAACTGCTTCTTCTTTTTCTTCATCTTTGAAGTTACAAGGTAGCATGTGGTGTGTCCATCCCTTTGGAACACATATTTTTGTTATCCCATTTTGTGTCACAGTTAGAAGCAGAGAAATAAAACCCAACAGCATCAACTCTGAAAATATATATTATAAAAAACAAAGACATATGAGTATACTAATTCTGCTTCTTTTGGATTCAAAACGACAACAGTTTAGAAGAAAAAGAGATAATAAGAATCGAACTTCAATTTTTTTAAGAGTAATTATAATGTACTGACAATCCGTCAATCACATTCATTAAATTATTTGACTTTTGAGTTAATAGATGATTAAGTTAATAACTTTTATTGATATGTAAATTCATAATTGAATGTCATAATTAATTGAAATTAAACTCTATTTTTAATTAAATTCTTTTAACTTATTCTAAATTTTCAATCTCGATCATCCTTTGTAAGTTAGTCTAAATTTTCAATTTTAACATCATCCTGAATTTTCAAAAACCATATGCCACCATTCTTCACTCATAGAAGCTTAAATTACTAGAAACAACTAATAACTAAAAGAAATATGAAGGATTAATTGATTAAATTACTAACGAACCTTCTTTGATTTTCTGAAGAGCTTCAAAAAGAGGCTTCTGATTCTTCTTCTTGAGAAACTTGCCAGCATAGTGAAGTAAACGCTCGGCGGCGAGGGAAACGGCGACGATGACGGAGCAAACGACGGCAACCACCCACGTCGGAGTGAACTCCAAACTGTTTCCTTCTTCCGCACCACCGCCACTCATAATTCTTCTTCCAATTCTTCTAACAATTCTATAATGTGTTAGTTTAATTTTTCTATGTCCTCACTTCTTTTTCTCTCTTTGTTCTCTATTGGCAGTGGTGTGTCATGACTTTTGACATACCTAAGACAATTTTGTTGTGTCTGTCTCTCACCAATGTTACCTGCGACTAATGCGGTTGTGATCCTTGAAATATATATACTAACTCCAAAACCTTTTTTTTGGTTAGTTTTAAATGCGTGTTAAAATTACTCTTTTTGGTCCGCTATATATACATATTTTCTACTTTTTAATTTAGTATTTTTATTGAATTTAATTTTAATTCAAGGTAAGTATAAAGAAATTTTACACAGACATTCAATCATAGATTGATAATGGATTGATGCATCAGTAAAAGTCTCTAACTCAACCACTAACTAACTAAAAAGTCATATAAATCAATGGATGTGATTGACTGACAATGTATTTACATTGTCAATGCATTATAATTAAATTCTTTTTTATTTAACTTTTTTTATAATTTTAAAAAGTATTTATTTTTTTCTCTATTATACTCTTTTATATTTTTACCTATTTAATTGGAGAGAGAAGTTATAATAAATGATGATAAATATGATATTTTTGTTATTTTAATTCTATTATTTAGATTTTCAAAATGAAATTTAATAATTACCTTAATCGAAATACATAACGGAAAAAATACATGTAAAAAAGACGGGAGAGATTAATTTACTCCCTCCGTCCACAAATAATTGTCTTTCTAGAAAATTCTCTTGTCCAATATTATTTATCACTTTAGAATTTTAAGAAAGCATTTATTATTCTTTTTTCAATTTTATCCTCACATGCATTCTCTCTCATATCTCTTATAATAATTATTACACAAAAAACTAAAAGGACAATTTAGTCATTATATATCATTTTTACATATAAAATTGTGCACTTTAATTACATTCTTAATAACCGTGAAAAGTCTAAAACGTCATTTATTGATGGATGGAGGGAGTAAGAAAAACTCAAAAGTATTTTAAAATATTATTACTAACATTAATTATCTGTTATTTTAATTATTCTATTATATTTATTCTCTTTCTTCAATTAATTAGGTGTATAACTGAAAAATCTAATAAATATTAATTAGAAATTGACAAATAAAAAAGAAAAATTAAAATTTTCAAATTGGACAAATAGAAAAAATGGAGAAATTATTTTATAAATTTTGCTAATAGTTATATATGTATTTCTTATTAGCACGTTTTATTGTTTAATGAGATTCGTTCTAGAATTATTATTTTCATTTTGGAAGACTTTTCCAACTTCGTTCTCTACGCGTATATATATATACTTACTTAACAGCTAAACCAATTACCTGTGTCCTGATGGCACAATTGTTTTCTGTTTTTGTTTTTAGAAATTACATTGAGATCATGCCTTGGCCACTAATATATCTTGTGTATTGAGGTTGAGAAATTCATTATTTACATTAATTATTTTGATTAGTTTATAAAATCATTATTCTTCCCTTTTTATTACATAATAATACATTTTTTTATCCCTTTTAATTATGTATTTTTTCAGTTATGTACGTCACTTAAGATAACTATTGAAAATATGGATATTAAAATTAAAATGACAAAAATATATCATTATTTTTTTTTTATAAACAAAAATATATCATTATCATTAATTATTATAATTTCTCTTTTTTTCAAATAGACAAAAATATAAAAGAGTATAATAAAATAAAAAAATAAATACTTCTTAAAATTATAAAATATAAATGAAAGAAATCAAATAAAAAATAGGATTTTAATTTGGTACCCATAAAAAATTTTGGGTACCAATACCCAACTAAGGTGTCAAATGCTAATTGGTTTACAGAAAAAAAATAATATAAATTTTTTAAATTAAATTAACGGGCTACTTATATACCAAGTAATGTTTAAACAATTAATATAATTTATATTAACACCCTCTACTTTATTCTATTTATAATAAAAGCCCATCCATGCTTCATCTTCTCCACGTAATGGCTTCTTCCAAAACCCCTTTTCTCAAACCATAACTGAACCTCCTACTTTGATTCGCCTCTCTTCGCTCCGCCCCGTGCACCGGTGCTAACATCTCCTCCGTTCGCCACCAGTGTCTCCGCTCAGATCGCATCTCTGCTCCGCTCCTAGCCAACAATGTCTTCGATCTCGCATCTCCTCTGTTGCGAAGCTCTTTCGGGTGCACTGGTAATCTATATCTCTCTTTTGTTACTTTGATTATCAAAATTTGGTTAGAAAATAAAGCTTGTAAGTTTAGAATTTCAATGGTCTAAGAGGGCGTTTGGTACGAGGTAATCTGCATAGATTATCGGTAATCTTGCAATTAAATTACCTGGTAATCCAGATTGATTCGTTTGTTTTGACAAATATATTGGTAATATGGATTACCCAGTAATCCACATTACCTCAAAAGTGGTAATGTGGATTACCTCCGTATGTGGCAATCTGGAATACCACTCCTAGGTAATCTTCTAATTTATTTTATTACACCATTACCCCTCTAACAAAATACACTACTATTCCTAATTTTATAATTTTCTAACACAAATCCTAATTTATCTCAAAAAACCCACGTAGCCTTTCTTGTTGGTGTTTTTTTTTTTAATTTATTGCGTTATATTTGTTTTTTCTATGTTGCACTTTTTGCAAGAATATTATAATTATTTTAATGGATTTTTATTTTTAGTAAATAATTATATTAATGTCAAAACTGAAAATCATTGATATTAAATTTAAAATATAATTATATTTGATTAATTCATTTTATATGTATTTTACGTATTTTAATAATATATATAATATAATTATATTTGATTAATTCATTTTATAATTATTTAGAAGGTATTATAGTAATATATATAGATTACCTTGTAATTTGGATAATATACCAAACAAGGTAATGCAGATTACCGGTAATCTTATTTGTATATACCAAACAAGGTAATGTGGATTACCGGTAATTTAATTGGAGGTAATCTATCTGTAAGATAATCTAGATTACCGGTAATCTTCCTCGGTAATGCACCAAACGTCCCCTAAGATTATTTTGTTCATTCGTAATGCTATGTGAAATGCAGTAAATCTGATGGAAGGAAAAATATTGTTTTGTTGTTGTTTTATTTTGTTTTCTAATTTAATTGAAATAAGAGGATGAATTGAATAAAAAATAAAATAATTCTTGAGGACTTAAATGTAATAAAATTTAAGTTCTAAAAAATATAAATTTTTTTTTTTAATTTAACCTATAATATCAAGTTACTAGGTGGTTGGGTACCGGTAGTACCGAATCAATTCCAAAAAAGTAAAATAAATAACATTTAAAAAGGATTGGAGGAAGTAAATAATGCATGTATGCGCATCTAATAAAGATTAATGTCACAATATCACATAATACATTGACAAGAAAAGTTAAAGATAATTTCAACTAACTTCAAGTGCCTTTATTTTTCTGACTCTGAGCTTGGTGTTAGGGAATCAGTAAAAAGTTGACTCTCTCAAAATACTTGGTGCGAAAATTACAGTGACTCAACATAATTTTCAATTTCTCTCACATGGTCTTCAAAATAAAATATAAAAAATATTAATAAATAATAGTATAAATTAACAAATATCTATTAAAAGTTAAAATAATATCCATCACACCGTAACACGTTGTAGAAGATAATTTACCTTGTTTTGAACGGTGGAGACGTGGATTTTGTCCAGATGTGTAAATGAAAATGAGCTAAGAAATTGAACGACTCAACTAAAGTCATGCCGCGTTTTTTCTTTTCTTTATATCAACAAAAAAAGAATTTAATGAGAGTCAGTACATATAGATTAGTCTTTCGTTCTTACTAAGTGTGATTTTAATTTGAATCTTAGAATTTTTTTTTAAACGATATGTAACTTCTACCTCTGACTCAAGAATATGTCTTTTATAATCTAAACTTTACTCTAAAAAAATAAGAAAAAATAAAATAAGAATATCCGGTTTCACCTGGGTAACTAACCATCTGAGGGGATAATTATATTAACTTTTTGGTAAGGGGATATTATATATATTATTAGAAAGAATAATATTTTAATACTTTTTTGACTTTGCATATGATTGTAGAGGCCGTTTAATGTTTATTAGTCTAGCCATGAACAACTAGGTTTTTAAAAACTCATCAATAGAACAAGCTCTAAGATTTTTTAATTCATTTCGTTTTTGCCCCTCGTCCTCACCTATATGACTATCTCAAAAGTCATGAAAGAATACTTTAATTTCTCTTTCAATAATGCTTTATAAATAATAGAAAAACAATTAATAAATCAGTTAACAAACTTATTTGATAATTTTTTGACTTAAAAAAATTCTTTTTAAAAAATTAATTTTTAGTAAAATCAGTAATTATTATACAAAATTTCTATATTAACTGATTTTGATTTTTATTATATATAAATAACAACATAGTTTCTTTTTATAATCTTTAGAATTGGCAAACTCATCCTAAATAAAAGTTAGCAATGAGTTAGTAACAACCATATAATAGACTTTCATGTTTTAATAAGAAAAAATAGGCTTTCATGTTATATATTAAAAGAAAATTCCATGTTTATAACTAAATATAATAAACTATTAGTCAATTTATTAAATAATATATATAAAAATATTAATTGTATTTTTCTGGAAGATAGAATATTTTAATAAATGTGTATTTTACTGTATTAGTTACGTTGACTACTATTATGTTGGTCAATATTGCATGTAACTATAGCATTACTGTTCACTTAATTCAAAGGGAAAAACTCTCCGTCTAACAGTCATAAATATAGCCAACTATTAGTCAACCTATTAAATATTGTAAACAAAGATATTAGTTGTAATTTTTTAGAAATGTGATAGACTTTAATAACTTTATATTTGATGCATTAATATACGCTTAGTCATTACGTTGATTGATATTGATATTAGCTAGTCCAAAAGTTTAACGAAACACTAGATCTTATTTATCAATAAGATGATAAATAATGGACTCTAATAATATCATATTTTTTTAATAATTCTAAATGGACAATGTATTACCAGTCCATCCAGCCAATTAAAACCCACCTGATAGCTTTTTAGAATTATTGGGCCCTGATATTTGCACAAAAATTGGCCCTATAAGAACCATGGATTGTTATTGACTGGTTTGATATTGTTCATATATCACTGGTATTTTTTTTTTTTTTACTTCTATATAGGTTGCAACTAACATCATACATCATATATATCTATGTGCTTCCCTTGAAATGCCTTGCATTATTGTTATTCCATGCTTTTGCTATCTAGCTACCACACACGAAGAAGCCACACTCATAGTTCCAACATTATTCTATGCAATCCCTTCAATTCCTAGTTTGCAATTGGAAAATTAACTAATTCCATTCACATCTCAATTTTCTAATGATTATATCATCAAGGAAGAACATGGACTCAACTAACTTGTTTCAACTGTTCTTTTTTTTATTCTTTGGTTGTTTAATTTTCTTGATTTTACTTTGTCAACTAAGTTGTTTAAAATATTATTGGACATGGATTTGTTTATTACTTCACTCAGTCACTACTACCTCGAATAAACCGATATTTATGGAGTTGTTAGATGGTTGATCAAGTAAATCAAATGTGAAAAGCCTATAGTAAGAAGCTTTCAACCAATCAAAATTAATACATCATTAATCAATAATGCTTATCGTATAATAGAAATACGTCAAACTAGTATCCAATATGTGCTATATATAATACAGAATGTGTGCTATATGTATAGCATGTACGTATAACACACATTCCGTATTATGTATAGCATATGTTGAATACTAGTTGAACGTATTTCTGTCGTTGTACGACAAATATTGTATAATTAATATATATACTAATAAGCAGTATATATGACTATGGGAGATCAAGTCATATAAGATTGGGGAGTGATGATGACGAGGGATTTACAAATGTCATATTTTGTCTCCTAAAAAAATGGAGAAATACTATTTGAGATTAATTTCTAAACATTAACGTTATTTTATATTATCGCGGTCAACAAAAATTAAGAAATATGTCAAATTATTATGACCAATTATTGTAATTAATGGATGATTTTTTAGTGATAATTTATCATTTTAATTATTGGATTTCTATTGGTTGTATATGAAAATTAAATTCATGAGTAATGCTACGTGTACTCTACCATATAAAATCAACCACTATCACTACAAGAAATACGCAAATTACCGAGGGAATTATCAAGGACAATACCGAGGGATAATGTTTCCGTGGAGTTTACCGTGAAAAAATTGTCCTCGTTAATTAACAATACCCTCGGAAACAAGTGATGAGGGAAATAATTTTCCTCGGTAACATTTTTGAGAGGTTTACCGAGGGAGTTTTCAATAAATTTCCCTTAGTAAATGGATCATTATTTTCCTCAACAAATTCGTCAATAAAACTATTTACTGAGGAAAATTCATCAAAAATTTTCCGTGAAATTTTCCCTCCGTAACAATATATATATATAACTCTCATCAACAAATTTTTCTTTCCCTTCCATAAGACAAGGAAATTAAATAGGGGTTCAAGACGAGGGGAAAATTGTAGGCACCCAACTCAAATTAAATAGTGAACAAACAATATATATATATATGGAATCTCTTAAGTTAATTAGGGTTCATAGGGAATGTAGGGAGGGAAGGAGACACATTGTGAGCACTGATCAAGATAAAACGGAAGCATTCTTCCTCATCTATTGAGTTGTGTTTTCATTTTTCTCAACATAGGGTCTATCATAGGATATATGTGTGGTATAGGTAAATAAAGCCAAATATTTTTTGCTCAAATACTAGGATATAGAAACTTCAAATGATTCAGTTTTGACACTGACCCTATTAAAGGGTTTTTCTTTGTCATTTAATCACATATATTTATTGTCATGGGCAAGGTCCATAAATAAATGAAATCATCGAAAAAATTAATTATTGATAAATATATATTTTTAAAAATTACATACTACATCTTTATTAAATGGACTTTTTTGGTATTTTTTCTCTACTAATCCATGACTCAGCCCAACCCACCGGATCGGGTCTGATAACCTTTTCAAAAACCTTTCCTTTTTATTTAGAGTAGTGTTAATATAGACTTGAGTTCACAGTGAACTCTACATGTGGCAACATATATCAACCACTCAAAACATAATTAAAAGTTATAACTATAATAATATTATAAAACTTTTGGTTGATATGTTGTCACGTGTAAGATTAACCATAAACTCGAGTCTATATTATCATTTTTCTTTTATTTAATATATTAATCTAAAGATCTTATTATTACACTGTATAAGTTGATGGATATATCATATGTAATAAGTCATAAAATGGTTAATTTTATTCAGCCTTAGAAACTAAAATTAGTTGTTTAATCTTTTATTATATTTCAGATGACACGAGATACGTCCAAGTGTTATTTAACATTTCATATATTCATTTAAATGATAAAACAACAATAGATAAAAGTGGATTAAATGATTAAATTAATTCAAATTTTGCAATGGAAGGAATCAATTTCACAAAACTAAGATAAATCAAAAGGGTACATCATAACTCAAAATCATATCATAAAATACAGAGTCAAACAGAGAAAAAAAATTGACAATAATTAAACGTAAGTCTTTTTGGACATTTGAATTGTAAAAACTGCGCTTTATTCCTCTAGTATTTTTAAGTTTAATTTATTTATTTATTTAATAATTTATTTAGAATTTTAAATGACTTAAACTCAAACTATAAAATAGAACAAGAATTTGGATTCTCATCACTGAAAAGCTGAGGAGCATAAACATAGTGAATGATATAAGGAACATTCTCCTTTATCTTAATCTCTTCTTTTTCCTTTGTTATTTCAACAATAGACTTCTCAATTTCTTCTTTCTTTTTTGTTGATTCACCTGAAGATTTTTCTATCTCCTTGCTCTTCTCTTTCTTCTCCTCTTTCTTCTCTTCTTTTATGGAAATAACCTCTGCATTTTTGTGCACTTTTTTTCTCATAAATGATAACAATTTTTCCACTTCAATTGTGCCTTCAACTGTTACACTTTGACCTTTCTTGTCCGTTTTAACATTGAAAATACCTAAATTTTGTAAACATAACTTGAAATTATTAGCCAATCATAAAAGGATACAAAGGTTTCCAATTATAAACACAAAGTCCCTATTTTTATAGTCCTGCAAAATTTTATATAGGAAAAATAGGTCCTGAAAAAAAATTAAATTAAATGGTCTCTCTAAAGAATAAGAAATACTCAATGATTTATTATCAATTAAAAATGTCGGATAAATTAATTTCTCTGTATATAAATTAATCTAACATTTTTATTTTTTATAATTATACATGAATTTGAAATAGTCTCTATAATTGATAAGATGGTGGAATCTCGTCTTAGATGATATGACCATGTGGAAAGAATATAAGGAGAACATCCAACCAAGAGAGTGGACCACATGAGAGATACAAAAAAAGACTATAAAATGAGTTATCGAGGAAGATTTGAGAGTTAATGACCTAAATCTTAACATTATTCATGATAGAGCACAATAATGTCGTTTGATCCATGCAACTGATCCCACATAGTGAGATAAAACTTGTTATTCTTGTATACATGGATTAGTTTGTCCATTTATTTTTAGAGGGTCAATTTATTTCACATTTTAAATTTATAAAGACCAATTTAACTTAATTTTTCAAAAAATAGCTAATTAAGAATATATGTTTGATTGGAAGATCAAAATGAAGATACTTATAAAAAATTTATACTCAATTCTATTCCTCGAATAAATAATTAAATATATCCAAAGAAAGGTTTTCTTTTTTCCTTTTTTTTATACATAATAAGTTTAGATTAGGATAGATAACAAAATTCCATATAAGAATTTATGATAAAAAATTTATAGATCGTCCACAATAATTTTTTTTTTAAGATTTGAATTCAAGTTATGTCAAACATAAGGTTGAGGACAACCATTGGGCTTGAAGCCCCGTTGATTATAAATAAAAAAAAATCAAGGACAACCATTATTGAATTTTTTTTTTCTTTATATAAAAGTAAAGTCGCAAATCCATCACTATAGATATAGATTATAGTTTTGGAATTACCTTTGTGCTTCATCAATGTAGTTTTTAGGTCAGCTTCGCATTTGTCACAATGCATGTGAGCTTTCACTGTGATAGTGCGTACAATTGGCTTCAAACCACATAAGAATTAATTAGTTAAATTTTAATTATAATTGCAAGAGCTACTAAAAATATTCATTCATTGAAAGATTGATTATTTAGTGTTACTCTTTTTGCTCAAATATGATTTTGCCAACAAAAAAATGAAAATCATATTTTTTATTCTAGAAAAGAATAGAAAAATATAGGTAACACTAACTAGAGTCAAGAGTTTTAGAAATGTTTAAATTGAATTCTCTAGACATCATCAAAATCAAAATTTGCTTATTTTAACAAAATATATTTATGCCTATTTTTTATTTATATTAACTTTCTTTCATTTAAATACATACAAACTATAAGAATACATTTTATTTTCTTCTGGATATACGAAAAAAAAACTAAAGAAAAAAATCATATTTATATTAAATAAATACATAAAAGTTATATTTGATTAATAACTTACTTCTTTGATTTCCTTTGGCTTTTTATCTGGAGTAACACTCTCCTTAGGCTTCACTTTTGGTGATATTAATTCAACTTTTTTCTTGCTCTTCCTCTCTATAATCTTCAACACTTTCAAAGGATCTAACTTCCCTTTTGCCTTGATTTCTCCTTTCTCAATATCTATATCCACACTCTGCACCCCTGCTCATCATGTAATAATTTCCAATAATACTTGTCTTACAATAGAAATACATCCAACTAGTATCCAACGTGTGCTATATATAATATGAAATTGTATGTTATACGTATGTGTGTTATACATATAGCATACATTTCATATAATGTATAACACACATTGGATACTAGTTGGACGTATTTCTGTTGTACGATAAACATTATTGAATAATTTCGAGTTAGGATATTTGTACGAATTTTTTTTATCTTCTTTCTAATAAATATTTCATTCATCGATAGATAAATTGTGAATCCATTCAAGTAGGACTCATACACTAGTACAATAATTTATGAATGTGTAAAATCATCATAGGTTAGCATAAGTGGTAGATGCTTGAGCTGCTTAAGGTGATATTTATTGAAGTTAAAAATTAGTCATCAGTTACTGACCAACATATACTCAAGAAGAAATCATAAAAACGAAAAACTTCAGCACATAACGACTCTCACAGGTGATATTTAGAAAGAGTAAGTGTACATGATTTTATATATTCTGTTTTTTTTTAAGAGCTTCTTTCCATAAATCTAAGGAATATATAAGAGCATATGGAAACTATGAATGAAATAAAATAAGTTCACACCTTCTGTGATCATGAGATGCTTCTTGATCTTGCTCCCACATTCAGGACAATGCAAGTTAACTTTGTAAATAGCAGTGATCACTTCAGTGTTGCTTTTTTCTTTCTTCTTTTCTTCCATAGTTACAAATTCTCACCTTTCTTTTTCTTCTTTCCCTTCTTCTACCATTTCCCTATTGTGGTTTAGGAAAAAGGCTATGGACAGAGAATCACATAAACATTGAGGAAAAATGATGGACCAATGGTATTACCATCATTAATTAGAGTGGTTAATTAACAATTGTGTGATAATTAATTGAAAGATTTGGAATTTCAGCACTGCAAGGTTCTTAACAAATTCAAATTCTTTGTTTGTTTAGCTAATGGTAGCTCACCAAATGATCACTTGAAACTTGCAAGCTTTACCCAAATGGAGCAATTAGTAACTAAGGATATATCATATGTTAGATTAAAAAAATTTAAAACTGTTTAAGTGGTAATATAAATCAATTGTTTTGTGAAACAATTTAAAATACTTAATTATTATAATTATAAAAAGTAAACAAGGAGGTTGTTATGCAGCTCAACCACTAGTTTTTTTTTTAATTTTTTTTTTACTGTTTATTGTTTTTATTTTTGTTATACTTCAGTTGAAGGGCTTTTTTCCTAAGAGAAAATAATAAAATTAGACCTAACACGATTAATGACTAGTTAGATTTCTTTAACTTTGTAGTCAATTTCAAGTTTTAATAATGTGTATAGAACGAATCTCGCGACCAGAAATTGCACTCGCAAACAAGTATGGATTAGCTTTGCTTCCTTCCCTCTCCAATTACTTTGTAGTTTCTACAAATTCCAACATCAAATCCATTCGAAAAATACTAAATGTACACAGCATAGTGCCCCTCCACCAATTTTTCCAACATATTCATCAAAGTTGCCAACATTTGAATGAGTGGAAAATAGGTGGAGGGGTACTATACTATGTACCAATAGTACTCCCGAATCC
This sequence comes from Aeschynomene evenia, assembly GCA_013621005.1. NCBI lineage: Eukaryota > Viridiplantae > Streptophyta > Magnoliopsida > Fabales > Fabaceae > Aeschynomene > Aeschynomene evenia. Next base: position 3,619,950 of record CM024271.1, read on the forward strand.
ATTCTGTTAATGAAAAAATCCAAACAAAATCTCAAGATTGAACAAAGTAAAGATGATCTAATCACATACTTCATGCCTCAATTATTAGCAGTAAAGCCTAGATAACATGCATTACAAACACCAATAATGTACATAATTTTTTTTTTTTACATTTGGCTTCTTTTCCCATGTTCTATATAGGAATACACACAAAGTTCACTTCATGAACAACAATACCTTCAAATATTCATGATAAAGTACCTGCAGATTTATGCTGCAATTTATTGCTCAACCTTCCAATATTTCTTAGCTTCCACGGTAAGTGCTGAATGAAAATGGTGAAAGAAGCAAAGGGACATGAAAATGTTCCCTCTTCTGTGATTCCTTGATTTCAAACACAATAGAGACATATGGAAAAAAGCCACTTGGGTTATACTTCCCTGTGTTAAAACTTATCCTGTATATCCCGGGAGTCACACTGTCAACTATGCTTGTAAGTTGACCGCTTCGACCGTCTGAATCCGTCATTGACGACCCTTGAAACACCCAACTTCCTCCTTGTGCTGCACCGAATGCTGGACGAGATTGGGAGCCCTTCCATGCCTCCAAGAGTACCTCAATACCAGCAGCCGGAGATCCTCGTGCGACATCCAACACGTGAGTGGTGATGGGTGGGCGGGTTCTAGGGGGATTTTGGATTGATTTTGCTGTTGGACTCTCTGAAGCTGCAATCACATGCCCACCAATGATGCTCATACGGTCTTCGAGCAATAGGAAAATTCGAAATTCAAAATAGGTAGAGGAAAGGTCAAAGCATGGAATATCAAGATCTTGAAAGTTGGGAATGTTTTAACCAGAAGTATACTATTATAAAAGGAAAAGATAAATGTTGAGAGATTACTTCAACCAATCAAAGACATTTTTGGTAAACAAGAAACACTTAGTTCATGGCGCCTCAGATGAAGATCCCATATTTTTAAAAGCTATCAATTGTTCTAACTTCTAAGAAACACAAGAACAAAAATCAAATAATCGGCTTTACTAAATCCACTATTGAAGAGGTTGGACCAAAAAAATTAGTTGAAATTATCACTGATAATGCCCCTATGTATAAGATAGCTCGAAGTAATATTGAAGGGAAGTATCCCAATATTTTTTGAACTCCTCGTATTATGCGCAGACTCAATCTTGCTTTAAAAATTAATTGCACAGCAAGGGATGCAAAGAACAAGATTGTTTATGTGATATGCTTCGGCTGTGTTGAATTGTCAAACCTACACTTCACTTGATTTATAATAGCTGGGACTCGATGATTTAACAAGTGAAAACAATAATTTTCAACCATGAAAGGGTTTAAAAGGTGATTTATAATTTTATCCAAACATAAATCATAACAAAGAATGAGGAAGTACCTTCTGCCTTTTTCGCAACAACAGTGGAGTCCGCTGTAGAGGGAATGTTTTCTTTACTTGAAAAGAGCTTCGCAAGGCGTAGTTCTGTAATTTTCATTTGCTCCTGAGATGCAATTTCGAACTCAACAATCGGTCTGTTTGGATAACGTCTCTGCAGTGTAAAACACACTGATTTAAATTTAACCTTCTCAAGCTCAACCTTCTAAAACAATTCATCCATTTTTATACTTTCATTTTGGACAAGAAAAGTTTCTTAACAAAATTCCTAACAGATATTCACTCACAGATGAACTTGACGACCAAAATTATTGACTAAAACAAACATGGATATAGCAAGCAGTAGACTTTAAATTCAAAATTACCTTCAGTTCAGCAAGTATCTCATCAGTGCTCCTCCCAGATGCACATATGAGAAATACAAACCCAAACTTTTGCCAGTACCGAGCATTCCATTCAGCTAGTTCCTGAAAAGGACAAATGAACCATATTTTGATGGTTAACTACTTAACTTTCATTTATGAACTGCAAGCATAACATCTAAAATCTCCCTCTTGCCAGTAATAAAACCATTACTAAGCCGATTATTCAAGTCCAGATGATAAAAGATGCAAAGTCAAAACCATACAAAATATTTTTTAAGAAAGAAATCACAACTGTACAAAAGCAAGAGCTTTTTTCAATTTGATACTCTTTCTCAACTTATCTGAAGTAACCTGATATTATTAATCAATCAGTTCCATATATTTCATATAATAGCAAGCAGCAACTAAAGTAACTTGTAGGTTTTGAGTGGCAACAGCAAGCGAACCTGTAAGCTAGAACCAGTAGCAGTTGCTAAAGCAGTTGATTGTTCTCCCTTACTCCACCTACACAATAGTTTCTTAGACAAATCATTAACAGTAACAAGTATATAAGAAGTAAAATTTTCATTCATTACTCTGGATTGCATACATCATAAACGCAATGTAGGACGCAAAAGTGAAATTCTAAAAGGAAAGGAACATAGAAATCCTACCCTATCTACATATAGCTAACATCCATATTGAGTCTAATTCAAGATGAATTCACAAACAAACACCACCATTTTGTTACTCATTCCACTTTTTGGGTATCAACATAAACAGGAATAGAATTGGAGTAATCACCGAGTTGAGCAAACTCCACTGGCATCTCACATCAAATTCGAAATGAAGACACAAACAAGCACACATCAATAGTAAAACAAAATCTTAGCAATTAACAATTTTAACACTAGAACAGGAGGAATCACAAATCACTGAGCTCGGCAAATGCCACTACTATCTTACATAAAATTTGAAACTAAGGCATAAACAAACACCCATCAAGAGAAAAAGGCAGTCTCAACACCTATCATATTAGGAAAAGTGGTTGAATCTCACACTTGTTACCTCAAAAACCTCACAAACAACCGCACATGATTGGATAATCCTGTACAATATTTTTTTATCGACAGGGCATAAAATTAAATTCAAAATGTATGTAGAAATGTATATAATAGCAGAGTATCTTAAACCACATTATAAATGAAGAGAAAAACAAACACCCATCAAGAATAAAACCCAAATGTATCACCTCCATATCAGTTATATAGTTGACTCTAAGTTCCCACCGCTTAAGAACTCATACAAACAAAAGATTCAGATACAAAAATAGTGATTAAATGTTTTACAAACCATTATCCTGAAAACCATATAAATAGAAACATGCGTTTGGATGAAAATGTAAAACTTTTCTAAGCTGCATCAAACTTAATCTCTAACATGAAACCAACCTAGATGGCAAAATTAATGATAATTATTATTAACAATAATAAAAAATTGATTTTGGAGGAAAAGACTGAACTGGGCACTGGTTTGAGAGGCTTGAGATGGAGCATGTGTTTGACCGATCTGAGGATGAGCAGAGAAAGCTTGAAGCCAACCATTAACATCAACGTTATTGAACCAAATATCACGCGCAATAGTTACTGCGTGCTCCAATGAATCGAAAGGGCAAGCGGAAGCCATGTCCTTGGCGAATCTCGTGCTTCCACAGCATGAAAGAAACTCCTTCTCATCAAAACTCAGAGCCATTGTCTTGTTCAAGAACACGCGAATCTCTCACTTCAATCCTCTGTTGTGGGCACTACAACAGCGTAATTGAATTGAATTGAAAGTTGATTTCTTTACTTTTGAGGATTTGCCAGTGTTGTGTTTGTCAAAATGCCGCAGAGAGACAAAATTGCCACGTTATGGATTCCGATACTTTACAATGGACCCGACTTACATTTATTTTTCAATAATTTATTATATATGAAATCTGTGTTATATGTACGCGTGCTATACAATTAGTATCTGTATAATACACGTTGGATATTTGTTGGACGTATTTATGTTGTACGATAAATATTATTGTTTATTTTTTTTTATTAAGGTTGAGTTTGCTATTGCGATTGTTTGTTAAGAGTTGCTTATTTTTTTACTTTTTTAAAAAATTGTTTTACAAAATTTGTAGTACATATATTTGGTAAAATCTATTAGTATAAAAATTTGAGAGGAATAAATGGAAAAATTTTACCAAGTGTTATTAATCTAGAATTTGTTATTTTAATTAAAAAATAATAGTTTTTAATTAAGGAAATGTATAATTAAAAGTTATTTAGTGAAAAATATTTAAATATATCTTGAAACTTGTGAATACATTAATTGAATAGTGTATTATGATAATATTTTTATGAAATTAATTTATTATATATTACTTGAACTAAAAATTTAAAATAATATAATATCAATAAACTAGTCAAGATACGAGATATGTGTTTCAAGAAGTAAAAAAATATTAATAAAAGCATAAGACAATAAATAAAGACAATTATGACGTAGAAAAACAAATCATGCATGTCAGTAATGGAAATTCACACCATAAAATAGTTAATTTTTAGTTATTAGATAATATATATTAGACAATAATTATTATGAATTTCAAATAATAATAAATAAAATTTTTAAAAAAATATTTTCTCTTTTCTTCTATATTTTTATTTAACTCACAGCAGAAAAAAATATTTTTGCTTTCTTTTTTTTAAAAAAAACTTTTTTTTACATTGATATTGTATTATAATTAAACTTTTCTTTTTAATAATTTAAAATTATTTAATTTTTTAAATATAAACATATATATAATTATACCTTCAAACGTTTTATACCTATAGAAAAAATGTGTCTTATTTTGTAATATATATATATATATATATATAATAAAGTTGTCTAAAAGTAGACAATGAAACTTTTAACAATGATTTTGCAAATCACTTTTTAATGACCCTTATTAGTAGAAATAGAATGATGAAAAAATAATTAAAGAGTCAAATAAAAATTTAATAAATTACATTTTATAAAACTGAGGGTAATTCTATAATTTATTTTACTAATATACATAATTGTCTAAAGTAATTTGGATCATATTTTTTTTTTTTGGCTTTATAACTCTAATATGCCATTTTTTGTGCAACATGGATATACATTTAAACAAGAATATCGTAACAACATTTATTTTAAATAATATATAATTTATTTGATTTGAGTAATAAACATATATCATGAAAACCAAATTATTCTTCACTAACCATTATTATACAATTTTGACGGCTATGATTGTAAAAATTATGATTACATGGTAAAAAAACCATTGAATTCACTGTAGGATTGGTTTTTTCATTTCAATTTTAAAGAATTTATATTTTTAAAAATATAATAAATATACCATATATTAATAAATTTTGTATAAATGCTTAAGGAACAACATTTTAATTTGTAGCAATAAAACAGTTTGAGTGTATTATTATACAAGCAAGCGGTGAAGGATAACATAGTCCCAATAAAATTGGGATCATTAGATGTACTCTTATAAAATTTGTAGAGTTACCCCTATTTAAATTATATAAATTTTATTAAAATTGCAATTTAATCCCTTATTTATTTAGATCTTTTTACTATAAAATTCCTAATAAATTATATTTTCTTTCCTTTTCACCGGAACCCTAAATCAAATATCAATCTTCTTCTTCCTTCTAATACGCCGACCTACAAAGAGATTAAAGTTGCAAGTTTATAAATAAAAATTTTATGGGTTTATAAGTGCAGATTTTCAGTTTGATGAAGTTTTTCTCGGCCTAAAATGAAAAGGTCAGCGAGGTTCAATTATCCTTGAAATTTCGTTCCAGAAGATTCCTTAATTTGATTGTTCGCTATGAAAATTTAAATAATTGTCGATTTGGTTTTACCATTGAATAGAAATGAATTCACAATATTTCAGAATGTAAAAGAAAAAGTCATGGACATAACGCAATCAAGCCACCACAGAGCCAAGTGTCCTTACTCTTTTGTCCCTCTTTGGTTCAACACAAACCTCGCAATTGCCTCAAAAAACACCATTATTTCGCAAAACTATTTACTTTAAATCATCATAATAAACACCCACAAATACTACATCGACCCTTTCCACATGTCTTTAACGCATGAGATAAACAACTAGTTGCATATTTTGCATTGCGTTCAACTATAGAACAACATACTAAAAACTTGCACTTATAAACCCATGGAAATTTTAGTTATAAATTTGCCACTTTAATCTCGCTGTACTTGACATGTTAGGAGGAGGAAGAAGATTGATGTTTGATTTAGAGTTTTAGTAGTAAAAAGTAAAGAGAAGATAATTTAGTCCAACTTCATAGCAAAAACATCTAAATAAATAAAGGATTAAATTGCAATTTTAATAAAATTTATATAATTTAAATAGGGGTAACTCTATAAATTTTATAAGAGTACATCTAATGGTCCCAACTTTATTGGGACCATGTTATCCTTCACCCAAGCAATAATATTATAAATTTTTGTCATATTTTCATGTTCTTTTACATATGAAATTTAGAATTCAGGACCTTATCGATATTAAAAAATAAGACAACAATAATGTAAATTTTTAAAAATCTTCATGACATGGGACGTCTAATATTTGTGATTCATAACTTGCTTGATAAACTAGATAATTCATTAACATAATAAGAACCAAGGGAAAGAATGAAAAAAATGAATAGTATTTAACATACAAGTCGGGAAAGTTGAACAAAACTCTTAGCATCTACCATCCAAATAAATTATCTAGTTGTGGTCACACCTCCAATGATAAATTCAGTCTTTCTCTCAAGTTCTCATTGTTTCTTCTCGGATAGAAATTAATTTTTGAAGAACACCAATAAAAAAGATAGTATTTAATCAAGGAAATCACAACCTTTTACATATGAGATTTATAATTTAGAACCTTATCGATATGAAAATATAAGGCAACGATAAAATAAAACTTTTAGTATTTTCATGTCATCACCCTACATCTAATATTTGTAATTGATAACATTTGCTTCATAATTGGACTATAAATCCATAACATTTTAGAACTAAGGGGAGGAATTATAGAATAAGTAGTTCTCAACAAACAAGTTGAGAAAGTTAACCTAAATTCTTGACTTCCATCCTCCAAACAAATTATCAGTTTGTCGTCACACCTCCAATCAGAAGACTTATACATGGTAGCTTCTGTCTTTATATGATGTCATCTTCTATTCTTCTTGTTTTCCTCATAGAAAGTAATTTTTTGAGTATACCAACAAGAATGATAGTATTTAATCAAGGAAATTACAGTCGTCAAAAAATTCATTGTGTGACTCAATAGTAAAGTGAAAGGCAAATGCATGTCATCATCAAAGACACTCATATTATGAGACTTTCAACAATTGCTATGATAAAGCAATATTGAATACCTATTCTCTCACCAATGGATTTAGTGCATGAAATCAAACAATACATAAAGTAAGCAAAAGATTTCAACCAAAGGAAACATAGAGAAGTTGGATGACAAAATAAGAGGGCTTGTGAAACTAGATTTGATACATATATGTATGAAAAGAGAGGGTAGAAACAATGATTATAATGGAAGGGAAGAAATGCATTATAAAAAGATAAGAAAAATAGTGTTGTGGACTAAAATGAAGGAAAGTTAGAAGTGATGGTGAAGGGGAAAAGTAAGGGTTAATTTATAGGATTGAAAGTAGCACTTGATTGGTGATGACTCATCACCACGTAATGATGAGTCAATATCAATCCACATTATTAGATATTTTCTTTCATAAGATAATTATTATTTTAAAATTGGATAGAAATAATGAATTAATAAAATAATCTGATTACATTTTATATTTTTTCTATTTAAGTTTCATAGACCATCATTATTATTGATATTATACTAATTCCTCAATTTTCAAATCTAAGAAGGTAACTTTATAAAAATGTTTTACCATTTTTTTAATAGGCGGTTTGGTTTTATTGAAGAGTAAAGTACTACTTTGGTCCTTCACTTTATATGCGTTAGTAACTTTAATCTCTCACTTTCTAAAATAAGTAAATTGGTCTCTCACTTTACAAACTGTGAATCATATTGATCCCTACATTTCAAACTATGAGTCAAGTTAGTCCATCTTTTTATCCACTTTAATTTGGTCTCATGAGAGGGACTAACTTGACTCATAGTTTATAAAGTGAGGGACTAATTTGATGTTTTAAAAGTGATGGACCAAAGTAATTTATAATTTATAAAGTGAGGACCATTTTTGCTCATTTAAAAAGTGATGGATCAAAATGACTCACGTGTACAAAGTGAAGAACCAAAATGACTCACCTGAACAATTAATAGCAGTCATTGTGACATGCTAAAAACAACCTGGTTCATGTGAGTTTCACCACTCTTCCAAGCCCCATGAATAAACATCTCCCTACTTCATTGCAAAGCCCCAATGCCTGTCTTCCCAAGGAAATAAATAATAATATTGTCTCTTCAAGAAATGATTTTTTTTATGTGTGATTTCATTAATGTGAATGTGAAATTTTTCTTGTTCTTTGGTGATGTATGTCATATATAAATTGTTTATTTATTTATGCATCTATCTTGTTCGGTAAGTACATAAATAAATTTCTATTATTGTTTATTATTATTAGCAGTATGACTTCGCATTGACTTTAATCATTGCATCCATGAAATTATTCGTTAACTTTCTTGTTATTTATGTAGTGTATGTTTGTATATGGTATGATAGGTTGATGTTGGATTGCGAGAAGGAGGAGCTGTGAATATCCACATGTTATGCGATACCAAACTTGGTTTGCTGCTCTCAACAATGAGTACTTTGGATAGCCTTGGATTAGACAATCAGGAGGGTGTTATCAGCTTCTCAAATGGATTTGTTATAGATGTTTTTCGAGCTGGGGTAATAATTTTTTGTTTTTTTAGGCAATGTTAGTTTTCATTGACTCTAGAGTCAAGGGAGTCGTAGAGTCAGTGTCACAGGAGTCAGATACACAATGACTTCAATGTTGACTCCAAATACACTCACTACTAAAAAAGTATGTATTAGCTGCGAAAATTTGCTGCGAATTTTTTTGCAGCACTTTTGCGGTGAATTTTTCTGCGAAAATCGCATAAAAATCAAAATTGCTGAAAAATTTGCTGCGACTTTAAAAATTTGAAGCAAATTTCGCAGCAAAATTTCCCTCCAAAAATTACCTGCGACTTTAATCAATGCATTCATGAAATTATTCGTTAACTTTCTTATTATTTATGTAGTGTATGTTTGTATATGGTATGATAGGTTGATGTTGGATTGCGGGAAGGAGGAGCTGTGATTATCCACATGTTATGCGATACCAAATTTGGTTTGCTGCTCTCAACAATAAGTACTTTGGATAGCCTTGGATTAGAGGGTGTTATCAGCTTCTTAAATGGATTTGTATTAGATGTTTTTCGAGCCGCGATAATAATTTTTTGTTTTAGGCAGTGTTAGTTTTTATTGACTCTAGAGTCAAAGGAGTCATAGAGTCAGTGTCGCAGGAGTCAGATACACAATGATTTCGATTGTTGACTCCAAATACACTATCACATATTTGTGTCTACCTTGCAATACACACTGTGACTCCAAAATTTGAGTAAACGAAAAATTGACAATTCTGTTCACTAAGTCACTGTGACTCTTTTCCCATCTCTATCGTGACTCTTTCACCAAACACTTAACTGAACCGTTTTTTAACTAACTTTGTCACCAGAGTCAATGAAAACAAACATTATTTCATGCTACTTCTTCCTACACCACTTGAATGATTTCACTACAATATTAGTTTACTAATATTTTTCCTTATGCAAACTAGTTTAACATGTTCAGGGAAAAATTCAAAGTACATAAAGACTAAATTATTCTTCACTTACCATTATTATACAATTTTTAAGGCTATTATTATAAAAAATTACAATTACATGGTTAAAAAAACCATTGAATACACTATATAGGATTGGTTTTTTTCATTTCAATTGTAAAGAATTTATATTTTTAAAATATAATAAAGACACCATATAATAAATTTTATCGCTACAAGCGTATAATACAAAAATTGTTTTATGGTACAACCAAATATCTAAAATATTTCAATAAAATGATCATACAATGTATGAATTGGAGTTTACTATTATACAATCAATAATAGTATAAAGTTTTATCATATTTCCATGTCCTCTTACATATGAAATTTATAATTTAGAACCTTATCGATATTAAAATATAATAAGGTAACAATAATCTAATTTTTTTAAAAATTTTCATGACATTGCATGCTACATCTAATATTTGTAATTCATAACTTGCTTGATAAATTAGATAACTCATCAACAACATAATAAGCACCAAGGAAAACAATAAGAAAATGAATAGTATTTAACAAACAAGTTGGGAAAAGTTGAATAAAACTCTTAGCATCCACCCTCCAAATAATTTATCTAATTGTGGTCACACCTCCAAATAAAATTCTTGGTAATGATACATTTAGTCTTTTTCTTAAGTTCTCGTTGTTTTTTCTTGGATAGAAAATAATTTTTGGAGAACATCAACAAGAAAGATAGTATTTAATCAAGAAAATCACAATCGTACAAAATTTCTTTATTCAATATTTTTATGACCTTTTACATATGAGATATAAAATTTAGAATCTTATCGATATTAAAATATAAGGCAACAATAAAATAAAGCTTTTAGAATTTTCATGTCATGCCCCTACATCTAATATTTGTAATTCATAACATTTGCTTGATAATTGGACTATCAATCCACAACATTATAGAATTAAGGGAGGGAATGAGAGAATAAGGAGTTCTCAATAAACAAGTTGAGAAATTCAACTAAATTCTTGACTTCCATTCTTCAAACAATTTATCCAATTATAGTCACACCTCCAATCAGAAGTCTTTTACATTGTAGCTCTTGTCTTTATATGATGTCCTCTTTTCTTGATGGTGTTGGCCTTACAGAAAATAATTTTTAATTTGGAGTATACTAACAAGAATGACAGACGTAGTTAATCAAGGAAATCACAGTCGCCAAAAAATTCATTGTGTGCCTCAATAGTAAAGCGAAAGTCAAATGTGTGTATCAAAGACACTCATATTACGAGACTTTCAACAATTGCTATGATAAAGCAATGTTGAATACCTTTTCCCTCACCAATGAATTTTAATGGATGAAATCAAAAAATACATAAAGTAATCAAAAGATTTCAACCAAAGGAAACATAGAGAGATTGGATGACAAAAGAAGAGGACTTGTGGAACTTGATTTTACACATAAATGTATGAAGAGAGGGGGTGGAAATAATGATTATATATAATGGAAGGGAAGAAATACATTTAGTTATCAAAAGAAAAGAAGAATAGTGATTGTGATTAAAATGAAGGAAAGGTTAGAAGTGTTGCCGAAGGGAAAAAGCAAGGGTTAATTTATAGGATTTAAAGTAGCACTTGATTTGTGATGACTCATCAACACGTAATGATGAGTCAATATCAATCCACATTCTTAGATATTTTCTTTCACAAGGTAGTTATTATTTTAAAATTGGATAGAAATAATAAAATAATAAAAAGATCAGATTACATTATACATTTTTTCTATTTAAATTTAATATACCATCATAATTATTGATATTATACTAATTCAACAATTTTCAAATCTAAGAAGGTAACTTTTTAACTATTTTTTACTATTTCTTTGAATAGGCCATATAGGTTTGCAAATATAATTGATAAAATCCTATTATTTTTAGATGATTTTTGGCTTATACGGTCAAATTCTCTTTCTAGATTATCTATTAATTAGATTTAATATTTTTCTTTTTCTTCATTAAAACTTTATTTTGGTCAATTCAATAGTGGTCTTTATTTAAATTAAATTATATCATTTAAAAATATTAAATTAATATAAAATCAATGTATTATATCGAGAATGTACTGTCAAGGAGGTACTAACAAAAAAATTCATCAGAATTACATTGAATATAATAAATTATACATATCATAAACATTTGCAGTTTCCATAAAATGAATGGCCAGATAAGAACAAAATTCTTACACCAGTCTTACCAAATCAAAAAGTTAAAAACTTTAGACTAGAATATATATATATTCTAATTTTGCCTCAATAAGAAAATAATTAGAGTTTAATTTCAATCTACGACCAGTGTAAAGTAATTTTACACAGACATTCAGTCATGGATTGACAAATCAACAAAAGTCTTTAACTCAACTACCCACTAACTAAAAAGTAATACAAATCAATGGATATAATTGATTGACAGTATAAAATTTTTTACACTGTCAGTGCATCATAATTAAACTCAAATAATTAATTGTTATATTTCAATTTACTTGATAGAAAAGTTAATGAAAAATATAATTATATGTATGATTTCATCATTTTTTATCTTACCATTTTATTCATGAATTTTCTATATTCAATCATATGATGAACAAAAAATAAAAATTGGGTGAATGAGTGTGTACACGTAATTAATAGTTAGCAGACTCCTACCTCGGAATCAAAGTGATGTAGCAAATTAGTAGTCAGTCTATGTGTAGCACTGAGTTAAAATCATAATGAGTGTAAGACCTCAAAATCCTAATTATGCCTTAATCGGAGAGATTTTGTGAAAAACGCTTTGATCAAGATATAATTGGGATGTATGTGTATTAGGATGTATTTTGATATGTATTGTTGATTGAATATGTGCTATGTGTATTATGTAAAAACATGTGCATTAGGAAGTGGTAAGTGTAATGCATGAGATTGAAAAGAAAGCATAGGGTATCAATGAATCTAGAATGAGGATCTAGGTGAGAATGGTAAGAAAAAATTGGTAATTTTAGTAGGAATATGTTTACATAAGTGTATAAGTACTAGTAGGAACTTCTGGTAATGAGTTGGAGTGAGTTAGATGCATTTTTGGAGGTTTAGAGTATGTAACTTGCTGCTGCTGTCATGTATCAGTATTTGTTCGCTAGCGGCCAACTTAGCTCGATAGCAGGTGAGGCGGTAGAGGTCCGTCGCTAGCGACTGTAACAAGGCGCTAGCAGGTAATGCGGTGAAAACGGTCGCTAGCGACCGTGAAACACGCGCTAGCGACCAGCTCGATGACAGAACAATATTTATGCAAAATTTGCATTTTTAGTCTGGCCCTTCACCTTCTAATAATTGCCCTTAACTCCCTCCGTCCCTAGAAACATTCCCTCACCCTCATCAGAAACACAACTCCAAACCCCCAAATCCTCCAAACATAATCCTCTCAACCTCCATAGCCTTAAAACCTTACAAACTTCATCACCACTCCACCCAAAACTCAACACATATAGAGACTGACCCCATATTCGGGTTCCTCACCTCATTTCCTTCACTTTGAACCGAATATAATTCATCAGAAGCTCATGGATTGTCTTCATCATCATCAAAGGCTAGATAGATTGTTAAGCAAGTAACTCAAGGAAGAACAAAGTGATTTTTAGCATTAGAGGGTGAAACTACAAGAGGTAGGGGTTTAGATTTATGTTATAACATGTATTTGTGTGTCTCCATGCATAAGGACCGATTAGAAATCATTATGTGCATGAATATGGTTGCTGCTATGAAACTGGTATGAGTGTTGAGTCGAGACACGCGCTAGCGGCCATATCATAGCCGCTAGCGAATGTACACGCGCTAGTGACCAAAGTCTAGGCGCTAGCGACCAAAGTCTAGGCGCTAGCGAGTGATCACGTTATATTAGGCGCTAGCGGTTACAGGGAGCGCGCTAGCGGCCAATTCGTAGGATTTCTGCAGAATTGCCTTAAATGCTGTATTTTGTGATTTTTGCATTTTAATGATTTCTAACCCTTTTTTGGGAATCTAAACTACTGTAACATGTTTATTATATGTGTTTAGAATAGAAAACGGTGATTATGAAAAGAAATGAGTAATCTAAAGAGAAATGACATGTAAATACAATTATGTGCACAAGTGGCATGTTTTAAGTGATTTATGAGTTAAGAATGCTATGTATGACTTGTATATAATTCCATATTGATATTATCAGTTTGTGTATGTGCACATAGGTTGTAATATTATGACAAGTCAGAATATGATAGTACGATACCTTAAATATGATAGAAATGCAGTGGAATATCAAAGTAAGTAATTGTAACCTTCAGTCACTAGTGTTGACAGTAAGGGAGGGTTGGCAACCTCGGTCACTGACATCACTAGTAAGGGAAGGTGAGAAACCCCTCTTTCCCCGTGTGTCTAGTAGAAACTAAAGAGATATGAGCTCATAGTCTTGGGATTTGGTGATGTGGAGGTAGAAAGAGATGAGATGGTTAGTGCCAAATCAAGTAAAGGTATCTTATGCACATGTCAAGAAAGAGTTCATGTTTCATGCATTAACTAGAAATGAAATAAATAATGATGTTTTCAGATTCATACATATAGGTAAGACACTCCGGATTAAAGATGATTTCTGAAAACCCCAGTAATACGAAACTTGCATGTTACATTATTTTATAATAAACCAGAGTGATCCCTCTACCGAGTCCGTGGAGCTCACCCTATTCCACCACCTTTTGTTTTAGATACAGACAGGGGCGCAGGCACATCCACAGGTTAAGCGATTTGGATCTTACATGAAGACTAAGCTTGGATTCTCTGGAGCTTAGAATATTAGGATCAGTTTTTGTTTATGTCTTGTATTTGTACCTCGTAACTTATGTTGTCATTTTTGGGAATCTTTAAGGGAATTATAAGTGTCTGTACAAGCTTATAGTTCTCTTAAAAGCTCCACCATCATATTATTGTATTATCTATAGTATTTATGGCATTATTTGTATTTTATATATTGTAATACTCTATGCATATGTGAGCCACAATTATGTATTATAATGTTATGTACTTGTGATAAGTGAGTTCTTAGAAGGATATATACACTTCATATCAATTATGTCGCATGAGCCGAGTTTTCAAACTTCCGTTTTCTTTTAAAAAGCAAATTGGCCTTATTTTCCGTGTATTGTTATTTTATTCCGATTAAATCTCTGAAACAAGATGTCAATTTCAGATAATTAACTCAATATGACTTAAGCATAAAGAGGTAATTATTAGGGTGTTACAATAAGTGTGTTTGTGTGTGTAAAGTTGGACCCTTTTTTCTCTCCTCCTTTAACTCCTATATGTATCGCAATAATATTTGTTGTACAACAAAAATACGTCCAACTAGTATCCAAGGTATAGCACACACGTTGAATATTAGTTGGATGAGTCAGAGACATAATGACTTCAACATTGACTCTAAACACACTATCACATATTTGTGTCTACCTTCATATACATATTGTGACTCTAAAATTGGAGTAAACAAAAAAATGACAATTTTATTCACTGGGTCAGTATGACTCTTTTCCTATCTCCATTGTGACCATTTCACCAAACACTTAACTGGACATTTTTTTCACTAACTCTGTTACCAGAGTCAATGAAAACAAATATTATTTTATGTTTCTTCTTCCTACACACCACGTGAATTATTCCACTACAATATTAATTGATTAATAGTTTTCCTTTCAATAATGTTTACCGTACAACATAAATATGTCCAACAAACATCTAACATGTGCTATACATAAGACGTAATGTGTGTTATATGTATAGCACACGTACGTATAACACACATTACGTCTTATATATATCACTTGTTGGATACTCGTTATACGTATTCTTATTGTACGACAAATATTATTAGTTTCCTTATGCATACTAGTTCAACATGTTAATTGGAAATAAACATTTTAGTACATTATTTCTCTTGTGCCTTAATTTGGGTTGAATCTTGTGGTTTATATTCTATTTCATGTCCATTAATGGCTCCACAACAAGAGTTAATGTTACCTTGTCACTAAAATCAATATAAACAAACGTTTATATTATGTTACTTCTTTCTACATCACTTGAGTTATTCCACTACAATATTAATTGATTAATATTTTAGTACATTGAAAATGAACATTTTAGTGCATTTCTCTTGTGCTTTTTTTTTGAGGTTAGAATCTTGTGGTTTAGTTTATATTCTATTTCATGTCAATTAATGGCACCACCACAAGAGTTAATGTTACTATTATTATACACTTGTGTTTCTTATGAACATTCATCATTTGCAATAATGTGTATTTAATTTGTTGTAACTATTGCATTAAAACCTAGGAGAAATATGAATCAAATAACTAAAAGTGATGACTAAGGTTTTTGTTTATGCAAGGGTAGATCTGAACCATCTATTTTTTTATTTTTTGTTTTCAGCTGTAATGTATCTCTCTATCCAGAGTAAATTAAGGTAGCACACGTGGAAGAAGCTAGCCAGCTCCTCTAACCCTAACAAGATCAAGTGTTATTGTTATATTACTAGATAGTATAGAAGATGAATCAACTGATTAAGACTAAAAGGTTCAGTTTGAGTTGATTAATTTAGTGTGCATGTTTGGATTAATTTTAGCATCGGTTTATTATTTATTATTACTACATTCATCACACATGCCTTTTAATTTGGCTACGATTTTGTGATCATCAACTAATTCATTTGTTATTTGAAAGAAATAATATTTTGTGGCAATTTAAATTTTGAATGTTGTTTCCTGATCCATCCAAAAAAGAGAGATGGAAGAGACAAAACGATCTTATTATCCATTGCATTGTGTAGTCGTCCTTTGCATTCTTTTTGCCATCTGCACTCTTTGATGGCGATATAAGCGTCGCAGTGAAATAAGCAAATTTGAAAAAATTTCTTAATTGATTTATTAGATGAGAGATTAACTTTCTCTCTCTGTAACCATTAATGAATATGCCTATATAGGAGTGATCATTTTTTTGCCAAACCAATTTATTCAAGCCTTCAAACTCACTAATAACATTTAAAAATAATAAGAGATCTTTTCACAAGTCTATTGATTTTTTTTTTTGTATTTTTAGCTTTTATTGTCTAGTTTTGAGACTGAGATAAATTTGTCTTATCTCATGAAATTAAGTATGCACAGCTAGCACAATAGCACAAGAGCTAGCTATCTAGGCTACCAAGACCACACTAAGAGCAACTCAACTGCTAAAGAAACGCCGAGTCCTTATTGCAGCACTGTCAGACCAAACAGGGACGCAGACCGTTGGAGCAGGGAATGAGAAGGAGGATGCGGGACACAACTCGTTTTTCAAGTTAGCAAAGTCCTTCTGAACGGGACTACAAAGAGCAAATAATGTAATAACATTTGGCAATAAAAGTTTTAAATTTTAAAAATAACTGTGGACTTTTAATTTTATAGTTTTTAGTGTGTTTAGAAAGAACCATTGAACATCAATGGAAATATTAAATACACATCATTATCACTTTTATATTTTCACAGTTCATTCTACTCATTTCATTTTTTTTAGATAATATAAATTCTACTCATCTATTTTTTTCTCAAACAAATGGATCCTAATCAATTCAAACCATTTTTCAATTACATGCAATCCTCAAATTTTCCTCCAAATCCAAAATGTCCAATTCTCTCAAAATACAAATCAAAATTTCTAAATTCCAAATTTTTCCAAAATTTAAATCCCCAAAATCTTCATAATTTAAATTTTCAAGTTCCAAATATTAAAAAAAATATCTCATAACACATTATAAAAATAAATAATAACTATATCAATTTATCTTTATTTAGATTAATTAAACATTTGGGACCATAATAAGGACTCAAGTTAGTCCATATTATTGGAGAGGAGAGTGCCTACTTGGTCCCCATTTCCTCTTTTATGACGCAATATACATGTGGCGGTAGTTTTATGGTAGGTGGGGCCCAAATGGGGACCAAAATTGGTCCCCCATTAGAGATACTCTAAGTGTGTTGTACTAACTTTAATTTTACAGGCATCATCTTGAATTCATGAATCATGATTTTCCCTTCAAAATCATCACTTGGATTTTCAGTATTTATCACATGTTATTTCTTAGTATATATTAATTTGATAGATCCTTTTTGTTGTCGAGAGTTTTTATTAATAGTTGGGTGAGATTTCTTTCTCAATTTAAGATTGAACACCATAACCCTCATGAAAGATTTTAGAGAACCGATGTCCCAACCTGATTCTCCGGTCCGGCAGTTTTGGGGCAATTTAGCAGTTCAAATCTGAAATTTAAATTTGCCGGCTCTATCTCACAACTGGACCGGTATTTTGATCAGTTTCCGGTCGGACCGGTTGGATCGGCCGGTCCAATTTTTAAAACACTGCATATTTCCATGTCTTCTTACATATGAAATTTAGAATTTAAAACTTTATCGATATTAAAATATATGGCAACAA
The DNA here is from genome assembly GCA_013621005.1 of Aeschynomene evenia. Lineage (NCBI taxonomy): Eukaryota > Viridiplantae > Streptophyta > Magnoliopsida > Fabales > Fabaceae > Aeschynomene > Aeschynomene evenia. The sequence goes on from CM024271.1 coordinate 3,638,112, forward strand.
TAAAGTAATTTTTTTAAAAAACTTCATGACATGCTACATCTAATATTTGTGATTCATAACTTGTTTGATAAATTAGATAAATCATCATAAACATAATAAGAACCAAGGGAAAGAATGAAAAATTGAATAGTATTTAACAAACAAGTTGGAAAGTTGAATAAAACTCTTAGCATCCACCCTCCAAATAATTTATCTAGTTGTGGTCACACCTCCAAATAAAATTATTTGCAATGATAGATTCAGTCTTTCTCTTTAAGTTCTCATTATTTCTTCTTGGATAGAAATTAATTTTTGGAGAACACCAATAAGAAAGATAGTATTTAATTAAGAAAATCACAGTCGTCAAAAATTATTTTGTCACATATTTTTATGACCTTTTACATATGAGATTTACAATTTAGAACCTTATCGATATGAAAATATAAGGCAACAATAAAATAAAACTTTCAGTATTTTCATGTCATCACCCTACATCTAATATTTGTAATTCATAACATTTCCTTGATAATTGGACTATAAATTCATAACATTTTAGAACTAAGGGGAGGAATTATAGAATAAGTAGTTCTCAACAAACAAGTTGGGAAAGTATCTTGATTTCCATCCTCCAAACAAATTATCAGTTTGTCGTCACAACTCCAATCAGAAGACTTATACATGGTAGCTTCTGTCTTTATATGATATCATCTTCTATTCTTCTTGTTTTCCTCAAAGAAAGTAATTTTTTGAGTATACCAACAAGAATGATAGTATTTAATCAAGGAAATTACAATCGTCGAAAAATTCATTGTGTGACTCAATAGTAAAGTGAAAGGCAAATGTATGTCATCATCAAAGACACTCATATTATGAGGTCGACTTTCAACAATTGCTATGATAAAGTAATATTGAATACCTATTCTCTCACCAATGGATTTAGTACATGAAATCAAACAATACAAAAAATAAGCAAAAGATTTCAACCAAAGGAAACATAGAGAAGTTGGATGACAAAATAAGATGGCTTGTGAAACTAGATTTGACACATATATGTATGAAAAGAGAGGGTAGAAACAATGATTATAATGGAAGGGAAGAAATGCATTATAAAAAGATAAGAAGAATAGTGTTTGTGACTAAAATGAAGGAAATGTTAGAAGTGATGGTGAAGGGGAAAAGCAAGGGCTAATTTATAGGATTGAAAATAGCACTTGATTGGTGATGACTCATCAACACGTAATGATGAGTCAATATCAATCCACATTATTAGATATTTTCTTTCATAAGGTAGTTATTGTTTTAAAATTGGATAGAAATAATGAATTAATAAAATAATCTGATTACATTTTATATTTTTTCTATTTAAATTTCATATACCATCATTATTATTAATATTATACTAATTCCCCAATTTTCAAATCTAAGAAGGTAACTTTTTAAAAATGTTTTACCATTTTTTTGAATAGGCCATATGATTGGTTTGGTTTTATTGAAATTAAGATGGACAGGGCATCAATCCTTGGTGATGCAATTGAATACATGAATCACTTCGGGGTCGTTTGGTTCGCAGATGACTTTTTTCCCAGGAATGTGCACATTCCTGGGAATCCTATTCCCGAGAATCACTTTTCCAGGAATGAAGCGTTCAAGTGTTTGGTTTTTTCGGGAATCTTATTGAACTTTCCCGGAAATGAATCATATTTTGCGTTTGGTTCACAATGACATTCCTGGAAATGTTTGTAAATTTTACAAATATACCCCTAACTATTTAAAATGAAGAAAATTAATAATTAAAAAACTAAATAAATAAACAAATAAAAAGCTAATAATTAACAATTATCAAGAAATAGTAAAAATTCTTGTCTCAAATAGATAAATTCTTCCATCAATATTATTTAAATCAAAATATTTCAAACGAAATAATTTAATTAACTGAAACATTTAAATAGTACTTATATAATGTATTGATCACCTTCCTAAATAAAGGTAGATCTTGTCATAAGAACAATTTTTATAAAAAAGTAGCAGCACCTAAGGAAGGTTTCCGTGTGGGGGGAAGGGGTATGATAAAAAGGGAAAAACTTGAGATAGGTAGATTAAGGGTGGGTAAAAAAGTAAAATAACACCCCCTAAACATTCCCGTGGGATGAGAATGTATTATTCCAATGGGGGAGGTGAGTTTCAAATGGTGGGAATGTGTGATTCTTGGGAATGCAATATTTTCCAGAATGTTGATGCAAAAATCGAACCAAACATGAGAATGTGAGTTTCCCATGAAATATTCCCGGGAATCTTGAAACATTCCCCCAATCCAAACGCACCCGAAGGAATTTGCGTAGAAGATCAATGACCTGAACAATTAAATGCAGTCATTGCGACATGCTAAAAACAACCTGGTCCATGTGAGTTTCACCACTCTTCCAAGCCCCATGAATGAACATCTCCTTACTTCATTGCAAAGCCCCAATCCTGTCTTCCCAAGGAAATAAATAATAATATTGCCTCCTCAAGCAATGATTTTTTTTCTATGTGTGATTTCATTAATGTGAATGTGAAATTTTTCTTGTTCTTTGGTGATGTCATATATAAATTGTTCATTTATTTATGCATCTTTCTAGTTCTGTGAGTACAAAAATAAATTTCTATTATTATTTAGTATTAGTAGTAGTATGACTTCACATGGACTTTAATCAATGCATTCATGAAATTATTCGCTAACTTTGTTGTTATCTATGTAATGTATGTTTGTATGTGTGTATGTATATATGTATATGGTATGATAGATTGATGTTGAATTGCGGGAAGGAGGAGCTGTGAATATCCACATGTTATGCGATACCAAACTTGGTTTGCTGCTCTCAACAATGAGTACTTTGGATAGCCATGAATTAGACAATCAGGAGGGTGTTATCAGCTTCTCAAATGGATTTGTTATAGATGTTTTTCGAGTGGGGTAATAATTTTTTGTTTTCTTAGGAAATGTTAGTTTTCATTGACTCTTGAGTCAAGCGAGTCATAAGTCAATGTCACAGGAGTCAGATACACAATGACTTCAATGTTGACTCCATATACACTATCACATATTTGTATCTTCCTTGCAATACATGTCGCGACTCCAAAATTTGAGTATACGAGAAATTGGCAATTATGTTCACTAAATCACCGTGACTCTTTTCTCATCTCCATCGTGACTCTTTCACCAAACACTTAACTGATCAACCTTTTTTTAACTAACTCTGTCACTAGAGTTAATGAAAACAAACATTATTTTATGCTACTTCTTCCTACACCACTTGAATTATTCCACTACAGTATTAATTGACTAATATTTTTCCTTATGCTTACTAGTTTAACATGTTCATGGAAAAATCAAAGTACATAAAGACTAAATTATTCTTCATTGACCATTATTATACAATTTTTAAGGCTATTATTATAAAAAATTACAATTACATGGTTAAAAAACCATTGAATACACTATAGGATTGGTTTTTTCATTTCAATTTTAAAGAATTTCTATTTTTAAAATATAATAAAGACACCATATAATAAATTTTATTGCTACAAGTGTATAATACAAAAATTGTTTTATGGTACAACCAATTATCTAAAATAGTTCAATAAAATAATCATACAATGTATGAATCAGAGTTTACTATTATACAATCAATAATAGTATAAAATTTTGTCATATTTTCATGTCCTCTTACATATGAAATTTAGAATTTAGAACCTTATTGATATTAAAATATAAGGTAACAGTAATGTAATTTTTTTAAAAAATTTTCATGACATTGTGTCACGACCCAACACGGATACGTGACCGGCACATGAGACACCAAGTCCCATGTCAGTCTCAACCTGATAACATACGAAAGATATCCTAACATACATCACAAATAATCCATACATCCAGACATAACTGTCATACATGTCATCATACATATCCATAGAAAGCCTAACAACCACAACACAATAACAACAAGTCTTACATACTTACATAGACTTATACAACATCAACCATCTACTCTAGTGCAAGGAATCCTGTCTGTAACATAAGGAGCATACACTAGATACAAACTACATAATGCCTCTAACATATGAGGCTCACCAAATCTAAGAACCCGGAGGAACGGATGAACTCGTCTCTTGATCTGCACCTTGATCTGAAAACATGTTGTATGAATGGGTGAGTCATACGCTCAGTGAATAAACAGGTTATAAGCAGTATATAAAGCATATAACCGTGCAATGCAGTTACACATAAACCAATAACATATATATATATATATATATATATATATATATATATATATGTCGATTCCATCGTTCTTATACAGTCTCTTTATCTTGATAGCTTTTAACCTATGAACACCTGGAGCGCGGCCCCGACTCATGTTCATAGGAAGTATGGATGTCCCGCGAGCTATGCCCCTCATCAGACACCATACTGGGAAACCCCGCGAGCTATGCCCCTCATCAGGTTTCCCACTTACGACCCCGCGAGCTATGCCCCTCCTCAGGTCGTTTTACCATATATCTTAATTCATTCAATTTTTATCTTATTTAGCGCTGTTAGTGGCACATAACATCCATAATCACATCATTTCCATCATATAAACACAATAAACCATGTACAGGCACATAATCCACATATACAGTCATATACAAAATAAACTACATATATCCCATTACTCACAGAGATGCGCAAATGAGCAAAACAGCACCGCCGGATCTAGGAGGAGTTGTCTGGAGCTTTCCTAGGAGACTGGAAATCTAGAGAACATAACAGAATCCACAAAGACATAACAATACTCAAACTCAACCCATAACCCCAGCTACTAACACTCTAACACACACTATATATATATATATATAGGTATATAATAACCGTTTGAAATTATTTTACTTCAAAATAATTCATAGTTTACATAATACATTTCTCAACATAGAAAATATAATGAATAATCATGTAACGATAATACATAATAATATTTTCGAAAAGCATTTTCAAAGAAGGTGTGAAAAACAGTTCTGCCTGCGAGACCACCGCCTGGGCGGTCTCTCCACCGCTCAGGCGGTTCGCACCGCTCAGGCAGTCGCACCACCGCTTGGGCGGTCAAACCCCAGCAGAGCTGCTGGTTCGCGACAGCAACAAGAAATCAACCCCAAAAATCCATTTTTAACACCCAATACACTAGAAAATCATCAACAAACAACAATAACAACTATATTACAACATCATAACTTCATAACATCAAGGAAATCACAAATCCTCTCAAAAACCCTAACCCACAAAACAGAGATCGGAGAGAAATAGACATCAATGGAGGAAAAGAAATACTCTACACTTACCCACAATACACTAGATGAGCAATGGTAACTTGAATCTTGAAGATTGATGGAGTTTTGGTTGAGATTAGACAGGGATTTGAGAGGGAGGAAGAAGAAGAAGAGAAGGAATGAGGGGGGAGGGAGAGTGACGGAAAAAGAGGGGGGAGGAAGAAGAAAAAAGGGAAGGAAAATAGTGGGGAGGTGGGGCCCACGTGGTCCTATCTCCCCGGGTGTACCGTGATCTCTTACTCAACAAACTCAGACTACCTAAGGTATTACACATTGCATGCTACATCTAATATTTGTAATTTATAACTAGCTTGATAAGTTAGATAACTCATCAACAACATAATAAGCACCAAGAAAAATAATAAGAAAATGAATAGTATTTAACAAACAAGTTGGGAAAGTTGAATAAAACTCTTAACATCCACCCTCCAAATAATTTATTTAGTTGTGGTCACACCTCCAAATAAAATTCTTTACAACGATACATTCAGTCTTTCTCTTAAGTTCTCATTATTGTTAATTTCTTGGATAAAAAATAATTTTTGGAGAACACCAACAAAAAAGATAGTATTTAATCAAGAAAATCACAATCATAGAAAATTATATTGTTCAATATTTTTATGACCTTTTACATATGAGATTTAAAATTTAGAACCTTATCAATATTAAAATATAAGGCAACAATAAAATAAAGCTTATAGAATTTTCATGTCATCGCCCTCCATCTAATATTTATAATTCATAACATTTGCTTGATAATTGGACTATAATTCCATAACATTTAGAACTAAGGGGAGGAATTAGAGAATAAGTAGTTCTCAACAAACAAGTTGGGAAAGTTGAACTAAATTCTTGACTTCCATCCTCCAAATAAATTATCAGTTTGTCGTCACACCTTCAATCGGAAGTCTTTTTCATGGTAGCTCCTATCTTTATATGATGTCATCTTCTATTCTTCTTGTTGTCCTCATAGAAAGTAATTTTTTGAGTATAGCAATAACAATGATAGTATTTTTTAATCAAGAAAGTTACAGTCGTTGAAAAATTCATTATGTGCCTCAATAGTAAAGTGAAAGGCAAATGCATGTCATCATCAAAGACACTCATGTTATGAGACTTTCAACAACTACTATGATAAAGCAATATTGAATACCTATTCTCTCACCAATGGATTTAGTGCATGAAATCAAACAATACAGAAAGTAATCAAAAGATTTCAACCAAAGGAAACATCGAGAGGTTGGATGACAAAATTAGAGGGCTTGTGGAACTAGATTTGACACATATATGTATGAAAAGAGAGGGTAGAAACAATGATTATAATGGAAGGGAAGAAATGCATTATAAAAAGATAAAAAGAATAGTGTTTGTGACTAAAATAAAGGAAAGGTTAGAAGTGATGGTGAAGGGGAAAAGCAAGGGTTAATTTATAGGATTGAAAGTAGCACTTGATTTGTGATGACTCATCAACACGTAATGATGAGTCAATATCAATTCATATTACTAGAAATTTTCTTTCATAAGGTAGTTATTATTTTCAAATTGGATAGAAATAATGAATTAATAAAATAATCCGATTACATTTTACATTTTTCTATTTAAATTTCATATACTATCATTATTATTGATATTATACTAATTCCTCATCTTTTAAATCTAAGAAGGTAACTTTTTAAATAATTTTTACCATTTGGTTTTAATAGGCCATATAGGTTTGAAAATATGATTGATAAACTCCTATTGTTTTTATATGATTTTTTGGCTTATATAGTCAAATTCTCTTTCTAGATTATCTATTAATTAGATTTATATTTTTCCTTTTTCTTCATTAATATTATATTTTGGTCAACTCAAAAGTGGTTTTTTAAATTAAATTATATCTTTTAAAATAAAATTAATATAAAATCAATGTATTAGATCAAGAATGTGTTAAGGAGGTACTAGCAAAAAATTCACTAGAATTACATTGAATATAATAGATTATACATATCATAAACATTTGCAGTTTCCATAAAATTAGTCGTCAGATAAGAACAATTCTTACACCAATCTTACCAAAACAAAAAGTTAAAAACTTTAGACTGGAATATATATATAGGGGTGTAATCGGATCAGTTTGGATCGGATTTGAAGGAAAAATGAATCCGATCCGATCAAATTGAGTTCGGTTCGAATTGGATCGGATGGATCAATTTTTCATGAGCAGCAAATCCGAACCGATGATCCGATTAAAATTCGGTTGGTTCGGTTCGGATCATTGGATGTACGATTACACAAAAAAAATTTTAAAAATTGCCAAAAATACAAAAAAAAAATTACCAAAATACAACAATATCTAAAAGGTGAATAAAACCCTATAAAAATTAAAAAAACAAAAGCCACAAAATCTAAAATTTCACACAAATTCAAAGAAGTCATACATAGTTTCTCTATTGTTTAACATTCAATAAACTTTTTCAAAATAAAAAAAATAAAAATAACTACTCCTTTAGGATTAGCAGCGTGTTTAGGTCATTTAGGATTTTAATTATTATTTTATTTATTTATTTATTTTAATTTTGATCGGATCAATCAGATGGTTCGGTTCCATCAGATTGAAATTTTTAAAATCCGATATCCGGACCACTCAATGATTGGATTCATCGGATTTTACCCGAACAGACCCGATGATCCGATCCAATCCGATCCAAACCCTTCAGATCGGTTCGGATTCATCGATTTCATCGGGTGGATCGGAACCACTTACACCCCTATATATATATATATTCTAATTTTGCCTCAATAAGAAAATAATTAATTGTCATATTTCAATTTACTTGATAGAAAAGTTAATAAAAAATACAATTATATGTATGATTTCACCATTTTTTATCTTACCGTTTTATTCATGAATTTTCTATATTCAATCATATGATGAACAAAAAATAAAAATTGGATGAGTGATGAGTGTGTACACGTAATTAATAGTTAGAACGTGTAGCAAATTACTAGTAGTCATTCTTTGTTTTAACGTTGTTTATGTTCACCATGATGATGATGCTTGTTGTGTAGCGCTGGGTTAAAATCATGATGAGTGTGTTTGTGTGTGTAAAGTACTATAGTTGGAGACCCTTTTTTCTCTGCTCCTTTAACTCCTATGTGTATCGCAATAATATTTATTGTATAACAGAAATATGTTCAACTAGTATTCAACGTGTGCTATATATAATATGAAATGTGTGTTATACTTATAGCGCACGTACGTATAACACACATTTCATATTATGTATAGCACACACATTGAATATTAGTTGGACGGATCAGAGACACAATGACTTCAATATTGACTCTAAACACACTATCACATATTTGTGTCTACCTTCATATACATATTGTGACTCTAAAATTGGAGTAAACAAAAAAATGACAATTTTATTCACCGGATGAATGTGACTCTTTTTCTATCTCCATTGTGACCATTTCACCAAACACTGAACTGAACATTTTTTTCACTAACTCTGTTACCAGAGTCAATGAAAACAAATATTATTTTATGTTACTTCTTCCTACACCACTTGAATTATTCCACTACAATATTAATTGATTAATAGTTTAATAATGTTTGTCGTCAATGACAGATCCAGAAAATTTTAATAGTGAAGGCGAAAATATTACATCGCTAATATATATAAATATAAGATGATGTTTTTTAAATTTTTCTTTGTGCCGGGGCAAATTTAATAATACAATGGGGGCAAAATATATACATTTATATATACTTAAACTATAAAATGAAAAGTTCAGTGGGGGCATAAGCCCCCAGCCATAAGTTACTATGTGGATTCGTCTCTGCTTGTCGTACAACATAAATACGTCCAACAAGCATCTAACATGTGCTATACATAAGACACAATGTGTGTTATATGTATAGCACTAACACACATTACGTGTTATATATAGCACATGTTAGATACTCGTTGGACGTATTTTTATTGTATGACAAACATTATTGATTTTACTTATGCATACTAGTTCAAAATGTTAATTGGAAATGAACATTTTAGTACATTATTTCTCTTGTGCCTTTTTTTGGGTTGAATCTTGTGGTTTATATTCTATTTCATGTCCATTAATGGCTCCACAACAAGAGTTAATGTTACTTTGTCACCGAAATCAATATAAACAAACATTATTTTATGTTACTTCTTTCTACAGCACTTGAGTTATTCCACTATAATATTAATTGATTAATATTTTTCCTTATGCATACTAGTTCAAGATGTTCATTGAAAATGAACATTTTATTAGTGCATTTCTCTTGTGCTTTTTTTTTTTGGGTTAGAATCTTGTGGTGTAATTTATATTATATTTCATGTCAATTAATGGCACCACCATAAGAGTTAATGCATGTTACTATTATTATACACTTGTGCAACTCAAGAACATTCATCACTTGTCATGTGTATTTAATTTGTTGTTACTATTGCATTAAAACCTAGGAGAAATATGAATCAAATAAATAAGTGATAACTAAGGTTTTTGTTTATACAAGGGTAGATCTGAACCATCTATTTTTTTATTTTTTGTTTCCAGCAATGTAATGTATGTCTCTATCCAAAGTAAATTAAGGTAGCACACGTGGAAGAAGCTAGCTCCTCTAACCCTAACAAGATCAAGTGTTATTGTTCTGCCATTTTATATAGACAATTTATCAAACTTTTTATTATTTTATTTGCAGGAGAAAAAAATAACATCAATTATTGTCCGGTTAACTTCTGTTTCAATTGAATGTAGGATAAAATTCAGATGTTGTCAATTTGCTTGTTGTACATGCCAAATTGGTTATGCTTTATTGCTTAGATTTCTGTTTTGATTATTAAATATCTTTTAAATAAATTTTATGAGGTTGCTATAGTTATTTACCATACAAAAGATAATTAATAACTGAAATATCAATTATTTATGCTTCTAATATGTTATATTACTGGATAGAAGATAGTATAGAAGATGAATCAACTGATCAAGACTAAAAAGTTCAGTTTGAGTTGATTAATTTAGTGTGCCTGTTTGGATTAATTTTAGCATGGGTTGATTATTTATTATTATTACTTTCATCACACATGCCTTTTAAGTGAGTAATGCTAAATGCACAATGAAAAACTAGTCCAACCAGCCAATAAATGAGATTATGGGCCACAATTACTCAATCCATTACAATTTCAATGATTATTTCGGCCCAAACCAAAACCAAAATGAACCCATTGTCTACATTGACTGGTTTTTCATTGTGCATATAGTATTATTCCTTTTAATTTGGCTATGATTTTGTGACCATCAACTAATTCATTTGTTATTCGGAAGAAATAATATTTGTTGACAATTTAAATTTTGAATGTTGTTTCTTGATTCATCCAAAAAGAGAGATGGAAGAGACAAAATGATCTTATTATCCATTGCATGGTGTAGTCATCCTTTGCATTCTTTTTGCCATATGCACTCTTTGATGGCGATATAAGCGTCGCAGTGAAATAAGTGAATTTGAAAAAATTTCTTAATTGATTTAGAGTGAAGTACCAAATTAACCCCCGAAAGATTTTGTCGCCGACAAAATCACCCCCAAAACATTTTAACGACAAAATAGCCCCCCAATGATGTTTAACGTTTGACAAAATACACACACCGTGAACTTTCTTCAACGGACGTTAACTACAGTGATGAGGTGGAATACACAGTGTCACCTTGGATATTTCTATACAATCAAAATCCCTAATTAGTGTCTCTTTCCCCAAATTTATGAATTGAAACCCTAAATCATCTTCTACTCTCTCCTTCGTTCTCCCTAAAAAAGACACTAATTAGGGTTTCAATTCATAAATTTGGGGAAAGAGACACTAATTATGGATTTTGATTGTATAGAAATATCCACAGTGACATTGTGTGTTCCATCTCATCACTGTAGTTAACGTCCGTTGAAGAAAGTTCACGGTGGGTGTCTTTTGTCAAACGTTAAACATCATTGGGGGCTATTTTGTCGTTAAAATGTTTTGGGGGTGATTTTGTCAGCGACAAAATCTTTTGGGGGTTAATTTGGTACTTCACTCATTGATTTATTAGACGAGAGATTAATTTTCTCTCTCTATAACCATTAATGAATATGCCTATATAGGGGTGATCATTTTTTGCCAAACCAATTTATTCAAGCCTTCAAACTCACTAATAACATTTAAAAATAATAAGAGATCTTTTTACAAGTCTATTGAATTTTTCTTGTGTTTTTAGTTTTTATTGTCTAGTTTTGAGACGTAGATATATTTATCTTATCTGAAGTTAAGTAAACCAAATGTCGGTCCAAGAACATTAGATTGTGTCCAAGGTCATGACAATGGACTATATAATGGTTTGTGTGCACAGCTAGCACAGGTGCTAGCTATCTAGGCTACCAAGACCACACTAAGAGCAACTCCAACTGCTAAAGAAACGAGTCGCTATTGCAGCACTGTCAGACCAAACAGGAACGCGGGCCGTTGGAGCAGGGAACGAGAAGCAGGATGTGGGACGCGGCTCGTTTTTTAAGTGAGCAAAGTCCCTCTGAATGGGGATTACAAAGAGCAAATAATGTTATGACATTTGGCAATAAAAGTTTTATATTTTAAAGATAACAGTACACTTTTAATTTTATATCAACAAAAATATTTATATTTTCATCTATAAATACACATCATTATCACTCTTATAATATTTTCACAATTCATTCTACTCATTTCATAATTTCTCTCATATAAATTCTACTCGTCAATTTTTTTCTCTAACAAATGGATCCTAATCAATTCAATCTATTTTTCAATTACATGCAATCCTCAAATTTTCCTCCAAATCCAAATGCCCAATTCTCTCAAAATTCAACATATCAAAATACAAATCAAAATTTCTAAATTCCAAAATTTCCAAAATTTAAATCCCCAAAATCTTCATAATTTAAATTTTCAAGTTTCAAATATTAAAAAAAATATCTCATAACACATTATAAAAATAAATAATAACTATATCAATTTATCTTTATTTAGATTAATTAAACATTTGGGACCATAATAGGGACTCAAGTTAGTCCATATTATTGGAGAGGAGAGTGCCTACTTGGTCCCCATTTCCTATTTTATGACACAATATACATGTGGCGATAGTTTTATGACAAGTGGGGCCCAAATGAGAACCAAAATCGGTCACCCATTGAAGTTGCTCTAAGTGTGTTGTACTAACTTTAATTTTACACGAATCATCTTGAATTCATGATTTTCCCTTCAAAATCATCACTTGGATTTTCAGTATTATTTATCACATGTTATTTCTTAGTATATATTAATTTGATAGATCCTTTTTGTTGTCGAGAGTTTTTATTAATAATTGGGTGAGATTTCTTTCTCAATTTAAGATTGAACACCATACCCCCCAGGAAAGATTTCAGAGAACCGATGTCCCGACCCGATTCTCCGGTTCGACAGTTTTAGGTCAGTTTAGCGGTTCAAATCCGATTTTTAAATTTTTCAGCTCTATCTCACAATTGGACCGGTATTTTGACCGATTTCCGGTCGGACCGGTTGGACCGACCGGTCCAGTTTTTAAAACACTGCATATTTCCATGTCCTCTTATTACATATGAAATTTAGAATTTAAAACCTCGTCGATATTAAAATATAAGGCAACAATAATGTAATTTTTTAAAAAATCTTCATGACATGCTACATCTAATATTTGTGATTCATAACTTGTTTGATAAATAAGATAATTCATCAACAACATAATAAGAACCAAGGGAAAGAATGAAAAATTGAATAGTATTTAACAAACAAGTTGGGAAAGTTGAACAAAACTCTTAGCATCCACCCTCCAAATAATTTATCTAGTTGTGGTCACACCTCCAAATAAAATTATTTGCAATGATAGTTTCGGTCTTTCTCTTAAGTTCTCATTGTTTCTTCTTGGATAGAAATTAATTTTTGAAGAACACCAACAAGAAAGATAGTATTTAATCAATGAAATCACAGTCGTCGAAAATTATTTTGTCACATATTTTTATGACCTTTTACATATGAGATTTACAATTTAGAACCTTATCGATATGAAAATATAAGGCAACAACAAAATAAAACTTTCAGTATTTTCATGTCATCACCCTACATCTAATATCTGTAATTTGCCTGATAATTGGACTATCAATCCTCAACATTTGAGGACTAAGGAGAGGAATGAGAGAATGGGTAGTTCTCAACAAACAAGTTGGAAAAGTTGAACTAAATTCTTGACTTCCATCCTCCAAACAAATTATCAGTTTGTGGCCACACCTCCGATCAGAAGTCTTTTACAAGGTAGCTTCTGTCTTTATGTGATGCCATCTTCTATTCTTCTTGTTGTCCTTATAGAAAGTAACTTTTGGAGTATACCAACAAGAACGATAATATTTAATCAAGAAAATCACAGTCGCCGAAAAATTCATTGTGTGCCTCAATAGTAAAGTGAAAGGTAAATGCATGTCATCATCAAAGACACTCATATTATGCGACGTTCAACAATTGATATGATAAATCAATATTGAATACCTATTATCTCACCAATGGATTTAGTGCATGAAATCAAACAATACTGAAAGTAATAAAAAGATTTCAACCAAAGGAAACATAGAGAGGTTGGATGACAAAATAAGAGGGCTTGTGGAACTAGATTTGACACATATATGTATGAAAAGAGACAGGAGAAACAATGATTATAATGGAACGGAAGAAATGCATTACAAAAAGATAAGAAGAATAATGTTTGTGACTAAAATGAAGGAAAGGTTAGAAGTGATGGTGAAGGGGAAAAACAAGGACTAATTTATAGGATTGAAAGTAGCACTTGATTGGTGATGACTCATCAACACGTAATGATGAGTCAATATCAATCCACATTATTAGATATTTTCTTTCATAAGGTAGTTATTATTTTAAAATTGGATAGAAATAAAAAATTAATAAAATAATCTGATTACATTTTATATTTTTTCTATTTAAATTTCATATATCATCATTATTATTAATATGATACTAATTCCCCAATTTTCAAATCTAAGAAGGTAACTTTTAAAAAATGTTTTACCATTTTTTTGAATAGGCCATATGATTGGTTTGGTTTTATTGAAATTAAGATGGACAGGGGATCAATCCTTGGTGATGCAATTGAATACATGAATCACTTCAGGGCAGTTTGGTTCGCGGATGACTTTTTTCCTGGGAATGTGCACATTCTTGGGAATCCTATTCTCGGGAATCACTTTTTCAGGAATGAAGCATTCAGGTGTTTGGTTTGTCCGGAAATCTTATTGAACTTTCCCGGGAATGAATCATATTTTGCGTTTGGTTCACAATGACATTCCTGAAAATATTTGTAAATTTTACCAATATACCCCTAACTATTTAAAATGAAGAAAATTAATAATTAAAAAACTAAATAAATAAATAAATAAAAAACTAATAATTAACAATTATCAAGAATTAGTAAAAATTCTTGTCTCAAATAGATAAATTCTTCCATCAATATTATTTAAATCAAAATATCTCAAACGAAATAGTTTTATTAACTGAAACATTTAAATAGTACTTATATAATGTATTGATCACCTTCCTAAATAAAGATAGATCTTGCCGTAAGAACAATTTTTATAAAAAAGTAGCAGCATTTAAGGAAAGTTTCTTTGTGGGGGGAATGGGTACGATAGAAAGAGAAAAACTTGAGGTAGGTAGATTAAGGGTGGGTAAAAAAGTAAAATAACACCCCCTAAACATTTCCATGGAATGAGAATGTATTATTCCAATGGGGGAGGTGAGTTTCAAATGGTGGGAATGTGTGATTATTGGGAATGCAATATTTCCGGGAATGTTGATGCAAAAAATCGAACCAAACCTGAGAATGGTAGTTTCCCATGAAATATTCCCGGGAATCTTGAAACATTCCCCCAACCAAACTGGTCAATTAAATGCCGTCATTGCGACATGCTAAAAACAACCTGGTCCATGTGAGTTTCACCACTCTTCCAAGCCCCATGAATGAACATCTCCTTACTTCATTGCAAAGCCCCAATGCCTGTCTTCCCAAGGAAATAAATAATAATATTGCCTCTTCAAGCAATGATTTTTTTTCTATGTGTGATTTCATTAATGTGATGAATGTGAAATTTTTCTTGTTCTTTGGTGATGTCATATATATATTGTTCATTTATTTATGCATCTTTTGTTGTTCTGTTAGTACATAAATAAATTTCTATTATTGTTTATTATTAGTAGTAGTATGACTTCACATGGACTTTATTCAATGCAATCATAAAATTATTCGCTAACTTTCTTGTTATCTATGTAATGTATGTTTGTATGTATACATATGGTATGATAGGTTAATGTTGGATTGAGGGAAGGAGGAACTGTGAATATCTACATGTTATGTGATACCAAACTTGGTTTGCTGCTCTCAACAATGAGTACTTTGGATAGCCTTGGATTAGACGATCAACAAGGTGTTATAAGCTTCTTAAATGGATTTGTTATAGATGTTTTTCGAGCCGGGATAATAATTTTTTGTTTTCTTAGGCACTGTTAGTTTTCATTGACTCTAGAGTCAAAGGAGTCATAGAGTCAGTGTCACAGGAATCAGATACACAATGACTTCAATGTTGACTCCAAATACACTATCACATATTTGTGTTTACCTTGCAATACACATCGTGACTCCAAAATTTGAGTAAACAAAAAATTGACAATTCTGTTCACTAAGCCAATGTGACTCTTTTCTCATCTCCACCGTGACTCTTTCACCAAATACTTAACTGAACCTTTTTTTTAACTAACTTTGTCACCATAGTCAATGTAAACAAACATGATTTTATGCTACTTCTTCCTACACCACTTGAATTATTTCACTACAATATTAATTTACTAATATTTTTCCTTATGCATACTAGTTTAACATGTTCATGGAAAAATTCAAAGTACATAAAGACTAAATTACTCTTCACTGATCATTATTATACAATTTTTAAGGCTATTATTATAAAAAATTACAATTACATGGTTAAAAAAACCATTGAGTACACTAAAGGATTGATTTTTTTCATTCCAATTTTAAAGAATTTATATTTTTAAAATATAATAAAGACACCACATAATAAATTTTATTGCTACAAGCGTATAATACAAAAATTGTTTTATGGTACAACCAAATATCTAAAATAGTTCAATAAAATGATCATACAATGTATGAGTTGGAGTTTACTATTATACAATATAATCAATAAAGTTTTGTCATATTTACATGTCCTCTTACATATGAAATTAAATTTAGAATTTAGAATCTTATGGATATTAAAATATAAGGTAGTAATAATGTAAACTTTTTTAAAATTTTCATGACATTGCATGCTACATCTAATATTTGTAATTCATAACTTGCTTGATAAATTAGATAACTCATCAACAACATAATAAGCACCAAGGAAAATAATAAGAAAATGAATAGTTTTTAACAAACAAGTTGAATAAAACACTTAGCATCCACCCTCCAAATAATTTATTGGTCACACCTCAAAATAAAATTATTTACAATGATAGATTCATTCTTTCTCTTAAGTTTTCATTATTTCTTCTTGGATAGAAATTAATTTTTGGAGAACACCAACAAGAAAGATAGTATTTAATCAAGGAAATCACAGTCGTCGAAAATTATTTTGTCACATATTTTTATGACCTTTTACATTTGAGATTTACAATTTAGAATCTTATCGATATGAAAATATAAGGCAACAATAAAATAAAACTTTCAGTATTTTCATGTCATCACCCTACATCTAATATTTGTAATTCATAACATTTCCTTGATAATTGGACTATAAATCCAAAACATTTTAGAACTAATTAAGGGGAGAAATTATAGAATAAGTAGTTCTCAACAAACAAGTTGGGAAAGTTTCTTGACTTCCATCCTCCAAACAAATTATCAGTTTGTTGTCACACCTTCAATCAGAAGACTTATACATGGTAGCTTCTGTCTTTATATGATGTCATCTTCTATTCTTCTTGTTTTCCTCATAGAAAGTAATTTTTTGAGTATACCAACAAGAATGATAGTATTTAATCAAGGAAATTACAGTCGTCAAAAAATGCATTGTGTGACTCAATAGTAACGTGCATATCATCAGCAAAGACACTCATATATATGAGACTTTCAACAATTGCTATGATAAAGTAATATTGAATACCTATTCTCTCACCAATGGATTTAGTGCATGAAATCAAACAATACAGAAATAAATCAAAAGATTTCAACCAAAGGAAACATAGAGAGGTTGGATGACAAAATAAGAGGGCTTGTGAAACTAGATTTGACACATATATGTATGAAAAGAGAGGGTAGAAACAATGATTATAATGGAAGGGAAGAAATGCATTATAAAAAGATAAGAAGAATAGTGTTTGTGACTAAAATGAAGGAAATGTTAGAAGTGATGGTGATGGGAAAAGCAAGGGCTAATTTATAGGATTGAAAGTAGCACTTGATTGGTGATGACTCATCAACACGTAATGATGAGTCAATATCAATCCACATTATTAGATATTTTCTTTCATAAGGTAGTTATTATTTTAAAATTGGATAGAAATAATGAATTAATAAAATAATCTGATTACATTATATTTTATATTTTTTCTATTAAAGTTTCATAGACCATCATTATTATTGATATTATACTAATTCCTCAATTTTCAAATCTAAGAAGGTAACTTTATGAAAATGTTTTACCATTTTTTTGAATAGGCGGTTTGGTTTTATTGAAGAGTAAAGTACCACTTTGGTCCTTCACTTTATATGCGTGAGTCACTTTGATCTCTCACTTTTTAAACTAAGTAAATTGGTTCCTCACTTTACAAACTGTGAATCACTTTGGTCCCTCACTTTTCAAAATTAGCGAATTGGTCCCTCACTTTACAAACTGTGAATCATATTGATTCCCTACATTTCAAACTATGAGTCAAGTTAGTCCCTCTTTTTATCCACTCTGGTCTCATGAGAGGAACTTATTTGACTCATAGTTTATAAAGTGAGGGACTAATTTGATGTTTTAAAATTGATGGACCAAAGTAATTTATAATTTATAAAGTGAGGGACCATTTTGCACATTTTAAAAAGTGAGGGACCAAAATGACTCACGTGTACAAAGTGAAGAATCAATTGGTTTATTTAGTTGTGGTCACACCTCCAAATAAAATTCTTTGCAATGATACATTCAGTCTTTCTCTTAAGTTCTCATTATTGTTTCTTGGATAGAAAATAATTTTTGGAGAACACCAACAAAAAACATAGTATTTAATCAAGAAAATCACAATCATAGAAAATTATATTGTTAAATATTTTTATGACCTTTTACATATGAGATTTAAAATTTAGAAACTTATCGAATTAAAATATAAGGCAACAATAAAATAAAGCTTATAGAATTTTCATGTCATGCCCCTACATCTAATATTTGTAATTCATAACATTTGCTTGATAATTGGACTATCAATCTACAACATTATAGAACTAAGGGAGGGAATGAGAGAATAAGTAGTTCTCAATAAACAAGTTGAGAAATTCAACTAAATTTTTGACTTCCATTCTTCAAACAATTTATCCAATTATAGTCACACCTCCAATCAGAAGTCTTTTACATTGTAGCTCTTGTCTTTATATGATGTCCTCTTTTCTTGCTGGTGTTGGCCTTATAGAAAATGATTTTTAATTTGAAGTATACTAACAAGAATGACAGACATAGTTAATCAAGGAAATCACAGTCGCCAAAAAATTCATTGTGTGCCTCAATAGTAAAGCGAAAGTCAAATGTGTGTATCAAAGACACTCATATTACGAGACTTTCAACAATTGCTATGATAAAGCAATGTTGAATACCTTTTCCCTCACCAATGAGTTTTAATGGATGAAATAAAAAAATACATAAAGTAATCAAATGATTTCAACCAAAGGAAACGACATAGAAAGGTTGGATGATAAAAGAAGAGGACTTGTGGAACTTGATTTTACACATAAATGTATGAAGAGAGGGGGTGGAAATAATGATTATATATAATGGAAGGGAAGAAATACATTTAGTTATCAAAAGAAAAGAAGAATAGTGATTGTGATTAAAATGAAGGAAAGGTTAGAAGTGATGGTGAATGGAAAAAGCAAGAGTTAATTTATAGGATTTAAAGTAGCACTTGATTTGTGATGACGCATCAACACGTAATGATGAGTCAATATCAATTCACATTGTTAGATATTTTCTTTCACAAGGTAGTTATTATTTTAAAATTGGATAGAAATAATAAAATAAAAAAAGATCAGATTACATTATACATTTTTTCTATTTAAATTTAATATACCATCATTATTATTGATATTATACTAATTCAACAATTTTCAAATCTAAGAAGGTAACTTTTTAACTATTTTTTACTATTTCTTTGAATAGGCCATATAGGTTTGCAAATATAATTGATAAAATCCTATTATTTTTAGATGATTTTTGGCTTATACGGTCAAATTCTCTTTCTAGATTATCTATTAATTAGATTTAATATTTTTCTTTTTCTTTATTAAAACTTTATTTTGGTCAATTCAATAGTGGTCTTTATTTAAATTAAATTATATCATTTAAAAATATTAAATTAATATAAAATCAATGTATTATATCGAGAATGTACTGTCAAGGAGGTACTAACAAAAAATTCATCAGAATTACATTGAATATAATAAATTATACATATCATAAATATTTGCAGTTTTCATAAAATGAATGGCCAGATAAGAACAAAATTCTTACACCAGTCTTACCAAATCAAAAAGTTAAAAACTTTAGACCGGAATATATATATGTATATATATATATATAATAATTTTGCCTCAATAAGAAAATAATTAGAGTTTAATTTCAATTCACGACCAGTGTAAAGTAATTTTACACAGACATTCGGTTATGGATTGACAAATCAACAAAAGTCTTTAACTCAACTACCCACTAACTAAAAAGTCATATAAATCAATGGATGTAATTGATTGACAGTGCATCATAATTAAACTCAAATAATTAATTGTTATATTTCAATTTACTTGATAGAAAAGTTAATGAAAAATATAATTATATGTATGATTTCATCATTTTTTTATCTTACCATTTTATTCATGAATTTTCTATATTCAATCATATGATGAACAAAAAATAAAAATTGGGTGAGTGAGTGTGTACACGTAATTAATAGTTAGCAGACTCCTACCTTGGAATCAAAGTGATGAAGCAAATTAGTAGTCAGTCTTTGTGTAGCGCTGAGTTAAAATCATAATGAGTGTAAGACCCCAAAATCCTAATTATGCCTTAATCGGAGAGATTTTGTGAAAAACGCTTTGATCAAGGTATAATTGGGATGTAGGTGTATTAAGATGTATTTTGATATGTATGATTGATTGAATATGTGTTATGTGTATTATGTGAAAACATGTACATTAGGAAGTGGCTGGTAAGTTTAACGAATGAGGTTGAAAAGAAAGCATAGGGTATCAATGAATCTAGAATGAGGATCTAGGTGAGAATGGTAAGAAATAATTGGTAATTTTAGTAGGAATATGTTTACATAAGTGTATAAGTACTAGTAGGAACTTCTGGTAATGGGTTGGAGTGAGTTAGATGCATTTTTGGAGGTTTAGAGTATGTAATTTGCTGCTGCTGTCATGTATCAGTATTTGCTCGCTAGCGGCCAGCTTAGCTCGCAGGTGAGGCGGTAGAGGTCCGTCGCTAGCGACTGTAAGAAGGCGCTAGCGGGTAATGCGGTGAAAACGGTCGCTAGCGACCGTGAAACACGCGCTAGCGACCAGCTCGATGACAGAACAACATTTCTGCAAAATTTGCATTTTTAGTCTGACCCTTCACCTCTTAATAATTGCCCTTAACTCCCTCCGTCCCTAGAAACCTTCCCTCACCCTGAAGCAACCTCACCCTCGTCAGAAACACAACACCAAACCCCCAAATCCTTCAAACATAATCCTCTCAACCTCCATAGCCTCAAAACCTTACAAACTTCATCACCACTCCACCCAAAACTCAACACATATAGAGACAGACCCCATATTTAGGTTCCTCACCTCATTTCCTTCACTTTGAACCGAATATAATTCATCAGAAGCTCTAGGATTGTCTTCATCATCATCAAAGGCTAGATAGATTGTTAAGCAAGTAGCTCAAGGAAGAACAAGGTGGTTTTTAGCATTAGAGGGTGAAACTACAAGAGGTAGGGGTTTAGATTTATGTTATAACATGTATTTGTGTGTCTCCATGCATAAGGACCGATTAGAAATCATTATGTGCATGAATATGGTTGCTGTTATGAAACTGGTATGAGTGCAGTGTCGAGACATGCGCTAGCGGCCAGATCATAGCCGCTAGCGAATGTACACGCGCTAGCGACCAAAGTCTAGGCGCTAGCGAGTGATCGCGTTATATTGGGCGCTAGCGGCCAGAGGGAGCGCGCTAGCGACCAATTCGCAGGATTTCTGCAGAATTGCCTTAAATGCTGTATTTTGTGATTTTTGCATTTTAATGATTTCTAACCCTATTTTGGGAATCTAAACTACTGTAAAATGTTTATTATATGTGTTTAGAATAGAAAACGGTGATTATGAAAAGAAATGAGTAATTTAAAGAGAAATGACATGTAAATGCAATTATGTGCACTTGTGGCATGTTTTAAGTGATTTATGAGTTAAGAATGCTATGTATGACTTGTATATAATTCCAGAATGATATTATCAGTTTGTGTATGTGCACATAGGTTGTAATATTATGACAAGTCAGAATATGATAGTACGATACCTTAAGTATGATAAAAATGCAGTGGAATATCAAAGTAAGTAATTGTAACCTTCAGTCACTAGTGTTGACAGTAAGGGAGGGTTGACAACCTCGGTCACTGACATCACTAGTAAGGGAAGGTGAGAAACCCCTCTTTCCCCGTGTGTCTAGTAGAAACTAGAGAGATATGAGCTCATAGTCTTGGGATTTGGTGATGTGGAGGTAGAAAGAGATGAGAGAGAGTAAAGGTATCTTATGCACATGTCAAGAAAGAGTTCATGTTTCATGCATTAACTAGAAATGAAATAAATAATGATGTTTTCAGATTCATACATATAGGTAAGACACTCCAGATTAAAGATGATTTCTAAAAATCCCAGTAATACGAAACTTGCATGTTAAATTATTTTATAATAAACCGGAGTGATCCCTCTACCGAGTCCGTGGAGCTCACCCTATTCTACCACCTTTTGTTTTAGATACAGACAGGGGCGCAGGCACATCCACAGGTTGAGCGATTTTGATCTTACATGAAGACTAAGCTTGGATTCTCTGGAGCTTAGAATATTAGGATTACTTTTTGTTTATGTCTTGTATTTGTACCTCATAACTTATGTTGTCATATTTGGGAATCTTTAAGGGAATTATAAGTGTCTGTAGAAGCTTATAGTTCTCTTAAAAGCTCCATCATCATATTATTGTATTATCTATAGTATTTATGACATTATGTGTATTCTATATATTGTAATACTCTATGCATATGTGGGCCACAGTTATGTATAATGTTATGTACTTGTGATAAGTGATTTCTTAGAAGGATATATACATTTCATATCAATTATGTCGCATGAGCCGAGTTTTCAAACTACCGTTTTCTTTTAAAAAGCAAATTGGCCCTATTTTCCGCGTGTTGTTATTTTATTCCGATTAAATAATCTCTGAAACAAGATGTCAATTTCCGATAATTAACTCAATATGACTTAAGCATAAAGAGGTAATTATTAGGGTGTTACAATGAGTGTGTTTGTGTGTGTAAAGTTGGAGACCCTTTTTTCTCTCCTCCTTTAACTCCTATATGTATCGCAATAATATTTGTTGTACAACAAAAATACGTCCAACTAGTATCCAAGGTATAGGACACACGTTGAATATTAGTTGGACGAGTCAGAGACATAATGACTTCAATATTGACTCTAAACACACTATCACATATTTGTGTCTACCTTCATATACATATTGTGACTCTAAAATTGGAGTAAACAAAAAAATGACAATTTTATTCACTGGGTCAGTATGACTCTTTTTTTTTCTCTATAAGAGTCAATGAAAACAAATATTATTTTATGTTACTTCTTACACACCACGTGAATTATTCCACTACAATATTAATTGATTAATAGTTTTCCTTTCAATAATGCTTGTCGTACAACATAAATATGTCCAACAAGCATCTAACATGTGCTATACATAAGACGTAATGTGTGTTATATGTATAGCACACGTACGTATAACACACATTACGTCTTATATATAGCACATGTTGGATACTTGTTGTACGTATTCTTATTGTACGACAAATATTATTAGTTTTCCTTATGCATACTAGTTCAACACATGTTAATTGGAAATGAACATTTTAGTACATTATTTCTCTTGTGCCTTTGTTTGGGTTGAATCTTGTGGTTTATATTCTATTTCATGTCCATTAATGGCTCCACAACAAGAGTTAATGTTACTTTCTCACCAAAATCAATATAAACAAACGTTATATTATGTTACTTCTTTCTACATCACTTGAGTTATTCCACTACAATATTAATTGATTAATATTTTAGTACATTGAAAATGAACATTTTATTGCATTTCTCTTGTGCTTTTTTTTTTTTGGGTTAGAATCTTATGGTTTAGTTTATTCTATTTCATGTCAATTAATGGCACCACCACAAGAGTTAATGTTACTATTATTATACACTTGTGCTTCTTATGAACATTCATCATTTGCAATAATGTGTATTTAATTTGTTGTAACTATTGCATTAAAACCTAGGAGAAATATGAATCAAATAACTAAAAGTGATGACTAAGGTTTTTGTTTATGTGCAAGGATAGATCTGAACCATCTATTTTTTTATTTTTTGTTTCCAGCAATGTAATGTATGTCTCTATCCAGAGTAAATTAAGGTAGCACACGTGGAAGAAGCTAGCTAGCTCCTCTAACCCTAACAAGATCAAGTTTTATTGTTATATTACTAGATAGTATAGAAGATGAATAAACTGATTAAGACTAAAAGGTTCAGTTTGAGTTGATTAATTTAGTGTGCATGTTTGGATAATTTTAGCATGGGTTTATTATTTATTATTACTACATTCATCACACATGCCTTTTAATTTGGCTACGATTTTGTGACCATCAACTAATTCATTTGTTATTTGAAAGAATAATATTTTGTGGCAATTTAAATTTTGAATGTTGTTTCCTGATTCATCCAAAAAAAAGAGATTGAAGAGACAAAATGATCTTATTATCCATTGCATCGTGTAGTCGTCTTTTGCATTCTTTTTGCCATCTGCACTCTTTGATGGCGATATAAGCGTCGCAATGAAATAAGTAAATTTGAAAAATTTTCTTAATTGATTTATTTGATGAGAGATTAACTTTCTCTCCGTGTCACCAATAATGAATATGCCTATATAGGGGTGATCATTTTTTTTGCCAAACCAATTTATTCAAGCCTTCAAACTCACTAATAACATTTAAAAATAATAAGAGATCTTTTCACAAGTCTATTGATTTTTTTTTTTTTTTGTGTTTTTAGCTTTTATTGTCTAGTTTTGAGACTGAGATAAATTTGTCTTATCTCAAGAAATTAAGTATGCGCAGATAGCACAATAGCACATGAGCTAGCTATCTAGGCTACCAAGAACACACTAAGAGCAACTCAACGGCTAAAGAAACGAGTCCTTATTGCAGCACTGTCAGACCAAACAGGGACGCAGACCGTTGGAGCAGGGAATGAGAAGGAGGATGCGGGACGCGGCTCGTTTTTCAAGTTAGCAAAGTCCTTCTAAACGGGAACTACAAAGAGCAAATAATGTAATAACATTTGGCAATAAAAGTTTTATATTTTAAAAATAACAGTGCACTTTTAATTTTATAGTTTTTAGTGTGTTCAGAAAGAACCATTGAACATCAATGGAAATATTAAATACTCATCATTATCACTCTTATATTTTCACAATTCATTCTACTCATTTCATAATTTCTCTAATATAAATTCTACTCATCTATTTTTTTGTCAAACAAATGGATCCTAATCAATTCAATCCATTTTTCAATTACATGCAATCCTCAAATTTTCCTCCAAATCCAAATGCCAAATTCTCTCAAAATTCAACATCTCAAAATACAAATCAAAATTTCTAAATTCCAAATTTTTCCAAAATTTAAATCCCCAAAATCTTCATAATTTAAATTTTCAAGTTCCAAATATTGAAAAAAAATATCTCATAACACATTATAAAAATAAATAATAACTATATTAATTTATCTTTATTTAGATTAATTAAACATTTGGGACCATAATAGGGACTCAAGTTAGTCCCTGTTATTGGAGAGGAGAGTGCCTATTTGGTCCTCATTTCCTCTTTTATGACGCAATATACATGTGGCGGTAGTTTTATGACAGGTGGGGTCCTAATGGGGACCAAAATTGGTCACCCATTGGAGTTGCTCTAAGTGTGTTGTACTTAACTTTAATTTTACATGCATCATCTTGAATTCATGATTTTCCCTTCCATATCATCACTTGGATTTTCAGTATTTATCACATGTTATTTCTTAGTATATATTAATTTGATAGATCCTTTTTGTTGTCAAGAGTTTTTATTAATAATTGAGTGAGATTTCTTTCTCAATTTAAGATTGAACACCATAACCCCCATGAAAGATTTTAGAGAACCGATGTCCCGACCCAATTCTCCGGTTCGGCAGTTTTGGGCCAGTTTAGCGGTTTAAATCCGATTTTTAAATTTTCCGGCTCTATCTCACAACTGGACCGGTATTTTGACCGGTTTTCGGTCGGACCGCCGGTTGGACCGGCCGGTCCTGTTTTTAAAACACTGCATATTTCTATGTCCTCTTACATATGAAATTTAGAATTTTAAACCTTATCGATATTAAAATATAAGGCAACAATAATGTAATTTTTTAAAAAAACTTCATGACATGCTACATCTAATGTTTGTGATTCATAACTTGTTTGATAAATTAGATAATTCATCAGTAACATAATAAGAACCAAGGGAAAGAATGAAAAATTGAATAGTATTTAACAAACAAGTTGGGAAAGTTGAACAAAACTCTTAGCATCCACCCTCCAAATAATTTATTGGTCACACCTCCAAATAAAATTATTTGCAATGATAGATTCAGTCTTTCTCTTAAGTTCTCATTTTTTCTTCTTGGATAGAAATTAATTTTTGGAGAACACCAATAAGAAAGATAGTATTTAATCAAGGAAATCACAGTCGTCAAAAATTATTTTGTCACATATTTTTATGACCTTTTACATATGAGATTTACAATTTAGAACCTTATCGATATTAAAATATAAGGCAACAATAAAATAAAACTTTTAGTATTTTCATGTCATCACCCTATATCTAATATTTGTAATTCATAAAATTTGTCTGATAATTGGACTATCAATCCCCAACATTTGAGGACTAAGGAGAGGAATGAGAGAATGAGTAGTTCTCAACAAACAAGTTGGAAAAGTTGAACTAAATTCTTGATTTCCATCCTCCAAACAAATTATCAGTTTGTGGTCACACCTCCGATCAGAAGTCTTTTACAAGGTAGCTCCTGTCTTTATATGATGCCATATTCTATTCTTCTTGTTGTCCTTATAGAAAGTAATTTTTTGAGTATACCAACAAGAACGATAGTATTTAATCAAGGAAATCACAGTCGCCGAAAAATTCATTGTGTGCCTCAATAGTAAAGTGAAAGGTAAATGCATGTCATCATCAAAGACACTCATATTATCAGACGTTCAGCAATTGATATGATAAATCAATATTGAATACGTATTATTTCACCAATGGATTTAGTGCATGAAATCAAACAATACAGAAAGTAATCAAAAGATTTCAACCAAAGAAAACATAGAGAGGTTGGATGACAAAATAAGAGGGCTTGTGGAACTAGTTTTGACACATATATGTATGAAAAGAGAGGGGAGAAACAATGATTATAATGGAAGAGAAGAAATGCACTACAAAAAGATAAGAAGAATAGTGTTTGTGACTAAAATGAAGGAAATGTTAGAAGTGATGGTGAAGGGGAAAAGCAAGGGCTAATTTATAGGATTGAAATTAACACTTGATTGGTGATGACTCATCAACACGTAATTATGAGTCAATATCAATCCACATTATTAGTTATTTTCTTTCATAAGGTAATTATTATTTTAAAATTGGATAGAAATAAAGAATTAATAAAATAATCTGATTACATTTTATATTTTTTCTATTTAAATTTCATATACCATCATTATTATTAATATGATACTAATTCCCCAATTTTCAAATCTAAGAAGGTAACTTTTTAAAAATATTTTACCATTTTTTTGAATAGGCCATATGATTGGTTTGGTTTTATTGAAATTAAGATGGACAGGGGATCAATCCTTGGTGATGCAATTGAATACATGAATCACTTCGGGACCGTTTGGATCGTGGATGACTTTTTTCTGGGAATCCTATTCTCGGGAATCACTTTTTCAGGAATGAAGCGTTTAGGTGTTTGGTTTGTCCGGAGATCTTATTGAACTTTCCCGGGAATGAATCATATTTTGCGTTTGGTTCACAATGACATTCCTGGAAATGTTCGTAAATTTTACCAATTTACCCCTAACTATTTAAAATGAAGAAAATTAATAATTAAAAAACTAAATAAATAAACAAATAAAAAACATAATTAACAATTATCAAGAATTAGTAAAAATTCTTGTCTCAAATAGATAAATTCTTCCATCAATATTATTCAAATCAAAATATCTCAAACGAAATAGTTTAATTAACTGAAACATTTAAATAGTACTTAAATAATGTATTGATCACCTTCCTAAATAAAGGTAGATATTGCCGTAAGAACAGTTTTTATAAAAAAAGTAGCAGCACCTAAGGAAGGTTTCTGTGTGGGGGGAAGGGGTACGATAGAAAGGGAAAAACTTGAGGTAGGTAGATTAAGGGTGGGTAAAAAAGTAAAATAACACCCCCTAAATATTCTCATGGGATGAGAATGTATTATTCCAATGGGAGAGGTGAGTTTCAAATGGTGGGAATGTGTGATTCTTGGGAATGCAATATTTCCGGGAATGTTGATGCAAAAAATTGAACCAAACGTGAGAATGTAAGTTTTCCATGAAATATTCCCGGGAATCTTGAAACATTCCCCCCAACCAAACGCACCCGAATGGATATTTGTAGAAGATCAATGACCTGAACAATTAAATTCAGTCATTGCGGCATGCTAAAAACAACCTGGTCCATGTGAGTTTCACCACTCTTCCAAGCCCCATGAATGAACATCTCCTTACTTCATGCAAAGCCCCAATGCCTGTCTTCCCAAGGAAATAAATAATAATATTGCCTCTTCAAGCAATGATTTTTTTTTTCTATGTGTGATTTCATTAATGTGAATGTGAAAATTTTCTTAATTTTTGGTGATGTCATATATAAATTGTTCATTTATCTATGCATCTTTCTAGTTCTGTGACTACATAAATAAATTTCTATTATTATTTATTATTAGTAGTAGTATGACTTCGCATGGACTTTAATCAATGCAATCATGAAATTATTCGCTAACTTTCTTGTTATCTATGTAATGTATGTTTGTATGTGTGTATGTATGTATATGGTATGATAGGTTGATGTTGGATTGCGGGAAGGAGCAGCTGTGAATATCCACCTGTTATGCGATACCAAATTTGGTTTTCTGCTCTCAACAATGAGTACTTTTGATAGCCTTAGATTAGAGGGTGTTATCAGCTTCTTAAATGGATTTGTAATAGATGTTTTTCGAGCCGCGATAATAATTTTTTGTTTTCTTAGGCAGTGTTAGTTTTCATTGACTCTCGCAGGAGTCAGATACACAATGGCTTCAATGTTGACTCCAAATACACTATCACATATTTGTGTCTACCTTGCAATACACATCATGACTCTAAAATTTGAGTAAACGAAAAATTGACAATTCTGTTCACTAAGCCACTGTGACTCTTTTCTCATCTTCACCGTGACTCTTTCACCAAATACTTAACTGAAACTTTTTTTTTAACTAACTTTACCACCGAAGTCAATGAAAACAAACATTATTTTATGCTACTTCTTCCTACACCACTTGAATTATTTCCAGTGCTCAAAAAACCGGACCAGACCGACCGGTCCAACCGTTCTGAACGGGAACCGGTCACAGTACCGGTCCGGTTTTGAGAGAGAGCCGGGAAACTTAAAAATCGGCTTTGAACCGATGAACTGGTCCAAAACCGGTGAACCGAAAAACTGCCCAGTCCAACGGTTCACATATACTAGACCTTCCAAACTCAAAAATGGCATCGATTTTGCAGCTTTCATTCCAAAAAAAAAAGTTAGAGACAGAGGGGTGCCCTTCCCTTCCCCTCTTCCATGTCCATAGCGTCGTCGCTTCTCACCGCCGGGAGTCACTTGCTGTCTTCCTCGTGCCCCTGTTGTCTGCTTACATCGTTGTCGATCGCACAACACCCATTTCTAGTGTCGGCCCTCTACCACTGAGTGTTCAGGTAAGGCAAGTTAATAAGCCCAATCGACAGAAAGTTGAAGGTGTTGATCCAAGCTACTGGGTTGGGTTTAGAGGAGAGTGTCATGGTCTGATGATGAGACTTTGAGAGCAATGTGAGTCAAACAAAGGGGATGCAAAAAGAAATCTAGTTTTTCTCTCTCCTAGTGACGGCACAACAAGTGCATATGGGTTATGTGAAGCTCAAACTATAGGGTTTTAACCTTTTCATAGTCTACCCTATTTTTTTTTCTTTGATTTGGGTTGGGCCTAGTGTATCAAATTGGGCTTAAGAATTAATATTTTAGTAAAGAAAAAGAAATTTTGATTTTAATCTTTATTTTGATATTTGTAGTTTGTTATTATTTTTTTATTTTGTATCACATATAATTAATTATTTATATATATTTAGTATATTCCGGTTGAACCAATGAACCTTTGAATCTCTAACTCATCCGGTTCGATATCCGGTCCGGTTTTTAAAACATTGGTTATTTCACTACAATATTAATTTACTATAATTTTTCCTTATGCATACTAATTTAACATGTTCATGGAAAAATTCAAAGTACATAAAGACTAAATTATTCTTCACTAATCAATATTATACAATTTTTAAGGCTATTATTATAAAAAAATTACAATTACATGGTTAAAAAAACCATGGAATACACTAAAGGATTGGTTTTTTTCATTTCAATTTTAAAGAATTTATATTTTTAAAATATAATAAAGACACCATATAATAAATTTTATCGCTACAAGCGTATAATACAAAAATTGTTTTATGGTACAACCAAATATCTAAAATAGTTCAATAAAATGATCATACAATGTATGAATTGGAGTTTACTATTATACAATCAATAATAGTATAAAGTTTTGTCATATTTACATGTCCTCTTACATATGAAATTAAATTTAGAATTTAGAACCTTATCGATATTAAAATATAAGGTAGCAATAATGTAAATTTTTTTAAAATTTTCATGACATTGCATGCTACATCTAATATTTGTAATTCATAACTTGCTTGATAAATTAGATAACTCATCAACAACATAATAAGCACCAAGGAAAATAATAAGAAAATAAATAGTATTTAACAAACAAATTGGGAAAGTTGAATAAAACTCTTAGCATCCACCCTCCAAATAATTTATTGGTCAAACCCCCAAATAAAATTATTTTCAATGATAGATTCAGTCTTTCTCTTAAGTTCTCATTATTTCTTCTTGGATAGAAATTAATTTTTGGAGAACACCAACAAGAAAGATAGTATTTAATCAAGGAAATCACAGTCGTCGAAAAATATTTTGTCACATATTTTTATGAAATTTTACATATGAGATTTACAATTTAGAACCTTACCGATATGAAAATATAAGGCAACAATAAAATTAAACTATCAGTATTTTCATGTCATCACCCTACATCTAATATTTGTAATTCATAACATTTCCTTGATAATTGGACTATAAATCCATAACATTTTAGAACTAAGGGGGGAATAATAGAATAAGTAGTTCTCAACAAACAAGTTGGGAAAGTTGACCTAAATTCCTGACTTCCATCCTCCGAACAAATTATCAGTTTGTCGTCACACCTCCAATCAGAAGACTTTTACATGGTAGCTTCTGTCTTTATATGATGTCATCTTCTATTCTTCTTGTTTTCCTCATAGAAAGTAATTTTTTGAGTATACCAACAAGAATGATAGTATTTAATCAAGGAAATTACAGTCATCGAAAAATTCATTGTGTGACTCAATAGTAAAGTGAAAGGCAAATGCATGTCATCATCAAAGACACTCATATTATGAGACTTTCAACAATTGCTATGATAAAGCAATATTGAATACCTATTCTCTCACCAATGGATTTAGTGCATGAAATCAAACAATACAGAAAGTAAGCAAAAGATTTCAACCAAAGGAAACATAGAGAAGTTGGATGACAAAATAAGAGGGCTTGTGAAACTAGCTAGATTTGACACATATATGTATGAAAAGAGAGGGTAGAAACAATGATTATAATGGAAGGGAAGAGATGCATTATAAAAAGATAAAAAGAATAGTGTTTGTGACTAAAATGAAGGAAATGTTAGAAGTGATGGTGAAGGGGGAAAGCAATGGCTAATTTATATATAGGATTGAAACTAGCACTTGATTGGTGATGACTCATCAACACGTAATGATGAGTCAATATCAATCCACATTATTAGATATTTTCTTTTATAAGGTAGTTATTATTTTAAAATTGGAAAGAAATAATGAATTAATAAAATAATCTTATTACATTTTATATTTTTTCTATTTAAATTTCATATACCATCATTATTATTAATATTATACTAATTCCCCAATTTTCAAATCTAAGAAGGTAACTTTTTAAAAATGTTTTACCATTTTTTGAATAGGCCATATGATTGGTTTGGTTTTATTGAAATTAAGATGTACAGGGCATCAATCCTCGGTGATGCAATTGAATACATGAATCACTTCGGGGTCGTTTGGTTCGCGGATGACTTTTTTCTTGGGAATGTGCACATTCCTGGGAATCCTTTTCCCGGGAATCACTTTTCCAGGAATGAAGCGTTCAGGTGTTTGGTTTGTCCGGAAATCTTATTGAACTTTCCCGGGAATGAATCATATTTTGCGTTTGGTTCACAATGACATTCCTAGAAATGTTTGTAAATTTTACAAATATACCCCTAACTATTTAAAATGAAGAAAATTAATAATTAAAAAACTAAATAAATAAACAAATAAAAAACTAATAATTAACAATTAGTAAAAATTCTTGTCTCAAATAGATAAATTCTTCCATCAATATTATTTAAATTAAAATATCTCAAACGAAATAGTTTAATTAACTGAAACATTTAAATAGTACTTATATAATGTATTGATCACCTTCCTAAATAAAGGTAGATCTTGCCGTAAGAACAATTTTTATAAAAAAGTAGCAGCACCTAAGGAAGGTTTCTGTGTGAGGTTAAGGGGTATGATAGAAAGGGAAAGGCTTGAGGTAGGTAGATTAAGGGTGGGTAAAAAAGTAAAATAACACCCCCTAAACATTCCCATAGGATGAGAATGTGAGATTCCTATGGGGGAGGTGTGTTAGAGGGCATAATTATATTTTCGCATTGTCTCTCTTGCCTATATAAAGGCATGTTGTATCTTGTATTTTTTCATCTTTGTATCTTATGGATCATTTTAGATCTTTGATCACTTTTACTCAATATACCATTTTGCTTTCCATTTTGTGCTTTCTTGTTCTTCATTTCTCTCTTCCATTTTGTTGGTAAATTATCGAATTACAATAGTTTCAACAAGGTGGGTTTCAAATGGTGGGAATGTGTGATTCTTGCGAATGCAATATTTCCGGGAATATTGATGCAATAAATCGAAACAAACGTGAGAATGTGAGTTTCCCATGAAATATTCCCGAGAATCTTGAAACATTCCCCCCAACCAAACACACCCGAAGGAATTTGTGTAGAAGATCAATGACTTGAACAATTAAATGCAGTCATTGCGACATGCTAAAAACAACCTGGTCCATGTGAGTTTCACCACTCTTCCAAGCCCCATGAATGAACATCTCCTTACTTCATTGCAAAGCCCCAATGCCTGTCTTCCTAAGGAAATAAATAATAATATTGCCTCTTCAAGCAATGATCTTTTTATATGTGTGATTTAATTAATGTGAATGTGAAATTTTTCTTGTTCTTTGGTGATGTCATATATAAAGTGTTCATTTATTTATGCATCTTTCTAGTTCTGTAAGTACATAAATAAATTTCTATTATTATTTATTATTAGTAGTAGTATGACTTCGCATGGACTTTGATCAATGCAATCATGAAATTATTCGCTAACTCTCTTGTTATCAATGTAATGTGTGTTTGTATGTGTGTGTGTATGTATATGGTATGATAGGTTGATGTTGTTGGATTGCGGGAAGGAGGAGCTGTGATTATCCATATGTTATGCGATACAAAATTTGGTTTGCTGCTCTCAACAATGAGTACTTTAGATAGCCTTAGATTAGAGGGTGGTATCAGCTTCTTAAATGGATTTGTAATAGATGTTTCTCGAGCCGCGATAATAATTTTTTGTTTTCTTAGGCAGTGTTAGTTTTCATTGACTCTAGAGTCAAAGGAGTCATAGAGTCAATGTCACAGGAGTCAGATACACAATGACTTCAATGTTGACTCCAAATACATACACTATCACATATTTGTGTCTACCTTGCAATACACATCGTGATTCCAAAATTTGAGTAAACAAAATATGAACAATTCTGTTCACTAAGTCACTGTGACTCTTTTCTCATCTCCACCGTGACTCTTTCACCAAATACTTAACTGAACCTTTTTTTTAACTAACTTTGTCACCGGAGTCAATAAAAACAAACATTATTTTATGCTACGTACTTCTTCTTACACCACTTGAATTATTCCACTACAATATTAATTAACTAATATTTTTCCTTATGCTTACTAGTTTAACATGTTCATGGAAAAATCAAAGTACATAAAGACTAAATTATTCTTCATTGACCATTATTATACAATATTTAAGGCTATTATTATAAAAAATTACAATTACATGGTTAAAAAACCATTGAATACACTATAGGATTGGTTTTTTCATTTCAATTTTAAAAAAATTATATTTTTAAAATATAATAAAGACACCATATAATAAATTTTATTGCTACAAGTGTATAATACAAAAATTGTTTTATGGCACAACCAATTATCTAAAATAGTTCAATAAAATAATCATATAATGTATGAATCGGAGTTTACTATTATACAATCAATAATAGTATAAAGTTTTGTCATATTTTCAATGTCCTCTTACATATGAAATTTAGAATTTAGAACCTTATCGATATTAAAATATAAGGTAACAGTAATGTAATTTTTTTTTTTTTAAGATTTTCATGACATTGCATGTTACATCTAATATTTGTAATTTATAACTTGCTTGATAAATTAGATAACTCATCAACAACATAATAAGCACCAAGAAAAATAATAAGAAAATGAATATTATTTAACAAACAAGTTGGGAAAGGTGAATAAAACTCTTAACATCCACCCTCCAAATAATTTATTTAGTTGTGGTCACACCTCCAAATAAAGTTCTTTACAACGATACATTCAGTCTTTCTCTTAAGTTCTCATTATTGTTTCTTGGATAGAAAATAATTTTTGGAGAATACCAACAAAAAAGATAGTATTTAATCAAGAAAATCACAATCATAGAAAATTATATTATTCAATATTTTTATGACCTTTTACATATGAGATTTAAAATTTAGAACCTTATCGATATTAAAATATAAGGCAACAATAAAATAAAGCTTATAGGATTTTCATGTCATCGCTCTCCATCTAATATTTATAATTCATAACATTTGCTTGATAATTGGACTATAATTCCATAACATTTAGAACTAAGGGGAGGAATTAGAGAATAAGTAGTTCTCAACAAACAAGTTGGGAAAGTTGAGCTAAATTCTTGACTTCCATCCTCCAAATAAATTATCAGTGTGTCGTCACACCTTCAATTGGAAGTCTTTTTCATGGTAGCTCCTATCTTTATATGATGCCATCTTCTATTCTTCTTGTTGTCCTCATAGAAAGTAATTTTTTGAGTATACCAACAACAATGATAGTATTTTTTAATCAAGAAAATTACAGTCGTCGAAAAATTCATTATGTGCCTCAATAGTAAAGTGAAAGGCAAATGCATGTCATCATCAAAGACACTCATGTTATGAGACTTTCAACAACTACTATGATAAAGCAATATTGAATACCTATTCTCTCACCAATGGATTTAGTGCATGAAATCAAACAATACAGAAAGTAATCAAAAGATTTCAACCAAAGGAAACATAGAGAGGTTGGATGACAAAATTAGAGGGCCCTGTGGAACTAGATTTGACACATATATGTATGAAAAGAGAGGGTAGAAACAATGATTATAATGGAAGGGAAGAAATGCATTATAAAAAGATAAGAAGAATAGTGTTTGTGATTAAAATAAAGAAAATGTTAGAAGTGATGGTGAAGGGGAAAAGCAAGGGTTAATTTATAGGATTGAAAGTAGCACTTGATTGGTGATGACTCATCAACACGTAATGATGAGTCAATATCAATCCACATTACTAGATATTTTCTTTCATAAGGTAGTTATTATTTTCAAATTGGATAGAAATAATGAATTAATAAAATAATCTGATTACATTTTATATTTTTTCTATTTAAGTTTTATAGACCATCATTATTATTGATATTATACTAATTCCTCAATTTTCAAATCTAAGAAGGTAACTTTTTAAAAATGTTTTACCATTTTTTGAATAGGGCATATGATTGGTTTGGTTTTATTGAAATTAAGATGGACAGGGCATCAATCCTTGGTGATGCAATTGAATACATGAAAGGACTTGTGTAAAAGATCAATGACCTGAACAATTAATTGCAGTCATTGTGACATGCTAAAAACAACCAATAATGTTTGACGTATAACAAAAATACGTCCAACTTGTATTCAATGTGTGCTATCCATGTTACTGAATGTGTGCTATACGTATATATGATATACGTATAGCACACATCTGGTAACATAGATAACACATGTTAGATACAAGTTGGACGTATTTCGGTAGTACGCCAAATATTACTGAAAAACAACCTGGTCTATGTGAGTTTCACCACTCTTCCAAGCCCCATGAATGAACATCTCCCTACTTCATTGGAAAGCCCCAATGCCGATCTTCCCAAGGAAATAAATAATAATATTGCCTCTTCAAGCAATGATTTTTTTCTATGTGTGATTTCATTAATGTGTATGTGAAATTTTTCTTGTTCTTTCGTGATGTCATATATAAATTGTTCATTTATTTATGCATCTTTCTTGTTCTGTGAGTACATAAATAAATTTCTATTATTGTTTATTATTAGTAGTAGTATGACTTCGCATGGACTTTAATCAATGCAATCATGAAAATATTCGCAAACTTTCTTGTTATTTATGTAATGTATGTTTGTATGGGTGTATGTATGTATATGGTATGATAGGTTGATGTTGGATTGCCGGAAGGAGGAGCTGTAAATATCGTCCACATGTTATGTGATACTAAACTTGGTTTGGTGCTCTCAACAATGAGTACTTTGGTTACCCTTGGATTAGACAATCAAGTGGGTTCAATGGATTTGTTATAGACTAAGAAGCACATATACTAACACGGACACGGGACACACCGACACGACTCGGACACAGAGACACACCAAACTGAAAAATCACAGGACACAGACACGGCATATATATGAATATATAATAAATATTTTTTAGTAAAACTTCTCTTACTTTGGGTTAAAAATACATATTTAATTTGAGTTTTTCTGAATCAAGTAAATTTAGGTTGGATTTGATCTTAAGTTTCTTCATAAAGTATGAAAAGATCAAAAAAGAAAAAAAATGTCATGTCTACGGTGTACCCGGCTTGTGTCTATAATGTGTCAGGACGTGTCCGATGCGTGTCAGACAGTGTCCACCGTGTGTCCAACGCGTGTCCGATCTCAAAAAAAAATATTTTTTCTCGGACACGTACGGATGCGTGTCGGAGACGTGTCCACCGCGTGTTCACCGAGTGTCGTTGTCCACCGGGTGTCGGACACGTGGACACGCCTTAAATCGGTGTGTCCGTTCGAGCTGAGGTAATAATTTTTTGTTTTCTTAGGCAGTGTTAGCTTTCATTGACTCTAGAGTCAAGAGAGTCGTAGAGTTAGTGTCACATGAGTCAGATACACAATGACTTCGATGTTGACTCCAAATACACTATCACATATTTGTGTCTACCTTGTAATACACACTGTGACTCTTTTCCATCTCCATCGTGACTCTTTCACCAAACATTTAACTGAACCTTTTTTTTAACTAACTTTGTCACCAGAGTCAATGAAAACAAACATTATTTTATGCTATTTCTTCCTACACCACTTGAATTATTCCACTACAATATTAATTGACTAATTAATATTTTTCCTTATGCATACTAGTTTAACATGTTCATGAAAAAAATTCAAAGTACATAATGACTAAATTATTCTTCATCGACCATTATTATACAATTTTTAAGGCTATTATTATAAAAAATTATAATTAGATGGTTAAAAAATTATTTTGTTCAATATTTTTATGACCTTTTACACATGTGATACCAAACTTGGTTTGCTGCTCTCAATAAACTTGGTTTGCTACTCTCAACAATGAGTACTTTGGATAGCCTTGGATTAGACAAAAATCAGCAGGGTGATATTAGCTTCTTAAATGGATTTGTTATAGATGTTTTTCGAGTCGGGGTAATAATTTTTAGTTTTCTTAGGCAGTGTTAGCTTTCATTGACTCTAGAGTCAAGGGGGTTGTAGAGTCAGTGTTATAGGGACTCAGATACACAATGACTTCGATGTTGACTTCAACTACACTATCACATATTTGTGTCTACCATGCAATACACACTGTGACTCCAAAATTTGAGTAAACGAAAATTTGACAATTATGTTCACTAAGTCATTGTGACTTTTTTCCCATCTCCATCGTGACTCTTTCACCAAACACTTAACTGAACCGTTTTTTAACTAACTTAGTCACTAAAATCAATGAAAACAAACATTATTTTATGCTACTTCTTCTTATACCACTTGAATTATTTCACTACAATATTAATTTACTAATATTTTTCCTTATACATACTAGTTTAACATGTTCATGGAAAAATTCAAAGTACATATAAAGACTAAATTATTCTTCACTGACCATTATTATACAATTTTTAAGGCTATTATCATAAAAAATTACAATTACATGCTTAAAAAAACCATTGAATAATACAATATAGGATTGGTTTTTTTCTTTTCAATTGTAAAGAATTTATATTTTTAAAATATAATAAAGACACCGTATAATAAATTTTATCGCTACAAGCGTATAATACAAAAATTGTTTTATGGTACAACCAAATATCTAAAATAGTTCAATAAAATGATCATACAATGTATGAATTGGAGTTTACTATTATACAATCAATAATAGTATAAAGTTTTGTCATATTTACATGTCCTCTTACATATGAAATTAAATTTAGAATTTAGAACCTTATCGATATTAAAATATAAGGTAGCAATAATGTAAATTTTTTTAAAATTTTCATGACATTGCATGCTACATCTAATATTTGTAATTCATAACTTATATTTGT
The DNA here is from genome assembly GCA_013621005.1 of Aeschynomene evenia. Taxonomy (NCBI): domain Eukaryota; kingdom Viridiplantae; phylum Streptophyta; class Magnoliopsida; order Fabales; family Fabaceae; genus Aeschynomene; species Aeschynomene evenia. Next base: position 3,677,413 of record CM024271.1, read on the forward strand.
AATTCAAAACTTGATTGATAAATTAGATAACTCATCAACAACATAATAAGCACCAAGGAAAACAATAAGAAAATGAATAGTATTTAACAAACAAGTTGGGAAAAGTTGAATAATAAAACTGTTAGCATCGTCCACCCTCCAAATAGTTTATCTAGTTGTGGTCACACCTTCAAATAAAATTCCACCCTCCAAATAGTTTATCTAATTGTGGTCACACCTTCAAATAAAATACTTTGTAACGATACATTCCGTCTTTCTCTTAGTTCTCGTTGTTTTTTGTTGGATAGAAAATAATTTTTGAAGAACACCAACAAAAAAGATAGTATTTAATCAAGAAAATCACAATCGTAGAATATTATTTTGTTCAATATTTTTATGACCTTTTACATATGAGATTTAAAATTTAGAACCTTATCGATATTAAAATATAAGGCAACAATAAAGTAAAACTTTTAGAATTTTCATGTCATCACCGCTATATCTAATATTTGTAATTCATAACATTTTCTTGATAATTGGACTACCAATCCACAACATTATAGAACTAAGGGGAGGAATGAAAGAATAAGTAGTTCTCAATAAATAGGGAAAGTTCAACTAAATTTTGACTTCCATCCTCTAAACAATTTATCTAATTATTGTCACACCTCCGGTCAGAAGTCTTTTTAGCTCCTGTCTTTATATGATGTCATCTTTTGTTGCTTGTGCTGGCCTTATAGAAAATGATTTTTAATTTGGAGTGTACCAACAAGAATGACAGACGTAGTTAATCAAGGAAATTACAGTCGCCGAAAAATTCATTGTGTGACTCAATAGTAAAGCGAAAGTCAAATGCGTGTCATCATCAAAGACACTCATATTACTAGACTTTTAACAATTGCTATGATAAAGCAATATTGAATACCTTTTCCCTCACCAATGGATTTTAATGGATGAAATAAAAAAATATAGAAAGTAATCAAAAGATTTCAATCAAAGGAAACATAGAGAGGTTGGATGACAAAAGAAGAGTACTTGTGGAACTAGATTTTACACATATATGTATGAAGAGATCGGGTGGAAATAATGATTATAATGGAAGGGAAGAAATGCATTTAGTTATCAAAAGAAAAGAAGAATAGTAATTGTGACTAAAATGAAGGAAAGGTTAGAAATGATGGTGAAGGGGAAAAGTAAGAGTTAATTTATAGGATTTAAAGTATCTCTTGATTGGTGATGACTCATCAACACGTAATGATGAGTCAATATCAATCCACATTATTAGATATTTTCTTTCATAAGGTAGTTATTATTTTAAAATTGGACAAAAATAAAAATAATAAAAATATCAGATTACATTATACATTTTTTCTATTTAAATTTAATATACCATCATTATTATTGATATTATACTAATTCAACAATTTTCAAATCTAAGAAGGTAACTTTTTAACTATTTTTTACTATTTCTTTGAATAGGCCATATAGGTTTGCAAATATAATTGCTAAAATCCTATTATTTTTAGATGATTTTTGGCTTATACGGTCAAATTCTCTTTCTAGATTTAATATTTTTCTTTTTCTTCATTCAAATTTTATTTTGGTCAATTCAATAGTGGTCTTTATTTAATTTAAATTATATCGTTTAAAAATATTAAATTAATATAAAATCAATGTATTATATCGAGAATGTGTCAAGGAGGTACTAACAAAAAAATTTATCAGAATTACATTGAATATAATAAATTATACATATCATAAACATTTGCGGTTTCCATAAAACGAATGGCCAAATAAGAACAAAATTCTTACACCAGTCTTACCAAATCAAAAAGTTAAAAACTTTAGACTGGAATATATATATATATATATATATATATATATATTCTAATTTTGCCTCAATAAGAAAATAATTAGAGTTTAATTTCAATCCACAACCAGTGTAAAGTAATTTTACATTGACATTCAATCATGGATTGACAAATCAACAAAAGTCTTTAACTCAATTACCCACTATCTAAAAAGTCACACAAATCAATGAATATAATTGATTGACAGTATAAAAGTTTTTACACTGTCAGTGCATCATAATTAAACTCAAATAATTAATTGTTATATTTCAATTTACTTGATAGAAAAGTTAATGAAAAATATAATTATATGTATGATTTCATCATTTTTTTATCTTACCATTTTATTCATGAATTTTCTCTATTCAATCATATGATGAACAAAAAATAAAAATTGGGTGAGTGGGTGTGTACACGTAATTAATAGTTAGCAGACTCCTACCTCGGAATCAAGTTATGTAGCAAATTACTCCCTCCGTTTTTTTTAATTATCCAGTTTTAAATGCGCGTGGGTATTTAAAAAATGATTGGTATTGTATAAAATTAACAAAATGTACACCTACTTTACTAAATTACCCTTTATTACTTTACTTGGTAAAAAAGTAAAAGAGATTAGTGAGTAGTATTAAATAGGGGTAAAAGGAGGAGAAAATAATAAATTTTGTCTCAAAATTTAAAATAGACAATTGAAAAAAAACACACGCATCTCTAAATTGGACAATTAAAAAAAACGAAGAGAGTAGTAGTCAGTCTTTGTGTAGCGCTGGGTTAAAATCATGATGAGTGTGTTTGTGTGTGTAAAGTTGGAGACCCTTTTTTCTCTCCTCCTTTAACTCCTATGTGTATCACAATAATATTTGTTGTACAATAAAAATATGTCCAGCTAGTATCCAACGTGTGCTATATATAATATGTAACATGTGTTATACATAAGACGTAATATGTGTTATATGTATAGCACACATACATATAACACACATTACGTCTTATATATACATGTATTGGATACTCATTGGACGTATTTTTATTGTATGAGAAACATTATTGATTTTCGTTATGCAGACTAGTTCAACATGTTAATTGGAAATGAACATTTTAGTACATTATTTCTCTTGTGCCTTTTTTTGGGTTGAATCTTGTGGTTTATATTCTATAATTCATGTCCATTAATGGCTCCACAACAAGAGTTAATGTTACTTTGTCACCAAAATCAATATAAACAAACGTTATTTTATATTACTTCTTTCTACACCATTTGAGTTATTCCACTACAATATTGATTGATTAATATTTTTCTTTATGCATACTAGTTCAACATGTTCATTGAAAATGAACATTGTAGTGCATTTCTCTTGTGCTTTTTTTTTTTGGGTTAGAATCTTGTGGTTTACTCCCTTTGTTTCTAATTATATGTCGTTTTTGTGATTTTTTTTTGTTCCAAATTATAGGTTGTTTTTCAGTTTTCAAAGTATTTTATCTCTTTTTATTCCATTTTGCCCTTCATTAATTTTGAGAAAAAATAGGAGAGAGGAATGTGTGATAGTAATAAGAGGAGAGAGGAGAGAAAAATGTGAGGAATGTGAGAGGAGAGAGGTGAGAGAAATGTGAAATAGTAATAAGAGAGAGAGAAAAGATGTATTGAAATTCAAAAAAATATTAATAAAAGAGAAAAAAGAAGTGTACTGAACTCATAATGATAATAAGGGTATTTTTGCATATTTGATATAAATTAATCATTACCTAAATATATGTGTAAAACATAAAAACGACTTATAATTAGGAACGGAGGGAGTAATTTATATTCTATTTCATGTCAATTAATGGCACCACCACAATAGTTAATGTTACTATTATTATACACTTGTACTTCTCAAAGAACATTCATCACTTGCAATGTGTATTTAATTTGTTGTTACTATTGCATTAAAACCTAGGAGAAATATGAAACAAATAACTAAAAGTGATGACTAAGGTTTTTGTTTATGCAAGGGTAGATCTGAACCATCTATTTTTTTATTTTTTGTTTTCAGCAATGTAATTTATGTCTCTATCTAATAACTCTAACATGATCAAGTGTTATTGTTATATTACTAGATAGTATAGAAGATGAATCAACTAATTAAGACTAAAAATTTCAGTTTGAGTTGATTAATTTAGTGTGTGTTTGGATTAATTTTAGCAAAGGTTGATTATTTGTTATTACTATTTTCATCACACATGCCTTTTAATTTGGCTATGATTTTGTGACCATCAACTAATTCGTTTGTTATTTCAAAGATAATATTTTGTGGCAATTTGAATTTTGAATGTTGTTTCTTGATTCATCCAAAATGAGAGATGGAAGAGATAAAATGATCTTATTATCCATTGTGTCGTGTAGTTATCCTTTGCATTCTTTTTGCCATATGCACTCTTTGATGGCGATATAAGCATCGCAGTGAAATAGGTGAATTTGAAAAAATTTCTTAATTGATTTATTAGATGAGAGATTAATTTTCTCTCTTTGTAACCATTAATGAATATGCCTATAGGGGTGATCATTTTTTGCCAAACCAATTTATTCAAGCCTTCAAACTCACTAATAACATTTAAAAATAATAAGAGATCTTTTCACAAGTCTATTGAATTTTTTTTTGTGTTTTTAGCTTTTATTGTCTAGTTTTGAGACTGAGATAAATTTGTTTTATCTCAAGAAATTAAGTAAGTCAAATGTTGGTCAAAGAACATTAGATTGTATCCAAAGTCATGACAATGGACTATATAATGGTTTGTGTGCACAGCTAGCACAATAGCACAGGAGCTATCTAGGCTACCAAGACCATACTAAGAGCAACTCCAACGACTAAAGAAACGCGTCCCTATTGCAGCACTGTTAGACCAAACAGGGACGCGGACCGTTGGAGCAGGAAACGAGAAGCAGGATGCGGGACGCAGCTCGCTTTTCAAGTTAGCAAAGTCCCTCTGAACGGGGACTACAAAGAGCAAATAATATAATGACATTTGGCAATAAAAGTTTTATATTTTAAAAATAACAGTGCACTTTTAATTTTATAGTTATTAGTGTGTTCAGAAAGAATCATTGAACATCAATGGAAATATTTATATTTTCATCTATAAATACACATCATTATCACTCTTATATTTTCACAATTCATTCTACACATTTCATAATTTCTCTCATATAAATTCTACTCATCTATTCTTTTTCTCCAACAAATGGATCCTAATCAATTCAATCCATTTTTCAATTACATGCAATCCTCAAATTTTCCTCTAAATCCAGATGCACAGTTCTCTCAAAATTCAACATCTCAAAATACAAATAAAAATTTCTAAATTCCAAATTTTTCCAAAATTTAAATCCCCAAAATCTTCATAATTTAAATTTTCAAGTTTCAAATATTGAAAAAAATATCTCATAACACATTATAAAAATACATAATAACTATATTATTTATCTTTATTTAAATTAATTAAACATTTGGGACCATAATAGGGACTCAAGTTATTAGTCCCTATTATTGGAAAGGAGAGTGCCTACTTGGTCCCTATTTCCTCTTTTATGACATAATATACATGTGGCGGTAATTTTATGACAGATGAGGCCCAAATGGGGACCAAAATTGGTCCCTCCATTGGAGTTGCTCTAAGTGTGTTGTACTAACTTTAATTTTACACGCATCATCTTGAATTCATGATTTTCCCTTCAAAATTACCACTTGGATTTTCAGTATTTATCACATGTTATTTCTTAGTATATATTAATTTGATAGATCTTTTTTGTTGTCGAGAGTTTTTATTAATAATTGGGTGAAATTTCTTTCTCAATTTAAGATTGAACACCATAACCCCCATGAAAGATTTCAGAGAATCGATGTCCCGACCCGATTCTCTGGTCCGGCAGTTTTGGGCCAGTTTAGCGGTTCAAATCCAATTTTTAAATTTCCCGGCTCTATCTCACAACTGGACCGGTATTTTGACCGGTTTCCGGTCGGACCGGTTGGACCGGCCGGTCCAATTTTTAAAACACTGCATATTTCCATGTCCTCTTACATATGAAATTTAGAATTCAAAACCTTATCGATATTAAAATATAAGGCAACAATAATGTAATTTTTTAAAAAAACTTCATGACATGCTACATCTAATATTTGTGATTCATAACTTGTTTGATAAATTAGATAATCCATCAACAACATAATAAGAACCAAGGAAAAGAATGAAAAATTGAATAGTATTTAACAAACAAGTTGGGAAAGTTGAACAAAACTCTTAGCATCCACCCTCCAAATAATTTATCTAGTTGTTGTCATACCTCCAAATAAAATTATTTACAATGATAGATTCAGTCTTTCTCTTAAGTTCTCATTATTTCTTCTTGGATAGAAATTAATTTTTGGAGAACACCAACAAGGAAGATAGTATTTAATCAAGGAAATCACAGAAAATTATTTTGTTACATATTTTTATGACCTTTTACATATGAGATTTACAATTTAGAACCTTATCGATATGAAAATATAAGGCAACAATAAAATAAAACTTTCAGTATTTTCATGTCATCACCCTACATCTGATATTTGTAATTCATAACATTTCCTTGATAATTGGACTATAAATCCATAACATTTTATAAATAAGGGGAGGAATTATAGAATAAGTAGTTATCAACAAACAAGTTGGGAAAGTTGACCTAAATTCTTGACTTCCATCCTCCAAACAAATTATCAGTTTGTCGTCACACCTCCAATCAGAAGACTTTTACATGATAGCTTCTGTCTTTATATGATGTCATCTTCTATTCTTCTTGTTTTCCTCATAAAAAATAATTTTTTGAGTATACCAACAAGAATGATAGTATTTAATTAAGAAAATTACAGTCGTCGAAAAATTCATTGTGTGACTCAATAGTAAAGTGAAAGGCAAATGCATGTCATCATCAAAGACATTCATATTATGAGACTTTCAACAATTGCTATGATAAAGAAATATTGAATACCTATTCTCTCACCAATGGCTTTAGTGCATGAAATCAAACAATACAGAAAGTAAGCAAAAGATTTCAACCAAAGGAAACATAGAGAAGTTGGATGACAAAATAAGAGGGCTTGTGAAACTAGATTTGACACATATATGTATGAAAAGATAGGGTAGAAACAATGATTATAATGGAAGGGAAGAAATGCATTATAAAAAGATAAGAAGAATAGTGTTTGTGACTAAAATGAAGGAAAGATTAGAAGTGATGGTGAAGGGAAAAAGCAAGGGCTAATTTATAAGATTGAAAGTAGCACTTGATTGGTGATGACTCATCAACACGTAATGATGAGTCAATATCAATCCACATTATTAGATATTTTCTTTCATAAGGTAGTTATTATTTTTAAATTGGATAGAAATAATGAATTAATAAAATAATCTGATTACATTTTATATTTTTTCTATTTAAATTTCTTATACCATCATTATTGAAATCTAAGAAGGTAACTTTTTAAAATTGTACTCATTCCCCAATTTTCAAATCTAAGAAGGTAACTTTTTAAAATTGTTTTACCATTTTTTTGAATAGGCCATATGATTGGTTTGATTTTATTGAAATTAAGATGGACATGGCATCAATCCTTGGTGATGGAATTGAATACATGAATCACTTCGGGGCCGTTTGGTTTGCGGATGACTTTTTTCCTGGGAATGTGCACATTCCTGGGAATCCTATTCCCGGGAATCACTTTTCCAGGAATGAAGCGTTCAGGTGTTTGGTTTGTCCGGGAATCTTATTGAACTTTCCTGGGAATGAATCATATTTTGCGTTTGGTTCACAATGACATTCCTGGAAATGTTTGTAAATTTTACAAATATAACCCTAACTATTTAAAATTAGGAAAATTAATAATTAAAAAACTAAATAAATAAACAAATAAAAAACTAATAATTAACAATTATCAAGAATTAGTAAAAATTCTTGTCTCAAATAGATAAATTCTTCCATCAATATTATTTAAATCAAAATATCTCAAACGAAATAGTTTAATTAACTGAAATATTTAAATAGTACTTATATAATGTATTGATCATCTTCCTAAATAAAGGTAGATCTTGCCGTAAGAACAATTTTTATAAAAAAGTAGCAGCACCTAAGGAAGGTTTCTGTGTGAGAGGAAGGGGTACGATAGAAAGGGAAAGGCTTGAGGTAGGTAGATTAAGGGTGGATAAAAAAGTAAAATAACACCCCCTAAACATTCCCATAGGATGAGAATGTGAGATTCCCATGGGATAGGTGGGTTTCAAATAGTGGGAATGTGTGATTCTTGGGAATGCAATATTTCCGGGAATGTTGATGCAAAAAATTAAATCGAACCAAACGTGAGAATGTGAGTTTCCCATGAAATATTCTCGAGAATCTTGAAACATTCCCCCCAACCAAACGCACCGAAGAGATATTTGAAGAAGATCAATGACTTGAACAATTAAATGCAGTCATTGCGACATGCTAAAAACAACCTGGTCCATGTGAGTTTCACCACTCTTCCAAGTCCCATGAATGAACATCTCCTTACTTCATTGCAAAGTCCCAATGTCTGTCTTCCCAAGGAAATAAATAATAATATTGCCTCTTCAAGCAATGATTTTTTTCTATGTGTGATTTCATTAATGTGAATGTGAAATTTTTCTTGTTATTTGGTGATGTCATATATAAATTGTTTATTTATTTATGCATCTCTCTAGTTCTGTGAGTACATAAATAAATTTCTATTATTATTTATTATTAGTAGTAGTAGTATGACTTCGCATGGACTTTAATCAATGCAAGATTTTATTCGCTAACTTTCTTGTTATCTATGTAATGTATGTTTGTATGTGTGTGTATGTATGTATATGGTATGATAGGTTGATGCTGGATTGCGGGAAGGAGGAGCTGTGAATATCCACCTATTATGTGATACCAAACTTGGTTTGCTGCTCTCAATAAACTTGGTTTGCTGCTCTCAACAATGAGTACTTTGGATAGTCTTGGATTAGACAAACATCAGCAGGGTGATATTAGCTTCTTGAATGGATTTGTTATAGATGTTTTTCGAGTCGGGGTAATAATTTTTAGTTTTCTTAGGCAGTGTTAGCTTTCATTGACTCTAGAGTCAAGGGAGTCGTAGAGTCAGTGTTATAGGGAGTCAGATACACAATGACTTCGATGTTGACTTCAAATACACTATCACATATTTGTGTCTACCTTGCAATACACACCGTGACTCCAAAATTTGAGTAAACGAAAATTTGACAATTATGTTCACTAAGTCATTGTGACTTTTTTCCCATCTCCATCGTGACTCTTTCACCAAACACTTAATTGAACCGTTTTTTAACTAACTTAGTCACTAGAGTCAATGAAAACAAACATTATTTTATGCTACTTCTTCTTATATCACTTGAATTATTTCACTACAATATTAATTTACTAATATTTTTCCTTATGCATACTAGTTTAACATGTTCATGGAAAAATTCAAAGTACATATAAAGACTAAATTATTCTTCACTGACCATTAGTATACAATTTTTAAGGCTATTATCATAAAAAATTACAATTACATGCTTAAAAAAACCATTGAATAATACACTATAGGATTGGTTTTTTTCTTTTCAATTGTAAAGAATTTATATTTTTAAAATATAATAAAGACACCATATAATAAATTTTATCGCTACAAGCGTATAATACAAAAATTGTTTTATGATACAACCAAATATCTAAAATAGTTCAATAAAATGATCATACAATGTATGAATTGGAGTTTACTATTATACAATCAATAATAGTATAAAGTTTTGTCATATTTACATGTCCTCTTACATATGAAATTAAATTTAGAATTTAGAACCTTATCGATATTAAAATATAAGGTAGCAATAATGTAAATTTTTTTAAAATTTTCATGACATTGCATGCTACATCTAATATTTGTAATTCATAACTTGATTGATAAATTAGATAACTCATCAACAACATAATAAGCACCAAGGAAAACAATAAGAAAATTAATAGTATTTAACAAACAAGTTGGGAAAAGTTGAATAATAAAACTCTTAGCATAGTCCACCCTCCAAATAGTTTATCTAGTTGTGGTCACACCTTCAAATAAAATTCCACCCTCCAAATAGTTTATCTAGATAGTTTATCTAGTTGTGGTCACACCTTCAAATAAAATACTTTGTAACGATATATTCCATCTTTCTCTTAGTTCTCGTTGTTTTTTGTTGGATAGAAAATAATTTTTGGAGAACACCAACAAAAAAGATAGTATTTAATCAAGAAAATCACAATCGTAGAATATTATTTTGTTCAATATTTTTATGACCTTTTACATATGAGATTTAAAATTTAGAACCTTATCGATATTAAAATATAAAGCAACAATAAAGTAAAGCTTTTAGAATTTTCATGTCATCACCGCTATATCTAATATTTGTAATTCATAACATTTTCTTGATAATTGGACTACCAATCCACAACATTATAGAACTAAGGGGAGGAATGAAAGAATAAGTAGTTCTCAATAAACAAGTTGGGAAAGTTCAACTAAATTTTGACTTACATCCTCTAAACAATTTATCTAATTATTGTCACACCTCCGGTCAGAAGTTTTTTTAGCTCCTGTCTTTATATGTTGTCATCTTTTGTTGCTTGTGCTGGCCTTATAGAAAATGATTTTTAATTTGGAGTGTACCAACAAGAATGACAGACGTAGTTAATCAAGGAAATTACAGTCGCCGAAAAATTCATTGTGTGCCTCAATAGTAAAGCGAAAGTCAAATGCGTGTCATCATCAAAGACACTCATATTACTAGACTTTCAACAATTGCTATGATAAAGCAATATTGAATACCTTTTCCCTCACCAATGAATTTTAATGGATGAAATAAAAAAATATAGAAAGTAATCAAAAGATTTCAACCAAAGGAAACATAGAGAGGTTAATTTGATGACAATACAAGATGACTTGTGGAACTAGATTTTACACATATATGTATGAAAAGAGGGGTGGAAATAATGATTATAATGGAAGGGAAGAAATGCATTTAGTTATCAAAAGAAAACTAGAATAGTGATTTTGATTAAAATGAAGGAAATGTTAGAAGTGATGGTGAAGGGAAAAAGCAAGGGTTAATTTATAGGATTTAAAGTAGTACTTGATTGGTGATGACTCATCAACACGTAATGATGAGTCAATATCAATCCACATTGTTAGATATTTTCTTTCATAAGGTAGCTATTATTTTAAAATTGGATAAAAATAATACAATAATAAAATGATCAAATTACATTATACATTTTTTCTATTTAAATTTCATATACCATCATTATTATTGATATTATAGCAATTCAACAATTTTCAAATCTAAGAAGGTAATTAACTTTTTAACTATTTTTTACCATTTCTTTGAATAGGCCATATAGGTTTGAAAATATAATTGATAAAATCCTATTATTTTTAGATGATTTTTGGCTTATTCGGTCAAATTCTCTTTCTAGATTATCTATTAATTAAATTTAATATTTTTCTTTTTCTTCACTAAAATTTATCTTGGTCAATTCAATAGTGGTCTTTTAAATTAAATTATATCGTTTAAAAATATTAAATTAATATAAAAACAACTTCAAAATGAATTATATCGAGAATGTGTTAAGGAGGTGCCAATAAAAAATTCAACAGAATTACATTGAATATAATAGATTATACATGTCATAAACATTTGCAGTTTTCATAAAATTAATGGCCAGATAAGAACAAATTAAAATTCTTACATCATTCTTATCAAAATAAAAAGTTAAAAACTTTAGACTGAAATATATATATTTAAAATTTTCCTCAATAAGAAAATAATTAATTATCATATTCCAATTTACTTGATAGAAAAGTTAATAAAAAATACAATTATATGTATGATTTCACCATATTTTTTCTTATCTTTTTATTCATGAATTTTCTATATATATTCAATCATATGATGAACTTCTCTTTAATATGAACCATAAAACCCTTGTCAATCTTCATCGGCTTCATTTATTCTCCCTCAAATTTTTGTTCTTTTATCTCTCTTTCTTTCTTGAGCAAACCCCAAGTTGGTCCCTGACAATTTTCGTGGTAGACAATGTAGTTCCTGACATTGAGAAATTGACAAGTTAGTCCCTGACAATTTCAATTTTCGGACAACCGTTAGTCCCTAAACGGCTTCCGTTAGTTCGATGGACCAATATGGCTTATTTATTAATTGTTAGGGACTAATAAAAGAAATTTAATAAGAATGAATCCTTTAAATTATGATATGAACATTGACTCATTCATTCTAATTATATATTAATTCCAAGCTACATAAAACTACTCCGGTAAATATTAAATCTCTATTTGGATGTACACTATCAAAAGACAAATATGTTGGGTAATTTTTCAATCACAAATGCTTGGGGCACAACAAAAAACCAGTCAAAACAGCCAACAAAACTCATTTAACACTTTATGGCCCAAATAACACTTTTAATCATGAGTATATTTTTAATGGGTTGGGCGATTGTGACCCAAATTCCTATTTGTTGGCTGTTTTGGCTGATTTTTTGTTGTGCCTCTAGCAATACTCTTTTTCAATTGAAGAACTAACAACATTTTATTACTTTGCTGTAGAAAATAATTTCATGCATACAATTATTTGTCGGTAATTATCACAGTTGATTACTTTATTTTAGCAATATATATATATATATATATATATATATATAGTCGAAGAGGGGTATTATTGATACATATATACAATAATATTTTGAGTAGTAATGTTATATGTATATCATAAAATTAGTTATCGGAGTAATACATATATACAATAATTTTTTTCTACAGCAGAGTAATAAAATGTTGTTACTTCTTCAATTGAAAAATTACCCAACATATTTGTCTTTTGATAATAATACATCCAAATAGAGACTTAATATTTACAGGAGTAGTTATATGTAGCTTGGAATTAATACATAATTAGAATGAATATGAGTCAATATTCATATCATAATTAAAATGATTCATTTTTATTAAATTTCTTTTATTAGTCCCTAACAATTAATAAATAAGTCATATTGGTCCCTCGAATTAACGGAAGCCGTTTAGGGACTAACTTGTCAAATTTTCAATGTCAGGGACTACCTTGTCCACCGCGAAAATTGTCAGAGACCAACTTGGAAATTTACTTTTCTTTCTTTGATCAATATAACCATTGTCAGGGTCTTTCATTTGACACTTTCTCTCGACCTCCTTCATATTTTTTTCTATAATCTCTACCTTTTTGCCCTTTTTTTCTTACAATTTTTCCTCATTAACTTTGCAAAAGTTTCCTTCTTTCTTGAATGGGATTTTGATTTTTTGTAAGGGAAGGTTGATGGGAAACACACAAATGGATGTTGCCCTTGATGCAATGCGCCAATAAGGATTTGAGGAAAGCGTACTGTTAATATAGACTTGTGTTTACAGTGAATTCTACACATGACAATATATCAATCATTCAAGATATAATCAAAAGTTATAACTATAATAATACTATGAAACTCTTGATTAATATGTTGCTACGTGTAGAGTTCATCATAAACTCAAGTCTATATTATCGTTCTCCTAGAGAAAAAACTTGATCGGGAAAGTATTGGGAGCTTCTAGACGTTGGTCTTTTTCTCTTTTTCTTGAAATTGCTCATTTCTACCATTTTCTTTCAGTTTTTTATTAGTATGTGCACATCATATGAAATACACGTCAACGAAGACTATATGAGATGTGCATCACTTATTACATTATATCCACATCAAGCAATTCAAATTGTGCACAACATGTACACATATTGTGCACATCATATTACTCAGTATATGCACATCATATATTACTCAATATGCACACCATATTGTTCATATCATGTAGAACAGATTGTTAATCAAGTAGCCTCTAATAATTCAAGGGAGTGATTTGAGTGTAAATTTGTGGTATTGATAATTAAAAATTATTTAGTTTGGGTAGATGAGAGTATGAGTAGATGAGAATAATATGTGATTTAACAAAGTAAATAACTTAAAGTAAATGAGATTAAGGTAGAAGAAACACAAGAATTTATACTGGTTCGATCACCAACTTGATCTACATCTAGTTCCAAGACTCGTTCTCGGTGATCTACTATTTTTTATCAACTTTACAATGTCACCACCTTGATCGCCTATGAGATTCCTCACCTTTACAATCCAAGATGTGTTACAACCTTAGTGATTCTCACAAATCACTCAAGTACCAAGGGAATTAAAAACCCTTACTAACTGAAGTGTTTAGAATAAAGATTACAAAGGAAATCTCTCTCAAAGAGTGATGTTACAAGTTGATAGCACAATCTAATATCTCAAGTATGTAAGCGAGTGTAAGATCACAATGATTATGAAAACTTGAGAATAATATGAGAAAAAGTGAGTTTAAAGCTTGTAAGTACGTTCATCATCATCAATGGTCGGATTACAATGGTATTTATAGAGAATGAAAAGATCCATGCATGAACTATTATGTTGTTTCACAAAAAATGGACGTTTTTCAGCATGATGTAATTGATTTCATCGAATGAGTAATCGATTACAATAATCGATTACGAGTTCCTTATAATCGATTACAAGACAACGTTCCATTTAAATTTGAAATCCTTTCGAATGCAATCGATTACGAATACTGTGTAATCGATTACATTATAAAAGATGAGTAATCTATTATTGAGAATAGAGTAACTCAGGGTTTAGGGTAGAAATGAGCAATTTCAAGATAAGAGTTACCATAAATGTATTCAAAACCTATCCAATTCAATTAATGATTTGAATTTAACATAATATATATATAAATCAATACTCAATATACATATTAAAATTGAATTATTGGCTAAATTAACTTATTTATAATTATAAATATAAAATGGATATAATTTTTATTTACTGAATGTGTATAACTTATTTATACAGTCATCTAATTATATACTATTATATTAGTTATGATTTTATTGTCTGATTTTCACTATCTAAAAAGTTAGAATATTTTAATTAAATAATTGTATAAAATATTTTTATACCAATAGTATCAAATTACTGCTTTATACTTAATTGGACATGGCCAAGAACTCATGGGTAAATTGCTTTTTTTCCTTATTATTGTCTAGTTCCGGCAGAGAAATTGACGAAATCCAGGTAACGATCGCAAAAGAGTCCTGGCTTCGCACGACACTGTGAACTCTTCCAAATCGCCATTTTCTGTTTCAATTCAAGTTTCAAACACCCATCATGGATGATGATCAGGTCTCGTTTACTCTTCTTCCTATCTACTCTTTTCATAAAATGAACTCCCAACAACAATTTTTACTCTTCGTCTTTTTACTTTATGCGAAACATTCTCAAGTAATAATTGGTTATCTTCTATACCTTTGATATTATGTGAAACATGAATTTCAGCTTTGAATCTTTTTTGTTTAGTATTCTGATTCTACTAGTTCTGAACTAATCGAGTATATGAGGTAAAGCTCATTTGAATGTTTCTAATTAGTCACTTTAATCTCTTTTAAGGCCCTTAATTTTCGAAAGGGCTTTTCAGAATGTTTGTAAGGGTGCGTTTGGATGTGTTTATTTTGGGTAAACATCACTGAAATAAAAATCTGTTTTCAGTTTTTTGTTGTAAGCTTTTAGCAGTTAGAAAGAGTAGCTTTTGAAAGGAGCAACTAAAAAGTTTTAGGCTTTTTCAGTTATATATATAAAATTGAAGTTTCATAATCTCTTTTAATAAAAGCTGAAACAAATGCACCCTAAATGTTGAGTAATGGTCACAAAGCTTCTGGTGCTAGCTTGAACAAAATCATGTTTTCCAGGACTGTTGATTCTTTCTGTTTCTCTTTTATTTTGTGTTGAAGTTTGATATTTTAGTAAAAAATAGTTTCTTTTCCCTGCAATTATCCTTATGTTTGGGATGTTTCAAAACAATATAATCTCTAATTGCAGATATTGCTGCTCTTGACATTTATTAAACATTTCTCAAGAGCAATGCTCATTGTACACCAAAAAATCAGCCACCATCAGTCACCATATACAATAATCCAACTATTAAAACTATTAATCCAACTTTTAATATTGTATATTAATCCAACATTTTTAAAAGTTGGAGTAACAATTTTAAACAATTGGATTATTACATATGGTGGCTGATTTTGTGGTATATGTGTAGCATTACTCGTTTCTCATTGTCTGTATTTTATTATTCCATCTTTGTTCTACTGTTTTTCCAACCTCAACTATTGTTCTGGTTTTCCTCTTCTTCTTATTTTTTTTAATTTTCTTTTCTTTTTGTGGAAATTATCTTCACGATAGAGCGCAATGACGTCGTTTGGTCCATCTAGCCGACCCCACATAGTGTGATAAGGCTTGTTGTTGTTGTTTTTGTGGAAATTATCTCTAACACTTTTTCTTTTCATATGGCAGGTTCTGGCAGAGCGCAAGTTATCTGCAAGAGTAATCATACTGAATAGGCCTAGGCAATTGAATGCCCTCTCTTCTTACATGGTATCATACTCTATGATGATATTGTAAAATGCATTATCTTTCTATTTT
This sequence comes from Aeschynomene evenia, assembly GCA_013621005.1. Taxonomy (NCBI): domain Eukaryota; kingdom Viridiplantae; phylum Streptophyta; class Magnoliopsida; order Fabales; family Fabaceae; genus Aeschynomene; species Aeschynomene evenia. The sequence continues at coordinate 3,693,883 of CM024271.1, forward strand.
GTTTGGCTTATCTGTTAAGTTGTTTTTAATATGGAGTATCATTAGAAAGAAATGGCCTATGTATAAAGCAATATCTTGCTTTCACTGGAACAGTTACTAGAATCACCTGATGCTTTGAGTTTCTTGGTTTTAATTATTTCATATACACTTTTATCTTTTTTTTTTCTAATTGTTTGGAGAATATTGAAAGCCGAAATGCTTTTTTTTTTTCGAAACTATAACTGCTTCCATAAATATATATCTGAACTCTTTGAAGAAGTTTTTGCTCTGTTTGTGTAGTTCCAGTTTCCAGATACCAGTACAATTTTCTCTTTCTTCTTTTATCTGTGTTCTTTTTCTGTCTTCTTGGTGTAGATATCTCGGCTACTGGAAATTTTTCAAGAAGATGAGAGAAATCCTGATATTAAATTGGTTGTCATGAAGGTAACTTCTTGTTAATGGACACGTTTAATTTATTTTATTTTTTTATTTGACTTCACAGAAGGCATTTCTAGCAGCAATGAAATAACAATGAATAAAAATTCTAAATCAGCTCCTAAAGAACTTTGGTAAGAGCAAATTTGTCTCTGAAAAAATTAACCCATCTTGTAGTCCTCTAATATATTTTTAGCGACAAAATGTGATGTCTCTTGGGACATGATCTTCTCATTTTCTAAGAGAATTTAGATTTTCTAATTTTTGGCATGTCTTATGGCAACTTATATCAGGGAAATGGGAGGGCATTTTGTGCTGGTGGTGATGTTGCGGCTGTTGTTCGCGATGTGAAAGGAGGTATGTTTTCTTCTCGTTACTTGATTTTTAATTTTTTATTGATAGAGGAAAGAATTTTATTAGAGCAAGTAAGAGATAGAACTATAAAAGATTGGAGTATAACTGTATAAGAAATCCTCATCAAAGATGAAACAAAAAGAGAAAAAGAAAAAGACTGAAAGGAAACTTCTATAAATCAGTCTCTGTATGAGATATATCCAGTCCCTTTGAATATCCGAAATGGTTATACCCTGGGAAAGACCATGCGCTGATCATCGGTGAGAAGCCATGGAAATTAGTCTGTCCCATAACAAATTCTGAGGTGATGGTGAAGATGAAACGTTCATAAACATCACACTGCCACAGGAACTTAGCTTCCTACTTCTTATCAAAACCCTTGAAACCAAATGAGTAGAAACTGATCCAATGAACTTAGGCAACCTAATTTCTTTGTGTGTGTGTGTGTGGAAATAAACGTGTTGCTGATTCAAATTCATATTTTCAAGTAACAAAAATGTCTGGAGAAAGAGCTATGTGAGGCTATCGAACCTGCAGGAAGTTGTCATTATAACTCCTATTGACCAAAACCTGTCCAATAAAAAAAAATAAATTGATCATTGAAGAAGCTTTAACTAGCGGATTGGCCTATCCTAGGAAAATCTCTTATTGTGGCATAATGGTTACATGATTTAACAGTCATATTCACTGGTCATTGCATTGCTACTACCTCATTTTGAGAAAGAAGCTATTTTGATATGAAATATTATACTACTTTGGTATTCACTGTATGAAATTATGCTATTAGTCAGATAGCTATTTTGTGAGGAGAGAGTTCAATCAATTTGTATATATGAGTCCTCAAATGTGAGGTTTAATTTTCATGCAAATTATCAATTTTTATTTCCCATTTATGAAATAGGTGACTGGAGGTTGGGTGCAAAATTTTTTGAGAATGAATTTAAACTGAATTACTTGATGGCAACATATAGTAAGCCCCAGGTAACTTCTTATTTTAGGAAGACTTCTCTGTTTGCTTTTTCCATTCATGACTCTAACATGAATACCTTCAATTTTTTACATTGTTTGCTAACACTTGAAGGTTTCAATTCTTAATGGAATCGTCATGGGAGGTGGTGCTGGTGCTTCTATACATGGCAGATTTCGTGTTGTTACAGAGAAGACTGTAAGTTTTGAATGAGCTATTAATACTGAGTTGCATACTTGGTTTCAATTTCTAGTCTGAGCAGTTAGATTGATTTGTATACTGAGTCCTTTCTTTCCAAGTTATATCAGATGAGCAATGCATGTCATAGTAACTAGAGGGGGTAGAGAGATCAACTAAGCAGGCCTGCCTAGTCGAACCCTCAGCTGAGTGCCATTAAAAGTTGAAATATTATACTGTTTCGCATAATAGAGGGAAGGAGAACTCTTTTAAAACATCTGGAATCTCTTTACAACCATAGGCCTCAGATATCTGCACAATTTCACCTTACCATTGGGACATTTGTGGATATGTTAATTTTGTTTTCCCTATATAATTTTTTTTTTCTTATATGAAATAGAAAATGTTGATTTCAACAGATGTTTGGTTTGGACCTTGGAGTAGCCTATACATATGGCTTCCCCTTTGCATCTATTGGGCATCAAATTCATTGAATTGAATATTTTGTTTGTACTTCATGATGTGTATCTGCTAGTGGACCATGTGCAGGTGTTTGCAATGCCAGAAACAGAGTTGGGTCTATTTCCTGATGTAGGTTCCTCATATTTCTTGTCAAGACTGCCTGGATTTTTTGGTATGCATGATTTTTCTTAAATCTTTATCAATTGAGTTGGTTCTCACTGGCTTACTCTATATTATGTTTACTTATTTTCTGATCTTTTGATTTTTTCGTCACTGATGTAGTGTGCATACTTTTGGTCCATGACCGTTTATTGTCAGTCATTTAATATCATTCTTTGCTACACAAAAGTACACACACACTCTCACTCTTCCACTGGGGAGGGAAAAGGCTATGGTTCTGAAATTTTCGTCAAGGTTTATTTTCTCTTGCATGGTTGGATTGTACAGATTGAAGATACCGTTTCATTGAACACATCTAATAATAATCTCAAAAGCTTTTCAGCATTCTCAAGCAGCTAACTGAGAAAGTGTAATAATTGTTCCTCCCCCCTTGTCCTTTTATCTTTTGCAATTGCAGGAGAATATGTTGGTCTTGCTGGTGCTAGGTTGGATGGTGCAGAAATGCTTGCTTGTGGTCTTGCAACACATTTTGTCCCTTCATCTGTATGCTACCTTCAACTACAATTTTGTGGTCTTTCAGTCTTTCTAATGATTAGTATTTTCGGTAACCAGATACCTAAACTTGTTATAAAAATGTGGATGAATAAATCACTGGAAATTTAGTGTAGCAACGGTGGTTATCAAATCCTAGTTAGACTTCCTAACTTCTGTCATTTATGATGGATCTTTGTTAGGGACTTGGGTAGTATGCGATATCCAAATCTCACATTGAGTAGTATGGGATATTTGATGTTGTATATAATGAGAGTGGTTGTCCCACCTTAATAGCTAACTTTTAAGGTGTGGTTCCCCACTTTCCTTAGGTGCTTAACAATGGTATTAGATCCTGGTTGTCGATGCCATGGAGAGTACTACCTATGGAGGGTTCTGACCAGCGGAGAGTTCTGACCGGCAAGAGGCCGAGTAAATTACCGCTGAGTAAAGTGCCGTAGAGTGCATTTGTCGGGACGTCAGGACGTTGCCTCTCAGGGGCGGTGTATTGTTAGAGACTTGAGTAGTATGAGATATCCAAGTCCCACATTGAGTAGTATGAGATACTTGATGTTGTATATAAGGAGAGTGGTTCTCCCACCTTAATAGCTAGTTTTTAAGGTGTGGTTTCCCACTTTCCTTAGGTGCTTAACAATGGTATCACTTGGATATCCCATACTACCAATATAGTTAGAGACTTATTACGATGTTCCAGTGCATTATAATTTTTCTTAGTGTATGGTTAGAGACTCAGTGTTTTAACTCTCTGGTTTCTAATTTGTGTCCCTCATATGTTGCCCTTAATCATCAATGAACAGAAACTGTCATTACTGGAAGAATCATTATACAAGGTGGAGACGAATGATGCAACTGCAATATCTGCAGTTATTGATAAATACTCGCAGCAACCTGTCCTAAAAGAGGATAGTGTTTATCACAGGTTGGTATGTAATATACATATTTAAGAAAGAAGAAATTACATTTGAGAATGAAAGAGATAGAAGTACAGAAGAGTGGAGGATAAGAAATTATATGCATGGGCTCCATCAATATACATTTTCGCAAAAGTCGGGCGTGTGCAGTGTTTGTTTCTTTTGTTTATCCTTTAATAGTCAAGGCAAAACATACTTGCCTAACCTTGGGCGTTTCTCATTTATCTATGCTTCTTATGGCGCCGCATAGCAGGATGGATATCATCAATAGGTGTTTCTCTAGAAAAACAGTTGAGGAAATATTATCTTCTCTTGTAAGTTAAGTTTTGAGTTACGCTATTAGAAATACCTGTTTGATTAATATTCTTCAGATTATCAAGGGTAACTAGCTTGATTAGCAACCATAATTCTATCCTGCTGTTTTAGGAGATGGAAGCTATGAGTAAGGCCGATAACTGGATTTCTGCCACTATTCAAACCTTGAGGAAGGCATCTCCAACAAGCCTTAAAGTCTTTCTTAGATTGGTACGTGTCCAGAATAACAGTTCTGTTTTATGTACATCCTAAAGTCCACTTAGTTACCTTATTTTCTGGTTCGTAAATTTCCACCTGTAAAGATCATGTCAATATCTTATAGAGGTAAAATGATATGGCAATAACATTGAGTTGAGATGAAAGTAGTCGTGATGTTTAAGGCATTTCATATACTTGTATATAGAGTATGGACCTTAGAAATGTTTTCAAGTGACAACAATTTCACTTCTTGAAATCTACTTGATTGTTGTTGGCTGTATAACCCTCATCAGTTTTGAATTAATATGACTTGCAAATGCATTACTTTTTGGCTTCAAGGGGTCTGTTAACCATATTATCTTGCTTTACTATAAGTCCATTTATATTTATTTGCCTCTTTACAATGTTTTTGCATAAAAATACTCCAATCTCTTTGTACTCTTCTACTTGGCTGACAAAGTTTTGTTTATACACAAAAAACAAAAATGTAAGATATGGTTGTAGTCTGTCTTGATGGGCATGATGGCATTGATAATGATGTTTAAGGGTTTTGGCGGTTTTATGCTTCTCTCTATTTTTAGAAAATGAGCTCTAATGCTGATTTTTTTTCCAAAGAAGTGCTGCCATAGCCCCATATGCATGTGATATAAAATATAGGGATCCTAGTGAAACTGAAATTTGGATTCATTCATATGCTTCGTCATAAAGAAGGTCGGATCAATTTTTCTTGTCAATCAAGCCATAGATTCATTTCTTCATATCCGTGTTGACTTTTATATTATTATTATTATTATTATTATTATTATTATTTCCCAATGCATGATATTACATTGGTTGTTGGAAACATGATTTTATTGTGATTGGTACTTACATCACTCATTAGAATATTTAGAAAGAAACTATACCTTTCATAAAGAAAGGACAAAAGATAGAAGATAGATTAGTATAACAAACAAAGCTAGTTGATAATTTATCTTTTCTAGCAAACAACCAAAACTTTTGCACTCCATTGTCATCATCAATTCATCAGTACTGTTTTCATTATTGTTATTATTATAATTACATCAATTTTTGTTTTTTTAATTTCTGTTGGTTTTCGCTTTTTCAGATTAGAAAAGCCAGGGTCCAAGGTGTTGGTCAATGCCTTGTTTTTGACTATAGAGTTGTTTGTCATGTTCTTCAAGGACACTACAGCAAGGATTTCTTTGAGGTTTTTCTGTTGATTCCTATTCATGGTTCTGTTTTATGTTTCTTTTCTTCCATGAGTTACTCAATCATTAGTATCCCTTGCTGCAGGGTTGTAGAGCTATATTGATAGATAAAGACAGAAAACCAAAGGTAGGTTGCCAGTTTGGTTGTATTACCATTTTTTTCCCATTTATTCATAAACATTAAGGGTCTGTTTGGATAAATAACTGTTAAATCGACATGAAAATAATTTTTATAAGGTAACTTATGGATAAGTTAGTTCGTATTAAATATGTACCAAATGAAGGGTTTGTTAAGAGTGTTTTAAAAGGTATTTCTCGAGAATTAAGGGTTTATTTGGTTTTAGAAAACAATTTTCATTTTCTGTTTGTCAATTTTCTAAATTTTATGAAGGAAAAAAACTACAAAGAAAATCATGTTTTCTCTATTTTTAATATTTTCTTTACAAAATTCTGAAACAGAACATAAGAAATGGAAACCAAGCAACACCCTAGTTTTTATTTTTCATTTCTAGTCTTCAATAGTTTCTTCATAAATTCATGAAAACAGAAAAACTGAAAATTGTTTTCTTAAACTGAATGTGTCCTAAGATTTTTTTCAACTTCTTAAAAAGCTCTAAAATGGCTTTTTGGGAAATAACAAATTGTATAGTCAAACAAAATAAAAATTTAAAAGTATGATCTTTAAACTCCCAAAACATTTTAAAAATCATAAACATTATTATCCAAAACAAGGCTTTTGATCTTCCTTAGTATTAATCACATTGATATTCTTTGATTCTCTTGATGATGATGATGATGATGTCTTTGTCTGCCAGTGGGAGCCTTCAAAATTGGAGCTTGTGAGTGATAGAGACATTGACAGTTACTTCTCCAAGCTTGATGATGAAGGATGGCATGATTTGGAGCTTCCCAAAAGGTTCTTCAACAATTTGCCTTCATATGCTATTTCAAAGCTTTAAGGCATCAAAAACAACCTCATCACCCTAAGTTTATGGATTACCACTGCACAAGCATAATTATAATTGTAAATTTATTGGATTGGATATATCTGCAAATTAGAACCCAATACCTAATTTCAATGAATAATTTCAGGTTAAGATAAAATGATATGTGAATTCAAACTTAGGATATGTTGGGTTAGAGGGTAAAAATTACATGAATGAGCATGTTATATTTATATACATTCTCTCTTTTATTTCTTATAATAATTATTGCACAAAAAATTAATAGGATAATTTAATTATATATCATTTTTATTTGTGTATTTTAATTATCTCCTTAATAGGTACTCTATTCGTTTTTTTTTTAATTGTCCATTTCAAATTTTAAGATAAATTTTATTATTTTTTTTCACTTTTACCCTTATTTAATAGTCATTATCTCTAATAATTGAGGAGAGATAATAACAAATAAGTAAATGATAATTTAGTAACATATATATATATATATATTGTTAACTTTAATACTATACAAATCATTACCTAAATTTCAGTGCGCATTTAAAATTGGACAATTAAAAAAACGGATGGAGTATAAAAAATCTAAAACGTTATCTATTTTTGAACAGAAGAATATTTATTATTGAGAAAATCACATGCCAATGTGCCAAGTCTAAATCAAAATTACACGTTTAGTATATGCTGAAATGATTCTTAGCATAAATTGTAGATTGGGATCACAAAGAAGACATAGCTTGTGGGGAAATTGAAAACCAACCAATAAACACACGCCTTCAGTTCTTTGGATATTGATTAAGATGCTTTTGAGATTCGTGTGTTTCAATTAAAGAAACAAGAATTAATTAACCCTAATTATAACTTGTACATATCCATGTTGAAACACATAAAGGTCAACTACTATGAAGAATTAGAAATAATAATAATAATAACATACACATGGTTATCAATCATTTGGTTAACAACCGTTTACTTGTCATACTAATTTTTTAAGTTTTTTGGTTTCATTAATTTCCTCCTGTGTTTTTTTATAATAATTTTGTATATTCTAGGTATCAACCATCGAAAATCATGACTAATTCTCTTAAAATATATATACTTTTTAAATATATTTTTTAAGTTATGCATGTTAACTAAGATAATTATTAAATTTCATTAAAAATCTAAATGTTAAAATTAAAATGACAAAAATATCCTATTATTAGGCGTGATTTTTGTTCGAATTTTGGAGAACTCTCTTTAATAAGTGATTTATAAATTTTACCGTAAACTCTCATTGAGATTGGTAATATGTCCCTACATGAATGTAAACCTATCATAATCTAAACTTATTATAAAAAAAAACAACTAATTAGAGGAAAATATTTTCTATACAATGAAAATTAATCAACAGGTAAACTAACTATTTATAATAAGTTATACATACTAATAATTATATATTACACATGATAAGATTCCAAATTACATTTACATGTACTAAATATCATAAATTACACATATTAAATGTGTGTGAGTGTGCTTATCTGTATTTCATGCCAACTAATTATTTATACATTATTAATAAGGACTAAAAATTACATACTAAATACTACAAATTATACATACAGAATGTGTATGAGTGAGTATATTAGTCATCAACTATTTATTATTATTATTAGTTGTTGGTGTAGCATTACTTCAAATTAAATTATGAGATTTACTAATGATAATCTTAAGGGTACTTTCAAACTTCAAAAAGTAAAAAGATATTGAGATATTTTAAGATGTTTAATATATTAAATGTATTAAAAATTTTAATATTTTATTTTTTTATAAAAAATTCTTTTCTTAGTTCCGTAACAGAAACCATTAAATTATATATAATAGATATTTTTATGAGCAACCCCATTATTCTCCTCGTCATCACTAGCACCACTAGCACCTTGTTTTCTTTTCACCTGTTTCCTTAATTTTCTATAACGTAATCGATATCTCTCCGATGTTTGTCGTACAATACCTCCAACATGTCCTATAAGACTAATGTGTGCTATACACATTAGATACTTATTGAACGTATTTTTGTTACGATAAATACTATTGATATCTGTCCACGGTGCTTCACCAACAACATTACTTCATTTCGTATATTATACATATTATATTATATATTTGTGTACAATTGTACCCAAAATACATTAACTCATTAAATTTATGAAATTTGATACTTATGGATTAAGATTTGGAATTAATTATGATTGTGATAGTAAAAGTAAAGTGCCTTACACTAATATTCAATCAAATTATTATATATGCATATTTCTTTTATAAATACATATGCATGATGTAATAGTGGGTGTGAAAATATATTTTAATGTCATTAAATGATAATATAAAATATTTACATGATATATATTATATTCAGGATTTAATTTTTATTAATTGACAGTATACTATTTTTTTACACAATCATCTAATTATGTGCTGCCACATCAATTATAATTATGTTTTTTCTCTCTCAATACTTGAAAAGTCATACAAACGAAATGTTTTGATACTTTTATACTGTCAGTACATTAAAATTAAACTCTTAAATTTAACTACTTAAATATAATATATCTCTTATATCTCTTTCCTAAATATTTAACCTTGACAATTGAGTGTTAGTTTGTGTACAAAAATTAAATAGTATAAATTAAGGGTTTAATAATCATGGCCAATTGATAGAGTAGATAATGAGTTTGATTTTTTATGCAATTATTACTATGGGATATTTGAGTTAAAAACTTTTATTAGGGTGTAAACACTTGTTGAATGTTAATTTAAGTGTAAAATTATTTTAGAACGTTGTATTTCAATTAAATTATCAAATAAAACTCAAATCAGTTATCATCTATAATTTTTTTTAGAGTTTAATTATGATGCACTGACAATATGTAAACAATTTTACACTGTCAGTCAATCATATTCATTGATTTATGTGACTTTTGAGTTAGTGGGTGGTTGAATTAATAACTTTTGCTAATGTGTCAAACTATGATTGGATGTCTGTGTAAAATTACTTTACACTGAAAATGAATTAAAATTATTATTTTTTTCTTAATCGAGAAACTTAACACAGTTGGTACCTAACTAGACTCTTTAAGTATCGAGTCACTCTTGCGGATGATAAATATCTTGAACAATTAAAAAAATTATCTATATTTTTTTTTTCAAATTTTAATGGAAGTTAGTTTTTATAAAATAAAGGATCTTGCTAAGTAGTATCATTCAAATCTAATTTGTTAATAATACTAAAAATGATAATTTTTAATAAAATTTAAAATACTATAATAAATCCTTTCTAACAAAATATTAAAAAATTTATTATTAAAGTAAATATTTTCACCTTTATTTTTCTAACAAGTATTCTAAAGATATTTATTAATAACTCTTTCCATTGGGCAATTATTAGTGCATAAATTAGCATTCAATACATACAATATTTTAGCATGTTCACATATAAATATGTGATTAGCATTATCATTAGCATTATTCTCAAGCAAACCCAAAACACCCAAACATGGCTTCAGGTTCCACTAGTGCCACCATAAGCTCCAAGATCAAAACGATTGTCGTTTTGGTCCAAGAGAACCGCTCCTTCGACCACATGCTAGGTTGGATGAAATCCCTCAACCCAGAAATCGACGGCGTAACCGGTTCCGAATCAAACCCGGTTTCCACCTCCGACCCAAACTCAAACCGGGTCCAATTCAGTGACCGGTCCATCTACGTCGACCCGGACCCAGGCCACTCGATCCAAGACATTTACGAACAAATCTTCGGAGAGCCCTTCAACGACGCGTCGTCTAAGAAGAATCTCCCTCCAACGATGCAAGGGTTCGTTCAAAACGCACTGAAGAACGAACCGGATAAAAAAACCGATATGCCGTCTATGACGGAGACGGTTATGAACGGGTTTAAACCGGACCGGGTTCCGGTTTACAGGGAACTCGTGAAGGAGTTCGCGGTTTGTGACCGGTGGTTCGCTTCGGTTCCGTCGTCGACGCAACCGAACCGGTTATTTGTGCATTCAGCGACGTCGTATGGATTGACGAGTAACGATACTGGGAAGCTTGTGGGAGGATTGCCTCAGAAGACGATATTTGATTCTTTGGATGAAAATGGGTTTTCTTTTGGGATTTATTATCAGTTGCCACCTGCTACGCTTTTCTACAGGTTTGTTGCTTTTTTTTCTCTTTTGATTTCTTAATCACTACTTATCTTTTTGAACTTAGTTACCGCCATTATCAAATAGATAAATACTACCTTCTTCACTAGTAAGTTCTCCCTTTCCATTTCTTTCGCACTTATTAAAAAAATAATTGAATAAATTTTAAAATAGGTAACTTTAATATACTTTAGAGTTAAATTTTGATGCACTATGTAATTGTGTTTTATACGGTCATTCAATTAAAATTCTTTATTTGAATGACATTTAAGGTAGTGAGCGAGAGAAAATACTATCATGTTTGACGTGATAACACATAGTTGAATGACTGTATAAAAAATTTATATATTGTCAATAGATGAAAATTAAATCCTAAATTTTATATTATAACTCTCTCACTTTTTAAGAGTATTAAAGAGAAAAAATAATCAAAATTATCTACAATTCTTAAATGAATATGTATTATTAGAAAAATAAAAAATGAAAAATATATACTTATTAAAATGAAAAAAAGTATCAAACTATCTTATTTTGTTCTTTTTTTTTCATAAAACTACATTACTACTTCTACAATTAAAATATGTTTGTGTATAATTATTATAGAATAATGCTACGTGTATATCATTAAATCAACCACCATCAATCACTATATGTAATAATCTATTTTTTAAAACTATTAATCCAACTTTTAAAATGTTGGATTGATATATAATATTCAAAGTTAAATTAATAGTTTTAAGAAGTTTGGTTAGTATATATGGTGGTTGATTTTTTGGTGTACAAGAATCATTTCTCATTATTATAAGTTTTTGTATATTTTTCGTGTAAAAGTCAATTTTTTTTGTCAATTATATGATTAAATACATTGAGATAAAAATAAAAATATTTGTAATTTAAAGAATCAGATTGAAAATTTGAGTAATCAGGCCGATATTCTATAAATTTTAAGGATATTGATATATTTTAGTGATACGTGATTGTAAATAAATCATGTATCTTATTAATTTATTTATTTTTTCAAATTCATCATGTCAATAAAAAGTCAAAGTAAAAACCATAAAAAATAAAAGTAAAAATGTATTTAAAAGAAGAATAATTATTGAAATAGCTATTATAGCAATTTGGTTCAAATAGGTATGTAATGACTTTAGACTATTGAAAAGTGTTTTTGAAAAAAAAAAGCCCAAAGCCCACTAGCAACCATTTATAGTAAAACTCCAAACATAATTTTTAATGTCTTTGAAAAGTTACCATATCATTTTTGTTTTCAAATGTCTCACTATAGGTTTTTTTCTTATCCAGACGGGACTAAAATATTTAACTATTAGTTTTTATTATTTAATCATGGTAATACTTGCTGCACAACAAAAAAAAAATCAGTCAAAACAGTCAATATATTGTGCACAATATATTTAATATAAAATGCATAATATATATCATATGTCATGCACAACATATATCACCTATTGTACACAATATATATCATATGTTGTATTATCATCCTTCTTTTCAATATGTGATATATATTGTGCATATCATGTGATATATGGTGTGCACAACATGTAATATTCGTTATGCATTTTATATTATATATGTTATGCACTACTTGTTGATTGCTTTGACTAGTTTTTTGTTGCACATATAGCAATGCTCTTTATATATATGTTAATTTTGATGCACTGAAAATGTAAAAGTATTTTATACTGCCATCCAATCAAAACACTTCGTTTGTAAAACTTTTCAAGTAGTGGGAGAGAGAAAACACAATCATGGTTGATGTGGCAGCACATGATTAGATGAGTATATAAAAAAATGGTACAGTAAAAATTAAATCGTGTATATATATATATATATATATATATATGTTGAAATTAATATATGAATTCACCCTTTTGTTTTTCAGGAGTCTTAGGAAACTAAAATACATAGATAACTTCCATCCATTTGACCTATCTTTCAAGAAGCATTGCAAAGAAGGGAAACTACCAAACTATGTGGTGGTTGAACAGAGATTCTATGATTTGTTATCATTACCAGGGAATGATGACCACCCATCTCATGATGTTGCTGAAGGACAGAGATTTGTTAAGGAAGTGTATGAGGCCCTAAGGAGTAGCCCACAGTGGAATGAGATGTTGTTTGTTATAACATATGATGAGCATGGTGGGTTCTATGATCATGTCCCAACACCTGTTGAAGGTGTTCCTAGTCCTGATGGCAGAGTTGGTCCTGAGCCTTTCAATTTTAAGTTTGATAGGCTTGGTGTTAGGGTTCCAACAATCTTCATTTCTCCATGGATTCACCCAGGGACAGGTAATTAATAATATATTTTTATTTAGAAACAATTATTTTTAGCTAGAGGGTGTAAGTGGTTCCGAAATACCCGACCGATCTCATCTGATCTAATTCAAAAGGTTTGGATCAGATCCATTTAAATAAAATCCGATTCATCCTATCAATTATTGGTCTGAATATCGGACTTCAAAAATTTCAATCCGATGAATCCGATCAATTGCCAACTTTATAATGTCATTAATCCAAAGTCTTGTATTTACATTTAGATAAATTAGGTCTGAAATTGTCACAATAGAGTTGACTCTACGTCACTTCTTTATAATTTATTTTTCTAATATATTCTCTTAAATATCTTTCTATTTACTAAATAAAGTAATTTTTTTTCTTTTTAAAACAAATTAAGATATTGGTTCTCTCACTTTTTACTTCATTTCAAAATTAGACACATTTTTAGGACTATATCATTGCTCTATGTATAGGTCTCATTTGATTTGGATGATTTGATGTTACACACATCTTCCTTTTTTAGATTGAAAATAGGAAAACCATTTATCTTTTTAATTATATTTATTCTTTGTCTCACTGATTATTTATTATTATGTGAAATAGAAGTTTTTATTTTTTTAATTTAAAATAGTGAATAAGATATATATGCTATTTATATTTATATTTTATATGATAGTAAATTAGTAAAATAGAAAAGAAGGCATAATCTTGAAAGACTGATGACTTGACAAAATCTAATTAATTATCAGGATTATGCATTAATAAAAAATGACATATATTTGAAATTGTTATTAATTAATAGAATAAACAAAATGATGTTAATTGCATGTACTATATATGCAGTGTTGCATAAGGCTTCAGGGCCATTCCCAACATCACAATATGAGCATTCATCAATACCAGCAACAGTGAAGAAGATATTCAATCTGCCACAGTTTCTCACAAAAAGGGATGAATGGGCTGGAACATTTGAGGCTCTTCTTTCTCTAACCACCCCAAGAACCGATTGTCCAGGTCAAATATATATAAATCTTTCTACTCTTTCATTTTTCTTAATTTCTGTTATTATTGTTTCTGATATATATATATATATATATATATAGTTTAATTTCAATCAACTGTCAGTGTAAAGTAATTTTACACAGATATCTAATCATGGATTGACAGATCAGCAAAAGTCTTTAACTCAACCACTCACTAACTAAAAAGTCATATAAATCAATGAATATGATTGATTGACAGTGTAAAAATTTTTATAGTATCAGTGCATCATAATTAAACTCATATAAATATATATATATATATATATATATATATATATATATATATATATATATATATATATATATGCTTTTTCTTTTTGGGGTGAGGTAAAAATTATCTTTGCCTTTTTATGGTGTCAAATATGCAACAAGAACTTAGAATGAAACTTTATTAACCTGAACCAAATTTAGATAAATAATGCAGCATATAACTGATGATCCTATTCAAATCATTAACAAAACTTCATGAGAATAACCATTTTTCTTGTTTTATGGCAAAATAGACATTTTGATCTTATACCTTTCTATTCTATTCAATTTGACTCTAACTTATGATTCAATCAAATGACTAACCAAAAATTTTGACACATGTTAAATCCGCCTCATTGTGTGATGTCAAAATTTCCATCTTTTAGACTTTGTATGAATTTTATGTTTGGGATAGAAAAACTGAAACAAAAAGATAGAGACACAGATACAAAGACGGTCACGAAAAAAACCGTCTCCATATCCAATTTGTTAATAGGGACGAAGACACAAAAATAATTTAAAAAAATATTGATCCTCGAAGGTATTTGATTTGAGTTCATCATTTCCACTTTAAGGAGGTATAAAACATATGAACTACTCATGTCTTGGAAATAAAATTTGTGTCTCTGTTTCCAAAACCAAATACCTTTTGATTTTTGCCCTATCTCAAAATCTAAACAGAGCCTTAACATGAGATCAAATTGAATGAGAGTTAGAACATAAGGTATCAAAAGTTGTCCCCTAATTCTTTGGTAAATACAATGGTTCATTCGTTTTTTATGTTCGGTTCACGACCAGATATCCATTGTTGACTACGGTAACAATAGTTCCTTCCTTCTTGACCAATTATATATGTTGGGGGATTTGCAGAGCAATTGCCTGAGCCTGTAAAATTAAGGGATGTTGCTGCTCATGAAGAAGCCAAATTGAGTGAATTCCAAGAAGAATTGGTACAAATGGCAGCAACACTAAATGGAGACCACAAAAAGAGCATTTACCCTCACAAGTTAGTTGAGAACATGACTGTTGTGGAAGCAGTTAAATATGTTGAGGATGCATTCAAGACATTCTTGGATGAGTGTGAGAAAGCAAAGCAAAGTGGAATTGATGGATCTGAAATTGTGCCCTGTGCTAATGTCAATGGGAATACACCAACACCAGATTCCAAGAATTTCTTTCAGAAGTGTTTGTCTTGTATAGTTTGTGATAGGTAAGTTTGATTATTGTCATTTCTGCTATGCCATTGTGTACAAGTTGAGTAATAAGAGTGTTTGGAGTGATTAAAGAATGACAATTATTTGATTTGTAAATCAAATCTTGTGATTGGATTTTTAAAAAAATAAAAAAATAATTTCATTTGTAGAACTATTGAATTAGCTTCAATTTTTAGGAGATAAGAGTAGAATTCATGATGTTATAGTTCATTAAGGTAGGTAAGAATCTACCATTAAATTGTTGACTCATTGAGTTTGCTTCATTTGATTTTATGAATTCTATTGAATTTGATAGAATTTGGGTGGAAATGAATTATTTGGTTACCTAGGTTATCCATGGAGGAGGGAGTTTATTTACGGTAATGCTTATTGTACATTGAAAATACATTCATCGAATATCCAACGTGTGCTATATGTCATACGTCATATGTCATACTTAGGTAACCTATTGTTATATTTTCAATGTACAACAAGCATTACTGGTTTATTTATATTTATACATACCGTACAAATTCGAACTCTAATTAGTTATATTAAATATTCAAGTAGATATCAATTCTGCCAAGTATCTTGAACTCCAACTCTTGTTATTTAATTCTCTCAAAATTAGGGGCACCTCAATTTCATAAGTGAGTGATTTTCTTTCTGTCATTCACATTGCTATCAGTTATCACCCTCATATAATGAAGGGGAAAAAAGGTATACATATTATTATTATATATACAAATGAGCATAAAATTGAAGTCATTAATTAACTATGATGATGCATATACATATACTCCAAATGTTTTAAAAAAATAAAAAAAGCTCAATAGGGCGAGTTAGTTGGAGTGTGCACCCTCGAATAGTTCTTGCCACTTCTGAGCTTCTTTTCCAGGACCTTCCCCCTAAAATATATTCATTATGTCAGAACAATTTGCATAAATTAATCACATATAAATAGACTTAGACTTAATATTAGGAAAATAAAGTAAAGATTAAGTGAAGCATGATGAAATATTTTTGCATCAAGCACAGTAAATAAATATAAAAATTGCACAAATAAATTTTACAATTATATGACATCAAATAGACCAATTAATACCATATGATCAAGCTATACTGAACTAACATTTGCTCACACAAAACGAATGGTCTATGGGTTTTCCAAAATTGGCAGAAGATATGTTAGGAAAATTCTGTTATGTCATGCCCATGCCAAAAACAAGAACAATATGCATGTTTGTTTCATTGTTGGGTGTGAGTCAAACGTACGTTTGACCAACCCTATACGAAACATACTTATGCATTTCATCAACAACAACAACAAGTATTATCTCACTATGTGAGGTCGGCTACATGGATCAAACGATGTCATTGTGCTTTATCGTGAATCATGTTAGGATAAACTTCTGCATTTCATCATTTAGGGAAATTTTACCTCCATGTTTATTACATAACTGAACATGCCCTCCCTAAGATAGCGTTTGTTTAAGATGTACAAGACATAAAATACAGTACAGATCCATTTGTGACATGTTTGTTTAGGATATACACATACAAGATAGTCTGTATTTGTACAAGTTTTTAGTGTATTTTGTGTTCACACTCAGAGTAGATACACAAAATACATGTACAAATACAACTTTTTTTTGTCCCTGTATTCTTGTATTGTCTTGTATCAAGATTGAAACAAACGCAGCCTAAGGGTCATGAACAACTTTACACATCATAGTGGAGTTAGATCCTCCCAAGTTCTGATTAAGGTAGGAAGGCTAAAAGTCAATGATCTAGGAAAATAGAGTGATCAAACTCTAAGTTATTTTATATCAAATAAGAAACATTAAGAAACTAGGAGATACTATAATGTATGTTGATTTCATACACACAAAAATGTACAATTTGCAATACCTAATACCAAAACCATAACTGAAAGTTTACCTCAATAGAGCTAACTTCATATACTTGGTTTTTAGTGACTTCCAGATCTAATGCCTGCACGCAAGCTTCGGCGACAATGATTCTGCTCGCCTCTCCCACTAGTTTATCTCCTGAAAATCCAGTTACCAAATTTCTATAACTTTATAAAACAGAATTACTTGTGAAGACACCAATAAGATGATGATTTAGCTTTCTTAACTTTATCAACAAAAAATTCGAGCAAAACGCATATTCATCACAATGCATTGTATTGATTTGAATGTAGCTGACAGTAGATGCAGCAATGGCTAGTTTATCGGCTATCCGGTAACAAGCCAACGCCGATACTGTGACTGATATACTTTCAGTGCAATGTTGTGAGTCACCTGAAGTAATAATGTTTGGTCTTCTCAATTAATGGCTTCGTTCGCTTCATTAAAACCATTAGCTCAATGAATTAATGAATTGCTACACTTTTATATTCTTCAATTTAAGAAAACTTGTAAAAATTCTGTCATTTCAATACGATTTTCTGTCTTACACTAGTTGTGAAATAATGGTGCTTCTAAGGAAATGAAAAAAGGATATCGTCCTAAAATATCACTTTGCAAATTTCATGAAAAAGTAAAAACCACAATGCTTGTTAGTTTGCTATAAATAGAGGGAATAAAGGATGAGTTAATGTCTTCTGTCAGTTGATTAGTGAATCTTAAACTTGTTACGAAGTAGAGGAGATCTAACTCTTCCTCATCGGTGTATCTTTCCGGGGTTCTTGGTGATTTGAACCCCATCAATAATTGAGAAGAGTTCATTCATAGTATCCCCCTTAGATAACAATATCTAACATATGCATTTAACACTAAACACTCAGCAATTCAATCAGATTTCTCACTAAACTTAGGGAAGGGAAGGAAGAAGGTAGATTAATTGGTTGGTAAGTTAAACAACCATACTTTTACAACACTTAAAAACACAGGTGTTAGTTCCACCCGGCCCATTTTGGGGATCCGTTACAAGTGTTAGTTCCACCAAGGCCCATTTTGGGGATCCGTTGGTGTGCTAGATTACAACATTCACTCACATAAGACATAATTTATGTAACTTAGTGATCTCCTCAAGCAAGAAAGACTAAACAAATAGCAAGAAATAAAAAATGCTTGCTTTGTGCTATAGTTATAATAATGAGAATTATTATTATGAATATACCTTGACCTATGAGGACTGCTCGACGTTGTCCAGCCGTTGCTTTGAGCAAAGTATTTAGATCATAAGATGTGTATGGTCCATCAGTCAACCTTCCAGGTCTGAAATGCATTTTTAAAATTAAATATGTCGTATGAAGAGATTGGAGAATTTTGGAGTTCATTTTCAAGTATCAACATCAGTTATATGAAACATGCATGTTTTTCGCATATTACCTGATTATGGTGAATGGAAGGCCAGAACTCCGAAGATAGTCCTCCCCCATCTTCTTATACTTCAGAACTCCAAAAAGGTTCATAATGCTACATGAAAATACCAAACATTAACAAGGGCATGAGACAAAATCACAGAATTTGGATTCTCTTTACAAAGTATGACTAACATGATCATAGTAAAAAAATCACAATTACACATAGTCTAGACTTAACAGACATCATTTTTCTGAGCAAATATTTTTTTCAATTATTAATTGCATCTGATTTGAGGGTGAGCCTCGGCGCAACGGTAAAGTTCCTGCCTTGTGACCTGTAGGTCATAGGTTCAAATCCTGGAAACAACTTCTTCACACAAGCGGGGATAAGACTGCGTACATCTACCCTCCCCAGACCTCATCTGGTGGAAGTCTCGTTCACCGGTTAAACTTCTTGGAGGAACGCTAATCAAAGTTCTAAAGAGTATAAGTTTGACAGTAATTTGATTATGTAGAGCACAGTAGCAAATATACAAATTGAAACCAAATCCTCAATCAAGGATAGATAACAAATGACTGTTAATTTTAATTCTAAATATCAATACAAACATGACTACATGAGTTAGCTTCCATTTCTGATTTTATTCTTCTTTTGGCATCACCCTTTTGACAAAAAGTCTGCATAACCCATTGTCGACTCGTCATTAGGTTAAACTAATGTTTTAAACAAATTTCTCATCAGAATTTCCCAAGTGACTTAATCCGAATTACCAAATGAAGATTCTTCTTTCAGCTCTTTTGCGAGCCAACTGATGATACCACAAAAGTCACAAACAATTTTATCAGTTAAGAATTAATTATTGGGTATGCTTACCTCCATGGCAATTCATTGGACTTAGTCACACCTATCGACGACACGAGAACAACTCTCTTCACTGAGGAAGGCAACGCCGATACTAGATTCTTCACTCCCACCCAATCTTCAAATAAATACTCATAATCAAAATCAAAATATTGAAAACTTAAATTCTATCTGGTAAGAAGCTCATAGTAAAAGGCAATACTGCTATGCTTAAATTTTCTTCTTAAATTTAGTTATGGCATCAAATCCTAAAATATATGTAGAAAGTGATCATTCATACCAACTCTTTCCGGTGTATTATCGTCATCCCACCGCCTAGAAGGGAAAGCAGTCGTTCCTGTGCAGCAAATCACATGTGTGACACCCTATAAAGCAAGTAAAACAAAAGCAACAAGGAAAAAATACTGCAGAATGTTACCATACATTTCCTCTATTGAATGAAATTACTCGGAAAAATGACAATATTTCTTCTAATGGGATCAAATCAAGTTTTATTGTGTATAGACAAAGAACTCCAGCAAGCTAACCTCAAACATAGATGGATCCAAATCCTCCTGCTTTCTCGTGTCTCCTTTGAATACCTGTCATGTTCAAAAGCTCTATATAACTAGAAATGCCAAGAACAAATGAAATATCAAAAAATTTATATCAAACTTAGACCACTAACAGGGTGTTTCGTTTGATTTCTATTTTCTTTTCCTATTATGTTCTGACTAATGATTGCAGAAATACTGAAATACCATTTTGTTTTCAGTCCGTTTCAACTTTTTTGCGAAGAAAATGCTGAAAACAAAATTTGCACTTTGAATGCTTATCAAGAGTAAATGATATACCTGTAGTTTCTCCTCATCTTGTTTACCGAACAGAGCGGTGGCTTTCTCCGGGTCCCTAAGTATCAAGCGCGACTTAATGTTCCGTTGAAGCAGCGATGCTACTACCAGCTGCCCTGAACAATAATTATGGCAACCACTTCACAAACTTACCCGTCAAACTATGGCATGAAATAATTATGCACTTATTAAGCTATTCTATAGTTTACAGACTTCTGAGTTGAATGCATGAAACTGCCAGAAACCATCTCATCTAAAAGCTTAAACTATTAGGGATTTATTCGGTACCCAATATTTTTGTTGGGCACCGGTACCCAATTGTATGTTTAATATATTAATATATGTTAAAGTAAATATAATTTGGTACCAACGGAGCACGGTGGTTACGGTCGCAGCCTTCCTAAACCTGTTTCATTCCCAATCATACCACTTCTTCATCTCTCTTGCATAATGCGCTCTTTCTCTAGCGACAGGTTATGGATTGAGTTTTTTTTTCATAAATTGATAAAGTTAGAGAATATCAATATAAATTAAATTGATTTTTTAAGATTACTTACCTAACATGTTTCCAGTTATATAAATTTAAAAAATTTAATTAATTTTATCTATAAATCATGACACATACATGTATTGGGTATCGGTGCCTGTATTTTCCTGAGTACCGAATCAAAATCCAAACTATTAGGTTAAGACTTATTGATGATTATATGCTCTAATCTGTCCCCTCATTCGAATGCCTCTTTTAGGCTCAGTTTGTGCTTTAAGTGTGAATAATGCACATATCCACCTAACATTGTGCTTAATTTCCATCTAACATTCTACCATCTTGTTCCTAATTCTATATTGACTAGTACATTCTAACTTTTTGGGAAGTGGAATAATAGTATTCACACATAATATAGTAAAGGGTTTTGCTAACAAGTGCCCTTAGGGCACTTGTTAAGGAATTAAAAATGGAAATATTCATCTTGAAAACATGCATTTTTATGTTTTCTATGCAAGGGGTCCACCATTATATTTTAATTTTTTTCTAAAATTACTATTTTAAGTATCCTTAACCAGTGCCCTAAGGGCACTTGTTAGCAAAACCCTATAGTAAATGACTCCCTCAATTTTCTTTTCCAATTTTAAACGTGCACTTAAATTAAAACAATAATTGAGAAATTCTTAATTTAAAAAAAAAATAAGAGTATCTTATAATATTATCCATAGTACTAACTATCTCTCATTTTAACTATTTCATTATATTTATTCAATGACTAGAAAAATTTAATAAATGTTACCTAGAATTACAAAGAAAAACAAAAAAAATTCAAATTGGATAAATAAAAAAGAAAAGTATATCCCTTAAAAAGAAGTTACAAGGTCTATACAATTTAACTCCTCAATTTTCAAAACGTGCAAAACAGATCCTGAGTTTTCTAAAATATGCAAGATATCTCGTTAACTTGTCATCCAAATGTACACCAACTATAAAAGAATGGGGTTATGTGCACAACTATAACCATATAGGGGTCGAATTGTTCAAACTATAAATGAGCATAAAATCACTACCTAACAAACTTTTTAAATGACAAGTTAACAGACGATACATTTTTGCAAATTTAGAAAACTCAGAATCTGTTTTGCACGTTTTAAAAACTCGAGGTCTTTTGCCCCCTAAAATAATGAAGGAAACACATTCATACCAACACCTCCAGAGCCACCAACAACAAGGACCAGTTTGGTCGACGATGAAGTGCTTTCGCTATTACCCTTCGATTCCCAACTTTGCCTTTCAGCAATTTCCTCGCTGAGCGCGTTTTGCGATCCTTCTGTGTCAGTAGAAACAGCTTTTGCAAAAACACGTTTGGAACTACAATTCCATCTCCAACCACAGGAATTAGAATTAGAAGAAGAAAGGAAGGAGATTCTGTTATTGTGGTTCTTAGTGAGAATTTGACGCTGAGAAAGAAACTGAATTTTGGCGAAAGCTAAAGAGAGTGAAGCAGCAGAAGCACTTGTTGTAGTTGAAGCCATGAAATGAAACACAACACTGAAACGCAAGGCACGAGAATCGAACTCCAACTTCAATTAATTAGTAACCACTAGTTTTCTTCTTTTTTTCTTTCTTTTCGATTAATAAATGGTGACCTTGTAAATAACAAGTATGTTTTTGCGCCACGTGTCTAGGCTTTTCTCTCTAAATTATTGTCTGAATAGGAGAATGATGTTAGTAGATCTTATCTTAGTCGACTTATACCAAACTTATGACTTTTTTTAACTTTTTATAAGTTATAAGTTATTGTATGGATGTTTGGATTAATTTTTATATAATTTTTAACTTTTTCAAAAGTTATTTTAAGTGCTTCTTGGAGAAGTTAAAATATTTAACTTCTTCAAAAAGTCTTTGCACAACTTTCTAAAATCTACCATTATAAACCAAAATAAACACTTATATTATTTTACTTCCAAACACAAAATAACTTTTTCAAAAGTTACTTATTATTAAAGTCCTTATTAAGAAGCTCTTTTTGTATAAGGACTTAATTAAGCTCATTATTCAAACTGACCCTTAGTGCCAGTTTGGATAGCAAACTTATGACTTATTTTAACTTTTTATAAGTTATAAGTTATTGTATAGGTGTTTGGATTAATTTTTATATAACTTTTGACTTTTTAAAAAGTTATTTTAAGTGCTTGTTGAAGAAGTTAAATATTTTAACTTCTTCAAAAAGTCTTTGCACAACTTTTTAAAAACTAACACTACAAACTAAAATAAGCACTTATATTATTTTACTTCCAAATACAAAATAACTTTTTCAAAAGTTACTTATTATTAAAGTCATTTACGTATAAGGACTTAATTAAGCTTTTTATCCAAACTGGTCCTTATATATAGTGAATAAAATAATGGGAAACGAATAAGTGGAAATAAAAAGTAAATAATGATAAATGATATATATTTTGTGAGTAGGATATTTGAATATTTGAGATTAAAAATGTACAAATTATAATAATTAAAATCGGAACGGATTGATCGGTTCCATAAAAAAAATAGTGATTTTTGAATTTGAAAGAAATAAAATTACATTATTGCTAACAACTATAGTTCAGAGTAGTGGTATATACATTAATTAGTAGTATTAGAGCAAGGTCATTGATTCACATGCCAATATTGAAGTAAAAATATAACTGATTTTATTTAACTAGCATCACTAATGATTATTAAGAGGACTCAAATACAAAATTATTTGGTTTTAATACTTATTTTCCCTTTTACAATGCAAAATTGTTCTGATGGTGTAGGTGATACACTTCATTGTTATAAGTCTCAATCTCATATTTGGTTTGAATTTGGATTCATAAATCAATTTTCATAGTACTTATTTATTTTGTGTGGGATAAAGAAATAGAAGTAAGAATCAAAACTAAGCTCAACAAGAAGCAGATTTCTAGTTAACTTTTCCTATTCAAGTAAATTGCCATAGTATATATACAATTCATAACTACCAAAATTCATCAATTACTACACATAATTTGTACAAAAAGATATTAACACTTATAATGGAGAACATCAGAACCTTTTTTTCTTTTCATGATTCTTATATAAACCTCAACTCATACAAGACCTCTAAATAAAATCTTTAGATACCTAAATATATTATATATCATCTATCTAGTTTATCTCACTATGTTCTAAATATCTTATCTCATGATGCATGCATTAATTAACCTCAAAAACCTAAAGTATCACCTTAATTAGAGAAAATTACTTGACATGGTATATCTATGCAGATTTAACTGAACAATTATCGCCATGCATTTGATTTCAAAATCATGCAATATTGTGCATTAAATAATTTCTATCAAGAATCAAAATCTTCTTAGCTAAGAATTGAGGTTTAAGGCATTTCACTTTCTGATCTTGGCTTATACATTTCCAATTATGATGGTGTTTCTATATTTTTCTTGGACTCCATGTGTCGTAAATCTTCCTCCTCGACGACTCCAAAATGGGGAATGAGTATACAAATCATTACTGGAAACATCGATTATAAATTCTGACGTTCTAACCGTTTTTTCAACATGATTCTTTTTATGCTTTTCAAAATGAACAATCATAGGTCTTAAGCATCGATATAGACAAACAAGAAATCAAAACAACCAAGGTCATGCCAACGACAAGATACCATGGTGTATACTTTGAACTCGGAAGGAATATGTGCATGCAAAGAAAAACTCCTCCAACAATGGTACATACCAACAATACTACTACATTTAAGGTTATTTGTAATTTATTTAGTGTTATTATATTTAAAAAAATAAATATCTGATCTCTACAATTTTAATTCCATATATATATCTCTTACATTCTAGTTTAATTTGTTCTAGAGAATTTTGAATTTTTTTTACGTTTGCACAATTGCACTCCATGTTCTTTAAAGAACAATATATGTGTTGAGAAGGGAAATATTTTAAGATATTTATTATTTTAAAATTTTGGACTATTAATTTAGTATTTTTCAAATTTTGATCATAATGGTATATAAACCAATAATATTTGTCATACAACAGAAATACGTCCGAGTAGTATCCAACATGTGCTATATAATAAGACGTAATATGTGTTATATGTATAGCACACATACATTACTAACAAATATATCAAGTCTTAACTACTTATATAGTATTCAATTATGCTTATATCTTTATATGAAGCATAAGCTCTACTAAGGGATAATCATCTAGTCACAAACCCTTCACCATTCATGCCATAATAATCAAATTCCTAATTAACCAAATTGTTTAAAAAACCCTAGCTACCTAGCTATAAAACCTCTTGCTAGGGAGCTGGACAAAGAGATTGCTAGACTAGAGAAATTCTTTCGAAGACTCTAATACATGATTTTTTTACACATTAATTCTAATCAATCTACAAACTTCGCAACTTTTTTACTATGCCTAAAATAAAAAGTTGCCAAAACACTTATTTTAGTAATTGTAAAATTTCAAATTGGTAAAATTCGTCTCTACAAAAATAAATGGAACAAATTAGTTTCTACAATTTTAATAGTCAAAAGAATTGGTTTCACAAAAAATAAGACAAATTAGTTCTGAACAATAATGAAAAAAGTTAAATTAGTCTCTGTTAACTAAAAATATTAGGCAAATAAGTCATTCACATTGGGATAAACTTGACATTTTCATGACTTTTGGGAGACTAATTTATTTAATTATTGTTGAAAAGTCTAATTTGTCTTACTGCTAAAATTGACATAAACCAATTTAACTATTTTGCCCAACTTGAAATTTTACCATTATTAAAACGAGTGTTTATTTAAAAAAAAATTCTTCAAATTTGTGTTGATACAATACCATTTTTTATTGAGTTATATTTTCTAACGTTGTATCAATGAACACTCTATCCACTATTAAATAGTATAAGAACTCATTCAAACAAGAATTATATTTCATTCAATAATAAATTATATGTACATCTATACAATGACTATGAAAAATTAAGTAGAAAAATCATTTATCTTTCTCATTTTTTTTATAATTTTGCTTAAGAATAAAACTTAAACATAATACATGTTATTAAATTTATTTTTTTCTACATTAGTACCTTTTAAGTTTTTAACACTTGCCTTACCGTACAGGAAAATGATAGTATAGACTCGAATTTACGGTGAATCTTACATGTAACAACATATCAATCAAGAGTTTCATAATAATATTATAATTATAACTTTTAATTATATCTTGAATGATTAATATGTTATCACGTGTAGAATTCATGTGAATCCAAGTCTATATTAGCACTAGTTTGCTATTTCCTCCCCTTGACACTATGAGTTGCAGTTATTCCATTCCATTTGATTCCAAATGACCAAATCATAGCTCACTCCCTTGGCATCGAGTCGTCGACTCACAGTGCTCTCATCAAACAACAAACACAATCGCACTCTTACCATCACCACCATACCTAGCTCCATACCAACCAATTCCCCCCTCCCGAACCTCTAACCCATCCCCGAACCACCGCCATGGCTGAATTCCTCGATCTCGAATCCCAGGACGGCGTCCGAATGCCCTGGAACGTGATCCCCGGCACCAAACAAGAATCGGCCAACGCCGTCGTCCCCGTCGCCGCAATCTACACTCCGATCAAGCACTTCCCCTCCACCCCACTCCTCCCATACTCCCCTCTCCGTTGCCGAACCTGCCGCTCCGTCCTCAACCCTTTCTGCATCGTCGATTTCGCCGCCAAGATCTGGATCTGCCCCTT
Organism: Aeschynomene evenia; assembly: GCA_013621005.1. NCBI lineage: Eukaryota > Viridiplantae > Streptophyta > Magnoliopsida > Fabales > Fabaceae > Aeschynomene > Aeschynomene evenia. The sequence continues at coordinate 3,720,768 of CM024271.1, forward strand.
CTGCTTCCAACGCAACCACTTCCCGCCGCATTACGCCTCTATCTCCGACGACAACCTCCCCGCCGAGCTTTTCCCTCAGTACACCACTATCGAGTACGCCACCGCACCCGATCCTTCCCCTGCGGTTCCACCGGTGTTCCTCTTCGTGGTTGATACGTGCGTGATTGAGGAGGAGATTGGGTTCCTCAAATCGGCGTTGCTTCAAGCTGTGGAATTGTTGCCGGAGAATTCGCTCGTTGGGTTGATCACGTTTGGGACTTTCGTCAATGTGCATGAATTGGGGTTTGCGCAGGTTCCGAAAACGTACGTTTTTAAAGGGTCAAAGGATGTTTCGAAGGATCAGTTGCTTGAGCAGATGAGCTTCTTCGCCAAGAAGCCGAAGCCAAGCGTCGGGGTTGTCGCCGGCGCTCGGGACGGCCTCTCGACGGAGAGTATTTCGAGGTTCTTGGTGCCCGCTTCGGAGTGCGAGTTCACCCTCAATTCGGTAATTAATTAATTAATTAATTTTTAAAAAGGAAATTTTTGTTTATTGTGTTTGAAGGGAGAAAATTAGGATCCTCAATTCCAGGTTATGTTACTAAATAGAGATGCATTGCAAATGCAAAATTAACAAATCAATTTAAATGCATTGGCAACATAGAACACTAATCAAATTATCTTATATTCATGATTTTTGAAGTAGTGGATGGGATATTCAGAATTAAACTAAAATATAATAGTAATCCCGAAATTGGTCCCTTACAAATGCATGCATCGTTGGACATATATGTTCATGAGATATGAGAATCTCTGGCATAACCTCTGTCAGTTAAAAATATCTGTTGAATTCGTCTTCTTTAGGACAAGTTAGGTTCTAAGAAATGTTTTCAGTTGGATATGTTAGAGAATAAGAACAACTAATATTACTCATATTCTTAATTCACTTGGCATTTTCATTTATGATGAAAGAACTTGTCCTGTGAACTTCGTCAGCGACCAACTTCGGATTTTACTTTATAAATAATGATCGATGATAGATTCTATGATGACAAAATTTGTTTTCTCTCATGACTTGATGCTGACACTGTTATGCTAATGAATAATGTTGAGAGGATTCTGACTGGTGTTATTTATTTATTTGTTTTTGTGCATGGTTTGGCTGGCAGGTTCTAGAAGAGATGCAGAAGGATCCTTGGCCGGTGCCAGCGGATCAGCGGGCGACTAGGTGCACCAGCACTGCATTGAGTATTGCAGCCAGTTTGCTGGGGGCATGTGTTCCTGGTTCGGCTGCGAGAATTATGGCATTTATTGGTGGGCCGGCAACCGAAGGACCTGCTCCTGTAAGACATGCTATTATCATACCCTTTAATAATTTGTTCTCAGTCTCACTAATGTACATACATAGTTACTTACCTTGCCTGTATATGCTGTTCAATGCACTTGCATATCTATGAATAGTCTAGTTCTGTAATTAAGAGCATTGCTTCTGAGTATGAAATAGGTTACTGCCAATCAATGATGACTGATGTGACAATAAGTTATTGCCTATTTTGTTTATATAGAAATTTTTTATTAAATATTGACTAAAAAGCTTGGCAGAAAGTGAGGCACGTCATTTGTATGAAGTATTTTTGCCAAGCTACTCGTGCAAAAGGGCATTCTTTGTTAATTAATAATAATAATAATTATTGTTGACTTATTATTTTCTAGGATATCGAATCCAAGTGAGAAAAAGCTTGATTGTTGTTGTTTTTATGTTATTATTTTCTCTGGTCAAAATATGAAGCTATAGTTCTAGTGAAAATGGAACACAAATAGAGGACATAGGTCAATGGATCTTTTGGAGAGAAGAGAGACATCGTTAGATTGTTAGAACTTTCGTTTTGGGTTACATTGGAGTGGAGAAAGCACTTAGTTTGTGGGGAAAGGTGGCCTGGTGAAGTATTGAACCTATGAGTCTATGACATTAATATAACGTCCAAGTCTTCAAAGCTTGTACTAATCCCAATTTAGCCACAAAATGTTGTGGGTACTTTGTGGAGATTTGCCATATGCAAGTTTCACTTTCTCATTCATATTTTTTATTTATATTTACTGGTGTTAAATCTAGTTCATGATCAAAAGGACATTCATGTATGCTGTATTTACTTGCAATTTTTGACTGGTAAATTGGTGATGATAGTTCAGGCGATCTGAACATCTAAAGCTTCATCTTTTCTTTTCCATATTCAGAGATTAGAGTATCAAGCATTTTGTAATCTTAATAAAATAGTGTCATTAATATTAGCATATCAATTCTCAAGAACTTAGAAAGCTGAAATAATTTTAATATTGTTAAATAATGAATAGTATTTTAGAAAAATAAAAAAATTAAAGCAAATATTTACAATAATAAAAGAAGTACTTTATATAATAGGTAGCTTAGAAAATTTATGTACATATTTTATTAATTAATAAAGTCGATTGTAGTAAAATATTTGTTTTGAAAATTGAGTGTAGGATTGTGTAATAAAAATATCTCTAAGGGGTTTATTTATCATTGAGTCATTGAGAGATCAAATATTGATTGTTTTTTCTTTTGTTTTTGCTCTTGTATAGAGGATCTCTTTTCCTCCTATTTTCTTGTATCTTTCTTCTCTTCATCTCAATAAAATTTTTCATATATATATATATAGAAAAAAGACTATCTCCAGTGGGGAGTGTAATTATCCCATAATATAAGCATTAACTATGTCAACTAAGGGCGCATTTAGTTATTACTTCTCAAAAAGTTATTTTAGTTCTTTACTTCTTTTTGAGAAGTTAGAATATCTACTTTCTCAAGAAGCACTTTACATAATATTTAAAATAAACATTTTTATTATTGTATATCTAAATAGAGAATAACTTGTCCTTAATTTACTTTTATATAAGAACTTCAATAATTATTTACCTAAACGGGTTCTAACATTTGCTTTCATAAGACTTGCAACATTACAATTTTAGGTTGGATATCTTTTACTTCTCTTGATATCAAGGGCAAGAATGATTTCCTTCTCATTTTATTGGTTTATTACTTTCAGCTGATTCTCTCTTATGTACTATTGTAGATTGTGTCCAAACAGCTTTCTGAACCAATTCGTTCCCACAAGGATTTGGATAAAGATTCTGTCCCACATTACCATAAATGTGTGAAGTTCTATGATGGACTTTCAAAACAGCTGGTACATCAAGGTCATGTACTAGATCTCTTTGCTTGTGCTCTTGATCAGGTAATGCTTTCCTTTTCTGGTTTGTACACAGCATTCTGCTTGTTTATAAGTTGACAAACTTGTCACTGTTTTCTTTCCCGTCTTCTCTTGGAAAACTGTTCACTGGTTAATTTTTCAAGCATAATGATATTTGAATTCAGCCCAACTTCTAATTATACTAAGGAAAGTATTTGCCATAGTGATTTAAATTTCATTCACTTGTTCCCAGTATACAATTTCTTTACTCTCTTCGGTGCATGCTGAAATTTCTTTTGTATGTACTGTCTTGTCTTCATGCATAAACCCCCCTGGATTTCTATTCAATGTTAGCAGCTACGTTAAGCTCCTTATGCCCAGAACTGGACAGTCAGATTACAAAGTTTGTTGGATTAGACATCTAGTGGTCCAATATTAATTGTTAGATTGAGTTTGATACCATCTTAAGATTGCAAGCCTAATTCAACCTCAGAAGTTAGCTCAAGGCTATCTTGGCCATGTCCATATTGTGGAACTTAACTATTATCTTAACTCTTATGGCAATCCAGCCTGCGACACAATTGCCTCCTGCCATAACTACAATGTGCTAATTTATAACTTCTGTAGTCCAGAATCCATGCTTTATAGTGATAATTTTGTCAAGTTTTCTACCTGTTTTCATTACTGTTGTCTGTTGGAAGTTTTGTTATGCTAAGCTTAATAGTTTTTAGGTATTTGCACTCTATAAGCTGATGAGGTTATGAGGCTATTCTCAATTGCTTTAGGTGTCCATAAATGTAGATTTTTTTAATCTTTGTATAAATTTCAATTTTGGAAATAATACTTTTCTGCTTTCTATTTTGTCTACAGGTTGGTATTGCTGAACTTAAAACTGCTGTTGAAAGGACTGGGGGCCTTGTTGTACTTGCTGAAAGTTTCGGTCATTCAGTGTTCAAGGATTCACTTAGGCGTATTTTCCAATCGTCTGATTATGATCTCGGTCTATCATCAAAGTAAGTATTAAAAGACTTCTGAGGTTTTAAATTTTTATATGGTATATGGATCTTCCCAAGCACTTGCATTTGCTTCCTGAGCTATGCTTTATCGACCAAATTTTCTTTAGTTTGTTTTTATTTTGTATAGAGGATCTCCTGTCCTTTTATCTTCTTGTAAATGTCTCTTCATCTCAGGATAATTTGTCTTTTATCCCCCCAAAAAAATATAAAAATGGGAAAGAAATGGAGGGTTCATGTTGTAATTATTTAATTTTACCCTTTCATTATATAACTAAACAAAAATACAAATGAGATGCAAAAGTGCCACTTTAATATTTTAAAAGGATAAAAGTCTGTAACTTTATATTTTGACTACCCTATTTTATCATAAAAAAATATATCGACCACCCTAAAACCCGCTTCCCTAGTTTTGTAGGAACTTTAAAATATAACTAATAGATTACTTGGGAGGGTTTATAAAATCTCATCAATTGCTGCTATGATTTTCACAAAACTCCCATACAAGGGAAAGCTATATATCGGACCTTTCCCCCTTCCCCTCCTGAACCTAACTCAGAAACATACTCTAAGTAAGCAATCAAAGTATGAAAGGAGTTGCTCGATAGCTTTTGCCTACACCTGATTGAAGCTTAATCCCAGAACCAAGAGCATATCCTGTGGCTTGAATCAAGCTAAAATACCAGAAAGGCCCTCTGGATAGTGGATACCAACCAGTTGCCAGCAATACGATCCTGTGGCTGCCGATTCAGCTCCTTTCTTGTTCATAAATATAGAATAAATATAGAAAGAACCAGGCTTTGTTGCCATGTTGCTGTTGGATAATAGAGAGACATGCTACTGTCAACTTAGCTCTATAACATTCATGTTAGGATCTAACATATATTGAAGTCTCTTAATTAATGTAGATGACGCTAATCATCAATTTTCCTATTCTAACTTGTGTTTGCAGTGGAATATTTGAGATAAACTGCTCTAAGGACTTGAAAGTTCAAGGTATCATTGGCCCTTGTGCATCTCTTGAAAAGGTATATCTAAAAGCTTTCTGCTCTCTTTTCTGCTGTTGCTTATATTAATTAATGCTGGAAAGTGCTTACCCTCCCCCCCTATCTGCTGCAGAAAGGCCCATTGTGCTCAGATACCGTTATTGGTCAAGGGGGTACTAGTGCATGGAAGATGTGTGGCCTCGACAAATCAACATCATTGTGTCTGTTTTTTGATGTTGTAAGGAAGGAAAGTCCTGATGCTACAGTGCAGTCCACAAACAATCAGTTCTACTTTCAATTCTTGACTTAGTATGAAAACCATCCTAGTTCACATATAAATAATCCTGTCGCCTGTTATGGTAGTGTAGATGAAATATATCTCACTCATTACAGATATTTTGCTTCAGTTATCAGAGTAACAGTGGGGAAATGAGATTTCGGGTTACAACTCTTTCACGTAGATGGGTTGCTGGACCAGGAAGTACACAGGCAAGTTTGCATCTACTACACTTCGATTCATTATATTTTATTCGTTTTATCTTGATTCATCACTAGCTACAAAGCTTATGCTATTACTACTAAGAAGCATATAAATGTTTTTATATCTAATAAGCATTAGAGAAAAGAAAAGAAAACTTTTAATCCCACAACAAATTCATAGGTAAGGAAACACCCGTGAAGATGGGGCATTCCCTTCAAACCACAAAATTCCATAAACAGAAAATTGGCACGAGTTTTTATTTTCCTTCTTCATATCAAATGCAAACACTAGGGAACAAATGTATAGAAACTGATCTAATTAACAACGTCAGCAGAAATGCCAAAAAGAAAACAAGTGGTAAACAATTGCTCTCATTGATTCATGAGTAAGTAATCATCATATATCTGATCATTCAACTCACCTTGATGGGATAATTGTTGTGTTATCTATGAATGAAATCTCTGATACAAGCTTTATGTATTTAACTAACTTTAACTGTCGTAACCAGAGTCATAACTAATTCTTTTGCCCTCCAACTCTCCAGCTGACTGACTGTTCTGCTACTTACAATGAACTAATAGCACACAAGGCCTAAACTAACACTCAAAGTACTTTCTTTCCAGATCCGTTGTTGCATCTTCTTGACTGAGAAGATAGCTTTTGTCCAGCTTCATTGATTGTTGAGATATTATATATCATTTTGTATATATTGTATTGATATTTGTACCATACTTTAGGATAGAAATCACAAGGCAATAATTACTATTTAGCAGCGTTGTTAAATAGCCGCTATAGTGCTATAGCCTATAGGGTAGCACTTTTGAACTAAACTGCCATGGATATTGCATAGCATTGCGGAATTCAAATCCAATAACGGCTATAGCGGCTGCTATTGGCCATCTCGGTGTCGTGGTCAATTGCGGAAATAGCGGCCTAACTTCTCTTATTGAAATAAAGGGAAGTTTGGTATTTTTCATTTTATTAAAAACCCTAATTTATTTATTTAAAAGTACCCACTCTCCCACTCAAAATAACCATTTGTTCCCATTATCCTCACTGTTCACATACTGCCTCTACCTCCCCCGCTTCTTCGTTCTGCCTTCTACCCTTTCTCTCTGCTTCTGTGACTGATGGCTCCACCAATCAGCGATGTGGAGACTGCACTCTAGTCTCCACTTCTGCATACTTGAGCTTTGACATTTTGCTTTTGATTTTTATTAAGCTATGATTTCAAATTGACTATCATTCGATATTTTTTGCTTGATTTTGGTTATATATTTGTTGAATTTAATTTCTTAGAAATCGTGAATATGTCTCTAATTTTGTTGTTCTTGACTTATGTTAGTAGATTTTATCAATATTTATTATAAATATTACATACATACATATATATATATATATATATATAGGCTGTTATGCTTTCCACTATAGGCCGCAACGCTATCCGCTATATTTTCATAGCAGATTTTTTGCTCACCGCTATAAGCCGTGATCCACTATTAATAGAACTACTATTTATTGGTAATAACTGTCTATATGCCTATATATTTGACTATTTGTAAACATTCTCAAGGTTTGCAAAGTTGAGATGGCTGATGGTCTGCTGGATGTGTATGTCACATAAGTGTTTACATTATTATTTCTATGACACATCAACTCAATGTAAGCATTGATTGTCATTTAGGCTTTTGGCTTTTATATATGACAATCAGTGCTTACGGTGATTTGATGTTTCATTTGATGATTTATCAAGTAATTTGAGCACTTCATTTGCTTTCTTGTTGACTTGGTGTTATAAATTTTCAAGAGATCGTTTGTTTGTTATTTTCTGGATTTCAGTGTTTCTATAGCTTTTGTGTGTAAAATGTTGTAGGACTTGATTGCTGGATTTGACCAAGAAGCAGCTGCTATTGTCATGGCACGCCAAGTCTCTTTCAAAATGGAAACAGAGGTGAATGCTCGATTTTTTCTGCACTTTTTGCAGTTGTATTTTAGAGAAACCTACCAACCTGCTCCATTTAAATACATGTATTTATATGTTTTATATCGTTTCTAGCCGGATAAGTTCAACCTTTCTCACCTGTGGAACATAGCGCTGGGTCCAATAAGATGGACCAGAGACATAAAATACGCGTAGTGTCATTAAAAGTTCTATACTTCTATTGCTATGCTGTTGGTTATATCTCCAAGCTTGTCTCACATAATCTAACTGCAGCTTGCCATGTTGTGTTTGATTTTGATACATTAGCAAGCAAATCATCACTTATGAGGACCAAAGAATGAGGCCCCATCAAGGGTTTTACCTCAAGCCTCCTTCATTTACAAGCATAGACCATAGATTTGTTGGATTAGTTTTCTTTTCTGATGGGTTTTAGTTTTGTAGATTGATTGCTCATCAGAGCTTGAAACTGGTTGAGAGAATAAGAAAAAGAATAGGATGAAAAGTGACATGGCATTCCCATTTTCCCCCATTTCGTATAAAAGGCATGAAGGACTGTACTGAGTGTAAACCAATTATGCTTTTGTAAAACATTAATGAAAAATGAATTAAATGTCCTAGAATTCTTTGCCACCTGATATATATGATACTTACGTAGTTGTGAGAACTGAAAACCTACTTATGGCTTGCCCACCAATTAGTTTGACGTGATTTTCCTTATTGCTTGTGTAAATGTTACTATTGTGTCATTGTTTAACATTGTGCCATTTCGCAATTAGGCTGAATTTGATCCTATCAGATGGTTGGATAAGGCATTGATAAACTTATGTTCCCGGTTTGGAGAATATCAGAAAGAAGCTCCATCTTCTTTCAGTTTGTCTCCCAGGTTGTCAATATTTCCACAATTTATGTTTCATTTGCGACGCTCTCAATTTGTTCAGGTATGCAATTTTTATTTTCAAATATTTAAATCTTTTGCATTGCTGATGTGTGCCACAGTTTTAGTTTTCAGTTAAATGGTGTTTACTTTCTGAACTCATTTATTGCAGGTCTTTAACAATAGCCCAGATGAGACTGCATACTTTAGAATGATACTGAACCGCGAAAATGTTGCTAATTCTGTCGTCATGGTTCAGCCTTCATTGATTTCTTATTCATTCCATTCCACTCCTGAACCAGCTCTTCTTGATGTGGCGGCCATTGCGGCTGATAGGATCCTGCTTTTGGATTCATTTTTCACAGTTGTTATTTTTCATGGTTCAACCATTGCACAATGGCGAAAGGCTGGATATCATAATGAACCAGAACACCAGGTATTCTTTTGGACATGTTACTGCTAATTGGGGAACATAGGAATTCTACTTGGTTTTGTTCTATACTGTGAAAGAATATTAGTATCCAACTGATGCAAACAATTTTAGTATAACTTAAATGTTTGGGACATTACATATTCACATAAGCAATGTTTGTTTCTGTAATGCCCCGAAAGTGCATTATCCCGGCCGGGTAAGGCAAATTCTAGATGTGGCCCTAATTGCTAATGAGCTGGTGGAGGATGTTATATTGCAGAGAATAAATAGGATCTTGCCTTTAATCAGACTTAAAAGTGAATCATTAATGCTCTTAACCTTCACATTGTAATGCCAATTGAATTCTCGTAATTTGAGTCACGAAATTTTGCAGGCATTCGCTCAGTTGCTACGAGTTCCTCACGATGATGCAGATTCGATAATGAAGGAAAGATTTCCTGTACCTCGCCTTGTCATTTGTGATCAGCATGGTTCCCAGGTTACCCTCCATTTTTTCTTTCGTTTGAACTTGTTCTAGCACAATTTGCCACGATGTAGTAGTGTTTGATTTACTCTCCAGTTGTTTATTGTTAGGATAATGCTATATGGACTCTCCAAATGAGTGTCCCATATGGACAACAAAAAACAATTTGGTATCAAGGATCATTATTTTAGTATCACGATATTATTATTTGGCATCAAAATATGGATATCCACATGGAATACTCATATGGAGAGTCAATATATCATTTTCCTTATTGTTATGTCTATTTTTGTTTTTTGGTGAATGTTATGTCTATTTTTATTGCCTTGTTTATGCCTTTGCTACTAAACAATAGTAAAACTAAAACCATAGGTAGTATCTGCTTATGTTTCTTTCATTATAAACACCAAATTTCCTAAATCTAACTCTTGAATTATATGATATTATCTTAATGATTAAACATGTCCAGTTTTTAAAAGAATCATATATTGATGTATAATCTAATATTAATAATCAGCATTGTTTTTTCTGATATGTTAAACATTTTGCAGGCTCGATTTCTACTAGCAAAGTTGAATCCTTCAGCTACTTATAACACTGAAGCTGCTCTTCCTGGAGGGGATATTATCTTCACGGATGATGTTAGCTTTGAGGTCTTTTTGGATCATTTACAGAGATTAGTAGTTCAATAATAAAAAAAAAAAAACAGCAACTATATATATATATATTATGTCAGTAGTGAAAACTGTTATATAAAATTTTCCTTGTTTTTGCTTGTACATTAACTTCCTTTTTAGTATGCTATTATAATATAATTTTCAATTTAGTGCTAAATCATGTAATTATTTGAAATTTTGAACTCTCCAATCAGTGAATTTAATAATTCTATTGAATTTGGTAAAAAAATATAAGAGAACTTAAATGATGCCGATAGTGGACCAAAATCAGAATTTATGTGAAGTTAGTGGATTAAAATGATATTTAAGCCTTTACATATAGTAGAAATTGAAGGCTATATATTTTAAAATGTGAGACTTCACTATTTTTTTAATACACTATAAAATAAAGATGATAGGGTTTAAAATATTGAATCACATGAATTTGTTACATACAGTAGAAATTGAAGACTATATACTTTATGTGAAATATCACTATTTTTTTGTTGTAATATAAAATAAATGTTATTTTATAGTGTTTCTGGAAAAATTAGTTAAATCTCACATTTTAAAACTTATAGCATTCAATTTCTAATATATGTAAAAGAATTATAAAATTACATAATTTGAAGTCTATAATTTTTGTTTTAGTATTTATAGAAAAATTAGTGAAATCTCACTTTTTAAAACTTATAGTCTACAATTTCTATTATATATAAACAAATCATGAAATTACATAATTTGAAGTCTATAGCTTTGTTTTATGGTGTTGCTGGGAAAATTAGTGAAATCCTACCTTTTAAATCATTCAGCATTCAATTTTTACTATATGTTAAAAAATCATGAAATTACATAATTTGAAATCCATAGTCTTTGTTTTATTGTGTTTCTGGAAAGATTAGTAAAATCTCACATTCTAAAGCCTATATATAGCATTCAATTTCTACTATATGTAAAAAAATTATAAAATTATATAATTTAAAGTCTATAGTCTTTGTTTTATAGAGTTTCTAGAAAAATTAGTAAAATTTCATTTTTAAAGCCTATATATAGCCAACAATTTCTACTATATTCACAAAAATCATATAATTACATAATTTGAAGTCTATAGTCTTTGTTTTATACTATTTATAGAAAAATTACTGAAATCTCACATTATAAAACCTATTGCCTTCAATTTTTACAATATGTAAAAAAATCATAAAATTACATAATTTGTAGTCTATAGTCTTTGTTTTAAGGTGTTTCTAGAAAAATTCGTGAAATCTCACATTTTTAAGCCTATAGGCTTCAACTTTTATTATATGTCAACAAATCATAAAGTTACATAATTTGAACTTGTTTATAGTGTTTCTAGAAAAATTAGTTAAATGTCACTTTTTAAAGCCTATAGTCATCGATTTCTACTATACGTAAAAAAATCATAAAATTACATCATTTGAAGTCTATAGTCTTTATTTTATAGTGTTTCTAGAAAAATTCGTGAAATCTTACATTTTAAAGTCTATAGCCTTCAATTTATACTATATGTAAAAAATCACAAAATTACATAATTTTAAGTCTATAGACTTAATTTTATAGTGTTTCTAGAAAAATTAATAAAACCTTACTTTTTAAAGTCTATAACCTTCAATTTCTACTATATGTAAAAAATCAGGAAATTACATAATTTAGAGTCTACAGTGTTTGTTTTATGGTGATTCTAGAAAAATTAGTGAAATCTCACATTTTAAAGCCTATAGCCTTCAATTTCAACAATCTGTAAAAAAATCATGAAATTACATAATTTAAAGGCTATAGCCTTTGTTTTATGTTGTATCTAGAAAAATTAGTAAAATCTCACATTTTAAAGCGTATAACCTACAATTTCTACTATATGTAAAAAATTTAGGAAATTACATAATTTATAGTCTATAGCCTTTGTTTCATTATGTTTCTAGGAAAATTAGTGAATTCTCACATTTTAAAGTCTATAGCATTCAATTTATACTATATGTAAAAAAATCATGAAATTACATAAATTGAAGTCTATAGCCTTTGTTTTATGGTGTTTCTGGGAAAATTAGTGAAATATCACATTTTAAAACCTATAGGCTTCAATTTCTATTATATGTAAAAAAAATTAGAAAATTACATAATTTGAAGTCTATATATAGCCATTGTTTCATAATGCTTCTAGAAAAATTAGTGAAATCTCACATTTTAAAGCTTACAACCTTCAATTTCTACTATACGTAAAAAAAATTAGGAAATTACGTAATTTGTAATCTATAACCTTTCTTTTATAATGTTTCTGGGAAAATTTATGAAATCTCACATTTCAAAATTTATAGCCTTCAATTTCTACTATATGTAAAAAAATTAGGAAATTACATAATTTGTAGCCTATAACCTTTCTTTTATAATGTTTCTAGAAAAATTAGTGAAATCTCACATTTTTAAAGCCTCCTTCAATTTCTATAATAAGTAAAAAAATCAGGAAATTACATAATTTGAAGTCTATAGCCTTTGTTTTATAGTGTTTCTAGAAAAATTAGTGAAATCTCACATTTTAAAGCCTATTGCCTCATATTTCTACTATATGTTAAAAAATCATGAAATTACATAATTTAAAGTCTATAGTCTTTGTTTTATAGTTATTCTAGAAAAATGAGTGAAATCTCATATTTTAAAGCCTATATAGCCTTCAGTTTCTACTATATGTAAAATAAATCATAAAATTACATAATTTGAAGTCTATAGTCTTTGTTTTATAGTGTTTCTAGAAAAATTATTGAAATCTCACTTTTTAAAGTCTATAGCCTACAATTTCTACTATATGTAAACAAATCATGAAATTAGATAGTTTGTAGTCTATAGTCTTTGTTTTATAGGGTTTGTAGAAAAATTAGTGAAATCTCAGTTTTTAAAGCCTATATATAGCCTACAATTTCTACTATATTCACAAAAATCATATAATTACATAATTTGAAGTATATTGTCTTTGTTTTATAGTGTTTATAAAAAAATTACTGAAATCTCACATTTTAAAACCTATAGCCTTCAATATCTACAATATGTAGAAAAATAATAAAATTACATAATTTGTAGTCCATAGTCTTTGTTTTAAGGTGTTTTTAGAAAAAATCGTGATATCTCACATTTTAAAGCCTATAGCCTTCAATTTTTACTATATGTCAACAAATCATAAATTTACATAATTTTAAGTTTATAGTCTTTATTTTAGTGTTTCTAGAAAAATTAGTGAAATCTCACTTTTTAAATCCTATAGCCTTCAATTTCTACTACATGTAAAAAAATCATAAAATTACATAATTTGAAGTCTATAGTCTTTATTTTATAGTGTTTCTTGAAAAATTCGTGTAATCTCACATTTTAAAGCTAATAGCCTTCAATTTCTACTACGTGTACAAAAATCATAAAATTACATAATTTTAAGTCTATAGATTTAATTTTATAGTGTTTCTAGAAAAATTAGTGAAATCTCACTTTAAAAAAAAAAAAGCCTATAGCCTTCAATTTCTACTATATGTAAAAAAATAATGAAATTACATAAATTGAAGTTTATAGCCTTTGTTTTATGGTATTTCTAGGAAAATTAGTGAAATCGCACATTTTAAAGCTTATAACCTTTAATTTCTACTATACGTAAAAAAATTAGGAAATTACATATTTTATAGTCTATAACCTTTCTTTTATAATGTTTTAAGAAAAATTAGTGAAATCTCACATTTTTAAAGCCTATAGCCTTCGATTACTACAGTATATAAAAAAATCAGGAAATTACATAATTTGAAGTTTATAGCCTTTGTTTTATAGTGTTTCTAGAAAAATTAGTGAAATCTCACATTTTAAAGCCTATTGCCTTCAATTTCTCCTATATGTTAAAAAAATCATGAAATTACATAATTTAAAGTCTATAGTCTTTGTTTTTTAGTGTTTCTAGAAAAATTAGTGAAATCTCTCATTTTAAAGCCTATAGCCTTCAATTTCTACTATATGTAAAGAAATCATAAAATTACATAATTTGAAGTCTATAGTCTTTGTTTTATAGTATTTCTACAAAAATTAGTGAAATCTCACTTTTTAGAGTCTATAGCCTACAATTTCTACTATATGTAAACAAATCATGAAATTACATAATTTGTAGTCTATACTCTTTGTTTTATAGGGTTTCCAGAAAAATTTGTGAAATCTTAGTTTTTAAAGCCTATATATAGCCTACAATTTCTATTATATTCACAAAAATCATATAATTACATAATTTGAAGTCTTTAGTCTTTGTTTTATAGTGTTTATAAAAAAATTACTGAAATCTCACATTTTAAAACCTATATAGCCTTCAATTTCTACAATATGTAAAAAAAATCATAAAATTACATAATTTGTAGTCTATAGTTCTTGTTTTAAGGTGTTTATAGAAAAATTCGTGATATCTAACATTTTAAAGCCTATAGCTTTCAATTTTTACTATATGTCAACAAATCATAAATTTACATAATTTTAAGTCTATAGTCTTTATTTTATAGTGTTTCTAGAAAAATTAGTGAAATCTCACTTTTTAAAGCCTATAGCCTTTAATTTCTACTATATTTAAAAAAATTATAAAATTACATAATTTGAAGTCTATAGTCTTTATTTTATTGTATTTCTAGAAAAATTCGTGAAATCTCACATTTTAAAGCTAATAGCCTTCAATTTCTACTACATGTAAAAAAAATCATAAAATTACATAATTTTAATTCTATAGATTTAATTTTATAGTGTTTCTAGAAAAATTAGTGAAATCTCATTTTTTAAAGCCTATAACCTTCAATTTCTACTATATGTAAAAAAATCATAAAATTACATAATTTGAAGTTTATAGCCTTTGTTTTATGGTGTTTCTGGGAAAAATAGTGAAATCGCACATTTTAAACCTTATAGTCTTCAATTTCTACTATATGTAAAAAATTCAGGAAATTATATAATTTATAGTCTATAGCTTTTGTTTCATGGTATTTCTAGGAAAATGAGTGAAATCTCACGTTCTAAAGTCTATAGCCTTCAATTTCTACTATATGTAAAAAAAATCATGAAATTACATAATTTGAAGTCTGTAGCCTTTGTTTTATGGTGTTTCAGAGAAAATTAGTGAAATCTCACATTTTAAAGCCTATAGTCATTAATTTTTACTATATGTAAAAAAATCAGGAAATTACATAATTTGAAGTCTAGCCTTTGTTTTATAATATTTCTAGAAAAATTAGTAAAATCTCATATTTTTAAAGCCTATATAACCTTCCATTTTTGTTATATGTTAAAAAATTAGGAAATTATTGTTCTGTATGCAACATCACTATTAATACTTCCTTCCATGCATGTCATGTTGCCCCCATGTAATTATTCAAAAGCATTGTCTTTGAATTATATATGATCAACATAAGAGGATCTTTATCACCCAAAGAATGAAAGACCTCTTTTGGATTTTTTTTAAATAAAAAATAAAAAATTAAGACAAAAAATGTGCATTATGATTTAAACATAAAACTATATTTATACATTATGTATTATATGTGGTTGGCTTTCACATATTGAAAACTTTAAAGGTGCGTCTGTTTAAATTGAATACTTTATAAATTCTTTCTCCTAGAAGCTAATTTCTTCAGTATTTGAGAAAAGCATTAAAGTAAAATGACTATATTGTAAAAAAAATATTTAATATTTGAGAAAAATATGCATTTTTTTTTTTCATTGGGATAGCATATATAAAACATTAGGTATTTCCTGTTAGAGTTGTTGGGATAGCTCAACCATTGATCCACCAAATCAAAATTAATTAATTAATTAACTATTAGTCATTCCTTTCTTCAACAATCAAACTACCCAACAATGAAATTCTTTTATAAATCCCAAATTTTTTCATCTCAACATTACATTATTGTATGTAACAAAATATTCACACATACATGATTAGGAATTAGAATTATTAAGATGGAAAAGGGAGGACCATCACCATTAATGCCTTCTATATTGCTACTAGGATTGGGATTGGTAATTTATTGGTCAAGTTTTATGTCAATTTTAGACATGTCATTAACATTATTTCAATCAGTATCTGAAGCTGAAGAGAGAGGTTTCATAGCTCTAATGCTTGTGGTTCTTGTTCTTTTAGTGTATGTGCTTATTCACATGCCTTTGTTTCCTTTTATTGGCAAGTCATCATCATCTTCATCTTATGGTAGAAACAATCAAGTTAGCATCTCAAGCCATGATTATGATGGATATGAATTTGGTTTTGGAACATTGCTCTTAGTTTTACTCTTCATTCTTTTGTATAATATCATCTGATTTTAGACAACAAACAAAGGGTTGTCTCTATGCATCCAGTTAGAGCCTAGAGGATATAAATAGTGTTAGAAATAGTTTGAGTAATTTAGATATTTGTAAGTAGTTATTTACATTGATATGTCTATACAAGACTTTTTGTCTTTTAGTAATTTTTTATGCAAATAGTTTTAGAAAGATATATTACATATTATGTATCACATCTTTATAACATATATCACAATATGTATATATGTATGATATACATATTATATATAATTTGTAATATATACTATGCACACACTATATAATATATATTATGCATACTTTATTGATTGATCTATTTTTTTGTTTTTTTATTGTGCATATTCAAATGTTCAATTCAATTATATAAAAAACCTAATAGACTCTTCCTCAGAATTTTTTTAACATTTAGTGGGGTAGTTATGTTGATTTATGAAAAATAAAAAAAAACATTCACTATTCTCCTAATTAGAGCCAAAATTTGAACAGCTATAGCAATGCTCAGTTCAATTATATCAAAAAACTAATAGACTCTTCCTCAGAATTTTATCATTTAGAGGGGTAGTTATGTTGATTTATGAAGAAAAAAAAACATCACTATTCTAATTAGAGCCAAAATTTGAACAGCCATGGCCATCACCACTAATGTCACCACCCACACAAGTACAGTTTTCTACATGACAAGCAGGAAGAACAGCAAGCAACCAAGGGCTTGGGCTTGGGCTTTAACCAACTAAACCCCACAGAGCTAGGGCACAATGCAGTCCTCATCTTGCATCCACATATATTATTCACACCATCATGTTCTGCTGCTGCAAAGGCTCAAGCCTCCTTCAAAGTAATACATACATCAGTACCAAAAGGGCAACATTATATCCGAAAAAAGGAGGATTTGGCTCCTCTATGGCGAGCGAGGAAGCGAGGAGATAATCATCCAGATCATTTAATAGGACCAGTGGAAATTATTGATCTACGGTGACTAACTCCTCGCTTCCTCACTTTCTGGTGTAGTCTTTCCTTTAGAGGAGCCAAATCCATTAGGAAAACTCAAAAGTAATCAGCAATTTCCTCTTATTCAGCTAAATTTTTCAGCCAAAATTTCTAACCATTTTTGTTTCTATATATTCTCCTTAATAGCATTCCTGGTGCAATCTACAACTCAGAACAATAACCTAATAAACAAAACCACACATGTTCCCTGCATACAAGTCACAACAGGTCAATATAGGCTCATAAAAGATTTAAGTGGAACCAATCCATGAAAGATTAGAATTAATTAGTTCCCATACAATAGGCTAGGCACAATGATAAATGTCGTTATAAAGTTAGAGGCTAAAAATTTATACTTTATGTCTGTTAAAGATATCCATCAAATGGAAAACTTGTAAGAATGATATCACTGTTTTGGTACATTTTTGCTGAAATTTAAGCTATGATGATGACAACTATGGCTAATGTATCAACAACTGACTTATGTGATCTTCCATCACATCTGTTTCTCTTTTTGATAAAATACCTGAAAGACTCTCACATGTATAATCAGATAAACAAACACGGTATAATAGCAATAGCATCATAGACCATACGAGTACGACTCATGCACAAGTTAAACAGGACCTGGATTTACAGAAAGAAATAAAAAGCCGCACCATGGTTGTCAACCTTGATAGCTACAAATCAAGCAAGGATGAAGACAAAATTGAAGATGCAAGCCAGCCTAAATAAACCCATCTGCAAAATAGGGAATGAAGAGCGAGAGAATAAAGTTTAAAAAAAATAAAAAGGATGGAAAAACTTGTGCAAGTAAATAAAAATAAACATCAAGGAATTAAATAGCCAGAGTGGAAAAAGATATTAGAAGATAGAGTTCAATTCATGCAAATATACTGAATTGGGCTGGAATTACCATAATAACTAACACGCATACATGTACCACAACAAACGGGTAAGAGAAACAGATAATATGTGCAACTGACCCCAAAGTGGATGGGAAAAAAGACCAATTGAATCATTTTGTCTTCATGTAGACTAAAAACACATACACTTATAAGGTTGAAGAAATTTTTAAAAATATAGCTTGATGAGAGATCTTATGTAACCAATCAAGTATATTCCATACTTATAACCGAGAAAACGGTATCATATTTCATTTGATTCATTTATGAATGAAAGCAAAATTCACCCACAAAACATGAAAAACATGCACTAAATCAAATTCAGCCCAGGATAATTCATAATTGTTGTATGTCAAAAAGGAACAAAAAAGATCAAGAACAGCAATTATTAATAAGCTGGACTGACATCAATATCATTTATAAGTAATACTATGCTTATAGAAGGCTGTATCCACTAGAGTGGAAATTACTCATCAGCAGCAGAAGAGATGTAATGAAACATTAATAAATAGCACAATCTCATAACAACTTGAGTGAGACAAGCGAGAAATCCTGTGGGGTTTTTAGTCATTAAATGTGGAAGTAATAATAAGATGAAACACTAATTAATAGAAGGATTTTACAACAGACTGGAAGTGAATTTTTAATAAAAGGTGCAGGTAATAATATGCTTAAAAAGACCACGACGGTACCTTTAAACAACAGAGTATTTGCCTGGTTGAGATCCACCGGGAAGTTGCAAAGCCTGATTCGTAATGTCTTCCAACACACGCTTCAACTCCGCTTTAGCTCTTTTTACAGACTGCTCACTAGGACCCTCAATGAACAAGTAGAGCTTGCGATCCCCAGGTCCTGGGATTCTACCAGGTTGGAAATATTGTCCCCTGGTGGTAATAGCTGCTCCTGTCCACTCAGAAATTGGACCCAAAGTTTCCTTGTGTGTGACTTTCCAACGAGCATTTTGGGGGAAATCGTTTATTTCTAGTTCAGCTTCATAATGCTCAGGCATTGCCTCAGATTGTATCTTAGCTAAGTTATGCTGTAGGTTCATGGCGGCAATTGCTGCCCGAGCTGCCCCATCATTTGTAGTGAGGGGAAGCCCTGTACCAGGCAAGACGGTAGTAGTCTGGAGGCCAAGAACGGCTGGCAAAGAAACAGGAAGTCCACCATTAGAAATTAGCTGTGCAGCTGAGATGGGACTAGGTACTGCAGGTGCTGATGCTTTCGAGGCAGCAAGAATATGAGCAAGAGCAGGATGCTGTGAGATATCTCCTCCTGCCTTCCGAATACCTTCATCTTCATCTTCAGAATCTGATTTGTCTTCTTCAAACCCGTACTCCTTGGCTTGCGCTTTCTTTGCCGCTCTCCTCACCTCATCTTCTTCTTCATTAAATTTGAAGCCACTGCCACCATAACCAGTCCCGTGCGCCTGCTCAAGCCCTTGGTTCACTTTTGCCATAAAGCCATCGGCAAGAGCTTTCAAATCATTAGGAACAACTTGCTCAGATAGCTCCAATGCTTTCGCCAGATCTGGTGCATATCTTGCTTCTTCCTCCGAAATAAAAGTAATAGCACAGCCCTTTCGTCCAGCTCGGCCAGTTCGGCCAACACGATGTACATAATCTTCATAGTGGTTAGGAACATCAAAATTGATCACCAACTCAAGCTCCTTGACATCTAATCCCCTGGCAGCAATACTTGTCGCAATTAGTAAATTGCAGACATTGCTTTTGAAATCAGCAATTGTGGATTCACGGTCCGTCTGGTCCTTGGCTCCATGAAGAGAGAGGCAAGGATAACCATGTCTGAGCATATCCTTGAACAAAGCATCACATTTCTCCTGTGAGTGGACAAATATCAGAATCTTTCCCTTCTCGTACCATTCTCCCAATATCTCTAAGAGCCTCAAGAACCTCTCATTCTCCGGTCTCACCTCAACCAGCTGTGTTATGTCCTTGTTCACAACACTCCTGCCACCAACTTGTATTTCAACAGGTTTATTCAGAACCTTACGAGCCAGAATTTCAACCTGACGAGGGAACGTGGCAGAAAAGAGAACAGTTTGACGATCGGGCCGAATATTCTGAACGATTCTTGTAATTTGGGGTTCAAATCCCATGTCAAACATTCTATCAGCCTCATCCATGACCAGGTAAGTAACTCTGCGCAGGTTAGTTATTTTGCCACTACTGGTGCACAGTATGTCAATCATCCTACCCGGAGTACAAACTACTATCTCAGCACCACGTTTCAACTCACTAATTTGCTGAGCAACACCAGAACCTCCGTAGACTGGTACACACCTGAGACCCACTACCCTTCCAAACTTCTTAATATCACTGTAAATCTGTTGCACAAGCTCCCTTGTAGGGGCCATAATAAGCCCAATAGGTCCATCTCCTGCAGCAACTGGTGGCTGATCTTTGATGTGCCTCAACATAGGAAGAACAAAAGCAAGTGTTTTGCCAGATCCAGTTTTTGCAATGCCTATGCAGTCTCGACCACTCATTATTACAGGTAGTGCCTGAGCTTGAATAGGCATCGGCTTTTCAAAGTTAAGCTTTCTTATTGTCTCTAAAATCTTGCTAGTGAGTCCAGTCTGATGCCACGTTTTCACAGGCTTTGGAACATCCTTCCCATGTATCTTCAACTCCAATTCCTTCCTGTAGGCAGCAACTTCTTCAGGTGTCATTCTCGTGATCTCCTTCACTTCAATATAAAAATTCTTCTTGAAAGGCTGATAATCAATTTTCGAATGGTCAACTATAGAAAGTTTCTCAGCTTTCGTCTTCTTCACTCTTTTCATGAACTCATCATCATCTTCATCTAGGTCATCTCCCTCGACTTCAAGCTCTGCATAATCGGAATCAGACTCTTCCCCCTGAATTATTCTTCCAATAGATTTATTATTGGAACCTTTCCTCTGCTGTCCACCACGACTTTGTTCGTCCCCTCTATCCTTGTGTTTCTTGTCATCAGTTTTCTCTGCTACTGAAGAAGAAACAGCATTGTTCAGCTTTTCAACTTCAGGTAAAACCATAGAATTCATGAAAGCATCCAATGGATCAATCTCATCATCTGCATCACCGGCATTTCCATTTTCTAAACCTGATGCAGCTGCTGTTCCATTATCACCGTCCTCCACCATTGAATCCCCGGGTCCCTTATCACCACTTTTATCATCTCCATCTACATCCATAGCCATATCCAGCTTCCCTGTACCAGGTCCTTCTTCATCATCAGATTCTCCTTCAAGTGTCCATGCCTTTCCCAACTTCGGCTCCTCAACAACACTTGCTTCACCTTGTTTCTCTCTTTCAGCTTCCTCCTTCTTCCTCCTCAGCTCTTGCCACTCCTGAACCCTCCTCCTTCTCTTTTCCATCTCTTCATCCAACCTCTTATTCTCTTCCTCTATCTCCTCTTCATATGTAGGTTGTTTCCTCTCTTTATCCGAGTCATCTTCAACATTCTTTCTTCTCGGGCTCGCTTCATTATCCTCTGTTTGCCTATTTGACTTCCCGGAACTCCTCTCCCTGTCTCTGTCCCTGCCCTTGTAATCATCATCATCTTTCCTGTGCCTCTTTCGATCCCTCTCCCTCTCCCTCGAATCATCGTCATCACTATACTCACGATCAACTTCCCTCCGCTTTTCCTTCTCCCTGTCACGTGTTCTCCTCCCTCTTTCTCTCTCAGATTCCTTCTCTCGCTCGCGCTCCCTCCTATCCTTATCCTTTTCCCTCTCTCTCTCTCTCCTTTCTCTTTCTCTATCTCTTTCCCTTTCTTTTTCCCTTTCCCTTTCTTTCTCCCTGGCCCTCTCTCTCCTTTCCCTTTCCTTTTCCTTTTCCTTTTCTCTGTCCTTATCTTCCCTTTCTCTTTCTTTTTCTCTTTTCTTCTCTCGCAACCTTCTTTCTTCCTTCTCCTTCTCCTTCTCTTTATCTTTACTTTTGCGCTTCTCTTTCTCCTTCTCCCTCTCCCTTTCTCTATCATACCTGTCATCAGAATCACTACTGTACTCCCTATCATGACGCCGCCCATCGCGGTCCCTCTTCTCCCTATCCCTATCACTATCACGGCTCTTCCGAGTCGACATTGGAAGTACCGGAACAAATGTCTAGATATGATGATTAATCTCAGCAGAACTAACTAACCAGTCAAAAGAAGCATGCACATGAGAACACAACAGAGCAGCTTGTGATATATAATAATATCCTGGTAAAAAAAAGACGAAAGTTAGGTTGTAATGTTTAATGATTCATTACATAGAAACTTAATATACTCCAGTTCTTCTAAAAAATATTAAACAAATCACAAGAACAATAACAGCAACAAGTGCCGAAAAAACAAATAAGTTCGCAATTGCCATCAATAGAACCCACGTAACGATCCATTAAAATAAAAAATATCAAGACGATTTGATTTTACCCTAAAGTCGATAGGTTTCGGCGTCTTTTGATTCAGTGCTTCACGAACCTAGATATGAGACATTTAGAGAGCAATAACCTTTGTCCAATAAGAATGTCTATTCTTGCCGAAGCTACTGTTTCTTCGGACCCTGTCCTGCCACCTGACTCCGCCGCCGCTGCTCCGTCACCGTCGATGGCGGTGCGATGTGGATGCGAGAAAATCAGAGAAACGGTGAGAGAGAGAGCGCTTAGGGTTCCGACTTCAAAACAGAAATTGGGGATTTGGTTGTATTTTGGGGGGTTTGGAAGGTGGTTGTGGCCCTCGTGGGGCACTTACACTCTCAGTAATCAGAACACTACAATGGGCCCAAAAAGGAATAATAGCCCACGAGCCCATAGACTATTTTTGGTGCGTAGGCCCACTAGTGTCTTACAAAAAGAGTATTAAGACGTTGTGTACATTTCTTCTGATTGACTCATAAGATGAGATACTAATATGTGAAAGGTATATCACATACAGTAGATCTTTGGATTATTTAAGCATAATCTCTCTGAATTTGACTTTTGGTACGGTATGTACGTAGAAAACTTTGTACCTAACTCCTTATCAATTAAAATATGATTTGTATCGGGTTAGAAATTAATCGTCAGTTGTCAAACGGATACTCGAAGAGGAACCCGTAAAAAAAATATTTGCACACTAATATTTAAAATAGTGACACATTAGTATCTATTGCTTTATTGAAAACACGCCTCAATATCTTATGAATACATGTTTATCTATACTATTATATAAAGAGAATTCAAAAAATAATTATCTTTTTCATGTCCATATTTATTTAGATAGTTATTTTTAAATTCTAAAAATAATTATATAAATAAATAAAATAACCATCTCTAAACACAAATCATTCTAATTCTTTCCTTTTTTATCTTTTCAGACCTTTCACGTTATTTTTAACTATTTATTAAATTTTTATTTATATTTATTTAATATGAATCAACAGAAAAAATAAAAAAAAATAGTTTGACAAATATGAAGTACCCGACAAAATGTTAGCCAAAAATAAAAATTATCTCATGAATATAATTTTTCATATATAATAGCATGTATGAGAAAAAAAAAATGTTGTTAGGAGGGGTCATCTAGAGTATGTAATTGATTTGTCCAAAATAAAAGTGTTAAATAAAAAAAAAAGTTGTTGGATGAGTAAGAACTAAGAAGTAAATATATCCTTACACGAACAAAGAATACAAAGATTACATGAAAGATGAAAATAGATAATAAAAATGTTAATTTTTATTCTTTTTTTTTTTCCCAGTATATCCACCGGAGCGGTTCCGATGACTAATCCATCGCCGGCTTGTGCGTGCACCTCAAGGGTAGGACGGCTGACCAAGGTCTTCTCTGCATACACACCGCCCCGGGATTGAACCCAAGACTAGATACTTAAGCAACCCAAGCCACTACCACTTGTGTTAGGCCCTTGGTTAATTTTTAATTCTAAAACATTGTATCTCTAGTTGAGAATGACTTTTCCGTCGCGGATCTGGGCTCCATTAAATCTTTCTTCTTCTTTTTTTGTTTCATTAGTTAACTTATTTAGACCAGGCCCGGGCTTTGTGAACTAAACGGGCTTAACCGAGGCCCAACATTGACCACACATTTCACACACAACCCATGACTTTGTCCTTCTTCCCTGCTCTTTCCTCTCTCTGTGTGCCCTTCTCTCACGCTCCCCTCTCTATTGCTACACGCTAACAAGTAAGTATTTGCTCGATCCTCGATTCAATTCTCTCTCTTTTTCTTTTCCACAATTTCTCTTCACATTTCCCTCCTCACTTTTTATTTTCAATATGTTAAAAAAATAAATAAATTAAGAGTTTTTTTTTTGTTGGAAAATTCAATTATGTGGAAAATTGAGTAAATTCTCGAGGAAATTCAAGTTCTGTCAAATGGGTGTTGCTTATTTTCTCAATGTGGGTTTAAACGGTGTTCATTAGTTAGGGCATTTTTATTTTTGGTGTCATGTGTAATGGGGAATGGCTTGTTTGTTCAACAATCAAGGACTTCCTTGTTTCATGTTAAATATAATATGGGTTCAATTTAATTGGGAAAATTTGTTAGCATTGAAACTTATTAAATTTATGTTTTCAATTTCATGTTCTTAGCATTGAAGCTGATTTTATTCATAAACTGGCTTATTTTTATTGCGATGAATTTTAGAGGGTGAAAGTGCAGAAGTTTAATTATTGATGAGAAAGCCATTGATACAAATAATGGTTGAACAAATGGCTTTCTCATTAATGGTGTTGAGATTGTGTACTTTATCTTGTAAAGTTTACTCAGCGTTTCTGCTGATTGATTTTTGCATGATTTCTGGTGATGAGTTAGTTCAAGTTGGAATAGGGTTCATTAAATAATAATTTGTTTCTTGTTGTCTGATTAGTGGATTTGGAAGCTCAACCAGAGGCCGAGACTGTTGATGAAAGCTCTGCTGAGAAAACATCAGCACCATGTGAAGGCAGTTCGATCATGGAACCGTACGTTGGTATGGAGTTTGATTCTGAAGCTGATGCCAAGAATTTTTATGATGAATATGCGAGACGTGAAGGGTTCATTGTGCGCCTTGATCGCTGTCATCGTTCTGAGGTTGACAACAGGATAATCTCTCGCCGCATTTCGTGCAATAAGCAAGGTTTTCATGTGAGAGGCAAATATGAAGTCAACCCTCTTCGGAAACCACGAGTTAGCATAAGAGAAGGTTGTGAGGCAATGATCTTGGTTAAAGTTAATAAAAGTGGGAAGTGGGTTATTTCTAGATTTATAAAAGAACATAGTCATCCACTGATGGGTTCTTCTGGTGTTCGTTCTTATCGTACAACGGTGAGTTTCACTTTCTTCAATTCCTGAGATAAATAGCTTATTCTCTACCTGTTGATTATATTTGAAAATTTCGAAACTGAATATAAGTGAGTCTCATAACTTACTCCAATCTATTGCATATCATTGCCATAAGTGTTACATCAAGTAGTTATTCCTGTCAATGTTGTTAAAATCGTGTTTCAACTCATTAGTCATTACTCATGAGATAGTTCAGTTTACTCATGCGATTGAATAATTAATTTTCAAGTTTTGAGTTCCTATCCTAATGTAGAAATATTTCTATTGGATGAGCTTATTTAGAAATCTAAAGCTGGCTCAAAGGTCAAGCTTCTGTTTGCGCTGTTGTTCTTAACACTATTAACACACTTGACATGCCCAATTATGTGTATAACATGTGGTTAGATTCTGAATTGAGAGTTCATTTCTCAGCATTTTCCTATGGCTCGGTCTCTTTGAAACATATTATTTGGATGATGTGGAGTCATCGGTTCATCTAATGAATTTACACCTTTTCTAATGAATTCATAGTTTTATGGTGTACTTTGGTCTATATGTTTGAAAATGAATGTAGAAATTTTAATGAGTCCTTTTTTAATGTTGAATAATCAATTGTCCAAGGCTATACTTTTTGTATTATATATGCTTGTATCCAGCAATCTTGAGGCATATTATGAAATTGATGACAATGCGGAACTTTTCCTTCGTAGAGTTCAAGCCTAAGTCTTAATGGAAATATAGTTACTCGAAAAATCGCCATCCGCATTGAATGTAAACCTGTGCTCAGCATATGCATGTTTTTGTCTTGGCACACACGGACACCAGTTCAATCATGTAGTGTCCATTTAGATGTGAAACCAGCAATTCTCTTTTTCACGCATTTTGAATTCATGAATTTGTGAAATCTAAACATAGATTTGTTTCACTTCACTTCCAGCAATCAAAGGATAGGAAGATTCGAGAACTCACGAAGGAACTCGAGCGTCGAGACCAACTATGCCAACAGTACCGCAGGCTGCTACTTTCCCTCATGGAAACCGTCGAGGAGCAAAGGGAATTCTTATCAACAAAAGTTGAACATGTTGTTAACAGTGTTAAACAACTTGAGAATGATGTGCAAAAACCTTTGGACACTAGCTAGCTTTTATCACCCAGGTTTCATTATTAGAAACCAAATTCTTCTGTTCCCTAGTTTTGGTATTAACTTGGGTCTAATGTAAAGATTTGTTAAGCAATATATAGGAAGTTGGGGTTGCTCTGACAAAAAGTTCTTCAATACCAATCTAACAGAATTTGTGCATCTGCCAGAGTAGAGGTAAACCAGACATGAAGCAGATGTTCTTTTGTTCATAGAACTTTCTTTTTTTGTTCTTATAAATTATTAAATGATCAACCAAATGCTTAGCAATGAAGGTGGTGTACAAATATTACATGCACCTATAGTTTTTGTTTAATGTCTGAATTGTTATATTATGTCAGTATAGTAAGAATTTCATTGGGGTTTTATCAAACAGAATTTGACTGGGATAGATTAACCTGTACCAGACATAATCCATTACTTCCACTGGTCAATGGGCTAACCCTTGAAAAAATGCAGTATTCAAAGTTCTCTTAAATATAAAATAATAAAGAAAAGATCCATTATAGAATTGGGAGAGGATCCTCTCAATTGGAAATTTCATGTAATCATATATAGATTTTTACTATTAGATCTTGTGAGACCCAAGTTGGGTCCACCTTTTCTATATATATATATATATAAGATATACTGTGAGAATACTAAATTTATACGAGAATGAGTAATAAATTTGACTATACACATACGTAGGTTTAAAATATTTTAAAGTGTCATATTATTATTTAAAAATTCACATAATTTTAATTTTGATCATTTAAGTATAATCTCGATTTAGATTTTCAGAATTTACTCTCATATAAGATCACTTCTTTCTCGTGTACGATATTATATATTATATATTTATAGTAATAAGTTTATTTTCCTAGTTATTAAAACCATATATGGCTTAAGGAGCCGAACATTCTACATGTTGATTAAATAAAATGAACAATGCTAGACACTATCTAGAACAAAACCTCAAGCCAAGCAATGTATCAGATACCAAGTTAGTAACACAAGTTAACCCTTCAAAACACAGCTTCCATATTAAAACATGATCATATAATGAATGATATAAAACAACAACATATACATTATTTGTTTTGGCCTTAGAAAACACACACAGAGTGCAGAAAAAGAAGAAAGGCTCATGTATTAGAAGCATGAAATGGAAAGAACAAAAAGGGCTTATAGTATGAAGAAGTGCTCCAATGCTGTCAAAAGCAGAATTGTCAATAACATGAAACAAATTCGCCACCATTCTGGTCAGCAAGTAACACTCAAGGGACAATTTTTTATCACTCAGAATCAAAAGAAACCAATACCTGGAAAATTCATCTCTGTTCAGATTTATAGTGGGACAGAAATTGATCCTAGTAAGTATAAACTTTCTATAATTCTACACACACTTAAGTTTTTATGAATAAGTTTTATGCTTAAATTTAGTACCACTTTCACCCTTCAACCGAACACGCCTTAGGACTCATTTGATTCTGCATATAAGACAGAAATACACAAATAAAAATTAAAATTGGAGTGTTTGATTTGAATACAAGAACATAAATGTACATACACAAACACAATTTTTTGTGTATTTTCTATATAAATTTAAAACGAAGACACAAATTCTTGTGTATTTTCTGTACAAATTTAAAACGAAGACAGAAATACACAAATTTGTGTATTTTTTGTTAAAATTTGCATGGTTGATGCTACTATTTGATACCTTTTTAAGAAGTTAACAAATTGTTATGTTTTCAAATATGAGTTATGTTACATGTACACCACAAAATCAACCACCATATGTAATAATTTAACTTTCTTAAACTATTAATCCAACTTTTAAAATGTTAGATTAATATATAATATTAAGAGTTAGATTAATAGTTTCAAAAATATTTCATATTTCTCTTTCAACATTGTATTGAATTTGACAGATACAGGGAAAGGGAAACTAAGTGAGAAAGCATGTTTGAAAAATGGAGGGAACAAAAAACATAGAATTGATGAACAAACAATGACATATAAATTTAGGATACATGTTGAGCCAAATTTTGGGACTCCAAGAGCTTTTGTGATTGGAAACCAATACAAGAAAGAGTTGTTCCTTCAATCTGCAACCATTGAGAGTTGTAATAGCAATCAGATCATACATTTTGACTGCAGTTCTTGGATATTTCCAACCATCAAGACCAAATCTGATCGACTCTTTTTCTCAAATGCTGTAAGTATCATACTAATAACCTTTTGAGTAAACAACCTTTTTTGTCCTATCATTTTTTTTAGGATTAGATTGATGTTAAAATTTTTGTTACGGTAAAAAATTGACAATGTTACGACAAAAAATATTATTTAATATAACTTTTTTTATGAGTATTTATTTTTTTTTTGGGTAAATCACGTTGATATTCTCATAGAAATGGGGTGAAATTCACTCCAAATTTTCTCTAATTTTAAAACTTGGTTAGCATTCATGGAGTTTATGAAATCATTGCACCAACCTTCTCTAGAGAATATCAAAAATACAATTTGTACATCCATTATTTCATATAAGACATCTAATTTCTCATCCTTAAATTTTTAAGTAGTCCACATTTTAACTTTCAACTCTTTCGAATGAATGTCCCATAAACATTTAACGTTGGATGTTATTGTTGCATTACCCAAAGTACCCAAAGTATATGTTGACCCTCCTATATCACATAAAAAACAATGTGGGAAAATCAGAGTCACAAATAAAAATAAAGGATCTTCTTCGTGGATATCGATACCCATTATACAATTAATAGTTATGATTTGATAATTAACTTGATATATATTGAAAATTGAAATGTGATTTTTGCAACTACATAATGACCGATGAGTATCTATATTCATAAATTTTATCAGGTATAGAATAAATTACCAAAAAGAAATCAATCTGAAATTCACAAGATTTCAGCTGAGTCATGAAATTTATACTTATCTATGAAATTTATACTTATCTTTTATGAAAAAAATGGTTTTGGTGCATAATTATACAGTGCTATGTTCCAAGTAAAACACCAAGGGCACTAGTGGAACTAAGAAAGGAAGAGGTAGAAAGATTGAGGGGTGATGGAATGGGAGAAAGGAAAGAATGGGAAAGAATCTATGACTATGACTCTTACAATGATCTTGGTGATCCTGACAGAGGTCAAGAACATCTTAGACCAAACTTGGGTGCCTCTTGGTTATATCCTTATCCTCGCAGAATAAGAACCGGTAGAAATCCTTGTGCAGCAGGTACTTAACTAATTACTTCCTTGAAAATTCTTAGGTGTAAAACAAGAATAAAAAATTAATTTGCTCTGCACTATTCATTGGAGTAATATTTCATGTATATTAAAAGTGATATTAAATTAAATCAGCACTAGTATAAAATGTTTGATTGAGTAAATATAGATATTGAATTATGTCAGTATAAAAATTATTATTGTCTCAATATAAAAATTTAAATATAATATTAGATTGAGTTGGGATATAATTTAGATTGAGTTGCTGTAAATGTTAGATTTTATTAGAGTTGAATTGAGTGACTGATTTAGTGTCAAATTTAGTATACATGAAGTATTTTACTATTCATTGTACGACACATAATTAAGAAAATGTGTGGTGAACAATAGAAAAGGAGCCAAAATAGTCAATGAGCCTATTTGACAATTTTTTTCCCCAAAACAAACTATTTTCAATGAGTTAGTTTTTAACGGATTGAGTGATTGTGGCCCAAAATTTTAATATTGGTTGATTTTGGTCGGTTTTCCAGTGTGCAAATAACAACACTCACATAATAAATAAGAGCTTAGCTAGGGATACAAAATTGTACCAACCAAAATCTTGGGACTAAATCACTTAGCACATTAAAAAAATACACATGAGTAAGAATGAAAAAACAGTCAATATGGTATGCACAACATATATTATATATATGCACAATATATATTACATTTTATGCACAACATATATGACATGTTGTAAAAAAAGATATTGTTACTAGTTACTACATGTGATATATATTGTACAAAAATGTTATATGTATTGTACATAATATGTAATATATATTGTGCATATTACATATTATAAGTTGTGGATTATTTATTGGCCGTTTTTACTTGTTTTTTTAATGCACACCAAGAATTTTTGTAACCTTACTAAACAAACCCAATAATCACATCTGCAAGATAGCACTATTGAGTTTATTTTTATTCCTTCTGTTTTTATGTCTATCAATGTAAAACTCTTAGGTCCATCAAATGAGAGCAGGCCAAGGAATTTTGACATATATGTTCCTTCAGATGAGAGATTCAGTCCCAACAAACTGAATGAGCTCAAATCAAATTCTATCAATGCTATGTCACATTTTCTGTCACCAAAAGCAGAATCATCACTTCATCAAAGTTCTAGAAGCTTCCAATCATTTGAAGAGATACTCAACTTGTTCTCTAGCAATACAAACCAACAAATTGAAGGGTGGATCAGAGAGAACTTAGAGAATATGTTACCAATTGAGCACATAGAGGAAATAATTAGTGCAATGAAGAAAAACACTATGGAACTTCCATTACCTCAAATCATATATGGTAAGAGAGATACTAATTCTCGTACTCATATCAAAGTCTTATCCTACCAAATTGGGTCGGTTACATGGATCAAACTGTATCATTGCGTCATGTTTTGACTTTGTTCCATATCAAAGGATTCAACAAAATTGTACGTTAGCTGTCAGAAGCGTAACACAATCTTCCTCTTTTATCCTAGTTTGAGACCGACAGAGTTTAAGACATACTAACTAAGTGATGAAAAAATGTAATTGTTTTCTTACATATCTTTTTGTTGTTTTAGAAAATGAATGGATTTGGAAAGATGACATGGAGTTTGGAAGACAAATGCTTGCAGGATCTCATCCAATCAAAATCCAATGCTTAAAGGTAAATATTTCATACACCAATGAAAAATATTTGCTTTAGAAACCATCTTTGTTGTGATGAATTATACATATGAGAACCATTTTCCATTCTTATGTTGCCAAAAAGAAAGAAAGGATAAGCATAGTTGTCAAACTAGTGAGTTTAGGTGAACTCATGCAAAGTTATTATTAGGGATATTTGTAATTAGGATTTGGTTAGTTATGAGTTGTTACACATGTTGCTCCAAATGGTAACCTTTCATCATTATTAGTCCATGTTGAATTTCATGGTACTAGGATAAATGAGAGAATAATTGAGAGAGAAGTTAGAGAAATGAAAAGTGAATTTGACTAATGATTATGAAAGGTTATCATTTACAATGGAAATACACCCTTATATAGGGCAATATGTGTAACGTACAACTGATTAATTCCTAATTACAATAATATTCGTAATAATTATCAAACTAGAGAGTTTAGATATTTTTGTGCAATAAAATTATAAGAAACGACAACAAATTATCTTCACATAGGAATTTAAATTGTTTAATAATTTATCTGATAATTACTTGGTTCACTACTACTTGTGTTTAACCCACTTTACTTCAATGTCATGACCGGATTTGATCCACTCTAAAAAATACACTTTTACTATGAAAAAAGAAAACTGTACAAAAATATCACTTTGTTTCCATATTTGGTGTCTCTTCACAACAAATTCTGTCTCTTGTTGGAACCATATGAACCCATTGAAATAACTGCTTCATGAATTTGCATCTTTTGGATCTTTTTAAACTGTAGTTGATGCAATTTTAAGATTGGACTAAATACTCAATTTAGTCCCTTTAATCCATATGACAAATTAGTTGCTCATAATTGAAAGTCCCAAATTATAGTTCTTTAGGTTTGAAAATCTTCAAGTGATCATTCACAATCTCAAGATGCCAAACTACAACATTTCATAAACATCCTTATATATAACTACATGGCAAAGTAGTTTTAGATCTGCTTTAGCATGTAGGTCATACTTCATCAATAAAGCATCATAAAAACTCCAATAATTGTTGATTTTATAGTTATATGATCAAAATGGTATGTTTATATAAACTCACATAATTGGCTAAATAAATCATTGTTGGTCCCAATTTATATTTCAGGTATTCCCATCTGAGAGTTCAATAAATCCATCATTCATAGAACAGAAGCTTGAAGGATGGACACTCCCTCAAGTAAGCAACAACAATCCAGAACCCTCAATTAATATTTGAGAATATCAACATATTTAGGAGATATTAAATAGGTGTTTTCTACAAGAGTTTGTAAAATAAAAGTCTTCATGAGCTCTCATTAATTCTCATCTAAACATTGGTAACTAATGTTGAAAAGCTTGGTAATTTCTTTGAGGTTTGATAACTCGTTTTTAGGAAAGTGATCTTAGGGCGAGTTATCGACCATAAAGCAATTACCAATCTTTTCTTTGTTACAACTGCCTGAATAATAATTACCAAACAATCATGATGAGCTCTTTTTTTTAACAAATTCAGTGCAGAATCCATCAAATATCAAATAATCCAAATGTTGTGTAATAGGTAAAACCATATTTCATCACTAAAGCATCATGTTGTGCAAAAAGGCTAAAACCATACAACATTTGAATTATCTAATAGGTAAATACTTAATGTACAACAAAAAAAAGTCAGTCAAAACAGCCAACATGTTATGCAAAACATATATCACATGTTGTAACATCATTTTTCTTTGCAACATTTAATATATGTTATGCACGACATGTTGACTAGTTTTTAGTTACAATAAATCACTAATGTTTGTTGTACAACAGAAATATGTCAAACTAGTATCTAACGTGTGTTATACATAATACGTAATGTGTGTCATATGTATATCACACGTTGGATACTAGTTGAACGTATTTTTTATTGCACAACAAACATTACTATTTTTTGTTATACATATAACAATTCTCTATTTAATATTAACGAGTTAAGCATAAATATGATATTTGATAGAGCTCTATGTCATCGCTTGATCTACGTAACCACCACCCCCACTAGGACAATGCTTAGTCTTTATAGTTGTTATTTCTGTGTAATGCAGCCAAAATTGGCAATCTTATCTGTTTCTTGAACTTATTCCTCACAAAAATCGTGTCAGGCACTGAAGCATGGAAGAATATACATGCTGGACCACCATGACTATATCTTCCCATTTTTGAACAGAATAAACTCATATGGGGTGTGTGCCTATGCATCAAGGACACTTCTGTTCTTAAGAAGTGATGGCATGCTTAAGCCAATGGCAATTGAACTTAGCTTTCCAGGATCATCTCTAGGAGTCGAAATCCAGAGAGTTTTTCATCCAGCCAAACAGGGAACAGAAGCAGCACTTTGGCAGCTTGCTAAAGCTCATGTTTTAGCCAATGACACAGTTTACCATCAACTAATCAGCCATTGGTGAGTGAGTTAAGATCTCATTAAGTCCTTCTATCTTTTTTATATTTCTCTCCTCCTTATTCTATTGTGAGCGAGTCTCAGCACAATGGTAAGGTTGTTGTCTAATGACCTGGAGGTCAGAGATTTAATTCCTAGAATTACTCTCATCACAAAGCGGTAACCGGTAAGGCTACTATGTACATCTAACCTCTCTGGTTTATAATTCTATTTTTTAGATTAAGGGTGTTAGTTCATTTATCAAAAGAAACAATACTAAAAAGGGTAATGAACTTTTAGTAATATTTTTTTCTAAAACATTATGGAATAGGGGTTAAAGATGGGAACCCGAACTTGCACCCTCCATTTAGACATGCAAGAGTAAGAGGAATGATCTTATATGAGAGTGAAAGGAACAAATTTAAACTTTTATATATATATATATATATATATGTTGAATAAAAAGAGAAAAACTTAAAGTACAAGGGAATGAGACAAGAAGATAAAGATTAGCAACTCAAACTTACATCAAACATATTGCAATATTTTTTGTGCATTTTTAATGTTATGTTATGTTTTGCTATGGAAATTTTGCAGGCTACACACTCATGCAGTTGTTGAGCCATTTATCATTGCCACCAAAAGAAGGCTAAGTGTTATGCATCCAATCCATCGGATATTGAATCCTCATTTCAAAGACACTATGCACATAAATGCCTTGGCAAGACTTATCCTTATAAACTCAGGTGGAATTCTTGAGAAAACATTATTATCTGGTAAAACCTCAATGCAATTATCTTCTCAGCTTTATAAAGAGTGGAGATTTGATGAACAAGGACTTCCTTCTGATCTACTCAAAAGGTACATTAGAAACTATGTGATGTTAATCTTCATTCATCGTAAAGGTTGTTGCCAATATATCCACCAGTAATTTAGGGCGAGCATCTAAGTCCCTAGGCAATGTTGATGTAAGGCTACATATATCTACCCTCTCTAGACCTCACTAGATGCATTGAGCTATTTTTTTTCATATTCATTATTTTAAATGATAGATACACTGCCCTATATTGTATTCACAATGAACTCAATTCCATATCATCATCCCTACAAACTACTCATCATTCAAAGTGTCGATTTTGTGTTACCATGATGACAATAACCACTAATTCTTATCTCACTAGGTAGAGTCGATTACACGAGTCAGATGACGCCATAATATTTTGTCATGAATCATATTCACTTTTATATCACCATGACATGGAACTAAAAACCAACAACTGATTTTGACAGGGGCATGGCTGTAATAGACCCAGATGCAAACAACCCAACAGGGATTAACCTTGTCTTGATGGATTATCCCTATGCCACAGATGGACTTGAAATATGGGTTGCCATAAAAAAATGGGTCAATGACTTTTGTTCATTCTTCTACAAAGATGATGAGTCAATCAATTCAGATATTGAACTTCAGGCATGGTGGACAGAGATTAGAACTCTTGGCCATGGTGACAAGAACAATGAATCATGGTGGTACCAAATGACATCACTCTCAAGCCTTGTAGAAGCATTAACAACCCTAATATGGATCGCTTCGGCGCAACACGCATCGATAAACTATGGACAATATGCATACAATGGTTACCCTCCAAATAGGCCAACATTATGCAGAAAATTTGTTCCATCAGAAGGAACAATTGAGTTTGGTGAATTCCTTAAGGACCCTGATAAGTTTTTCCTCAAAATGTTGCCTAACAGGTTTGAGATGAGTCTTGCTGTGGCATTGGTTGATGTACTCTCAAGGCACACTTCTGATGAAGTGTACTTGGGCTGCCAGAGATCGCCCGGTTGGATCGACGACGAGTCAATTCAGAATAGGTTTGTGGAGTTTAAGGAAGAGCTGAAGGAGATTCAGACAAGGATCTTGGAGAGGAACAGAGATCCTAAGCTTAAGAATAGGCGTGGACCTGCAAAAATTGAGTACACTCTTATGTACCCTGACACATCTAGTTCTTGGTCAAGAACTGGGATCACAGGCAGAGGGATTCCTAATAGCATTTCAATTTAGGTTTGTACATGATTTGTTTGTGCACACCATTTGTGCATTTGGTAAGAAAAATGTAATCTGCATACACAATTTATTTAGGTGTATATCGAGAACACCGGAAATTTATGTGTACATTAGTGAAAATGTTCACAAAATTACCTGGGATCTAGTGACAATGCTATCAGTGCAGCACTCATCTGATTCTGAATTATGTATAAGAATTGAGAAATGTTGAATGAATGAAAAAAATATCGACCTCCGTGCAGACAATTTTGTATCCACAGTTTAGTGTGGATCCTACTTGAGTGTGGTCTCACACTTCATCCAACAATAGATATAAAATCGTCAGCATGGAACCCAAGACTTTTTTGTTCATATAACAGAACTAATAAGAATCCTTCATTTGAACATAAATCCCCTGTGATCAATCAATCTATACTCTTTTATACCTTGACACATTCTAGTTCTTGGTTCAGTTGTATGTAATTCATCTGTGTGCATCAATTGAGAATTTGGTAATATAGGTCAATGCAAGAAAAAGAGAAATGAAAGGATAATAGAATAACAAGAAAACCAGTTAAGTTGTGGTTCAGATCTGAAAGCATTTTACTAACATTTAGTCATCATGTTATATTGTGGTTCAGATCTGAAAGTTAAAATATTCCTGTGGAAAGTTTAGAATGATATTCTATATAGGAATCATTAGTTTTTTTTTTGGGTTCAAGTACAAGTAAGAACTCCATAAACTAATTATCTTAATTTTTTAACTTCTAGAAAGGTTTGAAGTTATATTGGAGTGTCTCTTAATTGTCAAATGCTCAACAAGAATTTTAATTTACCTAATACTTTTGAAAAAAGATTAACTAAATTTGTTAGTTTCTATATATATGTATACTTAGAAGTAATTGTAAGATGACAATATCTAAGTATTCCAAATCACAGAATGAAGCAGAAGAAACATGACTTATAATTGACTCAAAAAAAGTTGCTCAAGTAAAATGGGTATCTTTTATAAGAGTTTTGTTAATAAGTGACCTCATAAAAATTAAGCCTCCAAAATTACTTAACAGCATCTTAATAGTGGCATGAATTAAAACCATAAAAAAATGTATTGAGCAAAGCAGCATGAGGGAGGCAACTACAGAATTCAGATATGTAACATTTGGTCTTCATACACTTTTAGGCATTGACCAAAGCAGCATTACTCTTTCTCTCATATTGGCAATCCAGCCAGAAATCGTTTATAAAAATCCAATGCTTCTTGTGGTTTATATTCTGGAACAGTGTGTCCAGCTCCCTGTGTACCAGTGTATCAATTAGTATAAAAAAAAAAACTATACAAATCTAGTGAGTTCGGTTCTGCATTTAAAGAATTGATTATTTCAGAATTGGTTTTGAATTAAACTGATTTAAAGTATTGATTTTGAAGTAAAGTGATTAAGAGTGTGTTTGGATAGGATAACTTTTTTACATCAACCACCTTTTTCATCCAAAACCATCACTTTTCCTTTACTTGGATAATTTTTTAATCAACAATTGAACATAAAATTGATTTGGTTAGAATTGATTTTGAGACGAAGTGATTTATGTTTGACAGTGTGATCTCATAGTTGATTTTGACCAAAATTAGAAGGGTAAAAATCTAGAAGCAATAATTTTTCACTTCTAACTAGAATTGATTTTAGATCCAAAATCAATTATGGAATCTGATCCTAACTTATAGCCAAACAAGGTTGAAATTGCACAAAATCGGTTTCCCCTCCAAAATCAATTTTAAGGCATCCCACTGGGTTTCCATATACACTATAAGGTAATTTACTACAAAATATTTATATACATACCTTTATGGTAAGAAATGTAAGATTGTTGTCATATCCTTGGACAAACCTGCAATCAATAAAGAAAATTAGCTTAATTTCTAGTCCACATTGATCTTTCATGTGAAAAAAAAGATTATGGGGATAGTTTTATAACAGTTTGCAATCTTGAGGCCTAGATTCCTAGTGTCCTATAGTAGCATCAATACCACACCAGAAAATATGCCCTAGCATCATGATTCACACGACACAACATGTTTGTCACGTGTAGTTATAGATGAGAATGAATCCTCTTACGTGAAAATTTCACATGACTCGGTCATGTGTGATTTTACCATTGATCAAGAAGGCGCGGCAAAGTACGGGACTCTCAAAGAAATATAACCCCCACGATGAAAATCAATACATGACCAGAGATCATGTGAAATCTTCACATGAGAGGACTCCTTCCCGTTAGTTTGTTATTTATACTGTACAAAGTTAGCTAGAAAAGTTTATGCATTGTTATCTGAGATTGATATGTATGATCAGTGTAAATACACTCTCATTCCATCAAATGTTGCATTCAGATCATTCATCTCATCACTCTGTTTCTAACAAACTAGCTATGAAATTTCAAAACTTCCATCTAACTGGTTCAAATTTTGAGATCCAATAAATAGGATAAGAGCGAAATGTATGTTCATACCCGGCAACTTGACCATTGGATGACCAAGGCCTCCATTCATCAATAATTTTATATCCAAGTGATCTCGTCCATGCTTCACTTCCAGTAAAGGGAACACACATGTCATGATCGCCACTGCCAAAAACATGAAAGTTTCCTTATCAATTATGGGGGAAAAAAGCAAAAACAAAAACTCCAAAACTATATAATAAAAGTTCTCATTTTCAAAGCTTAGAAAGTATCCATGTATTCACTTCCTCGGTAATCAATAAGAAGTTCAAGTGCATTTGCATTGACACAAAAACATGGTAGATCTTGACTTCTCAAATGAAATGAAAAACTCGGCATTTGCTGAATGTATAGCAATGGAATAGTTTAGGTTATCATAAATGCAAAAATGATATTTAGTATTTCACCTGTATATAAGTGCTCGATATCCTCTAGAAGTTAGGTTCTTGTGGTACTTGATCATGCTCCCAGCATCATGGTTGAATAAAATGTTCCCGGTGCACAACACCCAACTACTTACCAAACTTTCCTGTTTCATCGTAAATACCGTACGGCTTTAGTTCATTCATATCAACATACGGGTATATATATCTTGCTAGAAATCTCACCTCTGCAGTGTGAAGTGCTTTCCTGACAACTTCATTGTTCAACCATAAGTTCGCGACTCTATCATCCTGAAGATGATATTAGATCTTGTTAAATGTTAAAAATCCGATAGACGAACTATACAACAATGTCAAGTATATGAATGATAACAATCATATCATGTGTAAAGAACAC
The DNA here is from genome assembly GCA_013621005.1 of Aeschynomene evenia. NCBI lineage: Eukaryota > Viridiplantae > Streptophyta > Magnoliopsida > Fabales > Fabaceae > Aeschynomene > Aeschynomene evenia. The sequence goes on from CM024271.1 coordinate 3,760,118, forward strand.
TAACAATATTTGCTCAAGCCTCAAGGTATATATGATACAAAATGAAGCGAACAAGAAAATATGTTGATCCCATCATCTGGAAGTGTATTTGTCAAAAAAAAAAACATGTTCTTCTAGACTGAATTAAAACAAATACGAAGGATCAAAGGGGAAAGTAAAAACAAAGAAAATTGTGGTCCAAGAACTAAGCCTTGATGTTAGTATGTGATGAACTAGAATTTAAAACCCCTTCACCCATGATTAGAAACCAATGCTTAGTCTTCTAAAGACAAAATTTTGTACTATTGAAGTCTAGCATATTATAGTTAGATGACTTAGATATCACTGAATCTAGTTTTAGTTCTTATCTAAACACCAATATTGAAGAACAAGCACTATTTCAAATATATGATGGCATTTAGAACAAGATAGAAGACACTCTTAAATTTAATAGTGTAGTTCATTTTAGAATTCACATTTCTCTCCCTAATTTGACCACATTCTCAATTTTCAAGACTGTTATAATCATTTTACAAATTAGCCATCAGATTATCTTGTGTCAATATAGAAGAAAGGATTAGTAGTTCTTTTTATTCAGAAATAAAGAGTTCATTGTACTAAAGTCTATAAAAGCAACTTACAGTGCATGGAACAGTAAGACTATTGGTTAGTTCTGGCCAAGTTGGTACAATCCCAGCTCTCACAGGTGCTCTTAGGGGCCAAGCACGACCAAACATTCTTTTCCTCACCGGAAGAGGTCTGTCAGTCTCACCCAACTTCCGGAAGCTAGATGGCAGCTTTATATAAGATTCTTTAGGAATCTCATCTGTGCCATGATAGCATGGTTCTAGAATGTCATATATGTTTAACTCATCAATGTCCTAAAATAGCAAGAAACATCAATTAGTGCCAAATACATCTTAGCTCAATTCTTGACTAAAGGTTCATTTTGATCCTCGAAATTGTATGCATAAAATTAAGAATCATCAATTTATTAACCCTTGAAATTGCAAAAAGTGATTCAAATTAGTTCTTAGAGTAATGATGACGGGACTTATTTGAATTATCAAAATGACTAATTTAAATCATTTTTTTGCAATTTCAGGGACCAAAATAATTTCTTACTTTCAGGGACTAGAACGAAACACGCATACAATTTCAAGGACTAGAATGAAACTTCACTCGTTCCTACAAATCTTGTCATATAGGTAAACTCAAATCACCTCATCAACTTTGTCAAGCTTGCTGCTGCAATTCACACTGGTTGGATTATAGAAATTCCCACTGCACTCAGCACTAACCTCCTGTAGCAAGGACCATCGATATATGTAACATATCCAAAAGACAACAAATCCATAGTAAGGTTTAAAACAAAAGACAGCCAATGCAAAAACAAAAGAGTGATTTTCAAACTCCACTCTACAGGTCAATTATGTTAGGAGAAGAATGAAATTTATCTGAAAATGCAGAAAATGTGATTATATTTTAATATTTCATATAAAAAAAGACACAAGAAACTAGTTTACTGGTCTATTAAGATGATAAAATGATGATCAATAGCTTCCATAAAGGGGGTTATTTTCACCTGAAAGAGATCATCAGAGATAAGACCCATCCCATGCGCAAATGGTACAAGAGCATTTCCATCGAATTCATCATCTGCGACACCATTTCCAACCAAGTAACCCTGCACATAACTACTTCAGCTAGCAGCCACAGGCTTGACAAGATAAATTGACCACTTAGAATGTAAAAAGACCTTGAAATTCAGCTTCGGCTTTGCACCAGCATCAATTCCTATAGAAGATCACAAAAAACCGCATCTTACTTGTGATTCTAACACATTTATTCAACACTTTGAGAACACAATTTATTATTACCTTTCATTACTTCATAAGCAAGAGTAGGAACATAAACTCCTGCATATGACTCTCCGGCAATGAAGAATGGGTTCGAAAGGTACTCAGGGTATAGTTCAAACCACTGATTTGATTAAGAAAAAGGTACATATGTCAGAAATTTGAGAAGAAGTACTTTCACTGATTGAAAAAATTTACGTCGAAATCACCGGGTTGTTTCCTTAACTACCTTGAGGAGAAATGTGTGGCTATCAGTGGCAGTCTTTAAGTCTCCAGTGATGTAATCAGTGTGATTCTTGGAGTATGAAAACCCCACACCAGCCGGAGAATCCAAATATATAATATTGGAAACCTATAATGCAAAACAGAATCATATGTTAACTGATCAGAAGAAGACAGCAAGACTAAAATACGATCAATAATTGATGAAATTCTCAGATGATCAAACCAAAAACACCACTATGGGAGTGTAGTTCCTTATATATCTAGAGACAAAAGCACTTTTCTAATTTTAGTTGAGCTTAGAAAGCTCATACCTTCGACCAGCTATATGGGTTGAGGTGCAGCTTTGGCAGGCTTCCCTCAGTCTTTGCCGCTTCAAAATTAAAAGGGCCTAAAGGACATAAATCAATTTCTCAGTGATTGATAAATTAATTACTATAGATCTGTTGAAGGATTGTAGTGACTAGTGAGCATAACAAGTCATTAACAAATGACTTTTAGATTCACTCATCATGTAACTAAAAGCTACTGCAATGTTCAAAAGTCCACATTCCAGATTACAATACATATACATTCAAATGATTCACTAAATTGATAAGCATCATGATTACATAACCAAATTATTTCAGATAACTGATTGAATTATTGTTTGCTCATATATATCAGAAGGAATTCATCCACTATTAAAATATTGAGCTGATTGTACTACGGTTTTCAGAACATGAAACATCACAGAGGTTAAGCGCAATGCATATACAAATGTGTTTGCCTAAAAGAGTGAAACAATTTTTTTAAGATAAATTAACTGCGCAAACTTTACATCTGATGAAATATGTGCATTTTTATTTGAGAGCAAAACCAGCTGTGGAAACATCTAATAATAATATAAACAACCCCACAAAAGCCTTAAAGGCCAAAGAATAACGCCTAGATAACCAGACACAGAACAAACTTGCCTCGAATAAGATTCGTCAAGAACACAAGCTATCATTCCTTCAATGTCAAGAACACAAGAGGAAAACAGAGCAGCATTTACTGCTAGGATAGAAAGGTTAATGACCAAAAGAAATGAATTTATATAATGGAAAAAACAAAATAATACTAATTTTAATCCACTGTATCAGTATAAAGTACTGTACACCGTAAATCGATCTTATCTTTTATATGATTTTTTCATTGCAATTACCAGAAAATTCAAGCTCTTTTAATTACATGACTATATGTAAAGAAAATTATACCGAGAATGTGTCAAAAGAAAATCCAAAGTAAAATGGAAAATTCAGAAATTTGTTTCATTACTAGTTCCATTTTCTGTGTTGTCTATATAATTTAAGGATCTCGTGAAGGAAATACTGAAAAAATATTATCAACTCTCATTTCCTAATTTCACTATTTGCTTTGCAAAATCATGGAAACAGAAAACACAAACTAAAAACAGAAAATGAACGGACTCTTAACCTATGCGGTTGCAACTCATTGATTCATTCAACAACAAGCCTTATCCCACTACGTGGGGTCGGCTACATGGATCAAACGACGTCATTACGTTTTTCATTCAAACATTGCATTAAAATGAAAAAGGGAGAAATGTTAAAAAAAAATCAAAGAAAGAGTGAATATTTAAGTTACCATGCTCATAGATGAAGCCATCAAAGCTAGAACACCCTGGTCCACCATTAAGCCACAGAACCACTGGGTCCTCAGAAGGTTTTCCCTCTGACTCAACAAAATAATAATACAAGTTCCTTCCATGATTCTCATCCACTGTCACATACCTTCAATATTCCAAAAACATGGCCACAAAGTCAAATCAAATATATATATATATATATATATATATATATATATATATAGATAGATATATTGCAGTTTTTCCACTGGTCAAGGGATCAACAATTGCAAAACCCAGTACCCAAAACAAAAAATTAACATACATAAAAATCAAGATGATGGACTTAATCATAAATCAAATCGTCATGATAGTTGATTTTTTCATCTACTGCTTGATAAAAATGGAAACTTTTTATTGAATTACATTAGAACACAAAGTCTAATTACTAATTTTTACTTTCATGATCCTACAATCAAATTCTTGTATTTGACTAAAATTTTTAAGCAGTGAGAAGAAAACAAAATCATAGCATATTATAAAATGTCGATTCATCAACTTCAAATTCTAATCCTAAAAACTAAACCCCACATGTTGCTATGATAAAAATCTGAGTAGATATATCAAAAATGGGAATTAGAGTTGAAAAAAAGTGAGAATAAGGAATTACAGAGATAGTGTACCCACCCAGCATAGTGTTTGGAAGGTAAAGTTCCATTGAAGCCAGGAATTTGAGTAATAACTCCACTATCAGGTGCAGATTGTGTTATCACAAGACTCAGAAAAATGTGAAGTGAGATCAAACAGAAAATGCTGCATGATTTTTTGGCCATGCTAATTGATAAGTAGATATTGTAGAATAGAAAAGAATGACTATAATTTGATAACAGAGCTACAATATGAAGCCAATTTATAGAGGAAAAGAAATAAAGGGGTAGTAATAGAAAATAAAATTACTATTTTAATATCCACTTTTTCGTTTTTCATGTCTATATCTATTTTCATTGTATATGAATTTGATGTAATCTCATTTTAATATCTTAACTTCTTTTATTCGTTATTGATTACGATGGATATTTCATAAATATTCAATTTTAAATGTCTATATAACAATACCCATACTAATGAGAGTTGACCCGAGTAGTAAGTGACTAATTGTTTCTCAAGTAAGGTCAGGTTCGAGTCATATGTAAGGAAAAAAATTTTACTGAAAGTTTTACTTATTATTCTTAAATACACGATCCAAAATAAAGGATTAATCAAAACCAAACTCTGTGCTAACATTACTCGTTAGAAAAATGAGAAGAGTGATGGGTCCTATTTTCACTTGTTTTGGCAAGTTGCAAAACTAGGGTTGCCTTAAAAGCCAAGGGTTGTTAAAAGAGAGAGAGAGAACCCAATGGATCTCACTCAATGCTTATTGCTTAACTGAACTTAGAAGAAATAGGTAAAGTGTGTTTTAGGAGTGGTCTTTGAAATTGGAATTGGAGTATAATAAACTCCCTATATTCAATTTTGTGTTTATTTGTTGTGCCTCATTATTTAGTTAAAGTTAGATATTTTTTTATTAGAAAAAAATTATTGTATTTTCTTATATGTTTGGGTAAAATATTTTACTAAAGGTCTATTTAAGAGTAAAAAGAGGGGCAAAGTTTATTGGAATGAGTTTTATATGTAAATTATACAGAAAAGTAACAAATTTATTTAAGTAAATTTTATCCTAATTTTTATCACTCAACCAAATATATCCTAAAAGAAAAATTACTAAAAAAAAGTTAAAAGAAGAGAAGTATATTTTTTTCATCTTATTGAAAAAGACGTTTTGGATAACATAGAAAAGAAATTTAAAATAAAATAAATATATTTTGATATTATATTCAAATATAAATTATTTTATATATGAAGTGACTTTTATTTTTTTTAAGGTCTTATTTAAAAAGTCAATTACAAATAAATCTTTTCTATAAGTTGATACAAACCAACCTTTTATTAAAGATAGAGACAAAAATAGAAAAATTTAAATACATTGAAAATAAATATATTTAAACTTAATTATCGTATATTAAAGAATCAATATATTTGAAAAAAAATTAAACTTAAATATATTAATTTTTTAATATATTAGAATTTCTCCATTTCTTACAAGATGAAGGAGTATCAAAATAGTTTTATTTTAATACTGAAACTATTCTGTTTTGATAAACTTCAATTTATTATAATCTAATATAAAACTATTTATTGACTTAATTCAAAAACTTCAAATTTTTTTTAAAAGATAATTTCTTAACACCGTATTCTCTCTTTTTTAATGGAAGTGTTTTTAATCTAAAAGTCTATAATTCAACTTTTGTTGGCTCACTTTTTAATTAATAAAAAGAATTAATTCACCAAAAGTTAAGTAGGGTTATACATTATCTAAGTTTTAAGCCCAAAAATAACTAAATTGTGATACATGTTATAAAAATAATAATTATCTAATGTTAATATCTCAAGGGTTAGGAAATGTTTGAGTGACCAAGTTTTGAAAATGAGTGCTCAATAAAGACCCAACAGGTGAGACACACGTGTCCATTGGAGTCATTTTCATGTAAGTGCCAAGATATTTAACCCTAAATATCATATAATAATGTTTTTTGAGTATTGATATTGGTACATATCTTTTGGTATGTATAGTAAATATCCATTTTGATCCAATGGTGGAGAAAAGAAGTGTAAGTGATGGAGTAATGTCACATCAAAATCCAAAGGTGATAAAGTGGATGAAGAAGATATATAAGAGAAAGTGTATGTACAAATATCATTATTGATGTTTTTTATACTACAAATTCTAATTCAGTTATCATTAGTTATTATATGAAATAATTCAACTTTTAAAAACTATTAATTCAATTTTAATATTATATATTAATTTAATATTTTAAAATTTTGATTAATAATTTTAAAAAATTAAATTATTATATATAATAACTGGTGGTGACTAATTTTGTGATATGCTTACTTAATATCATATACTAATGGTCAAAATATCCATGTTTTCCATGACTCATGAGTGAGTAAGCAAGATTAATTTAATTTTTACCTATTTACATGATTTAAAATAAATTTTATATTGGATTTATTTGAATAATCTTTTAGGAGAATAAGTTGTTTAAATATGTTCATTTATATTTAAAAATAGAATTTTAAAATAATAAGATATTTCTATTTCTTTTCTTCCTTGAAAATTGATAGGGACCTCTTCTAAAAAAAGAGAGAGAATGTTGTTAATTAAATTTTTAACTTTTTAAATTACAGATGTATCCTCACAAATTTTATAAAAAAATAAAATATAAACTTCCAATCAACCACAACTTTAGGAAAGTCTTTGTGTTCTTAATTATAATTTTATTGAAAAAAACTACTTTTATATATATTCTATTTCTATCAAAATAATTTAACATATTTTAATAAAAAAATATTTTAAAATTATATCTAGATAAATAAAAAATTTATACTTCTAATTCCAATTTTATTTATTTTTTGTTACTCAAAATATTCACTGTCATTTATCAATAACAATAACAATATAAAGTGATTAATCCGTTCGAGATTGAAGCTTACACAAAGAGTCAATTTTTTACCACAAAACTCTCTTCACTGTCAAAATTTAAAACTCAAAATACTTAAAGAAAAAACCTAACAAAAGTTTCCAACTATATAAAATCTCATTTTTTTCTATTTATAAACAAATGCTTTAACCAAATTCCAACTAATACTACACATTTCTTTATAGTTTTTTATCAAAAAAAAATATTATACGTATTAAGAAGAGCCTTAAGTTGTATTGGTAATGATGATACATCCACTTTCATTAATGTAAGAGTATTTAACTATTTTAATATTTTGAAAGTGATGCATATATTATGGTTTAATTAAATGATAATGTAATTAAATGTATGTAATACTTGAATAAATCATTGATAAATCTATATACATATATGATGAAGATACTTCTTTTTAATAAGATTAATTGTATTAGATTTTTTTACATACATGTGTTTTTGAGTTTTGATTGAAATGTGTACTTTTTAAAAAAAATAATAGTATCACATAACATTCTCACAATTTAAAATTGATTATACATAGAGACATAAATAGAATAAATAGTTTCATCAAAATATTAAAAGTAAACTAAATTATCTGGTATTTTAAATTTTAAGAACTAATAGATATTATAATTTTTCTTAGAAAATTATATAATATTCAACTTAAATAAGTGTATGAATGTGTGTTGCTCCTATCTATGCACTTGTGCTTGCTGCAGGTACAGATAGCTACATTGATATAGTTGACCAAAAATTTTAAATTCGTTTCTCTAAAATTTAACCAACTGTGAAGTGGTTAGCTCACTTGGCCGCTTAAGCAAGGGTCGGGGGTTCGATCCCCGCCTTGTGTATGCAGCAATCCGTTGGTCAGCGGTTAAACCCTTAAATAGAGCTCCACATTGCGACGGATTAGTCCTTGGCCTATCGGGCTGAGGATACCGTTGGTCCAGTACAAAAAAAAAAAAGTATATAATTCCTATATAAATAGAAATTCAAAATATATCGTTCCAAAATTAAAATGGCATATAAATTGGTCCTAGAATAAAAATCGGACAAATTTGTCTCTCAAGAATCGTGAAAAAGTCAAATTAATCCATAACAATTATATATATTGGACAAATTAATCCACCCATATAAGGATTAATTTGACAATTTTTATGAATTTTAAAAGACTAATTTATTTGATATTTTTCTTGAAGGAACAATTTATCCGACATTCTAATTTAGAAAGAATGTATTATGAATTTCCATTTCTAAAGGAAATTTTAGTTGATAATATGAATTTTAGTATTTTGTCTTATTTTATAATAAGAATATTAGATTTACAAAAATCATAATATTAAACTATGGAAATGAAATAATATTACTTTTATGTTTGGAGTGGTCCAAGAAATTGACTACCACTCAATAGATTCCTTAATGTAAAGTTGATGCTACTCTCAATCAACTTCCAAACAAAAACAGTATGACAATTCAAGCTTCTAAAATTGAATCATTCTAACAATGGGTACCAATTCTAATTCAAGATTTATTTAGGGTAATATTTATGGTTGAATCTTAGTCAAGATCACATAACACCAATTTCATTTTAAATTACTATTTTTAGATTAAAAACAAACATTGTTGCATTAGAGATTTACATTATACATATACAATAATACTACATGTACATCAAACACACATTCATCAACCATTATGTGATTTACAAGTCCATCATTTAAAACAAAAACTCAAATCCACACACATATCCCTTAATCTTTAATAATAATAATCTCTAAAGGGTGCTTGATAAATGAAATACTGATATACGTCAATAATTTTCGATACATATATTATATTACCATCAATTTTAAAGTTCATCTAAAATAATTTAATGTAGTTTTTATAAACGTGAAAATCAACTATAATGCATATGTTCCCCAAAAAACTATTTGATTTCCTTTATAGTTAAGAAACTTACCTTCTTGTAATTATACATTAAGTTTAATTTTGATGCACTATAAGTATAAAATTTTTTTACACAATCAGCGTAACACAACACTTAGTATTGATGACTTTTCATGATTGATATGGCAACTCATGATAGGCTGACAGTGTAGAATATGCAAGTTTACAAATACTGAAGGCTACAAATGCATGAAATGGATAATTCAGAATTCAGCAGACTCATTGTAATATAAAAAAGCAAAAAACAAAAAAGGTTCTAGCAAAATGCAGAAATCATGGAATGATACTACTACCAAAACTAGGGTGAAGATTAAGCTTCACCCTATATCTCTATAGAAGAAAGCAGAGTCGCCTATGAAGTAGCAGCTTGCTTAGTAGCAGCACTAGAGAGCTTGGATCTCCTCTTTGCCAGACTCTCACTGCGCCGTTCCCTCTGCTCCTTCAACCTTGAGGCGAGAAGCTTCTGATACTCGGCTGCATCGGATTTGGCCTTAGCGATTCTCTTTTTCTTATCAGCAATCCTTGCTCGCTTCCTCTGCAGTGTCAAAGGAGTGACCAACCGTTGAATCTTTGGAGCTTTGCTCACCTTTTTGCCTGTAACCAGAAAACCATTATCACTCAGACTATATAATCAATCAACCAGAAATCATGTCTGCATCCATCCAGTTAAATTGGATGGATCCAGAGGCATTATATCATGTATTATGTGTTGGTTAACTCTTCAATTCATATGGCTTACGGTTATCGATCGAATATATGTGATGTTGTGGATTCAAAATTTGAATAAAAATAAAATTTTGGACAGGTTTGAAATAATGAATGGATGAAACTCCTCAACTATATTATAACTATGAAAATCTTTTCTTTAATTCAATGACAAAACTCTCAAGATGGAAATGCAACATTCAATGGCAATAGTAATAGAGCATTTTGACATTTTCTAGCATGAGACACTTTACCAGATTTTGTTGTGAAGGTACGGCGGTATGTGTTGACATACTTCCTCACATCATCTTCCTTAGACAGGTTGAACAGCTTACGGATTTTGGATGCTCTCTTTGGACCTCTCATTCTTGGCTTCTCGACATCGGTCAACCCTGGTAAGTCATTTTCACCCTTCTTCACAATAACCAAGTTCAGAACAGAGAGGTCCGGGCTGACAATGCACCCACGAACAGACTTCCTCCTACGCTCACCATTGCGCCTCCCATACCCACGAAAACAGGGAGTTCCTGCTCACACAATCAATGCGAACAAAATAATGTCTCTCTGTACCAGCTTGTGTAAGAATTAAGAAACCCTCAATCCAGATGTAAAAATAAAATTATGGGGGATAAGATAACACCTCAAGCCCATGCCGGTACCAAAAAGGCTCGCATCAATTGAAAGTTTATACTAGAGAGAACAATGGAAAGCATGCAATGGGCAAGATTGTCGAGCATCCCACATCAATAGACTGTGATTTTGAGCAAGAAGCATAAAATTATTGTGCGAGGATGGAAAATGGTTTGGTGTTGGTGTCATTTAGACATAGCTTATTGGGACAAGCTTGTATCTCCACCATGAAACGCCTTTTATTTCCCAAAGTTTTTCAAATTACTCAAGTCTCAAAAATACAGCAGTGCTTAATGTTCAGCCAAAAAATTAATTGAGATTCATGACAATATTACCTCTGTGGAGCAAGAGTCGAACGCGACCAGGGGTTAGCACTCCCTGCTTCATTGGGAATCCTTGTTTGTCGCAACCACCGGTGATCTTGAAGACATATCCTTTAAACTCCTGATGGTAGCAGAATCATAAAGTCAAACAATTCAAGCATTAATATTCATCAAAAGAAATTAGAGCAGCAATTTCCATTTGTGAACTTGTGAAAATATCCAGCTAAAGAACATACCTCTCCGAGAGCATCGCCATTGACCTCCTGCGAGATCCTCTTGTCCCAGAATGCTCGTCTGCAATTTCGAGTACAACATTGGAATCAGCTAAAACAAGCATTATAAGTAATACAGGTAAATAATTAACTTCTAAAGCAGAAGCAACTAGGTTTGAACAGGGAATTCAAATTACTACCACTATGAAAGTTACAAATTTAATATTGGAAATTTTAAAAAAATAAAATAAAAGCAAAATAGCTCAACATTGTGTTCATGCAAATTACATATCTCAAATCAAAAGTTTCTAACTACACAAATGCTACTCCTAACAAACGCGCAACTGAAACTACAACCAAAAACGCGGCGATTAACATAAAAAGAAGAAACATAACACAGAACACACTAAGAAACTTGCAAAAAGCAAAAAAAAAAATGAAAAAGAAAAATCAAAAGAGAAGAGAATATTACAGTTTCTGATCGTCATCGATCTCGAGCTTCTTCTGGCACCCAGTAGTGGGATTTGCAACATTGAACTGCAAAATTAAGATATAAAAAAATTGAGAAAATTGAGGAACCAACAGAGAGAGAAAGAGTCATGAATCGAAGCATTCAACAAAGAAATTAAGAACAAAAATAGAACCTTCATTGTTGTAGCTTCCTCTTCCTGCTACTGCCGCGGTGGATTGCCTTCAAAAGTTGAGACGTGGCGCAGAAAAAGAAGACGTTGTAGGGTTTTACTCACTACTTACACTGTTAGAACTTGGGCCTCCAAAATGGGACAGACGAGCCCAACTAAATTTTTTATTTTCCACAAAACATCTAAATTAGTCTAGGTAAAACTTTATAGTCCTCCGAAATAAAAAATTTAAAATATATTTTTCAAAAATTAAAATACCAGACAAATTGGTCCTCTTTAAAAAAATTAGACAAATTTGTTTCTCAAAATTTATAGAAATGGTCAAATTAGTCCCTACTAATTAAAGATTTTAGATAATTTAATCCTCCTCCTATTATGATAGTGTTTGTTTTCGATAACTCTGAGGTCAGAGTGAATGAAGTCATGGAGTCAGTGTCACGGGTGTCAGAGTCACAGTGATTCCAAACTTAATTCAGAACACACACTCACATATTTGTGTCTCCCTTCCAACACACAGTGACTCCATTCACATACCGTGACTCCAAAATTAAAGTGAACAAAAAATTGACAATTTTGTTCGTCACCGTGACTCTCTGTTATCATCTGCATTGTAACTCTCGCACTAAACATTTGACATAGTTAGGCTGAGTTTGGTAAAGTTTTTCGTTGGGATGCTCTTGCTCTCAAAAAGCTGGAGCTCCTATTTTGTGTTTGGTAAAGCAAAAAATTGGACTGCTTTTGCTCCTGACTTTTGAGAGCAGGGGGTGCTCTTGGGAGCCATCAAGAGTAGCTTTTCAGAGCCAACTTTGGCTCTCTGAAAATGAAAATACATAAATGACCCTCATTTACTCAATATCTTTTGTCTATTATGGTCATTTTATATCTTGGGAGTCACTTGACACTATTTTACCAAACATTATAATGATGACTTCTGCTTATTGAGAACAATTTTTGTATAATTTTACCAAATGATACTATTATGACTCTCTAAGAGCAGCTTTTTGAAAGCCCAAAGAGATTAGCAGTTTTTCAAGAGCCACAACTTTACCAAACTCAACCTTAATCTTTCACTTACTTCCTGACTCTGACCCAAAGTCAGAATTTTTCACTAATTTATCTAATTTTTTTATTTTTGAAAGATCAATTTATCTGATATTTTAATGTTGGAGAGATTTATTTTGAATTTTTTATCCTTCTATTTTCAAAAATAAAATATTAAATATCAAAATGTCTCTACTTTCTCTCTTTCTATTTTCTCTCTTTCTTTTTTCTCTTAAAAGGTTAAAATAAAACAAGCAATGGGTAAGTGAAACATTCACTCCACACTCAATGTGAAAGAGAGTGAGTATCCGTACACTACTCTTTCTCCCCGCCATTTCCAGCACATTGCTCCATTCTCGCGCCACAAGCAGCCATTAAAGGAAGCTCAACCGCACAGTGTATATAATAACCCTTTGCTCATGAGGTTAGCACATGCTTTTGCATCACATTGCCTTCAATAATGTCTCATTCTTATCATTATTAATTAATTAATAAAACTTTTGATGCAACATTTTTTAAAGCCATAGTGATTCTCTCTACTGTATTCTGTTATATGTATCTATCTACCTTTTTTATTTTGCTGAAATCAAGTATACTATTATTATTTACCAATTTCCCCCTTTTCTTAGGTTAGTTTTTTTATATAGGAAAAGTGGCCCCTAGAGGCTAGAGCTTATCAATTTGCATGTAAATTGCTGTTAGTATGGATTTTGTGGGGAGAAAAAAAATGGGTGTTAGTTGTTTTATGCTTGTTGGTTATGAAAGTGAAGTTAAAATCACAAGAGAGGGAGTTCAGTTCTGTGGTAGTTATCAAGTATTTGTGGAGGTTTCTTCATCAATGACATTGTCCGAGATTCATAGCATAATTCTAGAGAATTTACGCTTAGAAAACAAACGAATAATCAGGTTGATGTATCGGGTGCCCACGGTGATAGGTGAAGGTGTGGTAAGATATGAAAAACTCATGATTAAGAGTGATGACGATGTTAGAATGATGTTTGATTGTCATGCCCGGTTTCCTGAGGTTCGTGTTATGGAGGCATTCGTAGCACTTGGAGACTCACACTTAAGCTCTGAGGGGTCTAAGGCATCTGCAATGGCAGTTCCATCGCATAATAAGAGTGTTCGGGCCGAAAATGAGGATGTTTTGATAAGTGGACGTAATTTTGCACAACCTGCAATGCCAGTTCCATTGCAGAATGAAAATGTTCGGGCTGAAAATGAGAATGATTCGATAAGTGGCTCAAGTTCTGAACAAGTTGCTGGAGAGATTCCCCAAGATGGTCCAAATGCAGGGTATGATATGAATGTTGATGAAGGGGATTTGGAAGATCAAATGGGTGAAGGTAATAAACTGAATTCATTCATTCAATTTACTTATTTAAATTTGTTTGTTTGCCTTACTTAATTCCATTGTTAAGGTTTATTTATGGTTGAGATATGAAGTTATTGTTTTAATTGTAAAATTATTATATTTACAAAGGGGGTATGCTCTTTATCCACCGTTTGTTGGAGTGTCACTGGTCTAATGTTTCCTCTACATTTGCGATATCAGGTCCATCTCGGAATGATAATGTTCGGGTAGAAAATGAGGATGATGTGATTAGTGACTCAAGTTCAAGTTCTAAACAAGATGCGTCAAATGCAGGCTATGACATGAATGTTGATGAAGGGAATGTTGAGGATCAAGCGGCTAAAGGTAACAGATTTAATTCACTTATTGTATCTGTTTAAGTTCGTTTGTTCATCCTACTTAATTCCATTGGTAATGTTTATTTATGGTTGGAATATGTAGTTATTGTTTTAATTGTAAATTTATTATATATATATATATATATTAACTCGTTTGGCTGTCATATTTTAATGGTAACATTTAATAAGTTTAATTTGAATATACTATCTCGGCAAAATATACAGATATCCAATATCCAATTATGTGGTGTGTACAAGTGTTTGATTCAACAACCCTCTAAGAAATGGAAGTACATAATTGGTTGACATTGTAGAAGAGTTTTACAATGCCAATGCATCTAAATTAAACACACAAATAATTTCAATTATTTGAAAGTTATGTTATTTATTATCAATAATGTTTGACGTACAACAAAAATACATCCAACTTGTATCCAACGTGTGCTATCCATGTTACCGGATGTGTGCTATACGTATTTCTGTTGTATCCAACGTGTGCTATCCATGTTACCGGATGTGTGCTATACGTATATGTGATATACGCATAGCACACATCCGGTAACATGGATAGCACAAGTTGGATACAAGTTGAACGTATTTCTGTTGTACGTCAAACATTAGTGATTTATTATTTCAATATTTATAAACATCTTTTATTTTATTTCTGTAGTGTCGTGCAACAAAAACATCAATGATGCAGTCCCCATTGCTTGGAGCGAGTCATTGAGAATGAGAACTCAAACCCAACCACAATCCCAAAGTCAACAGGTTCGTCATCATTCAAGTTTGAATATCAAAGCAATGCCAGTGAGAAATTCTCCCTTGTTCACTGGTGTGGATGGTCGCAACACTGTGAGACAATTTAGAGAGAATGAATTGTATGTCGGGCAACGATTCCCAAACAAAGATGCTGTATTACTTGCAGTGAATAACTATACCATTCTAAGAGGAGTTGAGTACAATGTCTTCAAGTCAAATCAAATAAAATATCATGGGAAATGCAAGCACTTCGGGAATGGGTGTAATTGGAGCATCCTTGTTATATATCTACAAAATAATAGACTCTGGGAGATTCAGAAATACAATGGAGAACATGGGTGTTTGTCCACAAGACGTTTGCAAGATCTCCCTCAATTGAATGTTAACATCATTGCTACTAACATCCATTCCATGGTAGAAGCTGATCCAGCTGTTCCCATCAGAGTGTTGCAAGAGTCGGTACAATCAAAGTATGGCTTTGAAGTTTCATATGGGAAGGTATGGCTAGCAAAGCAAAATGTCATTGCCCAAATTCATGGAGATTGGGAAGAGTCTTATAATGAGCTTGCTAGATGGCTCGACTTTTTGGTATATATTCATCATAAAACTAGTTTTAGTAAATTGCTGACTCGACCTTATCACGTGGGGAATATTGTTGACAATACTTGTATGATGTTTTACCGTGTATTTTGGACATTTCCACAATGTATAGAGGCGTTCAGATACTGCAAGCCTTTCGTTTCAATTGACAGCATGAAATTGTATGGCAAGTATGGCGAGAGACTGCTGATCGCAATTGCACATGATGGAGACTCGAACATTTTTGCCTATTGCATTTGCTTTGGTGGAAGAAGAGACAACGGAGGCCTGGTCTTTTTTCTTGAAAAATCTTCGACAACAAGTGACACCACAAAAGGGCATTATGATAGTTTCTGATAGGAATGATGCTATCGAAGCCGCTTTAAATGCGGAAGATAGTGGGTGGCATCCTCCACATGCTCATCATGCTTATTGTATTCACCACATCGTTTCGGATTTTGCTCTTAGATTCAAGAGCAAAAATGCAAAGCAAGCTTTGACAAATGCAGCATATTCGAAGACTCGGGAAGAGTTTATTTATTATTATGGCTTGCTGATAGGTGAGAACCCAGATTTTAGTGAGTGGATAGATAAGATAGATGTAAAAAAGTGGACGCAACACCAAGATGAAGGGCGTAGATTTGGTAATATGACAACTAACCTATCCGAGTGTCTTACTGGTATCATGAAGGGTGTTCGCAATCTTCTAGTAGCTGCCTTAGTGAAGGCAACTTACTCTCGTCTTGCTGAACAATTTATGAGAAAAGGGAGGGTGGCACAGGCCCAACTTGCGGCCGGTCAAATGTACTTGCAAGCTTTGATACGAGCAATCGAGATCAACAAGCAAACAATTGGAACCATGATTGTTTCTTTATTTTCACAACACAGGAAGACGTTTGTTGTAGTGGAGCAAGCACCAATTGGGAATTTGAGCCAGAAAAAGTACTTAGTTAAGCTAGTGGATCGTTGGTGCAGTTGTTGGTACTTTCAAGCATTGCATTATCCGTGCCGACATGCACTTGCTGCTTGTGCATATGCACGACTTGATTGGGGTGCTTATGTTCATGATGTTTACCGCATGCAAACTGTTTTCAATGTCTACAAAACAAAGTTTGCACCAACTGCAGACGATATTTATTGGCTTCCACCCACCGGACCTCGAATACGGCCAAATCCTGAGCTTAGACGGGCTAAAGAGGGCCTGGCTGGTGTGAACAAGAATCCAAAACGAAATGTATAAGGTTCAATTTGGGCATGTAAATGTTGTGGACCATGCAAATTGGAAGGTGGCACCAGAGGAAGATGTGCAGGCTTTCTCCTCAAATCGCAACAATGAGGACGATTAGAAGGGTGGTCAAGTTCATCTCTAGTGGTTTTATTTTTCATTTCATATGCCGTTTTGTGTAGTTTTTGCTGATGTTGGATGTCTGAGCCAAAGTGATTTATTGTTGTCTTATCAACAGAAGAACAAGTAAATCAATTATAATGTGATATAAGTAGTTAAATGCTCATATCTGCATGCTATACTTCTCATAGCATGTGTCTTGAAAGACTTAAGCTTTAGCAGCTATAGATGTATCTCTAAAATGTCTACTTTCATAATGTTCTGATATTGAAATACCAAAGTTAAACACTTGCATATTCAGATTCTGAAGTTTAGAAGGTAAAAATTGTACACATGATTTTGAATTTGTCTCTGCATATGACAGCTGAAATTCAAGTGTTTGTGTAATTTCATTCATTATGCATACATGTTGACAGAGGTATTGAAAGTTCATAATAGTTCTCTGTTATTGATTTGATTATGTTTTCAGGGTTCTAGAATTCAAGGTCTACTCAACGTCTTTACGTTCAGACTTCCGTCAATATGGTAGGTACCTCATGCATCAGATTCTCTTATTATATGTTCTCTTATAGTGAAGGGAATTAATACAAATGGAAATGCATAATCAGAGGAAACACATTTTTCTTCTCTTATTCATCACACTCCAAATTACACACATAGGCTGCGTTTGTTTTTTTCTGACTCTGGGTAAGAGTGAGTCAGTGAAAAAATTGACTCTGTCAAGTGTTTGGTGCGAGGGTCACTGTGAACAGAGTCATAGTGACTCAGTGAACAAAATTATCAATTTTTTGTTCACTCAAATTTTGGAGTCACTGTGTATTGGAAGAGAGTCACTATGTGCTGGAAGGAAGATACAAATATGTGAGGGTGTGTTCGGAGTCAATTTTGAAGTCACTGTGACTCTGACTCCTATGACACTGACTCCATGACTCCCTTGACTTTGATTCCAAAGTCATTTAAAACAAACACTACCATATAATCTATCACAAGAAGGACTAAACAACCCTATTAGCTTACATGAAGAACTACATTGTTGAATTTCTTGTGTAGCTTTTCCTTATTCTAGAGCAGATCTTGTTCAATGCTTACAATTTCTTGTTCTTCTATTTGTGGCCTATTAATGAAAATTCCCAATCTTTGTTCATGATTTTAAAAAATAAAAATAAAAATTGCCTGGTGCCAGCATTTATTGCCTTAGTTCAAGAGACTGCATTCTGGTTTAGGTTATGTTATCATGTGGTTCATTACTATCTTGATGCTCTTAGGTGCTGTTACATATACGGAACAAGAAATGAGGCCAACTAATGAGGCAGAAGGAGGAAACAAAGAAAGGATGTCACCTCTACCATGGGCTGGGCGTGTGATTCCATTTTTCTATGGAAAGAGAAAGTAGCTTTTGGGGAAGGGCGTGTGATTTCATTTTCTGGGAAGGGGTATTAGGACCAAGGTTCTGAAAATCGGACCGGACATTGAACCGGTCGAGAGAGAGGTTCAGAGATTTAGAGGTTCAACCGGTTCGACCGAAGGTTCAATCGGATATAATAAAATATGTATAATATATATATTTATTTACAAATATATAGACATAAGATTAATTACATGTTAAAAAAATTAAAATATATTTAAAATATTGATTGAAAGTTGAAATATAAAAGTATTTAATAGATTTAGAGGTTTAGTAGTCCTTAATTTAGTAATTAAAATATATTATATATTATATTTTATTATAAAATAATTATTAAATTTTAAAAATTCAAAATTTTTTATTTTAATATTATCGACCGGTTCAACCGGTTTTTTACCGGTTTTCGCCGGTTTTCCCGGTTTTTACCGATTTTTGACCGGTTTTCACGGTTTTTGACCGGTTTTTTACTTTCCAATTTTTAAGGCTCACCCGGACCGGACAGGGGTCCGGTTCCCGGTTCAACCGGTCGGACCGGCCGGTCCGGTCCGGTTTTCAGAACAATGATTAGGACCTCTTTGGATTACTGTGTTTCTGACTATATTTTAACTTTTAACTTATCAGAATTTATATCTGTCTCGTTTGACTATATAACTTATGATTTCTTCAGGAGTTATTTCAATGATTTTGGAGAAATCAGAATATTTGACTTCTCTAGAAGCACTTTTCAAAATAATTGAAATAAAATTGTTTGTTATATTATATTCACATACAAAATAATTTATTCGTAAGTTACTTCGCAGAAATTATTTTTATATAAAGACTTAAATAAGTTGTTTATCCAAACTAACCCTCAGTAGCAGTAGCAGCAATAGAATAGAAGGTTTTTTAGGCAAAATTTTAGAAATAACTCAGGTAGACTCATTAATTTAAGTGAAAAAAATAATATATCACATGTGCACGATTATTATTAGTAACAAAACTATACTATTTGATATAATATGGATTTAATTTTTATCCACCAACAGTGTGTCATTTTTTACACAGTCATTTAATCATGTGTTGTCATGTCCGCCATAATTGTGTTTTTTCTCTCTCACTACTTGAAAAGTCATACAAACGGAACATTTTGATTAGACGATAATGTAAAGTGCATCAAAATTAAACTCATAATATTAAATAATGAACAGTGTTATGTATACAATAAAAGTGACAATAAATCAATCACTAATACAAAAAGTTTGATTAAGTAAGTATAAATGTTGGATTATGTCAATATAAAAATTGTCATTGTATTGATATAAAAGTTTGAATATAATGTTTGATTGAGTTAGCATATAAGTGAGATTGAGTAGTTGTAAATGTTTAATTATCCATTAAGTGTCAAATTTAATTTATATGAAATATTTCACTTGACTAAAATACTTCTTTGTAACAAGTTAAAATGACTAGTTTCATCTCCATATAAGAGAAAATTTATTTTATTTGATTTATATGCTAAATATTATCAACATAACATATATCATTTTTTTTCATCACTTAAACTAATAAATTATTACAAGTTAAAATGACTAGTTTCATCCCCATATAGGAGAAATTTTATTTGATTTGATTTATGTGATAAATATTGTCAACATAATGAAATTTTTCATTGATAATTATACATATATCATATTTTTTTTCATCACTTAAACTAATAAATTAGATTAGTGTAATTTTAGTAAACCTAAGAGAAGGTTATAATAATATCACGAAATAGATAAATATCATATTAATTTTTTAAAAATATTATTGGGAATACAATAGTACCATATACTTATTTCTTTATTCATCAAACTTGTCAACATATTCATTAGAGTGACATAAATGGAGAAAAGAGCGTACAATATTATTGTATGTACTAATAACACTACTATTAAAATTTAGAGGAGAATGATATGATGATGATTGTTTGGATAAATTTTTAAAAAATTTTTTAATTAGTTTTTTTAAATAATGTCTTTTAAAGAAGTAGAAGTAATTTTACGTTTGAATATGAAATTAATTCATGTTTGGACATAAGATAAAAGTGAAATCCTTCATGTACACTAAATTTAATACTAAATTAGTTACTCAATTCAACTATGATATAAATCAACATTTACATCTACTATTATATGAGTTTGGTTTCAGTCACTCAATTCAACTATGATATAATCTAACATTTACATCTACTATTATAATAATTCAATCTAATATTATATGTGTTTAATTTAAATCTACTGTTAGTGTAAAATAATCTTACAGTAATATCCAATTATGGATTGACACATCAGCAAAAAAATTTAACTCAACCACCCACTAAATAAAAAGTCACACAAATCAATCAATGTACTCAACTGTCAGTGTAAAATTTTTTACACTGTCAGTGCATTATAATTAAACTCATATTATATTCAAATTTTGATGTAGAGAAAATGACAATTTTTATACTATACAATTCAATATTTATTATTTACTCAATCAAACTTTTTATATTAGTGTATATGTAGTCTTACTCAAGATAAGAAGATCTTTATTTAATCATAAACATATAAAAAATATATTTTTTCTAATAATTTTATTTTTATTAAAAATTATCATCCAAACATATTAAAAAACTTAATAATATTTTTTATTGAAAAACCTTATTTTAATTATATAATAACATACCAAGTATGTTATCCTAAACATTAAACAATGCAATTAAAACCCAAATTTAAAACTGCTTTAATTTTGCAATTAAAACTACCTAAACATGCTCACTAAAAATTTCCAGAATCCCCAAATTTGCCTCACTATTCTCTCTTCTCTCTCTTTCTCATTTCCACCACTGCCAGCAAGTGAAGCACAAAACCTCCCCTGAGACTTTCTTCGCTCATCTGGTTATCACATTTTTTCTTCGATTAATCTTTTTGTGCTTCGATTAATGCTTTTTACATTATCATTCTTCATAATTATAACTCATTATTATTATTATTACTCCTATTCGAAATGCAACATTTTTTTCCATTGCATGTAAACAAAACACAAATCACAAAACCCTCACTGGCACATTCACAAAAAACCCTAATTTTTTATACTCTAAATTCTTTCATATGTATCTCAAACCAATGACTCTTTTTTTTTTTATCTTGAAATAAAATAAATAGCTGTGATTTGTCATTTCTCTCTTTTTTTTAAGGTTAATTTCTAAAATGTCCTTTTTTTCCTATAGGGAAATCGATGAACAGTTCATTGATTTGTATGTAATTGATTGGCACTGATTGTGAGAGGGAGAGAAAAATGGCTGGGAGATGTTTTATGCTAGTTCATTACAATTGTGAAATTCAAGACACAAAGGATGGAGTCACATTTTGCTGTAATAAGCCAGTGTTATTGAATGTGTGTTCATCCATGACTTTATCGGAGCTTCATAGCAAAATTCTGCAGAAGTTACGCCAAGAAAACAAGCAAATAACCCAGTTGTTGTATAGGATACCATTGCTGGTATCTTCAGATGCAATACGCTATGGAAAAGTGGCGATAGATGACGATGACGATGTCAGCATGATGTTTGATAGTCATGCCCAGTTTTCTGAGATACGTGTTATGGAGGTGTTTGTATCCCTTGGAGACTCTCAATTATGCTCTGGGGGATCTGCATTGGATCCAAAGCTTGTTGGAGTGTCGAAGGCCGAGACTTCCCCGGCATTGGCAATATCACGTCTAGTGCAAAATGAAAATGTTCAGGCAGGAAATAAGGATGACATGATGGGTAGCCCAAGTTTTCCAGAACCTGCGATGCAGGATGTGGAGGAGGTAACTCGAGATGATCAACCTGCGGGCTTTAATGTTGATGATGAGGGTTCTAATGATGAGCCGGATGAAGGTAATGAAATAAATTTGTTTTTTTCATTTATATATTTATTTAAATTCTTTTTTTCATATTTAATTCCATTTTTTCATATATGTAGTTATCATTATAAGTTCTTTTGGTTGCCATACTTTAGTTGTAATATCCTTTAATTTCAAAAATTTTTAAATTTATGTTATTTAATATTTTCTATATTTATGAAAAATGTCTTACTATTGTCTTGAATTATACAGTGCTGTCCGACAATGATGATAATAAGGCAGTACCTGCTTCTCGGAGCCAACCACCGATAACTCGATCTCAATCAAAATCTCAAAGTCAATGGGTCGGTCATTATTCGAGTTTGAATTTGGAAGCGATGCAAGTGAAGAATCTTCCTGAGTTTGGCAGCATTGTTGATGGTGGCAACACTACTGGAGAGCATGAGTTGCATGAAAGGCAACAATTCCCAAATAAAGAAGCAGTATTACTTGCAGTAAAAAATTATAGCATCCAAAGGGGAGTTGAGTACAAGGTCTACGAGTCAGATCATACGAAATATCAAGGGAAATGCAAACAATTTGGGAATGGGTGTAATTGGAGCATCCGTGTTACATATCGACGAAAGAAGGGATTTTGGGAGATTCGGAAGTATAATGGAGAACATACATGTGTATCCAACAGAGCTTCACAAAACCACCCCCAGTTGGATATTAGCATTATTGCTGTTGACATCTATACCATCGTAAAAGATGATCCAACAATTCCCATTAGTGTGTTACAAGATTCGGTAAATTCAAAGTATGACGTCAAAGTTTCATATAGGAAGGTATGGCTTGCAAAGCAAAAAGCCATTGCTCAAATTTTTGGAGATTGGGAAGAGTCTTACGATGAACTTCCGAAATGGCTACAAGCTTTGCAGACATTTATGCCCGGTACAATTGTTGAATTGTCGACTCGGCCTTATGATGTGGAAAATGTTGTTGACCATACATGTGTGATATTCCACCGTCTATTTTGGACATTCCCACCGTGTGTAGAAGCATTCAAATATTGCAAGCCTTTCATTTCAATTGATGGCACACATTTGTACGGCAAGTATGGCGGGACACTGCTGATAGCAATTGCACAAGATGGTAATTCAGACATTTTGCCTATTGCATTTGCTGTTGTGGAAGGGGAGACAAGGGAGGCCTGGTCTTTTTTCTTGACAAATCTTCGGCGGCACGTGACACCACAAGAGGGCATTCTTATAGTTTCCGATAGGAATGATGCTATCAATGGCGCTTTAGATGCGGAAGATAGTGGATGGCATCCTCCACGTGCTCATCACACTTATTGTATTCGCCACATCGCTTCAAATTTTGAACTGAATTTCAAGAGCAAAGATGCAAAGCAAGCTTTGATAAATGCTGCATACTCAAAGACTAGCCGAGAGTTTCTTTATTATTACGGGTTGGTAAGAGGTGAGAACTCAGATTTTGGTGCATGGCTTGATAGGATCCCCGTAGAAAAGTGGACGCAACACCAAGATGAAGGTCGTAGATTTGGATGTATGACAACTAATCTATCCGAGTGTATTAATGCTATCTTGAGTGGTGTTCGCAGTCTTCCAATAACTGCCTTAGTGAGGTCTACTTACTACCGCCTTGTTGAGCTATTTGTCATAAAAGGGAAGGAGGCGGAGACCCAATTGGCCGCTGGTCAAATATACTCGCAAGCCCTTAGAGAAGCGATCGAGACCAACAAGCAATCTATAGGAACCATGTCTGTTTCTGGAATTTCACAAGCCAATGAGTCATTTATTGTAGAGGAGCTCGCACCAATTGGGAATTGGAGTCAGAGAAGTTACAAAGTCAGACTAGCAGATCATTGGTGCGACTGCGGGTACTTTCAAGCATTGCATTACCCGTGTCGGCATGTACTAGCTGCGTGTGCATATGCACAACTTGACTGGGGTGCTTATGTTCACGATGTTTACCGAATGCAAACTGTTTTCAATGTCTATAGATTGGAGTTCACACCAGTTGCAAATGAAGATTACTGGCCACCGTACAATGGACCTCGAATACGTCCAGATCCTAAGCTTAGACGGGCTAACGAGGGTCGACCAATATCAACAAGAATTCGGAAAGAAATGGATGAGGTTGAATCCAGACATAGAAAATGTTGCGGACTATGCAGGCAAGAAGGTCACACCAAGCGACTATGTCCAACAATACTAGCTTCCTCCTCGAACTGCAGCAGCAAAGTTGATTAGAGGGCTGATCATGTTTCTCTCTGTTGGTTTTATTTGGTTGGTTTTTGCAGCCACAAATATCAGGATCTATGAGACTGTGGCCATCAAGATGGTGAGCCTTCTGTTGTTTCTAGCCTCTTTATCATGTCATTCAGTATGGGTTTAGGTTGATTTTCAACTTTTTTTGTTGTGTTGTTATGAAACAGGATGGGATTGGGTGGTGTAGTTTGATAATTGATATTAGAAATGGGAAATTTATTGATCAAATATTGATTGTCAACCCAAGAAGTGTGACTGATTTGTGAAGGTGCATCATTCTTGCCATGAGAGTTTTCTCATTTCGATTGATGATCCAGTAAAATTTGAGCATTAAAAATTTGGGCATGTCATCTAGTTGATCTTTTTTTTTTTTTTTGCAGAGTTGAGTAAAGATTAATTTTCCTGCTAAGTGTTTGAATGCATACAACATAAAGGATCATAAATGAAAACTTATGTCAAAATTTTAGTAGAGAAAGTTTATTTGATAAAAGACATGAATTATACATTTTTTTTTTTTGCAGTTTCCATCATATTCAATTATTCAAGAATTATGCATATGCTTTAGTTGTGATTTATAGCGGTCACATTTCATATTTTTCAGGAAAACTAGAAGACCAAACATCCACATCTACTGTATGTGGCAAAGTTGTACAGTTTTCTTGAAGGAGAAAGTAAGTTACAACAGAAGCAGGATCAGGTTCTGTATAGTGGATCCTTTAGTTTTACATCCTAGTTTAGTCTAATTCTCTTGTAGTTACAACTCTAGTTATTAATGGAAATCCTTATTATCAGTATTGATCTTTATCTGTTCAATTCAGTTAGTTTTTTTATTTTTTCTTCTCTGGTTGAACTGTCCAATAGCATTGACAAAGTTTATCGCAATGAATATGATAGTTTAGCTGGTTCTCTTCTATAGAAAATTGAAACGTAAAGTAAATAAAAAGGATTTGTTTGGAATACCAGTTGATTGGAGTGCTAAGCATGGTTCACAGTAACATCAGGCAATTTTTTTTTTATTTATACTTTTTCAGATTTTTCTTTTACTTTTTTACTTGGGGAATTCTAAAATGAAATGTAATATAATGGAATAAATAGAGTAGTTGAAATGGAGTGACATAATTGTTCCAATGTGATGTTTGGATATTTTATCAATGCAGAGTAATGTTCCATTCCATTGTTTGGACATGACAATAGAATGGAACAGAATGAAATGATGATAAGTTCTTTATTCTGAAGTAAATGTTTATCATCTTGGTCCTAGAAGTTGTGTACATGCTTTATTTTAGCCATTGAAGTTAAGAAATCAAAGATTTTGTCCCTAAAGTTACAAAATGACTTAAAGTTACTCTTATGTTCTTATTTCCAAGGACTAACTCGAATCAGCTCTTGAACCACATTTTGACTGAGGGATTATACATTGTTAACTTGTTAATTTCAGATACTAAAGTGATAAACACACACACTACTTCAAGGTCCAAAGTGAACATTTGTTGACTTTTTAAACATGATGATAACTCATGGCCTTACCCACATGTTCCAGGTCAGTCACTACATTTTTTTATTTATTTAATTAGTTTACTACATATCTTGCATCAATGCACTGCATACTTTTATAAGCATTAAACATTTGGCTGAAGGAATATCAAGCTACAGCTAAACACAAACACTAGGGCAAATTTAACAATACACATAGCACTAATTGCTGATCTTACTAACTCATTAATTTAGAGAATATTGAACACTGATTTGTGAGGGGAATGGTGGAACTGGCACTTCAGCAATACCTTCAAGCATCTGCGTCACGTTCCTCATGGTTGGCCTAAGTTCCGGATCCTCTTGAACACACCAGATGGCGATCATGATCAGCTTCTCCAAGTTCTTCTTGTCATCCAATGCCTCCTTGTCATTCTCAACCAATGCATCAAGAGCACCATCTGCGTAGCAGTCATAAACCCAATCGGTTAGGATTGCTTTCTCTTCATCTTTCGGCTCCATTTCCACATTCCTTCTGCAACAAATTATCTCAAGCAGAACCACCCCATAACTATACACATCCACTTTAGCAGTGATGGGCATATTTTTGAACCATTCAAGTGCAACATACCCTTTTGTTCCTCTTATAGCAGTATTGGTTTTGCTCTGATTCATGTTCAAGAGTCTGGCCAATCCAAAGTCGGAAATCCTTGCATTGTAGTAATCATCAAGGAGTATGTTCTGAGGCTTTATGTCACAATGTATGATTTGGGTGTTGCACTCTTCATGCAAATATAAGAGCCCTCGAGCAACCCCGATTGCGATATGCTGCCTCAGTTTCCAACTCGGTTTGTTCTCCTCATCAAATAGAAGGCTTGCCAGAGTACCATTGCTCATGTACTCATAAACCAGCAACCTTTCTCCTTCATCCTCACAGAATCCGAATATACGAACCAAGTTCTTGTGGTGGGTGAGACCAATGATGTTGAGCTCATTCTTGAACTCCTTCTCAACCTCTTGCAAGAGAAAGTTGTTCAACCTCTTCACCGCAACGCGAGTCGCGGAACCCATGCTTATGACTCCTTGATAAACAATACCAAAAGCTCCCCTTCCTATCTCTTTGTCAAACCCATTGGTAGCTTCTTCAAGCTCCTTGTAAGAGAAACAACGCAAATTGCTTTCAACAACAAGATCACTTTTGCTGGTTCTAGTCTCTCTACTAAGCTTCTTGTACTTGAAAACAAAGCAAGCACTCAGGCATATTGCCCCAATCAAAATCAGATTGAGAAAAGCAGAGCCACCCAAAAGTACAGAACCAACCAAACTCAATGTTTTCTTGTTCTTGTTCACAATTGTTGGAGGAAGTGGAACAAACTGTGACGAATTGTCTTTCCTCACTTTAATGAATGCCTTGGCACCATTCAGTGTGGAATCATATTTTCCATTTGAAAGTGGAAGCTTCTTCTTCCAGCAGCTGTCACCTAACCTGAAAATGGCAACAGAACACATGCAATCTTCCATGCAAGATTGCTTGCACTGTTCTTCAGTGAAAGGCCTTTGAAGGACAATATCTGAAATAGGCCAATCAATGTCTATCAAAACCTCAAATTCATAGAGGTCTTTGCTGTTACTAAGTTCATCTTCTTCACATCCCTGAACAAAATCCGGTTTGCAACTTCCATATGGGTTATTAGGATCAAGCAAGGAGTACCTGTTTGGGCACTGACATTTTGGTCTCTTGTCATCTTTCAGGGTGCAGTAGCTGTTATATCCGCAAACACCGCTATCAGATTGAACTATCAGAGCAGTACATATATTGTCTGGAATGGACCACACTGGCCTCCAACCTCCACCACCGGAGGAATTCCTCGGATGTTCATAGACTGTGAACACCCCATCAAAATCAAGAGTTGCTCTGAGATAAGAACTCGTCGACAAGGGTCGACTACCGTCTGACAAGTTGAATTTCCTGTTGTTCTTCCTCAGAACATACACTTCTCCTGATCTGTCAAAGACCAGTTGAGTTCCCGGACTGGACGTATTGGATTCAGTTGTCTGACTTGTGTAATAGTTCTCATTGGCATATCCAGATGGCAGATTTATAGAATGCATAACTAGATTACCATCATTTTGAAGCAAGAATTCAAACCTTCCCAAGCTGAAATTGGACTCCATGAGCCTAGATGAAAGCTTTTTACTCTTCTCCAGAATCTGGGAAGGCAACAAGGTGTCTCTTGGATCATTGAATGTCTCCCAAACACTTCCAAAACTACCATCCTTAAGAACAAAGTTGCCAGTGTCATTGAGAACACCTTGAGCAACACCATTGATGCTTTGTGTGTTCCATAACATGTCACCATTAGGACCAGTTAGCAAAAGTCCTTCAGCAGTGAGGTTCACTTTTGAACCCTTTGGTGCTGGAGGGCTATCTTTATTCACATGGTACCAAACTATGGTCTTTTCTGGAATATTTGCATACCAAATTGAAAGCAAGAAAAGGTTAGTGTTGTTATTAAGTGGGAGAAAACCAAAGGCGAAGTCACCAGAAGGTGAAACCAACCATGTGGAGTTGGTAGTTTCTGCATAAAGAGAATCACCAATACTTATATTGGTTTTGGTTTGGGATAGAACACAAAAGGGTAGCAGAATCAGTGTGGAGATTAGAAGAAAGGGAAGAAGAACAGGAGTGGAAGCCATGGCTAGAAAATCAAATTAACTTGGTTCATATGTTATATGGGAAGATATTGTTGGTATATATCATGCTTTCATTTTTTCTTTTCTTTCTTTCTTCCTTTCTTTTCTTTTGTTGTTTGATTAGTACAAGTGCAAGTCTTTGTCTCAATTTAACTCTTATGATTGACTTTGTCAACTCACATGACTATAAAGTGTATAAACCAATCAGATGCAGGATAGTGGGAAGATTGGTGTTGATTAGAGGAAATATGTGTACAACAAATTATTGGTTTTTGTGAATTCTTTTGTATCAAAACTATTTTAGTTAATTTGTTTGTCATTGTTTTTTTTCTGTTACCGTGGCTTGGAAGTGAATTCCAAACTAAAGAATTTGATCTTCTTTAGAACTTTAGTTTATGGCTCTGCAAAGAGATCAATAAGAGAGTTTTAATTTCTATGTTCACTATCACCCAAAATTATGTTTAGTATTGATTATTGAGTACACGTTCTTTGAATTTTCTCTTGTGAATTGTGATACAGATCCGTCGTGCCTTTACAATCTAGTAATGCCCCTGACAGGACGGTAGTGTCGAGAGATACATTTTATTGGTTTTTCTTTTCTTAAGAAAAATAGGAAAATATTTAATTAACTTCTAGATTGTGGAAAAAATGGATTATATAGAGACATTTTGTATTTATATCAAAATGATTATGACATATTAAGAAACATTGAATGAGAATAGGGTAGACGGTTTTTTAGGAGTCTACAACTGTTTTTAAAAATGTTAGGCTCAGACTTTTTTTTAAGTCTATTATTAAGGTTAATAGACTAGACTTAATATTGTTAAAAGGCCTATTAGACATGTTAGACATGAGCCTTTTAATTATAAACAAGTTTTGCAATTTTTTAGTATATTTATGATTTTTTTAATAATTTATCTCAATGTGACCTATATATGGACATACCATGTTTAACTTTTAAGCACATATTGGCCTTTTATTTTGTCGATCTATAGTCTGTTGACTTTTAGCATATGATATTTGTACATTTTTTTTTTTCATTTAAAATTTTTTTTAACAGATTTCAGGTTATACCAAACTTATGAAAAGACCATGCTTACGTTTAAAAAGTAGTCTGTAGAAGAATATAAGTCAGGCTCATACCTAGATGTATGTTACAATCTGTTAAGTAGAAAGTTTGGTTTAAATTGATCTGTTCTGATTCCAAAATTGAATAGTTAGTAGTCTAACTCGAGTTAGCCATTGTAATTAACCATAGTTAGTAAATGTAGTTATTTTAACTCATGTGTGGTCAGTTACTTAACCTCATGAGTGTTGTATAAGTTAAACTCTATAGCTAACTTCTTGATCAATTCATTCATTTCTAATGCAACAATATGAGGCTGATATTTTACGGCTTAAGAAGCAGGGAAAATAGAAGCAATATACACAATGAGGAGGAAATGAGGAAGGTAATGATGATCCATGATGAAGGGTGATGCGCTACTATAAAATGATGAGTGTAACACCCCAACTTTTAATTATAGTATTGAGCACGATTAAATAAAAATCTAAAATTCATGTATTTTTTATTGAGTGACTAGCCATGAAATTATATTTTTGTTTGTTTATATGTATGTATGTGAAGAATATCATGACTTGATGATATGTTATGGTATTTTATGTGCTTATGATTTATGAAGAAGAAATCAAATTATTTTATTATTTATATGACAAGAATAATAATTATATGATTGTCACTCACAAGTTGGTAATATGCCTTAATAATGTCTATGTTGTGAGCATATTAAGGATATGATGATGTTACGTGAGGAATAAATATGCCTTAATAATTATATCACTACAAGAAAAATGCAAAAATTGCAACACCAACTAGACAAGAGTCTATAACACGATCGGATTTGTTCTCAAGTTCATCAATCAACAATTCCTAGAGTAATGTTAATATAAACTCAGGTTCATAAACCCTACACGTGATAACATATCAATAATTCAAGACATAATTAAAAGTTATAACTATAATAAGATTATGAAATCCTTAGTTGATATGTTGTCACGTGTAGGGTTCACCGTAAACTCAAGTTTATAATATCATTTTCCCAGTTCCTATATGCAACCCTATTCCTCTCAAACGATTAAAATCTTCAATGATCAACACCAAATCTCTACCCTCCTTCAATGATCAACACCAAGTATCTTTGAATTTCATGAAATACCAAAATAGTAAAAAAAAAAAAAAAAAAAACACATAGTTGGACCCATTCGAACTAAAGTAGCATGTTCTTGTTGTATTCATGAGCATGTACTTAGTTACACATCAATTATGCCAAGAAAAGAAAATATATACAGAATGTATAAATGACCTTTATAAGATACATTGTCACCAATTCAATTTCAATGTCACCTTTCATTTTTCTTTATCCTTCTCTTAAATCACAATGAAATCCACATATCTAGGAAACTGATACATTATCACAATATTTCTATTCAGAAAACAATTTCCTCTACCATACCAAAGGAGCTTTAAACCATAAACAAACATCCATGTAATAATCTCCTTCTTTCAAGGTACTTTCAACAACACTTCTGAAAACAGCTATGGAGGTAGAAATGGCCAAAAATGTGAAGTGTGATAGAAAACTTTCATTTATTCCCCTCTGCTTTCAGTTTGGCCAAAATATCGATCGGTGTTTAGAGGTTGGTTCCAGGACTCTGAATCGCGTTTGTTCCATGAGTTTGAATCCCGAAAATCAGACATAGTTCCTCCATGCATCGGTGCGAATGCTGCAATGAAGTAAATAGTTGATGAAAACTGAATCCATCAGTTGAACCCAGAAAAACAAAATCACTATCAAAACAGAAGACAGCATGATTCAGAGAGTTTCTTGGACACAATTCAAGCAATTCATAAAATAAGTGATTAAGAATAATTTTTTCTTTAATACCAACTGCCTGTAGAGATTGCAGGATCTGCTGCATCTATAAGGTCAATAGCTTTCATGCATAAAAATTAAAACATGAAAAAATATACAAAAAATCAAAATGGACATGTGAATTAGACAGTGCGCTATTGATTTTTACTTAAATTGCTCATGCAATACATGAAAAATAACACTATTTCTATAAGAAAATAGAATTCACATTGAATTCTTTTCGGGTTCTAAGAGTGCTATTGAAAATTCATAGAAGGGCATGAAAGACAGTGTTCAGAGTATTCATATACATGATTTATCTGAAATTGACAAATGACAAGTTGCTTGAGTTATTTCTGCTAGAATCAACTTAGGTATGGCCCCCATTAGATTTTGGTTCATTTAGCAAAACTTATGTACTGCGAATTCAAGCCATAAGTTGTGAGCTAGCTGAATTAAACACACAACAACAACAATAACAAGCCTTATCCCACTCTGTGGGGTCGGCTACATGGATCAAACGACGTCATTGCGCTCTATCATAAATAATGGTAGGATTTAGGTCATTAACTCTCAAATCTTCCTCAATAACTCCTTTTATAGTTTTAGGCCATAGCTGAATTAAACACACACACGACAAATATAGTTTTACTCAAGCACACTATTTAGTTAGCCTCTCTGCATGTCCCACATTGAAGAAACCATAAAGGATACGGATGAGCACACTGACGAAGCTAAAAATACCACCGCTACTATGAAGCCATTTTTAAAGAATTTCAGATAGAATGTGAGAAAAGTTGTATTAAGAGATTACTAGAATTTGTGAGGAGGTGATAAATGAGAGTATAACTAGCTAGAATTTTGACTAACCTTTCTCTCTCATTCTTCTCTCTCTATCATACTCAAATTTATCCCGAATAAGGCTGACTTTCTCCCACGTATCAGGTTGGTTGTTTCTCCCAAAATTCTGGTCCTGCGTCAGAATCCAATCATCTAAGTGATAGCATTAATAGAAAAGTATAGTAAAAAAATATTGCAATCTTAATGATTCAAACTATCCCATAAAATTAGATATAAAATGGGTCCAATTAAATTGCATAATACATAAAAATAATTGTAGAATATTCGAATCATTCAGTTGTACCTTACTAGGCTCCATTTGAGACCGTCTACTCCTGAAATGTCATAACAGATAACACCAAGATTAGACACCAGCTCCATGATCCCCATACTTAATTACTGAGGCACTTCAAGCAATTAATCTGATCGACCCGAAAAAATAACATAATATTGTTAAATTAAAATTTAAAACACAAAGTATGTCTCCCAGCTATGAAAGAGTGACCAGCACAAACTTTTTAACAGAAACTCCAGTTCCATAATAATACATAGCTAACAAAAAAAGGGAAGAAAAAATATCCAAATCTTTGAAGAATAACTGTTTAAATAAGACATTAAGACTCGTCCCCTTTCATCTGAATGACTATCTCAAACAGCTTTAGTTGTCAAATTCATGCATGACATGCCACATTAAAACATATCTGACAGAGATTGGATCACATGCCACATGAGTATACTGTATTATTTCTCTTATGTAGCCGGTATCAGTGAGATAAAAGTAGCAAAATGTATGAATTTATAGAGAATAAAGTATACGGCAAAGCAAAGGAAGAAACAAAGATGAATCAAGGCATTCAATAGGCTTTGATCACTCCCACCAATCCCTTAGTCACTCTTTTCTTGCACCTTTTCCATTCTCTTTCCCACTTCTAACTTATCCCCTTGCCTCAGGTTTCTGCACCCACACTCCCCTGCTGCCACACGTGCAGCAGGTCGATACACAAGGTCATGATACCCAACTTGCCTACACAGGACTCTTAATCCCCTACCCTATATCTTTCTTTTCCTAAAAGATATACCTAAGAAGTTAAGACTATCATTTTTTTGAATTCAAAGTAACTACCCCTAGAAGGGAGGAAAAAGATGTTGGAGCAAACCTGTACGGGGAGAAGTCTTCATCGTCATCTTCAGCAGATTCATAGTTTGCATGATCCTGAGCGATCTTTTTTGAGTATCCCTCGTCCCAATAAAGTCTCTCCCAGTTTTCTCTAAGTTCATTATATAGCTCCATATATCTTTTGCACCAAGGCTCGTGCTCCTTTCAGTACAGTAAAACTTATTTTAGGACAACAATCAAGTTCTAAATTTCACACCCAAATATGAAAACATCACAAAATAACAACTCCACCTCACCAACAAGCAAGTCACATAAGACATCAGTGTACAAGATTATAAGTCACATTTCTCAATTCTCATATTAAGAAGGAAATGACTGTGTAAACCAGAAATAAATCATAAAAGACAACAGGGAATACAATTTCTCTTGATTTAAATAAAAGAATTCATATGCTGTATAAATAAATTCCTCTTTCCTAGTACTAAAATCATCAAACCACAAAGTAATAAAAAAAACCAGGGGGTTTCTCTTGTACCGATATTTGTGGCTAAGAATTAGCCGTATGTCGCACTGACTCTATTTGTTACAACAACAACTAAGCCTTATAACATTAAGTAGGGCCGGTTACATGGATCATGCGAGGGCATAGAGCTCTATCATATATCATACTTCTATTAAGTCCGTTAGCATGTAAATCCCTTCTGATCACTTCATGGGAGGGCACAGAGCTCTATCATATATCATACTTCTATTAAGTCTGTTAGCATGTAAATCCCTTCTGATCACTTCTCCTATGGTACTGACTCTATTTGTTAAGATCTATAAAATTTATTACTAAGTCACACTTCTTGAATATGAATTGTACTGGCACCGAAGGAAATCCCCAAACATGAATAAAATTTGCAATCCAAAGCAAACTCAATCGGTACCTAGAGGACTCCATTCACAACAATGCTAACCTATCAATGATCCACTTCAGCTAGCAAACTCTAGCTACACTGCTCTAGATACATGAATTTCGAGAGACCCAACATCAAAGACACACAAAAATATAAAGGGCAAAAACAATGGTGATTTATTCGGTACCCGATAAAATTCATGGATAACGATACACATAATCTATCATGTTGTTATAAAATAAAGTCATATGTCCATTTTCAAAATACATCAAGTCAATTATCAAATCACAACTATTGACTGTACAAAGAGTACCGGTACACAAAGAAAAAATCAAAAACTATAGTATATTATGCAATAGAGTAAACACTAAAATTGGTACTACATTCAAAGGTATCTTCATGAATCATAATATACAATAACCTTATCAATTTAAGTACAAATCAATGTTCAATAATTTGATAAATAACCAAATGAATGAAAAAATAAGAAGAAAAAAGAGGAAAAGAGTAGGGACTAACTGATTCCTTAAGAACAAGACGAGTTCTACGCATGAACTGTTCCCTAAGCTGCTTGCGGCGCTTGTTAGGGATATTGTCTCTAGGGATAACGAACCGCTCACGTGGCGGCACGTGATCGCCGATCTCGTGCATTTCGCCGTCCACCGCCCACCACTCCGACTTCTCCTCCGCCTTCCTCAGAATAAGCGGCGGCGACTTTGGTCGCCGTCGGTGGCCGCCTCTGCCACCGGCGGTTTCGGTTCGAACGGATCGGAGCTGAGAGGGGCCGCGGAGGAGGTACGGCGTCAGGGCCTGAAGGCGCTTCGTTAGAGAGAGCATCGCGGCATATAGGCTTCTCTACTATTCAGCGACTTCTTTCTCTGCTTCCAAAATAAAATAAACTATATTTATTTTAACATAGTGAATTTTGATTCAGTATAAAAAAAAAAAAAAAACCGTAGGGTATCGATGCCTAATTGATATATTTGTTAAGTAATAATTAGTTTATATATAAAATTAACTTAAATTTTTTTAATTTAAATAAATAGTAACATGTTATCTTTAAAAATTAATTTAATTTATATTGATACTCTATAACTTTATCAATTCATGAAAAACTTAATCTATAATTTGCCATTAGAGAGAGAGCGCACCGCGCGAGAAAAAGGGGAAGAGAATATGCGATCGAGAATGAGGCTCGGCCAAGAAGCTGCGATCGCGGCCACAGTGCTTCACGAGTATCGAATTATATTTATCTAAACATGTAATAGCAGATTAAACACATAATTGGATAATGATACTTAATAAAAATATTTAGTATTGAATAAATGCCCTAAAAAATAATGTCTTGTTTTATTGAACTTAGACACTAATTAAATAAATGAGTCGTGCATCTTTTTAATCTATTTTTTTTTATATTTATCATATTAATAATTGAATCATGATATTTTTTTATTATTTAAGATATCTACTGTCACCTGCAATAATTAATCCTTTCAAGTCGAGAGCTTTACCGTACAATGATAAATTTCTGACCATGTGATTCTCTCTATACATAATGTCGTAGATTAGATCCCTAATTAGATGTTTTAGAGGCTCAACTAGCTACCATTATGCTAGTGTCGTGATTTGGAATCATAATTATTGATAATGAGGATACTAATATTTTAGGCATCGTTTGTTTGGCCTGTATAGGACATGTACAGAAAATACAGTACATGTCTCTTTATCACATGTTTATTTGAGTTGCACATACACAATACATCTTGTATTTGTACCGATTTTTTTGTGTATTTTGTGTACTCACTCAAGGTAGATACACAAAATACAGATACAGATACAAATACATGAAATTTAATAAAAATTTCCTACCAAATGTACCCCTGCAAACATAAACAAATTCCACCCAATGTCATTTATTTGAGCCAAAGATTTTCCTCCTCTTCTCTACTCCCTCTTCTTCGCTGTCGGCCACCGCCACTGTTGGAAGGCCGCGACCACCGCTGCTGGAAGGCCACCGCTGCTAAAAGGCCCCGACTGAAAGGCCACCGCTGCTGTAGATGCCGCCCTTACTCTCTACTATTAAATTTAAGAAAATGTCTATAAATACTCAATTTATGGATCTCAAGATAACATGACTCTTGTATTATTATTCTTTCACAATGGTTGTTGAGCATAACATATGTGAACCCATTTATTTGTCTAGACATATATATATATATATATATATATATATATATATATATATATAGACCAAAGTTGTGTCACATCTGTATTTTGCTAATTATATAGTATATAGTACATCTTTCCAAGGCATCGTCTTTAGAGCAAGTTATTAAACATCAATGTTATGTTGTGAAAAGTTTCTTGGTCTTTTCTATAGATGCAATTTGGTTCGAAAAAATAGAATAGAATGAGACAAAAATAATCACTATCTTTACATATGATATGTAAATGTTGATTGTATTTTTTAATTTTTTACTTTTTTGCTTGTAATTTTGTTGAACTAATAATATTATTTCTATAAATTTTAACAAATTAATTACTATCAAGATAAGACCCCATACAATCATTGCATATTAATTAACACAAATATGTGGAAATATTATAATAGAAGGTAGGGAAAAAGTTGGGGGACCGCAACTCCTACGGGCCCCCTTTGAATTTGTCCATGATATGTATGGAAAAATGGGGTTTGATGGATCATGTGAAATTTCAAATGTTTGAACATGTGAGAAACCTAAAGTGTATGTTTTTTTATAAAGTCTTATGTGTTATTTCAATACTCTTTCATCCCAAACATACCACTATCCATAAAACAATAATAGTCTTACACTTATATTTGTTAGGCATGCGGGAAGTATAATATCATCATAAGAGAGAGACAATAAATGGATCTAATGAGAACTACCAAGTGGATAGGACACCAAATCATAACTCAAAATCCGAACACATTAGATTTACAATAATATTCTAATTTATATCTAATATGTAATATATGTTATATATATATATATATATATATATATATATATATATATATATTACACATACATATAATATATTTTGTATTATATATAGCACACGTTGAATATTAGTTAAACGTATTTTTATTGTACAACAAACATTACTGTTAGATTTATAAGATACTCTCATATATATATATATATATATATATATATATAATACACAAAATTCTTTATATATAATGTGTGCAATAAAATATATATATTTGATGTGAGCAGTTCTTTATAATTAGTGTGTGCATTTATTTATGTTTGGTGTGTACAATTCCTTATATATAGTGTGTTCAATTTATTTATATTTTATGTGTACAATTCTCTTTTACACCAAAAATTATAGCTACACCTTTTCTTAATTAGCAACAACTTCACTATTCTTATGCAAAATCTCCTTATACACACTACCAGAAAATAAAGCAAGAACAAATGTACATGCAGTTACATACACCAGCAACAAGACATCAATCTTTTTTACACTAACCACTGTGACAAAGAGAGGATTTACTATGAGACGATTGGGCTTTTAGTAGTTGGGTTATTAATTAGTTAATTGGGCCCATTATGATTGTTAAGGCTATAAATAGGGGGCTATAATCATATTAAGTAGAAAATAGATAATTGTTGAATGAACTTAGGATTGTTCTTGTTATATTTGATAATCTCATACACAATTTCCAATAATCTTTCTTCATCAATCATATTACTCATAAATTCATATTAATTACTCTTTATTTCTTTCTTTGTTGTTATTCTAATTTTGGGTGAGCAACATACTATCTCTTTTTGCTGAGATAAAGAAGAAGGCACTAATGAAGGTGGTGGTGACCTAAACAGAGTTAGTACTGGGATTTATAAGAGTTGTTTGACATAACCCATCATATTTAACTTTTTTACTTTATACATGTAGACTCCCAAATTTAACTAATATAGTCACACTTGAAATTCTCAACAAAATTATCCGTTTCACTCTTCTTACATTCTCATCATTCTTATGACTCTAGACCCCCAAATTAATTGGTTATTAAGAAAAAAAGGTTGTTTCCTTAATAAAATGAGGTATTTTCAGTCAATTGATAAGATTATGTTGTGCACACAAATGTTGAGAAAAGAAAAAATATATATATTACGTGTACAATGAAAATTGTATAATATTTATACAACAATTATATCAATTATTGGATTGTATTAGTTTATAAGCGGTAATAATATATGTACAACAATGATACATATCACACGTTAGATATTAGTTGGATGTATAATTGTTGTACATATACTATTACTGAAAAATGTTTATTGTACAACAAAAATACATCCAACTAGTATCCAACGTGTGCTATGTGTCATACGTAATATGTGTTATGTATGACACACATTACGTATGACACATAACACATGTTGGATACTAGTTGGATGTATTTCTGTTATACAACAAATATTTCTCATTTATAAATTCATATTACAATTCAACAGTAGTTGATATAATTTTCAACGTACACATAATATTAGTGTTAAAATAATATTCGCAAATTCATGTAACTAGGTAGAAGAAGCCAAGGGCATAAAAACACATTTTATGTTCACAGTATGGGCTATGGCTAGCTTTGCTTTTTACACAGGGAATGGGACCTATATATTCCTGAAATTTCTGGTCAGTTACAAATTTAGTGTTTGCCTCTTAGTGAATATGAAGAGATCAAAACAAAAATTTACCCATGTGATATCCCTTTGGCATTTTTTGTCTACCTATATCATAATATTTTTGGGACCACTTTTTCCATGTGACAACTTGCAACCTTATAACCATACACACATTTTTTTTACAATATGTGACATTCAAATGGGCTACGTAGTTAGTTTAGTTTTCTTATTTGTCCCTAAAAATTTATGACTTTTCTTTGATGAAGATAGTTGAACTCTAACTTAATGAATAGTAGTATTATATGGTTTTGTTGACACAACAACCTTTGTTGGAATAAGGGAATGAGTTTTGGTCCAAGCTAAGGGATGACCTATTCAATACCCTAGTCCCTATATGGACTACCCCAAGTACCCTATATTCCCTAGGTACTCAATATTATTTTTATTTAATTAAATTCAGTTCGATTTTTCTTTATTTCTTAAGATAT
This sequence comes from Aeschynomene evenia, assembly GCA_013621005.1. Classification (NCBI taxonomy): domain Eukaryota; kingdom Viridiplantae; phylum Streptophyta; class Magnoliopsida; order Fabales; family Fabaceae; genus Aeschynomene; species Aeschynomene evenia. The sequence goes on from CM024271.1 coordinate 3,799,859, forward strand.
TATTAATATCTTTTGTAAATGTTGTTCATATAATATTGATTTCAAGCAAATGTGTTATTAATGTAGAAGGTTAAAATAATTTTTGGTAGATGTCGATGTTATAATTTCACAAACTCATAAATTTGTTAAGCAAATTTTATAAATAGTGCATTTCAATGTAGTGCATTTCAATGTAATTAAAAAAGAAACGACCAAACACATCATAGATTAAAATAGTCCTTCCACAAACAAAAACTCAAAATACATTCCTTCAAAATTAAAATGTTGGACAAATTAGTCCTCCAAAAAAAAATTAAAATCAGACAAACTAGTCATTCAAGATTCATAAAAATCATCAAATTAATTAGCCCCTATAAATTAAAGATGTTGAACAAATTAATCTTCTCATATATGAATCAATTTGACCATTTTCATGAATATCGAATGACTAATTTTTTGTCTGATTTTTAGTTTAGAATAAATGTATTTTAAATTTTTATTTATAGAGAAACTTCTTTGATGGATAATAATTAAGTTATGCAAAGATGAATAATTTGGATGTTTTGTTTTAAAAAAGTTCACTCCCCTGTGAATTATTGTATTGGAAGGGGTAGAGAAAAAATAAAGACTTAATCACTATTAAATAAATAACATCTTTTTTACCCACTAAAAAAAATCGTGGATATATTGCTATTTTAATATTAATTCATTCCAAACATTCAAATATATATATCTTATTTACAACATATATAATTTTTACTATTTCTATTATTTTTTTCTTTCAATTTACTATATGTCCATCATATTTCTCACTTTTTTTAATGTATACATTATTACCAATATAGAAATATCTTTTTTAATTAGTTCAATTAATTTAGTAGTGGTTAATAAGATTATTTTTTCGTGTAGTTTACAACAATTAAATAGATGGCATATTCGGTGAAGCACTAAAGTCAAATCATTAACTCATATGATTGATAGGTTTCCCAATTAGGTCATTCAATCATTAAGCTCTTAATTATGAATTGCCCTAATCTGCGTAGGGCTAGGTATGTTTCAAGTTAGTCTCTAGAGTCTAATTAATAGCTTAAGCCTTAATTAGCTAGTTTTTTCTTTCACAAATTATATTGCACTTATTTTCCTTATATTTTTTCGTTAACAAATTTAACCACGAAAGATATATTTTTGACAAAATAATTCATGAAAGATTGTTAAAATATGACAATATGCACTAATTATGTGACAAAATGTCCTCTGACTTAATTTCATGGCTGATGCAGTTTGTCGCCTTTATATAATTTTTCATGGGTTATTTTGTCAAAAACATCTTTAGTGGTTGGATTTGCCAACAATAAAATATTTTGTATTCCTTTTTTTTATACTTCACCCTACTTTTTAACATATTTATTCAAATAACATTGTGTACTAATAACTTCTCAAGAGCAACCATCTGTGTGATAGTGAAAAGAGAATAGTGCAATAATTTTGTAAAATTCACTTTGTTTTCCTTTTATTTATAAAATTTATTTAGAAAATCCATGAATTTATGAAATTATTATACCTACCTTCTCTCTCGTACATGAATAACAATATATTTAATTAAGAGATATTAGTATAACATGAACAAATGATGAGTAGAGCAAATTATCTAAATGAATAATAAATCTCACTAAAACTCATGAAAAATTAGTGTAATTTAATTACTCTACATAAATTAATAAATCAGCATATATATATATATATATGCTAGAAGATAGACTAGAAATTAAACACTAATTATCATCTATTAGTTATAGTAATAATAATTAATGTCATGATCTATGACAAATGCATCTATAATGATATGGGCTATTGATAGGGTCATTCCCTTCAACAGGAACTTGCTCAGCTCTACACTTAAACTTGCATCCCTTACATTCATTGTAAGTGCAAATTGGTGCTGTCGATCCAATCATCAATCTCCTAGAATTCCTCATTATCATTCTCCATGCCTCATTGTTACCCTGAGAGACATTGATTCCACACATATTATTAATCCAAAAGCATTATTCCGTGTACAATGAAGAAACAGTCAAAATAGTCAATATATTATGCAAAACATATATTATATATTGTATATGTCATATATCACATATTGTGCATATTATATATCACATGTTGTAAAGAAATTAAAGATGATGCTACGTTACAACATGTGATATATGTTGTGCACAACGTGTCATATATAATGTGCATAATATGTAATATACGATATGCATATTATATATATTATATATTGTGTATAATCTGTTAACTGTTTTAACTGATTTTTTGTTGTGTATCAAGACTTTATTTTAATCCATTTGCATAAAACAATTCAATTTTCGTGATTATTGTAACAAAATTTCTAAGGACACTGGTTAAGAAATTAAAAAAGTGGTGAATTTTGATGACAACGGTTTTCACTATGCATTGATGAAAATTTAAATTTTTTGGTTTTTTATTGAAAAAATTATCACTTTTGATTTCTTAACTAATGTCATACTAGGTTAGAAAATTATTTTAAACTTGAAAATGGTTTACCTTTAAACTTTGAGAGGAGTGAGACACCCATCCTTCTGTTTTTGTTCCTGCTAATTAATAAAAGTGACAAATTTGAGATGCAAATAGAAAAATAGTACACATAATTCATCAACAAAAAAGTTAGCAGTGAAATTCAGAGAGAAAGAAACTTGGCCATTATTTATATATAGAATCTTGCGAAGACAAAGTATTCCAATTTCCAATACTTATTGATGAATAATATAATAGGCTACATAAAAAAAATCAATTATTCATGCAATTCCTAACAACAAAAATTATTATATAAAAAGTTTCACATAATATAGAAGTTCAGCAATAGCATACAATTGAAGGCAAAACTTAGAGGAAAAAAAAGAATGAGGAAACAAAAAAAAATTGGATATAATAAAGAAGAATATATATATATATATATGAAGAATTAGGTTTTGTAATAAATTAAGGGAAGAACTAATTAATAAAGAAATTAAAGAAAATAAAGTAAAGTAGGACATAAAAAATAAAATAAAAAAATGAGCATGACCTTGAATAAGTTTGGCAGCAAGAGTTAAGGTGAAGAAGAATAATAGGAAGAGTAGTTTGGCAAGTTTAGTGGTTCTTCCCATATATGCTTTTAATTTCCCTTTAAATTTTTGTATGTTGGAAGCAATAACTTCAAATTAAGGGAATGAAATGATGAGTACTATAAAGAGATAGGTAGGTGGAGAAAAATATTTGAGAGAGAAGGAGAGAATGTGTAGGAAGATAAGATAAGAGGGGGGTAATGAAAATGTATGTTTGTTGTGAAGGTTATTGGAGAAAACAGAGTTGAATTGAGAATAGGGGTTATAGGTGTTATTATATGTCTATCTCAATTATTAATAATATATATAGCCCTAAATTCACAAGAGATAGATAGATAGATATATAGTGTGGCAAGATTCTGAAGTATGACCATGGAGCATGAGAAATTGTTGTCTGCTCATGAGGCATCACATAACATGCTATTCATTGAATGATATGTTTTACTCTTAAAATATTTGTCATTTTTAAAATCTTAGGTAATATTAATTATATATTTTTTAAAGAGTATTGTTAATTATTTGTATAATGAAAAATTAGTCAATATAGAAATTTTAGTCATAACGACCAAATTTATTAAAAATTAACTTCTTAAATAAAACTATTTTTGGATAAAAAATTACTAAATGAATCTTGTTCATTAAGTATTATTGTTTTTTAAATAATGCATTTTAGTTACTCTTTTTTCTATCCTACTACTAAATGTTATGGTGAGAATCAAGTGTGAAAGATTTAATTATTGTTGTGATTATGAAATACTTTGAATTGTTCGTGTCCGGCTCTCATTCACTGAGGTGTCTATAAATCAATAATAAATTAGTTATAATGATTATTAATGGTTGAAACCCCTTTTGTCATAAAAAATGTATAGTGAGAACATTTTATTAAGAGGAATAATGTTATAATGTTAAAGGTAATATTATAAATTACATCCCAATTTTGTTGATTCTCATGCATTTTTTTGAACATTAATTTTAATAAGATTTAAACTCATCTAAATATTAAAAATGTATTTTTAATTTGTATATATAATTAAAATTAGACAGATAAAAAAAATGGATAAAATACTAAATAAATAACCTAAATAATGGTTAATGATGAATAATGTCACCGTTAAAAGTGAAAAGAAGACCAATCTTATGTGGCGCCTTAATAATTCTTGAGTCCAGATGATAGGACCCACTGCCAATTAAGGTTGAAATGACATCTAGCAAATCGAATGTGGTAGATGCTTTCTTTTTGAACACCTTGTAAAATAAATATTCCCATTTTTTAACCTAAAGATATATATAGTACAATGGTAACTTAAATTTGTCCCTTCTTAGTGAAAGGTTCAATTTTCACTAATAAAAGTGAGTGATTTTGTTTTAACATTCAAAGATGAATATTTTATTGAAATATCTACTTTAGAATTTTCAATGTTTATAATTTAGGGTTAGTATGATGAGAGTGTCCAAGTCCAAGTGTCCAACTAGCATTTAATAGTGGCAGTACGAATTGGATTTGTAAGGTTGGTACACCAACTCATTTTTTATATATAGACGAGTTAAAATTCATAATTCATATTTAAATATGAACATTATTATATGTATAATAAAAAATAATTAAAATAGTTAATATATTATGTAAAATATATATTTTATAATATACACATTATATATTATATGGTTTACACACTATTTATCATATATTATATGTTATAAAAAAATATAATATTGTAATATGTACTATATAGTGTACACAACATATTATATATAATATGCATAATATGTAATATGTGCATATTACATATTATATATTATGCATCATCTATTAGTTATTTTGGTTAATTTTTTATGCACCAAAATTTTATATTTAAATATATGTGAATTTGTTTTATCCCATTTTTTTTTATTAATCTACAGTGTGATAGACTATCCATCATCCTTTGAGCTAATTCAATCATGGACCAACAATATTCATTCTTTACAAGTGGAATTTTTTAAATTTTTTTCAAAATTAAAAATTAGATTATCCATAATAAAATACGACGATGGTTGGTCCATCCAATTCCTAACATAATTTTGGGTCTCCTTTTGAGAAAAATTATTCGAACATCCAAAATTAAGTGATAGAAATGGATAGAGAATATTATATTATAGGAGAAGTTAGTGGAATCATATATGTTGACAGTTAAATATTTGGATGTTTAAGATGAATAAATGTATAAATAAAGGGGATTTATTCGGTATCCAATATTTTTGTTGGGTACCGGTACCCAATTGTATGTTTAACCTATTAATATATGTTAAAATAAATATAATTTGGTACTAACGGAGCACGGTGGTCGCGGTCGCAGCCTTCCTAGACGCGTCTCATTCTCAATCACACATCTTCTTCATCTCTCTCTTGCATAATGCGCTCTCTCTCTAGCGACAGGTTATGAATTGAGTTTTTTTCTTAAATTGATAAAGTTAGAGAGTATCAATATAAATTAAATTAATTTTTAAAGATTACTAATCTGATAGATTATCAGTTATATAAATTTAAAAAAATTAAGTTTATTATATCTATAAACCATGATAAAAACATGTGCTGGGTATCGGTACCCTATATTTTCCTGGGTACCGAATCAAAACCCATAAAAAATATTTTTTTTTAGGTATGTGATTATTTTGACTTTAATTAGTAATAAAATTTGCCTTTAACTTATATATTTATTATATTTCTTAATGTTTACAATATATATAATATATACAAAGTAAGTGATAAACTTTCACTAATAAAAGCTAAAAAAATTATATTTTTCTAATAAAATGTTTATATATTTTATTATTAACGAGTACAAATTAAAACGAATAGAAAGTGATATATATATATATATATAAATAGAAGGATGTAAAGAGACCCAAATAAATTGCTCCTTATACTTATTTGAATTTTTTTTAATAAAATAACGAAATGAAACAAAATGAACACATACATCTTTTTTTAATCCTCAACCCTCACATTGGGAATTTAATTAATCTAATTAGATCCGACCGAGATACTTTGAAATTAAGGAAGGAATCTTTTGATAAGAATCTTTGAATGAATACATGCATTTTATTACATGATTTTTAATCAATAATATTTATCATACGATATAAATATTTTCAACTAGTATCCAACATGTGTTATACATAATACGTAATGTGTGTCATACGTATAGCACACGTACGTATAAAACATATTCAGTATCATGTATAACACAAATTGGATATTAATTGTATATATTTCTGTTGTACGACAAACATTATTAATTTTTAATTACTAGCACCCATTAATAATTTCTCAAAAAATAAGATTTAAATATAAATTCAATTATAGTATATATTAGCTAGGTTTATCACATTTATTTTATAATGAGACTTTCACATAAAGTGTTCTTAGTAAGGACTTTAATAAAAAGTAATTTTTTAAAGAGTTATTTTATATTTAGAAGTAGAATAATATATATATATAAGTACTTATTTTAGTTATTAAAGTTATTTTTTATAAAGTTGTGTAAAGATATTTTGATGAAGTTAAATATTTTAAATTCTCAAAAAATACTTAAAATATTTTTTTAGAAAATTAAAAGTTACACAACAAATTAAACTAAACATGTATATATATATATATATATATATAAAAGTTGAATTCAAATGATACTGATGATGTAACTTTAAGTAAAGTTACACTACTTATAACTTCATATAAAATAATTTTTTTGTCGATCAAACCGTTAAATTAGAATAACTAATTATGAAGATCATTTGTGTCAAATTTCATGAAAATTGAAAATCATCAAGAATGTTTTTATATATCTCTAATTCTTATTTATTTTGAACAAATATATTAAGTTGATTTTATGTCAATTAAAACTAAAGATCTTTAGATGTGAATCTCTTCTCCAACAATTGATTTAATAAAAAATTAATCTAATAAAAAGTTATTAAACAATGTAATAATTGCTCAAGTTATATATATATATATATATATATATATATCATGAGGAAAAGGTCCCTTATGTTACCGACAGATTGTCTGCATTAGCATACTCATGATGGGAAATTCTATAATTACGAAATTGGCCATGCCTGGATTTTTATAGTGTTGAATTGAAGACAAAAATGATATTTGAAATTGAATTTATTATGCATGGGTGAAAGTGACAGTAGAAATTCAGGGAATCATTTTGCAAAATAAATCAAGCCCACATACATAAAGAGCTAGCTAAAGACATCTTAACCAACAAAAAGAGCATCCAGGGGCTTCTCATTTTGGATTTTCCTTCACACTCATCAACACCACCAAACAAACATTATTACTATTATTATATTTACTATTATTATTATTATTTGAGAAATACTTGATATACAACAAAATTCTAGCCAAAACAGCCGATATATTGTGAACAACATATATAATATAAACTGCACAATGTATATTACATATAATGCATAACATATATCACATGTTGCAGCATTATCTTTCCTTGCAACATGTGATATATGTTATGCACAATAGATAATATATGTTGTGCACTGCAAGTGTTATATGACATGCACAACATGTAATATTCGTTATGCAATTTATATCATATATATATATATTGTGTACAACTTATTGACTGATTTTTTATTGTACCTAAGTATATCAATTCTCTTATTATTTATTAGTAGTGCTTAGTGCTTAGTGCGTGCTTCCCTTGCTTGATTGAATATTGTTGACATCTATAGAATTTAAAAAAAGTAATGATATATGTATATCATAAAATCAGTCATCATCGGTCATCATTTATAATAATTTAACTTTTTAAAACTTCTAATCCAACTTTTAAATATGTTGGATTAATTTATAGTATTAAAAGTTGGATTAATAGTTTTAAAAAATTGAATTATTGTATATGGAGACTAATTTTATAATATACACATATAATTTCTCAATTTAAAATAGTAAAATAGTTTATATATATTAAATTTGATACTAAATTAGTTATTCAATTTAATTATGATATAATTTAATATTTACAGTTATTCAATCTAATTTATATAATGACTTATCTAATATTATATTAATTTTTTTTGTAAATCAATAATAACTTTTATACTGATATAACCTAATATTTATACTTATTTTATTTAACTTTATATACTAATTATTAATTTAATATCATTTTTAGTGTACATGTAATATTATTTTTTAAAATATGAATATTCAAAATATCAACGTTGTAAGCTAAAATGGGTGGATATTTAAAATGCTCTAGGATTCATTTATCACCACAAACAAATGTATCACATTCAAAATATCAATGACCAATTTCCAATAACCCAATGCTCCCCTACTTAAAATACGGCAACTCTATGTATATAACATAAAAATTATCAAAATTATATGTAATGAATATACTTTTTCCTTCTCAAATTATTTTTTTTCATATATGCATAATAATTAAGATAATAATTAAATTTTATGGAAGATATAATCAATAAAAATAAAAAGATAAAAGTACCTGTTATATTATTATGAATACTTATATTTTCTTTCTCTATTAATTTTCTATTCTTCTCACTTCTACCGATATTTTTTCTCCATTACTAATAAAGATATATTAGGTTAAAATTAGAGTAAATACCCAAATCCGTCCCTGGATTTTTCGCGAGGACCCACATCCGTCCTTGAAAAATTTTTATTAGTCCCGCAGTCCCTGAACTCGTATTCCGTTACCCAAATCCGTCCCTCCGTCAACTCCCCCGTTAATGACTAACAGTGGGATCCTACGTGGACCGTTAACTGTGCCACGTTTCCGTTAACGTCCATGTCATCAAATGAAAGTTAAAAAGGGACAGATCAGTCCCTACTTAAATGACCAAAACGACGTCGTTTTGGGTTGTTTTGCTCAAACCAATATAACTTCGTCTTCTTCCTCTGGACGGTCCAAAGGTCCTTATTTTGCCCTAGTCATCTTCTTCCCCAAGCTTATTCTTCATCTTCTCCATTATCTTCTTGTCCCCTTATTTTAAACCCTAATAGGCGATGATGATTCAAGGAGAGAGCAGTCATGGAACCCCCATTGTGAATCGCCAAAGACAAAGGAACTTAAATGAAGGATTCAGTGATGGTGGTAGTGTGAATAGTGTGAAGAGTTATGAGAAAGGGGAAACCATTAGAGGACAACACCCAAAGTGTAGATGTGGAGTATATGCAATTTTGTATAAGTCAAGAACTTGTAGCAAGTGTGGTGAGGCTGGCTACAATTGTAAAACTTGCAAAGGAAAGCCAAAAGAGAAGCCTGCAAGTGGAAAGGGCAAAAGAAAACAAAAGCAGTCTAATACCATGCAGGAGGAAGCTCAAGTCTCCCAATCAGTCCCACAGGTACAATTTATGTATGTTTAATGCCAATCAATCTAATTTATGTATGTTTATGTATGTTTAATGATTGGGAAGATGTATGTTTGCAATTGTTTAGTTTCTGGTTTCGATTAGTTATTATCTTGTTTAGTTTCTGAGAATACAAGTTTTGATGAGTTATTATTGTCCTGTTTGGATGAGTTATTATTGTCCTGTTTAGATGAGTGTTTTTTGTCCCACGATCGATTCATGTAGGGACTGATCTGTCTTATTTTGCAAAAATTCAGGGACTTATCTGTACCTTTTTAAATATTTTAGGGACTGATTTGTCTGTACTATTATGATGCAGGACACACCACTGTCAAATGTTGAGGCAACCATTACAAATGTCCAGCCAAAACACTTTAGGCCAAAACAACCAATAGTGAGGCCACCACATCCAGGGACATCATCAACTGTAGCTGCTGACACAGTGGGTGGTGGGGGCAATGGGGGATTCAAGATGATCCCAACACCTACATTCAAGAAATGATCAGCCCCACATGTCTTTTTTGTTGTGTTTAAGTGTTTTGATTATTAATGTTGCAGTATGTAGTTAGTTTTTTGTACTTGGGATATATGTCATTTGCTGCATATTTTGTAATTTGCTGCATGTTGCAGTAAGTAATATTTTGTCTATTTAGACACTTGGCACTTGATGCAATTAGTAGTATGTGATGCAGGAACTCAATTGTGTATTTAGGCACTTGATGCAATTAGTAGTATGTGATGCAGGAACTCAATTGTATATTTTGCAGGAACTCAATTGTCTATTTAGTAGTATGTGATGCAGGAACTCAATTGTATATTTTGCAGGAACTCAATTGTCTATTTAGGCACTTGATGGAGAAACTCAATTGTAACTATTTTGATTATAAACTAGTACTTGTTAAAGTTGGATTACTATATGAATGAATTGATGTTATAAATTAAATTAGATTAAAGTTCATTGATAAAAGACTTGCAAAATATTCATTGATGAGAAGAAAGCACACTCATACAATCTCAATGTAAAACACCAATAATAGATGCATCATAAACCCTACAATAACAACATAACTCTATCAAATTCCTATGATGATACTTTAATCATAACACATACAATTAGCAACATAAACAAAAAAAAACCTCATTTCTTAATAGATTCCCTTTTCATCTTCATCTCCAGCATTTGTAGCTTCTTTTCCACATCACTCAACCTCTTCTCTAAGAACTCAATGTTGTGAGCACTTTCATTAAGTAAACCACCACCACCACTAGCAGCTATACCTCTCATATCAGAGTCAAATACCATATCCATCCAAGCAAAGAACTTACAAGATGGAAGACTTTCCTGCAAATAACAATGTAGTTGAGTTTTAGAATAGTGAAGATAAAAAAAAAAACAAAATACCCAAAACAGAGAGGTATATTATTGTTCATTTCATAAAAATCATTACCTTATAATATGGGCAGCCAAAGAACATCCTTCCTGGGTTCTCCAAAGTTCTTGACTTATATAAAATTGCATATACTCCACATCTGCACTTTGGGTGTTGTCCTCTAATGGTTTCCCCTTTCTCATAACTCTTCACATTATTCACACTACCACCATCACTGAATCCTTCATTTAAGTTCCTTTGTCTTTTGGTGATTCACAATGGGGGTTCCATGACTGCTCTCTCCTTGAATCATCATTGCCTATTAGGGTTTAAAATAAGGGGACAATAAGATAATGGAGAAGATGAAGAATAAGCTTGGGGAAGAAGATGAAGAATAAGCTTGGGGAAGAAGATGACTAGGGCAAAATAAGGATCTCTGGACCGTCCAGGGGAAGAAGACGAAGTTATATTGGTTTGAGCAAAACAACCCAAAACGACGTCGTTTTGGTCATTTAAGTAGGGACTGATCTGTCCCTTTTTAACTTTCATTTGATGACGTGGACGTTAACGGAAACGTGGCACAGTTAACGGTCCACGTAGGATCCCACCGTTAGTCATTAACGGGGGGAGTTGACGGAGGGACGGATTTGGGTAACGGAATACGGGTTTAGGGACTGCGGGACTAATAATTTTTTCAGGGACGGATGTGGGTCCTCGCGAAAAATCCAGGGACGGATTTGGGTATTTACTCTTAAAATTACTTTCTCTATTCTAAAATGTAAGTCTTTTTAATTTTTTCTTCTATTTTAAAATATAAATCACTTTTCAATTTTTAATGCATTCTTATCTTATTTTTTCTATTCTACCTCTCATAAATTTCAATATTGTATAAAATGTGAATATTAATAGAGATATTTTTGTCATTTTCTTTTTTATTTTTAAAATATCAATACAAATTAATCATTATCTTAATACATGTAAACAACAAAAAATAACTTACATATTCAAACGGGGAGAGTAATTAATTACTTTTTAAAATTATTAAAAGACGATTAATTTAGAATTAAAAATAAATGAATGTAGAGATAACATTATTCCTTTTAAATTTGTTAAAGATATTATATAATAAAGTGTTGTTATTTGCATAATAAAAAATCAGTTAATATAAAAATTTAATACTACAATTATTCAACTCACTATAAATTAATTTTTTTAGAGAAAACTTTCTTTTGATCAAAAAATTATTAAATAAATTCATTTATTGGCTTAATTATTTTTTCATTATTCAATATATATATATATATATATATATATATATATATATATATATATTATGACACCCACCTTATATTTGGTTTGATTGTTACTACCTAAAACATGTAGGCTGCCAACATTAATTACTTTTGACACATGAAAATAAGTCACACTGCTCACTCCACATGTTTCAATATCAACTCACACCTCATCTTCATTTATGCAACAATTTCTAGAGATCCCTAGTAAAATGGTGAATCTATCTATAGTTCTACATTAAACATTCAAACTAGTCCCTACAAAATTTTTTATAGAATAAAATAGTCACTCTAAAACAAAAAATTTAAAATACATCCATTACAAATTAAAATGTCGAACAAACTGATCATCCAAAAAAAAATAGACAAATATTAGTCCCTCAAGATTTATGAAAATGATCAAATTGATTCATATAATAGGAGGATTAATTTGTCCAAAATCTTTAATTGGTTTGGACTAAAATAAAGTTCATAAGACTCAGTTTTACTATAAATACTTAAAATACTAGTTGAGAGGGATAAATAACCCATGATGTCTATATCCAAAGTCTAGTCCAAATAAACTTTTGAACTTAAAAAGAGCTTCAAAAGACTTAAAACAAATTTCATTTCAACCATAACTTTCCTTCTATACATTATTGCTTTACATGCAATCCACCGATATTTTACAGAATTGATAATAGATACAACATGAACCTTTAGCTGAAAAATTAAACCTAATCAGTTAATGACTTTGCCATGGCTTCTTGGGAAAGGGATAACATCCCTAACATTGGTAAGACCAGTTATGAAGAGTACCATAAGATCAAACCTCAGGGAGAAACCAGAGTGCTTCGCCGTTCCGTTTCGCCGGAGATCAAGATACCATTCATACTTCTCTCTTGGCAAGAGCAACTCATTGATCCTGCACATAATCCAAAACGACAATACATGGATCAAACGACGTCATTGTGCTCTATATTATACTAAAGATTTCGACCAGATCCTTATATTTTTAATGTTTGAGAGTCACAAACTTGCAATACAAAAGATCTCAAAAGGTAAGCACAATGGCATAAACTAAATCTAAATGAGCAATACCTTGGGTTTATCATGTTAATTCTTTCCTCTTTTTGGCTGCCAGAAATTATTGTTCCAACCTGCATAGTTTTGTAGTTTCACATGTAAAAAAAGTTGTAATGTCAAAACTTGAACACACAAGAATAATGTAGAAAGATGTAACAATCCATCAAAAGATCAGATTAGCAGTTAATTTTCACCATACCTTTGGGACAACCAAATCAAATGCAGCCACAGTTCTGCCATCATCGTTCAGGCGACAGTAAAACGGCTTCACTTCTTTCGGATAATTGTAAATCATAATCGGCTTCTTGTAGATGGTATCAGCTAGATAGCTATAACACATGACATAAACTGAACATTAAGCCAAAAAAAATTGAAGGCAAAAAAGTTCTAATTCTAATATAAATCAGCAAATCCAGCTTATGATGATAGCATCCATGTACCTTAGATGTTCTGTAGTGAGCACAACACCCCATTCAACTTTTGTTTCATTTTTCTTGTCTTCAACCTAGGTTCGAAAATCAAACAATATGTAAGAAAGAAAAAGAGTAAATTACGCTAACCTTCCTGAGATTTGGTGAAATTCACTCCACCTCCTCTCTATTTGTAAAATTTACTCAAGAGGTCCCTAAGTTTATAAAATTGTTACACTGACCTCCTCTAAAAATTATATTGATCTCCCCTGAACAGTATATTTATGGGAGGTCAATGTCACCTGAACAAATAGAGGGAAGCCGAATTGAATTTCACCAAATCTCAAAAGAGGTCACTGTGTCAGTGTAATTTATCCGAGAAAGTATCTTGTTTATTTATGAGAACAAAAGGAAAAGTGCATTTGGTAGTAGCAGCCTACCTTTCTTAAAACATCTATAACTTCATTGTAGGACAACATTTCAGGAGAACCTAATAGAATCTGCTGAAGGCGACTGATGCAAGTATTGTCAATTCTTTTGGCAACAAACTTCACATCTTCAGAGCACTTCATCAAAATCCACTCACAGAGGTACTTGAAAAAGTCATTAGCACAATTCATGGAATCCTGCAAGCACCACAAAGAACAACAAGCTGTTAAATGATAGCAAAAACTTCTCAATAAGGGTAAAACAAATAAATAATTGCAAGAGGTAATTGAAGGGAGCTCAATGTCCAGGGAGATCCAAACAAACATGTTAAGTGAGAAAACCATACAAGCAAGCCAGTAGTCACAATTTGGTATCAGTAGAAACAAACTAAGCATAGCTATAAGCATACCCCAAAATTTCAATCTGCACATTTTGTCTAACATCTATATCCTTGCAAATATGCAAATAAGAGGTACAATTTGATGCAAAAGTGTAATACAGGTTTATCACATCACATTTGTGCACTAATATTAGATTAAGGTTGCCTAAGGATCAACTTCCAAGTTTTGCCTTACAAGTGCAATATGTTTTATCAAAATTGTAATGTTTAACATCCTGCTCATTCCTTCTTAATTTTAATTCAACCATTGTTTTTACATATGCCAATACCTACAATAAGTGATACAACATCCATTCAATTACTTCCAACCCAGATAAAAAAAGGGCGGCCCCGTGCACGAGGCTCCCACCAAGTGGGGTCTAGGGAGGGTAGATGTACGCAGCCTTACCCCCACTTTGCGAAGAGGCTGTTTCCAGGATTCGAATCCGTAACCTCCAGGTCACAAGGCAGCAACCTTACCGTTGCGCCAAGGCCCACCCTCTACTTCCAACCCAGAAAATAGGAAAAAAAAATTCTTAAAAAGACATTGGTGACTTAATATTTAATAGCCAAACATAACTCACTGTGCTGGATCAGCAACTCAGTAGCAAATAGTTCTCTTACTAATATTATGCATTCCAACTTCCAAGGATGATTGAGTATGTTATAAAGTAATGATGCATATCGCATAGAGGGAAAAAATGATACCTGTAAATGAGCAAAAGCCATTTCAACCTCAACCATCCACATTTCTGCAACATGTTTAGTAGAATCAGTTTTGTCTGCATGGAACCTAGGTCCAAATGAGTAGACATTCCCAAGAGAACACGCGTAACTCTCCAGATGTAACTGTCCAGAAACAGTCAAATAAGTTTGGCAATGGAAAAAATCTTTGGAATTGTCTACTACTGCATCATCCTTTGATGAAATCCTAGAATTCCTCTTTTCTCTTGCTTCCAACTGTGATGCTAGTTCATTTGTTTTGTGCAGATCCTGAACCGCTGCGGCCAGTGCTTCCCTATTGCTTTCGCTTCTTTTCAACGTTTCGACTAGCTTGCTTTTCTCTTTTGCAGCTGCCTTCACAACTTCAAGGCTAACACCTTCAACCTCATCAATGGTACTTAGCTTCTGCTTTTCTTCTTTCTGATCAAGGCCATTTACCTGGAACATTTTGCTAAATCCTTCGCAGTCTGTGGTAGTAATAATTGGTACTTGCACATCAAGGAATCCATGACTGTTGAAAAATGAGTGTGTTGCGAAGGACAGTGCGTTGCGAAGGCGCATGATAGATGCCACCTAATACATGAATCACATGTCATTTCCCAAAAGTAAAAACAGATTTAGTCTTAACTTCTCATTATTGTAAAAAACTGCCACTCCTGAGTCCTAGAAGTAGAATGTAATGAACAAAAATCAAATCTTACACTATAAATGCAGAACATGGTGCTACATTGCAGCATTTCAAAAGCATATGATACTAGAAAAATCAGAAAATGACCTGGGTGGTAGCATCCAATATTGTTCCCAAATTTACTCCTTCATGTTTTACAAATAAAAAGATTTCTCCTTTTAGGCATCAAATTCCAAACCAGAATTTAAGTAAACATATGCAAAACAACACCCAAGATTTGTACCACTAGGTGGAATCGGCTACATGTATCAAATAATCCATGTTTGGGCCAACAAGAACAAGCTTTTATATGGTAAACATAAACAAGATGAGCAGAATGAGTTAATATCAATAGGATTTGAATTTCACCGTCGTTGTTCGCGACCGAAACTGGGGGTAGTCTCTTAACAGATCAATTTGAACTCGTTTCTTTGATAATGGATACTTATCAAAATCTACCGTTCCAATGTGAAGAACTTTGTCAGCTTTAAGCTCAATGACATGCTTCCCCTCCGTCGAACGTTGTTCTAATTGACCTTCAACTAATATACACGTTCCGATATGCAGGAGATTGCTGGGTTGAGCTACTGAGGAATCAACAACAACCTGAAAGAAGTTTTTACATACAAATGAGACACATGGAAAAAGAAAAGAACCAAGTTTTTCCCCTCTTTCAAAGCCATCAACTCGTCACATATGTTAATAACAAGCTCGAGAACAACAACAACAATGAGTCTTATCCCACTATGTGGGGTCGGCTATATGGATCAAACAACGTCATTACACTCTATCGTGAATAACAAGCTCAAGAACATTCATCAAAATTTAAAATGATATGACTAAGATTGTGCAATTCTGAATGGAACACAAGTAGACTTTTCTCATGCCATGACAGCACCTAGTAACAAGAGATTCTTACTCAGAAAAGTTTACCTCCTCATTCTTGCACACTTGCAATACAAGTAAGTGCTATTAATTTTATTTAAGATATGGTTGATTGTGAGAAACATCAAACTATTGCGAGTGGGAGTAAAGATGAGACAGTAAACTTGTGATCATCCAATAATTCCTCACAAACAATTTCAACAAGAGACCAAAACTTCCACCATGAAAAAACAGAGCTAACGAAAAAAGAGCAGTGTTCTCTATACATATAACAACGTGAGACACCATGTCAAACACACTTGTTCATCATTTAATCCCAATGCAAGAACAAATTGATTGTATCTCCTTCTATTTCATAATAATTTTTGTTTCAACTTTTTTTCCTATATTGGAAAATTCATTTTTTTTTTGTTACTAAACTGGGCCAGAGCCCAAGAGGGTCATCACATATTGGAAAATTCATTTATCCTACCAAAATTTCATCAAATATATTGATTTGCACAACATACCAAAAAAGTCAAAACAACAATTATTGGTGAGTGAAGTGAGCATGAGCTATTTTTCACCCATTTGTTATGCAGGCTCACACCTCACATACCAAAAATAAAACCAAAAAACTCCATGTGCAACCAAAATACATCTACCGTATATTTATACGAAGAGACCACAATGATGTTCTAAGCATATTAATTTAATACACAACGATATTAATGAAAAACACACATCACACTCCTTATAAAGTGCATTTCTTGTTTAATAAAAAAAGACACAAACATATACAATTAAAACACAATGTTATACACGAAAAAACATACATCAACTTATGAAAATTTTACACAAGTATACACAATCCGTATATTTATACTACAGATGATTTGAATATATTTTGGTTGTAATTGTAATTTAAAAATTGAGCACGACACCAAGAAAAAATAGTTCAATTAAAATTTCTCAACAAGAAAGTACCAGTAGGGTGTTGACGCAGGACCCATCAGTGACATTAAGATACGCCGTAGAAGGCGGCGGTGGCGGCGGCGGAGAAGGCGCAGCAGCCTTATTAGGATGCCCATACTCCAACTGCTTCTTCCTTGGATGACCATGACCACCATAACCACCACCTCCAAAAACCTCCAGAATGGACCGAATCAACGGTATCCGAGACTGAAGAATCTCAACACACGAAACATCCCTCAACCTTTCCTTCTTGTTGTTGTCTTCATCCGTAAAACTCGGCGCGTGATGCGGCGGCGATAACGGTTTCTTAACCTCCTTGGCTGACTTAACCCACCCTCCAACAACCACTCTCTGACCAACAAACCCGACTCCACCATCTCTCTTCTCCTCCACAAGGGATCTTATCAGAACGCGACTCGAGTATTTGAAATGGGTCACGTGATGTTGTTGAAGCTGAGATTGAAATTGAAGATTCTTATCATCGTGAGAATTTTGGGTGGCCATTTGAGAGTTGTGGGAATGATAATGATGAAAGAGTAGTGAGGAAGAAGAAGGGTGGACATGGTGGAGATATAGTGTTTGGAATGATGCTTTGCTTGAAGAAGATTGATTTGAGGATTGAGGATTGAGGTTTGGTGGAGAAGGAAATTAAGGGATTGTTTGGGAGAGAGTTATGGTTTGTTTGGTTGTGAGGAAACTGGAAAAGGGAAGAGAGGGAGAAGACGTAGATGAAAGGGGTGGGTTTGGGATTCCTTTGAGGTTCGGTATTTCGGTTTTGCCTACATGGAAGAGCTGTGATATGAGGAAAATGGATAAGGATTATTGATCTCATCAAAGCTGCATTTGTTTTCTTCACTCTTGCTGAATTAATTAGTGATTTATCAAGTGATCAGTGTGATGATTACAATACAGATCATAGTAATAGAGTCACATTAATTTAGTAAATAAAATTAGGGTTTTTAGGGCGAATAAAAAATGGAAAGATTCATCTTGAAAATATGTATTTTTATGTTTTTTATGCAAGGGATCTACCATTATTTTTTAAATTTTTTCTAAAGTTACTATTTTAAGTATCCTTAACAAGTGTGGACACTTGTTAGCAAAATCCATAAAATTATTTATTTTAATTTTTGAGTCACAAACATATAATTGTGTGATCGGAGTGAATTTTAAAATTATTATGACTCCTATGATTCTGATCTCAGAGTCATTAAAAATAAGTACTATCTTAAAAGATTATTATATGTACAATGAAAAATAGTCAAAACAGTCAACATGTTATACATAATATGTATTATATAATATGAAGTTATGGATAATATATATTACATATTATAGACATCTTATATTATTGACTTTTGACTGTACACCAAAATTTTTCTCATCAATTATTTATCAGCAATGCTAGGAAAATAGGTTCAATTTGTGCATCAAAATTGGACACAAATTAGTCATTATGATTGTACACAAATTAAAAATAAAATTATAAAACTTTTAAGTTTGGCTTGACTGACGATAATTGCTTCTACGCATTCTTTGATGCAATTGAAAATTCTAAACTTACTTAATTTTTTCAAAAAATGATATGTGTTTTTTTATTTTAGCCTTTTTTATTTTTATATTTTCTAGATGAATCAGTAAATTAAGCCCAAATTGGTGAGAGGCTTAGAAAATTTTATGGGGCTCAAGAGAAAATTTTTGTTAGCCCAATTGAACTATGGACTCTTGTGGAATTTGACTATTTTTATGCACCAAGATGGGTTGGTCAATAGTTCCATTTATCTGATTTTTATTTTACAATATGTAGGATGAGATTGGTTTGAAGGGGAAGTAATTGTTGTAAGTTACAACCCAATTTAAATTGAGTCCACTCTTATCAAATTTTTGAGTGAAGTTGTAGACTTTTATGAGTTTAAGATTTTAGACTATAGAATCGAGTTGACTTGCATGTAAATTTTTTTTGAGTAAATTCGTGCAATCTTGGTCAAATTCGTGAGTTTATGAGAAAATTTATAAGTTTGATATGTCTACACAAAATTACCAAAATGACATCAATTTTAATATTAAAATGATCATTATACACTAAAAATCATCATTGTATCAAATTAAATTTTTTTATTTAATTTGAAAGTAATTGAAAAAAAAATTATATTTATTAATATCAAATTATAATTTTAACTTTAACTTTAAAAAATAATATCTATATAATAAAATTACTATATAATTATTAAAAATAAAAATAATTTTTTTATAATATAATAAATTTATTATAATAAAATATTAAATAAATTAAATATTATATAAAATATTTAAATTTATTTTAAAATTATTATTATAAGTTCACCCATATATATTAATTTATTTTAAAATTATTATTTCATATCTCAAACAAAAAATATTGTAAGAATAAAAATATATAAAAGAAAAGAAGTAAGAGTTGTCAAATTTTTCTTCAATTTCACTTCATTTTTGAAGAAATTTTTTTTATATGGATTTACACTTCCCTCTCATTTCTCTCATACTTCTCTCATATACTTCTCTTCATTTAAACAATAAAAGTTCTTCAACTTCCTTCCCACTTCTCTCCCCCTTCTAACTTCCATCTCACTTCTCCTCAAACAAACATACCCTTAAGGATCAATTTATCATGTTTTTTATTGTCACCAAAAAAATTAATCATGGTTTTATATATTATAGAAGATCAATTTATGTTATTTTAACAAGTATTATTATATGTAAAATGAAGAAACAACTAAAATAGTCAATATATCATGTACAACAAATAATATGTAATGTGTACAACATATATTACATATTTATACAATAATATCACATATTATGCATAACATGTATCGTATATTGTAAAGAAAGATGATGTGATATATATTATGCACAAATATGTCATATATAATATGCATAATATTTACATATTGTGCATATTATATGTTATATATCGTGCACAATTTATTCACTATTTTAGTTGATTTTTTATTGTAGGAAGATCTTTTCAATTTTAATTAATATTTTATTAGTCCAAATTTGTTCACTCAAAATTCCCCTTAAGACAACAAAAACAGTGTTCTTATTAATGTTAATTAATAATAAAACCATTTGAAGATACAAACAAAACAGAAGCAAATGAAAGAGAAAAGAAGAAAGTGAGAAAAAGACTGACATTTGCTAGGAGAGTCCTCCCACTGCAACAAAAAGCCAACTCTTCTTCTTCTTTCACTTCAAAACCCTTTCAAACCATGTTTCACCACTGAGAAACCGTATTTTTATACGTACCAATACCAGTATAGTATACGGTATATACGCCGGAAGCATAACATGGGTTGCACGGCGTCGAAGCTAGACAACGAGGAGACGGTGCGGCGGTGCAAGGAGCGTCGCCGCCTCATGAAGGAGGCTGTCCGTGCTCGTCACCACCTCGCCGCCGCTCACACCGACTACTGCCGCTGTCTCCGCCTCACAGGCTCCGCCCTCTCCACATTCGCTGCCGGTGAACCTCTCTCCGTCTCCGACAACACCCCCGCCGTATTCCTCAACCCCTCCAAAACCACCACCACCACCACCAAAACCACCGCAAAACCCTCACCACCACCGCCACAACCACCACAACCACAACCACAACCTCCCTCTCCTTCCGCCACCATAACAAGCTCCAAACTCCCACACATACTCACTCCCCCAACCACCACCACCACCACCGTATCCGCCGCCAAGCGCCGCCGCAAGCCACCGCCGAAGCTCCCTCACATACTCTCCGAATCAAGCCCTTGTTCTTCTCCGAGAAGCCCAACATCAAATTTCCCAAACCCTTTCTACCCAACAGCACACTCTACATACTCTAGCACTGCTTCCCAAACATCCTCTGTTTGGAACTGGGAGAACTTCTATCCTCCTCCTACTCCTCCTGGTTCAGAATATTTCCGTTCCAAACAGCAGAATCAGAATAACCAAAACCACAATCCCGTTCTCCAAACACCCTATTCCGACGATTCTGGGTCCCAATCGCTAGGGTCCGAATCAGATTTCAATTTCTTCCACTCCGAACCAAAGAATCGACAGAATCACAAAATTGGAAACGTTGATTCCCAATCTGAGAGATCCGAATACGATTTCTTCAGAAGAAAAACCCAACCCGAAGAGAAGCGATATCATCATCATCATTATGTTCGTGAAGAGTACACTGAGACGGAGCGAGAGGAGGTTCAGTGTAGCGATTGGGGTGATCGCTACAGCACGACGAGCTCGTCGGAGGAGGAAGGTGACGGTGATATACGTCCGGCATCTGTTTCCGGCGGCGGAGGTGGTGGTGCTACGGCGAAGGTGGCGGAGAAGGTGGACGTGAAGCGCGGTGGTGGTGGTGGTGGCGGCGGTGGTAGCGTGACGTCGGAGAGTTATCGGAGTGCGGCGGCGGAGGAGGCGGTGGTTGGGATGAAGGTTGTGGTGAGGCACAAGGATTTGAAGGAGATTGTTGAAGCGATTAACGAGAATTTCGAGAACGCTGCGGTTGCCGGAGATCGGCTCTCGGAGATGCTCGAGATCAGTAAGGAGGAGCTTGAACGGAGTTTCAAACAATTGAGGAGTGAGTTTTTTTTTTCTTTCTATTTTTTTGTTTTGTTTTTAAGATTCGAATTTTGGTGTTTTGTTACTCGGAAATTGCGGGAAAATTTTGAACTTATTCGATTTAATGCAATTGGGTTTCATACTCAGCTCGTGATCAATTGTTGTTTCTTACTCACGTGTTTGTTTGAATAAAATTAAGATTAAATAAATATAGTATGAAATTTCAATTTTCAACTATTTCCTTTTTTATTTTCAACTTAGACACAACTTTCTGGAAAACTTAGACAAATTCATCATTCATGCTATGTTTTTTATTTTGTTTTTTGGTTACCTCGGTAGTGTTTATTTTCAAATGAGAGTCAAGGGGTTATGAAGTCAGTGTCACGAGTCGGTGTAACAGTGACTCCAAAATTGACTTCTAACACACTCACATCAAACACTTTGATTGCATTTGATTTTTCTGACTGAGTCAAGGAGTCGGTGACAATTATCAAAGTTTTTAAATTTCAATTTTCAAGTTTTTCTTTTTTAAAATAAAAGAAAGAAAGAAAATGTGGACCCATTAATTCTGGGGGGTTAATCATCGGCATTGAATTGTAGTAAGATTTCTGGATTTATGTTAGATCACTGAGATAAGTTGAAGAATTTGATATTTAATTTTCACGAGTTTCTTTTTCTTTCTTTCATAATTTTCGTTGGTTATTGTTACGATGAATTTAATATAATTTGTTGTTCTCTTTTTTATCATTCACTCAAAAAGGTGAATTCAATTTTGAGGGAAATTTGAATTGATTCATTTGATGATTTTCTCAATGCAGAAACTGTCTATCACTCAAGTAGTTTGTTGAGCACTCTGAGCTCGAGTTGGACCTCAAAACCGCCGTTAGCGGTTAAGTACCGGCTCGACACCGGTTCGCTCGATGGACCGGGCGCTCCGAAGAGTCTTTGCTCCACTCTGGAACGACTCTT
Source organism: Aeschynomene evenia (assembly GCA_013621005.1). Taxonomy (NCBI): domain Eukaryota; kingdom Viridiplantae; phylum Streptophyta; class Magnoliopsida; order Fabales; family Fabaceae; genus Aeschynomene; species Aeschynomene evenia. The sequence continues at coordinate 3,823,060 of CM024271.1, forward strand.
GGCTTGGGAGAAGAAGCTCTACCTGGAAGTGAAGGTAAAAATTCTGCAATAAGCTCTTTCATCTTATTCTTGTAATTTCACATATATAATTTATTTTATTGATAAAATAAAAAAGACTAAATATCTAAAGGATTTAATTTTCATCCATTCACAGTGTACAAGTTTTTTATACAGTTATCCAATCATGTGTTGTCACGTCAGTCATGATTGTGTTTTCTTTCTCTCACTACCTAAAAGGTCATACAAAATTAGTGTTTTGATTGGATGACAGTGTAAAATATCTTTATCAGTGCATCAAAATTAAATTCATATCTAAAATAGTTCTTAAAAAGAAGAGTTTTAATTTTGATATACAGTTAATGTAATTGAATTTTACACACTCAATAAATCAAAACAGTCCATTTTAATGACTTTTTAAGTAGTGTGAGAGAGAATAAACTATTGTAATTCATATGGCGGTTCAAGTTTAGGGTTTTAGGGTTATGGCTTATCGTGGATCAAGATTAAACCCTAAAAGGAGTATAAAAATTGTCCTTTTTGAGACAATAAAAAGGTTGTAGGGAAATGAATAATGATCATTGATCAACGAGTTTTTGACTGTGAAGGAGAAAAAAAGACCACTTTTTCTATTTATTTTTTTTCATTTCTTGATGTGTAATTTACGAAAATAACCTCTTGGGGTTTTAGTAGGACCATATGAAAGAATAAATTAATAACAATATCCTGATTTGGGCGGTTTCTTTCGGTGCATTTGACTAGTTTTACCTTGTTTAATGTGTCTGTTAAATGACTAAATTACCCCTATCTCTTTCTAGCCTTTGTTGAGTCCAAGGGTGTCAGGGGTGGCAAACTATGTTTTGCAAGTAGGGAAAATGACAAATTGACAATGGAAGTATTTACTTTTTGCTTAGCAAGAAGCAAATTGTTAGTATTTACTTGTTTGGAATATATATTTTAGAATATCATTGATTTCTAGGAAATGTTTTCTTGTTTTTTAATATTCTTTATGTTTACTTTTTGCTTAGTAAGAAGCATATTGCTAGTATTTACCTTGTTTTCAATATTATTTATATTTACTTTTTGCTTAGTAATTAGTAAGAAGCAAATTGTTGGTATTTACTTGTTTGGAATATTATAGTTTCATTGGTTACTAGGAAATCTTTTCTTGTGTTCAATATTATTTATCAAAAGTGGTGCCAGAGAATAGAGAGCTAGAACAAATCATGCCAAAAATTTTGCTAGATATAATAGTTGGCACTTAAATTCTTAATGGCCGGACGAAAATTGCAGGTGCTTAAATAAGTGTTTCAATCATATTTTGCCACATAATTTAAGTAACAAATTTATGGCAAGTTTTCTAGATTGGAAATGTTTTTCTTTATAATAATATCACTATTTTTACTCTATTTACTGTTTCTAGACTTCTTTGAAAAAATAAAATAATAGCATAAAACTTTTTCTTATATCAAAATTGGCTTAGTTGCTTATGCTACGTTCTTCAAGTTTTGTTCTACATGTGATTCATTGTTCACAACTCCACGTTCAATAGTGATTCTTGATTTTTGGTAATGAATAAATGTCAAAGATTTTGTTATTCTATATTGATGCTAGCCATGAATCACATATTTGGAGAGAAAGGTAACCTATAGAATTCGGGTTATTGATGCTTTCCATTAAATTTTACAGTTCTGATACCTTGTCAAAATTTCCTTTGCAAAAATGTAGGCTAGAGAAGGTGTGAAGATTGAGCATGAAAAGAAATTGTCAGCTCTACAGAGTCGCGAATACAAGGGGCGCGATGAAGTGAAGATAGACAAAACCAAGACTTCCATAACAAGGTTGCAGTCACTTATCATTGTTACATCTCAGGCTGTGTCTACAACCTCAACCGCCATCAATGGCCTCCGGGACTCTGATCTTGTTCCTCAGCTTGTTGAACTCTGTCATGGGTACGTCTCTTGTTTCTGCAATTATTTTACTGCTTTATTTACTCAATATTGTGTGAGGGTGGGTCTTGGCGCAACGGTAAGGTTGCTGCCTTGTGACCTGGAGGTCACGGGTAAGACTGCTTTCATCTAACCTCCCCAGACCCCACCTGGTAGGAGCCTCGTGCACTGGGCAGCCATTTTTTATTTATTTACTGAATATTGTGTGAGAAGAGAGTTGAATGATCAAATTCTAGTGAAATAAGATTAGACCAATATTCAACAAGGACTATGAACCTTGCCTAAGGTATTCAATATTCATCATTCAATCCAGGACCACAATTATGGCATATGGGATCACATTAAATTGTCATAATTACTGCGCTATAAATGAATGAACTTAAATAACTTGGTTGGGGCCCTCAAGCTTTCAAGTGCATTAGAAAAGAAGATATAGGGTGTCCTTTTTCAACTTAGAGCCAGTGTTTGTCTTGTGTTGCTTTTGAATTCAAGTGAGACACTTGAGAATTTGAGATCAAAGGCACTCTAAATTATTGTTTTCTGTGTTACTGTTACCAAAATTTAAAATTATGCTTTGGCTTTAATGAAAGATTCATACTCCTTATTTTCTGTGGAACGAAATGAAACTTAGATAATATAATGTGAGTACTTTGAGTTTGAGCTGTAACAATCCCTCTGAAAAAACATCAACTGAGAACCACCGAAATCCTAGTTTTTTCTCTTATTATTATGCTTGAACATATTACATATTTTTGGTCCTCATAAATGTGTCATTTTGATTTTAGTCTCTTTTTTTTTATTCTGGGGTTCATATATATATATATATATATATATATATATATCAATATTATATTTATGGTTCTAAAAATTGGTTTAAAATATGAATTTAATCCTTACGAATATTGATTTTTTTTTTGTCATTACAAATTGTTTCAAGATCTCTTGTTGATTCTTATAAACATCATTACTTGACCATACAAACTAATTTTAGAGGCCAAAAATATTAGTAAGGGACATAAAGCTAACAAACTATTTAGAAGGACTAAAACCAAAACAGATTATATTTACAGGGTCTAAGAACACACACATTTTTAAGCCTTGTTATTAGTTATTGTTATCATTATACTAGAGGATGTTGTTACTGAGGAATCAGATACAAGACTCATTTCATGTAAAGAATGCTAGTTTAGGTGTCACATAACAATTTTTGGTTTGGCAGCTGAAAGAATAATGATTTGCTGATATTTTATAGTACTTGCTTCAGTTCTGTGTGAGTGCATGTGATTCTTTGTACCACTGTCAAACTAGTGCCTAAAATCACATGTTGGCCCATTACTTCATATTTCAAAATGATGTCATGTTTAAATGTTAGGCCTTATTTGAGCAAGTATATTCTTTCTGCTGTGGACTTTGGAATGTTAAAAGTGATGATAGTATCATGGTGTAAGCCATACCCATATAGTATTTGACTATTTGTGTATAATTATAAACTATTTAACCAGTTTTTCCAGGGGCAATAAAATGTATAAAAAACTAATTATTTCTTTTGTTATTACTTTTGATTGATTTAGCTTGATTTTTTTCAAATTATTATTAGATAGGTCGATTTGGCATTAATATATGAAATTGGAGGGTGTTGTGTAGCATGGGCTAAGCTTGTTGGGCTGTCCTGCTGAGCCCGCCTTTTTTGACGGGTTAGACTACATTATTTTGCCTTTTTTGTCAAGCCGACCAGCCTTGCCCCATTTTTTGGTGGCTTTTGGTGGGCTTTCCTGATTTAAAGAATCCCACATGAAATAATGGCAAACGGGCTAGGTCTGCGAGCCTGCCAAACCCGTCTTTTTTGACGGGCTAGTTAGTGCTTTTCAGCCCATTTTACTTTGGGGGGCTTCGCCACATCCCATTTTTAGGCAGACTGGCCTAAGCGGGTCTAGTTTGCCATCTCTAGTGTTGTGTCTAAGCGTGATAGCATGATTCTTGTAAAGATCTTGTTGCAATTGGTCATGCACTAATGCTAGGAACTCATGAAGCATTATTAAATGGTAAATATTTGATATCCTACAAAAAAAACCGGTCAAAACAGTCAACATATTGTGCACTACGGCTGTGCACTACGGCTGTGCACAACAGGTGATATATGTCAGTTTTTTTTGTTTTACACATAGCAATACTCTTACTAAATATATTATAGAAGATATTATTATTCACCTGATAATTTTGTTCTGAATCGAATATTCATATTAGGGTGTCAGCTCAAAGATTGTTCTCTATTGTTTTTTTGATATATTGATTGTAGAATCATGTACATGTGGCGATCAATGCATCAGTACCATGAAGTTCAAAGCAACATTGTGCAGCAAGTCCGCGGCCTTGTGAACCGATCATCCAGAGGCCACTCAACATCCGAACTCCACAGGCAGGCAACTCGGGATCTCGAATCGGCTGTGTCAGCTTGGCACTCCAGTTTTTGCCGCCTTATAAAATTTCAACGGGACTTCATCCTGTCTCTGCACGGCTGGTTTAAGCTGAACCTTATTCCACTCAACAATGACAACATCAACAGCATCAGCGAGCCATCCGATGTGTTTACCTTTTGCGACGAATGGAAGCTTGCTCTCGACCGCGTCCCAGATACAGTCGCGTCCGAAGCCATCAAAAGCTTCATCAATGTTGTCCATAATATATATGCCAAGCAATCTGAAGAGCTCAAGATCAAGAAAAGAACTGACAATGTTTCCAAGGAGCTCGAGAAAAAATCTTCGTTGTTGCGAAACATAGAGAGGAAATTCTACAACTCTTATTCCATGGTTGGCATTACCATACCTGACTCTGCGCCCGATAACGGACAAGGCTTGGATGCCCGGGACCCTCTCTCCGAGAAGAAACTGGAACTGGCAGCCTGCCAAAGGCGCGTCGAGGACGAAATGGTGAGGCATTCAAAGGCTGTGGAAGTAACAAGAGCTATGACACTAAACAATCTGCAAACAGGATTGCCTGGAGTTTTTCATGCATTGGCCAGTTTTTCTTCCTTATTCACTGAGGCTCTTGAATCAGTATGTACTCGTTCATATGCCATCAAGTAGGTAATTTTTTTTTTTTTTCTTGGAATCTAAGTTAGGAGCATAAGGGCTTGGATTTTTGTTTTTCATTTTTTTTTTGGTGGCAGGCTCTTATTGCTATTATTACTATTCAGTTCTATTTAGAAATGTAGATATGAAGAATTTTTTGTGGTTCCATCTTTTTGTTTTTCAATGGGAAAAAGGGGATTGTGATTTTGTACAGCCAAATTTCTTGGATTAGTTTTATCAGGGGATGGTAAATTTCAGTATATCAATAAACAAATATGCAAAAAACAGTAAGAAAGGAAAACTGAGGATTTTTCCAATTTAAAAATGGGTTATTTAAGCATTTTTACCATTTTGCAAATACTGACTGATGATGGAGCCGGCGTAGCACAACCGGCGGTGAAGTCGCCGGTGTCAACCTTGCTGCTGATGCTGAAGGCAACCGGATTGTACCATCAGAGATTTCTGCAAATGTCAAAGCCGGAGTGGGAAGGAAGCGATGCGTGCGCATGTAGCACATAGGTGTGAAAGTAGGGTTGAGAATTATTACTTACTCCTTTTACAATTTAATTACTTCGGACTTATTTTAAAATTTAATTCTTAGAAGGCCAGTATAGCAAATAGAGAATTTATGACATTATAGACTCTAAGATGGCAATATTTATGTGATATGGTTTTCTTACCGGTTTCTATTATCGAGTGTAAGAAGTTTATTTGCTCTACACCATTTATATTGATTTTTTTACCGCATGGTAAATAGTCTCTGTCTAGAGTAAATAAATTGCTTACTCTCATGTACTTAAAGAATCTATACACAAATGGAGACTCATACCAACATAACAATAGTACGTGGATCACAATGATAGGCTGCGAGACCCAATGACAAGTTGGTGGGTCTCAACAACGGTTGATGAGTTTCGGTTGGGACGATCAAACAAAGGACTAATATTCCTTTCTCATGGGAAATGACGATCCAAATTTTATTTCAAATTTTGAACTAAAAATAAAAGTAATCATTTTTTATTCTAATATTCTCAAGAATGTCAAAAGATTTCACTAAAAATATCCTTAAAAGTTAAATCATATCATTGTGGAATATGAACTAACTTGATGAAATGCATTTCATTTGCTGATAAGGCATCATTTCTTTTCACCATGCAAAAGCTCCATAATACAAGCTGAGTTTGGTAGTGGGGACCAAAAAAACACATGAAAACTGAAAAAGTATATTCATTCATTATATCATTAAATTTGATTCTTGAAGTGGTAACTTTGTGGACCTCCATTGTCCTATTTGATATCATCATGCAATTTGTTTGGTGTTTCATAAGTATGAAAATTAGAAAACAACAACAGAAATGTGATGAGTAGAAAATCATTTGACTCAAGGTTGTGTTAAGCACAAGAATAACATGATAGTAGGAAATTATGTTTGCAAGAAAACATTTTTTTTAATTTTAAGAGATTTTCTGAAAATTGTTTCATAATAATTTGTCTGTGAAATTAGATTAAATATCCAATTTTACTCCTCCAAAAATATTGAGATAGAATAGTTTCTCAAAATTTAAAAGTCCTCATTTACTCTTTGATAGTTCAAGAAAAATGAGAAACTATTCTTTCAAAATTTGAAGTATCCATAATTTAAAATATATGACAAATTAGTTCCTAAAATTCAAAAGTTTTTAATTAATTCTTTAGAAAAAAAGGGACTCCCACTAAGTGAGGTTTTTAATTAATTCGTTACAATTACAAAACAAAAACAAATTAATCTCTCATAATTTAAGAAAGTAACAAATATATCATTCAAGGATTTTTAAATTGTGAACTGAGGGATCAATTTGTTCTCTCTTTTATGCTGTAAATGACAAATTGAAAACTTTCAAATTTTAAAGGATTAATTTATCCGGTCATATATTTGAAACACTAAAATGAGTATTTGCTTACTTGTGAAATTACAAATAAAAACAGATTTATTTATTTTTTTACTTCTGAATATAAACTGAAAAAAAAAGCTTAAAAAAAACCAAGTGACTTAATTGTTTCTTATCTTGTTCTATAATCATCATATGGTATAACAAACACAACAAATGCCTTAAGCTGCACCTACTAATAATACCATAAAACTTTGCCAAAAAAATGCAAAAGGGGTAATCACTAATAAGTTTCACAAGTAGTTAAATTTTAAAATCTATATTGAAACACTAAATTATGGATTATCCATAAGAAATTCCAGTATCAGATAAGGAGATCAATCCTAACCTAAACTTGAGGTATCTCATATTTCCAACTGAAATGGAAGAATTACACTATTAAGACAAGCTAAGCTCAAATTACATGGTGATTCTGAGAAGCTCTCTCTCATGAAGATGACTAATCTGATGATAATGGCAAATTGGCAGCAAAAAATATAAAAGAGCAGATTGAAGAATCCAAATTAAAAGAACTCAAAGTCCAGAAATTTACCCTCAGATTTCATTTCAGTTCCTACTATCCTCTTACTAGTGCTGCCAACACCAGGAGGATCAACCGGCCCGAACTTTGCTGGTGGCTCGGTTTCCACCGGTCGTGGCACTTCTGGCGGCGTGCTGCACCTAATCAGTGCCCAGTTCACACCTTCAAAGAAAGGGTGCTGCTTGATCTCGGTTGCGCCCCGCTTAACCCCAAGACGATGCTGTGGCTCCTTCACTAGCAAGCCCCGGATCAGATCCCGGCTAGCATAACTGGTCGCCGGTGATTCAGGAAATCTGAGCTGCTGTCCTACTACGTTGAAAAGCGTGGCACGGTTTCCTGACCCTTTGAAAGGGGTTTTGCCATATAATAGCTCGTGCAAGAAAATTCCAAATGTCCACCAATCAACTGCGCTGCCGTGGCCTTCTCCTTTGATGATCTCAGGGGCAAGGTATTCGTGTGTTCCGACGAAAGACATTGATCGAGCTGCAGTTGGCTCAGCTACAAGCTCTGGAAGTGTGCTGGACGGTAACCCAGGCTCAACTCTAGGCTTCCGCGTCTTCTTGTTTTTCTGAGGAAAGAGCCGAGGAATAAAACATGCAGGTTGGATGCATGCTGATGAAGGCTCGATGCAAGCAGGCTGGACGCAGAATGCACCACCCCGTTTTGGGTCACCATCATGAGTTCTAATAAGAGTTGGCGAAACAGCGCATCTAAGGGAAAGATCGAAATCAGAGAGCATTATGTGACCATCATCTCGAACCAACACATTTTCGGGTTTGAGGTCTCTGTATACAACTCCAAGCATGTGAAGATATTCAAGAGCCAACAAGACCTCCGCAGCATAAAAGCTACATATAGAGAAAATGACAATGTTAGCCATTATGATATATCAACCACAACTAGAGTATAGCATAATATATCAAGAAAAGATGTGAATACAATGATTTTCTCTATTTGGGAATAAAAGTACAATATCGTCAAACGTTGTGCCGCATACAGAAAACCGCTTCATGTTGGTCAACCAATTTAAATAGATCAAGGAATGTTTCCACATTCCCTTGTTGTTTTCAGATTTCAAAGCGATGAATCAACTCTATGTTAGTTCATATTCATAATAGTAATGTTTCAGCATGTCCACTTCATGTTTCATTGATTAAGAAAAACAAGATGGAAGTCAAAAAGTGGATTGAATGGAAATCCTTAATTCACTCTGTTTCATTTTTCTTTTGAAGTTAAAAAAAAAAAACATTTTTCTCAAAAACTCTCCAGAAAGAAAATTACCATCAATCATCTAGTCTAGGTAAAGCTTCATGAAAAACATAAGGTAATTATATAACTGATACTTGAATATATATATGCACATAAACTCACACACACACACACAAATACATAGAAACATTTTATCATTATAGTACAAAGTGGATCTTGTGATGCCAAGCAATTAACAAAGAGCATAACTAAAGGAATAGGACCAAACCGTGCCGCATATTCTGAGAAATGTTTCCCGGGTTGCCGCTGTCTCAAAGTGTGTAGATCACCACCCGGACAGTATTCCATCACCAAACAGGAGAATCTGTCAGTCTCGAAATGTGTATACAAAGTTGGCAGAAATGGATGATCCAGCAACTGTAATATCTCCCTCTCCGTCTGTGCTCGAGTCAGCTTCTTTCTGACTGCTAGGGATGCCTTGTCCATAACTTTCATCGCAAAGTGACACCGTGTTCCAGTCAGCTCCGAGAGATACACGCTTCCAATATCACCACAGCCAAGTCGTTTGAGCAACTTGAAGTGACTCATGCCCAAAATTCCATCCCTAAATCGGATCGCAAGGATAGCCTTCCACCTAGGATCATTTCCTTTATGAGGTTTATTGGCACTACCGGTGATGTTGCTCCAGTTGCTGTCATCGCTAAGGCCACTGCTATCACTTGCCCGACTAGCACTAGTTTTCGCACTCTCCAGCGAATCCCCCCTTACACTCCCTTTAGTACTGTCACAGTTCCTGTCTAAACTAAGCATTCCGTCACTAGTGATTGCATCACTCCGATATGTACTAGCACAACTATTACCGATGCTCATTGCTGTAACAACACCGGTACTATCAATACTACTAAGTGGACTGACATTGCCACTAGGAGGCAAAGAAGCATCCCAAACACATTCTTTTTCATCAGAATCCGGAGGGAGTACAGAGTTCTCTGTATTCTGTGACGCTCGATGACCCCAAATCGGTGAGGATACATTCCCCATGTCATTTAGTTCTTCAACCAGACTTCCTTCAGGGGAAAGAGCAGCCGGACTTGGTTTTTTGCCAGGAACACGAATTGAGAGATCTTCCAGGAAAGGGCCCTTCATGGACATGCTCTTCATTAAGCATCCAGCTCCAGCCCCCTCAGATTTGTTTTGACCTATCGGCACATAAACCGTTCTCATAAGATCTATATCAACCGGTTCCGGGGGATGACTAGCACCAGCAAATAAACTCGAGCCACCATCCTCAAGTGAATCATTGCTGCCCTTCACAGACTCAAAATCAAGCACCAATTCTTCTGGTTCAAGTAAAGAGGACTTCCCTTTCCACATTCCGGGCGGTACACGAGATTCTCCAGAGGTTTGACTACCAAATTCAAATCCTAGATCATCTCTTTCAAAAATGATTCGCGCATTTGATAACTGAGCCACTTCTCTTATAGAAGCCAATCGAGTAATAGGCGAATCCCTAGCTTTCGGCAACTGATTCACTTCTCTTGCTGAATTCCCAAGAACACCCGAAAATCCATGTCCATTTAGTCTCTGAGCAGCCTCTCTTGCAGCAGCCATGTGTGCATTCGATACCTCAACAACAATAGGCAAGTTTCGTGGCAATGCCTTCGGTTCTGCAACCCTCTCCATGTCCTCCAAATATCACATATCATCAAACAGAAAAACTGTATATGTACCAAGACCCTGAAAATAGATCATAAAGCTCATTCAATAGGAGATTCATTTATTTCAACTTAGAACATTTTGATAAATAATAACCATTTATCAACTAACAAATAGGATGAACATGAATCAGAAAAACCCTCAACAGAGAAATAACACATGTTGAAAAATACAAATAGTACTTTGAGGTGAAAGATCATATAAAAAACAGAGCCTTATGTAGAATCTATTTCACAGTACTGAGACAGCCTCTGAATTATATATATATATACAGGAACAAGAACTATGCATACTTGAAAATTGGTCTGAAATAGGGAAATTCAAGAGAATTTAAAAAAAAAAAAAAGGAATACAAATTCTTCAAAACCACACTGACCCATTAATCAGAATGCCTCAAAATGCTAAACTCTTTAAAAAAAAAAAAGAAAACCCCTCAGCAAGGAATGTATCAATGGAAGTTCATAAGATCAGGAAATAGTGAACAGAATCATCAAAACAATTACTTCATTTTCCATTAAAACCAACTCCAAAAAAATATATATATCCATTCATAGAAACAGGAATACACTCTCTTAAACAAGTAAAGAGACCCAAAAACAAAAACAAAACAAAAAAGGAAAAATGATAGTAAAATACTATTTAAAATAAATTAAAAAACAGAAGGTGGATAAATTACAAAAATGCAAAAACACCATTCTGCATTCCCATTCTATTCTCATCAAACTTCTCAAACCCCCCAAAAACCCAAAAGAAAAAAATGAAATTGGCGAAGCAAAAGAGAGATCTAGGCTCCAAAAAAGACGAAGAAAGGTAATAATAGTAGCAAGGAAGCAAAAGAAATACGAACCCAGCAATGAAAAAATGAAGGAACAAAAAAAAAAACCAAGTAATTGGTATTTTCCTTACAAAATCTCTGTCTCTCTATCAAGTTGAAGAAGTTGTTGTTGTGAGCAGAAACTGGTAAGAGAATGAAAATCAAATCAAATCAATGAATGAATGAAGCTTTTTTCTTGTTTTACAAAAAAAAAAAAGATTTTTTGTTTTGGTAGTGAATTTTGAGAAGAGAGTATAGAGAGAGTGTGGGGTGTGGCTGGATGTGGCAGGTGGGTCTCAGTGTGGTCACTGCCTTCAACTAAAGTGATAGTTATGGTTACAGCTTTTGCCTTTTTTTTTAAATAAAACTTAAATTATTTCATATTTTATTTATTTATTTATTTATTAATTATTTAGTATTTATTTTCTTTCATGATATGTAACTGATGTGATGTTGCTTGCTTGTTTGTTCTTGGTATATATGTATGCTAAAATACTGTATGTGTGCCTACTATTTTTTAATAAAATTTAAGTATAATATATAATATTATTCTTATTATTTATTATTTTTTTTAATTATACATTAAATTTATTCTCTTTCTTATATTAATTAGAGATATAGTTAAAAAAAATTAATAATAACCATTTAAAATTTCTACATGGACAAATTAAAAAAAAACACGTCATAAACTCGCAATCTTAAAAAAAAACACGTCATAAACACGCAATCTTAAAATGAACAAATAAAGCAGACAGAGGTAGAGGTAGTACATTATATCGATAACTCAATATTTTATTTTTCATTTTTAATATAATCTTCATTCAAATGTTTAAATTCTTCTTATTTAGCATTGTTTTTAATTTATTCATTTGTAATACTTTTCTACCATCATATTGTTTTCAAACATTTGTAATTCCTCAATATTTTAATTTCAAACATTATGAATAAATGTTTTTAAAAGAATTACCAAACTTGAGCCACATTTAGCTAACTTGAATTAATTAGTAAAGAATTAAAATTGGGTGAATGTGGTGTGGTTTTGTGTAGAATCTAAAATCTAAATATAAATTAAAAAAATTAATTTGAAAAAGAAAAAGGAAAAGAGGAGAAAGGGATGGGTGGACCTAGGTGTGGGGGCAATAGCATTAGGAGTGTTGGTTCTTTAAGGTACACACTTCTTTTCAAAGCATGAGAGAGGAAAGAGACTAATATTATTATTATATAAACAAAATTAAAATGTTTTATGTATATTAAATTTGACTTTAAATATTAGTCATTCAATTGAACTTTAATATAATTCAATATTTAGAGCTACTCAGACTAGCTATAGTCTTAATTCAATTTAACATTGCAATCAAATTTTTATATCGAGATAATGACTTTTCATACTGACATAATAATATGATATTTATACTTATTTAATCCAACTTTTTTTACTCGTTGTTGATTTAATGTCACTTTTATTAGTAAAATTTCTCTACCAAAAATATTGTATGTACATTCATTATTTCGTACATTGTATTGACATTCAAGCTTTCCTTCTTAACTTTTTATTGTTGTGTTTGTTTTTACGGATTTCGATAGCAGAGTCAGTGAATTCATCAATCAGGGTGAGTCACAGTGACTCCATTTTCTGTTTGATAAATATGTATAGTCAGAGTCATTAATGTCTTGCATCATATTTATTTTGATAAGACAAATAACAAGTAGAGTTGAAAATAATGAGATTGAAATATTAAAAAAAATAAATAAAAACATAATTGGAATGAAAATTAATTAAATCATCATCGAATTTGTGTTCACTAGTCCATAACTCCTTGAAAATTAGAAAATTAGAAAAATTTGTTCACTGATCATCACAACTTCAAAATCAAATAGGCTACAAAGTCACTCTTACTCTATGTTCTATGCTCTGATCTAAAAGTTAGAGAAAACAAACGGAACATAATTGACTCTTATTCCAACTTTCAAATACATTTAATATTTAATGTAACATTGCCCCAAATACAATTATACTAATACTATTAATGCATCTTCTTCTTCATTCGGCATAATCTTGATTCTAGCATATGCATATGCATGCGATGCATCTTTCTCTTTCTCTGTCTCTCTCTCTTATTACTGTCAAGCCGTTTTCTTTTATCTGCTTTTCCATTTCCAGAATCGCGCGTGTTCCATCTGCGCCTCTACTTCTCTACCACTTTATTATTTATATATATATATATATATATATATATATATATATATATATATATATATATATATATATATTAAAGGGTACTGATAAAAAATTACAATTGAAATGTTTTAAGAGTGTAAACTTTGTATTCTTAAAATATTAATAAGTGTTTTTAAGGTGCTATTTATAAAACATTTTTTATTTAAAATTTCTAATTCAATGATTAATTCAATAATAAATTATTAAGTGGTGTATCAACTCTTCTATTTTACTATGCAACTTTCTAATTTTGGACCTCCTTAAGAGATTCAACATGATAATATTTGGACTATATATCAACGTGCAATATATCAGTTACAATATACTACTTTCATTCATCAACAAGGATTAGTCGGGACGAAATTCCGGATACCATGGACAATAATATATATATATATATATACTATTTTTATTCTAAAATAACAATCATTTTAACTTTTTGATATATTAAAAAATTAATGTACCTAGATATAAATTATGTCTAAATACATTAATTTTTCAATGTATAAAAAAATTAAGATGACCATTTTTTAAATAGAGGGAGTAATTATTTATTTAATTTAGTAGGTTCAAATCTATTAATTCGTTATCCCCGCAACAGATGTAAAAGAAATATATTTAATTTGGACAAATACGAATCCAATTACTTAAGATTATGGCCATGTTTAGTCAAAATCAACAATATTAGAATTAGAATGGTTATTAAAACACAAAAGTTGGGTGAAGTGGAGAAAATATAGGTGAATCATGATGCTAATTAAGCATCATTAGGAAGCTTTTGTGGAGAATATTATATGGTCACAAAATGTGAATTGGGATTATAGCAATAATGACAAAGTTGTGTTCAAACGTAGGGGCTCCAATCCCATGAAGGCACTAACATAGTGATGACAATGATTAGGTTAAATAATTTTTTATTATCACACTGAAACTAGAAACTCAATAACCCCATTTTCCAAAAAGAAATCAATTTTTTATTTTAATCTGTTCAGTTTTAATTATGCACATGAATTAAAAATATATTAGATATATAATGTGTAAAATTTAGAAAAATTTAAGTATATTTTATAATATTATCTTTATTACTTATTATTTCTCTTCTTAACTACTCACTATATTTATTCTTTCTCTTATATTAGTTAAGTGTATAATTGAAAAAAATTAATAATAGTCACTTAGAATTTTTAAATGGACAAATAAAAGAAGAAGTATGTATATCTAAATTGGACGAATAAAAATATCAGTAATATTTGATGTACAACAGACATACGTCCAACTAATATCTAATGTGTGCTATACATTATACATAATGTGTGTCATACATACATGTATTATACATATAACAATATTATATATTATATATATCACATATTAAATACTAGTTCAACAATTTAAAAAAATGGGGAAGTATTTATTTTTTTAATGTGGGGTTTGCACTTTGTTGTTCCTTGCTTTTTGAAAAGTTGGCAAATTAGAGGTTTGAAAAAAGTGAGTATTGGAATTAGGAAAAGTTAGAGAAGACATTCAAAGGTGGGGCTATTATATATGAATATGATTCCTTTTTTCTTAGATAGAATTTGGTCCACATGGAAAAACTTTTGTTAGCGGCTATTTTGTCAAGAATAATTATAAACTAGTTAATCCTTGCACTAAACTTGGAAGCTAGGTTAACTTTTTGTTTTTTTTTTCTTTGGCTTTTGTTTTTATTTTTTGGGTTCTTCTTGGTCAAAGAGACAAAAAGAAGAGGTGGTAATTAGATAATTTTCTTCTTTTAGTAAAGTTTCTGGAAGCTTGATAAGGTACTAGTATGATAAAAATTGGAAATTAGAAAATGCTTCTTATAAAATTAATTAGAAATTGCAAATTAAAGGGAGGGTTGGAACTTGGGGCTTTTAGGATATTTTTGTTTGAGGATTTGAAAAAAAAATAATAAATATTAAAAATTGATGTTTTTCCTCCAAATTTACCCTTTCAATTTTTTCTATAAAAAAGTTTAAGACACCATTTGTTGAAAATTCTAATAATTTTTTAAAATTCATCACAACTTGTGAAAACTGATTTTTTTTACCCTCTGAAATAATTAATTTTTTTCTGAAGAAAACCTAAAGGATCAACACATTAATCTATTCAACTTGGCTTCCTTTATTTTTTTATATGATACTGATTTTCTTTAAATATACGATTCTTTTATCCTAGGATGGAGGTCAAAATAATTTTTAGAAATGTTGATAGTATAATAATTTTACAAAGTTATATGATTGCTAAGTAAATTTTAATATAAAGATTATAAAGTGAATTTCATCTAATCTCATACATTCATACATATCACATATGAATGCTATACCTAAATCTGAAACAAACAAATTGTGCAGTTTCATGTATTTACTAGGTGCACCAATATCAAAAGATTTATTTATTTTTTAATTATCACTTATATTTTGACACATTAATTATTCTATTTCCTTGTTTGAAATAACTTCTTCTCTCTTTGTTATAATTTACCTTTTAGATTATGTGTAATGCAATGAATAGTGCAGAGCGAATCTTTTAGGTAGCGTTTGGTAGCTGTCCCAACTCAGTGAAGACAGAGACACAAATGGACAGAGACACAAAGGCACTGTGTCTCTATATGGTGTTTGGTAACAGTGGAAAGGACACAAAAAATATTTTTGTGTTATGTTTGATAATAGTGAAAATGATATAAAAACATGTAAAAATGACCTTAGATATACATAATGTGAATTATGTTAAGTGATAGAGAGTATATTGGTCATAAAATTTCATTAAGAGAACCAGTTTATTCCAATCTATCTCAGTCATTCACTTCTGGAGTGGACACAAATTTTTGTTCATCTGTGTCTCTGTTTCATAAACCAAACATGATTAGTCTCTCTCAGTCTCTGTCTTTTGTGTACTGGGATAGCTACCAAATGCTACCTTATTCTCGCTCTACCTAATTCTTTTTCTCGCATCAATCATCTTGAATTCAACGATAAAATTAGTTGAGGAGTTCTCTTGCAAATTGGACTTTTCAATATCATGAACCATGAAAAGTCTTTGTTTTTTATTGGGTCAGATCCATGAAACTAGCCAGAAATTAGAGCAGTTTCTTTCTCTTTTTTTAGCCCAAGGCCTAAAACATAAGCTGAAATATGAACAGACCCAAAATTTTAGAATTTGATCCGTGGCTCATTGGCTAAATTGGGCTCAACTGCTTCTGCTTTATCAGAATCTATACCTATATTCCAATAAAGCCTTTAAGATTGTAAAATTTTATTTTTTATATTAAACATCCAAAATGCAAAGCCCTAAAACCTAAAAAATTCTAAGTGATATATAGGTGTTGCACTAATCACATACGTTCACATAAGTGGTAGATACTTAAGTTGCTTAAATGTCATATTTTGGATTTGATTCCTAGTAAGGTGTATATGTAAAAAATTTTGTTGCAACTCTATATTCACCAAAAAATATATGCATTAGAATTAGAAATTAATCGTTAATTACCGACTAATAGATATTCAAGGAAATCTATAAAAAAAAAATAGACGCTACCCTAAAAACACAAAATTGCTGGTAAAAGTTAATTTGTAAATATGTATTTTTATAAGTTGTCAGTAAATTTTTGAAAGTGTACCCTAATTTTGAATTAGAGTGAGCTTTTTCATGGACCTAAACTTCTTTATTTTTTGGTGGATCTGGACCTAAACTTTTATTTGTAAAATATGTTGAAGAAATTATTAAATTTATAAAATTATTATATTGATTTATACTGAATTCTACTAACCCCGTAAAAATAATCCTGAAAAATATATTTAAGGGAGTTAAGTGTAATTAAATTAAAAATAAGAGTTTTACTAATAAGTATCCTAATAATATTTGTTAATGATATTAAAAAATATAAGATTTTAAAAAATTAAAAAAGTTAGGTGAATTCATGACATAGAAAGAATGCATATAAGCAAAACCCTTAAGATAGTTATTAAAAAATCCTAATAAATAATGGTATATGTACAACAATTATATATTCAAATAGTATCCAATGTGTGTTATGTATCATACTGTCGTACGTAATGTTTGTTATGTATAACACATTATAAAAGTTGAATGTATTTCTGTTGTACAATTACAATTTCCCAATAAATAATCTTAGAGTGATGCTAAATGTATAATGAAAAATCAGCCAATAAATGAGATTTTGGGTCATAATTACTCAGCTCATTACAATTTTAATGATTATTGGGCCTAAATCAAAGTCATAATAGATTCATTGGCTATATTAACTGGTTTCTTATTGTATATTATAATATAGTACTGGAGTCATGTAATCTTCCATTTTACATTTCTCTCCTCTGTTTTATTACCAATAATAATTGTCGTACAATGAAAATATGTCCAACTATTATCCAATATGTGCTATTCATGATATGAAATGTGTATTATACGTACGTGTGATATACATATAGCATACATTCCATATCATGAATAACACGTTGGATACTAGTTGAATGTATTTATGTTGTACGACCAACATTATTGGTTTTATTACTACTACTCACTCTTCATCAATTACAAATCATCCATTAATTACCCTAATAAATGATCATATTAATAGAGTCGTATAGAAAATATCCAATCCATTATCATCTCATTCTAAGTTCTAACTAATAGTCATTTTGATTCCCATTATTATGCGTAAACTCTACGGCTACGTCACACATTCATTTCATGAGAAAATGACAAAAACAAAAAAAGGCACATTGACACAAAAGAAGAAAAGAATAGTCACGATTATTGTAGTCAACATCACCATACACAACGACGATCCTTTACCCATAGCTACCGACGTTGACTCATAACACACTCAAACCAAACCATACCCTAAACCTCAAAACTCTCAACAATAAATAAAAATAAAAATCAATATTATTTGGTGAATAATAAAAAATAATCAAATCAGCTAACAAATCTATTTAACAATTTTTTGAAAAGAAACTCTCTTTAATTTTAATAGGTTAATTTTTAGTGTGTTGAGTAATTGTGGTCCAAAATTTCTATAGTGTCTGGTTTTGACTGATTTTTCATCGTGCAAATACCAACTCTCAATAAAAATATCAAACATCTTGTTTAATGTGTACAAAACATAAATAGAATATAGAATAAAAAATGACATGCTTGTTTAGTGTAGACATATACAAAATAAATTATATCTGTACAAGTTTTTCTATATTTTTATTTTGTGTCTACACTCATAGTAGATACACAAAATATAGCTAGCAATACATGAATTTAAAAAAAAATTGTTCCGAGTTTACCCCTATTATTATTTATCCACAATTCCATCATTTGTTCTTCTCATATTTTACCAAAGTTCCAAAACAAAATTTTATATAAATACAAGTATAAATTTATTTTGTACGCACTAAAATAAACACAAAACAAAATACACAAAATTTACTATATTGCATTGTATTTGTATTTTCTGTATTGTATTCTATCAACTCTGAAATAAACACTACCTTAGAGTTCAAGTCTTGTAGATGAGAAAATTATCCATTTGAAAAACCTCACTTGCACGCAACTAATTAGTCGAAGTAAAAAAATAATCAAATTTGTCCATATAAAACTTATTATCAATTAAAGTAGTCATTTCAAAAATGAAAAATTAAAATACATCTGTCCTAAATTAAAATAACGGATAAATTGATCCTCTAAGAAAAAAATAGATAAATTAGTCTTCATATTAATAAAATTGTAAAATTAATTTCTATCAATTAAAGATATTAGATAAATTTATCTTGAGCAATTAATTAATTATTTTTTTTTTCAAAAAATTAATTTAACTGATATTTTAATTTTTCTGAAGACATTACTTCAATAATAATAAGTTTTGAGCTATAAATTTTTGTTTTGTAAAAAATAAAAATAAAAATTCTCACAACGCTTCTTCTATCTGTTTTTTTTTTCATCTTCTTCATATTTAAGTTTGCTTCGCCATTACTTAAAAGTTAAAACCATAAAACCCACACCAACCACCTTTCTCCTTTTCTTCTCATTCTTCCTTTGCACACTCAAATTTCTCAGATCTACCTTCTCTCTCTCTCTCTCTTCTTCTATGGCTTCCACCGCTGTTGCCACCGCAACCGTCGCTGTCGGCGGCGGGAGGACCGAGCCGCCGCCACCGCAGGCGAATCCTTCTTATTCCAGAACCTCCTCTGATTCCGCCGCCGACGCCTCGATGTTGCCGTCAACCGCCGGCACTAGTATTGATCGCAATCATTCTTCCAATTCCTCGCCGAACCTCTCTAGAGAAGCCGAAATTCAGGTAGCTTGCTCGGTCTTTCGCGCTTCTTCGAATCGTGTCCTCTTAATCTCTTCGTTTTTGCTTCGTTGTCGGTGCGCTGCACTTGCTGCATTCGCGATTCTTCTTCGACTCAGTTCATTCGATGATGTTGTGTGTAGTGTAATTTATCACTTTTTAGAAACTTCTTTTTTGTAAATTTTCTTTTTGCTAAATTCAGCTTAGTTATCATATGAATAATTTATGTTTTTGTTTTTCTCATGTAGTTTGTGACAGTTGAGTTGATGTTAGGGTTTTTGTGGTGTCTTAGTTAGCTCTGAAATCTTCTGAATTCTTGTTCAAATTAAAGTGGAATTGAAATTCTCTTAACGGCTGTTGAAGTTCGACAAGTTTATGATTAGTCTATTATCTATATAATTGTTGTGCCTTCTTGTTACAGTCTGCGGAAGCATTGAAGAGCGAAGAGTATCGTCAGTTGTTTCGCCTTCCACCAGAGGAAGTGAGTGATTATCAACCTTTCTACATAGGTGTTGTAATTTCTTAATTATTTGTTTACTGATCATCATTATATATTCATTATGTATTAGAATAGTTGGCATAAGTATCACATTTCACGTTTTACATAATATATGCGTTTGTAATCAGTTTATCTTTTCATTTTATTTTTTTTATTTCATTTCTATATTTACCTGTTTTTCGTTCATGATTTTGTTTCTACGATCGTAATTTCTGGAAGTATGGATGCATCCTGGCCTCTGGTAATGCATTTTGGGATGTTAAAGTGATGTAGTTTGGCTAATGAAGCCTTTGGGATAGAACTGATTTTGGATTTAATGTACAAATTTGTTCTTTGTTAGATTGTATATTTACCCCGAAATAAACTTCATGACATGATCGAATTTTGGATAGAGTAACTTGCAATTTCAAGGGTTGGAATCCTGGAGTCGCACTAAGTTGGGGTGGGCTTTACCTTACAACCACCAGTACCTCGGGTCCAAAATTGTGTGATCAATTCTTGAAAAACAAAACAACTATGTGTATTTTATTTAAAATCAATGCATAATAGTTATTTTTGGTGATTTGACTCCTAAAATTAATGCTGTCCTTTCACGTTTAACTGTCATTCATACAATACTTGGAAATGATTGACCCAAACATGAAAAACAGTCTTCTGTAAGTATTCCACCCACCCACCCACCCCTCCCAAAATTAATTCTTAACCATGTACACAATCAGGAACATATTTAATCTAACACTAGTGAAGAAGCTAACTCTTTCGGACATGAATGTGATGTTGATGTCAGGGGTTTGATCCTCTGCAAGCTCTCTTTCCCCTTCCTCAGCCGACTGCATGCACTTCCTGCTTTAGCAAACAAGAAAAAAAAAAGAAAGACATTCTTATGGATAAACAAGAGCTGAGTTAAATTCTATCTCTTCACGGGATTTCTTACATCTGCCAATGAACCACATATAACACCAAAAAGTTGTTGTTTGATATGTGCTTACTTATAGGTTTTGAATCACATACTTACTTAGAATGTTCTCCCCATTTCATCCCCCCACCCCCCCTTCCCCCCTCCCCCGAACCTAATTGAAGCCATTCCTTATTTGTTTTCATTTCTTTAGGTCCTTATTGAAGATTTCAATTGTGCTCTCCAGGAAAACATACTAATTCAGGTAATATTCTTGTCATGCTTTATTGTTTAATGGTAATGGTCTTAATTCCCGAGTGCAGCACATTTTTTTTTGGGATTGATAATCACTTTGCTGAATTTTACCTTTGGTTAAAGTTAAGTTAAACTGTTAAAGTGCTGTTTCATCTGTTTCTCTAATGATTTGAAATTGTTTAAATAAGGTAGCATTTTCATTTCCTAATTGGTATTTGGTAACTAATTGTTTATTGTAGGGTCATATGTACCTCTTTGTCAACTTCATTTGTTTCTACTCGAACATATTTGGGTTTGAGACAAAGGTAAGTTGCTTAAAAATAATGCATTTAAACTTTTTCTTTTCTTGTCTATTGAGCATTTTTATGGGAGGAATTACACTTAAATATGCTTCTTAAATTTACTTATAACATGCTATGATGACAGGAATATCATTCCATGCTTTTTACTATTGAGCTTTTTAAACTAGTGATTTTGGTTTTGATTTTTCAATTTTCTCTGCGTTTTGGAAATGTCAATGATTTATGTTTCAGAGAATAATCCCATTCCCAGAAGTCACAAGTGTACGTAGGGCAAAGACAGCAGGGCTCTTTCCCAATGCCATTGAGATTCTTTCTGGAAGCAGAAAGGTATCTTAGGCATGAAGAGACATTTTAGTCTTATGCTACATTGCATATTCAATGTATTTTTGCCATGAATATTATTTTCCCACTTATTGTATGCACTTAGTCATGCTCTAATGCGAGTCTTAATCCACTTATTTATTTGGCAGTATTTCTTTGCATCCTTCCTATCCCGTGATGAAGCTTTTAAGATAATTAATGATGGGTGGTTGCAACAGGGCAATGGTGCCAGAGCTATTAATGAACAGCAGGTGTTTTACTTTAGAGCTGTGTATACTTTTCGTTTATCACTTTTCATTGTCTTGGTAGCAAATAACATTATCAAATTGTAGACTAGCAATGTAGTAGGCTTTAGGAAAGAGTTGATGACCCACTCCCATATCAATCTGTTAATGGTTAATGTATGAAATAGTCAGCAAGCTAGTTTGAGACTTAGTGAAGTAACATCTAGCCTCTCGTGTGAGTCATTCTCATTTTTCGTGGTGGATGCACTCACAAGACTTGTGTTGGCTGGCAAGGCTAAATTGGAGTTAACTCTTGGTTGGATACAACGAGATAAGCTCTCAATAGTACTGGAGCGAAGTATTCTGATTAATCTGTTTCTCTGTAACTGTACCCATGTTTACACTTCTTGTGATTCTCTCTGTCATACGTTGATATAAATCATAAGCAATGCACTTCTATTTTATGGGGATCCCCGTGGAAAGAATATGTTATGACTTATGAGAAGTTTCTTGTGGTTGAATTTTGATTCTTTTGTTCTTTTTCTATTTTTCACTGCAATGACCATTTTAGGTCGTCACAATTATCTTGGTTGATTTTGTGTGTAGTCTTTCTGTCATCGTGTATTATACAAAACCGAACCTTACTTGCCAAATTATAATGCATAGATAATTAACATTTCACTTGGATTTTCATTGTACATTTCCTCTTGATTGTCTTGCACAGATCTTCAATAGAACATTTTCCCTATCTCATTATTATTTTAAGCTTTCAGTTTCTTATGGAAAATTTTATATAACAAGATTTTGAAAAGCTAATTTTTCAGTTAAAACTTAAAACTGAATTATTTTTACTTTTGTCCTCATATCTTGATTTCACTTCAGGGTTCAATTTCTGAGTGCAGCAGCCCAGAGAATGGACTAATAACTACTGAAAATGGCAAAGGCTCGAACATATTAGACACTGAGTCGCTTTCTACCAACCCGTATGTCCATGTTCTTAATGACTGTTGTTATGGAATGGGATTAATTCCTTTGGAGTTCATTTAGGCTTACTTATATGTGTGTGAATCAGGAGGAGCAAAGAAACTGATGCATGCAATGAAGTGGGGCATCCATCTAATGCTGGGGATGATCCTGTTTTGATGACAGTTTCAGAAGAGCAATCCAGTGTAAAACAAGTTGCTGAACCTGTATCGAATGATGATGCCCCATCTGTGAGTTGGAGCTGGAAGGAGGAGGACATTGATGCACCAACAAGTGAGTTTTGGAAATACCTACTATATACATCGTAGATTCAAGCTCACAGATGAATATTTTTAGTCTTCAAATTAGTAAAATCCCTTAGGGGTTTCCTTCATTCTGTTTTTCTGTCATTTGGGCTGTTCACTTGCAAATCTTACTTTTAGTTCCAAACTTTGACCTTAAGTACAATTGCTTTCCACCTTGATAAACCTATTTAGAAATCTAAAGCTCTGTCTAAGACTCTAAGGTCAAATCCTTCATTTGTATAATTATGCTTAACAAAAGTAATACAAATAACATGTTGCAGGTCCAAAGGCCCATAAGGCTATTTTCCGTGTGTGTGTGTTATGTGTGGTGTAAATTCACAATCAGTTCCACATGTGTTTGAACTGTTCTGTTTACTTTCATGAAATACTTTGGTATCTTTGGTGAATGTTAGGTGTGCCCTGCAACCATGGATTACTGGATTAGTTTCTGTTGATTATTTCTTTCCTGGTTTTAGGAAAAGAAAATGACCAAATTTGTGGCAATGTGCTATATATGCCACTATTTGGAGTATCTGATTTTAGTTTAATTCTTGCACCTTCAATGATAGTTTTTCAGTCAAGCAAGTTTTGTGATATAAGATTAGTGCATGTGGCTTATATTTGGTGCAAACACATGATTATTTTGGAGAAACTTCCCAAGGCTCTGCTTCATTGATAGCATTTTCTCTTGTTTGTTCGTGTTCTTGTGAAGAGGGTCCCTTGTCCTCTTTTCATGTACACTTCTTATCTTAGTCTCAATAAAATTCTTCCTTCTTTTACAAAAAATATAGGAATGAGATGGTATTCAAAGCCTTTCAAACCAGACTTACTTAAGATGACTGAGTGACTGACAGCTTTGATATGTATTTGTGAATCTTTTCTGAGTTTGAGCCTACTGGAGTGTTCCTGTAAGGATATCAGATTTAGCCATGATTCTTTATTAGCCTAGCGTAGTACATATTTTACTCCGTAGATTACATTGACATGCATCCCTGTCTAGTGTTTTATAGGATATAATCATGATTTACTGCTTTCTTACTCTGCTCAATGATAAATGTTGTGAATTATTTGTGTGGTTGATTTTTGTGTGTCACCGAGTGTATAAGCAAACTAATCACTATATTAGGAGACTTCGCTGTGAGAAACACTTATATCTGCAAGTGCAAATGTCAACTGTATTTAACTTGTAACGCAGTGTGCTTTTAGTTCACCTTATGCATATAAATATTCTGCTGATATGAGCTTATATTTTAATATGCAGCACCAGAAGAATTTACATGTGTTGCAGAATCAGCATTTCCGGTATTATCTTATTAAACAAATACCATTTTTTACATCAAATTTTTACTCTCCTTGTTTATTTGATTAGTCTTAAAAATTTATAAGTGATTTTCTCGAGTTTTGATTCTATATACTGCAGATAAAGGTTGAAGACTTCTTTAGGTACTTTTTCTCAGATGATGCTGTAAATTTTCATGAGTCTTTCCATAAAAGATGCGGTGACAAAGGTAGCCTGCATGAAACTAGTTTGAGACTTGTGCTTTTCAATTTTCATTTTTCATTTACTGGTTCTATTTACTTTCCTCGTTGTCAGTACTGTTTTATTTAAGCATTTTTTAAAAAGAAATACTGTTCTATAGAGAAGCAATAAATAAAACTGATGTCTATCCATACCTTGTTGTTTTGGTGGGCATGATTCTTTTTTTCCTTTCAGACTTTAAGTGTACTATGTGGCATCCTCAACAAAAATTTGGGTATGCTCGTGAACTGTCATTTCAACATCCAATAAAAATTTATCTTGGTATGCTTCTGTTGCTTTTATTTCTTATAGATATAGCTTACTTTTGTTATTCCATTATAATTTTATTGAGTATTAATGACAGAGCTTGAACTAAAATTGGAGGGAGCGGAAGTGAATACCTAATTAAAACTGAATTACAATAGACTGCATTTTATAGGATTGACAATTACATATTTGAAGGTTAGAGCTATTTATTGATGCAAAGTCAGTTAAATACCAGATAGAATAATCAATTTGAAGCAAAGACCCTCCAGGCACACATTTTAATAAGACAATGCAATGAGCAATCGAATGGGGTGAAAATAGATCAGCATTCTAGTTGACTAGTTGATGGACAATGAAGTTAAATGTACAAGACTTGCATATTTGAAACAAAAATATGGGGCTTTTGTTAGAACCTTGGTAATGGAGGGAAGGTAAATCACTATGTTGATAATAGGGAGGGGAAATTCCCAATCTTGATACAATGGAGGACTACCTCCTTGATGAGAGAATATCTATGTGCTACTAAACTAACTACAATACAAGATAACAAATGAATGACAAAAGAGCCCCAAACTACTCTCAATCCCCTTTATTTATAGCCAACTAATACACTAACTAACGACTAACTTCCTAACGACCTAATGTGATCCTATCACATTTACTTCTACATCATATATGAGGCAATAGTAAGTTCTTGATGTCTATATGAGTTTTCAAAACTTTTGTTTAGCTGTCCCTATGGAAAATCTGCCAGTGGGCTTGATCGTGTTCCATTTTTCCAGGAGCAAAATTTGGTGGCTGCAATGAGGTCCAGAAATTCCGAGTTTATAGGAGCAGGTTGTTGCCATAACTTATATTTATCAACCTAATTGTATTTTACTTAAATTCTTCTTTTGTTTTATCTTGATGCAATTGTTTTAGCTAAAGATTTCAGGGAGCTTCTAATAGAATGGAGACTAAACTAAATTTAGGATAATGATTGGAATGGTGGGGTGTTATGGGGTGGGGTTCCGTTGATCACATAATCAAGTAAGCGTAGCATATTTTTTCCCCTTCTTTTCTGGCTTGTGAAAGAGATAGGGAAAATATCGTGATTGTATCATAGAATATTAAATTGTATCTAAGGGTTGGTTTTCTTATTTCTTTTTGTGTATGATTTTTCCCCTTCTAAAACTATGGTGTCTATTATTATGATGAATAGGGACTGGTGCT
Organism: Aeschynomene evenia; assembly: GCA_013621005.1. Lineage (NCBI taxonomy): Eukaryota > Viridiplantae > Streptophyta > Magnoliopsida > Fabales > Fabaceae > Aeschynomene > Aeschynomene evenia. The sequence continues at coordinate 3,849,560 of CM024271.1, forward strand.
GTTCTTTTTGTTTCACTTCACAGTATATCATATCATACTATATCAATCCATTGTCCTATTACTCAGAGTCTCCTCTATTCTCTCATTCTCCTTCCCTGTTTCAAAACTTACACTCTCAACAACTTCGGAACTGTTAAATGGGAGAATCTGTGAAATTAAGATAAATGAAGCATGGTGAGATAGACCAAATGAAAATGTCTCTTGAGCTGTTTTGTTTTAGAAAATGAAATATTATTAGAAGAGAAGGAAATAGTACAAAAGAGGATGAAACATACTCATAAGAAACCATAAATAACCAAACGAAATCTTAGATAAACCATGTGAGAACCTATGCCAATCCTGGGATCAATACATTGTTCTTTCACAATTTATGCAGTCGAGAGAAATCAAATCTGTTTGTGAGCTTGATTTTCAAGAACCCTTAATAATTAGGAGGCTGGAGTAGAGTCCCAGAGTATTCTTATCTTATTCAATTAATTAATTAGTATACAACCTCAAACTAGGAATTTTGGGAATTTGGGATGGTGTACAAATGAGCATATAATAGAAGCTTGTTAGGAGCACTGTTGCTTTTATTATGTTATGTGCAAGAATAAAAAATAATTGTTTTTGCCTCTTCTCAGCATGTTATTATATCCCTTCTCTATTTTCCCATCTTCTTGCATGCATGTTATTTGCTATTTATTATCAAAATAAAGTTACTACATTGAAATACATGAAGGACTTGAACTGTTTTATGTGCTTTTTTGACATGTATTTTGTTTTCTTCATCCAGCCATCTGGTTATAGAGACATCACAAGAAGTCTTTGATGTACCATATGCAGACTATTTCCGTGTTGAGGTACAATTTCTCAACATAACTAAGCCTTCCAATCTCTCAGCATTTGCAATTCCATACTATTATCAGAATGAGGGAGTTATTTTATTTTACCAAATTTTCCAATATTTTGTTTTTACTATAACTAAGAAGAGTACATAGTATTGCCATTGGAAATTAAACACAAGTTATAAGTACATTGCTCATCTTATCCTTTGGGCAGCTGCATCTCGAATTTACAAAAGACATAAGTAGGGAACTAGTGATTCTTGACAAGCAAGCCTGCATATAAGTTGCATGACCACTCAAAAGATTGGATAGTTTGTTACTATATGTTTAAGCAATTGCCAAATTAGCTAAAGATTGACTTGGTTCTATATTTTTAAACTCAGTACATCTTTCCAAATGAAAATTCAGGCCATCAGTTAATTTATTACTGTTTAGAAATGTAGTGTGGGAACCAGGGACTATACTAATATTGCAGATTAACTACAGCCCAGTGCATGAGCTCTGGCCATTATCCATTGATTCACTTGTATAAGGTGCAGCTAAAGTAGCAAAAATAAGGGCTTGAATATTGCTTGTAAATAATCCAAGAAACATGACAGATGCTGTTCTTGCTACTAATAAGATATGATGTATTTTCTGTTTTTCTGAATACTGATGAAAAGAATTCACACGTGACTGACCATGGTAATTTTGGTACTCAATGAGTTGGGTTGATATTTTGTGTTTATTTATATTTCGTATAATTGATATTTTTATATTATCAAACATAATAAATGATCATGGGAAATAATTTGCATACATTTAGGTTATTTTCCACTTCCACATGTATTTTAGTGTTGAAAACCATTGAAACTACTGTTTGTTCCACCACCATCAACTCCATTTTATTTTCCTTTTGACTTTATAAGCGTTCAGTAGGATCCCTCAACATGCATTTATGTTCCCACTATTCACCCCACTAAATAAAGGGACTGTTTTGGTTTTCTTTGGAAAAGCAACTCCAATTGTTTAGAGGATAAAATTTTGATTTTAGTTTTAATTTCAATATCCAAATTTCAGGATGACCAGGCTGTTGTTTATTTTGCTATTTCCTGACTTAATTAATAATGTTCTTTTCCCAGTGAATTGTTAATTTTTAATTTGCATAGTTTCTTATTTGATTACCAGGGACTGTGGGATTTAGAGAGAGACAAGGATGAATCAAAAGAATGCTGCATTTTGCGGGTATATGTGAATGTGGCATTTTCTAAGAAAACTATTTGGAAAGGTGGGGCTTTTTATGATGTAATCATTTAATGATATTCCGTTTGTTTTTATGTTAGCCAATTACTGATATAGTATTTTCCTACTAATTTAGATCTTGTTTGATTCATAACTTGAAGACTATTATTTGTATTATCATAAATCAATTAGCTTTTTTTTCCTTTCTTTTTCATACATTTGTATTGTCTGTGTTGCGTATTTGCTTATTTTCCTCAATTTATATCACTAAATGTAATATATGTTAAAGATCGCATATATTAGGATTATTTTCCTGAAATAAAAATGTATGAAGCAACAAGCAAGCATATAAATAACGTAACTTTGATTTTTATCTCATCATTTTGTTACTGCACCAATTTCATAAATGTTTTTTGGTAGGTCCACTTTGATGAATGTTAATTGAGTATCAATAAATATTTGTTCTTAAATTAACTAATCTAAATTTACAGAATTTGATTCATATGTGACTGTGTAAAGTTATGTGGAGAAAAAATGTACGCCATCATAGTTTGTACATTTTTCTGCTTAATTTTGTTTCAGAAAGACATGAGTTTTGTCTGTGTATAGCCTAAATAACTGCATGCAAAATTGTTACATTCATGCATAAATTCAGAAACAACTATTAGGCATTATCTTTTGCATGGTACAAGGTATAATGGATAATGGTCGCTTTTCTGTTGCTGATCTGAATCCTTTTACCTGCAAAGCTCATGTGTATCACGTGTAAAAAGTTGGGAATATAATTACCAATTGTGATAACTGTGATTTAATACTTGTGTATTACCCACTTACATGCTTTACACAAATACTGAGCATACACTGCTTCATGAACTTCAACTTTCTCTGATTCTATGTGGGTGAATAACACAGGAAAAATAGTACAGTCTACAATTGAAGAATGTCGAGATGCTTATGCGACATGGATTAACATGGTATTCTTCTGTGTGGCTGTTTATATTAAACTTTTTGATTTTGCTATTGATCCAAGTTTTCTTGTAAATGTCCATTTAAGAATCTATCAATACTTCTTTCAGGCACACGAATTGTTGAATCAGAAAAACCTTGAAAAACAAGGTTTGACTTGTGCAATTTCTATATATTTTCTCAAATTTTGAAGTACTCTTTGCATTCCAGATAGCAGTAGTGTCTAGTGAAAATATATTCTTAAATATTTACGATCTACTTTTTATGAGGCAGAAAATGATGTCATTGTTGCAGCAAGTCAAAATGGAAAAGTGAATTCAGATAGAGAATTGGTGATTGGAGAAGCTTCACAAGAGTCACAGGAGCAATGTAACATTACAAGGGTGCAGGCTACAACCAATGTAGTGGATGGTCATGCTAGGCACAATGTTGGCACTCAGTTGCAAGGAAATTTCATTGGCACATCATCCTTTCCATCATTGTTCAAAGATTATGTGACAAAGTTCAGGATGTCTTTGAAAAGTCAGAACAATCTTTCACTGCTCATCGTCACTGCTTTTGTTATGATTTTCATCATGCAGGTGCGTACTTCAAAGTTCAAACCATAATTTCAATATGTTTGCCTTCTCTTGCTCTGTACATTTTTCAAGAGCCTCTGATTGGTAATAATTGTGTGTTTGATGCCAAAATCAAGTTATATATAAAACCTTGTTGCAATTATTTTTGTCAACTTGCTAAAGTTAGCACTTGGTCACTTCTATGTGGCTGTTGAAACTACAAATTTCAGTCCTTTTCAGTCCAACAAATTTATTCTAGCTCTATGATTTTACAAAAAATAATAGCAAAATTCAAGTAGTTAAGGTTGCCGTTTTCATTTTCTGTTTTCTCTGTTTTCAAAATTTTGTGAAGGAAATACTGAAAACAGAGAAAACGAGATTTTATTGTTTTCTCTGTTTTCAGTATTTCCTTCACAAAATTTTGAAAACAGAGAAAACAGAAAATGAAAACGGTAACCAAACAACTAGTGAACCCCATTTTCTAAGCTTTAGCGCTCTGCTTTCCGCATTCAGCTCGGAAGCATTTTATTTCTTGAATGCACAGTTTCCAGTTATGATTTACTTTTGAAGTTCAAATTTTGTAGCGTTTTCAAAACTTCCTTTAGATTTTAGAATGTCTCTTCAAGTATAGTTGCTGGTGAAACACACACATTTATATATGTTACTGCTAACTCTTGATTTTGTTGCAGCAGTTTAGCATACTTGTGCTATTGTCAAGACCTCAGAACATACACGTTAGTACTCCTCTAGACCATATAAATAAAATGGAAAATGGAGTTACTACAAGTGCTTCAGACATAGCATGGTTGGAGAAAAGAATCCATCACCTTAAAGATGAGATGTACATGGTTGAGTCTAGGCTTGAAAGAATGAGGTATGAACATGCTCTCTTGAAAAAGCAACTGAAAGATCTAGAGCCTAAATAGCTTCTGATTTTTCATTTTCATATCATATCCTTTTCTCTGCCCCTATCTTTTGGTGTATATATATGTTGTGTGATGTATGTGTATGGATAAGTTTCGTAAATTCCATTCTATTTAAGTTGTAAATGAGCGATTCATCATCCTATTTTTGTTGTAAAGTGCTGTGATAATTTTACTTCTTTAGTGAGTTGATTCAATTTGATATAAATAAGTTGGGAGTTCAATTTGTGGGCTTCAAATATTTAATGATTTGGATGAAAAAAAAATGAGTAATTTATTTTGAGAAATATTTTTTTACACTATAAAATCAGTCACAATTAGTTACAACATGAAATAATCCAACTTTTTAAGATTAATAATCCAACTTTTTAAGATTAATAATTCAACTTTGAATATTATATACTAATTCAATATTTTAAAAGTTAGATTATTACGTAAGGTAACTGATTGTAACTGATTTTATGGTGTATATGTAGTAGTATTATTCATTTATTTTCTACCCAAGATGTGAGATAAAAAACAGTATTTTATGTTTTAGGGGGATTTGTTTGGCAGAATTTCTAAAAAGACAAAAAGATGCATTTGTGCTTGTTGTTAAGATTTTTAATAAAATCTTTAATGTCATCTGTTTGTATGGAAGTACTTATATAGATTAATCAAATTTTTAATTAAGTTTCTATATTTCTAAAGTTTTTAATTGGATCTCTATATTTTGAAATAATTTTGTATCGGGTCCTTGGATCCATGTATTGTTATAGTAAGTTAAATTTAACAAAATATTCTTGTAATATTTTAAGATATTTTGTTGAATTTGACTTATTTTGAATATTTCATTAAGTTTAATTTGTTTGTAACAGTAAATGAATTCAATGAGCTAATTAAAAATATTATCAAAGTATAGAAATTAAATTAAATTTTAAACTATAGAGATTTAATTGGAAATTTGATAAAATTATAGGGACATGTAAATCATAGGGATCTAATTTCATTTAATCTTGTTTATATTAAAAAGAACCAGAATAAAAAGATTAAAAGAAAAGATAATTAGTTTATTCAGCCTAAAAAACAGTCCTAAATTAGTTATTTTGTAAAATGAAGTGAATAGGAAGCTGCTTTTTGTAAAGGCTAGTTTGTAATTTGTATGGTGGGAAATTTTTTTATCTTCTTAAATTACTAGGATTTTTAAAATTGCAAGGAGTTTTCTTTTTAAATTCTTTCATGGGCTCAATTGAACTCTGTTCTCTGATTTCTAGCTCTTGATTACTTATTTGATTGATTGATTTATTTATGAAATGATGGATGTTATCTTTAGTGTTATCTAAATGGTGAGAGTATATTGAATTGAATAGTTCAACGATGACTTGCACCTTTAAGCACGAGTTTATACTTTCTTTTTAAAAAGCCACTTTTGAATAAATTTTTCCAGGAGCTTGAAATTAAAATTATTCCATTCACATTTATGATTTATTCATTGGGAAATATACGAACAAGAACTAAGTAGAATGAGATAAAGCTTATAAATTATTGTAATTGTGTCTCTAGTTTTCATTTTACCTTTCTCTTGCCTTGTAAGTATTTAGATATCAATAGTCTTCATTTTGCTTGAGAATATTTCGGCATTTATTCTTAGTCTCGATTATATAGGGAAAACTATTAGAGGATATATAAATACGAGCATTAGTTAACATATTATTCATATCATATATAATATAATATAAGTAGTACAGATCAAATGAATTTTTTGCTTTTGGTGTACCTAGTAATCTCTCATAATATAATATGTACAATGTATATTACATGCTGTACGCATCATATATTATATGATGTGCATATCATATATAAAATGTTGTAAAGAAAGATAATGTCGCAACATGTAATATATATTGCGCACATATAACAAGTGCACAACACATGATATATGTTGTGTATATTAGATTATATATATTGTGTGTATTATATTATATATATTGTGCATAATATACCGACTATTTTGTCTGATTTTTTATTATATATTAAGTATTTACCTAAAAATATATCATATTCTTGTTTGATTTTATATGATCTAGAATGATTTAGTAAAACATTATATAATATTAACTTAATTGATTTACGATCATATTACATTAATTTAGGGTGAGTTTGGATTGCATTATTAATGACTTTTTTTTAACTTTTCATAAGTTAAAAGTCATTATAACATGTTTGTATTAAATTTTAATATAACTTTTAACTTTTTAAAAAGTTATTTAAGTATTTCTTGAGAAGTTAACTTCTCTGTTTTTGCACAACTTTCTAAAACTTAGCATTATAAAATAAAATAAATATATTTTTTTTCTTTCAAACATTAAATAACTTTTTTAAAAGTTACTTATTATTAAAATATTTATCAATAAGTTCTTAAAATATAAGGTTTAATTAAACTCTTTATTCAAAGTAGCTCTTAAAATTTGTCAATAAATGCGTAGCTCTTAAGTAAAATCATTATGTTTTGATTTGATGTTGACTTAAAATTTGTCTATAAATAGACATAAATCCTTCATATTTGAGAAGATGAATGACAAAAAATAGTTTCATATTATTATAACATTTATTTAGCATACTTTTTCATTATACTCTCCCCATAAATTATGATAAAAACTGAATATGTCAAAGTTGTAAAATTCCCACCATTGATGATAGGGATCCTCATAAGAGGAATTGCAACAGTAGGTACTTTATCTAAATAATGCACAAAAATGTCAAGATTCGAAGCTATATTCCATTTCCAAAATGGGAAAACATCACTATCCATAACGAGTGCATAACTTATAATTGAACACACGAAAATTTTAAGGTTTGGGGAAATCACCAATAGTGGTCTCGCTTTCACGAACTATACAATAATGGTGACCCCTCTTCATGAACGACAATGGTGGTTCCAAATGGAAAAACAAATAAAATAAAATAAAAAGTTAAGAATGATTAAGGGTCAAGCTAGGGTACATTGGACATTTTGAGTTTGTAACTATGAAGTCTAGTATTAAATAGGGTATATGACTAGCGAGTAATACTACATGTAAATCATAAAATCAGCCACCATCAGCCGCCTTTATTATGCCAAATATAATAATTCAATATTTTGAAACTAGTAATCCAGCTTTTATTATTATACGTAAATCCAACATCTTTAAAAGTTAATCCAACATCTTTAAAAGTTAGATTACTAATTTTAAAATGTTGAATTATTACACATGGTGGCTGATTTTGTGGTGTATACAAATCATTTCTCATGATGACTAGTTTGGATATATCATCCTATAGATTTTATTAGTCTTTTAAAATTTTTGGATGAGATTAAAAAATTATTAAAATGCATGAATAACAAAAAAAAATCATGTTGTAATTGACAAAATAATCTTTAGTTTCTAGTTTCCTGTAAAACACTTATTATGAGAAATATGAAAATAATATATATATAAGGGTACATTTGAAAAAATATCATTAATACGTTTTTAAAATTTTAATATGACAAGTATATTAAATAAACAGAAAGTATTGATGTACAATAAAATTTTTATCAAAATAGTTAAAATGTCGTGGATACTATATATTATATAATGTACACATCATATATTATATGTATATATGGTGTGCACATTATATAATATTATTAAGATATTATCAAATATTATTTTTAAAAAATAATATATAAGCTTCAAAGAGCAAAATTATTTTAGGAAAGCAAAAGTATAAGTATTTAAAGGAGAGTGTAAATAGACAAAAAAGAATGCTAATTATTAGATCTTCTATTAACTAACTTCCTCATCTATTGTTAATAGAAACAGTACATTTAAAAAAAGGTTTAGAGTATTAAGTTACATGCTATTTGTTACTCAAGTAACAGGTTGCACTCAATATATACAGAAGGACTGAGATATTTCAAGAAAACAATAAACAAAAAATCAAATAATGTCAATAAATACTCAATAAATATTTATATAATTATATTTAAAATATAACTCATATAAATAATGCTTTAGTAATGACATGATAGAAGAGAATAATAATGAACATTAATTAATGGAATAGTACCAAAGCCACTATAACCCCTTTTGTGCAACACACTTTACTTTCAAGGCATCCATCAATAGTTTAATAGTGGCATGTTCCATCCAAAAATAATATTTATACATCTAATATTATGTACTCTGTGTTAACATCTATTTTATTATCATGATGTGATATTCACTTCTAATTTCTAACATTTTTTATCAACCCATCAATGGATATCTAATAATATGGATATCAATATAGAATCACTCGGCTCCATAACCCATATACTCTAGGCAAGCATCATTTAAAAGAGTAATATTATTCTTTCTATAATGCAACATCAAAAGAAAGAGAAATAATGTTGATTTGATATCTATACATAATCTCGTACACTCTTCATTTTTACTCTTTTAAATTTGAGTTAATAATGTCTACAAATATTCATATTTTTAAATAAATATATTGGTGAATAATAAAATTTCTGTTAATACCAACTAATGCTACTAAAAAAGTGAATATTTTCAATAATTTAAACATCTTCATAAAAATATTATCAATAAAAATATTATTGATAATTAGTGACCGTAAAAAATACTTAAAAATAGTTTATAATTATTTTCAATGGTCATTAATTGTAAAAAAATAGTTTATAATTATTTTAAACGGCCAATAAATATCAATATGACTTTTTTGACAATATTTTTATCAATACGTAATTTTTGACAATTATATGTTGAAAATAATTATTATTATTATTGTAGTCATGGATGTTCAATCATTATAGTGTTATAGTGCACATACATTAATTACTATATATAATACACATCATATTATATGCAAAATGTACATCTAACATAAAATTTATATAGTTAATATTAAAGAAATTATATCACAAAATATACATGAATGTACATACATTATTATATGTAATGCACGCTACATTATATATAAAAACACATCATATCTTATATTATTGATTGATATTAACTGAAAGTTTATTATTCATTTAGTATTATAGTATTTAAATTTTAAATGTGCAAGCTAAGTAACACCACTCTCCAACAAATTAAAATGCCATATTCTCATCATCACATTTAGTCTTTACATGCACAATTATATTATGGTGTAAAATACTTTTACAATGTATCAAAATTATACTTTTATATTTGAAATTAAAGAAATTATCTAATTAAGTTCATATCTTATATATCAATCCCTGCAAATTTTATTAAGGATTTACTTTTGATCCACTCACAATGTAAAATTATTTTATAGTGTCAATCAATAAAAATCTAATAAGTCAACACTAAAAACTATCCCACTATATAATAACTATCACTCATGACTTAACATTATTTTCAAATTCTATTTGTTGAGAATATAAAATAATTTTACATATTTTATATATATATATATATATATATATAGCTAGCACTATTATGATCATTGACATCCTTTCACTCTAAGGCATCATTATGAGTTGCAAGTTGTTGCTTTCATTTATATATGATGATGGTATGTATGTATGTATATGTAGTAGTGGCTTATAGAATAAAGTCATGCAACAAATTAAATCTCAATCTCCAAATCCAATCATCTAAAGATCCAAAATATATACCACCGCACTACCCCTTAAACATTATGTTGAAAATGAAGGGTAAAGTGTACTACTGCTTTTCTCTCCATTATTATTCGAGTAACAATAACAATGTTGGGATTGGGGAAGAACTCTCACTATTACAAAAAAATGAGTATTCTCAACAATTAAAATATTAAATATTTCAATAAAAGTATTGTGAATAAAACTAATAATAATGCTTGATGTATAATGGTAAACCAGTCAATACAGTCAATGAGTCTATTTTGGCTTTGTTTTTTGCCTAAATAATTATTGAGATGATAATGAACTGAACAATTATGGTCCAAACTCTTATTTAGTGGCTGGTTTGGCTGGTTTCTTATTGTATATTTAGCATCACTCTAAAAGTAATATTGACAATTAATGATCATAAAAATACTTAAAGATAGTTTATAAATATTTTCAATGACCAATAATTATCAAAGAATAGTTTATACTTATTTTCAACTACAATATATATAACTTTTTCTTGACAATTTTTTTTATCGTTACTTTACAACAATTAAATGTTGAAAATAACTATTATTAATTCCATTACCGGTAAAATTCTGATAATAGATTAAATGAGACAATCATACAAGTTAATGGATCGAACCTCACCTCTTAATAGAAAATATAGGGAACAATCAAATGTCCACTATATATTATATAGTTTAATCATAATACACTAATAATTAATCACGTACATCATTTTAAAAGATTTTCTAGTAGTTAATATTAGTTGAATCAAGATTGTTACTGAACTATCAATACATAATTAGATATCATTATAAAAATATTTTATAGAGTGAAATGTCATTTCGATCCTTCACTTTATACACGTGAGACATTTTAGTCCCTCATTTTATAAATTGCAAATCACTTTGGTCCCTCACTTTTAAAATGATCAAATTAGTCATTCACTTTACAAATTATGAGTCAAGTTAGTCTCTCTCATGAGATCAAAGTGGACAAAAAAATGGACTAACTTGACTCATATATAGTTTGAAATAATGTAGGGGATCAAAATGATTCACAGTTTATAAAATGAAGGACCAATTTACTACTAATTTTAAAAAGTAAGGGACCAAAGTGATTCACGATTTGTAAAATGAAAGACCAATTTACTTATTTTAAAAAGTGAAGGACCAAAGTGATTATAAAGTGAAGGACCAAAAGTGATATTTTACTCTATTTTATATTAATTAAATGTGTATTCTAAATTTCTAATTAAACTTATATATATTATAATAATGTAACTTAAATGATGGCCCCCATTGTGCTTTTACTGTTTTACATCATACACAGGACTATATATATCAACCTCGTGTGAAACCCTAATTTTAGAAACTTCAATGACAATAAGTCAACACCTTCAACAAAAAGTATATCAATTTATTCGTTATCATGATCTTCTAGAATCTAGATAAAGGTTCCCCACGTTCCTTCTATAGGAGCTCTTATAGGGCGTTGGGTTTGTGTTTGTCCTCTCCTTCGGATAAGAGCACTACCTATCATGGGTCTTAGGTCACAAGTAATACTTATTGTATAACAAAAATATATTCAACTAATATTCAACATATGTTATGTATTATATATAATGTGTGTCATATATAAGAAACATTATATATGACACATATTATGTATGACACATGTCACAATTTGAATATTGATTGAATGTATTTCGATTGTACATACAACAAACATTACTGTTACGTCACTCAATAGCTAGGTTGGTCATTGACCTAACCTTTCTTGACATAGTAATGCTATGTTGACATCTATAGAGTTAATTTTCATTGACATCTACTCAAATCTAATTGCTTCGAGTAAATATTAAAATAATGTATGTTATTACTTCTAACTTTGTGTGTTTTGTTAGATAGCTAGTAGAAGCTATATACATCACATGTAGGGATGGGAATAGGCCAGGCGGCCTGTCAGGGGCCTTCGGCCTGGCCTGTGGTCGGCCTAGCCTGCCTGACCTGATTTCAAAAAATGTCAAGCCCAGACCTATTTAAAAGCCTATTATCTTTAATAGGTCAGGTCAAAACTTTTTTAAAAACCTATAAAGCCTATCAGGCCGGCCTGAGCCTGTTAATTTATGAGTCTGTTAGTGATTGTCTTGATTTATTCTGTTTATAGGTATAGGCATGTTTGGTCTGTATTAGACTAATTAGTATGTGACATGTTTCACAATTAAAAGGCTTTCTGACAGGCTTCAGGCCAGACCATGCTTATGAAAAGGCCAAGTTCAGGCTTAGAAAGCAGCCTATAGCAGGTCACAGGTCAGGCTCAGGCATAATTTTGATGATACAGGCTTGACCTACTAAGGATAAGGTCTGCCTGACCTGACCTATTCCCATACCTAATCACATGTATATTATATCACTCGTTTATCTCATTAGTAACATCTCTCTACTTCTTCAAAAAAAATTTCTCCAATTCTCTCTCAACCCTTTTGACTAATTTCATTTTTATACTTTATTAATTTCTACCTTAAATGAATTATTTTAACACATATTGCAATTGGTGTACTATTTAATTAAACAATGTGTTATATTAAGGTCCGACAAATGACTTATATAATTATTTAAATAAGACATTTTCACATATATATAAAAACTATACATTCTCTCAATACTTTATTAGTTACATGATTATTAGCTAGCTTTCAACTTTCACATTCAATAGAATACACACACATCTAACCCAATCATCACCCCACAATATTAATCAAGCATTAAAAATAATCCCACCATAATTAATTATGTACAAATCAAAATCATAATTGAAATGAAATTAAAATCAAAGCCAAACTTGTGGCCATATTTTTTGAATTGTCTTCTGTGTGCAAGATGAACTCACAAAATACTTCACCAAGTGAAGATAAGTCTTGAGATCATGACACGTGGCAACATCTCCTTTATTCTTCAAGTAGAATGAGTCTTTGCTACTCAACCTTAATTCTTGTCCAACATCAGCATAAACCAATTGCATATCCTCCACGCGCCTTTGCAACCACTCCAACACACTTTTCATGTAAATATTATTATTATTATTATCTTCTCTAATTTTTATATTATTATTATTATTATTATTATTTACTACAAAACCTGGAACTCTAGTGAAAACATCATCAGTGTTCACTATTCTTAGAATCTTAATCCCACTTTGTTCTAATTTTTTCCTAAACTTTCATTTCCCCGCGGGCCCACCAAAGGAAATAACTGTTACCATTGGTGCATTTTCGAACGTGGCGATTATATCACACGCGCTTAGGATCGCGAGTGCGGCTCCAAGGCTATGACCAGTTAGGGTTACACTAAGTGGTTCATTGTGGTAATATTGAATTACTCTCCCAATTTCTTCTCTTACCATTTCTTGCAAACTTGCACTTGTTGTGGTTTTTGATGTGTAGAGGCTCAAAAACCCTTTTTCCACCATAGGATTACCAACATCGTCATTTCGATCCGATGCGTGATGATGATGACATGGCAGGTGAGTTAAAGTGGCACGAAGGTTTTCTAGCCATTCAAGGCACGTGGCAGTTCCTCTGAAAGCAATTACCACATCTCGTCGTCCGAGACGAGTAATTTCCTTTTTTCGTTCACATATTGCCACGTAGCCTATCCAGCTAGATTGGATACATGTCCTCGTAGACATTTTATCTATCCATGTTGGCAAATTAATCCCACACGTGGCATGTAGATTCTTGGTTAATTTGTATCCGGAATCTACCATTCCACATTGGTGCAAGAGCGAGCTCTTGGAATAACGACATGTCGCATATGTCGGGGAAGAAGGGTCAAAGTCAAAGGAGCGATATGCGGCATCTACAAAGTGGCCATACCTTAAGATTTCCCATCGTAGGTTCTCATCAAGAGGATCAAGCAAGCCTTCCCAATGATTGATTCCTTGGTATTGCTTCCACTTGTGACCTAATTTATGAGACTTGATCAATTGGCTGAATTGGCTTAGTTGGTCCATGAGAGCATAGAATTGTTGAAAGGGGAGCTTGTGTTTGATTCAAATTGTGATGAGAAATTAGGGTTTTGTTTGGAAAGAGAAGAGGATACACGTGGTTGAATGGAAACTATTCTCATAGCAAGCCTCATTATAGAGACTTTAATATTGGAATTGGGATATCCTTTTCCTCTTCACTATGATTTTTAAGTACTTGCATGGCACTTATATGGGGAATCAAGAGAAAGTGGAGGGTGCATGGTGGGGTAGAAGACTATGCTTTTGTTAAACCCATTTGGCCATTTATTCTATTATTATTATTATATTATTATGCTTTTGTCTTATTATTACAATTAATTTATTCATTAATTACTTTTAATATATATGTAACTTTTCAATGATTGTTTGCTATGTTTTACTATTAATCAATTTATAGTATTCTAGGAATTAAGTAACAAGAAAATAAAGTATAAATTTGAATGAATGAGATTCAAGCTTAATCGAACCAAGACATAACTTTAATCTTAAATAATTAAATAATATATATGTTTGTTAAATGAGAAATCTGATAATCGAACTCAATCAATTTGTTAGTGTATAAGTAGAAAATAGACCATGTGATTTAACCTATATATATTATTATAAACTTCTTTAACATTATAATATCTTCATCATGTTACTATGTAATAAAAAAGATCATCAATAAGTGTATCTTTTTCATCCACTATAATCTTGAATTCGAACAATTTATCTATTTTTCGATACAAAGGATCAAAATAATTTAGGGGCGAGTCCATAGTGTTGGTTGGCTATATATAATGATATGATGGATTTGTAAGATAAGATGCCCCTTTTCCAAGATAGATCATGCGTGTAGAGGACTTTCATCTATTGTAAAGGGATTAATTCATAATGCAAAAATTAAAGGCATGTAGGTACCTTTAATGATATAATAATTTTACTAACAAATTGAAGCTTTTAAGCATTGATATTTGTTTTTTTTTTCGGAAGAATTAATATTGTTTAACAAGAGTATTATTAATTATTTAGGGTAGTAACTAATCCGAACCCTTCATTATCATATCATGGGAGTTCTTTAAAGAGAAAAAAAATTGAGAAATTCTTAGATAATCATAACCAGTCACGTATAACCTAAAGTCATGTATGACCTAATAATATGAATCCTTCATCTATCATGTATTGGAGTTCTTTAAAGAAATAAAATATTAGTTAACAAATGTACTTAAATTCTTCTCATTAACAAAGTTTGTACTCACCACATGGTTAAGAGAGGCTACAATACAGATTAGTATCCATTTTTATTTTTTGTTTTTTCCGTTTTGAGAAGAAAATACAGAAAATAAAGAAAACATGATTTTATATTATTTTCCGCTACTAGAAAAATGAGCATTTTCAACATTAAATGTATGTGTCAATAAAAGTGTTGTCAATAAAGTAATATTGACAATTAGTGGCCGCCGTCAAAAATACTTAAAACTAGTTTATGAGTATTTTCAACGATCATTAATTATTAAAGAATAGTTTATGACTATTTTCAACAGTCAACAACTGGCAATATTTTTTTTAACAGTATTTTTATCAACACTTTTCGAGAACTACATGTTACGTTGAAAATAATCATTATTATTATAGTGTTATCTATTTTCAGTATTTCCTTCAAAAAATTATGAAAACAGAAAAAACAAAAAATAAAAATGGAAACCAATCAAACTCTAAATGTTAGCTATCATCATGTCACTCTCATAGTTTTTAAGAATCAATACTGATTAAGAAATATTTTATTTTATTTTAAAAAATTGAAGTTTCAATGTATTTAATATAGTGAAATATTCAATTATTTTACTTTCTAATAAAATTATGTCATGACACCACTAATTAATAATAAAATTATAATAGTATTACACACATAGATCTTAGGTAGCGTTTGGTAGCTGTCTCAGGACACAAAAGATAGAGACTGAGAGGGACTAATCCTGTTTGGTTTATGAGACAGAGACACAGATGGACAAAAATTTGTGTCCATGGACAGAAAAGACACAAAATTTGTGTCCACTCCAGAAGTGAAGGACTGAGATGGACTGGAATGGACTGGTCATTTTAATTAAATTTTATGACCAATATACCCTCCATCACTTCACATAATTCATATTATGTATATCCAAGATCATTTTTACATGTCTTTATATCATTTTCACTATTATCAAACACAATATAAAAATATTTTTTATGTCCTGTCCACTGTTACCAAACACCATATAGAGACACAGTCCCTTTGTGTCTCTGTCCATTTGTGTCTCTGTGTCTCTGTCTTCACTGACTTGGGACAGCTACCAAACGCTACCTTAAAGCAACTCTAATGGGGGAACCAAGTTTGGTCCCCATTTGGACCCCACCTGTCATAAAAGTACGGCCACATATACATTGCGTCATAAAAGAAAAAATGGGGATAAAGGAGGTACTTTTATCTCCGGTGATAGAGACTAACTTGAGTCCTTATTGTGGTCTCACATGTTTAATTAATTAAAATAAAGATAAATTAATATAGTTATTCTTTACTTTTATAATGTGTTATGAGATAATTTTTTCAATATTTATAACTAAAAAATAACTTGTAATTAATAAATGTCCATTTTTTATTTTTCATATTTATTATGGAAATTATTGAATGAACTTTGAAATAGGTAATATTTAATATAATTTACATCAGTACTCTTATTAATAGTATCTCTCATATTTAATTTATATCTTAATTTTCTCTCTCTTATAGGGATATCAAAAAATAAAAATTAATATTGTGTAAAATTTTTAAATAGACAAATATTAATAGAAAAAGTGTAAAATTGACATTTATTAAAAAATAAAGAAAATATATTACAATGGTTACTAAATTATTAATTAGCATTTATTAAATTTGATAAGATTTTTTTATTTTAAAAAGACTTAAAATACTACATGTCAAAATATTATTTGTTGTTTTGAGTCCCTATTTAGAGGGACTCATTTGCTTCGGTCCACGAGCTACGTACCTGCTCCAATGGTATGATTGTCCTTCTTTGTTCAAAAAGCTGAAACGGGGACGTAGGTTGATTGCCGTTGGAGTTGCTCTTATACTCCATTCATTTTTTTTAACTATCCACTTTTTAAATTTTAATTTTTCATGTATAATTATTTATTTCAGAATTTTAGATAATCTATGTTTATTAATTTTTTCAATTGTGCTTTTTATTAATGGAAAAGAAACAATGTATGATAAAATAATTAAGAAAAGAGATCATTATATTGTAGTATTACAAAATATACCTAAATTTCTTTAAAATTAAAACTCAATTTTTTTAAATCCACGTGCACATTTAAAAGCGGGTTATTAAATCAATATAGAAAATGATGAGAGTGGTGAGAAGTGCATTACAATGCTGGTTGTGAAACAGAAATACGTTCAACTAGCTAATATTTAACGTGTGTTATACATAATATATAATATATAATGTGTGTTATATATATAATACACGTATATATGACACACATTATGTGTTAAGTATAACACACATTAAATACTAGTTTGACATATTTTTGTTATACAATAAACATTACTATATATATATATATATAAAAAATATGTAAACAAATCATTATTATTTTTGCGCATATGACACTTCTCTTATTGGAGAGCTCTTTAGATTGGATTGAGGTGTATGTTTGGCTCATAATATATAATCTTATTCAAGTGTAGAATCATTGTGCCATTGTTTTGACTTAAGTGAAGCATATATACATAGATCCTTAAGCATATATTCATATCACAAATTTTTAAGTAACAATATTTTTTTTATCCAAAACAATCGAAAATGTTTATTTTAATACTTTTGATCCAAATAACATTCTTAATCGTGTATTTTTTTAATGGACTGAGTAATTTAGGTCCAATTTTCTATTTTTAATTGTTTTGATTGCTGCAATTTTAAACCCTTATCAAAACTCATTATATATTCACCGATTAATTAACTTGAAAATATTGAGAAATTCTACGGGCAACCTTCAATCTCCAATAATATATATAGAAAGCAATAATAGTAATAATTAATTAATTAATGATATTTGTTGTGCTCTATATAGGATCATCCACATACACACACACTTATTGTTGTGTATAGAATTGTTCACTCTGTTCTGCCAATAGTATTGACCAAACTCTATTGTCGATTAATTCAAATCAACAAATGTCTCTAATTATTGATTATTCCAATTTTGAGAGAAGAAAATAAAATATTATGTCACTATGTCACTATTGTCTTATTTTGATGAATATGTTGGCAAGTTGCAAACATATTCATCAAAGTTGATAACATTTGATTGATGTAAAAAATGAGTGGAAGGGTACTGTATTATATACATTTAATGTTTTTTCATTAATAATCATATACACTAATTAAATTAGTATGATAATTAAATTTAAACTATATATAAAATTAAATACATGAATAAAAAACTAATAACTAGATGAGCCAACCTCATTAACCTGATGAAGTGACTACTTATAATAAAAAAAGAAAAGGCTAGGATAAATTATAGGGTGATGCTAAATGTACAATAAAAAATCAGCTAAACCGGTCAATAGATGAGATTTTTGGTCATAATTACTTAGCACATTAAAATATTTGGGCCAAAACCAAAATCAAAATAGACCCATTGACTATATTGGCTGGTTTTTTATTGTACACTTAACATTAACATTATTGTAAATTATACTAACCTTCTAAGGTTCAATAAAATTTAGTCTATATTTTCCTTATTTATAAATTTACTCAAGAAACCCATAAATTAAAAAAATTATTATATAGATCTTAATAAAATTTATGTTTAACTCTTCTTAACAGTATATTCATCAGGAAAGATCAATGTCATATAAATAAAAAAAATAGACAAATTAAATTTTAACAAATCTAAAGATGTCATCAGTATAATTAAAAAGAAAAAAGAAATGTACGTAGGTTACCACCACAAATAGTAGATGCTTGAGCTGTTTAAACATCACATCCAATGTTTGATCCTTAGGACGATGTGTATGTAGAAAATTTTGTAGTCAGTTCCCTACTCACTGAAAGATGATCTTTTCAGAGTTAGAAATTAGTTATTAGCTACCGATCGATAAATATTCGAAGAAAAATCCTAAAAAAAAACCATTATTGCAAGAGTAATTGAGTATGAATATATGTAGAATCTCTCAAACACTTTGTACCAATAATAGTAAAGAAGTTTGTGTTGTGTGGTATCCATGTGTCATCAAGTAAACAAATTTGGGAATGACATAACTAACTAAAAGGTGACCGTTATCGTTTCATTTCATTTTCTTCACACTCATTATATTTCAGTTGAACCATTTTTTTGTTGTCTATCTAACTAATTATTAATTAGGATACATTGTTTATATATTTGGATTATTTTTAGGAGTGGTTCAATAGACTCGGGTCGGGTTGATGGTGAATTCTATAAATAACAATATATAAATTATTCAATATTTAATTAAAGTTATAACTATATGAAATTCTTGGTTCACTATTAGAAAATTGAGTATTTTTAATGTTAAATGTATCAACAAAAGTAATATTTATAATTAGTGGTCATCGAAAATACATAAAACTAGTTTATGAGTATTTTCAACGGTCATTAATTGTCAAAGAATAGTTTATGACTATTTTTAACGGTCAACAAATATCAATAATTTTTTTACAATAATTTTATCAACACATTTCGATAATTACACGTTGAAAATAATAATTAATGTTGTAACGATTGTTATAATAACATGTATAGGATTTATTATAAATTTGAATTTATATTATTATTATTATTATTATTTTAGAGCTTTTTGGCCTGTCACTCTCATGGTAACTGTATATTTGGCACGTTTTTAATAGCTACAGGTATTAAACGAAAATGCTGTCTACTAAAGTACTGATCTACATACAGTATATTATTCTTCATTGTTTTAAAAGTAATATAATTGTATTATATATTTTGATCCAAAAAATATTTTATTTTATTTTATTTATTATTTGATATCTTGATTTTTTATGTGTTGAAATCTTATATGAGTTAATTTTTTTATTTTTACACTTGTGAGTTATTTTTTGTATGTTTTACTTCATTTGTATAGTATTTTTTTGAAACAATATTAATTATTTTGTTAAAAACACAATAAAAAAACACCTAAAAATAAAAATAACTCACAAGTATAATGATATGTCAAATAAATTTTTAAAAAAAAACCACATTTTTTACGACTTTAATTTCTTCTAAATAATAAGTGAATAAATTTATTCAGATTAGATTTTATTTTATTTTATCCATAGAATATTTCATAGACTTTATATAAAAAGGTAGCAATATCATATCATCGTTAATTAATATAATATTTCTCTCAATTTTCTCAACTTTCTCTTTTACTCTGCTCTAGCTACCATATTTCAACCATAAAAACTAACTATATTTATTTATATGATATTATTATTTTTATATTATATATATATAGTTAAAAAAGAAATACTTGAGAAATTCTGATTTAAACTGTTATGGTCGGTGTATACTGTAGTGTGTAGTGAAGTCTTTGTGTACATGCACTGCACTTATTTCTATACAGTACAACATTTCTCACACGTGCTTTTTAATCATTTTTGTGAAGAAAATGTTTTGATTCTCTCTATATATATAGGTTCTAAGATTCCAAACGAATCACTAAATTATTGAATTTAATTGTGATGTACTGTTAGTGTAAAATAATTTTATTAATGTTTGATTATGTGATGTTGTATAAGCAAATGTGATTTATTTTTAAAACAGTGGGCATAAAAGTAAAAATATTTTTTATTACGTGTCAACACGTGATTGAACATTAATATTAACTATTTTACGCATGACAATTAAACTCCAAATTATTATGGTTCGGAGAATATTTGAGAAACTAGGAGTGTTATATAATTGGAAATAGAAAGGCTTTTTGACCCAAATAAATAGAAGGGGAAAGTAATCAATTTGAATTGGTCAAGTGGTTAACTCACTTGACCGCTTAAATAAAAGTTGGGGGTTCGATTTCTGTCTCGTGTATGCAGCAAGCAACCCGTTGACAATTTATAGACGAGAGTTGAGCTGAATTTTACTAAACTTTAACAAGATGATAACATAATTTAACCTTAATTTTAAGATTTGGAAATAGACTCATTTCATCAAGAGACCATTTCATCTAAAAATTTCAGCTTTTTCGGTTATAACTCATTATGATTTTACACCTTAATATGTTCCCTCACTCAAATACCACTTTTTTGACTTGAAATATGAACAATATACATATCCACTTAACCTAATACTTACTTATTATTTTTTTCATTTTTATCATAAGAGGATTGAAACTCTTTATCACTTGGTCAAAAGATTATCATAACATATCAAAAAATCATTTCCAATATATATGTATATATATGGAGTGTACTTAGTAAGAATACTAAATTTATATGAAAATAAGAAGAATAAATCTGAACAAAATAACTATAAATAGATTATCAAGATTAAAAATATTTAAAATATTACATAATTTTATGTTTAGTCTAAACTATTCATATAAGATCTGATGATTTCTCTGGATGATATGTCTCCTCTATATATATACACACAAGGAATTTAGTAATATTGCTCATTAGAAAACTTTATGTTTTAATCTATTTCATATTTAACAATCATTAGAAATGAGAGTAACAATCACAAATACAGTTAAAACTTTCATGCTTGAGAATACCAACATGACAATTGAGAAATGTTGACTGTCAAAACTTCATTGCTGAATGGAAAGTAACTTGCATGTGTAATAAATTTTATGACAATTTTTTTTTTCTTTATAGTCACAATTTTATGACAATCTTAAAAGGTGAAAAAACACCACCAACAATAACATAGGAAGGTACAGATAAATTAAGCACCATATACAACACAAAACCCCACCAACTCAAAAGGGAGCCAAAGAGAAGTACCTATTTCTGTCCTTTCCTACTATCTTTGTATCTTACTTTGCACCTTTAAATATTGATATATATATATATATATAGAAATAAAATTTAACAGTGAGAAACATAATTGCTATTGCTTACTGCTAGGATTGTCTCTTCTAACCCACTGTTGAACTGGTTTTCTTGGATTTCTTACAGTTGAATTAGAGTGAAGATTACTTGGTCTCTGCCTCCTTGCACCAAAATTCCTGTGTCCACTTGAACTAGGCCCATTAGAGGTCCTACTGGTATGTTTTCCCGACACGACGGCGGGTGGATCCCTTTCCTGTTGCTCTTCGGATTCCTTCGGCAGCGTGGAGCTGGGCACTGCAACTTGTTGTGGAAGATACATGCCTGGCAATATTACTAAATCTTTCTTGGGTTCAATCAAACCACTGTTCTCCTTCTGTAAATTTAAGATTGATTCGAACTTTTCTCGCCTAATGATCTCATTCTCGGATTGAAGGAGCTTTTCCTCGTCATTGTCTTCATCAGCATCTAATCTCTGAATTCCAACAGAAAACTGGATTAACTTCAAGAGCAACATAAAAGGAACAAACTTGGCATGGTTCAGAGTATGGCAAACTACTCTATTCTATAAAGTATGAACATTCATACCCTAATCAGTGTATTATCTACCTTCTTTTCTATGTGGATTGTGGATGATACTATTATTATAGGAGATGATCATGATGATGGTAAAGGCATAAAACTGACACTTGTCGCGACATTTCTAAACCAAGGACCCGGGTTAGTTACAACATTTCCTTGAGAGTGAAGTAGCTCAATAAAAAACAAGCACTGCCAACCTCAACATTCATGAAACTCATGATCATCAAAAAATGTTTCACATTGCCACCAATTCATCCTTTCATGAGCAGACTAAACATATGGAGATTAATTAACTGTCATTTCATTTATGAAAAGGTTCCCTAAGGAGAAATATCAAGTAATCAACTAGCATATATCTTCAAAACAAAATTTCTTTGTGAATCAAGGGTAATATATACATGTTATAATCTAAACGCATATGACATTTACACACACCATTTTGAAGTGGGGAAGAATTAGTAATCCTTGTAAACAGACCCTATACTTTCTATAATTAGAATAGGTAAAAGGATGTTTACCTACTACAATTAGTTGATTAATCCCAAAATCTAAGGGATTTGATTATATAAATGACCCTGCTGTATATTGTTGTTATGAACTCATGGACTGAGGATTTCTCTCAAATTTTTTCCCATTAGATATCAGTTATTTCAGGTTTGTCTAAGTCTAGGCCAATGGAGACAAACAATTACAAACCAATAAGCAATTCTAATAATCTCATTTAAATTAATGTTATATATGGGAGAAGAACCAAACAACTTACCAACTGGGAGGAATGTGAGCCAACGAGGTCAAGCACATGCTGCAAATCCTTTTCATCAAAAGGCTTGCGACAGATTGGGCAGTTCCCAACACCCTCTTCCAATTTTCCACCTAAGAACGTAAAAACAGAAATTCCTTAGGAAGTATTCGGCCTGGCATTTTAGGAATGCGTTAAAGCATGATGAAAAAAGGAAAAGTTCTTCATTCAAGGAGAATAATAGATGCCACATTGTTAGTCAAATACAAACAGTAACCTGTAATCTCAAATTGTAAACATTTAGGCTGAGTAATATGTACATAAATGGAAGATTTGAGAGAGAGTAAGGGGAACTTAAAAAATTAACTGGAGCAGTAAAAAAAACACTCATCAATAAAAGTAGAATTCTTAACCTGATACCAAACAGTCAACACACTAAAATATGAGGAGGTGCACATCATGCCAAATTTATCATCAGCATTCATAGAGTAAAGAAAGATGGATTAAGCTCACTATGAAACTGTGAAAAGGAGCAATTGAATGATAAATGAAGACAAGAGACCCACATTTCAAAAGTGAAGTTTGATTATATATTAAAGAAAACAACTGTGGAGGCAGCACACCCTTTGCAAAGTTTGAGGGTGAGTTAATAGAAAAGATCCAAACACAGTTTTCAATTTCATTGACCAAGAAAAGGCCTTTAATAGGGTTCCAAATGAAATCTTGAAGGATACAGAGACAAAGAAAGTTTGTGTTGTTTATATTCAAGCTATCAAGAATATTAATGTAGGGGTTAAAGCTACTATGCAAACATATAGTAGGGTTGAAGAACTATAACTAAAGGATTACAACATACATTGTTTAATCCATGCAAACGACAAATATTTTGAGACTGGTAAAAAAACTCAAGTAATGTTCATCGAACCCAAATTGAATCTTTATAAGCCATCAATTTCTTATATGGGTTTTCCGACACACAATATTAGCCGTCCTAGCTTCTATCGAAGTATAGACATGTAATCAAAAGTACATTTCCGACTATCCACACCTTGGTTCGGACGTGTAGTTGCTCTAGATGAATTAGCAGAATCTGTTTCTTTAGAACTTTGAAGCCAGTTCCACCATCTAATGATACATTCACTGCCAATTATAGATTAAAATCAGGAGGGTGGCTTATTGAAAAAATCTAATGTTAAACCAAAGTAAAATTAACTTCGTGCAACTTCTAAAATACAAATATAATGAAATATTACAACAAAAAGATCAGAACTCAGAAAAATAAAAAATAGAGCGTACCTGTGAAAACAATGAAAGCATGACATTAACTTCATAAAAGGCAAGCTTTCACTGTGTTGATCCTCACGGACCAAAGGGAACAAACACAATGGACAATCACCATCAGGATGATTCATAGCTGACAGTTTCTCTACAGCTTCCTACAAATACATTCCAATGATCAATTATCAAGCAACATGACAAAAAAAATCTATTTTTTATGTGCTGCATATATTTTCAGTTCCACAATTTTTATGTTATCCAAAGCTATATTAGAAATTATGAAGCAGAAAAATTAATATGCTGCACCACAAACATAAGAGGGAAGAGATTAAATGAATTGATTTTCAATTAATGAATCCACATTCCCAAAAGTTAAGTATCATTTTAATGGTTTTTTACAATATGGGTGATTCAAGCATCTTTATTGCTTAATGCTCTATTCACATGAAGTACTAGATTGATAGAACTCTTATAACTGAAGTATATTCCAAAAGGAGTAAAATGTGGAGCAACATATCATTGCTTGGGTAATGAGAATTGAGGAAATCATGGTAGATATTCACTATGGAAATAACAGAATCGACATGTGGCCACGAGAGAATGGGCTTGAAGTGGTTTATGGTTTGGGAAACGAATGCAAGTGAGTGGAGGCAAGAGGGAGGATACACAATAACTGCATGAATCATTTGGGCAGAGGAAGCAGGTCACTCCAAGAACCTGCGAGTCTGTAACATCTCTTTCATTATTCTCTTTCTCTCTTGCATATTATTTTATTCTGAAAGTTGTATCCCATTTCCAAACTAATATATCGTCGAAATCAGTTTCAGAACACACATACTGAAGGGTTATACATGAATATATATCCAGAATCTGTTTATAGATTAGATACCTTTTAATTGGCCTCAAAGTTCATTCTTGGGTAAATATGAGATTTGAGGAACAGATTTTAAAGATCGAGAAAGAGAACTGGAGGAATGGGAAGTCCAAGAGTACCGCCCAGTAGTCCTGGCTTAGAAATGTCAGGGTTATTTGTAGTGGGCTTGTGCTTGTTACAAGTATTTGACCGAATTAGTTATATAAACAGGTGTATTAGGTTATTGTATTTGAGTAGCATCTTACCATCAATATGATAATATAGTGTTAACATTTAACAGTTATTCTAATCCTAAACTCTAAGACCAAACACTAGGGGCATACATATATAAAATAAAATCATCGACATAATTGGTTCAAAAAGAGCAGCTAGATAAACAATGCAACTGTTACCTCACAAAGCGCTACAAGCATTAAATAAGGGGAGAGCTCGTGAGCTTTACTTTGTATGTGATTTAATAGATGCTTTTGTCTCTGTGCATCCAGCCCCTTGCAATCCACAAGACTGATAACAGGAGGTTCTTTTGGATACTATCAAAAGGAAGAGAAAACATAACATAAGTTTGTATCCACTAATTCAAGTAGAGGAATCAATCATCACAAATTGCACAAGAGTTCAATATTAAACTAAGAATGAAATGAAAGTGGAAGATGACTAGCGATATACAACAAAATTTAATTTCCCAGACTTATTCATGTGATCTCTCAGCACGAAGGGGTCGAAGAAAGTGCACCGAACATCCTAAGCTCTTTATTTCCTTTCTTTTTTTTAATAAAAGAAGCAATTCATTAAGATAAAGATGATTACAAATACTTAATAAGATATTCTCCTTAAAACGGAGAAAAGAAAAGCAAAACATAACAAAGAAAACATCAACGAAGTAAAGCTTCTCAATTGCTCAATACATCTATAAGGGAAACGCCTTTGAAATTACCATGTGCTTTACAACAAGTGGAAACCAAAAACAGTAGCGAACTTCAAAATGCATATCTACAAAGTGAAAATAATATTCTAAGGCCTAAGCCAGTGTATCTTAAAGAACCCATCTAACTATATTCAAACCATATGAGTATGTACAATAAAACATACCTGCGGGCCTGCTCGTATCCCAACAATAGCTTCAACAAACTGTAAAGAAAAAAAATATACACAAAAAAGAAAATGTTCAGAATTATACAATTGTTCCAGGGGCAGAATCACCTCTAAAATCAATACCAACAGACCAAGGGAAATAAAAATGCATTCATAACTTGTAATCTCTGACCATCACAACAGACCATAAAGATTGAATCATGCCGGGTACTTAGGCATTCACATAATCACAATCCCACACAAATATGGTGCATTTGTTTCTAATTTTCTTTTATAGAAAAGTGATTTTTTTTCAACAACAACAACAAGTCTTATCCCACTATGTGGAGTCGGCTACATGGATCAAACGATGTCATTGCGCTTTATCATGAACAAAAGTGATTTTTTTTTCAAGTAAAGAAAATCATTTCAATAGAAACTATTCAAACAGCTTCTACTCAAAAGCTAAAATCAGAGTATTTAAATCAGTTTTTAGCTTCTAAGTAGAGGGTAGATATGAATAGATCATAAGAAATGCACCCATAATACTGGAGCAATAAATTAAAATAATAATTACTATAAAAAAAAAAACCTGAACCGCCTAAATTTATTAAAACCTACCAACATGTTAACTGAACATAGCTCAATTTTGCGGATACTGAATTGAAACCAATAGAATTATTCATCATCAATTGAAGCCAAAAAAAAAGTAGCACAATCAATTTTCTCAGGAGAATACTGAGCTAGTGAAACTATTACACCGAACTTCCTTTGTTCATAAAATCATTGCACCGCCATAGCACAATCAATTTGTGTTCAGTGTCACCCGAACAAAAAAAGGAGGGTTAGATTGAATTTCACCCAACTTTTTGGGAGGATTATAAAATTTGCCAAAGAAAAAACAATAAATGAATAGATGAAGAAGGAAGAGAATAAGGAATTTTTGACCTGTTCGGAGGAAACATCAGCGGTTCTGGGTTTGAGGGAGATATGGAAATTGGGAGGGAAAGAATCGATGATGACACAATCGGTTTCATATACGGCTTGAACAGCTTCAACTTCAGCTAGCACTTCTTGTTCTTCTTCTTCGGTGGCCATTCTTGTCTGAGTCTGTTTGATTGTTGAGACAAATAATTTGGAGTGGTTGTAAGAGCTTCTGCCTGCCATTACTTTATTATTATTATTATTATTTTGAAAGGGTGAAATAGCAAAATCTAAAGGCAAATACTTAATGAAAAAAAAAATCAAAACCTTTTATTATGTGTAATATATATAATATAAGATACACGACATATATCACATGTTTTACATAATATATATCACATGTTATGCATAACATATATTATTTGTTGTACACAACATATATTATATGTTGTCATATCATCTTTCTGTGCAATATGTGATATATAATATACATAACATATAATATTTATTGTACATAATTTGTTAACTATTTTGACTGAATTTTTGTTAGTCATATTGCAATCTCAACTCTAATGAGAAATATTTTGTAGCCGATAAAATATGAAATATTTAAATGATAAAAAATACTACAAATCATCATTAATTTTTATAAAATGCAGAAATCGTGAATTCGAGTTAAAATTAGGAAAACTAATATGATTCTATTTGTGGCACTTTAACATTGTTTAACCATTACCCCTTCTATAAGTCTCATTTTTTCCCTCAAATTAAAGAACCATAATCCCACATTGCAACCACAAGACCTAATCCTCCAATATCACTCATAAATACAACTTTTCACATGGTTAAGGTGTAGTATTACATTTTCCTAAAAAGCATATGAGTAAAATAATTATAATTTCACAGGACATTCTATAATTCTATAATCATTTTTTCTGTAAAGAAGCTAATAAAAAGAAAAACAAAGACAAAGCTAGAAACTATCTGCAAAACATAGTTCCTGCAGCATCAGCTTGAAGAAGATGCAGCATGCCCTCAGGAGGTTGTAGCCACTCTTGAAAGGTGCTAATCCCCTGAACCCCATGCCTAGCAAGAAAGTCAGCAGCTTGATTACCTTCTCTCAAAGAATGAACAACAGCACAATCTCACTCCAAATCAAGTAAACACTTAATATCATGAATCACAGCAGCATGGGCATGACAATTACTCCCTTCCGCGTAGCAGAGCCTCACAACCTCCAAGGAGTCACTCTCACAGACAAGATGATGAAAATTCCTATCCCTGGCTAGGGTAAGACCCTTCCTGATAGCAAGAAGCTCAGCACCAAGAATATCAATACTCCCACAAGACCCTGAAAAACCACCCATCCAAATCCCCTGCCAATCTCTAAACACCCCACTATAACCAGCCATATTAGAATCTTGATTCCTACTTCCATCAGTGTTTAATTTAATGAACGGGTGCAAGGGCTTAGTCCACTGAACCAAGACCATAGAGCTGTGCGAGCGAGAATGGTTAAAAGCATGTCACCAATCCATTGCCAACCTATGAATGCCCCACAGTAAAACATGAGGGTGAATATAATCCTGGGCAAAAATCCAACTATTCCTAGCCTTCCAAAGCATCCAAATGGTAGCAAGAAACACAAGCGCTCTAGGCCCCTTGGACTGGGTTTCGATCCAAGCACCAAGATCAAAATTGAAAAAATCAGATGTAGGAGGAAATCCTAACAGATACCAGACAAAAGAGGCTTTCTTGCAGTCCCGAAGACAATGAATAATGGTTTCAGATTCCAGGTTACACCTACAACAAACATCATTGGCAGCCAAGTATCTGCTAGCCCGGACCTGGTTAGTAAGAATACCCTTGTTCAAAACCTACCAAACAAAGAAACGAACCTTGAAAGGGACCTTAAGCTTCCATATCCACTTCCAGGAAGAAGAATCCTGATTTACACCCTCAGAATTTAGAAGTCAGAGATACCCAGAAGAAGGAGTATAAATACCATTCATACATTGACCCCAAGTTAAAGCATCAGCCGATCGCACAAACATAGGAATAGGAACATCAAAAACTAGATTACGAACGATTGTGTTGAGGGGAGTATAAAGCCTAGACAGATTCCACGAGTTATTGTTCCAACAGCTCATAATTTGCACATCAGTATCCGCAATATGGACAAAATCAACAAGGTTGCAGAGAGGGCCCTGTTTAGTCCAATTATCATACCAGAAGGAAGAGCTGCCATCGTTAATCTGCATCTGATAACCGTTTTTTAAAAATACGAGCCACCCTACATATCGTTTTCCAAATAGGAGAGTCCCCAGCAGCAGTCGATGCCCCAAACACAGCTTTCCCAGACACATACTTATTTGCCATAATAGTAACCCAGAGCCTATTATCATCAGTAGCTAAACCCCAAACCAGCTTACCAAGCAGGGATATATTGGTCTCCCTAGCCCTCCGCAAACCAAGACCACCATCCTTTAAACTTCTAGTGACTTTATCCCAACTAACCAAATGGATCCCTTTATCCTGAGTTGAAGTGCTCCACACAAATCTACGAACAGTTTTATCCACATCATCACAAATAGATTGGGGAATCCAGAAAGATTGCATAGGGTAGATTGGCATGGCAGTGAGGACAGATTTGGCAAGAGTAATTTTCCCAGCCCTATTCAGGAGCTTGCTTTTCCAAGACGCCAACCGACTCTGCATCTTGTTCACGATATAGAAAAAATCACTTCTCTTAGCTCTTCTATTTAGGAGGGGGAAGCCAAGGTACTTCCCCAGCTCAGATGCAAAACGAATAGAACAAATAGAAGAGAGTAAAATCTTTCTGGTTCTACTAACTTGCTTAGTACACATAGCCCGAGACTTATCTGTGTTCACCTTTAAGCCAGAAGCAGAACAAAACTGCTTGAGAACATCGGAGACCACTTTCACCTGAGTCGCATTAGCTCTAGAGAACAAAAGAACATCATCCGCAAAGAAGAGATGAG
Organism: Aeschynomene evenia; assembly: GCA_013621005.1. Taxonomy (NCBI): domain Eukaryota; kingdom Viridiplantae; phylum Streptophyta; class Magnoliopsida; order Fabales; family Fabaceae; genus Aeschynomene; species Aeschynomene evenia. The sequence goes on from CM024271.1 coordinate 3,880,224, forward strand.
AAATCCCAGGAACTCCGCGCCCAACTTTAATCGGCCTCCAGTTCCCACGCTCAACCTTATGGGTTATAAGGGCACTCAGCCCCTCCATACAAAGAATAAAGAGATACGGAGACATCGAATCGCCTTGCCTAAGCCCCCTGGTTGGAGCGAAGGACGGGAGTTTCTCACCATTCCAAAGAATAGATAACCTGGACGATGTAACACAACTCATAACAAGATTAATAATAACAGGGGGAAAACAAAATCTGTCAAGCATATAATGGAGGAAAGTCCAATCAAGGCGATCATACGCTTTTTCCAGATCAATTTTAAAAGCAATCAGACCTTCCTTGATTTTTTATTTCTTCATGTAGTGAAGAACCTCTTGAGCCACAATAGAATTATCCTGAGTAGAACGACTAGGAACAAAGCCACTCTGCATAGGACTCACCAACTTAGGAAGAAAAGGACGAATTCTGTTCACAAGCACTTTGGTGATAAGTTTGTAAATGACATTACAAAGACTTATTGGGCGAAAGTCTTTCATCCTAGAAGACTGATCTTCCTTGGGGATTAACACAATGAGTGTCTCCGCAATGGTTGGATCAATACTACCATAAAGAAAAACATCTCGAACCAATTCTCACACCTTATCCCCCACCACGTGCCAATATTCTTTGAAGAAACAAGCATGAAAACCATCAACCCCAGGAGCATTAAAAGATTTCATACCCTTAAGAGCCCACATGACTTCCTCTTTGGTGACAACTCTAGTTAATGCATCCTTGTTCCTATTCTCAAGCCTCGGCAACTCAACATCATCCAAGAGAGAAGTGTTGACGTGATCAGTGGAAGCAAACAGATTATGATAAAAATTAGAGGCAGTATTCTTCAAAATGTCCTCATCCACACACCAAGAACCATCATCAAGAAAAAGACCTGTTATTTTGTTACGTCTGCGCCTAACAATGGTCTGAGCATGAAAAAAAGAAGTATTCATATCACCAAGCTTGATCCATTTATCATTAGATTTTTGATACCAGAAAATCTCCTCCTGCTTCAGAATATCAATATACTCCTTCTGGAGACCTTTCTCAATGCAAGCTAAACTCATAGAATCCACCCTAGCTAACTTGTTCTGGATCCCTGCTATTCTTCTCTCAAGTTTACGCTTCCTTATGTGAATATTGCCAAAAACATCAATGTTAAAGGCAATAGCTTTGTTCTTGATAGCAAGAAGCTTATTATGGATATTATCAATACCCTCATCCCAAGCCGATTTGACCACTTCTTCAAACTCATCATGCAACATCCAAGCCGCTTCAAAATGAAAGGGGCGGTTCCTGGGGTATTGATTGATCCCATCACATCTTAAAAGGAGAGGATGATGGTCAGAATAAACCCTGTGCAGAGTTTCTATCACGGCTTCTGGGAACAAAACTCTCCAGCTCACATCCGCAAGACTTCTATCCAATTTTTTCTGCATGATCCTCTTCCCCTGAGAGGTCCTACACCAAGTGAAATTAGAGCCCATACAACCTAAATCAAGAAGACCACAATTACTAATAGCCTCGCTGAATTTCATCGCCATGTTATTAGCGAAACTACCACCTTTAATTTCATAAGGAGAAGTGACCTCATTAAAATCTCCAATAAGCATCCAAGGATAATGAATATTCTCCCTCAAAATACCCATTTGCGTCCAAAGATCATCACGGCCAGAGGGGACAGGGCTACCATACACCGCACTAAGCACCCAACAATCAGTCCCATTACCAACCTGGATTGTAACAATCTGTCTATCCACACCAATCTGGGAAACCTGCATACCAAATTGAGCTAAGACCCAGATACCCCCAGAAAAACCAACAGCCTCAGAAATCGCCACAGGGTAGTACCCAAGCCTATTCCAAAAAACAAGAGCTCTCTCAAACTTACAATGAGGCTCAAGGATGATAAAAATTTGAGGCTTATAATTCTTCACGAGTTCAGAAACAACTCTCCTACCCCCAGCATTCACAGCTCCCCTGATATTCCAACAAATGATATTCATAACAAACACAGTATGGAAGGGGGAGCAAGGCCGCCACCGCCGCCTCACGTGGTCGTGGTTTCATCATGAGACACCACTGCCTTGCCTTTGTCCTGTTTCCTCTTCTCAGCCTCAACTTCCCCATCTCTCACTAGAACCTCCTTGAAAACAATGCCTTTATTGCTAAAAGGGCTCTCAACTCTAACTCTTTTAACTCTAGGCCTTCGTTCCTTGGGAGATGTTGAAGTTCCTTGTTGGGCCCCTGCATTTGGTTTAAAAAACATCTTCTTATTTTCTATTCTCTTTTTGGGCCCATAATTGGTAAATGAGCCTTTTTTTAAAGGGTCATGAAAGGCCCCAAACTTAAACCTTTTTCCCGCTGCAGGAGCATGTTGCATGGGATTCTTCAGCCCCTTCTTATTTCTATTTTGAACCTCTATCCAATTGTCATTAGTGCCAGAATCTTTCCCAGATTTTTCTCCCTCAATCACGATAGGAGAATGCGATTCTGGTGCAGATTCTGATTTGAATTGATGCTGAGGTTGTTGGACCGCCTCATCCGCTGCCACCTGAGCCTCCACCTTGCCGTCAGTGTCATCACCCACCTTGTCCTCCAATGTAACGGTGCAGTTCTTAGCTATATGCCCATAGCAGTCGCACTTGGCACAAATGAGACTGAGGTTCTCATACTCAACTTCATGCCAATGATCTTGGATCCATATCTCTCTAATGACAGGCTCCGCTAGATTGATCTCTACACATACCCTTGCATAGTTTCCCTTATCAATATGCATAGTATTCAGGTCAAGTTTTATAGGCTTTCCAATTGCCGCTGCAATAACTCTCAGTAACCTCTCATCAAAATAGAGAAAGTTAAGCGCAGAAAGACGAACCCAAATCATAGTCCTCCCAAAAGAATCCTTCTTTGGGTTAAAGGAAGGTGACCATTCTTGAACAGTGAGATAATGGCCATTCACCATCCAAGGGCCTTCTTCCACCACTCGAGCTCGATCTCCGGCATGTTCAAATTTCACCATATAAAAATGGTTTCCTGCTGAACGAATATCAAAGCCACCCTGGAGCTTCCAAAGGGATGTCAGCCTATCCCTCATAAAAGAGTAACCAAAATTCTTGCCCAGGGTTTTGATGATCAAGGCCTCATTCCAAGCCCTAGATGCATCTTCAATGATACAATCCTCAAACTGAATCCTAGGCCGATGTCTCTGTCCTTGATCAAACTTGATCTTTGCAAGTTGTTGCCCCATAAGGTCACCCTCAAACTTACGTTCCGGAGGTTTAGCATTTCCTAGCACCATATCCCTAAAGGATACCCTGTGAGCCCCTCCTTGACACCTGAAGCACACCCCCCCCCACGCTCTCCCCCTTGTCACCACCGCCGGCATCGCCGGGATCCTCACTTTGAGCCTCCCTCGTGATAACACCCCCGCTCACACCACTCATCTCACTCTCCTCTCTTTCTTTTCAAGATTATAAGAATTAATTCTATAATCATAAGTAAAAGAAAGACAAAACATTTTTCTAGTAATGTATTTTCCCCTAAATTTTGCTTTTGGTCCAATAATTTATTTATGACTTTTGACCAGTATCTCTATAAACATTATTCATTTTGGTCATTGTTATTGGTGTTATTAACAAAAACTATTAAAACTGTAAACTTAGGTAGCGTTTGGTAACTGTCCCAGAACACAAAAGACAGAGAATAAGAGGGACTAATCTTGTTTGATTTATGAGACAGAGACAATGATGGACAAAAATTTGTATCCATGGACAGAAAAGACACAGAATTTGTGTGCACTCTATAAGTGAAGGACTGGAATGGATGAGTCCCTTTAATGAAATTTTATGACCAGTATACCCTCCATCACTTAACATAATTCTCATTATGTATATCCAAGATAATTTCAACCTTTTTTTAATTTCATTTCATACTAAATATGAAATTATGTTAACAAATGAATATGTTTGTTTTAGTAAATTAAAATTGTGCTAAGTATATAAAATTCACAAATTTATATATAGAATTGTATTAATATTTTAAATATTTAATGAATAAGAATAATTTTAAATATGTTCAAATTAGATTAAATGAAATAAATATAATATAAATATTTAATAAATATACTTAATTTTATGAATAGTTAATAACATGATTATTCTTTTATTATTTTTTAATATAAAAAGATAATTATGATCATTTTTACATATCTATATATCATGTCCACTATTATCAAACACAATATAAAAATATTTTGTGTGTCTTGTCCACTATTACAAAACACCATACAGAGACACAGTCCATTTATGTCTCTGTCCATTTGTGTCTCTGTCTTTACTGTTTTAGTACAACTACCAAACACTATCTTAACAATTTTGATTTTGATCTTGTATCTTTTCATGATTATTGGTTTTGATCATATATATATATATATATGATATGATTTTATTTAGTTAAAATTTAATCTCATATACTTTATTTAGTTAAAAAATGATTCTCCAATCTCTTCTAAAAAAATTTATAACTAATTTCTATTTTAATTTCCATTATAAAAGCAATAATTAAATTAATAAAAATATTTTCATGAACAAATTGATATTTACTCTTTATTATTATTGTGAGTTTAATTGTGATTCACCGTTAGTGTAAACTAATTTAACGTTGACGTCAAATCACGTGCTGCCACATAAGCAAAAAAAAATTTCTTTTCAAGACAGTGAATTCAAATAACAAATTTATTTACTTACTTGACAACACGTAATTTGACATAAGTGTAAAACTATTTGGATTTAATTTTCATCCATTGACAGTGTACAATTTTTTTACACAGACAACAATAAAATGCTGCCAGCATCAGTCACCCATAATAAATGCATATGGTTTATCATTAATATTTTTGTGGGTCTCACTTTAAAAAGTGGCTGAAAAATAGTGTACATGTAGCATTGTTGGTCATTCAATCATATGTTGTCACGTCAGTCGTGATTGTGTTTTATCTCTCTCACTACTTAAAAAGTCACACAAACAGAATGTTTTAATTAGATAAGAGTATAAAATGTTTGTTAGACAGTTGGTTATCAAAATTAAACTCAAACTATTTTCTGCTTGTTTGGTTGCACCTAAAAAGCACGTTGCATTTTTTAAAATTGAGTTAGAAAAAAGTGAATACGTTTGTTTTGTCATTTTACTTATAAAAAAAATGTATCACTTTGAAAATAATTGATTCTAATGGAAGATAAAAGTATTAGCTTTTACTTTTACTATCTCACAACAACCCTCTCAAATCCACTTTTTTAACATTTTTTCCAAACACAAATCAATTTTTTCTATCTCAATTATTTTAAATACAATTCTTTCAACATTAATTATTTTAAAAACAATTATATCAAAATCTAAACTCTTTACAATTACATGAATCACAATTAAAGTCAATTATTATTATTATTTTATTCATGCTCATGACAAGAAGGTTAAACCCTATCTTATCCCCAAATTCTGGTATTCCCAGCAAAAAAACCAACAAGGGAGAAAGGGAAACGCATCATCCCACTCCCATCACTACGCCATGGCCACCCTGGCCTCGTTACCCCTCGTAATCTCATTCCTCCGGCCCCACGCCTCCCTCCTCCGCCGCCCACCACCCGCCTCCCGCCGCCACTTCGCCTTTCTCCTCCGCCGTTCCCACCGCCGTCAATTCGCCTCTCTCCCCGTCGTATCCGCCACCGCCACTCCTCCTTCTTCTTCCGTCTCCCCACACTCTTCTTCTTCTTCTTCTTATCCTAATAGCCTCCCACACAAAGCTTCTACCCTCACATTCCAACAAGCCATTCAGCGTCTTCAGGTCTCTATTATTAACCTCTTTCCTCTCATTCTTTTTTTTTGTTAACAAATTTTGTGGGCAAATTACATTGAACTCCCTAGCATCTGCGAAATTCACCTTCCTCCACCTTCTTCTTTTGATGCATAGTTCATTTTGTTATATAGGGGAGGGTGGTGCAGTAATTTTACAAACTAGGAGAAGTCATTGCAAAGATTTCATGAATTGAAGTCGTTTGATTTAATGCAAAATTTGGGATGATTTTTCAGCTTTTGGTTTAGGATATAATGCAAAATTGAAGTCGTTTGATTCAAAATAGCTTACCCTCTATATTGCTGAAAAGGCTTAGTTGTTGTTTTTTTTTTCTTTTTTAAATCATTTTGTTGTGTTGGTCTTGCAGGAATATTGGGCTTCGGTTGGATGCTCTATTATGCAATGCAGCAACACAGAGGTAATTTTCTTGCTGCATTGTACTTATCCATTATATTATCATAAGTTTTGTCTTGGTTTTCTTATTCTTTATCATTATTTGAGCTCAGGAGATGAAGTCATGTTTAGAAATTTGGAACATATTCAATTATACTTAAGGGTGTGTTTGGTGTTAGGTAAAAAACGTGAAGAGAATTTTTATGAATGAGCTTCATCTAAGCTCATCTTTGAAATTTTCCCTCCTTTGGTTTTAGTCCCAAATCAAACACACCCGAAATAAACATTGTAAGGGATTATATAATTATTTCCCCATTGCTTTCACTTTTGATTGCAATGTACTCCTCTGTCAACTTTTTTTTTTAAGGTTCTTGAGTAAGGCCGACCCCACATAGTGGGATAAAACTTCTTGTTGTTGTTCTTGGGTAAGAATTATGGTCCCTGCCACACTGATTGTAATGTGGTTCATGTATGATGGGGTTATTGCCATTAGTTAAAAGTGGTAGAATATTATTTTTTTTAACTCTTTGTACATGCTTAAATGTGTCTTTTAACTTTTTGGGATAGAATTAGGCGTTTAGCTTCTATATGGTGTAAAACTCAGTCTTTTTAGAGGTCTTTCACTCACAGACATGTTGAGAGATTGGAAGACTATCTTTTATTGAGTTTTATGTTTTAATGGAGGAGGATCACTGACCCTCCCACCATCTTGTAATATTCTCACTTCTTATCTTAATAATATTCTTATTTTATAAAAAAAAAATGTGTCTTTTAACTTTGGCATTGTCTTAAGTTTTTAGATAAAGAAATGTTATGGAATCAGATTAGGTGTCTGGCATCTGTATGGTGCAAAACTAATAATTTGTTCAGAGGTCTTTGCATCTCAAATATGTTAAGAGATTGGAAATCTATATTTCACTAATAGTTTTATTTTGTACTTTGGAGGACAACTTATCCTCTACCTAATTGTACTTTTCCCCCTCTAATATTAATGAAATTCTTCTTTTATCAAAAAAAAGAAACTTTGGCATTGTCTTTGATACAGTTGTTTTTTGGGCTATATTGAGCAGGTTGGAGCTGGGACTATGAACCCTCTAACATATTTAAGGGTACTTGGTCCAGAACCATGGAATGTTGCGTAAGTATGTTTTAGATGTAAGTTCATTGGTTTATGGATCAATTTCCCCAAATAACCATTTGGTTCAATGGACATAAATGAATTAGTTTTGGAAATGAATTAATTTGTCCTCTTCAGCTGTAAACAAAGGGATTGGAAGTGTTTATATCCTTTTTTAAAATGTAGGATTGGAAAGTTGTAGTATGTACTGGTTGTTGAATTTCATTTTTGTTTATTTACATTGTATTAGGATGTTTCTTTTTCTCTGAAATGTTTCTGCTTCCTAGGCTGCTTGAGTGGATGGAAGTTATTTTCTTTTCTGCATTTTTTGGGTTATATTTTCTTGTTGATGGATGATAGTGTGAGGGTTTTGGATCTGAAATTTCTGGTGATTTTGATTTTTATGATGAAAGATACGCAGAACCAAGCATTCGCCCTGATGATAGTCGATATGGAGAAAACCCAAATAGGCTCCAAAGACACACTCAATTTCAGGTCAGGTTTGACATTGTTATCAAATTCAGAATTTTAAGTTATAAGATTAATTTTCAACAATGATTTGTGTTATTTTGTATCATTGAATTATTGGTTGCTTTCTGATCTCAGGTCATATTGAAGCCTGATCCTGGAAATTCTCAGGACCTTTTCATCAACAGCCTATCAGCTTTAGGTAGTAAATAGGCCTAATATTATCCAAATCAACTGAATCAGTTTATATTTTTCTGCTCTTTAGTTACTTTCATTTTAAATTAAAAGCATTTAAAACCCTGGCATGAAAGCGGAAGGGAAAATTGGAAATATGACAAAAAGAAGCTATGAAACTTACTGTTAATGAAACTAAGAAGTTATGAATGTGTTCTTCACTAATTATGAGTTAGGGTTTGTTGATGATCTCTTATAATTTGCTGCCCTTGAAACCGTTTTGCTGGTATATCATTGATCATATCAGAGAAGGTGAGACAAGTATAGTATGATTGGTTACTCAAAATGGGAATATATCCAGAAATTTGTGCAGTTCTTACTAAAACTTATTTTGTGTATTTGATTTTTGAGCTCTGGATCTAAACTCATGGATTGCATATATGTTGTAGGTATTGATGTTAATGCACATGATATACGATTTGTGGAGGACAACTGGGAGAGCCCGGTATATATTGCTTCGACCTACAGTCATTTTAATGTTGCATATGAATGGCATTTAAACTTCTTTTAAGTTACATACTTTTAAAGTTCTCATATCCATATTGATTGTCCAAAAAAAGAAAAAAACTAATTGAAATCATATATAGGTTCTTGGTGCTTGGGGTTTGGGCTGGGAAATCTGGATGGATGGGATGGAGATTACTCAATTCACCTACTTCCAGCAGGTATGTTTTGTTACCTAGGGAAAATTATTACAATTTTTTAATGTGGAAGTAAACTTGTTAGAGAGAAGAAGATTACAAAAGAGGAGAGGAGGATAGTTCCTGCTTAACCAGTATGGAAACTTTTTTTTTTTTCCAACAAAAGATGGTAGAAAGAAGACAGAGAGAGAATATTTTTTTGTACCATTACTTTCTCTTGCCTTTTTGAGCGGTTATCAGTTTTACCATTTACTTTAATGTTCTCATGTCCCTCTTTTTTTTTTACTTTGCCTTGCCTTTTTGAGCGGTTATCAGTTTTACCATTTACTTTCATGTTCTCATGTTTTTTTTCCCAATTCAGGCTGGTAGTCTCCAGTTATCACCTGTTTCTGTAGAAATCACATATGGCCTTGAGCGTATCCTCATGTTACTACAGGTCTGTTGGTTATTTTTTTTTCCAACTCAGTCTCTATCACCTTTTAAATAATTTTTGAAAAGATTCATATACTTTTTGACAGGGAGTTGATCACTTCAAAAAGATCAAATATTCTGATGGAATCACATATGGGGAGCTGTTCTTGGAGAGCGAGTACTCGATTACTCTTACTCCTGGCTTTTGAATTGCATTTGATTTATTACTTTCTTTGGTGGAATATTATTCTGAGTTATCATCAAGAGTATTTAATTTCTTCTATTCTATGTTTACGTTTTTATAACACATGAACTTTTTTATCATGGGAGAAAACTGTTCTGGTGTATTGGTCATTCTCATGGGTGAAAACGAAACTAGAGTATGTAGGACCCACATCCTGAAAAGGTAAATTGGAAACAAGAAATTAGGTTGGAGAGCTCCTGTAAAGTAGCTAGTTTTAGGAGTTCCCTTCTAGTTTTAGGACCCACATGCTTTGAATGTGCAGAATGTGTTTTGTATTCCATATCTGTTTTGCACTGTGCCCACACACTTCATTGCAGTTGATGATTTGGTTCATTCTATCACAATTCAATTTTTAAAACTTGAAAATTGAAGTAATGCACAAGTATATCATACTTCAGTATGAATTTTGTTTGTTCAGATAATGATGTTTTAAAAAAAAATTATAATCCCGAAATCTCAATCTCTTTGTGGCGTGCTATCTTTTCTATATGTTGTTTATCTAGACTTCTTTGTCTCTAAATGGTGACAATATTTTGTTTCTTTATTGTAGGAAGGAAATGAGTGCTTATTACTTGGAGCATGCCAGTGTAGATCATGTTCAAAAACATTTTGATTTCTTCGAGGAGGAAGCTCGTCGTTTACTTTCTTCAGGCCTAGCAATCCCTGCGTATGTTTATGTCATTATATTTATCTGTTTATTGTATTTATTACCCTTGAGCCTGAGTGCAATGGTAAACATATACCCTCTCTAGATCCCTCCAGGGGGAGTTTCATGCACTACGGCCACTCTTAATGTATTCATTACCCTTGTTGGCAGTTCTGTTTTTCCTGTTTCTTCACTGTCTTTACCTCTGATGTATATTTTACCACTACATGCTAGGTATGATCAGCTTCTGAAAACATCACATGCTTTTAATATCTTAGATTCCAGAGGCTTTGTTGGGGTAACAGAGCGTGCTCGATATTTTGGTCGCATGCGCAGGTAATGCTTGTTGTCTAACATATAACTAGAATGCATGGAGGAGATCTTAATCTAATTGCATCACTTTGAAAAGGTTTTAATTTTGTTTGGGAATTCTCCCTTGAGATTTTTCACAATATTGTTTGAGTCAGCCGACTATACCTTATGGGACAATATTTAGTTGTTACATTGTCCAGCGAGTCATATACATAAAGATTTGGGCATATTTAGCAGTTTGTTTGTTCTCGACTCTGATCTTTAATATGACTGTGTGATATTCCTGTGAAATTGATGGTGCTCTTTCTTCTACCCCGAAAAAGAGAGGGAAAGAGATTGATGATGTTCTTTTGAAGTCTTTGTAGGTATTTTGATGTGTCGTTTCAGACATCAAATTGTTAAGCACTTTTTGTTCTTGACTATTTTCAGTCTAGTTGCCTCATGTAAAATGTTCCATGTATGTCAACGAGATTTGGATATCTAGACTTCCTTATCATCAGGGCTTTTGTCTCGTCTCTAAAATAATGATTAGAAGAGTAATATTATGCAAGTGTGTTTGGATTTATTTTTCCAGCCTTTACAAGATAGTAGATACTACCTTTTTACTACCCAAGAGAGTATCTTAGTTAGGGCATCCCATTATGCTTCAATTCTTTGAGCTTAGCATTTCTTCATTGATTTTTGGATTTTGTAGGATTTTATGGTGTTGATTAGTAGTGTTTAGGTTACGTTGTTAGTATGTATTCTTCTTTGTCTTGATTTAAGTGTTTATGATGTTTTCTTTCATTTTTGCTTTTGTTCAGTTTAGCTCGCCAGTGTGCACAACTTTGGTTAAAGACTAGGGAGATGCTTGGCTTCCCTCTTGGTTTCATCTCTGAACCTGATAACTTTTTATTGCCAAAAGAAGTTCTGGAGGCTGCTCGTGAGAAGGTTAGTTAATCCATTGTCAATGTTTAGTTTGGATTCGTTTTTAGGGCTAATTTAGTTTCTTGTTAAAAGTTCTATCAGCGAGATATTGAGCACAAAATAAGCTAATCCAAACACACCTTTATTGCTTGCTTGAAATTTTGACATGGCTAGTATTTGTGCCATTTACTTTTCATCAGAAATGCTGTTGCTGCTTTTATTCAATGATCTTCCAATATATATTTTGTTAATTATTAGATATTTAGAGTTTAGACTACTAGGTATTCAGTTGACTGCAATAGCTTGTAGGAGAGTTGGTCTTTGACCTGACATAATATTAGAGTTTCTATGACTAAGTGGATGAGAAAAGCTTAACAATGGTGGGGGCTTACAACTTACAACTAAATCATTTATCTTTTGATGGTCCGTTGCAAGGGCAATAGCATATGTAGTTGTCTCGATTAGAATACTGAATAGTGAAAGCTGTGGTGTTTATCTCGGACCGTATCCTAGTAGAATAAAGCCATCTTAAACATTGGCCCAAACAGGGTCAACAAACATATAGTTTAAAGAATCAAAATAAAAATAGCAAAATACTTGCTTGATCTTGATTCATATTGTGATTTTGGGATGTATATTGAAAAAGAAACAAACTGGATGTAGTGATGTTGGATCATTAGTTTGTTGTGATTGATTGCTGGATGTAGTTTGTTGGATTGTTACTTTAAGTATTTAGCACAACTTTTTGCTTATATAGAAAAAGAAATTTATTAGAAGAGAAAAAAAGATTGTGAAGGAGGATAAGGCATTCTAAAAATAATCAAAAAGCAACGGGTAAGTGGAAAGAACTATGCAGCAAAGCATGCCAATTCCTTTGTAGGCCAGATAAAGGACCACCATTTAATACAAACATAATGGAGAAGGTTTTTGAGCCATTAATTCAGAGTAAAATATTGGCATTAAGAACTATAGGATTTATCAAGTCTAATTTCCACCGGCTTGGCTCATGCATTGGCTTGCCCTTTTTTTTATCAAGACTAAATGATGTCAACATTAGCTTGAATTTGAGTTTCTTTATTCATTATTGCCTATGCGTTTATTTATTATTTGGTGTGAAATTCTAGCTTTCTTTGGTTACAGGTGCATGATCAGTCAAGAGCATTTGTTCTTGAAATTGGCACTGAAGAGATGCCCCCTCAAGATGCTGTAGATGCGAGCAAGCAAGTATAACTTTTTTCATGTGATTAACATCGTGATATTTTCTTATCTCCAGTTATTTGGAACTTATCTTCTATTAACAATTATATTTATCCTCTTTAGCAGTTTTCTTTCTTTTTTACTTTTTCTTTTTCTTTTCAGATTACAAGTGCTTTCATTCTTTTCTTGTCAGAAGCCTTTTTCAACTGTCAACATGATATTTGTTATTGTCCTTCATTGTGTTTTTAGTTATATTATTATTGTTCTCCATCGTCAAATATTGACTCCACTCTGCTGGTTATTGTAGCTGAGAGATTTGATCTTTCAATTATTTGAAAGACAGAGGTTAAAGTATGGCGAAGTGCAAGTTTTTGGCACCCCTCGTAGAATAGTGGTAAGGGAATAAACTTATGTTTTTTGCACAATTCTTGTTTATAGATGCTTTGCGTTAATTGTCATCAAAGTCATGTATTATAGCTATTATATTGTGCATTCTGTCTGGAAGCATTTTTTTCTTCTTCTTGTAGTACAGTCCCTACAATAAGGTATATCGGCGCTGATAGGATAATTTAAAATCACTTTTATATGCAAAGATTGGAAGCTTTCATGTATTCTTGATATTTTAAAGTTCCTTGCTGTTTCATGTCATTTTATAGAGTTCTTTTTGCCATTCTTTCCTTCAATTCTATGGTTTCTGTATATAGGATATCTTATGTAACTAAATTTGCAGTAGTTTCCTGTTTAGGATTTGTTAGACAGAGTGATAATTTCTAGAATTGAAAGCTATGTCCTGTTAATGCATTGTATACATCGTAAAATTTTCGATATTTAGAAATTTTAAAGAGAAAAAAACTTAGTAATTGTATCTTTTGAAATCCACAGGTTTCCATTGAAAATCTTTCCACAAAACAAACTGAAACAGAGATTGAGGTTCGGGGCCCTCCTGTTTCAAAAGCATTTGATCATGAAGGAAACCCAACAAAGGTTTTACTATGCCTGAATAGCTTTATAATCCTGAATTGAGGATCAAGAACTTCTGCCTTAATTTATTTATTTCATGTCAGGCCATTGAGGGATTTTCTCGTAGATACTCTGTTCCACTGGACGAGGTATACCGAAAGGTTGATGGTGAGTATCTGGATACAAAGAAGTTGTAGAGTAGGTGTGGTTGCGTTTCTTTTGGTCCTACTCATTACACCATTATTGTTACTTCTTATGTTGTTTTTCATTGCACACGGAGTAAATTATTAGAAATGGTAAGTAAGTAGTTAAGGTATTATTGTGTATCCTCACTTCCAAATGCAACTGATAATAAGTTCAGATTATTATTGTGTATTAATAACTTCTCACTTTTACTCAAAGTTTGAAAGCAAGCCTGTAGGTTAAGCTTAAGCTATTAGATTGTGCTTCAACTCTCAATTTGATTCAGTCCATTTTCCTGTTAATATGCCACTGTTGCCTAAGTCCACAAATAGGAACTTCAGCTTAGTTTTTTGATATTGCAGGGAAAACAGAATATGTATATGCTCGTGTAAAGGAGCCTTCAAGACATGCTTTGGAGGTTTTTCTATTGTTTATTTTTAAAATCTTTTCTTATGTTTGTTTGTATTTGTTTATATTTTCTGTACAGTGAGTTCCTTGAACTAATTAATATAATATTGCCAATATTGGTGTGGGTTTCTTGAAGGTATATGTATTTTTTGATCCTTCACAAAATTTTCAATATACTAGTGCATATTTAACAAAATGATTTTAAAATGCTTTAGAGTCAACTGAACTCTTCATCAGATAAAATGAGGCATAAGATAAGCTCTCTACTTTATGGTGCTTTATGAACTTAATGATCCTACTGTCTTAAAATGGCTTTTGAAAGAAGTATAACAACATGTAGGAAATCTTATGGTTGGACTAATGAGTTGTTGTATGTATCAGTTAGTTCTATATGTTGAAATTAGAAGAGTGATGCTAATTAATATCTCGCTAGTCGAACTACCACTAATGAATCTATGATGTCTAAATGTTAGGAAAAGAGATATATTTCTGGTGCTTTTGTAGACTATTTCTTTCATTAATCTTCTTAATTGTTCAGATTATTATTATTTTTTGATAGGTAAAAAAATTCAAAATGAGAGGAGTGTTGTAAACCATCTTTTCTTCAAGTTTATGATGTTGGGTAGAGATATTTGCATGGTATTACCTGATTATATCTAACACGGCCCCCATTGGGCTTGATTATATCTTCCAAAACCTTACCTTATGTCTGGTTTTTTTGTTTATTACACTGTATGTACGAAAATGCTTTCACTGATTATTTGTTCTACTCTTATTAGGTTTTGTCTGAAGATCTGCCTGCTACTATTGCTAAAATTTCATTTCCAAAGACCATGCGTTGGAATTCTCAGGTACAGAGGATTTGTGTATTACTGTACAAAGTTTGACTCTATCAAACGACCCATTTGTAATCTGGTAACTTCTGTAAACTACTTCACCTAGAGGCAGGAACTGACCTGGTTGGATGAAAATCAGCTAACTAGAGTCATTGTTTCCTGAAGTTTTATTTGTAAGAATCTTTCAGAAATTTGGCTTTTTGGCCACTAGAGGAAACACTCGATAAAGCAATTATCCTTTCTTCCATAGGAGTTATAACTTATAAATACTTCTTGTATCAGATTTTGGTGTAAAGTAACTGATACCTAACCCATGTTTCCTTCTCATATATAGGTGATGTTTAGTAGGCCTATCCGGTGGATTTTGGCATTGCATGGAGATGTAGTGGTTCCATTTGTGTATGCTGGGGTCTTGAGGTAGCTTATTCTCTTTGGATGCACTCTTTACTCTCTCGTTGCAATGGATAGTTAGGTCAACTATATTAGTGTGCTTGTGTAAAACTCTCGTGTCTGAAACAATTTTCAACTGGCCAAATTCTAAGAATTACCTTCCATAATACTTTGATTGTCCTCTTCATCAAAATAAAGAAATCAAATTTTTGGATTTTCAGTTTCTTTTCCTTTTTTATTTCTTTTTTGAAAAAGAATGTGTTTTTTTTTCAACATGCTAAACATATTGGGACGTCATCTATCGAACTTGTATATTTATTTAATGGTTTCATATTAGGATAACAAAAGTAGTGCATTCAGTATTAACCACCTTCTTAGCTATTATATTGTGTTTTGCAATTGGTCTTTTTAGAGGTGTTTATCAGTTAGGTTGGTATGATTTGTTACATGGTCCACTCTCTTATGACCCACGTGTTTTCTTTTGCACTTCTTGTTACAAAGGTTTAGTCAAATCTGAGTGCTAGATGATACCTTTTAAATAAGTTCTTTTTGGCTTATTGGTTCCATATGGGTGAATAATACTTGATATGCTTCTTTATAATGCAGTGGAAACTTATCTCGTGGTCTTCGTAATACTTCTTCAGCCATATTGCAGGTGCATGCTTGAAGCTAAGCTATTCATTTTGTTAGCTGCAAAATGTATTCATTTCAGTCAATTTGAGAAAGCTGACACAACTTAATAGAACAAGCCTTAGTTGTTAATTTGTTATTGTTTAGTCAATATGAGACACAATTATATACTCCCTCTGTACAAATCTTAACTGTCTTTCTAGAGAAAAAAATTGTCCAATGTTATTTGTCATCTTAGAGTTTCAAGAAAGCATTATGTTTTTCCAACTGTGACCTTACACATTCTCTCATTTTCTTATAATAATTACTGCACAAGAAATTAGAAGGGTAATTTTGTCAATATAACCTAATTTCTTTTGGTATTTGTGCATCTCTAGTGATTTCTTAATCTGTATGTCAAAACCTTAAAAGACTAATATACTTGGGCAGAGGGAGTATAATGATAAGATTAACAATGAAATAACCTTTGCATGAAATGAAGACATTCATCTGCCCATGTTCTTAATTCATTCTAGTACCTTGGTTTTCTTTGCTTATCACTTGCTCCTACACGCGAGCTTCACATTTTAACCTCGTGAAGTGTGTCACTCTTTTTTAGCATTTAACAGGCTATTTTTTACTTATTTGCAATTCATTTTGTCTAATTTTAGTGATTGTTTTGCACCTCGAGTAGGGAATTATCTGCATTTTCCTGAGAAATATATTTGCATAAATATCCCCAGTCCAATGTGGTTTTTTGTGTGGTGTGTCCATGTGCTCTTTTTTCTCCATGGTCTGTTTTTTTTTCCTTTCTTTCCTTCCCCCCCCCCTATTTGATTTGGATTTCTTTGTGATGATCTTCTATGGCGTAATAAATTTCTCTTTTTTGACAAAATATTGCTATATTTAATTTGCAGATAGAAAGTGCAGAGTCTTATTCTGTTGCAATGAAAAATGCAGGAATTAATGTTGTTGTTGAGGTATGAATAGATAAGTTGTCAATCATCAATATAACACATACACAGATTCATATCTACATATGTACTATAATATGATTGGAACATTTGGCAGGATCGTAAGAAAATGATTTTTGAGCAATCTAATGCATTAGCAGAAAGTGTAAATGGCCAACTTGTCGTTCCAAAAGGCTTGCTTGACGAGGTAAGATCAAGGATGCATTGATACGCCAATAATTGCATTTGCTCAATAATTGTTGCATATGTGCATTTATGAAAGTTTCCTTTTCCATTTACTTTTAGGTTGTAAATCTTGTTGAGGCACCTATTCCAGTGCTTGGGAAGTTTAAAGAAACCTTCTTGGACCTTCCAAAAGATCTTTTGACCATGGTACGCACTTCATTTAATTAATATTTGTAATTTTATGGGGTATCCATTCTCATGTTCATTAAACTAGTAAAATGGTAATTCGATCTTAAATATCTTGGTTGCTAATAAATTGAAAAAATTTAGATAGATCATTAAAAGAAAAGTAGCACGATGGGTATCGCACTTACTGTTCTAGCTACTTACATCACACCAAAAAAAAAAAGATGCATTCACATCATACTAGGGTTTTCCTCTAAAATAGTTTATTCTGTCACTGTTTTATTTTTATGTTGATAATGGGTTTAAATATATTATTTATTATATATTACTAAATGAATTACAATTAAAAGCCACGTGGCAATTTTTCATTATAATTTAAAGACATTTTTTCCCTCCTTGTTTGATCTACTTTTTTAAGTAACCCAAAACAAATTTTAATTATATTTACCAAAAAAAAAATTTCCTCCAAATATGTTTCTCTTCCTCTCCCTCTCCCCCTCTTACTCCTCTCACTCCAACAAGATAAAGCTCTACAGGTAAATCCCATACTTTGAGATTCTAAAATGATCTAAAAATGTTGAAGTAGTGATTATCATAAATTTCCAATATATGATTTGTTTAAAAAGTAAACAAAAAAATCATAAAAAATTGTAAAAAATAAAGAGGTCAAAATAAACCAATAAAATTATGGGGATAAATACTTGTCACTTGTATGAAGGCTGATCCAATGTGGAATAATCTAGTTGTTTACATGGCCTCTAGTCAACATAAATGTAAGCCTAAACAATAGTTACTTAAAGGAACGCTGACCTAGCTAAAGAGACTAAATTCCAAATTATATGACCCTATTAAAATTATTAAACTACCTGTGACTAAAAGTATTACAATAAACTCCAATATCAAAATTAAACCAAATTGAAGAGATTTGTGGATCTTGCAAATTATTTCTTCTGTACAGCACTGCTTGGTCTTACCAATGAAAGTTACAAGAGCTTGTAAGGTTTGAAGAAAATTGAAACAGCTGCTAACCATTGTGTAACTTGCCTGCAGGTTATGCAAAAACATCAGAAGTATTTTGCTGTATGTGACAATGATGGACAATTATTGCCTTATTTTATTGCTGTAAGTTCTTTCCAATTGATTTGTCTTTGAGTATAACCACAACTCATTAATTTATTTAATTAGATGGGGTTTTCTTTTAGGTTGCAAATGGATCAATTGATGAGGCTACTGTGAGGAAAGGAAATGAAGCTGTTCTCAGGTATTATCTTATCATTTTTATATTCTGCATCTCAATTTGTTTCACACGTAGTTCATTGAAAGGGAGTTGTTATGATACTGATACGCAGATTTCTCTACTCATTTTACATATAATTCATTGAAAGGGGGTTCTTATGATACCCTAGCTTTCTTTTTTTGGTATGAGTGCCCCTGATGAGTTATCAAGCATTTATTGGTTGTTGGATATAATTGTGGACTTTGTTGTGGACCAACTCTATATTCAGTGCAGACCCTTAAAGTGTTTTTATCTTTTCCACATGCTGCAATAACCTTTTGAGCTTGAAATGTGGGGATTTTTGAAGGTCCACTCTACTTTGTGGTGAAATTCAAGTTTATTTTAAAAAATGGGGTGACAAGGATCAATCATCTAAGGATCTAACTACTTCGTCTATATTTTAAAGATTAAACCACTGATCACATCATCAAAGAGGCTCTTGTACCATGTCATTGACCTACTATCCCTATAGTGTGTACTATTACATTATGTATGAGTAGCAAATATTTGGCAAGGGACTGATACTCAGGAAAAAATATGGGTATCTAATGCTATTGTATAATCAAGAGAGGATGGAGAGTGATAGCTTTGACTTCTATTGTTTTCTCTCAACGATAAAAATAACACATTTGCATACTAGGATATGCACATCTCATGTTTATACCTTCATATGGCTTCCACAGTAACCTGCATATTTATTATATTTTCAGGGCTCGCTATGAAGATGCTAAGTTCTTTTATGAGATTGACACTCGTAAAAGATTTTCTGAATTCCGTGAGCAACTTAAAAATATTCTCTTTCACGTAAGTTGTATATAAACTTTTAGCTAAATCTCTTGCTGATATAGCTCCTACTAACCAGAATATCTAAATACTTCCTCTATCTTTTATTGGGAAGTTGAATAAATGACCTTTTCCCTTTGCTTGTTCTTTATCCTAATTCCTAAATAAGGTGCAAATAATTTCATATTAGGTAGGGATACTAGTTTTCTTTTCCTAATGAGAGAAATCAGATGTTAATTCTAATAAGTGAAAGTTGTTGAAGATATGGTGTTTTGCAGCTGATAGTTTTTTTGTTTTGCCAACATGGAATCAAACAGGAGAAGCTTGGAACCATGTTGGATAAGGTGACTCGTCTTGAAAACATGGTTATTCAGCTTAGTTGTATCCTGGATATCAGTGAAGATAAGCAACAGATTATCCGAGATGCTGTCTCACTTGCTATGTCTGATCTTGCCACTTCAGTTGTCACTGAGTTTACCTCTCTGTCGGGAATAATGGGGCGTCACTATGCCCTTAGAGATGGATACTCGGACCAGGTTGTTTAATTTTCAGTTGGTTATCATGTTTTGTCGTGCCTTTGCATCATCCCATTTGGTAGCCACTAGCCAGCTACTTAATATCTCTGTATATAACTTTGCTTCTTTATCATGTCACTTCTTATGTCGCAGATAGCAGATGCCTTGCTTGAGATAACTCTTCCTAGATTTTCTGGGGACATACCACCCAAAAGTGATGCTGGCATAGTTCTGGCAATTGCTGATAGGTGAAGCTGATGCTAGATATAAATCTTTTCCTATTTATTCTAGCTATTGTTGTATCCGACATACTACGAATAACTCATTGTTACTAGAAGAAAAGATGCCACCTATATCATTTTTTATTTTTTCATAGGCTATTATTTTAGTTAAGTAGTTATAGCTGACAATATATTTAAGGTTCTCCTGAAAATAGTGTTTTGATCAGTCTGGAAAAAATAAAGTTACTATGTGTTTCAGATGATCTTGTGATCAAATGATGAATTTTTCTTTTCAAGTGTTAATAGTATTTTTCTTCCTCATGACATTGGCAAACAAAGCATTCAGCAATGTTATTGTGCAATTTTTCTTCCCCTATTTCCTTAACATTTTTTTTTCTTTCAAAGCAACCTTGAATTAGTATGTCATATGCTTTGTTATAGTGGAATACATTCAGACTGTTTTCAACAATGTAGCTCTGCATCTTGACATAATATGATTGTGGTCTGCAGATTAGATAGCTTGGTAGGTTTATTTACTGCTGGCTGTCAACCTAGTTCCACAAATGATCCATTTGGTCTGAGAAGAATCTCATATGGTCTTGTAAGTGTAAAAATAGCATCCTTTTACCTGATTTCTTATTTGATCATTTTCTTTTCATTTTGCTTGAATAAACATTTATATAACTTCTTGAAAATTAAATGTTGGCACTTATTGAGTTATATTCTTCAGGTGCAATTGTTGGTAGAAAAGAATAAAAACCTTAATTTTAAAGAGGCTCTGAAACTTGCCGCGGATGTGCAGCCCATTAAAGTGGAACCTCATGTAATAGATGATGTATGATGAAAGTTCTTCCCCCTTCTATATAAATCCCAACATTCTCTTTGTTTGTTGTTGTCATTTGCATCTTTTTGCGGGATTGAAATCTGATGATTATGGCTTTCCGTTTAGGTACATCAATTTGTTACTCGAAGATTAGAGCAATTTCTGGTATGTATTATGTTCATAATAATTAATTCTTTACTTGAGTACAATTATATGATTTTTCGTATTATCATTTTTAACATGAAACATTTTTATTTATTCTGTCAAATTTATATCCAAAATTAACAGGTTGACAAGGGAGTGAATGCAGAGTTTGTTCGTTCCGTCCTTGCCGAGAGGGCAGATTTTCCCTGTCTTGCAGCAAAGACAGCATATAGAGTAAGCAACCTAGTTTCATTTGGCTCCAAATTGTCCTTAGATAAAACACCGGTGTATTAGTAATAAATAAGGGTTTTTATCAGTAAAGTATCAACTATCAAGCGTTATTTGTTTTTGGTCTTTCTCTTTTCTGTGTTCTCTAACCCCCAAACACATGACTTTTCAACAACAATAAACAGTTTTTATAGTCTCAAATATAGTTTTTAGTTCCTATAATTAAGTATAGGTGCTTATATTATGTCACTATTTATGGTTTTACTACTCCCTATAATTATTTTTCATAAAGGATTGGTCCCTATTGTTAAATTTCTTTTTCGTTTGGATCCCTGAAGCATCAAAACATAAATAATAGAAAACCGTTGCGTAGTATACTAAAAATAAGCATTAGGAGGACCACAATAAAAATTAATGCAACTATGGGAAGCAGAACTTTAAGTACTTTTGAAGAGTATGTGTGTTGTTGATGTTTTACATTGATTGATTTAGATGGAAGAATTATCAAGAGACAAGCTTTTCCCTAAAGTAGTTGAAGCATACTCGAGACCAACAAGAATTGTTCGTGGAAAGGAAGATGAACTACATTTGAAGGTACTGTTTAATTAGTTTGGCAGCCAATTGTGTTTCCTTTTTAAATATATAGAGACAACTGGATTTTGGTCAAATATTTTCCAAAGGAAATTATTTGTTAGAGTTCACATAGCAACAAAGCCACAAGATCTGGGAATGCATTTTCCTTTAGGAAGGAGGAGAGCTGAGCTATTGGTACATAGCACAGTACCCCTCCACCCATTTAAATGTTAGTAAATTTGATAAATATATTGACAAGTTTCTATCATATTCATCAAAGTTGTCAATATTTGAATGAGGTGGAAAATAGGTGGATGAGTATTATGCTATGTACATTTAGCATTTTCCTTTAGGAAGTGATATCATAACAATAATATGCATGGTAGTGATAACCATAAACCATGGAGTTATAGTTGGTTAGGTTATGGTTTTTCGGTAACAAATACAAAATCAATAATAAACTTGTGAATTACTTTTCTTCTTTTCTCCGTTTTATTTGGCAATTTTTCTCGCATGAAATGTTTGGTCTGCACATATTAGTATAATCTCAGTTAAAAGATGATTGGTAAAGGAAGATAAGCTAGATATAATCCTTGCAAAAGCCTAGGAATCATAATCATTATCCTCAACACAAAAATGAGGATAACAAATCCAAGTGGGGTCAAGTCATTCTGATGGGTCAATTTGGTTAGAAGGTGAAAATGTGGGTGAAAATTTTATGGAGTAGATTTACTAGTAAAGTTGTATAAAAGACCAGTTCATGAATATTTCACCTCAATTTTTACCCCAAAGTAAAATTGTATGGAAAATGAGGAGAATAAATAATGTTTCTATTTTACAGTTGATATGTGATTATTGACCACATGTATATAAATGCCTTTTTTTTTTTACAATTAATAATTTTAGCATATCTCACAATGCATAAACTTATCTGATTAGGTGGATGAATCTGCTTTTGAGACAAATGAAGAGAGAGCTTTATGGAGCACATTTTTGTCAGTTAAAAAGAGCATTAACCCTGGTATTTTTTTTCATTAATCTCTTGCTCTTTTATATATTGTTTAGTAAAAGTTGCTCCTTTATGTATATTGTTTTTCCTTGGTACCCTTTTTCTTTTCATATGATTAATTTCTTTTTGCATGGAACTTTGTTTTCATTTTTCTTTTTGGTTATTTATCATGATATTGAAAATATTGTCTTCACTTTACAGGTCTTGACATCGATGATTTTGTTGAAATTTCATCTCAGCTAATACAGCCGCTTGAAGATTTCTTCAATAATGTCTTTGTGATGGTGGTAGGTTCATCTTACTGCTCAGTTAAAGGAATATTGTGTTTATATATTTTTACAGATTCTGGACATAAGCACTTTGTGAAATAATCTTCCATTCGAATTTTGGTAAAAATCACCTTTTTCAAAAAGAAAATAAATTACTTTTTATCTATTTGGATAATTTTTAAGACTGTTGTTTTGTGAGTTGGAGTTTCTGGATTCAAATCCTGAAAAAAAAAAACCTCTCAGTGAGAGTACGGTTGCGGACATCTACCCTCCTAAGACCCCATGTAATGGGAGTTTCGTGCACCCTCTTCTAATCAAAATCTTTAAAAAATCCATTTTCAGTGTTTTTTACAAGCTAAATGAGTAGCTTAGAAAAACATCTATTTTCAACCTTTAAGTTTCATATTTTTTTTAAAACAGAAATAAACATGTCTTCATTTTTTTTTAAGTCTGGTCTAGAAAAAACTAATTCCTGGAATAAAACTGGCTACCAGATATTGTATTTATGTTCCTCTAGAACATGGCTTTATCTGTTAAAATTTTTCTTTTGTTTTTTTCTTATTGTTTAGTTGTATTTTTCTACTTCAGTGTTTCTTGACAGAAATATTCAATATGTAAAGGGGAAAAAATCAAAATCTAATTTTCTTCTTTTTCGGTGTACTGTAGGATGATGATAAAATCAGAAAAAACAGGCTGACTATGCTCAAAGAAATCTCTGAACTCCCTAGAGGAATTGCAGACCTCACAGTTCTACCAGGATTTTAAGGATCCTTAATGCAAAATTTATTGTGTTTAGGTTTTCCTGCAATGGTTGGTGTTCTTGGCACTATTAGGCGACACCTATCTCATGCTATCGCGATTCGCCACGTGTCGATTCGAACCATCGGTAATGCAATATTTTGATGAATGAGAAATTCTTGTATGGTTCTAAAGTGCATTTAATGTATGTTTCAGGAATATCCATAATCACTCGTACCTGTATTAAATGTGTTTCAGAGCCATACAAAAATTTCTCGATGAAATTTGGTATTTGGTAATGCAATATTTATTCCCCCATCATCTAGTTTTAGTCTCAAAGGCCTCTGAATTCTATAAATTTTTTGTAGCTCATGTATAATCCTTTATTTGATATTATTTATTTCATATAAAATAAAATGTAAACAATTTTTATCCTCAAAATTGTAGATTGAGTTTATTCCCTTATTGCATCACCAAACCAATTTGGCCATGTAAAAATATTTGTTCAAGTATTCAATATTTAGTGATATTTCGTGGCAGTCTAATAAATGCAATTCTTCTTATATATCTGTTTTCTTTTTTGAATACTACTACTACTACTAATAATAATAATAATAATATTAATATTATTATTATTATTGTTTTGTGTCTTTAAATATATCGGTGTTATAATGGATAAAATGTTATGTCACCGTTTTGACAAGGAAACTATGCTGTCTTTTTGTGGTCCCTTTACTTCTGCAGCATATAAGGCAGTGTTTGGATTGGTGCCAGAAGAGAAGAGAGAAGGACAAATTGTTAGGGATAGGGACATTAAAAAAGAAAATTGTTTTGATATAATCTTTTATATAACAGAGATAATAAAAAGTTTTCAAAATATAAAAAATATTATTGATCCTCAATCGAGTTGTTGTTAGCTATCAATGGATCAATTATGAAAGGAAAATGATAGGCTACAAATATAAATGTACAATATTAGGGATAAATTATTTTATTCCTTTAACTCAGGCAGTATTGGAGTCAAAGTCAAGAACTAAGTGAAAAATTGATTCTTTTAAGTGTTTGATGTGAGGATCATAGTGCAGATCAATTTTGGAGTCTCTGTGTATAGGAAGGGAGTCACTGTATACAGGAAGGGAGATACAAATATGTGAGGGTATGTTTGGAGGCAATTTTGAAATCATTCTGACTCACTCATGATACTAATTCCATGACTCTATTGACTCTGACTTCAAAGTCATTAAAAACAAACACTGTCATAGAGTTGTATTATGATAATGATTTTATTTAAAAAATACGTAATGATACTCTAAACTTTATAGAAAAAATTATTTCATAAACTCTCCATCTAAATCATCTTAAGTGTTGTTATTTGTAACTTGACATCTGAAATATTTTACACTTGTGAATTTATTAACATCATAAATTGTGAGTTGGACGTGACGTGAGTATGAACTGAATGAACTATTAATACTTAACAGAATGAGCTTTCAGCATAATTTAGAAATTAGGGCATCTTTCTATACGTTTTGATAAATCAAGGTCCAAAGTTCATTCGGTCTAAAAAGTTTGGATGGCAAAATGTATTTATTCCTAATATTTATAAGATATTATTGGAAGAAATTTAAATTTAAATGGCTTATCCCCATGATTTTCATTATTTGGATGTACGAAAAAATATTCCTGCTTTTATTCATGTTTCTCAAATGGAACACTGCGACAAAATTAATAAAAAATGACATGTTTGTTTAGTGCAGACATATATTAGACTAATTGTATTTGTACAAATTTTTTCTGTATTTTGTGTCCACACTTAGAGTAGATACACAAAATACAAGAGCTAATACATAAATTATAATGAAAATTTTGTCTCAAACATATCCCTTTTATTTTTTTTCATAATTTCACCATTTGTCCTTCTCTTTTTTACCAAAATTCCAAAATAAATTTTTTTACAAATACATGTATAAATTTAATCTATATACATTAAAATATATACAAAATAAAATGCACAAAATTCACTGTATTGTACCTGTATTCTTATATTGTATCCCTTTTGTCTAAGTATTTGTGTTCTTGAGAGATAATCCAAAATCCAAATACTATCATAAAGAATATCATGGAAGTGTACTCCAATTAAACTCATTAATTTTTTCTTGCTAAGTCTAGTAAGATGAGTTAATAGCTGAAATCAATTAATATGTACCAAAACACTAGTATCGAACATTCAAATCCACTTGCTAGACTTAATAGCTAATTTTTAATATTTTAATATATCATATTGTTTTTAATCAATCAACTTGGCTTATAACACATACTGCATATAGTAAACCAAACACTTTGAAAAAAAATAATATTTTAATATTAATTTTTTGATGTTTTCTTTAAAAATAGCTATCTTATCATCTTCACTTGTCCATCTCATACAATAATGAGAAGATATATATTTAAATAAACACCAAAATATCAGTGCTTAAATAACATTTTTTAGTTTGAAAATACTTTTGGGTCAAAATATTTTTTGAAAAACTAAAATCAACACTCTTTTGATATTTACCAAAATTTAAGAGTAAAATGATTAATTATCTTCGTTATAATTTTATCAAATTTTCAATTAAATCTCTATATTTTTTGGTTTTTCACTTTATCTTTGCATCTATTTACAGCTAAAAAAATTATAAAAATATTACATTAAATTTCATTTTTCAAAATATTTCGTTAAATTTTGATTTTTTAAACAATGAATAAATAAAAGTTAGTTATTTTTTGAAATATACAATCTCAATTACTAAAAATTTTGAAGTTATAAAAATAAATTTGATAAAATTATTTAAACAAAATAAAATAAATTTGATAAAATTATTTAAACAAAATAAAATAAATTTGTCAAGTTGCACAAACTCTTGCAAGCAAAAACCCAAGTACCAATATACCAACAATACCTCAAACAAATAAAATAAAATAAAATAAAATAATAAAAAAAAAAGTAAGTGTTAGAGATTAGGTTGGTTTCTTCACACACTTCTCTTCCTACATATACCTCTCTCTCTCTCCCTCTCCCTTGCGGCTAGGGTTTTTCACTCTTCTCCTATTTCTCTCTTTCTCTTCTCAGAGTTCACTTTCTTCTCTTTTCTTCGATCTCTCTTCTCTTCTCTTCTCGATGGAGTCACCGTTTCTTAGCTGAAATTCCGAAAAGGGCTTTGTTCGAAACCCAAAGTCTCTTATTCCAGCTGAAATAACAAAGATTGGGTTTTTGGATTTGTCGGTCAAGATTTTTCATTCCAAAATATGACAACGATGAACCCTTTTGATTTGTTGGGTGATGACGCTGAGGACCCATCGCAGCTGATCGCGGCGGAGCAGCTCAAGGCTGCGGCGGCGGCTGCGTCTGCAACGGCGGCTCCCAAGAAGGGCCCGGCGGCGGGTCAGCAGAACAAGCAGCCTGCTCAGTTGCCTTCTAAGCCAGTCCCTCCATCTCAAGCTGGTAAGCTTTTTTTTTTGTATTTCTGATTCATTCATATTCATTTTTCTTTGTTGTTTGATGATGATTTTTTTTTTTTGGGAAAGTTTTGCTTTTTTTTGTAAAAAAAATCAAATCGTTTTGGGGTTATTAAAAAAATTTTCCTTTTGTTGATGGGTTTTTCAGTTGAGTTATGAAATTTACCTGTTTCTTTTTTTTTGTTATTTTTTTTTGCTTTTTCTTCCTTTACATCAGTTTACTACTATATTGGTTAACATCTGTAGCTTTGAGGTTTTAGTTTATCCTGGAATAATTTGTGTGTTTGACATATTTATTTCGGATTTTCATTTATTTTATTTTTTCTGATTTTGGTTTAAACTTTTTGTTTGGTTGCTGTCTTGCTCTGCATAAATAAATGCTCACGTGTATGAAATTGAAACACCTCATCATTGTATTTTTTAAATTTATATTTGCTTTTGTTTATTTTACTTTTCAGTTTTTTTATGGAAGTTTATGGATAATATGATGACATATTATGCTGATGTGGTTCAACATACTTTTACTGTGATCTTTATGTTTGATACTTTTCTAAGTGTTGTTGAATCATGAATGCTGAAAGGTTTGCTGAGTTTGTGGTTAATGTTAAGTTGGAATTAATGTATCCTTTTTATTGAATTCTTACTATTTTCATGTGTAGATAGGGTTTTGTCAGAATTGAAAGATGAATTTATCCCTTATTGCGGTTGTTATATGTTTAATTTTGTGTCATTTAAGATAATAGAGATATTTTGTTGTCTACTGTAATATCCGTTCTACTGTTAATGTTACTTGAATGACTTATCTAACGTGTTTGTATTTTTTTTCTCCTCTCTGACAGTAAGGGAGGCAAAGAATGATTCATCACGTGGCGGTCGTGGAGGTGGACGAGGAGGAGGACGCGGATATGGACGTGGTCGTGGTGGCCCTGGCTATAGCCGTGACTCTCCCAATGATGACAACTCATTCACTGCTGCTGGAGCACCTGCAAACCCAGGTGGTTTTGATGAAGGAGATGGTGGGAGGTCCTCAGAAAGGCGCAGTTATGCTGGGCCTCGCGGACCTTATCGTGGGGGTCGTCGTGGGGGTTTCAGCAATGGTGAAGTTGGTGAGGATGGGCGCCCACGTAGGGCATATGAACGCCGCAGTGGGACCGGGCGCGGGTAACATTACCCTACCTGATGATCTGTTCGCCTTGCCTTTTCTATCGATATTGATATCAATTCTTCTATTTTGCAGAAATGAAGTCAAACGTGAAGGCTCTGGACGTGGGAACTGGGGAACACCTTCTGATGAAATTGCTCAGTAAGGAATTATGTTTTATTAATTCAGAAAAATAGCATTGCCCCAGTTCATTCTACATGATTTTGGCATATTTTCTTTTAATTTATTTAGTAGTTGTTCATTATATTTATCACCTTTTGGTATGAAATTTGCTTAGGGTGACTGAAGAATCAGTGAATGAAACTGAAAAGATTGTGAGCGATGAGAACCCTGCAGGCGAGGAAGGTGCTGTGGATGGAAACAAAGAGATTCCTGCTGCTGAAACTGAAGAAAAGGAGCCCGAGGATAAGGTCAATGTCCACCTCATCAATTTTTTCTTGTTGTACCATCACTTTAAGGACACACCTTTAAAATTTTCTGCATTCCTTGATCAAGTGACATACAGATGATATTCCTCTTTTAAGTAAATGCTAAATCATTGCAATAAGCTTGTTTTGTCTGTTATGTGCATTTCACTGAATTTTACCCATTTGGTATCTATTTATTTATTGAGTTGATCTTTTCTTTCCAATATTGGGGTTTTATTTTTTGTTACTCTTCTTGCTTTTTTGTTTGTTCGGTACTAAACAGATTTTTTACTCTCTGATAGGAGATGACATTGGAGGAATATCAAAAGGTGCTGGAAGAGAAAAGGAAGGCCTTACAGGCACTCAAGACTGAAGAGAGAAAGGTGGATACTAAGGCGTTTGAATCCATGCAACCACTGTCAAACAAGAAAGACAATGATGATATCTTCATAAGATTGGTGAGATTTTTTCGCATCTATTTTCTTCTGGTTTGCATGGGGCTGAATGTTGTGATTTAAAGTCCACAAGAGAGAAGCTTAATGGAGAAGATGACGATGTTGCAATAGATGAGGGGGTTGTTTAGATAGTATACAAGTTAGAGATCAATCTACTGGTCATTAGAGAGGAAGTTGGATGACTTATTGTGAAAAAATGGATTTCACCTTGGGTGATTTTGTTACGTAAACATGGGACTTACTGAGTTCAAGTAATGACAAGTTGGTCATATGAAGCAAGGACTACAAAAAACTTAAATGAAACCATTAAAAGAATTTGAATTATTATATTGGCTTGTATTTAGACATAGTTTATAACAGGACTTAATAACATGGATTCATATAGCTGAGCTAATCTAGTGGGGAAAGTTTTTTCGTTTTTGTATAATGATATTTTTGTTACTTATACATAGCTTTTGTTGCCTTATTTTTCTTTGCAGGGATCTGACAAGGATAAGCGCAAAGATGCTTTAGAGAAGGAGGAGAAAGCCAAGAAGGTATAAGTTTGTGGCATTTGTTTTTGTTTGCTTTCTCTGTTTGACGATACATGAAGGGAAATTTTTATTTTCTTCTGCTTGATTTTCAAACTTCTCTTCAATGCTTTTGTTCGTAAGATTATTCATTACATTACTTCTATTGTTACTTTTCATTTTGGCCTTTTGAAGTTTGAACTCTAAATTAGTAAACATATGTTCCAAGCTACCAAAGTTTTAGCATATCTTGTTTTATTGTTTTTGCAGATTTATTGATGCCATAGTATGTATTTGAGTGTCTGATGATAGTTAGGGTAAACATGTTAAAGAACATGGACATGAAAAATGGTGTTTATGGTTTTTTATCCCACGGTATTTCATTCTAAGTTTCTTATCATGGCCAGGCTTTTTGTCTTAGTGCTTTGTTGTTAATATTTATGTGGATCTTGTACTAAATCCTAGGGTGATGACACTAAATGGTGGTTTTTGATTTGGTGATGTGACAGCACTTTTAGCCATTGCTTTAAATTCACAGTCTGTTCTCTGCTGAAAATTTATTGGATTTAGGTTTGAATGAAGGTTGAGTAAGATTTGGATAAAAGCATAATAAAACCCACATATTTGGATGTCATGTGTTGTGATACTGATTACTGATACAAATTATGTACCTCAGACTTCTATCTTTATTGAACTACTACTGCTATTTAAACAAGGAAATAAATCATAAAATATAAGAAAATGTGGAAACTACTCCTAAGAAAAATTATCAAACACTCAATAATCAAGTTATAACAGTAATAATCAAGATAATTTTCAAAAAGTTAAATAACCTTGTACATTATTCCTCAATGATCATTTAACTCTATTGTTTAGTTCTGTTAATTGTAGAAATTCTTGTCATTTTCTCTAGTCTGTGCATTTTCCTGGATAGTGTTGTTTTCCCTAATTTTGTGCATTTGCTCACATTAACCTTTTAGTCTGTTATGCACCTGGAGTATGACTTTC
This sequence comes from Aeschynomene evenia, assembly GCA_013621005.1. NCBI lineage: Eukaryota > Viridiplantae > Streptophyta > Magnoliopsida > Fabales > Fabaceae > Aeschynomene > Aeschynomene evenia. The sequence goes on from CM024271.1 coordinate 3,910,999, forward strand.
TCAAGTTTTTGCAATTTATAATACCTGTTCTTATTTCTCAATTAGGTTTTTAGTGAAATTACTTTTTCTTCGTTTACTAAATTTGTAATGTTGTGATACCTGTCACTTTCTAATTACACTACTTTTAATCTGCCTGGACATTTATTCTCTCTAGTTTAATGTTAGAACTTAAGTTTTCATTGTGCTATTGTAGCCTGGTTCTCTTCTTTTCTTTTGCATTAGTTAACATTGAATTGTCTTGTTTTATGTATTGCTTTAATTTTCACAATTTTCTTTACTCATTTGATGCTTATTCTCCTAGCTAATTTTGTATCAACTATTTTGTTTGTATTCGTAGTCTGTAAGCATCAATGAGTTTCTGAAGCCTGCTGAAGGAGAAAAGTACTACAACCCAGGTGGGCGCGGTCGAGGTCGTGGCCGTGGTTCTAGGGGAGGCTATGGCGGATATGCTGGCGGCAACAACCAAGCTCCATCGATTGAGGATCCAGGGCAGTTCCCAACATTGGGTGGCAAGTGAGGTTTTCCAGAACCCTTTTTGACATTTCCCTGTCCATTTTCTCTTACAATTTTTGGGTCTCTGATTTGGACTTAAGCAGGGAAATAAATGTCGTAATTGGAATTTCTTAATTTAGATAAGGGTTATTTCGACTTTTACGACTTAAAACTGTAAATTTAGGTTGTTTGTCATACAGTCCCTTAATCCCTTGTAGCCTTTTTGCTGTTATGTTCTGCTTTTTTTCTGTGGTTGACATTGTGGGGGGTTATATGGTGGCGGATAAGACATAAATGTTGTTGAGTTTCCTTTTTCTATTTATAGATTGAATTCTCAGTTTTGCTTCAAAATTTTGGTTCACTTATTCAATTATATCTGGAATGGAGCATGCCCTATGGAATCTGCTTCCATTAGTCGGCTAGTCTTCCGCCGTGTGGATGTATAGTTCCCCGTGGCAGATGGTGGCTCATGGTGGTGTGGACCGGAAAATCGCCATTTAAGACTGCCACGGCACTGTTATCACTGCCGGAAGGAAAATCTTCATGGTGGTATGGCACCATTTGACTAACACTGCCTAGAGCTAGTGATTCCTTGGCAACCCTTATATATCAAAATCAGAGTGATGACGCAATAAGCAAATCTTTTCATTTTGGAAAATATAATATAAACTTGAGTTTACGATAAATTCTATATGTGGCAACCTAACAACCATGGATTTCATAATATTATTATAGTTATAACTTTTAATTATATCTTAGAATGATTGATATGTTGTCACGTGTAGGATTCACGGTGAACCGATTTTATATTTAACATTACTCTTTCATTTTCTTGAGTTCGTTTCACTACTAATGCAGATATTTTACATTCCACTCCTACCAAATCTGTTACTTTTCTAAAAATATTTATACATTTTGTTTCATTGAACTCTAGTTTGATGTTCAAATCTGCCTATAACTACAGAACATGGTTTCTACTTTTGAAGCTGCTTTTAAAAACAGAAGTCAACGTATGCGAAAGGCAGTTTGAACAAATATATGTAAACTATGGATTGTCTTAGTGTATTATCATAATAACTCACTAATATAGAGTTGATTATGTTAGGCAACTGATACTAGAATTAGAGAAAATTAACTGTTTAAATTGTAAACATTTGTTCGTAAATATTGACGAAAAGGATACTAAATCATCATATCTGTTTGGTTTATCCAAATCAATATTGTAGAAACCAAATGTTACATGGCGCGGATAAATAGAATGAGCAATGTTATATATAATAGCGATTTGATAGGCATTAAAAAATTATTTATTCTTACTTATGAAATGAATTATTAAAAAGTTAGTTATTTATAGAGAATTGTCAAAGATTAATATTAAAAAAATAAAATAGAATAGAATAGAACAAAAATTATAACTTTTTAAAAATAATTACCTCTCATTCTACTTATTTTTTATTTATTTTTAAATAAATTAGATATTAGAATTAGGATTTAATTTTCATTCACTAACAATGTAAAACTTTTTTACATATTTATCCAATCATGTATTGTCATGTCAGTCATGATTGTGTTTTCTCTCTCCCACTACCTGAAAAGTCAGATAAATGAAGTATTTTGATTGGACAACGGTGTAAAATATTTTTACATTGTCAGTGCATCAAAATTAAACTCTTAGAATTGATGTAGACACGTAAGTGCCTATCAAATCCCTAGTCGTGTATAAAAAAATAGAGAAATATTCCATTTTAAAGTATGTAGTCTTCAATTTCTACTATATATATATATATAAATCATACAATTTCCGAATCTAAAGTTTATAGTCTATGTTTTATATTGTTTCTAGAAAAAATAGAGAAATATCACATTTTGGAGCATATAGCCTTCAATTTCTATAATATTTAAAAAAATCATATAATTTCATAATTTAAAGTCTATAGTCGTTGTTTTATAATGTGTGTAGGAAAATAGAGAAATTTCTCATTTTGAAGTATATTACTTTTAATTTCTACTAAAGGTAAAAAAGTCATTGTAATTTCATAATTTAAAGTCTATAATTTTTTTTATAGTGTTTCTACAAAAATAAAGAAATCTCATATTTTAAAGTATATAGTCTTCAATTTCTACTATATTTAAAAAAAATCATGTAATTTCATATTTTAAAATCTATAATCTTTGTTTTATACTGTTTCTAGAAAAATAGAGAAATTTCACATTTTAAAGTCTATATAGGCTTTAAAATGTGATATTTCACTAATTTTTCTAGAAACACCACAAATCAAAGGCTATAGACTTCAAATTATGTAATTTCAAGATTTTTTTTTACATATAGTAGAAATTGAAGACTATAGGCTTTAAAATGTGAGATCTCACTAATTTTTCTAGAAACACCATAAATCAAAGGCTATATAGACTTCAAATTATGTAATTTCATGATTTTTCTACATTAGTAGAAATTGAAGGCTATAGGCTTTAAAATGTGAGATTTTACTAATTTTTCAAGAAACACTATAAAACAAAGACTATGTACTTCAAATTATGTAATTTCATAATTTCTTTACATATAGTAGAAATTGAAGGCTATAGACTTTAAAATGTGAGATTTTACTAATTTTTCTAGAAACACTATAAAACAAAGGCTATAGACTTCAAATTATATAATTTCATGAATTTTTTACATATAGTAGAAATTGAAGGCTATAGGCGTTAAAATGAGAGATTTTACTAATTTTTCTAGAAACATCATAAATCAAAGGCTATAGACTTCAAATTATGTAATTTTATGAATTTTTTACATATAGTAAAAATTGAAGAATATAGGATTTAAAATTTGAGATTTCACTAATTTTCCTAAAAACACCAAAAAACAAAGGCGACTTCAAATTATGTAATTTCATGAATTTTTTCCATATAGTAGAAATTGAAGGCTATAGGGTTTAAAATGTGATATTTCACTAATTTTTCTATTAACACCACAAAACAAATGTTATAGACTTCAAATTATGTAATTTCAAGAATTTTTTATATATAGTAGAAATTGAAGGCTATAGGCTTTAAAAAGTGAGATTTCACTCATTTTTCTAGAACCACCATAAAACAAAGGTTGTCTTCAAAATTTCATGAATTTTCGTCAGATAGTAGAAATTGAAGGCTAGGCTTTAAAATGTGAAATTTCATTAATTTTTCTATCAATATCATAAAGCAAAGGCTAAAGACTTCAAATTATGTAATTTCATGATTTTTTTACATATAGTAGAAATTGAAGGCTATAGACTTTAAAATGTGAGATTTCACTAATTTTTCTAGAAACACTATAAAACAAATGCTATAGATTTCAAATTATGTAATTTCGTGAATTTTTTACATATAGTAGAAATTGAAGGCTATAGGCTTTAAAATGTAATATTTCACCAATTTTTCTAGAAATATTATAAAAATACGACTATAGACTTCAAATTATGTAATTTTATGAATTTTTTACATAAAGTAGAAATTGAAGGTCATGGGCTTTAAAATGAGAGATTTCACTAATTTTTCTAGAAACACTATTAACCAAAGGTCCAAAGGCTAACTTCAAATCTTGTAATGTCCTGTTTTTTTACATATAGTAGAAATTGAAGACTATAGGTTTTAAAATGTGATATTTCAATAATTTTTCTATTAACACCATAAAGCAAAAGCTATAGACTCCAAATCTTGTAATTTCCTGATTTTTTTACATATTGTAGAAATTGAAGGCTATATATATAGACTTTAAAATATGAGATTTCACTAATTTTTCAATTAAAAACATAAAACAAAAGCTATAGAATTAATACCACGTAATTTCATGATTTTTTTACATATAGTAGAAATTGAAGGCTATATAGACTTTAAAATGTGAGATTTCACTAATGTTTCTATTAACTCTATAAAACAAAGGCTATAGACTTCAAATTATGTAATTTCATGAATTTTTTATATATAGTAGAAATTGAAGGCTATAGACTTTAAAATGTGAGATTTCACTAATTTTTCTAGAAACACTATGAAACAAACTATAGACTTAAAATCTTGTAATTTCCTATTTTTTTTTTTTTTACATATAGTAGAAATTGAAGGCTATGGGCTTTAAAATGTGAGTCATGTAATTTCTTATTATAAAGTCTATAGTTTTTGTTTTATAGTGTTTAAGAAAAATAGAAAAATTTCACATTTTAAAGTCTATAACCTTCAATTTGTAGTATATGTAAGAAAATCATGTAAATAGTGTTTCTCGGAAAATAGAGAAATCTCACATTTTAACCTTCAATTTCTACTATATGTAAAAAAATCTTGTAATTTCAAAATTTAAAATCTATTGTCTTTGTTTTATAGTATGTCTAGAATAACAGAGGAATTTCACGTTTTAAAGTATATAGCCTTCAATTTATACTATATTTAAATAAGTCATGTAATTTCTTTTTTTAAAGTTTATAGTCTTTATTTTATAGTATTTCCAGAAAAATAGAGAAATTTTACATTTTAAAGTCTATAACCTTCAATTTGTAGTATATGTAAAAAAATCATGTAATTCATAGTTTAAAGTCTATAGTCTTTGTTTTATAGCGTTTCCAGAAAAATAGAGAAATCTCACATTTTAAAGTCTATAGCCTTCAATTTGTAGTATATGTAAGAAAATCATGTAATTTCACAATTTAAAATCTATAGTCTTTGTTTTACAGTGTTTATTCAAAAATAGAGAAATATCACATTTTAAAGTGTATAACCTTAAACTTTTACTATATGTAAAAAAATCTTGTAATTTCATAATTTGAAGTCTATAGTCTTTGTTTTATAGTATGTCTTGAAAAATAGAGAAATCTCACGTCTTAAAGTATATAACCTTCAATTTATACTATATTTAAATAAGTCATGTAATTTCTTATTTTAAAGTCTATAGTCTTTATTTTATAGTATTTCTAGAAAAATAGATAAATTTCACATTTTAAAGTCTATAACCTTCAATTTGTAGTATATGTAAAAAAATCATGTAATTTCATAATTTAAAGTGTATAGTCTTTGTTTTATACTGTTTCTTGGAAAATAGAGAAATCTCACATTTTAACCTTCAATTTCTACTGTATGTAAAAAAAATCTTGTAATTTCATCATTTAAAGTCTATAGTCTTTGTTTTATCGTGTGTCTAGAAAAATAGAGAAATCTCACATTTTAAAGCATATAACCTTCAATTTCTACTATATGTAAAAAAAATCTTCTAATTTCATAATTTAAAGTCTATAGTCTTTGTTTTATAATGTGTCTAGAAAAATAGAGAAATCTCACGTTTCAAAGTATAAGCCTTCAATTTATAGTATATTTAAATATGTCATGTAATTTCTTATTTTAAAGTCTATAGTCTTTATTTTATAGTTTTTCTAGAAAAATAGAGAAATTTCACATTTTAAAATCTATAACCTTCAATTTGTAGTATATGTATAAAAATCATTTAAATTCATAATTGAAAATCTATAATCTTTATTTTATAGTGTTTCTTGGAAAATAGAGAAATCTCACATTTTAACCTTCAATTTCTACTATTTGTAAAAAAAATCTTGTAATTTTACAATTTAAAGTTTTTAGTCTTTGTTTTATAGAATGTCTATAAAAATAGAGAAATCTCACGTTTTAAAGTATATAGCATTCAATTTAGACTATATTTAAATAAGTCATGTAATTTCTTATTTTAAAGTCTATAATCTTTTTTTATAGTGTTTCTAGAAAAAAGAGAAATTTCATATTTTAAAGTCTATAACATTCAATTTGTAGTATAAAGTAATTTTATAAATTAAAGTCTATAGTCTTTGTTTTATACTTTTTCTAGGAAAATCGAGAAATCTCATTTTTTAAAGTATATAGCCTTCAATTTCTACTATAAGTAAAAAAATCATGTAATTTAATATTTTAAAGTCTATAGTCTTTGATTTATAGTGTTTCTAGAGAAATAGTGAAATCTCACATTTTAAAGTATAAAACCTTCAATTTCTACTATAAGTAAAAAAGTCATGTAATTGCTTATTTTAAAGTCTATAGTCTTTATTTTATAGTGTTTCTAGGAAAATAGAGAAATCTCAAATTTTAAAGTATATAACCTTCAATTTCTAATATATGTAAAAAATCTTGTAATTTCATAATTTAAACTCTATAGTCTTTGTTTTATAGTGTTTCTAGAAAAATAGAGAAATCTCACATTTTAAGGTATATAGCCTTCAATTTCTGCTATATTTAAATAAGTTATGTAATTTCATATTTTAAAGTCTATAGTCTTTGTTTTATAGTGTTTCTAGAATAATAAAGAAATCTCACATTTTAAAGTATATAGCTTTCAATTTCTACTATTAAAAAAAAATAATGTATTTTCATATTTTAAAGTCTATAGTCTTTATTCTATAATGTTTCTAAAAAAATAGAGAAATCCCACATCTTAAAGTTTATAGCCTTCAATTTGTAGTATGTATAAGAAAATCATGTAATTTCATAATTTAAAATCTACAATCATTGTTTTATAATGTTTCTGAAAAAATAGAAAAATCTCATATTTTAAAGTATTTACCAAATAGATTACATGAGGAAGGTAAATATATTCTATGTATCAAAGTTAAAAGTATAATTTGCCATGCAAAACGAAGTTGAACTATTTTTGCTAACGTAAAACTACTTCAACTAGTATTGATAGCGAGTAATGTTTGAGTTATTGCAGGTTAGACAGCAAATTGAAAATATCTATCACTTTGAAAATCAAATTTAAGATGAGTAAACCCACAGGCAATATGTTTATTCTTGTATGGTGGAAGAAACCAAGTAATATGTTTATTCTTGTCTACAATTTTAAGGTTTGACATAGCAGGTAAAACCAAGAGAAGAAACATGGTCGTTTGGTCAACATTTGATAGTGATGATAGATTTGGAACAATTTGTTCAAAACATTTTTCGGAGGAAAATGTTATGTGTACAATAAAAGTTGTATAATACTTGTACAATAATAATCTCTACCGTTGAATTGTAACAGTTTGGGTGGAAGAGTTGTCTCATTATAATCTAATGATAGAGATGAGTATTGTATAAGTGTTGTACAACTTTTTATCGTCAGAGTTCAAAACATTTAGTTTTCTGTTGCAAGTGTAGTCATGGAGTGTGGCACAAACAATACCTAGATCAACACTTATTATTGGGAACAGATTGTGGGTAAAAATATACAGTTCCTAAGAAGGCACATGTTTATAGATTTATCATTAACAAGTACTAAGCACAAGCATACCATTTTAGGTTTATATATGTAAAGAATGGGATCATCTAGGCCAGTTCCCAACCACCAGACGAATTACGTCGTCGGTCGAATATTTTGGTCAAATAACAGATCTTACAATGCAAAGGGCAGGGGGCAAGCACCAGGACCAAGAGAGATGGATCCGAATTCCGTCGACTAGGAAGAGCAACACCCACTTTTTTGCCCGACCGGCTGTCCTCTGATCTGCACCGTAGGTGGCCTTCCATTGTTAGCAGATGGTTGGCTTGCCATTCTACATTGGTGGTAAAAAGGTGTCATCAGATAACACGTTTGAAAGGAATCAAAGCATGAAAAAAGAGGGGAATATGTTCGATGAAGAATTAGTCATGCTCAACATCGATAAGATACAATATCAAAAGATCAAAACCATTCATAGTGTATACTAGAGTAAGGATAAACCAGAAATATTAGGATTAGAACAAAATGTAGCAACGGATTCTATGCTCAATTATAACTTCATGAATAATGGGACGAGAAAAGGAAGATATGAAGAGGGTATACTTTGACATATATGCTTCATTTGTAATAAATGGCTTTCCCAACCATGGAAACAAATTTCAAATAGACTTAAAGTAAAGAATATTGGCATGCTAGAATATAATTGTTATTTCAGGAAGGTGGAAACCAAATTTTGCCTGGGCTTGGTTCCAAGGCCATAGCCCAAGTTACATTGAACTTGATGATTTTCTTTAATATCTTCCATTTAACAATAAGCAGAGATAGTCAGATAGGTACCTATTCTTGATGGCACCAGCCATGGCCATGAATGCTTGTTCCACATTTGTAGAATCTTTCGCACTAGTTTCCATAAAAGGAATGCCAATTTCATCTGCGAATGCCTGCAACAGGAGAAACCAATCAAAGGTACGGTGAGGGATGTTGGAGCAAAAGCATGACCATTATCATCCCACTAGCAGTGAAAAGATGAACACACACACTTGAAGGTATTTCCTTGGAAAGAAAATAACAGAAAATTAGGTGACATATGTCAAAGCTATACTTTAGCTGTATCATATGAGACAACTCTATTTGCTGTCAGATCACTCTTGTTTCCAACCAGAAGTTTGTTAACATTGTCACTGGCATAGCGGTCAATTTCACTGAGCCACTGCTTCACATTATTGAAGCTTTCTTCATCTGTCACATCATAAACAATCTACCAGATAAACCAGTCAGTATACCATGCAGAGAGAACCCCACAAAGGCAGGAGGGAATTTTCAATCCGTAAAATATTATGCTAAGAAATACATCACCCACGATGATTCCATGTGCCCCACGATAGTAGCTGCTGGTTATTGTCCTAAATCGTTCTTGTCCAGCCGTATCCCACTACAAGAACAGATTACAGCCAATGTCAGAAACAATTAATCAATACAACCATTAATTTCCAGTGACCCACATGGTCCAGGAACATGGTAGCTACAAAATGTAAGGCCTTCAAATCGAAACCAAAATATTAATGCAAGACGAACACCTCAAAGGAAACATGAGTCTTATGATCATATTGAAACATACATCTTAAGCTTTATGAAAAACTAAAATTAGCCAATAAAGAAGCAAAACAAAGTCAATATACATACAATCTGAAGTTTAATTGTCTTCCCGTCTTGCTCAACAGTGCGTATTTTCTACAGAAAATAACAGAATATGATTATTTCAGACACATTTTCCAAATGAGTTCAAGCCACAAATTTGTAACTTTGCACTCACAAAGTCAACTCCAATGGTGCTTATGTAGCTCTCAATGTATGAATCATCCTGGAGAAAAACAAAGAAATTATCATAAAGTTGATACAAAACTTAGCTAGCAATAGTAACGAGAAATGTCATCTAGAATTAGAAGCAGTGGATATCTCTTACAGCAAATCTCAAAAGGAGACATGATTTGCCAACACCAGAGTCTCCAATAAGAAGGAGCTTGAACAGATAATCACTGCAAAGGATAACCGCATAACATTAAGTTTTTGTCACTTAAAGTCAACTGAGAATCAGCCATAGAAACATTGCTTAAAGACCAACCAAAACATATTTCATACACACGGACACAAACATAGATATACTAATACAATGATGAGAAGTGTTAAGTCACAAGTCTTAAAACCCAAACACAAATGGTACTTAATCAATCGCTATTTCTTGTTGAATGGCGTAGGAGGAATAAAAAAAGTCCAGGGCATATCTGATTTATCCTCGATAAGGCTTGCCCATTTGAGTCTACCTTGGCTCTTACATTTGGACATTGTTTTGCAAAAAAGCAAAGATATCATAATCATAGAAACCAATAACTACAAACTGGAGCCATAAGCCTTCATCACAGTTTACCCCATAAGCTTAGTCAGTTAAGAAGGGGAAAAAGATAAATTCAATTCCGAAATCTAGTATAGAAAAAGAAGAGTAGATTCATCATAATTTGATGACTTACATATCGAAATTCAAGTTCATATTATTCAAAACATGACTATAATTTATGGTTTTCTTTTCTGGCAATTAGAGAATATGGCCATATAATTTTTCAATTCACTGAAAAATTATGGTATTGGCGATCAATCCCTTGTGATCAGACGGAAAAAAAAAGGAAAACATGCATACGTGCTCCACTCGCTGAAACCAATCGACGTAGGTGCCTCTAAATTCAAAATCAATCGAACAAATTCAAAACAAAAAACTAAAATTCCACAAATTTTATAGAATACAAACAAATAACTCCGCGAAATTCTTAATTTTAAAACACAATAAATTCCTAAAAAAACAGCCGGTTCACACCATAATTCACGAAGCTGATCCAATCTAGGGTTATTAAATGCGAAAAATCAATCGTAAATCAACCACAACCGAGAAAACCGCTAGGAGAAGCAACAGCGTAAACCACAAAAAGGAATCGAATTTCTCATAAAACTGAACACGATTCAACAAGTAGCGCAAGCGATTATTGAAAGCGCATGCTCGAAAACAACGTATGATTTTGAAAGAGAGGAACGTACTACTCGGGATTCATGACGGGGAATCGGAGAGGACCGTGAAGTCGCCGGAAACGGAGTTATCGCCGGAAAACGGTGGGATCCGGTGCTCCACGTAAGATTTTGTGAACAGAAAACGGAGAGACGCAAAACTCTGAAGAGAGAAATAAAAAGAAAGAAAAAGGAGAAAAATGATATTGTGCTATTTTGTGTTGAATTAAAATTGTTTAAGGAAAAATGTGTGGACCTTATGCATCCAAAACGGTGACGTTTCGGGTCGTAATTTTTGTTATTGGGTTGAGTAAGGTTCGATTATTGAGTTTGACTTTGACCAATCAGCGATTGCAAAGTATGATGATTATTGTTCAAAAGGCATGCACAATTCTTAAGCTGATATTTAGCATATAAAAATAAGAGGTTAATTTTAATTTATTTTCGGTGCAAACTAATTTTATGCATATATCTCATTATCGATTGACATATTAGTAAAAGTTTTTAACTTAACTACTTATTAACTAAAAAGTCATAAAGATCAATAGATGTAATGGACTGTGACAGTGTAAAATTTTTTATACGATCAGTGCATCATAATTAAACTCTAAGGGGGCGTTTGGCGCATTATCGTGGAAGATTACCGGTAATCTAGATTACCTTGCAGATAGATTATCTCCACTTAAATTACCGGTAATCCACATTACCTTGTTTGGTATACACAAATAAGATTACCGGTAATCCACATTACCTTGTTTGGTATATTATCCTCATTAAAAGGTAATCTATATATATTACTATAATACTCTCTAAATCTGTACTCCTTATAAAGAGAATATTCAAAAAGTTGGTTACTTTTTTGTCTCTCAAAATAGATTAAATAAAAATTAAAAAAATTAAAAGTAACTACCATTTATAACTTCTATTATTTAAATTTTCTCTCTCTTTCTATTCATATTTTATATTAATATTTTAATGAATTAAAATAAAATTTGAGATAACTTTAATTAATTTAAATAGTATTATTTTATAAAAAATTGTCAATAAAATTAAATTAAATAATATTATTTTATAAAATTAATCAAAAAATAAAAAAGCGACTTGACAGACGAGTCGCTAGTAATTATAAAATGAATTAATCAAATATAATTATATTACATATATTAATAAAATATCTAAAATACACATAAAATGAATTAATCAAATATAATTATATTTTGAATTTAATATCAATATTTTTCAGTTTTGACATTAATATAATTATTTACTAAAAATAAAAATCCATTAAAATAATTATAATATTCTTGCAAATAGTGCAGCAGCAGGGTGGCGGCGCGGTGGTGGTCAAGGGGAAGGCGCAACGACCAAGCAGTAGGATTAACAGCAGCGCGATGGGTGTTATGTGTTAGAAAATTATAAAATTATGAAAAGTAGTCTAATTTATTAGAAGAGTATTCGTGTAATAAAATAAATTAGAAGATTACCTGGGGGTGGTAATCTAGATTGCCACCTGATATAGGGGTAATCCACATTACCAATATCTTTGTCAAACCAAACGAGTCAATATGGATTACCAGGTAATTTAGTTGCAAGATTACCGGTAATCTATCCACATTATCTCGTACCAAACGCCCCCTAAAAGTAAAGAATTTAATTTTGATGCATGGTATAAAGGTATTTTACGTTGTTATTCAATCAAAACACTTCGTTTGAATGACATTTCAAGTAGTTAGAGAAAAAAAACACAATCATGACTAACGTGACAACATATAATTGAATGACTGTGTAAAAAAATTGTATACTATCGATGGATGAAGTACCAAGACTTTCTTTTGATATTATATCTCTTATGGTCTTTTTATCTAGCAGTACTATTATACGTGTATTTTTAGAAGTGTATTTTTATATTTGTATTCAAATTAAACACTTCAATTTATATTTTTTGTATGTGTATTTCTGTTTTGTATTTATAATTAAACACAGCCTAAGAACATTAAAAGCCAAAGAAGCTCAACAACTTTTCAAAAATTACAGCTTCACCAAACTCAACCTTAACATGTACACGTAACATTATTTTTTTTTTATAGATTTGGGCTTTGGCCCTAACTTCCAATTTCCCAATGATAAAAATATTTAAAAATTAAAAAAAAAAAAAAACTTACAAGCTCCATCTTTCCCACTTCACCTTCTTGAGCACCACCACTCCTATCATGTTAGTGGATAGGATAGAGTGCAAGGAATAGTTATAGCACAACAAACCTGAACTCACAGAACAACAATGTCTTCTTCTACACTCTCATTCTTCTCTTCCTCAATCTTCTTCTCTCACAACAAACCCTTCTTCTTCCCCTCTCTCTCCCACAAACCTTCTTCTTCTTCTTCTTCCCTTCTTCCTCCTCCCTCTCTCTCCATTTCATGCCAAGCCACTACTCTCCCTCTCCTCTCCTTCTCCGGCGACAAGGTCGGCGACACTTTCCTTGACCTCAAGTCCGCCCCTCCCGACACCGCCCGCGCCGTCGTCCACCGCGCCATCATCACCGACCTCCAGAACAAGCGTCGCGGCACCGCCTCCACCCTCACCCGCGGCGAGGTTCGCGGCGGTGGCCGGAAGCCCTTCCCTCAGAAGAAAACCGGCAAGGCCCGTAGAGGCTCTAATAGAACCCCCCTCAGGCCCGGTGGTGGCGTCATTTTCGGGCCCAAGCCCAGGTCAGAGTTACATCTATCACTTTCGCAAAATTGGACATTGTTGAGTTTAGAATGAACCCTAATTTCGTTACGGTTTAGGTGTAGTAGAATTGTTCTTCGATGTATATAAGCTCGCTCTACCTTTTTTGAATACCAGGGATTGGAGCATAAAGATCAACAGGAAGGAGAAGAAGTTGGCGATATCGACGGCGATGGCGAGTGCGGCTGTGAACACTGTTGTGGTGGAGGATTTTGCGGAGGAGTTCCAGGGGAAGCCGAGGACGAAGGAGTTCATTGCGGCGATGAAGAGGTGGGGGCTGGACCCGAAGGAGAAGGCGATGTTCCTGATGATGGAGGTGCCGGAGAACGTGGTTCTTTCGAGCAGGAACATTGGGACGGTGAAGATGTTGACGCCGAGGACGCTCAATTTGTTCGATATTTTGAATGCTGATAAGGTTGTGCTCACTCCTGCTGCTGTGGATTATTTGAATGAGAGGTATGGGATTGATGATAATGATGATGATGAAGATGATGAAGATGAAGAAGAATATGAAGAAGAAGGTGGTGAAGTGGTGGATGGTGAAGAAGGTAATTGATTCGTGTTGTGATTGCGAATTATGCTAGTCATTGAAGAGTAGTGTTAATATACTCGGTTCACGGTGAATCCTACAAATAGCAATATATCAACCATTTAAGACATAATTAAAAATTATAATTATAACAATATTATGAAATCCTTGGTTGATATGTTGCCACCTATAGGATTCACCGTAAACTCGAGTTTGTATTATCATTTTCCTGTCATTGAAAGCTTAATTGATTCATATCGTTCTCTTGAATCAAATTAGTACATGCTATAGAACTCAAATTAGTAATTTATTAGGATATGTTTACAAGGGATTATGTGATTTATGGTTAGAAAGTTAGGGACTATTTAGTCAAATTTTCAACTTTAGGAATCAGAGTGCATAATATGCAGTTTCAGAGTCCAAAGTGAGGATTAACTCATAATTTGTTTAGAGAAGCTTTTAGATTACTTAGAATCAGAAAGTGAAATAATTTGTTTCTCTTCTTCCCTAATTTAGAAGTAAGTTAGAAGCTGTTTGACTCCAGTTGCAGCTCAATATAAATTGCATGAGAAGTTTATTAAGGCGAAAAAGAAAAGTTAGAATCTGTTTCTGTCTTAAATTAATGATCATGGTAGAGTTGTTTTACCTTGAGTTTCGTTGTTGATTTGGCATAATTCGGATTTTCTAGTTGAATCGGCATCAGTGTTATGATGCATCAAGAAAACCAGTTATTATTCTGCAATGTACTAAATAGTTGCTAATTTTAAAATGAAAGCTTTTAGAGGTTTGGTAGTTATGCATATCATTCACATTCTACTACAGCAGATGAATAACAACAGTCAAGCCTTTTCCCACTACATCATGTTGCCAAGAATTCCTTATTGACTATATAGTTGTTTTACTTTTAGAGTTTAATTATGATGCACTGTCAGTGTAAAAAATTTTACACTGCCAGTCAATCACATCCATTAATTTGTGTGACTTTTTAATTAGTGGGTGGTTTAGTTAAAGACTTTTACTAATGGGTCAATCCATGATTGGATGTCTGTGTAAAATTATTTTACACTGACCGTGGATTGAAATTAAACTCTTACTTTTATGCACTATACGAAATCCATGTGGACCTAATAGTTATTTTCTTTCCACATTTCTACTTTGTAATGGCATAGCTATGCATGGTATAACTTAATTCAAGTTACATAGTTGTTCTTCAGCTTGTTTATTTGCATTGTACAATCCCATCATTGATTGACTTCAACTTATTGTTGGAGATGTTGTTCTTCAGTCAGTTTGTGCACATTTCACATTCTAATTCGGAGTTGGTTTCAACCTTAGATCTTATTGCATTCTTCTATTTTGGTATACAGGACCTGAAACAGAAGCAGAGGATAGTTCTGATGTGGTGAATTGAGGATTTGAAGTCCTGTTTGTGCCATTTTATAGAGGAAAATGCAAAAAATGGTGCAAAGAAGGCCTCAATTCTTGTTTGTACCAACTTAATATGTATCTTTTTCCTTTCCATCACTTAGGATCCTAATCCTGGTAAAGTTTAAGGATCTTTGCCTTTAACCCCACTTTGTGTAATTTATTGAACCAATTTTGTTGCATTTAGTCTCTATTACTCAAATGTATCATGTATATGGACATCTTGTCATATTCTTGCTATGTCATATTCATTCTTTTTTTTTTTCTACCATGCAAAATATTTCACTTTGAATGCTTTTTCTGTTAGATTAAGTCATTCATGATGTCGCATCCATTATTTTGCTATGAATCTAATTTTAGAACTTCTGCTCATGGAGGCTTATCTTTTCAAAAGTATTAGTCAATAATTTTACACATGTGAGTCATTTTAGTCCATAGCTTTTAAAGTTAGACATTTTGTTACCCGACATTAAAATTGTGAGTCAAATCACTCCTTCTACCAAGAAATGTAAAATGTTAGCAGTTTAGACTCAGAGTGTATATATATATTGGTTAACAAAGTATATATATATTAAAAAGTATAAATTCAAAGGTTAAGTTTTATTTGGGTTGAGTTTCCTTGAGACATCTTTGGAGTAAAGTTTGTTATTTCAATGGGTTGATTGTTTATAATAAGATGGGCTTAAGGTTTCAGTTTAGAGACTAAATTGATGGATTTTATGTCATTGGTGTAGTTTTATTTGAATTAATTAGTTTGATTTGGTAATGTTTTATGAAAATAAAAAATAACATGAAAAAAATATAATTTTTTCGGAGAAGTTATTGAATAGAAAAAATTAGCATGGCTAAAAGACAGTGAAATTTAAAAGAATAATGCCCTAAAAGATATCTAAGAAAATTAAAATATAATAATAATGTCCTAAAAATGACAGTCATATTTAGGAGAGTTGAAAATGAACCATACCCTGTTAAGAAAAGTATTTTTGGAATTTAGTATTATTGTAATTCTCACATAGCTGCTTCTAATAAGCACTAATAGAGGGGAAAAAAGGAGCGAGTTGAGTTTATTGTTATTTATTTGGGTTAGAGAGGCCAACCCATTGCATTTTGTGACGAGTTGGTAGGTTGACACATTTTTTTAATTAAATAATCTTTTCTTAAGAATTTTTTATAATACTTGGATTGGGTTATGAGTGACCAAGTGAGATGGGACTTGAGAGCATTGAGAGAGTGGAAGTTGGGCTTAGTTGAGTACTTAGGTTGGGTTTTGTGGTGTTATTTGTGCATATTAAAAAAAATCAAATGGACCCATCAGATTGACCAGCCCAGTCTTGTCATGGGTTGACTCATCTTTGCAAATGGGCTGTAAATTTCAACTTGTCCCGTCAAAATGTTACGGGTCAACTTGAGCAAGGATTGACACAAGTAGTAAGCGGCTTGTTGTCCCTTAAACAAGGTCTCGGGTTCGAGCCTTGTGGATGAAAAAAATCATAGCTGGGAGCCTCACCTGTCATTCCCAGGTACGCGACCCGAGGTGACAGATTAGTCGGAGCGAAGCTCCAGACACCGTGGGCAACTAAAAAAAAACTTATATTGTCACCCCTACTAATATCCTTTGATAAAATAATGTAAAAGGGGTTCTTGATTCTCAAATGTCATAAAGAAGTAATATTTGGTATAGTTATTATAAAGTTGTTCTTTATATCTAAAATGATCATAATGTGGGAGAATAAAAAAGTGAGGTTAAGTTTTACTGATCTTCCCGGAGATTTGGTGGAATTTACTACCTTATGTTGATCTTTCCTAAAATTTACACTAACCTCTCATCGAGTCCATGTAAACGGTATATTTAGGAATTGTCAACGTCACATTCACAAATAGAAAAAAGTAAAGTTGAATTTTATCGATTAGGGGAGCTGATCAATATAAGTATATATTACCAAAAATTAAAATTTATAACCAATACAAATATAAATTCAATTTTTTTTCTAATTAAAATATAGACGATACATTGGTTTTTTTTTAATTCCAGATAGTACAAATGAACTCTAAAAAGTAATTCATAATAAGGTCTCAAAAACTGAAATAAAGCACCCCAATTTTTAATTTTGTAGTTTACACATAAAAAGTAAAAACATAGCTTATGCTTAATTAGAATGGCCGGCTTGAATGCTTGATTAATATAATTGTGATGAATCAATCTACAAACCGATTCAACTTTCGAATTTGCACTCTAATCTTGCAATCTTGATCATCTACTTCGACTAATTCCTTTCCAAAAATAATATACACATTGAATTAGTTTGTTTAATTTTTAATATTAGAAACCCCTCAAATCTAGATTTAGCCAAAAAAAATTTATATCAGAAACCCCTCAAATCTAGATTTAGCCAAAAATTGCACTCTAAAGAAAAAATCAATCTTAATGTTCATTGTATAACAGAAATATATCAAACTAGTATCTAACATGTGCTATATATTATGTGTGTCATACATAACACGTGTTATACATATGACACTTTACGTATGATACACATTATGTATAGCACATGTTGCATACTAGTTGAATAATGTTTGTTGTATATCAGAATATATTAAACTAGTATCTAATATGTGTTATATGTAATGTGTGTTATACATAATGTATGACACATTACGTATAGTATATATTATGTATAGCTTACGTTGCATACTAGTTGAATATATTTATGTTGTACGGTAAATATTATTGAAGAAAGAAGTGATATTTTGATTCGTTCCTAGAAGATAGCTTTTTCATAACTGTGTTGAACCAGTCAATGCAACTTGGGGCAACCCATTTGCAAATTATTTTTCTATTTTTTTTTATTTCTATTTTCCTCAAAATATGGCTGAGGCAGTTCACATTATTGGTCATAAAATGGTCCAAAACTCCAAGTTTGTTATGGTCAGAGAAAAAATTTCCAAGATAAAGAGAATAATGTTGAACATATATATGGTTCCTTATCTTGATGCATTCTTGATCTATCACCAGCCAACTAGTGGCTATTGACTTTTATAATCATGTTTTATATATTATTTTTGTAGAGGAATATTTATAGACTTTTCCCTCTTGAGAATTGCTACATTTGAATTATGAACAAAACTATATGTTATTATAATAAATTTTATATTACTTTCTTTTTTCAAAAACATCAATTCACTTTGAAAACTTTTTCTAATAAACAAAAATTTAGGTTGAGATAAAACTCCTCTTAGTCTAGAGGCAAGACATGTCTCTAATTAATAAGCTCATATAGAACTCTTATAAAAATATTTATTATAATCACTTATTAATAGAAAGAACTTGAGAATCAAACTAGTGTTAAATCTAGAAAATTTTGATGATAAAGATAAAAAAAATTTCACAAAATTTATATCTTAACTTAGGGCCAAAAACTAAATATATGATTACATGGAAAATTATGTATAAACCAAGAAAAGTGAGTATTTTCAGCAGTACTAAATGTGTCAATAAAAGTAATTAATATTAACAATTAGTGACAATTGAAAATACTTAAAACTAGTTTATGAGTATTTTCAACGGCCATTAATTGTCAAATAATAGTTTATGACTATTTTCCGCGGCCAACAAATATCAATATATCTTATTATTGACAATACTTTTATCAATATTTTTTGACAATTACATGTAAAAAATTATCACTATTGTAATGAAAAAATTAAATTTTTTGTGGCCGATGATACAAACCAAATAAATTTGTTCCAGAATCGAGTTAAAGTCATGACAATATAAGAGTGAAAAATTGATAAGATCCATGTTATGAGTGGACTAATAATTAAGGAACCACCTACCCCTTAATTTGTATTATTTAGTTTGAAAGGGTTGCCATCTATTTATTTATTTTCTCACTCTTTCCATTTTGGATTCATGCACATGAAGTTATTATATAATAATTGTGCAATAGGGTCCTACATAGTTGGCTCGATCATTATCAATGCGTTGTCAAATCTTAACCTAATCCTACATTGTCTTCTACATATATATACATACTTTTGATTTCAAAAGTAATGTCATTTTGAAGGCTATATATCTAGCCAATAAAATAATCAATAATATACGCTATGAGTGTATTATTATACCAACCTAAACCAAATATCTATGACTTTACAGCAAATAAAGGAATGATAAATATGTTTTTTAGTCCTCTCGAGGAGGAAGAAATGATGATGATAAACTAGTTTCTGTTTTGTGATGTAATTATCTGAGTATTAGGTGGTAGTAATTAATTAACTACCAAGAATTAATTCAAAATGTGTTACATGATGTATAATGTTGAAGCAAACTAGCTTGATTTTTTTTGTCCACGATACCCGACGTGTCGCGTGCTTAGAAAGACATGTGACATTTTCAGCAAGATTTTTTTTTTTCATCAACAAGAGGCTTAAATCTAAGACCATATTTTAAAGGACAACAATGACTTATTACTCGTATCAACCCTGGTTGATAAATAACTTGCTTTAATTAGACTGTGTTAGTAAAATGTATAAGACGTGATAAATTAAAAATACATAAATAACTAAGATAGATAAATAAAAGTGATATAAGTAATTAATTTTGTCATATAATAGTTAGTTTTGTGTCACTTGGTTCTACTCAAATTATTTAAAAATATAGAAAATACATAATTTTTTTATCATGAAATACAAATTTAATATTTTATTCTCCTTACTAAATATTTATTATATCTATCTGACATACACACCTCGGTACTCAGAAAAATATAGAGTACAATATAGATGTATCTGTTAATTTTTAAATTTATATTACTGGTAACCTGTTAGGCAAATAATCTTAAAAAATTAATTTAATTTATATTGATATTCTATAACTTTATTAATTTATGAAAGAAAGAAAAAACGTAATCCATAACATGTCGCTAGAGAGATAAGGCAATGTGCAAGAGAGAGACGGGGTGCGATCAAGAATGAGGCGCGTCTAGTAAGGCTGCAACCGTAACTACCGTGCTCCGTTAGTACCGAATTAAATTTACTTTAACATATACTAATAAGTTAATATACAATTGAGTACAAGTAGCCAACAAAAATATAGGATATTGTGCCCTAATTTAGGTATACAATTTATACATTTTGCTTGTTTATGCTGCATTCTATTGTGTGGATTGGTTTGACCTGTTTGATTATGTGCATGCACACACTTTCAATTAATTGTACTCTTGGGGTCAAATGAAAATAGTGAAATGAATGGAACCTTTTTCTTTTTTTTTTTTCTTCCTTTTGGAAATGGTAAACAAAAAGTCTTTTAATTCTTTGCTTACATATAAATTACTTTATAATTTTGTGTTATATTTATCACTTTAATTTCACGGGTATAATGGTCAGGTTTACTTATTTAATTAAATCTTAAACAGCTGTGAAATTGGTGAATTTATAGTTTAATAAGACTATAAGACTTTCTATATATTTAATTTATTTGAATCATTCATAAAACCAATATATATATATATATATATATATATATATATATGTACTAGTATATTATTGATTCAAGTGATTTGGTAATTTTTCTTTAAGAATAAATCAAATTTGAATATAATATTGGCGGAGAACTTTACTTTTAGTATGTTTGGTTGGAGGATAAAAAAAATTAAAGAGTAAAATTTATTTGAATGAAATTTATGCATTATTTTACACATATAGGTCATCTAAATAAAACTTATCCCTATTTTTATTCTTCAATAAACCATACTATTAGGGTGGTGGAAGAATTTGACTTGAGTTTAAATCAATAAAAATTCAATAAATTTCAGACATGACGATTTATTAGAAAAAAACCAAAAAAAAAAATAAAGAAATAAAAGTTTCACACGACTAAGGTCTATTATGTGGGAACACGAGATGTAGTTTACTTACCAAAGTTGTCTTTTGTTTTATGTTTTTTTTTCTTTATTATTTGGACTAATTCCTTATTTGAGGGAGTAAAATATTTTTAAATATGTAGAAAAAAATAATATGTCCATGGTTCATATTGTATATCTAAAAAATCTTATACAAATAATATTATTATTTCATCACTTCAACTATAAAATAAAAATGTATATTTCAAAAATAAATATTTTCTCATTTATTACTTTAATAAGTGTTATTAGAATATTTCTCACAAAAACTCATAAATAAATTATATTTTTCGCAGCACACCTCTGTTGACCACTTTTTGCAGTACACGCATAGCATATGATGAGTTCCAATTAAAGCATGCAAAATTATACATATTTGATTCAGCTTTAAGGCTCCGAAAACATACATAAAATATGCCCAAAAATAAATAAATTAAATAAAATATAGAATAAAGAACGTGTTGACTGATAATGTTCTCTTGTTAATTTCCCTTTCTCGCTTTAGAAACAAGTATTGTTACATTTACAATAAAAAATAGTAAGTATATACTGTGCATATTATATTATATATATTATATACAATATATTAATTATTTTAACTAATTTTTTATTATACACATAATATTTTACTCACTTAAAAATGAAGATTCACACTTCCTATTGTCTCCGCTCACTCTTAATTATAAACAAAATGATATGTTAAAAGAAATTAATGTCCTTAATTTTCACTTAAATAGTGTCTTTGTGCTTTTATTGCGTTATTTATCACAAAAACATTGGAAGATTGAGTTT
Organism: Aeschynomene evenia; assembly: GCA_013621005.1. Lineage (NCBI taxonomy): Eukaryota > Viridiplantae > Streptophyta > Magnoliopsida > Fabales > Fabaceae > Aeschynomene > Aeschynomene evenia. The sequence goes on from CM024271.1 coordinate 3,933,111, forward strand.
AATTATGATGCACTAACAGTGTAAAATATTTTACACTGTCAGCCAGGGGCGGAGCTAGACATTATTTTTAGGGGGGGCAATTTTTTTTAATATAGAATAAATTAATCTATATTTAATATTTTAATAAAGTTATTTTGTTTTATTTAAAATTTAATTAGAAAATAATTTTAAATTATTTATAAAATTATTAAGGAACATTTAGTCCTATAAACTTTTATGAAATAATAATAAAAGACTTCTTTTAATTAGATAATGAAATACTATATTATAACATATTTTTAAAATATTAATTAATCTCTATCTATTGATAATTATATATTGTTACATTGACAAAGTTAAGGTAGTTGAATATATTTACTATGATTTAATTGGATAATTATTTAAAAGAAATTATGATTCACAAAAAGTAACTTTTTATTTTTTTTAAGGGGTTACAATTGTTTTTTGCTCATACAATAATCAAATAATATAATAATAATAAGATAAAAAGAATCAAACAATATAATAATAATAATAAGAATAAATGATAAAGTTAGTTCATGAAAATATTAAATTTATGTAATTTTATCTACTTCTAATATTAAATAAATAAACAAAAAAATAGAAGGGGCTAAATTATATACAAAATATTTTTTTACAAAGAATTTAAAAAAATCAGGGGGGCCACTGCCCCCTTCTCCTATGAAAGGCTCCGCCCCTGCTGTCAGCCAATCATATTCATTGATTTGTGTGATTTTTTTTTAGTAGGTAATTGAGTTAAAATTTTTTTGTTGATGTGTCAATTCATAATTGGTTGTATGTATAAAATTTCTTTACACTGATAGTGTATCAAAATTAAACTCCGAAAGATTTTATGTATTAATTTTTTTTTTTAATGAGAAGCATTCCAACATTATTTGGAGGGAGTAGTTAGATAAAGCCATTTTCAAATTTTCAACTAGTTTAAACTTTAAATCTAGGATATTACAAATGTTCACATGGGTCGCATTTTTCAATAAATTTTATACATTTTTATAACTTTTTTGGGTACCACTTTTAAGTATCTACTATAAATTATAGAATGTGTGAATATTAAAAAGGAGACCAGAGGAATCACACTTTCAAATATGATAATGCGTCTAGAGAAAAAAAAAAGTTAAAGGTAATTTAACTTACGATACTCATCGTATAACAGAAATACGTCTTATTAGTATAAAATGTATGTGTATTATATATAATATGTAATGTGTGTCATATGTATAACATACGTATGTGTAGAACCCATTATGTATTATATGTATCACATGTTGGATACTAGTTGAACGTATTTCTATTTTATATGACAAATATTATTGTTAATTTACTCATTATTTTTCTTTTATTTGCTTTGAGGTACGGTAGGAAACAAAAAGAAACAAACAAAAGATACTTGGTCCTATACTAAACTTTTATTGTCCTAAATGCAAAGAAAATGAAAGTATTAGAGAATATCACTTGGACAACTACATCCTGCTAAATTAATGAAAGTGTCTTGCGGTAGGTAATGTTGGAAATAGAAAACAAATAATAACAATAATTAGAGGAAAATAAACTTTTTTTTCATAAAAATTTACAAAATTAAATGAGGCAATTTTAGTAAAACAAAAAAATAAATAAATCAAAGGTTGGGATTTAGTTATATTTTTATATAAAATATTACAAACTAATTTTATTTAAAAAATAGCTTCAAATTAAACTTACAATTTAAATGTGAATAAATTAGAATTATTAATTAATTACTCCATCTATTATGATGAATGATTAGTTTTTAAAGAAATAAACATAAGATATGTATATTTTATTACAATAAATATGCTTATGTTATTTCATATAATAAGTATTCAATTTAATTATATGTTTTTTATACAACTCTATATTTTTTTCCTTTCAATTTTCTCTTCATATATATTCTTATTTGCACCCAAATAATGAATAAAAAAAATGAAGTAATTTTTATCATCATTTTTTCTCATTACTTATGTCAATAAATATTTCATATGCCATCAAATAAAATATACATCAATATATTTAAATAAGATACACACTTCATTCAACAATAAAAATTATTCATCTACATACATAAAAGTTATAAAAAATATATACAAACAATACCAATAAAATGCACTAAAACTGGTCCAAAAATAATTGTTAAGATTCAAATCAACTCTAATTTGTTTGACCCAACTAAAAGTTTGATTGATGCTGACATGCAATAATCCTTTCCTAGTACTTACCTCTACATGTTTGCATCATTTTTACGGATTGAATATACATGCAATTTGATCCAAAAATTAATTATTCTCACCATCTGCCAGATTGTGTCTTTTCATTAATTAAATTCATAAGTTTTAATATTAATTAGTTGTTGGATGGAGAACATGAGACATTAGTTATGAATCTTTACTAATTGATGAGTAATTTGATATTTTTCTTTTCCTCTTCAAAATATGGATTATCTTTTTAAGTCAGAACTCTATGGTCCTGATAAATCATTGGCTATGAGATTCTCTTCATATATACACACAATCAAACATTGAACCTCTAATTAAATATTTAAGGAGTCCATCTGACCATCAATTATGCTAGTCTCGTCGTTATAGTTTGGTATCTTATTTCTCCTTATAGCTTTTAATCTTGACTAGTTAATTTATTATTTTTGGGTGTTGCTATTTTCACAATAAAAAATCAGTCAAAATTAATCATTATAAAGATTTTGGGTCACAATTACTCAGTTCACCACTAAGTTTTTAAATTGAGTTTTTTTACAATAAAATATTATCAAATAAATTCATTGACTAATTTAATTATTTTTCTATTATTTATCAAGTATTATTATTTATTTTAAATCTTAATGGAAGTGTGAGAAATATCACATCATTGCTGAGGTATAGTATTAGTTCTCTCAATAGATGTGATAGAGAACAAAATCGATAAACAATTTCAAATTTAAGAAACTACACTTTTAAAAATAAATTTTTTAAGAGACTGAAATCAGAAAAATAAATAAATGGTTCCCCATTTTGCATTGTTAATTCGCAAATGTTTGAAGAAAAAAAAATTGCCTCTAAAAAAAAAGTCTCAATTTTTATTTAAATTTAAAATAAATTTAACTTCAAATTTGTTAGCCGTCATCAAACTTCTATCCGACGCTAGCATAGCTAAACCTTTTCAAAGTAAGACATTTTCTTGGAATTAAAATATCATAATTAATTTTTTACATACATGTTTATTTTATTTCTTCCAATTGTAATAAGAATCATTCACTTTGTTTTTTTTTTAAATTTTAAAATTAATTATTTGATCTCTTAAATTATAAAAAGTAGATCACATAAGTCTCTTCGCCTCTCTTTTATTATCAAATATCTCTTGTATGTGACATTTAACTTATTTTTTTATTATTAAATAAGATTTCCTAAAATTTAAGTTCAAGTCACGCCTAGCGTGGACAGAACATAGACATTATGTAATATTTATTCAATTTTATCTCCCAAATTATAAATATGTTAAATTGGACCTCCTCTCCTAACCCTCTCAACCTCCATTACCATGTCTTATATATCATGTGAACATAATTTTTAAAAAATATTATCCCAATTCCTACTTCATTTACTATTAACTAGAATTGTAAACTCTACCTAAACTGAATATGAACCCTATCTAGCTAATAACAAATGAGATAAAATATGGGTCTATACGGTGATAAAAATATTATGCAAACATAATATTTATTGGATAAATGTGTAAAAAATTTATGCTTTATACGTGATTGGATGAATGTATAAAAAATTTGTACTTTGTACATTGTCAACATATGAAAAATTTAATCCTAATATATAACTAGAGTTTAATTTTGATGCACTGATAGTGTAAAAGTATTTTACATTGTCATCCACCAATCAAAACATTTTGTTTGTATAACTTTTCAGGTAGCTAGTGAGAGAGAAAAAACACAATTATTATAGTTGATGTGGCAGCACATAATTGAATTATCTGTAAAATAATTGTCTGAAATTCTTTTTCATAATATATAAGATTTATTTTTAAACTTTTTATTTTCTAAATTAGAAAGAAAATATATATTGTAACCATAATGATTGAAATTCAAAGATGGCGCAGCCAGTAGCCACTTGTCAAATTGTGAAATACACGGCAACTTCCAACTAAGTCAAAATAATTCATTCATGGACAAAGAATCTCAGTGTATTAGGTAAAAGCAGGCTAGGCTGTTATATGTATAATAACAAAAATTAAAGAAGAAGAAGAATATGTCAAATTGTCAATAACAACTCATCACTATTTTATCCATATGGAGAGAAAGTTGGTAACATGATAGCACTAATAATATATAAAAATATTTAACATTTAAATAATAATTAATAATAATACATGATAAAGTCATAAAGTTGTAGGTATCATCTATCTTATTCTTATTCCTATCCTTATATATAATGCTCCTTTCATCATCTTTTATTGTCAAATTGGAACAAGCTCTTCTTCTATAGCTCTTTCTTTTTATTGCATAGCATTTCATTATTTCTTTTGTGATTTTGAGAAGAAAAGAGAAGAGGGAATTGAAATATTAGACATGGCTATGAAAATTGTTGCTCCTTTGTTGATTCTTCTTTTGGCTTCTCCAACTGTGTTTGGAACTGATTACACTGTTGGTGATACTAATGGATGGGCTCTTGGGAATGATTACACTACTTGGGCAAAAGGAAAAACCTTCAAAGTTGGTGATACTTTATGTAAGTCTTCAATCCTTATACTCCCCCAACCCTAGAATTAGGACATTATATGGTTATGGTTGCGTTTGTTTTTTCTGACTCTGGGTCAGAGTCAGGGAATCAGTGTAAAATTGACTCTGTCAAATGTTTGGTGTGAGGGTCACAGTAATTCAGTGAACAGAGTCACAGTGACTCCTACTCCTGTGACATAGTGAACTGAGTCACTGTGACTTCTGTGACACTGACTTCATGATTCTCTTGATTCTGACTCTAGAGTTACTGAAAACAAATACTACCTATATGTTTTCAAGCTACATTTAATACGTGTTTCATGAACAAATGCGAGATTGGTATCTTATCAAAAATACTTATCGTACAACAGAAATATGTCCAATCTGTGTGCTATACATACTACATAATGTATGCTATATGTACTTATGTTATACATAAAACACACATTTCATAGTATGTATAACACACGGTATATACTAATTGGACGTATTTCTATTGTACAACAAACATTATCGGTATCTTATCCAATAATGTTTATCAAATGTTTTTTCTTGTTCTAAATGAATTCTAGTCACACATATAAAAAAATAAGAGAGAAAAACTAATTTTATAGTATAAATGAGTGGTTAAAAAATGATAAAGAACAAAAATTAATTTGCTCTCATAGCACCTAAAAATTTATAGTAAAAAAAACAGTTTTAGTCTTAAAATTGGAACTAAACTTCAAATTGAAATGCCTTTAATTTGTGATTCATCTAAGTGTTTCACATGCTTTGTATTTTTATACTCTGTTTCTTGGTACAATTCTAATGTACCCTGTTTTATGAAGCCCAAGAAAAATAATTGAGTTCATATAATATTCTGTCACACTCTTCTTTGATCGGTTGAAATATCACATCACAAAGTTGTCAATGATCTCATCACTGTTTCATTTTCTTTTTGTTTTTCTAATTAAGTTGACTCACTTGTCTACTTTATGTATTTTGTTTTGGAAAATTCTTGTGTTCTTCCTAAAAGATTTTTTAAAAATTAATACATAATTAATTTTGAATATAGCAAAATATTTAATTGAAGGGATATGGAAATCAAGATGTAACTATTTGAATCCTATCTATCTAGATCGAAATCTTCTCAATTATTCTTTCAAAGCTCTTGCTCTATTATCAATATCATAGCTTCTATTATCAATATATCAATATCATAGCTTCTATTATCAACTATCAATTGTCGCCAATGAGGATTGACACATCTGATTCAGTCTTCGGCCATGTTAGATTTGGTTTGGATTTAAATCACGAGCGAAACTTTTTGTGAGTGATTTGTAAATTTTACAATAAATTATTGTTGTGGTTGGTAATTTATCCTGATCCTGTATAGGAACGTGCATCCCCCAATCTAAATTTTTAACAATAATGTTTGATGTACAATAACAAACTGGTCAATACAGTCAATGATCCATTTGACTTTGTTTTTTTCAGTCAAATAACCATTGTGATTATAATAAACTGAATAATTGTGGCTCAAAATTACATTTATTAGCTAATTTAAGTGATTTTCATATATTTCTAAATATCAAAACTTTCAAATCATCCAAATTTCAATTCTTTGTTCATATTCCCACGATCGATTGTTCACAATTTATGATATTGTATCAATATATTTTCATCTATTACTAAATTGAGTTATTCCAAATTCACAATTGACCAATTTTTTTGTTTTTGTGGTTTGACAAAACCAGTGTTCAACTATGACGGAACCCACCAAGTTGATGAAGTGGACAAAGCTGGCTACGATGGATGCAGCTCAAGCAACACAATCAAGAACTACAATGATGGAAAAACCAAAATCACTCTGTCCAAGGCTGGTAACATGTACTTCATTTGCCCCACAGCAGGTCACTGTGCCGGGGGCATGAAGCTTTCGATTAATGTTGTCGCTGCTAGCGGTGGGTCCCCACCAACAACCCCCAGTGGGAGCCCACCAACAGCACCGACAACACCAGAAACACCGGCAACACCGTCAACACCTGAAACACCGGCAACACCATCGACACCGACAACATCGGCACCGGCACCAAAGAACAGTGGATTCAGTGTTACCATTGGTATCACACAACTTTTGGGATCTTTGGTTGTGTCTGGAATCTTTTTGGGTTTCATGATCTAGGGAAGAGGCAGTGCTGGTTAATTTTATTTTACCCTTTTTAATTATTTGAGATTATTATGGTTTGTTTGGATTTAATTTGTGTGGATTTTTATTTAATCTGAGATGTATATTTTGATCTATCATGTATGTCTCTCTTTATCAATAAATGACAGAGTTTAATTTTATTTTTGTGTAGTCATTAGTAAGATTATTGTTAGTAAACAATCAATTTAGTCTTATATAAAAAAAAATTGATCAAATTAATTCCTAAAAAGAATACACTCCCTTTATAATTAAAAGAAAACAATTTTATCCCTAATAATTTATAGGTCATATTGATCATTTTTAACACAAAAAATTTATCCACAGTAAATAAGCATCATTAAAATTTTATTTTACAATACTTTTTTATCAACATTTTTTTTATAATTAAGTGTAGTTTTTGTAGTGACTTCCACTAAATGTATTATTTATTGGAAATCATTATAATTATTAGGGAAAGTTTTCCAAAAAGTTAGCATAATAATTTTAAACATTTAGAAATCTTTTTAATAAAATTTATGAATAGACAAAAATAAAGTAAATTTCACCAAACCTCAGCAACACACAAGTGTAATTTACAATTATTTTATAGATTATCTTTTCATTACGGTTCATTAAATAGATTAAATAAAATATAAGTTCTTAGTTTCTTTAGTGGGTCTCGTGACTCCTGTAGATAAACATACATAAAAATTGCATCTCTTCAATGTAAAAGTTTACTATATAATTTTTATATAGTTTAATTTTGATGCAATGACAATATATAAGTATTTTATATTGTCATCCAATTAAAATGCTCTATTTGTATGATTTTTAAATAATAAAAAAAAAAAAATATTATCATAACTGGCATATCAGCATATGATTGGATAACTGTGTAAAAAAGTTTTACATTATAAATAAATCAAAATTAAATCCTTCTTTATATTCCCAAGAATAATATTTATTACATACATATTTGTTTAATTGATCACCTAACCTAATGCATTATTGTGTTATTGGCTTAGTTAATTAAGTACAAGTACATACAACTTAGCATGAAATTATTGAATAATCAATTAAAAATCATCTTTTAATTGCTGTATATCTGACCAATAACCACTACCCCCATGTGCTTCTTCTCGCTTAAATAATTTAACTTAACTACTCTGACTTCGTATTGGAAGCTAAGTATGAGGACCAATTTATTTAAAATATATATACGAACCAAATTAAAAATAATGAAGCAGTGAATTATAAGGATCTAAGTATTAATTTAAGCTAGTAATTTGACAATAGTTCAATTGTAATTGTATAACTATTAGCACAAGTAATAGATGCTTGGGCAAACAGCTATATATATATATTATTATACTTAATATACTTATATATATTTATTTAATTAAATATGATTTCACTAGTTCGATCACTAATTTTTCGACTGAACCATTAACCCAGTAATCCAGTGATGTGACCGAGTCAATTACCCGACTCGAGTTTTATAACTAGGCTTTGTGGTAAGCTCCATACATATCAAAAGATGATCTTTGTCGGAGATAGAGTTTAATCGTCATATGGATATCCGAAGAGAAACCAAAAGAAAAAAAAATACAACAATTTTATTACTATAAAGAATGAAATGGAAAATTAAATATTAGTACCTAAAGAAAATATGTTTTTTAATCACACTTTTCTTGATAATGCTTAACAAGTAGAGTAATGCTACCGTAAACCATAAAATCAATCATCATATACAATAATTTAACTATTTAAAACTATTAATTCAATTTTTAAAATGTTTTATTAATATATAATATTAAAAGTTGAATTATTACATATGCATAATGACTAATTGTGACTGATTTTGTGGTGTATAAAAAATATTTCTCTAAAAAAAGTATAACCTATAATAATTAAATATCATATTTTTCATAAAATAATATTTCTCAAATTGACCCCAAAATGTGTGGGCTAGCCCCTAAGCCCCAAATTGGCCCCAAATTGTGTGGGCTAGGGCTCATAGCCCATTGATCTTCACATTGAGCTAGAAAGGGTTTCATTCTTCACTGAGCTTTGTTTGTTCTTTCTCTCTGCTTCTTCTGGTAATCTTCTAGGGTTCCTCATCTCTCCATTCTTTTGGTTCCTCATCTGAGCTTTGTCGTCGTCTTCGGCTTCGTCGCTGCCGCAGCTCAGCCGCCCTCTCACGCCGCGGCAGCAGCTCTGCAACTGCGCCTGCAGATCTGACCCCAGCTCCACCTCGCGCCTACTTCCGTGAAGGTTGGTGACTTTGTGTAGTTTTGAATTTCTTTATTTTGTGTTCTTGTTGTAGTTTTTAGTTCATTTACTTAGGGTTTGTTTTTTTTTTCTGTATGTTCTTATTTTACCTTTTGTTCTTATTTTTATTGTGTTATTTTTGTTCTTATTCTTGCTCTGTGTGTTCTTGCCTTTTTGTTCTTTTTTTTTTATGTGTAGTTCATTGGTATTGTTGGTTATAATTTGATTATTTCTTAAGAAAATGACAAACTCTGATCTGAAGCAAGTAAAAGACAGTAGGTAGGTTAAAAATATTTGGCCTACAAATCTCTTTTAAGGTGGGAATTAGAATTTGGAGCCACTCATTAATCATGGTTCTCATTAGTTATCGATGCCCCTAACTTGGTGGAAATATATATATATATATATGGTTTTGAATTCTGAGCCTTAGTTATTTGATTTGTGATGATATATATATATTGTTTTGCTTAATGAGATCTACTAGTGGGATACCATCTTGTTTGTTAGTTAATTATCTACTTGTCTACTCTCTACAGAGTATGGTTAGGAATTAGGGTCATCACCCAATCAATTCAATTATTGCTTCCTCCTCATATTGTTAGGCACTTGCCCTGTATTCTATGAACTTACCTTGTATCAAGAAGATGAAGTGGACCATTGAAGTTAGAAAATTGTCCTAGTTGTTTAATTTTTAGGTTTTATGAACTTGGATTAAAATTTTGTCATAATTGTTTGCTTATGGTTTCTTTTGATTTTTCTAAACATTTGATATCATTTGATAATATCAAATTCTACTATTATGTATGTTCAATAGTTTAGATCAAACACATTAAAAACATGCAAAATTTAAATTTTCTATTGTGTGGGCCTATGTGGAGTTGGCTCATGTGAGCTCAAGCCTATTCATGTGGGCTAAAATCATGTACAATCCATTAAAAAAAATTTTATAAGTGAATAGGCACATGGGCTAGCCCAGGCCCATGTGGGCTTTTGGCCCTTACTCATGTGGGCTAGGGCCTATAATGGTGGGCCAGGGTTTTTTGACAGCTCACTTCACTCACTTTAAAGCACAAAATTTCAGAATTTAAGACAAGGTTGCTGTCTCGCTCTCCTCTCCTCTCTCTCTGCCTCGCTTGATTCGTTCATGGTTGGTGATGTTTTCAACATTCAATCCGTTGATTGTAAATTCAACATGTTATCCAGTGTTATTGTGTAAATCTGTTGATTATTGTAACCATCAATTTCCTTGACTATATCGAGTTTTATAACTATGGCCGCAACTATTTTCTCTGCCATTCACATCATTGATATTTGCAATTTGAATTTGAAACTCTTTCCTTTTATTTTGTAATCTGATAGATGGCTTTGAGAGGGGTTTGGCAACTTCAGAAGCTCATTGTCAGTTATTGCGACTGGGGCGGAAGTAGCAGAGGTATAAGGTACAGCCTTATCGTATCTTCAATTTACTTTATGTTTTGTCGAAGTTTATGTTCTTGGGATCTTTTATTTTCCTTCTTTTGGAAATTTGGGTTCACAGAATTTTCTGGTTAGTACAATTCTTATATAATGATGCAAAGCATAATGGGTAAATGCCTGATTTTCATTCCCACCAGGACTTGACACTTGATATTGTATCCAGTTTAACGTAGTTGCATATCTTATAACAAGAATGACTCTAAACAGAATAAACATTTGTGGCTTTGTGTAATTTATGCCACCATTTGGGGTATTTGGTTAGAGCCCAATGCTAGAATTCTTAATGATAGTTTTTCTGATAAGCTAATGTTATGGGATACGGTTAGATGTTTGACATCTATTTGGTGTAAAGCTCTTAGTCTTTTTAGAGGTCTTTCCATCTCAGACATGTTGACAGATTAGAAAGCCTTAGTTCTTTGATAGAGGACATCTTATCCTCTTCTCTTTGTAATATTTTTTTTTTCTCATCTTAATGAGCTTCTTCTTTTATAAAAAAAAGTGTTTCTAATCAGAGTTGTTTTTTATTATTGTTGTTGTTTAAGTTTTTTGTCTTTCGGTTCGTAGGAGCACCTAGTGGGGCTATTAAGTGATAGGGATGAAGGGAAGTGTCACTTGACCTATAGCTAATTTGCTTTATATTTTTTCGGGTTATACAGACATGTGTTGTTTGGAGTAGATGTATATTTTTTCTTTATAAGACCATGAGGTATTAAACAGTCCAGTCCATTTGAACGGTTAATGAGACGGATTTCGTTTTGTTTTATAGAGCATCAAGCATGAAATAGATGTGGTCGTCTCGCATAAATTGCTTTGGCTGAATAAATACCATTTTGCTGATGACTGAATTCTGATTTTGTTTCTCCTTCAGTTGTAGGCTTCTGCATCTTGATAACCATTTCTTATTGTTGTTTTTGTATTATGCCTAGTACTAAAGGGTTGGAACCAGAATGCTATAAATAAGCATCTTTTTTCATATATTATCCTGCCTTGAAAAGAGGGTTCTTACTTTTTTAAATAATAGGGCATTTATGGAGTCACAATTGCCAATGTTTAAGGAGAAGAATCCTCAATTAGAGGTGGTCACAGAACTCATTCGTGGTCAGCATCCACATTTGAAGGGATTTTACAGTAAGATTCTTGTGCTCATGTAACGTTATTACTAAAAAGTTTGCCATAGATGTAACTGATGGTTCTTCTCTGTGATGCAGAGAACAAAAACCAGAGAGTTATATGTGTGAAGAATATGGATCCAGAAGACATACATTTGCATGCAACTAGGCTAAGGAATGCATTGGGAAGAAAGGTCATAAAATTGAAGACAAGACATGTAACCAAGCACCCAAGTGTGCAAGGTACATGGACAACTGCAGTGAAATTTTAAGATGCCAAATCCAGATTTATGAGTAAGCTCCTCTTGGTGTAGTTCCAAAGTTATTTCATTTAGTGAATTAACCAATCTTTGTAAACCAGCAACTTTTGTCATGCTGCCTGGTGAACAAATTTTCAGTATTCAATAATTCAGATTTTCTTTTCATTGTTTGTTACCCCATATGATAAAGTCTTTGGTGGTTCTGGATCACATTTAATGCATGGTCCAGGAATATTTACAATCACATGACTTTGTTTTCTATATAAGTTTTGAATGTTGTAAATCAAAATGTGGTTGTGAATGTTTCTGGATCATGCATTAAATGTGGTCAATGATCATCTAAGAATTTCTCGGTAAGCAAAACCATGTTCATAGATATTAGTGGTGAATAATTGTGCTATTGCAACATCATGTTGCAATGGGGCTGTTTGAATGCTATGCTTCAGCAATCAGAAATGTTCTCATTGCAACCACAAGTCGTGGGGTGGGAATTATTACAAAATGCTGAAGTTTCTTCTCCCTTATGGTGTAGAGAAATTTTTGTGTGATACTGAAGTACATTTAATGTGTAATTTAGAAAACATTTATCACTATATATTTTTATTCTTTTTATAGGAGCTTTGAATATTATAAATCAAAATTAGTGATTGTGGATATTCTTGAAGTACATATTAAATGTGTTTGAGGACCACGCAAGAATTTTTCTCCATTCCATAATGATCTCACCAAATCTTCCATCCCACTTGTTTTTTGGGTTTCCACTTATTAACAACCCATCATTCTTTTTCATCTAAAATTTGGTTACTTTCTTTCCAAATAAAGTTATGCATTTCTTCTTGAGTAGAATGTAAATTCCACCCGAACCAACAAGTATTATGAACCCTATCTAGCTAATAACCAATGAGTCTATAAGATGATAAAAATTTTATACATACATATATAATATATCTCTGTCTGAAATTAATTTTCATATTATATATAATATTTATTTTTCTAAATTAGAAATAAAATATATATTGTAACTATATAATGAGTGTAATTCAAAGAAATAAAGAGTAGCCAGTGGCCACTTGTCAAATTGTAAAATACAGGGCAACAGCTTTCAGCATTCAAGACATAATTCATTCATGGAGAAATGAATGAATCTGAGTGCATTAATTAAGTAAAAGCAGGTTGTATTTATAACAAAGAAGAAGAAGAAGAATAGGTCAAATTTTCAATAACAAACTTATCGCTATTTTATCCATATGGGGAGCAATTGGTAACATGATGCATTAATAACATGTAGGTAGGTATATATCATAAAGTGGTAGGAAGAGTCGATCCAAAGATGGATATAGGCAATATAGGGTTTTAGGCTTCAAAGTCATTTTATATATTTTGATAAAAAAAGTACTTAAAGGTCGTAAGAAAATATTCATGATCATAATTCTAGAGTTTGTCAATATTTATGTCCAATGTGTTGCGCACTAATCTCTTTATATGATTTTTTTTTCACTTTAGTTAATTATTTATTTATTTCTCTTTTCTTTCACACAAATCATAAAATACTATATTAATTGTACGGCGGTGGTCCGGCAGCCGGCGGTGGTCTGGTGGTGGTCGGCAATGGTCAGTGGTGGTTTGGTGAGGGTCAATAATGTCATTTTATTTTTATGTCCATTGTCTCCATCCATACAAACAAACACGATACTAAAATGGTTATTTTTTCTGTATTGTCTCTGTCTCTATATCTCTGTTTTTCCGTCTCCGTCCACTCTTGAATCCAAACGCAACTTAAAAGTGTTGGACCGATATTAATTGTACGTACGTATCATCCATCTTATTCCTATCCTTATATATAATGCTCCTTTCATCATCTTTTATTGTCAAATTGGAACAAGCTCTTCTTCTATAGCTCTCTCTTTTTATTGCATATAGCATTTCATTTCTTTTGTGATTTTGAGAAGAAAAGATAAGAGGGAATTGAAATATTAAGCTTAAAGAGAAAGATATGGCTATGAAAATTGTAGCTCCTTTGTTGATTCTGCTTTTGGCTTCTCCAACTGTGTTTGGAACTGATTACACTGTTGGTGATACTAATGGATGGGCTCTTGGGAATGATTACACTACTTGGGCAAAAGGAAAAACCTTCAAAGTTGGTGATACTTTGTGTAAGTCTCCTATGTCAAGATCTTGTGCATAAATTTTTAATAGCTTATTGTATGGACTTAATTATTTAGCTAAACCAAAATCATTTTAAATAAAAAATTCTGAGAAATAATAATTTAAAATTCAAAACAGTTAAAAAAAATTCCATTTAACACTTAATGTATATTTAATGTGCATTAGTGTCTATTGTACAACAGAAATACGTTAAACTAGTATTCAACATGTTCTATACATAATACGTAATGTCTGTTGTACAACAAAAATACGTCCAACTAGTATCCAACAAACATTACTGATTTAATGTATGTTTCTTATCATTTGTATAGCTCGTTTGTTTAAGTTCCAGAATTGATTTTGCCCAAAGTAAGTTTTTCTTTCTTCTCACAAAAGTGGCATTGGAATGCCACAATATTGCCTTAGAAAGTCAAATCAAGTGTAAACCAAACAGTAATCACTAGTTTTAGAATCTTTTACACATTATGGAATAAAAGTCACTTTAAGTAAACAACTTATTTAAATTCTTATATAATATAAAATTATTTTTTGAATGTGGATATAAAAATTATTTCAAGTATTTTAAAAAGCACAAATGCTTGGGACACAACAAAAAAATTAGCCAAAACAGTCAACAAAACTCATTTAACACTTTATGGCCAAAATAGCACTTTTAATTATCCTCTAATAAGTCACGACCACTTTCATTTAAATAAGCCGAACGTTAACTACTATCCCACAAATGCTTGGGGCACAACAAAAACCAGCAAAAACAGCGAATAAAGCTCATTTAACACTTTATGACCCAAATAGCACTTTCAATCATGAGTATATTTTGATAAAACAACCATACCATATCAGTGTTCAACTACGACGAAACCCACCAAGTTTATGAAGTGGACAAAGCTGGGTACGATGGATGCAGCACAAGCAACGCAATCAATAGCTACAATGATGGAAACACCAGAATCACACTCGCCCCACACTAGATCACTGTGCAAATGGCATGAAGCTTTCAATTTTTCTTTCCATTGATATTTCCGCTCTCACCGCCCCGCCTCCTGCTTGGAACGTTCCATCATCTACACCAACAATAATAGTAACAGAAACACCACCGCCGTCGACACCCTCGACACCACCGCCGTCGACACCAAAGAATAGTGGATTATTTAGTGTTACTATTGGTGTCACGCAGCTTTTGGGATCTTTTCTTGTGTCTGGAATCTTTTTAGGTTTTATGATCTAGCCCTAGAGGCAGTGCTGTTTAATTTCTCATAAATTGATTGTAGATGTAGGATAAAAAATTAGTAAAAATTGCACATTCTAGTCATCTATTATCATTATATTCCTATAATTTTGGGCCTTTTGTTTTTTTAGGTACACTATGGAATCATTAATAAAAGAAAAAAGTATTTTCCTTCACTGTTGAAAAATCTTAACGAGTTTTAATGAACAAAAGTCGGATATTATAAGGTTTGAACTAAAAAATTAAAAGTGTTAATAATAATTTTTTTTAGACAAATTGGTCTTTAAAAATTTTATTATTAAAAAAATTAGTTTTTATTTATTTTTTAAATTTTTTTATTTTTTATCACTTTTATTAACATATTCAACTCTAAACATTCTTAAATCATATCTATATATTTTTTATTTAAAAATTGTCACTCATTCTTTAATACAATTATTTTGATATAAAGTATTAATTTTTTATTAATAATTTTAGGTGTCACACCTCTTAATTTACTTGTTTCAAAAAATAAAATAGTTTTTCATTCTTTTCATTGAAAATATTAAAACAAGTAAGATTTATTTTATTCTAAATTTTATATAACCTAAAATAATTCATTTTTATATTTAATATCAATTATTAAATGGAGTTTAATTGTGATCCAACATCAATCTAAAATAATTTTACACCGACATCCAATCAAATATTAGCACGTAAGTAAATAAATTTGACATATAATTAGATGTGAGCATAGAACTGTTATACACTAACAATGAAATGAATGAGAATTAAACTCTACTAAATATTCACACACTTGAGTTTGTATAAATTTCCCATCAATCCAAACATAACTCACAAATAGTTACAAGTTATTTAAAAATTTTATTTATTACTAACTTAAAATATCAATTCATAAATCAAACCAATTCTTGAGTTAGTTCGAGTGTAATAAACTATGCCAAAGTCACCTTCCTAATTCCTCCTCTTCGACACACTCAACATGTAACAACTTCTCAATTCACAACAATGTCCATAACCAAAATAGTTACTATCAAATCACAATTTACAAATCTCTGAGATTCAACCAACCACCATGTCCACAACCCCCAACCTTGTTGTTCTCGACAACGGCGGCGGCCTCATCAAAGCTGGTTTCGGCGGCGAACGCGACCCCGCCGTCATCCTCCCTAACTGCCTCTACCGTCCCTCCGCCTCCAAAAAATGGCTCCACCCAAACCCTCTAACCCCCACCACCACCACCGCCTCCGCTGTCGACGAGCCGGACCTCACCTCCGCCGCCGTGCGCCGCCCTATGGACCGCGGCTACCTAATCAACGCAGATCTCCAGCGCGAAATCTGGTCCCACCTTTTCTCCTCCATTCTTCGCATAAACCCATCGCAATCGTCGTTACTCCTCACCGAACCCTTGTTCAGCTTGCCCTCGATTCAGCGTTCCATCGACGAAATTGTCTTCGAAGACTTCAATTTCAGGTCCCTCTATGTTGCTGATTCGCCTTCCCTTGTTCATCTCTACGAGGCAAGTCGCAGGCCCGATGGGCTTGTGTCTCGGGCCCAGTGTAGCCTGGTTGTTGATTGCGGGTTCTCCTTCACACATGCTTCCCCTGTTTTTCAGAACTTCACTCTCAATTACGCTGTCAAGAGGATCGATTTGGGTGGGAAGGCTCTCACCAATTACCTCAAGGAGCTCGTCTCGTTTCGCTCTGTAAATGTCATGGAGGAGACTTTCATCATGGATGATGTCAAGGAGAAGCTCTGCTTCGTCTCCCTCGATGTGCCCCGCGATCTCCAGATCGCCAGGTAGCTATTAGGGTTTAGACCGTATTAGGGTTTAGGTTTAGATCGAAGGATTTTTCCTAGCCTCATTGTTGACGAACACTCCATCCTTTAGGGTTTAGGGTTTAGGAGGATTTTTTCTAGCCTCATTGTTGATGAACACTCTATCTAGGGTTTAGGTTTAGATCGAAGGATTTTTCCTAGCCTCATTGTTGACGAACACTCCATCCTTTAGGGTTTAGGGTTTAGGAGGATTTTTCCTAGCCTCATTGTTGACGAACACTCCATCCTTTAGGGTTTAGGGTTTAGGAGGATTTTTTCTAGTCTCATTGTTGATGAACACTCTATCTAGGGTTTAGGTTTAGATCGAAGGATTTTTCCTAGCCTCATTGTTGACGAACACTCCATCCTTTAGGGTTTAGGAGGATTTTTTCTAGCCTCATTGTTGATGAACACTCTATCCAGGATTTAGGGTTTAGACCGAAGGATTTTTCCTAGCCTCATTGTTGCTGAACACTCTATCCAACCACCATTGGATGAGGTGTGTATGTGGATGGAGTATTCGTTGACATGAAGGTCTGGGTGGACCGGTGGAGTATTGTTCATTGACATGAAGGTCGAGGAAATAATAGTTCAATCAATGGTTCTCTTACTAATATCTGATCTTGAATAATTTTTGTGTTTTTGTTTGTTTGTTTGCTTGTTTTGGTTTTACGTTTTAGGTTTTAGGTTTAGGATTTTCGTTGTCTATGTGTATGAACACTCTATCCAACCACCATTGGATGAGGTGGGTATGTGGATGGAGTATTCATTGACATGAAGGTCGAGGAAATAATAGTTCAATCAACGGTTCTCTTAATAATATCTGATCTTGAATAATTTTTGTGTTTTTTGTTCGTTTGTTTTGGTTTTATCTGTGCCTCAATGTGATGTGCTATTAACTTCATCTTTGACAGGGAAAGTGGAAAAGAGAATCTCTTTAGGTGCACATATGTGCTTCCGGATGGTATCACATACACAAAGGGTTTTGTTAAATATCCAGATCAAGCAAACAGATATCTTGCTTTGACAGATGGTGATGGCCGTCCCCCTCCGGTTGACGCGAATCGCCAAGAAATTGCTGAGTTGCCTGAAGACAGAAAGAGAATTGATCTGTCAAAAAATGTGATTTCCGGGCATTGTTTTAGTGTTGTTACATTTAATTATGGAATTGAGTTGAATTTTTTAATTTCATTGTGTTTTCTGTAGGAATTCGATTTGACAAACGAACGATTTCTTGTCCCGGAGATGATCTTCCGTCCTGCGGATTTGGGTTTGTATACAACATTATTCTTTTCATTAATCACTTTATTTATGAGAATGTTAGCCTATTTGATACTACTGTTATTGCTGTATGGTCTGCAAAATGCTGAAGAAAAAAACAATGCTTGCAGGAATGAATCAGGCTGGGCTAGCAGAATGTATTGTTAGAGCTGTTAATTCCTGCCATCCACATCTTCACCCTATACTCTATGAAAGGTTACTCATTCAAAGAATTAGATTTTGATCTTATTGAGCATTTTCCTGATTCTCATTTTGCAATGCTATTTGTGCATTTTTTTAATTTGCAGCATCATTTTAACCGGTGGAAGCAGTTTATTTCCTCAGTTTGCTGAGAGATTGTAAGTTCTTTGTTCTTCTCAGCTGCACTTTTACAACCATGTTAGCATAAGATTTTTCCCACTTTTTGCTGTCCCCATGAGTTTTTGTGCTTGCTTTCAATGCTGCTGTATGAATTCAAAATACTGATTTTCTCAATGTTGTAGAGAGAAGGAGCTTCGGCCTCTAGTTCCTGATGACTATCATGTGAAGATAACTACTCAAGAAGAGTAAACATCTTTCCTAAATAGTGTGTTTTTCTTTTTCGCCATTTATGTTGAGAAGTTACCTAATAGAACATTTGTTTCTTCTTCAGTCCAATACTAGGTGTTTGGCGTGGAGGATCGCTATTGGCGTCGAGTCCAGATTTTGAAGCAATGTGTGTGACCAAATCTGATTATGAGGAGCTCGGTTCTGCTAGATGTCGAAAGCGATTCTTTCATTGAGCTACTCATATCTTGTATTGAGCTTGAGCCAGATTCATACTATTTGGTTAGTTAGTGAGATTCTTAACATTTCATTTAGTATTCCTTATTTCTTTATTACTTTCTAATTGCTACATGTTCTTCAGAAGCAAATGGCACATGGGAAAGGGCACTGTGAGTTGTTGCACGATTCAGCAAATTTTTTGTCCTGAAACTTTCCAATGGGGTCAAGGTATTCTGGAAGTCTATCTTGTGTTGAAAGTGTGGTGACCCATTTTTGGATCAGAATTCATAGGATGGTGACTTCCCTTCCCTTATGTTTGAAACAAGTTCAGGGTGATTATGGGGTACCCTCTGATGTGGTGTCTCAGCAAATTGTAGGAGAATTCTAAGAAGCACGGACACATCTATACTTGTGGTGTTCGACATGCAGGCTACACAAATGTGCGAGGTACTCTAGGATGACATGTGTCCAACACGCATCAGTTTGTCCAAAATATAGTACTCGATAATCTTAGACACATGCCGGACACAGAGCAACACTGCAGCAACTACCCTGGACACGGTAGGACACACCATGGATGCTTTCTTAATTTTTATAAAGAAATTTAAACTCAAACTCAACTCATATTCATCGGAAAATATAACCGTAATTAAATATGCATTCTTGGCCTAAATATATTATTATATCATTTTGTTCGTATTTACCTGCTTATGAAGTTCTACATTTATATTAAAATGATACTTTGAACAGGAAATGTGAATAAATAGTAATAATGCACATACACTTTCTTTGTCCACTATAATATTATATCTTCTCTGATATCTCTAATCATACAAATCAGTGTTCCTTTGGTGAAAAAACATTTAATAAGATACTTAGAAAAAGCATTTTAGCTACACTTGTTAGGAAGCCCAATTTAGAGTATATATGGATTACATTTGATTTGACCAATCAGCCTTGATCTTGATTAAGATTTTCTTATTACTTTTTCTTTTATGTTTGGTTTCTCTTTCATAAATATGAGTTCATGCATGAATGATAAAATGATACATGTTTTGTTTTCAAAGTGTAACAAAAGGTTACTTGATTTTGATTTGATTGCTTGGTTCTTTTCATATAGCTCAAATTATTTCTAGGAATAAAAGAGTGTGATGAATTTGAATTGTTCCTAATTAGTGGAATTCATGAATTACAATTAGAAATTAGAATTGGCATTTTTTCTTATGATATTGGTTTATGATTTAGAAGCATCTCTGATTCTGATTCTGCAAATATGAGCAACTCTTCAACCCAAAAAACTCAATTCACCTGAAAAAAGAAGAAAAAAGAAATGTTGTAAAACCCGGTTCGGACCGGCCGGTTCGACCGCGAACCGGGTACCAAACTGGGCCGAGTCTGCATTCGGTTACGCATCAGAACCGGTGAAAACCAGTTCGACTCGGCCGGATCCAATCAAAACCGGCGACCCGACCGGGTTTGATAACCCGGACCGGGTCATGCATCTTTTCGGACCCAACTCACTTACCCGACCCGACCCGGCAGAACTCGACCCACCAACCTAGGAAATTTGGAAAATACTTAAAAACTTCAAAAGGTGGGAGTCAAAGCTGGGACCTTAAGGAAAGGTGCATTGAGCCAAACCACTGAGCCAATGAAGCTCTTTAATTCTATAGTGCCAATTAATATATTTATACATTCTTAGTTGGATTAAATTTAAATTAACAATACATAAAAGTCGGCTAAGAGATTCGAACTCTGGTGTTGTTAGATAACAATATACATATAAACCACTAAGCTATGATTTTGGATGCTGTTTGATTATCTATTAAATTTATTTATTAAAGACTATATTTTTTTGAAAATTTTATTTTATATATAAATTAAAATATATTTAATAGACCGGTTTAATTATCAACCGGTTGAACCATTGACCCACTGGTTGAACCACTAACCCGGTGACCCAGTGCCTCGACCGAGTCGAGTCCCGGGTCGAGTTTGATAACTATGCTCTTATGTTGATGATCTCATAAAAGGCTCTCTAAAGGGATTGTTTGTTTGTGAGACACAAATATTATGAACATGTTCACCTACACAATTCGATATAGACACTAGTATCTAAGTTTTTTGAATGGACACACAAGTTCCAAAAATATTAGATACAATTGGGTAAATGTGTCTCATTTTGTGTCAGAGACACTAACCAAACACTTGACATGAGTAAATGTGTCTAGTGTCTCAAACAGTCACACAAACGCATCCTGAGTTGGTGAACAATTTTAATTTGTTGCATAAAAATGTAAGAGACCAAGTCAAGGGATTCAGGACATAACAAGTTGCTTCAAGAAACTAACTATATGCTCAAAATGAATATCCGAAGATGTTTTACAAAGGGTTATTTGCCAATGTGTTGCTATTGTTGACTATAAAGTGTTATAATTGTCAATTGATATTGATTGTTGACTCTAACATCTAACTAGATATTTAAGAACTCTTTTCTTCTAAAGGATTATTTTTTTTATAGAAAAATTTAGATTAGGGGAGACACACCCACATACAGGATTAGGATATACTATCAATCTCAATGAGAATTTATGGTAAAATTTACATATCGTCCACCAAAGAGTTCCTTAAGATTTGAACTTAAGTTACACCTAGCGTGGGCACAAGGATGAATGCCAACCCTCATTGGTTCTAAAGGATTATTTAGGGCATTTTTCTTTTCTCTTTTTATGCATGTTCATTGAGAGTAAAAGAAGCATCAATGCAATGAGAATCAAATAAGAAAGGATCAATTTTGTAAAAATTACTTCCATAAATAGATATCCTCTATTTTTTTTATTTAATATGCTTATTATATTTTAATTACACATCACACATCAAGAACTCATAATATAAATAGTGCTAGTTCAAATGCACTTGGTCAAGTACATATTATATGTTATTCCTCATTATGTTATAATTAAGTACTTGTTTGGCTTTTGCCAAAAGAGATTATTATCAAAGATTCAGATTCAGTTCCTTTTTGTCCATCGATTTCTTTCTCAAACGCAATTGCTTCTCTTCATGTAGAATCTCAGCCAGCCTCCATACAACAAAAAGACAATACCAAAAAAAGTTATTAGTATACGATGACTGATTTTATGGTGTACATGAAATATTACTCATTCCAGTTCAACTTTATAAAATTTACTTATAATCTAAACTCATTTTAGTAAAATTAAATTTACTAAGCTTGGAAAATATAGAACCAAAAAACTCATACACTATATAACAATAGAAAGTTAATTAATTAGTGTATAAATTACCTGTCAAGAGCAAGAGCATTTGTACCCAAATTTGGTTTAATCTCTGGAACAAAAGTATCCACATTCATTTTCTTAACTTGTTCTTTCAAAAGCTTCTTTCCCACTTTTACAAGATTGTCCATGTTTGCTTTTGTTGCATTATCAAGGGAATTCATGGAAGTGTCCAAGTTATATTCCTGAACTCATCATTAAGATTCTTCAATTAGCACCTTCTCATTAAAATAATGTAATCAACCAAAAATATTAAAAAATATAATATTAATAATCAATATTTACATATTTTATTAGTTGAATATTTGGATATATGAAAATTTTAGGTGTACCCTGACAATAAGAGTGTTGCTATTTGCACAATGAAAAACCAACCAAAATCAACTAATATAGAGAGTTTTGGTTACAATCACCAAACACACTAAAAACAAACTTCTTGAAAAGAGTTCTGTTTTGCCAAAAAGTTGTCGAATGGTTCCATTGACTGGTTTGACTGTTTTGTTATTGTTTGCCAAGTATTATTGCTAACAATAAGGCAAATACTCAGGTTGCGTTTGTTTTATCTGACTCTGGATCAGAGTGACTCTGGGATCAGAGTCAGAGAGTCAATGAAAAAATTGAGTCTGTCAAGTGTTTGGTACTTTAATACGAGGGTCACATTGACTCAGTGAATAAAGTTACAGTGACTCAACAAACAAAATTATCAATTTTTTGTTCACTCCTATTTTGGAGTCACTGTATATTGGAAGAG
The DNA here is from genome assembly GCA_013621005.1 of Aeschynomene evenia. Classification (NCBI taxonomy): domain Eukaryota; kingdom Viridiplantae; phylum Streptophyta; class Magnoliopsida; order Fabales; family Fabaceae; genus Aeschynomene; species Aeschynomene evenia. The sequence goes on from CM024271.1 coordinate 3,956,431, forward strand.
AGTCATTGTATGCTGGAAGAGAGACACAAATATATGAGGATGTGTTCTGAGACAATTTTGGAGTCACTGCGACTTTAACTCCTATGGCACTGACTTCATGACTCTATTAACTCTAACTCCAGAGTCACTAAAAACAAACGTTACCTTAGTGAACAATGAAAAAATAGCCAAATCAATCAATGAGCCTATTTAACAACCTTTTGACCTAAAAAAAATGCTCTTTCTAAGAGTTAGTTTCTAGTGTGTTAAGTTATTTTGGCTCTAAATCTCTATATTAATTAATTTTGACTAATTTTTTATTGTGCAAATAATATTATTCATAGTTAGTAGATAATAACCTCCGCACTATACCTGAATTCGAAGGTAGTTATCAGAAGATTGCAAGCCTGGGAACACACTGGAAAGGTAATATTCAGTCATATCTTTAGAAGCAGAATCATAAGCATTCGCTAAAATGCCTGATCCTTCCCAAAAAGCCTCTGACCAATTATCTGCAACTTTAGCACTATACCCTTCACTTTTTGATGTTCCTGTTCCTATTGAAAGCACCATTATTTTTGGTATCCTCTTATTATTCACATTATTATTATTATTTTGCATTAATGGGATGAAGTTAGCATTTTTCTCCTTGTATTGCCGAATTACTTCATTAACAGCAATTAGTGCCTGTAAAAATGATTAATTAATTAATTAGTGATCATGTGAAAATTAAATATTTGATATACACTACAACAATAATGATTATTTTCAACATTTAATTGTCGAAAAATGTTAATAAAAGTATTAGTTTAATTAATTTACCGGATTAAATCACCATGTATTTTATTAATTACCGAATAAAATCACCATGTATGATTAGTTTAATTAATCGATAAAGCTTGTTGTACAACGAAAATACGTCAAACTAGTATCCAACGTGTGCTATTCATGATATAGAATGTGTGCTATACGTACGTGTGATATATATATATAGCACACATTTCATATCATGAATAACACACGTTGGATACTAATTAGACGTATTTCTGTTGTACGACCAGCGTTATTGTTTAATTAATTTACCGGATTATTTGCAGCGAGAGCACCATCAACCAAATTGAAATGGGTGCCATGATTCTCAAAGTAATAAGGAGGCAATAACGTTGGTGCAGCTGAAGTCCCTAATGCTATATCACACAATTTTGCATCTAGGCTTGGATTTTCCTTCACCTGCATTATCAAAGTTTAAAAGGTCTCATAATTTTATATTTAATATCAATAAGTATTTTTGTACAACAATAAATCAGCTAAAATAGGAGAAATGTTTAGTGTATATTAAAAGCGACACTAAATTAGTCATCGGTATAAAAAATTTGACTGAGTAAGTATGCATGTTAGATTATGTCAATATGAAGATTGTCATTTGTCTCGATATAAAAGTTTGAGTAATGTTGAATTGAGTTAGTATATAAGTTAGATTGAGCAGTTGTAAATGTTGTATTGTATCATAATTGAATTGATTGGTTGATTTAGTGTCAAATTTAGTATTTATGAAATATTTAACGCTAAAATAACCAATATATATTATGCATGCACAACATGTATTATATAATATGCATATTATATAATATATAATGTGTATAATAATATTTTAACTATTTTGACTGCAATTCTACTGTATGTCTAGCAATGTTGACAACTATATATATTTTTTAGAGTTTAATTTTGATGCACTATAACGATATTTTACACTGTTATCCAATTAAAATACTTGGTTTGTCTAACTTTTTAGATAGCGGAAGAGATAAAATAAAATTATAACTGACATAATAGCACATGATTAAATGAATGTGTAAAAAAGTTGTATCCGTAAGAAGATGAAAATCAATTTTTTTAAACTATTTGTATGCAAACCTTAAAGCTTGAGAATATAACTGGGTGGAGTGTCTTGATGTCAAATGTTGGGATAACTACATTGGTGAGTGTTTGGCTCAGTCGTGCATTTCCCAACACTTTACGTTCTATATTATGCAAGAACTTCCCGTCAAACTTGGGACCCGGGTATTTTGAACTCCAACCTCTGCATGCAATTATAGTTACGTATTTTTAATTTGGTCATAAATTAAGGGTAAAATACACTTTAGCCCTAACTTACAAAGTGCCTGTAATTTGGTCCTTGAAACTTTAAAATATGCAAAATAGATTCTGATGAGTTCTTTAAAATGTGTAAAATACCACATATGTTAACTTGTCATTAAAAAGTATATAATATATTAGTTGTTGGTAAGTCAATTGTAAAAAAGTACAAGGATTGTGTAAATAATTGTAAACATAGTTGGGATCGAGTTGCTCAAACTATAAAAGAGTAGAAGGTTTGTTACACGAGAAATGTGATCAACTAATGAAATTTTGGATGACAAGTTAACAGATGAAACATTTTGTACGTTTTTAAAAACTCAGGATTTATTTTATACGTTTTGAAAACTCAGAGACTAAATTGCACAAATCCTATAACTCAGAGTGATAATAAAGTGTCTTTCTCCTCAAAATTAATATATACTCATGTAAATAATTCTACCGATATTAGACGTGATTTCAGCTCGAATTTTAAAAAACTCTCTTAGATGAATGATATGTAAATTTTATAATAAATTCTCATTGAGACTGAAAATTTGTCTTTGATTCTGATATGACGTATGTCTCTCCTAATCTAAACTTTTTATAACAAAAATAATTAAATAGTATTTTATATATATATATATATATATATATATATATACCTAGTTTGGTTGAATATATGAGGACCGTATTGTGTAAAGAAGTGTAAGATTTGGTTAGGAGTGGCCACAGGACGATTGGTGTGGTTTGGGTGAGGAGTTGCTAGCATTGTTGTTATGAATCCACCTGTGCTAGTTCCTGCTATCACATCAAAATATTCTGCTATTGTTGCATTCTCGTCCCTTTCCTGAAATTCATCAAATTAAAAACATTAAAAAAAATTATGTAATATGTAAAATTTAAGGTGATTTATTCTTAATTTATCTAATAAAATTTAGAGTTATGTTATTCGTACATATATTTTAGGTCTACACTCATATTTGCCAACAAATTCATCAAATCTGTCAACATTTGAATGAGTAGAGAAATAAGTGTATGACTCAAAACATATATACGAATAGTATTTCCGTAAAATTTATGGTACCTATACTCATTGATTATCATGTAATTGTAAAATACTCACATATGTCCAATTTTAAGATTTATGGAGTTAATCATTAAATCACAATTCTTAATTTTACAATAATGCTAAGTGAATCATGAAAAATCAGCCCATACAACTAATAGACCTATTTTGGCTTTGGTTTTAGCCCAAATAATCATTGAGATTGTAATGAGCTGAGTAATTATGGCCCAAAATCTCATTTATTAGCTGGTTGGACTGGTTTTGTATTGTTCATTTAGCATCACCCTAATTTTATTATCCATACCCATTTTAGTATCAAAGACAAAATCAAATTTTAAGGATATTAGTAGTTTTTTAATCATTTATGATTATATATGAAAAAATATACGTGTTTTACTTACTTAAGTTTTTAAAGTTTATCAGATCAATTATTGAATTATAATTGTTGATTATATAGAAGTATTTGTACATATGAGGTATAGAAATAATAACCTAAAGAGAATGAAATAATCTCTCTTCGAGAGAAATAAAAAAATATATTTTTACTGTTTCTTAGTAATAAATTATAGACAAAAAATATTTTCACTGTTTCTTAGTAATATATAATTAATTAATTAATTAATTAATTAATATGGACCTTAAGAGCCTTTTCCAAGTGGTGAAGAACAATTGTTGGAATAATCCCTTTAATACCACCTCCATCGATGCTAAGTATGGTTACAATGTTTCCATATTCCGAAGGTGGTAGCTCCATCATGTTGAATCCACCAATCAATTGACCAGCCAAAACAAATATAAATAAAAGGAATATACCCATATTTGATTAATTAATATTGACTAATTAATTAATTATATATGGCTTCAAATTATAATTACAATAATATAATATAAGAGAGGAGTAGAAGTTTGAGGGGTGTAAGAAAAAAACAAGATAAATAATTTGTGTGGTGTTCCTAACAAATGTGAAGGGTATTTATAGAGATCAAGGGGACTATGAAAGTATACTAAGATTAAAAAGTGGCATTAACTTTTTATTATGACAATGTTGATTATTGTTGCTTGTAAAATATGTTTTACTCCTTGTTACTTTATGTTAAGAACAGTCATTAATGAAGAAGAAATGCATTATTTGAACCGACCCACAAAATTTGTAGACATACTATAGATAAAATATGAATAAATTAAAGTTAGTAAATTTAGGGGTATTTGGTTCATGAAACTTGTAAGTAATGTTTGTTTTCAGTGACTCTGTAGTTAGAGTCAATGGAGTCATGAAATCAGTGTCACAAGAGTCAGAGTCACAGTGACTCTAAAATTGGCTCCGAACACACACCCTCACATATTTGTGCCTTCCTTCCAGCACACAGTGATTCCAAAATTGGAATGAAAAAAAATTGATAATTTTATTCACTGTGTCACTGTAGCTCTACTCACTGAATTACCGTGACCCTCGTACCAAGCATTTGGAGAGTCAATTTTTCACTGACTTCCTCACTCTGATTCCAGAGTTAGAAAAAACCAACGCAATTAATGTAAGGGAATAAGAGGATGAGATATGAAAATTTAATGTTTAAATTCACATATCTAAAAAAATATAGTTAAAAAAATTACAGCCTGAATGGAAATACTCAGAATTTTCTCTATATTTTTAGTGAAATATTTGTTGTACACAAATAATATATCTAACTAGATCAATAATAAATACAAAGAGTTAAATAATTATCACGCACATGACATCAATATGAAATTTTAATCGTAAATGTGAATATACCGTGTAATCAAAGAAAGGAGGTCGTGCATACCAAATAATAATCTTCAACTAATCCTTAGTTAAGGGACATATAAGAATGTCTTTTAAAACATGTCTCAAAAAAGTGATACAAATTAATAATACTATTCAATAAATAAAGATATGCACACACACTTTTCGTGGCTTATTACTCTTTCCATCATACACTAATAGTTGCTTAAAGTTTTTTGGTGAGGGAAACTTGATAGTTGTATGAAGTAATAACACAATACCTCTCCATTATTATTTTTTCTTTTTTTTTTGTGATTAATACCCCTCCTTTCTTTTTACTTGCCACTTTGAAGGATAAAAAATGTTCTTATTAATAGCTACTCACTATCTTCTTTATAATAATTGTCATTTTAATTTATTTTATATATTATAATCAATATATCTATATACTCCACTACTTGTTTAGCCTTCTTGATAGCTTTAAATCAATAATTTTTTTAAAAAAGATTATATTTTAAAACCCAAATAACACAAGTTAAATTTTTTGGTTAGCCACACAAGTTAAATTTGAAACTACTTTTCAATTAAGGTAAAAAACAAATTGATTTTTACATAATTGATTATGTACATAAGTAATTATTGAAATAATATTTTTCAATTCACGACGGGATATCCATCATCCCTCACTGGCTTGAAGGTACGTAGTACGGGTGGACATATGAGTCGAGCTTGACAGAATCATTGGCCCCACTAGAACTCGACAGGTTAATAAACGAGCTAAAATTTGAGCTCGAGCTCGACTCGCCAGAAGTTTGCGAGCTGGTCGAGCTCGACGAGCCAACTCAATTAGGCACAATTTGAATCTGATTTGACTAAAAACAATTAAAAAAAATAAACAATAGTGACTAAACTCATAACCAAACTATCAAATGATCAAACAACCAAATCAACAAATTCTCCCTAATCCAACAACCAAATGAACATAATAATACTATCTTAAATTCAAAAAGAAAAAATAACTTATTCTAATATCACAAAATTCTTTAATCTTTTCTGCAAATATTATTAATTTATTGAGTTAGCTCACAAGTTAATTAGTCTAACCAGGTAAATCTCAAACTCAATTCATTTAATAATCGAACTTAAATTCAAGCTCAAACTCAACTCATAAGTTCACGAACTCAATTAAACAAGCCATAAATGAGTCGAGCCCGAGGTGACTCGACTCACGTCCACCCCTAAGCCTCTACCGGCCTTTGTCACTCAACCACACTTCCCATGTTAAATAATTTAATATTTTAACTCATTCAAATTCAGATTAAATAGACACCTTTTCATTTTTTTTAGCCTCATGTCCGTGTTTCTTTTATCAAATTTTCACTATGTATCATTTTGCCCTAACCCATTACATTATTGGGCCGGGCTTTCAAATTTTTCATCTCTTTCTTCTTCATTCTTCTTCTTCACTATAACCAAAATCTGAGTTAGAGAACAAAACACAACACACAGAGTAGGAAGAAGAAGAAGAAAATGGCGAGCGAAGAAGAGAACGGTGAATTCTACCTTCGATACTACGTTGGCCACAAAGGGAAGTTCGGTCACGAGTTCTTAGAGTTCGAGTTTAGGCCTGATGGCAAACTACGTTACGCTAACAACTCCAACTACAAAAACGACACCATCATCCGCAAAGAGGTTTATCTCACTCCTGCCGTTTTGCGCGAGTGTCGTCGTATCATCTCCGATAGCGAGGTTTCTCTCTCTCACGTTCTCTTGTTTCTCTGATTCTAGTAGTTGGTAATTTGGTACAAGTTCAATTTTAGGGCTATTATAGATATAACACACCTGAATTTCTTTCATGTACAAATTAGGGTAAGAAAATGTGTGTAGTAGTGGTTTTCATAGGTTAGTTGCAACTTTGAGTTGTTGAAGAGAATGTGGAAATAGGTTTAAGAAAGTGTGTTTTTTAGTTGATTTTTTCGGTACCCAATAAAATTCATGGCTACCGATACTCATTAGTTATCATATGGTTATACAAAAACCACTTGTCCCTTTTTAAAATCCTTTAGGTCAACCGTCAAAATCACAACCATTGATTGTATAGTGGGTATTGGTATCCATCGGTGCCAAAGAAAAATCTATTTTTTTAAATGTGGAAATTTTCTTGCAAATTTTGTGTTTGATATATGTCAGAGAGTTGTTGGTTTTGTTTATTTTTTTATTTATTTTTTATGCTGTTTTTGTTGATTTCCCCGTTCATAATATGATACTATGACGTGATGGAAAAAGGGTTTGTTGTTGTTGTTGTTACTGCTGTTTATGCAATGTTGTATGAATAAATGAACAAGAGTGGTGTCTTTGATTAGATTATGAAGGAAGATGATAACAACTGGCCAGAACCTGATAGAGTCGGGAGGCAGGAGCTTGAGATTGTCATGGGGAATGAACACATCTCCTTCACAACCTCGAAGATCGGGTCTCTTGTGGATGTTCAAAGTAGTGCGGATCCAGAGGGTCTCCGTATCTTTTACTACCTTGTTCAGGTGAGCTAATTTATAGTTGCTTTGCTTTTGATTGATTTCTTTTGTGAGATGTTCTGTTCTTTTCATTTTTTTTTTCCGGAATAATTGGTCCTTTCCTTTGCCTTTAATTGGTTATTCAAACTCCTATGCCTGAGTTTTTCTGCTTTTCTATCATTAGATTCTTCTGGTGAAAGGTTTCTGATTAACTTTCATGTATTGAACTCTTAATGGTTGCCATTATGTCATATGCTTTTATTTTGATCATATATTATCCCTGAAAGTAGATAAATTGAAAATATGTCAATTGTATATTGTGCTAAGATTAGATAAGATTATCTGACTTGGTGTCCAATTTCGTCTTTACTATTAAGAATAAAAGATAAAGTTACTATATAGCTTAGTTCTGGTGGATTACCTCTTGCATGTTATTTTGTTTATTCTTCATTACTATCAATGAAGAAAAGATGAAGTTACTATAAGTTTAGTTCTAGATGTTTACCTCTTGCATGTTATTCCTTCTTCTAAGTTATAACTTCTAAGTTCTAAGCAACATCCTGTTTTCACATCCTTTTCTATCATCTCTCCCTCTATTTTACACCTCGATCCTTCTCTTGCCACTCATACTCCCTACAACCACATGTGCGGTAGGTTGTTTCATTAGCTCACTAATAGAATTAGATAAGAAATAATAGGAATAGAGATAGGAATTAAAATACTTGCTTATTTTGCACATGAAATCTGTACCAAGACAGTGATAATGATAAACCCAAGGGTCAACAAATGGAGTTTGCAGAAATAAAAAAGGTCCAGAAAACAGGTACACCTTCCAACAGGAATTCATGAGAGGTTCCTCTTCTCTCCAGAATTAACTTGCTATCAACTTTCCAATTCCTCTCGGATCCTTCACAACCTCATATTTATTTCTCACTTCATTCTTTTAGTCTTGTTATTAGAAATAATTAGCTAATATCAGAGTTACTCTTCTCAGCCTCCTACTGTACATCTTTATTGTTGCTGGTCTGCTAGCTATACTCTGGCGAGGCTGCCCATCTAACGAGAACTTGAGTAACACCTTCGGAATTAATTCTGGTTTGGAGGATCTGCACAGGCCGCAACTGCCAGTGCTTTCTTCAATGTGGATGATACGAAAACATGATGAATCCTGCTGTCTGCAAGTAGTTGAAGTTTTTTATGTCGTAATCCTCTATCAGATAGAGGCCATAGGGTTACAACTGCAATCCTCATGGAGAATCTTCATGGTTCGAACTCGCTAGAATATTTAACATTAGAATTTCAGTTTTTTAATTCTTATGTCATACTAATTGTCGTTGAGAATGTCACAGCACATAACTTGGGGCCAAGGGAAGAGGGTAATAACTTGGGCCCAAAGGCATCTGGGATTAAATGTTAATCTTCCTATAATAAAGTATATACTAGAAGAGGGCGGATTAGTAAGACTGCATGATTATTAGGGTTGGCTAAGTGGTTTATAAGGTTGGGTAGGATGCGTCGCGGGGGATAATCCAGAGTAATTGGCTGGTAGAGCACTTCTTAGGGACAATAGAGCACTTTTTTGCTCAAGTTATTCTCTTGATTATAACTGGTGTCATGACATAGGATTCCTCCATTTTTCGATTTCCTGCTTCGTCGTAGTTTTAAAGATATTAATTCGTGTTGTGTGTGAACATTGATATGTCATTCTTTTGTTCTTAGACAGTTTAGTTTGGCCTTGGGGAGCCCAAGTGAAAACTACCTGGTTTGTTCAGCATTTTGGTTTATTCTTCTTATCATAAAGTTCATGTGTTTGCAGGATTTGAAGTGCTTCGTCTTCTCTCTTATCTCCCTTCACTTCAAGATCAAGCCCATATAAGATTGATTTATGTCTACAATGTTATCTGTTCAAACTCTTGGGCAATGCTTCTACTTGTGTAACAACTGACCCATCATAATTGTGGAACATATTTGTGTTTTGGTTTCTTTAACCGGATTGGAAAATTTTCTGATTTGAGTGGATGTACCTTAAAGCCTAGTGGATTGATTTTTTTTTTATGCATGATTCAGCTCTTCTTTTTCTTTGCTTATGTTTTTGCTTGCATGTTACATTTGGAGTTTATTCTGTCTATGGGTACATAACTTTGACCACCATTCATGTACAAGAATTTTTTTACACCACAAAATCAGTCACTATCAGTTACTATATGTAATAATTTAATTTTTTGAAACTATTAATTCAATTTTTAATTAATCTAATATTTTAAAAGTTTGATTAATAATTTTTAAAAGTTGGATTATTGCATATGGTGGTTGGTAGTGACTGATTTTGTGATATCCGTATAGAATTTCTCTTCATGTGCCGACAAATTTTGATAGTTTCTATGTTTTTTGTTGTAACTTGTTAAGATCAAGTTACCACCTAGTTTATAAATAAAACTTGTGTGGTAAAATAGCAAAATGATATATGAGGGAACTGCAAAGTGGATCAACATCAAAAGTTAAAAAATGTATTTTTTTTTTATACAAGAGACAAAAAGATTAAGGGTCCGTTTGGATTACAGTGCTTCTGATTTTTTTCAACTTGTGACTTATCAGAAGTTACTCTGTTCTGTTTGGCTATGTAACTTATGACTTATCCAGAAGTTATTTCAGTGCTTTTGGAGAAGTCAGACTATTTGACTTCTCTAGAAGCACTTTTCAAAATAAGTGAAATAAAATTTTTTGTTATTTTATATCCACATACAAAATAACTTATCCATAAGTTATTTCTCAGAAGTTATTTATATAGAAGGGTTTAAATAAGTTGTTTACCCAAACTGGCCCTAAATCTTATTGATTATTAAGAATGTTGCATAATTGTGTATTTTAATACAGTGATATTGGTTAATAACTTTAATATATCTCGCAGCTTTCTCACATACACACTTGAATCTTAAATTTTTTACATTAATAATATCCATGTATAGTGTAATTCCCTATTACTTTAAAATATTACAAATATTAATATGTAATCACCTAAGAACAAACAACATTATTTTATTTTAATTTTTTTTCAAGAACAACAACAAAATATTTAACATCTTTTATATTTTATTCATTCTTTTGGGTTGTGGTAGTAAAACTCTAATTTCATCAAAATATTGAAAATCATTTTATATTCAGAATGTATCATAATTGATTTTTTTTCTTTTGGTATGAAAACATTTGTTTTTTGGTGTTATCAACTTTTTAATGAAAATGCTAGTAAGGAGATGCACCTTCAGTATCAGGCTCTAGTGCCCTAAATTAGGAATCCACAGGAAGTCAGTGGGTACCAAACCCTTATCTCTCTCCGCACTGGGCCAATTCAAGGTCACTGCCGGATAATTCATTTGGGTGTCCTGAAAGAACTTTTACAGTCTGGGAGACCCACGACTCAAGAGAAGCCCATAATGTGGGTAATGTTTTAGACTCCGGATCTCAACTATTGTACAAAATGCAAACCATTAAACAATATTATCAACTTTTATTATCCCACCTGTTTTTTTTGTCATATCGTGGGCCAAAACCTAACCCAACACAATTGCAAAATTCCCTTTCAGTCAAAAACCCTAAAATTCAGTCCAGATAAAATTAAAAAAATCCAAAATTAGAAAAAATAAAAAATCAAACAAGCGGGAAAATCTCAAAACTCAAAACCACCAATCCTTTCTTTCTTAATCTCTCTTTCTCTTCCGCCATTTTCATTTCCCGCTCCCAAACCTCACTTCACTCACCACAGATCCCAATTCCGAAACTCCGATCTAATCCAATCCATGGCGGCTTCTTCTTCTTCTTCCGATTCCGAACCCAATTTCTCTGAGAAATCGTGGCACCTCTTCTCCCTCCTCCTCAGAATCGGCCACCCTGTTCTTCCGCAACACCTCGCTTCCACTTGCACTCTCTTCCCCGCATCACGTGATCTCGTCTTGCACCTGACTTCGCTTCCTGATTCACCTATCTTCCTCGCCAATAACGGTTTGATTTTCCCCTCTTCTTCCGCTGTTTGTGCTCTCGGAAGGTTCTTCTCCGTCGCCGTTAGTAGACGGTTCTTGTCGGAGGAGAAACATCGTTGTTCTTCCCTGTTGAGGAAACGGAAGGTGACGGATTTGGATGTGGTTCGAATTGTTCCTGCTGTTAAGAGGAGGTTGTTCTACTCGTATGGTGAAGGTATGAGTTTTTTTTTTTTTTTTCCTGGTTAATCTTGTTAGAATTGGGTCTGTTTAGTTTTTTCAATGTTTATTTTTGGTCACTGAGGGTCTATGCGTGTTAGAATCTATAAGATGTGCTTTTTAAGTTCGTACTTAGTGGATGAACTAATTTGAATCACACTATTTGAGTCACATTTTTTTTTCAACTTCAGGTACTAAATTACTATGTTGTTAATTTCATATTTCAGGACCAAAATGAATAGTATTGAGTATTTTGTTTGTGTGTTGGTGATTGATATTGATTTTAATGGTGGTAGGTGGAACAGATCCGAAGAGATTAACAATTAATCATGGGGTTCCGCAAATTTCCTTAGAGGTATTTGACTTATTATTATTTACATGTTTTAGTGTATTTGGATGAATTATGGGTTTGAGAATTTAGGTTTGATTTATGAATTTGAAGGTGTTTTTAGACATTTTTGTAATTATGCACTTTTATATTTGTCAAAGTATTGAACTACAATCACTAGATTTTTGTTTCTTTGATAAACTAAAATTTAGATTTTAGATTAGAGGAGGTACACTCCTATGCAGGCCAGGACATACCACCAATCTCAATGAGGATTTATGGTAGAATTTACATATCGCCCATTAAAGAGAGTTTCCCAAGATTCGAACCCAAGCCATGTTTAGCGAAATGCTGAACCAGGTGTGCCAACCCTCATTGGCACTAAAATCACTAGTTAAAATCAAACTATAGTAACATAGATTTGATGGTAGTGTATCAGAATTAATCTATACATTTTATTTGGGTTTGTTTCCAAGAGATGTGCTAAGGAATGAAAGTAAAAATTAGGTACTAAAAGGTGGAGGGGCCATAGAGGGAAATCTGCATGTGTCTGATGGTAGGGTAGAGGTCCCCATAAAGGTCTTTCTTTCCAAGTGGCTTTCAAAGTACTCCCTTCACACAAGAAAGTTGAGACAAAACTTGGACAACTTTAGCATTGGATTATAATTTGATTTTGTGATATTTATTAGTTAGTAATTGATAATTATAAGGATTTTGGTACTAGAATATGGGTTCTAGCCTCTTAGCACTTGGATTGTTCTCCATATATTGAGATATATGTATTTTTTTTAATAATAGAAGTTAAGACTAAAATAATATCATGTTATCCTAAACATTTACATGCGGGCTTTTTGCAATCCAAACTTTTTCTGTCTTAACTCCTTAACCCATTCACATAAACAATATATGTTATTTTTATTCCTTACTTGTGTCTTTGAAGCATATATATCAATAAAACCCGAAATATTATGTTCTTAATGGACTTTTTTAACCGTTAACTGTAGCTGTAAGCTCACTTCATTCCGTGATTTTTGCATTTTCCGTGAATTTGGTTAACTGAAAAGAAGAAAAATAGAAACACGGCCATTGAGATTGAACTAATTATGATTCATTATTTATAAATATCGAGGTCCGAGTGTATGTTTGGTTTCCTTTCATTTCAATGTGAGGATCTAATCAGCCTTATGTCAGTGAAACCTTATATTTATTTATCATTTATATTTTATTCTGAACATGCAGAATTATGCTGCTGAAAAGGCTATGACAATAGGAACCATCCCTACTGTGAAATGTGAATCACAATATACACATAGTGCAAATGCTATGATCCCCATGTGTATTGATACAAATGTGGAGTGCTCAGATTGTCCAGCACCAAAATTTGAATATAGGGAAGTTGATAATGATGCCAACACAAGCATGTTTCAAGGAGAGGTTACTGGTCCTGTGATTAAAACTAGTGATAGTTTGTTCAATACTGGCAATGACTTAACTTGTCAAAAGGTAGTGGGCTCAGATAGGTTAATGAAATGTAATCTCTTTATAGACCTTAATCTACCAACTTGTTTCCAGGATGCCTCAGTATGCAATGAGGCTTCCGGTTGTAGTGTTGGATTGGAAAAGAAAATGGATCACTTTGAGACATGTTGGCATAAATACCCAGAGCGAAACAATATTCAACCTGCAGATGATATTTGTAAAAATAATACATGTGAAAATCCGATTAGAGATTCTAACAATGAATATGAAAACGTGCAAGCTGAAAGTGGTTCAAAGAAAGGGGTGATTGGTATTGGCACAGAGCAAGAGAAGGAAGACGTTTCTCAGAAAGGCAGTCTGGCACCATGTGGAGATGAGCCTAAAAATGGTGTCGAATCAGTAAACCATATGTCTTCATTAAATTTGGACAAAGAAGAGACAGTGAAAAATATAGGGACTTCTTCAGCTGCAAAACAGCTTCTGAAATCTTCATGCACATTGAAGGGAGGACAGAAGAGTGATTCACACACAAAGTTACAAGTCCTCACAGAGTCACTAGCTTGTAACATAGCTGATAGTGCTCCAATGAATGTTGATAAAAGTAAAAATGATCAGAGAATTATTGCGAGGCACAAAATGAAGCAAATCCGTAAAGAAAATGTAGCAGAAACTACCTCCATGACTCCTAAGGTAAGCTCCTTTCATTGTCATCAGTTGTTTTGATTAGCATGTCCTTTCTTTATAACCATTTTCTCAAGTTATAATGTTATATAACGTATTCACATTATCCATTGTGCTTATTTTGTTAAATCAGGGAGACAGAAAAACATATCCATCTTTTGAAACTTTTAATATAGAGGAAGAAGAAGGCTCAGGTATCAGTTCTCAGTTGCTCCACACTTCCTTCCTGATGAAACAATTTTTTACCGAAATTGCATTGAAATTCCTTATCTTCTCATCCAGGTGGTTATGGCACTGTTTACCGTGCTCGAAGAAAGACTGATGGAAAAAGGCTGGCAATAAAATGTAAACAACACCTATCTTTCTTATTGTGTGCTGTGCGTATTATTTGCATTATACTAGTAGAAAGTGAAGCCACTTGATTTTTGTTATGAATCCAGTTCTTGTTCTGTTCAGTTTCCAATTCAGAATGCAAAATGGAAACACTTCTTCCTATTTGATCATTTTGCTATTACTATACATTGCATAATTGCTTTTTAAGATATTGATGCTATAACATGTACATATGATTTTACAGGTCCACATAATAATGCTCATAAAAACCATATAAATAATGAGCGGAATATGCTTGAGCGTTTTGGGTAAGTATATGACATGACACAATGTTGTACTCAAGCTGTAATACATGCTGCTATTGTCATTTACTATTTTCCTGATGCAGGGGTAAAAACTTCATCATTAAGTTTGAAGGCTCTTTTAAAAGTGGCAGCAGCGATTGCTTTGTTTTAGAACATGTTGAGCATGACAGACCAGAGGTAAGTTGAAACTGTCTTTAGGTTATACTTATACATATACATACATACATATATATATATAAAGAGAGAGAGAGAGAGACAGAGGATGGAATTCCCTTTAACCTCGCCCAATTTTAATCTAATTAGCTCATGAGAAGATCCCTTACCTTTGTTTTTTTTAAATAAAGCTGATATTTTTGGGGGTTACAGTGACAGAGGGGATTTTACCTTCTCAATATTTAGGTTTTCAAACAGCGAACTTATATATGGCGGAAATGAATTTCTTTTTAATTCTTCCTTGATATCACACTGATTTGATGACGGAAATATCTGCCAAGTAACCTGTAAGATTCATGGTCAATGCATCTAATTTTCCCTCCTCATCTGTAGGTTTTGAAAAGAGAAATTGATATAATTCAGCTTCAGTGGTATGGTTATTGTTTGTTCAGAGCGCTTGCTTGCTTACACAAAGAGGTGAATTTTCCCCTTTTAATATTCAGAGTCTTGTATATGACTTTGATAGTTGACTTAAATATACTATATGCAGTTGTTCTTAAAATTCAAATTCTATTGAATGTAGGGAGTTGTTCACAGAGATGTTAAACCTGGAAACTTCCTCTTTTCTCGAAAGTTAAACAAGGGCTACCTCATTGATTTCAACCTTGCCATGGTTTCTTTACTTCTCTTGCTACTTTTTCTTTTGTTGGTCTTAACAAAGCTTTGACTGCAAAAGCTTTGTTCTGAATATAATCTGATTTATTGTTGTATTTTCTATCCTTTTTTCCCAGGATTTAAAGCAGAAGTACAACATTGGAAGTAAGCTTCTCCTTCACTTAAACACATTCCTCTTAGAACTTAAGAAATCTATTTCTTGCTTCTACAAGCATCATATTTATTCATCTCATTCATTCCTTGGTTACTTATGTTTAGTTAAAGATCAATAATCATCATCATATAATCAGGTAAATCAAAACCAGGCCTTGATGCAACGAGTACTATTCCTCTCCCGTCTGGGTCTAGCCCATTGGTTCATGGCAAGAACATTGGAGGAAGCAAGCCTCTAACATCCAATAAAAGGGACTTAGCAGACTATAAGAAAAATCCTGAACTTAATAGGCATGTGAAGCAAAAAGCTTATGCTGGTCCTCTGAAAAATTGTCCTGATAAGGCTGGTTCAAGTTTACTTAGACCCCAAGGAACAGATGGCTCTGGAATAACCTCTGCCAAAGATGGTACTAGCACTAGGACTGTTTCTACAGAAAGGCTTAGGGAACCCTTACCTTTTAAAGGAAGAAAGGAGCTTATCAGTCTTGTGCAGAGTTCTATGCAATGTGTGAACAATAGCTCGATAAAAGGTCCGTCTTCTCAGAGGAAAAGAGTTATTGCTCCTTCAGGCAAGGTAGATGGCAAGCTTGTTCATCTTACACCAATGCCTCTACATTCATCTGCTGGGTTATTGCGAAGCAAAGGTATGAATTTTTATTCTAATTTCATTGCTTCTGAGGAGTGGTTTTGGTACCCTTTTATGTATTAACTGCTCATGTTGTGCAGGGGATGCAAAACAAAAAAGAGAAGGTTCATGTGTTGGTACCAAGGGATTCCGTGCTCCTGAGGTAAGTCTTGCTGTCACTTTTATTTCGATGCAATTTTATGTAGATCCAAACACTATACTCAATGCTGATATAGGGAATGCCACTTTTAGATGCTTGGTGAAAAGAGGAGAAAATATGTAACATCTTTGCACTTGGAATGACGATTTTATTCTGCTGTGGAAGTTTAAAATAAGTAATTCTTGTCCTTTATTGAAATAACATAAATGAAAGGAAAATGTTAAGCATCTAAGGAAAGTGGGGAACCACACCTTAAAAGCTAACTATTTAAGGGGAAGAACCACTTTTCTTAAATACAACATCAAGCATCCCATACTACTCGATGTGGGACTTTTGGACATTCCATAATACTGAAGTCCCTAACAGAAAACAAACTAAATTTTGAAAACTTGGTCTTTGGATGCTTCCTTTATTGTCAACAAGTAAAGCGTGGTCTCATTAGATGAGGTTAGTTTCATTATTATAAAAATCCTCAGTCTTATTTATGTTTTAAGCATCAACATTTAAGTCCCTTTCAATTGTTTCACTTCTTTTATTGTCCTTAGAACGAAAAAAAAGTACTCCGTGCATTCCTTAACAATAATTGTTTTGACTTTTTTAATAATTGAAAAGTCATTATGTACTGTGTGAGAAAACATAACACTATCCAACAACCACACTCTACCATCATCACCATTACCTGCTTCACTCCACTAATCCTCAGACTACACTTTGTCTTTTCTTTCTCTTCTCTCCACTCCTATAAATTCTGATTGTATGTCTTTTATGATAGTTCAATATAGTCACATCTATTCATAGTTAATCTTCTTGCATTTACTATTCCAAATTCCCATCATGATTTGTAACATAATGCATCTAGGCAAAAAAAATCAAAATGACTAATGAGGAATGGAGGCATTATTAATCAGGATGCCACCTTCAAAATGTGACATTTAAAGCTATTAGTACTTATTACTTCTAAATGCAACTTTAATGTCCTTTAATTAATAGATAGTTTTGTCCTTCACAATTTCAATTCAAGTCTTTATTGTTTCTTCAGGTTTTGTTTAGGTCTCAGTTTCAGGGACCAAAGGTTGATATTTGGTCAGCTGGAGTAACTCTGCTCTACTTTGTTCTCGGGAAGGCTCCTTTCACTGGCGAACCAGAACAGTAAGAAATAATCAATCAGTTGCAAAATTCATTTCTGATTCTATTTTTCTTTGTTTTCTTTGCTGACCCATTTTTGTTGCAGGAATATAAAAGAGATTGCCAAATTGCGAGGTAGTGAAGAACTGTGGGAAGTGGCCAAACTACATGACCGAGATTTATCTTTTCCAATGGTAACTCCTTTAATGATAAACTGAACATATAAATTGCAAAAAAGAATAAAAATTTCAATTTTCATTCATAAGACAGTGTAAAATTTTACAATCATTCAATTCAATCTTATAATGCTGCAAATTGCAATAGTATGTAGGGTTCTTTTTCACTTCTACTTCTTGAAAAGTTATATGGAGAGATTTAATTGGATGGTAGTGGAAACTCCTTTATATTATTAGTCGGTCAAAATTAAACTAGACAATATATATCTAAAATGGAAGTATGCATAGGAATTAATATGTTCAATCTTATTTCCTTAAGTTTCATGGGCCAAAAAAAAATTCTGAATGAAATATTTATTTACTCGTCAGATTTCAAACACTACTAATTTCTTTGCTACAGTCAAGTTTGGTCTCCAAAAGAATGCTAGTTAAGTTTCATAAGTTCATAACAAATTTTATTTTGGTTTTTCTTCTGAAATCATGATTTTATTGCGAGCACCAAATTTCTAAAAGTGGAAAATGAAGCAAACATGATTAATATTTGTGATCATTGGATTATTATTGCAGGAGTTACTTGATGAACGGTACTTACAATCATGGGACATAGAAAACTGGTGCAAGCTTAACGCAAAGAGGCCAGAGTTTCTTGAGCACATTCCAAAATCATTATATGATCTAATAGACAAGTGTCTTACAGTGAACCCTAGAAACAGGATCAGTGTTGAAGAAGTTCTAAGGCATGAATTCTTTGCATCTTGTAATGAGCTGGTGAGGAAGCAAAGGTTGATTCGAAGAGGTTTGAGCTCAGACATTGCAACTTCAGGTTCAACCTGAGAATCAATTTCATAAAATCTATCCTTTTTTTTTTCTCTTTTGGTAGAAATCACTGACTTGACTCATAACTAGTTGTTACAATACTGCTTTGATTTTAAGGGGTTGACACATAAAGAGGGTTTCCCCATACCTGTCATTAATTAAATGTATATGCAAATGTTTCAGAGAAAAACAAGGACATTGTAATTGTAAGATCAAATGCTTAAGATTTTAAATCTAGATATTCCTCATTCTTTTGTATTTATTTTCTTTATTTCTCTAAAAAAATTACTAAAACTATCTTCAATAGTTTTGAAATAATAGTTATTTGTTAGCAGTTTTTTCTTTTGATCAGGAAATTTCTAGAATACTAATGAAGAAATATAGGATGAGGTGCATTTTAGTTACTATGGTTAGTGCACTTCAGAGAATATAATGCATAATCATTGTAGTGGACGAAAACTTATGGTATGAAATTTTACAAGACTAATATCCATCCATTTATATTTATCATTCTGCATAATTTTCTAATCAACTATAAATATGAATTTTCAAGCAAATAAGGATAAATAAAATGAGTTAATTTTCTATGTATTAATAGTATAAAAACACCAATATAGGTGATTAATCCTTACATTATACCTACTTAAAAAATCATATAAATAGATAAATATGATTGGATGACATAAAAAAATTATTGCATCAAAATTAAGGGTATTTCTTCGCAAGAGTACCAATATTTTTTTGTTCATTTGTGGCTATAAATGAGCCACATGTGCCACTAACTCAATTTAATGGAGACGAATTAAATCATAACCGTTGATTATACTATACAAATATATATTTATAAATACTCGAAAGAAAAAACCCAAAATTAAACTCAAATAAATTATGTACATCCAAGCCACTTTTGAACATTATAACTGAACTAGAAATTTGGTTTATCATTTTAATGTTCTCTGTATTTCTCAAACTGGACCAATTTACAAGCCAGTAAAACCCTAAGAACTTAATCATGGGGTGGTGGATTAGACCACCTTCTCTTAACCTCTGATTTCCATCTAACCTCTCTGAGTTTTCCATCCAAACCATAATCTCTTTCCATCACAAGGTTGATTCCTTCATCAGAATACCAACCAACACCAATACAAAGCACACCATCTTTGTTAATGTCAACATAGCAAGTGACACCCCCAGGAAGCCATAGCATTGTCACTTCCTGCATGTCGAGCCTCTCCTCCTCACCGAAGGAATTGGCGATCTCCGGGAGGCTCCGCTTCTTGAGAGTTTCTGTACAAAGGTACACGTATGGGGTGCCATTGCCTTCTTCTTCCACCACGTTTTCCTCGCCGTACACTGGAGTGGCACTGACCTCGAAGACTTTCCATGACCCCATCAGCTCTGATGGCTTGGTTCGTTTTCTCTGAGAAAATGGCTTCAAATCGAACTCCATATCACTGTTTCAACCATTGCAGAATTTGATGAAGCCATGAAGGTTAAAACTATAAGAACATGCATACAATGGAGATCCATGTCATGTTGCATTAACATCAATTTAACTATTTGTCCTGGTGACCCTAACCTTCGCTAAACGCAGTTTAGGTGCAATAGATGAGAGGTTAGTGTAATTTTCAGGGGAGTTTAACATAATAATTTTACAAATTCAAAGACCTCCTAAGCAAATTTTACAAATAGAAGGATGGTCGAGTGAATTTTCCAAAAGAATTGGGCGAAGTGAAAATGGGTCTCACTTCTACTTTTATTCATCCAAGGCGAAATGCCCTCACTTAGAGGATGCAGATCCTTTCCAAAATCCATTATTTTGGGGTTTACATATCCCTAATGCATGGAACTTTTAGATTTAGAGAATTGTCTTAGACCTATGTTGTAGCACATTTAGACTATTTAAAGCATAAAGCAATACCTCTGGTGTCTGATAGAAGCAGGACTGACCCATTCTTCTTCATACACAGCAACTCTCATAATCTGTATGTCAGAACCACCATTGATGAATTCTATAGTGTGGACGATTCGGATCCTTTTATGGCAGCCTTTAACCAAGCACTGAAGAGGAGAACATAAAATCAAACTAAAGAATTTACATAATAACTATTAATGGTAAAATCATGAAAGCCATGCTTGAAGGAATTCAGATTTTAAGAGCTTGTTCTCAAAACCAACATGGGTTTTAGCACGGCGCGCTAAGTATTCAACTAGAAATGTATCATGCACTGCTAATTATTCTGTTAAGTAGATGCCAGACTTACTTGTTCAAACTTGAAAGTCGGTGTGATATAGTACTTTGACTCATCATCTTCACTCACCGGGATATCCATAGGACCCCTGGAGTAAGATCCATCCTGCAATTTTTTAATCACAATTATTTACGGAATACAAGGGAGAGAACACAATCGAACTATCGGTACTCATATATATATATAGGTGATGAAACCAGGGAAGGGGGATGTGGGAAATGGCAGAAAAGTATGTGTTAGCAACTTCGCATTGTAACTGCCTGTATAAATGAAGACGGGGAAGCACAAATAGAGTAACAATTAGCAAATAAGGAAGCAGAACCCTTAGGAAGTGTTTGGTAATTGGTAGCAAATAAAAAGATAAAGAGTGTCAGAAAGTTATTTGATTTCAGAGACATAAATTTTTCTGTCCTGGAATACAAATTTCTTCCATTTTCTGTACTTTTAAAAAGTGGAGACAGGACATATAAACAAAACTTCTTCCAATTTTTTCTCCCTGTCTCAATACATGTGTCTTTGTCCCTATTTGTGTCTCTGTCACTGCTACAAAACATTGCCTTAGTGTCACAGCATGTTTATTTTCTTTTCTGTTTAGAGTGTTTATCATCAGATCTTGTGCATACTGGCAGAATAGTAACCTTATACCAGTAGAAGAGAAGAGATTTCAGCGAGTGTTTACAATAAAACAGTGCTGTTTTCTAGATTCCTATGAGTGCCACAGTAGACAAACCTAACACTGAATAATTGTCTTATCCATAATATTCTCTATAGCTTTCGACTCTATAGTCTTTTGTCATAATAACTTTAAGAACTACAAAGTTTAATTGGGATTCAAAGGACTAATTGTGCTTTCATAGCATGATAGTACAAAAAACACAGCAACAAATTGAGACAACACTTGAACTCTGACATATTTATGTTTTAGTATCAATCAGAGGAATACATGATTTCTTACACATTACCCATGTCATGAGAAAACTGACCCAAACTAGACCAGATAGGCAAGTGAGACAAATCCGATAGTTCTCTTAAGACTAGCCCAAATATGCCAAATCAGCAGAGAACTTTGTTTTACAAATAAAGATCTTACCATTTACATCTAAGATACAGAATGACATAAATGAATGTTTTAATGAATGCTTAACTGCATATATGACTCCATTGAGACTATCCAAAACTCTATTTACTAATTGCACTGAGTAAGTCTTGCCACAACGTAGTAAAAAGAAACAAGCCAGAAACCATAATACATATGTTTTGATGGCAGAAAAAGTATGATTTATCTAATACAATGCAAAACTTTGAAGATGCTTATCTTCACTTAACCAGGAAAAGGGTCATCCTGTTTATTTTAAGTAATAATGAAAAAAAGTGCTCTACAAGATAAATACTTGGAAAAAGTTATCACGTATCCTCATTGTAAATAATAACTCAGCATCCATAAAGGAATTATTGCATGATAAAGGGAGGAATCTTACTTCAAAGTAAACGAGGCCTGGTTCGCAGCCCATGACATCTTCTTCCATCACGTCACTTCTTTCAAAGTCAAAGGACTCAAATGCAGGCAAAACATGATTTGTTATATTACTGCTGGTGTTATGCTTCCTGAGCGTCGGACCATTACCATCACCGGATCCTTCTTTGGCTATGTTGCTACCATCAAGTTGCTGTGGTATTTCACCATAAGGATTCAAAGTAACCCAATTAACTTTTCTCTGGATTTGAGATGTACGTTCACCTGAAGATGATGGTACAGCTTCTATACACGAAAGAGTATAGCAGTCGTACAAGTTTTCATTCCTGTTACTTATATCAATTGGCTCCATTTCAGCACTGATGGGAGAAAACACAGCACCTACACCCTTCCAAATCCCACTGAGACTGCTAGCAAATGTGTTCCAAACTGGTTTTATTACTGGTTCCTGAAAGAATGTCCACTCAATGAGTATAATGTTCATTTTCTGAACTACTAATGTAAGATGTTGTAAAGACAACAAGACTAAGTATAATAGGAAGAGAAAATTCTTCAAAACAAAGGGTGCAATGGAAAGGGGAAACAGGAAAGCAAAGCAAAAATGGTCCATCCAAATGTTATAATTCATGTGCTCTTATTATTTTATTAAAATTTAAAACAAGCACCTTTGATCATCGGTACCATTATCATATGAAACTTGAGTTTATTCACTCAGAAAGATTTACTTCTGTTCGCATAGTAATCTTTATGCCGTCATTTGGCAAAACGATCAACTTGAGTTTTGTGGATATTAAAAACTTGAGTTAATGGGACATACTATAGCTAAATGGTACCGGTATCCTTGAATGTCATATGTTCTTCACCCAAATTCGTCCTTACAAAACTAAATGAAGCATAGTTTCATCGGCCAAAACAATCCCTCCGGAAATGAAAATTCAAAATACACCCTTTTAAAATTAAAAGGTCGAACAGACTGGTCCTTTAAGAAAAAATAATTAGACAAATTAGTCTTTGAGATTCATAAAAATGGTCAAATTAGTCCCTACCAATTAAATTAACTGTGAAAACAATAACATGCTTGCATCAAAATTGCAAATTCTTTTGGAGACCCAATTGGGGGGAAACCTGAGTTTGAAGAACAGTGTCAACTTCAACCAACATAGCACCAGTGAGGATGACTCTGCCACCACTCTTATGCCTCTTCCTCTTCAGCATCCTCCTCCCTCTGTTCCTGCCTCCTCCTCCTCTACCACCCTTCTCCTTCATAGAACCCACTTTCGCCATCTCGTTATCAACACTCCACACGTTCTCCTTGTTGTTCCCTCTGACCCTCACACCTTCCTTGGGCCCGCCCTTGTTGTTGGGCCTCTGGGCCCGGGCCACAAGGGCCCTTGTGGAGGCGGAGCATCGGGCTTTGGGGAAGAAGATGGAGCTGTGGGTTGAAGAGAGTGTGTGGTGAAACCCAAGTTGGTGAGTGGGATTGTGTGAGGTGAAGGTCTTGGTGAGGTACAGCGATGGAGATTGCATGTTGATGGAACTGTAATTGTGGTTTGAGGAGAAAGTGTTTCTAAGTATTTAGATAGAATCATAGAATTCCTCTCAAAATATCAAAATAGAGAAAGATTATAGGTACATCATTATTTATTATTATATCTAATAATTTAATTTTTTAAGATTATTTATTAATTTTTAAAATATTGAATTAATATATTATATTTAAAGTCAAATTATTATACATGGCGGTTGATATTGAGGGGTTTTCTGGTGTAAAAGAAATATTTTTCTAATACAAATAAATAAAGTTTTAAGATAGAATTGTGGGTGAATTATGTTTATGTTTTATTATTAAAGAAAGAGTTTAATTTGTATTAAATAGTTTTATGTGTTAATATAATTGAACCTACAAGTAGCAATGTAAGTTATGTAACATATAATATATCATGTAATATAATGAAGAGTAACTCCTCAAAGTGGTTCATGACAATTTCAGTATTGGGATAAAGTGATTCTTGACAATTGGAAGTATTATAACTAGTTCCTGACAATGATTAAAGTTAGACATCAAAAGACTGATTTTCAGACCAATTTGTCTAAAAATAAAATTGTCATAAACAAGGTTAACTTTTTTCATGTAAGGACCTTATGATATCCTAAGGGATCAGTTAGGGTATTATCAGGGACAAATATAAAACAAAGACTATAGACTTCAAATTATGTAATTTAATTAATTTTTTACATATTGTAGAAATTGAATGCTATAGGCTTTAAAATATGATATTTCACTAATTTTTCTAGAAACACTATAAAACAAAGGCTATAGACTTCAAATTATATAATTTCATTAATCTTTTACATATGGTAGAAATTGAAGGCTATAGGCTTTAAAATGTGAAATTTCACTAATTTTTCAAGAACCACCATAAAACACAGGCTATAGACTTGAAATTATGTAATTTCACTATTGTTTTACATATGGTAGAAATTGACGGCTATAGGCTTTAAAATGTGAGATTTCAATAATTTTTCTAGAAACACTATAAAACAAAGACTATAGACTTCTAATTATGTAATTTCATGAGTTTTTTACATATGGTAGAAATTGAAGGCTATAGGCTTTAAAATATGAGATTTCACTAATTTTTCTAGAAACAGTATAAAACAAAGGCTATAGACTTCAAATTATGTAAAGGCTATAGACTTTAAAATGTTAGATTTCACTAATTTTTCTAATACACTATAAAACAAAGGCTATAGACTTCAAATTATGTAATTTTATTAATTTTTTACATATGGTAGAAATTGAAGGGTATAGGATTTAAAATGTGAGATTTCACTAATTTTTCTAAAACCACCATAAAACAAAGGCTATACACTTCAAATTATGTAATCTCATGATTTTTTTAGATATGATAGAAATTGAAGGCTATAGGCTTTAAAATGTGAGATTTCACTAATTTTTTTATTAACACTATAAAACAAACGCTATAGACTTCAAATTATGTAATTTCATGAATTTTTTACATACGGTAGAAATTGAAGGCAATATGCTTTAAAATGTGAGATTTCACTAATTTTTCAAGAAACACTAAAAACAAAGGCTATAGACTTCAAATTATGTAATTTCATGAATTTTTTACATATGGTAGAAATTTAAGGCAATATAGGCTTTAAAATGTGAGATTTCACTAATTTTTCTAGAAATTCTATAAAACAAATGTTATAGACTTCAAATTATGCAATTTCATGATTTTTTTACATATGGAATAAATTGAAGGCTAGGCTTAAAAATGTGAGATTTCACTAATTTTTCTAGAATACTATAAAAACAAATGTTATAAAATTCAAATTATGTAATTTCATGATTTTTTTACATATAGTAGAAATTGAAGGCTATAGGCTTTAAAATATGATATTTCACTAATTTTTATATAAACACTATAAAACAAAGGCTATAGACTTCAAATTATGCAATTTCATGAATTTTTTACATATGGTAAAAATTGAAGGCTATAGGCACTAAAATGTGAGATTTCATTTTTTTTAGAAACACTATAAAACAAAGGGTATAGACTTCAAATTATGTAATTTCATGAATTTTTTACATATGGTAGAAATTGAAGGCTATAGGCTTTAAAATGTGAGATTTCACTAATTTTTCTAGAAACATTATAAAACACTGTTATCAAACTCTCGAGTCAACTCGTAGACTCTTACGAGTTTACGATTCTAGACCATAGAAACGAGTTCTCACATGTAAACTCTCTTTTTAGTAGACTCGGGTAGACTCTAGCAGACTCGTGCAAACTCTGTCAAACTCGCGAGTTTATGAGAGAGTTTACGAGTTTGATATGCCTACACAAAATTACCAAAACGACATCAATTTTAATGTTAAAGTGGCCATTGTACACTAAGTATCACTATTATACCCCTATTTATTTAACAAATCTAGGCTTTTGAAACCCTTCATGGCTTCAGTCTCTTCTCAGTCTCTCACTCTAGTTTCTTCTCAACGTCACCCGCCACCTCATCTCCGACCTATCGTAGCTTCACCTCTGTCTCACGGTTCTTTCACTCGCCGCCTCACCTCATCTGTCTCTGGCAGCTCCTCAACACTACATCACATTCTCTCTTCAGAAAGCCTCAAGAATTGCAATCAATCTTTACATCAATATATATAATAATTGTGATTGTTGATAACATCTGTAATTTCTGGGTTCTGGTTCTCTTTTGGTAGTTAATTTTGAATTATTTTATGATTCTGTTCATTCTAGTTCTATTATGATTCATTCGGGTTCTGTGTTCACTTACGTTAATATGTGTTAATTTAAGTTAATGTATGATTTGATTTGGTTGGACTTGAATTGACTATTTGTGTTTATGAGTTATAAATTTGCAATGTGCTTATGATACATTTCTTTCAATTCTATGTAATAGTTTTATGTTACCTTTCTTTATATTCTATGTTTAATAATATAATTTTTAAACATATTTTAATAGGTACGTAAACTCGTACGAGTTTACGAGTCGAGTTCACGGAGCTCCTCAAGTTTGCTTAGACTCTCGAGTTTGATTACCTTGTTATAAAATAAAGGTTATAGACTTCAAATTATGTAATTTCATGAATTATTTACATATGATAGAAATTGAAGGCTTATTGCTTTAAAATGTGAGATTTCACTAATATTTCTAGATACACTATAAAACAAAGGCATAGACTTCAAATTATGTAATTTCATGAATTTTTTACATATAGTACAAATTGAAGGCTATAGGCTTAAAAATGTGAGATTTCATTAATTTTTCTAGAACCATCATATAACAAAGGTTATAGACTTCAAATTATGTAATTTTATTAATTTTTTACATATGGTAGAAATTGATGGCTATAGGCTTTAAAATTTGAGATTTCACTAATTTTTTTAGAAACACTATAAAACAAAGGTTATAGACTTCAAATTATGTAATTTCATGAATTTTTAACATATTGTAGAAGTTGAATGCTTTAGGCTTTAAAATGTAAGATTTCACTATTTTTTTCTTTAAACACTATAAAACAAAGGTTATAGACTTCAAATTATGTAATTTTATTACTTTTTTACATATGGTAGAAATTGAAGGCTATAGGCTTTAAAATTTGAGATTTCACTAATTTTTCTAGAAACACTATAAAACAAAGGCTATATACTTCAAATTATGTAATTTCATGAATTTTTTACATATGGTAGAAATTGAAGGCTATAGGCTTTAAAATGTGAGATTTCACTAATTTTTCTAGAAACACTAAAAACAAAGGCTATAGACTTCAAAATTATGTAATTTCATGAATTGTTTACACATGGTAGAAATTTAAGGCTATATAGGCTTTAAAATGTGAGATTTCACTAATTTTTCTAGAAATACTATAAAACAAATGCTATAGACTTCAAATTATGCAATTTTATAATTTTTTTACATATAAAATAAATTGAAGGCTATAAGCTTAAAAATGTGAGATTTCACTAATTTTTCTAAAATACTATAAAAACAAAGGCTATAAAATTAAAATTATGTAATTTCATGATTTTTTTACATATAGTATAAATTGAAGGATATAGGCTTTAAAATGTGATATTTCACTAATTTTTCTATAAACACTATAAAACAAAGGCTATAGACTTCAAATTATGCAATTTCATGAAATTTTTACATATGGTAAAAATTGAAGGCTATAAGCTTTAAAATGTGAGATTTCATTAATTTTTCTAGAACCATCATATTACAAAGGTTATAGACTTCAAATTATGTAATTTCATGAATTTTTTACATATGCTAGAAATTGAAGGCTATAGGCTTTAAAATGTGAGATTTCACTAATTTTTCTAGAAACACTAAAAAACCAAGGCTATAGACTTCAAATTATGTAATTTCATGAACTTTTTACATATGGTAGAAATTGAAGTCTATAGACTTTAAATGTGATATTTCACCAATTTTTCTGAACCACAATAAAACAAAGGCTATAGACTTCAAATTATATAATTTCATGAATTTTTTACATATGGTAGAAATTGAATGCTATAGGCTTTAAAATGTGAGATTGCACTAATTTTTCTTGAAATACAATAAAACAAATGCTATAGACTTCAAATTATGTAATTTCATGAATTTTTTACATATAGTACAAATTGAAGGCTATAGGCTTAAAAATATGAGATTTCACTAATTTTTCTAGAATCATCATATAACAAAGGTTATAGACTTCAAATTATGTAATTTCATGAATTTTTTATATATGGTAGAAATTGAAGGCTATAGACTTTAAAAGGCAAAAATATCATTTTGGTCCTGTAACTTTTACTCGATTTTGATTTTGGTCCGGTATCTATTTTTTTTTTTGGTAATGTAACTTTACAAACGTCAACTATTTTGGTCCTCCGTCTAAACTCTGTTAGTGAGGTGCTGATGTGGCATTAACGATGCTGACGTGGATGCCACGTGGTGCTGACATGGATGCAAAGTGGCGCTGACATGGAAACATGACCAAATTCACCTTCCTAGAAAAAGAAGCAGGACCAAATTCAAAATTAGATAAAAGTTACATGATCAAAATCAAAAAGCTAAAAAAGTTACAGGACCAAAATGAGCTTAATAAAAAAAATGAAAGAGGACCTGCGTAAAATTGAATGTAACAAATAACTTGTCTAATCTAGATAATATGTAATGTTACTCAAACGTGTTTTTAATTTGCTTGAAACACATAATTTACTTAATTGCTATAACAATATCTATTCATAACGTGACTAATAAGTTCACAAAATGTTACTTAAGATTTGACTACATCGAAAAATAAAAAATTGAATATTGTGCACATGAAGTATGAATATCAACTAAATACATCCAAAAAGTTACTAATAAGTTCATACATGATAGCAACAACAATGCAAAATAAAGCTAAATAGTGTGCAAATATAATACGAGTACCCCAATATGAGATAAAAAAAGTTAAATACAAGTACTTCCAATATGGTTTTAGCTTGCACACTTGTTGTTATATATGAACTTATTAATAATTTTTTGAATGTAATTAGTTAACGTTTATGTACACACTAGTTAATTTTCAGATGTGATCGAATCTTAGATAACTTTTGTTGAACTTATTAGTCATGTTATATATTAGTATTATTATAGCAATTAAGCAAATTATGTATTTCAAACAAATTAAAAGCACATTTGAATAACATTATATATTGTCTATATTAGACAGATTATTTGTTACATCTAATTTTATGTAGGTCCTATTTTATATTTTAGTAAGCTCATTTTGGTTATGTTTCTTTTTTAGTTTGTTGAATTTGGTCATGTAACTTTTTTAGTTAGTTGAATTTGGTCCTGTAACTTTTATCCGTTTTTGAATTTGGTCCTGTTTCTTTTTTCAGCAAGGTGAATTTGGTCCTGCTTCCATGTCAGCGCCACGTGGCGTCCATGTCAGCACCATGTGGCATCCATGTCAGCGCCACATGGCATCCACGTCAGCACCGTTAGTGCCACATCAGCACCTCACTAACGGAGTTTAGGCAGAGGACCAAAATAGTCGATGTTTGCAAAGTTACAGGACTAAAATAAAAAAAATAAAAGATACCGGACCAAAATCAAAAATTGGGTAAAAATTATAGGACCAAAATGATATTTTTGCCGCTTTAAAATTGAGATTTCACTAATTTTTCTAGAAATACTATAAAACAAATGCTATAGACTACAAATTTCGTAATTTCATGAACTTTTTACATATTATAAAACAAAGGCTATAGACTTCAAATTATGTAATTACATGAATTTTTTACATATAATACAAATTGAAGGTTATAGGCTTGAAAATGTGAGATTTCATTAACTTTTCTAGAAACACTACAAAACAAAGGCTATAGACTTCAAATTATGTAATTTCATGAATTTTTTACATATGGTAGAAATTGAAGACTATAGGCATTAAAATGTGAGATTTCACTAATTTTTCTAGAAACACTATAAAACAAAGGCTATAGACTTCAAATTATATAATTTCATCATGAATTTTTAACATATTGTAGAAATTGAATGCTATAGGCTTTAAAATGTAAGATTTCACTACTTTTTTCTTGAAACACTATAAAATAAAAGCTATAGACTTCAAATTATGTAATTTTATTAATTTTTTACATACGATAGAAATTGAAGGCTATAGACTTTAAAATGTGAGATTTTACTAATTTTTCTATAAACACTATAAAACAAAGGCTATTGACTTCAAATTATGTAATTTTAATGAATTTTTTACATAAGGTATAAATTGAAGGTTATAGGGTTTAAAATGTGATATTTCACTAATTTTTCTAGAACCACCATAAAACAAAGGCTATAGACTTCAAATTATGTAATTTCATGATTTTTTTACATATGGTATAAATTGAAGGTTATAGGGTTTAAA
The DNA here is from genome assembly GCA_013621005.1 of Aeschynomene evenia. Classification (NCBI taxonomy): domain Eukaryota; kingdom Viridiplantae; phylum Streptophyta; class Magnoliopsida; order Fabales; family Fabaceae; genus Aeschynomene; species Aeschynomene evenia. The sequence goes on from CM024271.1 coordinate 3,987,216, forward strand.
ATGTGAGATTTCACTAATTTTTCTAGAAACATTATAAAACAAAGGTTATAGAATTCAAATTATATAATTTCATGATTTTTTAAAATGATGTAGAAATTGAAGGTTATAGGCTTTTAAAATGTGAAATTTCACTAATTTTTCAAAAAACAATATAAAACAAAGACTAAAGACTTCAAATTATGCAATTTCATTAACTTTTTACATATGGTAGAAATTGAAGACTATAGACTTTAAAATGTGAGATTTTCCTAATTTTTCTAAAATACTATAAAAACAAAGACTATAGACTTCAAATTATACAATTTGATGAATTTTTTACATATTGTAGAAATTGAAGACTATAGACTTTAAAATGTAAGATTTCACTAATTTTTTTAGAAACACTATAAAACAAAGTCTATTGACTTCAAATTATGCAATTTCATGAATTTTTTACATATAATAGAAATTGAAAGCTATAGACTTTAAAATGTGATATTTCACTAATTTTTCTAAAAACACTATAAAACAAAGGTTATTCACTTCAAATTATACAATTTCATGAATTTTTTACATCTAGTAGAAAATGAAAACTATAAGCTTTAATATATAAGATTTCACTATCTAAAAAATTAAAGTGTATCTGAAAAATTAATAAAATCTCACATTTTAAATATATAACCTTCAATTTCTACCATGTGTAAAAAAAATCATATAACTCAATATTTTAAAAACTATAGTGTAAAGTTTTATACTTTATGAAAAATTTGTAATACCATCATTCCCTTAGATGATGGTATCAACAACTCATAAAACCAATTATCTAACTCGAGTTTGACTCGTAGACTGTTACGAGTTTATAAATTTAGTATCATAGTCGAGTCAACGAGCAAACTCTTAAAGAGAGCTTACAAGTTCGAATTTACGATTCAAGTCTACCAGAACTCGTTAAACCTCACTGAACTTAGGTACATTACCGAGTTTCACAACCTTACATAAGCATTTAAACAACGATTAAAAAGGCAAAACTAGTTTGATATTTTGATATATCAGATTGTCAAAATGTGAACACCAATAACTTAAAACCAAAACCAAAGTACATAACTCTAACAAAGGTCCAAGTCTCCCAACCATATCGATAAACAGAACAAGTAGCTTTATGATCATCAACAACCTGAGACATACATGTTTACTCATTCATAGATCCAAGAGTGGAGGCTGCTTTGCCAGTTAGTAGGGCCGTCGGGGAACCACAGCGCAATTTCCTTGGTGGCGCTTTCGACGGAGTCACTTCCATGGATCACATTCCTGCACAAAAATGTATACATTAAATTCCATACAACTTAAATTTCACAAAGAGAAGTTCAGAGTTCACTTCCAATAACCACAGATCTACATAATTCAAATATGAATATGGGTCAAAATCCTCACTAATGTAAAATGCAGTGTTGATTATCATTGACTATTATAATACAAGTTCAGATTTCAAGAAAATACAAGCACATTGATAAGAAACAAATTTGTTGAAAACTTGAAATCCACTAATCCCTCACACTTTATTATACAACATCAAGTTGTCGCTCCATCGACTTAAAATTGACGTGACAGATTGGAGAACAAGAACAATGGAAACACATACAAATAACTTTGAAGACAGAGATCAAGACATGTTTTTCTATACCTTCCAATGTCAATAGCAAAGTCACCCCTGATTGTTCCGGGCTCAGATGCAAGGGGGTTTGTGGCGCCAATGATCTTCCTTCCAGTTGCCACGACGCTCTTACCTTCCCAGATCATGGCAACAACAGGACCAGAGATAATGTAATCCACCAATCCACTGAAGAAAGGCTTGGCAGACAAGTCAGCATAGTGCCTCTCAGCAAAAGGACGGTCGACAGTGATGAGCTTCAAACCTGATTTCAAGTCAAAACAAACACTCATCAAGAACAATTTCCAAATTAACAGATCACAACATTACTCCCACTATAAATCTTCAGGACTTGTACACATTCACACACACATATAAACATAATACTCTCTGTTAAGCCAAAATTTGGGCAAATATCAAGACATAATACCTCAATTTTTTAGCAAAGTTAAGAATATTTAACAATTTTTTTAAGCTTTAAAACTTACAATTGTAATAAGTATTTACACACAAAAAAAAACAAAAAGCATTAGCGAATAATCACATCAGAACAAAGGTCTAGCATGATATAAAGTATTAACAAAAGGTATTACCTTTAAGGTAGAAACCCTTCTTCTCAAATCTGCTAATGATCTCACCAACCTGAAACAAAACCACTTTTTTTTTCAAATATAAACCAGAAATTCGATATAAAGCAAATATGAACCATCAAATTTCAAAACATCTGAGCAAAAAGCCACACTTGCAATTCCCAACCTTGATTACAGTCAAACCCATAAAACAATCATCAACCCAAAAACCATCAAAACGAAGTCAAAACTAAACCCACAAAAAAAACCCCAATATCAGAACCAGAATTATACATAAATTCACACATAAATCGTAATACCCACAAGTAAGGGGAAAAAAAAGTTGAAATTTGAGGAATAACAACAATAAAAAGAAAAAGAATATGAAGGAAAGAGACAGACCAGGCCTCTTTGGACACCATCGGGCTTGATCATGATAAAGGTTTGTTCTGCCATGATGATGCTCTCTCAATGAGATTCTTCGGAGATGAGTGAGAGTGTGAGAGAGCGTAGTGAGGGATATACGGTGGAGAGAGTGGGCGAGGAAAATGACATATATATACGGCTGGAGATGAAAATCATGAACCCTAACCCTAATTTTATATTCGAATATTCGCTCGAAGATATTACCCTATCACTTTTTCTATACTTTTTTTTCATTTTTATTTTTATTTTTATGATATACTATTTTTCTTTAAAAAAATAAAGATTTTGTTACGAAGTGCACTAAAAATATTTATTACAGATATTTTAAATGATAAATTTTGATAAAATTTAAATATTATAGTGGATTTATTATTGTATAAAATAATATATTTTTTTAATGTGAAAATTTCTATTTTTACTATTTTAACAAATACTCTTATGGAACCTTTGGTGCATTACCGAGGAAGATTACCGGTAATCTAGATTACCTTACAGATAGATTACCTCCAATTAAATTACCGGTAATCCACATTACCTTGTTTGGTATATACAAATAAGATTACCGGTAATTCGCATTACATTGTTTGGTATATTATCCACATTACAAGGTAATCTATATATATTACTATAATACCCTCTAAATAATTATAAAATTAATTAATCAAATATAATTATATTATATATATTATTAAAATATGTAAAATATATACAAAATGAATTAATCAAATATAATTATATTTTAAAATTTAATATCAATATTTTTCAGTTTTGACATTAATATAATTATTTACTAAAAAAAATCAATTAAAATAATTATAATATTTTTGCAAAAAGTGTAACATAGAAAAAAAAATATAACGCAATAAATTTAAAAAAAAAAAACACCAACAAGAAAGGCTACGTGGGTTTTTAAGATAAATTAGGATTTGTGTTAGAAAATTATAAAATTAGGAATAGTAGCGTATTTTGTTAGAGGGGTAATAGTGTAATAAAATAAATTAGAAGATTACCTAGGGGTGGTAATCCAGATTGCCACCTGATACGGAGGTAATCCACATTACCACTTTGGAGGTAATGTGGATTACTGGGTAATCCACATTATCAATATATTCGTCAAAACAAACGAATCAATCTGGATTACCAGGTAATTTAATTGCAAGATTACCGGTAATCTATGCAGAATACACTACTATTCCTAATTTTATAATTTTCTAACACAAATCCTAATTTTCTCAAAAACCCACGTAGCCTTTCTTGTTGGTGTTTTTTTTTTTTTAAATTTATTGGGTTATATTTGTTTTTTCTATGTTGCACTTTTTGCAAGAATATTATAATTATTTTAATAGATTTTTATTTTTAGTAAATAATTATATTAATGTCAAAACTGAAAAATATTGATATTAAATTTAAAATATAATTATATTTAATTAATTTATTTTATATGTATTTTACGTATTTTAATAATATATATAATATAATTATATTTGATTAATTCATTTTATAATTATTTCGAGAGTATTATAGTAATATATATAGATTACCTTGTAATGTGGATAATATACCAAACAAGGTAATGCGGATTACCGGTAGTCTTATTTCTATATATCAAACGAGGTAACGTGGATTACCGGTAATTTAATTGGAGGTAATCTATCTGTAAGGTAATATAGATCACCGGTAATCTTCCTCAGTAATGCACCATAATCTCTACTTTTAAATAAAAAATATATACCATATTATTTTTTAAACACATATATCATAATTCCAAGAAAAATCTCCTCTAACCTTCAAAATCAAAGGTGGCGATGGCAAACCAAACAAGTTGTAATTAAGTGTTATGATTATGCTTAATATCTTTAATTATCAGGTCACCAATCAATTGGATATGATTTGTGAATGAAAGCTCTTAATGCAAAATTGTACTAAGAATCTATATATCATCATTCTCTTCCTAAATTAGTTTGTACTAACAAAAATTAAGAATCTATATATACCATCATTATTACTTAATCTCAAAAGGTTAGAAATTAATTTGAGTGTAATCATTAGTGAGTTGAGATAGAAAAATTAATGGGAATCCAAAATAGTTGAGTTAACAATTTGGTGAAAAAGGTTGCATGATTAGCATCGGTTTAGGTGGCTGAATGCATAACAGGTTCTAAGAATGGGTATGAACTCTATAACTTTATTAGGTGTTGGGTATTTGTTTTAGTCAGTTCTATGTTATCAATAATGCACATTCATATAATAAATAAAAATTGAACTGTAATTATTAATTATATATTTAAATATGCTGTAAAATTCATTGCAAAAAATGCACTTCAACCTAATAATCACGAACATGTCCCAACACACGACATGACACAAATACGAACACACATCAAACTAAAAATTTACAGGATACGGACATGACATATATATGTCTATACAATAAATATTTTCTAATCAAAATTCTCATATTTTAGGTCAAGAATACATATTTAATTTAACTTTTTTATAGTTCAATATATTTGAATTGAATTTGATCTTAAGTTAATTCAAAAAAATGAAAAATGGAAAAATAAGTCATGTCCATGGTGTATCCGACTTGTATTTCATGGTATGTCACGACATGACTGGTGTGTGTCCAACGTGTCCAGCGTATGTCCAATGTGTGTCCGATGACATGTCCATCAAGTGTCCAATGCATGTCCAACCTCAAAAAAATTAATTTTTTTCGATCACGTACAAATCGCGTTTCAAACACGTGTCCCCCGTGTGTTCAACGATTAACTTAACAAAAAATTAATCCAATAAAAAGTTATTGGATAGTATGACAAATACTTAACATTATACTAATGTCATTTAAACCCAATGAATCCACTTCACCTAATAATATATTATCAAAGTAAACCTATACCTACAACATTTATTTTATTATACAATCTTTTTATTAATCTATTTATAAAATTTACTCAAAAAACTCAAATTTATAAAATTACTATATTAATGTCCTCTAAAAATATAGAAAACTATCTTGAAAAGTGTTTAGAAGAGATTAGTACGACTTATGACCCGTTTGATTATAGTCTTTTCATTTTTTTTAACTTTTGTCCTGTTTGACTATATAATTTATAACTTTTCCAGAAATTGTTTCAGTACTTTTGAAAAAATCAGAATAGTTGACTTCTCTAGAAATACTTTTCAAAATAATTAAAATAAAAAATTTTATTATTTTATATCCACATACAAAATAACTTATTCATAAGTTACTTCTCATAAGTTACTTTTATATAAGAACTTATATAAGAACTTAAATAGGTTATTTACCCAAACTGGCCCTCAGAAGAGAAGTCAAGATTAATTTTATCAAATTTAGAAAAGGTAAGCGTGATTTATTTATTTTCCATAACATGATTAATGAATGAGACACATGCAAAAGCATTTACCATTAAACCTAACTAATAAATATTTTACATTTTACAATGTTTAATCATCAAAATGTGGGAACTCACTCACCACCACAGACTAAAGAATAATAATAATAATAATAATAATAATTTCAGTTCAATTTTCTATTGTTTATAAATCAATGCTTTACACTTACAAAACACAAAGCTACCTCAGCTCTAGCCTGAACCTCTTCCAAGACGTCTACAATCTTCTCTCTACACATATTACTTTCACTCTGCTCAGCAAGCATTTTCCTCAGCCTTCAAAGAAAAGGAAAAAAAAATGAACAAAACCATCAATTTATCATTCAAAATAAATAAATAAATGAATAGTATGAGAAAAAGAATCCTAACTTTGTAATATTTTCAAGCATGTCCAAATCTATTGAGAAATTAATTATTCTTCCTCCTAACACTGCCTCCTAAATAAATATCTTCCTACTTACGAAATAAAGCAATAATTGTTTACTTTTTACATCTAAATACATTGATTCTATCACCCCTTTATCCCATTTACTAGTAATTGAGAACATTTTTGGCATTTTTTTAGGATTCCATGTCATTACACAATTTGCGTATCCGAATTCATACATGTTTAAGAGGGTGTTTGGTTCGCAGAATCTTTTAACATTCTTGAGAATGAGGAAGGGAAAGAATTATTTGCATGGCCCGTGGTCGAGACTCGTCGAGCATGAGTTATTTCTTTTTAGATATATATTCATGGGAATGTTATAGCAACGAACCAAACACCTTTTATTACATTTCAAGGAAAGTTATTCCGGGGAATAGCTCTCCTAAAATACTATTTTCGGGAATAAAATCTCATTCCTCGAATAAACGCTCCTCTAGTTACAAGGCAAAACAAATTTAGCTCCTATGATATTGGAAGGTGAAACCTGTATACCAGTAAAAACTAATAAAAGGCATTCATGCGCACTTACCTGCGAACAATTGCTGTGTCTCCATGACCAGTGCATATGATGAACATAGTGTTTGTGGGCAACGACGAATACAGATTGCGAATTCTAGCATCCATGCGGGCCAGAACTTCCTTCAGTTCAGCCGATGCACGCAGCTTAAAACCTTTACCTTTGTCATGATCCTTCCGACATGTAAATAAAGCCATCATCTCTGCGAGTCTTTTATTCAATTCCTCCGAGTCTTCGGCTTGTTTCTTGAAGTATGATTGCAACTCAGAGAACTGAGTCCAAACAAAATGTACCTTCTCATTCTTCACCTGAATCAAAAGATGGCATGAGCAACAAATGAAGCACAGTTGTAGCTAGAGAGTAAAACAATTTAGTTGACCACGAAATCTACCTCCTTCTGGGCCTTTTTAAGTGCTTCATCATCAGAGGTCACTGGAATTGAATTAGAGGACTCGGAGGCATATCGTTTTACGATAGATATATCATCGATCAAGGAGGATTTTTTGCCGGACTCGCCCAAAATAGAAAGGAACTTCTTCCGCGTAAAGGATGGAGGGGAACCAAAGTCAGGCCCTGTTTCAAGAAAAGCATATCACAAGTTAAAAAATTCAACAAGCCAAGTGAATACACACAGATATACTCAATACAGAGAAAAAAAAAAGCAAAAAAAGTTTGTTGAGAAATAACACCCTAAAGTCATTTCCCAGCACTCTAATTCAAATTTTAATGCATAACTGAATCATAATTCGAACGCAGCAGTTATTGTACATATATATCTGTCAAATCCGCAGCTGATTGACAAGAAAAATGAGGCATGAGTATGGGAATAGAGCTTTGTTGAAGGTACTGCACAAATCAAGAACACACAATAACACACAATAACACTACTTTTTTGGATAACTCCATCTATTTCAACAGGAACATTTGAAAAAAGAAATACTTGCCATTTCTGATCTTTAATAGTGCCAATTCCATGGTAGCTCTAGCATCTTCAACGCTGTCATGTCCATTCACTGATTGCTGTATCTCCCTCGAAAGGAATTTCTTAGAAAGAAACCGCAAAGCTGTTTTATACGATGATCCCCGTGGGTGTTTGTACAATACTGCTGTGTCGATGACCAAGTCATGGGATATCTTCAATGCTAATAAATCATTTTCCATAGAATGCCCAACAAGGATAGTCTCCTTGTAAACCAGCTTCAGAAATTCTTCCTGAACATGGAACACAAATGAAACAACTCAGCAAAACAGATATATTTCAGAATGATCAAGCACAGTAATAACAATATATGCCTATCAACTAAGACAAAGAGAAAAAAAGTGAAGACAACCTGAATATCTCTCAGACTTGTTGTCACCCCATCTAACATCTCAGATGTTATACCACTAAATCTGCAGAACGCACAAAAATCATTCGCTGCTGACAATTTTGATAGAAAACCAAGGGAGAAAGGAAGGCAGATCATATGGAAAAAATAATTGAGCCTTGTCTATTCACCTTTTTTTCACTATGGAGTATTTTGTTTTTCTTTTCATTTTTTTTTTTTTACTTTAACCACTTCTTAGATTTTATTTTCCTAGTAACAAATACATTAAACGCAGGGGATAAAGAGCATTAAAGGTGCAAACTCATTCATAGGCAATACATAAGATACCAAAACTCTTGTAGCTCAAATCATTGATGTCAAATATAAAATAATGAACCATTATAGGTTGGTTTACTGATAGCTCCAAAAGTGGCTCACCTTGTGTTGTAATCAGTGATAGTATTTGATGGCTTAACCAATTTGTCCATCAAAACCTGAAAAGATAAAATTAGAAGCCAAGAACATTAGGAAACAAAACCTCACTATGCAAGTAAATATTCATAATTTTAGTCAGTTGACTTGGTCACTAAAATTGTAAAAAGGTGACTTTGTGTTCCAAAAGCTTGCAATTGAGATGAAATATTAAAGAAAACCCAAAACAGAATCTCAAAGCTATAATGCAGTTTTTCAATGGAATATACATAAAGCACCATTAACAATAAAAAGTAAGGTTTTAGTCCAAGCCGAGCGCCAAAAGGCATTGATATCCATGATCTAGCAAAAAGATAACATAGAGTTTCATTATAAAGGGTGCTCATAAAAATAATTTCTTCCAAGTTCAACAAACTTCATAAGAAGTGAGAACAGATGGGCCAATTCGTATATACCTTCATGAAGAAAGCTACATTGAAAGGAATACAATATAGAAAATTGGATGAGTGATATAATTGATTGAATTGAAGAACTCATGACCATTCATCCTAAGATATGTAATAGATGCATTTATCATAAAGTTCAGGAAAAAAAACAGTCAGTGAATACCTGTCCTTTGATATCCACTAGAGTAACTCTTGTCAACTCAAAACCCTCACTTGTGATGCACTAACACAAAGAAAAAATGATTGAGCAAGATTGAATAGCTACAAACATACAGGTCATACTCAAAAGTGTTATAATTCTAATTTAATTTTTCTTAATATAGAATGAAGTTTTGTATAACTTCATGTTTCCAATAAAATTCAGTTACTGATTACTGGTTTCTACATCATATTTCAGTGTTACTTTTCAACCGAACTGTTACTATTGACTTACCATCTCACAATCAAGTGCTAACATCTCATGAAAGGAAGATCCCAAAGGAGAAGGCAAAGTCGAAAGAAAATCTGTACAAAATGGGCAAAGAAAAATGTCCAATAAGCATATGGTTTTTGAATTTGTAGAAAATAAAAGAGAAACAATCGTGTAGCAAAATTGCTTGGGTGCATCCTTGCTTGGTATAGATACCCTCACAGCACAAGATAATTACTCAATAGGGAATAAATACATAGCATATTTTCAAGAAGGCAAGAAAAAGTAATATTTCTGAAAGGTCTAAACTCTAATATTTTCAGCATCATGTGTATTGATCACACAGCAAGACACATTAGTCACATGCATGATGCATCATTTCGAACAATTGCCATAGGGTGCTTTACAATTGTTTTTTCCCAAAAAAAAAAGAAAAAGAAAATCTCTATTAGAAACAACTCCTACATGCTTCCCTTAAAAAGCAGGATGCTGATCATTATCTGATTCTGGTTTTTTAAGAATGTTATCCAAATTTGAAGATTCTTCTACAAAAATTCATAATGTGATTCTTCTATTCAGAAATACACTTGATAAAGTGAATACAAATGGAGGAATAAGATAACACTGAAGAAAAGTAAAAATAACCTGGCTGATTAACAGAATATCCATTCTCTTCCAGTTCTTTCTCTGTTAGTGTATAGTACGTAACAGGGAAAGGAATATCTTTTGTAATATCCTTAAATGATACACTGTCTGTACCATGATGGCCTTCTTCTGCATGAAAATGCCACATGTTTAATATAGTGATCAAATTCATTTGGCCTCTACATTATATAATTGCATTGAAATGATAATGATTCAATCACAGTGGAACAACACTTCCAGCACTAGAAGCAGCAAACCTCTATGTTTCAAATGTACTGGAGGAATAGAGATGAAAATTGTTAATTAGGCAAAACAAAAAGAAGCGCTAGAAATTCACAAATGAAAGTGAACCACGAGGATAATAACAAGGGATTTATTAATCAGTAAGTAACCAAAATTCACAAGATAAGAAATGGAAAACTAACTGGGTATATCAAAAGTAACCAAGAAATGTGACTTCCTAGCCCTATAGTTGTTAACTTTCCTTTCTAAAGACCAAACATTTGCCTAAGGAAATGTAAATCAGTCTGTCGCATGAAATCATGAACAAGCCTGTGAAAAAATAGGTATTATACAAAGTTTTAAAAAGGCTATAAAGTGAACCACGCATTACCAATTATGTCAGGTACAATGAAGAACTTGATTTGTTAATCCCCCCCTCCCCCCACCTTTTTCTCTTTCCTTCAACACAACAATTTTACAGATATAACAAACCACAAAACAAATCTCTCCAAGGAAAAATATAGGGACTGACATTAATTCGTGAACACTTCCAGCGACGATGGTAATTCAAATAGTTTTATGATTTAGATATACCCATTCTTTACAGTTTAAAAGCCTCAAATAAAAGAACGAATTTCTGCAGGAAAAATGAACAACTATGAATTGTCTGAACTTTAAAGAAAGAAGAAGACCTTGTTGAGATATCATAGTAGATTTCCTCATAATTGGATTATTTTGATCCCTCTTTCTTTTCACCTTGCATGTTAGCAGAGCATCTATTGTCTGCATACCATCTGATACGCAGCTAGCACAGAAAAAAAAAAAGGAAACTTAAGTTTAGGGTAACAACATTTTGTAGGAAATATAAATATAAAATAAAAACATTTTCAACAGACCTAAGAGCCAGGACTGGCCTTGGTTTTCCGCATAACTTTTTTAAACTGGCAAGAACTTTAGATTCTGATAGGAACAAAGCCGCATCCAGACATGGCATATAGAGCATAACCAATTTGGGAATAAGAGGCTTATTCTGCAAATCATGAAAGTACTGCATCAGTAACTGTATATGTCATTTGGTGCAAAGTTAAAAGATTACGGAAATTTGTATAAATTGACGAAAGTGATCATCTCAACCAAACACACCCTAAACCTTATTGAAGGAAGTCGAGCCCTAAATAAACAGCAGTCAAGTTATCCAGCAATACATGCAGATGCAGTCTAAAGTCAATGCATATCCTCATGTTTTCATTAAGACGGCATATTAACACAAGATAATAAATGTTTGATGAAAAGTTCTTAGTGATATTGAGTAGCTATCAACTCCAATGGGTCAATATCATGCCCCTAACTATAATATTTAGGGTCAGAAAAAGAATAGAGGTGCTAAACCAACTTGATGAAAGCAGTCTCAAATAGAGAAGGTACTAAATGAAAAGAAATAAAATTTATTTGATCATTGTATTATATTCCATGATATTTGTTAAAGATAGGAAAATTCAGGACAGACATTTTGTACCTTGATAAAAACCCATGATGGCATAAATCCTTCCCCAACCACCCAAGTTATAAGTCCTTGAATGTCCTGCCTCACAACAAAAATCATAGTCATTACTTAGTACAAAATTAAATTAAAATTTAAAAGATACATATTGCTGGCAAGAACCTACATTAAGATTCAATGTTGAATTATCTTCTGGTGACTTGAAAACAATATCTGCCTTGGCCTGCAAAAGTGCAACAGATTAAGCAACTAATGTTTTTTTTTTTCGTTTTTTCCTTATAAAAGAAGAATATTATCAAGAAGAGAAGAATGATATAAGGAGATGGCAAGATAAGAGGTCCTCATTAGAAGAGCATACACAAACAAAATAAAAAATTATCAATGAAGGATAGATTTCCAATATTTCAACATGTCCAAGAGAGAAATTCCTCTAATAAGATCATGGGCTTTACACAAAAAGGCAGCAAAACGCCTAATTCCATCCCACAAAACTTGCTCGTCTGAAAATTTTTCATTAAGAGTGTGTTCGGTTGGAGGTAAAAATATGGGGTAAAATTTACTTGAATAAGCTTTGTGTGTTAATTTACACTTAGAGCTCATTCAAGTAAATATTACCCCCACTTTTACCCCAGAACAAAACATACCCTAAACGTGTGAAAGTTCTGCTCTAGACAAATACTCAAAAAACAGTGGTATATATGCCACAATGCCAAACAATATGGCCTCCTTCATTCTCCCAAACCCAGCAAAACTAGTTAGCAGGACACAGCCAAGACTCACCAAAGATGCCTAACAAAGTTAATATTCAATAAAAAGTTGGCCACAGGACAATGTGAGTGAAATCAAGTGTGATATTGATTCTGAATTCAACCCACACATAACACACATTTAATTCCGTTAAGCACAGAGTCCAAATAAAGGATTTGACCTTAGGGGGCCTTTGGATCAAGGTGGAAAGAGGTGGTGATTGAGAAATAAATTAGAAACTGAAAAACAAGATTTGCAAGTAAAGAATCCAAATGAATCAAGAGACCGCAACCATCTCGTGAGTGGTTGTCCTCGTCCAAAAAAGTTGAGATATCCAAGGTTGCTCCTCAAGATTCAATTCTTGCACATTGTTTACAGGTTCCTCTCCTAGAAAACTCACAATCAATAAACCATCTTCTTCAAAAAAGAATCAACTTCATCCTCCTCCCAAAGATCTCCGGAGTCTACATATGACGTTGAACTAGCAGAACTACTAAGAAGGCTATCTGCTACATTATCATCAAGTACCACTACTTGCCGTTCCTCCTACTCTTGAAATCAAGAAGGGTAATAAATAAACAAGCTCAGGGGCTGCATTAGAGTCGTAATTTTCTGGAGCTCGCAAAAAGTGAAGAAGGATCTCTCTCTGGCTCCATAACAAGAAGGTTCTTACCAAGAATGAAACTTTTCTTGGGAACACAAACTTGTTTCAGAAGTTTTTTATGTAGTCCGTGATTTGGCTTCTTAGAAAAAATGACCAGGCTGTTTTCTAACTATGGAAGACTCCAATCTAGAGAAAACACAACCTTTAGGATATCATATACAAACAATGTAGATGCCCATAAAGAAGCAAACAACAAAAGCAACACAAGGAAAGGTTATTGTAGATAGCAGCTCAGAACACCAAACTTCTAGTAATTTGGTTATTTTGGCACTTGAATGACCGGCGTACGCATTTCTGTAGAACCAGCTTAACTACTTAAAATGTACCAACCAAAGAAAGCTAGCATTGAATGAATCAATAACAATTGATTCCTACACACACAACGGAATGTTATACTTTATGAACTAATAGTACTAACGTATTGTAACATATAATAGATAGCTGAACAAAAGATTCATGAAAAGTATTCTACTCTACCAGATCATTAAACATTGATAATTATCAATCTATCTTTCACCAAATAAACAATCCCAAAATCAGCTTATAATTACAAGGTTCTAAAGGATGTTGAAGAGTTCATCAACAAATGGTTTTGCACTAATTCAAAACTATAGAGGGTTGTGCACTGAAAGTTCAAAATTTTTTTACATAGTAATCCAATTATGCACCGTCATATATCAATCACATTAATTGACTCTAATATTCATTATTCAAATTAGTATAGTAAAAACAGAAAAAATGCGATTGGACGACAATGTACAACACTATTACACAATCAATGCATCAAAATTCAACTCATGAGAAAAAAGGAACAACCGAAAGAATTCCCATGAATGGTAAAAATAATGATAAAGGCATAATAATAATTAAAAAAAATTACTTGGGGTCCATAGACATCATAGAATTTACTACTGCATTTCTTGTTATCTGCTGAAGTATCTTCTTCTTCAGCGTTATCTAGGGATTCAATTTTCTTCCCCAATCCTGAAGACTCCATTCTACACACACACACACACACACACTATTAGCACGCAAAACGCAAGAGAAGAAAGCGTCACAGAACGGCGTCGTATAGAAAACACAAAGAATCGATAATCGATAGGGAACGCAGGAACGAACCTGAAACGATGGTTTGTGACTTTGTGTGAGGGAGAAGGAGAGAGAACCCGTGACTTTATTTATTTGCAAATTGGCCCAACTTAATTTGCAAACTGGCCCAACAGACTGTTTCTTCTCGTGAAGGAGGTGGTGGAGGCGGCGCTGCACGATGCGGTGGTGGACGGCGGCGATGCTGCCGAAGGCAATGGTGGCGGCAGCAGGTGAAGGGTCTACCGCGGAAACGCGAAGGAAGGGAAATCCTTGGTTTTGGTACTAAGTTGCTATGATATATGGGCCAAATTCATTTCAGTCCATGAATTTTATTGAATCAAAACTTGAACCCCAAAAGTGGGGTGAGTGATTTTGGGCTTATTTTTTACTAAATAATTGGACCTAGAGAAACACTTGTTTAGCTTACAATTAAAAAAAATTTATGAATTTAATTTGAGTTAGATCGAATAAAAAATTAGTTTAATTTCGATTGTACTCAAATTTTGTTTTTCTTGTTCTTGATAAATACAAACAAACATGCAAAGAATAGAAATTCCACCTTACCAAAAAAAAAAATAGAAATTCCAATAATAATACTTACCGTCACAAAATATTCTTCCGAGAATTTTCGTACTCTCGTGTTGTTCCCTTTCGCCGTGAACTCCGATCACAAGCTCTTGAAAGCTTAAAGCAGAGAGAAGAAGAAGAGTAAATGAGAGAAAACTAAGAAGCAATATCTATCTTTTTATTATTACTAATCTGAAAATGAAGAATACAAAGACTGAACCCTTTATATATACAGCCAAAGGAAACAGAAACAAAACAGAATGAAAAACAGAAAACATATTAGAAAAATAACAGAAAAGGCAAGACTATCCTAATAGCCTCCCTCAAACTCAGCCTCACTTGAGAACAGAAGTGAGTCTGAGTTTGTTCCTAAAGAACTCAAAAGAGGTAGCAGACAAGGGTTTAGTGAGAATGTCTGCAACCTGAGCTGATGAGGGGATATGAACAATACTAATCTGTTTATTAACTACTCTATCTCTAACAAAGAAAAGATCTAGCTCAAAGTGCTTGGACTTGCCATGCTGCACAGGATTTGCAGCAAGTAAGCAAGCACTTTGATTATCACAGTAAACTACAAGTTGTGTGGAACAAGAAATTTGCAGCTCTTGAAGAAGGGACTGAAGCCAAATGATTTCTGAAAAAACAGCTGCAATGCTCCTAAATTCAGCTTCAGTGCTTGATCTACTTATTGCAGTCTGCTTCTTGCTGCTCCAGGAGACTATATTTGTCCCCAAATAGACACAGAATCCTGAAGTTGATTTCCTGTCATCCACATCATTTCCCCAATCAGAGTCACAAAAAGAAATCAACCTAAGGTCACTGTTTTTATGAAAAGCAATGCCATGATGTAAAAAACCAGCAAGATATCTTAATATCCTCTTTACAGCAGTCCAGTGAGCATTTAAGGGTTTATGCATGTACTGAGATATTTTATTTACTGAATATGAAATTTCAGGATGAGTAAGGGTTGCATATTGTAAACCCCCTGCAATAGATCTATACAAAGTAGGATCTTCAAAAACATCATCCCCATCACTAGTAAGCCTTAAAGAGGCAACCATAGGTGTAGGCATAGACTTTGCATTAGACATACCAGCTCTATTTAAAAGATCTTTTATGTATTTAGATTGGGACAGAATTATTTCAGTATCACCAACATATGTTGCTTCACTGCCTAAAAAATTATGCAGCAATCCTAGATCTTTAAGAGGAAAAACAGTATTCAATTTACTAATTAACTGATTAACTTCAATAGGATCACTACCAGTAATTAATAAATCATCAACATAGACCAAAATGTAAATCTGAGAAAGAGCAGTTATTTTAACAAACAAAGAATTGTCAGACCTAGTATTAATAAAGCCAAACTTATGCAGAGTTTGTTTTAAAATGTCAAACCAAGCCCTTGGAGCCTGTTTAAGGCCATATAGGGCTTTATGTAACTTGCAAACCGCATTAGAAGGGGAAGACACAAAACCTGGAGGTTGTTCCATGTATATAGTCTCATTCAAAGTACCATTTAAGAAAGCATTGTTAAAATCACACTGCCTAATTTTCCAGCCTTTAGACAAAGCAAGAGTTAACAAGACTCTAATAGTAGCCGGCTTTACCACTGGGCTATAGACTTCATTGAAGTCCAGCCCTTCCTTTTGCTGAAAACCCTTGGCCACAAGCCTGGCCTTATATTTCTTAATGCTGCCATCAGGATTTTCCTTGATAGCAAAAACCCAACGACAGCCAATGACAGTGGAAGGTGGAGAAGGGGGAGTAACCAACTCCCATGTGTGGTTATTAATAAAGGCCTAATATTCCTCAACCATAGCATCCCTTCAGTGAGGTAAAGCTAGGGCTTGAGTAACAGAGGTAGGAATAATAGAATTGGAATTTGACAAAACAGCAGCAACATAGGATTTAGGTTTAGAAATACCTGATTTGGCTCTTGTTTGCATGGGATGAATATTCAATGATGAGCATGAGTCAACACCAGCAGTAGGAACAGAAACTAAAATACCTGAACTAGAAGGAGGAGGATCTGAAACAGGGAAATCTGAAGTAGGAGCGGAAGTGGATGGAGTGATGGGAGGGCTCATAATGGCAGGTGGTGGAGGTTGTGCAGGAGATATAGTTTTGTCTCTAAGAGAAGCAATAGGAATAGGAACAGGGGACATATTATCTTGAACAGAGTTATGAGCAGTATTATTGAGAAACAAAGTCTTATAAGGAAAAATAGTTTCATTGAATTGAACATGTCGAGAAATAAAAATCTTACCGGTTGGAGAAAGACACTTATAACCTCTATGATTGTTAGCATACCCCAGAAAAAGACAAGCATGTGTTTTGTAATCAAATTTTTGTGTATTGTAATACCTCAAATATGGATAACATAAACAACCAAACACCTTAAACAAAGAGTAATCAGGTTTATTATTATGCAGAATTTCAAACAGTGATTTATTCTCAAGTTTTCTTGAAGGTAAACGATTAATGATAAAAACAGCAGAAATAAAAGCATCTTCCCAAAAAGATAAAGGCAAAGAGGCATGAGCAAGTAAAGCTAGACCAACTTCTGTAATGTGCCTATGTTTTCTTTCAATCCTCCCATTTTGTTGATGGGAGTAAGGACATGTTAGACGATGTTGAATACCATTCTCAAGTAAAAATCTTTTAAAAGCATTAGAGGTGAACTCACCTCCATTGTCTGTTTGTAAATATTTAATTTTGTGATCAGTAAAAGTTTCAATCATGGTCTTATATTGTTTAAAAGCTAAGAAAACTTGAGATTTAGTCTCAAGAAGATATAATGAGGTATATCTAGAATATGCATCAAGAAAAGATACATAATAATGACTCCCAGAAGATGAAGGAACTGGTGAGGGACCCCAAACATCCGCATACACCAATTGTAGGGGTTGAGAGTAAGTGTTCAAAGAATCATGATAGGGCAGTTGATGACTCTTTGCACGACAGCAAGAATCACACAGAAGAGAAGAAGATGGAGATTTAGTAGTTGAAGAACAAGTTTGTTTTAAAACAAGATCAACAATTTTTGGGGCAGCATGCCCTAATCTGTAATGCCACAGATTATTGGAAGGAGTAGTAGAAATCAAAGCCCTAGTTTTCGATGAAAAAGAAGAAGGAACAGAGATATCTTGTAACTTGTAAATTCCATTATTTTCAGTTCCAGAAATCAAAACTTGCTTAGTTTGAGGGGATTTAACACAACAATGATGAGCATGAAACTCAAAGAAAACATCATTTTGCTCAGCAAATTTTTGAACACTTAGAAGATTTTTAACCACATCAGGAACATGTAACAAATTTTTGAGAGAAAACACAAGATTAGACTGAGTAGATAAGAGAGTCGAGTTACCTGTATGTTTGATAGCCATACCTGAGCCATCGCCAATGGAGACCTGGTCGGAGCCGTTGTACTCAGAACATTGAATGAGATTGGATTTATCGTGAGTAAGATGGTTGGACGCTCCTGTGTCGGGATACCAGTCCGGATCTGAAACGGTCGACGGAGTGGCAAGCAAAGCACGAGGATGATGGAAGGTGGTCGGCGGCGGTAGAGGAGGAAGGTGAGAAGAGGGACGAGGTTGAGGCTGCGATGAATTTAGGGATTGAGAATTGAAAGGATTAGGGTATGAGTTGTCAAAACGAAAATAACAATTCCACGCATAATGACCAATACGCCCACACACTTGACACATAACCCTAATCGTGTTTTGCCAAAAACCGCGTCCTCGAGACCTATTACCGCGACCCCGTCCTCGAAAAAAACCATTTCGACCATAAGCAGCACCATTTCTTTGATGCTGAAACTGATTATTGCTTTCTTGAATCACATTTTGAGAATGAGATTGAGCAAAGTTAGCTTGAACCAATGGTACATCATCATTCTTGTACCTTTCTAAAAGTTCTTCTTGAGTCATTAAAAAAGATTCAAGCTCTGTAATGCTCCAGGGTTCTTTCCTTCCCAAAACAAAAATATTAAAAGCTTTATAATCTTCATTGAGGCCATCCAAGATAACTTCAATGTGTTCATCTGTTGTTAATGGTGAACCCACAGCAGCAAGAGCACCAACATCCTGCTTTATCTTGAGGAGATATTCAGGGGCTTTCATAGCCTGTTTCTTGATGGACTTTAGCTGATTTTTGAGCTGCTTCACTTTGAATTTTGTATGAGCCGCAAAATATGTTTCAATTGTTTCCCAGATCTCATATGAATGAGTGCAACCAACCACTCTGTTCTTGAATGAGAGGTCCATTGAATGTAGCAGCCATGTAACAATGGCATAGTCTTCAAGAAGCCATTCTTTGTACTGAGTCGTTTCCTTTTTGGAGTCTTTATTAGGATCCGAAGCATACTGCTGAGGAATATTAGCCTTGAGCAAGTGATCACCCAAGTTTTGAGATAACAAGGTAGAGAGGGCGATTTGACGCCATGTGAGGAATGAAATTTCATCTAATTTGTCAAAAATAGGAACCAGTTGGTTCTTGGTATTGTTTGAAGTAGATCCTGCCATTACACCAGCTATGATTGCTCAAGGAACCCTTAGGATCGCACTGAGCTCTGATACCATATCAGGTATCAGGCTCAATCAAACAAGAACAGAGCACAAGCTCTTGAAAGCTTAAAGCAGAGAGAAGAAGAAGAGTAAATGAGAGAAAACTAAGAAGTAATATCTATCTTTTTATTATTACTAATCTGAAAATGAAGAATACAAAGATTGAACCCTTTATATATACAGCCAAAGGAAACAGAAACAAAACAGAATGAAAAACATAAAACAGATTAGAAAAATAACAGAAAAGACAAGACTATCCTAATAAAGGACACTCTGACGCTCAAGTCAGTCCGAGTATTAATAGTGTTTAGTGTGTTTTTCTCTTATCCTGTCCAGATACCACAACCTTACTTTTATAGAGATCCGAGTAACTGTTCCCGCTCTCGGAATAACGGTTAGCGGAGGCCTCCATGACTTCTAGCACTTTCCGTGGTTGAGAGGGACTATGGAGGTCGTGAGAAAAGTCAGGGTCGGTCCCTATTATGTATTGGGCCGGCCTGATCCTTATTAATTTTTGGCTTGGATATGGATTTTTCATCGTCCCGTAACACATACATATATTTAATTATATATATAAGATTAATTACACTCTCATCCAATAATGATTTGATACATATCATTCATATTGAGTGATTTTTTTTAAATTTGAGGAGGAATTAATTTAAAATTAGTGGACCAAAAATCACGTCTGAATCCAAAACCTTAAGACGATGAGTTTATCAAACAATAAATTCATAAGTCTCTCAACTTATATTCATTTCACTCAAAACCATTAGTAATCAATGTGGGTCCATTCAACCATCCATGTTCCTTTCGGTTAATTGGCACTAATGCATTTGAACTGGTGTTACTAGAGCTTGGTACGCGTCGTGTTGATTATTATTATTCCATATCTAAAATGATTTGTATAAAAAAAAATTATACAATATACAACGCTCATCTTTATATTGATTTTTAAAAATTTTGAATATACGAGCAAATCTATATTAAAATTCAATGATGTAGATGAATATTATTCAAGTAGCATTCTTTTAGTCACTCTTATTCATCTCACTTTATATATCTCTGTTTTATGTATCTTTTGTATTTGTATGTACCATAAGAACAATTGTTAACAAAAATTCGTGAACTAATTGCAAAATAAAGTTAAAATGCGTTGATCTTTTGACTGTATAGCAAAGTTTGGTGGCGATTACTATGTCTCACCTGAAGCAAGAAAGTTCCATTGAAATCTTTTCAAAACCCACAACAATATGAATGTGAAACACACACATATAAAGTCAAGTTGAAAAGAAAATTTAAAAAAACAAAAGTTTAAAAGACACCGATAATATTCAGTTAATAATAAAAAAATAATTAAATTAGTCAATGAATTAATTTAGCAACTTTTTGATCCAAAAAAATTATTTAAGAAGATAATTTTTAATGAACCGAATGATTTTGGACCAAAATCTTTATATTGGTTGGTTTTGACTGATTTTTTATTGTGCAAATAACATCACTGAAAGAACACAAGTGGACCCATCAAATATATGATGCTTCACTCCATCATCATGAAATTTTGGAAGACTTTGGAAATTGATTGGGATGCCATAATAATTGCTGCATGGAATTCATCACAAGTCACAACATACATATAGTATTAGTAAGGAAAATGATAATATAGACTCGAGTTTATTGTGATTTCTACACGTGGTAACATATTAACTAAGATTTTCATAATATTATTATAATTATAACTTTTAATTATGTCTTAAATAATTGATATATTATCACATGTAGAATTCACCATGAACCCAAGTATATATTAACACTGCTCTATCAGTAATCCTTTGCCCCTTTGTTTCACACTTGGAAAAATATGATTCCAAATCGTTCTTGCTTTTGGAGTATTATTTATTGCTCTTTTGAAGTTTGTATGTATAAATCATGAAGATGTCAGGTCTGTAGACAAATTTTGAAAAAAAATTCTTGCACTATTATATGTTCCTGTATATTTGACTTGTGTTTCACAAACATTCATATAATCATTTAATTTTACTTGAAAGGTTTAAAAATTAAGTTTTGTTAACAAGTAAGTAGTACTTTTAAATTTTAAGAGAGTAAAAATGTAAATTTTCATATTGAGAAAATATCTTTTTATGTTTTTAATGTAAGGCACCCATCATATTATTTTAAACTTTACTAAAACCTCTTAATTTGAGTATTTTTAAATTAATATAATAAAAATTATATTAAAAAAATTAAGGTTTAATTCAATTGGCTCTTATGATTTAAAATTTTATATTTTGTTACATTAAATAAAATATCGTAATTAAATATCCATTTATATTTATAATTATAAAATAATATATATGAATTGTAAGCAAAATATTCTTAGAATATTATTTTTCATATAAGTCATCTATGACCACCCACATCCCCTCCTCACAACAACTTAATTAAATTCAAATTTTTGTAACTATAAAGGTAGACAAAAACTACTTGTCGGAAAAAAGTTAATCCAAACAAATAAAATTAGCACTAGAATAAATATATACAGAAACATAAGAATAAATGATGGATTAACGTAATTTATAAAATAGTTTACATCACGGACAAATATAATAATCAAATACGTTATAAAATAAGGGTTTTGCTAACAAGTGCCCTAAGACACTTGTTAAAATAGTAAAAGAGGAAAGATTCATCTTGAAAACATGTATTTTGACATATTCTATGCAATGGACCCACCATACTCCATAACTTTTTTAATTTTTCAAAAACTTACCTTTTTAAATATCTAAGGGCACTTGTTAGCAAAACCCATAAAATAAATATAACAAAGATTTAAAAGTTATTATACTCCACTCAAATCTCAAGCCTCAAATTCACTCAAAATATCTTACTGTTTTTTCAATAGTATAAAAAAACACAATTACAAAATATTACAAAGAGCAACTTAAAAAATTTTCTCAAATGTTTTTTATGTTTCCAATGATTTAATTTGATGTTGCCTTCACCTTCTATTTATATTGAAGCTAAGGTACACTGATTTTTTTTTTTGGTTCTATTTTTATTCAATGTTCATGATGACACATAAAAAATTAAAAATAAAATTTAAGTAAAATTAAATATAACATAAAATTAAATTAAAAAAAAAATAAATCTGAAATAAAAAATATCTTAAAGTATAAATTATAAATAAAATATAAAGTTAATAAGAATTTAAGAAAGTTAATTTAAAATATTTATGTTATATTTAATTTTGATTCAAATTATTTTATATTTTATATTTATTTTAATTTAATTGTCATAAAATATAAAAATAAATTTATTCAAAATAAATTAATTAAATAAAAATAAATAAAATATAATATGAAACAAAATAAAATTACAAAAAATACAAAATAAAAGATAAATAATATATATATAATTTAATAATAGTATTATTTTTTCTTTTGATTATAAATATCATATAATTATTAAAATATTGTAATATTTTTTTTCTTTTATCTTTAACCACACTTCTAAAATATGGCTAAGTGACAATAAATAATGTTAGAGACCTAATTAAAATTTATTTTAAAATGTAAGAACTCAATTACAAATTTTTTAAGTATAAGGACCAATTTAAAAATTTGATAAAATTATAGGGACCTCTCTAGAATAATTAAACCTTTAAAAAATTCATATTGATTTTCTCTATTTGTTTAAGTGAAAATAACCTCCCCTAATTGCAATCTTTAAGAGATAGATCGGATTAATTTTTGAAGAGAGATCAATGTACTTTTAAAGAGACATTAGTGTGATAATTTTATAAACTTAATAACTCTTTGAGTAGTTATTTTCATAAATAAAAATAGACAAGTTAAATTTTAACAAATTTATAAACAAACTTATTTTCTCGGGAGATTTCCACAAGATTTTTTCATGGGTGATTTTGCACCTGTGGATTATTGATGCATAATATGTGACACAAGGAATTAAATTTAGTTAAATACGTGATGTATACTAAATTTGATAGTAAATTAGTCACTTAATTTAATTTATATTTTGACTCAATTAAACACTATATTTAAACATTTATATTAAGATAATGATAATTTTTATATTGATATAATCTAACATTTATACTTACTCAAGTAAATTTTTTATACTGATAACTGATTTAATATCAATTTTAGTGTACATGTAATATTACTCTTAAATTAATGGTGTGTGATGAGATCACGCGTGATATGGACATATGAAATAAGGAAAATATTTGGTGCACAACAAAAAAATCAGTCAAAATAGTCAATAAGTTGCGCACAACATGAAGGAAAATAACAACAACATTATAATTTAGTTTTGATTATAGCATGTGATGAACAAAAGGGTAATGAGAAACACAACCTAGATTGGATTAACTAGAAGCGATTGACTTGTTTCTCGTTCATTGTTGCTCCTCACATCCCAAACATTCTGGTGTCTGAAAACAGATAATAGATAACACAGAGAGAGGAGAGTGTGTACTGGAGAGCCAAGAGAGAGGTTACATTAGACTAGGCTAAACAGCCTATTTATATTAATTTATTCCTAATAGGGCGGAATAAACACTGTCAACTGGTCAACAGTAGGGACTCTCCAAGGTTAGATAATGATGAGTCCACCTATCATCAGCTGATCCAAACATAATTTCTTTCACATTTTCACAATAATATATTATGTAGCTCAATAACAATAATATTAATAAATATAATAATTGCTACGTAATATTTAATAAATGAATTGATCTGGATAAATACTAATTTATGCTAGTCCACCAAATAATTATCCAACAATCTCCCACTTGGACAGCATAAATTAGAGCACGAGATTAATATTAATCTAGATCAATTCATACAATATTTTGGCAATAAAATTAATCTGCACTATTTACTAATTTGTGTAAGTCCACAAAATAAAATTTCAACACAACATATATAATATAAAATGCACAACTTATATCACATATTGTTCACAACATATATCACTTGTTGTGCACAACATATATCACATGTTGCAGCATTATATTTCTTTGCAACATGTGACATATATGTTGTGCATATCATATATATGATATTCATTGTGCACGACATTTTTAATATTCATTGTGCATTTTATATTTTATATGTTGTAATAATTTATTAACTGCTCCGACAATTTTTTTTTTTTTTTTACATATAGCCGTGCTTATAAAAAAAATCTTATAGAAGATCCAATAATTCCTATCTGATGTAACTAAGTACCACACATCCAATATATATCGCCCAACCTCCCTCATTTGCGGCCTATAATTTGGAGCTCACTATCTTGCATCAACCCATTTTAAAGTTTTCTTTTATTTTTGGTCTCACACAAAGCACAAGCTAAAGCCCAATCTACAAACAAAAATAATTGTTGAAAAAGATGAACCAAGATAGTTTTATTATATTTTGATTAACAATATTGTTATTTGTACAATAAAAAATTAATCAAAATTAGTTAGTATAGGAATTTTAGGTCATAATAACTCAGCTCACTAAAAACCAATTTTTTTAAATGAGTTTTTTTGACCAAAAATTTGTTAAATTAAATTGATCAATTGATTGATTTAGTTGTTTTTTCATTATTCACCTACTATTATTATTTGACTACATACTTAGTCCCTAGGAAATGCATCATAGGACAAATTAGCACTCATAATTTGAAAGTCATTAACTGAACTTTCATATTTCAAAAATAAGGATAAAATAGTACTTCGGATTTTTTAAGTCTTTAATTGATCTTTCATAATTCATAAATATTAGATAAATTAGTTCTTTAAAATTAAAAAATAAACAATTTCATCCATGTATGGAGGGAATAATCTATATTCCTTCACGAATTATGAGGGATCTAGTTAGGATATTTGAATTCTGAGAGACTAATTTATCCTCTTTTTTGAATTTTGATGGACAAATTTGAGACTTCTAAATTTTTGAAAGACTAATTTACCTCATCGTATATTTATTTCTCATGAACCAAATTGAGTATTTACTCTTATATTTTTTTAAGATTGGAACATCTAGGCATAAAAGACAAAAATGTAGAAGTAAGACATTTGGATATAAGGACGACACAAATGATAGAAAATGTTTCTTAACAACAACAAAAAGTGTATTTTCTGTATCTGAAAAAGTTGGGATTGAAATAACATAAAATTCAATAAAATGAAACATAATATCTTTATATTAATCTTGATAAAAAAAAATTCAATCTTTTTTATCTTTATGTTTTACAAAGTATTTCTATCTTATACATCTCACTAAACATATTGTAAGGAGCATAAGGAGCTAGTAGATAGATGACTGCACTAGATGGTGTGTAAATATAAATCCTATATATATCCAAAAGAATTAGATGAGTGTGTGTTATATTGGACTGTGTTTGATTGAAATACAATTCAATATATAATACTGAAATACATATACATAAATATTCACTTAAATAATAATATAGTGATCATTTTTAACATATAATTGTCGAAAAAGTGTTGATAAAAGTATTGTAAAAAAATGATATATTAATATTTGTTGATCGTTGAAAATAGTTGTAAACTATTCTTTGATAATTAATGATCGTTAAAAATACTCATAAACTAATTTTTTAAGTATTTTTGATGTCCACTAATTATCAGTATTATTTTTATTGATAATACTTTTATTAACATATTTAATGATGAAAATATGTGCTCATTTTTCTAGTAGTAATTTCTGTATTTTATATTGTATTTATTTAGGTGTACATCCTACATTTTTATTTGTGTATTTTATATTGTTTTTTTATTTATTATACCATATACAAATACAATACATATTTTTATTATAAAAAGTTCTAATTATTCCCTTAAACATCAACCCTACCTATATGCAAGATGTTGTAAATAAATTAATATTTAGCCGCTCTTCAGTCTTCATAAATGTAGCTAAATGCATGATACACCATGTTTAATTTGGCATAGGGTTCCATAACCAAAACCCACTAGAGTTATATAAAATAAGATTTTGTTGTACAACATAAATATGTTAAACTAATATTTAATATGTATGTATTATATATGATATAAAATAATATGTATTATGTATAAATACACGTACATATAGTACACATTTCATATTATGTATAACACACGTTAGTTGGACGTATTTCAATTATATAACAAATATTATTGGGTTATATATGTGGACAACAACCACAAGGGTGAAAAAAAAAGTCGATTGAATTTTTATATTTGTTTCATTGATTAAAATATAAAAAAGATGTGAGTGCTTGGACCGACCAATTACGTCATAGACTTAAGATTCTTCATACCATAACATTATATTTCTTGGGTTTAAAGGATGCTATGAGATTCAGCCATGATATAGCAAAGGGGGAGAAACATTAATATATATATATAGATAGAGATTGTGAAAGTTATATATATATATTGGGTGTAGAAATATGAGACCACTATTTAGATTAAATATAATGGCATTTTAAAATGGATATTCATCAACTTTTTGGACCCCTAAAAGGAAAAAACTTTTTGGAATTTTTGGTGGTTATTGTATTCCATATATTTTAATCTTTATCCCTTTTGAGGAAACTAATTCTTAATACTTGTTACAAATTAAATAGAGAATCTAGAGAATCTATATGGTGCTCTTTCAAAAAAAAAAAAAATCTCATATGCACCCAATAAATATAAATTCTTGAGTAACAACAATTTTCCAGCTAAAATAGTCAATAAAGTTCATTTCAACACTTTTTGTCCAAATAACATTCTTAATTATGTGTATTTTTCTTAATGGGTTTAGTGATTTAGGATCAAAATCCTATTTTTAACTGTTTTAGCTGGTACAATGGTGTACCCCTAGCAAAACTCCCCCATAAAACATATTTAATAAGAAAAAATCTTTATGTATATGCAATTAAAGGAAGGCATAACAAACCAACACATTTAATATTATACAATAAAAAATAAGTACATTAATGTATTTTTTTTCTTTTTGGTACTTTTTATATACAGTCAAGAGTTGTGATAGGGGACAAAACAATTTTGCAGTCGAACTAGCCAAAATGAAAATATGGATTAAATATATCATATTTTATTAAGTCCATTAAAATCTTATTAGGTCGGTCATTAAATGTTAAATTGAATTTTTTTTTTTTTGTTTTGGCCGTAAAATTATTATTCCTCAAGAGTTTTCCTACCGTCTTTAATAGGTTGACTCTTTATTAATTAATTAATTTTAATTGTACATGTAGCATTAATAAAATGTTATTTAAACTATTTTTATTTTTATTTTCATATATATGTCAACAAACATCTTATTCATATTATTGAATTGGGTATAACATAATTCAAGTAAGACTTATACATTATTTAAGGATGGATAAGATCGATGGTCATCAACATGAAACCTAGATAACACAATAGTTACATTTCTCTATTTTGGTACTATGTATCAACTACATGATGATGACTTCTTCCATATGTTTAATTAAGCTATTAATTAATAGATAGAAGCTAAGGATATGAATATAGTTTTAATTTTTTAATCTAATATAAAGGTTTATTTAAGCTATTAAATTTCAAGTACAAGCTGAGCTTGCCAAAGAATTTTGAAAATTCTTTCTTCACTTTTTGGGTACAATCTCCATTCTATAAGTCATGAGAGTGACACAAAAAGTTAGAGCAAAGAAAAGAAAGGGCAAAAGAATAGAAAAAAGAGATCTCACTAGAAGGTATATATTGTGGAGGGAGTTGGGAGGGTCTTTTCATGTGTGTGAGATGGTGAGCAAGTGGGAGGAACAAGGGAATTGAACTATTGAAGGGTTATTGGTGGTGTTGATGATTCACTAGGATATAAATTTTATTAGAAATATTCGTATACACCGTAAAATCAGATACTATTATATCATATGTAATAATCTAATTTTTAAAAATTATTAATTTAACTTTTAATATTACACACTAATCTAATATTTTAAAAGTTTAATTAATATTATAAAAAATTAAATTATTACATATTATATCTAATGGTATTGATTTTAATTATGATATACATATAGCATGACTCAAATTTATATATTTAAGGTAAATTTTACTTATTTTTTCTATTTGTTAAGATTCAGTTTAACTCTCTTGTATTTGTTTTGGTAATACCAATCTCCACTAAATGTATTATTCGAGAGTAGTTATTAGAATAATTTTTTAAGGAAGGTAGGTGCAATTTTGAGGGGAGATTAATTAATTTAGTAGGTGAAGTAATCTTTCAAATTTGTATTAGATAAATTTTGTAAATAGAGGAGTCAAATTGAATTTTACAAAATTTCATAAATGTCAGTATAATTTACTATTATATTTAAATAGAAACCATAATTAATCATCTAATAATAAATAAATTAAGGTAAAAAATCAGTATTAGCCTCAAAAGAAAAAAAATAGTTCAACAATTATAATTATTATTATTTATAGAAAATTGAGAGTGGGAGATACATAAAAAATAGGGTTTCAATATTTCAGAAAAGGGGTATGTGGGTGTGACTTGTGAGTGGACACATATATATGTATTGGAATATGATTTGGCAAAGGATTTGAAAGCCTGTGTTTTTTCTTTTCTTCAAACTTTCAGACATAATTGACATGGATGCCTATATAGTTTTCATGATGTCTACCCCACCATCACTTATTCTTTTTTAGACTTCTACGCTCCAAACACTTCAAATTATTATATATAATATATATATTTAATTTTGATGTATTGACTGTGTAAAGGTATTTTACACTGTTATCTAATCAAAGTATTCCATTTGCATGACTTTTTAGGTAATAGGAGAGAGAAAACATACACAATCATGACTTATGTGACAGTACTTGATTGGATGACTGTATATATAACCGTATGTGTATTGCTCCCTTTTCCTTTGTTATAATCATTCCAATAAATTAAAGCTTATTTGCACAATTAGATGTATCAGAAAAAATAATTAATTAAGGGCTCATTTAGTGTTTTTCCCGGCCCTATCATTTATGTATTAATTTTGTTTATTTACAAAAATTTGTAAAAAGTTGTGAACTTAATAATAATAATTAAAAACAATAATATGCTAAAAAGTATTTATAATTAGAAACAGATAACAAAAGTTACAACAAAAGAAGTCCTTCATAAATTTGATTAATAGTCCTCTTAACTTTTATACTTTGATGTCTCAATATAATAGAAGAAATTCTAATTATTCAGAGTAAAACAATATATATATATATATATATATATATATATATATATATATATATATATATATATAGTGTAGTCATGAAAGATTTTGTTTTAACATTTTACACGTTGAAAGATTAAGTTCATGTACAATTTAGGGTCTGAAAAGTTTTCATTTTAACAGAATTGCTAAAGTATTAAGATAAAAAATCATTTAAGAACTAATAAAGTATTAAACTTCAATTATTGGCTCTCTCTCTCTCATTATTACTCGATAAACATCGTCATCATTGCTAAGCATACAGCAAAATTAATGTAAAAATGTTATGCACGTTATATACTCCCTCTATTTTAAAATATTAGTCTTTTAAGGTTTTTACAGTAGATTGAGAAATTTAATATATATTCTTAATTTTATAAAATGATATATTAAAATGACTAAACTACCTAAAGCATTTATGAAAAAGAAAGATGATTAGTGGTCCATTGAAGTAATATTTAAGAAAGAAAGAGAAATGATACTAGGGGTATAATAGGTATGAAAAAATTAAATTGGCATTGGAAGTTGAAAACGACAATCATTATGGAATTTTTTTTTCTCCCTAAAACGACTAATATTTTGGAATGGAGGGAGTATTATATAATATGCATATTATATATTTATACTAGCTAATTATATATCACATATTATACATATCATATATATCATATGTTGCAAAAAAAGATAATGTTACGTTGCTACATGTGATATACAGTGGTAATGGATATATGATATATAATATACATATTATATAAGAATTTAATTTCCATCTATTGACAGTGTATAATTCTTTTACATAGTCGATCATCCAATTATGAGTTGTCACGTCAGTCATGATTGTGTTTTTTCTCTTCCACTACCTGAAAAGTCATATAAATCGACTGTTTTGATTGGATGACAATATAAAATATATTTACATTGTTAGTGTATCAAAATTAAACTTATTATATAATATATAGAGTGTGCATAATATTTTGATTATTTTGACTGAAATTAAATGTACACCAAATTTTTTTGCTTGATAAACCACGGAAATAAAATGGATAATTATGTCAAAATTAAGTTTAATTTTATCATAAGTGAAGTTATTGGATAGAAATAGAAGTCGGCACAAAGTGATTCGCCCTAGTTAGAAAGGGAGAAAAAATAAATAAAAATAGAGCAACAATAAATAGTGAAATAAAGGAAGTGACATTTTTATATAATGGAAATTGGACTCTGATAATATAAATGCGTAGCTATTGTTAGTGTTTGTGACTGTTTCCACATTTCCTGAAGCAAGCAACTGATCGAATCCTAATCATGTTTACTTAAAATGAATGAAATGTATAATAAATGCTTCTAAGAGATTAGGACAAATTATTAATGCATTTATAATACTCGAATTATTTAATAATATGAAATGTCCTTTTCTTTGTGATTGATCATTAATGCTGATCCAATAAATAAATTTTTAGTTCTTCTATAGGGTAAGGGAAATCAATTATTTCTCTATATATTTTATTTATTATTTTTGAAACACATCAGCTACTACTACAACAAAAATGTAGAGAAAGTATAAGAAAATAATGACTTATAAAATGTCAATGAGGATTCACACACCAGATTTAATCTTATGCTATGAGTGAATAAAAATAGGTTAGACGACCTATCAAAAATCGTCTACAACCAAACATGTAATCGATTTAGTCTAGTTTGGCCTTGTTTTTAGAAATTGCTAGGTTAGAGCCTATATTAATATTAATAGACCAGATTTAGGTTTTTTAAAATGCTTAGTATTAGATCTATCACATTGGCATGAACCTTTTAATTATAAATAACTTTTTTTTTTTAGTATATTTATAATTTTGTTAGCAATTATCTCAATGTGACCTTTTTATTGACGTGGGTTTATTCATCTTTAAGCATCTATAAACTTTTTAACCTACCAATTTTTTTACATTTTTCTCATGTAAAAGATTTTTTATGACAGGTTTCAGAGTAAATCAAACTTATGAAAAAGCTACACATAAGCTTAAAAAGTAATCTATATAAGGTCACAAGCCTAGATTTTTATATATACAGATCTGATCTATTAAGCATAAAGTTTGGTTTGGTATAGCCTCTTTTCATCCATACTTTTGCTCGCATTAGATGTAAATTGGATTCAAATCTTGGGAATTTGTTTAGTAGGCAATTTATAAATTTCACGATAAATTTGTATTGAGGTTGATGGTTTGCTTTAAAACTAATATAATATGATCATTAATCAAATAATGAAAGTACCATTAATTTATGGATTGATGTACATACTTTTATCAAATTTTTTAATTAGAATTATATAATTTAAAAGATTTCAATAGATAGGCCTCTATTTTTCTAAAGAAAACAAAAAAGATTTCTAAATATATTTATCATTAAAAAAAATCAAGATTCAATGAAATATTTTATATAATTATATAGAGCATTATTTAATTAATAAAGAATATTCTAGTAAATTTATTTTTTAACAATAAATGGTTTTATGAATATGATCAATTAAAAAAATTATAAATCATAGACAAATAATTAAAAATTAAAAAAATACTATCCATACATATCATATAATCATTTGCCTCTTTCTCTTCACTCAGGTAAAATATTGGTCAAATTTAATGCATTTGCCAACACATGCATTAAACTTGTCAACATTTATATGAGTGAAGAAATGGGTGAATGGTTATACGGTGTGTATGTAGGAATCACACTCCTCTTAAAAATTTTGATAAAATTAATACCTAAATGAAATAAAACAAATTAAATGATTTCTTTTACTAGTATTAATTATTTTTTCCATTCAGCAATACTTTTGGGATAGACTTTTGAGTGGTATATCTACTATACAGCATTAAAATTTGCACCTTTATTAGGAGCTGCATTTTGCGGGTGTGTTTGGAGCAAGCACACCCTTGAAGTTATCTGTAAAAGGAAAACACATTTATAATATTTGAGTTTTGCTAGAGGTATAAAATTATACTAGTAAAAAATAAAAATTTGAGCCTAAATAAATCACTCAGTACAATAAAAAATACACATGATTAAAAATATTATTGGAGTCAGAAAGTGTTAAAATGAATTTTTTGGCTGTTTCAACATTCAACAGAACAAATATTATTACCCAAGATTTTATGATAACATTTTATTTGGTTATATCATATAATGGATCTGTTTGGTAAATGCTAGATATGGTTTCCCAAATTCGATACTAGCTTCTTAGATTTGATATAAAAAGAATGTGATAGCAAGTAAACATGTATGACTCATATGAGGAAACAAATTAAAGTCAAGTAATTGGTTTTTCAATAGTTATAATTGTCGCATGGTAGTGGAAAATTCGTTCACGATAAGCTCATATATATCATAGAATTCAAACCCTAATTAATACACCTAAGTAGAAAACATTACAATATGACTTAAATATATGCTTTTATAAATATAGGTAATTTTTATTTTATTTCATCTGATTGCGATTTTTAGTCTCTTATAAATATATGTGTGTGTGAGAGAGAGAGAGATCTTATTTTTGAAATATTATATCCTCTATACATTCTTTTTTCTAACAAAATCTATACTAAACAAAATTTACTTAAAGGACAACAATACATAACATGCAAAATCAGAAAGCTACCAAAATATGAATTATAAAAGTTTAATTATGATACATTGACAGTGTAAAAAATTTTACACTGTCAATTTATGATTAGATGTCTGTATAAAATTACTTTACATTAATCGTTAATTGAAATTAAACTCGAGAAATAATTCATCGATCTTATTAGCAAATAATCTCACTAGAAACTAAAAAAAACACAAATCTGATAGTATATATATAGGTCCATGCATACATACATTTTATCTTGAAAGGATTAAAAATTTAAAATATTACTAATGAGAAAACAAATTAATAAAAAGAACCATCCATATCCATATTTGAATGTCATAATCTCTATATATTTAAGCGTACTAAAATGAAGCCTCATTATTTTCTAGACATATATATTTTTAAAGAATATTTGCATCTAATATCTTTGTTCTTCAAAAAATAAATTAAAAAAGAATTAAAAGATTGGAAAAGATATATATATACTTGCCCAAGATAATTAGAGAGAGTTGCTTATGAGGTGTGTTTTTATCAGTGGAAGTTATTTTGCATGCAGTGTCCATGTTGACACAAAGATTTGTTCAAGTCAAAGTCATAATTAATTATTTGAACAAGGGAGTGATTAATTAGTAGTAATTAACTAATAAACTTCTATGTATTAATCTATGCTATATATTTTATTGGCATATAGAATTTAATTCATCAACATTTTATTTATATTATCATGTATATATAAAGGAGCTAAATATATATATATATATATATATATATATATAATAAATGATTTAAAGGCCATATGTAAAAGGTTCCACTAACATCCACCAACATGTGTCATACAGTAAGACGTAATGCGTGTATACGTACATGTGTTATATATATAGCACACACTCAGTGGCGGATCCATACAATTTTAATAGTGGGGGCAAAAATATTACATCGTTAATATATATAAATATAAGATGATGTTTTTTAAAATTTTAATAGTATGGAGGCAAATTTAATAATACAATGGGGCCAAAATATATACACTTATATATATTTTAATAAAAAAATAAAAAATCAGTGGGGGCATAAGCTCCCATAAGCTTCTTCATAGATCTGCCCCTGCACACACTACTTTTTATTGTATAGCA
Organism: Aeschynomene evenia; assembly: GCA_013621005.1. Taxonomy (NCBI): domain Eukaryota; kingdom Viridiplantae; phylum Streptophyta; class Magnoliopsida; order Fabales; family Fabaceae; genus Aeschynomene; species Aeschynomene evenia. Next base: position 4,021,816 of record CM024271.1, read on the forward strand.
CATGTTGGATATTTGGACGTATTTCTACTGTACGACAAACATTATTGATAACCCAAACACCCTTTTTTGTATTATCCAAAAGAATAGCCTGAGAAATAATAACCCGAGGCACACATTTTTGTTCATGTTACTTTAATTTCTTAATTGTAAAATATTATCAATATAAAATATTTTACACCATTAGCAATATAAACTACACGATGAAAAAATAATCAAAATAGTCAATATGATATGCACAATCTATATTATATAATATGCAAAACATATATCACATATTACGCACAATATATATTACATATGTGTTGTGCACAACATGTAATATATATTGTACATAATATGTAATATACGTGGTGCATATTACATATTATATGTTGTGCACTATATTTATTAACTGTTTTTACTGATTTTTATTGTGCACCAAGAATTTCCGATAATTATATATGTGATTTTTAAATCAATTATTATTCTAAGAATTACATTGTACTAATTAACTTTATTATTAATATGACAATATAAATTAGATAAATATATAAAAAATTTACAAGAATATTATATTAAAAATTATTCTCTTTAGTAATTTAAAAAACATTATTGTAAATTGTCTCTATATATAAGTATTATATTATTCTGCTAAATATAATCATGAATACAAACAATATGGCTATCATTATTCTTGGCAATTTGTAATGAGTGATTAGAGATATGCCTCAAATATTGTCATGTTATTCTGCTGCCCCATGTGTATATATACCCTAACTGGTTATTGCAGTAGTATCATATATTTTCCTTTCAAAAATATAATATTGAATTCAAGTCACAACGAGCAACGAGATTAATAGTAACTAATTAATATGGTGTTTGAGTAATTTAACAAGAGATTAATTTCAAATACAACAAGAGTGTAAAATTATTTTACATCATCGCCGATTAATAAAAATTGAGAAAAACATCAAATCACAATGATAATGACAGTAATAATGTTTACAGTACAACAAAATATAATAATGTTACGTATGTATCATAAAATCAGTTACTATTAGTCACTATTTGTAATAATCCAATTTTTTAAAATTATTAATCTAATTTTTAAAAATGTTGGACTAATATATAATATTAAAAGTTGGATTAATAATTTTAAAATGTTGAATTATTATATATGGTGACCGATTTTGTGGTGTACATAAATCATTTCTTAACAATAAATTCAATATGTGCTATACAGAATACATAATGTGTACTATATGTATAACACATATTTCATATTATGTATAACCACGTTAAATACTGTTGGACGTATTTCGATATGTTGTACGACAAACATTATTATTGATAGTTATAGTGAGTAATTTTAATAATAATTTGCTACTTTCTCAAATTTTTATTGATTGGTTTTGTAAAATAATTTTAATAATATTATCTCAAACTTGCACCAATGACCATTAATTACCAAGAAGTAGGAAAAAATAATCATTACTTTTTCTCTCCTAATAGATTATTCAATGTTAAAAAATAATTAAGGAATCAGATGATGATGAGACAATTTCATCAATAACTACTCATCACTTGTTGCAATTTCGCTATCTTTGAAGTTTGAAGCTTTAATTTGTTTCAAAATTAAACCCCAATTTAACATACATCATCGCTATTTATGCTCACATCGGATAGATACTCTCTAAGTAAGAACACGCATTTATATAATTATTTATTTACAATTTGTGATCCTTTCAAATCATTTTGATGAAAACTACGTTTAAGAACTAAATGAACCGTATGAAGCCACGAATTGAATGGATAAATAATGATTAGTCATTGATAATGATTGTAATTAGGAATTGCGTGTTAATGTAGTTCTTCTGCGTTGCAATCTCAAGTTACTCTTCAGTTTTAAAACGATAATGTTTGTTGTATAGCAGAAATATATCAAAACGAGCATTCGATGTTGTGTTATATATGATATGTAATGTGTGTTATACGTGATATGTATGCTATACATATAGTACACATTTCATATCATGTATACCACACGTACGTTGAATGCTCATTGAACGTATTTTTTGTTGTACCACAAGCATTATTGATTTTAAAACATTAGCTAGCAAGATCATTAATATTAGTCTATCATAATTAACATGTATAATTGTTTTACATAATGTGTGTTTTAATGAGTTTAAGATCTATGCATATTTTATAATTATTTTTTATATAATTGCTTAGTTGAAAAAATATTTATGTTTGATAACTTTAGTTAATAATTAATTTAAAATTGCCTCTCTTAAAATTAGGTTAAATTATTGGGCTGAGTTTTGAGACAGGGGAATATTTTTTATAGAATTTTGCTAAAAAGTGCTCTTAGGCAATTGTTAAGGTAATAAAGAGGAAACATTCATCTTATTAAAAATATACATTTTTTTATTTTTCTATGTAATGGTTACACCATAACTTTTATTTTTAAAAAAACTTACTTTTTTTAGTAATATCCTTAATAAGTGCTCTTATGACACTCGTTAGTAAAATTTATTTTTATATTTTATAGAGTATTGTTATGTACAATGAAAAAAAATCAATATCTTATGCACAACAAATATTATATAATGTGCACAACATATATCACATGGTGTACACAACATATTTCACATATTATGCACAACATGTATCATACCACACTTGTAAAGAAAGATAATGTTGCAACATATGATATATATATATATATATTGTGTATAACATGTTATATATATGATGTACATAATATGTAATATCCGTTGTGCATATTACATATTATATGTTGTGCATATTATATCGGTTATTTTGACTGATTTTTTCCCGTACACCAACATTTTTTCTATTTTATATATACAGTTGAATTAAAACAGTGTAATGTGTTATTTGTGGGAAGCAATGTTTGGAGTGACGCTTGTTGTTTTGCCAGCATGTATAGAACTTTGCCATATACAATATTCTGTTTGGTTTTTTGTTGCAGAGAGTAGTGAATAAGAAGACACTCACAATTATTGAGTTTTTGAAAGATAAGTCAAAGAATTATTATTCACAATATCTGTGGATCATGATTCCTATAATCGATCCTTCCAGCTATATATGTCCATTTGATTTTCGGAAATTAATGTTATTGTTTACCAATTACAATTACTATTAAAACTTGCAACAATGATATATGTAGTGTATGTGATGATTATTAGGTCATTATATTTTATTGAAAAATTTAGTTGGTCTATGAGCAAAAGAATATTTTTCGCAATATATATATACTACTCACATATAAGCATATGAGTCAGCTATAATAAAATAGAGACGAATTAAATTTTATTTTGAATATAGAGTATTACATTTTATTTATATGTCGAAAATTGAATGGTATAGAATAATTTTTTTTCTTTAGATACAACTAATAATCTCTCCATTTTATTAAAATCATGATTTTAAGTTACAACTACAATCATCATGATGATTAATTTAAGTTATGATTAAAAAGAAAATGAGCTAATAGGTGTAACATAGAGTTAACTTTAATTACCTTGTTTATATAATAATACTTATCATATATCATACATATATTTAAATAATATTCAATGTGTATTATACATAATACGTACGTAATGTGTGCTATAGCACAAATACGTATAGCACACATTTTATATTATATATAGCACACGTTTGATACTAATTATACATATTTATGTAGTGCAACAAACATTACTGCTTTACCATGTGATTTGGATTTGAATCTCATTTATAGAAATGAAGCACATTATAATTTGTGGCCTGTGTGGCTAGTCATTTACCTATCAAAAGTCAAAAGATCAAAAGAGTTCTCACAACAAGAAAATTAATTACCACTATTAACATTATTATCGATCGTACCAATATCTACTTGATGACCTAATTCACACACAAATATATATATATATATATATATATAATTGGTTGTGGATCACTTGAATGCTTGCACACATTAGCAATCCTAAAGTTTGGACCAAAGAAATGTAGGACCTTAAATATGTACCGTACCTTCAAATTTCAAAGCAAGTCATATCATTCAATATTATATATATATATATATATATATAAATAAATTTATTTTTAATCATGTTTAATTTTTATAAAATTTAACACGAATAATCTTATCAATTAGTTCTTACAATTTATCGGTTAGATCAATAAAAAAAATTATTTTATATAAAATTATAAGTTGTAACTTTAATTTATTTAAAGTTATACTAGCTAGCTAGAGTAATTTGAATATATATATAAGGTTTAAGTTAATAATATTTAAATTTTCTGATCCAATTGATGCTAACATCATAGAAGAAGTGTTTAATTACCTAATTTTGGTAAGCTCTTTTTACAATATAAATACATTTAACTAGTATCAAACGTGTATTATATAGTATAGGTATAATATGTGATGATATATGTATAATATATTACGTACAATACACATTACATATAGTATATAGCACACGTTAAATACTAATTAGATGTATTTATGTTGTACAATAAACATTATAGGTTGATAAGACTAGCTGGTATGACCGTAAATCATTTATCCAAGTGTTTATAGCTTATTCATATATTATAAAATTAAACTTATTTTAATTTATGATTAGATTAGTTTGTGACTTTGTGTCAATCAACAATGTTCAAACCATTCGGTTTGAATTGTTATCTTTTCTTTTCTTATTTTTAGATTTAAAAAAAGTGGTTAACTTAATAATATATATAATATCATCATCTACATTCCTAGTGAATATTTTATATAGAAATCTCATGTTATTTAATTTGTCGCAGTTGTTGTACGTTGGAATTTTTCATTTGAACTTAATATAATTCAATACTAAATTTATTACAAAATTATAAATTAAGAGTTGTATAAAATATATTTACACTATATAAGTCAATCAAAATTCCACTAGAAAATTGAGCATTTTTAACTATTTAAACATTAAATTTGTTAATAAAAGTATTGTCGATAAAAGTAATATTTTCTATTAGTGTCCGTCGAAAATATTTAAAAGTAGTTTATATATAAATATTTTCAATAGTCATTAAATATTAATATAATTTTTTTACAATAGTTTTTTCAAACACTTTTCAACAATTATACGATAATTATTATTATTGCAGTATTCATAGCTAACTCTATTTCAAATACAAAACAACTATACATGTAATAGATGATTTATCAATTTTTTACTGATCGAATCATCAATGCATGACAATTAAACACTAAATTAAAGTAATAATATGTAAAAATAATACAACATGTCAACTAATTTATTTATATAATAAAGTGTGTGAATAATTATTTTTATTAGATCTAATATTAGATTATTAAAATGCTATTCCTGCCCTAATAAGATGTGGGTTATAGGGGCACATTCCATTATTCTTTGATGTGGTGATATATAATCTCAGTACTCATTCACTATATTCAATGGTTATAAAGTAAATAACATAATAAATTATTATTTTTTATGTTATATTGTTATTTTATGAATGTTAAGGAATATGGTGGTGCATGCTTTTTTTTTCTTTTCGATAAGTAATAAATGCACTCATATGCAACCGGGGTATTTGTTTTTAATGATTCTTAAGTCAGAGTTAATGGAGTCAGTATCATATGAGTTAGAATCATCGCAATAATTTTAAATTTGATTCTGAACATATCTTCACATATTTATGCATTCCTTTCAACACACTATGACTCCCTTACCACACATAGTAACTTTAGAATTAGAATGAATAAAAAAATGATGGTCATGCGGGACTGTTTTGCTGCTACATGTCTCCTGCCTTAGTTCTTTGATGTATGGAATGCTATAACCTTTATTTGGTGTATGATATGCTATATTGGATTGAAATGGTGCTCTGCTTAGTCGGATTTGTGCTCTTTTTCCTCAGTAGGATAGATGACTTTAGGCTAGGAGGTTTTTTAATGATGCAAATCTTGACTAAGTATCTAAGCATCAATGGTTATTGTTGACGCTATTTGTCATGTACTCTTTTACGGGATACATGAGTACTTATCGAAAAAAAATGACAATTTTGTTCACTAAGTCACTGTGACTTTAATATCAAACACTTGGTAGAATCATTTTCTCACTAACTTCTTGATTAACTTCTTGACTCTGATTCCAGAGACAGGAAAAATCAAATGGATGCAGCCCCACATCTAAAAAATTAGGTCTACTAAAAAAATTTCTAATCTAAAACAAAACTTATCTATCGAAGAAGAAAAAGAGTAGTGTTCGAACCAATTGCATTCAAGCCTTAACAAAATCGTAAAAGATCATTTGGTTGAGATTTAGGATATAGTTTTAGTGGTACTTCTATCTTTTCAGTGTTTGTTTGTCTTCTCTTATGTTTCTGATAGTTATCTTTTTCGATGCTTTGAAACTTTTTTGGGTTTGTTATATTGTATCCCACGTATATATTCTAATGTACCTTAGCTTGTGTTAACTCCCTCGATGAAGAATATATAGTTTAGTACTTTTTAATTATCTAAATAATAAAACAATAATATTTATCCTACAACAGATATATGTTCTATATTATCCAATGTCTACTATATACATAATATAGAATGTGTGTTATACGTACGTATATTATACACATGTCATACATTACGTATTATATATTGCACATGTTGAATACTTGTTGGACGTATTTATGTTGTACAACAAACATTAATAATAAAATTAAAAAAATCACAAATGATTGGGAAACAATAAAAAATCAGTCAAAACAGCCAACAAAACCCATTTAACATTTTATGGCCCAAATAACATTTTAATCATGAGTATATTTTTAATGAGATGGGTGATTATGACCCAAATTTCTATTTGTTGGCTGTTTTGACTGATTTTTTGTTGTACCCCTAGCAATGCTCAAAAAATATATATAACTTCTAGTGGTGAGAGATTTGGATAATATACATGAGTCTTATATTCAAATTTTATTACAAGTAATGTAATTTCTAAAATGAAAAAAATAACATGTATATATTAATGTAAATTACTTTAAATAGAAACCCAAAAATAAATAGAATAAAATAAACAAACAAACAAATCTTAGGCAATGATGAAGTAGAGTGCCTTCAAGGATATTAATCACACGGTATGTTATACATAGAGAAGTGTATGGTGCCATTATTTTGTACAGTAATAATTATTGTACAACAGAAATACATTAAACTAGTATTTAATGTGTGTTATATATAATGTGTGCCATATATATATATATATTATATGTTATATATATGACACATATATTACGTATGACACATATATAGTTGAATAATTGTTAAATAATATTCATGTTATATAACAAATATTATTGTTATTTTTTATTTATCCATACTTCGGTTACTTGATACTTTATTATTATTGAATATGATGAATAAATAGAGTGAATAAGAATTATTATTAATTAGACCTAATATAATAGTAATAAAGTTGATATAAAACAAAATGGTGACTAAACTTAAGATTAACCAGTATTCCTATTATTGTTTTGTATATGTATTTAATTATTGTGCATCGCATAATTTGAGATTAAATTAATTAATAAATTAAATTTACATTATCGGTATTCACAGTGACAAATTAATTCATATACTATAACATTATATTGATAATTAATGAACTTCAAAATTGTTGATTTTTTTTTTGATAATCTTCAAAATTGTTTATTATTAGACCTACCGGGGGAGGTGAACCCTTGATCACTAGTTTAAAAAGGAGGTGACATTTTCACCATGTATATTATTGATTAATTTGAAGAGTTTAATTATGATGTATTGACACTTTCAGTCAATTATATTTATTGATTTATATAATTTTTTAGTTAGTAGATGATTGAGTTAATGACTTTTATTAATGTGTCAATCCACAATTAAATGTATGTGTAAAATTACTTTACACTAATTGTGGATTGAAATTAAACTTAATATAAAACTCCAACAATAATATTTCTATAATAAGAGTCTATTCTATCTAATTTGGTGTTGAAATTGGGCCTCTTACTACTGTAGAATTATGATTAAGAAAAGATGGAAAACAAGAATTCCATTTCACACGACCCCTTTTTATATCTTTATTATTAATAAAATAATAATATATAATAGTAAATACCTAGTCTCATTCTTTCTAGCACCGATCGATTGAGATAGATTCCACTAAGAAACACTTGTAAGACAATGCACGTGTATCTTATAGAGAGAGAAAAGAAAATAGTGTGTGTACATGACTTGAATGGACTCCCTTAAGAAGATGGAAAAGGAATAATAATAATAATAATAAAATTAATAATAATAATAATAAGGTAATTAATTCTGTAACCAGTAAAATTTATAGGTATGGATATATACCGATTAGCTATATCATGTGATTATAAATGCCCATTTTCAAGATATATACATAAAGTTACTCATCAAATCACAAGCATCGATATCGATATTCATGAGTATTAAAGAAAAAACCTAATAATAATAAGAGTTTAATTATGATGCATCGATACTATAAAAATTTTACACTGTTAATCAATCAAAATTATATATTTTTGAGACTTTTTAGATAGTGAGTAGTTGAATTAAAGACTTTTATTAATGTGTCAATCCATGATTGGATATTTATGTAAAATTATTTTAGACTAAGCATACATTAAAATTAAACTCTAATAATAAATAGTAAAATTAATAATAATAATAATAAGAAACATTCCCTTACACACAAGAATCATATATCTATAGCATAGTTGACCAAACTACCCACCATATGAGTCTTGGTCTCTTGTGTGAATCACTACCCTTCTAGCTAGGAAGATAATAGAGCTTCACCTTATTACAAAGAAGAACACAAAAAAGTGTGATTTCAAATCCAATTTTGAATTATTGAGAGAGAAGAAAAAGAAAAAAGAAAAAGTGGGTATGGAAGGAGAGAGAGGTGGTAGTGATCATCATCATCATAGTTATGAGCTTCAAGTTTCATTCACAAACACACCTCAAGCAATCCATGAGATAGGTTTTGTTCAATTTGAAGAAAACCAAGTTCTTAGCTTCTTGGCTCCTTCTTCTCAATCCCAATCTTCTCAGCTCTCTCAATCTCTTAACGACGGCGGCGGAGGCGGTGGCAGCAACAATAGTACTACTACTGCCTCTGCCACCGCCGCATCCAACACCGCCGCCACCGCGATCGGGTTCACCCATAACGACCTTGTTGCAAGAACATCTTGGAATAGTGAACAGGTTGTTTTGATTAATTAAATAATTAATTGAGTTTTATTTATTTAATTTTGGCCAGATTTAATTTATTTACTTACTTATTGTTGTCATGTACTTTTCTATCTTAGGTTATTATTGTTATTGTCTTAATTTCATCTCTATTTCTTTGCAACTATTTATTTAATTACTTATATATATTTTATCATATATATCTTGAATTTTCAGGTTCGAAATTTAGATCCAAAGGGTGTTAATAATAATAATGAAGAAAATTGCACTGGAAATTCTAGTGATGGAAGCAACACATGGTATATATATATATATACAATTAATCAATTATTTAATTTTTGAATCTCAATAATTCTTCTTTAATTTCTTGATCTCTCTTTATAAAGTGCATGCACGTAAATATGATGATGATACCAAAGAAGATAGATATATATTTCTTTGGGGCTTCTGAGAAGAATCTGAAGGGTCTATGGCCTTATATGGAAAAGGCTTATTCTTCTTCTTTCTTTTTATTTTTCTTCTTCTTATTTTCAGAGCTTATTATTATTATTATTGCTTTTTCGTACTCTAAATTATTATAACCACTAGTGTGGGTTTGTGAGGGACAAGAGCTTAGGACTTGAAAAAGTCTTGATACTCATTGATAATCGAATCCACTAGCTAGTTCCATCCAATATCACTCACTTCACAATTCGCACATTCATATTCATATACATACATAGCTAGAAAAATAATTTCTATATGAACTTTACTTTAATTTTCTTAGTCTCTATGTCGATAAACACTAAACACTGCATCCACTGGGGGTAGAAAGTTCACGTCATGCTCCAGGTAGATGGTGAAGTGTTTGTCGACATGGTGATAAAGAAAAGTTCATACTTTATATACAAATAACATAACTTACATATATGTTCTCTCAATAAATCATCATATCATCATTCATCATCACCTTCTATGATCTCTATTCTTTGTGTTTTTTTTGCTTAATTTTGTTTTCTTGTTTAATTATTTTTTATTTGGTATTTTTAAGACTTATTAATTCTATAGTGTTGTGAACTAAGAAAACCAATAAATCTAGAAGGATTTTTGCGGATTATTATGATTAAATTGAAGTTAATAAGAGTGCACATATGTTTGCTTATGAGAAATGCTATATGTAAAATAAAAAATTGTATGACACTCATTTTTATTGCTGAATTGTAATATGGGTCAACTCTTTCATCTAAACTGTTACAAGCAATCTAACGATAGAGATTATTATTGTTGTATAAGTATAGTACAATTTTTTATTATACATGTAGCATTCTACTTTGCTTATGATGAATAAGAGTTTATAGGGGAATTTAATTTTTTGCATTAAGAAGATTTGAATAATAATGAAACAATAAAAAAAAAAGGATAAAATTTACTTGAATAATTCCATTTATTATGTATCCTCAAAATTAAACCAAACTACCCCTTGATGTACTTAATTAAGTTTCTATTTCTAATGGAATTAAGCATTATCTAATAAATAAATAAAAAAAATGGGTATGAATGATTGGTAGGTGGAGAAGTGGAGGATCAGAGAAGGGGAAGGTGAAAGTGAGGAGGAAGCTGAGAGAGCCAAGGTTTTGTTTCCAAACGAGAAGTGATGTTGATGTTCTTGATGATGGTTACAAATGGAGGAAATATGGCCAAAAAGTTGTCAAGAATAGCCTTCATCCAAGGTAATTTTAATTTTATTTAGTTTAATTTTATTTAAAAATATCTAATCATTGCGATTATTATTCAACATTAGTAATTATTAATACAATAAAGTTGGTCATACAACAGAAATATGTTCAACTAGTATCCAACGGATGCTATACATAATATAGAATGTGTGTTATACGTATAGCATACGATATGTTCCATATTATTTATAGCACACGTTGCATACTAGTTGGACGTATTTCTATTGTAGTAATCTTATTCTCTCTTCTCTAGCTAGCTAGCTATCTAGATGTTCATTTTTAGTTTGCTCAAGTTAATAACTACTCTTTGATATGTTCTCATGAAAAGGCCTAATAATGGATATATTATGATTATTATTATGACTTGAAATTTATTTTGGTACTGCATCTATTGTATCATAATATATAGAAGCATTATTATTTCCTTTTTGGAGTAAGTCTTGAAACCCATATGGCGATTGATTAATATAACAATTTGTGGCAAAAGTTTAAAAACTCGAGACATTCATTTAGAGTGTGTTCTTAGTTTCATAAAACAATTTTTACTACTTTATTTGTTTTCTATTTTCAGAATAATATTATTTATACAATAAAAAATAAGTTAAAATTAATTAATATAAAGATTTTGTATTATAATCACTCAACCTACTAAAAACTAGCTTAACAGGATGAATTTTTTTATACCAAATAAATCTCTTAACTTGTTTAACTATTTTTTTTATTATTTATCAATTATTTTTTATTTTTTAATGCGTTACTTATTTTCAAGATTTTTATTACTTTTGTTTTCGCCACTGTTTTTTTTTTTTCAAAAAGAGAAATATTTTGAAGCTAACTTTTTTCACCAACCTTTTGCAGATCTCATTCATCCGAAAATAGATATAAATATAAGAGTTTTAGATGAATAAGATTATAAAATTGAGAAAATGTTGGATGAAAAAGTTCACCCTAGATCACTATATTATTCCAAAAAAAATGAGATTATTAGCTTCATCATTATGTTAACAAATTGAACCTCCTTTAAGCTTCATTATTCTCCTAGTTTTCTATTTTGGGAATATAGAAAAATCTCTATCAGAAGATGCAAATTTCAAATCTAGAAATGAGTACACTGGCTACATCACAGCCACTATACTCGGAGGAATATATTGAAGGTGAAATGTCTATTTTGGGAAAATAAAATATTTGTGTCGGTACAGTGAACAATTTAATTTAATTTAATTTGTATGATTCATCATTCATTATTAATTCATCACAGTAAGGTATAATAATATAATTATTAGAGTATTGTTATATGCATAATGAAAAAATAATTAAAATAGTCAATATCATATGCACAACACATATTACATGTTGTAAGGAAATGTGATATATTACCACATGTGATATATGTTGTGAACAATATGTCATATACGTTGTACATAATATATAATATGCGTTGTGCATATTACATATTATATGTTGTGTACTGTTTATTGATGTTTTGACTGTTTTTTTATTGTACATAAAAGATTTATGTAATTATTATTATTTATCTTTGATTTTGAAACATATAAAAGATTGAAACACGCATATACTTAATTAGTTAGGCACAAGAGAGAGAGAGAGAATCTTAAGAAAAAATAGAAATAAAAAGCAAAAAAAATGAAGGAATGACATATTTATTAAGAAGTGTACTTGTAGTTTCTTCCCACAATAATATTCCTGAGAGAGAGTAGAGAAGAATGATGGTACAAACTCATGAGGTTTAGGCTTATATTCAGAAAACTAGTGATTGGGAAAAGATATATATATATATATATATATATATATTTATACTACTTATAAAGAGAATTGCCAAAAAGTTAGTTACTTTTTGGTCTCTCCATTCAAATTCAATAAAAAACTTAAAAAAAATTAAATAAATAAAAAGAATAACTACTCTTTCAATTCAAATTACATTTTAACTACCTCATTTTTTTCACATATAAATTTACTATGATAATTTTTTTTTAAAAAAATATAATTCCCTTTAATAATCATCTTCTATATTATTTATCATTTTTTTATTTATTATTATGAGAAAAATTCAAAAATAAAAAACATAAATTGACAAAAAAAATTGAAAAAGCGTCTTGACGGGCACGGAGTACCCGACAAGACTCTAGTATATACGAAGAGAATATGTTAGTTATTGCAGATTATTAATTATTCGATTTTTGACTATAGAGTATATAGGGTCCCCTCTTTTGTTCTCAATTCCCAAAGTGTTTTGGTACTAATTATACATGTCATGAACTTCTTCAACACACACATTATTATTATTATTATTCATATTCACCACTAAATAAAAAAATAGAGTTTCACTTATTCATATTACTGTAAAAGTATATTACACTTTATTCAATAAAAATTATCTGTTTATATGACTTTTCAAGTAGTGAGAAAGAAAAAAATATAACTATAATTGATGAGACAACACATAATTGAATGATTATGTAAAAGAACTATACACTCTCAGTGCATGAAAATTAAATTCATATTTCTTATCCCAATTTGATAATTTCTTTTAGCTAATTAAAATCTCAAAGAATAACATAAATGATCTTTACTTTTTCTTTTTCTTTTTTATTTTATGTATTTCCTACTGTTTTCAAATTTGTTTTATGAAAAATGGATATTATTAATTTTTTATTATTTTTAATTTATATTTTCTTTACAAAATTCTAAATATCTTCTACACATTTCTTAGCTTCTTTTTCCTTTCTTTCTTGTTTTGCTTTATTATATCACATTCTCAACATAAGATTTTATTCTTATTAATTTATAGATTGCATCCATTATTCCCCTTTCTACAATATTTGTTACAAATCCATTTATCCTCATTAACAAGGTAATTAACTTTGAGTAGTAGTTATAGTGAATTTATGGTCAAAATAATACATACATCTTTAAATAGTTTACTATTAAGCTTTGAAATATAACAAAACAAAATACTACATTGATGAAAAGATATATATACTACTGCTAGTAGAAGCACTTGCTGTAATAACTCTAGTTTGAGCTTATGCATTGAGTTGCATGTTGGTAGTAAATGAAATTGTACAAATAAAATTTGTTTTTGATTTGATTTAGTGACAACTTCAAAACAGAATATGGTGTTTTTTTTAAAATATTTCATGTATATTAAATTTGACACTAAATTAGTCATTCAATTCAACTCTGATACAATTCAATATTTACAGCTATTCAATCTAACTTATATCATAGCTAATTTAATCCAATATTATATTCAAACATTTATATTAAGACAATGAAAATATTTTATATTGACACAATCCAATATTTATACTTACTCAATTAAACTTTTTGTACTAGTGTTGATTTAGTGTCACTTTTAGAGCGACTTTGCTTAGTATTGCTTATTATTGTAAAGGTGCTTGTGATTTTCAAAAGCATAAATTAGCATTTTGTGTTTTGTAAATAAAAATAGTTAGGTGCTTGTGCTTTTAACTTTTAAAAGTTACGAATGTTTTTAAAAGTACCTATGAAGATACTTAATATTTGATCAAATATCCCAATTCTTCTATAAATTTCAATATGTCATTTTAAATGTTTTCTATAATTTTATATTTTAGAATCAGTTTTACTAAACATTATTGTTGTAGTTTGTGTTTATTGAAAATAATTTTTATTTTATTTTATCAAATATATGTACTACAATTTTTGAAAAGCAACTTTGAAAAAATTAAAGAGATAAACAACTTTTTAAAGGTAATAACAATACCAAACTCATCCTAAAGTATACATAACATTACAATTTTTTTAAAAAAAAATGACCAGCACAAATTTAAAGTTGTACTCCTATTGTAAATTATATTGATTTGAGTTGAGGGTCAAATTAATTGGAGTAAAATGAATTTTAAGTATTGATAATAATACAGTTTGTGGAGGAAAGAAAAAAGTCATTATATGTACGAATATGTTTAGTTAAAGAAGGTAAAATAGAAGTAAAAAATACTAGATAAATTTTATATAATGAATTATTTTAAATTTTCTAATAAAGAAGGTCATAATTAATTTTTGCCCTTCAATATAATTAACTAACATTTATACTCATACTTGATTCGATACGTACTCTCACATATACCTGAAGAAAATTGGAAAGAAAATAAAATGCCTACAAATAAATAAACATATATTATTCTGTAATATTGTTATGTTAATTTATCCGACTATCACCGCTAGAAAATGAGTATTTTCAACAATTAAAATATTAAGTATGTTAATAATAGTATTATCAATAAACGTAATATTGACATTTAATAATCGTAAAAAATATTTATAAACTATTTATAAGCATTTTTAATCATCAATAATTGTTAAAGAAGAATGTATACTTATTTTTAACGGTCAATAAGTGTCAATATAATTTTTTTAACAATACTTTTATCAACTGTTTTGGACAATTAAGTGTTGAAAATAACTCATTCTTGTAGTGTAGTTTTCCCTAAGCTTAACGTATATATATATATATATATTGAGGATTTAGGATTGGAAGAATGTTAAGTTATTGAAAGTGGTAGAGTCAGGGGCGGAGCTAGAGACAATTTTTATGGGGGCGAACATAAATTTTTTCAATAAAAAGTTCGGGAGACCGACATAAATTTTTTCAATAAAAAATTCGGGGGCCAAATAGTTTTTAAGTTTTTAATTTTGAGTTAAAATTAGACCCCAAAATATGAAAAATTAGTAATTAGACCAAATATCTATATGAAATATGAAGTGTTAAATAATAATTAGTCAAATAAACGTAGAAAATAAAATTAGGGGAGGTCAAAAATAAATTTTTACTTATTTTAAAAAAAAAAATTAGAATTTTAGGGTGGGTCATCGTCCCCATGCTAACAACTAGGAGCCGCCCCCTGGTAGAGTTCATATATATATATATATATATATATATATATATATATGATGAAATCTAAAGTTACTTAGAGTGAAGGAAAGTAATAATTTAGAGATAGAAAATTAAATATGCATGTTGGTAATGACCAATAGATTACACACTAGACCAGACCCATAGAACATATATGTTATATACGTTAGTTAATGTTGCGTGCATGGTAAGAAATTAAAGTTTATTATATATATAGATTATGTTATTGGAGGTACTTTTCATGAACCAATTCTGCAAATTCATTAAAGTGGCTAAAGTTGTGTATCCATTATTACTATTACCCTAACATATATCACGTTCCAACATCATTTTTCTTCATAACATGTAATACTTTATACATAATATGTGATATATGTTATATGCAACATGCAATATATGTTGTGCATATTACATAATACTTATTACATTAATCGTGCATAATATATTGGTTGTTTTGACTATTTTTTCATTGTAATATAACAATGTATGTTCATCATCAATTATTGTAATTTCTCACTCCTCCAAATAAGCAAATATTTAAAAAGGTATAACTTGGAAAAGAAAATAAATACTTTTTAAAATTGTAAAAGAAATAAATAAAAGAGACCAAATAAAAAGTTGAAAAAAAAAAATTAAAAGAGATAAGAGGAAGTAAAAAAATAATTAAGTGTTGGTGAATTATTGGCATCAGTTAAAGACCATAATTACAAAAATTTATTGTACTTTAAGGTATGTACTTAGAAGTGGAGTTAGCTAAGGAAGATGAAAAGTACCATTTAGTTTCATCACTTCTGGAACATAACATTAATATAATGGGCTAGGTAGGTATTTGAAATTGTCAACAAAAATAATGATGGGATATATGATTATAATTTATAAGTATCTTTTGTCATGAAGAGATGGATGCAGTACCAAATTTGATTATAAATTTTTTTGAAATTTAGAGGGAATGAAGAGTAAGAAAAAATAGCTTTTGGCCAAAAGGAAAAAAATATTTATACTTATTCCATATAAATAATATTATTTACTTATATTATTTATTAGTAATAATACTACATGTATATATATTATAAAGTCATCATCAATCACATATGTAATAATCTAACATTTTAAAATTATTAATCAAACTTTTAAATATTGAATTAATAATGTACAAGATGAAAAGTTGGATTGATAATTTTAAAAAGTTTGGTTATTACATATGGTGACCGATAGTGACTGATTTTGTGGAAAAAAAATATTTTTCATTATTTATATGGAGATTGATTCGGTACCCAATATTTTTGTTAGGTACCGGTACCCAATTGTATGTTTAACCTATTAATCTATGTTAAAGTAAATATAATTTGGTACCAACAGAGCACGGTGGTTGCGGTCGCAACCTTCCTAGACGCGTCTTATTCCCAATTACACGTCTTCTTTATCTATCTCTTGCATAATGCGCGCGATAAGTTATGAATTGAGTTTTTTTTCATAAATTGATAAAGTCATAGAATATCAATATAAATTAAATTAAATTTTGAAGATTACTTACCTAACATGTTAACAATTATTTAAATTAAAAAAATTAAATTAATTTTATCTATAAATCATGATATACACATGTGTTGGGTATCGGTACCCTATATTTTCCTGGGTACCGTATCAAAATCCTATTTTTATATACATTTTCTCTTATCTCTATGTCTCTCTCTTAATATAATATATCACTTTGTCCATAATAATAACAAAATAATTAAGGATATGGACTTAAAAATGTTGTTAATTCCTATAAATACAGTTGGTTTTTATTTTAATTTTTAACTATTCTGATATTTTTTTACTTTAGGCCTCCCCTCCTCTCCCCAAAAACAAAAAACAAAATCATATAATAATTCATGATTGATCTATGTCATTATAAATTTTGATATATTTAAATATTTTAGAATATACATTCAGTCTTTATAAACATTAGAAAAACAAATTTCTACTTATATATATTTACTTTATCAATATCATGTTTTACATTTCCAATGCTTAATGCTATATCTGATATAATAGTGAATTTTCTCTCCTATCAATTAAAAATTATGATAATTGAGTGTTTTTTATTTATGTATGTGTAAAATATTTTTCACTTATAATACGTTAAAATTAAACTCTAAAATTACATGTTTTACTTCAATATAATTAAACACATACACGCTCCCAGTTGAAAGTATATTAAAAAGAGTGAATAGAAAGAGAAACATATATTCTCATTATATTGATATGATTTTGGAGAAATAATGTGTTAACTCAAAAAAAATTGGATATATCTATAATTGGATAAAGTGTTGATCCTACATAAGTGTAATTTCATACTTCATCAAACAGTGAATAAACATTCCTTAGTATGGAGATAATTTTTTTTTACAAACAATGAAACAACTCATTTTATCATCAATACAGCCATACAGGTGTTTGATAATAATGTTTATCGTCCAATTAAAAATGTTCAACAAATATCCAACGTGTGTTATACATTATGTGGTAATGTGTGTTATACACACATTGAATACTAGTTGGACGTATTTATGTTGCACGATAAATATTATTAGGTGTTTGGATATCAATAATGTTTGGTGTAAAACAGGAATATCATCTAATAAGGCAATAACTATCTAACGTGTGCTATACATAATATGTGTGATATGTAATGTGTCATATGTATAACACATGTTACGTATGACACATATTACATATGATACACATCATGTATAACACACATTGAATATATACTAGTTAGATATATTTATGTTGTAGCTAGTTTGGATATTGGTGCACTATTAATGCTTATAAAAAATAAAAACAATTTTGTTTAGTTATTTTCTACATTATATATGCATATTTTATTTATTCTCACATATATCCAAATTTATAATATATATAATTTAATTAAATTTTGTGTGAAATGGCAGAAGTTACTATCGATGCACCCATAACAACTGTAGGGTGAAGAAAAGAGTTGAAAGACTGTCAGAAGATTGTCGAATGGTGATTACAACCTATGAAGGCAGACACAATCACTCTCCTTGTGACGACTCTAATTCATCTGAACATGAATGTTTCACCTCATTTTGAACCAACAACAATAATAATTAATCTTATTATTTCAATAATAAGTATAATATTTATTATTATATATGTACTATTATTAATAATTAGATGTGACAATTTATATATATATGGATATTATTGCCTTGTAAGATTGTTATTATATAGTGAGTTCAGCATGTGTCTCGAGAATATATATATATATATATATATGAACTCAATTGTATGTTATATTTATATAAAGAATTCAAGACAATGGCCCTTTTATTTATATATGCATGCATTATTTATGGATTTAATTATCATACTCTCTGATAGTGTAAATTTTTTTTATACTGTCATCCAATTATAAATTATTTAACATGTAAGTAGAAGTGAGTGATGTTTTAAAATTTATAGGATAGTTGATAATTAAACAAGACGTATGACAAATTTTTATTGACTGAGAGTGTAAAAAATTATACATTATCAATGCATGACAATTAAATCATTGAGCATTGTTAGAGGCACAACAAAAAACCAGCCAAAACAGCCAACAAATAGGAATTTGGGTCACAATCACCCAGCCCATTAAGAATATACTCATGATTAAAAACGCTATTTGAGCCATAAAGTGTTAAATGGGCTTTGTTGGCTGTGTTGACTGATTTTTTGTTGTGCCCTAAACATTTGTATAAATGATTTATTTATTTATGAATATGAGTATGTTACTTTAATTCTTTGTATGTCTCTGGAATGGACTCATCGGATGCTTATTACCATCTCGGAACATTTATGTAATTTTTTTGCTCAAATTAAAATTCAGATTTAATAAATATGAGATATGCATGGCAGGGTCAAATTCATTAATACATATTATTTAAACCTTTTTATCCGTCCTATTTGTATCTCATTTTAAATCTAAATTTGAATATATATATATATATATATATAATTGATTGTAAAAAATAATATTTTATTGTTTATTGAGCTAAGATCTTTAAGGCAGTGTTTGGTTTAGCATCTTGAGAAGAGATAGATACACAAGGGGAATGAATTGAAGGTGTATATATGTTTTAAGAGACATTGATGGAAACTGAAAACTTTTCTACTCAAGACAAAAAATTTCAATACAATATTTTTTTGTACTTCTAAAAAATGGAAACAATACATACATAACTCAAAAATAGAAAAATGAACATTAATAACCTATGCAAGTGCCTTCCGACGGTGGTCCGACGACCTTTGAAGATGACCGGCGGCAATAGGCAATAGACCGATAGTGATACAATTGAAAAAATTTTGTGTTTTCGATCTATTTATATTATCAAACACTAGTGTTTTGTCGGGCACTTCGTGCTCGTCAAGGCGCATTCTTATTTTTTTGTCGAGTCATATTATTTGTTTTTTAAATTTTATATAAAATAGTGAAAAAATAAAAAAAAAAACATGAAAATAGCTAGAGGTAGTTATCTTTTATATTGTAATTTTTAAATTTAAATTTTAGAATTCAAAAAATAACTACTCAAATGAGTGAGGACACCAAAATGGTAGTTATTTTTTGTATCCTCTTTATATATAGTATAGATAATATAGAAACAATTTTTTGTGTCTCTATATCTCTCAATAGGTGTCTCTATTCTAAGATAACAAGCATATGTTCCGATCCAAACAATATCTAAGAATCTTAGAAATCTATCTAAACTCGTAAGGCAATTAAACCACCACTACTATTTTAACAGTATTATTTGCTGAATAATGAAAAAATAATTAAATCAATTAATAGATTCATTTGGCCAAAAAATATTCCTTTTAAAAGGTTAATTTTTAGTGAATAATGTGATTGTGGTCCAAAATACTGACTGATTTTGTTTGGATTCTCATTGTGCAAATATTATCACTCGTATGTATTTTAATATGCAATATTTTTGAAATTCCACAACTTATGATTTTTCAAAATAAAAATAAAAAAAATCTCAGAAAATTAAGTAAAGAAGATGGATTTTTCCCCAGCAAAACAAAAAAAAAATGATTAGTTCTACAAATACAGTGAGAGAGACATTATTTCCACAAAATGTCCCGTATTTAGTTTTATTAGAAGAAATCGTAGCATTGCTACGATTTCTCTACAATAAGTACACGTGTATGGAAATCGTAGCAATCCTACGATTTCTTTGTTGTTGTATTTTGTTTGTAGAAATCGTAGGATTCCTACGATTTCTTCTTCTTTTCTTTGATGCACAATCATTACCTGATTACAAATTTAACTTATACAAATTTTAAAAAATGATTGTGTGCATCAAAGAAAAGAAGAAGAAATCGTAGGAATCCTACGATTTCTACAAACAAAATACAACAACAAAGAAATCGTAGGATTGCTACGATTTCCAGACACATGTACTTATTGTAGAGAAATCGTAGCAATGCTACGATTTTTTCTAATAAAACTAAATACGAGACATTTTGTGGAAATAATGTTTCTCTCACTGTATTTGTAGAACTAATCATTTTTTTTTTTGTTTTACTCGGGAAAAAATTCAAAGAAGATTGCTAAATTTTCTATAGGAATACACGAATATATTATATAAAAAATACGATAAATAATGCAATAATTTCTCCTGAGGATTATGGAACTAATAAACACTATATATATATATTAAGCAATGGCTTACCTATAATTTTTTCAATCACACTCCAAAGGCAAAACTCATGTTTTTAAGCTCTACACATTGAAGAGATTAATCATTATTTTTGACAATAAATATCTAAACTTTATCTAAAAAATAAAAATTCAATAATAACTAATTTTCTCATGTGATTACACACCCTTGTGTATTTTCATCACTAAAATATTTAGTGGCCTCAATGAAGGCCTTATTATTTTGTTCGAGAGAGCTATGTGGAAAGTTGTTGTTTTCTGCATTCTGAGGATTGTGTGGTTGGTAATAATTATAATATGGTTGAGAATGTGAAGAACTCCCTGATCCACCACCTGATGATGAATAATTATTTTTTTCAGATAATTATAAAATCTTTGAATCTTGTGAAGCAAAAATTAGTATATATATAATTTAATAAAAAATGTATAAATATATTCACTACAAATAATGATTATTTTCGAGATGTAATTGTCGAAAATTGTTGGTAAAAGTATTATAAAAAATATATATTGACATTTGTTGGCCGTTGAAAATAATCATAAACTATTCTTTGACAATTAATGTCTGTTGAAAATAATCATAAATTAGTTTTAAGTATTTTTTACGACCATTAATTGTCAATAATACTTTTATTGATACATTTAATATTAAAACTGTTAAGTACTTTTCTAGTAGCTAGTGATTTTTAGTTCCTATAAATATGTTTCATTTTAATTTTAGGCCCTCTAGCTAGTTTGTATTTCTGGTGTTTAATTTGGTTCTTCATTGTTGTTTTAATATTATCTTTTTGGTCCCAAAAGTGATTTAAAATATGAACTACTTAATGCTTACGAGTATTGAAAATCTTATTTTATATCATTATAAACATCTTCAAAATCTTCTTTTAATTCTCACCATAAACATTATTATATATGTAAGGCAGTGTTTGTTTAAGTTTGTTTAATACAATACAGAAATACAGATACAAAATAATATAATAAAATTTCTCTAATCATATATGTATTTTATGTACCTACCCTAAGTGTGAATACAAAATACACTAAAACATATACAAATACAATTTGTATTATCCATATATATTCTAAACAGATATGTAACAAGTGGGTCTGTATTATGTTTTATATCTTGTACAAAACAAACAAATACAGTCTAACTGTACAAATTAGCTAATAGTAGGGTAAAAAATATAATATTAATGTTTGTGGAACAACATTTTTTCAGTCAAAACAGTCAACAAAGTCCATTTAACATTTTATGGCCAAAATAACATTTTAATCATGAGTATCTTTTTAATGGGCCGGATGATTGTGGCCCAAATTTCTATTTCTTGACTGTTTTGACTGGTTTTTTATTGTACCTCTAGCAATGCTCAAAATATAATATTAATAAAATGAGGGGACTAAAAACTACACAAAAAAAATAGATGGACTAAAATCAAAACAACTTATATTTATTATGATTAAAAACATATTTAATCCTTCAAGGAATTCAAAGGAGTATATAAAACAAAATTAAAATAATCAATAATTCTTGGTGTAAAACAAAAAATCAGCCAACCCAATCAACAATTTAAGTTTAGTATACATACTGAGTATAGATTGCCGTGCATATCATACCAAATTTAAATGGTTGACTGGATTTTGATTGTACATCTAGCCGTACTCTAAAATAATATATATATAAAACTGAAAGAAAAAACTAACCTGGTGAATAATAACATGTCTGAGGTTGAGAATTTCCTTGACGATGATGACATAAAGCGTTCATCATCGTTTCTTCCTTTTGATGTTCATTGGAAGGGTTTGAAGAGTGATTATTATTATTATTATCTTCAATAATTGGCTCTGTAGGTTCTGATGTATATTCCTTATTACTTGATGCACTATGTTTCTTTCTACCCTTAAGCCATGATGGTATAAGTTTTTTCATCAACAATTTTGATTTGTGCTTATTCGGGCAATCTGAACTATGTCCTCCCATTTTCCTTCATATTATTCAAATTATAAATTGGTCATAAATATTATTAATTAACAATATATATGAAAACTAATGTGATACCATATAAAGAGAATTATAATAAGTGATTCATTAGCAAAACGAATTAAAAAAATTAATGATGATGGCAAAGAGGAAAAAATATATAAACTACATACAACACATAATAAAGCTAAGGGATAAGATAAGACAAAAACTAATGTTTGTTATGCAACAGAAATACATTCAACTAATATTCAATGTATATGTTATGTGTCATACGTAATGTTTCTTACGTAGGATACATATCACACGTTGGATACTAATTGAATGTATTTCTGTTCTACAACAAATATTATTTATACATTCAAGGCTAAATGTGTGCTAATTGAATCAACTTTTCTATCCTTACATTTAAAGGTTAATATATAAGTGAATATTCAATTCAGACATTTCACTTATAGATGGCTAAATAACATTGTTGTAATTTTATATTTCTAATAACTTAAACACCAAATTTCAACAAATATATATGAAACACCCATTATAAATTATTCTAAGTGTGTATCATGGATTGATGATCTCCTCTAAAATTTACCGATCAATCTTGATTTTTCTCTATTTTCTTTGGTACTCGACGAGCGGTATTTTCCAGCCCGATAGACCAAGAAGGCAAGGACTAATCCGTCACGGTGTGGAGTTTCATTTAAGGATTTAACTGCTGACCAACGAGTTGCTGTATATACAAGATGGAGATCGAACCCCAACCCTTGCTTAAGCGGTCAAATGAGCTAACCACACGATTTGATTTTTCTCTATTTATTTAGACAACATATAATACAAATTTTTTCCTAAATGTACTATTCATGTGCGCTAAATAGGATATGTAGGTGTAATTTATAGTAAAAGTCATTGTAAGAATTTCATAAGAAGTTTAAGAGATATAATAAACTAATTAATTTTACAAGTAGAAGGAAAACAAAGTAAATACTGCAAATTTCCAAAGAAATAGGCATATTATGAATAACTACTTTTCAATAATTAAAATATGTTTAGTTTAAAATAATAATAATAAAAAAAGAAACGTCAAGTTTATAAGATACAACCAAGATAGGAAACGAAACATCACAATCAAAAAGTCTAAATCTAACCTTTAATTTAGACACAAAATATGGACAAATCTTGAACACTAGAAGAAGAGTAATAATAAGAATCTTTCCTCACAAATAATGGGCAAAACGTTTTCCCCTCTCCTTCTTTTTTAAGCCTTTAATTTTTTTCTATTTGCCTCTTTAATATATATATTCACTCTTCTTCTTCAATACAAAATTTATATTGCACGCAAATTTCCCATTAATTAACAGTATGTTAAATTGCAATAAATAAATTGTGAATGTATTTCATTGAGTTTTATCTTATAAATCACCATCATATTGTAGCGTGATAACTATATAATTAATTACTTTATATTGAATCTTCAACTTATTTTTAATGCCATATTATCATACTAAAATTACAAATATTTATTTATTATTTCTCACTCAGATCACTATCAATAATAACTATATATATTACTCAATAAATAATTTGGTGATAAATGATACAATAATTAGCTAGTATTTATTCCCATTATTGGGTAATGTTAGGTGTACACGAATAAATACATACAACGTAATATCCACTGTATAATTAGTGAAATGGGTAAAACAAAAAAAGTGAAAAAACGCGTTTTTTACAAACCACTCTTACGGATTCACGTGTGAACAGTACGCGCATTAGCGAACATATTCGAACACATAAAATGAATATATATTTTAATAGCAAATGAACACATTATCAGAAATGATGAATAAATTTATTTGTTCAAATAAAGGTTGTGTTCACTAATGAAACAATGTGTTCACTGAAATGAATACATCATGAATATAAAATTTGTTCACTAATGAAATAATATGATCATTGACAAATAAATTGCATTTTTATAACAACTAAATAATTAATGTGTAACTGGTGAATAATAATGTATTCACTTATGAATAAAAAATGTGTTCAACGATAATGGTGTTTGCAAGTATAACTAAGCTAGCTAGAATTAATGATGAATATAATGAATTTAGTAAATGAATAAAATGCAGAAAATTAGAAGAAGTAAAACTGTAAATATGAATAACAAGAAAAAAGCTTAATAATGGAAGAAGAGTAAAGTGAAGAATGATGAATATAATGAATCTAGTAAATAAAAAAATATAAAAAAATAGAAGAAGTAAAATTGTAAATATGGATGACAAGAAAAAAACTTAACAGTGGAATAAGAAGAAATCGAGATTGAGCGCGTGATGATTGAATAAACAAAATGTATAAATGTATATAATGATGTACAAATATCTTTTTCGTTATTATATTATCCGTGCTACTGTAGGTACAATATTTTTAATTCAACATTTTGATTATTTTTGTTTATTATAATTTTTATTAAATTATACGTTATATCTTTTATTTATTGTGGAACAAAATAAATTTATATTAAAACCTGTCACGGCTTTTTAATAATAATATTGAAGGGCGTACGTAGGTTATTTCTTTTAGATGTATGAATAAAAGTATTGTCAATAAAAGTAATATTTAAATAATTAGTGGCCGTCCAAAATACTTAAAATTCGTTTATGAATATTTCCAATGGTCATTAATTATCAAATAATAGTTTATGACTATTTTCAACGGCTAACAAATTTCAATATATATTTTTTTTACAATACTTTTATCAATATTTTTTGATAATTACACGTTGAAAATAATCATTATTGTTGTAGTATATATCTATTTTATCTCTTATTATATTAATCAAGAGTATAATTGAAAAAAAAGTTAATAATAACAACCACTTAGAATTTCTAAATGGACAAAAAACACAAATACTCGTGGCACAACAAAAAATCAACTAAAACAACTAACAAAGTCCATTTAACACTTTATGGCCCAAATAACACTTTTAATCATGAGTATATTTTTAATGAGCTGGGTAATTATGGCCCAAATTCCTATTTGTTGGCTGTTTTGACTGATTTTTTGTTGTGCCTCTAGCAATGCTCGACAAATAAAAAAAAATACTCGCTTCTAAATTGAACGAATAAAAAAAACAGAGAAAGTATGAAATAATACACACATGATATCTATATTGTTGACAAATTAAAGAAGGGGCATTATTATTGTTATTACTAGCGTCTTGTCGGACACTTCGTATCCGTCAAGTCGCATTTTTAAAATTTTTAATTAATAAATAAAATAAATCAAAAGCAATTATTTGCTCGCCATATTGCAACCCTATTCCAATGTTGATTATCCCAACTATGATAAGCACCATCATTTCTAATGGACCAATACACATTATGTTGGCCATTATCAATTCTTGGGTTATACCTATAGATATTTGCACATTTTGGCCGCCATATCAAGAAACATGACCTTAGAATTGGACTCACTATTTCTGTGTAAGGCACATTTGGTACCAACTCCACCTGAACTGGTTGCCCTGTTCCTACGAAGAACAATCTCTCATAGTATGGTGGTGTTAGGTTATTCACTATTGAAATGAACACTATATTGATTTTTGAGTCATTAAAAGAAGTTTCTGGTGGTGGGGGTAAAGTAGTAATTTCAGTACTTATTGTTGTGTTGATTGGTGATGATGATGAGGAGTGAAAATGGAATAGTGTGAGGAAAATGATCAAGAGTGATGAATGAATTATTGGTGTAGACATTTTTTTCACCAATTGGTTTTTAATTTGTGTTTTTTATTTTGTATTTGGTGCTTAGAGGACACTCTTATATACTTCCTTCGTCTACTTTTATTTATCTTTCTAGAAAATTCATTTGTCCACTATTATTTATCATTTTAGATTTTCAAGGAAATATTTACAATTTTTTTTCCAGTTTTATCCATGCATACACTCTCTTTCTTATCTCTTACAATTATTATTGCACAAAAAACTATAAGGATAATTTTGTCATTGTATATTTACCTCTATAGAAATTTGTGTGTTTTAATCACTTCCTTAATAATTGTGCAATACTCTAAAACGTCAATTAATATTGGACGGAGGGAGTATATATATATATATATATATATATATATGCAATTATAGTGTAGTAAATGTTTGGATCTTATTATTAATTGTTAGTATTGACTTTCCTTGTGGTGCGGTCATTAAATGATGATATTGACTGCAATGAAGATAATGTTCTATAGTATTTATGATGAAGATAGATTTATTTGACTATATTTAAAAAATATGGTTAAATATAAAATAAAATGTTAAATTTAATCATATTTTAAAAATATGGCTAAATGTAATAAGTGTGGCTAAATGAAATAAGTGTGACTAAACTTAATAAGTGTGGCACTAACAAATTAAAGGCGACTCTGACGCTTTAAGTTGATAACCGACTAAATTAGTCACGTCTTTGTCACGTTCACACTCTGTCATGTCAACGTCACATCCACCTTATTTTATCTTTATGATCAACTAGACTTGTCACGTCAAACTAGAGAATGTTAGTAATTTTATGTGATAAGACCAACATAACACATTTAGCCACATTTTATTATATTTAGTCACACTTATTACATTTAGTCACATTTATTGTGTTTAATCATATTTTTTTATAGTTAGCTACAATTCAAAAGTATGGTTAAAATTAGTAATATTTATTTTGTATTTAACCATATTTTAAAAATATGATTAAATGTGTCTTCATCATAAATTCTAGAACATTATCTTCATTATAGTTAGCTCGATAAATTATGAAATTTATTTTGTTTTGTCATTAATTTTCCACTATTTTGGTCAATGTGCACGACGCCATAAATTGCCTTAAAATTTGACCACCAATGTTAACATGTTAGAGCAACTCCTAGAGGGATCAATATTGGTCACATGTACATTGCATAATCATGGTAGGATATATAATTAATACTATCTGCTAATATAATACCCAATATAATTAATGCAATATAAATACAGTCATAGGTTGACGAATAGTTGACTATATTTAGTTGTACATAATAAGTTTTTCTATCATAAAAGAGAGAGTACAACTTCTCTCTAATAATAAGTGGGACCATCAACTTTGATTCATATTATGATCTCATAGCTTTTAATTAATTAATTAAAATAATAATAAATTATTGATATATTTATTAATTATTTTTATAATATTTTAAATTATTTGATTTGAAAAAAATAATTTTTAATATTTTCATTTAAAAATTTAAAATTAGAAGATAATTTAAAACTACAAATTAATTATATACCAAACAATTTGAATTAAGGTCTTCATCAATGTCCTCTAGCATTTTCCCCTTGTCTTTACCTTTTCTTTTGCCTTTTTTTTTTGGATTCTTATGGATGAAATAGAGACTCCATATTAACATCATTACTAATTGGTATTTCGAGATTTCATGCTCCATAAGTATTTATCTTTGTTCTCTTTGAATTAAGGGTGACAAAATGAGTTGGACTCGTTAAGTTTTGCCTGCCATAATCTACCTAGCTAGTTTTAACGGGATGAGTTGAAATATACAACTTTTTTTTTAAATGAGTCAACTCGTCATGTCTTGATTTTATCAACTCGATCGTGACAAGATGAGGCGAGCCCACCCGTCAGATTGAATTATTATTATTTTATTTTTGTATTTTTAAAAAAATTCACATATTAGTATAATTTAATTTAAGACTTTAATTTTATTTTGGGATACTTTTTATTATAATTTTATAGTAGATAATTTGATTTTAAAATTTTAAAATTTTTTCCTCAAAAATAATTTATGAAACTTTTTTTTTCGATGGAACAATTCGTCCGTTGTTAACTATTATGGCGTCTCAAAAGTGGTAACTTGAACAACTTGATGTCAATAATGCCTTTCTCCATGGTGAACTTCATAAAGATGTTTACAAGGAAGTCCTTCCAGGTATCACACCTCCAAAACCAGGACAGGACTGCAAGCTCAAGAGGTTTCTCTATGGCTTACGCCAAACTAGTTGTCAATGGTATGAAAAATTGTCCTCTATTCTTTGTACTCATGGTTATTACAAGCAACCCTAGCTGATCATACGCTTTTCACTAAGACCTCTGATAGATCTTTTACTGACTTACTGGTGTACGTTGATGATATGATTCTTGCTAGTAACAATGCTATAGAAATTGCTTTCTTTAAAAACCTGCTCGATTCTCTATTCAAAATCAAGGACCTTGGCCCATTGAAATTTTTCCTTGATCTTGAGGTCGCTCGCTCTTCTACAGGTATATCATCACTTTGTAATAAACAGAAATATACTTTGGACTTGCTTGAAAATACGGTCTTTTAGCTTGCAAACCTGCATCTACTCCTATGTGTCATTCTACTAAACTGCCTCATGATGTTGGTAAGCCTTTTGAAGACATTTCTACATATCGGTGCTTAATTGGGCAACTTCTATACCTCACAAACACACGACCTAACATTTCTTATGCCGTTAGGACTCTAAGTCAGTTCCTCTCTCGACCTATGATTGCACATTATTAGATGGCCATTCAAGTGCTTCGTTACCTCAAAGCTGCTCCTAATTGTGGTTTGTTCTTCAGTACATCATCAACTCTGCATTTAAAGGGATTTAGTGATTCAAATTGGGTTGCTTGTCTGGATACCAGGTGGTCTATCACAAGATGATGTTGCATCTTTTTGGGTGATTCCTTAATATCTTGGAAGTCTAAGAAATAACCTACCGTGTCTAGGTCCTCTTTCGAGATTGAGTACCGGGCACTTGCAGCAGCTACGTGTGAAATTCAATAGTTGACTTACCTTCTGCATGGATTCAGTGTTCCTTTTATTGCTACCGCTTTGCTCTATTGTGATAATCAATATGCCTTGCATTTGGCGGCCAATTCGTTATGTCATGAACGATACGAGAACATAGAACTGGACTGCCATATTGTTAGGGAGAAGATTTATAGTGGTTTAGCTCATCTACTTCCAATTCGATCCTTTTCAAAAATTGTTGATATAATGAGACTTAAAAATTTTCAATAAATAATAAATATAGTAAAATATAGTTTTAGAACTAATAGTAATTTTGCCATGTTTACCCTAATTTAATTATCCAATGAAAAGTTGGAGCAAGTTTCTAATGGATAAACTCTATATCTCATTTTACTAATTATTATTTAAATTTTATTAACAAGTGTCCTTGAAATTTAGGATTTGAGTTGGTTCCTTACATAAAAAAAAAGATAAATATATAAAAATATATATTTTCAAAATCTTTTCTAGTTTCATAGTAGCAATAAGATAAAGTAGACAAATGATCTTCTAAGGTGACCCAATCGTGAAGTGCGCGAGAGAGTGAGTTAGGAGACACACACACACACTCACAATGGAGGCTCTAAAACTGTGGAATCTAACATGTCACCCACTGAAGCACATGTTATTTCACTCCACTTCTTCCATTTCCTCTTACGCATTTCGTCGAACACCTCGCAGGCTCGTTCTTCGCTCC
Organism: Aeschynomene evenia; assembly: GCA_013621005.1. Taxonomy (NCBI): domain Eukaryota; kingdom Viridiplantae; phylum Streptophyta; class Magnoliopsida; order Fabales; family Fabaceae; genus Aeschynomene; species Aeschynomene evenia. Next base: position 4,052,910 of record CM024271.1, read on the forward strand.
TGTTCTTCTTCCTCAACTGCTGCCTCTGCCCCCGATGTCGACAAATCCGCCTCCAGGGCCGCCGGTCGCAACCGCCGTGCTCCGGCGTCTACGACTTCGACTTCTGACAGGGAGGCCGTTCGAGCCATTCGCCTGAAGAAGGTACGGCTCTAAGCTCTTACACTTATGTGGAGGGTTCTATTTTCTGTTTTTCTTTTGGCTGGTTTGTTCTGAGGAATGAGGATTGGTGTGTGGGTGAATTTGAAGCTGTGGAATTATGAAGTGTTTTCTCTGATGAACTGCTATAATGTAGGATTGCATTTCAGTTGAATTTGGTCTGTTTTGTATTTGATTTGATTTTATTTTATTTCATTGGGATGTTTCAGAAATTTAGGGGGAACTGAAGAGAAAGTTCGAAAATTTAATCTTGGGAGATGATCAGTCTTTGTTGTATGTTTTTGGATGATATGTTGAGATTCATTTTACATTGTTCCAATAATGGTCTTGTATTTGATTATTTGTAAGACTTTTTTAAGGTGGAGGGTAGTTAAACACTTCTGCTGAATTAACTATCCTTGATTGAATGTATGTGTAAAATCTTGTTATAAAACGAGTGCATGCAAATTGAATTCTAATATTTTTAGGATTTAATTTTCATGCGCAGTTAAATGTTTTTGAAATTTTGAATAACTACCTCAAAAGTTACTTATATACTGATATATTATTGGTTGGCGTACTTACATCTGTGAAAGACTAAAGTTAATCTCATTCTTTTATGCTTAATTTTTTCTGGAAATATTTTCTTTCTAGAGGATTTTATGGATAACAACAACATTATGTTAACATCCTAAAGTGGATGTCCCATTGGATGTGGTGGTGGTCCTCATTTATCTCATGTATCCACCACCGAATGGGACATCCATTTTTGGATGTTTATATATCAAGCTCGATGGATAATTAATTGACTACAGAAGTTGTATGTTGCAAATATCATGATTTGGGATCAGGTGCCCCCTTTTCAATTATTTTGGACTGGACAGTGTGACGAGTTTTGCTTGCTTGCTTGTAGAGAACTCAAAATTTGATGGTTTTAGGTTGAGATTGTCTTCTCACTTCTCAGTTGAAGAAAATTTATTAATTATTATGTTTGAATACCCTTCTTTGTGGTTGTTAGGTTGAAGAACTTCGAAGTAAGGGGCTTGATCCATATGCTTATGGATGGGACAAAACTCATAGTGCTAATCAGCTGCAAGATATATATAAAGATTTAGGAAATGGCAAGGAAACAAGCAGTGAAAATGATCAAGTATCCGTTGCTGGAAGAATTGTTGCTAGGAGGGCATTTGGAAAGCTTGCCTTTTTGACACTAAGAGATGATTCGGGGACGATTCAGGTTTTCTTTTACTCTTTTCTATCGCTTTTCAGTCCATATGATCATTGTTGGCTTTTGTTTGTAAATGTCATATTGTGTTTCTCCAATTTTGAGTCTTTGTTGTTAGTTTCCTTTTATCATTCATGGATAAGGTAGAGGTCGTCTTCATTCTTTAAAGTGAATGTTGTGAGAGCTTCTAAATCAGGTCGTTTAAATCTATGATTTCAGCTCTATTGTGATAAAGAGAGACTCATAGGTGATCAGTTTGAGCAGTTGAAAGCACATGTTGATATCGGTGATATACTAGGTGCAAGAGGTTCAATAAAACGTACGGAGAAAGGTATTTATCAAGCTGGTATATCACAGTTTCTTCTTTTTTTTGGGGGGAAGTACGCTGATTTATAGAAAATTGATATCAATTGCATTTGTAGCATTCCATATCTTGAGACCAAAGTTTGTCGTTTATATCCCAGGTTTCCATCTTTTTTAGATGTTACCTCAATGCTCAATGTGAACAAAGTGATTAGCTTGCAGTAATTCTATGCGTTGTATGCTTGTTATTTCATGTGCATGAGTGTCTTGGATATATACATGGGAAAAAAAGTAAGCTACTCAATGTTTGCTGCTGGCATGATATATATAAACTCTTGTATACTGGCCGGTGAAGATGAGAGTATAGGGTTTCACTATATTTTTTAGAAGTTTTTCTTTCTAGTTAAAAGAAGGCCTAGCATTATGAGTGATGACAATGTGTTTACTCCAATTGGAAGTCTCATCTTTCAAAGTGTCTCTAATTGGCTCAAACCAAACAATGCTTGTTAGAGAATTTCCTTCGGAGTGAAAGCATTGATGAATTGATAGTTTCAAAGTATGACAATGTCTTAAAAACTATCAGTAGCAGCAACGTTAGGTGTACATCTTTTGTTTATGTCAGGTCATTTTAGAATCTGCTTTTTTCAGTGTACTCTAATTATAATCATGTTAGTTTTTTTTCGATAATTTATAATCATGTTAGTTATGCAAATATTTTTCTGATCATCAAATGACATTGCAAGGTGTTTGGCAATTTGCTCAAGTTTGGGACTTTGAAGTTGAACCATGTTGGTAGCAGACAATGATCATAGAGTTAGAAATTGGGATGGTTTTTTCCTCGAGAAATTGTGTTTAGATTTCTAAAACTGAACCAACAGTCACAGCTTTATCCATAGGTAGTCTTTGCATGTGTAATGGATATTCATTCTGTATTTGACAATTTTATGTTGTATTGAGAAAAATGTAGCACTCTTTTAACAACGAAAATAAGTACGCAGAGGAGTTTAAGACGAATATATTCTGCTGTTACTTTCAATTTTTGCATGCATAATTTCCTTCCTTCATTTTCTTATGTCTTTTTTTTTTGAAGTTGGGAGTTCTCAGATTGTATTAATTTGGGGTTATAGGGTTATTTCCCACTAGTACCTTTAATTTACATTCTGTGTGCTTGGTTTATCACCTTGTAAGTGCATTACTGCATATATTAAGAAAACAACCATCATGGCTATAGTATCATTTATTTATTCTGGTATGATATGGTAAATTCATTTTGGATGGGCCAATGATGCCAGATAGCCAAGTTTTTCTATTTTTTATACAATAATGGGAATGCCTGTTTTGTTGGGAAGTCAATGCGGTGAAGGAAATTTCATCTCACTTAACTGCCTTGCATTACTTATATAGTTATAGTGGATACTTGCAAGAAATCTAGAAAAGTTCATCTGACTTAATTGCATTTCATTACTTATAAAGTTATAGTGGATACTAGCAAGAAATCTTGAAATGCAGAAAACTGCTCAATAATAAAGTGGCTAGTGGTGACTGAGAGACTAACATGTTTGTTTTGTTCAGAATATCTATATCTTGTTCCTAACTAATGCAGTCTTTACCTCATTTATTTACCCTTTTTTTATTATGTAGTAAAAATTTTAAAAATGCATAATGGGGTCGGTCAATCTTTTGAATTTGCCTGTTATTTTAAGCTTATAAGTCATAAACTTTTCACATTCTTTCTTCTCTTCATTTTTCAGGAGAACTTTCTGTGTGTGTTCTTTCTTTTGCAATCCTTACAAAATCTCTGCTTCCACTGCCTGACAAATATCATGGTCTAACTGATATAGATAAACGCTATCGCCAGAGGTAAGCTTATACTTTGATTGAATGAGGTGTCAACACAAGATTGAATGAGAGTGCAACAAAATCTTAAACTGAGGAGTATATTAACATTGAACTCTTATTCTGGACTTCATTTTTCTGAATTGTAAACATAGAATAGTTTTGCACATGCATCTATTTATATGTTGCCACATTATTTAATAAGTTCGATATACATCGTGTGGTTGTTAACCGACTAAATCATAAAATGAGATGACAACATAAGATTGAATGTTCTTATAAAAATGTTTTTTACATTGCCATTGCATTTAAATTTGAACTGTTTTATCTCGTTTAATCTTTTTGTATTTTCTTAGAAAGGTATCTTTACATCAGAGAGATAATAAATATTTTCATCAAAAGTTTTCTTAGAGGCTTTTATGTTTATTTAATATTTCTTATTCATTCTTGTTTCAATCACATTTCTAATTATTCCTTTCATCCCCGGACTGAAACTTCGCTAGCACTTGCGTTGCGTCTAATCTTTCTTCATGACTGTTGTGATTAGGTATGTAGATATGATTGCAAATCCAGAGGTAGCAGATGTATTCCGTAAAAGAGCAAAGGTAGTTGGTCATCCAAACCTTTTTCTTTGTTGTTGATTATGTTAGTTTCAATATTAAAAATTTATGATGGAAGATAGCAACAACAGTCAAGCCTTTTCCTGCAAGACGAGGAAAACTATATGGATTAGAAAATGTCAGGTCCTGATACAAATCATGTTTACATTTAAACCATTAGAATCTAAACCTCTTTTAATGTTTTAATAGTTTCACTCATAGCTTTTCTAGGTTCCTTCTACCTTTAACTATTAGACTACTCTCCATCTTATTTACTCCCCTTACTTGGGCTTTTACATGCCTTCTCCACACATGCCATAGCCACATGTGGTGAGATTTTTCCATTTTTTTTCATGACAGCGGCTATTTCTAATGCATTAATTTCTAATCCTATCTTGTATAGTCTCCGTCTATCCAATAGAATATACTCATCTCTGGAACATTGAACTTGTTGATTGTTTACTTTCTAAGATTCGGTCCCATTAACATTACTGGTTTCATAGCTACATAGGTCACATGGTGAGCTTCTATAAGAGTGATATAGATTTTAAAAAATCTCCCTTTGCTTTGTGGCTTTGCAAATAGCTCCTTTTATATAGTAATATTCTAATTTGTTCCATTCAAAAATAGGTTGTCTCAGAGATAAGGCGGACAATGGATTCTTTAGGTTTTGTTGAAGTTGAAACTCCAGTGTTGCAGGTTTGTTGATTTGAATGTACCTACACAATGTTTTCTCTATAAAATGAAACGTACCTTCACAATTTTTAGGGACTCTGCTAGACTGCTAGTTATTGATATATGGTTTTCTTGTTTAACATATATAGAATGAAATTACTATCTGCCTTCACAATGTTCATTTTTTAAAAGCTCAGCTTGATAGCCATTAAGTACTTGTTTGATTATACATTTACACATTTTTCTGGGTCTCTTGAAATTCAGATTGATTTAGGGATTATACCTTGTACAATCTCTATTAAATGCAATTGTGACATTTGTCAGTCTTATACTGTTGAATAGTTCATTGTTTGATGTGAATTTTACTAAGCATACTTCTTATTTACTATTTATATAATGCTAAAGCCTAAAACTATCAATCATTCAGAAATAATGGTAGGCATTATATTCTCTGTTTATACACTGGCCTTATATTTATGCATTATTATGGGTTTCTTAAAATTAAGACTGATTGATTTAGTAGTTATATATAAGATATCAATTAAATACTACTATCGCAATCATCAGTCTTACACTGTCGAATAATTCATTGTTTGATGTGATTTTCACTAGGTTAACTATTTGGTTTTAATTGCCTTCCAATTCATCCCCTCTTTTCCCCTGTCTCTTATCCTGAGTTTATTTGATTCCCTCTAGTTATTTATTCACTACTCAATCTCTAATGATAACTGTCATACTGCTGCTGCTAATTACTTAACTAACAGCCATTATTTTGAAATTTATTTTGCCACCTTGCTAGTATTATGTCATGTTGGCTCCCCTCTTTGGTTCTGTATGGATGATTTGTAGCCCAGGCAGCATTTCATTTTTTAACTCAGAGTCTTACTTCTATGCAGTAATAAAATTATGTGAAGTTTGTAAAAGCAATAACTGGATGTCTTTCAAACATTGGTCCTTATGAGTAGATTTGTACCCATATACTCCTTCAGTCTTGGCTCTCGGTGTCTGATATTTTGTATGTGGAGATTTTAGTTCCCTGATTATTTTCATTGACTAGGGAGCAGCTGGGGGAGCAGAAGCCAGACCATTTATTACATACCACAATTCTCTTGGAAGGGACTTATATCTGAGAATTGCAACTGAACTGCATCTAAAGAGAATGCTGGTGAGGTTTGAAATATTTGCTGGTGTAAACTGCAAAGTCCTTGTTTGGCATACTAAAGCATTCCCTTTTTGGTTTTTTTACCTGTCATGGATGGAAGTATTGAAAAATTACTACCTTTATATTGTACAAGTAAATATGCAGTGATATGTTTATCAAAAAAGCTATTTTGAATAGCCATGATCTTCTTTCTTTATGAAAATTTCAAATTCTTTGGGCACTCTGAACTAATTTTGTGTATATACCATACTAATTACCATGTTGCATTAAGGAAGTTTTATTATTAGCTGCAACATTTGTCTCTGTTTAATAAAGAAGAATTATATTAAGATGGAGAGAGAAATATACGTGTTAGGAGAATCCAAGAAAAAGAGGAGACTTAATGAAAAAGCTTTATCTTGAGCATGTCACAGAGGTGATCTATTCAAGTTATAAATTTGAAAATGGATAGATAAAGATATTCTTGATTAAGTCAATTGGTTAATAATTTTAATGCTTTTCTTTATGACAGGTGGGTGGATTTGAAAAGGTATATGAGATTGGGCGAATATTTAGAAATGAAGGAATTTCAACCCGTCATAATCCTGAATTTACAACTATAGAGGTAAAACTTTTAGTTTAGAGTTTAAGAGGTGAAAATTTGAATCTTCAATTGTTTTTCCACTGGTATTGTGATTTGGATGTCATGCTTTGTCTCCAATTGTACATTGTCATTCCAAATCATCATTAAAGGGAGTCGGGTTGTGTTAGCTACTCTATAGCAAACAAAAAGCCTGTTGAGTCTTGTCGTTGATCAACAATTGTTGTTTTCAATGTATCTAAAGAGTCTTAGTTCTGTTACTTTTGGTACTACTAGCTGTGGGCATATATATAATGATTTCCCTAATCTAGTTGTGGCTTAAGTTTTCAAGCTACATGCTTTAACAAAGATTTCATGATATTTTAATTTGCATTATTATATAATAATATTTGGTAATTTGCATTATTATATAATTGGTAGTTCATTCGATCTTGAATGATGTGCTGATTTGTATTTATGTTAGTTAAATTTTAGATGTATGAAGCATACTCAGACTACCAAAGCATGATGAATTTGGCAGAGGAGATTGTTACTCAATGTGCTCTAGCAGTTCATGGGAAGCTTACCCTTGATTATCAGGTAGACATTGTTCTTAGATATAACCTAGAGTTTTATTGGTCAAAGACTAGAAGAATGCTACGAGTTCTGTGATTGTGTGCCTGAGAAATTTGGAGGGTAGTATAGAGGACCACTTTGTGTGGTTGTTGAGCAAGTGTTGATGTTTTAAGTTTTAACAGAAAAAGAAATTTATTAATGAGAAAGAAATGAGGATATAAAGAGGGGATATTTTAATTTGGGATCATATTTAATTTTCTGATTTGGAAACCATCGCAAGTCTCTTTGATTCTGTCCATTTTTCTTCTCACCTAGATACAATAATATTGTAAAGTTGTAATAAAAGTTAATCCAATTCAAACTGAAAGTTTTCTTATACCACTTGTTGTGTTGTTTTCACTATGAATTGGATTAACTTATTATTACAATATTGTTCCTGCTACATGATTTCTAAGCACTGGTGCACCATGCACGATAACATGCTCCTCTTGAAATTTCGTTGCATACAACAAATTGTTGATGCTGGTGCAATGACCGTATGCAGGGAGTTGAGATATGCCTTGAGAGGCCTTGGAGGAGGGAGACCATGCACAACCTTGTTAAAGAAATTTCTGGGATTGATTTTAGTGAATTTGGAGATGATCTTGAAGTTGCCAAGCAAGCTACTTTGAGCACCCTTGGAAACAATCTTGAAATCAAGGATAAAGCTTCAATTGAAGCATGCCAATCTGTTGGCAACCTACTTAATGAGGTTAGTTGGCCTCACCTTCTTTCTTCCAATATTTGCATCCTCTTTTTCAAGTTCGTTCTTACTAAACTTGGTTATTTTTGGCAATTAATTACTCTTATACTTTGAAGTTGGTGATATATAGATCGACATTCTTGTTTCATTTTTGGCATTTGTTATTGTCAATTCTCTTGCAGATGCTAAGAAATTATTTTGTTTATTTAGGTCTTTGAGATTTTTGTAGAACCAAAGCTCATCCAACCTACATTTGTTTTAGACTATCCAATTGAAATATCTCCACTGGCTAAACCACACAGAAGGTATGAATTATGAAAATTGCAGAAAAGATCTATTGATGTTGCTTGCTGTTATTAATTGCATTTTGACCGTAAGTGCTTTGCAATATTAATTATCTGCTAAGGTTCCCTAGGGATATAATCACTCTTTGAGGGGACGATAGGAGAATCTCGCTTTAGGTTGGGTGGTTATTGAGGAGAAGAGTTGTAGAAGCCCTGGTCAGAAGTCTATTTTAGATGAAGAGTATTCCAACAGTCAGGGGTGGTAGTGGATCAAGATAATTTATAGATGAAAGCATAAAAAAGGTCCTAAACTAAAGTGGTTTGCATATAGACACAGTTTCTCTTGATCCTTGTAACTAACCCCATCTAGTTTAGAAAAGTTCTGTTGTTGATATTGTATTTGGCAGTTGAAACAATTCCGATTTTTTCTTTGATCTTGTACCAATCCCTTGTTCCCCATGATGCTTGCACCAGTTCTGCAGTGGATATGAATATGTAAATAAACTAGATTTATAATTTCAATTAATAGTAGGATGTTATCCTGTTCCTTTCTTCTATTAGCTGATATTGTTTTAAAGAATTGTTGATGTTCATGCTATATATTTTCCTGCGCTTGGTGATATACATTTCTTAACAAAAAAATACCATAAGCAAACTCAAGAATAAAGTCTTACACATTTCCTGTTTCCAACACATCATCCTCTATTTTACTTCTGTTCCTTCATTAGATCTGCAGGTTTGACCGAGAGATTTGAACTATTCATTTGTGGTCGTGAATTAGGCAATGCATTCTCTGAATTGACTGATCCCATAGATCAGGTAAGCTTTCATTTATTATTATTATTATTATTGGTATTAATTCAGGTACTCCCTTACACAGCTTATGTGGATTTTACTGACCATGAACTAAATATAGATTTTGTCATCAATTATTTCTCGACATAAACCGCTTGGTGAAGCGGATGTGGAAGATACCTTGTAGGATATGAATGATATTAGATAAATAGATAATTGTCATGTAGTAAGTTTCTCTATGAGTCATTGTTAGTTCAGAAGAGTTTAATTGTTTTGCTTTACGTTGTATCTACAATGACACCTTAACCAGATCATTAACATTTTAGATGACAAATTAAAGATCATTAACACTCTAAAAATTAAGCATCATGTATGACATCTTGGCGACAACAAAAGATTCAAACTTGGTGTTGTATTGTTACTAAATTGGTTATTTTTGCATGCACGGGGTACGGCTTAAATTCTATTCGGTTCCAAACACGAATAGACAATAATCTTCTGTTGCAGCAAACATGTCTTGAAGTCTAGTGATTATGCTCGGATAAGTTAACTCTTAATTCTTGTAGAGTGAATTGTTTGGTAAAAAAATCAGTTCTTTTTTGGGTACTTTGTAGAGAGGTCGCTTAGAGGAACAAATTAGACAGCATGAAAAGAAGAAGGCGAGAGCAGAAGCTGCTTCGACAAATGGTGATACGAAGAAAAGAATAGAAGATGAGGATGACTCATACGAAGTGACTCTTGATGATGACTTTCTAACAGCTCTTGAATATGGGATGCCTCCAGCTTCTGGAATGGTATGAAAATCTGTTTGCATCATCTTCTTGTATAGTTTACTATCTGAGACGAGCTTGACATTCTGGACCATAACCTTTTAACATGGTACTTAAATGAAGATACTAATTATGTCCAAAGCAACTTGATTTTGGTATGTCTTGAAAAAAACTTTCATGAAAAGTTCAAATTCATAGCTTTTTTTGGTAGAAGCAGAGCTACGCTTGGTTTAAATAACAATTACTAGTTCAATTCTAAAATTTTAATTTCATTAGTGTTGAAAGGCTACAATATGATTTACACTGATCAACGTACTTATAAGCCTGATGAATTTTGATTTATTAGTGGAATATTTTTATGCTTGTTCTTGTAGATGAATCACTAAGTACTGTACTCAGCTATACTCTGTGCAAGTTAATGTTTTCAATTATAATGATGTCAATCTCTTGCCTTGTTTATAACACAAAATATGAAGTAGCAGTATGTTTTTGTTGCATGCTGTAGCTTTATTCCAGGACTTAGGGGTCGTTTGAATTCCGGCGCTCATGACTTTTTTCAACTTCCTAGAAGTCAAAAGTTATATTTGTTCTATTTGATTATATAACTTATTACTTCTTTAAAAATCATTTCAGTACTTTTTGAGAAGTTAGAATATCTGTGTCATCAAGGAACACTTCTCCAGATATATAAAATAAATATCTTTGTTGTTATGTGTATTTGAACAAAATAACTTATTCACTAGTTTTTTTCTTTTTTTTGTTCTGTTCTTTTTAACTGCCATTAACAAAGAGTATTTTCTTAACAGGGACTTGGAATCGATAGGCTTGTGATGCTTTTGACAAATTCTCCCAGCATTCGAGATGTAATAGCCTTCCCAGTTCTGAAGGTCCAGCAATAATGGCAGCTTGTGAAGTAAGCGATTGATGCTACAAAATATTATTATTACTTTATTAGTCTTCCCTGTAATCACTATTTGCTCTTTGTAAGGATCAAATGTGGGTTTTAGGGCGAGTTTTTTGTATGCAATTTTTTTTTTTGGTGCACGACCGGGGTATCAACTGTCGACCACAGTGACTAATCCCTCGTTGACTTGTAGGCACCTCGAAGGGTGGGACAACTGACCCGGAGTTTTAAAGTTTTTCCATACTCAAGACGAGGATCGAACCCTCGACTTTTATTGTATGCAATTTATTGTATAAGTTTATTGATCACAATTCTCATGTATATCAAAATGATAGATAACTTAATCCTGAGGTTGGGTTAGATCTGATTCATTATTTATGTATAAAATACTGTAAATTTTAAAGCATGAAAGCCTTTCCAAACTTTGGGAATGAAATTGAGAGATAAAAGATGAGAAATGAGAGAACGGTAAAAGGGGCTGAGATGAATTTTTTGGCGGGTGTTTGTTTTAAATAGATACAATATAATAATGTAAAAATATAAGTGAATACAATACAATATAGTGAATTTTGTGTATTTTGTATTGTATTGATTTTAGTGTGTACAGAATAAATTTGTATCCGTGTAAAAATGAGAATGGTAAATAGTGAAATTATGAAGAAAAAAAACATAGGTATGCTTGGAACAAAATTTTTATTAAAGTTTTTGCAATACCCATTTAATCAGGGAAGGAAATGAAAGGGTTTAAGCTTCATCTAGTCACCTTCCTCTTTTCAGCCAAATCAAATCGAAGAGATTAAAATTGAGCGGAAAGAAACGACAATCGAGGGACGGATATACCAGAGAGCTTGGAATAGTCGAACCCAGTGCCGGCGCCGGCGACACCCTGAGTTGGCTGCGAAGACAGTGACGACAAAAACGACGAGAAGGGACCAACAAAGTGGAGCAACAGGATTCAAGGGTACTCTTGCAAAAAACAAATACATCAATGACTACTTAGCAAATCGAAAATGCGCAACTATAAATCCCACATTTTTAAAATGAGTGGTTGGATGAGTAATAAAATAAATCCAACGATCTACATTTAATATCACAAAAGGGGCGCAATATAAATCCTGAGCCTTGTTAACGGTCATTCTTCTCTGTCTTTCTTCCTCTCTCTCTCTCTCTCAAACAAGCACCGAATCGCAGACTCACCCATCTTCCGATTCTTCTTCGTCTTGGTTTAAGAGGTATCCTTCTTCTTCTTGTTTTTCCCCGCTTAATCTCTGCGTTTTGATTGTTTCTATGTCGTTTTACTGATTTTAAACTTTCACGATGCGATATCGTTCAAGATTTCATCAATTTCCCTTTTCCCCCTTTTTTAATTGTTACTGTAGCGTGCAATCAACGTTCTTTTTTGTAATCTTTTTATCTTTTTTCAATTTATGATGGAAGCTGAATTGAAAATTTGTCAGGGTATTAACAGAAATGGCATCACAAGTGGTTTCAAACATCAATGGTCCAAGGAAAGCTAGGGCTGGAGGAAGAAAGCCACTTGGTGATCTAACAAACTTGAGCAAACCCAAGAACCTCTCTGTTCTTGAAAGGAAATCACAGACCAGTAACAGGAAAGCACTTCCTGAGATGAAGGGTAAAAACAGCTTGAAGCCAAGCCGTGTGAGAGATCTCACTCTTGATGAGATTGCTGAAGAAATGTGCTTTCATGATCATCAAAAGTGTGTCAAATCACAGTCCATTGAGATGGATCAATTTTTCAAGGCTCTTGAGAATGGTAATTATCGTTATCCTTGCTGTGTTGGACTTAAATAATAATGACAATTGTTGTACATATTTTTGAGTTTTTAACTTGAACATGGTTTACTTATTGCTTGCCTTCTATAATTGGATCAGAGTTGATGAATGATGGCCTTACAATTTACTCTCCAACAAAAAAATTGAAGGTTTGTTTGTAATTCCTTATGTTTTTTATGTTGGTCTTTCTCTCTTTTTTTTTTTTTTAATTAACTAATTTTACCCTTTCAGTCTGAGATTGAGACTGCACACTGGGAATTGGAGGAGTTAACGGAGGAGTTGCCTGCAATTCGCTCATCATTTCGGCCATGCACTCCAGCATCAAGCTCCTCATCATTGTGGGATTCGCCCTCAAGGTTCTCTCTGGTGTTGGATTTGGAGGATCTGAAGTTGATAGATTCACCAATATAGTTGTCTCTGAAAACTGATTCTCTTGTGATTATGTGTAGGATTTGATGTAGTGTATAGGTATTCTGTGTTGTGCCAATGATCTGATGGCAATTATTTTTAGAGATGTGACTTTATAATATGTTTGTTTAGCATTTATCTTGATTGGTATTAATATGAAATTTGTTTGTTTTGTCTCAAGTCATTTTGATGAACGGAGTATTGATTTTCATTTTTATTTGCCTATCTTTAATTCTTTATCTTGAGTGTTGCTGCTACTATATCCTGCCAAAAGTTTTTTTCATGAAATTCTACTAATAAGGAAAATTATATAATATAATCTATTAAGTTTGAAAATTATGTTTTGGTGCCATAACTGAGCTACTACTGAACCCCCATTTAACTACTGTGTTAACAAAACTACATAAAATCTGTATATTAAACTTGCATGTTCTTATGGTTCATGTTATAAATTGCTGGCTTGTTGCTTGTTCAGTTGTGATGGCTGAGGACTTTGTCTGCAGGACTTCATCAAGCTGACATATTATAGTTTCTTCTTCCTTTTGGGGAAGTAAGCTGATTTATAGAAAATTGATATCAATTGCATTTGTAGCATTCTATACCTCAATGCTCAATGTGAACAAAGTGATTAGCTTGCAGTAATTCTATGCTTTGTATGCTTGTTATTTCATGTGCATGAGTGTCTTGGAAGATGAGAGTATAGGGTTTCACTATACTTTTTAGAAGTTTCTCTTTCTAGTTAAAAGAAGGCCTAGCATGATGAGTGATGACAATGTGTGTACTCCAATTGGAAGTCTCATCTTTCAAAGTGTCTCTGATTGGCTCAAACCAAACAATGCTTGTTAGAGAATTTCCTTCAAAGTGTAAGCATTCATGAACTGTTAGTTTCAAAGTATGACAATTTCTTAAATACTAACAGTAGCAGCAATGTTAGGTGTACATCTTTTATTTATGTCAGGTGATTTTAGAATCTGCTTTTTTCAATGTACTCTAGTTATAATCAAGTTAGTTATGCAAATATTTTTCTGATCATCAAATGAAATTGCAAGGTGTTTGGCAGTTTGCTCATGTTTGGGACTTTGAAGTTGAACCATGTTGGTAGCAGACATTGATCATAGAGTTAGAAATTGGGATGGTTTTTTCCTTTGAGAAATTGTGTTTAAATTTCTAAAATTGAACCAACAGTCACAGCTTTATCCATAGGTAGTCTTTGCATGTGTAATGTATATTTGTTCTGTATTTGACAATCTTATGTTGTATTGGGAAAAAAGTACTACTCTTTTAACAGCGACGTCAATAAATCTAAATTTAAAATTATAAGTCAATTAGAATTTTAATTGATATTTAATATCAACTCTAACATAATTGGAAGTTAACTAAACTCTTTAAGTATTTAGGGCTTGTTTGGATGTCATTCTACCAAAAGATCTTTTTTTTTAATTTATCTTTTTAATTAAGATCTTTTAAGAAAGTAGAAGTGATTTTACGTTTAGATACAAAATTAATTTATATTTGGATGTAATATAGAAAGATCATTATTTAATCGTAAACATATTTTTTATGTTATACAAAATGTCTTTTTTCAGAAGATGGAAATTACAGCTTCTGAAAAAAGATCTTTTTTTACTTTTTCTAGAGATTATGCTTTTACTTGAAATTAACATCCAAACATATCAAAAAATTCAATATGATCTTTTTTTAATTAAAAAAGATCTTATTTTAAACAAATAATGACATCCAAACAAGCACTTAGTTAAGAGTTCAATTCCCTTATAAAGAATTATTATTGATAGTAAGGGTCCATCTTGGTTACAGCGTTTCTGACTTTTTTTAATATTTGTCCTGTTTGACTATATAATTTGTGACTTCTCCAGAAGTTATTTCAATGCTTTTGGAAAAGTCAAAATATTTGACTTCTCTAAAAACATTTTTCAAAATAATTGAAGTACAATTTTTTATTATTTTATATCTATATACAAAATAAGGGTTTTGATTCGGTACCCAGAAAAATATAGGGTACCGATACTCAACACATGTATTTGACATGGTTTATAGATAAAATTAACTTAATTTTTTTAAATTTATATAACTGATAACATGTTAAGTTAGTAATCTTCAAAAATTAATTTAATTTATATTGATACTCTCTAACTTTATCAATTTAAGAAAAAACTCAATCCATAACCCGTCGTTAGAGAGAGCGTGCATTATGCGAGAGAGATGAAGAAGATGTGTGATTGAGAATGAGACGCGTTTAGGAAGGCTGCGACCGCGACCACCGTGCTCCATTGGTACCAAATTATATTTACTTTAACATATATTAATAAATTAAACATAAAATTGGGTACCGGTATGGCGGTACCCAACAAAAATATTGAGTTCCGAATAAATCCCCACAAAATAATTATTCATAAGTTACTTTTTCACAACCTACTTTTATATAAAGGCTTAAACTTGCCCTAAATATGTTAAGCAATAAAAAAAATTTAATTGACATTCCAATTTCAATTTGAGCAAAAGAAAATAGTGTATATAGTAAGAAACATCATATTAGGTCAATCAAATATAAAACAGAAACGTCGTCGTATTTGGCCTCCCAAAAAATAATTAATTAAAGAAAAAAAAAGTAGTCTCCCATCGAACTCTTGTTCACTCTTTCAGTCTTCAGAGCTTTGCAGCAGCTGCACACACATTATCAACGCCGCACTCTCTTCGTTTTCCAAATTCCCGCCGCATCATCCTTTCTCTCTCTCTCGCCGGCGATTATCAATCTCCGGCAACTTTTCCGGCGAAGAGGAAACCAGTAGAAATGGCAGACACGACGAAACCAGAATCTGAACTCAAATCCTCAGAGGAAGAGGATCAGGTTGTGAATCCATGGGAGGTTTCTGCAAAAGACGGTGGAAAAATCGATTACGACAAACTCATTGACCGTTTCGGATGCCAGAGGCTCGACCACGCGCTCGTCCAGCGCGTCGAGAGACTCACCTCTCAACCCGCTCATGTCTTCCTCCGCCGCGGTGTCTTCTTCGCTCATCGGTACATTTCTTTGTATTTTCGCAGTGAGCTACGACGTCGTTTTGGTGTGTTAACGTGTTCTAGTTTTTTTTTTTTTGGCAGTGATTTCAGTGAGATTTTGGATGCGTATGAGAGAGGAGATAAGTTTTACTTGTACACTGGACGAGGACCGTCCTCTGAAGCTTTGCATTTGGGGCATTTGATTCCATTCATGTTCACCAAGTAAGTGCATTTCAAAAATTATTTCCTTTTCTTATATATATATATATATATATAATTTAGAAGCAATTGAAGTTTGTAATTGATATGTTAGTCATGGAATTATGAGTTTAAATTGGATGTGGAGTGTGTTTGTTACTGATTTTTTTTTTAAATTTTTACAGAAGAAGTGATTTTTTTCCTACTATCAAAAATTCAAAATTACTTTTCATAGAAGTTATTCATATCAGCTAAAAATTGTTTAAGATGTTCTGTTTTTAGCTTTTGAGTAGAAGCTGCAATGAACATCTTTTATGAAAAATGATTTATTGTTTACTTGGAAAAATCACTTTTAAGTTAAAAAAAAAAAAAGTGAAATAATGCATCCTTAATGTAAAGTTTTTACACTAATTTGATCATGTGTTAGTTTATCATTGAAACGAGTCTTAGTTCTGGATTTAGCTCTGCCGAAAAGCAGAATGCAATTTAGTAGTGAAGTGCAGATGAAAAAGAAGTTAATGACTTAGGATTTTCTTTAAGTAGAAACACTAGTGAAGTAGATCATACATGCCCTGTAATTTGGGTGGTTAATTTTCTTATCAACTGTTGAGATTGTGTAACTTAATTCTTGTGTAGTTGTTGTTATCAAAGATTCGTAAATGTTCCTAGGCAAGAGAAATGGTACCTTTTACATGCATAACACCTAGAGTATACTTCTAATAGTTGATTTGGTACACTATTAATGATACTTCTTGCAAGAACACCTATGAATTAATCTGTTACCATAGTCATCTTTTTTTGTAATGTAATGATTATGTGTAAATTATCGGTTAAAAGAGTATCACAAATTCACAATGATAGTGGACCAAAGTTATGTACTTTAAATTATATGCAATGAAAGTGAAACTGTCAATTGTTTAATTGCGATTGATGTTTGTTGACGTAGTGGAAAATGGCATGTAGGTATTTGCAAGATGCCTTTAAGGTTCCTCTGGTTATTCAGCTAACGGATGATGAGAAGTTTTTGTGGAAAAACCTTACTATTGAGGAGAGCCAAAGACTTGCTAGGGAGAATGCGAAGGACATCATTGCTTGTGGTTTTGACATTTCAAAGACATTCATCTTTTCTGATTTCAATTATGTTGGTGGGTGAGTGAGTCATAAATGCAGGGTTGGCCTGAAAATATAATAATTTTCAAGTATGATTTCCCATGTTTCACGAATTTAATAATTATTTAGTGTTTATACCTTCTTTTAAATTTGATGTCTACAAGAAACTGAATTTGACCTGGAAACGTATGATATTAAAGTGAAATGTTTCCTTCTACAGGAACCTTTGATATCAGAATGGAAAATGAAAAAGGATTTCATGCATTCTACATGATTAATGTTTCCTAGCACTGTTTTCTATTAAAAAAAAAAAATCTTAGAACAAACTTGAGATCAATGTATGCCTTTTGGAATGAGATTTCTTGCAGTTAAGTACAGACAATAGTCTATGTGTTAGTGCATCCATTTAATTTACAAAATTTATATGGGTCTTAGCATCTTGCTCTTTATTACATACATCATTGAATGAAGAAAGAAATTTGAATGAAAGTTTTCTGTTCGATTATCACTGTGTTGGATAAACTGTCAATTTTTTCCCATCACGTGTACTTCTTACACTGATAATCATTTTTGAAAGTCTCCTGTTCTTTGACAACAATTTCCTTGTCCAGTAATTTCTACAAGAACATGGTAGAGGTTGCAAAGCGCGTGACTTATAACCAGGCTGTTGGCATTTTTGGTTTCACTGGGGAAGATCATATTGGAAAAGTCAGTTTTCCACCTGTTCAGGTATGATCCATTTATTCCCTATTTTGGAATGTGGCTGCCATTGTATATTTGTACTATATTGTTTTTGGATTTTGCATTGTTAAAGCAAGGGCTAGCACTAGCAGAGTTGGTTTGATTAGTCTCTTCCTCCTTTTTGGCTAATAATGATGATAATGTGTTTCATTCTGAATGTTGAATTTAGCAGAAAGTTCTTGTTGGCAATCAAATAAAGTTTTTACGTTGTTAGATCCTTATTATTCAGAGTTTCTTCTCTCTAAATGATTTTGCCACCAATATATGTAATAACTAAATATAAAATGCAAATTCAAACAATTCAAAAATTGATCATTCTCTCTGCGCTTCTGACATTTTGCTTGCTGGTATGTCAAAATAAAGAAGTAAATGATTCCTGTATTTCATATATCATGTTGCACGCCAATTTTATGGAATAATTAAATGATATAAGCTAACTTTTGTTTAATATGAAAATTTATTGACATGTAATGGATCTATGGTCTCATGATGTGATACAATGGTGGGTTTGTGAGACGTTTGTTCTTTACAACTTCCATGGTGGTATAATTTCAATGCATTTTATAAGTTGCTTTTTTTGGTCCTATTCAGTTGATTATGATGCATAATTTGAACTTGGTACTTGGAAATGATTGCATGTGTTTTGTTTGTTTTCAGGCAGTTCCATCATTTCCCAGTTCATTTCCTCACCTATTTTCTGGCAAGGAGAATCTTCGTTGTTTAATTCCTTGTGCAATTGACCAGGTCTGTTAATTTTTTATGCTTTGGTATGCCAATTTCCAAGTTGATTTCATTTCATTTTCCGATTTCAGGATTCTATGTAGGTCACAAAATTCTGAAAATCAAAACACAATGAAAATAAGGTGACATTTTTGTATTAAATACTAAAAATTGTAAATAGAAGCAGAAAATTTCTACAACTACCCTTGGAATTTAGAGTGGATTGATTGATAACCTTTTGATTGTTTTCTGTTATCGAAAAAATAAAAGGCATTTGGATGGGAGAATAATATAGAGTGGACAAAATACAGAGGTGGAGAAAGTCCTTTGAAAATTATAGTGATTATTGAATTATCAGTCCAGTTTATTCAATTTTCTTTATTTTTGTAGACAAGTGAGGACTTGATTAGGAGATATGAGATAGAAAGGAGAAAATATGTCAACTCAATAGAGCTTTATTTGTTATGCCCTTTCATTTGTATTGCAGCTATTTTAAATAAGTCAATGATGCTCTAACTTTGTCTTATAGTTTGTTCTTAGATTGACCTAATATAATCTGTTGCTTGTGCATTTTTAAGTTTTCCCATCTTTGTAATAGTTGTTCTTTATGAAATGTTCAGGATCCATATTTTAGAATGACACGGGATGTTGCTCCTCGAATAGGATATCACAAGCCGGCGTTGATCGAGTCATTATTCTTTCCTGCATTACAGGTATTTTAATGATGCAAAACAGTGCCATTAATCGAATTGATTGAGCATAGCTAGTTTCTTACATGTTTACTTGTGCAATTGAAGCTGCTTGTATGCATGATTTTGCTGTGTTTAAATGTGACTGAAAAATATCTGCTAGAATAACATTGAGTTACTTGCTTCTTATCTTATCTAATCTAAGTTCCTTTAGTCAACTTTATTTTCTTATCTTGATCACTGTTTCACAGTACTGTATGTTATTTCTAGTTGATACATAGATAGACCATACGTGAAAGAGCTGAGATTGTAAGATACACTTACTTCAAGCGTTAATGCAATCTGTGTTATTTCTAGTGGATACATAGCATGAGCACTCATTTACATGGTCAAATCTCACTGGGTCCCCAAAAAAAGAAGTCACTCTGGAAGAAATTATTTAAGTGAAGTGCTAGCAAGTAGCAACCTGTTTGTAAAATTATTAGGCAACTTAATTCCAATGCAAGATGCTTCTAATGTTTCAATATTAAATGTTTTATACCTGCATTGAATGCGAAAACTGTTCAACATTACCAAAAACTAAAATAGTATGCATTAGAGAAAAAGATTGGGAATTCGGGTTTCTGGAAGAGGAATTGGTGCACTAGTGTAGGTGTTCGGGTGCAGTGTAAAAACAACATTCTCCTTATGTAACGATATTGAAGCTCAAACTTGGGGAGAAAATGGAGGCAATGATGACCTCCTTCCACTATCATGGTGACGACTATGAATGACAATCAATGATGAAAACAAATGCAGAAGGAAGGAGTGATAATAAAGATGCGAGTTGCTTTGGGTGAAGCAAAACAATGCTCATTAAAATTCTTTGATGGCTGAGGACTTTGTCTGCATAGGGAAGTGAAACTGCGAACAAAATCAATTATTGCAATGGCACTGGGAAGTGACATGTGAAAGTGGAGAATGGGGGTAGCAAAAATGGAGATTAAGCTCAGGAGGTCGGTGTCACAACTCACAACATGGGAGGCAATGCAAAATTCCAAAATCCCGTCCTCAGCCCTTGGAAAGATTTTCATATTTGTTTGGAATGTTGCATTCCAGCAAGAAGCCAAGAACAAAATGCCTGGGATTGTTCATTTGGCTTTTGAATGAAAAATGTCAAAGGAAAAGGAAGGGTGACATAAGTCACGCAAATTTTCATTTGAATGGATGATTGTTAATCCATTCACTAAAAAAGGAAAATAAATAATAAATCTGAGCAGTAAGAAGTACTCAAATTCGATAGTCCATGCTCGCTATTAAACTGAATTTCATTAACTTGTGTTGGAAATGATCATATTATTTGTGGGCTTTGAAATTCTCTCTCTGATAAAGGTCTCTTCCTATGTGATTGCATTTTCTGCTAGTTTGCTCACAGCTTTATTGATATACGAATGCTTGCAGGGGGAAACAGGAAAAATGTCTGCCAGTGACCCTAATTCTGCAATATATGTGACTGATTCTGCTAAAGATATAAAGAATAAGGTTTGTTAATAGAACACTCTAAAGTGTTGTTGTAGGATCTCCATTCCTTCAATGTATCCATTCTGACTTTATTTGTCATCTTTATCTCAAGGTGCTTCTGTTGATGTTCTGAGGTCTGAGCAATGTCCATCTCTGTTATTTCACATTGTATATTTCGGTTTCTCTGCAGGTAAACAGGCATGCATTCTCTGGCGGACAAGATTCTATCGAGAAACATAGACAGTTAGGGGCTAATCTTGAGGTAATGAAATTCGGGTTGCTTTACTGCGATGAATAAAATGCTTGTTCATGTGTAATAAATGTGTGGTCATAACATTATTCTGTTCATGTTTCATTTCTTCACATAAATCCTAAGAGTGAAAAAGGATAAAGCAGATTGATAAACCTATCAAATATAGAAGTATTAAACCCCTTCATGCTCCCTTTTACATCCAATATCAATAAATTCATTTCCCTTATTTTGTGCTCTTTTCTGCTAGTTCTCTTATAGGTCAAGAATCTTGACATATTGTTACATTATTCAGGTAGATATACCAGTCAAATACCTTTCAT
The DNA here is from genome assembly GCA_013621005.1 of Aeschynomene evenia. NCBI lineage: Eukaryota > Viridiplantae > Streptophyta > Magnoliopsida > Fabales > Fabaceae > Aeschynomene > Aeschynomene evenia. Next base: position 4,074,226 of record CM024271.1, read on the forward strand.
TTTTCCTAGAAGATGATGCTGAACTTGAACACATTAAGAAGGTCAAATTTCTATCCTCCTTTTCCTAAATTGTTTTCTTGAGCAGCATAATAAGAATTCTATTATATCTCTGACAAGTTGTATCATTCTTTCATAGGAGTATGGAGCTGGACGAATGCTAACCGGTGAGGTGAAGCTACGCCTAATCGAAGTTCTGACTGAATTAGTGGAGAGACATCGTAGGGCTCGGGCTGCTGTGACTGAAGAGGTTTGCATTCTTCACTAACAAGTATTTTGCCATATTAAAGTGATGAATTATATGCCCAACAGCTTACCAAATGAAAATCAGGACAAAATGAGGTTAGGAGAATAATGTTATTTTTAAGGGTAATGATATTCTAACATTCAAAAGTGGATGTTCCAATGAGATATCCCCTTCACCACCCTCCCTAGATGTAGTGGGAAAGTTTGATGAGTAGGAACCACGCCTATATCCAAGGACGGTGAAGTGAATGTCCCATTGCAACATTTCTTTTTTTGACGTCCCAAAATCATTATTGTAATTTTAAGTATGTGACACTATTTTATTGTACATAAATAAAATTCCCGACAGTTTACCAAATGAAAATTAGGACAAAATGAGGTTAAAGAATAATAACGCCAGGTGAACAACTTATTTTCAGCCAACACCATTAAAAAACATTAGATATGTATTTTTCGTGTAATGAGATGTTCATTATATATAGTAATACATGTACTATATACATATTAATGGTTGTGCATCTATATTTATTATGTGATACAATTTTGTTGATATTAATTACGTATTTTGTGTGTTGATATGCATTTTACGTGTAATGTAATGTGCATTATACACACTAATGGTTATTGTTAGCTAAATTTTTATTATTCACCAATCATTTTTGGTTTAATTGTAGTCTTGCTTTAACATGCCTGGTTGCCCCTTTTTCTACCTAATTTCAGTTAAAGATTGAAAGAGCTGTATTCATTTCTGTTGTGCAAAACTCAGTTGTATCCTTTTAATTTCTTTCAGATGGTGGATGCATTTATGGCAGTGAGACCACTTCCTCACATGTTCGATTGAAGTTGTTTGCCAAATAGGATCAATTGCTAATTGGAATTCATTTATTTTCTCAATTTCAAGTTGGAGTATTTTGTAGACCTTTTTGCAGTTCAAATTTTGTTATATAGACTTTGCTGCTTTTAAAACATGTTATTGTATTTGATTGTCAATATATTACTTAATTATGAATGATAATTAAAGTGAAAGAGGATGGAAAACAATCAAACATCATATCTGAATCTAGTTATTTTGCACTTTCATTAAAAATTACTGTGCTTGTCACATGTAATAATAGACAATACTTATGTACATTGGATTAATTACTCAAGTCAACTATAGTAGAATCTAATATTATCCAATATTATTTAAATTTTTATAATGAAATAGTAACAATTTTTATATTAATACAATATAATATTTATACTTGTTCAATTCAACTTTTTGTAATGATAGCCGATTTAGTATTACTTTTAGTGTTCACGTAGTTTTCTTCGTAACCATTGATTCATTATTTTACAGTTTTGCTTTTTCAATGGATTAATTTAAAATGTAATAACATAAACACGGTGAAAATAAACCAAATATGAAAATAAAAGGAAAAAACTATTAATGAGACAAAGGGACAAGATATCATTACTTATGTTTTGTGTATATATATATAAAGTGATATTTGGCATGAAAACAGAAAATTTGGGCCTGGTTCACTATAGCTAGTGCATATTTTTATACAAAAAGTATGAATAATCTAAAAATCAAGAGGCCCAGAAGATTTACTTGAGCCAGAACAGCCACCAGAAGTGTCATAAGAACTCCCACTTGAACCATCCACTGGAGCTTGATTTAGACATTCTAAAACCAAAAACCTTCGTTTTTGCAATTTTATTGAGAATGTTGTGGCCTCAAGAATCACAGGAACCTACAATTTAGAAATCAGAAGATCAACATTAGCTAGTTATAGAACAGAATAAAATTTCAAGGAATTCATAGTTCCTCCAATAAAATTTCCAATTGGCTTACACTTAACAAAATGTTGTCTCAAAAGCTATCAAATGTACAAAATCAACATAACAAAAAAAATACTTAGTGTATACCAAAAAGGTAAATAAATACTGGCAATAATTCCTGTTATGCTAAAAGATATTGCCAATGCTGAAAATGTTTGAGGAATGAAAACATACATACACACAAAAAGTATACGGCATCGTCTAAGCCTTGTTCCACTAGGTGAAGTCGGTACAATAAAAACATAGAGAGGATCCACTAGGTGGGGTCGGCACATAATATCATACCAAAAAGGGTATATAATGGGATAAATGGAGGTAATCAGTTATATGCATGTAACATTATGAACTATGGGGCATGTGTAAAATAAGTTAACCAAAAGTATAATAGCTTATAGTATACAGATTAAAATGAAGCATTAACATACCTGCGTATTTAACCGTGCAACTTTATGTACATTTAGAAGCCCAACCATGTCCTGGTAACCGGTGAGGAGTTTTGCTAGTTCCTTGTCCTCATCTGAAACAAATATAGTCTGGTAGTGAAATTTAAGGAAATTGATAAATAGAGACATGAAATATAGAAGTTCAATATGAACCTGGAATTGCTTTGACAGAAAGCAAAGTGTCTGCCATATGTTGCAGTCTTTTTGAACACGATGGAGAAAGAAGAGAAGGTGGAAAGGTTACGACAGCAACAGCGTTTGAAGACCGGGTCATGCCTTTTAGAGACCGAATAAAGGAAAGCATATGCCACTCCTGCAATAATGATATATTATATTGACACATCTTGAATTATAAAAATATCATTTATAGAAAGCAGAATAGTTATCAAAAGCTGAGATCCAACAAAGATTATATGACAGCATCCGTGGTTAGATAATTAGTTTACAGCTTAAATCATAAAGGAGAAACTTAGTTCTGAGCCACATGAAGAAAATTAAAGATAAAACTTATTACTCACCATGTTTGAATATTGGCATTGTGGAGAACAGAATGATTGAATTGCAATACGACCAGCAGAGGAAAGGCTGCCTGCATTGGCTGCATTTCTGTTGAGCCAATCCATCATGTTAGTAAATAGAAAAAATTGAATAGAACAAATAAATAGATAGATACATAGATAGACAAAGGGATAATTTTATATCACTAAAAAATACATTTCCTAAATAATGCGAGAGATAATCAATTCACAACACCTTGAGAACTGAGCTAGAAATCCAGCACAACGATCTTGAAGAGCATCAAGGTTTGGGTAATCTAGGATGCTAACACAATCGACATTATTGCCGCTGAAAAAATGTCTTTCCAAGGGCTTACGCAAGTCAAGATCATTGCTGTAATCCTGATGGCCACCTGCACAATGAAAATATGATTCGATTCAATATTATAAATCTGATTTGACATATTCATGTGCAAATTGTTCGCTCTCCATAGAATATTGCACCAATTGATCATGAATTCTTAATAATAACACCTGTAATCATTTTATCTTGAGCTTCTACATAGATATTCCATCAAAATCATAAAATAAACCAACAGGAGAGCCTGGTGTAAAATTTGTGACTTGAGGACTTAAATTTGACTTAGAACCTAGAATACTTACATAAGCCTAAATGATATGTTTTTATAGCATAATGTTTCACGTTTGTTGCTAGACTCTTTAGTGCTTTTGAGAGGAAACTTGCAGTATGCAACTTAGTTCAAATTATCATGATGCAAATTTAAACTGACTAAATAGACCAAAATGATAGAAAATTAGAAGATAGGCATGGTATTTGCTCAGTAGAGACAACAAAATTAACACTAAAAATGAAGTAAAACCATCCAATGATGTTTAATATCATAAACAACCTTACCATTACTGGAGTTGATATTTAGTTGAGGCTCACCAAAGTACTTCTTGTACTGCCAAGCAATTCTCAGATCCTTCTCCTGCAATATAAGCATAACAAACAAATTAAATTGCCATAACAAAATTTTAGAAAATATACATATACATCACAAAGTGCAATGGAAAAATGAAATACATGGCTAGGATCTCGAGATTTCTCCTCTTTCGATGACCCCGGACTAGGCAAAGTACCAAGAAATCCTTTAGGATCTCTTGATGGACTAGCATACAAGAGTGGCTGTTTGTGTACAAGTCCTTGAGACATAAAATTTCTCAGTAAAAGCATATGATGAGGTGCTTCTGCATCTTCCATAACCATGACAAGGCTACCCAGAGCAAAACCACCACCTAAAATCTCTATATGAAAAAAAAGAACATATATAAGAGTATTATATCATATATGAAATGGGAATACAAATGAGTCAAGTAAAACCATTTAACTTGTTCATTTAATATATGACTAATAAAAGGGATTCAGATTTCAGAGAGATAATTACTGTCGAGATCGGGAATCCCAGATGATATGAAAGTTGTCCCATTAGGGCCGTGCTTAAGTCCAGGATGCTGAGAAGATGTCACAGTTGATACATTGCGAGAGAAGCTACTAACTCGAGTCCTGGTTGTAGCCATTCTACATCAACACTCTATACGCTAGTCTAAGGAAGCAAAGAACACAAGTTTATATAAGTCCACCCAATAGGCTGCAACTAATATGCCAGAAAAAACACACTAATTTCAGACACAACAAAAGCATATCGAATAACTAAAAACAAAAAACAAAAATGATGTGAAAAATGCAATTAAAGGAAAACATTTTTTTAACCAAAATCAAGTGAAATTAGCACCTCAATCCAACTCAGTCACTACATTATCAATTAAAGTAAATAGTGCAACAAACAATGCAAATAAGGGTCAAAATACATTAATTAGTTTTATTATCATTGTTGTCCAATTCATTATACCTATTCTAATAGTGCACAGAGGAATTTTCTCACACAGGCCATTTATCAAACACCTCACAGGCGTATAAAAGTAACCCAAAAACACATTCTTATTCTAAATATACAGCTGGACAGAAAAGAGTTACTCATTACAACTAGCTTCAGTACATATCAACTTCCAACTACACTCTACAGATTAGACATCATGAGATATATAAATAATATTATGCGGTTGAGGATGAGATTTTGAAATTCATACCTCACGAGAATAGGGACTGATATGAAGTCTCTTTCAGCTTCTTTGTGAGTGTGTTACGCGATGCGAAGTGGGTCTTGTTGAGAAAGAGAGAGAGAAGAAACTGACTTGAATTCTTGAAGCAGTTTGGAGACTATGGGGAAGAAAGTTAAGTACGATTCAAGAAATCTAAATCAACTTATATCTATAACACAAAATCAGTGATAGATTAATCATATTCAATAATTTAATTTTCTAACATTATTTTATTAGTCTAATTTTTAAAAGATTGAATTGATGTATAATATTAAAAATTAGATCAATCATTTTAAAAAATTGAATTATTATATGTAATAATTGATGATAGTTAATTCTGTAATATTAAAAAAACATTTCTCAATTTGCAGTCACAATTCCATTACTACAATGTTTTTTTTTTCATTTAGAATTTTTTAAAATGTTAGATTAATGTATAATATCAAAAGTTGGATGAATAATTTTAAAAAGTTGTATTATTGTAAATGATGATTGATTTTATGGTGTACAAAAAATATTTTTTCAATAGTTAATAAAAGGTTTAAAGGATAAAACTTATTTTAATTATAAGTTAAATTAAACTCAAATTATAATAATATATAAGTAGAATATTGATCAAATGAATTAACCTTAACATCAAAGTTTACTTAATAAAATATAAAAACGACCCATATAAAAGTATTCAATTAAATTTATTTTAGAAAGAGTAAATTTCAAATAAGATAAAACTATGATCGATTTTATATTTTGAAATTTAAAAAAAATTACCAATTCTCAAGAGTGATATAGTAAGTCTGAGGATATTTGAGAGGATAAATTATTTCTCTTAAAAAGAAATAGGAGATTTGTTTGTTTGAAAGTCCAATTGCCAAATTTCTTCTCTATAGACTTGTGGTTCTTGAATGCTAATTTGATCAATTCTTAAATTCACGATAAAATTTTTATTCTTGTACTCTATATTGATTATCAAAATACTTGTTTATTTTTTCCTTTTAGATATAGTAAATAATGTAACATGATATTTTCTTTTTGCTTTAATTTCTTTTTAACTCACATTAGTTCAATGTAGTTTCTTTCTCTTCACTATCTATGTCAACAGAACAGCACATGAATTTAGGACTATGTTGTTCGGATTCTGGTAGGAGTACCAGGTATAATATGAGTATGATACTAAATAGAGCTCACTTGTCCGCTTAAGTAAGAGTCGGATGTTCGATTCTCGCCTTATGTATACAACAACCTATCGACCAGCGGTGGACCCTTAAATAAAGTTCAGATCCGCGACGGATTAGTCTTTGACCTGTCAGGCTGGGATAACGTGAGAAACAAAAAAATATGATACAAGAATTAAATCAAAAACATGTAAAATATAATTAGGAGTATTTGAAAGTATCTGATATGTGTTTTGTACAAGTACATAAATTTTGTCTTATATCTGCAGCCATGTCATAAATCTTCTGAGTTTCTGGATGTTCCCTATCTCCCATTGTGAATTCATGAACTGAGCCATTAAGTTCAATGGAGCTAACACCTGGTTCTTTACTAATCCCTGCATCCTTCATGGCTCTCCTTATATCAGCAACTTCTTCCCATCTATTTGTTGAAGCATACATGTTTGACATTAGAACATTGTATCCACTTTTTTGAGGTTCCAATGAGAGAAACTGTTTTGCAGCCCATTCACCAAGGTCCACATTCTTATGAAGCTTGCATGATGCAAGAAAAGACCCTAAGACAGCCACATTTGGCCTCATTGGCATGCCCTTGATTAGCTCCTGAGCTTCGTCGAGCAATCCGGCTCGCCCAACAAGGTCCACCATACAACCATAGTGCTCAACCTTTGGTGACAAACCAAACTCATGAACCATTCTGTGGAAAAGCCTATTCCCTTCTTGCAATAATCCTGCATGGCTACAAGCATGAAGAGCTCCAATGAATGTGATTTCATTAGGGGTAACCCCTATTGCTTCCATTTCGGCGAAGAGTTTTAATGCTTCCTCACCACGACCGTGGACTGCGAAACCGGAAATCATTGCATTCCACATTGAGATGTCTCGGTCGGTGGCCGCAGCAAAAAGTCTTTGAGCTGTGTCTATGTCTCCACACTTTGCATACATGTCAATCAGAGATGTTCTCAGAATCATATCCTCTTTGATTCCTTGCTTGTCTATGTACGAATGGATCCACTTTCCCATTTCAAGGGATCCAATTTTTGCACATAACACAAGGATGCTAACCATAGTTACCTCATTTGGCTTAATTCCGAATTCAGTCATCTGAACAAACACATCAAAAGCCTCATCTGCACAATTTGCTTGTGCATAAGCCGAAATCATCGCACTCCATATCATTAAATCTTTGTTCTCGACGCTATCGAAAACGGATCTTGCGCTCCAAGCATCGCCGCATTTTCCATACATGTCAACAAAAGCAGTGGCCAGAACTAAGGAAATAGTAAATCCATTTCTTAGAGTGAAAGCATGTAACCACTTGCCAAGTTTCAGAGACCTTTCATTGCCACTTCCTTGGACCAAACTAAGGATTGTAACCTCATTTGGGAACATACCCATCTGCGGAATCTCGGCAAACAATCGCAAACCTTCATCTAAATCATTGAAATTGATATATGCTGCAATAATAGCAGTCCATGAAATTATACTTCTCTCAGACAAAACATCAAACACCCTTCTTGCATAACCTAAATTTGTGCATTTCACATACAAATCTATCAAAGCAGTACTCAGAGAAACTCCAAATTTCCCATAATTCATGTTCCTCATGGCATAAGCATGCATTACTTTCCCCAATTTCAGATCACCAAGTTCTGCTATTACATGAAGGATGCTTATGATCGCAGTTTCACTAGGTTTCACTTCAAGAACATACATTTCTCTTAGAAGATCCATTGCTTCAACAAGCATACCATTCCTACTATAGTTCCTAATCATAGTACTCCAAGAAACAGAATCTCTTCTCTCAATCTTATCAAAAAATAACCGCGATAGTGACACGTTCACAATCTCATTGTACATAGCCATCAACGCGTTGCACACGAAAACATCGCGGTGGAATCCACTCTTCACTGCAAAACCATGCACCTCTTGTCCTAGCAGGGCTGAATTTACAAGACAGCAAGCTTTGAGAACTGATGGAATGATGAAATTATCGATTTCAGCGCCTTTTTGGCGCATATGGACATAGATTTTTGCTGCAGATTCAGGGCAATTGTTCTTGATGTAAGATGATATAAGGAAGCTGTAAAGTGCTGCATTGCTAGAATAGGATTCAAGTGCAGGAAAATGGAGTTTGTAACTAGAATTATTGGAACAACAAGAAGTTTTGATGAAGTTGCAATGTATTTGTTGTGTTTCTTTAAGGTTTGTATGCAATTCATGTTTCATGGTGGGAACATTATCCTGTTTTGGTGAGATTTGAGTGGAAGAATTCAAATTGGGATATGAGCTTTGAAATTTCTGAATTGAGAGGTTAGAATTGTATATGAACATCTTTGTATAATCGTGTGAGGGGATAAAGTTTTTCTTTTCTTGTATCTTTCATTCTTGATTGCATTTCAAGAAGAGATGAGATTTTTACTCATTTAAATGAAGATTTTTTCTTTTCACCTGCTAAGGTTTTCACAAACAATAATTCTTGAAGTTTCTTTTTAGTGGATCTCATTTCTTGGGAAATTCCTTCATTATCAATACCCTGTTGAACACAACAAATATGATTTGATTATTAGTTTAATGAATATTAGCGTCTTGTCGGGCACTTCGTGCCCGCCAAGCCGCATTTTTTTTTTCGAGTCATATTATTTATATTTTAAATTTATTGTATAAAATGGAGAAAAAATTAAAAAAGGAGTAAAAGAAATAACATGGAAATAGATATATAGTATAGATGAATATTAAAGGGAAAAAGACACTTTATCTTGTGAGGTCATGAGATATAGGGTCTATGTAATTTAGTTCTTAAGTTTTTAAAACGTGTAAAATAGACCCAAACGTGCAATATATTTCATCCATTAAATTGTCATCCAAAAGGCTGTTAGTTGGTCACATCATCTTAGCAACTAACCCCTGCTCAATTATAATTTGAGCAACTCGACTCTATGTTTACAATTGTGCATATAATCCCCCTAAATTTTGGACGAGAAAATATTTTACGTTTTAAAAATTCAGAGACTAAATTACACACTATAACTTATGGGTAAAGTAGCTTTTACCCTTTCTAGTTAATGAGACATGTGTTATATTTTTAGTCTAAGTTATTTAAAGAGTATGGATGCTCTTGAATTTCATAGAATATAAGAGAAATTTTCCATGTTTTGAAACCATGAAAACCCTATTTTCATTGCAAAATTTTCTTCTTTGAGCAAGCAATGACATCCCAAATGAGTAAAACTCATTGTTGTTGAATAAAAAATATGTAAATTCTATTATTGTTGTTGAATGATTATTTTTCTTATTTTAATATTTAAAAATATATATTGGACCAAAAATGGGGGATTAGAATCGAGACTTTTCATCGGATACATGGTAGCATATAGAAAATAAATTTCCAGTTGCAATAAAAATAACACAAAACTATGTGGGGCTTCCAACTATATCAAGTTACAAAAAGAATTTCATATTTCAAATATGACATGAAATATCTTATAGTAATGGTCCAAAGTATGATTCATGTCATATCCACTTCTAGCAATCAATTTCCTACTTTTTAAAAGAAAAAAAGAAATAAAATGAAGTATCAAAAGCTACTCTCCAGCTGGTTGAACAACATTTCAGAATCTATGCTTTCATTTTCATTGATACCATCAGTTCTATCTGCAGAATTTGACTCTTCCCCTTTGTCAATGGTACCATCAGAAAAGCCAATGAGTGATGCATAAAATTCATCCTTAGCAAATTTTGACTGCCTCAACATTCCAGTTAAAATCTCAGCGCTTTCGGCATCGTCTTGGTCCCGACAAAGCTCAAAGAATGCAGACAAGTTTGCGCGGTTTGGTCTCCAACTTTTTGAACCATCAGCCATAAGAGCTTCTTTCAAGCAGGATAAGGCCTCAGATATCTTCTTATCTGCGATATGCCCCATAGAAAGAAGCTCCCATGAACTCGGATTTGGAGTTCCGCCATCTTCGGTCATCCGCTCATAGAACTTCAGAGCTTTATCTGTATTGCCTTTTCTAACATACCAGCTTATGAGAAGGTTACCTATTCTAGGATCATAAGATGATTTTGCTGAAAGCCATTCCTTATAAATATTTTCCGCACCCTCGATATCATCCATTCGAACCAGAGAAGAAATAACAGCATGGTATCCCAAGTTCGGTATACTGGGAAAATTCAACTTATAGGTATTCCACACGCGATAAACTTCGTCTTTCTTCCCAATACTTCCATATAAACTCAGGAGATAATGAAGTGGTAGTCTATCCCGGCCTTCGATTCTATCCTCAAAATTTCTTATGCACTCTTCTGCTTTTTCAAACAGATGCATCTTAATGTAGATTGTAGCCATTGTGCTGAATGTAGTGCAGTTAGGAACAACTTTAGGATCCTTTTCCATCTGCTCAAACACTTGTTCCATCTTTTCTAATGACCCTTGAGATCCACAAGAAGAAAGCCAGATATTATATGAATAGAGATCTAGTGGTATATTGTTTTTCGTCATATCTGAAATCAACGTATCAACTTTATCATAATCCTTTAGGTTCATGTACAGAGTCATCATTACATTGAATGTTAGTGACTGTGTTGCAAACCCTTTACTCCTCATTATATCGAACAAAGATTCTGCCTTCTCCTTCAATCTAGAATGCACGTATACATTTAGAAGTGCTCCGTACGTCCTCCGAATTTTTAACTTATCAGACAATTTCTGAAAATATTCTTCTGCAATCGAAACTCCATGAACTTTGGCAATTAGATCTAACTGAATTGCGACATCGCTTGGAGATTCTCTAAATCTCTCAGGTCTATTGTTCATCCAATCATATACCTGAAAAAAATTTGGAAATTAGTTACACAAAGTTATCATGGCTAATGCTATGACACTATGATGCAATGAAGTAAATGTAATCAATCACAAACAGTAAGTGCATTCATAAGTCAATACATTCCAAAGGAAGCATGTCGTTAAAAAGAGAAGTAAGATAAAAGATGAGCTTCTAATTAACAAAAATTGTACTGGTCTGGAATTGCTTGCGATTCTTGAATTTACAATTAACACAGGATCTAAAAAGGATAATATAAGACCATGAAAATTCAGTCACACAATTTACATGTCTACAATCAATTTTGTTATTTTACATGTCGAGACCAATTTTATCACCTTCAAACAATATTTACATGAAACCTAAACCTCCCATATTACAGCAACGAAGCTCTATATTGGCAGAAGCAGAAAAATTCTGCAACCTGTTCCAAATCACTAGTTGATACAGACTCAAAGGCCTTGTTCTAAAATCCCAAATGGCAATGATATATACTAAGCTCCACAATCATGAACATCTTCATGATTCTGATTCATATACTACTTAAAGCCGTATAGACAACTGCTGATGAACAATGCTATACACACCAATCAGTAGAATCATATTCATGTCACAAAGAATATCCGCAAAAGAACTCGACTATGTCCATGGTTCCAACTAAATGATCAGAACATTCTTCACTACATAAAATCTAAATTAGCAGATTACCAAGCAATCAAGCAACTCAACAAGGAACAAGTAAACAAGCTAAGTATCTACAGTATTTTGCACTTAACAAAATGAAACAAACCCAAACAGCTAACATCCAAAAGTAACATTTCAACAAAACCCAAGTTTTAAAAAGCCATATAAGAAGAGCATATAAAAATGGATTTCGGATGGTTCATTTCAGCTTTGGGCCAAAAAATTCACCTTTCTTAACTAAAAGATCACTTTTTTTTTTCAAAATCCAAAATAAAAGCACCCCTTTGTACCAAAATTTTTCGGCTCATACTAAAATGTCATTCACCGTTGGATAAACTGTGGATCTCATTCAAGTAGTACCCACACTTCATCTTCCGGCGAAAAATGTGTAGTTTCTTAGCTTCCATGTTCTGACATTGTAAATGTCATCTACATATTCATCCAATAATTATTGTCCCTTAACTCATAAACCCATGATAGTTGATTTTCAGCCATTTGCAAATTCAAAAATGGGATTGGATAGCTATGTAAATCAAAATTAATCTCTATAAACATTCAAATTTCAAGCAAAAGTACACAAAAGCAAAAGACATCAATAATAATAATAAGCATTGAAATTAAGTTACCTCAAGGGCTCTTTTATGTCTGTTAAATTTCCTCAACTCTTTAACAACCCTACAAAGCTCCCATTTAGTGACCCATTTCCCTTCATTCTCCCAATTATTCAAAACAGTGGCAGAAGCAGAACAAGCAGCACCAAGTTCTTCTTTTTCTTGCTGCACCAACGATATCCTCTTGCATATACCCAACCACCTTTCAACGGGTCTTCGATTTTGGCCCACGGTGGTTCCGCCATTACTGCTTCGGGTCTTGGTCTTGGTCTTGGTCTTTGAAGCGGCGCACGTGACAGAGAGGCTCCTCTGGGGGCACGTGATTTGCGCGTGCGAGAGGGAGAGGGTGCAGGGTTTGAAGGGGATGGGAGTTGTGGAGTAAGAAGAGAAGGAAGATGAGAAGAAAGAGTGAGAAGAAGAACAAGCTTGAAGTTGAAGAAGCATCTCGGAGAAGAAGAGAGTGTAGGTAGCACTCCTTTCGAAATGGGTCAAGACATATTCAGAATTTCAGGATAATATATATACTTGGGTTATTTTTTAGGGATTTAATTTTTCTATTGTCAGTGACATAGTACTCTTTTTCTACACAGTCAATAATGTGAGAACATGTCTTTTCTCTTTTTTATCGTCTAAAAAGTCATACAAACGAAATATTTCAATTGGATCACATTATACAAGTATTTTACACTATCAGTATATCAAAATTTAACTTTAGCATGACTATGTATTGATTTTTAATTATGATACTTTATAAAATATTTTATTAATCACGTCCATTGATTTATGTGAATTTTTAGTTAGTGAGTAATTAAATTAAAGATTATTGTTGCTGATGTATTAATCCATAATTGAGTTATGTGTAAAATTATTTTACATTAATAATGAATTGAAATTGAACTCATGTGTATTATGTAAAATGATAATGCACAACATATATTAACACACAATATATATCACATATTATGCACAATAGTATCATATGCTGTAAAAAAATAATATTGCAATATGTGATAGAGTTTAATTTCAATCCACTATCAATGTAAAAGAAATTTTACATTGACATCCAATCATGGATTGACACATCAGCAAAAGTTTGTAACTCAATCACTCAATAACTAAAAAGTAAACAAATCAATGGATGTGATTAGCGGATAGTGTAAATTTTTTTTACACTGTCAGTGCATCATAATTAAACTCTTGTGATATATATTGTGCATAATATGTCATATATGATATGCATAAATGTAATATACATTGGACATATTATATATTATATATTGTGTAAAGTCTATTGATTCTGTTGGCTTATTTTAAATTCTGCACTAAGATTTTTTCTTTATTTTTTTTCTTCTTATTTTAAAAATTGATTCTAGGTAGATTGGATTTTTTTGAAATTAATTAACTTATTTTTGGTGATTTTTTGTAGAATTGATTTTGATAAAATTATAAGAATTTAGTTTTTGAGATTAATTACAATACACTGTGACAATGTCAGACAATTATATTGTCAATATCATCTCTAAAAGATGATTTTTTAGAATTAATGGAATAATTATGATTAAAAGAGAATACTTGATAATTTTTTTATTAGATTTTACACTGTTTTTCTCTTTAAAATTTTTACACTTAGTTTTTATTTACTGAAAACAAAAAGGGGTTAAAGTAATTTTCGCATGATAAAAAGAGAGCCGTTGGCGTTGGCATCAGAAGGCATATTTAAAAGGACTCACAAAATTTGACCGTTTGCCATTCTCTCTTCTCCATCTTGAGAAATCTCTCCTTCTGAAACCTTTGCTTCTTCTTCTTCTTCTTCATCACCGCTTCTGCTGTTACTCTCTGCTTCATCTTCAAGCTTCGTCCGCTCTCTCTGCTGTCGCTTCCTCGTTCTTCAATCTTGGGTCAGTCTCCGTCTCTTTCTTTTCGATTTTCCCCTTTAATGCCTTGTGCTCATTCATACCCGCGATTGTGCTTTCCCTTCTCATGCATGATTGATCTGGCTGTTACTGTTTCAAGATTATAGTATGGTATATTTTGGAACATGTGTTTCTTTATCTTGATTTGGATTCTTCTTAGGGTTTTAATTGAAGATGGGTGTGCCATTTTTTGTTGTTGCAACAATGGGTTCTGTTTTTTTTGTGTGTGTGTGTTTTTGTTGTGCCAAATTGTTCTGGGACTTGATCCTTTTTCAATTTATGCAGGAAGCTGAATTGAAAATTTGTCAGGGTATTAACACAAATGGCATCACAAGTGGTTTCAAACATCAATGGTATTGATTGTTCTTGTTCTTTTGGTTTAAGCATGTTTTAATTTATTGGTGTTTGTTTCTCTTTACCATCTACAAGTTTTAATTCTTGATGTTGGTGCAGGAGCCGGAACTGTTCCTGTGAAGGCAGATCTTATAGGTCCAAGGAAAGCTAGGGCTGGAGCAAGAAAACCACTTGGTGATCTAACAAATGCAGCGAAGCCGGCGAACCGGGCCGATGGAAAGAAAGCACTTGATGCTTCATCAAACTTGAGCAAACCCAAGAAGAACCTCTCTGTTCTTGAAAGTAATGCCACCAAAACTTCTGGGAAATCACAGACCAGTAACAGGAAAGCACTTTCTGATATTTCAAACTCAGGGAAGCCCCTTATTCAAGAGATGAAGAGTAAAAAGAGCTCGAAGCCAAGCCGTGTGAGAGATCTCACTCTTGATGAGATTGCTGAAGAAATGTGCTCTCACGATCATCAAAAGTGCGTCAAATCACAGCTGGAGTATGGATCTGTTGATGTGCATCAATTTTTCAAGACTCTTGAGGATGGTAATTATCAATACTTTTCATATTTTCTTGCTGTGTTGGACTTAAATAATGATAATTGTTGTACAATGGTTTACTTATTGCTTGACTTCTATCTATAATTGGATCAGATTTGATGAATGATGGCCTTACAATTTACTCTCCACCAAAAAAAGTGAAGGTTTGTTTGTAATTCCTCATGTTTTTTCTCTTGGTCTTTCTCTCTTTTCTTTTCTTTTTTATTAACTATTGTTACCCTTTCAGTCTGAGATTGAGATTGCACACTGGGAATTGGAGGAGTTACCGGAGGAGTTGCCTGAAATGCGCTCACCAGTTCGGCCAGGCACTCCAGCATCGAGCTCCTCATCATTGTGGGATTCGCCCCCAAGGTTCTCTGTGGTGTTGGATTTGGATGATCTAAAGTTGATAGATTCACCAATATAGTTGTCTCTGAAAACTGATTCTCCTGCTATTTTGTGAAGGATTTGATGTAGTGTGTAGGTATTCTGTGTTGTGCCAATGATCTGATGGCAATTATTCTGATACTTTATAATATGTTTGTTTAGCTTCTATCTTGATTGGTATGAATATGAAAATTGTTTGTTTTGTCTCAATTCATTTTGATGAATGGAGTATTGATTTTCATTTTTATGTGCCTATCTTTATCTTGAGTGTTGCTGCTACTATATCCTGCCAAAAGTTTTTTTCATGAAATTCTACTAATAAGGAAAATTATATAATATAATCTATTAAGTTTGAAAATTATGTTTTGGTGCCATAACTGAGCTACTACTGAACCCCCATTTAACTACTGTGTTAACAAAACTACATAAAATCTGTATATTAAACTTGCATGAGAATGAGTATGTTCTTATGTTCATTTTGTTCTGAAGATATAAGCAATTCCAATATGAGGGTTTTATCATGACAAGGTTTTCAAATAGGTGAAAGTTAACCTCTAAGGTGTTGTTGACTTCTTGTAAAGATTGTAAAGAAAATGCTGGTGTTAATCATGATTATTATCACTTGCAAACTCGAATGCGATTAAATCTGAGTTTAATCTCAGATGAACTCGTATAAACTGGGAAAACATAAACCTGAGCTAATACAAATTTATGTGTTTATTACAATTTAATAAGCTTTTAAATTAGAAATGCTTTTGAAGAATGGGAAAAATTTAAATATGTTCTTTATATTCATTATATCAAATTTTTAAATTAAAGAATAAACGATGTATATTTTTCTTTGAGGAAATCGTTCAAGAATGTGAAATAAAGTAACTTCTGTTAATAATTAAAATTAGCTTGGCCATGAATATATCTCTCTCACATTTTGTTTTAATAATTAAAAAGAAAAAAGGAAAAATTCCGACCTGCCGGATTCGAACCAGCGACCTAAGGATCACCTGCTGGATTACCCACTACAGTCCTCCGCTCTACCAACTGAGCTAAGGTCGGATTTGCTCATGTAGCTGAATTTGTACAAATTAAACTATATAAATAACTTTTAGTCATCTATAAGTCACAATTTTACTAACTCCATTTTCCATTGATTTAATAATTGAATAAGTACAGTTAATTTACTAACTCCATGTTCTCATGAAATATATTGGAGGAAAAATTAGTTCCTTAGAAATTGAAAATTCAATATTGATCCTCTACATTTCTAAAAATGATACAAATTCATTTATTTGTACAGATCCATCTAACTAAAAATTTAATGTACGAGACATGAAAGAAGGAGACCAATTTGTCTGCTTTTTTCAAAATGCAAAGCAACAATATCAGACTTTCAAATTTTCATCGACTAATTTGTCTCGTGATGTATTTCTAAGGATTATTGTGGGTATTTAGTTCATAGGTTTTGTTGCTCTTTTTTCCTGCTTTTGTTTTCTTTGTGGCACTGTTGTTCTCTGCTTTATTTTGATGATGGAAAGAACATCACATGGAAACTAATGATTCCAACTTGGACTGAATTCACAAAGCTTGCCATCAGATAAAGAAACATTCAAGTAAATGAAGGACTTGAAACTTTTTCAACCCCCCTTTTAATGGTTTTGGTGTACTCTCTAGTGTATAACATTTACTCCAAACAAATCATCTAGTTGAAAGAAAATGCAGTATTTTATATGTAATAACATTACAAGTTATGTTTTTATCAAAATAAATATATAAATAATATGTAATAACATTACAGTACTTTTGAACCATGAATCCATGATTAGTGTTACAGCAACCATCAAATAAAGAATACTGGGGAAGAAAATGCAAAAAATGATAATGTAGTCAAATTTGCTGAACAGAATATCAACACAAGAAGCTAGATTGGGTAGATTTTAGTGTTCAACTCAGAACTCACCAAGCTTGAGCTATGGAGGTGAAGGGGGAGAAGAAGAAACATCATGACATGAGCATGCAATGCACAGCTAAAGTGCTCTTGACATTTTTAACTTAAGAGCAATCCTTTCAAAATTTGCATTTTCTTGATTAAATTCCCAGTCCATTCTATCATAAATTACTCTAATGAGTAAATTCATGACCAAGCAAATTCATGACCAAGGAAATTATTATCATCAGCCTCACCTTTACATCTTATATCGCAAATAATAAGATAAATCTCTAATACCAATTCTATGTTAAGCAAAGCAACTTTACAATTTTCAATTTTGATATTGTTGAGCTATTCAGAATGTTACTATAACTTTACAATTTTGATAGTGCTATTGAGAATGCTATTATGATACAACTTGCACCTTACAGATCCTTAGTGAAAAATTACATATCTGACTCTGTACATCACTACATTGTAACTTAAAACAGATGCTAGCAAGTAACAAATGTTGATAAACAATTTTTCAGCCTATAAGTCTTTCAAAGCTACGAGGAATAAGCCATTTCTAAATATCTTTGAGCCTCATCTAGTTTACCGTAACGGGTAAGAAGTCGAACCATTATAAAGCAGTGTTCCTTAGAGGCTTCAATTTTATACCTTGACAGTAAACTAAAGATCCTAAAAGCATCATCAACAAATCCAGCTTTATCACACATAGAAAGAACAACTTCAAAAGTAAAGAGGTTAGGAGCACAACCATTTGATATCATGCGATCAAAGAGATCAATCGCTTCTTGATACCATTCTTTATATCCATAGGCCCTTATAAGAGCAGTCCATGTCATTGAACCTTTAACAGGCACTGAATCAAACACCAATTTCGCCTTATCAACAACTTTGCAGCTCCCATACATGTTAATAAGTTCAGCAGAAACATAATGCACCGGCGCGAAATCCCTTTTCAATACTTGCCCGTGAATCTCCTTGCCAAGATTTACTAGTTTTAGTTTGCTGCAAACACTCAACATCCTCGCTACGGTAACCGTGTCTGGCCTATGATCCGTGGATTGCATCAACCTAATGACACCAAGTGCTTCAAAAATACATCCATTTTCTACATATGAATCGATCATGGCAGTCCACAAGATCACATTCTTTCGTTCCATACCATCAAATAGCTTTCTAGAATACTCAATCACACCACACTTAGAGTACAACACCATCAACGACGAAATTATAGACACATGAGGCAAAAACCAATGTTTCAAAGCATAAGCATGTATCTCCTTCCCTTGTTTCAAAGCCCTCGATTGCGCAAAAACCGAAAGAACAGAAGCAACCGTTACAACATTGGGCTGTAATTCTTCTCGCCGCATCCTAACCATGGACTTAATTGCCTGCTTAAGTCTCCCACTCGAGACATAACCACCCCTAACAAGATCATTCCAATGGCTAACATTCCTCTCCATGGAGCTAAACAAAACTCGCCTCGCCGAACCAACATCCCCACACTTGCAATACATATCAACCAATGCCATTCGAATCCTCGCTTGCCCATATCCCAATTTCTTCTTCACCAAGTAACCATGAACCTCCTGACCTAATCTCAGTGCACAAACTTCACCAATAGCAGTTAGAACAACCGTAATCAAAACCGAATTCAGCCTCACTCCTTCCTCAACCATCAACCTAAAACGTTCCAACGCTTCAAGCCACAAACCGCGGCTCACGAAACGAACAACCATATCACCCAACAGAACAAAATCTCTTTCAGAACATTCATCAAACACCTTGCGTGCAAGCTTGATTTCCCCGCAATTTAAATACAAGCTACCCAAACACGCCTTAATATCGAAATTAGCATCATAATAACCTCTCTTAATCAAAATGGCGTGAACCTTCAACCCTTCTAGAAGCTTCTTCTCAGCGACGAAGCCCTCAATGATGCTCACGAAACGGGACAAGTTGAGCTCTGACCTAAACGTCGTCGTTTCGTCGCGAAACTGCCACTTGCCGGAAACGGCTAGTTTTTGTAACTGTTTTGTGGTGGAGAGAGAAAGAGGAAATTGTTGTGGTTTGAAGGTGGTGGTGATTGGAGGAGAGAGAGATGTTGGGGTTGAGATTAGAATAGAAGTTTCCATTTCAACGAAGATGATTTGAAATTGAAACGTGTATAGCAAAGGTAGTTCCACATTACATGGAATGGAATGAGGAAATGGATAATCTCAGAATGACTCAACTCGCTACACAGCTTCTATGTTATTTGGCTATTCATGGATGAGAGTTAGCGATAAAGAGCTCTTGTTTCAATGCCATTATTTATTTAAAATAAGATTTTTTTTTAATTAAAAAAGATCTTATTGAATTTTTTGGTATGTTTGGGTACTAATTTCAAGTAAAAGCATAATCTCTAGAAAAAGTAAAAAAAGATCTTTTTTCAGAAGCTGTAATTTCCATCTTCCGAAAAAAGATATTTTCTATAACATAAAAAAGATGTTTACGATTAAATAAAGATCTTTCTATATTACATCCAAACATAAATTAATTTTGTATCCAAATGTAAAATTACTTCTACTTTTTCAAAAGATCTTAATTAAAAAGATAAATTAAAAAAAGATCTTTTGCTAGAATCACATCCAAACAAGCCCTAAGTCCTTATACAAAAAGAACTTTTTAATAAGGACTTTAATAATAAGTAACTTTTAAAAAAGTTATTTTGTGTTTGGAAGTAAATTAATATAAGTGCTTATTTTGGTTTGTAGTGGTAGTCTTTAGAAAGTTGTGCAAAGACTTTTTTTGAAGAAGTTAAATATTTTAACTTCTCCAAGAAGCACTTAAAATAACTTTTTAAAAAGTTAAAAGTTACATAAAAATTAATCCAAATATCTATACAGTAACTTATAACTTATAAAAAGTTAAAAAAAGTCATAAGTTTGCTATCCAAACTGACCATTAATCAAATTTATAACTACTTAATCTAATTTTTTATTTTTTATTTAATTTAATATTACATTCAAAATTTTATATTAAGATAATAATTTTTATATGAATATAGTTATTTGTACATTAAAAAATCAGTCAAAATGGATCACAATCACTTAGACTACTATAATTTAACTTATAAAAGGAATTATTTTTGGGCAAAAAATTGACAAATGAGTCTTTTTTGTTGATTTGAGACGAGAATGGAGCGGTGTCATGTATCAAGCTAGGGTTACAGTTCGTGCAACATAGGGAAGAGGATATGAGATTACTCGGCTGAAATGAAAGGGACATATAGTGAAATTAGATAAAGTATACAGGGGTACGCTAGGTATGCAAATTTTATTAAATAAGTACCTGTATTTGGTATACCTATTTAGAGTTTGAACACAAAATACAATAAAAATATGTACAAATATATATTGTATGTGTCCAGCCTAAACAACACATGAGACACAATGATCTGTATTGTATTTTGTGTATTGTACATGTCAAACAAACACTACCCAAGTATTTCCTTTTTTATATTGATACAATATAATATTTATACATACTTAATTCAACTTTTTGTATACTACTAATCGAGGATAGTCATAGACCGTTTTTTTTATTTTTTATTATTCACAATCGGGCATCCACTGTCGATCATAGTGATTAATCTCTCACTGGCTTGTAGGCACCTCAAAGAGTGGGACAACTGATCCAAATCTTTAAATTGTTTATATGCTCAAGATAAAAATCGAACCATCAACACTTGGTTAAGGGATAATGAACCCTTTAGCTCAATCATACTCCTCTAGCCCTCTAGTTAATAATTTCTTCTTTTTTGAGTAAACGTCAACTTAGTTTTTTTTTAACCTTGCGTGTAAATCAACAAGGCCAGAAAAGCCCACCTTAATTTATTTTTGGGCTTCGAGGAAAGCCCATTGGATCGAGCCTGCACACGGCACACCATCATTTTCCACCGTTGTGGTAGTGAAGGTGACTCTTCAATCTTCATCACTCTGTATTGTTGCGTTGAGTTGTGCAGTAGCACTAACCAGAAAGAACACGATGAGTCCGAAATCAGCGACGTTTCTTGATCGTTTCGGGTATGACATATTGCTTGGATCAATCGCTGCTTTCTATGTTCTCATGATTCCTTACACTAAGGTCGAAGAGAGTTTCAACCTTCAGGTCTCTCCCTCTCTCTCTTTCTCTTTCTTGCCGTTTTTTCATTTCTCTCTCTGTATTTCTCTCTTTGATAATGGCATTTCGGTAGATTTTGGTTTCTTTCCATGTTTTTATTTCCTGTGTTCAATTTGAATGCAAT
The DNA here is from genome assembly GCA_013621005.1 of Aeschynomene evenia. NCBI lineage: Eukaryota > Viridiplantae > Streptophyta > Magnoliopsida > Fabales > Fabaceae > Aeschynomene > Aeschynomene evenia. The sequence goes on from CM024271.1 coordinate 4,096,088, forward strand.
GCCATTTGAAAATATGTGTGTATATATATATATACAGTATCTATGCTCGGTTGTTTTCTTGTTTAGGGTATAGGGTATAGGTATTCCTTCCGCCCATTAAAATTAAACTCATTTTCATTTTGAACAGATTTTGAATTGTGATTAACTTCGATGTACTCGGTAGTTTAACTATTGGTTATTAAGTCGAATATGTTTGCTGATGTGATAATATATGATTTAGATGTTGGGTGGTAAAAATTGGTTTCTCTTTTCCAAGCTGATTTGACAGCTTCTAACTTCTAAGTTCCCCTAACATATTTATTTATATGTTTGATTTTTTTTATAATATGCGTTTTTTTATTCAGCTTAAGATGCTGGATTTGGAATTGAGAATGTTTTGTGCACCAACTCAATCGCCCAAAATTTGCTTTGTGTTTAGATTCTCTGTTAGAGGCAAAAGCTGTTTCGAGGTTAAATAATTTTAGCAGCAGTTTGTTAAAGTAGTATTGATTTTTGTTTTTACTATTTTGTGTGTTTTGTGAAGGCAATGCATGATTTTCTTTATCACCGGCTTCACTTGGACAATGTGAGTTTACTTGTCTATGTCTTTATCAAAATAGCTTTGTAAAGATTTTATTAATTTGGAGTTTATTGGAGTTTTGACATAATTTACGAGTTTCATGTTTCTTTTAATAGTATGATCATCTGGAATTCCCTGGGGTGGTTCCTCGCACTTTCATCGGTAAGTTTTTCTGTTCTCCATCTTTTTTTTTCTCTGCCCTATGAATGTTAGACCATCCATATAGTAAGGAGTCAACCGGTAGGATTTGAATTTCTCGATTGATTTCTATTCAGTTCTTTGTTTATACCTTCATTAGATATTTTAGCACTGAAAGCCAGGACTGATAAAGCAGTATTATTGATTTATTATGCAAACTGAATTATCGATATGACGATATCTTTATATTCATTTGGATTGTTTAAATGAGTTTTGCAATGTAAACTAGTGTACTAGTTAATATTTCTCTTTCTATTATGTTTATGGTGTGTACTAGTGCAATAGTTCTCTTTTCGTTATGTTATACGCTTATGCTTATCTAAATGTGTTGATTTTTTTAGGTGCTTTGCTTGTGTCACTTGTTGCGACTCCATTTGTGTTGACTGCAAGTTTGCTGCATTTGCCAAAGTTGTATGCTCTTCTTATAGGTAGCTCTCTTTCATACTTGACAATCGTTGTAAATTTAATTTTTTTCTCATAGTAGTGTAATAGTGCTCTTTTTTTGCTCCTGCATTATTTGATAAATTTCTTTTTTTAAAAAATGAAAAAAATTGCACATTGCTTTCTTATTAAGTTTCGTCATTTCAGGGAGTGCTGTTAATCTTATTTCTGTGTTTCACCCTTCATTTGGTTTAAATTGAAAGAAAGGATGATGCTGACAACCATGAAGTTTAAAGTATAAAGAGCTATTCTTAGCTGGAAAATAAACCTACGTACTTGTTTCACTTGTATGTGTTGATATTAAGTTTGTAAGAAGGTTTGTCCTTAATGTTTGATTTAAGTAATGCAAATATTTGCTGTTTAAAATTCCTAAAATTTGCTGTTTAAGATGTTATATAATTCTTTTTGGTGTACGTCGACTTTCATTAATCTTTATCACTTAATGTAATCTCTGTTACTTCAGAATGTTATTTCACATTTTCGCTTTTTTTGTTTTTGTATTTTAACATCAGCTGTTGTATTTCTACTCTAAATATATTGTTCTCGCATGTAATACACAGTAAGGCAATGTTTCTTATTGAGTTATTGTTGATGTGTAGTTCGGATGGCCCTAGGTAGCATTACACTATACACGCTAAGATTCTTTCGTCGTCAGGTATGTTCAAGCCTTTGGTGCTTCTTCTTGTTCTTGTTCTTCTTCTGCTTCTTCTTTTTGAGTGACAAAAAAAAATTCTTTTCAGTTAATGGTTTCTGTTGGCCAATCTCAATCTGCATCGTCTCTTCATTTCAAATGTCCTTTTGAGTTTTCCTGTCCCCTCAAATTATGAATTGGAGTAGCAATCTGTTGACCTATCTAAGTCAGCATTGCCCCTTCATTTTTCAAGGGTTTGGGAGGACAGAGTTAAGGGGCCCTATAGCTATTGCTATGTTTGTATGGTTTGGGCTCATTTGCTTCTTGGTATTTTTCTTTTAAAATTTAAACTATTAACTGATTACTCCTGTTGTATATTATTCTTTCTATTAGCAAAGTCTCTATCACCAAATTGAATAAAAGAATCTTTTCCGGTTGTTAATACTTTAAATGTGTATCAACAATTTTTCCACATACTCTATTTTTCCTTCGTGTGGTTTGACAGTCTTTTTTGCCTTTGCTCCAATTCAGTGAAATTTTAAGCATGTTCTACAGATGATTTAGACTACGTTGAACATGTTCCATAAATGATCTTCTTTGTAATGCAGATAAGGAATAAATTTGGGCATCAAGTAGAAGTCTTCTTTGTTATACTAACTGCCATTCAGTTTCACTTGCTTTTCTATTGTACTCGTCCACTTCCTAACATTCTTGCCTTGGCTGTAGGTAACTTCTTAGCTCTTCTGGTTTTTTTATGTTCCTGCTAATATTACTGTTATTCTTTACAATCATGCATAAAAGTTTGATAATTGATATTTGATAAAACCACAGGGCACAGACCCTCAATGAAATATTTATATGTAGACACTTAGTCCAAAAAGGAAGGAAATCATGCATTGGTTTCCTACCTGATACTAGAAATGGTCGTGATGATTCTACAAAGAGATTTCTTAGATTTTAGTCAAGGAAATAATTATATGCTTCTGGAACAAAAGCTACATAAGGTCTTAGTGTAGGACATTTTTGTTATATGCTTCCATATCTCGGGGACCTTCTCTCTGTACAGTATGAGATGACTAGTTATATTTGGAATTAGGCTTTTGGATAAGCAGCGCAGTGAGCGTCCCTTAATATTTTGAATTTTTTTTTGCTACCCGTTTTCAAGGTTTTTGCCGAAAAGGCAGTGCAATACTTTCTTGGAAGTGCACATGTTTTTCTGGGGTTGGTTACTTTGGCTAGAGCCAAATTATAGAACTTTTTCATGATGCTTCTTAACTCTACATCTTGTGGATTATGGGTATTTTCCTGTCCTTTATTGTGGGCAGTTCCTCTCATGGGTATCATGCTATTGGGATTTCTCTTTTGTTGAATTTTGTTAGAGGCGAACACCATTCTTGGGCATCCAGCATTCCAGCTAATTTTCATTTACATCTTTGGAATGAGATTTCTTACTTGTAGTCAACGTCATTATGCTGTACTTCCTCCTGATTTTTTATTTTATTTTTTTAATTTTTTGCAGTGAATTTAGCATATGGATACTGGTTTGAGGGGCGCTTTTATGCAGCTTTAAACTCTCTGGTATGAATGTCATATTGTTTTACTTTTGTTCCATGTAGTATATGCCACAAAATATTTTTTATTTTTGAATATTATAGGCAGTTATATATTTTCCTTTTCCACTTGAAATCTAGTACATAGTTTTGTTATGCTTTAGTTCTATGATTAAATATTCCATTCCAGAATTTGTTATTAATCTTGTCTTTTATAGTGAAATCGCCTTCTTTGAAGAGAATAGTTCAGCTTCTCATATGATCCCAATCATACTTATTTTAATGGGTTTTGGTGTCACTTAAAGCTTTAATGTTGCGATTTTCTTGTTTATTTATAAACCTTATGCATTCAAAACTCTTAATAATAACAACCATATGAATTTAATTTCGATGCATTGACAATGTAATCTTTTTTATAGTCATCTATTCATACATTGTCGCATCAACAAAACAAGTTTGATTTCACTAAAGGGGACATGTTGGTCCCTCTATTAACTCATCATTCCAATGCTTAACAGAAAAATACACATGATCTGTTAAGTTATTGATTTAATTTTGTGTTTGGATCCAAAATGACATGTTATTGATGTCTGTCATTAAAACAACTACATTTGATCTTTTTCACAAATTGTGCTTATGCATCCTCAAAACCCTAACTTTACAAATTTTCTGGTCCCTTTCTCCATTTTCACACATGTCAAGCCAAAAGATGTCTTTTGCTACTATAATTGACTTCAATGTTGATACATTGACAATTTAACGAGTCACACACCGACACATGCTTTTTTGTCAAGTATTGGAATGAAGAGTTAAGAAAGTGACTTTCATGTCCCCTTTTCTGAAAAGTGAGGGATCATGGGGAGATTTTTTAATCCCAAGGGACCAATTTGTGCTTTGAAACATTTGTCAGCGATAAAATTGGGGATTTAGTCTAATTTAAAAGTAATAGAAGTTGATGGTACACCGTACATGCCATCTGCAAGTTTATTATTTACGTTGTTATTATATTTAAAAATACAGAACTTACAATGTTTTCAACGATTCTTCAATTTATTACTTTTTAATTATATTTAGTATGACATGGCCTATAACTTATTTGTGGATCCATTATGTGAACTCTTATGGATGTATGAGCTGACTTTATATGCCCTCCCAAAGTTTTGGTAGATTATGAATTTAACAACTTTTCTTTTTCTAGTTCAATATATCATCTTTTTGTTTATTATTCTTTTGATGAGAATATATAATCTTTTTATTGGTTATCCTCCGGTGAGAATATGATCTTTGCATTTGTTATCTTTTGGTGCAAATGCACCATCCTTTTCTTCATTGATGTCTAGAATGTTTTTTGGAATTAGTCTTCTTGTTCCATAAAGAGCATGACTTGTATGCTTTGACTTTTCTAAAATAACCTCTTGGAACTTTCTGATTATCAGATTTTTGCTACGACTGTATTCAGATGTGACATGCTATTACTTCTAGGCCCCCTTGGGTTACTACTTCTTTTGGTATGTTGCATTTCTCTCTAACTCGCTTTTAAGTTGTCCTTTTCCACTTTAAGGCTTGAACTGCAGTCAAGAGGTCTTGTTAACTTTCATTTTAGCTACAAGTCTATTGGCTAGTTTTTGAGTAAATAATTTTTTTTTTGTCCTAACAGTTTTAATTTGACATTAATTTGGTCCTAACAAGAATCATGTCTTGAAGGAAGACAAAAAAAATTTCAATATGGGGTGCTCTGAAACATTGCACTGGGATGGCCTTGGTCTGTGTAGGTTGGTGGCATTTTTTTTTATCATCTATATATGTAAATTAACTTAATCTGTAATTTAAATAAAAGTCAACTTATGCATGGCAGTGATGATATTACTAAAATCTTATTTTGACATTGGGGTTCCCTTCACAGGTTTAACCATATTGGTTGATTCAATTATGTGGAAGAGGTTATTGTGGCCTGAATTTGAAGTCTTTTGGTTTAACTCAGTGCTAAACAGGAGTTCTGAATGGGGTGTATCCTTATTCAATAAGTTTATGTTGAACATTTGCATAGCTGTAGAATATGAAAATGTTTGTTATACATAATTTATGAGCAAGTATATTTAATTTTCTTCGGTTCCTTCATTAACTACCTTCTCTATAACTATGAAGTTTGTTGTTACGTTTTGTTCTAAAGAATAATGAGGAGTCAGGCCAGGTGATCATTTATCCCCTTCTTTGTTCACTTTCGTAGTTGATGTTGTTCTCAGCTTTCTGCTATCAAACACTGTGGGTAGGAATATCATTTAGGGTATGGAAGTTTGCCTAGAGATGGTTATCTACCTTTAGTTTGCAGATGATGGAATTGTTATTCTTCAAGTGGAGGAAAGTTATACTTCTGTGAATGTTCTTTCTATTAATTTTTGGTAGCTATCTTTAGTTTTGAAGTTGGTTCGGCTAAAAATGGTTTGGTTGATTTAAATGGATAGCTGTGTCATTTCTTCTTTTTCTTCTCTACGGTGACTCTTCTCTTACATAAGAGTTCTTTTGGGACGTATTCCTTACATATGCTGTCCTAACCCGGGAAGTTGCACATTATGATACAATAAGGATTTTTCGAAAGATATTTGTGGTAAATCTCAGCAATAGTTCGTGTATCAGGATTAGGTTTGAGTGTGAGAAGCTACTTCATGTGATCTTCACTGTTCACCACGGATTTTACCATTTTTCGTGTGCACTGGCCACAATGAGCATATCACCATCCAGAATCTGCATGGTGGTTGTTACTTTTTTGTAATATTGACCCATTTGTGTTTGATAAATTTTTATTCCTTCACGATGGTTTTGTTAGACACACCCTTCCCATTGGTACTTCACCTCAGTGCTCCCTCGATCACTGCTTGCTGCGTATCCTCTTTCACTGGTGAGTCTTGGCTTGCAAAATATCATCTTTGTATATAACAATCAGATGTTGCTTCTCATGTAGATTTGTATATTCCAGTGAACTAATCAATATTTTGTAGTTTTTGTATCAAATTGGTTATTCTTCTTAAAACCAAATTGACTATTTTCTCTAAGGGCAGAACCCACATTTTCATTTTCTAGCCTGATTTGCTATAATAAGTTTAATAATTCTCTATGATCTATGTTTGAAGTATGAATTATTAGTAGCGAATTTCATGTCTATTTGCTTTGAAAACCTTACTCAGTTTAAAATTATAGGAATAGGGATAGGAATGAAAGCTGACTTTTCTTCCTAACATGACAATCTGATTTCTTTGCAGTTTGGTCTCTTAGTAGACAGAAGGGTTCGGTCTTTCATTTTTCCAGTTCTTGCCTTCATTTTGCTTTATTCTAAGCTTCCCCATAAGGTACTTCAACTATAATTTGAAATCTGTGGCTTGTTGGGGCCTCTCTTCAAACTGAAATATGTGTACAACATTATTTTGATTGATATTGCAGGAGCTCCGTTTTATAATTAGCTCAGTTCCAATATTTAACTTGTCAGCTTCAGTTGCAGCCAATAGAATGTAAGGTCACTTTTCTCATCTGAGTTTCAATTGTTCCTCTTCATCCTCCTGAAATGGACCCAGACTGTTCCCATCCTATGTAGCGGTGATGGTGTTGATAAAACATTGGTGATAGTGGTACTGATATTGGTCTGTAAAAGGGGTTGTAGATATTATAATTTATTAATATTTTCAAATAACTTAATCACCCAAAATAAACATCCAAACACACTATTGGTTTATATTCAATAAACTTTCAATACTACAATGATAGAGACAGAGAGGTATTATAGCTTCAAAACATATTGTTTTGATTGGTTTTTTGTACATTAGATATAAAAATAGGAAAATATGACCAGTAGGATGACCAGAGATTCCTCCACTTGAAAATCTGAAAGTGAAAGGTGAAGGGAAAGGAAAGGGAATGAAGAAATGCAGGGTAGACCTGAAGTATAATGCTTGAGTTGATCTGTATTTTCAATCTAAACGGCGATTCGAAAATATCATAATTTTGCTTCATTATAAGAATTATTGTGTCTGTTTTTCTTGGTTTCACACCTATTTATGCCTTTAGGTGCTGAGTGCTGACCTTCATTACTATGTGTGCAAATGTTTCAGTTACAACAATAAGAGAAAGATGATTTGGAACTTGCTTTTCCTCATTATGCTGGGGCTACTTCTAATCAGGTTGGTTCACTGAAATTGCGTTTCATTATGATGTATATACCATTTTTATCATGTTACTTATTCTCTATCTTGTAGTCTTGGAGGCACGGTTACAACTTTCACGGCATCATACTGGAACTATCCTAGTGGTCATGCCTTAAAAAAGTTGCATGGAATTGGTGAGTCCATGAATCCTGAAATATATTTGCATTTGCTACTAAATATTCAGCTAGAAATTGCATAGAGAAAAAACTGCTCCTTTTTTGTACCAAAGTATTGTAAATATATTGGAGTAATGGGGACCATCAATGAGGACCCAAAAAAGAATCTCAAAAGATTTTCTTCATTTTTATTTCTATCAGGTTTTCAGAATGATAAAGATGAACAATGGGTTCACATTGACACATTTTCAGCCATGAATGGAATATCCCGCTTTTGTGAAAGTGATTTCCCATGGAGGTATGGTTTACTACTTGCTTTTGTAACATATGCAAACAAAGCTGTATTTTATGAAATAAATTAAATAAAACCTTGAAAAATTAGCTTCTGAAAATAACACTTAAGAAAATGGTATATAATGGAAGCACTTGTTTTTCAGAAAATTTAAACAATCTCACCTTGTGCTTTTAAAAAATTGTCATCTACTCCTTTTGCCTTGTAATAATTTGGTCCAAAAGAAGCTTCATTAAACTTCTCTGATGCTTATTTAGTTTTCCTCTATTCTGCGTTGCAGGTATTCTAAAGAAGAAAATATTACCTTGCCAGAACTTGAGCATAGAAATTTTACTTTCCTTATAAAGTAAGTTACCCATTAGCTTCTTTTGCCAAATCCCCTGAAGAGTTAGTGTTCTTTGCAAGGACAATATGTGTTGCTTGAATATAAGGGTCATAATGCATGCATTAGGCACTTGGGAGTTGAGGTTGATTGATATTAACATTGAGTTGTACAGGATTGAATTTCAGGCATTAAAAATTCAGCAAGGGAGTAATTTTAATGTTGTTGAAGCTGTGAGAATGCTGCAATAGATGAGGGGACAGATTAAACAAAATAATATTAGGAATGAATTCATTAAAGAGATGGTTGGGATAAGAAGATAGAATTAGGTTAGGTGTTGTTTGGTTTCCATTTTCATTTTCTGTTTTCATTACTTGTTTTCTTTATTTTTAAAATTTTGTGAAGGAAATATTGAAAACAGAGAAAATGTGATTATTTTATTGTTTTCTCAATTTTCAGTATTTCATTCACAAAATTCTGAAAACAGAGAAAACAGAAAATGAAAATGGAAACCAAACAACACTTAAGGCTGTCATAATAATAAGAAGAGTAGATCAAATAGAGAGCAGTCCAATTAGTTAGAGGTAGAAGAAGATCAAGAAAACTTTGGAAAAACTTAGATGTAAATGTTGTCTTTTAACATGGTTCACAATGTGGTGTCATTTGATTTTATGTACTTCATCCCACCTAGTGGAAAAAGACTTTGTTGCTGTTGTTGACTTGTTATTGTTATATTACTTTCGTGATGTTTATGTGCTTGTGTGTGTTTAAGAGAGATGAAATGAATGTCGAGTTCTGGAAGTGAGAATATTCAGTTTCTTTCATATGTGAGGTGTGAATGTACTGAACTTTTCTTTAAGGAATTTTCCTATATGTCTAACTTTCTTGTTGATCTTTAACAGTGAACATCCCATAATCAATGGATTCAAATGTCTATTTACTGAAGATGGGTTCTCAAGAATTCGCTTTCGATTCGGCTTTCCACCAGTTTTACTGGTCAGTAGTTGCAAATTGCAACCAGCTCAAACATTGAATACTTTGTACCTTTCGAAGTTATTGATCTCTTAATTTTGACACTCTTCAGGTCACAGAGCCCAAGGTGTATGTCCATGGAAATTTAGGAAACCAAGCTATATTCTACAAAACTTGGCCTCGCTGCTCATAAATCCTTTGTTAGGTATGATAATATTGAACTCCATCAAGCTTGAAGAGTGTTACTTTCCTTGGCTCCTTTTTCTATGGGGATCCAAGGGGAAAGGAGGAAGGTTAGGGTGTGTTTGTTTTCAGAAACAAAATTTTCAGTTTTCAATATTTCTTTTTGTAGAAGCCTGAAAACAGAAAAACTGAAAATGAAACTAAATTATTTTTTGAAACCAAAGGCACCCTTATTTTGCAACACCCACAAGCAATTGCATGCCTTCAGAATAGTTGATCTTGTAGCATTTCAAACATAGATTCTGCTTGAAATGACTGTATCCAAATTTTGAATCACATATAGCATGTTAACTTGTTCAACAATATGCTTTGGGATAACTTTTGAATCTTTATTTGCTCTCTTTGCAAATCAGTCTTAATCAGTTTAAGCTAGAAATTTTTTCATTCAAATTTATGCTAGGCCTGATATGAAAAATTGGTTCTGAAAAGGATATAAAAAATGAAAATAGAAAAAAAGAAGAAGTCAGTAATAGCTTATTATTCATGTTCTTCTAAGTATAGAATGCACTTTAGAGGATCTTGACCTTTGTGATAATACATATGCTAAGCAGAAGATATATAGTTATCAATATGGAGACAAGAAAAAGGGAAGTCGAGTTCCTCATAGTTAAATTACCTCAATGTAGATAAAATGCTTTGCTTTTTCAATAAGCGAACAATATGCTGTGTGAATGCTTTCTTCAAGTTGACTAGTTCCAGCAGACCACTGGCTGACACTTCTGATAACCTGTGGATTTTACATCCATCCATTGTAGGATGTTAGATTTTCCACAAATTAGGAAATAATTATGTAAAATGACATAGACATAAATTAGGACAGATTAGGAATGCTATGTTTTGCACGAAAGCATCAATAAATGGCTTTAGTTCCTTTGGCACGGCTATAGATGATGAAGCACACTAAATATATACTTAATATGAAGCATCAACTGTTTATATTACTAAACTGAGTTTTAGAAGAAAATGTAAACTTAATATGAATCATGTGATGTTTGTGGTCTTATTGGTCATATTTTCTATTAGTAACAAGAGTCATATTTTACCTTAATACTCTTCGAGGGGTATTACTTTTACTTTAAAAATAGAGAAATAATTGTAAAAGGAAAAAGACAAAATGTCCAAAAGGAATGCTATTATAGGATGAAGTCCCTGTTAATTTTTCCTTTAGTTCCTATTATTTATGTCTTGTAAGTTTTAATAGCACCTTTTCAAAAAAAAATCATAAAAAGGTCATGGATTCATGATAGAATGCTTTTCTTTTCATAAAATTATCATCAATAATATTATATGTACACTATCTCATCAGCCACCCTTCACCTTTTTATAGTGGGTCCCATTAGAATGAAAAAGTAATATTTAATAAATTGATGGAGTGGCTGATGGTGGCTGCAAAATGGTGTACAAGAAGCATTGTTGAATTATCATTTCCTGGTTAACTGGAATGTTGAGACAGTCAAAATTTCTTAGCAAGCTTCAATTTAGTCCATCAAATTGCATGTGAATCAATTTAGTCCATTAAATTGGTCACTCATTTAAACTGTAATAGTTTTAAGCAACTCATTTTTGTGCCTTACATTATGCAAAATGAGTCATGAAATTTTCACTCCATATCATAAAATATTTTGTTCAATTTCATTAAAATGCTATTCAAATTTCCATCATACTTCAAATGAAACAAAAACTATGTCAAAATGAGGGACTAACTTGACTCAATGTTGTGAGTAATTTGATCATTTTTCAAAGCAAAAGACTAAAGTAACTCGTATGTAATAATAAGGGACTAAATTGAGGTTCTAATGTTTGACTTATTTGTTAAATATGAAGTTTATGCATCAATCAATGGAACTTAGGAATGACGCAAAAATATCTATGCCCTTAAAGGAATGTTTCTACAATTATAAGCAGTTTCAAATTGGTAACATTGTATATCCAGAAAATTAATCGCTACTTATACATATTTGGTTGTCGCATTACAAAACTACTCCTTTCAGTTTTTTATCTGTCCAACTTTAATTGTACATATAAATTAAAAATACATTTTATAATGTCCTAAATTTAGAAAAATTTAAACATATTTTATGATATTCATATCACTCATTATCTCTTTTCTTAATTATTCATTAAATTTATTATCTCTCTCATATTAATTATAAGTACTAGTGACTCGACAGACACTCTCATATCTGTCAAGTCTCTATAGTCTTTATTTTATAAGACAACAAAAAAAATTGTGAAATCTCACATTTTAAAGTATATAGCCTTCAATTTCTACAATATTTGTCGAAATTCATGTGATTCAGTATTTTAAAGTCTATAGTCTTTATTTTATAATACAACCAAGAAAATTGCGAAATTTCATAATTTAAAGTATATATAGCATTCAATTTCTACAATATGTGAAAAAGTCATGTGATTCAATATTTTCAAGAGTATAGTCTTTATTTTATAATACAACCAAGAAAATTGTGAAATCTCACAATTTAAAGTATATAGCCTTCAATTTTTACTACATATGAAAAATTCATGTGATTCAATATTTTAAAGTCTATAGTCTTTATTTTATAAGACACAACCAAAAAAATTGTGAATTCTCACATTTTGAAGTATATAGCCTTCAATTTCTACCATATGTGAAAAACTCTTATGATTCAATATTTTAAAGTTTATAGTCTTTATTTTATTATACAACCTATAAAATTGTGAAATCTACATTTATAATATATAGCCTTCAATTTCTACTATATGAAATTTTTTCATGTGATTCAATGTTTTAAAGCCTATAATCATTATTTTATAATACAACCAAAAGAATTGTGAAATTTAACATTTTGAAGTATATAGCCTTCAATTTCTATGTGAAAAATTCATGTAATTCAATATTTTAAAGGCTATAGTCTTTATTTTATAATGCAACAAAGAAATTTGTGAAATCTCAAAATTTAAAGTATATAGCCTTCAATTTCTACTATATGTGAAAATTCATTTGATTCAATATTTTAACGACTATAGTCTTCATTTTATAATACAATCAAGAAAATTGTAAAATCTTACATTTTGAAGTATATAGCCTTCAATTTCTAATATATAGAAACTTTCATGTGATTCAATATTTTAAAGACTATTGTCTTTATTTTATAATACAATAAAGAAAATTGCGAAATTTCACAATTTAAAGTATATAACCTTCAATTTCTACTATAAATGAAAAATTCAGGTTATTCAGTATTTTAAAGTCTATAGTCTTTATTTTATAAGACAACCTATAAAATTGTGAAATCTCACATTTAAAATATATAGTCTTCAATTACTACTATATAGAACATTTTCATGTGATTCAATATTTTAAAGGCTATAGTGGCTATAGGCTTTCAAATGTGAGATTTCACTAATATTCTCAGAAACACCATAAAACAAAGGCTATAGACTTCAAATTATGTAATTTCATAATTTTTTTATATATAGTAGAAATTGAAAGCTATAGGCTTTAAAATGTGAGATTTCATTAATTTTTCTAAAAACACTATAAAACAAAGGCTATAGATTTCAAATTATGTAATTTCATGATTTTTTTAAAATATTGTCGAAATCGAAGACTATAGGCTTTAAAATGTGATATTTCACTAATTTTCTGAGAAACATCATAAAACAAAGGCTATAGACTTCAAATTATGTAATTTCATATTTTTTTTTACATATAGTAGAAATTGAAGATATAGGCTTTAAAATATGAGATTTCACTAATTTTTCTAAAAACACTATAAAACAAAGGCTATCAACTTCAAATTGTGCAATTTCATGATTTTTTTAAGTATAGTCAAAATTGAAGACTATAAGCTTTAAAATGTGAGATTTCACTAATTTTCCTTCAAACACCATAAAACAAAGGCTATAGACTTCAAATTATTTAATTTCATAATTTTTTTACATATAGTCAAAATTGAATGTTATAGACTTTAAATTATGTAATTTCATGATTTTTTTACATGTAGTAGATATTGAAGTCTATAGGCTTTAAAATGTGAGATTTTACTAATTTTTCTAGAAACACCATAAAACAAATATTGTAGACTTCAAATTATGTAATTTCTTGATTTTTTTACATATAGTAGAAATTGAAAGCTATAGGCTTTAAAATGTGAGATTGCACTAATTTTTCTAAAAACACCATAAAACAGACTATAGACTTCAAATTATGTAATTTCACGATTTTTTTACATATAGTAGAAATTGAAAGCTATAGGATTTAAAATGTGAGATTTCACTAATTTTTCTAAAAACACCATAAAACAAAGACTATAGACTTCGATTTTATGTAATTTCATGATTTTTTTAAGTATTGTCAAAATTGATGGCTATAGGCTTTAAAATGTAAGATTTCACTAATTTTTCTAAAAATACTATAAAACAAAGGCTATAGACTTCAAATTATGTAATTTCATGATTTTTTTAAATATTGTCGAAATCGAAGACTATAGGCTTTAAAATGTGAGATTTCACTAATTTTCTGAGAAACACCATAAAACAAAGGCTATAGACTTCAAATTATGTAATTTCATAATTTTTTTACATATAGTTAAAATTGAAGGTTATAAATTTCAAATTATGTAATTACATGATTTTTTACATATAGTAGAAATTGATGTCTATAGGCTTTAAAATGTGAGATTTTACTAATTTTTCTAAAAACACCATAAAACAAAGACCGTAGACTTTAAATTAAGTCATTTCATGATTTTTTTACATATAGTAGAAATTGAAGACTATAGGCTTTAAAATATGAGATTTCCTTAATTTTTCTAGAAATACTATAAAACAAAGGCTATAGACTTCAAATTATGTAATTTAATGATTTTTTTACATATAATAGAAATTGAAGGCTATAGGCTTTAAAAAGTAAATTTCACTAATTTTTCCAGAAACACCATAAAACAAAGGCTATAGACTTCAAATTATATAATTTCATGATTTTTTTAAAAATTGTCGAAATTGAAGGCTATATGCTTTAAAATGTGAGATTTCACTAATTTTCCCAGAAACACCATAAAACAAAGGCTATAGACTTCAAATTATGTAATTTCATGATGTTTTTACATAAAGTAGAAATGGAAGGCTATAGGGTTTAAAATATGAAATTTCACTAATTTTTCCAGAAACAACATAAAACAAAGGTTAGACTTCAAATTATGTAATTTAATTATTTTTTTAAATATTGTCGAAATTGAAGGCTAAAATGCTTGAAAATGTGAGTTTTCATTAATTTTCCCAGAAACGCCATAATACAAAGAATATAGACTTCAAATTATGTAATTTCATAATTTTTTTACATATAGTAGAAATTGAAGGCTATAGGCTTTAAAATGTGAGATTTCACTAATTTTCCCAGAAAAACCATAAAACAAAGGCTATAGACTTCAAATTATGTAATTTCATGATTTTTTACATATAGTACATATTGAAGTCCATAGACTTTAAAATGTGAGATTGCACTAATTTTTCTAAAAACACCATAAAACAAAGACTATAGACTTCAAATTATGTAATTTCACGATTTTTTTACATGTAGTATAAATTGAAAGCTATAGGCTTTAAAATGTGAGATTCCAATAATTTTTCTAAAAACACCATAAAACAAAGACTATAGACTTCAAATTATGTAATTTCATGATTTTTTTACATATAGTAGAAATCAAAGACTATAGCCTTTAAAATGTGAGATCTCACTAATTTTCTCAGAAACACCATAAAACAAAAGCTATAGACTTCAAATTATGTAATTTCATGATTTTTTTTACATATAATAGAAATTTGAGGCTATAGGCTTTAAAATGTGAGATTTCACTAATTTTTCTATAAACACTATAAAACAAAACATATAGACTTCTAATTATGTTATTTCATGATTTTTTTACATATAGTAGAAATTGAAGGCTATAGGCTTTAAAATGAGAGATTTCACTAATTTTTCTAAAAACACTATAAAACAAAGACTATAGACTTCAAATTATGTAATTTCATGATTTTTTAAAATATTGTCGAAACCGAAGACTATAGGCTTTAAAATGTGAGATTTCACTAATTTTCTGACAAACACCATAAAACAAAGGCTATAGACTTCAAATTATGTAATTTTATTTTATTTTTTTACATATAGTAGAAATTGAAGGTATAGCATTTAAAATGTGAGATTTCACTAATTTTTCTAAAAACACTATAAAATAAAAGCTATAGACTTCAAATTATGCAATTTCATGATTTTCTTAAGTATTGTCAAAATTGAAGGCTATAAGCTTTAAAATGTGAAATTTCACTAATTTTTCTTGAAACACCATAAAACAAAGGCTATAGACTTCAAATTATGTAATTTCATAATTTTTTTACATATAGTCAAAATTGAAGGTTATAGACTTCAAATTATGTAATTTCATGATTATTTACATATAGTAGATATTGAAGTCTATAGGCTTTAAAATGTGAGATTTTACTAATTTTTCTAGAAACACCATAAAACAAAGAATGTAGACTTCAAATTATGTCATTTCATGATCTTTTTACATATAAGAGAAATTGAAGACTATAGGCTTTAAAATGTGAGATTTCCCTAAATTTTCTAGAAATACTATAAAACAAAGACTAAAACTTCAAATTAAGAAATTTCTTGATTTTTTTATATATAGTAGAAATTGAAAGTTGTAGGCTTTAAAATGTCAGATTTCACTCATTTTTCCACAAACACCATAAAACAAAGGCTATAGACTTAAAATTATGTAATTTAATGATTTATTTACATATAATAGAAATTGAAGGCTATAGGCTTTAAAATGTGAGATTTCCCTAATTTTTCCAGAAACACCATAAAACAAAGGCTATAAACTTCAAATTATATAATTTCATGATTTTTTTTATCAATTGTCGAAATTGAAGGCTACATGCTTTAAAATGTGAGATTTCACTAATTTTCCCAGAAACACCATAAAACAAAGGCTATAAACTTCAAATTATGTAATTTCATGATTTTTTTACATATTGTAGAAATTGAAGACTATAGGGTATAAAATGTGAAATTTCACTAATTTTTCCAGAAAAACATAAAACAAAGGCTAGACTTCAAATTATTTAACTTAATTATTTTTTTAAATATTGTCAAAATTGAAGGCTAATATGCTTGAGAATGTGAGTTTTCATTAATTTTCCCATAAACGCCATAAAACAAAGGCTATAGACTTCAAATTATGTAATTTCATAATTTTTTTACATATAGTAGGAATTGAAGGCTATAGGCTTTAAAATATAAGATTTCACTAATTTTCCCATAAACACCATAAAACAAAGGCTATAGATTTCAAATTATGTAATTTCATGATTTTTTACATATAGTAAATATTGAAGTCTATAGGCTTTAAAATGTAAGATTTAAAATTTTTCTAGAAACGCCATAAAACAAAGACTGTACACTTCAAATTATGTAATTTCATGATTTTTTTTTCATATAGTAGAAATTGAAGACTATAGCCTTTAAAATGTGAGATCTCACTAATTTTCTCATGAACACCATAAAACATAAGTTATAGACTTGAAATTATGTAATTTCATGATTTTTTTTTACATATAATATAAATTTAAGACTATAGGCTTTAAAATGTGAGATTTCACTATTTTTTCTATAAACACTATAAAACAAAGGATATAGACTTCAAATTATGTAATTTCATGATTTTTTTACATATATTAGAAAATGAAGACTATAGGCTTAAAAATGTGAGATTTCCCTAATTTTTTTAGAAATACTATAAAATAAAGGCTATAGACTTCAAATTATGTAATTTCATGGTTTTTTTACATATAGTAGAAATTGAAGGCTATATGCTATAAAATATGATATTTCACTAATTTTCCAAGAAACACCATAAAACAAAGGCTATAGACTTCAAATTATGTAATTTCATGATTTCTTTACATAATTTAGAAATTGAAGGCTATAGGCTTTAAAATGTGAGATTTCACTAATTTTTCTAAAAGCACCATAAAACAAAGACTATAGACTTCAAATTATGTAATTTCATGATTTTTTTACATATAGTAGAAATTGAAGGTTATAGGCTTTAAAATGTGAGATTTTACTAATTTTTCTATAAACACTAAAACAAAGACTATAGACTTCAAATTATGTAATTTCATAATTTTTTTACATATAGTAGAAATTGCAGGCTATAGGTTTTACAATGTGAGATTTTACTAATTTTTCTATAAACACTATAAAACAAACGATATAGAGTTCAATTTATGTTATTTCATGATTTTTTTACAGTTAGTAGAAAATGAAGGTTATAGGCTTTAAAATGTGAGATTTCACTAATTTTTCTAGAAACGCCATAAAACAAAGACCGTAGACTTCAAATTATGTAATGTCATGTTTTTTTTACATATAGTAGAAATCGAAGACTATAGGTTTTAAAATGTGATATTTCACTAATTTTCTAAGAAACACCATAAAACTAATGCTATAGACTTCAAATTATGTAATTTCATGATTTTTTTAAATATTGAAAAAATTGAAGGCTATATAGGCTTTATGTAATACCTTGGGTAGTCTGGGTTTGTTTGAGTAAGAGATCACGGTATAACCGGGGAGATAGGACCACGTGGGCCCCCACCTTTCCCCTCTGTTTCCTTCCTTTCCCTTCTTCCTCCCCCCCTCATTCACGTTTTTCTCTCTCTCCCTCATTTCTCTTATTCTTCTTCTTCCTCATCCCCTTTCTTTCTTCTCAAATCCAAAACCCAAACCCCATTAATCATCAAAGATCAAGCTAGCTTTGTTCATCTAGTATATTGAGGGTAAGTGTAGAGTATTTCTTTTTCTCCGTTGATGTCTATTTTCTCTAATTTTCGGATTTGGGGTATTAGGGTTCCTAATTGGGGTTTTTGATTTTGTTGTGAGATTGAGGTTTGTGATGTGTTCTCTAGGGTCTCAACCAACTAGGGAAGCTCCGGGGAACTCATCCTAGCTCCGGGTGGAGTCTTGGAGCTCATTGGAGTAATTTGTGAGTAATGAGTTATTTGTAGTTTATGTATGATTTTGATTGATATTATGAATTTCTTGCTATGATAGTTGATAGGGACTGAGATTAGTTGATATATAATTGATATTTCATGTTGGTTATGTTTGATTTGGATGTGTTGTGGTGAAAAAGTGGATTTGGGGGAGTTTTTTGCGTTATTTTTCGCAGAAAATCGCTACTGGTGCTGTCTGTAATCGATTACCACGAACTGGTAATCGATTACGTAATCGATTACACAGTGCAAAAATTCACAAAAATCATATTTTAAAGGCTGTAATCGATTACAGTGAGTCTGTAATCGATTACACAGTGT
Source organism: Aeschynomene evenia (assembly GCA_013621005.1). Lineage (NCBI taxonomy): Eukaryota > Viridiplantae > Streptophyta > Magnoliopsida > Fabales > Fabaceae > Aeschynomene > Aeschynomene evenia. The sequence goes on from CM024271.1 coordinate 4,114,974, forward strand.
AAAAACCTCATTTTTATGATTTTAATTCATTGCTTTCATGTGTTTAAGTTATACCTCCATTTCCCCTCATTCACCACCACCCGAAAACTTGACACTTGAGTGTTTATGATGATAATTTGGTATTAGATGAGATTGGATGTGTGGAAATCTAGAAATTTCTTTGTTTTGTGTAATAAAATAATAATGATATGATTATGACATGAGGATGATTTGATGCCGTTGTATTTATGATATGATGCTGATGATGTGATGATGAAACGATGATGCATGAGTGCTATGTAAATGTTATGAAGATGATGATGAATTACTTATGTTGTGATTGTGAATGATATGTGCCACTAACAGCGCTAAATAAGATAAAATTTGAATGAATTAAGAGATGATAAAACGACCTGAGGAGGGGCATAGCTCGCGGGGTCGTAAATGGGAAACCTGAGGAGGGGCATAGCTCGCGGGGTTTCCCAGTATGGTGTCTGATGAGGGGCATAGCTCGCGGGACACCCATGTTACCTATGAACATGAGTCGGGGCTGGGCTCCAGGTGCTCATAGGTTGAAAGCTACCAAGATAAAAAGCCTGTATAAGAACATTCGAGTTATATATCTGCTGTGTTGGTTTATGTATGATTATATGTTATTGGTTTATGTTGTAATTGCGTTGTACTGTTATATGCTTCATATATACACTGCTTATAACCTGTTTATTCACTGAGCGTATGACTCACCCATTCATACAAAACATTTTCAGATTCAGGTGCAGATCCGGAGGCGAATCCTTCCGTTCCTCCAAGCTCTTAGATTCAGTGAGCCTCAATGTTAGAGGCGTTAAGTTATTGTCTTTTGTCTCTGTAGTATGCTCCATAAGTTTACAAACAGGATTGTCTATGTTATGTGTGTTTGGTATAGTCTAATTAAGACTCATTGTATTATGTTGATTCTGATTTAAGTAGGATGTTATGTTTGGATTGTATAGGTTATGAGTATAAGGGTAATACTTGAGGACCCTATTATATGTATGGATTATACAGGATGTGTGTTATTAAAGTAGCTGTGGGTGTTGTTGTTTAGCTTGTCTTTGTGTGGAATCCAGGTTAAGGCTGACATGGGACTTGGTGTCCCATGTGCCGGTCACGGATCCGAGTTGGGTCGTGACACTTTAAAATTTGAGATTTCACTAATTCTTCCAGAAACACCTAAAACAATGGCTATAGACTTCGAATTATGTAATTTCATAATTTTTTTACATATAGTAGAAATTGAATGCTATAGGCTTTCAAATGTGATATTTCACTAATTTTTCTAAAAATACCATAAAACAAAGACTATAGACTTCAAATTATGTAATTTCATGATTTTTTTTATATATAGTAGAAATTGAAGGCTATAAGCTTTAAAATGTTAGATTTCACTAATTTTTCTGTAAAAACTATAAAACAAAGACTATAGACTTCAAATTACGTAATTTCATGATTTTTTTTAAGTATTGTCAAAATTGAAGGCTATAGGCTTTAAAATGTGATATTTCACTAATTTTCCTAAAAACACCATAAAATAAAGGCTATATAGACTTCAAATTATGTAATTTCATAAATTTTTTACATATAGTAGAAATTAAAGGCTATGACTTTAAAATGTGAGATTTTACTAATTTTTCTATAAACACTAAAACAAAGGCTATAGACTTCAAATTATGTTATTTTATGAATTTTTTACATATAGTAGAAATTGAAGGCTATAGGCTTTAAAATGTGAGATTTCACTAATTTTTCTAGAAACACCATAAAACAAAGACTGTAGATTTCAAATTATGTAATTTCATGATTTTTTTACATATAATAGAAATTGAATGCTATAGGCTTTAAAATGTGAGATTTCACTAATTTTTCTATAAACACTATAAAACAAAGGCTATAGACTTCAAATTATGTAATTTCATGATTTTTTTAAGTATTGTCAAAATTGAAGGCTATAGGTTTTAAAATGTGAGATTTCTTAAAGTATATAGCCTTCAATTTCTACAATATCTGAAAAGTTCATGTCATTCAATATTTTAAAGTCTATAAGTCTTTATTTTATAAGACAACCTATAAAACTGAGAAATCTCACATTTAAAGTATATAACCTTCAGTTACTATTATATAGAAAATTTTCATGTGATTCAATAATTTAAAGGTTATAGTCTTTATTTTATAGTACAACTAAAAAGTTGTGAAATATCAAATTTTGAAGTATATAGTCTTCAATTTCTACTATATGTGAAAATTTTAGGTTATTCAGTATTTTAAAAACTATAGTTTTTATTTTATAAGACAGGCAAAAAATTTGTGAAATCTCAAATTCTAAAGTATATAGTCTTCAATTTCTACTATATGTGAAAAATTCATGTGATTCAATATTTTAACGACTATAGTCTTTATTTTATAATACAACCAAGAAAATTGTGAAATCTCACAATTTAAAGTATATAGCGTTCAATTTCTACTACATGTAATAAATTCATGTGATTCAATATTTTGAAATCTAGTCTTTATTTTATAAAACACAACCGAAAAGTTTGTCAAATCTCACTTCTTAAAGTATATAGTCTTCAATTTCTACCATACGTGAAAAATTCATGTGACTCAATATTTTAAAGTCTATAGTCTTTATTATATCACCCAACCTATGAATTCTCACATTTTGAAGTATATAACCTTCAATTTCTACTATATGTGAAAAATTCATGTGATTCAATATTTTAAAGACTATAGTCTTAACTTTATAATATAATAAAGAAAACTGTAAAATCTCACATTCTAAAGTATATAACCTTCAATTTTTGCTACATGTGAAAAATTCATTAATTTAATATTTTAAAATCTATAGTCTTTATTTTTTAAGACAACCAAAAAAATTGTAAAATCTCACATTTTGAAGTATAAAACCTTCAATTTCTAATGTATAGAAAAAATTTATTTAACTCAATATTTTAAATCTATAATCTTTATTTTATTATACAACCAAAAAATTATAAATTTTCACATTTTATAAATATATAACCTTCAATTTCTACGATATTTAAAAAGTTCATGTCATTCAATATTCATGTCATTCAATATTTTATAATCTATAGTCTTTTATTTATAAGACAACCTATAAAATTGTGAAATCTCATATATAGTCTTCAATTACCACTATATAAAAAATATTCATGTGATTTAATATTTTAAAAACTAATATCTTTATTTTATATTACACACAAAATTGTAAAATTTCACATTTTGAAATATATAGAATTCAACTAGACCTAAAAAATTTAGGTTATTTTGTATAAGACAACCTATAAAATTATGAAATCTCACAACCAATAATTTAAACTACTTTAATTTTTATTAGTTTATTTATTCTATTTTTATATACATAAAGCAACTTACTTTTTGAGAATTCTCATTATAAGTAAAAATAGATTATTGGAATAAATTAATAACAATCACCTAAAATTTCTAAATGTACAAATTAGAAAAAGAAACTTACGTTCCTTAATTGGACGGAAACGGAGGGAGTAATTCTTAAATGCATATATATACAAGGCACAATAGAAGCGAGACTACTTGCAATCAGTTAGGTTCATCCTTACATTACAAAGGACACAAGATTTGATTTACAAAAGAAAAAGAAACAATTTATAAACATCCAAACAAACAAACCAAAAATTAATTTTGAAAAAAGAAAAGAGGATCTTAGTGGAACTGCCATGCATAATGGGACATTACCAAACAAGATCTCGGGGATAGCTTAATACCCTGCAATGCATCAAATGAGAAACAAACAAACAAACTGGAAACTAAAATTTTAACAGAGTCAGTTCATATCCCACACCAAGTTGACAATAATTAAATGACCCAATTATGCAAGTTTGACACAAACTACTTACAATCAAATTGATCCTAAAATGCATGGAGAAATCTTATGTCAATTACTTAAGCACAACTCTAGTAAAGTTCAGAAATTTCAACAAGCTTTTGTACTTTAGAATAAGTCTTCCAAAGAGACATGCCATGTAAGTTTCATATTCACAAGGCAATGGAATCCAGCACCTCAAGAACTCACCACAGAATTAGTTAAAAACAAAAAAAGCTTGACCAAATCAACATAGGCATACACTCTGACCAAAGTTTAGTTAGTTTCATGTTTCCACTGGGGGCAAGGGTTTTTGGTATGAGACTATAACCAGGTTCAAAAAATGTAATCTTCAATAATTCGTTCCAATTCAGAAACTAAATGGAGGACATTCAATCCCTTTATGATACTTCACAATCACTTCCAAGATGCATTTCCGGCCTTCCGAGGGCCACGACAAAGCACATCAACCAATTGTGTCTAAATGATTGCAATGCAAAATGGAAAACCATGAATCCAACTAGCAAAGGAAATAATATTCATGCTTCTTTAGCATTCTGTACTTTCCCAGAGTACAAAGATCTTAAAGTAAAAGTCACAGCAGTAACAAATACTACCAATATCATGCTCTTTAGGATACCAATGTCACAAAAGGCAAGACTCCAAGCCTCAAAAATCCCAAAGAGACTCATCTTGACTTTGTTACACCACTAGTCCAACAAGTGCTGGTTAGCACACTTCTATTCTGACCAAAAGTAACTAAACATCTGTTTTTTATATTAAAAACAAAGAACCAACTTTATGATAAATTCAACAGGTAAAATATCCAATAAAGCCTTAACCGAAAAATTAGCATCTCTAGCATTGGTCTCGAGTCCATATGAAAGGGAAGATGAAGAGCAGTCTTTCACATTATCCACCAGAAACCTTGAATCAAGGTTTAATTACACGTCATGGCTCAATACTACCCTTTCCATCTCTTATTTGAGTCCATACAGCACAAAGTCAAGAACTGACAATACATCCCATTCCAGAGAATACCCAAGATAGCTTGAAATGACATAACCTAGTTTTGTAACAAACTCTCAAAATACAGTTGTAACTAGCAATGTTCCTTTGTCTCCAAATTGTAGGCATCATAACGCGCATAAGCTTCAAATTTCATCCTACAGCTGCCTCTTTAATATATCAGATCTGTTCATAGACAAATTCACCGTGACCATTGTGAATTTCAACCTTCGCCAGCCCTTGCGGAAAAAATAGAGATGCCACTTTCGAGGACACAGTAATCTCTCAAAAATATTCACCTATACATTGTATACTCATGTATTCAACAAGATGCAATGCCAATAGTTTTTGATGACTTACCTCAATAGTAAGAGCCAGATCCACCACCACCCATGTAACTGCTACCACCACCCACACCCCTGCCAGGATACATAGTTGAATATGAGCTGCCACCAACCTGCGCAGGTACAGTAATGGATTAGGATATAAAACTAAGACACAAGACATATAAAACTACTTGCTATTGAGAAAGGCCAGGAACATTACATCACTTCCCCGAGAAATGTAATCACCACCATAACTTGATGAGTACATACCACCAACATCACTACCACCATAAGAACCTGACGCACAATAAAAGATAAAGGTGTAAGAACTGCAGAAACGAAATCCAGATGTTGACAATAACAAATCAAACTTCAGAACAGAATTTACCTCCACCATAACTAAAGCCCTGTCGACTGCTATACATCCCATGGGAATCTTGACTAGAAATAGAACTTCTGCTACTGCTACCATACCCCATACTAGATCGTCCAAGCCTACCAATAAAAATTGTAAGGAATGAATAACAAAATAATTGGTGTTAGGGTGGAGGAAATAAGAACACAGATTTAAGATGAAACTTACCTATCACCATAAGCGTCTCCATACTGTGAAGCACTACCACCATAATCGTAGTCCAATCGCGCTCTAGGTTGCCGAGCACTAGTATCCGCATATCGTGAAGGAACATCATCCTAATAAGAAATAAAAATGAAGAATATTATTTACAACATCAGGCTCATACAGAACTAAGAAGATATTCAAAAGAATGCAATTAGAAGAAATGTGCAGAAATAGTACTTACTATGGCAGCATAGGAACGTTTAGAGCCAGACAAAGCATCATAGTCACGGGGCCGCCCTTCTCGGTAACTAACAAGTGGAGGGGGAGGGGGAGGAGGAGGCCTCTCAAATCGTTGTCCATAGCCATCATCCACATAACCTCTCCTGGGTGCAGCACGAGATGCACTTCTCGGAAGATCAGAGTAGCCAGCACCACGGGCAGGATAATCCCTGTAAGATGGACGTCTTTCAGCAGCCACTCTTGAGCCATAATCTGCAGCAACTCTACTACTTCTTGGAGGTGGTAAATCCTCACGACGACCATAATCTCTCTTCGTGCTAACTTTGGGATATGCAGGAACTACAAGACAACATGGCAGCATATTAATCATAAAGAATAAACAATGGTAAATACATTAGAAATTAAAACAAAAAAAGGTATACTGCATACCAGCCTGTCTCCTATCATAGGATCTAGATGGAGGAGGAGCCATTGGCCTGCTTCTCACTGGCACCGACATGACAGGACGTCTATCTCTCATGCTAACTGGCCTAACTGGTGGAACACGACTTCCAATTCCTCTTACCCCACGGGGTGGAAAACTACGCGGTGCAGGTCGGCTCCATGAAGGCCTTGCCATTGTTCCCGATCCACGGCTAGGACGATAATCCCCACGACTCACATGCTTTCCACGGCCTCTCTGAAGTGGCCTTGATAGCCTAGCCCTGACCTTTGCCTGAAAGAAGCTGAAAGCATTATAAAAAATTTCCCCATTTAACAGTTGAAAATACCCAGCATAATTAATAGGAAAGACAGACCTTCTTGTCACCTTCACCCAACTCTGTACCGGTAATACTATCAGCACATCTGACGGCAGCATCATGAGTGCCAAATGTAACAAATCCATAGTCCTTCCTTCGGGCAGCTGGCATGTTCCTGGCAAGTTCAATCTTTTCAATCTCCCCATATTTTTTAAGAAGATCTCGAACATAATCTTCGTCCCATGAAGGAGACAGTGCATCAATAAACACAGTTTTGACCTGCAACTTAAACATGCTCAGTCAGAAAACAAATAGTTTATCTGCACTTAAATACCAAAGGTCACTTATGTATAGCTTGTAAACTCAAAAACTAGCAACATTGTCCACCCTCAGAAGTAAATTTCATTCAATCTTAAAAATTCCCTAACTTGATAATCAAGCGCAAAACCAAGTCCAAGTGACTTTTGCATAAGGTTAAGGTAATAATAATATAGCAAGATTATTACAGTATGCAAAATGCCAATAACCCAAAACCTAACAAAACTTGGTGTTTGATGCTAGGAGAAGCGTTTAAAGAAACCAAAGTCTTGAGCAAGATCAAAGAATGATATCATGCAGGTTCCCTTAACGATTCTGGTGAAAACCAACGAATCTAGATTCAGAAAATACCTGTGCCATAATTTCATCACCCGGGTCAATAAAGGAATCTGCAAAGGAAACCTTTGCAGGCTTATCAACTCCAAACACAATATCTCTCTTCTGAAGTCGCTTAAATGCATCCATAGCATCTGAGCGAGAAGAAAATTCCAAAAATGCAAATCCACGGTTCTTTCCTTCATCATTACTATCTTCTACCAAAGTCAAATCCTCGACATTTGTAACTCCATAATGTTTCAACTTCTCCTTCAACTAGCAGCAGATGTTGCATATATCAGAAACTTAGGGAAATTCAATTAACATTACTGGAAAACACCACTCAGGCCATAAAGGTCAGAAGGTGCAATAAAGAGCCCAAAAAAATGAAACTTACAGCTTCCTTTGTCCATGTCTTGCATATGTTTCCCAAATAGAGAGTATCACTGTCCTGACTTGGAGTAACACCACATTGTTTGCCATTAATCTGAAATTGCAGTGATGAAAACATACGATTTAATACAATAACAGTTTTAACTCCAGGCTAGCATTGAGAAGATCAAAGATTACCACTGGATTTTTAAGCTCTGCTACAGCTTTCTTTGCTTGTTCCACAGTTTCAAAACGCAAGAAAGCAAATCCTTTGTTCTTTTTAGTCTGAGGGTTCATCATCAGCCTGACTTCAGTGACCACCCCAACTTCTCCAAAAACCTTTCTCAGATCATCTTCAGTAGCATCCTTGTCTAGGCCCCCGACAAAAACTTCAAATTCTTTCCGCTTCCGCCTCTCCTTTACAAGTTCCCTATGTTCCTCTTCATCCACATCTACTTCTGCATGCTCGTGCTCCTCACCAGCATGCTCATCGTCCTCATCACCCTCAATTTCATCATGAACATCTTCAACTTCCTCCTCACCCGTATCACCCTCTTCTTCGCCAGCATTATCTTCACCTTCTTCCTCTACTTCATCAACCACCTCATGAACCTCATCTTGTTCACCATACTCCTCAGGTTCATACTCGGGATAATTATCCTCCAATTCCAAGCGCTCATCTTTTTCATATTCATCTATCGACTCCTTAACCTCCTCTTCCTCGTCTGTCACAAAAATTAACGATTTCAAATTATCCCATCAAAACAGACTTGCTTTTCCATCATAGTATTTGTTAAATTAGGATTCATCAACCCTCACCAGGCTTGGCTGAAATTATTTCCAACATAGCACAGGTATAGTATAATATAACACCTCAATGAACTGAAAGAACTTAAACCAGAAGAGAAAAAAAACTTAACACCATATTCAACCCATTCACCAGGCCTCCACCTCTAGTTACCATAGGTACACCAGGAAAAGCAAGTAAAATTAAAACATTGGATGTGCTTCTAAAAAAGATCTTTTTTTAATTGATCTTTTTAATTAAGATCTTTTGAAGAAGTAACAGTAATTTTAGGTTTGGATACAAAATTAATTTATGTTTGGATGTAATTATAAAAGATCTTTATTTAGTCGTAAACATTATAGAAAATGTCTTTTTTCATAAGATGAAAATTATAGCTTCTCAAATAAGATCTTTTTTTACTTTTTGTAGTGATTATACTTTTACTATAAATTGATACCCAAACATATCAAAAAATTCAATAAGATCTTTTCTTAATTGAAAAAGATCTTATTTTAAGTAAATAATGGCATCCAAAAAAGCACAAAGAAGTTCATACTATGTTGAGAATACAATGAGTCAATGACAAGAATTCACTAGGTTTTCTTAAGATACTAATAAATAATTCACACTAAGATAATCCTACGAGAATTAACACAACATGAAACATCACAAGCAAAGAACCAGAAGAACACCTATGACCAACTTTAAACCCAACACACACAACCCTAAACCATGTGAAAACGATTCTTTCCTCCAAGAGCCCAATCAAATTAAATAGTAAAACCATAAAAATAAAATTAAAAAAATTCCTAAGCAGTTACAACCTCAACTAAGCTTCTTCACATCAGATGAGGTGAGATCAGCTACAAAGACCACACAACACTATTGCAAGTTTATCACAAACCATGTCGACATGAAAATTGTTATGCCCTTTCTAATAGTATCACCAATAAATTACCAAAATATAAATCACAATTAATTAAAACAAACAAGAAACAAAAAATCACTTACTTTTCGCCAGAGCAGAGCCATTAGGCACGTGGGTGCTTGTGGTTCCTGTTGCTGTGTTTTCTGCAGCCTCAGGAGCAATTTGGTTCACATCGATCGCTTTCTCCTCAACAACAGGTTTCTCCTCCTCAACAACAACTGGTTTCTCTTCCACAACGGGGTTCTCTTCGACTTTAGGTTCTTCCTCCATAACCGTCTTCTCCTCGAGCTTCATCACCTCTTCTGAGCCAGCCTCAGGGTTCTGAGGCTCTTGCTGAATCTGATTTTGCGCGGCCTTCGAGGCACCCCTGCCACCTCTTCCACCCCTTCTTCCACCACCTGACCCAGCGCCACGCTTCACCGTTCTTGGAGGCATGGTTCAAACCCGAAAAAAAAAACCCTAGATTTCACGAACGCAAAGACGAAATTGAATTTGAATTACCCCTAAAAGAGGCTAAATCGAACCCTTGATTATGCAATATTGATTGATTTGAAAACCTAGAGTGTCCTAAATCGAATTCAAAATCGAATTTTGAATGGGACTTACCGACTAAGGGTTGAGAATGGGACAAATAGAGAAAATTTGGGGATTGAAAATAGATGAGAAAAACCCTAGAGTTTGGGAATCGAAGAGGATGAAAAGAGAGCTAAAAGAAATACACTGGATAATACCCTAGTGTTGTATTTATATAGTATCTCTAATTGCATAATAACCCCTTGAGTTCTACTTATTTTCACATGGCCCCTCAATTTTTGTAAGATTTAACTTAATCCTCTGGCTCTCAGTTTTGCAAAAGCGTCACTTATGATATTGCTCTCCCTTAATTTATTTACATTAATATCCCTAAGATTTGTTCAAATTCATTCCATCTTTCATCTGTTTATAAAATTTACTCAATAATCCCTGAAAGTTATAAAATTAATACGGTGACCACACCTCAAAATTGTTAGATTTTACCTCAAAAATTACACCAACATTCTATGAAAAGGTCAACGTCTAATTGACAAATATAGGAAAGTCAAGTTCAATTTCATTAAATCTCACGCAAGATCGTGTAATTTACTCTAGTTTTTTTATCATATACAATATTAAAATTGAATAATGTCTTGAATAAAAAACTTTCTAGAATTAAATCTCATGCCATAAGACTTATAGGGTGTGTTTGGAATGATTTATTATGGAAATGAATTGAATTGAATGTTAAATCATTTTCATCAAAATCCTCTCAAAATCCATAAGATTTAAAAATACACAATTATCAATTTTATGAGAATTACAAATCAATTCATTTCTTTTATCTTTACATTTCAAACAATAGAATTGATTTAGAAATCAAATCATTTCTCTTTTTTTATGATTCCAAATACACTCATAATACATAGTAACAGAAATTGAAGTTCTAACTAATTTTTTAGAAAATTCAATCTCATAATTTAACAACACAAAACTATTTGTTAATGGACTATTTGTCACCTAGTTGTGATGCTTGGAGTGTCTCCTAAGACATAATTACAGAGATAGTGAACTAGAAATTATTTTAGACTAGAATTTCAAATTAAACTTTTCATTTCACATATCATACTTTATATGTCTATTATTTTTCTTTATTAATGATCACGTGTTAGTTTCTTTATTATATTGTTTTGGCTTTAGATGGATTTACTTTAGGTGATTTGCATGTTTAATTTTAAAGGACAAAATACTATAAAAGTAAAATAACATATCATTAAAATCATACAATTTCGTCTTTGAACTAAGAAAACCATAAAATGCATACTAAACCACAAATGCTTCACGGACAATAAAAAAATCAGTCAAAACAGCCAACAAAGTCCATTTAACATTTTATGACCCAAATAGCATTTTAATCATGAGTATATTTTTAATGGACTGGATGATTATGGCCCAAATTCCTATTTGTTAGCTGTTTTGACTGATTTTTTTGTTGTCATCTAGCAATGCTCAGACTGAACTAATATATATATATATATATATATATATATATATATATATATATCAAGATCATGAAACTGTTGAAACAAAACACCCGTATGCTGGTTTCATCCTCATTCCTTATTTAAATGATCACGTTACACTACATCATGCAAACTATGCTTAAAGAAATAAAAATTACAACATATTAGAACCCTATTATCTAACTAAAATACAAAAGTTTAGATCATAAAAAACTAAGATTAACACATCCATCAACAAACTAAATATTAAAAACATAAACTGCATGCTAAAGTACTATGGAATTAGGCATGAAACCATAATATATAAAGTTACTCATCTTCTTCTATCATAACTTTCCTAGTCTTCATAGCAGACCCATCACATTCATCAAATGAGTAATTAGAAGCTTTTGCAATACAGGAAACTTGAGAATCACTTTTTGAAAGGCTATCCAAGCTTCTTTCAGCTACATTAGCTGGACTTCCCATCTTCTCATCAACAAATTTAGCAGCAACATCAACTGAAGTATAACAAAAACCCTGTAACAAAAAATCAATAGTTATTAAAATATATTATAATATATAATTTAAAAAACAAATCCAAGAATCATCTTAGTCAGAGATAAGAAAATTAGTCCAAAAAGAAACCACCTTATTTCCATTAGAAACCTCATCAATCATTCCAGTAAAATCTGAAACTTCATCATCAGTAACCTCAACCTATAAAAACTAATAACAACACAAACAATATATGTATAAGTACATAAACAATATTAAAAAAAAACATACATGATGCACAAACCTCATTAATTCTATATTTCGCCTTGAATGCTGAAATAACAAATGGATCAGAACAAAGTTTCACAATTGTAATCAAAGAATACTGGAAAGAGTTAATGTCCTCAGTTCTCACTGAAACTTTGAACAGAAATTTCATATCATGGAAAGCCTTAATTTCAGAAGGATAATCTTTATTATCAGCGCCATGAAAAAACAATAATTTAAACCATGAATAAATAATATAAATGACAGATAAAAATAGAGCATAATTTAGCAAATATAGAAGATAAGCTAATTACCCGAGCAAGGTGAGTAGCCCTTAGTTCATTAGCACTAACTTTCAGATACTTTGTTGCTTCACGATCATATAACATGAAATTTGCACTATCACCTTCATACTCTACCCTAAGTCGTATACTATACCTGCTAAATGAACAAAAACATCAGCCTAACAAATAAAATCATATACCAATTTTATATTGCAGATAATAAGTGTAAACAATATCATAACTCGGCGTATAAGTAGTAGGGAAGGTTTTGCATTTCTTGCAGTAGAAGCTCCTAACATGATCCTTTAAACTTTGATAACAACTCTTATATGCTTTATACCACCAACTATACTGAGAATCAACTTCAGTAATAGTACCAAAAGTTATAAACATGCAACGTATTATAGATATATATCCACATGGAGTCCGGTGATTGAAAAAGTATCTAAGAGGCTAGCGGGGTGGAAGGCAAATGTTCTGTCTAGAGCTGGAAGATTAGTTTTAATAAAATCAGTGCTAAATTGCCTTCCATTGTATTATATGAGCATTTTCAAGATGCCAAAAGGGGTGGTAAATAAAATCATACAACTGCAAAGAAATTTCTTTTGGGGTGGTAGTGGAATAATAGAGGTATACCCTTGCTGAGATGGAGTCAGATCCAAATGCCAAAAAAACTGGGGGGCCTTGGTGTCGGAGACTTGGCACTACAGAATAATGCCCTCTTATTTAAGTGGTGGTGGAGGTTCTCGGACGAAAATATGCCGCTTTGGAAGAGAGTGGTGGTCTCGAATCATAGATTGATCCCCAATAAATTAGTGGCAGAGCAGAGAAGCAGATTACAGAGTGGTTCATGGAAGGATATAATGAATATAGAGAGTGATAAAGCTGAAATTGCTGAAATTATCAAGAATGGAATCTCTAGAAAAACTGGAGATGGGGCAAGGACACTATTCTGGCTGGATGTGTGGTTAGGTGACCAGTCTCTTAAACAAAAATTCCCATGGCTTTTTGACCTATCAGCACAACAATCTCACAACATAATAGATATGGGAATTTGGAACGGCGAGAATTGGGAGTGGGCTCTTGATTGGAAGCGTTTCCTGCTAAATTGGGAAGCAATTTTGGTTGAGGAGTTGATGACTATATTGAACCAAGTGCAGCTGTCTAGAGGATGTGAGGACAAATTCACATGGAGGTTTGAACCAAACAAAGGTTTCTCTATTAAATCTTTCACTATGCAGGCTGTGATGGCTTGCGGTAGAGATGGCGAGGGGGAGAATCTGGAAGGGTTTGGCTCCGCCAAGGGCGGAATTAACTACTTGGTTCGTCCATATCCAGCGACTTAATACAAGAGAAAGAATATGTAAATTGGGTTTGATCTCACCAATTGAAGCAATATGTCCCTTCTGCAGAAGTGAAGTGGAATCTATCAACCATCTTTTCTTTACTTGTATACATTCTTGGAACATTTGGATGAGTTTGGTTAATTGGTGGGAGCTATCAATCTGCCTTCACGCAGAGCCTATTGGTTTTTTCCATGAATGGTCGAATATGGCCTTTAAAGGTTTAGAACTGAAAATGTGGACAACTCTGTATTATGTTGTGGTGTGGAACCTTTGGAAGTTAAGGAACAGGGTGATTTTTGAAGTTGCCTCAATTGATTGGGATTTTAAATTATTAAATATGAAGTTGGCATTAGGGTGGTGGGTCAAAGCTTGGCAACCGAACTTCCCATTCACTCAGAATTTGATCGTGTCGAACATTGATTTATGGAGAGCTTGGATGAGACATAACTCTGTGCTTAAAGGGAGAACATGGAGCAGAATTGTCCAAGGCCATGGCGTAGACTGAAGGCTAATTGAGAGGGCCTTGTTTCCAGGGTGTATCACTGAGGCGGTTTGGTTTCTTTTAATCCTGATTTTTATGTGATGTAGTGCTGTTGTGCTTTCTAGCTGATGTGGTTGATGAGTTTTTCTTGAGGTTTTTATAGTTTGTGAGGTCTGGGATATTGGATGCTATTATATCAAATCTTACCTTTTGTATTATTGGTTGGTTTAGCTCTCTTGTTGTGCTAATGAGGCTTTGCCAATCAATCCAAACCTTGAGCTCCCTTTGTCTTTGGATCTCTTGTGTGATTTATCGACATGCAACGTTCAGGCTGTTAACAAGTGACACAAATAATATATTAATAAATTAAAAATATAAAATTAAGATTATTCAGAATTAGTTTAAATATACAGATTTTATGTAGTTTTGTTAACACACTAGTTAAATGGGGGTTCAGTCGTAGCTCAGTTATGGCACCAACTTCAGACAACTATATTGGTGAATCTATCAACTTCAGATCATCCAAACCCAACACCACAGAGAACCTTGAGGGCGAATCCCATGATGATGAGGGACTCGATGCTGGAGTTCCTGGCCGAACTGGTGAGCGCATCACAGGCAACTCCTCCGGTGACTCCTCCAATTCCCAGTGTGCAATCTCAATCTCAGACTGAAAGGGTAACAATAATTAATATAAAAAAAGAAAAGAGAGAAAGACCAACATAAAAAACATAAGGAATTACAAACAAACCTTCGTTTTTTTTTTGTGAAGAGTAAATGGTAAAGCCATCATTCATCAAATCTGATCCAATTATAGAAGTCAAGCAATAAGTAAACCATTGTACAACAATTATCATAATTTAAGTCCAACACAGCAAGGAAATATGAAAAGTATAGATAATTACCATTCTCGAGAGTCTTGAAAAATTGATGCACATCAACGGATCCACACTCCAGCTGTGATTTGACGCACTTTTGATGATCGTGAAGGCACATTTCTTCAGCAATCTCATCAAGAGTGAGATCTCTCACACGGCTCTTTTTACCCTTCATTTTGGTGGCATTAGTTTCAAGAACAGAGAGGTTCTTGGGTTTGCTCAAGTTTGATGATGGTTTCTTTCCATCGGCCCGGTTCGCCGGCTTCGCTGCATTTGTTAGATCAGCGAGTGGTTTTCTTCCTCGAGCCCTAGGAACAGTTCCGGTAATATAGATGGTAAAGAGAAACAAAGACCAACAAATTGAAACATGCTTAAACCAAAAGAACAAGAACAATCAATACCATTCATGTTTGAAACCACTTGTGATGCCATTTGTGTTAATACCCTGACAAATTTTCAATTCAGCTTCCTGCATAAATTGAAAAAAAAGATAAAAAGATTGTCGATCTGATAAAGGTTACAAAAATTTCTTGCACAACTTTTGTTTTATCATTTTGTATTCAGCTTCCTGCTCAAAAATTTCTTGCACAACAGGTGAGGAATTAAAAGAAAATAAGAAAGAACAGAACAGAACAGAAGAACAAAACAGAAAAAAGAAAAAAGAGGAAAGAACAACAGAGAAGAAGAACCAAAAAAATAGAAGATCAGAACCGGAAGAAAAAAAATAAGAAAGAACAAAACAGAAAAAAGAAAAAAAGAGGAAAGAACAATAGAGATGAAGAAGAGAAGAAGAACGAAAAAAAAAGATCAGAACAGAATGAAAAAAGAAGAAAGAACAGAACAGAAAGAAAAAAGAAGAAAGAAGAAAACAGAGAAAAAAAAAGAAAGAACAGAACAGTGAGAAAAGAATAAGAAAGAACAGAACAGAAGAAGAAAACAGAAAAAAGATGAAAGAACAAGAAGAGAAGAAGATGAATGAACTTAAGAGATCAGAAGAAGAAAAAAAAAAGAAGAGAAGATTGAAGGAGAAGAGAAGGACTTACTGTTGACCACCGCTGCTGTGAGTTGTCCGGAGAGAGCAGAAACGCAGCAGAGGAGAATATTAGAAAGAAAGAGGAGACAAAGAGTCAAAGAAAAGGATCGGGAGGCAATGAGAGAAGTCAGAATGAGTCTTAATATAGAGAAACTTTTTGGTGAACAATAAATAACAGCCAAAAGGCTTTTAATTTAATTTAAAACTTGAAATCATTAAAATACCCTCATTTTTATAAAAATATCACGACTTTTCATATATTTCCGCCATAGTACCATCAATCCGCCCGTTATAGTATATACATAAAAATAAAGAAATATTACATTTTAAAATATATAGCTTTCTATTTTTACTGTATATAAAAAAGGTCATGTAATTTTATATTTTAAAGTTTATTATCTTTGTTTTATAGTAGTGTTTCTAGTAAAATAGAGAAATTTCACATTTTTAAATCTATAGCATTCAATTTATAGTATATGTAAAAAATTCATGTAATTTCATAATTTAAAGTATAAGTCTTTGTTTTAACAGTGTTTCTAGTAAAATAGAGAAATCTCACATTTTAAAGTATTTAGCCCTCAATTTTTACAATAAATAATAAAAAATCATATAATTTCATATTTTCAAGTCTATAGTTTTTATTTTATAGTGTTTATAGAAAAATAGAGAAATATCACATTTTAATGTATAAAGTCTTCAATTTCTACTATATGTAAAAAAATTATGTAATTTCATAATTTAAAGTCTTTAGTCTTTGTTTGATAGTGTGTCTAGAAAAATAGAGAAATCTCACACGTTAAAGTATATAACCTTAAATTTCTACTATATAGAAAAAAGTCATGTAATTTCATAATTTAAAGTCTATAGCTTTTATTTTACAGTATTTCTAGAAAAATAGAGAAATCCCACATTTTAAAGTATTTAACCTTCAATTTCCACTATAAGTAAAAAAATTATATAATTTCATATTTTAAAGTATATAGTCTTTGTTTTATAGTGCTTCTAGAAAAATAGAAAAATCTCACATTTTAAATTATATAACATTTAATTTCTATTATATATATATATAAAAATCATGTACTTTTATATTTATAATTGAAGATATTGATTATTTTATATTTATATGGGTGAAAAAGCCTATATATATCATGTCTTTTTCTAGCCCACCATCGACTTAACAATTGTATGTAACAAGTGTGTGCTCAATTAGAACATTGTCTTATTATGAAACTCAACTCAAAGCTTATCATCAATGTTGTGCAAATCAAAGACTCAAGACTTGTGTTGTTGATAATTTGTTTTTGTCCCTTTCATTCTCATTTTATTGGTATTTTGTAAGGTTAAGTGCAAAATAAAAAAATTAGAATCAATTCTAAAAAAAAAGTTGGTTGGGTCATTGGGTCAAGTGTGTTTATATCAAAACTATTATCCAAAACTAAACCAATAATTAATAGGTTTGATTCGATTTTGCTTTAAAATGAATTAATCACCTGAATCAAACTGAACATATTTAATCTGTTTAATTTGGATATTCAGGTTTACTGATTGGATCAATCCACTTACATCTCTTTTTTTTTTTTTTTTTACAATCCACTTACACCTCTAGACTAAAGTAAATCATTATTTTTTTAAAAAAAAAAAATCTTCAAACAAAATAAAGAGAGTATAATCTATTAATAAATGTAAATGCTAACTATTAACAAACACCTCTGTTTAGAGCACACAAGCAAACCCCTATTCCTAGTACATAGAACCCTAAACCAAATAATTAGTTAAAGTGAATGATGTGTCAAATATTTATTGATTGAATGTGTAAAAGAAAATTTGTACCGAAGAGAATTAAAATTAAACTCTATATATACATACACCATAATGTATTGGGTAACAACACTTTTCGAATCAAACCAGCTAAAAAAGTCTATTTTAACACTTTTCACCCTAATAACATTTTTAATCATGTGTGTTTTTTAATGGACTGGGTAATTTAAATCCAAATTTCTATTTTTGGCTGTTTTAGCTGGTACAATTTTGTACCTTAGCAAAGCTTATACATACACCTTTATGACACGAAATTATGCTTTTGTATTATTAGGTTTCACCCATGAATTCACACAAGCAACATGCTTAGTCCACTTGAGATTCACCATAGAATGATTAGCCTTTAACTTCTTAAACCTCTTCCAATCATGCAAAACAGCCTTAAGATCACTCACCTTAGCATTTATGCTCCTACAACAATTTGCATGTACAATTGTAACTGCACCAAAATCTCTACTATCTTGGCAAAACCCACTAAAATAAAGTGTGTCCAAGAACCTAACCCTAAGTCCCAATTTCCCAATTATGCCATTTTTCCTAATTAGGTCTTGGAGCACATCTTGCTCTTTTTGACCTGTAGAATTGTCCTTTTTGCCATACCAAGTTTCAAATAAGGAAATGGTTTTGTTGTTTGATCTCACAAAGTAGAATCCAGTGTTGATTGCATGGCTCTCTAGCCATGGATTTCCAAGATATACATATGTGCTAATTTGAAGATCCTCTGTTTCATTCTTGCTTAGCTTTGCAAATGGGTCTCTAAACCACATTACATCAGTGTCCTGTAAAATATAATGCATTTGTTGAGTGTTAATAATAACAAAAATACTATTTTGACATTCATTTTTTGTACACTGTGCCGACATCTACTTTTATCATCCTTAAATTATTTTGATGTAACTAGACTACAATATCTCAACTTTTTTTTTCTACCATTAATTATCATAAATGTCTCACAAACATCCAATTTTTTTAATATCCAAGTAACATCACTCTTAATAATAATTTGGGAGGGTATTATGATTTGAAAAGTCAAATTGAGGAAATCATAAATGCTTTAAAGTAAAAAGATAAAATAAAATAAAATCTCTAATAATAGCCTGTAGGACAATGATTAAGATGACAAAAAAGAAAATATTTATTTTTAAAATATGATTTTATTTTTATTTTTATGTATGATATTCACCCCAAAGCTCAATAACTTATCCTTTTGTCCTTAGTTGGGTAAAGAATTACTTTAAAAAGCTAAAAAATATAAACACTGAGATTTTTTCAATAAGATATGTAAACCATGTACTTTTACAAAATATTTTTAAAATATTCGGTTAAGTGTGATTTTTTCTTAAAATATTCTATTAAATTTAATTTATTTTTAATAGTAAATCGTCCAATAACTCAATATTTTCAAGCAGAAATTTTTAAATTATAGGAACATATGGGTTAATTAAACCTAAAAATTTTAAAGTTTTAACCTAAAAAACTATTAATTTAGGTTGCTTAAAAAGTGACTTTATTAGAGTATTCATTGGGGAAAAAAGTGTTACTCTGCCATCCATAAATTTATACCACCCAATGACTCGCAAGTTTTTCTTAAAAAATGAAAAAGTTAGGAATGCTATACATCTTATATTTTTTTTTTGTCTTTTATGACCATTGATATGAGATTTTTTTAACTAGTATTATTGATACATATAATAATATTATATACTTCTTTTTTTATCTATCTATGAATATGTTGATAAATTTAATGAATAAAAATATTTACAAGTTACCATCATATTCATCAAACTTACCAAAAATATTTATGATAAAAAAGAAGTGTATAATACTATTTTACCTACCAACAACATTTTTCTTTCCCTAATGCCAAGTTAAGTTCAAATTAAGCAATGTGTTAGTACCCATAGAAACATACGACAGCTGGTTTCAAATGAATTCATGACATTGACTAGTTTATAGCTAGCACATGCACCAAGCTCAATTTCAGGGTCACTTCATTAATTTCTATGGTTCCATTGATCCAAGAAATTAGAGAAAACCTACCCTTGAAATTAAAGAAATCCACTTTTAGCTACATGATAAAACCTATTAATAATAATTAAGTAGTATTCTAAATGTGATACCTCTTTTTTATAGAAATTAAACTAAAAAATTAAATGAAGAAATCAAATTATATTACATGAAACTTGATGAGAGTGGATGAACAGCAAAAACTTATTCTCTTTTAACCAAGTTTTTAAGTGTACGAAAAACTTTAAAACTTCAAATTATCTGTCTCATCAATTATGTTGACTACAAGCATCAGTAGTGATTACCCTAGTCTTGAAGCAAACAAAATATGTTATGTAAACTATTTTTGACAAAAACCAAAATTTATCTCCATAAAATTTATCATCAGTCAAAATAATTTCTTCAAAAATAAAAATTCAAGATATATATATTTAAAATTAAAATATCAGACAAATAATCTTTTAAAAAAATAGTCAAATTGATTCATATGTAGGAGAGTTAATTTGATCAATATTTTTAATTAGTATAGACTAATTTGATTTTTATGATTCTTAATGGATTAATTTATTTAATTTTATTTAGAATATATTTATCCGAAAGAAATGTATCTTAAATTGTTATTTCTGAAAGAACCGCTTTGGCGATCAATAATAAGTTTTGTATGAATAAATATAGCTCTCAGTAAACAACACCATTCAACATAAGAAGAAAATATTCATCAAAACGTAGAAAGAAATAAAACTTATTTCAACTACTATATTTATATATCAATAATATTTGTTGTACAACAGAAATACATTCTATTAATATTTATTGTGTGCTATATATTATATATAATGTGTGTCATATAGCATACATTACGTATGATACATAGCACATATTATATACTAGTTAGATATATTTCTGTTTTACGACCAACATTATTAAATATTCAATTTCTCAATTAATTTATTAAAAAAAGAAAAGAGTGCGTACCGTGAAGACAAAGTTGTATCCTCGTTTGAGAACATCCAATAAGAAACTGGTCCTTGTCCACATCATGTTAATGAAATCCCTAGACATGTAAAATTTCTCGGCTTCAAAATCAAAATCTTGGTGCGGCGTTCTGAGCATATAACAATTGAGCCTCATGAAAACGCAGCGATCGTGTGCCGTTTTGTCGACGGCCACAAGGAGCACGTGGTCCACGAGGCGCCTCGTTCCTTCGCCGAGCCAGAAGCTATTGAGGAACAAGTCGAGCATCGTGGTGGTGGCGGACTCGTCTTGCTCTGCGTAGGCTTTGTTGATTATTGCGATTATCACTGTTCTGTTTTTTCCCATTGAAGCTTTTGCTAGAGCTGAATCTAGTTCTTTGTCTTCTGAGTATCCTAAATTTTTATTATCAATGCTTATCCACTGTAAACAACAATTAAAATTAATTAATTAGCTGAATTGTCAGGAAAAGTATAATACAGCTAATGAGCTTTCGATTTGGTTTTGACCCAAATAATCATTGAGATTGTAATGGGCAGAGTAATTATGGCCAAAATCTCATTTATTGGCTGGTTGGTCTGGTTTTGTATTGTTTATTTAGCATCACCCTTAATAGAAATAGTCAATATTTTGTGTCATGCAGAATATATATGAAATATTGTTCACAACAAATATCATATGTTATAATATTATATTTATTTACATCGTATGTTACTCTATAAAAAATAATTGTTGTACACAAAATTATTAAATAAAAATTATGATTTGTTTGGTACATATAACACTCAACCTATTGTTAGATGAAGTAATGATATTTGTACTTAAATGGAGTCTATATATCATTCAACCATAATTCATGAACTATTTACAAATCACTCAAAACTGCAAATCAGAATTTTATTGAAGGAAAACCAACATTTAATTTGCTTTAACCGGTATCAATCAAAAGCTATAGCAAACTGAAGACTCTTTAGGAGTATCAATATGTTTCATGAATTGTAAATGCATAAATGTGATGGACCCAAAAATCCTTGTAATTGTCTATGTTGGGCTTGCATGTTCACAAACATCTCATTTACATTTACTATTAGACGATCTATTCAATTTAGTATCTATTTACTATTATACATAATACACGTTGAATACTAGTGAGACGTATTTCTGTTATACGATAAATATTAGACGATGAAAAAATGTTTTTCCCATCCATAATTGATGAGACAGAATATAGAAAAATATAGTTCAAATTAAAATAATTTTACATAGATGTATGTAATACAAAAATAAAATAATAATAGTAATAATAAAGAAGAAAAAAACCTGCAAAAGGAGAATGACGATGCTATATATTAAGAGTATATAAACCACCACCATAAACTCATTCTTCCGCATAGCCATCAAGGATTGATACTTATTGGGTGAATCATTAGTCCAATAATTCTAATCATGACTCATATATATATATATATATATATGATTTGTTTGGAAAAGAGAAAACAAATAATAAAGAAGAATTAGAAAAGAGGGTGTGATATATATGGATGATGATTTGAGCTTACGAAGTTAGATTGCTGAGTGTGTGATTTTGTTGATGGGGATAGAAATAGATAGGTAGAGTAATAAGATGATGATGATGAGGACCAAAAATAGAGGCAAAAAAAGGCACTTATGAACAAGAGCAATGAAACCATTATTGATTTGATTCCAAGGTTTTGGTTGGAGTAGTAGTAATCCATCTTGTTCTGTTCTTCACCTATCTCTTAGCCTTTTTCTTCTCAGGACATTTGAACCCATCCAAATAGCTACTAACATCTCTATTTATTGGTTCTATGATCAGGTCAAACCTAAGGTAATAATATATATATAATTAATTAATATATGTATTTTTATTAGAGTTTAATTTTGATGCACGTGTAAAAGTATTTTATACCGTTGTTCAATCAAAATGCTCAATTTGTATAACTTTTCATGTAGTGGGAGAGAGATAACACAATCATGGTTGACGTGGCAAAACATATATAATTGTCAGTAAAAAAAATTAAACCCTTTTTATTATTAGAAATTCTTTATATATAATAAAAAACTAATAACCAAAATAGTAAACAAGTATTATGCATAACATATAAAATGTGATATGTAATATATGCGCAACAACGTATATTGCATATTATACACTATATATATATATATATATGACATGATAAGCACATTATATATCACATTTGTTGTAACATACATTTTTTTATAACATGTGATATATAATGTGTTCAATATGACGTGCATTTTATATAATATATATTGTACGTATTATATATATAATATGTTTTTTTTTATGTTTTTTTATTGTACAAGTAGTAATGTTATTTTATTATTTATACTACAATATTAGATGGCACAATGGTTAATAATTAAATAAAGTTAAAAAAAAAATATTAAGTCAAATTATGTAATAAGTGCATTTATGATAGATTGAATCAAAATGATATATATGCTCTATAGAAATATTTGTATCTCATTTTTTCTTATTATTCCAAAAAATCCATTATTTTATTTAATTAATTACTAAATCAAATTAATAATGATTGTTGATATTTCATATCAATGATTTGAACACAAATGATACGCGAATAATCCTAAAATGGGTAAAAAGCATTTTTTTTAATTTGTATTTATTATATAACATATTAATAGAAAGTAAGGCATTTATTAAAAATAGAATAACGTAAAGGATCCTTTGATTTTAGGTTCTGGATTTCCTAAAAAAAGTTTAGTACGTTAAAGATATATCCTACACTAATAGTATACATTATATATGAGATATATACATGGACCGTGGTTAAACGATTGATTAGGAGTATTAAGTGTAATAATTTAATATTTTAAAATTAGTAATTTAACTTTTATTATTATATATTAATTGAACATATTTAAAAATTGGATTACTAGTTTTAAAATGATGGATTACTACATATGTTAGTTGATGGTGGATGATTTTGTAGTGTGTACGAAGCATTTCTAAGTATGGATTAATATGGTGGTTTAGCTAGGAATTTTTATTTTTTGACACATGATATAATTTAGGAGTGTTATTATGTGTGTTTTACTGAATTAATTAAGATAAGATATGATATACGACTACTTAATTATTTTCCTTTTATAATTTTGGGTAATGCTAAATGAACAATACAAAATCAGTCCAACCAGCCAATAAATGAGACTTTGGGTCATAATCACTCAGTCCATTACAATCTCAATGATTATTTTGGCCAAAATCAAAGCCAAAATAGATCCATTGGCTGTATGAGCTGGTTTTTCATTGTCCACTTAGTATTATTGTATAATTTTTATTTCTTATTTATTTATTTCAAAACAAGGGGCGAAAGCCCAAAGATAAAGATTATTTCATAACAGTATGTATTTAATGAAAATAATAGCTTTGACCTACAACAAAAAATGCAATAATCGGTATGAGTATTTTAAATAGAACCATTTTACTATATGAATTTAATTTCTATGCAGTAACAAAATTTAATTCTACAACAATTAATCAATCATGTATAATTCAAATTTGAAAAAAAGTTATAATATTAAAATGATTTTTACTTTGATACTTATGGATATCAATACCCGGCCCATTGGATAATTAATAATTGTGATTTAATAGTTGACTTAATATATGATAAAAAGGGACACATATTTTTTTTATAACCACACTATAGTCAATAAATAAATATATATATATATATATATATATATATATATATATATTGCCAAATCTTGGATTTTTAATATAATAATATTATTTGTACATTCAAAATTTTTATACATCCAAACATATATCTCATGAAATATATGAATCTTACTTTTATTATTTATTTTTTATTTCAACTCATTATCATTTCATAAGTTCCTTCTTTATTTTGGATATAATTATTTAAGATGGATGCCAATTTATCATTTTTCTTTTCGAAGTTATCCATGTGCTTAGCTCCAAACTTGCCAATTAAAATGATAATTAAAGTCAATTGCAATTAAATGTTCTCTACAATAGTAAGAATTATTTAATATAAACATACACTACTATTCAATATATAGTTGTTCTATCAACAAGGATTGGTACAAGTGGTAAGCGACTTATTGTCCCTTAAACAAGGTCTCGGGTTCGAGCCTTGTGAATGGAAAAAATCCTTGCTGGGAACCTCACATGTTATTCCCAGGTACGCGACACGGGGCGACGGATTAGTCGGGGCGAAGTTCCGGACACCGTGGACAACAAAAAAAAAAAAATATATATATATATATATATATATATATATATATATAGTTGTCCTATTCATTATATTTATGCAATATAATCCCTATGACAACGTATTAAGGTAGCGTTTGGTAGCTGTCCCAAGTAAGTGAAGACAGAGACATAGAGACACAAAGAGACTGTGTTTCTATATGGTATTTGGTAACAGTGGACAGGACACAAAAAAATATTTTTGTATTGTGTTTAATAAAAGTGAAAATGATATAAAGACATGTAAAAATAATCTTGGATATACATAATGTGAATTATGTGAAGTGATGGAGGGTATATTGGTCATAAAATTTCATTAAAAGGACCAGTCCATTCCAGTCCATCTCAGTCCTTCACTTCTGGAGTGGACACAAATTTTGTGTTTTTTCTGTCCATGGACACAAATTTTTGTCCATCTATGTCTCTGTCTCATAAACCAAACAGGATTAGTCCCTCTCAGTCTCTGTCTTTTATGTCCTGGGACAGCTACCAAATACTACCTAACGGTTATTTTAGTCCCTTTTTGTTGAAATAGTATTGCATTCTATCACACGACTCTTATACAATGAAATGTATAATATTGGTATTGGTAAAGATATTTCTCTACCGGCCTCTTATTATAATAATTGGCCTAGATTGAGAAGACCTCATCCATATGCCTAAAGTGGTATTATATGAGTGCCACAACGGGAAAGTATAGGGGTAGTTCAAAGTAAGCTTTTATACATGTTTAATTCTGATTTTATGAAAATATAAACTATTTTATACGTTAAACAATTAGAATTTCTTATAATGTATATAGAGAAAGTCTCGTAGTTAAAAATTTATCTTCTTATACGAAAGTTCTCATCTCAAAGATTAGTCACAATGATAGATATTCCGGACAATAAAAATTTAATAAAAAAAATTCCTCAAAACCATCGGTTGCTTTTGATATTTAACTTTTCTTTCATCTTTATTTACATCTTAAATAGTTGAGAAATATTGTATGTACACCACAAAATAGTCACTATCAGTCATCATGTGAATAAATTTAATATTTTGAAACTAATTCAACTTTTAAAGATGTTGGATTAATGTATAATAATAAAATTTGGATTACTAATTTCAAAAAGTTGGATTATTACATTTGGTGACTGATTGTGACTGATTTTATGGTATACATTTAACATTACTTTAAATAATTAATAAGCATCCCACTTTTGTTACAATTATTTTTTACCTTTTTGGCTTCTTTTAATATATAATAAATCATATAAACCATTTAGCTTTTTTTTTTTGTCATTCTTCCCTACCTTTATTTAATATTTTCTTTATTTAAAATGATCGACATATCATGTTTGATAAATATATATATATATATATATATATATATATATATATATATATATATATATAATGAAGATTTAAGTAGCTCATCATTTTAATGCTTAAAATTGAATAAAATGAGCTATTTAATTTTAAGAATTGAATGGAAATTCCAATACTTCATTTTGCATAATTTAAGACACCAAAATTAATTATTTTAGACTTAATTATATTTCAAATGATGTATATGGTATGTCAACGTGTCACTTAATGTTACATACCATTGTTGTTCAAGTTATCAAATGTTAAAAAAATGAGTTCAAATACTAATTTGACACATCAATTTTTGTAGTGTGATGAACCAAATTGAATAACTCACATATACAATGTGAGCAAGAAATTAAATTGTGGGATACCCTTTTAAAATAGATTCCTTGTTCAAATGGTGAGAGAGGAAGTGGAAATGAGTTAAAATAAACTTAACTTGACAAAGCTCCCAAGCAACTTGAAAATAACATATAACTCAATTAAGGCTCAAACTTGATTAGAAGGTATAACACTCAAGCTCAATTAAAAAGAAACATACAAATAATTAACTCAAGTTTAGTGAGTACCTAGGTATAACTTAGGAGTCTATGTGTGAGTGGATTTTGTTTCATTAACCACACTCAAAGCTCTCTATTCTTTTTTTTTTTTTTAATTATTCAGTATATCTACTATTGATAATTGTGACTAATCTTTTTGAGATGGAAGCTCTCTCATATAAAAAAAGTATATTTTTGGTCATGAGACTCTATCTATTCATTTATGATGGAATAAAACACAATCTTTTTAATCACTTTGAAAATTAGAATAGATATAACTATTAATAGAAGTATCATTTCTATGCTGTATACACTATATAAAAGAAGGAGGATGTTATAACATATCATATATGTTGTGTACAATATGTAATATTTACTGTGCATATTATATATTATATATTATGCAAATTCTATTAATTATTTTGACTGATTTTTTAATTATGGACCAAGACTACTTTCCCTATAATAGGCTAATGCGATTGTAGAAATTGTAGTCAATCAATCCATTAATTTTTTTCTTTTAGAAAAATAAGAAAACTCATTAGCCAAAATCTCATTGACTTGTACTACATTTGATGGGGACAAATAATAGCCTAAGTGAGAAAGACAAAAGTAAGACTCAACACGAGGGAAAACCTACCTACCTCAATTAAGAGTCCTTGAAATTGAAGGATGGTTTTAATTATATTGTAGCCCAAACACAAGACACTCAAAAGATGTCTCCTCGTAGGGTACCCAAGAAATAAGGTGCTATGTTTTCCTCCTAGGAATTAGGATGTGAACAACTCCCATCTATCACAACACAAAGAAAGATGGTTTGATTTATTAATCGACCGAGTTTGGTAGTTCTAAGTGAATATCTCAATTTAAAGATATCACTTCTAACTTAACCTTATTGATCTAAGAATGAAATCTACTCATTTTATTCTCGTCACTTAAAGAGACGTAGTGGAATGACATTTTGTTTAAAATAATATTTCCAAAACTATTATCAGACATTTGTTTCGCAAAATAACATTATCAAGAATATGATTTTTCTGAAAATTCACACTCGACAAACCTAAGTGACAAGCCGATGAGCCAATGTGATGATCTAAATAGGTATCAACATTTCATTCTCATGAGAATCTAATTCCTATGTTGAAGATGAAAATAAAATTGAGACAAATTCTATTCTCTAGAATGTATTTTTAAACATTAAACCAAACATGAGCAATACATTTCCATCCTCATATTCCCGAGAATGTCAAAAAATTCCATGAACAAAATTAAGAGAACCCAAATCCTTCTAGAATAGTTGTCCAATTTAAATATATACAAGCTAAAATAATATTGATCAAATCATCAAATATCAATTTGATTTGCGAACTTTTTTAACATTCCCAAAAAACAAGGATGAGAAGCAAATATTATTGTATACTAAGAAAGTTTTCCTCTTGAAAATATTATTTCTAAAAATAAATTTCCTTTCGAGAACCAAACGCACCTTGTGAAATATCTTTGCTATCAACATGTTATTAATAAGTACCTTGATTTTAAAACTAGAAACCGTTGAACCGAAGAAGAGAACGAGAAAGAATCTTCATTGAGAGACCCCTTACGGCCTTACCCTCATAAAAGGCACTTTACTCGAGTCAAGTTATATTAGGCAAATTCCTTACCTACTTAAATACCAATAGTTTCATCCAAAATAATAATAATTACCCTAGCTACTATTTATCTTTAGTATTTTCAACTTTCTCCCCTTGAAAATTTATCTATACTATATATAAAGAGGATACAAAAAATAACTACCTTTTTGGTATACACACTCATTTGGGTAGTTATTTTTTGAATTCTAAATTAAAATTAAAAAATTATAAAAATAAAATAAATATAAAAGATAACCACCTCTATTTCGATGTTATTTTTTTCTCCATTTTATACAAAAATTTTAAAAAACAAATAATATAACTCAACCAAAAATAAGAATGCGGCTTGACGAGCACGAAGTGCCCGACAAGACGCTAGTTAGAGATAAGTTGAATAATAATTAATGTATGAATTCCTGAATGAGAAATGATTTTTGATTCCATCCATATATTCTCAAGAATATATGAATGAAAACTAATCATCCATATATTTAATTCAAGATTTGAAAAAATATTTTCAAAAAATGCATCATTTTATTATCACCCCTCATGGAAATATTGGATTCCCATAATTTCAGACTCTCAGGACAACCACTAAGTCCATTGGCCCATGACAAAGGCCCACTAGCCTATCAACACGACCCACACCAACCCACTATAGAGGCCTGTTAGCCCATCAGCGAGACTCGTCGGGCATGAACCTCTTTAAAAAATTATACATTAATGAGAAAGTTATTCCGCTAACCAAACACCTCGTACTATATTCCCAAAAAGAATTGTTCATAGAAATAATTTTCTTAAGAATACTATTCCCAGAAATAAAATCTCATTTCGCGATTCAAATGCACCAAGGGGTACCCCTTAGAATATCCAAACAAGTAAATATCAGTAGATCTCATCATGTTCCGGAAACATAAAATTTCTCTCTTCCCCATATCTAGTGTACAAATGCAACAAAGTTCGATCAAAACACGTAATCCAATACAACAACAAGTCATACCCTACTATATGGGGTCAGCTACATGGATCAAACGACGTCATTACACTCTATCATGAATAATGTCAAAACAAGTAATCCAATAAAAATAATTTATATCCTGCTAAATACTTTTATCATATCAGCTAAACTACATGAAATGAAAATCCAATGAAAGGGTATTTACTATAGGTACACTTTTTACATCGGTATAGATTACAGATACAGCTATAGGCTGTGATGCATCATATTTGAGGTCAACAATTATGCAGTTAGAATGAGAACTAATGAAAATGGATATTAATATGAAAATACCAATCCATTAGAAGACAAACACTTCCTAAGTTGATGTAACCAATTGGATGAAGATAAATTTGTACTCACATCAATTGCTATTTAAGGACACTTCCTTTGGATATATGAAGCTCCATGCTCTTCATACCTATGACAAATGCATTGAAACAAATTAGTTTTTGATAGTTATATACTCGGGGTATGTTAAATTGAATGAAAATTTTCATGGTTGCACTCTAAGGGTGTGTTTGGAACCATTAAAAGAGAGAAATAAATTGATTTTTAAATCAACTCTATTGTTTGAAATGCAAAGAGAAAGGAAATGAATTGATTTGCAATTCTCATTGAGTTGATAATTGTGTATTTTTAAATTCTCGAGTTTTGAAAGGATTTTAATGGAAATGATTTAGAATTCATTTCATTTCATTTTCATATTTAATCATTCCAAACACACCCTATATGTAAAATTACACACAAATCTCATATGGAAAATTTATCCCATTTCCCCCTCCAACCGTTTGATATGATTTGTTTTCATTATGACAAAAGGGGGGAGAAAATACATAGCGGAAACAAGATAGATAATATGAAATATATTGAAAAAAATTTATGCACATGTATAAGTTGAGGAAGGAAACAAAGGATAATTACTCGGATTTGGAGAACCACATTTGCTGGAAGGAGCCAAGAGAAGCCAATATACTACCCCCTATCCAAACACTGCACAGAGTCGCCAATAACCATCATGAGTTAGAAGATACAGACTTATATAAAATTTCTAATGCAGCAATAATCATTCATTCATTCCCATGCACTCTCATAAAACCATTACTAAGTTTCCGAAGCATAGCAATTACACAGCAAAGTCTACATGATTGTAGAAACAAATCAGTAATGAGATGGATATACATTATCCATTGCCGGAGGCCAAATTTTGATTATCAGACATAATCGCAAACACATGCAAGAAAGTTCAGACGAAGTTAAAACTCCCATCCCTAAAATAGGCACATAGAGAAGATCTTTACTCTTGCAATAACACTGTATTTTGATCATTCTTTGACAAATTACCCCCGAACGAATTCAATATGGAGAAAACCTTTCAAAATAATAGACTAATGAAATTCTAGGTTCAGCAAAGCAGCAACAGAAAACCAGATAATTGGCATTTGCAGCCAAATCAGAATTCAGTATAAGATAAATTGATGCACCAAAGATAGAAATTAGTACAATTATAGAAGCAGCCTGAATTTCTTGCGTTTTCTTTTAAATATCAAATCATATGCCAAGCTATACCAAAATCAAATGAGTGCAATGAAAGATAGATGTCTTACCTAAACCTTCTTTCAGTTGCATTTCCACTCGCCAATACTTTTACTCTAGCAGCTTGAGGAGACTCCTGCATCAGAAATGAGATTGCAGTCAATTTTTATCATTAAAACTAGCATTTCCAGCTTTTTGAAAAAAACAGAGACAATCACATGCCACCTAATGAATCGATTCAAACAGAACCACTATGTATTCATAATAATATATAAAATCAGATTACCAAAATAAGTTCCAATGTTATCAGTTTTTCTTCCCTTTGGGCTGTGTTTGGGAATTTAGGGGAGAGGGAGATTTTGGAGAAGAAGGAAGGGGGAGGAAAGGGAGGAACTTGGAGGATATAACCTCCCCTTGTTTGGAAGTTTCAAAACCCTCCAAATTGGAGGAACTTAAGAAAAGGGGAGTTTGGAGGATTTTGGAGGGTTTAATAAAAACCCTCAAACACCTCCCCTCCCCATCAATTAAACTTGCAAACACAACCACACCCCTCAAAACCTTTCCCTCCCCTCCCCTCCAAAACCCAACTCACTAACACACCCTTAATAAAATATCAAAATGCAAAGGATGAGGCTAAAGGCTTGTAATCCAATTCAAGCATGATCTTTCATAGAAGCATAGTGCAATACAGTTTTACCATCAGTTTGAGACTAACACACTATATATATATAAAAGAACAAATTCAAAACCTTTCAAGCTGCTTCAGCAACACATTGTTTCATCACCCTTCCTTCCTTTCCAGAATCCAAACTCACAAACATATCCTAAAGGTACTTAAACTCAGAACTAACCACCAAATCGCCACTGAGTGCATTCAATACATTTAACGCGAGAGCTAATCTATTAACTTTACCTCTAACAAGTCTTTCTCAAGACGTTCCTTCAATTGTTGCATTGAAGCTGTGCCACCAGCTAGCTGCATGTGACAAATGAAACCAATTTCAATTGAATCCAGTTAATGCACTATGAGATTCTTACATCGTTAAGTTCAATTAAAGCATAGCCAGATCAACATATCACTAAGCCTATTCATATGCATAATGTATACTTAAATGATAAATATGCATCATATAATTTCATCAAATATTTAGTTAAATGTTGGTAAATGGTGATTTAATAAAAAAATACAACTCAAAGCATTCCAATCAAGTTAAAAATATCCCAGTGCTTCAATACATGTAATACCATGGTACTGTAATCATGCTCACAGTTCCACCCTCCTCTCAAAAGAATTTCTATCACCATCAACCAACCATGTCAATATAAAAAATTAAAGAAGAATCAAACAACAACAAGTCTTATTGCAATAGGTGGGGTCAGCTACATGGATCAAACAACACCATTGAGTCCTATCATGAATCATGTACGGGCTTAACCCATTAACACTCAAATCCTCCTTGATAACCCAAAAAAATAAAAATTAAAGGAGGATCAAATTTGTAAAATTCTGCCAAGGCAAGTGGCACTCCAGTTTGTGATGAAAATTTTGAACATTTCTCCTATTCCATCAATATTTATAATAAATAATTCAAACGTGAATTTATTAACATCTGTTTCCGAAAATAATTCACTAAGTCATGCTACAAAATTTAAATTTTCAAATTTCTTATTCGCCAAAAACAATTATTAATCTTGATTAATCTTTCATTTTAAAAAATAAAAACAACTCAGCATTATCTAATCACATGATGATTTAAAATTTAAATCTTTTAATTCTATTTCAAAATATTATGCATCACACCAGCATCAACTGAACATTCATGAACAGGATGGTCCATTGCAAACTCGAGGGTCCCATCATTGGGCAGTCCAGGGTAGATTAGTGTAAGGAACCTTATGCCACATCATTTTATTAACAGCATATATGACATACCAAGTTAAATAAAGCTCTATAAAGGAACTAGCTGAAATAAATATATATATTTACACAGGAAAACAGAGAGAAGACAGTAGAAAAATCAACATTACCAGTATGCTACTAAATAATTCTCTTCGAATGTCTACATCACACTTATTAATGCTTTCTATAACCTGCAAATGTTAACATGAATAGTAAAATCATCAGCAACAAGAAGAATAAAACTTAAAGCACAAGGTTATACTTAAGCACACATCCACTGATCCACATTGTACAACCAAAAAAATGAAGGGAAAAAAAAACATTTAATTAGAGTACCATTTGAGGCAGCCCACGAACTGAAGAAGCAATTTCAGCAGAGCTCTCCATGCCAGGAATTGTCTTGATTTACATTGATGCAACATAAGAAAATTAGTGCATAGAAGAGCAAAAAAAATCAGGAAAAGTGGTTCTGAAGTAATTTACATAGCAATGCAACATGATAGAAGCACACAATAAATAAATAAATTGGACTAGTTTCTGCAAGCTCTGCAACATACACCAGGCCAGTTTGCAGGGAGTGAGCAGAGAGGGAAAAAATGCTTAGAAGAAGCTTAACTGTTAATTACAGCCAAAGTGAAAGAGTCTATCAAGAAGGCTCCCCATCCTAACCCAAAAAAGGGACATAGCACCAAAAAAAAAAAAGCTCTTCATCCAAGAGTTATCATCCTATTAAACCAAAGCTAATCTGATGACAATACAAATTTTGCTATATCAATTACCAAACCTAAAATTTTGGATTTCCAAAAGCCCAGTATACCTAATCACATGCTATATCAGAAATCTTTTACATCAGAAACGAGAACAGAAATTATGCACATATATTAATGCAGGCTACACACCTTTACCAGGGACGGATTGAAAAGAACATCCGGAATCTTAAATCTATCTGCTCCAATTTCAATTGTCCTAGATTAAAGCCAAAAAAAAAACTATGAAGCAACAATCCAAGGCAATATAATTTGGACAGACCAGAAGCAATAATTAGGCTATTAAGTAAAGAAGATTACACCTACATAAAGCAGGAGTAATTTCTAATGAGCAAGAGTAGTTTCAACTTACTGGCCATCAGGAAGCTCATATGGGGTCATCGGAATGTTCGAATATGCACTCTCTGCCATTAAAAGGAAGAAAAGTAGATGTCATATAGGTGAACAACTTGTAATCAACTGAAGATATGCACAATTTGGTACTAAATGTGAAAACACAGAGCAAGTAAAGCAAGTCACATCACAAGAGGAGTGGCAAATCAAGTTATGTAAGAGGTTCTTATGTGAATTATGAGAGAGAGAGGAAGAGAGAGAATGGAAGATAAAGTGGGAAAAAGACGCACAAATGCATTCAAAAGAACAAAAGCACATGACCAATAGGATTCAAAACATTATATGAGATGAAAACAAAAGGTGGACCAACCATCATATGGAGTATCTGGAGCACGACATACACATTCCTTGATATCACTAGCGATCACCCTCTGGCAAAAAGAGAACAGTCATCAGGTAAAGGAAACATAACATCTAATGAGAAATTCCATAATCACTCACACACCTGGGAGTAAAGTTTGTAGCTTTCAGTTGTATTTGGAAAATCCAGATCTACAGTCTGTACAATTCAAAAAATAAAGAAAGAAATTAAAAGGCAACAAGATATAATAATCATTCATGAATAGAATTTTAATCATAACCAAATTCGCACTGGAAACTAAAGCAAACAACTAAATAAAAATTGGTTTCATGTTACCAACAAATAGAGAACATTGGACAATGTTCAACAGAATTAATTCACCCCAAAGTTCAAGAAAGTATTGTAATTGAACATTTTTTAAATTAATTAAAAAAATATATGGGTTTAAAATTTAAATTGAAATAAATAAAGTGTTTCTAGACAACTACACCTCTTTTTCTAACATTATTCTCTCTCTTAATGTACCTAAATACCATTTTCTCTTTTTTTCTTCCAAGGTATCTCTACCCTCAGGCATTGTCACAACTAATAATACACTCCCAACCTTGCCATCTCCCAGGTTTGAGACATGGTCATCTCGTTAAGAGCACAACTCGTTTGCCACTGCACCAATCCTTGTTGGTAAATACCACTTTATCTTAAACACCTTTGTCTTCAAATCAATTTGCTTAATTTGCACAAACATTTAGCACAGACCCTACTTCTAGTACAAACATAGCAACAGTGCACAAGCATAATAGAATGCAATAGAATTTGATTCATTAATTATCAAGACTTCAAGAGCAACCATCAGCTAAAAGAGAAAGGATGAGATCAATGAAGCATAAGAACCGTCCAAATGTGCCTGAGGCACATATCTGGTCACATACATTGATTAAGGACAGAAACCCCAGATTGCCGGGATTCAAAATATCAGGAAAACAAAGTAAAACAAAAATATTGAACTCTCATACTTTGATTAAGGCAATAAAATGGAAGATAAAAGCTATGTTACACACAAGTAATCTAAATTGAAACATATACCTGAAATTCTCCAGGGCGTATTTCCTTTCTCCTAAAAGAATACCGTGGTTTTATCTGTGACAACAAAGTAACAGGGAATCTCAGGCAGATAAATACACAGCAACTTCATAAGACCACTAATAAAAATAATAGCTAATAATTGTCACCCACCACAATACCCTTGCTCTCCAAGCTTTTCATCAAGCAGTCTGTAAGAAATTCTCCTCCTATTGGAGAGGTTGCCACAGCCTTGCGTTGCAAAAATAGAAGATATGAGCAAACATAAACGCTCAAGATTATCATAAAGATCTTCACTTCTTATCATATATTTCCAAAACAAATGGAAGACATCACTCTCACACATATCCTGTGCTATGAAGAAACATTAGCTTGTAAAAACCTAGGCATGGCATTAGTGCCTCTGCCTCACATATTTATAGTTATTGTCTCACAACTTTTAACTATAGTGTTTTTGTAAAACTTGGTGGCCAAATAGATTGTCCACATATATTTATCCTTTTTATTTGACTACACCTCAAATTCATGTATCATATATAGTAAAGGAAATGTCAAATGTCAATATAATAGTGACAAATGATGGGAAGCAGAGAACTTCAGAACTATAATAGTTTTCATGATTTGCTTCAATCTATGTAATGCATATTTACTCTCGTTAATCAAACTTTCCATATCACCATTTCAATTACATTCTTAACCTGTTTCAACCTATAGCTTTAAATTAAACCTTTCTACAATCAATCAATTTCAGAAGCAGTAGAGCATATAAATTACAGACAAAGGTAGCCATAACAATATTAAAGTTACAGATAAGAAATCTTATAGGAAACAAGATATTAAAACTTTAAACAAAATACAAGTTGATTCAGTTACATGATTGACAGCAAGAGAATTGTATTTGATTGAATAGTAAGGAATACCTTTTGAAGGACATAACCATCATGTACTGGCGCAACTGTAGTTGATCCTCCACCACTGAGTATAGTGAAATAATGGCAAAAACCTCTCATCAGCAATGCTCATTAATATTGTGTCATTAAAATATAAATATAGAAGTAACGTTGTGTACTTTAGAAGATACATTATTTTATTAAAAAAGTACACATCATTTGACTCCCCAATTTATTTTTCTCAATTGAATTTTAATGTTTTAAGTGGTTTAATTTGGTCTTCCCCGTCCACATTCCAGACCTAACATTTTCTAGAGCCTAAGGACTGAGTTTAATTTTAATCATCATCAAACTCCTCACTGTCTCGAATATACTGCATTCGGCATCAAAGAATAATAAAGTGTGACTATAAATCAACAGTATCTTACATCTTTGATATGTAATTTCTAAAAATTATCTATCTATATACAGACATGAAGGAAGAAAAAGAAGGAGGACATTTGTCATCTCTTACCTATCAATGACTAATGCTGTAGCACGCCCTGATGCAAAAGAAGTCAGAACCTGTATGTCAAGCAAACAAATCAATTTCCAATAGATTTTCACTCTCTGCAGTGTATACTGTTTCAGTACAATCTATGGACAATATTTTGGTAGTGTCCACTGTCCACATACATGTTCCGTTTTAGGGTACAGGTACAACACACTAATGGCACTCTTATGTACAAGTTTAATTTTAAAATCATTTTTCAAATTCTGATATGGTTGTAGACAACATAAACAATGCTAGGAAAAATTTGAAAACTAAAATAATGCAGAAATTTGGTTTTATTGATTTCAAACTGTAAAGCAATTTTTAATAATGAAAAAAATATATGGTAAAGGTGAAGTTTTTATATGTGATATTATGAGTGATGAATAATGAACCTTTTTTTCCTAATTTTTTATTTATAGATACATTGTGTCCATCAGGCCATGTCCTTCATTTTTTTTGAAAAAATTAGTATCCCATGTCCATGCATGTGTTACTGGCAGTGTATAGCAAAGTTAGTGAAGTATTATTCACTTACAGCATTCTTCGCCAAAAACAATGCAGGTGCTTTGTACTTCTCAAACATAAGCTCTGCTGTCCTAAAAGAATCACAACCAACTTTAATACACATATTGATGTTTTAAACTAGAGTCTGTTGATTATACATAATATATTATAGCCAGAATACCTTTCTCTCTGTTGTTGAGTGTTAGAAGAAGGTTCTGCAAGGAGCATTGGATGCTCTTTAGGATCGACCAATAAGCACTCCCTACCAAAAAATAAAGCACGCCCAAGTTAAGCAGAAGGCAATTCCTAAGGCACATAAGCTAAAACTATACAAGGGAACAATCGTTATAACCAGAATGGAAAACAAATCATGTTTGGAAAAAGAACAACCAACATAAAATTAAAATAAGGCCCAATTAGGACATCCTCCACCCTTCAGCGCACGATCTTCAATGTGATCCAATTTTCATACTGCCACCAGAACCTTTATTGGTCTCCTCACATGGACAAACCACGGTAAATGATTTTTATTATCTTCTACTCAGTATCCCAACCCTCTTTCAGCAATCTTCCAGTAGGTTAAACATGACTCACATTCTATGCATGCTGTTTCAGCAAGTTCCCAGCAGGCCATGACAATTTCACCCAAATGTAACTTCCTCCACTATTTCAATTTTCTCTTGCCAAACACACCCCTGTTTTGTTGTTTTTGTTTTTATGAACTTAATGCTAATAGTTATGCTTTAGATTAATATACTAATTGAGTCAGCAGACTATTAATTGAGTATCATTATCATTATCAGCTTGTGTAAAAAGAATATGCATATATATCGTATCAACTATCTTATCTTTGATATAGGGGTCACTCTACAATCTGCTATACCACTATACTGTTTTTGGGGCTGACCACTCAGAAGCCACTATCCATGACTAACAAGTAACAACTATGCTAAAGAGATCAAAGACAGATTGGATAATCAATACCAACCTAAATGCGTGATCCCATATGCTGTCAACAATATCCCAGTCAGCAACAATTCCATCCTTTAATGGAGACAGGACCTGACAGCATGGGAAATACAGATAACTTCACCAACTCATTATTAAGAAGAAAAAAAACTGTAAATTTTTAATGCAAGATTAATCTAAAAGGCCATTACAAAAGGGTTACCTCCATATTGTCTCTGCGGTATCCCAACGACTGAGACCCTACATACAATTTCCTCTTCCCCTTGGCTTTGTCAGACTCAGCATTTCTAGCATTGTTCTTTGAATCTGCAGCAGATGCAGAGTTCTTTTCAGCATTATCCGACTCATCAACATCCATCTGATCGATTGCTCCCACAACCTAAGTTCACATAAGACAATCTCCAACATTTAATCACAATATTCATCATCAAAGAGTAAACTATGTACCAATAAACTACAAACTACAGGTGCACCCAATTACACTATCAAGCAGTCAAAGCTTATAGAAAAAGCCAGTTCTCACTAGATTATTCACTGAGAACTTAACAACAACTCATTTTTCTGCTAAAAAAATGACAAATCAAAGGTTGAGAGAGCAGGTTATATGCAGTAAATGGTAAAACAATATTAATGAAACAATAAACACTGAAAAAATGACAAGAATTTAGACAAAAAAAAATACACAGAAAATAAAAAGGAGTCTGTAATGGACTTACAGAGGGAAACACAGCCTTGGGAGCATCTTCACCGGCATAACCAGCTTTACATGTGTGTGACCCCAGGTCAATTACAATTGCTGATACTTCATCTGTGAATTCAACACCAAAAAAGTGGGAAAAAAACACACTTGAAAGGAGGGAATTAAAAATACAGAATTAAATTAGGGTTTAGAAAAAGTAACTTATTTTCATACTCACCACCACCATACATGGTTGCAACGATTCTACGAGCTCGAAAGGAAATTTAGGGTTTTGAAAGGGTTTTAGAAATTTCTCTCTCCAGTGTTCCACGAACAATGTAAGAGAGAGAGAGAGGGTGAGTTCCGGATAAGAAGGAGCGCCACCGCCGGCGCAGTTTCCGGCGGGGTTGGAGGAGGAGGGACGGCGGAGATTGGACAAGGTTTGAGCTGAGAGGGATTGGAGGTGGAAGAAAGAAGAAGACTAGGGCTTATGGTACAAGCTAAAGTTGGTGTGACCCCAAGATTTTAATAATTTCACAAATAAGACCCATATTCATTTCAAGGATAATTTGGTTATTTCAATTTTTTATTAAAAGTATAGAATTTAATTTTGATTTACAATGTATATTTTAATTTTATGAGTTTTTAAATAATGAGTAATTGAATTAATTATTATGATTAAGGTGTAAATACATGATTGATTAAATATGTAAAAGAAATTTTACTCTCAATGTACTAAAATTAATTTTGACGTGCTAACAATATTTTTCCATTATTATCTAGAATTTTTCCTTTCTTTGATTTTTTAAGTAGTGATGGTTAATATTTTTTGGTTACAAGTAGTGAGGGTTAATATGATAATATATGAATGAATGTGTATAAAAATTTTACATTTTCATTGTATAAAAATCAAATACTAACTAAATTATAAAAATAGTTTAATTATGATACATTGTTTACAATGTCAGCTTATCACATTCATTGGTTTGTGAGATACTTTAGTTAGTGGATTGGTAAGGTACAAATTTTTATTGATATGTCAATACATGATTAGATATTTGTGTAAAATTACTTTACATTAATAATCAATTGAAATTAAACTCATCCTTAAAAAATATCTCTTTTTAGAAATTATAACTTTCATCTTATAAAAAAAATTATGAGATAAAAATACATTTAGATTATATAAGATTCTTAATATTACATTCAAACATGAATTAATTTTACACCATACGTAAAAATTAGATAAATTAAATTTCTTAAAAATTCATCCAAATTCACTCTTAATATAGTTGATAAGTGGCTGACTTCTTTAAGACTTGGTTTATTATTATTGTGGCTCTCAAAAAGCTGTTGGGCTCTTTGAGCTCTTAAAAAGCTACTTCTCATGACTCCTAGTAGTACTCTTGACTCTCATAAGCTAGGAGCAAAAACTTCTTGACTTTTTGAGTTACTAAACACAAAAAAAAAAGCTTATGCTTTTTAATTGAAAGGAGGAGCACTTGTTCAATAAGCTTTACCAAACTCACACTAAGTATCATTCAAACTATGAAAGAATAATTGATAATTTTTAATTCTTAGATGACCAAATTCATCTCAACTTTTAACTTGTAGAAATTAGAAGAATTTCATATTTTATAAGTAATTAATTTGTCTTGTAATATATGTTTTTTGAGTTTAATTTTGATGCAATGACAATGTAATTGTCGTTCAATCAAAATGTTCTGTTTGTATGTATGATTTTTCAGTTAATGGGAGAGAGAAAACATAATCATAACTGACATGACATCGCATAATTGAATGACTGTAAAAAAATGATACACTATCGATAGATAAAAATTAAATCTATATGTATTTTAGATATTTAATTAGACCCAAATTTTATTGTGCTATCTATTCAATCTCTCTTCCAGCCTCAACCCATTTTGCATCACTTGTATGCGATAGCAATAGATGATACTATTTGTACAATGAAAAATCAGTCAAACCAAACAACAAAGTGTTTAGATTATAATTACTCACTTTATTAAAATTTCAATTATTATTTAAAAAATAAAATTAAAATAGATCTATTGACCGATCTATCATCATTGTACATTAAGCATTACTGAAGAGCACTAAGCTTCATTCTCTCTATAAATAGATACTTGCATTGCACATTATTTCACATGCTTCAACATTATTCCCATTGCCATCCCCACAAAGCCACCATATGGCTATGTCTTCAATAATTCAGTTATTGGCTATGCTTTCTCTCATTCTTGCTCATCATTATCATCATATTGAAGCTTCTCAAAAAACTCATTCTTCTGCCACAATTTTGGACCAAACTTATAGACCTTCTTTTCACTTTCACCCTTCAAAGAATTGGATGAATGGTATTTATTTCCTTAGCTTCTACTTAGCTTTAATTGTCTCAAGTGCTAGCTTTCTTAATTCTTTTAATTACTTATTTTAAATTTTAACTAAATACTCATTGTTATCTTCATAAATATATCAAGCATTGAAATTAATGAATGATCTATAACCAAAAGTGTTATATATATATATATATATATATATATATATATATATTTGTACAATATTCATCTATACCGTTGTATTTTAAAAGTTTAAATAGTTCATATTAAAATCTAATAATGCAGATGAATGTTATATGAGTGTTGTATAACTTTTTATCATACAGTTAATTTTTTTCTATCAAGGACCAACAAATCAAATTAGTTCATACAAAATTAAAAATCCATAATCAAAATATGAAACAAATTGATCTCATTGTACGAGTTTGTGTCAAGTTTCTTTAGTCATAAAAACATGTACGAAAAGACTATTTTGTTCAAATTTATTTATTATAAATTATAACAGATTAATTAGAAACTTTTGAATCCTGGTGAATGAACTATTTTATCTCTCAATACATTCCTAGTTAAGGGATAATTAATTGAAGTTTACAATGAAATAATATTATATAACTAATTAATGATTTTTTATGTTATTCTTGCATGCTTTGACGTGGAATGGTGAAATTAAATAATGGACTTGCAAAGATCCTAATGGTTAGTCTTCGTACCCTCTTGGTCTTGTCTCTTTTCACTAATAATTTTGTATACGGTTCTTTTTCCATTTTTAATTTTCAGAATATTTATACTAAAAGGACTGAAACATCAACCATATATATATATATATAGTAATGATCCAAAAATTAGATAAATTAGAAATAGTAAAAAAATTGAAGATAATGCAATATGTGATATATGTTACATGTAATAAACAACAACATATATCACATGTTATAACATAATATTTCTTTGTAACATGTGATATATGTTGTGGACATCATGTGATATATGACGTGCACAACATGTAAGATATATTGTGCAATTTATATTATATATACTAGCGTCTTGTCGGGCACTCCGTGCCCGCCAAGCCGCATTTTTATTGTCGATTCATATTGTTTACTTTTTTAAATTTTTTATATAAAATGAAAAAAATAGTAAAATAATAATATGTAAATAGAAGTAATTATGTTTTATATTTATTTATTTTTTTAATTTTTTAATTCTAGAATTGAAAAAATAACTACAAAATGAGTGTGGATATCAAAAGGAAAAAGCGCTGCGTACTCCAAAAATACGTATTTCGCGTATGTACTCCGTATACGGTGTTTAAAAGCATCTCTTTTTTATGCGGGAGTTTCTCACATCTATCCTTCCATTTGCATGTCTTGTCCGTTAAAGTGTGTTTAATTTTTCTTTAAAAAACTCACCTTTGCACATATTGAGCCCCACTTTGTTCAATTTTTTTTCTTTTGCTTCATTTTTATATTCTCACCTTTAAGTGTCGGCTCTAGCTTTTCATTCTCATAAAATCTATTGTTATATTTTTTAGATAATTAATCTCTTGTTATATTTGACGTTGCATTCCACTAATATTTATATATTTTCAAGAAATTATTATATATTAAATATATTACCATAATAAATATGTACTTATTTAACATGTATAGTTATATATTCTTTACTTATAATTTTGAAATTTAAATTAAGGGTCAGTTTGGATAAAGAGCTTAATTAAGTCCTTATACATAAAGAACTTCTTAATAAGGACTTTAATAATAAGTAAATTTTAACAAAGTTATTTTGTGTTTGGAAATAAAATAATATAAGTGCTTATTTTGGTTTTTTGTGGTAGTTTTTAGAAAGTTGTGCAAAGACTTTTTTGAATAAGTTAAATATTTTAACTTATAAAAAGTTAAAAAAGGTCATAAATTTGCTATCCAAACTCACACTAGGATTTAAATCATAAAAATTAGTTGATAATTATTTATGAAAGAAAATTATCATGCACTAATTATGTAAAAAAAATTATATGCACTATCTGTCAATAGAAAAATTATAAATTTAATTTT
The DNA here is from genome assembly GCA_013621005.1 of Aeschynomene evenia. Lineage (NCBI taxonomy): Eukaryota > Viridiplantae > Streptophyta > Magnoliopsida > Fabales > Fabaceae > Aeschynomene > Aeschynomene evenia. The sequence goes on from CM024271.1 coordinate 4,158,816, forward strand.
AAAATGAATTTGATTTTCATCCACCGACAATATAAAATTTTTTTAATCGGTCATCCAAATCATGTGCTATCACGTCAGTCATAATTGCGTTTTCTCTTTCTCATTACCTGAAAAGTCATAAAAACATAGTGTTTTGATTGGATGACAATATAAAATATTTTACAATGTCACTGCATCAAAATTAAACTCTTTTAAAATATATAAAATGTGTGAGAAAATTTTCATTATACTGTGAGCAACATTTGTAAAATGTGTGAGCACATTTCCATAATAATGTGAGCAATATTCATAAAATTTGTGAATAAACATAGATCATACTGTGAGCAACTTGTGTGAGATATGTGAGCACACTTTCAATAAATTGTGAACAATTTGTGTGAAAAGTATGAGCAAACATGCATTAAATTGTGAGCAATTTGTGTATATTGTTTGAACAAAAAATATGTTAAACTATGATTAATTTTCTCAACATTTATGAGTAATTTATTTATATTGTAAGCAATATCTGCTATATATTTGTGATTTGTGAGTGAAATTTTTGAGCAAGTTATGTAAAATAAGCATTGTTCTGAAAATCAGATCGAACCAATTAATCCAATCGGTTGAACTAGGAATCGCACCTTGTCCGGTCCAGGTTAGGGCTGAAAATCGGTTGAACTAGTCAACTGATGTAAAAATAAAATTTTTAATTTAAAAAACGTAGTAACTATTTTATAATAAAGTATAATAAATAATATACTTTAATTATTATAATTAAGGACTATTAAACCTATAAATCTATTATAAGTGAGCGAAATTTTTATTATAATGTGAACAATATTCATAAAATGTGTAAGCAAACATGTATCTTACTGTAAGCGAGTTATGTAAAATGTGAGAGCAAAATTTTATGTTTCTATAAGTAACTTGTGTGGCGTTTATGAGCAAATTTACAATAAACAATGAATAACTTGTGTAAAATATATGCGCAAACGTGCATAACATTTTGAAAAAAATTATGTTGATGTATGGACAATATTGTGAATGAAATTGTGTTATATTGTGATAAAATAAAATGTGAATTGTAAAATTGTGAGCAATTTATGTTATATTGTGAGTAATTTGTTATTTTGTGCTTCAACAACCTCATCATCATAATCGTCTAAATTTAGAGAGACACTGTTAGTGAAACGGTGATTAAATAAATTTATTGTATGTTCATTGAAACAATCACTCATGTATTTGTAAGTGAAATAAGAAATTTAAATGAATTAAAAAATAATAAACTTTTTTATAAAAAATAATAAAAAAATATTTTCAATAAAAATTGTAGATTTAATTATAAGAAAAAAAAATAAAATTAAATAATTTTAATAAAAATAATAAGAAAAAAAGGAGAAATGTTAAGAGAGAGTAGAAGAAAGAGAAGAAGAAAATTAGTAAAAGAAAAAATAAATAAATAGAGAGAATAGAAGAAGAAAGAAGTGACAGGTAAATATCTATAAAAAATAAAAATAATTTTGATGAAAAAATTATAAAATTAGTTATGAAAATAAAATAAGATAAAATAATTTAAAAGAATAACAAGATGAATAAAAATCTTGAATGCCAAAAAGTAAAGAATACCAGAAAGAGAAGAAAAAAAATAACATAAGAATAAAAAAGTAAGAAGAAAGTAGCAATGCAAAAGAAAAAAGAGAAAGGGAAGGAGGAGAAGAACGAGAAGGAAGGAAATGAGTACATGAGAGTAAGTATTTTAGGAGTACATGGAGCATTACTCGATACCAAAAGGTAGTTATTTTTTTAATCCACTTTATATACAGTATAGATAGAAGTATAGATTATGCATAACTTTACTGATATTTTTTATTATTACTCTAATTAACAATGCTCTTTTATTCGCTTGAATGAGAGTGGAAAAAAATATAAAAGAAATATCAAAGCTGAATCTTTAAAATTAGAAATGATAGAATTAATAAAGTGATTGTTAGGATTAACTTGATGTGTGTAAATATAGTTTTATTACATCCAAATTGAATCAAATAAAAAATTTTAGATAAAAACAACTGCTTACTCTACTCTTAACACCATGTAAGAAAAACTCACAAGAAAATTAAAATTCTAAGGTGTGTGTTGTTGACTGATAACTGATAATGCTAAAATAAATGGAAATGATGTTTTTTCTTTTTAAATGTTTTAAAATAGATGTCCTACTTAAATATTTATTTTATCATCTTTAATTATTGTGGTAGTTTCTCCTCATTTTACTTACTCATTACATTTATCAGTTAAAAATTATTAGGTCCTCAAATGATAGGGTATAATTGTCATGCACCAATAGTATAAATTATTTTTATGCAATTAAAATAATAAAATCCATCATAAGATTATAATAAGTTTAAATTTTAGACAAGACTCTCAAATTCATCATTGCAAAATTTATTATTGGTCAAAGTAGACCTTGCAAAAATAAAAATTTGAAATACATCCCTCTCAAATTAAAATATTGGACAAATTGATCCTCCAAGAAAAAATCAGACAAATTAATCCCACAAAATTCATGAAAATGGTCAAATTGGCCCCTATAATGAGAGGATTAATTTGTCCAACATCTTCAATCGACATAGACTAATTTGACAATTTTCATGAATCTTGAGGGACTAATTTGTCTGATTATTTTTTGGAGGATCAATTTTTTCAACGTTTTAATTTTGGAGAAATGTATTTTGAATTTTCGTTTCTAGAGGGATTACTTTGACCAATAATAAATTTTGCAGGGATAAATTTGGATATTTTATCTAAATTTTAAAAACCTCACCAAAATAATAATAATGCTTGACATATAACAGAAATACGTTCAACTTGTATCCAACGTGTGCTATTCATGTAACAGGATGTGTGCTATACGTATATGCGCATATACGTATAGCACACATCCTGTAACATAAATAGCACACGTTGGATACAAGTTGAACGTATCTGTTGTATGTCAAACATTATTGCCAAAATAAATGAGTTGCTACCTTTAATTTTTGTCACCAACTCTCTAAAATAACTTTATGCATTATAATTAATCTCAAACTCCAAATGAATAGTAATTTTTAATGAATCAGGGCCTATGAGATACAAGGGAATCTACCACATGTTCTACCAACACAATCCAAAAGGTGCAATTTGGAGCAACAATAGCATAGAATGGGGTCATTCTATATCAGAAGATCTAATCAATTGGTTCCCATTACAACCTTCTATTACACCAAATAAACCCTATGATATCAATGGTTGTTGGTCAGGTTCATCCACTATTCTCCATTTTTATAATTATGGTCCTCATAATAATAAACCCTTCATTCTATACACTGGCATTGACTATAATAACCATCAAACTCAAAACTTAGCCATACCCAAAAATTTATCTGACCCTTTACTTAGGGAATGGGTAAAATCACCTAAGAACCCAATAATGGAACCAAATTTTGTTAACAAAATTAATGCAACTTCATTTAGAGACCCTACCACTGCTTGGCTTGGAAATGATGGGTTTTGGAGAGTGATTATTGGAAGCCAAGAAAATGACAAAGGGGTTACTATTTTATTTAGGAGCAAAGATTTTGTGAATTGGGTTAAGGCTAAGTACCCTTTGTATTCATCTAAAAATAGTGGAATGTTGGAGTGTCCTGATTTTTACCCTGTTTTAATTAAGGGCAAAATGGGAATTAACACATCAATCAATAATAATAGTATTATTAATAATAATGGTTCAATTCAAGTTATAAGGCATGTTCTAAAGGTTAGCTTATTTGACAATTCACATGATTATTATTTGATTGGAACCTATGACACAAGCAAGGATGTGTTTGTTCCTGATGATGATAAGGGGTTTGAGCACAAGGAGTTGTATTTGGTCCAAAGATATGATTATGGGAAATTTTATGCTTCTAAGACTTTTTATGATGATGGGAAAAAGAGAAGGGTCTTGTGGGGTTGGATTAATGAATCTTCAACTGAAGAGGATGATATCAAAAAAGGATGGTCTGGAATTCAGGTAATTACTAAGTTGTTGCTTCTAATTTCATTACATTTTCCCTCTTTGTTAAAAAACAATAATGTTTGTAGTACAACAAAAATACGTCCAACTAGTATCCAACATGTGTTATACATAATATGGAGCATGTGCTACATGTATAGCACTCATACGTATAACACAAATTTTATGTTATGTATAATACATGTTGGATACTAATTGAACGTATTTCTATTGTACTACCGGAATTATTAGTTAAAAAACAAGTAATTTCCTAGATTCTTTATAAATTTTGTTAATAAGCGCTCTTACGCTATTTGTTAGGAAAATAATTGCTAGTTGTAAAACTTAAATTTATTTGACAAAAATGTTATTTATACACACAAAAATGAGTGTTCTAGTGAGACATCAATCACTTTATAATTGTAAGATGTGATTAAGTGTCTTATTTGAATACTTATTTTTTGTGTTGGAATAACACACCTCTTTATTTACAAAGAGATCTTTGGATGTTAGATTCATTCATACACTTTCACATTTTTCAGCTAATGAATCTTGTTTAATCCAAATTAAACCATTTATTTAATTAATTGATTAAACATGTGTACACATGAATTTGAAGGCAATTCCAAGGACACTTTGGCTTCATGAATCTGGAAATCAATTAATCCAATGGCCAATAGTGGAGATTGAAAAGCTACGTACCAACTCTGTCAAAATGCACTCCAAAGTGTTAAAAGCAGGGACATCGCTTCAAGTTTCAGGTGTGACCGCAGCACAGGTGAGTTTTAACTATGAGTATCGCTAGATTTACGGGGAAAAAATCAATTAAAACACTTAATAAGTTGTGTATAATAGATATAATATAAATTGCACAATGAATATTACATGTTGTGCACGACATATATCATATGATATGCATAACATATATCACATGTTACAAAAAAAAAAATGATGCTGCAACATGTGATATATGACGTGCACAATAGGTGATATATATGCATTGCGTGTGATATACATTGTGTGTTTTATATTATATATGTTATGCACAAATATTGACTGTTTTGAATGAATTTTTATTGTGCTCCATGTATTTCCTTTCATAATATGTTTACAATTTTGATGCAATTTATTAACATATTATAGGTAGAGAAAATGATGTATGTTCAAATATCATTTGTGATAATTAAATGTTACATTTTCATTCAAACTAACCAGCCAATTTATTTATGACATTTTTAATTGAGCATTGCTAGAGACATAACAAAAAAATCAGCTAAATCAGCCAACAAATAGGAATTTGGGCCACAATCACAAAGCCTATTAAAAATATACTCATGATTAAAAGTGTTATTTGGGCTATAAAGTATTAAATGGACTTTATTGGCTGTTTTGGCTGGTTTTTTGTTGTGCCCTAAATATTTGTGTTTTTAATTTAACATCTATTTGGCTTTAACAAATTTTTTTATATTAATTTAGTCGTAATAATTTTTATTTTATATCACCAATTCTGTCCTAATCTATATTTTATATGTTTATATCAATTTATTGATTCAATTAAAGTGAAAATCCAACGAAATGATTAATTTGATAACAGATTTAAAAATGTTAGGACAAAGTTGATGTAAAGAAATTTTGGTATAACTAAAATTCAAATTATTTTATTCGAAGAAATAAAAACATTATAAGAATCTAATAATATAATTTATACCACTTGGTCATAAAACTCTATATTATATATATATTAGATGTTGGTCAAACCTATTTATATAGAAGTCAAAAGAAAAACAAATACACACAAATAATTTTAAAAAATTCTTAAGTGCATTAAGAGCTAAAATTTATTTAGTCTACAACATTCATTGCATTAAACATAATTCAGCTATAATTGGGAAAGAGAGAGTTAAGTTTTAAATATAAGAAAATAGAAAAGTTGACATATCAAAATATGAGTGATTTAGTACAAATAAATCTCTTACTTTCAGTACATCTAAGAATCTTTTATAATTTTATGGGCTTGTTTGAATTATAGTGCTTCTGACTTTTTTTAACTTATGACTTATCAGAAATTATATTTATAACGTTTGACTATATAACTTATAACTTTTCCAGAAATTATTTCAGTGCATTTAGGTAAATCATAATATTTAACTTCTTTAGAAATACATTTTAAAATAGTTGAAATAAAAAATTTATTTTATGTCCATATACAAAATAATTTATTGATAAGTTACTTTTTATATAAGAAATTACATAAGTTATTTATTGACTTATATCTAGCTAATTGAAAACACGACATAGTGGAAGCCAACACATGGAACATGGATAGCATGAATATTGAAGCACAACATTGAGAATAGGGCTAAGCGTGCTAGTTTCATTCAATTTAAGTTATTGTCATTTCATTATTATTAATATTATAATAATAACTACTTTTGCAGGCAGATGTTGAAATTTCATTTGAAGTGAAAGAGCTTGAAAAGGCTGAAGAATTAGAGCCTAGTTGGATATTGGACCCCCAAATTGCTTGCAATGAAAAAAGCGAAAGAATAAAGGGAAAGGGGTTGGGACCTTTTGGATTGCTAGTTTTGGCTTCAAAGGGCATGCATGAATACACTTCAGTGTTCTTTATGGTATTTAGAGCAAACAAAAAAAATAATAATAATAATAATTACATGGTGCTCATGTGCAGTGACCAAAGCAGGGACACATATATTCATTCTTTCAATCATGTGTCCCTCCACTTTCATTATCCATCTGCGTTTATTTTTTCTGATTTTAGAGTGTGAGTCAGGAAATCAATAAAAAATTAACTATGTTAAATGTTTGGTATGAGGGTCATGTTACAGATGGAAATAGAGTCATAATGACTCAATGAATAAAATTGTCAATTTTTTGTTCACTTCAATTTTAAAGTCACTGTATGTCGAAATGAGTCACTATGTTAATATGGAAGGAAAATACAAATATGTAAGAGTGTATTCAGAGTCAATTTTAGAGTCAATGTGACTCTTACTCATGTCTCTGACTCTTATGATACTGACTTCATGATTCTCTTGACTCTGACCTCAAAATCATTAAAAACAAACACTACCATGAATCCATGATTCACTATATGCAATTTTTATTAAGCAACTTTTTTGATAGGTCTTCCTTGAATCACAATAATGATTTGGCTACTTATGGAGCTTTTGTGAATGTGGACCCTGCTCATGAGGAGTTGTCACTAAGAAGTTTGGTATGTTGTACTCAAATAATAAGTTAATAGAGTATGAATAAGGTAATGCTTAATAGATATTTTTTTCCTTCAAAAATAATGGGCCAAATTTAAATGAGGTGTCAAGGGCACTATTATTTTTTAATCAATGGATGAAAATTTGATTCTTGCCCTAAAATTGTAGTATCTTTAAAATTTGATCTTTGTCAACATCAATTTCATTTACAAAAACTTTTGGATAATAAAAATTTTACCATCAAACCAATTAAAAACAAGCTTAATTCACATTTATTGACCCATTAACATTTTGAACTTAGTAATGCATATTTAACTTTCATCCATATTTTTCTTTTTGGTTGGTGTTGGCTGTTATTGTGTTGTTCTTCTAGCAACACTGTTTCATTTAATACTTGATGAAAAATTCATCAATCATTACATCTTATAAAAGATATCGTCATGAAAATAACAAAAATATAGTTTTTGTGTCCCATGTCTATTTAATTTTGGGTTCCTACTTTTTTTTGTCTGAATTTGTTTCTTATATTTTAAATTGCTATCAATTTAATCTCGAGTTATTATATTCTGTTACATAATTGAAAGGTAATAATATTTACCTAGCATACACAAGATTTTAGTAATGATATATTTTTTATATGATATTTTACACATGTATATATATCACCTATTACATATAACACACATTATGTATAATATACGATTTTTTTTCTTTGATCATTAATAAACATACTAATGAAGGGACTAATAACATTTAATATTTTATGACAGATTGATCACTCTGTGGTGGAGAGTTTTGGGGGAAAAGGAAAAGCATGCATCACTGCAAGAGTTTATCCAACATTAGCAATCAATGATAAGACACACCTTCATGTGTTCAATAATGGAACTGTCGATGTCAAAATCACAAGATTAAATGCTTGGAGCATGAAGAATGCCAACATGAATTGAAATCAATATTATATAAAGCAGTAAAGATGAAATAATTAATAATAAATAAATAAGATGAAATATCTAATAATGTTTGTCGTATAATAGAAATACATCCAATTAATATTCAACATGTGTTATACATATTATGTAATAATGTGTGTCATATGTATAACACACATACGTATAATATACATTATATATTATGTATAACACATATTGAATACTAATTTGACGTATTTATATTTTAAAATAAATATTTAAGTATTTATTATTCATCTTTTCAAGCAAAATTTGTGTGTGATTTCAAATGGCTGGAACATTTGACTCACATCATATAAGTGTGTGATTTCAAATCCCATGGAAAAACGATTTGACAGATTGCAAGCCTTTTTTGTGATCATCAAGTGTGATAGGATTTAGGGTACAATATGGATCCACCGTACCCCCAATAAGATTTCAATTAAATTTTTTACTCGCATCTTATTTTTATATGGATTTTTTTCCAGTAAAATAAAAAAAAAATATCAATTCTACAAATGTAGTGAGAGAGATATTATTTTCATGAAATGTCCTGCATTTAGTTTTATTAGAAGAAATCGTAGCAATCCTATGATTTCCCTGCCATTGGTACACGTGTCTGGAAATCGTAGCAATCCTACGATTTCTTTGTTGTTGAATTTTGTTTCTAGAAATCGTAGGATTCCTACAATTGCTTTAATGATTCCTACGATTTCTTTCATAGCTATATATATTTATGTATGTTATTAAGGATACATGCATGGGTGCATACTTAATTACTAGCATCCATACTATTATGTTATATTTTATTATTTATATTTATATATGAGACAAGAAGTGAATAATTAAATTATTATGGTTGTTATTTTTTATCTCTTAAATTATAATAATTTTTTTTTTGAGAAATTATTATTATTTTTTTAATGAATTAGTATAATTTTTGTACAAGATTTACTAGGAGTATAAAATTATATCAGTTAAAACAGTCAAAAATAGGAGTTTTGGTCTAAATTACTGAGCTCATTAAAAAAATACACATAATTAAAAATATTATTTGAACCAAAAATATTATATTATGCACATATCATTAATACATATTATGCACAAAAATACAAAATCATTAAAAATACATATCATTTTAACACTTTTGGTTCAAATAACATTTTTAATTATGTGTGTTTTTTTAATTGACTGAGTAATTTAGACCCAAACTCCTATTTTTAACTGTTTTAATGGGTATAATTTTATACTCCTAGCAAATCTCGTATAAAAATTATACTAATTCATTAAAAAAATAATAATAATTTCTCAAAAAAAAAGAAATTATTATAATTTAAGAGATAAAAAATAACATCCATAATAATTTAATTATTCACTTCTTGTCTCATATATAAATATAAATAATAAAATATAACATAATAGTATGGATGCTAGTAATTAAGTATGCACCCATGCATGTATCCTGCATGCTAGTAATAACATACATAAATATATATAGCTATCAAAGAAATCGTAGGAATCCTACGATTTCTAGAAACAAAATTCAACAACAAAAAAATCGTAGGATTACTACGATTTCCAGACACGTGTACCAGTGACGGGGAAATCGTAGGATTGCTACGATTTATTCTAATAAAATTAAATGCAGGACATTCCATGAAAATAATATCTCTCTCACTACATTTGTAGAATTGATCATTTTTTTTATTTTACTGGGAAAAAAATCCTTTTTATATCGTATTGTTTAATTAATTTATAAAAAGTTGATGCTTATATAATTTATTCATCAAAAACTAAGATCAAAATACAATGACAACAATACATTCAATAATCACAAAGGAAATGTTAAAACAACATATTAATAGATCATACTAATGAGGAAATGTTTTATTTATGATTATAGTTACTTAAGCTACAATTCATCGACATTGTTAAAAAATTTATAATGTATCTAATCATCCATTTTTAAATTTTCATGACCTTTCACCTTTCAAATAATAAGTGGAAAAATAATCATATCTATATTAACGTGATATTATATAATTGAATAATAACACAGTACAAAATTGTTACACAGCCAATGAATTATAATTAAACCCTTTGTGATTAATAATTCAACAAGTAGCAACCTAATAAATGATGAAAGGTGCTATGCTCTATCCTACTTAATTTTTGACACATATATGAGTCAATTATAGTGGATGAGAGAAGAGTTAAGTTTTATCTCTCATTATATAATAATTATATTTTACTTATATGTTAGAAATTAAATAGATACATATAATATTCAGGTAAAAAATCTTAAATGTGCCTAAGAGCAAGAGATATTTTGCTTCACATTTCTTCTACACTTTTTTTTTTTTTTAAGTTTTTAATGCTAGAATATAAAGATCTCGAAGAGAGAAAGAGACACAATGAAGCAACATAGGTGACCCAAAAGACTCCATAGTAATTTGTGATAATATAAATCAATTCATCGGCCGCAAAAGGGTTTGTGACCATCCAAATCGCAATGATATATGTCGTTGCTAAGCACAACACTGAGGCGCACATTGTTATTATGCATCCCCACATCACAATCCTGCATCACATACACAAATATCACTTCAGAAAATTTGGAACCACAATTATGCAATAATATATTATATAAAAGGAATATTATTCAACGATTATTCAACGTATGTTATATATAATGTGTGTCATACATATATAAAATTAGTTGAGCAAACACATAAAATAACACAAAAAATACCTCGTATATGTGTGTCATTATTAAAATCACAAATGCTTTGGATGGGAACAACATTTTTTTAGCTAAAACAGACAACAAAGCTCATTTAACATTTTATGGCCCAAATAGTATTTTAATCATGAGTATATTTTTAATGGGCTGGGTGATTGTGGCCGCTAGTTTTTTGTTGTGCCTCTAACAATGCTCTTATTAAAATATGTAATGTGTGTCAATTCTTTATCTATAATGTGTTATATGTTGGATAGAAATTGAATAAAAAATACTTAAGGAGCAACTATTGAAAAATAAGTAATTATTTTGTTAAAGGACGTGAAAAATAAAAAATAGACATTTATTGAAGAAGAGAGAGTAGTTAATTTTAAGTAGCAACTAACTAACCTGTAACGGAGGGAAATTCCAGTCATGAGGAAAATTATTATGGCCAATGATGATGATAATGATATGGTACATAACAATATGAACCACTCATATCTAGTCTTTTGGTCAGTGGCACCAAAGGCTAGAACAGAAGTACCAGCTTTGCACGTCGTGTTGTCGGCACAACCGCCGGTCGTATCTGTGTCTCCCTGCCAAACACCGCCCGGTGGATTTATTGCAATTTGGAAAGTTAATGTTGCAATAACCGTCGCAACAATCATTAGTGACCCTCTAATATCTTCCATCCAATTATCATCGATCTTGTTTTTCTTCTTCTTCTTCTTTTTCTTATCGTTGTTGTTGTTACGGTTATGTTCTTCATTGTTCCAAGCCATAGTAGTTGTTGTAGTTGGTAGTGATGGCATTATTTCTCTCATGTTCTCTCTCTTTTTTTTCTTTGTTGTTTAAATCTTTTGCCTTATTCAATAATATAATGTAGTGCTAGTATAGCTTGGATGTGCTAAATTTATAAGGGAGTGGAAATGGGAATGAATTTTCTGTGACCTTTCCACAGCATGGAAATTATATTGGCATGCTAAGTGTAGAATCCAGGAAAAGCATTAAGAAGGAACCAAAAATAATAAATATTGAATTATAAAAATTTTGATATACATCTTAAAGATGAACAAATAATATTTTTAAGAGTAATGTTACATTTACACTATAAAATCAGTCGTTATATGTAATAATTTAACCTTTTAAAATTATAATCCAACTTTTAAAATACTTGATAAATGTATAATATTAAAAGTTGAATTAATAATTTTAAAAAGTTGTATTATTATATATGATGACTGATTTTGTAGTGTACAAAAAACATTTTTTATTTTTTATAATCACATTATAACTAATAAATATCGATACCCATAAATTTTATTAGGTACCGAATAAATTACCAAATTTTGATATTTTATAAAATTTAAGAATATTGTTAACTTTTAATGATTCGTAGATATCAATAAATTATGGATCTCACAAACTCAATTATAGCTGACGTGACAGTATATTATTAAATAATTGTATAAAAAAATTTAAACCGTCAATAAATAAAAATTAAATCCTATTTTTATTCCTATGCTAGTACAATAATTTATAAATGAATTTTCCGCGACCCTTCCACTACATGCAAATTGGCATGCATAGTGGAAGTTAATTAACCGTCGTCGTAGTTGATTAGTCTTAGAAATTAATTGATTATTTTTCTCTTAGTGGTTGAAAAATCAGTCAAATCAGCTAATAAATAAAATTTTTGGTCATATTTACTCGGCCCATTATAATTTTAATAATTATTTGGGTTCAAATCAAAACTAAAATGGACTCATTGACTGAATTGACTCATTTCTCATTATACATATAATATTATTGTTTTTGTCTCCTTTTGAGTGAAGACAAGACAATATACAAGTCAAGTCATTGTTGTCATTTATCCTCTTAATTACATCTTGTCAACAAGTTCCTTATTAATATTATCTCGCCATCCTTAGAAAGCCCACCTTCAATACAAATATATGACTGTCCATGGAATCAAATAAGACATTGTCGTCGTTTGTCCTCTTTCAATTCCATGTTGTCAAGTTGCTTCTTATTTTGCCATCGTTATATGCCCACCTTCTACACAAACATATATGATGTACATGAAAATATAGTTTTTTTATCTTTTGGTATTTATTAGTATGAGTACTCATTAAATAAATCAGTAATAATGTTTGTTGTACATTAAAAATACATTCATTGAATATCCAACGTGTGCTATATAACATACATAATGTGTGCTATAAATATAACATATTACGTAGTATAGTACATATTACGTATGACATATAGCACACGATGGATACTCGTTAAATGTATTTTCGATTTACAACGAGCGTTACTATATATATATATATATAATCAATAGTTATGATTTGATGATTAATTGGATGTATCTTGAAATTCAACATGTGACATTTTATAATCACATAATTGATAATAAGTATTGATATCAATGAATTTTAAATAAGTCAAAATTTTAGATTAGGATCTAGAGTTGGTTCCTCTTATGCTGAGTCAGTGCTCTTCCGTCACTTATTAGTATGCAATGGTTAAGTTGTCATTTTGACGTACTGCATTATTACTAAGCAAGGGTCATTATAAATCCAATAATATTTATTATACAACAGAAATACATTTAATTATTATTTAACATGTGTTATATATACTATATGTAATGTGTGTTATATATATATGTTATATATAGTACATATTTATGTACAATATATAACACATGTTGGATACTAATTAAATATATTTATGTTGGACAACTAGTATTATTGTCATAAAATGCATGTGTGATATATCTTATGGTCTTTGGTAGTCTTTAGCATTGATGCGGTCTGGTGTTAGAAAAGGAAAAAGGAAAAAAGAAAAAAAAAATCCAAGTTGATAATAACTTGGAAAGCTGAATAGAATTATGACAACTTAAAATTCAAAATTGGAGGATGCATGAACATCTTATAAAATTCATGGGTTGATAAATAATATTAGATGGAGTGACACTAAAATTACAGAATGATAAAACTAATGTCAACATGATGAAGGAGACCATAAGACGCGCTGTGTTTAATTAGGATTTGAAGACGGATATAGGAGATACAGTACAAATATTTTTTTTGTGTTATATTTGATTTGTATGGATAGAGACAATATTTTAAAATTATCAATGTGTATTTTTTGTATTTCCATATAGTTGGGATTGAGATGGGAGACAAACATTTTTACAATAATACCCTTGTTTAGCGGTGGTTTAATGGTGGTCCAGTGGTAACCTGCAGTGGTCGACAACTGCTCACAGTGGTTCGGTGATGACCCACGGTGGTTAGGCGAGGACTTGCGGTGGTCCGATAAGGGTCAACAACATCATTTTATTATTATGTACATTAATGTATCCATTTACACAAATATAAACATGATACAGAGACAATCATTTTTTTCACATTATCTCTATATATATGTATAACCAAGTTAATTATCTAATAATTGATGACTAGTTTTTCATTAAACACGTTATTTTTCTGGTCAAGCTATTTATTTTTATACTATGATAATGTATACTTTTTTATTAGTAAAAATAAAATATTTTATGATAAAAATATTACAATTAAATATTTTAAAATGATAAATTAATAAAAATATTATAATGTATATACATATACTTATAAAATATAGTATAATAAAATAATAAAAAAATATGAATGTTGTAATTAAAATTAATATCAATTAATTTTTTTGAAAATAGATTAATTATATATACACTAAATATAATTTTAAACACATATTCAAATAATTAATGATGGTTTTGCTTCAATTTTTATATATTAAATAAATATTTTTATAATAAATATAACATTATATTAAATAACATGTAAATTTAATATTTTTTTCTCTTTAAACTTGTAAATTAATTTTGAAACCCACTTAACTAAAAATTTTATTTTTTATACAAAATTAATAAATACTACAAGAGACAAGTTTAAAGTAAGAGAAATAAAATTTCAATCATTTTAATATATAGATATAAGTCACTTTATTTATTTTTAAATAAAATATTTTATTATCTATTTTGATTTTATTATGCTTATTTTTCAAATATTATTGGTACAAAGTTTATAGTTCATATTTTCACTTTCATTCTTTTGAAGTTCTTTTAGTACTATACTAATTTTTTCCGTTCATGTTGCCACTTTTTTCAATACTTTATTATACACTTCAATATTTATAAGTTTTAAGCATAAATTTTCAATTCATAATTCAATATATATATTAAGTAAAAGTTTATTATTTAATATTTAAATTTAATTAATAAAAAAGAATGATTATAGCATGAGATTTATTGAATGAATTTAATTATTGATAAAAAATATTATAGGAATATTAAATAAAAAACCACTAAAAAAGGATAATTACAAACGACCAATTTGGATAAATAGCTTAATTAAGTACTTATATATAAAGAACTTCTTAATAAGGACTTTAATAAAATTAACTTAAGAACTTCTTAATAAGGACTTTCATAATAATTAACTTTTGAAAAAGTTATTTTGTGTTTGAAAGTAAAATAATATAAGTGTTTATTTTGGTTTGTAGTACGTAGTAGTTTTTATAAAGTTGTACAAAGACTTTTTGAATAAGTTAAATATTTTAACTTCTCCAAGAAGCACTTAAAATAACTTTTTAAAAAGTTAAAAAATTACATAAAAATTAATCCAAACATCCATATATATAATAACTTATAACTTATAAAAAATTTAAAAAAAATCATAAATTTACTATCCAAACTCACCCATGGATAGATAGCAATAATCACTTCCTATTTTCCTATGTAAAAAAGCTATATAATTACCGGCCGCCACTATGTGATTGGAAATTAAAGAATATTGCAAAAGTAATATTACAGCAGAGACACAATTAACCATTGTTCTGAAAACCGGACCGGACCGACCGGACCGGCCGGTCCGACCGGTTGAACCGGGAACCGGACCCCTGTCTGGTCCGGGTGAGCCTTAAAAATCGGAAAGTAAAAAACCGGTCAAAAATCGTGAAAACCGGTCAAAAACCGGTAAAAATCATGAAAACCGGCGAAAACCGGTAAAAAATCAGTTGAACCGGTCGATAATATTAAAATAAAAAAATTTGAATTTTTTAAATTTAATAATTATTTTATAATAAAATATAATATATAATATATTTTAATTTCTAAATTAAGGACTACTAAACCTCTAAATTTATTAAATGCTTTTATATTTCAACTTTCAATCAATATATTAAATATATTTTAATTTTTTTAACATGTAATTCATCTTATGTCTATATATTTGTGAATAAATAAATATATTATACATATTTTATTATATCCGGTTGAACCTTCGGTCGAACCGGTTGAACTTCTAAACCTCTGAACCTCTCTCTCGACCGGTTCAATGTCCGGTTCGGTTTTCAAAACCTTGCAATTAACCGTTCCAAATATATAAACTACTTTTAATTTTTTATAAGATGATAATTAATTTTCATTGATATTTTAAAGATTGAAAAAATAAAAAATAAAAATATTTCTATTAATATTTATATTTTACATAATATTAAAAATATAAATTAAAATTTATAAATAAAGGATTTAATAGAAAAAATAGCTAAAATAGCTTACATTTTGAGACCAAGGAAGTACTAGATTGCAGGGGAATATCTTTTTAAATGTGATGATATAGAGTCCGATTGGTTTAGATTTTGGTAGAATTGTTTTTAAAATAATTGGTGTTGAAAGAATTGTGTTTAAAATAATTGATATAAAAAAAAATTGATTTGTGTTTGAAAAAGATGTTAAAAAAATGAATTTGAAAAGATTGATGTGAAATAGTAAAAGTAAAAGCTAATACTTTTAGCTTCCATTAGAATCAATTATTTTAAAAGTGATATTCTTTCACTAGAAGCAAAATAACAAAACAAACACACTCAATTATTTTGAACACACTTATTCTTAACTGAATTGAAAAATTGTGTGCAACCAAATAGAGTAAGATTGAAATGAGATTCTTATTACATCTATCGAACATAAAGTAGATGGCAAAAAGAAAAGTATTATTTTAACATAAAAAATAAATATCCTAATTCGGATGCACATTTATTTTTTGATCTTAGATAGATGCTATTCATCTATCATATTTATCCATAAAGAATACTAATTTGACATCCAAAAAATGAATATTCAGTAAGATATTCACTTTCTCATTATTAAATGAGTTTATAACGTTAAGATAGTGAAAAGCACAAACTCGTCCAATAATAGAAAAATTGATGTCTCAAGAACATTTACTATTTGGTTGTCAAAGTATCATTTTCCTTCAATAATATTTGTCTTACAACTACTATCCAACGTGTGTTATACATAATACGTAATGTAATGTGTATCATACATATAGCACAAGTACGTAAAACATACATTCCGTATTATATATAGCACACGATGGATACTAGTTAGATATAATTCTATTATACAACAAACATTATTGTTAACTATTACATGTAATTAAGGATCACTTTTGAACATGAAATAAACAACGATAAAACATCTTGACGAGCCAGAACAAAAAGCGTAAGGATAAACAGAGACACCACAAAGCAATAACGCCTCCCAGAAAATAAGCACAGTATTTGGTGACTTTAAGAAGCAGTGGATTACTGTCGAATGGGTTTGTGACCATCATAAATGCAACGATATAGGACCCAGCTAAGCACATCACTGAGATGCCCATTGTTATTATGAAACCCCACATCACAAACCTGCATGACCCAACATATATAAAGTATGAGAAATACTTGGTGAATAATAGAAAATTAGTCAAAAGACACATTTAATAACTTTTTGACCCAAAATATTTTTTCTCTATGAAGTTAATTTTTAGTAAGCTGAGTAATTATGATTCAAAATCTCTATATGAACTATTTTTTGTTGATTTTTTATTGTGTAAATAGCAACACTCATAAAGTATTAGGTTATTACTTTACCCAATTTTTAATTGGATACATTAATAACTACTCTTTTATTCCAATTTGATAATTGTTTAAGATAACAAAATTTATTTCATATTATTGATCATATCATCTCCATTTAAAATAATGGTTACTTTGATTTTTTAGGTATATTGAAAAATTAATGTATCTAGACATAAAATTACATCTAGGTATATATATTAATTTTTTAATGTACCAACAAAGTCAAAGTGACCATTATTTTGAAATAGAGGAAGTATCATTTTTAGCATTTAAATACAAATTTAATGATAGTATATCAATTTTATCGTTAAAGTAATTTGGGTCAATACATATGTATAATAACATTACGTATGACACACATTACGTATATATGTGTACAACACATATACGTTGATACTAATTGAATGTATTTCTGTTGTACAAACAAACAAACGTTAATGTAATAAAACATCCACTTTTGTAGGTTAATTTAGCATTTTTTTTCTTCAATAATGCTACATGTATAACAGAAATACGGCGTCCAACAAATATCCAAAGTGTGCTATACATAATATGAGATGTGTGCTATACGTACGTATGCTATACAAATAACACATATCTCATATCATGTATAGCACATGTTTGACGTATTTGTTATGAGACGTATTTCTGATGTACTACGGCCATTATTGTTTTTTCTTTGACAATACAATACTGATTTAAGTTAAAAGAACCAGTTAATTACCTGTTACTGAAAGGAATGCCACTGATGAGGAAAAGGATAATGGTAAGTGAAAATAAGAAAGAAATGGTGCATAACATCATGAACAACTCATAATATGTCTGCAGGTCACTGCTACCAAAGGCTAGAACAGAAGTACCAGCTTTACAGGTTGTGTTAGGAGCACAACCCTTATCTTCACCTGAGTCTTCTTGCCAAACACCACCTGGTGGGTTTATTGCTATTTGGAATGTCAACGTTGCAATAACCGTTGCCACTATAAGCAGTGATCCTCTCATCTCTTCCATCCAATTCTTCTTCTTGTTCTTCCTTGATCTTATTTTTTCACTACTACTACTATTGTTCCTTGCCATAGTAGTAGTTGTTGGAAGCAGTGAGGATGACATTATTATTATATTGGTTATTCTCACTTCCCTGTTTTTTTCTTTTTCTTGTTTTGGATAGGATGATGATGCATCCGCCATGCAAGCAAGAGCAATTTATAGAGAATTTGCTGATTTGTACAGCGACTCCAAGTCAAGCTAAGTGGCATTTTTCACTTTTATTTTTTATTTTTTTAATAAGCACAATAGTAATAAATGATAATGTTTCTCCTAAAACAGAAATACGTTCAACAAATATCCAACGTGTGCTATACATAAGACGTAATGTGTACTATATGTATAACACATGTATGTATAACATACATTACATCTTATATATAGCATATATTAAATACTCATTGAACGTATTTCTGTTTTATGACAAAGATTATTGAATAAAATTCAATTCAATAAAAGAAGATTTAGGTAGAGAGATGAATAATGAATTTTCCGTGACCCTTCCGCTACATGCATGCATAGTACTGGTATTACTGAATAATTAGCCGTCCTTGTTGATTACTATAATAAACATTATTATTAGTAGAGCATTACTGTTTGCATAAAAAAACTATTCGCTTAAGAGTAACAGTATATGTACAACAATTGTACATTTAATTAATATCCAACGTGTATTATGTATCATATGTAATATTTGTTACGTATGATACGCAATACGTATAACACATAGTACACGTTGAACATTAATTAGATAATATAGTTTTCTGTTGTACAATAAATATTATCTAGTTTAAATGGAAAGTTCTCGGAGTATGCATTTGTCCGACGCAATTCTAACTTCTAAGCATAATCCGGGACTCCGTCCCTTTCCGGATTATGAACAATATAATGTAGATTCGAAACTTATCAATTTTATGAACAATAGCATTAGTGATTTAAATAACTTAAAAAAATTAAATTATTATTTTTTTCAATTATGTAATACTACTACATGAAAAATTTTGTGTAAATAAGATAATTTAATTACACTTTTTTATATCGATGCTAGTACAATAATTTATAAATGAATTTTCCGTGACCCTTCCACTACATGCAAATTGGCATGCATAGTGGAAGTTAATTAGCCGTCATTGTTGATTAGTCTAAATAATTAATTAATGGGTTTTGCTAACAAGTGTCCTAGGACACTTGTTAAGAATACTTAAAATAGTAACTTTAGAAAAAGTTTAAAATATAATGATGGACCCTTGCATAGAAAACATAAAAATGCATATTTTTAAGATACGAATTTTCATTTTAATTCTTTAACAAGTGCCCTAAGGGCATTTTTTAGCTATCAATATTATGATATTTTGGATAATGATTGAAAAAAATTATATTATCTTGGGCTCACCATTTTAAATAAAAATAAAAAAATTTACACATATTTCTCAACCTCCTATTGAAATAATATCTAATAGACATTTGATGGATAAAAATATAATGTACACTTATCATTTCTCAATTTAATTAATTAAAAAATTAGTAACCAAAATGAATAGCAGCCCCATCAATTTGTCCTTGTATAAGTTGTCATCATGATTACGGGGCATGCGTAGTCATGAAATGCTTCGTCATACATCTCCTTTTCTCATGACGTATAGCCATTCTCACACCTCACACGAACACAATTGAGTTTCTCTATACTAAAAAGACAAGCATAGTATGGACAGAAGTTCACCACGTATTGTTAAGAATTTTAAATGAAATGTTAGGTGAGATGTAGTTAGAGGATGTTTGTTTAGCAAGTGTTAATCATCAATTTAGTGGAGGAGAGTGAAAGAGGGAACAATGGAAAATTAGACTATTATAGAGAAAATCCAGTTATACCCTTAATGAAAAAATTGGTGGAGAGAAAAGCAAGATATAAAGCGATATGGGTCCCTTTGGATTACAGTATTATTAATTTTTTTTTTCATTTTTGATTTATCAGAAATTATATATGTCCTGTTTGGCTATATAACTTATAATTTTACCAGAAGTTATTTCAGTGCTTTTAAAAAAGTATAAACACTTTTCAAAATAATTGAAATAAAAAATTTTATTATTTTATATTCACATATAAAATAAATTATTCATAAATTACTTCTCAGAACTTATTTTTATATAATTAAGTGTTTAGATAAGTTATTTACCCAAACTGGAAGCCAATGGAAGCAGTAGCTGTGATTAAAGAGTAAGCTAGTTATTTATGTTGAATCTTAATTTTTTTGAAAATTTAAATTAAATTCAAAATTAAATTATTAATATTAAATTATTAATATTAAATTGATATTATATTAAGAAAAACTATGACTAAAGTATTTATTCATCAAAATTTTACTATCGAAATAAAAAAAGTAAAAACTTATATAGAATAGCGTATAAATATAACCAAGTAAATATAAAATTAATAAAATTTAGGTAATAAAAATATTTAGAAAGGGCCAAAATTTTATAAAATTAAGATTATATTATATATAAATTAAAAAACCAGAGCCATCATCACCCCTTCCATCTTACGAGGCTCCACGCACCTCTCTCTATATATATTATACAAATGTACAATATTAATCTTGCAATACAATAAACTTCATTTTCATAAGATAAATGAATATGCTTTTCTCGTATTTTTTTCAAAATAGAAACACATACTACATGTATATTCTTGTTAAATCTATATATATTAATTTTTCAACAATAAAATAAATAAATATTTTAATGTTTATGTATTTAATTCTATATTACTTTAACCAATTATATAAATTAATTAAATATATAAACATTAAAATATATATTTATTTTATTAGTATGGTCGTTATTGGTATTTAATCTTATTTGGTGTGGAGTGTCATTTAGAGATAAGAATAAGGTAAAGTGTTATTTATCCAAACCTCGTTTTGATTGATTTTTTATTGTGCAAATAGCAAAACGTTCAATTTTTAAATAGCTAATTTCTTCCTGTCGAGTATTATATCATGAATACTTTAAATAGTTTTGTTTAGTAGCTAGTATTTAATGTCTTCTTTTAAAAAAATTATCAAAATAATTTAGCATGTGTATAGTGTGGTTATTTTTAAAAAACCAAAAGAATATTTTGGAAAAAATTTATAGGAAAGATGATAAGTTATATTGTATAAAATGATTGGACTGACACATGTATTTATTAGTAATAACTAATAACACAATATTCCAAATGAAATTTGAATCCACTTAATTACCTACGTATTTAAAATTTGAAGTACACTATTCAAATTATAATAATCAAGGAGAAATCTTTAAAATTTTAAATCTAGATATACATAATAACACAGATTAGTACATATAAATGAAAAAATAGACATGAAACAATAATGGATACAAGTGGTGAATAATTGTAATGTACAATATGAATTTCATAATGACATACCAGTTGATATTTATTGAAGAGATATGACACTGTTTCATAACAAATATTTGTTTAATTTATAAGACTAATATAACATGTTATAATATTACAAAATTATAAATCATTTGACATACTCGTAATGTGTCTTGATTTCGGTATCTGTTTGTAGATTTTCTTCTATTATATTTATAATAATTTGTAGTAATTTAAAATATAACATAAATCACATATTTGCATACTAAAGGTATCATACATTGCTAATTATTTTTCGCTCAGTTCTTGATTGAGTTTCAGTATTTAATTTACTAAACTGAGCTATTAACTATATGTCTTCGAAGTGTAATTTATTAATTGTTGTTATTACGGTTGTGTAAGTATCATTTTTTCATCGTGGTGGCATCTTTTTTACTGAATCGAAATTATTTTTCTTTCTACATAATATATTTCAAATTTTTCTTTTTAAGGATATTTATAATTTGTTAGCTACTATTTGACAAATGCTGAAATAAAAGAAATGCACAAACTCAAATTATAAACTAAAAATATTTTCACGGAATATGTTAAATTATAAATGATGAGGATATGATAAAAAAATTAAATTATTTACACTAAAAAAACTGTAATTACATGTGCATGTTTAATTCTTTAAACTAAATTATATAATCTTGATTGACAAAATCTAATATGTTATAAAATTAATTTGAATTAATTATATATTTTTAATTGAATGAGTTAATTTTTTTTTATATTTTTAGTGATTAATTTAATTTGTAAAAAATAGTGACCCATAGACTGTAATAACTATGCTCTACAATGATTGATATGTTCTTTGTACTGGGATAATGTTGGCAAATAAAACACGTCTTATTTATTATTTGTTATTTTTCAATATGGAGGCCATTAGTTTAACCTTAAATAACGTGCAAAACAAACTTTAAAATCTGTAACTGGCCCTGCTCCAATTTTAAAAGTTGGTACTTGATACGTGGACCTTTGTTGTTCACACGATCCATATCTTTCTCCTATAGACAAGATGTGTTGTCTTTGCCGGGGAATGCACCCTTATGATCTTTGGTCATCTTTTTGCATTGATGGGGTCTGGTGTTAGAAAACAAGAGGAAAAAAAATTGAAAATTTTGATAATTACTTGGAAAGGTGAATAGAATTGTGACAGCTTAAGATTCATAATTGGATGATACATTAACATCTTATAAATTTCATGGGTTGATAAATAATATTAGACAGGAGCCACACTAAAATTACTAGGGGTGGCAAACGGGACGGGACAAAACGGGATATCCCGCGACGGGACGGGATGTCCCGTTTTTATAAGGGATGAAAATCCCATCCCGTCCCGTTTTATAACGGGATGGCGAGAAGATGGGACATCCCGCTTAAAATTCATTTTTTATATAAAAATAAATAAAAATCAGCATTTCATTTTAAAATAAATAAATACCTAAAATCATTTCACTACCTATATTATAATTCCACGTAAAATCATAATTCATAAATACAAATTTCTTAAATAATGCTACAAAAACTAATCTATAAAAAATAGATAATTTAAACAAATCTTAAAACACAAAAATTAATTTAAAAAAATAAATAATTTAAACAGAGCTAAAAATAAAATAAAATAAAAGAAAAAAAATAGAAATTACGTTCTAAACTGCAGATGCTGAATTTGAGTGCTGGTTGCTGTGCTGAGAGACCGAGAGGCGAGGGCGAGATGCGAGAGTGGTCGACCGAGGGAGGGTAGTTGTCGGCGAGGGCGAGGAGCGGTCGAGGCGGCGAGGGAGAGGTGCGGCCGAGGCGGCGAGGGCGAGGCGCGGTGGAGGCGGCGAGGGCGAGGCGCGGTGGAGGCGGCGAGGGCGAGGCACGGTGGAGGCGGCAAGGGCGAGGGCGAGCCAAGACCGCCGACGCCGGTGAGATGATGAGTGACAGAGAGTGAGAGTGAGATTTGAGAGAGAGAGGGTCGAGTGTGAGACATGAGTGGAGCAGTGAGTGAGGCGTGGAGTGGAGCAAGTGAGTAAGGCGCACTGGCAGTGGCCAGAGAGAGAGAGAGCATGAGAGATTTGATTTTGAATTTTGAGGGTTAGATGATATTTGGGCTGGCCCAATATTAGTGAGCTTAAATTTTTTAAATAATTTTCTATCCCGATGGGATATCCCGTCCCGTCACGGGTTGGCGGGATGGCGGGATGTCCCGACTCATCCCGTTTTTGAAATTTGGGTTGAAAAACACATCTCGTCCTGTCACGGTCGACGTCCCGACGAGATGATTCCGTTTTGCCACCCCTAAAAATTACAATAATGTTTGTCGTACAACTTAAATACGTCCAACGAACATCCAACGTGTGCTATGCATAAGACGTAATGTGTATTATATGTATAGCACACGTACGTATAACATATATTACGTCTTATATATAGCACAATCTAGATTGGAGCCACACTAAAATTAAGGTTGATAAAACTAATGTCAATACGATGGAAACCTTAAATGTACAAATATCATTTTAGCCATAGATATTTTGCTTACTATAGTTTATGAGAAAATAGATAGAGCTAGTATTAAACTTTTTTAAAATTTTTTTTTTGTTGATTTAAAGTGTCAATCAAATCCATGATTTCTAAGAAAAGACCGTTTTTTTTTTTGCTTCGTCTTAGAAAGACCTATGAATCCATGATTTTTTTAATCCACATCTTTTATTTATTTACTTATTTTTTATTTTGGTATGCAAAGTTTAAATTAGAAGTGACACACGCTATGTAGAGCCATACAGACCACTAATCTCATTGACAATTTATGATATAATTTACAGATTACCCATCAAACGAGAATCAATTTAAGATTTAAACACAATCACAATTAACATGGATGAAAGACTGAATCAAGAGTTTCGTCCCGACTAATCCGTCGTCTCGGATTACCTACTTGAGAATGACATGTGAGGCTCCTAATGAGAATTTTTTCCACATCCGCAAGTCTCAAACCCTAGGTTTTTCTTAAAGGACAATAAGTCATTTACCACTTGTGTCAACTCCATTGGTCAACATCTTTTATTTATTTGTTTTTTTTTTTGGTAAACAAACGGGGCCTAAGCCCTTATTTGTTTATTGCTATGAGGTTTTCCACTTTCCATTATCTTTCTTTTTGGTCCAAGCTTTCTATGATCTAAGCAGACCCAAAAAAATGATATCTTTGCCTAAAAAACCGTAATAGGCCTATATGTGGGTGAAATTAGGCCCATAGGCCTATGCCTTCTAGTTGTTTCGGTTATAACTTATAACCCCTTTTTCTCTCTGAAAACTCCTCGAATTCCCAGAGCACCAAGCCTCTCTCATCGTAACCCTTCCAAAATTGTTCTCTCTCTCTCTGTTTTTGATTTCTGTAATTTTTAGGGATTTGGATCTCCAAACCTTGTAAAATTGAGGGCTCTGATATGATTTTATTTATTTATTTATCTGTGTACGATGATGGAGTTTTTTTTTTTTGCTCATTTCGTTTCCTTTTTTTTTTTGGTATTGTGCAGACAAAGAGAACCAAGAAGGCCGGTATTGTTGGCAAATACGGTATGTTAGCATTTGTTCCCCTTGGGTTCTGGTTAATTTTGCAATATTATGAGTGTCTTCGCGTTTAGGTTAAAAAAATGCTAGAGGAAATTAATTAGGGATGGTTGCTTGGAATAACTCTGTTCATATTTTTCAGAATTTTTTTTTATGTGAATTAAATTTGAGGCATTTGAATGGTATTGGTTTATATAGGTACACTATACAATAAGATGCTGTGACAGTAGTATTTTTGTATTTAACTTTTTTTTTTCAAGATGATATAATATCCATTTGGTTACACAATTTTATCTAGTTAAGATTATTTTAAGCCAATGAATTAAAAGAAAATGCATTAAATAGTTAGTAGAGGTTAACTTGCTTTATACTATAGTACTTCTGTTCAATTTTTATGCATTAAATGTTCGTTGTTTTTGCTGTTGGTGCTGCTACTGCTCTGTGCATAAAGCCAAATCAAGACGATCAAACTAGAATAACAGGGTTGCTATAGAACGACCTACCAACCTATATTAAACCAAGCAGAGTGGCTGCAAATATTGAGACCTAATCAGCACGGGGTTTCACAAGACTCAGCATCAATAATGAATCTTACCACTCGAGAGCTTTTAGAACGTATAGCACAAGATATATGTTGAGGACCCAGAGATCAAGTTGCTACCCCAAGGACCACTACTGTTGTTAAGAAGAGAAAGAGGCGAGAGCAAAGAATTAGAGAGCAAATTTTGAGACCTAATAATCAGCAGGGGGTTTCACAAGTCTCAGCATCAATGAATCTTACCACTCGAGAGCTTTTAGAACGTATAGCACAAGATATACGTCGAGGACCCAGAGTTCATGTTGCTGCCCCAAGGACCACTACTGTTGTTAAGAAGAGAATGAGGCGAGAGCAAAGAATTAGAGAGCAATTTGATCCTCCTCCTGCCAACCTTACACTTCAGGAGTTCAATAGCGGTGATGATATTTGTAAATATGACTGGATCAACACAGATTATGTAGTTGATGACCATCTCAATCTATCACTTCTTCCTGATGATGCCATTATAAAAATAGGAACTGAGTTTTTGAATGAGGTAAACAACACTATCTCTGACAAAATTATTGCAAAATTGTTCTTCTTGGCATATAATCTGAGGGACATGGAGAATCAAGCTATTATGCCTGATTTAAACCCTGAGTTGAGAGACATTGAAAAGGCATATGAGTTGGATGATATTGAAGAGAGCAACAAATATCATTCTCGAGCTAGTAAGGATGTAGATATTAGAGTAACTCCTGAGGAAGATCCATTAAATTGGACAAAGGCAATCTGTTATATAGCAGCTTCTTTTCTCCGTCTTTATACAAAGACAACTACCAATTATTCACTAATTGGAAATCATTTGGAGAATCAGTACAAAACTCTGTACAAAGCTGACTTGCCTTTTAGTCGTTTTCATCCTTCTGCTGATATGATTGAAGTAATTAAGGGTAGGCTGGAACATAAGAGTATTTTCAAAGATACATTCTATCTTTTTCTAGAGAGTGGGTTGAGAGCTTCCGATAGGAGTAAAAATATCAGAGCTTTGGTTTATGATATACATGTCAGCTATACCGGTTTACACTCTGTAACTCTTTTTGGAGATGTTTTGAAAGCTTTAGGAGTTTCGGATCAACATACTATCGAACTTTTGTACTGTGGTGCTTTCAGTCAATCGTTGGACACAATCAAACTCATTTATGAAACATTCATAAATGGTGCAGGACGTGATGAGAGGACCATGTGGAAGTATGCAGGAATCTTTGATACAACTTTTCTGAGTGTATTGCAGACAAAAAATTGTAAGGAGTTTGTTTATGCTTTGTTAATGTGAATGGTAAAGAAAGAAAATGCTCATAACCAGAGAGAGAGATAACAGAAAGAAAGATATTGCATTGAATATTATTGTATTGCTTAACAATTACAAGGAGAGAAAAAGAACTATTTATAGGAACAGAAAGTAACAAACACAGAGCACACTACTGGATAAGAGCAGAATTATCCTTTTCAAGGGTATTATCTTTACAGGCCCCCTCAAACTTATGAGGGACAGAAGTTACTCTAAGTTTGTGCCTGAGATAAGGGAGCGAATGGTGGCAATAGGTTTGGTTAAGACATCTGCATTATGTTCTTCAGAAGGAATATGAAAAACTTTGACATGGTTATGCAGAATCCGATCACGGACATAGTGAAGATCAATCTCAAAGTGTTTGGAGCGACGATGAAAAACAGGGTTGGATGACAGAAGAACAGCACTTAGATTGTCGCAATATATGTTCGAGATGGAAGTCGGAGGAATATGAATTTCAGTGAGAAGATTTTTGACACACGCGATCTCTGAGATGGCAGCAGCAAGAGCACGATACTCAGCCTCCGTGCTTGATCTTGATACAGCTGTTTGTTTTTTAGATTGCCAAGAAACCAAATTTGGACCCAGATAGATGCATATGCCGGTAGTTGATCGCCGATCATCACGATCTGAAGCCCAGTCCGAATCGCAGTAGGCTGAAATAGAGAGAGTGGAAGCAGGGGAAAATTCAAGACCATGAGATGAAGAACGTTTGAGGTACCTTAAGATTCTTTTGACGGCTGACCAGTGAGATTGTTGAGGCTGCTGCATATATTGGCATACTTTGTTTACAGCATAAGAAATGTCGGGGGCGAGTTATGGTAAGATATTGAAGAGATCCAAGAATCTGGCGATACAGAGTTGGATGCTCAAAAGGAGAAGAACCTTCTTTGGTTAGAGGGGAAGAAGCATTCATATGTGTATCAATGGATTTGGAATGTTGCATTTGAGTTTTCTGCAGAAGATCGTCAATGTATTTTGTTTGCCGAAGATGAATACAGTCAGGAGAGGGGCGTGAAATTTCAATGCCAAGAAAATATGAGAAGTCAGGAGATGATTTAACTTCGAAATTGTCATGAATGGAATGAAGAATGCTGAAAATGGCAGAAGGGCAGCTTCCAGTGATGAGAACATCATCAACATATATCAAAATGAATATGGAATGTTGAGCAGTAATCTTATGGAATAAGGATATATCGGTCTTTGCGTTTGTGAACCCAAGATTGTGAAGGAAGGTATTGAGACGATCGAACCAAGCCCGAGGGGCTTGCTTGAGCCCATATAAGGCTCTTTTAAGCTTGCAAACAAGATTGGGATTAGTAGATTCAAAGCCTGGTGGTTGTTTCATGTAAACTTCTTCATGTATGTGACCATTGAGGAAAGCATTAGCAAAATCCAATTGGTGAATTGGCCATTTGTAGGTAAGAGCAATGGTAAGGATGATGCGAATGGTGGCTGGACGAATCACGGGGCTGAAGGTTTCTGCATAATCCACTCCTTCTTGGTGTTCATAACCACGAGCCACAAGGCGAGCTTTATAGCGGGAGATGCTTCCATCTGGATTATATTTAATGCGATATATCCACTTACAACCAATGATATCTTTGTTTGGAGGAGGAGTGACCAATTCCCATGTATTATTTTTGAGAAGAGCAGTATATTCCTCTTTCATAGCTTGAATCCAATGAGGAATAGTCATAGCAGTGGTAATGGTACGAGGGATGGTTTCAGCTGAGAAAGTTTTTGGTTTAAAGACTCCAGCCTTTGATCTTGTAATCATTGGATGAGAGGAAGTAATGTTGCTGGAGGGAAGAGGAGCAACAGGTGGAGACTCATGAGGTGGTGATGGAACAATGGTTGCGGTGGGAGATCCTGATGCAGGGGAAGATGGATGTAAGTGACTTGGAGAGTACCTGTCATCAGGAAAAGAAGGAGCAGTAGTAGCAGTAGAAAAAGGTGGAATAGAGGATGCAGAAGAAATGATGGGAATAGATGCAATATTATTAGAATTAACAGTAGATGGAGTAGGTAAGATAGGAGCAATAGTTTTGAAAGGAAAAAGCTTCTCATTGAACAAAACGTGCCTGGAAATTATAAGCTTGCCATTCTTGGTGAGACATTTGTAACCTTTGTGAATAATAGAATAGCCCAAGAAAGTGCACAAATCTGAATGGAAATTGAGCTTATGTTTATTGTAGGGCCGCAAGAGTGGATAACAACCACATCCAAAAGTTTTGAGGGAGTGGTAGTTTGGCAGAGTATTGAACAATTTAGAATGAGGTGAATCCATTTGCAATAAGGGTGTGGGTAACTGATTGATAACAAAAGTTGCAGACTCAAACGCTTCAGCCCAGAACTTAAGTGGTAAGGATGCATGAGCAAGCATAGTTAATCCTGTTTCAGTCACATGGCGATGCTTGCGTTCAACACATCCGTTTTGTTCATGAGTGTGAGGGCAAGAGAAACGATGTAAGATGCCATTGGATTGAAGATAGGGTGTGAGCTTTTGATATTCCTTGGCATTATCCGTTTGGAGGCATTTGACTTTGGAATTAAATTGCAACTCAGCCATGGTTTTGAATTTGATAAAAGTCTCTAAAGCCTGTGATTTGTTATGAATAAAATAGATCCATGAGTAGCGAGTAAATGCATCCACAAACAAAATATAGTATCTTGCACCTGTACATGATGCAATGGGAGAGGGACCCCAAATATCAGAAAATATAAGTTGAAGAGGAGAGGTGTAAGTAGTGGAAGAGTTAGGGAAAGAGAGTTGATGCAATTTGCCTTTACAGCAAGAATCACATAGATCACTCGTATTATTATTATTAGACAAAGAGAGGTTACACAATTGCAGTACTTTATTTACAATAACAGCTGATGCATGGCCAAGTTTGGCATGCCATTCTTGAAAACTAGACTTAGAGTGTTTAGTAATAGAAGAATTAAAAGAAAAATTGTGTAAAAATTGCTGTGGAGAAGACTTCAAGTGATCAGGGACAGAGATGGTGGCAGCTTGAGGAGGAAAAACATAAAGATCACCATTAACTTGCCCCTGAAGCAGAAGTTTGTGAGTATCCTGACAAAAAATAAAACACATTTTAGAATGAAATTGAAAATATACATTGTTATCCCTGCAAAATTGAAGAACACTTAACAAGTTTTTAGTAATGGAGGGAACATGCAACAGCTTTTTAAACAGAAATAATGCTTTAGAGGAAGGGAATTGAATTAAAGATTGGCCAGTGTTGGCAATGGAGATACCAGCTCCATTGCCAACAAGAACCTTTGCTGAACCTGAGTAAGGAGTGCTGCTAGCAAGATTGTTGAGGTCTGGGGTCATGTGATTGGTAGCGCCTGAATCTGGATACCAAGAAGGATCATGAATAGTAGCAGGCGTAGCCAAAATGCCCGGACCAGAGAAGTCAGCAAGATTAGATGCAGGTTGAGATGGTGTTGGAGGATGATATTGTTGTTGAAGTTGTGATTAAAGCGATAATAGCAATCCCATACCCCATGACCAAATTTATTACAGAGCTGGCATTGCAGAGCTTGACCATTGGATCCTCGACCAACATTTCTTTGAGGGAATCTACCTCGACCGCGACGGCCATAGCCACGGCCCCGTCCAGTGAAGTTAGAGGAAAGGGAGGGTCGAGATTGAACATTAACAGCATTAGCTTGTACCGATGGAGATGGTAGTTGAGTACTGATGGTATGAGATCGTTCCATACGATCTTCCATGGCAAGCATAAGGGCTTCAATGGATTCAAAAGTGTATGGATCTGTTCTGGATAAAACAGAAGCAATAACAGGGTTATATTCATCTGGAAGACCATTGAAAATGGCTGAAATGTGATCGGAGGATGAAACAGGATCCCCAACGACTGCAAGATGATCAGTGACTTGTTGAACCTCAAGAAGGAAAGCATTCATAGTAGAGGTTTTCTTGATGCTGCGTAATTGGATCTTTAACTTTTCAATCTTGGCTCGAATGCGAGAGGCAAAAAGGGTTTGAATCTTGGACCATATTTGGTATGCAAATTTGCATCCAACCATGCGATTCTTGATCGGAGGAGATAAAGAAGCGAGAAGCCATGATGAAAGAAGACAATCTTGTCTTTTCCATTGAGTGTATGCAGGATTGGTTTGAGGAGATTGAGTAGCATCTGCAGAATTGGTGATGAATTGCTCTGGAACAGATGTAAGAAGGAGATGTGATTCAAGATTATGCCCCTCAATAGTAGCTATGGCCTCTTGTTCCCATGAAAGGAAGTTGTCATCATCGAGCTTGACAGAAACTGGGACAGAAAGTGCATTCGAGAGAGAAGAAGAGGAAGAAGATGGAGCAGCCATGGATCGTACTTATGCTCTTGATACCATGTTAATGTGAATGGTAAAGAAAGAAAATGCTCATAACCAGAGAGAGAGATAACAGAAAGAAAGATATTGCATTGAATATTATTGTATTGCTTAACAATTACAAGGAGAGAAAAAGAACTATTTATAGGAACATAAAGTAACAAACACAGAGCACACTACTGGATAAGAACGGAATTATCCTTTTCAAGGGTATTATCTTTACAGCTTTGGCATTAATCATGAAGACCATTGGAGGCATGAGATTTAAGAATGTGATGGAGATTTCTCAAATAGGATATTTGGATGATCTAAGTAAATGGAAATTGAAGTGCTTTGTAAAGAAGTTCCTCAACTTAGCTTCAAGTTTCAAGTCTTCTCGGCACTGCAAAGAAATTAATATTCCTTTGCAACCAGATGATGAAGAAGATGAGGAAGATGAAGAGGATTAGAAAAATTAGACTATTTTGCTTGTTCTTGTTACTTTTAATGTTTTTTATGTCTTTTTAGCTAACTTTGTCTTTCATTTATCTGCATTTTCATCTTTTTCAACCTTACAAATTATCTGCTTGTTTTGTCTTCAATTATGTAAAAAAAAATTTAGAGGGTATTTTTGTATTTTCATATTGTCTCTTTTGCTTATATAAAATCATGCTTTATGTTGTATTTTGTGTCTTTACGCTTTGATCAATTTTATTTCATATACCACTTCTTAAAAAAAGTAAATAAATAAATAAAATTGATCAAAGTGTAAAGATACAAAATACAACATAAAGCATGTCTTTATATAGACAAGAGAGATAATGTGAAAATACAAAAATGTCCTCTAACATAATAAATAATAAAATTATCGCTATTAATATTCATATTTTATATAATATCAAGACTATAAATTAAAATTTATAAAGAATCTAATAGAAAAAATAGCTTACATTTTGAGACCAAGGAAGTACTAGATTGCAATGAAATATGTATGCTATTTTAATATTTAAAAGTGGAGTATCCACTTTGCAATAATTAAATGTAATGATATAGAGTAAGATTGAAATGAGATTCTGATGGGATTTTAAATATTACTTTTTTAAATTTTGCAATCACTCCATCAATTTTATCAAATATTACTTTTTCATTCTGATGGGATCTACTATAAAAAAGTGAAAAGTGGCTGATAATGACTGATGAAAGAGTGTACATATAGCATTATTGATGTTCAATAAGATATTCACTTTTTATTATTAGATGAGTTTATAACAGAAAAATTGATGTCTCAAGAACATTCACTGTTTGATTGTCAAAGTATCATTATTGTTTTCCTTTATCTATTCAATAATATTCATCGTACAATTAGTATTCAACGTGTGTTATACATAATACGTAAATAACGTAATGTGTGTCATATGTATAACATACGTGCGTATAGCACACATTTCGTATTATGTATAGCACACACTGGATACTAGTTAGACATATTTCTATTTACAATAATGTTGGTCGTATAACATAAATACGTTCAACTAGTAAGACATAGAATATGTGCTATACTTACGTGTATTATACATATTACACACATTTCATGTCATGTATAGCACACGTTGGATATTAGTTGAACGCATTTATGTTGTACCACCAACATTATTAATTCTATTATACAACAAACATTATTACATTATTGTTATCTATTATATTATCTAATTAAGGATCACTTTTGAACATGAAATAAATGACGATAAGACATCTTGAGGAGCCAGATTAAAAAGCGTAAGGATAAAACGAGACACCACAAAGCAATAACGCCTCCCAGAAAATAAGCACAGTATTTGGTGACTTCAAGAAGCAGTGGATTACTGTTGAATGGGTTTGTGACCATCATAATTACAACGACATAGGACCCTGCTAAGCACATCACTGAGATGCACATCGTCATTCTGAAACCCCACATCACAAACCTGCATGACGGAAAATAACTTAAAAAGATTATACCCACAAATTCGGACTTATACATTTATCGAGTATTCAACGTGTGTTATATGTTATACGTAACACATTACGTATGACATATAGTACATTTAGATATTCAATAAATATATTTTCGATATATAACAAGCATTACTGTTCATCTAAATATCAATTCTCCTAGTTTTAAAATATTAGTTTATTTGATTTGAGAAATGATTGGATTACGTTACAAAATCAGTCAATCAGCTACCATATATAATAATTTAACTTTTTAAAAGTTTTTATCTAACTTTTAATATTATATATTAATCTGACATTTTAAAAAGTTAGATTAGTAATTTTAAAAAATTAAATTATTATACATAATGACTAATTTTATGGTGCTGACGTAATTGTTTGATTTATATGGAGTTCATATACTTCTTGTAACTTTACTCAATTTTTTTTGGTGGAATCTCTGAACTTTAAAAGTTTTTAATAAAGTCTTTATTCCATACAAAAGATTTCGCTGATATCTCTGTAATTTTAGAGTGTTGTTAAATATTTATATGTACAACGAGAGATCTACCATTAAAATTTTAATAATTATTTCGATAAAAAAAAAGTTAAAATGGGTCAATTAGTTATACTGACTGATTTTGTATTATACACAAAAAATTATCAATAATTTTAGCATTTTTAATTAAATCATTATAGTAGAATAAAAAGTATTTCATTCAAGTATTTATATAAAATCATATACGGAACTTATTACTGAAAAAGTTATATAATATATGGGGACTTGGTTGAAAAGTTTTGTATAATATATGACTCGGATGAAATAAATGTTCAAAGTATAAGCTCTTAACTGAAAATTTTTGTATAACATCGATTAAAAACTTTTAATTAAACTATAGAGATTTATTTGGAAATTGAGTGAAATTATAAGGATCT
Organism: Aeschynomene evenia; assembly: GCA_013621005.1. NCBI lineage: Eukaryota > Viridiplantae > Streptophyta > Magnoliopsida > Fabales > Fabaceae > Aeschynomene > Aeschynomene evenia. The sequence continues at coordinate 4,193,835 of CM024271.1, forward strand.
ACAAAATAATTAAACCTAAATATACTCACAATGGAATGAGCTTTAATTTACAGAACATTCATTAACTATTAAATATACACAATAGATATTTTAGTTAAACCAATAACATTTTTATACACACTAATTAAAAGAAGAGTTTAGTTTCAATAATGATGGTCATACAATAGAAATACGTTCATCTAGTATTCAACATGTGCTATACATGATACGAAATGTGTGTTATACTTCATACTTCATATTTTGACTGATTTTTGTATCGTAGCTCTAACTATCCTCATATTAAAATAAGGGTGGTGTTAAATGTACAATAAAAAATCAGCCAAATCAACCAATAAATGAGATTTTGGGCCATAATTACTCAACTCATTACAATCCCAATGATTATTTGGGCCAAAACAAAAGTCAAAATAGACTCATTGATTGTATTGGCTGGTTTTTCATTGTACACTTAGCATTATTATTAAAATAATATGATTGAATTTGAAAATTGATATTACCTATTAGTGAGGGAAAAGCCAGACACGAGGAAAAGGATAATGGTAACTGAAAATGAGAAAGAAATGGTGCATAACATCATGAACAACTCATAAAATGTCTGTAGGTCACTGTAGCCAAAGGCTAGAACAGAAGTACCAGCTTTACAGGTTGTGTTAGGAGCACAACCCTTATCTTCACCTGAGTCTTCTTGCCAAACACCACCTGGTGGGTTTATTGCTATTTGGAATGTCAACGTTGCAATAACCGTTGCCACTATCATTAGTGACCCTCTCATCTCTTCCATCCAATTATATCCCTTACTATTACTTGCTACAGAATTCCCGGCCATAGTAGTAGTAGTTGTTGGTAAAGACATTCTCAGCTTCCCTCTTTTTTTTCTTCTTTTCCTTCTTCTGTATAGGATGCGCCGTGCACCAGGACGAATTTAAAGAGATTAGGATTTGTACGGCCACTCGGTGTCAAGAGGAATTTTCAATTCTACTTGGTGCTCGAATAAGAGTCAAATTAGTCGATGAATTCACTCGTAAATTTTTTAACTTAAAAAAAAAATCTATTTAAAATAGTGTTTGATTTCAATATTTCTGAAGTCAGAGTCAAAAGAGTCATGAGGAGACAGTGTTATCAGAGTCTGAGTCACAATGATTTTAAATTTGACTCCGAACACACCCTCACATAAGGGACGAATCTATGTATGCATGTATGGGGATTTTAACCTTTTAGTTTAAATATATATAGATGTATATATTTTGTCCATTGTATTATTAAATTTGTCCCACAATAAAAAAATTAAAAAAACATCATCTTATGTTTATATATGTTAGCGATATAATATTTTCGCCCCCGCGATTAAAATTTTCTGGATTCGTCACTGCTCACATATTTGTGTCTCCTTTGCAGCACAGAGTAACTCCGAGGATACAATCATACAAATATGTGGAGGTGTGTTTGGAGCAAATTTTGGAGTCACTGTGACACTGACTTCATGACTCATTGACTCTGACTCTAGACTGGAAACAAACTACCTTAGAGAACATACTCTATTAAAAATATACATTTTATATAGGAAAATGTTTGGTGAACAATGGATAATCAGCCGCAATGGACCCATTGAACAACCTTTGACCCAAAAAAATTATCTCTAAATAGTTAATTTTTAGTGAACTGAAATATTTATGGTCCAAAGATTTCATATGGACTGATTTTAACTGATTTTTTTATTGTGCAAATAGCAATACTCTTTTATATACTTGATTTTTATAGAAAAACATAATCACCACCCGCTAGAAAGAGACAAAAAATAACCATCACTCCCCCAAAAACATACATAATTCCTAAAGTTTTTGTACTGTGAGTTTTAGAGACGTAATAATTTTTTTTAATCTTTTCATATATTTATAGATGTAAGAGTAGTATTTTTTACAAATAATTCAATTATTTATTATCAGATCATTGAATAATTGAATATCACATGTACTGTTGGACTTGCCGTGATTCATACAATAGATGGAAATTGACATGCACAGTGGAAGTTAGTGAGTCTTCGTTGATCAGCATACATTATTAACGTCTTGACTAGTATACTAAATTGTTTTTTTCTCCCTTCGTTGAAGGTGAAATAATAGACAAGTCAAGTCATTGCCCTTTGTCCTCTTTCTTCTGTTGTCCAGTTTCTTATTATCTGGCCATCGATAGAAGCCCATTTCCACCAAAACCAAAGTGATCACATTTATATAATAAAAAATTAGTTAAAATTAGTTAATATAGTAATTTTAAATGATAATCACTCAACTCACATTCACAAGTAAGATAATAATGTAATATATAATATATATTGTGCATAATAGATGGTATATGTTGCATAACATGTGATATATGTTGTGCACGATATTTAATATATGTTGTGCATTTTATATTATGATTTTAATTACGATGCACTGACAATGTAAACAATTGTACACTGTCAGTTAATCACATCCACTCATTTGTGAAACTTTTTAGTTAGGGGTGGTTGAGTCAAAAACTTTTTAGTTAGGGATGATTGAATGTTAGTGATGTTTGTGTAAAATTATTTTATATCAGTGACAGCGAATTAAAATTAAACTCTTATATTATATAGGTGGAGCACAATATATTAACTGTTTTCACTAATTTTTTATTGTGTATTAAATATTTATCTTTTTAATAATATCTATTGACATATATGTGAATATTTACTCCAGATATTTATTATGAATGTTGAAATAGAATAGCTGATTGTGATTTGTGAATGTGGACTTTCTCACGAGGAGTTGTGGCCGAAAAGTTTTGTAAGTTGTACGGAAAACATAAAGTTAATAGAATGAGTATAATGCTAAATAGATTTTTAAAAAGTTAATTTAAATGCAGGTGATAAGAGTCTCTCATTTTTCAATCTATGACTGAGAATTTGATTTTGACCGGATAAAAATGAAGTAGCTTTCAAATTTATTGTTATCAATTTATGTCTTTTCCATTTAATGGGTTAAGTATATAAAGGAATATCAATGCAATTGGATGGTGGATACCTAGAAAAAAAAAATTCGTGTTCCCATCTTTATTTGATTTTTCAGTTTGGATTTTATATATTATTATTGTTTTATTAATCCCTTATAATTGATGAAAAAATTGACTCAAGGACACAAACGATGTTGAAATGAGAACAGTATCTAATATTTTTGTTAGGTACCGGTACCCAATTGTATGTTTAACCTAATAATATATGCTAAAGTAACTATAATTTGGTACCAACAAAGCACGGTAGTCACCATTATAGCATTACTAGACGCGTCTCATTCCCAATCACACCTCTTCTTCATCTCTGTCTTGCATAGTATCCTCTCTGTCAAACGACAGATTATAGATTGAATTTTTTATAAAATTAGAGAATATCAACGTAAATTACGTAAATTAAATTATTTTTTGAAGATTACTTACCTAACAGGTTACTAATTATATAAAATTAAAAAATTTAAGTTAATTTTATCTATAAATCATACACATACATGTGTCGGATATCGGTATCGTATATTTTTCTGAGTACAGAATAAAATTCATAATTATAAAGTTAATTTTAAATATATAATTTAAAATTTTATCTCGACAAGATATTTCTTCCAGTTCATTATAAAATGAGTGTAAAATTAGATATCTTATCTCATTCCGCCATTTAAATATGAACTATTTATTTCATTCCGTCCCATTACACATTAGGAGGATGGCAAGTCAAACCGATAGGATTATCACATTTTGTCAGTCCTAATATTTGTACACGTATAAATGTGAGTTTGGCCACTTGAATGCCTAAACAAACACACTCATATTTGTCATGGGTCAAGCATACATGAATAAGAGTTTTTTTTATGTATGATAAGAGTCTTATTTTAATATATTGTCGGATTGGAATATTTTTATGATATCATTCAATAATAGAAAAACTATTATATAAATTTTTAAGTAATAAGCGAAAAAGTCAACGATTACTAATAATGTACCATTATGTAATTAGATAATTACAAAGAAATTTATACTATCATCAACACATAGAAATTAAATTTTATGAATCGATATAAGTAATTTGGACAAGGATCCTTTAAAGTAAGGATCTCACTTTGGATGCTAAAATGATGATATTTCACTCTCAAATCAATAAGCTCATTTTCATTTTATTGATATCTATTAGATTTATATTTATATAAAGAGAATTATCTCAAAAGTAGTTACTTTTGTACTCTAAATATAAAATTTTTTAAAAAATAAACATATTGTAACTTTCTTTTATTTATTTCTCTAAAATAACAACTTCCATCATTCCATTTTTTCTCTTTTTTTTGTTTGAAAAATATTAGATTTAGTTTAACTATTAAATATTATTAATTTTACAAATATAATTGAAATAAATAATATTATTAACTATATTAATTTCTTAAAAAATAAAAAATATGATTTGATAGCCATGTCACTAGTAAAAATCAAGCCCACTTTTTCTATTTTGTGGTAAACATAAATGATAAACCCCGTTAGTTTATTAAAGTGAAATCTTCACTTAAGATTAAATTCCTACTTTTGCTATACTAATTTTTTTAATCCACAGCTTTTATTTCTTTATTATTGGTGTGAAGTTTTCCGCAATTTTTTTTTTATGGATCTCCTCCCTTGTATATATTAGTCGGTAGCTAATGACTGATTCCTAGTTCCGACAATGATCACCATTTGATTGGTAGAGAGCTGACCATAAGGGTTTTTTGCATACACCTCGTCCCAAGATATTGAACTCGAAACATGATATTTAAACAGTCCAAACATCAACCACTTGTGTGGTTATAATCTTTCTTTTTGGTCCGAGTAATTATACAATTATAGCAAACCCAAAAAAAAAAAAAAGAATCCTAGCCTAGAAAACCCTAATGGGCCAATATGTGGGTAGAATTAGGCCCATGACTACTACTACTATGCCTTGTAGTTGTTGCGATTATAATCCCTTTTCCTCTCTGAAAAACCCTCAAACTCTCATTGCACCCAGCCGCACACCAAGCTCAGCTGCACCCACCTCTCTCATCGCAACCCTTCCAAAATGGTTCTCTCTCTCTCTCTCTCTCTATCTCTGCTTTTGATTTCTGTAATTTTTAGGGATTTGGATCTCCAAACCTTGTATAATTGAGGGCTCTGATATGATTTAATTTCTCTTTTCTGTGTACAATGGAGTTTTTTTTTTGCTCATTTCGTTTCCTTTTTTTCTATTGTATTGTGCAGACAAAGAGAACCAAGAAGGCCGGTATTGTTGGCAAATACGGTATGTTAGCATTTGTTCCCCTCGTGTTCTGGTTAATTTTGCAATATTATGAGTGTCTTCGCGTTTAGGTTAAAAAAATGCTAGAGGAGATTAATTAGGGATGGTTGCTTGGAATAGTTCTGTTCATATTTTTAAGGACTTTTTTATGTGAGTTAAAATTGAGGCATTTGAATGGTATTGGTTTATATAGGTACATGATTTAGTATCCATTTGCTTACTTCTAGAGTATACTATGACTTCATAATTCTATCTAGTTAAGATTATTTCAAGCCAACGAATTAAAAGATTATGGATTAAATTGTTGCTGGAGGTTAACTTGCTTTATACTATAGTACTTTTGTTCAATTTTTATGCATTAAATGTTGGGAAGCCTTTGTTCTTGTTGTTGTTGCTGCTACTGCTCTGTGCATAAGTATTTTATAATTCTTATTGAATTTTACTAACTGTTATTTTATAAGCTTCATATGTTAAGTAGTAATTTCTGTCTACTGAATACTATTCAATTTTAATTTATTTTCTTTATTTGTTTATATATTTGTTACTTGGGGTGCCTAATGTGGTTGTATCTGATATGTTTATGCTATTCTGTATATTCTCATAAGCAACTTATTGTGTTTTCAACTTTTTCAGGCACCCGATATGGTGCTAGTTTAAGGAAGCAGATTAAGAAGATGGAAGTCAGTCAGCACAGCAAATTCTTCTGCGAGTTCTGCGGAAAGGTATTCTTTCTATCCGTTCCAATGATTTTTTCATATTATCACTGTTGGATCAAGGTCCTAAGGTCACTGTTAATCGTATGTTGTTCATACTTCATACAGTATGCTGTTAAGAGAAAGGCTGTGGGTATTTGGGGCTGCAAAGATTGTGGAAAGGTGAAAGCCGGAGGCGCTTACACTTTGAAGTAAGAATATCTTCCCCCTAATCTATCATTTTTATTCGATTACCTTGATTTATGAAATGGTTGAGGATTGATTTATTCATATTTTTTGTTAACAGTACTGCCAGTGCCGTGACTGTGCGGAGCACCATTCGTAGGCTGAGAGAGCAGACCGAGAGTTAAATTAATTATTTCTCATGTTGTTTTCAAAATATCAAGTATAATTTTTGGAGCTTATTTAAAATTATCATATTCGTTTTGGATACTTCTCAGTAAATGATGTTTGGCAGGTTTTTGTTTAAGTATATCAGAATTTCTGCTTCAGAGTCTGAGTGTTGTTCACTTTTGTAGTTTTACTTCATCTGATTTTGATGGTGAATGAGTTAGTTCCTTTTCAGTTTAGTTTCCGTTCATTATCATCTTCATAATAATTTGGGCAAATTACTATGAACTCTCATGAGACTTGATGAAATCAAGCTCGACTCCCCTTTAATTACTCGGTGACTCGTTAAGCAAATTTCACAAATACATGGGATATTTAACGAATTTCACCAAATCTCATGGAAGATTAGTGTAATTTACATTAATGTTTTTTTGTTAGAATCATGCCTTATGTTGAATGTTGCTTGCGGTGATTGTAGATTGGTTATTAAGAAGAAAGTTTGAAGTATGCATTTAGAAGTTGAAGCTAAAACAATATATATATTAGATGGAAGATAGGTTAATGTTTTTAATAGTTATTATTAGACGGGCTTCAAGAAAAATTATTTTGTTAATCACTTTTGATAGTATCAACTTAAATACTAGAACTAAGTGATTGTATCAACTTATTGTTATCAGTGAAAACAAATTAATGCTGTGGCATATGAATGGTTTCGAACAATTTGATTAGAACTGTAATTTCCATTTGATTAGTCAGCAATGTATATATATGGATTGCATCAGACTGATTTATCTGGATTACAGTTTAAATACATGTAAATTTACATATTTAAGTTTTGAACCTTATGGCAATTTAATGATCTATTTGTTTTTCATTCAGCGAAATGTGATTTAGGTTCGAATATTAGAGTGCTTTTTTTAATAGATGATATGTAAATTCTATTGTAATTTCTCGACAAGATTGGTGATTTGTCCTATGAAATGTGTCTTTCCTAATTTAAAACCTTTTGAAAAAAAAATTTATTTAGAGCTTTTCTAGCTCATTCTTGAAGCGCTCCCTCGCATTAAAATTGCAAAACCTGAATCCTTAAACATTGTTTCCTTTGGCTATTCTCAACTATTGTGAGATGATGGAGACATAAATAAGTATTGGCATACATAATAAAAAGTTATCTAATATTTATCTTTATTATTAAAATTTAACACATGAATTTACTCTTACTTTTACTTTCATAAACAGTGGAATGAATATTGGATAATTTTTATTTTACATCAAATATTTATGTATACTCGAATCACATCTCATTATAAAGGGGACAAAGAAGAACATTTTATGGTTGATATATATGATATCATTATTTTAATAAACGGTTCTACAACAGTAGCTGGGTTAAGGTTTCCCCTTTACACCAGCATATACAATATATCAACATAAATTTACAAAATGTAGAAAAAAGAAAAATTAACCAAAAAAAACCATAAATAGTTTTACCATAAGGATACAATCACCCTCCCTTCCCTCTGGCCTCTGTACAAGACTCATGGCAAATAGATAATAACTCTGCTTCCTTTCAGATAGATAAAAACATGTGAATGTTCAAAACTTAGAATTAGTCATTAAACTCTCCAACAATCTCATGCTTCTCTCTCTAGTGTAACAAAAGTTGTAGTAGTTGATAGCCTCACTCACACAAGTGGAATTGCGATGCTCTCACTGTTAACATTATGGTGCATTTGATTCTGCATAGCCTTTACGGCAGATACTCTAGCCACATTGGCTGCCCGATTAGCAGCAGCTACTGCCCTATTCACCCTTTCATCTACCCTGGCCACGTCGTAGGCCTTCTCAGCTGCTCGTCTTGCTTCCTGTTTGAATAACAAAGCAATCAGAAATTTAATAATGAAAGCTCGCGAATCGTTATGCTTCAAGACTCTTAAACTCATAAAAGATCTTTGCTAATTTGATGCATGCAAAAGATAATGTCCATATATTAGTCCATGCTCAACTTTACTACTAAGGATATAATCATGAGAATTACACAACAAAAACTGAGACACTTCCATTGTCATAACATTTTTACACCAGCATTCAAAATCACTCATTTTCCCCCTTTAATCACATGAGAACGAACATTTATCGATAGATTAAGGTTAACAAAAATATAAGTAGTGTACCTGCACTGCATTAAGTACTTTGGAATGATTGACACCGACAGGAGAGACTGGATATGTCACATTCTGTGTGCTTGGAATATGAAGGACTCCACTTTGCCAATGACCAGATTGGGTTTCTCCATTTCTAAACGTATACATCCCAAACCCTTGCCTTTTTCCTTCATGCCAGGATCCTTCGTATAGATGACCATTCGCAAAACGATATACCCCAAACCCATGCATCTTGTCCGCACAGTATTCGCCAGCATATGTATCACCGTTTCTAATAAAACAGACATAGTCAGTCCCTAAAAGACACATGTTTACTTTTGTTGGAGAGCAAAGAAAATGGAGGCAGAAAATTCCCCACATGGAACAAAGCACTAATGGTTATTACTTATTTCCTTAGAAAAGAGGCAACCGACATTGGAGAGATATTAGGATGACACATTCATGCATGATAGGATGCTAGAAACCACACAGCAGAAACAGATATAAAAGAAGAAAACTTATATCTCACTGATGAGAAAATAAATGCAAATGGGAGAATTCTTGAGCAACTAAAGCAGTTCAATTATCCTATGCCTAAGCCGAAAAAGTCTGCCTACCTCTCCCGCTGTTTCCTCCCCAAACGAATACTCCACACATCCTAACTGAATCACATAGGATCTCTCTCTCCTTTATCTCACTGCTGATCCAGCAGGATGTTACACAAGAATATTCCACTCTTTCGTTCCAGGAATCACACTTAGGGTGTGTTTGGTTGAAGGGTTAAACTTGGGAGAAATTTTCCACGGATGAGCTTCATGTGTAGAACTGTACACACAGAGCTCATCCATAAAAAAATTTCCCTCAATTTTACCCCCTAACGAAACATGCCCTTAAGATTATATGTGAAACAGAAATACCCTCAAAAGTCAAAACAAGGTTTCTTCAACGAATGCATGACATATCCTCCTCAACATTCCCCACCAACACAAGGGCCAATACCATATCACCACTATCCTCAAAAGCCTATGAGATATTTAAATTTTCATGCATGTATAGAACAAAATGAATTTGACTCCCCTCAAGTAAACAATCTCAATGGTTGATAAGCATGATAGATTGAGGATTAGACGTAGTAGGTGATGCATTGTGGTTGGATCAGTATAAAATGCAATCTTCTCACCCCCCCTATCCTCTCAATTTTTATGCACCATACATTCTATTCATGCATGTTTAATTTGAATACATTGTCAGCGTAAAGTAGTTTTACATCACACAAATGAATCCAATCACATGGTGCTACATTAGCAGAAGTGTTTGACTTAACCACCCACTAACTAGAAAGTCTTACAAATAGAAGCACATAGTTGATAAGCACTAATTATCAAACATACACGATTTGTCATGCTAGTGTTCATACTTAATACAAGCTCAAGTTCTCAACCATCAATCCCTTCACTCATTAACTACTAAGAGCATGCACTAAAAAACAATCGAGAAAGGCACATAAAAACCACTAGCATTCAACGAAGATGTCAAAATTTTACCTGAAATGGTAGTGTCCAAGTCCATGCTTAACCCCCCACTTGAACTCCCCAACATACTTGCTCCCATCATCACAATTATGAACACCACATCCATGGCTCTGTCCACTTGCCCATTCACCAGCATAAACATCACCAGTATAGAACCTATACACACCAAACCCATGCCTCAACCCATTCTTAAACTGTCCCCTGTACCTACTCCCTCTAGCCCAAGTCTCAACCCCAAAACCCTCATATTTTCCATCAACCCAATCCCCCTCATACCTTCCACTCATGCTATAGTAATACACCCCACTCCCCCAACACTTCCCCTTCCTCAATTCACCCTGGTAAACATCGCCATTCGAGTAAACCTGCACCCGAAACCCTCCTCCGTTGCTGCCGGCGCCACCGGACCCTTGTTTTCTCCCTCTGATTGTCCATAAAATCGGCAGGGGCCGGCGGCGGAGCCGAGAGCAGGGGCAATTGAGGTTGATTGGGACAGCAGCAGCACGAGAGAGGAAGAGGCGGACGGAGGGGATTCGGAGGAGGATGAAGGCGGCGACGGCGACAGCCGTCGCGGCGGAGATGAAATCGAGCAACGGGGAGTTGTTTACAGGGCGTAAAGTGATGATTAAGTAGAAGAAGACAAAGGAAATGATTGAGATGGTTACGTGGAGGCGAAGGCCGCGAATTGCGGGAAGTAGTTGGAAGTTTGTTAGGATTCTGTTATGGGTAGTTTTGATTTTGGAGGGAAAGTTAGGGTTTTTGGGTGTTAGATTATGGAGAGTTGGGGATTTTGTGAGGGTTTGAGTTAAGAGTGGTCTCTTATAAGGAGCAGAAGAAGATGGTGATTGGGTAGTGATAGTGGTGGAATTGGTGGTTTGAGATTGGAATGATGAAAAAGGGTTGAAATCGGAAGAGATTCCAGAGCTTTCTTTTCCGATCTGGAGTTCAGATTTCTTTTGATGCATTACATAATAAGGAACTGAATCATAGGATTGTGTTTGTGTTGTTTATGGTTTTGGGTCAATTTTTTGTTCTCTCTTTTGGTTTTCTGGTTGAGCTTTGTTTTCTCTGTGTTGGTGTTGTTGTTGAAGGATGATGTGATTTTTGTATGGCGGCGTGTGGGAGAGAGAATGGAAGAAGTGGTTAGTGGAAGTGTGGAACAAGAAACGAGATGAGGATTGAGAAGATGCTGGTTTGAATGCTAGATCCTATAGTCTATAGAGAGAGAAGGGTAAGGGATGAGATTGATTTGATTAAAAAATTAAAAAATAATATTTATTTACTAGTTTAATTATGATGCATCGAGTTTATCCGATTATATCTATTAATTTGTGTTATTTTTTAAGGGTGAAATACCAAAAAGGAAGACGAAAGATTTGGTCGCTGCCAGATCCAATCACCAAAGATGTTTTTGACAAAATAACTCATGAAAGATTGTTTAAGTGTGACAAAATGCTCCAATGTGATAAAATGTCCTTTGACTCGATCTCACGGTTGGTGCATTTTGTCGCACTTAAACAATCTTTTATGGGTTATTTTGTCAAAAACATCTTTGATGGTTGAATTTGTCAACGAAAAAATCTTTCGTGTTCCTTTTTAATTCTTCAATTTTTTTTTAATTAATAGATATTTAAGTTAAAGATTTTTACAATGTAAAATAGGTGACAATTTTTTCCTTTTTCTATGCAAATAATGATGAGTTTAGTGCATAAAAATAAAATTGCACTCAAATGTAAATAAAATTTTCACTATAAATTAATCATTGAGATGATCAAGCAAGAGGGGTGATAAATTAATCACAGATTAAGTTATACTTGTATTTTTTCCTCTCATTATTAGTTAATTTGAAATATCATTTGAATTAGATGGATTTATAAAATTAAATTGGAATTAGTTTTAAAATATATAACATTACATTTTTTCATTGACAAACAATGTAAAAATAGTGATACTTTAAAAAGTTTAATTTTAATGTACTAAGTACTGACAATGTAAAAATGTTTTATATTGTCAGCCAATTACATTAATTGATTGTGTGACTTTTTAGTTAGTGAATGATTGAATTAAATATTTTTGTTGATGTGTCAATACATGAATAAATATCTATATAAAATTATTTTATATTAAAAGTGAATTGAAATTAAACACTTTTTAAATATATAATAAATATAGAGAGAAAAATCACCTTAGAGTTAAATATATTTTTGGATTCACCAAGAACACAATTACTTTAATATCACCTACCAATAAAATCTACTTGGTGAGATAATTTCTATTGTTAAAAATAAAAAAAGGTTCTGTTCCTTGGAAATGCAGTTGGTTAAATAATACTTTAATTTGAAGCTTTTCCTTTTCTCATAATCATTAAACATTGTGATGATATTGAAGACTATGGAAAAATTTTGAGAGGAAAGAAATTGAGTGGAAGGAAGTTGAAGTGATTTTAGTTTTCTATAGATGTGTTTGGTTGAATAGAAAATGAGAAGAAAAAAAATGGAGAGATTATTATATATGTTTGTTTGTTTGGATGAAAAAATGAGAGAAAAATAAATGTTGAAGATATAAAATGACATTTTTATCCAATTGTATTCTTTTAAGAGATTAATATAAAATTGTGTAAAAAATTAATATAAACATTAAATTAATTCAATTCTGTAAAAAAAACATTTATCAATCAACACAAGCTAAATAAATATATTAAAATTTATATATACTTATATAAAAAACATTGGCCTCTATATTTTTAATTTAACTTTTTAAATAATACCAACATTTTGAATTAATATAATTTCATAAAAATATTTCTATCAACATTATATAATTAAATATAATAAAAATATTCTTTTCTAACTTTTAAAAATGTTTTTAAAAATTTATTTTAACTTTAATAATTAAATTAGTTAATATCAAGTAAAAATTTAGTCACTTTTTAACTTAACAAGTTTGAAATGATTTTAGACTTTTAAATCAAACCAATATGAAATAAAATAAATTATTCAAAAAGATATTAATGTGTAAACTACGAGAATAAATTCAGAACAACTCAATTATATTTTTTTTGTATATTTATATTTAATTATTAAAAACTTAATTTGTGCAACATTAAAATATACAATTATTTGATTTACAATAATCCTGTTGAGTTAATCGAAAACAAAAGTTGCAAAAAAAAAAACTAAAAATGAAAGCCCATATCTTAATAATTGAAAAATTGAATGCATAATACAATGTGCAAGATTTTTAATGTCATGTTGTGATTCCTCATGAACTAACCAATAAAGGGTATTTTTGAAATTAAGCCAAAATTAAGCATTTCTCCTTCCAATTTCCACCCACATGTGGAGTGAAAATAAAAGTTAGTGGGACCCACTTTTTTTTTCACTATTCACTTTCTTCTTTCCCATTTTCCTTTCAAACAAACGAAAAATAATTTTATCTTCCTTCCAATTTCCTTCCACTCCCTATTTTTCCATCTTTTTCCACCCAAACAAACAAAGCCTAAGTATTTTTTTATAATCTCAAATTTAACATTTTCTAAAATAGTCACTCATTCATTAATATATCTAACTTTTAGTGATTAATTTATAAAGCCTTTTGATTTGTCTGAATTTGAATTGACAAAGTCATCCATGAGAAGAAGAATTAAAAAATAAATTTATTTCAAATTGTTAATTTGTGATTAAGAACTTGGTCAACAAGTTATAGAACAATACTGAAAATTTAATTTCTCCTTGTTGCTGTCACAACTATATATTAGACTAAAATTATGCGCGTAATAGAAAACTTGTTACTTGACTAATAAGTTTAATGTAATATTAAAGAATTTAATTTTAATTGTTGATAATTTAAAATATTTTATATAATCATCCAATTAAATTTTTCTTTGTATGATTTTTTAAGTAATAAATGATTGAGTCAATTATTATGACTAACGTGACAATACATACTTGAATGACTCAGTGCATAAAAATTAAATTCATATTTAATTATATAGATCAAAATAATGCATTTGAATATTCTTTATATAAAGATTGGCCTTTTTTATTAATATTGAGATTAGCTTTTATAACATTAATGTATAAATTAATATAGTACAATTTTGGTAAAATGTAATTTTTTTTTTTTGGTTTACAAGAAGCTCCACTAGGGACTAGAAAATTATGAAGGGATAGACATATGAGAATCTTGGATTGAGAAAGGTGTCATTTGAGCTAGAGCTCATTGGCAAAAAAAATAAAAATATTTTTAGTCAAACATATAATCTAAAACTTATTTTTAACTTTTATAAACCAAAATATAATTGGGCTCAAGTCTTTTGAGAAACCCACTTAAAAGTAGGGACCACTAGATGAGTTGGGTTACCACTTAGAATGCTAGCCTATATAGTTACCTAAAAATAAGCCCAAATTTTTTTAAAAAAAGCCCAATTTGGTAAGGTCACACATATTTTTTTTTTTATTATTATTATTAGTGACCCCAAAAGACCAAAACACTAAAGTTAGAGAATTAAATGAGTGTCAATGAGCTTTAACTCAAATGGCACCTCCCTTGATCCAAGTGACTAAGGAGTTTGCTGGTTAAGGGTCAGGGATTCTATCTCCATATGTCCACCCTTTTCTCTATTTCTCCCTACTTCTAGTGGAGCTCCTTGTGAACAAAAAAAAAATAAAAGTAAAAATTTAAATGAGTTATTTATATTGCAATATACACGTTATTGGTCACATAGGCACTTAACTATATATATTAGCACTTAACTACATGTACATTAACACTTACCTGATAGAGTTATAACAGAGGTCCAATAGAAGAATTAATTTAAGTTATAAAATGCAAAATGAATGACTAATTTGGATAAAAAAAAGTGAAAGACTAAATTGAAATACACATACAAAGTGGAGAATCTATTTGAGATGTATAAAGAAATAAAATAAAATAAGAGACAAAATTATATAAAGAAACTCCATAAACAATTTTACAAATAAAACTTATCCATATAAAAATATTCTCCTTTCCTATTCCATGTCAAACACACTATTGAAAATATCCCTTTAATTTAAGTTTATTCTATATTAAAAAAAATCTCATATTTATCCTCTAATTAGACCATCTTTTTTATTTTTTTTCCAAAAAAACAAAAACTATTCTTCCTAAACAGGAAAAATAAAAGTCAAATCAAAACCAAGCAATTAATATAAGTATTAACTGGCCACTAGAAAACAAAACACTTTGATTCATCTTTCTCCTTCTAATAAGAAAAAAACAGTGAGAAACAAGTGCTTGAGATTGAAGAAGAAGATGATGATGAACACAATGCATGTTCTTTTGGCTTCATTCTTGGTGTTTTTGTTCCATTTTTTCAATGAGTTGTTTTTGAAGCCAAGATCTCTGAGATCAAAGCTTGAAACACAGGGCATTCATGGTCCCTCACCACATTTTTACTTTGGCAATATTCCAGAGAAGAAGATGCTTATACAACAAGCTCATTCAGATCATGAATCTAAACAAGACAAAGAAAAAGATAAGACTAGTGTTTCTATATCACATAATTGGTATTCCACTCTGTTCCCTCATGTTGTAAAGTGGAGAAAACAATATGGTTAGTTACTTTACTCTGTTCTGTCCTGTTTCATGATAATGTTTTTTATTTTTTCCCTTCATTTTGATTTTGAGAGAAAAAAAAATGAAAGATTGAATCATGGGTCACTGTTTTTTTTTTCATTGTTTTTTCCCCTGGTTTTGGGATTTAGTGGATTTTTTCTGCATGTTATCTGTATTAACCAATTTATGAGTGTTGCTAAATGTACAATCAAAATCCAATTAATTATTTGAATTTGACTGCACTCCAATGATACTCGGTGCACACTAAAATTGGGGTTTTAACTGGATTTGATAGTTTTAAGTTGTACACTGAGAATTTTTTCTAGTTTATGATAGGATTACAAGTTACTCAATGTACCAAAACTTCAAACCTCAGAGATAATATTGGATAAAGGGAGTGACACATTTTGGCTTTGATATGTTATAACTTTTGAATATCAATTTGAGCATTTTGAAGGATCCACATACATGCAATGGCTCCTAATACTCCCAAATGGACATTTTATGGAATTGGAGTATGTTCATGGTTTCATTCTTTATTATTATTATTATTATTTATTTATTTATGTAACCCTGAATTTTCTTACTAAAGGGTCTGCTTTGGTCTAGGTGATAGGTAATGATTGTCTGAAAAATAATTCTTAGTGTATAATAATAAACTAGTTAATCCAATCAACAACCCAACAGTAATATTCATCTAATGTGATTGTTGCAGTGCATATCATATTAAATTTAGATGATTGGTTGGATTGCCTGAGTTTTGATTGTACACCTAGCAACATCTTGCCTGAATGGTTTAACCAAAGGTGTCAAATTCGACTATAAAATGAAAAAAAAGAATCTAAAACACCTTCATGTGGAGCTTATTAGTTGAGCAATGTGAGATTTTTCCTGATTGTAACATTCTTTATGGAAATTAATGGATGCATTGCAATAACAACAATAATCACAACTATGTGAATAAAATTAGTGACACAGTTAATTACTTTTGCAGAAAGAGATGATAAGGGTTGGACCAGATTAGTTTAGTAATTAGTACTCATTGGAAAATTTACTGCTAATTAATATATATGATTTCAATGGCTATTTATTTAAAGTCCAAAATTTGATTTAAGTTTGATGCATTGCATGCAGGTCCAATATACTTGTTTTGTTCTGGGAAAACACAGTGGTTGGTGGTATCTGACATAGACATGGTGAAGGAAATCACACTTTACACATCTTTGAATCTTGGGAAGCCTTCTAGCCTCGCCAGAGAACTCAGTGCACTCTTAGGACAAGGTATATTTTCATCAAGTGGCCAAGATTGGGTTCATCAGAGGAAGATAATTGCTTCTGCACTATACCTTGATAAGGTCAAGGTAAGTTTAAACTAGTTAAAAATCTATTTAGCTACGACACAATTAGACTGAGTTTGATAAAGTTATGACTCTTAAAAACTGCTGAGCTTTTTAAGCTCTTAAAAAAATGCTGTTAGAGAACTATAATAGTATCATTTGATAAAATAGTACAAAAATTTTTCTCAATAAGTATCAGTAATCATTATAATATTTGGTTAAATAACGTAGTAGTGACTCTCAAAATATAAAATAATCAAAATAGTCATAATATTAAATGAGAATATGTAAATGAGAGTCATTTATGTATTTTAATTTTCAGATAGCCTAAACTGACTTTGTAAAGCTACTCTTGATGATTCACAATAGAAACATCCCTACTCTCAATTTTTTTATTTACCAAATATAAAATAGAACCTCCAATTTTTTGAAAGGAGAAGCACTATCATGAGAAAAACTTTAGTAAACTGAGATTTTGTTAGATACAACCTCAATAAGTTTTTATTTAATTATTTAATTTTTTCTTTATTTGTGGGAGATGTTGCTCTCACAATTTTGGAAAATGAAATGTATTTCTTGATATTCGAACTTGTATCATTATCTTGTTGATACAACCCCAATAAGTTGGTTGAAAAATCAATTATGTATAAATATCTAATATCTCAGTTATGCAGTAGATAGTGATGTAAAATAGCAATCTGATATATTTTTGTTCTGTTACAAATTATGTTGAAGGAAATGGTTAATCTAATAGTTGAGTCGACAAATATAATCCTACTATCTTGGGAGAGTAGACTCGACCGCGAGGGAGTTGCTTCAGAGATCAAAGTTGATGACTACTTGCGAAGCTTATCAGCAGACATAATTGCAAAAGCTTGTTTTGGGATCAATTATGTTGAAGGCAAAGAAATATTTTCAAAACTTAGACATCTTCAAAAACTCTTGTCCACTATGGATGCCGGAATTCCAGGCCAACGGTACGCATGATTCCTAATCGGTAATGCTACACGTACAACTAAGATACATCCAATTCTCATCCAATCAACGTATGTCATTAGTGTAGAATTGAATCCTAATTAGTCCCATTAATAGAAAAATTATATTTTCAATCTCTCTCACTCCCTAAAATTTCTCTCACTCCCCAAGATCTCTCTCAATCCCCCAAATTTCTCTCACTCTTAAAATTTCTCATTTCAATCGAACAAAATTAGAAAACAAACACAAAATCAAAAAATCAATGAAAAAAATAGAGGAAAGAACACACAAAGACATTCAAAAAATACAAAAGCACATTGATCTTGTTGATTCTTTTAAAGCATACAGATTCTACTTAATAGCACACATTATCATTTCGTAGATGTCACACATTACCCAATGAATAACACACATTATATTATCATTTTGTAAATGACACACATATATATCCATTCAGTTTTAACTATGCATCGTCTCAATACAATAGCACACATCATATGTACAGTAGTAGCACACATTCAATTCACAAAAATAGCACACCTTGCATACAAACTAGACAAATTAAAATATATTGCAACACACAATACATGTTAACATTGTGCATTATTTCAATTAGTATCTACAATATATTCTAAATAGATGCCACACATTTTATTTCAAATAGAAAAAAATAGCACACATTCAATTCACAACAATAGTACACATTTAATTCACTCTTAAAATCTCTCATTTCAATCGAACAAAATTAGGAAACAAACACAAAATAAAAAAATCAATGAAAAAAATAGAGGAAAGAACACACAAAGACATTCAAAAAATACAAAAGCACATTGATCTTGTTGATTCTTTTAGAGCTTACTGATTCTACTTAATAGCACACATTATCATTTCGTAGATGTCACACATTACCCAATGAATAACATACATTATATTATCATTTTGTAAATGACACACATATATATACATTCAGTTTTAACTATGCACCGCCTCAATACAATAGCACACATCATCTGTACAGTAGTAACTTGTATATATTAACTTAGCACACATCTAATGAATTACCAAACAAGGATAAAATGAGACACACATGCTCGAACCTCAGAGTAATAAAATAAATAAAAATAGCATACACCATTTTACACTCATATTAAATAAAACAAACGGTAGATGAGATTCCAATTTTACAAAATCGTGATTTTTAATATATTATTTGTTATCAAGAATATTGAAAAAAGTTTAGCAATGAAGGGAAAAAAGGATATAACAATACAATATAAAAATTAAAACGGTTCTCACCTGGACCATAGTTTCACTTAATTCCATCTTCTATGTTTTTTATCTGAGTAAATTCAACACACTATGAACCTTGTTGCGTGTTGCAAGAAGCTTACTCTCGCTGACGAAATAACATTAGAATTGTGGAAGAACATTGATTTGAGAAGAAAAAAATGAAAGAGACACTGCATATGTGCTTCAGTATTATGTGTGGGTTGTTGATATCAAATTCAAAAAGGAAAATAAAATTTATTCTTTCCGTATTAATCATCAAGCTAAAATGGAAAAAAATTATGATTGCATTAAAATCCACAATATCATTTAATGCATAGTGATTATGGTGCTAAAATTATGATTCATTGTGATTACAATTAAATGCTATACGTGAACCACCACCGTATTTATGTGAGTTGAACGGGAGATGGATGAATTCAAGTTGTACCATCAACATTTCTCATTCCCAATAGACCTTTATTATTCATAGCACACATGTTTTTAATCATTAATGTTTTTCGTACTACATAAATACGTTAAACTTGTATCCAATGTGTTCTATACATAATGTATAATGTGTCTCATGTATAGCACACGTAAGTATAATACACATTCCGTATTATGTATAACACACGTTGAATACTAATTTAACGTATATATGTTGTGCATAACTTGTCGGCTGTTTTGACTGATTTTTTGTTGTACATATAGCAATATGTCTACGACAATAATAACTATTTTCAACATGAAATTGTCAAAAAATGTTCATAAAAGTATTGTAAAAAAAATTTTACATTGATATTTGTTCACTGTTGAAAATAGTTATAAACTATTGTTTTACAATTAATTACCATTAAAAATAGTTGTAAACTAATTTTAAGTATTTTCGAAAATCCCAAATAATACTTTTATTAAACATATTCACTCTTTTAGCAGTGTTTTGATTGATAAATTTATTTTACCCGTTATGTTGATTCTGTGTTATTGATATGATACTAATTGGGAAAACGGTATCATAATTAATGTGTTATAGATACTTACCAATTAGAAGAAACAGAGAGGTATGGAGATTGGAGAAAGAGATAGACTCAAAGATATTGAAGATCATAAAGCAGCGGTCGCAGGATGCGAAAGAGCAAGATCTTTTGCAAATGTTGATTGAAGGTGCAAAGAATAATTGTGATGGAAGATTGTTATCGAGCGAGAGGTTCATAATCGATAACTGCAAAAACATATTCTTCGCGGGACATGAGACAAGTGCAATCACAGCATCATGGTGCTTGATGCTGTTGGCCGTACACCAGGATTGGCAAGATCGTGTTCGTGCCGAGGTGCTTCAAGTTTGTGGCAATTCTGCTCCAGATGCTACTATGCTTAGAAGCTTCAAAACGGTATGTTTTAAACACTAAAGAAGTATTTGTTTTAAAATTGATATAATACATGGATTTAATTTTCGGTAATGTTTGTTGTACATCGAAAATACATCTAACGAGTATACTTATACCACATATTACTTATGACATATAGCATACGTTAGATATTCGATGAATGTATTTTCGATGTACAATAAGCATTGCTGATTAATTTTCATCCACTGTGTATAACTTTTTTACACAGTCATTTAATCATATGTTGTCGCATCAGCCATGATTGTGTTTTCTCCCTCCCACTACCTAAAAAAGTCATACAAATAGAGTATTTTGATTGGATGACAGTGAAAAATACTTTTATACTATCGGTGCATCAAAATTAAATTCATAATACATTACAGAAATATAGTAAATTTTGTGTATTTTATTTTTAGTTTAGAATAAATTTGTACATGTATTTATATAAAATTTTGTTTTGAAATTTTGATAAGAAATGAGAAGGATAAACAATAGAATTCAATTTTTCGCTAACTTGAATCCTAAAGTCAAGAAAAACAAACACCCATTATGTAAAAAAAATATTTCTCCTCCTTTTATTCCGGAAAAAGCGAAAATCTCCTACTTTTTTTTTAATTAGAATCACTTCTAGAAGAATTATTAAACACGAATCACTTTACTTCAAAATAAATTCTAAGTCCTTTTCATTTATGATTTTTCCTACTAATCATAATTTTCTATTGAAACATCTAAACTTACAGCTGAACATGGTGATTCAAGAGACAATGCGGCTCTATCCATCAGCAGCATTCGTGTCAAGAACAGCATTCCAAGACATAACCTTGAAAGGCATCCTAATCCCCAAAGGAATGAACATCGAAATCTCTGTCCCAATTCTGATGCAAGATCCTGATATTTGGGGAAATGATGCCCTCAATTTCAATCCAGCGAGGTTCTCAAATGGTGTAATTGGAGCTTGCAAGTTTCCACAAGCTTATGCACCATTTGGATTAGGTGCTAGAGTATGTGCTGGATTGAACTTAGCCATGACAGAATTGAAGCTCATTTTGTCTCTCATTTTGGTCAAGTTTAGAGTCTCTCTATCACCAAGTTATTGCCATTCACCTACATTTCAGTTGGTTATAGAACCAGAGCATGGAATTGTTCTTAATATCACAAGAATTTGAGCAACACTAAGATTAAGTTCTTGTAATTGGGAAGGTTGATGTAGTACTAATAACTCATAAGAGAATATCATTCTTTAGAATGAATAATAATATTGAGCAATATGAGCATTTGTAGTTCATGTGTTTTCTGTTTGAGTAATATTATATTTACACTATAAAATTATACACAATTGGTCACTATAGGCAATAATCTAACTGTTTTAAATTATTAATCCAACTTTTAAAATGTTTGATTAATAATTTTAAAAAGTTGAATTATTGCATATAGTGACAGATGATAACTAATTTTGTGATGTGCAAGAAACATTTCTCTTTCTCTTTTTGAGTACTCAATGGAGTTGAAGCTCAAGTTACAGAACATATAAGTCTTATTTAGATTTTCTTTATGTTTTTCTCTGAAAAAATAAATTAAAAAATCTTCATTTTTTATTAAAATAACTTTTTTCAAAGTGACTTAAAATATAAATAAGGAAAAACTCTACTTTACCTTCCTCATCTTTCTTTAGTTGATATGTACTTAACTACATACATTATATATGTATATTAGTAAAATTACCTATATATCTTGATTAAAAAAATATTCTATTAAGATTCAAGAGTATTATAGTTAGAAAAAATGTTTATAATTTTTACTAGGATTCTATTAATTACATAGAAACCATTTTAATTTTTGGTTTCCCACAGTATCCGGAGATTCGCTCCGACTAATCGGAGCCCCGGGTCGCGTACCTGGAAATGACAGGTGATGCTCCTAACGAGAATTTTTTCCATCCACAAAACTCGAACCTGAGACCTTGCTTAAGGAATAACAAACCGCTTACCGCTTGTGCCAACCATAGATAAGCCACTTAATCCAAATTCATTTCACCAATCCAAACATATCCTAGACATAGCTCCAAGCCAATAAAGTGACTCCATTTTGTCTCTACTTTGTTATAACACCTTCAATGCTTGAGAACCAACATTTGTAACCCATGCACACTACTTTCATTTGATTAATATATCTTCACAGAAATTCGACCAATGATCCCATTTCTTCATTTTCCAATCTCGATATAATATTATTCTACTATGTATGAATTTTTTTTTTTGAAAGAAATTATTCGTAGGCTAAGTAGGAATTTCTTTTTGAGCTATAAAGGATTTTCCTAATCAATATAAGAATTCAAAATTATTATTCATTTTAAAAATTTTAATTTTTTATATAAATAATTTTCTATTTAAGAATTTTAAGTAATATTTTTTAGTCATACCTTTTATTTTGAAGGGAAAGAGTAATATGATCAACTAAATATGAGAGATAATTAATAATAAGAATGGTATAAAATAGAATTAAATATTTTTATGATTGAATTTTTTTCAACTCATATACATTTAAAAGTATATAATTATTTAAAAATGAATGAAATAGTTATAAGTTTTACTCTTAAGACTACGGTATCATATTCAACAAGAAGACATTAATTACTTAAAATACATAGTCACTTTTATTTTTTTCGATACATTGAACAATTAATGTACTTATATGCATTTTATATCTAGATATATTGATTTTATAATGTATAAAAAATATATAATTGACTATTATTTTAAAATGGAGGAAAAATATATCTAGATACATTTATTTTTTAATGTATCAAAAAAGTCAAAATGACAATTATTTTAAAGGAAGAGAGTAATTAATTAGATTTCTATTAATAAATAATCCCATTCTTTTGGTAAGTTGTATTTTTTTAAGTAAAATGAGATTTGACTTTGTTTTTAAGGAAAAAAATAAAATAAAAAATGAAATAAAACAACAGGCTAAAATCACTACACTGTTATAGTAGCTTGGTACTAGAAGAAGAAAGAAAGAAGGAGCTGAAGATTGAGGATTGAAGAAGATGAACACAATGCATATTCTTTTTGGTGGATTCTTGATTCTGTTGTTCCATTTTTTCAATGAATTGGTTTTGAAGCCAAAATCACTGAGATCAAAGCTTCAGAGTCAAAATGTTGATGGACCTTCACCTCACTTTTACTTGGGCAACATCCCAGAAATTAAGGTTCTGATGCAGAAAGCTCATTCGGATGAATCTGAACAAGACAAGGATAAGGATGTTTCTTTGTCTCATAGATGGACTTCTACTCTGTTCCCTCACCTTGAAAAGTGGAGGAAACAATACGGTCAGTTACTCTGTTTTCCCCTGTTTCATCAAAATTTTATCTTTTTTTTTTATTTCATTTTTGACAGAAAAAAAGATCAAATCAAGAAATTACTGTCCTTTATTTAGGTTTTTTCATCTGGGGTGCTTAAACCAAGTGTGTACAAGATCCAAAAGAAATTTCTCATCTTTCTCATGTTTTTCACTTTTTGTTGTCAACACCTTCAAGTTGTGTTTGTTTTTTTTTTTCTTCCTGGTTCTGGAGTCAGTGTCATGAAATCAATGAAAAATTTGTTTGGTGCAATGGTCATAGTGCAGATGAGAACAGAGTCGCAGTCACAATGACTCAACGAACAAAATTGTCAACTTTTTGTTCACTCCAACTGTGTTGGAAGAGAGTCCCCGTGTGTTGAAAGGGAGCACAAATATGTGTGGGTGTGTTCAGAGTCAATTTTGGAGTCACTGTGACTCTGGCTCCTGTGACACTGATTCTATGACTCCCTTGACCCTGACATCAGAGTCATTGAAAACAAACACTACCCAAGTGTTTAGGGTGCAAGTCTTTGTGAATTGTGAATAAGAGGAAATAGATTTGAAATGAAACTATTCTTGTGATTAGTTTTCAGTTAGGTGCCATTTGGATATTTTTACTTGTGACTTTACTTGATTTTTTTTCACTAGTTAATTATGTTCACTAACAAAATGAACTATTCTTGTGTAATGGATTAACAAGAGATTGGGTATCAAGTTCAAAGTTTTTAACTTTTACATGTTGTAATCAAAGCAGTGCAAAAAGATTAGTACTTTGGAAGAAAATGGTCGCGATAATTGGTATTCAAAGGTGTTTTTGGTTGAAGAGCAAGAACGAGTATGAAAATTTCATGGATGAATTCCATGTGTAAAACTTAACTCGTGAAATTTTCGGTCTCATTCTTACTCTTCAACCAAACACACTCTGATAATATAATAATGGGAAGTTTCGCTTTCCGGAATCTAAGAACAATAGGCTAGTATGGTCTTTATGTTTATCAGTTTTCAATTTTGGAATCCAAATCTTGATTTGAATTTGGATAAATGCAGGTCCAATATGTTTGTATTCTTCAGGGAGCATACAGTGGCTGGTGGTGACTGAGATAGAGATGGTGAGGGAAATCATCATGTACACTTCTTTGAATCTTGGAAAACCTTCTTACCTATCAAGAGATATGGGTCCACTCTTAGGAAAAGGTATATTGACATCAAGTGGAACAATTTGGTCTCATCAGAGGAAAATTATTTCTCCTGAACTATACCCTGATAAGGTTAAGGTAAGAGTATATACCTTTCTACTTCTTGTCAAATAGTAGCATTCATTTTTCCACCCTTTGACATTACCACACTTTACTCTTAGAAATGAAAGAATGTAGAGAGCAAAAAAGTATGTGACTATGTGTTATCTCACAGGTAAATTGTAATGGTAAGTCATTTGTGATATTGTCATTTGGAGGTTTCCAAGTGTTCTCTTCTATCTCTTTCGATGGAACTTGATTCCAATCTCTCTTAACTGAGGGGTCGATGGTTCAAGCTCTAACTCTATTCTCTATCAACTCTTATAACTCATAAACACATCAATTACCATTGCATTACAGTATGCTAGGGTTATGTTTGGTTGATGAGTAAAAATGGAGGTAAAATTTTGTTGAGTAAGGTTTATGTGTAATTTTACACAAAAACTCCGTAAAAGTATCACCCCAATTTTTACCCATAACCAAACACGCCCTAGTATTTTTGGCCTTGAACATTAACATTAACAGTGCACAATGGTGGAGCAAAAAAATTGTAATGTTGAGCTCTATCACTTGCAATCTTCATGTTCTATAAATACATGCAAATTGAGCTAAAAAATTCAGTCATGCTGAAAGTTCATATCTACAGAGTGATCTGATAGTTCTGTTTTTCTTGCAAATCATGTGAAAGGGCATGGTTAATTTGATAGTTGAGTCCACAAATGTAATGCTGAGCTCTTGGGAGACTAGAATTCAAAATGAGGGATCAGTTGCAGATATCAAAATTGATGAAGATTTGCGAAGCATGTCGGCCGATGTGATCGCAAGAGCTTGTTTCGGGAGCAATTATACCGAAGGAAAAGAAATATTCACAAAGCTTAGAGATCTTCAACGAGTCCTGTCCAAGATATTTGCTGGAATTCCAGGCTTGCGGTATGCATCATAACTGAAAATACTTTTTATATGATCATGAATAGTGATGAACATAGTGTGCTTGTTTTTCAATTTGATTTCCTTTTGATATTACTTGACCAAAAGCTATAGCTATTGGTAAGTTTGCAATTTTGTTTCCTTATAGTTTAGAAATGTATCTAGCTCGAGGGGATACACCCATTACAGGCGTCAAGGGTCAGGCAGTTAAGCATGTCGAATTTTAAGGGTGACTCTGGTCAAATAAAACCAACGGATTGCATATCAACGATATATATATCTATTATGTTCTTATACTTGTTATTTAGATATTTATATTACTAATGAGCAAAATGGTATCATATTATCTGTTTTAGATACTTGCCAACCAAAAACAACAGAGAGATGTGGAGATTGGAGAAAGATATAAACACAAAGATATCAAATCTCATAAAGCAACGCTTGGAGGAAACTCATGAGAAGGATCTTTTACAAATGATACTTGAGGGTGCGAAGAATTGTGAGGGAAGTGATGGCTTCTCATCAAATTCTATCTCGCGGGACACGTTCATGATAGATAACTGCAAGAATATATTTTTCGCCGGACATGAGACTACTGCAGTTACCGCGTCGTGGTGCTTAATGTTATTGGCTGAACATCAAGATTGGCAGGATCGTGTTCGTGCTGAGGTGCTTGAAGTTTGTGGAGATGCTGGTCCAGATGCAAGTATGCTTAGAAGCATGAAAACGGTATGTTATGTTTTATATGTTTTCAAAGTAAATGGTTCAAAGAATTAATAATGTTTATCGTACAATAGAAATACGTTTAACTTGTATCCAACGTGTGCTATACATATAATACGGAATGTGTATTATACGTACGTGTGCTATACGACACACATTACGTATTATGTATAACACACGTTGGATATTAATTGGACGTATTTTTGTTGTACGAAAAACATTATTGAATTGAATATATTACTGCTGTACAACAAACATTTCTCGTCTTAGTTATTTGCTTTAAAATTTAGTCAAGTTGGTCCCTTACGTTTCAAAACTTGAGTCGAGTTGGTCTCTGAATCCATTTTTTATTTAATGTTTTGTCATATATATTGTCATTTAAACGTAACACCTCAGACATATTATATGTCATGTAAAGTATATTGAACATTTAAAGAGCTCAAATTTTGCAATGTGAAAGACCAATTTTCCAATGATAGACTAAATTGAGTTTTACCTCATTGATAGAAAGTGATACAAAGATTTCAACAAAAAGTTAAACAACAAAACAAAGAATGATTATAATTGTTGAAAATCTTTTAGATGTTTCATGAGCATATATTCTTATTGATCAAGTCATCCTCTTGTATGAAAATGTTATGGCTGCAGTTAACAATGGTGATTCAAGAGACTTTGCGGCTCTATCCGCCGGCATCGTTTATTGTCAGAACAGCTTTACAAGATGTCAAACTAAAAGGTCTCCTAATTCCAAAAGGAGCAAACATTCAGATTCCAATTGCAATAATGCAGCAGGACAATGAGCTCTGGGGTCCTGATTCACACAAATTCAATCCGGAAAGGTTCTCTAACGGCGTCCTAGCAGCCGGAAAGTTTCCGCAGGCTTACATGCCGTTCGGAGTAGGGGCTCGTATCTGTGCCGGACAACATTTTGCTATGACTGAACTGAAGGTGATTTTGTCTCTCATTCTGATGAAGTTTCAGTTCACTATCTCACCAAGTTACAATCATTCACCAGCATTTCGTTTGGTTGTAGAGCCTGGTCAGGGAATTATTCTCAAAATGAGAAAAGTATAATCAGAAATACTTATGTAAGAAAGGTTTTTTCACATTGTTCTTTGGGGTCCCAAGTTTCTCTTGTTCTTAGGATGGTTGATATAATAATAATGGTGCAACATTTTCTCTATTAACTAGAGCATCAAGTGGTCATATGGGCTGCCACACATAATTAAGTCTTCCGTCAACGTGTCTTGGGTTTGAATTTTGGAAAATTCTCTTTGGTGACAATCTATAAATTTTACCGTAAATCCTTGTTGAGGTTAGTGGTATGCATTGACCCTACATGAGGTGTGTCTTTCATAATCTAAACTTTTTGTAAAAAAAAAAAAAACTAGAGCGCTATTTCTAGCATGATATAATCTTAACCTTAAGCCTGAATACCACTGTTCTGAAAACCGGACCGGACCGGCCGGTTGAACCGGGAACCGGACCCCTGTCCGGTCCGATTAGGCCTTAAAAATCAGGCTTCTGAAAACCGGTCAAAAATCGGAAAAATCGGTTAAAAACCGGGAAAATCGGTAAAAATCGAGTAAAAACCGGTCGAACCGGTCAACTTATATAAAAATAAAAAAATTTAATTTTTTAAAATTTAATAACTATTTTATAATAAAATTTAATATATAATACACTTTAATTATTAAAATTAAGAATTATTAAACTTCTAAATTTATCAAATGCTATAAATTTCCACTTTTATTAATATTTTTCATGCACTTTAATTTTTCTATAGCATATAATTCATCATATATGTATATATTTATAGATAAATATATAATTTATACATATTTTATTATATCCGGTTGAACCTCCGGTCGAACCGGTTAAACCTCTAAACCTCTGAACCCCTCCCTCGTCCGGTTCAATGTCCGGTCCGGTTTTCAGAGCCTTGCTGAATACACCAATTTGATGACATGTCCACGAATTTGAAACATATTTATTAAAATGTAATAAACGATTATTTTTATATAGAATTTCTAAGAAGATTCTATACATACATAACGAAAAAGTTAGATTCAATTATTCATTATCTTAGAAGTCTTACTATACAAGTATATGAAAAGATAATTTTTATATTGCAGGTTAATCACAATCAAACTCTTTAATAAGAATAAATACTCATTCCCTCATTTTAGTCCTTAAAATTGTACATGTAAATCATTGGTCTGTAAAATATGTTATGATTAATTAATCCCTAATCTTATAACTTTCAATCATAATAATCCTTAAAATTAATAATAATTTATATTAATCCCTCAAATCTTCATACTTTAATTGAAGAATATTATTTTTTACTCAAACTAGTCAAATTATTTTTAAAACCTATCAACTAGAAATAATATATTTTTTATAGAAAAATAATTTATTTTATGATTAAAAACTAAAAAAGTTAATTAGTCAAATTCATATAAAACAATTAATTAGTCAAATTTTAACTTTTAAGAATGAAAATATTTCCCCAATATTATCATTTTGAGTCAAAATTAACATTAATTATGTACAGTGAATTGTCCCATATATAATTGTAAAGGTATTTTTAACTTCTTTAATATAAATTTACAATGAATAATATAAAATTAATATAGTCATAATGTTAGTTATGAATAATAATATTTATGCATACAAATATACAATGAATAATAATATTAATTTGTCCTATATTTATTATCTCGACGGACTACTAGTAATATTTTTTTTCTTAATGAACTAATTTATCCCAAGTTATTGGACCAATTGGATATTTACTCTAACTTTTTTCTTTTCTAGAAATCATTTTCGTATTTTTGTGAAATTTAATATGTAATTCCTCAGTAAATACTTTTAAAATGGATGGAACAAGAGTTTAATAATGATGTACTGATAGTATAAAAAATTTTATACTGTATGTTAATCATATTTATTGATTTGTGTGATTTTTTAGTTAATAAATAATTGAATTAAAATTTTTATTCATATATCAATTTATAATTAGATATATGTATAATATCATAAATGTTTGGGAAATAACATTTTTCTAGCCAAAACAGTCAATAAAGCCCATTTTAATTCTTTTGGTCTAAATAGTATTATTAACCATGTGTATTTTTTTAATAGGCTTAATAATTTAGGCCCAATTTCATATTATTGACTGATTTAGTTGATTTTTTGTTATACCTCCTGCAATTAGTATAAAATTACTTTACATCGATATAGGATTAAAATTAATCTCTTAGAATAAATACTTTTAATCTATCCAAATATTCTTCTTCTTATTCTATTTTTTTCCTCTCGTGTTTAATACTCGTACCGTTGTACCTACCACAATCTAGAAGCCGTGAAGCAGAAAACACACACACCCTTTTTCCCTTTGCTCCCCAAATCAGAATCAGAACGAACAAAGCAAAGCAAAAAAAAGAGTGTCACAAACACACACAGAAAAAAATTCATCACTCTTCAATTCTTCTTCTTCTTCAATGGGTTGGGTCACTCGGTTCTTAACCGCTGTGGCTTTCTTAGCCGTGGGAGTGATATTCTCACCCGACACTTTCCGATCGAAATCACAGTCAAATACTGCTTCAGCAGCTATCTCCACTTACCTCAAACTCGCTCATATTATTTCCTTCTCCACCGCTTTCGGCGCTGCCTTATGGGTCACCTTCATCGGTGGCATTATCATGTTCAAGTACGCACTTAACTATTTTTTTATCCTACCCTTTTGTTCATATTTAACATATACGGACACAGTTCCCCCAAATCCCTAATTAATTGAGAATTATGCATAGGAGAAGTTAAATATTGTTTTTTGGGGCTGAAAAATTTAAGCTTTCGAAATTTGGTACTGGAAAGATTTGTGTTGTTATGTCACTGTCTGATTTTAGTTCCTTAATCATGTTAAAGGTTATGACTTTGGTTGAATTAGAATAATGGGATCTTAAATTCTTAATTATGATACAAAGTGGTGATTTAGTAAAGGTTCATTTTGGGCTTTGGAATTGTCTGCCTAGGTCAATTTTTTGTCCCTGGGATTATGGGGTTATGGGATTATTGTCAATTTAGATCATGAAATTAAGAAATTTGACATTGTTTATGAGTATCAATTTAGTTCTTGAAATTAAGAAATTTGAAATTGTGAAAAAAAAAGTTATTCAAATTAAAATTAGTCTTAGGGTTATGTTCACATGGACTAACTTGGAAAACAAAAAGACTTAATTTGAATCACTTATTGCAATTTGGTGGACTAAATTGATCACTCCGTAATTTAAAGGAGTGAAGTACACTTACAATTTCAAGGACCAACATGAATCTTCACTCTTGCAAAAGTTGATTCAAGTTAGTCTTGTGGGATATGCTCGTAGGACTAATTTTAATCACATAAAGGACTAATTTGAATATTTTTATTTAATTTTCTCTTCTTTTTTTTTCAATTTCAGGACTAAATGATAATTTTTTAATTCTAGAAATTAAAGTGACTAATTTACTGGAAAACCTTTACTCGATGTATTATTGAGCTCTGAATTGGTTCTGTAATCCTTTTGACTAACAAAAACACTCTGCTAAGCTTTTATTCTCTGTTTTCTTGTTAGCTTATGGTAACAAGAAAGTTGAAATAAAAAAAGAAAAGAAAGTGAAACACTGTCTTTATGCTCCAAGATACAAACTTGGTCAATTTGTTAGTAGAAAGATTTATGTTGCCAATTTAGTTCCTCGTTGGTGTAAATTGCTATCATTTCCTTTTTAGATATGGATAAGTGACAATAATGAGGCCCTAATTAAGGTATATTTTGTATTTTTGAAGTACTAAATCAGCGACATGAATCTTTTGAAGACTGAAATGATAACCATTGTGTCCTTCAATAAATAAAGAAAATAGGGGTTTACTGAAAAATTTGCAATTTATTTATTTATTTTGAATTGGGAATGTTTTTTATTTTTTTGAAAAATATTTAGGAACCTTCCAAGGCATCAGTTTGGGAACCTGCAGAGCAAGATGTTCCCAGCATACTTCTCGTTGGTGGGTGTGTGCTGCGCCATATCAGTGGCGGCCTTTGGGTATCTTCACCCTTGGAAGTCTTCCTCCACGACTGAAAAATACCAGCTTGGATTCTTGCTCTCCTCCTTTGCCTTCAACCTCACCAACTTGTTTGTCTTTACTCCCATGACCATTGAGGTAATTTTCAATACTCATCTCGTTTTTAGGTCCAATAATATCTTATTGATTTGTTGCCAAGGGGAGGCACACATGCTTGTTTGTGAAGTGATTATTTTGGTTTTTCAAGTTGTTTTGGCCTTTGTTAATAGTGGTATTGGATGAACACATGGAAGGTGAAAGCCGATCTATTCAACTGATGAGAATGACATTTTATGTAAAATGGAGATAAGGGATCTCTGGACCTCTAGTTACTATGACTATGAGAGAGTGAAAGAGTAACTGTAATGAATGTTGCAACTAACTAATGCTAACTACTGTACTGTTAACTAGCTAACTGCCGTAACTGTAACATAATTATGTTGTAATTGCCCTTGCCCTAGTTGGGTAAGCTTGGTTTCTAGTGCAAGTAAAATAAAGTGTGGACATTTGATTTCTGCATGCCATCTCAAAGTTCTGTTTGCATGTTTGCCCTATTCATGCAATCTAATCAAGTCCCCGACTATATGAGGTCGTCCATGTTTCCCTCCATTAGTGACAATGACCGGAGCAATTTGAAATAATTGGACTTAGAGGGATAAAATTCACATTTCTACTGAACTGGAAATATTGAATGGGAGATTGATTGAGATTACACTCTCTTTAATTCCATGTCTTCACAGATTGTGTCTTTTTTACATACTCATGCTTAGAAGAACCAGTTTGTGAAACTCGGTGAAATTATTTTGTTAAGGTTACATACATTTGCAACAATTTAAGTATTTATATATATATACACACACACACACACTCCTTCCCTTCCCCTCGAAAACCCTTCATCCAAACATATTCTATCTCTTACATCATTGTTTGATCAAATTTGTGGATCCATCAACAGTGGCTGTTACGACCCAATTAATTAGTGGGTCTCTTAGTTTGTTAGTTTAGCCCATTAGAGTTGGTTAGGTGTATAAATAAGGGCATTGAGTCATTGTATTGAATATAGAAGATTAATGAATTGGTGAGTTCTTTGGAATTCTTGGAGATTTGCAACTCGTCTCGAATAGAGTTGTATCATTGGTGCTTTCATTGAGAGTCTTCCATGGCGGAAGGAACTCAATTTCCTATGTTTGATAGAACCGGAGATGGTTACGGTTGGCTTATTCTCACTGAGCAGTTTTGGAATGCTCAAAGAACTGCAGAAAATCAAAGATTTCTAGAGATTGAAAGAGGTCTCAATGGCAAAGCTCTCACATGGTTCAGATTATGGAAAAAGTGCAATCCAAATGCAGATAGAACTGTATTTGACATTGCTTTTATGCATCGTTATGTGCCAAATTCTCGCCCAATACTGCCATCAGAAATTTCTTGGAATGAAGTTTCAGATCTAGATGTGATTTTGGAAGAAATTAGAGCATATTTGGAGAAATATCAACCACAACAACTTGATCTAAATTTGCAAGACAGTGGAGGAGAAGAATCAGATTTTAATCTTGAACCACAACCACAACAGCAGCAACAAGAAGAATCAGCAAAAATTCAAGCAAACGAGATTCAGAAACAAGAATTCAGCAACAATAACTCAGAATTTTCAGAATCAACAATCATAGATCTTGAATCATCAAGGAGTATAGATCAAGACTCAAGAATTGTTGATAACATACACCACATAATCAGAAAAGCTTCAACCAAGAATGAGACTCAAGATCAGAATCGAAGATTTGATGACCAAAGCATTGTTGTTACAGATCTGATTGCAATGGCGGCCGACAAGGAGGACAAGAAACATGTTGTGGAAGAACCGAGCTCGTTTTCAGAAGCGATGCCGACAGTAATGGCGGTTGAAGACGACGACGATGCCAGTAGCAGCGCCGAGGTCGGCGCTTCTGCGGAGGGGAAAGTGGTTGCGATGTCAGAGATGACGAACTCTGCTCCACTAGATCTGAGCGACAATGAAGACGGCGATGCGAGTGCAGAGATCATGGAGACAGTGGCAGTTGTAAACATTGGTTACGGCCACAGCGGAAGACTACACCATTCGCCACGTGACCAAGAGTACAATGGCATCACGAGAGTGATGAACGATGACCATAGGCGCGAGTTGCGCAACCAAGAACGGGACAGCTTCGGCGGCGGCGGAGTTCGAATCATCCCCGCCGCGCTCTTCCACTCGTGGCGAGGCCACCGGTTCTCCTAGCGGCGGCATTTCCATGGATGCGCGAGAGTGAGAGCCAGTCTGACTGTCTGAGTCGATTGCAGGTGATGCAGAAGTTTCGAGATTCGCCGGCGGTGAACTCAAGAAGATGAAGGTGGTGGCTCCGATTCCTCATTCTGAAGATGGGAAGATGGGAAGAGGGAGCTATGGTGATGGTGGGCTAGGGTATGGCCTCATCTTGGGCCTCACTCAAAATTTGGAAACCCAAATTAAGAAGAACAATGTTGATTTATTCAATTTGGGCCCAAATTCAAAACTTGTTGTATTCTTTGGCCTACTTCAATTTTCTGCATCAATTTTTTATTTTGTTGATGGGTTGAGGTTCTATCAATGGGACCCAGGTGGAATTTATATTTTAGAATATGTTACTTAGTAGTTCTTTTTATATTTTAGAAATTTAATAAATGTAATTAGGAGTAATTGTAAAGTTTGAAGGGTGTTTTTCTTTTTAACAACCTTGAGGGCAAGGTTGGTTTGAGGGGGGAGTATTGTTACGACCCAATTAATTAATGGGTCTCTTAGTTTGTTAGTTTAGCTCATTAGAGTTGGTTAGGTGTATAAATAAGGGCATTGAGTCATTGTATTGAATGATACAACTCTATTCGAGATGAGTTGCAAATCTCCAAGAATTCCAAAGAACTCACCAATTCATTAATCTTCTATATTCAATACAATGACTCAATGCCCTTATTTATACACCTAACCAACTCTAATGGACTAAACTAACAAACTAAGAGACCCACTAATTAATTGGGTCGTAACAGTGGCAAAACATCAAGAATTTTGGGAGGGCAAAAATATTAAGACATGAAATTTTATTTCTGAGTTGTTGATTGCACTTAATGGATTTCAAACATTCTTTTTTGACAAGTTCCTAATGATTGTACTTAATGGATTTCAAACATTATTTATTCACAGCACAAAGAATTTTTCGTTTTTGGTAATACACAACAGCAGAATGTTGGACAATTGTCAGTTATGCACTTTATTCTCTCAGTTAGACACATGATCAGAATGAACTAGAAAATAGTAAGAAAGCAACCTCAAAAAACTGAGTCTGTGATTATTTTCTAAGGATCTTGATCAATGTAATCAAACACAGGAAGACGAGGTTGAGGGATTGTTTGAGAAACCCTTACTAACACTCCAAATTTTCACTCAGTCTCTAACTACCTAACTCATCCCCCTCCCCTTTTTTATTTATAGAGACTAGCTCGTCTCGTCTAACTAACTTGGTGTCCAGACAAAATTCAAAGTAACTGACTAAGGTTCTTACGTGTTTGCAGAAGTGTTCTCAGAAGAGAACATATAATTTTCAACCTAGGAATTCTTTTCCATCCACATTTTAAGGGGGAACAAAAGACCTATACCTAACTAACCTAAGCCCAATTATACGTCATTACTTTGGCTTTGGCTATTATAATTAATGTATTGTGTTCCAGTTCTTTCTAGTTTCGTCTCATTACTATATAAAACCTCAGGAATTTTCTATTTAAATGCACATGCTTGAATATTGCTTATGTATACTTTTAAATATGCATGGAACTTTGTCTTCATAGCATATTTAGAATTGACTTTTTTTTTTCTTTTGCTGTACATAAATCTTTTTGACTGAAGTTTTTAGTCTTTCCCTTCTGCTCGGTCACTCCCTCTACTGTCCCAATTTTCTGTTCTAATCACCACTTTTACCTATTGGTTCTCTGTTAGGAACCAACACATCATGAAAGTGGGAATAAACGAACAGTGTCCGGAATATAGTTGGGGGTGGAGCTGAAAGGTGTAACCATCTCTGCCTAGCTGGAATTGTAGGTTAGGAGAGAGAGTGAATCTTCAAGAACTGGGGTGGAGCCGTGAGGGACTATATGTATGAAATGAGTGAGAAGAATGGAGGTGAGGCAGAATATAGAGTGAACTTCAGGAGGGTGAAGGGCGCCTCTAATTGCCCATGTCTGTAAAATGTCAACAAGAAAACAAGCTCGTCTTTTGGAGATGAGGATATTGCGATGGATGATTCGACATACTAGACATGATAGAACTAGGAATGAGTGCATTATAGAGTTGGGGTAGCGCTTGTTATTGAGACATCTAGTA
This sequence comes from Aeschynomene evenia, assembly GCA_013621005.1. Classification (NCBI taxonomy): domain Eukaryota; kingdom Viridiplantae; phylum Streptophyta; class Magnoliopsida; order Fabales; family Fabaceae; genus Aeschynomene; species Aeschynomene evenia. The sequence continues at coordinate 4,230,115 of CM024271.1, forward strand.
GAATCTTGCCTTATATGGTTTGGACATGTATGTAGGGACATGGAGAAGCCCCGGTGAGGAGAGTGGATTAGATGGAGGGTAGTAAGTCCTTTAACTAAAGGTAGAGGAAGACTTAGGAAATTTATAGGTTAAACAATTAAAAGAGATTTAAATATAAATATAATATATGATGGAGTAATATGGCTTCAAATTATCGAGGAAGATTTGAGAGTTAATGGCCTAAATCCTAACATTATTCATGATAGAGCGCAATGACGTTGTTTGATCCATGTAGCCGACCCCACATGGTGGGATAAAGCTTGTTGTTGATCCATGTAGCCGACAACACCCAGTGCGACAAGGTTTAATTGTTATAGTTGTGTTTGTTACTTGTTTAGATGCTTCTATGGCTAATTCCCCACTGGAATTCAATCCTACAAGTAATATACAAAGGTTTTCTTCTATTTCTTGTGTTTAGAAACCAGGTTCCTGTGATCCTCATTTTCTTTTATGTTCTTTTCAGTTGTCACATTGGCAGCACTGAAGCGAAGATCTTAATCTTATCTCCCACCAAATAATTCTTGACAAATTGTTCTCCCACCAAATAATTCTTGACAAATTGTTATGCTATTAATTTTTTCGGGATAACTGTTCTTATTAAGTTGCTAGCAGTTACTATACTTTTTGATAATTTATACAAGCATTCTTTTTTCTGATACAGATGATGAAGCAAAGGCATAAAGTGGAGCGAGAAAATAGCATCGGTGAGGAAGTCGGGTGGTCAAAGAATGTGGAAGTTGCGAAGAAAAACCCGAAGCTCGCGGCCATGAACAAGAAGTTCGGTATGATTCACGGCTTATCTTCGCTTGCCAACATCATGTCGTTCGGAAGCCTTGCAATGCACACATGGTACTTGGCCGGTAAACTCGATCTCTGATTCAGGTGCTGCTCCCAACCTTCCCTTGCCATGGAAGTTGGTTGAGTTTCTTGTCAAGAGTTAAGCCATAATTTTCTGCTTATCTTCCAATTACTTTCCTCAAGAAAACTAGATTGTTGTTTATGAAATATAATGTGAAAGTATTGCAGGGTCTTACTCTTATGATATTCCATGAAAACACTTTGTAGTCACAATATTTAACATTAATAAGTTAAGTGATTCCTACAGCAATTGAGGGTAACAAGCATAGTAATCTCTTGCTTGCATAAAGTTTCCTATCTTAATCATAAGCTTTTGAAGTGTCATATTGGGAGGGATTACAGTTTGATACTACTGTCTTGGTTCAAATCCATGAGGTGGCTTGTTCATGAGAGATTAGATTAAATGTGACTTGCAAGGTAGTACTGATAAAAAAGAGTAAAAAAATCACTCACTGTATGCAATAATTTAACTTTTTAAAACTATTAATAATTCAACTTCTTTTCATTAGTTTAATTTTAAAATACTGATGGTGTAAAGATATTTTACACTGTCATCCAATTAAAACACTATATATATATATATATGACTTTTTAGATAATATGAGAGAGAAAACACTATCATGATTGGTGTGGTAGCATATAAATAGATGATTGTATAAAAAGTTGTACACTATCAATGAATAAAAATTAAATCTTTTTTCAAAATCTGCACCTATGATGATGTGTCAAATGTGTTATTTCGTATGCAAGCCACTTGATTGATCAATTAGCGATTAGTTTGCAATGGCCAGCAAGAACTTGGTTGTGATTTCTTGTAATTGTAGATATATATATATATATATGATATGATTGCTCATTTTGGGCATAGCATTATTCAGTATTATATGAGAACTTGTCATGTGTGCACTTCAAACATTTTTTCCCCCTTCAGTTAGCATTGCTCGTGGAGTTGTCTTGGACCAAACTTGCACTCATTATACAAACTTTGTTTTATAATATTCTTCAAACCTTTGAATGGAATATGTTAAAACAAACAATAAGCTAATTCAATCAAAGAGTAATCTAGGCCGTTTGGCCAAATGATTTATTTAATTTGAGGATGTTATGTGTACAATGAAAATTGTACAATACTTGTATAACAATCATATCTATTGTTGGATTGTATTAGTTTGTAAATCTATATTACAATCTAATAGTGTTAAATGATTGTTATATAAGTATTGTAAAATTTTTATTCTACACATAGCATTAATAACCTAGTTTTTATGTGATTATTTTTGTAACTATATATATATATATATATATATATAATGATAAAATATTTATTTTTAGTATTTTGAAAAATATTTTTTTGAAAAATTAAATATTTTTATGTAATTCAATATTTTAAAGACTATAGTCTTTACATTTATAGTGTTTCTAGAAAAATAGTGAAATCTCACTTTTTAAAGCCTATAGCCTTCAATTTCTACTAAGTTTTAAACATTATGTAATTCAATATTTTATAGACTATAGTCTTTACTTTTATAGTGTTTCTAAAAAAATATTGAAATCACAGTTTTTAAAGTCTATAGCTTTCAATTTCTACTAATTTCTAAAATTTAAATAATTCTATATTTTAAAGACTATAATCTTTACTTATGTAATTTTTCTAGAAAAATAGTGATATCTAACTTTTTAAAGTCTATAGCCTTCAATTTCTACTAAGTTTAAAAAATTATGTAATTTAATATTTTATAGACTATAGTCTTTACTTTTATAGTGTTTCTAAAAAATGAGTGAAATCTCATATTTTAAAATCTATTGTCTTCAATTTCTAATAAGTTCTAAAATTTAAGTAATCCAATATTTTAAAGACTATAATATTTACTTTTATAGGGTTTCTAGAAAAATAGTGAAATCTCACTTTTTAAAGCTTATAGCCTTCAATTTCTACTAAGTTTTAAAAATTATGTAATTAATTATTTTAAAGATTATAATCTTTACTTTTATAGTGTTTCAAAAAAAATAGTGAAATCACAGTTTTTTAAGTCTATAGCCTTTAGTTTCTACTAATTTCTAAAATATAAGTAATTCTATATTTTAAAGACTAATCTTTACTTATGTAATTTTTCTAGAAAAATAGTGATATCTCACTTTTTAAAGTCTATAGCCTTCAATTTCTACTTATTTCTAAAATTTAAGAAATTCAATATTTTAAAGACTGTAGTCTTTACTTTTACAGTATTTCTAGAAAAATAATGAAATCTCACTTTTTAGAGCCTATAGCCTTTAATTTCTACTAATTTCGAAAATCTAAGTAATTCAATATTTTAAAGACTATAATCTTTACTTTTATAGTTTTTTTAGAAACATAGTGATATCTCACATTTTAGAGTCTATAGCCTTCAATTTCTACTAAGTTCTAAAATTTAAGTAATTCAATATTTTAAAGACTATAGTCTTTACTTTTATAGTGTTTCTAAAAAAATAGTGAAATCTCATATTTTAAAGTCTATTGCCTTCAATTTCTAATAAGTTCTAAAATTTAAGTAATATAATATTTTAAAGACTATAATCTTTACTTTTATAGTGTTTCTAGAAAAATAATGGAATTACAGTTTTTTAAGTCTATAGCCTTCAATTTCTACTAATTTCTAAAATTAATATAATTCTATATTTTAAAGACTATAATCTTTACTTATGTAATTTTTCTAGAAAAATAGTGATATCTCACTTTTTAAAATCTATAGCCTTCAATTTCTACTAAGTTCTAAAATTTAAGAAATTCAATATTGTAAAGATTATAGTCTTTACTTTTACATTATTTCTAGAAAAATAGTGAAATCTCACTTTTTAGAGCCTATAGCCTTCAATTTCTATTAAATTCCAAAAATTATGTAATTCAATATTTTAAAGACTATTATCTTTACTTTTATAGTTTTTCTAGAAAAATAGTAATATTTCACCTTTTAAAGTCTATAAGCTTCAATTTCTTCTAAGTTCGAAAATTTAAGTAATTCAATATTTTAAAGACTGTAGTCTTTACTTTTATAGTGTTTCTAAAAAAATAGTGAAATCTCATATTTTAAAGTCTATTGCCTTCAATTTCTAATAAGTTCTAAAATTTAAGTAATTCAATATTTTAAAAACTATAATCTTTACTTTTATAGTGTTTCTAGAAAAATAGTGAATTATCACTTTTTAAAGCTTATAGCCTTCAATTTCTACTAAGTTTTAAAAATTATGTAATTAATTATTTTAAAGACTATAGTCTTTACTTTTATAGTGTTTCTAAAAAAATAGTGAAATCTCATATTTTAAATTCTATTGCCTTCGATTTCTAATAAGTTCTAAAATTTAAGTAATTCAACTTTTTACAGACTATAATCTTTACTTTTATAGTGTTTCTAGAAAAATAGTGAAATCTCAATTTTTAAAGCTTATAGCCTTCAATTTCTACTAAGTTCAAAAAAATATGTAATTCAATATTTTAAAGACTATAATCTTTAGTTTTATAGAGTTTCTAAAAAAGTAGTGAAATAATCTCATATTTTAAAGTCTATTGTCTTCAATTTCTAATAAGTTCTAAAATTGAAGTAACCCAATATTTTTAAGACTATAATCTTTTCTTTTATAGTGTTTCTAGAAAAATAGTGAAATCTCACTTTTTAAAGCTTATAGCCTTCAATTTCAACTAAGTTTTAAAAATTATGTAATTCAATATTTTAAAGACTATAGTCTTTACTTTTATAGTGTTTCTAAAAAAATAGTGAAATCACAGTTTTTTAAGTCTATGGCCTTCAATTTCTACTAAGTTCTAAAATTTAAGAAATTCAACATCTTAAAGACTATAGTCTTTACTTTAACAATATTTCTAGAAATATAGTGAAATCTCATTTTTTAGAGCTTATAGCGTTCAATTTCTACAAAGTTCAAAAAATTATATAATTCAATATTTTAAAGACTATAATCTTTAATTTTATAGTTTTTCTAGAAAAATAGTGATATTTCACCTTTTAAAGTCTATAAGCTTCAATTTCTACTAAGTTCGAAAATTTAAGTAATTCAATATTTTAAAGACTATAGTCTTTACTTTTATAGTGTTTCTAAACAAATTAATGAAATCTCATATTTTAAAGTCTATTGCCTTTAATTTCTAATAAGTTTTAAAATTTAAGTAATTCAATATTTTAAAGACTATAATCTTTACTTTTATAGTGTTTCTAGAAAAATAGTGAAATCTCACATTTTAAAGCCTATAGCCTTCAATTTCTACTAAGTTTTAAAATTATGTAATTTAATATTTTAAAGGTTATAGTATTTACTTTTATAATGTTTTAAAAAAATAGTGAAATCTCAGTTTTTCAAGTCCATAGCTTTCAACTTCTACTAATTTTTAAAATTTAAGTAATTCACTATTTTTAAAGACTATAATCTTTACTTATATAATTTTTCTAAAATAATAGTGATATCTCACTTTTTAAAGTCTATATAGCCTTCAATTTCTACTAAGTTCTAAAATTTAAAAAATTCAATATTTTAAAGATTATTGTCTTTACTTTTACAGTATTTCTATAAAAATAGTGAAAACTCACTTTTTAGAGCATATAACCTTCAATTTCTACTAAGTTCAAAAAAATATGTAATTCAATATTTTAAAGATTATAATCTTTACTTTTAAAGTTTTTCTAGAAAAATAGTGATATTTTACCTTTTAAAGTCTATAGCCTTTAATTTCTACTAAGTTCAAAAATCTAAGTAATTCAATATTTTAAAGACTATAGTCTTTACTTTTATAGTGTTTTAAAAAAATAGTGAAATCTCATATTTTTAAGTCTATTGCTTTCAATTTTTACTAATTTCTAAAATTTAAGTAATTCACTATTTTTAAAGACTATATCTTTACTTATATAATTTTTCAAAAAAAATAGTGATATCTCACTTTTTAAAGTCTATAGCCTTCAATTTCTACTAAGTTCTAAAACTTAATAAATTCAATATTTTAAAGACTATAGTCTTTACTTTTGTAGTGTTTTTAAAAAAATAGTGAAATCTCACTTTTTAAAGCCTATAGCCTTCAATTTGTATTGTGTTCATAAAATTATGTAATTCAATATTTAAAAGACTATAGTCTTTACTTTTATAGTATTTTTAGAAAAATAGTGAATTCTCACTTTTTTAGTTTATAACCTTCAATATATATCAAGTTCTAAAAATTGTGTAATTCAATATTTTAAAGACTATAATCTTGACATTTAATGTTTTTCTAGAAAAATAGTGAATTCTCACTTTTTAAACCCTATAGCCTTCAATTTATACTAAGTTTTAAAATTATATGTAATTCAATATTTAAAAGACTATAATCTCTACTTTTATAGTGTTTCTAAAAAAATAGTGAAATGTCAGTTTTCAAGTCTATAGCCTTCAATTTCTACTAATTTCTAAAATTTAAGTAATTCTATATATTAAAGACTATAATCTTTACTTATGTAGTTTTTCTAGGAAAATAGTGATATCTCACTTTTTAAAGTCTATAGCCTTCAATTTCTAAAAAGTTCTAAAATTTAAGTAATTCAATATTTTAAAAACTATAGTCTTTTCTTTTACAGTATTTCTAGAAAAATAATGAATATCACTTTTTAGAGCCTATAGTCTTCAATTTCTACTAAGTTCAAAAAATTGTGTAATTCAATATTTTAAAGACTATAATCTTTACTTTAATTGTTTTTCTTGAAAAATAGTGAAATATCACTTTTTAAAGCCTATAGCCTTCAATTTCTTCTAAGTTCTAGAAATTGTATAATTTAATATTTAAAAGACTATAATATTTACTTTTATAGTATTTTTAGAAAAATAGTGAAATATTACTTTTTAAAGTCTGTAACCTTCAATTTCTACTAAATTCTTAAAAATTTCTGCTAGTGTGTAAGATTAATTTCAAATCTTCTTTCTTCCAATTCACTACCAAAGTATAAAAGAATTTTGTATTATATGTATTCAATTATGTATTTATATATTAGTAAAAAGTATTTGACTATCATGTATTTGTAAGTCTTATATTTTATTAAATGCTCATATTGAAAAAAAATTCTCTTTGACATGTTTGGTAAGGAGATGCAAATGTGTGTAAATTAGAATACTTTGATCATAATTTTATAGTTGTGTAATTTTTTTAAAATTAAGCACATATAATCAATTTGACATGTAAATATAACTCAATAGATATATTGATAAAAAATATATTCTATAAAAGATTATAGAAGATGTAAGTGTATTAAATTTTACACCAATATCAAAAAAATTTCCCCTCTTTATTATAGGTTTAATTGTATAACTTTAATGAAATTGACACTACTTATAACTTTGTATAAAATAATTTTTTTATCGATTCAATCATGAGTCGCTAATTAACTATAAGTTTCTTTTAGGTAATAGCTTAAATAAGTTATTTTTATAAATGGAATTTAGACTTTCTTCCCCTAAGCCTATAATAATTCATGTTCATGCTTACCACTTAGTGCCAAAAATGGAAACAATCAAATGGAAAAAGCTTACAAGCAAAAGCAAGTTTCTTTTCTTTGTTGATTTTCCAAAATTAATCTCTAATTAATCAGTGATGATTATTATATAATAGAAATACATTTAACTAGTATCTAATATGTGCTATATATAATACATATTGAATGCTATATATATAATACACGTATATATAGTACACATTACGTGTTATATATAGCATACATTAGATTTATGTTGTACAATAAACATTTCTGCTGATTAAGATAGAACCATATCCAAATCCACGTAATCATTTAATACCGACAAATCCGTAGAAATAGGAGAATTAGAAGCAAAAAAGAGACTCCAATTTGCTTTGCTTTGTTGGATGGATAGGCAATGAAACATAGCCCTTTGGACTGTTCTTCATTCCTTCTTTTCTCACTTTTGTCTTAGAGTGAAAAACCGCCACTACCGTATAATGCAATGCTAGAACTTGTTGTTGAGTAAACGAAAGAATCTTGTTCCAACCTTTGTCGGCTATGTATTGGTTTTGACATGTGAATCATGTAAATGTGCTTTCAATTGAGAGGGAAATAAATAAAATCAGTGGAAATAACAGAATCTCTTCCTCTCCTTTTCATCAATTTTATTTGCTTGTGTCTATTCATCTCAATCATCTACATGTGCTTCAATGGAGAAATTTTTGCATTATTGACAATTTTAGTATAGGTTTTTTTTTCATGATTTTGAGTAAATACTAATCACTTTTTCTTAACATTCTAATTTTGAAGCATCAATAATTGAAATAAACAGTAGTTATTTATTTATAAAACACGGATTAAATATGTTATGGAAGCATAAAAAACTCATGGGTGGCTCTTAATCACATGGTCTAATAACACTCACAAGTACATGTTATTTATATAAATTTTAGATGTTATAAATCAAAATAAATATTATTATATGAATAATAAAGAATCAGCCAACATATTAGCACAACATATATAATATATAATATATAATATAATATACATAATGTATAAATCATATATTATACATATCATATATCACATGATGTGTATAATATATATCATATATTATAATATCATCTTTACAACATGTGATATACAATATGCACAATATATGATATATATTGTGCATGTTATATTATACATGTTAACTATTTTAACTAATTTTTTATCATATAACAAAGAATTTAGCAATCATATATTCAAGACCACTTAAAAATTCCTAATAAAAGCATTCAATAAGTTTTCACCTTCAAGCTTTTTCAAGTTACATGTGGATTAATGGGATACGCGCACGTAACGCACGAGTCATGGATTGTGCCAACCCATAATATTGCTGATTAAGATGGCTCATTTATGACACTTCTATTTCCAAACAAAATAAATTGTGGTCTCCACAAACCGGTGACTTTTATTTAATATCTAGCTCAATAAATAACAATTCAACCAATTACTCTAACTCTCTCTCTCTCTCTCTCTCTCTCTTTCTTTTTGGAGAAAATGTTATTCACGAAAAAGTCTCACCTAAGTTAGATTAGGGGTTCATCTAAGTGCCCTAAAATATATATATAAATATTAAAGGAGTATATATTCCTAAGTCATCTACTAACTTACAAAAGGAGTTGTGTTTGGTTTGACTAAATTCTCCTAAATATTCTATTAAATGTCAAACAACACAAGTATTGATATTTTTCATATGATTAAATAAAATAACTTTTTGAATCTAATACTTCATTTATAGTTGCAAAACAACAGAAGCATAATTGCTAAACCAATTGGGTTTTTGTGTATTAATTAAACTAATAGTTGAGCAATATTCCTCTACAAGACACCTTTTCATGAGAGACACTATCAATATTTTTCAATTTTGAAATCAATGAATAAAAAGAATCATCTAACTATGTCCTACCAGCCATGTGCACTCTCTTTACAACTGTCCCAAACAAACCAATGAATCATTTTAATTCTAACTCCATCCACTTTTATCGGTCACTTTCTTTTATCTATCACATAAGAAAATGATAGCATTTCGGTACATTGAAAAATCGATATATCTAGACACAATTTTGATTCTAGATACATTGATTTTTACCGAAATGTCATCATTTTCGTAAATGACAGATAAAAGTGAAGGGAGGAGGAGTATTAATTTACCTAAAGCCGATCACATTGTATGCCCCCAATAGTAACAACCTTGCAGGGAAAAGGAGCACCACAAACAAATGCATGTGCTGTGATGCAACTAGCCTACTGAACCTTTTCAAGGACTCTCTCCCGGTGCGTATCATGCCGGAGAAGAGGGAGGCCTGGTTTTGACCGAGGTTGATCGTTATCATCGACCTTCCGACCACAATGCTGGCATCGATTCCACGAGGCAGAGGGAGAGGCCACCACACTTTGCGCCGTTGCTCTCTCCTAGACTTGCGGATTCGTCTGAGTTCTTGGCGGATCACAGATCTCACAGATTTTAGGTATGAGTTCATGTCATGATCTCTGTGTATGGTTCCTCCAGAACCATAAGCAGACCGGTCACTTAATATTTCGAGTGGATGAGGCGAATTCAAGAAGACCAACTTCGCCGCTCGGAGCTGCTTCTCGGTGTCACTGGATTCTGAGCAACTCAAAATATACAGACCACTGCCTGATGGCAGGAGATGATGGCTCGGCGAGAATTTCTCGTCCGGCTGTAGAATCAGCAGTTCGCCCATTGGTGCATATAGCAGCTTCTGCAGGAAAAAATATATATATGTATAGGTAATTTAGAGGCCTAATTGAATGTGATTCCTTTATTTATTATTAAATTTCGGATAAGCAGAACTTACATGGTTATTGAGACAAGGATGATTGCGGAAGTTCCCATTAACCGCCTTGAGTAGTTCCGCGACATGGTTAGGATATTTGCAAGAGAATGCTCGAGGAACTATGTCTCTGTGCATCGTAATAGCCTGAACATGACTCCGCGGTAATCCGAGCTTGTTCAGCAGACTATCACCTCCACACATGATGGATGGAGAACCGAATGTTATCACAGGAAGTAGAGAGGAGATTGGTACTTCCTGCCTTATCAAAAGCATTAGATTTACTACTAATGCCAAGCTTCCGCCAAGAGAATGCCCGGTGAAACGGAAAGTTGCACGTGAACCATGGGATTTAATGTGAGCATGAACTTCAGGCAACATCTGTTGATACATACCTTTAGCTGCTTCATATATACCTCTATGGACAAGCACATCCAACCCCTGCTTGGGAAAAAAAATACATATCAATGTCTCAAAATTCCAAGATAGCTAAAAAATTACAATTCAAAATTATTTATTAACTGTAGAAAAAGAACAGAATGCCCCCTATAACAAAGAAGAATGACACATTACTAATCTATCGTCGATTTTGCAATGCTAACAATTACCTCAAATTGAATCGGCTCGAAAAGTAGGTTTGCTTGCCAGGATGCCAATGATTCAGAACCCTGCACATTAACCCAAAAGAATGTGAGAAAAAAATGCACTCCAGAAAACAAAAATACAAAAACTGGCAGTGGATTACATTCTAAAATATCATAAGCTAAAATAACACAACGCAAAAACCACAATATTTTTCTCATATTTACAATTACAGAAAAACTCATGTGTGATTAATTTTCGCTACCTGAATAACAAAATATCTTGTTCCAGTCTGATCATTATCACAGATGAACCATTCACAAGGCGATGAATGTGTTGAATTCAGATCGTCTGCAACAGCCTGCTTAACTTCCTCCTTTGCCGCGACCACTGCTGTCACGGAATCTGTTGTTGCCATCAAAGATGCCACTTCCGTGTTGATGTCAACACTGCTGTGGCTTTCATTGCTTCCTTCAATTGATCCTTCACCGGCCACGGAATTCGAAGATTTGAATGGAAGAATGCTCCGAGTTTGAGCATGCAGATAAGAGGCAGCAGATGCAGCAATATTATAAGCAGCAGATGCACTAATCTTGTATCCACCGTTCTTCTCCTCCTTCCTCTGTTCTTCCCTTTCGTTACTTTCTACTTCTGGAGGATTTTTCTCAGCTGCAGCCGCCGCCGCCAATTCCCTCTTCTCAATTGATGAAGTTACATAACGAAGACTATAATGTTTCAGGAGTTTCCCTGGCTAAATTATAAAACCCAAAATGAAATCAGTACTGAACTCGCATTTCGTCAAACAAATCTAACTCATAGATCTTCCAATCCATTTCATGATATACGAAATCAACAACAATTCAATAAAAGAACATTCCATATTAGTTGTTATAAAGAATAAAAAATCAAAACCACTTATGAAAATTAGGCACAGCTCAAAAACAGAAGGACATATTTGATATCAGTGCATTTCAAGCAGAACATTCAGATCACTCCTCCAAGGGTTTTCCAAAAAGCATGGATCTAAATTGTGGCCGGCAACAGCATCGAAACTTCAATTGCCCGGTGTCAATTACCGGAATTGCCACCGCAATTTAAAATCATGAGAAAACTAGTAAACATAGAATTCATAAATTTGACCTTCCAAATCTCAAATCAATCAATGTATATAACTTAACAAAAATTATGGACAAAAATGTACAGATCTAAACCTCACCAAAATCACCATATTCAGAAAACAAATCCAAACACACAAATTCACTTCTCCAAACGACAGATTCAACATCAAACGACGATGCCAGAACTCAAAAACATACCAAAAAAAATTTATAAAACTAAAAATTTTATTAATAAAGGAAAAAAGAAAGATCTCGATCTCGATCATTTACCTTGATATTTGGTATGGAATATGCCAAATTCCCCAAGTGTGACATCTTCGCGTATAATTTAGCTTCCGCCAACGACACCTTCCGTAACATTCTCGAAAAAGTGTCTCTATCGAATTCAATATCATCCTTTTCTTCGTCATCATCATCAACTCTGCAAGATTCACACGCTTCTTCTTCTACATCATTAGCAACACCAACCTTTTCTTCTCCTTCTTCTTTTTCTTCTCCTCCGTTACCGTCACCGCCGGTTTCCTGTTTCCCCTTCCACGCGGACCTCACGTCTAAGATCTTCAGGACCCAATTATTCCCGTTTTGCCCCTCAACATCACAATCTTCGTCTCCTAAAAACTCTTGTTCGGAGCTGTTCTTCTCCAAAACGGCGTCGTCTAGGGCTAAACCGTTGAACCGGCTATTACCGGTTCCGCCGCCACCGCGCGGTCGCGGCCACAGAGATTCCAAAGAAGGGTAGCGAAAGGAGAATCTCGATAAAACAGAAGATTTCTGAGGCGGTTTCACGTGAGAGGCACGTGAGTCCAACGAACCTGTGATCGAGATCGGTGGAACTATACCTGAGATCCCGTTGTTTAAACACATCGTTTCCATTCTTTACCTTTTCTCGATTTTCTCTTTTTTTTCCTTTTTTTTATAAGATTTGATTTTTGCTTTTTCTTTGTGTGTGTTAGTTTTGAAGAAAGAAAAAAAAAAAAAAAAAGGTAAAAACTCAGTAATGGTGTTGGAGAAGGAGTGATGATTCTGGTTTGAGGAGTGTTTGGGGTTTTTTGTGTGTGATGGGTTTTTGAACGTAGAATCTTAGAAGGAACGAGAGAGGGAGAGAAGGGAAGATGAATGAAGGGGAAAAGTAGGTATAAATAAGAGTGGGCATGGGAACCAAGCGGGTCACCAAACTTCGGGTCCCATTCATTTTCCGCCTTTGCTGAATACGGTGTTGACTAATTAATTTATTATGAGTTTCATTTCCATGATATGGAAAAGGTAAATCTAAGATTTTTTTTTTAATTCAGTAAAACATCACTTTATCAATTATTTTATATGTGTAGGTCACTTTATCAATTAGTCTCTTATTTTTTAAAATAATAAATTGGTCCCTGGTTTTTTTAAATTAGTGAATTCATCTCTCATTTTATAAATTGTGAATCATTTTGATTCTCTATATTTCAAATTATAAATCAAGTTAGTCTTTCTTTTTATGTATTTTAATCTCATGAGAGAGACTAATTTACCTCATAATTTATAAAGTGAGAGACTAATTTAATTATTTTAAAAGTAAGAAACCGAAGTGATTTATTAAAATTCTAATTATTATTTAGATAAAAACAAAAAAATAAAAAATGAGTTTATTATTCTCTTTGTCTTATTTTAATTGTTTTTTAGCAACTAATATTTGTCCAAAAATACTTGTCACTTGTTATTTTCAAAAATAAGTTTATTATTTTTTTCAATTTTATTCTTATATTAATTTTATTATTTTATGAAAGAGAAATCATATTTAACTCTTTTTACTCTGTATAAGAAATAAAATTTAATATTTCATAAAGTACATTTATCATCACATTCATTTTAATAAAAAAGTTTAAGTATTTTAATGATTGTCTTAATATATATGCAATATGCTACCAAGATAAATAAAAGTGAACGGAAGAAATAGTTATATTAACTAATTTATTATTGTACACTAAATATTATTATTTTTTCATTTATATTATTTTGTTAGAGAATATAGGAAATGATAATATTGATAAAATTGAGTTTATTAAAATTTGATTTGATTTTATCTTTAGAATCTTCTATAGATAAGATTAAATTTGTTAGAATTAAATAATCTTCTGTTGCCTCTATAGAGATGCATTTCATCATTATTGTAAACAATAATAATTTTCATTATCAAATTAATATCTCTTTTGATTTTTCTTTCAATACTTCCTACTATTTTTCTCTCTTCTTCCATAAATTTTAACATATTTATTAATAGAAGTGTTGTCACCTAATTTGGTAGTCAAAATCTCGTGTCATGTGATCCAAGTCTAAGTGTCAGTACTAATTGAGCGGGTGAGGTGGTATTTGTGAGGATTTTGATGCTTTTATTTGTGCGTGGGAAAGTAAGAAAAATAACCGAGTGAACGCTGTTAAATCGCTTAATCAGGTTTAGAAGAAAAACCTAAGGATTAACGTTAACGTGACCTATTAACCGTACTACCTATAACCACTATTCTTAATTAATACTCCATTATTCTCAAAACCCTCTTGCATATTTGCTAAATTAAGTATAGAAGAGTCTTTGCAATATTTTCTAACTATTCATTAATTTAAAGATCTACTCTCAGTGTAAAGTGATTTTACACTTTTATCAAATCATGGATTGACACATTAGCAAAAATCTTCAATTTAACCACCCACTAATTAAAAAGTCACACAAATCAATGAATATGATTCACTGATTTAATAAAACTTGCATCATAATCAAATTCTTAATTTAAATGCTTTCAAGAGGTGCAAAATCAATTGTGATAGTTTTTGAAGATGTTTAGGTTTTCATTAGAACATCAAAAATCAATTATTATAAAACAATCAATTCAATTAGACAAATTGAACCGCTATCTTTATAAACTCATATAATAAATATCATCATAACTTATCATAAGACAAACACATCATGAAGTCTTTAATTTGCATAATAATACTTTTCAAACTTTGAACTAGTGAATCCATTTCAATAGTCAGAGTTATTACTTACTACTATATATGAGTCAACGCATTACAAGTATATAATCAAAGGAATACATTTTTACTCCTATTATTATATCATTCATTGTGTGATTATTAGGTTTTACTTTTAGAAAATAATAATATAGACTCGAGTTTATGATAAATCCTATACGTGATAACATATCAATAAAAAATTTCATAATATTATTATAGTTATAACTTTTAATTATATCTTAAATAGTTGATATGTTATCACGTGTAAGATTTATCGTGAACCTGAATCTATATTAACATTGCTCTTTATTTTTTACACATATATGCCAAACGACGGCACTCTCCTAGTCACAATGTTGAGAGATTCTCACTTGTATTAGATGCATTTATTTTTTTCAATAGTAGATATAAAAGCTTAAATAATTTATTTTTTATTTATATAGCAACATAAATTGGAAAATGATTTTATAGTGTCAATTAATCTCAATTTTTTATTTATAAACTTTGTAGATTAAAAAATATAAAGTTTAAGGAATAAAATGTATGATTTTATTTTTATTCATTAACAATGTACAATTTTTTTATACAATTATCTATTATATGTTGTCATGTCAATTATAATTTTATTTTTTCTCTTTCATTATCTGAAAAATTATATAAATAAAGTATTTTAATTGAATAATAATATAAAATTATATGTACATAAAAATTAAACTCTAAAACATAATGTATCCTATATACCATAAAAAGAAAAATGTAATGTATCGTAATTTTATTTAATAAAAAAGAACCTAATAAAACCTTTGAATTGGGTTTGGTCCTAAAAGGTTGGGGTGGCACACGTGTCGGGTAGTGAAACTTGCAAATTCCGTTTTGGTAGGAAAGCGCGTTTTTGGACCCACCTTCATCTGACACGTTCCCAACACATCCCATATAAATGCCACCTCATTGCATATATCCACTGACGTGTCCCCAAAAACAGGAAAGTTTTCTCTGTTTTTTTTTTATTATTATTATAATTTAATTTTGATACACTGATATTATAAAGATATTTTATGTTATTGTCTAATTAAAATATTTTATTTGTATGACTTTTAAGATAGTGAAAATGAAAAGATACAATTATAATTAACGTAATAGTATATAATTGAATGATTACGTAAAAGAATAATATACTGTGAGTGGATAAAAATTAAATTTTTATTATTATTATCGAAACCTTACGCGTAAGGTTTATCGGAATTTGCTACTCGCCAAAAATACCCCAAACCCCACTATACACACGCATTTACTTTTTTTTCCCCTTATTTGGAATGCAAAAAATGTTTCTTTATTAGAATTTTATCCAATTTTGTATTAGAAATACAATGTATCTTGGTCTTTGTTTCTTTCTTTTCTTTTTTTTGTACGAGTATAAATACGTTTTTCTTTTATATACGCAAGTTATTATGGTTGATATTAAGAAAAAATATAATATTGAATTATTCATATAGGAAAGTTTTGCTAGTATAACATCCTGGTTTATTTTAAGAATTTAATTATTATAAATAATATTTATATATTTTATAATTTATTATCATTAAATTTTGATATTATATGTATGAATAATATTACTATTAATCTATACATTGTTAATATAAAATATTATATGCAGTAATTCAATTATTTATTTTGATATGATTACTTGAAAGTTATACATAATAGTTTTGATTAGATGACTGCAAAAAATAGTTTGATATTTATATTAAAATTAAAACAATTATTTTAAAATAAAAAATTATGAGATTTAATAATTATATTGTTATTTATGAAAGTAGTTAGGAAGTTAGGATTTTATGGTTAATAAATAAGAAAACTCCCATCACAATTCAAGGAAGAGAATGCTAGAGGCACAGCAAAAAAACAGCCAACACAGCCAATAAATTGTGCACAACGTATATAACATAAATTGCACAACGAATATTACATGTTGTGCACACCATATAGCACATGATGTGCACAACATATACAACATGTTGCAAAGAAATATGATATTGCAATATGTGATATATGTTGTGCACAATAGATGATATACGTTGTGCACTACATATAATATATGTTGTACATTTTATATTATATATGTTGTGCACATCTTGTTAACTATTTTGACAGCTTTTTTGTTGTGTCCCAGGTATTTTCCTTTAAGGAATTTATTGCCAACCATCACCTGATTCAACCTAACCAGGGAATAGTTGTGAAGTGTGGTCATCCTTTTCTCTTATTTTTTCTTTAAAAAGAAATTATTGTTTATAAACTAGCTAGAGTCTTTCTAGTATTGAGTTTGATCTATATATATTAACTATACAAAATAACTTTACTAATTTGTCAATAAAATATTAATAAATTAATGACAAGTCATTATCATATGGATGATTGTGGTATAACGGGTAACTATTTCTCATGATTACTTTAATGAAATTCTATTTATTGATGGTAGAGAGTTATCTTGCAGTAATTACATCTTTAATTTGTGAATAAAATTAATTTTTATTTCATTTTGTGAAAATTCAAGATAAAAATATTTAATAATAGATTTAATACTAGTATACAAAGTGTAAAAGAATGTATATCATTATTTAAAAATATATTATCATATCAACAAAGTGATTCATATTCATTATTCAAAATGTCATGCAAATAGAACAATTTAATCGATTGATGATGATACAAAATTTTGTATAATCAATTTATTATCAAAATTAAAGTCTTTAACAAATGAGCTAATAAAAAATATAAATATATAACAAAGAAGAGTAACAAAAATGTAATAAGTGCATGTGTTTTAATTTTCAATTATGATCTCTATCTCACGTCTTCTATGTTCCATTGAAAGTTTTCTAGAGGCTTCATTAGAATTTTATTCTTGATATATTATATTAAGACTTAAGTATTATTAATGTAAAATTATTTTTAAAATTGATCAAGTTGCAATTGATGGTATATACGACTTTTGAAACAAGCTAAGACATACTTGAATTAAGATTTTTTTAATGACAAATTTAAATAATTTACTCGTGAATATATATATATATATATATATATATATAAGTCATTGGACTTTGATTGAGTGTGGCACTTATACAAGCTGTTCGAGCAAATTAAGCAATTGCTGCCGTATTTTAACTTTTCTATTATGATTAAAATAATGTTTTATTTTTTTAAGAGGATTGAATTGAAAAAATTAGGTTAACTAAAAAAAAGTCAGATTCTTGACATCAATTATCATACTATCATAAAAGATCGTTTCTTTTATCGAAATTTATCATTACTCAATCATAATTATGAACACAATGTTATAATAGTAATCATTATTAAGGCAATATATCATCATGTCCAATATATTGCCACGTTAAATATGGCAACTCTGCAAATCAAATAATATTAATATATTAATAATAATAATAATAATAATATGCGTATTTGTACACAAATTTAGTGTATTTGTATCCTTTTTTAATAGGACTAAGAGGACACTGTTCCACACCCTACTCAGATGAAGGAACGGTCTCTTAACTCCACATGTTACTCCTGTCTAAGGCGATGGAGGTGATTCCCTACAAGGACTTCAAAATTTAAGTTAGAGTGTGCACTGATATGAGAAGTTGAAAAACGCACCTAAACAGTAGAATGACACCCTATTTGTAGAGAAAGATCTGGGATGAAAGCTCGGTAGCCACCCCCGAGAAACTCTAGATAATGGTTGTGTCGGCTTCTGCGACGTGAACAACATCCCTTATTCGTGAAATGACTATAAGAAACTCGACATCCTCATCTAATCTTGGTAGGTTTTATGTCCTTCGTGCTATAACGAGTCAGGTCTCATCTGACTTAAATCAGATCTCGAATCTTTCCTAGACTCAGATTCTGTCTATGGTTTGACCTGTTAACTGAATTGGACCATTCATCACATGTCCTAAACCTCAACTCAACTTGGGTTCCCTTGTGGGCTCACCCAACCGAGGTCCGAGTTCTAGCTCTCCTTTTGGACCAACTTCTAACATAATTTGGGTCCTTTATTTGGACCGTTGGATTGGACTTCTATGCACGAGGTACGAACAAACGCAAACACAAAATATACAATACAAAATGTGTCTTATACACATTATCAAACAAAATATATAATAATAAATAAATACTTCTATATCTATATTTTTGTACATATGCTTATGTTCTGTATTGTATTATACAGTAAAACAAACGCTATTTTAGTGATATCTAAACAAATTTAAGATTTCCTCTTTTTTGGTAAACCAAATTTAAGATGTCTCTTTTGTATTTGGTAAGAATAAAATTTCTTCTTTGTTTTTTGGTTTTTAGTTTTCTACGGTATCTAGAGCTTCGTTCAGACAGATAGGTAAGAATAAGATTTTTACCACTATGAATGTATCAATCCATTGTCCATCTAAACACCCACATTCTGTTTTAATTGGGCCCAATATCAGACTCCTCAAATTCTGGGCCTCTTAGCCCAGCTACAAATCTCTTCAACTCTTTCTATATTGTTCTACACTTCTTCTTTTGAACCAAACAAAAAAAAAAATCTTCTTCTTCTTCTTCTTCTTCATCTTCTTCTTCAATTACTCCAATTTTTTCTGAATCAAAACGAAAGTAGGAGTAATAGTAGATCCTGCTAATAATTCCCCTCACTCAAGAATGAGTAATTCATCTGCGGGAACCTCTTCAAAACCAAAAGCTTCTTCATCACAACCTTCCGAAACAACAGCAACAATCACAACCACAACAAATACAGCTACTTCATCCAAGCGTAAAAGAGGCGTCTTCCAAAAAGAATGTAACGATTTTTTCATTCATTCGCAATTTTTATTTTATTTTATCTTTCTTCTCTGATTTTTTCTTGCTAATAATCAATCTTCTTGTGTTCTTCCACAGTGCAGCACATGATGTACGGTTTCGGAGATGACCCTAATGTGAGTGTTTTATAATTACATTATTTTTTATATATTTATTTATTTATTTATGCAAATAATTAAATATTAATAATTTCTATTAACGTTTTGAATTGTGTTAGCCACTTCCTGAAAGTGTGGCACTCATGGAGGACATTGTTGTGGAATATGTCACAGAACTGGTAATGCATCTTCAGCTGAATATGAGTTCATTGGAGTAATTGGGTTTTATTTATTTATTTTTTTTTTAATTTTGAACTTTGTTTGGAAAAGGTACATAAAGCACAAGATATAGGATCACAGAGGGGGAAGCTATCAGTTGAGGATTTCCTCTATTTGATTCGAAAGGTACTTACTTGTTCATGAGATATTGAAAATAATTTTTTAGGTTAAATTCCAATGACATGTATCAAATAGGGGTATTCGTTGTGTTTATAAGGTGTTTGATGTCACATTCCACAAAATTAGGGGTATCATGTGTAGTGTTATCCAAACCATAGGATGGGTTGGTGTATATTTTTTTTTTTATAGAAATTGTTGGTTCTTGTATAGTATTGCATAATTTCAGGGAAGGTCAGTGTAATTTACTCTAATTGTTATGAAGGTTATGTTCTATTGGAGAACTTCGGATTCTCCATAGTTCTTTTTTAGGTTCTGCATTTCACCAAATACCATGTCCTTGATGGTAACATTGTTATTTTTGTGGGAACCATGTGTTTCAAAAAGTGTTTGTCTTTATCTCTCTAACTAACCCGTTATTTGTTCTAAAGGGTAAATTACAATGACCTCCCCTGAGATTTGGTGAAATCAACTACACTTACCCCTCTATTTGTAAAATTTATTCTTGAGTTTGTAAAATTACTACACTTCGACTTCACTTGGATAAATAGAGAGGAGTCGAGTTGAATTTTACTAACCTCAGGAGAGGTAGGTATAATTTACCCTTTTCTAAATGGACTAAATCTTATGCATTAGAATTTAGAAGGGAAACATAGAAACTGAATGGATCATTAGACACTAATCCTGCACAAATAGCACAAAAATTGCTTGTATACGATGAGAATACTCTGCTGAATTGATCATCTTTTGCATTGGTGCAATGGAACTCATGTTCAAACTTGTTCAGAATTTTGATAGACACTATCGTAAATCTAATATGCTGTTCTAGTTTTCCTTTATCACTATATGATCTTCAATTACTTGGAGGCGTGATATATGGTGGTGTGCTAGCATGGATTATGAGGCTAATACTTGAGATTTGTTACAAGTATCCATAAATATCAATCCAATTCAGTTTGTTTGTTTTTTTAATGCTAGTCTTTTAAACTTTTACTCGAAGAACCTTTTGGATCTTCATAACTTTTCTACAAGCCTACCAAAGTCTACTAATTGTTCATAATTTCAACTAGTAGAAACCAGAAGGTTCAACCTGAATAGCTTTGTGTTGGTTCATATTTTATTATCTAATATATCTGTCATACCTGGGTTTAGGAACTATAATCTTATCTTCTATAGCTTCACTCTTTGCTACAACAAGACTAGGCACCTGTGTAGTGCAACTGTGTATAAGTAAAAAACAAATTGTTGCTTGATTTCTGAAACTATGTAATATCATGACCGGCCTATGACACAAAACATATCTAATGAATGGATACTACCAATACCCTCATTTTGAATTCTGTAGACGGTAGACTATGGTCATATTCATCGGCTCGGCCGGTCGGCAAAGAACCACTTGTGCATAATTATGCTTTCTCTCTTTATATGTACATCTCTGATTCTGATTCCACTCATCTTCTTCCTGCTAACACTTTCTCCTCTTCCTTTGGTTCTATGGCAATAGTTTTATTACACTTGAACATTAGAGCTCAGCTCATTGGTCAAACTTTTGGTTAACTTTGTGCCCTAAGTATTGCCAAAAATTCTGGATGCAAGTACCATCAATTAAATAAGTTGCAACCTACCATGAAGAACAACTCGCTCCTTTCGCGGTTAGCATGGATCGACGGCGAACTGATTACTCCGAAACCTGAAAGACCATTAGGGCTATACAGCCTTTAAAAGAGTTAACTAACAATTCTGAGCTAACACATTAGGGTGTCATAACATCTACCTCAGAACAAGATCATACTATTATAATTGTTTGTGGATTCATGATTGAATCTCTCTCTCTTCTTTTTTCGCCTTCTTTCTGCTTTAATGTTTAATCTTTTGTTGGTAAACATGCTTTATGACAAAATATTGTTGATTTGATTCGCACAGTAGGACAAAACTTAGTTGTTGCAATGTTAATCTTTTGTTACTTGACCATGACTCATGAAATTTCTTATACTGCCGCAGGATATGCCGAAACTTAATCGCTGTACAGAACTGCTGTCTATGAATGAAGAGCTGAAACAGGCAAGAAAGGTTTTTGAATCCGACGAAGAGAAACTGAGGAAGGTTTTTGAGGTAGATGAACCAGTTGAAGGATGAATATGGAAGAGTTCATTGAACTGCATAGGATTTCTTAGATATGAAATATAACCCTATGACCTATTTCAATGATCGAATTGTAACTTCTTATTATATCTTGGTATTCGAATTCAATGTATTCATGCTAACTTAATAGAAGTTGATGAGAAAATAGTTGCTGCTTCAGAAACAGTAGAATTCATGATTGAGTAATACTACATGTACACCACAAAATCAGTTATCATCAGCTACCATTTGTAATAATCCAACTTTTTAAAATTATTAATCCAACTCTTAATAATTATTGGATTAATGTAGAATATTAAAAGTATAATTTTAAAAATTTGAATTATATATATGGTGACTGATTTTGTGGTATACGGAGAGCATTTCTATTCTACTTGTACATGTCAAAGCCAACAAAATGGTCGCAACTAATTCTATCTCCTTAAATCAAAATGGTTATCTACCAAATGTGGCCATAATGAACATCTTCTAAAGTACAATCTACAAAGACATGTTTGCAGTCTACATTGCTCAATGGAGTGATTAAAAAGAAAATAAAGATTCTTACAAGCTCTAAAAACATATTTAATACATATATAATCACTCATTTTAATGTATAATAATGCTTAATTGTTACGTAGTAGTTAGTTGAAAGTCAGCTGAGCTAGGAATCCAAACTTTGCATAGCTTGTTGTTGCTATGTTTTTGTGGTTTATGTATAGTTTACTGGTGACCACATTTATGTATACGATTTTTTTCTCAATTTTCATATCAAGAAACATTCTATTCAACATTTAATCGTGTGTAATTTCTATTTGAATGAAATTTACATAATATCAAATGATAGATAAAGTGTTTATCAACATGAAGACTAAAAAAGATCGTACAAATTGCATAACTTTATTATGTGAGCTTACTATCCATTTTATTACCTCCCCAAAAATCAATTTAGATAAAAGATCCTCTAATGTGCAACAAAATTAGTAATTAGAGGTAAAAATTAGGGGGGAATCCTATTTTAGTTTATTGATCCGAAGATAAAAGCACTTGGGATGATTCAAATCCAATTTTTTTAGGGTGCATTCACAAATAGAAATCTATTTCCCTACTCTCATTCATTTGAAGTTAGAGTAATCAAGCATGTCATGCATAAATGAGCATCAATGGCCACATTTGCACTAACTAGTTCACTCAAACGATTTCAGATAGAAAAAATCCAGTGTAAGCATTTCTTTTTCAGCTGTGTTATATTCTAATTGTATCTTTTGGCAACACAAAAAATTAAAGCACGCCAAAAAGGATAACATCGTGCAATAAAAACCTAATGGTTAAATAATTCTTAACTATAACAACCACCTAATCAATGTTACATTTGAGGACATAATAATGGGGCCAAAAATAACATGAATCCTGAACTCTAACCAAGAATTGATTTTATGTTTGTTTTCTGCTCCTCTGTTAGTGATGTAGGGAACAGAACCTCGAATGTGACATAAAGATCTCCTTTCTTTGTGCTCATGTGCAATGGCATGCCCTCTCCTTTGAACTTCTTCACTTGCTTTGGCTTTGTGATTTCCTGAGGGTCAAAAGAAGCATATTAGATCAGATCTATGCATTTTCTTGTACGTACAGTTACATAGGTAGCATTTATTTCAGAGTTGATACAATACAGTACATAAATATAGGTACAGTACAATACAATATTGTAAATTTTGTATATTTTGTTTTGTGTTTATTTTAATGTGTACAAAATAAACTTTAATCCGTATTTGTACAAAATTTTGTTTTGAGACTTTGGTAAGAAATGAGAAGGACAAATGGTGGAATTATGGAAAAATAATAGGAGTAAGCTTGGAATAAAATTTTCATTGAAATTTCCGTATCAGCACCTGTATTTTGTGTCTGAGTGTGGACACAAAATACAGAAAATATTTGTACAGATACAGTTTGTCTCGTATCTGTCTACACTAAACAAACATGTCATTTTCTAGTCTGTATTGTATTTTGTGTCTTGTACACAGTAAACAAACACTGCCGTATCGATCCGAATCGAGTTGAGGATATTTCACACTCACCTTTGTGCTTATGTCCACAAGATGCTCATCTAGGTGTTTAATAGTCTTCTCAAAACCAACAAGGGCTTGAACCTGAAGATAAAGGTTACGAAATTAACATTACAATGCACAATATAGTTTCATCCAGAATGAGATGCTACATTTTTCAGAGTCCTAAATGTTGCTCGCTATGATAAGAACTACAAGATTTTACCAGAGTTATAGTGACTGTGGTGTGCAAGTCATTGCCTTCCCTCTTGAAGAGCTCATGGGGTGCGGTTCGAATTCGAAACTGCTCATAATACCATAATTGTTTTCAGTACACTGCGAACGTGACATACAGAGAAAACAGTCGCTAAAATAAATGGACGGAAAACTAAGTTGTTAACCTTTAGATCTCCAGGTTCTCCATCAATTATGGGCTCACCATCCTCATAAAATAGCACCTCCTGCAAAGGGGAAAGAAATTGATATGGTAACTCAACCGCACCACAGCTGATGCAAACTAAAATTTGGAAAAATAAAATGTTTACATCAGACTTTTCTTGACCATGACATGTATACATCATTTACTTCCAAACATAGCACTTAGTATATTGGGACAATGTGAATATGGACCATGGAGTGATATCCAAAGCTTTCGATAGAGACCGTTGATAAAGAGAGAATATAATAATATTTCAAAATTATCTTAGCATATCATAATCACACTATATCTTAGAATATTAAAGAGTATTCTTTGACGATCCCTTTTGAATCATCAAACTGACAGGGACAGATATGGAGAGAGAAAGGGAAAATTGGAAAATACAAGAATTTAAGTGTATTACTCAGGAATTTCAGACCATGTGCCTAGGAACCCTATAAATTGGGGAAGAACAATTAGAACCGAGTATACTAGTGAGGAAGAACGTAAAGAGTCCCATGTATGAAATTCTATGTACAATTCAAACGTAGAATGCTAAAATTTTGAATCAATTCCAATTCTAATAGAATTATTATCATCTCATAAATTATGTGCTAATTCTAATCTTATCATCCAAATGGAGCCTTTGTGTTTAGAATTTAGTTAAAGCATGATTGGACAGACCTGATAGCATAGAACTTAAACGAAAATGGAAAGTAAGACAAGAAATCATTCATAATTCCTTACTTCTTAAAATCCTATTTGTATGCATAAAAAGTTTGAAAGATTACCTGCCCATCTTGCATGCCTTTCTCAATATCAACAGTGATGAAATAACCATCTCTTACAAATTTAACATTTGGACATTGGTCACAGACCTGAACAGGTAAATTAAGAAAGAAGAGTGAGAAACTCTACAGATATCAAAAGGAATAAATAAACCAGGACATCCCCTGAACCCTTCATAAAAGAGAAGCAAAATTGTCTGGGCATGAAATTAACATCCATTCTTACAAATCAAAGGTCACTAAGCAAGAAAAAATATGCATCCTAAATTCCTGATGGAGGTAAAAAAGAAAGAAGAAAAAAGAAAAATTATTTTCAACATTTTCAGAGATGTTTACCTGCTCTGTCATCTGTTGGAACATCCCGGGACCAATTTGCCTGTGATAAACCTCATTTCTACAGTTACAGCGTCTCTTCCCAGATGCTGGCTTTATAACATTTTTCTCCCTCCAAACCTGATAACAACAATGTAAGGGTCACAGTGAGAAAATGGTTGTCAAATAGGCAGAGTATGACATTTACAACTTCTCCATGGCTGCTCATTGAACATATTTATATATAAACTAAGATGTCCAAGACAGAACAGAAGCGAAAAAATATAGGTGCTCCAGGAAAATCTTCAGCTATATGTGAAATATGTGAATGAGATGAATGAGGCACAGTTTGATGATGTATTTTATTTCTATTTTTCAATTTTACTGGTTGACCTATCCAGGTAAAAAGAGTACTTTGATGTTACCATTTATTTTGTGAAACTGATAGTGTCAAATCTAATTACAGTTCCATCTACATCCTTACTGAAAAAGGTAGCAGAAGTTAGAAAAAAGTATGATGCAAGTATCTCATATCTCAATGCTGAATGTATATCATCAATATACAAGAAATTAATGCATGGAATCGCAACACTATAGCTAGACATTGACTTACCTTAAGGGTACCCCCCATGTACAAGTCTTCCAGGGTTGCATCCAACTCAACAATCACATCATCACCTTTTACAATCTTCTCTTCCTCCTCCTCCATTGAACCTCCACCGAAGAAACTGAAAGTAGCATTCGGCAATGTTATCATGAAACAAAGAAGTATAGCCAAAGAAACTCAAAATTCAATAATTCAATAATTCAGCAGTTTGCTCATTCACAATCTCGAAAAATTTGTCAACAAGATCTACTCAGTGATTTAAGGGGGAGTCTGTGCCATCAATTAAAACATGTACAGACATTGATAACACCAACAAATTATAAGATACATACTGCTGTTTCGTGAAAAAAGTGCTCAAACAAGACTAGGATATAAGATGGTAACATTAACAAGTCTTAAATCAATGAGTCAATAATGTTGCGACTATGTCTCTCTCTCTCTCTCTCTCTCTATTGAAATATCATCCTCTCTAGTGACACAAGGCTCAATTCTTGTTGTGGTCGCATGTATATATTCATTGACATTCACAAATTCAAGATGAAATGATAAGGCACGAGATTTTCTAGCAAGACTAGTGAAGTTAATGTGTACTAAACAAGTCTGCATGCATAGACTATAGACTTACGAGCTGAAAATGTCTTGGAAGTTCATTCCCATTCCACCACCGCCTCTGCCTCCACCAGCAGCATGCTGCTTCAAACCCTCCTCTCCATACCTATCATAAATGTTTCTCTTTTCGCTGTCGGAAAGCACTTCATATGCTGACAACAATCAAAACAAAACACCATCTTACGACACACTTTAGGAAAATTAAGGGTTGAATCAACGAAGCAACGATATACAATTTTTCTAAAGCTAAAATTTAAGATGAGTTTATTCTGATATCCTGACAGTCATTCAGCCAAATTCTTCCATTTACATGACTTTTTTCAAGTAGTATATATGTAAAAGTACCTACATTCATTAATTTGACAATACATAGGTGATCAAAATTTAATCCAAATAGGATTACAAATAGGCTTTATGATGATCTATCATTTTAATCCTTTTATTTTGAAAAATTCTTAGGATTTAGTGTGATTTGTTTTTAGTTTACATTGTCTTATAAATAGAAGCATATATGATTCGACTACGGTGTAAAACGAAAAACGTCAAAACTTCTTTCCACTGTCAGTTCATCAAAACTAAGCTCAAATTCTTAAGCTAAAGTGAATTATCTTAAGGATTTAATTTTCATCAACTGACAGTGTACAACTTTTTTACACAGTCATTCAATCATGTGTTGCCACATCAGTCATGATTATATTTTCTCTCTCCCATTACCTAATAAGTCATAGAAATAAAGTGTTTTAATTGGATGACAGTATAAAATACTTTTACAATGTAAGTCCATCAAAATTAAACTCTTATCTTAAAATGAATTGAAACCCACCCCACTTCCCTTTCCATCCAAAACCCTCCCTCCCAAACACACCCAAAATAAAAACCTACCTAAGTTCAACAAAATCATCATCATCATAGCAAATGCAAAATAATTAAAAAAGAAGACATAACATAAGAACATGTAGTTAACTATACCATTGTTAATTTCAGCAAATCGCTTGTTAGCTTCTTCGTTTCCTTGATTCTTATCGGGATGGTACTTCAACGCAAGCTTCCTATACGCTCTCTTTATCTGTTCATCGCTCGCACCCTTCGACACTTGAAGTATATCATAATAGCTCTTTCTGCCAAAACGTAAAACTATATCAAATTATATATATAAAATAAATAAATAAAATGCGTTGTGCCGTGTTTGGCAAACTCGAAATCAGAAAGGAAACAGATTAAAAATACCCGGCGATGGCGTTTAGAGAATAACAGCACAAGGCGCATAGAAGGAGGAGCAATAGATTGGCTCTTCGATGCGCCATCGAGAGAGTTTGGATCTGTTGAAAAGCGCGTTTGTAATAAGGGCTTTTGATGTGCTTTTATTCCTTTTTTTCTCCTCAGATCTTGGGTTCTGAATTCGGAATCATCCAAATGTTGTGGAAGTGGAAGTGAAAACAGAAAAAGTGATTCTCTCTTCTTCTTCTTCTTCTTCTTCTTCTTCTTCTTCTTCTGATTATTATTAGTACTACGCCGATTCAGAATAATAGCATAAGGAAAGGGATTTCGAATTCTGAGCTTGGGTTATGTGTTGTATTGTGACGTGTACGAAATAGCCAATCACATAGCGATTTTGCGTTTTTCCAACCAATAGGAGATTCACACGTCAGCATAATTCTCTCATGTTTTGTTGTTGTGCCCAAATTCCACGTAATAGAATTGTTTGGTATAGTCAATTAGTCATACTACTACATCTACTTTTCTCTAATTTTTAATAATTCTGAATTTATAAAACCTTATTTTGTTATTATTATGGAAATACTTGGTCCGAAAAAAAAAACCAATCAATATGCCATATAAAATATATATAATATGAAATACACAATGTATATAACTTATAGTGCATAATATATGATTACATAGGTTAACATAATGTTGAATTTTTTTTGTGTTGTTTAGTTTATAGATTTCATACTTGATTTTATCTCTGAAATTGATCAAGTGAAATAAAATATATACTTACAAGTGAAATTGATCAATCCTCGTAAAATTAAATTAAGTGCTTGTTTAGAAGTTTTTTTTTGTTTTTCACGGTATCTCCAGCCCGGAAGGTCAAGGACTAATCCATCGCGGATCTGAGCTCCATTTAAGGGTTTGCCGCTAGCCAATAGGTTGTTGCATACTCAAGGCGGAGATCAAACATCCAACCCTTGCTTAAGCGGACAAGTGAGTTAACCACACTTGACCATTTCTTCTTTAGATGTTACTATTCAGTTAAAATTCTCAAAAGGACCTAAGCCTAAACACAAAAAACCATAACAAAACCATATGGTCTCTCATAGTTGTGATCTAACATAGGCTTGTTTTTGTGGACTTATTTATTAAAATATTCGTTAATTATAATATGGGCTTTTCCCATACCTAGTGTTATTGCTTAGTTTGCTTGTTTTTTCTTTTGGGCCTAGGCCCTCTTTCTTACAAAAAAAAAGATTAATATTTATTTTTCCATACAAAAAAAGATTAATATTTATTTTTTGACAATTATCTTCTCTGTGTTTTTCATTAATAATAAAACCCCTAATTAAAGATATAAAAATTGATTACGTTAAATCTCTTGGATATGATCATATAATTTTGAGAAGAAGAAAGAATAAAATACCTGTTCATAAGTAATTTCCAAAACATTTTAATATGTTAAAAACATTTTTAACAAGGGAAACTGCTCAAAAAATAACTTCGAATGCAAAAGAATAATAATAACAAGAAAATGTGTTTATCTTTAAAAATTAACCTATATAGTTTTAAAAGAGTCATATTTTAGCTAGATGTAAGTCAAATTCAAAATTAAAACTTCAATTACAAAGATGAAACTATTCAAACAAGTGACACAAAAATCAATATCAATAGGTATATAATCTCTTACTATTTGACAATAAAATAATGGATGTGCAACAAATTTAAAATGAAAAACCTTATAAAAGAGTCGTCTTATCTTAATTATATGCAACTAATTTTTAAAATATTAATAACAATCGAAGATAAAAATACATGAATAAAACTATTATAGTTTTTAAATATAGATAAATTGCATTTTTTTGATAAATCATGTGTAATGTATATATCTTTTAAAATGTTAGATTATTAGTTTAAGAAAGTTGTACTATTACATATGGATTGATGATGATTGTTTTTATAGTCTACAAGAAATATTTATCTTTTCTAATTGAGATGATTTTGAGAAAATTGAAACAAAATTTAAAAATAAAAATCATCTTCTCCAAATAATATAATAGCCAACTAATTTTCAATATTTGTTTTGCCTCATCTCAACAATCAATATAAAATAAATTAGTTAAATAAAAATATTATTATTTTCAAATATTAACATTCAAATTTTTTTAAATATCATACCGAGCTTACAAGTTTTAAATATACCTCAACAAATATAAACTTAAGTTGTTATGACCTTAATCATTATCTTCAAGAGGCTCCACCAATTGAAATCCTTATTTACTTACTTTTGGCCAACAAACAAGTCTTTATTAGCTCATTTCAAACTAGCCCGCCATGTATATCAATCAACACAATTCACAAATCACAACCCTAAACTTTCAATCTTCTCCTCTTCTCTATCAAGTTGAAAAGATATATATAGAGAGACTAAGTGAGTGATAATTAGGAAAACCCATTATCATTCCAACCACAACAGAAATAATTAATAATGGATGAAAAACTTGCTCCTCTTGATTCTTTAATAGTGATTGAATTTGATGCCGACTCTACCACTTCTCAAGACGACGCCGTCGACCTCGACTGGCAGCAATACAGCCGCGATGCTGCTGCCGCCGCTGCTATAGAAGACGCTGACAATGGCGGAGTCGCCGCCACTGATGATGAGGAACAAATTGTACACTCTGTGGATAACCTCCCAAACCTCGCCGTGCCTGAAGACGACGCCGCCGCCGACATCCACCGGAAGGAATACAACTGCGATGCTGCTGAACAAATAGTAGACTCTGCCGATAACCTCCCAAATCTCGCCGCGGCTGAAGACGCCGCTGCCGCCGACCTCCACCGGCAGGAATACAGCTGCGATCACGGCGGAGTCGTCGCCACTGATGATGCTGAAAAAATAGTACACTCTGCTGATAACCTGCCAAACCTCGCCGCGCCTGAAGACGCCGCCGACGACCTCCACCGGCCGGAATACAGCTGCGATGCAGCTGCAGAAGACGCTGACCACGGCGAAGTCGCCGCCACTGTTGATGCTGAACAAATCGTACACTCTGCTGATAACCTCGCCGTGGCTGAAGACGCCGCCGCCGACCTCCCCCGGCAGGAATACAGCTGCGATGCTGCTGACCACGGCGAAGTCTCCGCCACTGATGATGCTGAACAAATCGTACACTCTGCCGATAACCTTGCCGCGGCTGAAGACGGCGCCGCTGACTTCGACCGGCAAGAATACATTCCTGAAGATACTGATCACGGCTGTAAAGAATACACCGCTGGAATCGCTGCCACGGTTGACTCTGATGATAACCTCCCAAACCTTGTCGATGCGGTTGAAAAAGTGAGTATTTTTAAGGATTTAAATATTAATAGTATATTATCAATAAAATTAATATTAATAACTAGTGATCATATATTCAAATTCAATATTTTTGAAAATAACTATTATTTGTGTAGTGTGACATAAGCTGGTACTGGGAGGAGTATAAGGGCGACTCTCATGATGAAGGCGAGTGGCAGACAGTTACATGCACAAAGCGAAGAATGAAAAAAAATAATAAGAGCAATAACGGCAACGGCACTAACTCCGTTACACATGAAACTGATTATACTGTGGCCGTTGCCAACAACAGTTTCTCGTCTCTATTGGCTGATAACGGCAAAGTGGGGGAGTCAAAGAAGAAGAGAAGGAATAGAAAGAAGACCAAGAAGCCCATGGTAGAAGAGGAGGCTGAGGCGGAGAAGAAGATGGACGGCCAGGATGATCTGCCTGCTATGCTCCCTCACTCGAGGCGGTTACCAAAATCTGGTATTGGATGTGGGGGCATTTTGGTCATTATCATAGTTCTTGCTGTTTGGCAATGGTTGCTCTATTCTTGTCGCATCCTACTCGGAGTTTCAAGATTTTGAGAACATGTTGTTTAATTGCTATTTCTGTATTTTTCTTTTTTAGCTGAAAAATAAATATTATTGATTCTTCTAGGTGCTCATCTTATTGCACACTTAAGAATTTTAGGGTTTATGATTAGGAAATGTTTTGTTTATCGAAGAATTATTCATGAATATCATGCTAAGGTATTTGTTTTAAAATTTTAATAATTTTTATCTATAATCATAATGACGGTATATTAATGATTTCTCTTTTCTCTTTTAATTTAACACTATATATATAGCGCTGTTAAATTTTCTCTTTTTTCCCTTAGGAATTAATGAACTCATAAAAGATATGCATAATATAATAAGGAGGTTTAATTTCAAAATTATTTTCAAAATGTATTCAGGTTCATTGGTTTGGAGTGGAGATGTATGCGGTGATGATGGTATTGCTTTTATAATGCCCCACCATATATCTTATTTTTGTATGTTATGTAGAGATTAGGATTTGTGTATTGAGATACAACATTACTCTCATGATGTAATATAAGTATGGTTTTTTATCCATGAAAACTTGAACACTATAATGAGATTATGTAGAGTGGGGATGCTGCCCTTGTGGCAAGATCTATGTACTTGGTATGGAAAGAAACCTAAAGTTGTAGACCATTTATTTTTTGGTTGTTATTTCTCATAATTTATGTGCTTTTAGATTCTTGGAGTGTACTTGTTTTGCCTCTTGACAATGGTGCCCGAAGAATAAAAGGATTAGAAGGATGTGGTTATTTGTGTTTTTTTTTTTTTTTTGTTGTGATTTGAGTGATAAGGATTGCACATAATAAGAAAATTCTTGAAAGAAAGTATATGATTGTAAAGGATGTTTGGTGATCTCAATTTGTTTTGGATTGATCGGTGGTTCAAAGATATAAAGAGGATGAAAGGTTTAGGACCATACATACGATTTGAAAGTAAGATGTTCATAGCATATGCAGTTGTGGTTAGATTCTATCTCATGTGACTGGTGTTGAGCAATTGACCCGACCTTTCAGAAGGTGGGTCGTCAAATGGATCAGTTGTGGCATTGTATTAGTATGATGAGATGGTTGTTCTTAGTGCATATCATATTTTGTGTCTTGCTTGTATGCATGAGATAGAATTGTGTACTGTATTAACATGAGAGGTGGAGAAAGATATAAGTACGATAATAGTGAGATTCACACATGGTACCAAGAGAAAGATGAAATGAAGAAAATAAAAATGAAATTTGATTATAAGTAAAAATGATTAAGATTACAAAGGATGTAACCTTATATTGGCAAATAGCTAACAACTAATCAATATAACCTAAAGACTAAAATGCCCTCTAACACCCCCTGCAAGTCGGAGCGTGCGAACTCTATAGCATGTCCGGTTTGGGATGAGAGTGAGATACAACCTAAAAACAAAGAAATACAATTGAAATAAGAAAAATACAATGAAATGAAAATCAATGAAATTTCCACAATTAATATGAGAGGAGTGAGTCGGTTTGTCAGAATGATCTTTGGTGAAATGGCGGAGTATATGATGATATAGGAGTCGTGTCGCCGGGATGACTATCGGTTGAAATAACGTTCCAAAAAACGGGCTTTGTGGCTCCATGTATGACAATGTCTCATCTCGGGATCGAGCAATGGTAGTGGTTCCTAGTTCCAATTGTAACCTTTGACATTCTTCTATATATGATGTCTCCACATCACTCGTTGCCGAAAAATGTTAACGTCCATATGATGTGCATCTACCAATTTTTTTCTTTTGTATGACAGTAGCAAATATAGAACCAATTTAGGCTTTTTTTTTTTTTCTTTTGTTATCTGTCCTGTAATGGGCAGAAGCTAAAATAGATTGAAGGCAAAAAAAGCCAAAGCTGTCCAAGAATCACAGAGAACTAAATGTTGGACTAATTTCAACCACTCAAAGGAATAAGGAATCAACATCAATGTGACAATTAATCTTCAATAATCAATAAGTCTTCAAATCTTGAATCATAGAAGCAAATCAGCATCAAGCTAAGTTCATATTACACAAGTATCAAATCTTGAATATTACCAAATGCATCCAATAGATATATATGAAGAAGAAAATCGAAAAATGCTTATCATGAAGCCAATAGCAGCAAGAAACAAACCAATGTCAATAGTGAATATCAGATTGTAGATGATGGCAAACTCTTGCTTGCAAATTAAAGTGCAGAGATTCTTGAAATAAAAAGAACAGTGCTTCCCTTTGGCTAGAACAGTGCTTCTATTGCCCAATAGAACTCCTGAAAACCAAGCTCAATCTTGCAAATTCCATGCTGCTGTGGTGTCAGTGGCTGTCAGTGGCTAGCTGGGCACTTTAGAAATTAAAGGGTCTTTTTTTATGACATTAAAATCCAAGAAATGAAGGAAATATTGAGAAAATTAAATGGAAGAAGATCAATTGGTAGAACTAGTAAGAAATTGCAGCGAAATAATTGGAATAATTATGGAGGATCTCATGGTTCTGATACCATGTGAAAATCTATGGTACCAAGAGAAAGATGAAATGAAGAAAATAAAACCCTAAACCCTAAACAGAAATACGTCCAATTTATATCCAACGTGCGTTATCCATGTTACAGAATGTGTGCTATATATATATGTTGTTTAAAACAAATACATAATATATATCATATATATATATATATATAATATATGTTGTTTACGACATGTAATATATGTTATATACATTATATAATATTTGTTATATATAACAGACTGTTTTTACTATTTTTTTAATTATACAATAATAATGCTCAATGAAAAATAGTATATGTGGAGGTATTGTATTTTTTTTAAATAAATGGGTTAAAATTAAAACTCTAAACTTGTATTTATACAAATATCTATCACCATGAGTCCATGACGAATATACAGTCATATAACCACTTAGTTCATTATATTGGCCCAAATAGTGAAATAGAGTCATAGATATAACCACTTAATTTATTATATATTAATAATTATGATGTTTATATGGGTTAAAACTGAAACCTTAAACTTGTATTTATCCAAAAATCTCTCATCACCGTGATGAATATACAGTATATTATATATATAACCACTTAATTTATTAAATAGGCCCAAATAGTGAAATAGAGTCATATATATAACCACTTAATTTATTATATATTAATAATTATGATGTTTATATTTATGGGTTAAAACTAAAACCCTAAACTTGTATTTATCCAAAAATCTATCACCATGATGAATATATAGTATATAACCACTTAATTTATTAAATAGGCCCAAATAGTGAAATACATTCATATATATAACCACTTAGTTTATTATAAATTAATAATTATGACATTATTTTAAATATAATTATTTTTTATCATATAGTATATATATTTTTCTCTTAATTTATTCACATCAGGTGCCAGCTAATTCTGACAATGCAAAATTGCAATAGAAGTGTAAACTTTCTAGGACAATAGTAGCTCTCAAAAATTAAATTCAATGCCAAAAATACGACGTGGGTTTCCTTTAATGGCCTCTTTCTATCCTCTCTCTTTTGTTATGTAGGCCCAAATAGTGTGTGAGCCCCATACGCAAGAAAAAGTAGAGGAAAATGACTATAGTACGTATTTTGTCCATTAGTGATATTATGCAATAATGTTCGTCGTACATCATAAATACGTTCAAAAAGTATCTAACGTGTGTTATACATGATATAGAATGTGTGCTATACAAATGACACACAATTTTATATCATGTATATAGCACACATTGGATATTTATTTGATGTATTTATGTTGTACGATAAATATTATTGGATATTAATTATGTGTTACGAAATGAAAATTATTGTTTGTGTAATTGAATATAAATCAATTGTGCAAAACTAGTAAAGGACAGAAAACACGGTTAGATTAAGGAAAAAGTTTTTAAATTGTTATAATTAAGTTTATCCAATCAAATGCATTCGACCACAAACAAGAAAACCAATTCGAATCATGAAGCACTATTCTTTGTCTATTTGGCAAATGGAGATTGGTTCCGCTAGACATGGAAATGAGAAAAAAAAAAAAAAAACAGTAACAGTACATATACAACAATTATACATCCAATTAGTATTCAATGTGTGTTATGTATCAAACATAATGTGTGTCATGCGTAATCTTTGTTACGTAGTATGACACATAACACGCGTTGAATACTAGTTAGATGTATTTATATTGTATAACCAATATTTTTCGAAAAAAATAGTTAAATCTTGTTTTAGTTTCTAATGTGTTATTTTAGTCTATGAACTTTTTGATGAGTCAAATTAGTCTTTAATATTGAAAAATGTTATATGACTCATATTATTTTGAGACATGGACGAAAGAAAATGTCTATAGACTTCCAATTTGTTGGGTAAAAATTGCGTACAAGACTTGAAATATTATTTTTAGTGGATATTTATTATATGTGGTCGATGGTGACCAAGTGGTCGCTGACGGCCAACAATGCTTGTCGGCATCTTTCAGCATGGGTGCACTGACTATGATGGCAAGCGAAGGTCGACGGTGGTGGTGCAGCAGTAGGGGAATTGGTGGGAGCGGTACTTATGAGTTGTGTGTCAATGTATGCTCGGAGTGCACAATGAGTAAATGATTCAATAATATTAGTGCTACAGCATAAATACGTTCCACGGGTATTTAACATATGTTATACATGACATGGAATATGTGCTATATATATAGCACACGTAAGTGTAGCACACATTTCATATCATGTATAGTACATGTTGAATACTCATTGAACATATTTCTATTGTACTGTTGGGAAAAAGATTTAGTGTTATATGATACAAAATATTTTAGTATTTTTTTCATATCTATGGGAAACAATCAATTGAGTATTGCTGGGGCACAATAAAAAATCAGCCAAAATAGCCAACAAATAGGAATTTGGGCCACAATCACCCGGCCCATTAAAAATATACTCATGATTAAAATGTTATTTGGACCATAAAATACTAAATGGACTTTGTTGACTGTTTTGGCTGATTTTTTGTTGTTGCCCAAACATTTGTGCAATCAATTTTATGTATCAGTGTCCAATAATTTAGTGATGAATTTGACTCGTTTAAATAATAATGTTTATTAATGTATAATGTTAAATCAGTCAATACAGATAATAAACATATTTAAACTATTTTTTTGCCATAATAATCATTAAAATTTTAATATATTAGTAATTATACTCTAAAATCACATTTTATTACTGGTTTGATTGATCCCGCAATGTACATGTAGCCGCACTCTTTAAAAAGGATAAACTAAAATAAGTCACTCACATCAAATAAATGACAAATGATAATTAACGAGAAAAAATCTTTGTTAGCTCCCTACACCCATTAAAAGCTTATATACTAATAATTTGATCATAACAAAAGAAAAAGTAAAACTCTAAAAATAAATTGATGTAACAATAAATACACTTGAGCCCTTGAAATTTTTTTATTATATAATACTTTAGTCCTTGAAAATTTTTGTTAATTATACTACTTTAATCTTTGAAAAATTAAATATAATAAGATAAAATACATTGGTGAATTTCAGCTCATTTTTTGTCATTCAAATATCATTGAACTCTCTTAAATACATAGGAAATGATCATACTGACTTGCCTTAAATACACTGACCTTCCTTAAATTATATACTAATCAAAGCAATCCAAATAAGTGCAAGTTGATATAAAATAATAAGAAAATTTTGATTTGAAAACTATAATTATAATTATGAGAAAGAAAATGGCAAATTGAATTCTATCCCTTAAATTTAATTATTTTTTTCTCATAATTATAGTTGTAGTTTTCAAATAAATTAAAACTTTATTCTTTTTATGTCAACTTGTACTTTTTCGCTCAATGCACTTAATTATTTGAACAACAATGCTATATGTACATCATTTATCAGCCACTTTCAGCCACTAATACACTTTTTAAGGTGGGACCCACAAAAATATTAGTGATAAACCATATATATTTATTATGGGTGGCTGATGGTGACAGTATTTTAGTGTGCAAGAAGCATTGTTGTTATTTGAATTATATTGATTTAAAAATTTAAACCAAATATCACACCTAAGAGAGTAAATATCGTCATATGTAGCTTAATATTTCAAAGATTACGTACAATGTATGTATTAAATGTTTTGAGAATCAAAACTTCATAAAAAAACTTTCAATAACCAAAGTATATATATAGAGACTTAAGTACTTAATTTCTATATCTATACTATTTATAAAGAGAATTCTCAAAAAGTTACTAATTTTTTAGTCTCTCCATTCAAATTAAATAAATAAAAAGAATAACTATTCTTTCAATCAAATTACATTTTAACTACCTCATTGTTTACATATAAATTTTCTATAATATTTAAAAAAATAGAATGTCCTTTAATAATCATCTTCTATATTATTTCACTTTTATTCATTGTTATCATGAGAAAAAAATCATAAATAAAAAACATAAGTTGACAAAAAAAATATGCCAGTAATAATAAAAAAATTTTTACACATCCATCCAATCATATACATATTAATATATTAATTATAATAGTTGATTCAATCACTCATTACTTAAATATCTAGACAAAAAATTCTTATTAAATGATTATATAAAATACTTTTACACACTCAAATCGATACATTAATTAAAATTAAATTTCAGAGTTTAATAATGTTTATTAGTATATGAAATTAGGGTGTACGAAAAGAAAAGAAACAGGAGCACATCAACGTGGGAGATGGAAGCCCCGTCGCGAGAGTGTTGATGTAGGGTTAGCCACGACTGTAGCATTGATACACAGCCTACGTGGCATCATCTCCCACCGCACATACGTCTGCATCAGTGGGCCCCACCATCTGCATCTTTGTCCTATAAATCACTCCCATCCCTTTTTACACTCCAAACTCCCAAATCTCACTCCCTTTAGCCAGCACGAGTACCTCGCTACCTTCATCCCTAATAAGTAAGTTTCTTACTCCCAACTTCCAAAATCCCAACAGACGCTTTACACTTTGTTACTTATAGCCACACACAACAAATACAAACAACAAGTGTATGTGTTTTCTTTTATAGAAGACAATCTTACTTGCGAACTGCTAGCTACTAGCTAGCAGTTTGATTTGATTTGTCAGTGTGCATTTTTTGTTTTTTATGTAATTAGAGTTGTGGTGAATATGAAAATATATTTATTTTTTTTTTTGTATAGAGACTCTCTTGAAATGGGGAGGGCTCCGTGCTGCGAGAAGGTGGGGTTGAAAAGAGGGAGGTGGACAATGGAGGAAGATGAACTCTTGACAAAGTATATTCAGGAAAATGGGGAAGGTTCATGGAGGTCATTGCCCAAGAATGCAGGTATATATATATATATATATATATATATATATATATATATATATATATATATATATATATATATATCTTATTGTTTAATTCTTTTGTGTAGTAATAATTACTTTGGGGTGGTTATATATAGTACTAGCCATTATTAGTTTATTTGCACAATAAAAAATAGTTAAAATTAACTAATATAGATATTTTATATCACAATTATTTAGTTCACTAAAAATTAACTTTTTAAATGGACATTTGTTAGATCAAAAGATTGTCAAATGGACTCATTGACTGGTTTGAAATTATTTTTTTATTATTTCATCAAATATTTCTATTAAGTAATATGTGGTTTTTCTATAAATATAAGTGTATAACTCTTAAACATGAAAGAGACATCCAATTAGGTATATATCTTTATCTCATCAAAATTCTCTGACTTATTAATTACCCACTTGCAAACCAGTAATAGTCTTGCAAAATGATGTCATAATTGATTGATCATGTAAAATAGTTTTACATCATTAATATATTAAAATTAAAACTCTAAAAATATTCATAAGTATTTTTTAAAACTTACATTCAATTTACATTTTTAAAATTTGATTTGAACTTTCCTACTAAAACATGCACTATATATATGTTGCTATGTATATATATTATATTGTCAGAGAAATAATTTTTAAGAGTGTGTTTGGTTTCCTCTTCATTTGGCTTCTCAATATAATAATTTAGAATTTCAAGAGAGCTTTTGTGAGAAGCAAGAAAAACTTGTGTTGGATAAAATCGATTTTGAATGGTAAACAAAGAGACTGTAAATCATATTCACATACATTGCAACATATATAGTGTTGGCCAGAAAAATAACTATTGAAAAGACCTCATAGTAAAGACAATGTTTGAGAGTAAAAATACTTTAATTATTTAAAAAGTAATTATTTATGTTGTTATTTATATTTCTAGCTTTCTGTCTAACATTTTGGAATTTTGGTGGTTTTGAAGGATTATTAAGGTGTGGGAAGAGTTGTAGACTAAGGTGGATTAACTATTTGAAAGCTGGCCTCAAAAGAGGGAACATTTCAACTGAAGAAGAAGATCTGATTGTGAAGTTGCATACTAGCTTTGGCAACAGGTTAGTGACAATGCCAATTTGAATAAATTAATTTAATAAAAAAAGAAATTTAGTGAAAAAAGACCTCTTCTAGAAATTATGCACCATGAAAATATTTTAGGTGCATGGAGAGTAAATAAATTATTTACTCCTTATTATTCATGGTATGATACATAATCAAAAAGATCAATTAACTATAACAATAATGATCAATTTCAACATGTAATTATCGAAAAGTAATGATAAAAGTATCGTAAAAAAAGATATATTGACATTTTTTTTCGTTGAAAATAGTCATATATTTTTCTTTGACAATTAATGACCGTTAAAAATATCATAAACTAGTTTTAAATACTTTCGACGGCCACTAATTGTCAATATTACTTTTAACGATAATAGTTTTATTGACACATTTAATGTTGAAAATGTTCATTTTTTTTAGTGTAATAGGGAAAGAGGAGATTCAGTTTTAACAAATAAGATAATAAAATAGTTGATGTGTCAAAATATAAAAGATGCAGAATAAAAAAAATCTTTTATTTTTTACGCATCCAAAAAATCTTTCATAGATCACACTGAAGAAACTAAATAAAAAACGATTTTGCTACTAAGGAGTCAAATAATAAAAGAAAGTTTTATATTTTTCAAAGTCTCGGACCCATTATAGAAAACTTTTCAAACGTGCTTCTTCTAGCTAGCTTAATCTTTAACTAGTAACTTCAAGATACTGATTAAAAAAATGATGTCTTTTATTTGTCCAGTTTCTATTTTAAGTTTGTTATCTTTTATTTGTTCAGTTTACATTTCTAGACAATATTTATTATTATATTTTATTTATTTTTTACTAAGTAAATTACACCATTTAAAATAATATGTCCACTTTAATTAAAGACAATATAATAAAATACTTTAGTCTTTTATTAAATTTTAAATAAAATTAATTATTATATAAAATACAAGACAAAGTTGACCAATAAAAAAAATGAAGGGTACAATTCTAGGAAGTGTCTTGATTCAAGCATATACATATCTTTTCTGAAAAAAAGGTTAATTTTGGTGTGAAGTACAAAAATATAATTCAACACTCAATTATGAAAAGTGCTCACCAATAATTGTAAAACGCGATACCTTATAAGATCGTCACTCTTATTAATTAACGAGAAGGTTCGGCTGATATGTCTTTATCATAAATAAATAATAGAGATGGGAAACCTCTAACAATAACCTCTGTCTTTATTAAAAGTGCTTAGATAATTAATTACACACAAAAAAACAAATTGTCTTAAATAATTAATTTGACACCTCTTTAATTTGATCCACCTTGAGTCAAAACTAAACTAAAGAAAAAGTGTGAGAGATGTGATGGATCAACTCATAATTAAAGTCCATCAAGGAAATTATATAGAGTTCTAATAAATCTTCTAAAGAGATATGACTTATATTTTAAATAAGGTAAAAAAATATTGATAGAGATATAGATTAATTTTAATATATTATTGATTAATATTATTTTACATTGCTAGCTAATAAAAAATGAAAAAAATAATAAATTATCAGTAAAAACTATTGCCTATAATAATAATTATATTTATCATGTTTTGACATTTTTTTGTTCATGTTGACTGACAATACAAAAAAATTTACGCTATCAATACATAAAAATCAATCCTTAATATTAATTATATGTTGAAGTTTTAAAAAAATAAATCAATGTTATTTAAATTAGTAAGTAAGAGATGTTATTTTAAGCTAAATATTAGTCTTATTTACAGAGAAATATTAGTTGTAAAACAAAAATTTATACAACTCATATAACATTATTCATTACCCACATTATTAGATTTTAACATATACTTACTCTTACCTCCAAACTTTTAAAATTTAATGATAAAAAATTAATGTTATACAAATATTATATATATTTTTATTATACACCAATCATTTTATAATAATAACTATACATTTTAAAACAAAATTTTTATTCTATTTTTCATATATTACCTTAGCACATTTATTAGCACACTAAGAGTGCATATCATCATAAATTCATAATTGCACAGCCTGTCGTACGTCCATTCGATATTTATGGCACAATATATATTTTTTTGTGAAGTTATTTATGACACAATATAATTATTTATATAAATTATAGACATATTGGTACGGTCCTGTCATTTTCTAAAATTGTACATGTGCTGCTGCTGATACATTTTTGTGCCAATTATTTATCTTGTTATTAGTTTCTAACTTCTTATCAAAGTTATTTTTCTTTTTTACTTTTTTGTGAGATAACTTACCAAAGTTAAGGAATTTGCAAAATTATAGAACTAAACTCTGACTTATATGGATTGTATAACTAATTATTTTGAAGACGTAAAAAATATCATTATTAATTATATGATTTAATTTTAATATACTAACTGTGTGACAAAATATTACATGGATAACCAATCATAAATGATATTATCGGTAACTTAGTAAATTATTATTCCATAAATATAAATTTTGTGTGAGATCTTTTAAAAATAAACTAAAAATTTTTATATAAGTAATAATGTATATATCCACAAGAGTAATAGAATATCCCATACACAAACACATAATATTAAACGTTAGGCCTATATGCTATATATTATTGACTTTCACGTTGACTTACTTTAAATTAGTGTTTTTTTTCCATAGATAAATTAAATTTTTAGGTTAGAAGATTTTTGAATGAGACTAATTCATTTTAAATGTTTTTATTTAGATACATATTTGTATTCGCTTTAAGATATCCATTTTGAGTGCTTATATTTGAAAATATTAAAAATTAAAAAACACAGAATTAATAAACAATATGGACAGCTAATAATAATACGTACACGAAGTCATGAAAGGTTTTTCAGAACAGAAACATTTGCCCAAAGATTTTATTGGTTTAAGTTGTTGAAGTGTTGAATCATCAAATGTATGTCAACTGTCTAGTCTATTCT
This sequence comes from Aeschynomene evenia, assembly GCA_013621005.1. Classification (NCBI taxonomy): domain Eukaryota; kingdom Viridiplantae; phylum Streptophyta; class Magnoliopsida; order Fabales; family Fabaceae; genus Aeschynomene; species Aeschynomene evenia. The sequence goes on from CM024271.1 coordinate 4,273,756, forward strand.
AGAGTATCTAGTAATTAATAAATTCATATACAGTAGTGTTATTTGAATAGATTTAATTTATACATTTTAAATAGTAACATTTTTTTTATATTGTCACTTTATAGAAATTAAAAAAATAAAAAATTATCACTAAAAATCACAACTAGAAAAAATTAAATACTTTTAACATTAAATGTATTATTAAAAATATTGTCAATAAAAATAATATTAATAATTAGTAATTAACGAAAATACTTAAAATTAGTTTATGAATATTCAAAAGAAAAATTCTTAATTGTATCAAAAGAAAACTGAAGTTTTACTATTTACTAAAAAAAATGACATATAATCATGTTAATTAATTATAATGTAGAAATAGGGAGAAATTATTTGAAAAAAGTGAAAGGTTTTTTTAATTATAAATAAAAATTAATTATATATTAAACTTTTAATAATATAAAATAAAACTTCAACTTGCTCTCAAAATTGCATGTATATAAGTATTTTCTCCGGCCTTTTTATTATCATTTGCGTTATAATTAATACACAAACAAAAGTAGGATAATATTTGGACATTTAATATGAATGTCCCAATAAATATTCATTAAATTAAAAATAAGATATAAAATATATAAAATTTAATAGAGATCATATTATTATTTAAGAATTAAATAATAGATATTTAAGTATGATATTTAAATATGGACATTAAAATATCATTTTTGCAAACGAAATATTTCCTTTTCAAGTCGAAAATAATCCACGTGTATTGTCGGTAATTTGACTACTGCGCATGCACTCTGAAAAGTCATAATCAGATATTAATGTCAATGTTCTACTTTTTTTTTCTTAGGAAAATATACTGAATAAAACAAAAATTTAACAAAAATAGTTAATATATTATACACAATATATATAATATAAAAAATGCAACATATATTATATAGGGTTAAAAAATATGTCAATTATTATGCATAACATATATCACATGTTGCAATATGTGATATATATTGTGCAATTTATATTATATATATTATGTACAACTGATTATTCTCATCGATTTTTTATTATACATATATAGCATGTTTTTTTCCTTAAATTTTAAATAAGTATCTTAATTCTAATATAGTAACACTTTGTTTTACTCAGAATAATATAATATATATGTATAAAAAGAATAATATTAATATAATATATATATGTTCGTTAATTTTATGTTTTACGTGATGTTTGTTAGCTTTTTTTTTTACATTAATTGTGAGAACGTCCACTAGGAAGCATTACGTTTTTTCAATTACCTCTTTATAATTAATTGAAATAATTGTAGAGAAATGTTGTATTGACGGAAATTAAATTTCTGCAAAAAATCTTATAATTAAATCATAGGAACTGTTGAATAAAACATAATGACATAGCCCATTTATTGAATTTATTTAATTAAGAATTTAAGATAGTACATGATGATTCTAATTAATAACTCACTTTTAACAATTTTTTCTGATGTTCTAGTTTCTTTTCATAAATTCATAGGATTGTATTTTGCTCAATTCTCCCTTTTTATTTTATATTATTAGTTAATTATCTAATCTTATTTATCAAAGTTTCCAATTAGTAAATAATTGAGTCAAATATTTTTAGTGACGAGTATTATATAATTGTAGGTGGTCTTTGATAGCGAGTCACTTGCCGGGAAGGACGGATAATGAGATAAAGAACTATTGGAACTCCCACTTGAGCAGGAAAATCTACAGCTTTCGAAGAGCGACTACCATGGACACCACCGTAGTCGGGCTTACCGATACACCCAAAGTGCCAATTAACCCTACAAAGCCAAAATCAAGAAGAGGTGGTAGAACAAGTCGTTGGGCAATGAAGAAGAACAAAATCTACACCCAAAAGGGCAACCAAAAACCGAAATTGCAAAATACCCCTCAATTACACAATGAAGAAGTAGCTTTAGTTCCACCACCATCAACACCTTCACTAGAGAGTGAGGTTAATTTGAGTTGTTGTACCATAGAGGATTTTATGGTGTTGGATTTGGACAACAATCATAATAATAACAATATGGTGGAAAAAGAAAAAGAAGAAGAAGAACCAATTTCTAGTGATAATAATGACAATACTAATGAGAATGAGAAGGAGAAGGAGGGATTGGAGTTGAACTTGGAGGTACAAAATTTCCCAATCTATGAAAAAGAAAATAATAATGACATGTTAGTATTAGAACCCTACAATGACCTAATTGAAGACATTATCAATGTTGATGATGAGGTGTTGGGTTTTGATGACAACATGATGGGCACCTTAATGTTGGAAGCAAGTGGGGTTTTGACCTCATGTCATGAAAATGAAACCAATAATAATAATAATAATAATAATAATAATAATAATAATAATAATAATAATAATAATGATGATAATAATGATAATAATAATAATGGTGTGGTGGGTTTGAGTTGTGAAGACCTAGGAGAGAATAATGATTGTTGGGATTTGGGTAATTTGGATGATTGTTGGGATTGGGAGAGTGGGTTGGAGTTGAATAACAATGATGATAGTATTATTATTGATGATGAGATAATAATAGAGGGATGTAATAATAATTGGGAGCAAAGAGAAAACTTGCTAGCTTGGTTGTGGGAAGATGATGATTTGGAAAGTGAATCCATGAATTTGGGAGAGATAATGGATGCTGAGAAGCAAAATGATGATATGCTTGCATGGTTTCTCTCTTAATCTATAGATGGAATGTTTGTAAGTTAATGTAATTTTCATTTTAATAATTATTTCTTTTATTTGATAATAATTATAGTCATTTTGACTTTTTTATACTTTAAAAAATTATTGTATCTAGATATATTTTATGTCTAGATATATTAATTTTTTAATGTAGTAAAAAGTTTAGTATTATTATAGAATAGGGAAAATACTTCAAAAGATTTTTGCTAGGGTTATTGTATTACATATGCCACCTTGTTGGGCTATGTTCAAATAGGGGACCATTTGGTTTTAGAGTAGGCGTGTAAATGTAGTTAGATTTTGACATTTTGTAAAGCACATGTTTGTTATTATTAGGTGAAATAAAAATAGTAGACATTGATTTATTCATTGTATGAAAATGCTTAATGGTTCGAAAGATATATAATTCATGATTTTGACAAAAACAAAAAAATCGTGGTTCTATTCTAAAAAGTAAAATCGTGATATTTGATACACTATCTAATAATAATAGTTATATAAAATATCAACGATATTTATTGTATAACAGAAATTAAATATGTTCAATCAATATCTAATGTGTGCTATATATAATACGTAATGTGTGTTATATGTATAATACACTTATGTATGGTACACATTATATATTATGTAAAACACATGTTAAATACTAGTTTAATATATATATTTCTGTTGTATAATAACAATTGTTGTACAAAATATGATCCTAAATACTCATCAATGAAGGGTCATATATAATTGTATTTCATAAAATGACATATTTGACACACATATATATATATATAAGAGAACGATACTCTATATCATTGTATTAACGGCCACATAGGCAATTCCATTAGTAATTTTACATAAATTAATTTCACAAAGGAACTAGTTGATTAATTAAGTTATCTAATACAATTTTATATTTTGAAGGACTTCAGATGAAATTTTGTTATTACGGGACTATATGTCTTAATTATAGTGGCTGGGATAAAATTGTTGTTATTGTTTGAGTGATGACATCTAATTAGATAAAGAGTGTAATTATGATACACTGACATTTTATACTGTCAACAAATCACATCTATTGATTTGTGTAACTTTTTAGTTAATCGATGATTGAGTTAAAACTTTTGCTGATGTATCAATCTATGATTGGATGTTTGTGTAAAATTATTTTACACTGACAGTAAATTGAAATTAAACTTTATATTTAAAAAAAAGATGAAGTAAATGGAATGATAGAGATAGTTATTGTAAAAAAGTTTAAAAAAAGATCGAAGTTACAATTCCTTATTATATTTTTTATTATTTTAATATTATTTTTTTAGAGACAAAATGTAATTAACTTTTTGGTAATAATTATCTTTATGAGTTGTAATAGATAAAACAAAGACTATAGATTTTAAATTATGAAATTATATGACTTTTTTACAAATAGTAGAAATTGAAGACTATATACTTTAAAATATGAGAATTCTCTATTTTTCTAGACAAACTATAAAACAAAGACTATAGACTTTAAATTATGAAATTACATTATTTTTTAACATATATTACAAACGAGATTTCTCAAATTTTCTAGAAAGACTATAAACATTAAATTATGAAATTACATGATTTTTTTTACATACAGTAGAAATTGAAGACAACATACTTTAAAATGTGAGATTTCTCTATTTTTCTAAAAAAATTTTGTTTTGCGCGGGATACTATTATCGGCGGATAATTTTGAACCTATCCGTCGATACTATTTTTTTATAATTAAAAAAACAAAACCCCGCATCTTCCGTCGATACATCCACCGATAACTGCATGTAAAATATCTGTCGATACATCCGCCAATAACTGCATGTAAAATATCTGTCGAGAATACGCAGGTTTCTAGTAGTGTCTATTTTTTTAAAAATATTATAAAACAAAGACTATAGACTTCAAAATATGAAAATACATGATTTTTTTAAAAAAAATAGTAGAAAATAAAAGCTATATACTTTAAAATGTGAGATTTTTCTATTTTTCTAGAAACACAATAAAACAAAGACTATAGACTTTAAAGTATGAAATTACGTTATTTTTTTACATATACTACAAATTGAAGGCTATAGACTTTAAAAAGTAAGATTTCTCTATTTTTCTAGAAACACTATAAAACAAAGACTATAGACTTTAAAATATGAAATTATATTTTTTTTTTACATATAGTAGAAATTGAAAGATATATACTTAAAAATGTGAGATTTCTCTATTTTTCTAGAAACACTATAAAACAAATACTATAGACTTTAAAATATGAAATTACATGACTTTTTTACATATAGTATAAATTGAAGACTATATACTTTAAAATGTGAAATTTTTCTATTTTTCTAGATACACTATAAAATAAAGATTATAGATTTTAAATTATGAAATTACATGATTTTTTTACATATAGTAGAAATTGAAGGTTATATATTTTAAAATGTGAGATTTCTCTATTATACTAGAAACACTATAAAATAAAAATGATAAAGTATAAACATTAAATTATGAAATTACTTGATTTTTTTTATATAAGATATAAATTGAAGGCAGACTACATACTTTAAAGTGTGAGATTTCTCTATTTTTTTATATACTATAAAACAAACTCTATAGCTTTTAAATTATGAAGTTACATGATTTTTTACATATACTAGAAATTGGAGGCTATATACTTTAAAATGTGAGATTTTTCTATTTTTCTAGAAACACTATAAAACAAAGACTATAGACTTTAAATTATGAAATTACATGACTTTATATCTTACATATGCTACAAATTGAAGGCTAGACTTTAAAATATGAGATTTCTCTATTTTTCTAGAAACACTATAAAGCAAAGACTATAGACTTTAAAATATGAAATTGCATGATTTTTTTACATATAGTAGAAATTGAAGACTACATACTTAAAATGTTAAATTTCTCTATTTTTTTATATACTATAAAATAAAGTCTATAATACTTAGTAAACAATGGAAAAATAGTCAAATTAGTTAATGTACCCATTTAAATTTTTTTGGCCAAAACATAAATTCTAGTTTTTAGTAGAATGAGTAATTGTGGCTCAAAATCTCTATATTGACTGATTTTAACTCGTTTCTCATTGTAGAAATAACAGTACTCATATTTTATGTATACATTATTTTTGAATTTTTAATATAATTTTATTTTAACATCTAAATTTTTATTCTTTATTTTTAAATATAAAAGTATGTAAATCTTATATCTACAAATCTATTACTCTTTGGTAATAAATAATAGCAACATAAGATTGTTTCAAAGAAGACATCAAAGGACAGATAAGTGCATGACACATGCAGTAATATTTGTTGTACAGCAGAAATATAATTAACTAATATTTAATATGTACTATATATAATATGTAATGTGTGCTATATGCACATATACTATACATATGACACATTACATATTTTATATAATACACGTTAGATATTATTTAGACGTACTTCTTGTTACGACCGGCATGACTGCGTGACATATATGGTAAATAATATAGTGATTATAGAAACGATATACTGCATGGTTGATTCTTATTGCTACAATCACGTTTGATGTTTCTCAAGACAAAAGAGAAGTTGAAAATACATGATGATAAATGACAAAAGATAATAAATATATTGTGATGGTGATGAAAACAATAATTCCGAATACATACTCATCAATCATTACCCGCCCACACTAGGAAATTAAAGAGCAGTGAATGACGATCTCACCTTTTTGTAGTGACACTCAAGTATACTACGGAGTATATAATTGGTATGAGTTTTTGTTACATGTACCAAAATTTAAATTGATAAAATTATATCTACGGATAGACGAAGTATGAGATTATATTCAAGTATGATTTACACATCATTTAACGGTGGATACAATTTTAAGTACATGAAGGCTGAAAACCTTGTAGTCTATGAGTCATTTGTCAATTTTGATATATAAGAATTTTTTTTGTATGTTTCAACTTTCAAGCGTATTAATAAAAGAGCATTGCTAGAGGCACAATAAAAAATTAGTCAAAATAGTCAACAATAGAAAATTGGAATGGACTTTGTGGCTGCTTTGACGGCTGGAAAAATATTATTCCTCAAGCATTTATGTTAATAAAATTGTCACAAAGCAATCTCTTCTAAAATTTTGACTTATCGATGATCAAGACATTTTTAATGATTTCTTAATCTATATGTTATGAACTTAAAATATGAAAGTAATTTGTTTGTTTTCTCAATATATATCTTCACTATCGAATGTTTTGTGTCACTAGCTACTTTATGTACTCCCTCCGCTTTTTATTTGTTTATGTCCTGTGTTTTTATGCACACGCAAACTAAGGATGTATTTTATAATGTTTAAAATTTAGAAAAATTTAAATATATTTTATAATATTATGCTTATCACTTATTATATCTCTTCTTAATTACTTATTAAATATATTTTTTCTCTTATATTAATTAAGAGTATAATTGAAAAAATTATTAATAAACACCTAGAAATTTCAAATGGACAGATAAAAAAATTGAGGGAGTACATTTCTAATGCACTACTAGAAAAGTAAGTATTTTCAACAATTAAAATATTGAATGTGTTGATAAAAATATTGTAAATAAAAGTAATCTGACAATTAATTAGCCGTCGTAAAAAATACTTATAAATTGTTTAAATGTATTTTGAACAGTCAATTTGAATAATCAATAATAGTCACAGAAGAATTTATAGTTAATTATTTTCAACGGTTAATAAGTGTTAATATAATTTTTTTTCAACAATACTTTTATCAACATTTTTTTACAATTAAGTGTTGAAAATGATTTTTATTCGAATTTTTTAATTTATATGTTAATTATGACCTTAAAATACATTTAAAAATGGATAAAATATAAATCATGGAGTATATGATTTAGGGTTGGCTCCAAATAGTGAATGACATGATGATCTATCAGACGGATTTGTCACCAGTCATAATGACCTACCATCATATTGTTGATCTACTCCATCATTATTCAAGCTTTGTCAACAAGAATTTTGGCATTTCATATATATATATATAGTACTTTCATGGTGCAGAAATAATTTATTCATCACAAGATGTCAATGACTTGCTCTACCAAAAGACATCAATGATTTATTATTGTTGTCTCAACATAAATTCTTTTTGCGTTTGGACTACTAACCAAATATAGGAGGGATGGAATAAGCTAGCAGGGTCAAAATTCATAATAAGTTATTATGCAGAAGTAATTTTTAAAAAATAATTTATAAATAAGTTATTCTATATTTAAATATAAAATAATAAAAATATTTTTTTAAAATATTTTAAAAAGTGCTTTCTAAGAAATTTGAATAGTAGATTTTTTTAAAGTACTAAAATAAATTATATTGTCAAATAAAAAATTATAATTTTTTACTTTCAAAATATTTAAATAATAATAATAATGATAATATTAATTTTGACTGATTTTTTATTACGAAGATATTAACATTTCAATTTAAAATCAATTTAATACATAGTCGTGCTAGAATGTGGTGGTTTTGAGTCCGTAAAGTTGTTGAAAGTTGAAACTAAAGAAAGAAAGTAATTGTGGTGAGGCCATGGTCAATTTGTGTGTAGGAAGGTAGAAAATAAAATACTAGAATAATAATGATTATTTTTATAATAATGCTAAATGAACAATGAAAAATCAGATCATACGGGCCTATTTTGGCTTTGGTTTTGGCCCAAATAATCATTGAGATTGTAATGAGCTGAATAATTATGGCCCAAAATCTCATTTATAGGCTAGTTGGGCTAGTTTTGTATTTCATTTAACATCACTCTTATTTTTAATATATAATTATCGAAAAGTGTTATTAAAAGTATTGTTAAAGAAAGAAATATTGATATTTATTGGTAATTGAAAATAGTCATAAATTAAATTATTATTTGACAATTAATAACAATTTCTAATATTCATAAATTAGGTTTAAAGTATTTTTTACCGCCACTAAATATTTATATTATTTTTATTAACACAGTTACGTTAAAAATACTAATTTTTTTAGTAACTATAAACTCATTGTCAATATTATATACGTTCTTCTTCTTTGTCTGCTGCCGCCCTCTAGTCCCCTGCATTTGCTGCTGATGAATTGGATGAGGAGCACTGATGCTCTCTCTGCAGCACTAGGGCTTGCCAACCCTATGTGCACTGCAACAAGTCACACTTCCATTCTCTTTCTCTTCTTCTTCTTTTATTTCAATAATAATATAATAATGCTAACTGGACAATGAAAAACCAGTTCATATAGCTAATGAGCCTATTTTGGATCAAATAATCATTGAGATTGTAATTAGCTGAGTAATTATAGCCCAAAATCTCATTTATTGGCTGGTTAGGCTGGTTTTATATTGTTCATTTAGCATCACCCATAATAATATTATCTTCCTCCACTTTGGGGTTGGGTTTGCTGCTTTGGTTGATGAGTAGTTCTACATCCATGGATGATGAATACATGATGAATACATCGTATATATTAATGACTGAAATATATACTTCAAATTCTGAAATATGTTATAAATGCACATAGTATACTTTTTGTTGTTATTATTTAGATCTTGCTAACAGATGCTTTGAGGATTATTAAAGTAACCAAAAGGAAATGATTAACCAACTTATACTACAATAATAATGATTATTTTCAACATGTAATTGTCAAAAGATATTGATAAAAGTATTGTAAAGAATATATTGACATTTAATTGTTAACGGTTGAAAATAGTAATAAATTATTCTTTGACAATTAAAGATCATTGAAAATACTCATAAATTAATTTTAATTATTTTTTAATGGTCATTAATTGTCAATATTATTTTTATTATTAATACTTTTATTGACACATTTAATATTAAAAAATTCACTTTTCTATTAGTATTATATTGCAACAAATTTGTTATTGACTTGTAAGACTGGGGATATGATTAAAAACAAAAAGAAAAAGGAAAGTTTACCTTAAAAAATTATGTATCTTTATATTTTCTAAATAAAAGACCTACTATAATAATTTAAATTTTATATCATCACAACCAACACCACTATCAATTCCACATCTGATTATTTTGGTAAAAATATTTTAAAGAAATTCAAAATATACCATACTTGTACGAAGTAATTAGTATGTCATGATTGCAATGTGTGTCACAAATTTGAATTGCTAGAATTAGGCACATATACCCATCTTTACAAAGGACCTTAACCAGCTGCAATAGGACATTTACATTTAAAATATTGTTTGTCCAACAACACATAAATATATTGAACTAGCATATTAAATGTGTGCTATTATATAGAATATGTGCTATACATACATGTATTATATATATAATACACATTTCATATAGTATATAGTACACATTGAATACTAGTTGAACGTATTTCTATTGTGCAATAATCATTATTGGTACATTTATGTTGTCATAATATTCAATGCCATTATAGCACCTATCTACTCTACCTGACTACAATACTATTGTACAGAACTATTAACTCATAAAAAGCCAAGCCCCAAAAAAATATATATGCTCAAGAATGAAGATTCCTTTTTTATTTTTTTTAAGGAAGACTAGTGTCCAAAAAGAAACATTTATTCCAATTCCAAAATTTGTACTCCCTCCGTCCACTTTTAATTGACGTTTTAGAGTATTGCATACTTATTAAGAAAGTGATTAAAACACATAAATTTCTGTAGAAGTAAATGTACAATGACAAAATTATCCTTATAGTTTTTTGTGCAATAATAATTGTAAGAGATAAAGAGAGAGCATATGTATGGATAAAACTGGAAAAAAATTGTAAATGTTTTATTGAAAATCTAAAATGACAAATAATAGTGAACAAATAAATTTCCTAGAAACACAAATAAAAGTGGACGGAGGGAGTACTATACATATTTATTATTACACAAATGATTGAGACACAACAAAAAATCAGCCAAAACAGTCAACAAAGCTCATTTAACACTTTATGGCCCAAATAGCAATTTTAATCATGAGTATATTTCTAATGGGATCGGTGATTGTGGCCCAAATTACTATTTGTTGACTGTTTTGACTGATTTTTTATTGTGCCTCTAGCAATGCTCTTATTATTATTATAATCCAAGTCCTTGTTCCCCTTTAAAAAATTGAGTATTTTCAATAATTTGATAGTTGAAATGGGTTGATATAACAACAAAATCTTAAATACTCTTAGAATAATAACAACTTGATGATTTTTATTGTTATAAGTTATTTTAATAATTAAATATAAAAATAGAAAAGATAAATTGCAGTAAAAAGACTTATAAAAGGTTTATAGATATGTGTAGTAAAATCTCTTATTCTTGATGTATTCAAGGAAAAGAAACATATATTTGCTGAAGTACGTACAGAGATAAAACCCTCAAAATTATATTAGTCTTAGAAGTTAATTTAATTATGTCCCTCTTTAAAAAAAAAAAAAAGACACCGAGACAAGTTTCCGTCACACAAATTTAAAATATATTTTTAAAAATACTTTTTTAACATTTTATATTTTATCTTTATTCTTGCATTTTTAAATTTTTCATCATATTATAGTGTAATATTTTATTTATTTATCAATCACTATATAACGTATATTACAATGAAACACAATTTCGTCTCTATTATTTATTATTATTATTAATAAAAATTTTGAATCTCAATTAAAAGATTACCAAACGAACTCATCATTTAGTTTGACTATCACTAATTATTTCCGTTAAAATTATTATAATCGGTGGTGGCCATCAAATAATTGTCAATAGTACTACATGTACATCAATATATAGATCCATTAACCATCCATCAATCATATTATGCTATTTTGGACCCACCATTTTAAATAAAAACAAAAAAACTTACACATATCTCTCAACTGCCAATTGAAATAATATCTGATGAATGCTTGATAGATAAAATTCTGATGTACGTCTATTATTTGTCAATAATTAGAGTTCCAACACATCGTCTTAATAACACTGATATTGGCATTGAATGAGTTCATAATAATTAATACATATGCTGAATATTCTTCACCATAAGCAGCATGGACACTAGAGCACTATTGAACCACCAAAGCCCGCATTATATTATTATTCGTATATGGCCTATCAATTTGAAAATTCCAAAATCTATAACAATTTTAATGTGACATGCATGATCGTGACATGCATCTTTTTGTTTCTTTCTATTGCCTATTTATTATCGGTAATAATCACTAATTTTTTTGAAATAACAGCTTCCATAAAAAAATAAGCCTCTTATCACTTTTCATATGCATTGTGAGAAATTGAACTCCTAAATATATGGTAGCTAGTGTTTGATTGTGTATAAGATATAAAATACAATACAAAATAAAAAATAATATATTTATTTATTTTAGATATATACAAGACATATTGTATTATTTGTACAAATTTTTTTTGTATTTTGTGTCTACACTAAGAGTAGATACACAAAATACAGATGGCAATACAGAAAATTTAATGAAAATTAGTTCCAATCTTACCCCTATTATTTTTCATAACTCTATCATTTACCCTCCCCTCTCATTTTTTTATCAAAGTTCCAAAACGAAGTTTTATATAAATACAAGTACAAATTTATTCTATACACATTAAAGTAAAGACAAAACAAATAAAATACATAAAATTCATTGTATTATAATGTATTGCACCTATATTTTTGTATTGTAATGTATCAATTATAAAACAAACACTGCCTAGATGTTTAACAAATTCAGCTAATTAACTATTGAGTGTGTTAGATATGGTGATGAATGTTTGATATATAATAAAATATCAGTCACATCAGCTAATATATTATGTATACCATATATTATATAATGTATGTGCATATCATATATTATATGTTATGCACATCATATATCACATATTGTAACATCATCTTTCTTTACCTCATGTAATATATAGTGTGTATAATGTATAATATATGATATGTACATTATATAATATATGATGTGTATACTATGTTGTCTATTTTAACTGTTGTTTTATTGTTGTACATCTAACATTACTTTATTGTGATTATGATGTGGCATCTCTTGTTGCATATATACATTGCACATGCTCTTAATACCTTAAATTACTAACCAATTAAATGACACACTTATGTGCTATCGCTGGTTTTGACTTTTAAGCTCCAAAAAATTAGAATTTCTTCCTTTTCGTGGACCGTCTAAATATAGTTTAGGCCTTGACAGTCGAAAATCGCTGTGAAGGAAAATGATGTTTTTCTGCTTTAACAAAATGAGAAATTTAAGTTGCATTTTGATTTCAGTTTTCAGATTTTTTTTTGTTTTCTATAATTTGTGATGAAAATTTATTGTAAATCGTGAAAATTACAAAGTTTAATTTTCCATTTTCATTTCATTGAGTCTAAAAAACTAAAAAAAAAAAATTTAAATCAAACCACATCATTGTTGTCCCAATATTTTAGTGTGAAATACTTCATGAATACTAAATCTGATATTAAATCAGTCACTCAATTTAATCTTATGCAATTCAACATTTACAATTACTCAATCTAACTTATATTATAATTCAATATAATATTTTATTTAAACTTTTATATTAAGACAATGACAATTTTTAAACTGACACAACTCAACATTTATACTTATATAATCAAACTTTTTATATTGATGTTTGATTTGGTGTCATTTTTATTATTAATGTAGTGTTTCTCATGTTTCAGTTTTTACTACAATTGACCATGCATGTTCTATTATTCAGTTTTTAGATGTAGTTTATTTGTTTCACATTGGCTTAGCTAGCTTTTATGCAATTTTCCTTTTTTTCCTAGAGACCATATTGTACCATTTTAATTTTTTGAAGGATGTATCCGGAAAAGCTCTTATAATCAAAGATTTATTACTCTCTTTGATAGATTAAATTCAGTAATGTTATGTGATCAAATACAAATACAGTAATCTTTATTGTACAACAGAAATATATATATTCAACTAGTATTCAATGTGTGCTATGTGTCATACATAATATGTATCATATGTAACGTTTCTTATGTATGACACACATGACATACGACACATAGCATAAATATTAGTTGAATGTAATTTTTATTGTAGAGTAATCATTACTGATACAAATATGTGTATGTGCCTCCGCGCACATGCCATGGCATTAGCTAAAGTGAATAGTTAGCGTTGCAAGTAAAAACTTTTCGAGCATTGCTAGAGGTATAATAAAAAATCAGTCAAAACAGCCAATAAATAGGAATTTGGGTCACAATAACTCAGTCCATTAAAAATATACTAATGATTAAATGTGTTATTGGGACCATAAAGTGTTAAATGGACTTTATTGACTGTTTTGACTGATTTTTTTGTTATGTCCAAGCATTTGTGAAACTTTTTACTCAAAGAATTAGAATTACGCACAAAATCCAGTTCTTTGCTAGCGCTCACAAATGCTCAAGAAAACCATAAGTTGACTTTCTTAAGCTTTTCCTTTTTTTTATCAAAGTCCCTCAGAAAAATTGGAGAACATTGTTTTTTGGTTCTTGTTCAAAATTTGAGAATTCACGTCTTTGTCTTCTTCACACTATTCATGTTGGGCTTCTACACAATTTAGGCCCATTATAATGGGCTCAGACCTCACTATGTCAGGCCTCTCTTCTACTTAGCCCAGCTATTGCAACAATCACAATCCTATAAACAAATCAAACCGAAAAACAAATCATAATCCAATAAAAATAAGGAAAAATCTTGATGTAAAATAAAAAATAAGTTAATAGATTGTGCACAACATATAATATATAATATATACACAACGTATCTTACATAATATATATATATATATATATATATATATATCATATATGACCTATTGTGCAAACATATATCATATGTTGCTACATCATATTCCTTTACAACATATATGTGATACATGTTGTGTACAACATGTAACATATATTGTGTATAACATGTAATATATATTGTGTACAACATGTAATATATGTTGTGCATATTACATAATATTTATTGTGCGCTATTTTTGTTATTTTTTCATTGTATATATATCAATGCTTTAAAAATAATAGAAAACTAGGACTAAAAAAAATAAGAATAAAAATATCTAAGTGTTAATAATCTGGATAGCGTGATTGAGCGATAAAAATTGATTCCTTCTTAACTAAGTGATGATGAGTGTTCGATTCTGAACTTGAATACGGAAAAACTTCAAGTGTAGAATGAGTGAATGAATAAATTAAAATCATGTTTTTGACAAAAAAGTTGGCTAAATTAATAGAATAATTGGGTACATAACATGTTTGATAATGATAATAGAGTAAACTAGCTATTCACAACATTCAATTCTAATATATTAATATTTGTTGTACAATATAATTATGTCCAACATGTATTATACATATCAGTTAGATACTAGTTGACCGTGTATTTATTGTGCAATAAACATCACTGATTCTAGTTAATAGTTGAGTTAAATGACAATTCATGTAATATATTCCAGTTGTTATCTAACTCATCTAGATATATGGCTCTTTAGTCGCGTCAATTTTATGATTTAACTCATAATTTCAATTTGATCTACACGTTCTTTATACTAAATAAATAAATACTTAAATTGAAAGACATAGTCCATTTTCAGAAACTCCTCTTGTGTATTGAAACTCGTCAACCCATTGGAGGAGATAAGGAATCACCCACTTTCTTGATGAGAACACACAGAACACAAAGTCACAAAATAGTCCAATAATTTGCCGGAAAATCCATCTCTTTTTGTATCAAGTGAGTGACGATGAGTCTGAATTCTTATCACTTTCTTTCAACTAGATTAGTGGTAAATAAATTAGTAAGAATAATTACGATATTGGTTTCTAGTCTTTCATAATCTGAGTCATGAATTCAGTTAACAAATGATTTAAGACTATAAAATGTGGCAACTTGTATTACAAAATACGCTTTAATGTGTCACGATCGAATCATGATTCATTTAGAGAAATTATTAGGTGCTCTGAGAGCAAATGATTCATTTGCTCTGCACCATTTATGTTATGCCAAATCTGCAGTGGGGCCCTTCAAATTTTAATGTAACTAAACTAGAGTTTAATCTAACCAAACTAGAGTAAAAAAAGACACTATCACTATTTCTCTCACACCACACACCAAACCACCACCGCCATCACCAAGCCACCACCATCGCCGCGCCGCCACCATCAGCACCATCGCGCCGCCGTTTCAACTCCTTTCTCCACCACTAATAATTTCTCATAATACTGTGTATACACTAATTTCTCATAATACTATTTGTATACACTAAGAAGGAGCACATGTTATGGCTGATCTGTTTGTGTGGCTCATCTCCTTCATTCTTATTGCTTTGCTTGTAATCGTTATTTACCAGGTCAATCCCTAAACAACCCCTTATGCTTTTTTTTTTTTGCTTATTCCTTTTTTTATGTGCGTTTTTTTTTTGTTTTAAAATCGAATTGAAAGCAATTTGAGGATACCCATTAGTTAAAGTTTGCTTTTTTAGTTAAATTGTTCAGCTGGGTCTTCTTCCAATCCCACTTATGCAACCTTTTTATTGCTATCTCCTGCTTAAATTGTTGAAACAGAATATTTTCATATGAGAAATAAGTTCAAAATTGAAAATCTCATCTTGATTCTTCAAAGTCCACAAATTAAATAAACAGCAGGACTGCAGAAACGGCAGCGCGACGGCGGTGGTGGTGGTGGCGTGGCGGCAACTCGGCGGTGGTGGTGGCGGCTTGGTGATGGTGGTGGTGGTTTGGTGTGTGGTGTGAGAAAAATAGTGATAGTGTCTCTTTTAACTCTAGTTTAATTAGATTAAACTCTAGTTTGATTATATTAAAATTTAGAGGGTCTCACTGCTAATTTGGCATAATATAAATGGTGGAGAGCAAATGTCAGAGCACCTAATAATTCATGAGCGAACGCATTTATTCGTAGTCTTATACTTGTATTACAAAAAATTGTTCATTTGATCTTCAAATGAATTGATTTAGATAAAACTAAATAAATTTTAAAATATAAAATGATTTATGTACAATAAATTGGACAACACATGTACAACGTTCATCTATATTGTTGAATTTTAAAAAGTAAATATGTAAAATTCAATGGTACCGATGAATAGTGTATAAGTATATATTATTGTACAACTTTTGTTTAACTCCTTGTTTAAAACTTAGCTTATATATAAACCAACTCAATTCATTTAATTTTTTATCATTTAATTTCAAACACATTGATTGCTTTTAAAATTAAAAATAAATTTATAAATTAATTCATTTCTATTTTGTATGTACGTACGACTCCAAATACAATTTTTTTATTTTACAATTTAAATCAATTTATTTCATTGCTTTTCCAATTCATTTCCATATTTCTTTTATGAACTCTTAATCCTAAGGATGTCAATATAATGATGCCAACCTCCATAGGTACCTATTGATATTAGTGTAAAATTTTACATATAACTTAAATATTTATAATAGTTGTAATATTAATCTTTATCGTTGAATTTTAAATGGACTCATCCTTACATTAAAATACTTAAAATTTAATAATAAAAATAATATTAGATAATATTATAAGTATTTATATTATACATCAAATATTTCTCATAAATATATAAGGGCAAGGAATCCAAGGATTTTCACATGGAATCGAAATGAGAATTTTAAAAGCCTAGTTGTTAAAATGGGGTGAGCATAACTATCCTCATATCATTAATACCTATATATGCGCAAAAAGTTTAAGTACTCTTTTTATCCGATAATAAAAGTCACTCTCACCTACATACATTGAAAAAATTAATAAATATGAAGGTAATTTGTTTCAGATGCATTAATTTTTTATTTTGTAAAAAAAAAATTGACATTTATTGTAGAATGAACGTAGTAATATTTAATTTTTATTTTTAAATCATTATTTTTTAAGAGCTTTAATTTATAATTGTTTCAGATGTAATTTTCTTTGTGGTATACTTTAATTTTGGAATATTGTACTTTGTTATTAAACCTTTTATTTCTTCCTTAATTTTATGGAGTCAATTATATTAGTTTTCTCTCTTGCATTATCAAAAAGAAAAATTGTTTGACATAAAATGTATTTAAATTATGTTTAGCTATTTTTAATTCCTTAGACAAATAAAAATTATGGCATTAATAAACTTGCTATAATTTTTATTTTCTAATAATGTAATAGGGGCGAATATTCATCCACAGCCTCCCATATATACCCGGCCCCATTGACATTCCTAATTAATCCATATATATAATAACAGTAGTGAGCTTAAAAAAATATAGTAATAATAAATTTATTTAAAATTATAATAATAATTAACTGAAGTGTTGTAAAAAAATATCATTTAAAGTTATACTCGTGTAACACGATATATATGATGACCATTAAAAATTAATAAAACTTAGAATAAAAGATTGCTGGTGAATCAGCATATATATGCATATATTCCTAGCTAATTTTGTGATATATATATAGTAATGTATATATATATATATATATATATATATATATATATATATATATATATATATATATTATGGGCGCCCATAGTTTTTCAAGGGGTGCAATGATTTTAGTTATTCAACCAATATTTTTATTTTTGAGTCTTGACTTTTCGTACTTGTAGAGAAACCTAGCAAGCTAATTTATTTTTGCCAAATAAAAGAGAGCAATATGTGGTGATGAAATCTATAATATATAGCTTGATGGTTTATTGGCTCATCTTTTTATGGTATTTGGTAGGAAATATTACTAAAATATGATATTATATAAAAAAATTACACATTTGGGCCTTTGGCCCTACAGTTGATAAAAAAAAAATATATAAAAATTTACAATACTATTGGATTTTAAACGAAAAAAGAAAGAAAAGAGTGGAGCCAGAAGAGATGAAAAGCAAAAATTAGAAAAAGAAAGGAAACTAAAATGATTTAAAAATAACATAAATTAAAAAAAAAAATAAATAAAAATAAAAAACATAAAATAAAAATTATAAAATAAAAAGAAAAAAATAATTTAAAAGATAGCTAATTTAAAATATTTTATGTTATATATTCAATTTCATTCTACTTTTATTTCTAATTATTTTTATGTTGTTTTGTTAATTTTTACTTATTTTAATTTAATTTGCTTGCCATAATATATAAATAAAATTTTAATAAAAATAAAAATAAATAAAAAATATAAAAAATAAATTCAAATAAAAATATAATGTGAAACAAAATAAAAGTACAAAAATATAAAAAGTATATAATTAAAATTTTGTAACATTTTTTTTTTTGTAGAAATATGGTTAAATGAAATTAAAAAACTAGTTTTAGGAACTCGATTAGAAAAAAACAAAATTATAAGGGTTCAATTCCAAAATTTTAAACTATAGAGACTAAATTAAAAGGTTAGTAAATAGGGACCTGCAATATAGTTAAATAAAATTAAAATTATGTAACATTAACTTTTTATGAGAGTTTTTGAAAGCAATATTGTCTAATGAATAACCAAAATATATCTATCACTTTTCTTAACAAATAATATCAAAATTTTCCTATATAATAATATTACAAGTAATCTTATTGTTTCATTTCTATATATATTTTATTTTGACTATTTTTATGAAAAAGAGCTCGTCTATATAGCATATGAAATGAGAAATATGTGAGTGAATTCAATGAAAATTGAATTTTTAGAATTTATGGGAAAAAAAGAGGAATTTGAAGATCAAGGATGTTTTTGACACATTTAAAAAGCTTCAGAGATTAAATTGACATATTTAGAAATTTTAGGACTTAAAGTGAAACTATTTTAATTTTGTGCAACATTAATAATAGTCACGTGGCAAATTAGTAAAAGTTGACAAACGAAAGTTTGACCAGAGACTAATTAAAATGACCTATAAAATCAATTTTTGAGACTAAAAAGTTTATTTTAAAATTGTAAGGACTAAAATAAATCCTACTTATAATTTGAGGGATAAAAGTGAATCTTTACTCGAAAAGATAGAAAAATGAAAGGTGCAATATATTATTTCTTGAACTTTTGATGAGGTTTTACTTATTTTTGTTCAAATTCTATAGTTGGATTAAAAGTTTATATACTATAAGTCATCTCTACCTATAAAATTTTACATTAATTTGAAATTACTTGATAAATTTTTTTTTAATTATGAATATAAATTGACGTAACTTATACTTTGTAAATGTACACAATTAAGATCTTTTTTATTACAATCTTAAATGTATGCAATTTTGTTTCAAGATTTGACACAAAAGCAATCAAAATGAATCACATAAATTTTTCAAATATGATAGAAATTAAAGGCTATATACATACTTTAAAATATGATATTTCACAATTTTTTTGGTTGTGTCATGTAAAATAAAGACTATAGACTTTAAAATATTGAAACACATGAATTTTTCATATATTATATTGTAGAATTGAAGACTATATATACTTTAAATTGTGAGATTTAATAATTTTCTTGATTACGTTGTATTATTATAAAATAAATACTATAACCTTTAAAATATTAAATCACATTAATTTTTCACATATAATAGAAATTGAAGGCTATATACTTTAAATTGTGATGAAAATTTTCTTGGTTGTATTATAAAATAAAGACTATAACCTTTAAATATTGAGTCACATGAATTTTTCACATATAGTAGAAAATGAAAACTATATACTTTAAAATGTGAGATTTGACAATTTTTTTGGTTTTCTATAAACTTTAAAATATTGAATCACATGAATTTTTCACACATAATAGAAATTAAAGGCTATATATTTTAAAATGTGAAATTTCACAGTTTTTTGGTTTTCTTATAAAATAAAGATTATACAATTTAAAATATTGAATCACATGAATTTTTCACATATAGTAGCTAGAAATTGAAGGCTATATACTTCAAAATGTGAGATTTCACAATTTTTTGGTTGTATTATAAAATAAAGACTATAGCCTTTAAAATATTGAATCAAATGAAATTTTTCTATATAGTAGATCGAAATTGAAGGCTATATACTTTAAATGAGATTTCACAATTTTATAAGTTGTCTTATAAAATAAAGACTATAGAATTTAAAATATTGAATGACATAAAATTTTTTAATATGGTAGAAATTGTAAGGCTATATATTTAAAATGCGAGATTTCACCTTTTTTTATGTTGAGTCTTATAAAATAAAGATTATAGATTTTAAAATATTTATCAAATGAATTTTTCACATATAGTATAAATTGAAGACTATATACTTTAAATTGTGAGATTGCATAATTTTCTTTATTGTATTATAAAATAAAGACTATAGTCTTTAAAATATTGAATCACATGAATTTTTCACATATAGTAGAAATTGAAGGCTATATACTTCAAAATATGAAATTTCACAATTTTTTGGTTGCATTATAAAATAAAGACTATATGCTTTAAAATATTGAATCACATGAAATTTTTCTATATATTAGAAATTGAAGGTTTTATACTTCAAAATGTGAGATTTCACAATTTTTTTAGTTGTCTTATAAAATAAAGACTATAGGCTTTAAAATATTGAATCACATAAAATTTTCACATATAGTAGAAATTGAAGTCTATATACTTTAAATAGTGAGATTTCACAATTTTCTTGGTTGTGTTAGAAAATAAAGACTATAACCTTTAAAATATTGAATCACATGAACTTTTCACATATAGTAGAAACTGAAAGCTATATACTTTTGAATGTGAGATGATTTCACAATTTTTTTGGTTGTCTTATAAAATAAAGACTATGGACTTTAAAATATTGAATCACGTGAATTTTTCTCATATATATATTATAAATCGAAGACTATATACTTTAAAATATAATGTGAGATTTCACAATTTTTTTTTGTTATCTTATAAAATAAAAACTATAAACTTTAAAATATTGAATCACATGAGATTTTCACATATAACAGAAATTGAAGGCAACATAATTTAAATTGTGAGATTTCACAATTTTCTTGGTTGTATTATCTTTTACTACTTATGAAGAGAATTTCTAAAAGTTGCTTACTTTTGGTCTTTATGTAACACTCTTTCTTTTCATCATAACACTCTTTCTCTACGTAGCACTTTTTCTCTTTATAACACTCTTTCTCTATGTAACATTGTTTCTCTTCATAACACTTTTTTCTATGTAACACTATTTTTTTTACGTAACACTCATTCTCTAAGTAACGTTGTTTCTCTTCATAACATTCTCTCTCTACGTAACACTTTTTCTCTACGTAACAATCTTTCTTTATGTAACACTCTTTCTATTCATTACATAAAAGAAATTAATAAATATCAGCTTCATTTGTTACACACTATTCTTCTCTAGGAATATTTTTCCTTGCAGAACATTATTTTTCATACGTAACACTTTTTCTCTACAGAAACACTCTTTCTTCATTAAAGTAATAAAAAAGCAACTTGACAAGCACATGAGTGCCTATCGAGTCATTAATGTCGAGTCATTAATTTGAATAATGTATCTGAATATAATTAAGTCTAGATACATTCATTTTTAAATGTACCAAAAAGTCAAAATGACATTTATTTTAAAACAAAGTTAGCAACTTTTTATGTATCTATCTATATAAAATTATATTAATCAAATTTTGAATTCAAATTCTTACTAAATAAATCAAGCATATTAAGTTTGATAAATGAGTAAAAAGTAATTAAAATTTCATCATACCCCTTTTATTTTTTATTCATAAAATTCCCAATCTAGGGACCCAACCATGTAGAGTGATGAGGAAGTACAAGACTTTTTGGATGTACAAGGTTTTTTAGCCCATACTAGACACATACATTCACTTCGATTAACTGAGTTAGTCAAGATCACTCAAAAGACTCATTAACATTACTTCTGAGTGGTTGGGACCTCTATGAAGAAATGCCCACCATTTTGAGGATTTTGGATATACGAAAAATCGAGCCTCCATATCTTTTGAGACTACGCATTTTCAACCATCTATAACATGGATAACACACATTGAATATAAGTTGGACGTATTTCGGTTATACGTCAACCATTATTGTATCCTACCATCTGTCTCAACCTCAATTAGCTCATCTATCACACCCCTCTATTAGTTAAGATAATGGGTGTTTTAATCTCATAATCAGTGATGATATTGGATTTTTTATCTTTGGGGAAGAATGGATAAGAGCGCCGGACCAACAAAATATGAAAAAAAAAAAAACATTTCCCTCGTTTAAATCTTTACTCATCTAACATAGCACATAAACAAATACATGTTAATTCGTATAAAAAAACACACACACACAATGGGGATAATTGCAATTAATAATCAATATTATCTCGTCCTCTTGATCATGATGTTTCTGTAATATAATACAATAATATTTATCATACAACATAAATATATCTAACGAGAATTCAATGTGTACTATATATAAGACATAATGTGTGCTATATATATGTATGACACACGTATATAGAACACACATTACGTCTTATATATAACATATATTGGATATTAATTGGACGTATTTATGTTATACAACAAATATTATTGTACTATAACCATCCTCATTTTGCACATGGAGCAATATAATGCATGCAAGTAATCATAGAAAATACCAAATCTAATGAACTAATAATAAGAATTAAAAAGACTAATCATTATTTTCACGTTTATTAAGTCTTCCCCAATCTCTATAAATACCAATCTATTTTGCTTCTTTTCCACAAGCTAAGTCACAACAAATCAAAGCTTTTATTTGCATTATCACTTTTTTGAGGGGAATTGAATTAAGAAAAATTAAAAAAAAAATGTTGAACATTTTTGGGAGTAGCACCAAAATCAAAGGCACAGTTGTGCTTATGCCAAAGAGTTTGTTGGATATCAACACCATACAAAGTGTTGAAGGGATTGTTGACAACACAATTGATGAAATTGGATCATTGTTTGATTCATTTACTTCAATCTTTGGCCGTTCTGTGGCATTTCAGCTTATTAGTGCTACCAAAGCTGATTGTAAGTTCCTCTTTCTCTCAACTCTCTCTTAGCTCCTTCATGTAAAAACAAAAAATTAATGTTATTGTTTTTTTAATTTACATAACGATAAACATTTAATTTGTTATTGGATGAATTGCAATACAACAATAGCGGTTATTTTCAACATTTAATTGTCGAAAAGTGTTGAACTGCTTGAAAATACTTATAAACTAGTTTTAAGTATTTTTTATGGTCACTAATTGTCAATTTTACTTTTATTGACATATTAAATGTTGAAAATGCTTAGTTTTTTAGTGGTGATTGTAAATTATGATTGAATGTGATTTATATATCATTTAATGATGATATGATGCCCCATCTATTCTCTAATAAGAGTTTACTCTTCACTTTTTTATTTTTCTACTTATATATGTCAATTTAAAAATTCTATGTAATATTAATTATTTTTTGTCCTTGATATCCTTATAAGAGAGAAGTTTATGATACAAAATTAATACGAAATTAAAGATGATATTAATAAAGACAATGATATAAATGTATTAAACATTACATATTATTTTCGAGTTTATTTGATGGGATATGTAACTAGGTTTATTGCTAGTTCTTAATTGTCACATATTACATTGGTTTATTTTCTATAAAAATGTGTTTGATTAATTAAATGTCAAAGGTAAAATTTGTTTAAATGAGCCAGTTTATGTGTAAGATATACATGTTTTTTTTTTGTACTACTTTTACCCAAACGCACACCTAAGGACTAAGGTGTTTGTATTATAGTGAATAAATTCTAGTTTTAGTACACTATTATAATCTAAAATATTTCACAAGTACATCTCATTATTGTATATTGTTAAAATAGAAAGAAAAATGTTCAACTTGCATATATATATACCTATTATCTCAAAAGTCTCATGTATAATAAAACTATATATATCAATAAAATATTACTAGAATATTCACAGAAATTGTGGTGGTTGTGGTGGTCATTAGATTAATGGAAGAAATGACTCATTCACTTCCTTATCCACATATAAATTAACAAACATGTCATGTCAACTCATGATGATAATAACAACAAATTTCTCTCAAAATTCTTAAATTTAATTTCAAGCATTTTTCATTTTTATACATTGACCATTATTATTCATAAAATTGCAATTTGAATGCTAGTAAAAAGTCATCTGAAATCTGAAAAACCTAAAAAAAAAAAAAGATTATTTTTACCATCATTTAAAATACAATTTTATATAACCAATAAATTAAAGAATTTAAGAGTTTCATTATGATGAATATGTATGGTCAAGAATATATACTTTGATTGGTCTAGTCAATTAGAACTATCTACATGGTTTCTTAATCATCTAAAAGTCAAAGGAAATTTAGAAGGGATAAGTATATATATATATATATATATATATCAAGCAATTGAATGAGATATCTATATGTAGAATAAGTCACAATCTTTGTATTGACACTTTGACCGTATGAAATAATTTTGTATATTATTGTTATATATAATATAATTTGATAAATTTTCAGTTATATTAATTAACTAAATATATGAAAATCATTGAATATTTTTAATTTCTTAAATATAATATCTTTTAATATATAAAAAATAACAATTTTAGGGTTGTATATTATTGCAGCTCAAAAAATGATTTTGAGCTAAAATATGAGTAAGAGAAACATTTTTAGAAAACCTTCTATATTTTGATAAATAAAATAACAAAATTAACAAAATAAACAAAATATTAACTAAAAGAATTGTCTCTAAATTGTTTTTTAATAAATAAATAAATAAATAAAATAATGACCACATGCACCCCCCAAAAAAAAAGTAGCCGCCTTAAATAATAATTGTTTAAGTATTACGTCAATCAAAATCACAAAATCAACTTGGCTTATGTATTAAAGGTCGTTGAACTCTCCACTTCACCATAGCGTAATGCTCAAATCATCTTTCTAATTAAATTATGATAAGTAGAAAACTTTCCTTAAACAATAATAAGAAGCACCATGTTTTAGGCAAATAATGACAAATCTTCTTAATAGGGGCATTGTCAAAATAAAGGTCAAATCTGTCAATTTTCAAAAAAACTTTTTTATTATTATTTTCGTGAATTATTATATAATAACACATACCCTATATGTTGGATTGTGTCCATCATAATAACTCTAATATTAAACATGCATATGAATTGAAAAATAAAAAGAAAAAGTTAATTTTTTTAGAAAAGTTTGATATATTTTATATAAGGGTTTAGATATTTACTAAGAACATTAAAAATCATAAATTTTAGCAAAAATTAAAATATTATATTGAATCTCTTATATTAAAAATATATCTTTTCAATATAAATATTTTTACCTAATAGGGTATAGCTAGCAAAATCCTTTATATTATTATCCTTATCAAGTTGTCTCTCTCTTCTTACATAATTTTTCACACTTTTAGTTACTTTCTCTACTATTTGAATTGAAAACAAAAATATTTAATATCATCTAAAATTTTTAAATAGATAATTATTTGTGAAGAAGTAATAAAATTTTAAAAGTTGAGAACTGGCATAGTAAAACAATAAAAAAAGTCTCTATATTACTTCTTGAATATTATTATCGTTTGATTAATTCTAATAAGCATGCATAATAATTAATAAAATAAAATATATAATTTTGTAGTACTTGGGAGAGGAAAAGTTGGGAGTACAGCATATTTGGAAGGAGCAATAATAAATCTGCCAACACTGGGAGCTGGACAAAGTGCATTCAGTGTGAATTTTGATTATGATCCAAATTTTGGAATTCCTGGAGCATTCTATATCAAGAACTATCTCAACACTGAGTTTTTTCTTGTGAGTTTGACTCTTGAGGATATTCCAAACCAAGGAACCATTCACTTTGTTTGCAACTCATGGGTTTACAATTCCACTAAGTATTCAAGTGATCGCATTTTCTTTGCCAACAATGTAAGTTAGTTTGTTATTTTGATGCATTATCATCTATTCTAATTATTATTGAGTTTTTTTTTCATGATTTTAGCTTTGAAATATTATTAATAAGTGCATCATTTGATCTTATTAAGCTCATAATAAGTATGCATGATAGTTAGTTAATCAATAATACAATTGTACAACAGAAATATATTAAACTAGTATCCAATGTGTATTATATATCATACATAATGTGTGCTATATATAATGTATTATACATATAGCACATGTTACATATTGTACATATATATCACACGTTGAATATTATTTGAATATATTTCTGTTGTACAACAAGCATTATTAGTTAATTAATTGAGTTCTTTAAATATTTAGTTAGAGATTCGATTCTTGATAATAATACGTATGAAGAGTGTTTTTCGGTTTTCACCATCAGTATCTAAATACTCCTATTATTAATTAGGAACCGACTAATCCGATTCAGGGTTCATATAACTCTCCCTCCCAACACAATTTTTTCATTATCTTTGATAACTCAAACTTGAGATCCAAAGGGATTTAGCATAGTTTTACATCGCTAGACCAAATTGATGATAGTATATTTACGGAAAGTATGGTGATATGATATTAATTAGTTTAATATCTAATTGTAGGTAATCAGATGAGACCGTGAAATTTCAATACATGAAACTAAATTCAATTTTAATAACGACATTAATCATTTGATACTACTATACTACTATGTTTACACATTTGAATTAAAGTTCCTTTAATCATCTATAATAATTAAACTCGGATTGATAATTTACTAGGTTCTTCAATAAGTGAGTCAATGATGTGAAGTAGATAGATTTAATTAAATAATAAATACATAGAAATGTAATTGTACAAGCTAAGGTATTTTAATTCATAACAATTAATTTTCTTTATGACCGGTAGAAAATTAAAATGAATGAAATATATAAAATGTATGTATATGAATGAATTTTCAGACATACCTACCAGGGGGAACACCAGGTGCACTAGTGTACTACAGAGAACAAGAATTGAAGAACTTAAGAGGAAATGGGACAGGGATTCGCAAGGAATGGGACAGAATCTATGATTATGCACTTTACAATGATTTGGGTGACCCTGATAGAGGTTCAGCCTATGCTCGTCCTGTTCTTGGAGGATCTTCCACCTATCCTTATCCTCGCAGGGGAAGAACCGGCAGAAACCCTACAAAATCAGGTTATATATATTATATGCCCTTTTCAATTCAATAATGATAGTACGTAGTACATCATAACACGTGGAGTGTGTGTTATACGTATGTGTGATAATAATTTTAATTTTATCTCAACTTTCATATTAAGTATCTTTAATAATAGCATGAGTAATTGTTAGTAAAGAGTGTTATTATTTATACAGTGAAAAATCAGCTAAAATCAATCAATATAAGAATTTTGGGTCATAATCACTCAATCAAACCACTAAAAACTAACATATTAAATGGAGTTTTTTTTTGCCAAAAAGTTGTCAAATTGATCTATTAACTTAATTATTTGACTGTTTTTTTTATTGTTCATCAAGTATTATTGATTAGCAAAACCTAGTCTTCAATTATATGAGTGTTGTTATTTGTACAAGGAGAAACCCGTGAAAACTGACCAATATAGAAATTTTAATTTGGGCACAATGACTCAGTCCGGCCACTAAGAACTAATATTCTAAAAAGGAGTTTTTTTTGGTAAAAATATAGTCAAGATGATTATTTTGTCATTATTCATTATTAAATCTATATACATGGTAAATTTCACTAAAATTGATGAGACATTTAATTTATTGGTATGTTAACAGATCCAAACACAGAGAGTAAGGGGGATATAGTGTATGTGCCAAGAGATGAAGCATTCGGACACTTGAAATCCTCAGATTTCCTTGCATTTGGGCTGAAGTCAATATCACAAGATGTGATCCCAGCATTAGAGTCAGTGTTCGACTTGAACTTCACTCCAAATGAGTTTGATAGCTTCGAAGAAGTGCATGATCTGTATGAAGGTGGCATCAAGCTGCCCACAGATTTCATCAGCCAGATCAGTCCCTTACCCGTCTTGAAGGAAATCTTTCGAACTGATGGTGAATCCTTCCTCAAGTATCCACCCCCTAAAGTTGTTCAAGGTATATATAATTATTTATAATCAATTATTAATTAATCTATATCTCGTTTATCTATAGTGGGAAATACTTGGGGCACAACAAAAAAATCAGCCAAAACAGCCAACAACTTGTGCACAACATATATAATATAAAATGCACAATGTATATCATATGTAGTGCACAACGTATATCATTTATTGTGCACAACATATATCATATGTTGCAACATCATCTTTCTTTGTAACATGTTATATATGGCATGTGCTATATGGTGTGCACAACATGTAATATTCGTTGTGCAATTTATGTTATATATGTTGTGCACAATTTATTAGTTATGTTGGCTAATTTTTTTGTTGTGCCTCTAGCAATGCTGTCTAATTATTAAATAGGGTAATGCATGTATAGGGTAATTACACAAATGTTTGGGACACAACAAAAAAATCAGCCAACAAAGTCCATTTAACACTTTAAAGTCCAAATAGTACTTTTAATCATGAGTATATTTTTAATGGACTTGGTAATTGTGGTCCAAATTCCTATTTGTTGGCTGTTTTGGCTGATTTTTTGTTGTGTCTCTAAAACTGCTCGGGTAATTAATCTATATCTCTTTTGGCAATTATTGGCATTATATATTCTCTTTTAATTTGTTGGTTTGATTATTATTATTAGTGAGTAAGTCTGCATGGATGACTGATGAAGAATTTGGACGGGAGGTTCTTGCTGGTGTAAACCCTTGCTTAGTTCGCTGTCTTCAAGTAAGCTTATTAATTAATTAAGAGTTTATTAATATTATTGTTAATTAAGTAATTACAGTTAGGATATTAATTAATTAGTACCTTTCAATATTTTATCTTCATCACAAACTTGATTGATTATATATATATATATGGTTTGATGAAGAACCATTATATTCAACATCACTCAAAATTATATTATTATTATTCTTAAATTTCATTGCAGGAGTTTCCTCCAAAAAGCAAGCTAGATAGCAAAGTCTATGGTGATCAAAATAGCACAATAACCAAAGAACATTTAGTGCCGAATTTAGATGGGCTCACCGTAGATGAGGTAATAAAATATGATTTCACTCGTAAACCCAAAAAAAAAAAAATGATTTCACTCTATTTACAATTAAGTAATTTAATTTGAAAAATTGTAATCAAATCCTTTTATCATACAAAAAATTTCAATTAGATGTCTATGCCTTAAATTTTTTTTAAGGACTTAGATTACATATTTATAAATTATAGTGATCTAATTAAAAATTAATTAAATGAAACTACTGACACAATCTCCAAAATAATTAAACTTTGCAGGCTATCCAGCAAAAGAAATTGTTCCTACTAGACGACCATGATGTAATAATACCATATTTGAGGAGAATAAACTCAACAAGCTCAAAAGCATATGCTACTAGAACCATCCTTTTGTTGAAGGGTGATGGAACTTTGAGGCCAATAGCGATTGAGTTGAGTTTGCCAAATCCTCAAGGAGACCAATTTGGTGCGATTAGTAATGTCTACTTGCCTGCTCAAGAAGGTGTTGATGCTAATATTTGGCTTCTCGCTAAGGCTTATGTCATCGTTAATGATTCAAACTATCATCAGCTTATCAGCCATTGGTACGCATTTTCATTACAAAAATATATTATTCCTAATCATATCTTGTGTGATTTTTAGAATATATATATATATAGTCTTGATACTAAATAAAAAACACATCGTGTATATTACATAATATAACACCACATATGATATGTTGTAGATATCATATATTACATGCAACAATATCATCTTTCTTTACATGTGATATATATATATATATAGTGTGCACAACATGTCGTGTATAATACATGTATATGATGATATATACATTATATAATATATATTGTACAAATATAACATGTTGTGTGTTTATTTATTTATTGTACACATAATAATACTATATATATATATATATATTGAGGTTATAAATAAAAGCATTAATTATTGTCTAAATGTAAGAATTTTGGCAATAAGTGACATTTGAAAATATTTATTAACTTCTTTTAAACATACTATATATATAAGCGTAAGAATGCCCAAAATTACTTCTAATAAGTTTTTCTTTCCAATAACTTAACTTATGTATATGATTATTAATAAGTTACTAAAAATAATATTTTTGGTGGATTATATAGGTTGAATACTCATGCAGTTGTAGAGCCATTTGTGATAGCATCAAACAGACAACTAAGTGTACTTCACCCAATTTATAAGCTTCTGTTTCCTCATTTCCGTGACACTATGAACATAAATGCACTTGCAAGGAAGCAACTCATCAATGCCGATGGTATTATAGAGAAAACTTTCTTGCCCGGAAAGTATGCTATGGAAATGTCTTCAGCTATTTATAAGAATTGGGTTTTCCCTCATCAAGCTTTACCACTTGATCTTATCAACAGGTAATTATTTAATTTAATTTCATTTAATTAATCCTTAAAATCAGCAAAAACTACTACTAATTATACTAGATATCAAGATACATAAAAGTTTGGATTTTAATTTATCAGTAATACTTGTTGTATAACATAAATACGTTCGACTAATATCCAATGTGTGTTATACATAATACAGAATGTGTATTATATGTACGTGTGATATACATATAGCACACATTACTATTATATATGTATAGCACACGTTAGATAACAGTTGAACGTATTTATGTTTTACGACAAACATTATTATTAATTTATACTATTTGCTTGTTTATTATATCTTAAAGCATCAACTCCGAATTGGATTAGTGATCCTTGATAATATATAGGGTTTGAATACCAATGGTTCTTCAAAAAAAAAAAAACCACACATATATATCTTATTATTATATGTATGTTAACTAGATCACATACTATTTTTGAATGAAAATATTCTGTGAAATATGTAGCATATATTACTCTTAGATATTTTAGCCTAATCTTTTTTAATAATTTTTCACACCATCAATGAAATCACCAAGAACTTGAGGCACTTCTAATTATAACATATTCATGTTCTTCCATTGTTTGTGAATTATAATTAACAGAGGAATGGCAGTGGAGGATCCAACATCCCCCAATGGTGTTCGCCTTGTGTTAGAGGACTATCCTTATGCTGTTGATGGACTAGACATATGGGGTGCCATTAGCACATGGGTCCAAGACTATGTCTCTCTATACTACCCTTCAGACGACACGGTCAAGCAAGACACCGAGCTCCAATTATGGTGGAAAGAGCTCGTCGAGGTCGGCCACGGCGACAAGAAAGCCGAGCTATGGTGGCCGAAGATGCAAACTCGCCAAGACCTCATCCAAGTTTGCACAATTGTAATATGGACGGCTTCGGCGCTCCATGCCTCTGTCAATTTCGGGCAGTACCCATACGGCGGTTTCATCCTGAACCGCCCAACAATAAGTAGGCGGTTCATGCCGGCGTTGGGTACTGCAGAATATAACGAACTGGCAAATAATCCTCAAAAAGCTTATCTGAGAACGATTACTCCAAAGCTTCAGACTCTGATAGATCTTTCGGTTATAGAGATTCTGTCTAGGCATGCCTCTGATGAGTATTACCTTGGACAAAGGGATAGTGCTGAATTTTGGACTTCTGATACAAAGGCAATTGAGGCATTTAAGAAGTTTGGGAAGAAGTTAGCTGAAATTGAGGGGCAATTGATACAGAGAAATTCTGATGACACATTGAGAAACAGAGTTGGACCTGTTAGTATGCCTTATACTATACTTTATCCAACAAGTAATGAAGGGTTGACTTTTAGAGGAATTCCCAATAGTATCTCTATCTAGAAATTGGGAAAATTTCATGAATGAAGGGTTAATAATTGTGTGTGTGGCTTTGAATTGAATAAATTGTGTGCAAGATAGGGAATTAGTACTAGCTACCTTATTACCCTCTTTGTGCACTTGTGTGTAGTTATCATTTGAGTGTGTGTGTATGTTTTATTTTCATTTTTTTAAAAATATGTAATAATATGGTGGTGTTATTAATTATGTTTGTCCACCATATGTGTGTGAACATGTATTATTTATTGTGAATATATTAAAGAGTTGATCAAGTCTATCAAGTAGATTTCTAGGGTTTTAACAAGAGTGATGTTATATAGATATCTAAAAATTGGATGTTTATAAGATATCTATCATAATTAAAAGTGAAAAAAGAAAGTTGAAATATTATAGTGGAGTCACATTAAAATCCAATGGTAATAAGGGTTGATGTTGGCACAGTGTACGAAAAGTGGATGTTAAAATAATATTTTTTGTTTTAACAAAGATGAAATTAAGATTTTTAATGAGTATCAACAAAGAAAAGAAAAATATAAAAATGATCAAGAAAATGATTGTAGAAAGTGATGATAAACAAATAAAAGGATAAAGATAAGCGAAGTTGAGCAAGCTACCACAAAAGAACAAATCAAAAGATAGGAACTAGATAGAATAAAAATGTAAGAACTCAAGTAAGATGTCTTCTTTGGAACCTGGAAACATGCATTGTATAAAAGGTGAAATTATAAATAGTTAGCTAAATTTAAGATCGAAGAAATTACTCTTCTGAATTTGAGATCAAAATATGCCTCCTCGCTTATCTTATTTAGTAATTAATTTAAAAAATATATATAAAAACAAAATACATCCACCAAATCGTTAATAGCATATTTATATAGTATGGCTATATTATTTACAATGTGAGATTATAGTACTATTGTAGATATATATTATAAAAATAAAGACTATACATCATTTCTCGATTAAAGATTACTCATTTTATATACAATATAAAATTGAAGACTATATTCTTTAAAATTTGATATAATATAACTTTCTCAAAGAGTATAATGCTAAAGACGTACTATAATTATTGAAATATTAAATATTTAAATTTCTTACATACAGTAGAAATTATATACTATATATACTATATACTTTAAACTATGAGATTACATTATCTTTTAGCTAAATTATAAAAACAAAGACTATACACTTTATATATTAGAGATTTTTCATTTTTTAATACAATATAAAATTGAAGATTATATACTTTAAAATATGATATAATATAATTTTTTTCAAGGAGTATAAAGTTAAGACTATAATATTTAAAATGTTGATTTTTTAGGATTTAGTGCACAAAGTAAAAATTGAATGATATATACTTTAAAATGTGTTATTACACTATTTTTTTAGGTATGTTGTAAAAGTAAGGATTATATACTTTGCAATTAGAGATTACTCATTTTTATATAATATAAAATTGAAGACTATATATTTTAAAATTTGATATAATATAACTTTTTAGGGAGTATAAAACTAAAGACTATATCTTTGAAATATTAAAGTTTAATTTTTTTTATATATAGTAGAAATTAAAGGTTATATTATACTTTAAAATGTGAGATTACACAATTATTTAAGATACATTATAAAAATAAATACTATACACTTCAAAAGTTCATTAATATTAATTAATAATCACATATCATATGCAATCTATCATAATTGATTGTCTTATATATATCTTTTGTTAACTAATGTCATATATGGATAGATTACATATAATTAGTAAGATCATATGAAATATTAAGATAAGAGGATCTATACCCTAAAAAATCACAAGTATTCTCGACCAATTCTGCCTACTCTCACTATAAACCACCAACTCTCACTCAATTCGTTCTCATTATTGTCATGTTAAACAAATATGTTTGACTCTCATAACTAGTAGTTGAAATATCATACAATTATAATCATTTGATGATTTGATAATTTTGTAACAAAATATTAATTCCAACTCTTTCTTGAATTTAAAATAGTGAGCCACGATATGCTCGTGCACACCCATATATATTATATTGTGTTATTAACTTATTAGGAAGAAGAAAGCTATATTAGTTGCATCACACAACAATAATTACCATTATTATAATGGAGATGAACATTACTCATATATATAATCAATGTGAAAGTTGTGCATTATCAACGCAATAATATTTGTTGTACAATAGAAATATATTCAACTAGTATATCCAATATATGCTACACATAATATGTGTCATATGTAACATATGTTATACATATAAATACATTATGTATAATACACGCGTTGAATAATTGTTAGATGATATTTTTGTTGTACAACAAACATTATCGGTAATATATAAATAACAAACAATATGTTTATAAGATGAGTAGTAATGTACTATATTCATCATTATATATAATCTTTATATTTTTTTAACAATAATGCTAAGTGTACAGTGAAAAAACCAGTCAATATAGTTAATGTGTCTATTTTGATTTTGTCCCAAATAATGATTGAAATTGTAATAAGCTGAGTAATTATAGTCCCAAATCTCATTTATTGACTGATTTTTTTATTGTACATTATTTAGCATCACCATTTTTTTAATTGATAGCTTGT
Organism: Aeschynomene evenia; assembly: GCA_013621005.1. Taxonomy (NCBI): domain Eukaryota; kingdom Viridiplantae; phylum Streptophyta; class Magnoliopsida; order Fabales; family Fabaceae; genus Aeschynomene; species Aeschynomene evenia. Next base: position 4,309,140 of record CM024271.1, read on the forward strand.
TGATAGCCTTTTCATTATATTGTAAAGAAAGAATTTCTAATCACACACTATTGTGCAATTCATGTATTATCTTATAATTCACATTAAACACACGGAGAGATATCATCATCATAGATAAGATCAAGTCTCAAAGCTTAAGGGAGAAATATATATTTAAAATATTAATTTTCTTCTTTCATCAATCTCTATAAATACCATCGAGTTTCTTTAGCTTACTCACACCAAAATCTAAATCAAACCTATATATTTTATTCTATATAACCAATTTCCAAAAGAAGTATATATATATAGTATCAAAATGAGTCTTTTTCCAAACCTTTTTGGTAAAAAGATAACAGGCACAGTTGTGTTAATGCCTAAGAATGTTCTAGATATCAATAGCTTACTTAGTGCTGAGGGGATTATCGATGGTGTTGTGGATGGAGTAACCTCAATATTTGATTCTCTTTCTTCCATTTTGAACAGATCAGTTTCCATCCGATTGATTAGTGCTGATAAAGCTTCTGATTGTATGTTTTTCTTTAATTTCTCTATACATTATTGCCTCTCCTAATTTTTTTCACAAATGCTTGGGCACAACAAAAAATCAGTCAAAACAGTCAACAAAATCCATTTAACACTTTATGGCTCAAATAACACTTTTAATCATGAATATATTTTTAATGGGCTGGATGATTGTTGCCCAAATTCCTATTTATTGGCTGTTTTAGCTGATTTTTTGTTATGCCTTTAGCAATGCTCAATTTTTTTTCCCGATAAATATTCATGAGTGTCCGAGGACGGTCTCATGGAGGGAGGGCGGAGGGAATTGAATTCGTGACAACACCACCCTAATTGGTTATAATAAATATTTCTTTTATAATTTATGATGGATGATTTATAAATCATTTTTAAGTATTTTTAACTATTAGTATTTGTCAATGTTGAGACACATTTAATGTTTAAATTATTGAAAAAACTCTTTTTTAGTAGTAAAATTTTATTATTAATTTAATTCTATGACAGTGTATAACTTTTTTACACACTCATTCAATTATGTTCTGACACATCAATCATAATTATATTTTCTCTCTCTCGCTACCTGAAAAGTCATACAAATGCTTTGATTGGGCGACAATGTAAAATACTTTTACACTATCAGTGCATCAAAATTAAACTCTTATTATTCCCCTCTTATCTTTTCCCAAAATTCTGATTTAATAACTCCAATTTTATTTTAATTTGGCAGCAAGTGGGAAAGGAAAAATCGGGGATAGGAGTTATTTAGAAGGAGCAATAAATAATTTGCCAACATTGGGAGCTCAACAACAAGCATATAGCATATATTTTGACTATGATTCAAATTTTGGAGTTCCAGGAGCATTTTATATTGATAACTATATGGATAATGAGTTCTTCCTTGTTAGTCTCACTCTTGATGATATCCCAAACCAAGGAACCATCCACTTTGTTTGCAACTCTTGGGTTTACAATTCTAAAACCTATCCAACTCCTCGCATTTTCTTTGCCAATAATGTATGTAAGCTAGCTATCATCTTCATTATATTCATCACCAAATTATATATAGTGATTTTAATTTTAATTAAATTAAATACTTTTATTAGTTTAAATGTCATACTTTTCATATTAGGTATAGCATGTCTTTTTCAATCTAAAAAGTCCTATTGCATATATATAATAAATAAATATTGTTCGAGATGATATAACTAGTTTGTATTTTGTAAATAATTAATTATAATATGATATACACAATTGGTTATTATAAGTAACACAAATGTTTGGGGCACAATAAAAAATCAGCCAAAACAGCTAACAAAGTCCATTTAATACTTTATCGTCCAAATAGCACTTTTAGTCATTAGTATATTTTTAATGGGATATGTGATTATGACCCAAATTTCTATTTATTGGCTGTTTAGGCTGATTTTTTTTGTGCCACTAGCCATGCTCTTATAAGTTATGTTTGTTGTATATCAGAAATACTTCAACTAGTATTCAACGTGTGTTATACATATTACGTAATGTGCGCCACATGTATAGTACACGTACATATAACACACATCACGTATTATATATAGCACACATTGAATACTAATTAGACGTATTTATATTATATAACAAACATTATAATTTACTATTTTCAGATCACCTTTTAATAAGCACAGACTATTTAATCATTCAAAGTTTTCTTGAACCCAAAGTACATACAAGAAAAATAGCAATTAATTAATTAATGGATGAATGAAATGGGTGAAATGAGTTGAAATTGGTGCAGAGTTATGTGCCAAGTAAAACACCAGGTGCACTAGTGTACTACAGAGAGGAAGAGTTGAAGAGCCTAAGAGGAAGTGGAACAGGGGTGCGCCAGAGTTGGGAAAGGGTATATGATTATGACACTTACAATGATTTGGGAGACCCTGATAAGGGCCTCTCCTATGCTCGTCCTGTTCTTGGAGGATCTTCCACCTATCCTTATCCTCGTAGGGGAAGAACTGGCAGAAGCCCTACAAAAACAGGTTCTTTCCTTTATTTTATTCTACTCGCACCCTAATCCTTAATCAAAACAAAAAAATTACTCCGACAACAAGTATATCTTACGTATATCTAATCAAAGTAGTTACACTTTCACATTAATGTGTACTAGTGGGTCCGGTAAGCGTCTATTAGAGGTTGAATGCTAGTTGGATATATATTAGTTGTACATGTAGCAGTATTGATAATAAAAATGCTATTTGAACATCCATATTCCTATATTTTATGTCAACATCAATATCATCATTTTTAAATTTTACTCTTTTCCTTTTCTGTGTCCAGTTTTAATTACGCATATAGATTAAGTATGCATTTTAAAATGCCTAATATTTGAAAAATTTTAAGCATATCGGAACCCATTGTAAAATTAAGGATTGAAATTTGACTATTGATTTTATGGATGTTAAAAATAAACATGACTCTTTTATAATCACATAATATATAAACAATAGGTAAATAGTTGTGAATTTTATTGGATACCAAATAAATAAGACATGTTTATTGTATAACAGTAATACATCCAACATATAACACACATTTCAAATAAAGAAGTGACATATATGTATGATGTATTTTTTTTGTGTGTTATTTCTTGTTTTTCCTCAATCAGTTTCACACATGTATAACACATACATATTACATATGACACATACATTATATATAGCAGATGTTAGATAGTTGTTGGATGATATTCCTGTTGTACATTTACTATTAGTGCGAATAATTCACCTGTTTTTTAACAAATAATTATTAATTAATCACCAGAAATGAAAAATGAAAAATAAAAAAAATAATTTATTTTGAACAGATCCAAAGAGTGAGAGTAGGAGCAGCAGTGTGTACATCCCAAGAGATGAAGCATTTGGTCACTTGAAATCCTCAGATTTTCTGACATATGGAATAAAGTCAGTGTCACAAGATGTGATCCCGGCATTGCAATCTGTGTTTGACATCAATTTCACACCAAATGAGTTTGATAGCTTTGATGATGTTCGAAATCTCTATGAAGGAGGAATTCAGCTCCCAACAGATTTATTCTCTAAGATTAGTCCTTTGCCTATGTTGAAGGAAATCTTCAGAACTGATGGCGAACAATTCCTCAAATTCCCACCACCTAAAGTCATTCAAGGTATCATATCCTATCTATCATCATAATTTAGAAGTTTCTTCTTTTTGTTGTTGTCAAATTTAGACATAATATTTGAAAATAATGTTGATTTTCATTTGAATTTCAATTTGAATTCTGTTTTCTGTTTTTTCTGATTCAGTTACTGTTTTGTTGCTGAGATGATTTGTTTTTTATGGTTGTACCTTCCTGTTTGGTTACATTATGCAGTCTATAGTTAGTTAGTTACTACATATGCTTATTTGGAAGAAATTTGCTAGAGGTATAAAATTATTGTACCAGCCAAAACAGTCAAAATAGGAGTTTGAGCCAAAATTACTCAGCCCGTTAAAAAATAACACATGATTAAAAATGTTATTTGGGTCAAAAGTATTAAAATGAGTTTTTTTACTGTTTTAGCTAAAAAAATGTTGTTACCCAAGACTTTGTGTATTTAAAATTAGCATTTTTTTTTCGTAAATAAATTAGTTTAACTAGATTAAAAGGTTGTTAATGAGACTTGTTCCTTATAAGGGTAGTGCTATATGAATGTATAATTTGCATTTTTGCACAAGTGTATACTTCATGAATGCTTGTGTTTATATTTATAGAAAAAAAAGTTGATAGAACCTATTTGTTTAATAAGTATATCTAAATATGAAGTGTTACACTTGTAAGTATGAATTTAAATTGCAATTTGTAACGAACGATAATTCTGACTACAATATTACTATTATGGTGTCAGACATAACTTCGTCAGAATGACAATTGTAATTGTATTGACAATATTTGTACTACTTTTTACTTTGAAATTGTAATTTAAAATTTTGTTTGCAAGTGAAAATGTTGGCATTTTTTAACATTTCAATAACATGAAAAGATAATGGATATTGTAACAAAGATTTTTTTTTAATCCTTTTATTTTCTTTTTTGGTGATTGATTGTTTTATGCAGTGAGTAAATCTGCATGGATGACTGATGAGGAATTTGGTAGAGAGATTGTTGCTGGTGTGAACCCTGGCTTGATTCGTAGTCTTCAAGTAAGCTCTTGATATTTATATTACAAAGTCTTGTATAATAACACTTTGTTGGCTAAGAAAAAAAAAAAAACTCATCGTAATACTTTCGGTCCAAATAACATTTTTAGTTATGTGTGTTTCTTCATCGAGTTGATTGATTTTGGCCCAAGTTTATATTTTTTACTATTTTGATTGGTACAATTTTGTACCCTACCAAAACTTCCATTTTATTCTTAAGCAACAAACATTGGAAATGTATATAATATATCTTTTACATATTTTTTATTGTTAAAAAAAAATCTTTGTTCACAACATAATAAAAGTGAATATTTTCAACAATTTAAATATTAAATGCATTAATAAAATTATTGTCAATAAAAGTAATATTGATAATTATTGACCGTCAAAAATACTTAAAAGTAATTTATAAGTTTTTTCAACGGTCAATATATTATCAAAAGAATAGTTTCTAACTATTTTCAACAATTAATAAATATCAGTATAACTTTTTTTTACAATACTTTTATCAACATTTTTTTATAATTACATGCTAAAAATAATTCTTATTGTTATAGTGGGCCTCGCTATAGGAGATTTTTTTTCCCATATTCAGAGACAGATCTATTATACTTGTCTCCATTAGCAATGGATATTTTTTGGATATTCACTTTTCATTCCTCTTGATTTTCCAAAATTAATTTCAGGAGTTTCCTCCAAAAAGTAAACTAGACAGTTCAGTCTATGGAGACCATACTAGCACAATAACTAAAGAACAACTAGAGCTGAAATTAGATGGGCTCACTGTAGATCAGGTAAAGAGGCATTTTGGGCCTTTATATTATGATGATAATATTATTTTGATGAACTTTGTCATTGCTTAGTAGTCATAGCCATTTCATTGCTTTTTATTATGGCTAATGGCTTCAATTAGGGTTTTAAATTGCAATTGTGGTTACACTGTAATGTAGAAAATGACTGAAAGTTGTTGATAAAGTCATAATTGTTACTATAATGCAGTTGTAAAGGGTACCATAACAGTAATATTGTGGTCACAATTGTGGTTGTAGACCGCAGTTTAAAACCACAACTTCAATAAATTAAATTGATTAAGTTGTATTGTTTTAAACAGACTTTTCAAAACAAAAATTTGTTCCTATAATGCGATTGGAAAGGGTACCATAACAATAATATTGTAGTCACAATTGTGGTTGCAGACCGCAATTTAAAACCACAATTTTAATAGATTAAATTGATTAAACTGTATTGTTTTAAAACAGGCTCTTCAGAATAAGAAATTGTTCCTGCTAGATCATCATGATGTAATAATTCCCTATTTAAGAAGAATCAACTCAACTTCCACAAAGGCTTATGCTTCAAGGACAATCCTTTTCTTGAAAAATGATGGGACTTTAAAGCCATTGGCTATTGAGTTGAGCTTGCCGAGTCCTCAAGGAGACCAATATGGTGTTGTGAGTAATGTGTACTTGCCAGCAACTGAAGGTGTTGAAAGTACTATTTGGCTATTGGCCAAGGCTTATGTTATTGTAAATGACTCATGCTATCATCAACTTGTTAGTCATTGGTAGGTACAACTTATCCATGAGATTTAGCTATACAAATTCTCTTCATTTGCTTTATATTTAGGAAAATTTGCATTTTAACCTCTAACTAGGTGCATTTTAGTCCCTAAATTTTTTAAGAATGTTCACATCAACCCCTAAGCTTTCAGAAATGTGTATTATATTTAATCAAGGTAACTTTACTATATTCTTGAACTTTAGGATATTCCTAAATTGACCCCTAAATTATAGACTATGTGCATTTTAGCCTCTAATTAAACTTATAAAAAATGTACACATAAACTCTCTCTCTCTTTGAACTTTCACAAATGTGCATATAGCCAAAGTGACTTTACTATACCCCGAACTTTAGAAAATTTGTAAATTGACACTCTAAACTTTTCTAAATTAAATGTACAAATGTACAATCTAACTTACTAAAATTTCTAACAATTGATGAAAAAAATAACAGAATGGTAAGTCTACACACTTAAGGAAGTTCAAGGGGTTTAAAATGCACATTTTTAAAGTTTAGGATCAAAGTACATATAATCTATAGAGCAAGCGATAAAATGCAATTTTCTCTTATATTTATAAATTAGAGTTTAATTTCAATTCACTATTAGTGTAAAGTAATTTTACATAGACATCGAATCATGTATTGACACATCAGTAAAAGTTTTTAATTCAACCACTCATTAACTAAAATGTTACACAAATCAATGAATGAAATTGACTGACTTACACTATCAGTGTATCATATATAATTAAAGTCCATAAATCATTTATTAACATCTTTGTTCATATGGATTACAGGCTGAATACTCATGCAGTTGTTGAACCATTTGTGATAGCAACAAACAGACAGCTTAGTGTGCTTCATCCAATTAATAAACTTTTACATCCTCACTACCGAGATACCATGAACATAAATGCACTTGCTAGGGAATCATTGGTTAATGCAGATGGTATTATAGAGAAATCTTTCTTGTGGGGAAGTTATGCCATGGAAATGTCTTCCAAAGTTTACAAGGATTATTGGGTTTTTCCTGATCAAGCTCTACCTAATGATCTTATCAAGAGGTAATCTATATCAATAAACAGATAGATATTGTTATTGCTATATTGGTTCATGGACACCATTTTGATACCTTAGGAACCATTTCTAATTAGTGATTTTGGTTACATTGTTGATGAATTAGTTATTTTTGTCATCTTAGTGATATATATAGTGAAAGAATTTTATATCCAGTAATACTATATATATAACATGAATATCATCCAACAACTATCCAACGTGTGTTATACATATTGTGTGTCATATGTAATATGTGTCATACATGTGTAAATTGAATAAATGTTCACTTTGGTCCATCAAATTGTAAGTGTGATTCACTTTAGTCCTTCAAATTTTGAAATTAACTCTTTAGTCCCTCAAATTGTATTTTATAGGTCAGTTTAGTCCCTGGTCAAACTTCTGTTAGTCAACTGTTACCAATTTGCTGATGTGGAAAGTTAAGTGACACGTGGCACTCCACGTGTTGATGATATGTCATGTTCTGTACACATGGCATGACACAGCAACAGCCACGTGGCATGCCACATGGACCCAACATGATGTGTAGCCGACACGTGACATGCCACATGTACCAAATATGACACGTCATTGACACGTGTCGTGCCACATGTCACTTAATTTGCCACGTCAGCAAATTGGTAACAGTTAACTAACGGAAGTTTGACCAAGGACTAAAGTGACCTATAAAATGCAATTTGAGGGACTAAAGAGTTAATTTCAAATTTTTATGGACTAAAGTGAATCACACTTACAATTTAAGGGACCAAAGTGAACCTTTATTCTGTGTAAATTAGTTGAGTAAAAATAGGAAATAACACACAAAAATACACTATACATGTGTGTCATTACTAAAATGCGTAATGTGTGTCACTTCTTTATTTATAATGTGTGTTATATGTTAGATACTAGTTGCATATATTACTGTTGTACGACAAATCTTTCCCTTTTACATCCATCACTAGTTACCTACACCAAATTCACAATAACATAACTAAGATCTCTAACATATGATTTCTCATTGGAAAATCCCAATCACTTAATTTGAATCCTTATGATTTTTCATGTGCCAAAAATAGTGTCCCAAAAGCTTATTGAAAAACAAATTTGCTACTTCTATTAACAATTCTATCCACCACTGAATGAGGAGTAAATGAAAAAATGTTTGCATAGTGTCTCACAAATTTGTAAATACAAGTAACATCACTCCAAACTTATATACCAAAACATTATTCAAAACCAATATTCGAAGCTAATTAGAAGACAATTTTGATGTTCATCATGATTATCATATTCTTCTTTATATGTTGTTAAATTCAGGGGAATAGCAGAGGAGGATCCATCATCCCCTCATGGTCTTCGTCTCCTAATAGAGGACTACCCTTATGCTGTTGATGGACTTGACATATGGAGTGCCATCAAAACATGGGTCCAAGAATATGTCTCCATATACTACCCGTCAGATGACATAATTCAACAAGACTCTGAGCTCCAATCATGGTGGAATGAGATAGTAAATGTCGGCCACGGCGACAAGAAAGGCGAGTCGTGGTGGTCGAAGATGCAAACTCGTCAAGAACTCATAGAATCATGCAGCACCATCATATGGATTGCGTCGGCACTTCACGCAGCCGTTAATTTTGGGCAGTACCCTTATGGAGGTTTCATCCTGAACAGGCCGACGCTTAGCCGACGATTCATGCCGGAACAGGGGACTCCAGAGTATGATGAGCTTTCTACAAATCCTCAAAAGGCTTATTTAAGAACAATTACACCAAAATTTCAGACTCTGATTGATCTTTCGGTTATAGAGATTTTGTCTAGGCATACCTCTGACGAGTACTATCTTGGACAAAGGGATAGTGAGTATTGGACTTCTAATACAATGGCAATTGAAGCATTCAAGAGGTTTGGGAAAACACTTGCAGGGATTGAGCAAGAACTTGTTCAGAGGAACAATGATGAAACATTGAGGAACAGGGTGGGACCTGTTAGCATGCCTTATACTTTGCTTTATCCTTCAAGTGAAGAGGGGTTGACTTTCAGAGGAATCCCTAATAGCATCTCAATCTGAAAAAAATGGTGTGTTTGTGTGTGTGAATTATTATGGTTAAAATAAAGTGAATGTGGCAAGGAATCACAATTCCTTTGCTAACTTGTTATGTATAATTATTGTTTATGTTTGGGTATGGTTTTCATGTTGGAAATAAAAGTAGTGGTGTTTGTAAGAAATATGGGACACATGATTATAGAACACCACATTTGAATTAATTGTGATGACTAATTGTGTGCTTTTCTTGTGTATTTGGTATTCCCCTCCACATGAATCAAATAAAATGCAGAATGGATGTCAATCCTAGTGTATCTTTTCATTGTGTCGATGGCATATTAAAGTATTAAACCAATAAGGGCAATGTATTTTTTTAATCTTTTTGTAATTAGCTATATGCTAATGAAAAGGGTCATCTTATCTAAGTCAAGGCATGTCTCCAGATTCTAAAAAAATATATACCAATACCAAATGGTTGCCTATAGTTTAGGCACATGAAATTTTCAAGAAATTAGTTTGAATTGCTTCCAAGTTGGATGCAAATTCCAGGCAGTGCTAGTCTGTGAGAACTATCACTACAGAATATAGCAAGACTTAACATGCAACTTTAAAGGTGTGTTTTGTGGTTAGGTAAAATTCAGGTGAAAATTTTCATGGATGAGCATCCTCAAGTAAAAAACCGAGACAAGTTACACCTAGAAACAAGGATGCCAAAAATCCATTATCATAAAAAAAAATAAAAATAAAGTACCATTACATATTATGAACAAATTTTTACACAGAGAACCCAATCCGGAGGAGTCTACTTGTAGATGTTACGTTGACCAACTTAAGCCGCCAAGAGAACAACTTCGCCACGTGAACCTGCGTAAATAGACTCACCAGATCAGCAGCTATAATCACGGATGATACAGATGAAAAATTTACAAATTAGGAGATAGGAGTAGGATTGCTTATTCTTTCTTACATTGTTCATAAATCTGTTGAGCTAGCTGTAACATTGACTCGGAATTTTCAGCCAGCAATGTGATTCGTTCTGCTTCCTTCACTGCCTCTGCAGCTAAATATGATTTGCTTTCAGCATCGGCGATTCTGTAGGCTGCAGCTTCAGCAGCTTCCTTTACTGTCTCGTTGGACGCCACAAAACCTGAGGGTGGAGGTGGTTGTCTTTGCGGCAAGGCATCCTTTTGTTTTGGTGGTGGTGATTTTGGCGATTTTGGCCCTGGTGAGGATTCCTTAATTATCACGTAATTGTTCTGTACCTGCAGGAGATAATGGTGGAGAGTTGAGATATCCCCACATAAAACAAAAATATGATTCAAGTTCATTCAGCTTATATATGATAAATTTCAAAATAAGAGGCAAGAGTGCAGTCTCTACATAGAGGTACGCCTATAGCGCGTTGGAAGCACCATACAGAGAGGAAAATGGAAGCTATAGTGATGGAGATACTTAGAGATTATGATTTAGAAGAAAAGAAGGGACAATCCTCGACCTAAAGAATATTCACAACCAAAGATCCTTACATAAACAAAACGACACAGCATTATATGCCTTTGGAGAAGTCAAAGGCCTAAAATTAATACAAACCGGTCAGCAAACATTTCCAAGGAGTTAAGTGAGTTGCATAAAGGGTTGGCACGCAACCCCATTCTAGTGGGAATAAGTGTTCACATATGATTAGGTGGAGAGATTGATAGCAGGGAAAAAATCAATTTGCCAATGAAATGTTATCGGTGTCTTGATTCTACCTATACCAACTTTACAAGTCTCCAAATATTGACCAAGTGTTCTCTCCACTTGTTTCCAACCTTGACCAGAAAAGGTGTCTCATTCCTTTCCAATACTATAAAGAGCAATGGTAGACTAGAAAGCTTGAAGGACAGAGTCTCTAGAAAAAGTCTAAGGGCTTATCATCTACTAGATATATGAGAATAAAACAGGGGTGCAGCAGACGCGGGCAGATGCTTACTCTTAGAAAAAGAGAGAACCAATCACTGACTAGACATGCATGATGCATTAAAGCCAAGTTAACTAAGTAACATGCTCCAGGATAAAACTTAATATTAACTTACAGGAGTTAAAACATGAAATAATAAAATCTGTAAAAGCATCATAGAGGACACACCTTGTCAAGTTTCCCTTGACTAACAAGCCTCCTCAATCTTGTACTTAGTGCCCTTCTGAAATTCTGAGGAACCTTATGCTTTTTCTGCATTTTCATATGTGGTGGTTATCATTAATTCTAAAGCTTTTTAACAAAATAATAAAAACAATAAATACAGGAGTAGTCAATATAATGGAATGTGTAGTATGGAAAGTGCCTCCCTATTAAATTTAATCCCAACAACTTACCCCATCCGCCCCCAAACCAAAAATACAAGGGATATATAATTTTACAAACATGCCGGGTGTCTTTTAGAAAACTTATCCAAAAGAGGAATTTACTACTCACTTCTAAGATTGTGTGGTGAGGTTAGATCTATCAAAGTAAAGATTGTATAACTATATGAAGGTAATTGATTTCCGATTCTCAGCTATTATATGCCAAACCAAGATAGTATAATATCAGAAACAGGGAATTTCAACCAATCCACAAAATAGTAATCACTGTGAGCTAAAAATGAGGTTCATCTTACCTCAATGAAAGTAATAATGGCATTTAAGTCAGAACCACTGTTAGCATCTTTAAGAGCTGATAGAGCTTCAAAAACCAATGCATTGTACCTGAGAAAAAGAAAACAAAAGCAGTGACAACCAATCAGAACTATTCAAAACAAAAAACTGTGTGACAAAACCTTTCTTCTACTGATGAATGTAAGTAAGACTAAACCACAATTACATACTCCAGATGGAGTTGGCCACACAGGTTCACGCACCGCAGAGGATTTTTGGCATCACTGTCATTTTCAGAAGGATCACGCGCGGCAACATCAGAGGAAGGTTCGGCCTGAGGAGCCACAGGAGCAGCAGCAGGAGTAGTAGTGTATTGCACAACAGCAACAGCATTGTTACCAGCTGGGATAGCAGGAGCCGCAGCTTTGATTTTGGGAACCCTAGATTTCTCTTTGGACCCTTGAGTACCATTGCTGACACTCAAGTTTCGCCATTTATCCTGGAGATAAGGTAGAAAATTACCCATAAGAAGAAAAAAAAGGAAAAATACCTAAACCCTTGACATGAACCCCATTGCTGACACTCAAGTTTCGCCATTTATGCTGAGAATGTAGAAAACTACCCAAAAAAAAAAAAACCAAAAATGAAAAACCCTAAACCCTTAGCCCAATCGCCGAGACTCAAATTTCACATTTATCCCAAAAAAAAAAAAACAACCCTTAAGTAAAATAAAACAAAATTGAAAACCCTAAACCCTATATCCCACATTGCAGAGGCTCCAATTTCACATTCATCGAAAGAATTGACAAAATTGTCCAAATAGCAACACAATCAACAACCCTAACTGAAACAAAAAAACCCTAACAATTAAAATTCGGAATTTGGGGTTTACCTTGAGGTCGATGTTGGAACGTGAAGTGAGGAATGGAGCGAATTGTGGGTCTTTGAGAATGTTCTTCCACTTCCCAGGACCGTGCTTTTCAACGCCGGCGATAAGCGCGTCTTCTTCATCCTGCGTCCACTTCTGCTTCTGATTCCCCATTCAGATTCGTCAATCCAACTTTTTTTTCTCCTTATAGTAATTTTTTTTTCTTCTTTCTTTGATCTTACTTAGTTTTGGAGGTTGAAGATACAAAGAGAAGAAAGGTAGAAGAAAAGAGCACCTGGAAGGTACTACTACTGCTGCTACAGTACTGCGTATATATAGGTGCTGTTTGGGTCGCGAGATATTTATTCTCGTTTTATTCCTCAGCTTTCCTTTTCTTTTCAAATCTATATAATCTATATCTATCTATATCTATATAATATTATAAAAGACAGTGGTTGATTACCAATTTACCCATTAATTAAGTCTTTATAAATGTGACACATATGTAATTTTAGGTATCCTTTATTTGTATTCTTTCAAGATATTTACAAATCTTTAATGTATCTTTTATTTTATTTAGAATGATTGATTTTATGCATAAAATATTTGAAAATGATACTATTTGATTTGGAAATGTCTATTCACATTTCATAATATAAATTTGGAAAATCTTATCTCGAAATATATATGATAAAATCTTATTTATATAAATTTTCTATTTACATTAACATTATAAAAAATCTTCTTTCAGATTCTTTTCTTTGTTTATAGCATTTGATATTAAATTATGGTCAAATCATCTATATATATATATATAGATATATATCTTTCCACCTTCTCAACCCTTTCAACTTCATTTTTTTTCTCTTCCTCTCTTATTTTGTCATCTCTATTTTTTACTCTTTTTTTTTTCCTCTTTCTTATTTCATTTTTTTCATCTACATTCTTAGTCATCCTTCATTTTTTTCAATTTTTTAATTTATTTTTAATTATTCTTCTTTCATTTTCTATTCTTCATCTTTCTTCTATATTTTTTTATTGTTTCATTCTTCTCCTCATTTTCTATTCTTCATAATTTAATATTTGATATGATTGATTAACTGTCTCACGGAAAATGTAAAACATAAATAATGAACATGTTTTTTTAAAAGAGAATAATTACGAATTATTAGTAATTATTAATGTTTGATAATTAGTGATATTTGAATATTTTACCTGCAATTTACTGATTTTTAGTGATTGATAATTAGTGAATATTTTAGAGAATTTTAGTGATTGATATTTCATATTTTTAATATTTTTTGTTAATTAGGAATAATTATGAACATAAATTATTAATTTTTAATATTTTATTGATTATTGGACGGGAATATATATGAATAATTAGTAATTATTAATGATTTATAATTATTAGTTTTGAAATATTTTCTATGATTTCGGTAGTTTTTAGTGATTGATAATCTGTAAATTATGATTATTTTTGGTTGATTGTTGAAAGAGAATAATTATAAATATGAGTAAATCCCCAAATTGGTCCCTGACAATTTTCGCGTCGGACAAGTTGGTCCATAACAATTAGAAATACCTTACTCAATCCCTCACAATGTCAAACCTCAGACACGCTAAGGTCCCTAGACGGATTCCGTAACGTTTGTCCTATGTGTCAGTCCAGAACAGTGCACCCGTGTTGACTTTGTCATTTAATGCTTGAAACGGCGTCGTTTCGTTAGAAATAATTAACATTAAATATGTTTGTTGTTGGATTTTAGTCACAAATCACCCAGTCCTCAGTAGTAAAAGATGTTTAATATTAATTATTTCTAACGAAACGACATCGTTTCAAACATTAAACGACCAAGTCAGCATGGGTGCACTGTGCTGGACTGATACATAGGACAAACGTTACGGAATCCGTCTAGGGACCTTAGCATGTCCGAGGTTTGACATTGTGAGGGACTGGGTAAGGTATTTCTAATTGTTAGAGATCAACTTGTCCGACGCGAAAATTGTAAGGGACTAGTTTGGGAGTTTACTCTATAAATATTTTATGAATACAAATTTGATATTGAAAAAGATGACTAATTATGTGATTGAATAATTTTGTTTGTATCCACTAATATAATAATAATTTCATTATGTATATTTATTGTTATATTTACAAAATAAATTTATGAATAACATATTTTTATTTAACTTCATTTTATGCAAATATTTTTTTCATTAAATATTTAATATCTTAAACGTAAAATTTGATATAATCCCCGTGCATCGCACGGATACAAGACTAGTACAATTTAATTTAAGGGAAAAAAAACATTGTTAATTTAAGGGAAAAATACATAAGATAAAGAATTGATTACTTTTGGTCTCTAAAAATAAGTTCAATTTTTTTTTAAAAATTAAATAAATTAAAAGAATAATTATTCTCTCATTTCAAATTATTTTAACTATTTTTTCTCTCTTCCTATATCTATATCTTCTATAATATTTTTTGTTTTTTTTTTAAAATATCATTCACTTTATAATCATCTTCAATATTATTTGCATTTTCTTTACCTATCATTATTTAAAAAAATTCAAAAAATATAAATTAACAGAAAACAAAAAATGTGGCTTTATTTACATTACATAATTATTTTATAGTAGAAGATTATATACTTTTAAATTTGAAATTTTACTATTTTTTTTATTGTATTATAAAATAAAGGTTATAAGCTTTAAAATATTGAGTTATATGATTTTTTTACATATAATAAAAGTTAAAAGCTATATACTTTAAAATGTGAGAATTCACTATTTTTTTTTGTTATATTATAAAATAATGACTATAAGCTTTAAAATATTGAGTTATATAAATTTTTTACATATAGTAGAAATTGAAGGCTATAAACTTTAAAAATATGAGATTTCACTATTTTTTTGTTATATTATAAAATAAAGACTATATGCTTTAAAATATAGAATTACATGAATTTTTACATATAACAGAAATTGAAGGCTAAATACTTTGAAATGTGAGATTTCACTATTTTTTGTTATATTATAAAATAATGACTATATGCTTTAAAATGTAGAATAAAGTGAATTTTTACATATTGTTGGAATTGAAGGCTATATACTTTAAAATGTGAGGTTTCACTATTTTTTTTTTTGGTACACTATAAAATAAATAATATAGCCTTTAAAATATTAAATTACATTTTTTTTTACATATAATAGAAATTGAAGGCTATATACTTTAAAATGTGAGATTTCACTTTTTTGCTGTATTATAAAATAAAGGCTTTAAAATATTGAGTTACATGAATTTTTAACATACAGTAGAAACTAAATACTATATACTTTAAAATATGAGATTCTACTATATTTTTTTTGTTACATTATAAAATAAAGGCTATAGGCTTTAAAATATTGAGTTACATGAATTTTTTATATATAGTAGAAATTGAAGGCTATATACTTTAAAATGTGAGATTTCACTATTTCTTTGATTGTATTATAAAATAAAGACTATAGGCTTTAAAATGTAGAATAACATGAACTTTTAAATACAGTAGAAATTGAAGGCTATATACTTTAAAATGTGATATTTCACTATTTTTTTTGTTGTATTATAAAATTAAGACTATAGGCTTTAAAATGTAGAATTATATGAATTTTTACATATAGTAAAAATTGAAGGCTATATATACTTTAAAATATGAGATTTCACTATTTTTTTTTGTTATATTATAAAATAAAGAGTATAGGCTTTAAAATGTAAAATAACATGAATTTTCAAATATAGTAGTATTGAAGTCTCTAAACTTTAAAATGTGAGATTTTCACTATTTTTTTGGTTGTATTATAAAATAAAGACTATAGACTTTAAAATATAGAATTATATGAATTTTTACATATAGTAGAAATTGAATGCTATATACTTTAAAATGTGAGATTTCACTATTTTTTTTTGTTATATTATAAAATAAAGATTATTGGCTTTAAAATGTAGAATAACATAAATTTTCAAATATAGTAGAAATTGAAGGCTATATACTTTAAAATGTGAGATTTTACTATTTTTTTGTTATATTATAAAATAAAGACTAATATGCTTTAAAATATAGAATTACATGAATTTTTACATATATAGTAGAAATTGAAGGCTAAATAATTTGAAATGTGAGATTTCACTATTTTTTTATTATATTATAAAACAAGAACTATACGCTTTAAAATGTATAATAACATGAATTTTTACATATTATTGGAATTGAAGGCTATATACTTTAAAATGTGAGATTTCACTATTTTTTTTATACACTATAAAATAAATAATATAGCCTTTGAAATATTGAATTACATGATTTTTTTTACATATAGCAGAAATTGAAGGCTATATATTTTAAAATGTGAGATTTCACTTTTTACTTGTATTATAAAGTAAAGGCTTTAAAATATTGAGTTACATAAATTTTTTACATATGGTAGAAATTGAAGGCTATAATATACTTTAAAATGTGAGATTACACTATTTTTTTTGTTATATTATAAAATAAAGTCTATAGGCTTTAAAATGTAGAATAACATAATTTTTTACATATAGTAGAAATTGAAGACTATATACTTTAAAATGTGAGATTTAACTATTTTTTTGAATACACTATAAAATAAAGAATATAGCCTTTGAAATATTGAATTACTTGAATTTTTACATATAATAGAATATGAAGGCTATATATATATTTTAAAATGTGAGATTTCACTATTTTTTGGATACACTATAAAATAAAGAATATAGCCTTTAAAATATTGAGTTACATGAATTTTTTACATATAGTAGAAATCGAAGGCTATATATATACTTTAAAATGTGAAATTTCACTATTTTTTTGGTTGTATTATAAAATAAAAACTATAGACTTTAAAATGTAGAATTACATGAATTTTTACATAAAGTAAAAATTGAAGGCTATATACTTTAAAATGTGAGATTTCACTATTTTTTAGGTTATATTATAAAATCAAGATTATAGGCTTTAAAATGTAGAATAACATGAATTTTCAAATATAGTAGAAATTGAAGGCTATATACTTTAAAATGTGAGATTTCACTATTTTTTTTGATACACTATAAAATAAAAAATATAGTCTTTCAAATATTGAATTACATGATTTTTTTACATAAAATAGAAATTGAAGGCTATATACTTTAAAATATGAGATTTCACTATTTTCTTGGTTGTATTATAAAATAAAAGCTATAGGCTTTAAAATTTTGAGTTACAAGAATTTTGTACATATTGTAGAAGTTGAAGACTATATACTTTAAGAGAAATGATTTGTGTACACTCATTTTCAGCCACTAATCAGCCACTCACGTATTTTATACGAAATACATATAAATTAACGTATGAATTTATATGTTGAATTATTTTAATTCACTCGCTTCTCGTTATAGATACGTTACTTCTTCATCTTTTTCTTTTCTTCTTCTTCGTTCTTCTGCTTGTCACAGACCCCATGGCTTGTGATGGCTTGTGATTGATGTACTTCTTTCTCAAATACTTCTTAATCCCAACAAGGTCAACAAGGACATGGCAAGGATCATGGTGCAAGCAACTTGGCTCTGGACAAACAAACACCTTCTTCTTCATGCCTTGTGTTTCTCTCTGCAGAAGTTTCCACGGCACTATATCCCAATGTAGTCACCTTCTTGGATGTTGGATTGTGGTCTTTATTATGTTGGATTGTGATCTTTATTCATGTTGGATTGTGGTCTTTATTATGTTAGATTGTGGTCTTTATTTATGTTGGATTGTGGTCTTTATTTATGTTGGATTGTGGTCTTTATTTATGTTGAATTGTGGTCTTTATTTATGTTGGATTGTGGTCTTTATTATGTTAGATTGTGGTCTTTATTTATGTTGGATTGTGGTCTTTATTATGTTAGATTGTTGTCTTTATTTATGTTGGATTGTGATCTTTGTTTATGTTGGATTGTGGTCTTTATTATGTTAAATTGTGGTGTTTATTTATGTTGGATTGTGGTATTTATTTATTTTGGATTGTGGTCTTTATTTATGTTGGATTGTGGTATTTATTATGTTAGATTGTGGTCTTTATTTATGTTGGATTTTGATCTTTATTTATGTTGAATTGTGATCTTTATTATGTTAGATTGTGGTCTTTATTTATGTTGGATTGTGGTCTTTATTTATGTTAGATTGTGGTCTTTATTATGTTAGATTGTGGTTTTTATTTATGTTGGATTGTGATCTTTATTATGTTGAATTAAATCTGATTTTTATTTTTTTTCGATGAGTTTCATGAGCTACAAGTTACACGGAACTGCGAAACATCATAAACCACACCATGCTAGCTATGGCTATATTACTTCAAAGTACACTGCATGTTCTCGACTATCAAATTCCCCAGTAAGCTATTACCCAAGATAGCCAAGAATACTTGTAACACCCCTGAACATCATAGCTCTAATATATATATACATTACAGTTAATAATTTCTGAATTTATCTGTTAGAGTAATTTTTACGAGTTTATGATTTTAATAATAATATGAATGCGTCATTATATTTCCATGCATGAACTATATGATTATTTTTAATGTTCATACATGTATATATATAACATAATTTACTACAACACGTGTGCATGCGCGACACGTGGCACTTTCATGCAAATTATGCAAAAACCATACAACACCATATAATATTTAATTAAATGCACATAAAATATTTTTATTCAATGATGAAATTTTTGGACTCACCATTTTATATTTTCCCGGATCGTATATTTTATTTTTGAGCCGAGACATTTTTACAAGTGAAATTACCAAAATACCCCTACATAACCCTAGACTACACCACTTAACCTACACATCAAAAATTCAAAAAATACCCTAACCCTAACCCTAGCTAATGTCACGGCCAAGAGGAGAGAAATGGAGGGAAGAATTTGAAACCAACCACCTAATTAATACACTAATCTTACTTTAGGGGACACACTTTATTCTAAACCTCCACCCATTGGCCATCAAGAAGGCAACAAGATGATCATCCAAGGGTGGAGAATCAAACAACCCCTCACCTAGCCACCCCAAAACCCTCGGCCATTTCTCTCTCCCCCTCTATATATTCTAAACTCAAATAACCAATTTTGCACACTTAATCAACCTCAAGGGTATGGTAAGACTATGCCAAAATCTCCCTAGAATCTTCTCTTAGGAATTTTTCTATTCAACCCCTCAAACACCAAGCCAAGCTCGGCCATACCACCACCACCATCCTTACATCATTTTATTTTTCATCTACATGTTCTAACACCCTCAAACACTATATTCAACCCCTCAAACAACCACACACTCACAAAAGTCAACCCCATTTTCCTTGAAGAAGCTCGGCCATAAGGAGAGGAAGAGCAAGCTCCAAAAACAACAACAACAACATCCAACACTCCTAGGGTCTTGCTTTAAGTGAGTCATTCTCTCAAAAGTTTCATTTTTATTGAATAAAAATGCTTTTTAATGAAAATAATCGGCAAAAATATTTTATTTGAGCAAAAATAAATTATTCTAAGTGTTCTTGAGTTTCTCAAATGAGATCTACCATTTAAAATAGATTTTGATGGTGTTGGTGTATTATTTGAATATAAATCTTGATTTTTGGTGTTGTAATGGATGCATGCATGCATGCAAATGGTGCTATGAATAAAATGTATATTTTGGACCCCTTTGATAATGGAACCCGCGGCCATGAGGACTTGGAAGAGAGTGGGTGTTGTTCCATGGACAAAAATGCTTGAAAAAGACCTTTAATAAAATATAGAACTTGAAATAAAATAATAGTATTCAAGGGACTCATAAATAAATATTAAGAACATTATTTGCTTCTGGAATATTACTTTATAAACTCAGATCTGGACCAAGAAAAATAATGGTATTGGTACACCCTAAAAATGAGCTAAAAAGATTAGTAACTATGTAGAAATGTGTCTTTTAATGTATTAAAAATGGTTCTAAAAATAGGATATCTGTAAAATAAAATAAGACTCACCAAAATAACTCTCCTAAAATAATAGTAAAGTTTATTTCTCAGATCTGAAATTTATTTGATTTTATTTGGTTGAAAATGCTTTAAAAAGTATAGTTTGTTCAAAATAATGCTAAAAATTAAAGTAAATGCTATAAAAAAATTATTTTAGTAGTTTTACATTCTGAGATATTTATTTTCAGCCTTAATAAAATGAATATTTCAGTTCTGAAATTTATTTATAATTATTTGTATTTATTGGGAGAAAAATGACTTAAAAATGGATAGTTTTGAGTAAAATGGTCACTTAAAAATAACTTATGACTAGAAATATTATTTATATTATTTGGGAAAATTGAGATACTAAAATAAAGAGTTTTTATAAAATAAAAATAGTGGATTAGATTTTGGGAAATATTTTAGTAAAAATATTAATAAGAAAAAACTTATTTATGCACATAGTTTAGGAAATATTGGGATAATATGCCCTTAAAAATATTTAGGAGCTTACCATTCTGAAATAATAAGTTTTTGAAGCTAGAAAAAAAAAAGTTACTGATTTAAAATATTTTATCATTTATTTGATAATAAAAGGTATTTTCTAACATATAATTTGTGAAAATACACCTAGAAAATACTTTTCTTAAAATAAATGGACTAGTAAAATAATTATGAACCTTATTTATTATTTTATTGATTAAAATATAATTCTTTTGGATTCTGTCCAGATTTAAATAATAACTTAGAAATAATTTGTTACTTGCTTACTAATGCTAAAATTAGTTAAAAATAGTTAATAAATGGAATGAGTAATTAGAGAAAAATAATTTAAAAAATATTCTGATATAACCAAGTGGAACCACATAGGTTAGTAATGTTAATGATAATGTTAGAATAATTTTAAAAGGGATTAAAAAGTCAAGTTTTCTAGTAAAACTAATGATAAACCGTAAAATTGTTAACACTAGTTATATTGTTTAAAAATAAGGGAAAATAATGGAAGAAATAAGAAATCATTTCTGAAATAAATATTAATTATAGGAGATCAGAATTTAAAAGTTTTAATTAATTTATAATAGAGTTTGAGACTTTAGAAAAGATAAAACTATACATTAGCTAGTTTATAAAGAATAAAAGTATAATTAATTAAGTTAATAATTCAAAATCTTTAAATATTAAATAAAAATCAGCAAGGTAATGATTTAATAAATATTCATAATAAAGAAGATTAGTTTGAGATGTTTCATAAAACATTAGAAGAGACTTTAAAAAGAATGCTTCATAATACGTAAAAGAGAGTGTGTCTTGAGAGGATGGAGCAACGAGTAAATGTACTTCATGCATGATGATCGAGTTAATTATGTATTGTGACTATGAGATGTGGAATTGATTGGTGAACAATAATGTAGTGATGAGAATGATCTAGAACGATGAGATGAAATTTCGGTGATAATTATGATTGTTGTAGTACACTGTGTTATATTGATACTGAAATTGACTGGTGATATCTTGAGACTAAGTTGGATGAGATGTGATTGACTGTTGATTGGACTGTTTGGTTGATTGTTTGCTGTGTATTTTTTTATCGTCAAGTGGAACTCTCGATTAGCCTAGATCCAGCCGTTCTACAGATTGAACGGTGGTGCATTGCGCATACTCACGGGATAGGGAGGCCTATGGGGTTAGATGTGGTTCTCATGCATTGGACACTTAGTCCTACTAATGAAATGGTGGTTGAAAGTATATATATATTCCGGGGTGTTCCCGATGTTGATGATGAATTGTGTAAGCGTACGCTCATGAAAGTGGAAAACGGCTAATCCCTAGTTCCATGTAGACGAAGAAGTTCTAAGCCGACGGAGCTACCTAGGAGACCTTATTAGTACGGCCTAAGGAGGACTCTAAGGTGGTGACGTTAGATAGAACTTGACGTAGGGTGCTAGTTACGCGATAACCTAGAAGAGACCTTAGATTCTTAGTTCGGGCAAGTAGGATGTTTGACTGTTCAACGTAACGTACCTCAGTTCTTTAAAAAGATAACGTATAGTTTCTAAAAATGGAGGGTGTTACTTTGAACAACTGGAGTTGGCATAAGCGGTACCAGGCCCGGGTATTGGCAATGATTCACTGAGAATTTTATTCTCATACTCGCTTTCTTTCTTATGTCCCAATTCCAGGAAATGGATCCCCCGCCGCCCGTCGTTGACCTGCTATCTGTTCGTTATCACCCAGCTACAGGGTACATCTCAGTCACATTCCCGACCACCTTTGGCTTCTACGTGGCGGACCTTCCCCCATGGGATCCCCCGCCAGAGCCATTTATTCCCCAGCCACCCGATGGAGCTGGGCATCCTCAGCCCGGTGGACACCATGCACCTCCTCCACCTCCCGTGCACATGCCGGCTCAGGGACCCGAGTCTCCTCCTGGTTCACCTGTGTTCGCCGAGGACGACATTATGGGTAACCCATTTCTTTGGTTCAACCCAGATGATTATGAGCCCGACTTTGTGCCGGGGGAGGGAGCGTCTGACGACGAGGAGATCTTGGAGGCGGCCATATCTCCCATGAAGGTCGAGGAAGAGGACGAAGAGGAAGAAGATCCCGAGGAAGACCCTGATGAGGCCGAGTGACTGTAGCTGAGGATTTCTTTTTATGTTGCTCTTTTAGTACTTTATTTCTTTTTGTTATGAACACATTTTGGATGTAAAGGTCATTGTTTCGACCTGTTTGATTCACTATGGTTGTAGTTTTCAATACCTTTGTACTTCGTACTTTGGGGTTTTGTTTCTCCCCAATATTTTGGATGATGTTTAATTTTCAGCTTTATTATCCCTTCTTCCCATCTGTGTATGGTTTAATTCGTTTCGTCTTTCGTTCGCGTATAAAAAAAAAAAATCTCGTGTTTTCCGCTGTTAGATTTAGGATGTTACAATACTCGCCTTTTCAAGAGCCAAGAAATCTAATTTTTATTTAGATTCCATATTCATCCTCTTGGATGTTGGATTATGGTTTTTATTATGCTGGATTGTGATCTTTATTATGTTGGATTAAATTTGATTTTTATTTAGAGTCCATATTCATCCTCTTGGATGTTGGAATGTGGTCTTTATTATGTTGAATTGTGATCTTTATTATGTTGGATTAAATCTGATTTTTATTTAGAGTCCATATTCACCTCTTGGATGTTGGATTGTGGTCTTTATTATGTTGAATTAAATCTGATTTTTGTTTAGAGTCCATATTCCGTAATATGGGGTACCAGTTTTTTATTCAGGCGCGTGAGTTTCACTTTTTTAAATGTGAGAGTAGATATTTAAAAATTGAGTTACACAAAATACGTATTTTAACAATAGTGGTTGATTTTCAGTGTACACGTAGCATATCTCATATTTTAAAATGTGAAATTTCACTATTTTTTTTTGTTATATTATGAAATAAAGAATATAGACTTTAAAAAGTAGAATTACATGAATTTTTACTTAAAGTAGAAATTGAAGTCTATATACTTTGAAATGTGAGATTTCACTAATTTTTTTTTGTTATATAATAAAATAAAGGTCATAGACTTTAAAATATTGAGTTACATGATGAATTTTTTACATATAGTAGAAATTGAAAACTATATACTTTAAAACGTGAAGTTTCACTTTTTTTGGTTATATTATAAATCAAAGACTGTAGACTTTAAAATATAAAAGTACATGAACTTTTTACATATAGTAGAAATTGAAGGCTATATACTTTGAAATGTGAGATTTCACTATTTTTTTTGTTGTATTATAAAATAAAGACTATAGACCTTAAAATATTGAGTTATATGAATTTTTACATATTGTAGAAGTTGAAAACTATATACTTTAAAATGTGAGATTTCACTATTTTTTTTGTTGTATTATAATATAAAGGTTATAGACTTTAAAATATTGAATTACATGAATTTTTTTTATGAACCTTCAATCCTGCTATAATATTTGTAGGAATCAAAGTTTATTGTTAAACAATGTGTTTACAAAAGACCTTAGATTTTGAAGATGATATTTCTTTTGGTATTAAGATGTTAAAGGTTTAGTGTAAAATAATTGTGCCTAAACCCAACGCAGGAAAGGAATTTATATTTAACACTCCCGGTGTATTTGGATCCGTTTGAATCAGATTTGAGGAAAAAATAATCTAATCTAATCGTTTGAGTTCAGTTCAAATTGAATCATATAAATAACTCTTTTATAAAACAAAAGATTCAAACTTGCAACCAACAAGATTCGAACATTCTCCACTTGACCGATTAAGTTTGAAGATCATGGCAAGAAGACATACACTTGTAGGATAAGCAATGAAAATATGGCAGCTACTCAAACTTAAAAGGACAGAACTTTGAGTAATTCAGCCAATAAAATTACAAGCTTAACAAATAAAATTGTCATGAAAAAACCACTAAAATTCGTCTAGTTATAAGGGGTTTGGATAGTATATACAAGAACAATTATTCAAATCACAATGCAATCAATGTAATTTCAAAAGTAAAATAAAATAAAATTGCCATGACACACAAGAAATTCAAGGAAATAAACAAAATGTGAGCAATGAAAGATGAGAGGCATGAAAAAGTCAGACAGGTTCATTGTTACCTTCCATGGTTGAAATTCACTTTCTAACATGTTTTTTCAAAAGGTATAAGCAAAACTTAAGGTCTAAATGTGGATCACTACATCAAATGCAACCAATACCAAGTTTATCAGAGAAAGCCATTATGATTCAAAATCCATAAATAACATGATAAATTTCTGAAACTTCAAACTAAAGAAGCACAAGCCCAAGCTCTGATGGCTTCAATTCATTCTTTATTCGGTAGTTGTAAAGATAATAATGAAGTTTCCCATCACCTGGCCCAAACTTCAGTTCCTTCAAGAAGCTTTCATTCTGCATGACATCCAATGCATTGAAAACATCATAGTCCCTCTGCTTCGCTACAATGAGAGCGTCGTTCATCAGCTGAAGCAAAGGGGTCATCGTCGAGACATTGTAGAAGGAATACGCTGCTTTCAAAGTCGAGTAGTTTTGGTTCCCAAGGATAGTCGAAGGAAGCGTGTAGAAACTACATAAGTCGGTGACCTCATGAGTTTCGGGACTCTCAACCAGGTAACTATCTACGACATCCTCCTTTGGAAGAAGCCAATGCTCCACGTCATTTTCGTCGAAATCGGGTGCAACAACAAACTGGCTCAAGTAATTCCTAATTAGCCTGGTAACTGCAGGAACATCATGGATTTCCATCTTTCTGAACCCTGGGGTGACTGTTGATTCTGGTAGCTTGTAAAGCTTGATGGTTCGGCTCATTGTCATTCTTGCACCAAGCCTAGAGAACCCAACATCAATAAGCTTCTTGGGGTTCAAAGATCTGTGCCAGTATTGGCAAGTTGCGATTGGAGTAGGAAGAACCACTCCAGCAGTATACGCTGCCTGCCACATGTTCTCCATGTGCACCCTCCTCGTTACCTCTTTGATCATAACAGGAGCAAGCCTCTTAGTCCTAAGCTTCTTATGAACACACAGAAAGTTAATCTCGGCCATATTAACAACCTCATCACGAGCACGGATTCTAGCTGGAACACCACTTATAAAAGCAACCAACTTCTTGGATGTTTTAACACGGACACCAATATGCCAACTCCTGAAATAACCAGGAGGTTGCAGAGCCCAGCGCAGAAATTCCTTTGAGTAATTAAACCTAAACATGTTCTCATCATCCTCGACATAATTATTAGCAAGAAGGGTGTATACATCATTGCATGTCTCATCAGAGTTGATGTCACAAGTAACCCATTCATAGAGGCTAGGAAGGTTGTAAGGTTCTTGTTTGACCTCTGATAATGGGGTTGGAGGTTCAATAGGGCCTTCCGGCAAACTGGTGTCTCCTATATCCTTGAACTGCCCAACAGGTTGGGTTTCCCAGAATTTATGTCTCTTTTCAAGAGAGAGAGATTCTTGAACTTTTTGTGCTAGGTTATCCAGTGCAAGATCACTTTCAGAAGGTGCATTCCCATCCGGGATGGGATTTTGAGTTTCTTGAGGTGATCCAGAGGAAGTATTGCTATCAACCATTTCAAATATTTTTCAGCGAGGTAACCTGAAAGACAAAATAACTACGTTTCAATAACAGATCAGATAGGATAGGAGAAAGCAAAATTCTATCCAAACACTTGGTGCCTGCAAAAGTCTAAAGTTCTAACAGAGATACTCATCTTTGTTTACATGGAAAAAAGAAAAAGCGAAAAAACTAGCCCAAAATGACCTGACATACCTAAACAGGTGTTGAATCTCCAAACTCGTTCATTCCATTTTTAATATATATATCAATTCTATTCAACAATAAAATCTTTTATTCACTTCCAGGAGGCACAAATCAAGAAAGAAAGCATTTTAAGAAAACATGACCAACCAATAAAGTTTCATTCTTCATATCAAATTGGAGACTCATCCACTACTCAGTCTTTAAATAGAAAGTTTTCTACTGTGTCATCCATCAATACTACCCTAAAGACCTCACAATGTGCCTCACAATGGGCACATGCCCCCACTAAAAATTCTAAAAGTTTCATAAATATATATATAAATATGTAATTTGCCCCCATAATTTTATCAGGATTGCCTCACTAATTCATTTTTTGGCTAAATATATTTTCATCTTGAGTAATAAGTGATTTATTTAGACTGAGTGATCCGCTCAAGTTAGCTTAATTGTTCTATTTTAATATTTTTTTTTTCCTTAATACTCTCTCATCCATCACTACTAACATTCAAATCCTTTAATATTTTCACGTTAAACTTATCATTATACTAGTAGTATCTATGTATTATATTTGAACCTATAGCTCAAACTTTCTAGATCCGTCACCACTATTATCCAAAGGGCATATTACACTGATCTTTCTCTGAGATTTGATGAAATTCACCTCGCCTCGGCTCCCTTGAGGTATCTGAATTTGTAAAATCATTACACTGTCCTCCTATCGCACAATGAATAGTGCATTCAGGGATTTCAATATCACCTGACAAATAGAGGGGAGTCGAGGCGTAGGGCATAATTTGACCGAGCCTAAGGGAGTTCAGTGTTATTTGCCCTTATCCAATTCACTATTACACTACCAACAATAACAGTGACTTTACCATGAGTTCTTCATACAGGGTTCACTGTTGTTGCCAGAACAACAGAACACAAAACGCTGCCGGATTATAAATGAAATTGCACATCAAAACACAAAGCAACAGGTAAAAAAAATAAAAATTGGTTCACATGCAGATCCGGTGTTAATTTTGATGACTAATTTCAAAGGAATGAAAATTGACCAAAAGCAACGCAACAGCACAATCCAAAGCAATAGCTAAGTGAAGGAAATTTTAAATCTCAGATTTCAACATCAAAAAGAAAAATTAATCACAAAAGAGATTCAGATCAGAAGAGAAATAATAATGAAGCGAACCAGAGAGGTGAGAGGAGTGTTTGAAAGAAGAATCAGCGGGACAGCGGCGTCAGCAGGTCGAGCTGCGACGGCGATGGTGAGCGGAAGAGATGCGGCAGCGGCGGCGGAGGACCGTCGTCTTGCAAGAGTAGAATGCGTAATGCGCTATGATGGTGAATAGTATAGTGGAGAGGAATCGAGGAAGGGCTCGTGAAGAAGTCTTTACAGAAAGGGTATTATTGGCATTTCAAATATAATATTGTACACACACTTCCTCTCGGTTTCCGCCCGGTTCAAGGGACAAATTTAATGAAAATAATAATAATATAACAGTTTAATTACGATGCATTTTACACTGTTAGTAAATCATATTCTCTAATTTGTATGACTTTTTAGTTGAGAATGCTATATATACACCATAAAATAAGTTATCATCAGCCACCAAATGTAATAATTCAACATTTTGAAACTAATAATCCAACTTTTATTATTATACATTAATCCAACATCTTTAAAAATTTGATTACTAGTTTTAAAATGTTGGATTAGTACACATGGTGGCTGATTTTGTGGTGTACACAAAGTATTTCTCTTTTTAGTTAGTGGGTGATTGAGTTAAAGACTTTTGCTGATGTGTCAATCCTTAATTGGATGTCTTCGACATGATTTAATTTTCATCCATTAACAGTGTATAACTTCTTTGCACTGTCATCCAATCATGTATTGTCACATCAATCATAATTGTATTTTCTCTCTCCCTCTCTCACTACCTGAAAAGTCATATAAACGAAGTGTTTTGATTGGATGACAACATAAAATACCTCTACAGTGTCACTACATCCGAATTAAACTCAATAAGTAATAAGGGTCGAAAATAATATTACAAAGTGACTTTGATTACAATGTAATATTCTAGCATATACTACATCGGGTGATTAAAATTCATCTTCATTACTTAAAAATAATCGGTCCCAGTTAGGGGAAAAAACAGGAAAGATCGGGTTGAATCAATAACCGAATCCCTATCCGGTCATGGTTAGGGAAAAATCGGTCAAAACCACTAAAAAACAGTGAGCCGATAAAAAAATCGAATAAACCGGTCAACCAATTATAAATAATTTTTTTAAAATTTAATAACTATTCTATAACAAAATATAATATATAATATAATTTAATTATCAAAATTAAGTATTATTAAAACTCTAAACCAATTAAATGCACCATATTTTAACTTTCAATTGATTTTTTTAATACACTTTAATTTTTATATAGCATATAATTCATCATATACCTATATATTGTTAGACAAATATATATTTTATTATATACGTTTGAATCTCGATCGAACCGATTAAACCTATGAAGTACTCTCCCATCCAGGTCAATGTTCCATCCAATTTTTAAAACACTATAATATTTCAGAGATAAGCTCTATATGAAATTTGCACACGAAAATATATCCATAAAAGTTTACACTCATTTTTTCACCCAATACAAACATACCCTAATTATAGTGTGAAAAAAAGTAAATATTTACTACTAATAAATTTTGAATATGAATGACTACACTCAAGTTAAAAGGACACAACTCAGTTTCGCATCTTATCAACTCAGTTTTACATTGACATGTTTTTATCCCAAAAAACATTGACACATTAAAATTCCAAAGATATTAAAAAGAGAGATATCAACAGTAAAGTAAGAAAAACATTTTTCAGTACAACACAAACTGTATGAACAAAAGCCTTTCTACGAGGCCAGTGTTTTTGTTAGGAAACAACCTAAGCATATCTTTATTGTGTATATACTTACGATATGATTCCCAACTATTTTTTGCTGTTTCATTTTCAAAACATTGCACAGATAATACTCCACTCCTTGGTACCAGAAATCAAGAGTATATAACTTTTCAGAATTTACAAGGGGATCAAGAGTGGCAGCTGCTAATACTGTACCCTCTCGTCGTTGAAATGGAGGCTCTCTATACCTCTAAGAGTTGATTCCAGATTCCTTCCATTTGCCGGGTTTCTGCCAGAGGATGCTCGGTTGTGCTCAGATGACATGATAGGTGAACTTCTTTGAGCACCAATTCTGCGAAGTGATCCCTGGCTTGAATCCATGGTGACAGGACGAGAGGGCTCAGCCTCAGCGCCGACAATTGCGTCACGGCTGCTGGAGACAGCAGCTCGCCTAGAAGATCCACTTGACCGGATGAAATTAGTGCTTGGCAACTGCATAAAGGACAAAAATTCATACGTAACATGGAAACTAACTGCAACAATAATAGATAACCTGATATAACTTACATCTGTATAAATTCCAAACATTATGCTGAGGAAAAAAAAACTGACCCAAAATTAAGAACACTCACCATTACATCTTTAGATCCAGTTGAGTCATTTGTAAGTGGGGCTTTCTGTCTAGATAAGATTCCATCATTAGCAATAGGCCCAGAGTGTCTTCTACGAGTAGGATCTGACGAAGACCAACCAGTTTGCCTAGCATCTTCCCCACCTACACACAGAAGGGACCATGTCAAAAAAAAAAAAAAAAGTGATGACATATAAAAAACGCATGAAAATGCCAAACTCGACGGAATAAAGTGGAAAAGATAATCAACATAGAATTACTAAGATTGTTGAATGTATGGAACTACACACTTCAATACTATATGAATGTACCTGGCTGTACATCAGCATTCACAACAGCTGGTGGAAGGCCAGAACTTGGTCCAGCAGCAGGAGCCTGCAAGGGTCACTTAGGCTGAATAACCCAACCTTAACAATTGAATAGTCAAAGCAAAGAGAGATAGCACACCATCACTTACAACAGCACGTGCAGGAGGGGCGGCAACTTGAGCTTGCTGATACTTCAGAATGGTCCAATCAAAGACATAATCAAACTGGAATCCTGAAGCAAGAAGAGAGCCACAGCCAAAAATGATAAATGGCATATTAAAAGATGAACATCTAGTCCCCAAAATTACAATATAAAAAAGGAAGCAAAGCTCAAACCTTCACGAATGAAAAGGTCTCGGAAAAGTCTTTTCAAATAAGCATAATCTGGTTTATCATCAAACCTAAGTGACCGACAGTAATGGAAGTACGATGCGAATTCTGAGGGATAGCCACGACAGAGGGACTAACACAGAAGCAACCCACAATCATTTAAATTAAAAAAGAAAGAATGTGCACAATACGAAAGAAAACAACTTTTTTACCACACAATCATACCTCAATTGAAGTAGAAACTTTCTTTTCACTAATTTTCTCATATTTCTGCTTCTTATTACCTGCTTTCAATCCTTGCCAAGGCAGACTGCAGAAATACCAAATAAAGAGTTTGTAGTACACGATAAATAAATACAAGAAATACCAAAAAGAAAATGTAGAGCAATTACCTTCCTCTTAAAAAATACATAAGAACATATCCAAGTGACTCTAGATCATCCCTACGGCTTTGCTCTATTCAAGCAAGAAAATGATGTTTTCAAGTCAAAATCTATCAAGCTATGGTTGTCATCAATAAAGAAATTAGAAATGGTATAGATCAAGAGAGACATTGAGGGCTTACCAATTCCAAGATGAGTATTCATGCTAGCATATCTAGCAGTTCCTGTCAAATTCTTATTCTCTCTGCAAAGGATTACAAGCAAGTCAAATTCACAGAAACCACACAAAAGTACACTGAAATCTTAGAGCCACAAAAATTGAGTGCTGTCTTGTCTTGAAATAAGTAATTTGAAAGACTAAAGCAAAGTGGTAACTGAGAATAAAAATGATAAACAAAATAAAAAAGCTAATTACACATTAACCATCACCGTGAGGCTACTTAGGGAACAAATGAAAGTAATAGTGTGAACAGATTAAAGAAAGATAAGTTCATCTCCAACCCAAATGAGTTTCATTTCTCTTAATGATGCTAGTTTTTGAAGCTGCTATTCTTTTACAAGAAATGTCTCCCGTTTACAATTAGGTTTCTCACATATGCAGATGAGTATGACAATATTTTAATATCCAAATATAGGATTTGAAATAAATAATAATAGCTAATGTCCTTTGCCCTAATTCCCAAAAATTAAAACAATTTGAACTTGAACTGTTCAACCATGGTGCATAAAATCAGGAAAAGTAAGACTGATTGAAGAAATTAAAAAAAAAAAAAACACCTGTAGGGAATATGCTGATGTGTAGTAGTGTCTCTGTATTTCTTAGCGAGACCAAAGTCAATGATATACACCTATGAAAAAAAAAGGGAATATCAGAAGAGAAAACAACAATATAGGAGATGAAAGAAATAAAAAAATATGAAGAATTAAACCAATACTTGATTTGCACGCCTTCCTAAACCCATGAGGAAGTTGTCAGGCTTGATGTCCCGGTGTAAAAAGGATTTGGAATGAACGAATTCAACTCGATTCATCTGCAAACAGTTCACGATTACCACACTTCAATAAAATCACTAAATCAGTGAATGCAAACTAGAACTCTAAAAGAGTGTCCATTTGATATGGGAAAACCTACCATCTGATCAGCAAGCATGAGAACAGTTTTTAGAGACAATTTCCGACTACAGAAATTGAACAAATCCTCAAGACTAGGGCCCAGTAAATCCATGACAAGGACATTGTATTCTCCTTCTACACCAAACCATTTCACATTTGGGATCCCAGCTGCCACCCAAACAAAAACAGTTTAAGCTAAGTGAGTGATACAAAATCAATGATAAGTAAATTGTTCAAAAAGGCAGAACTTCAGCATGATGAGGGAGATTACTTCCTCCTTGAAGTATCTTATACAGCTTTGATTCATACAGCAACTGAGGGTGCTTGGTTTTGACATTTTCCTGAATCAAAAGCAAAGCAAAGATGGGAAAACATTCAGTTGTCAATCGCTAATTTAATTTTGCACCAAAAATAGGCACAAATCATAAGGCTCTGTTTAGGTTCAGAATACGGTTTCCATTTTCTGTTTTCAATCTGTTTCTTGTTTTTCAGGATTTGTAAAAGAAAAAGTGAAAACTAGAAAGCCCAATCATCAGTTTTTCATTTCAAGATTTCTATTTTCTTCACAAAATCCTCACTGAAAATCGGAAACATGACATAAAAACTAAAAATTGTTTTGCACTCCAGAAAGTGGGAAAAACAAAACAAAACCAGATATCCACATGACCACATCCCATGGCTCCAATTTTACTCCTTAGACCTAGTTCTACGTATTCATTACATCCAAAGTCAGTATAACATTACAGTTCTCCTAATTTCCATAATTCCTCAAATTTCTCAAGTAACCAAACAGCAGCAACGAAGGTTTAGCAAATTTCCAAACATATAAACGTTCAAACATTTTCCTATAGCAAATTAGGTTTAGGTCAGAATACTCACAAGCTTAATCGCAACATCTTCATTAGTCTGAATATTAGTACCTGCAGCAACAACAAAACCAAAAAGAAAATATCAAATCGAATCGATGACAAAATTCAGAAATTAAGTGCGAAATTAAGCGAAAAACTGAGAAGCACGCACCAAGATAGATCTCCCCGAATGATCCGCTACCAATTTTCCGACCGATACGGAACTTGTTCCCAACTCGCGGCTCCATTCAGCTCAAACTTTATCTTTTCCACCAAAACCCTAAAAAAGGTTTGGGAAATTGAAAGAAGAAAAATCGAAGAGCAGCAAAAACAAGAACACACAGAGTTTGAGCTACGAGTTGAAGAAGTAGGTGATGGAGTCAATCATGGTTGAGGGAAGAGGGACAAAATGGAGAAATGGGGAAATATCTGAGGGTAAAATTGGAAAAACAGATGATAGACGACGAAGGAGAGAAACGATCGTCGTCACGCGTTCACCATCCTCCTACGCTCTAACGCTTTCATTCATCAAACCTACCAGTTTTTTTTTTTTGTTATATGCTTTTTCGTTTTCATTTACTTTTTTTTTTATTCTCTTTTTTTATTTATTATTATTTTTAAGATGGAGAGAATCACTTAAAACGACGTTGTTTTGATGTTTGGTAGTTCGTTTTACATTTTCTTTCTTTTACTTGTTGCTTGGGTTTGGATTCCTTGACAAGAAAGAACATCAGGAGAGGGAAAATATATAGATTAATTTTTAATACATTATTTTATGAAAAATACTAAAGGTAAATATCGCAATATCTCTCTATCTATTTTTTACCTTAATTATCAAAGTTGTTAATATTTGAATAGATAAAAAATAATGGAAGAGTATTGTGCTATGTACCAATAACACTCCCCTAATCCCCTTATTTTATACTATTAAGTAATTATATATTTATTATATACACCTTGTATAAATTAAGATGGTGAGTGTTGCGGTAGTGTTATCTTCAACAAAACTCCTAACGTATTATCTTTCTTAAGTCTTTTCGCACTGTTGTGAAAATTTGTATCTGCAAGGCCCTCTGACACTTAATATAAAATATCTGTAAGAGGTACTATAGGTAGTGTTTATTTCAAAGTTGATACAATACAATACGAAAAATATATGTACAGTACAATATAATATAGTAAATTTTGTATATTTTATTTTGTATTTGTTTTAGTGTGTACATAATAACTGATGCAACTTATTTGAATATTTGTAGTGTACATAAAGTATTATGGGATAATACATAAATACAGTAACGGAAGTTGGCTGACTAACTTTGTAGTGTACATATAAAGTATTTCTCATATTTTTCTTATATCTATATTTGTGTATTGTGTCATACTTAAAAACAAACAAAATCTTAATGTACACATGGCTGAAAAACCATCTATTAATCTTTAAAATTTAACTTTTAACATTAATTTTCAATTGGGAACACGTGATTAGTGAGACATAAAAGAGATTAGTGGGACAAATAATGGTTTTTCCATTCTTTCAATTCATCCCTGTTTAAATGAAGCAATAGCAGGAGGCAAAGAATACATATAAAAAAAAAGGAGCAAAATTTGAGAAACCCCACAAATCCTAAAAAAAATTATGATAATACCCAAAATTGTTATAAAAAAAAAAATCATTTTGTAGTTGTTGTCACGTTGTATGTGTTGGTGTAGAATTCACTGAACTTTGCTTCAGTTTTCCTTTCAATTGCCTTATCTTTGCTTCCACTCTTGCAGTGAGACCAATCTTTGTCTCTTGTCTTGCCTTAGATCTCTCCCTAGTCCACATGTGTTGATCCTCAATATCCTTCTTATAGTACTTAATCTCTTGTATAATGTGATGATCCAAGGGATTAAAACATCTTTGTAGTGATATATGAGCAAGATATGGAAGAACACATGTAACTGTTACTAGTAATGTTGTTGACCAATAAATAGGTGCAGGTGCAAGAGCTTCAATGAGTAATTGGTATGCACTCTTGGAGTACACCGGCGAGACCATCCCGTACGCCACGAGGAAGACGTACCATGTGATTATGCTTCCCCAGACGAAGACGTGTTGGATCCACGTGAAGTGGCTCATCGTCAGCGCGATCTGGCAGTTTACGGCCCAGATGATGGTTGTGAACATTGTTGTCCCAACGACAGCCATGTCTCCTGTTTGGCCGTCGGAGCGGAACGCTTGGTTGTACAAGATGGTGATGTTGAGGAAAAATATTATAAGGGAGGTAAAGAGACCATTCCCCATCCACCCCAATATTCTGTACCAATCAAAGAACAAGTTTCTGGCTCCTTGCTGATAAAGTGCAGGGAACTACAGAGAGAAACAAAAATAGTGCAATGTGGTTGATTTGATAGGTGAGTTGGATTATTATTGTAATATGGATGAATGGTATTGAAGATGCTTTTAAGAGGAGACAAACCTGCAGGCAAACTTCTGATGGAACATCTTGCTCGAAAACACCGAGTGATATGACAGGCAACGACGTTAGAACAACGTTGAACAATATCATGTACCAGTCGTCGTAAACCGATTGACCGGAGAAGCCTGTGAAGGCCTCAAAATAGAAGATGGTGAGGCCAAATGCTATATTCTTGTAGAAGAAATAACATATCTGCATGGATAACAAATCAATTTAGGATGAGAAATAAAGGAATCATAGTCATAGTGTTCTATTCTACTGATCAAGATAGAATGTTGATCAATTTTACCATTTGTGCAATTCTCTTGTAACACCAGTGTCCATGGACAACAAGAAGTCGCTCTAAAAATCGAAATTGAGCAATAGCAAAGTCACTAGCCATCACAGCCTGAAAGAGAGTTGCAAGTGTGAGTTCCACAATTTGATTGAAGAAAGCCAATAGGAAAATCGGTCTAAATTTCGTTTTGTTTCCAAATTCTAAAGTATAGGGATTAGAAATTGCATCGTAAACAAAGTTAGAAACAACCATTCAAATGCGACGATGGTTTCGTGCGATCGCATAACTAAAAGAGAAAGTCATGTAAATGTCACTAACCTGCATACCTTCAACCCCGCTGATTCCGACACCGATATCTGCTGCTTGAATCATGCCAACATCATTTGCACCATCACCTATTGCTAGAGTGGTTTTCTTGGTTCCATCTTTTACTAACTTTGTTACCTGATGCGAAAAATGTTAAGGTATTCGGACACTATAAGGCCATAAAACGACATAGCTTCATATCTATATTATAAGAGAGCTTCGTACCAATGCCTTTTGCTTGGGAGACACGCGACAGCAGATAACTGATGCACAATCAACAGCCAATCCCAGAAATTGGAGCTTCATATCCTCTTCTAAAGTATACGTCAAAGTTTTTCCATCAATAATCAAAGCGAATGCAGCATGAGGATCCTTCTCCAGCTTTATCATTTGCGAGGCATTGGTGAGTTGATTCTGGATGTTTTCCTTGATCATCTGCGGTGTAAAAAAAACCTAGGCCTAACTTCAGTTGAAACCCTAGTCCATAAAAAAGATACCTCAAGTTTTTTCTTAATGGAAAAAAAATACCTCTTTGCTATCATTGGCTGTGTCTGAATTCGGAGTAGTTATACAGATTTGCTTCATGCCCTGTCGAAGCAAACTACAAGAAAATCTGCAGCGAAGAAGAAAACAGTTAATTACTACGCTTTCTTAAAGAGGAAGTTACTTAGCTCAACTTTAATTATACGGAACACGGCTGAAATAGTGTGATGATGTTAAATAAGTTGTGGTAGACGAACCCAATATTGATTGCAGTTTCCATCTTATCCCCGGTCAACACCCAGATCTTGAGACCAGCTTGGGCAAGCTTATCAATGCATTGGGGCACCTAAGAAAAAAATAAGTTGAATTCGGATTAAGACTTGAAGTAAAGAAAACAATAACAAAATAAAGAACGATTTAAGCATACCCCTTTCTGCAGTTTGTCTTCCACGGCTGTCGCACCAACAAGAATCAAATCTTTTTCCATAAGCTCTGAAATCCGCTCAAGCGTTTCATCTCTGTCAGCCCCAACACCTGATTTGGCTTTCTGAAACTCGTTGTTCCAAGCAGTGAACTCTTCCTCATCAAGCCTTCTATAAGCCAGAGCTAGTGTTCGCAACCCAGATT
Source organism: Aeschynomene evenia (assembly GCA_013621005.1). Classification (NCBI taxonomy): domain Eukaryota; kingdom Viridiplantae; phylum Streptophyta; class Magnoliopsida; order Fabales; family Fabaceae; genus Aeschynomene; species Aeschynomene evenia. The sequence continues at coordinate 4,346,957 of CM024271.1, forward strand.
CTCCGTATTCATTTAAATGTTGAGTAGTAGACTCCAAATACGTCTTTCCATTCTTTGACAACCGATCAAATATGATACTGCAATTCCAAGCAATAAAAGCATAGACATTAAATTTTGAGAGATGTTGAATATAAAAATATATACTTATGTTGTTTACTAGAAGTAAGTTGAGTTAAAACTAGCTCCTATTTATTTATCACTTTATCGACACCGTGTCGATCAGTAGTTGGTAATATGAGTAAAAAATTATGTAAGCTAACCTGTCAGCCCCTTTGCAAAACAGAAAAATGTTTCCATCCTCGTCACGCACGATCACTGACATACGCTTTCTTTTACTAGTGAAATCCAACAGATTCAAGAGTTTGTACTCTCTGCAAGACAATTGAAAGAATAAAATCAAACTCAAAATTTGAAACTCCCTCGAAAAGAAGAAAACAAGTAAACAAACATGAATGGAAGAACAAGAGATTACATGAATGCCTCACCTTTCAACAGATTGTCCTGAGGCAGAAAATTTTTCACGAACAAAAACACTTGCCTGAGTCCTTCTACAAAACTCAAAACCAAATTCTCTTGCTGCTACAAGAAAAGCCCCTTCGTCAGGTGACTCTGCTTCATATGTATATGTGCCTGTCTCCTCGTTCAGATCAGGAATGGCGGTATGGCAAACCGATAAGATACGGAAAAACAACAGAATGTCATCTGTGTTAGGCTCTTTCCACCAGTTCCCATTCATCAGCCGCTTGTCCTCGAAACTAAATCCCTTTATGGCCTGCTTTTGAGTAACAACACTCTCCAACTCAATTTCTTCAGCATTACTCTTAGGAACGGGGAGCTCTGAATCTCCGTTCGCATAATCAGAGGCCATCTTGTTCGCTGTAGCAATTTCAACTTCACTGGATATGACGCCGTACGCAACACCAGCAATGGAACACTTCAAAAAGTCCATCTGGTTGCAGGTCAAAGTGCCAGTTTTATCAGTGAGGATGGTGTCCACCTGACCTAATTCCTCATTCAAATTCGATGTCCTCGCGTTAGCCGGAACCCCAGTATCTTCGTCATACATATTCATGTCTTGGTTAATGAAGGTTGCCTGTAAAACCTTCACAACCTCGATCGAGACATAAAGCGAGATGGGTATCAAATATCCATAAAGAATGAGTGCAGTAATCAAATGACTCAACGTAGCCAGTCCAATTTTGTTGGGATCATACTGGGATGCAATATTGTCGGGCCGGAAGTACCACCACTTTGGAGCTTGGTACTTAGTCTTCAGGATAAATCCCAATGAACTTACCAAAGATATTATAATAAGGACACTGAAAAGAGTGTATATGATACGATCCATCTTTTTCTCTATCGTGCTCCGTTTCGAAGGGGATCGTGTGGAATTCTGCATAACTTTGCTGTCATGACCAGTGAAAATGACCACCCCATATATGTACTCAGTATTTCTGAGCTTAGAATCTCGGAGCAGAATTTGACTAGGATCCAGGGGATAAATCTGGCGTTCAAACTCCAAGTTTCCAACAAAAGTGTAAAGACTTGGATTCGGGTCTTCACAATTTATTGTCCCTGAGAAATCCTTAAATGTTTCATCATTATCAAGACCCAATGTAGCCTCCAGAGATCGTTTCACCTTCAAGTTGGTCTCGCCATCTAGATTCATCGTTTCAACATAGCATATCCCATCCTCATAACTTGATGACAAGAAAAGCATATCAGCTGGAAAAAACTGATCCTTTTCTACCTTCACCACATCACCAACCATGAGTTTCCGCCACTGCTGGGGGCCGAAAACACCATTTCCCTTATGGTGACTAACCTTCCGGTTATTAATTTTGACATCTTGAACAAGCCTACGTGAATCCTCCAATGCTTCCTTCCCCATACTAAGCCCCACGACAAATGCCAACGGGGCAATCATACTTAGCGGGCTGAACGGCGAAATTGGCGTGGCCGATAGGCACGCTGCCAATAGGAAGTATATATTGGCAACCCTTCTAAATTGTTCAAAGAGTGCCTTAGGCAAAAATGTGATGACATTATATTTTGTTGTGGATATATCATTCTTACAGTAATAGTAAGGATGCTTGTCATGGCGCATACCGTCATTACAATGCACGGTTCGCGTGTACCCTGGACCACGAAGTTCATGAGGTTCCTCATCGACCTGAGGCCGAATACAAAATGTGTATAGATTACTCCTTCTAATCTTTGCCCTTATCCTCCCCTTCGCCATATTTAGATGGATTTCAGCTCAAGGAAGTGAAAATTTCTTTACACATAACCACCAAGAAGAAAACCAAAATCTTGTTACCCCTAGTGAACCATCAACATCAATTGTGTGCTCCTAGTTCTCTAATTTCTTCTTCTAGAGCCTAACAAAGACAATGCACCTTCAAGGAAACAAATTTAACTAGAACACATCAAAACAATGATCATTTAATGCATATACTCAGAACATGCCAAAACTGAACATATACACAAATCTAGTAAATATGAATTGATGCATAAATGAAAAAGGAGACAAAAAAAATCATAATTGGATCCCAAAATAGAAAAAGAAAACACATTCAAACAAACATTTGAAAATTCCTGAAATACTCTCGCATTCATGAATTTGAACAATAAAAATAAAAGAAATTAAAAAAAAGGAAAGCTAAGAAAAATCCAACACCAATTAACGACAAACATAACCCAAAATGTCCGAATGTCTCAAACCAACGTCTTCCATGGCATTTCAAAAAAAATTCATACTAATATTATTTTTCAAACAAATTTAAAAAAAAAAAATCCAGCTGAAAAAACACCAATGCTTGTGAAGATTCATGGTAACCAAACCCACCAAATCCAAAAAAAAATCTTTTTCACAATAAAAAAAAACAGAGAACATTAGAAAAGTGAATAAAAAAACACAAAGATCACAAAATGCAAGAACACACCGAATTCGAGCTCACTGGGTCAGCAATGCAGGAAAAAGGAAGAGAATCAGTGATCACATAAATCAGAGTTGGTTGCAGCAGATCGAGGGGAAGAAGAAACAAACTCTATATAGAGAGAAAGGCACTAATGAAATCAAACAAAAACAAAAGAAATCAAATTTTTTGAAGAGAGAAAGAGAGAGAAACAAGGGTTTTAGAAGAATATAGGAACAAAATCTCTCTCTTCTCTCTTTTCTCTTTCGTTCTTCCCTTTCCGTCTTTCAGATGCCAGCAATTCTCTGGGCCCTCCTTTCTCCTCTCTCAGACATTTATTTATATTTCTTTCTGAATTTTTTTACTTTCTTTATTTCTAGGAACATTACATCGCACGCAGCTATTTTCGCTGTGTGTGATTGTGAATTTCGACACCTGTTTTTTTTAGTACTGATTTAGAAACATGGGTTGTTTTTCATTTTTCCTGTTTTTTTTTCAGACAATTTTTTTTTGCTTTATTGTTTGAAAATTAAAAAATTAATGACCTATTTAAACACTTATATAAAAATAACTTCTAAAAAATAATTTATGAACAAATTTTATTTTAATTATTTTAAAAAATAGTTCTAGAAAAGTCAAATATTCTAACTTATTTAAAAGTACTCAAATAACTTCTAAAGAAGTTATAAGTTATATAGTTAAACGGGACAAATATAACTTTTGATACGTCAGAAATTAAAAGAAATCAAAAGCACAGTAATCGAAACGGGTAGTAAATGGAGTAAATTACCTATGTCGAATATCTTCACTGTATTATGTGCGTATCCTTCACAACGGATCCATGAGAGTGGACACGTAAACTGCACATTTTTTTTTTGTCATTCTACTAAGTATACAGTGGATATTATGTTATATGTATTTTATCTTGTACACCTAATATTACCCCTTCTCTAAAATATCAATCTTTTTTACGGCTGAAGTAAATCATGTCGGTGAAATACCCTGAAGTTTCTCTTGGAACTAAAGTCTCTGTTTTATCATGCAATAGAAGGAAGATTCAGAAGAAATTGATCTACATTGTGAACTTCCTTGTTACTGTATGATCAAATCAACTTCGCATCGAAAAGCTCATAAGAATTCAAACAAACTTTTGTCGGCCAGTAGGAAGCTTATATTGTGAAAAAGGTGTGTGGATTCGTCGCGTGCCGATATTGTGAACTGTTGAATTGAATTAAATTGTGATTTGGTATAAAATAGCTTGATGTATGTGAAACGGTTGATTAGTTTGTTAGTAAGTGTTAATCTCATATTTTCAGGCTTAACATTGACATTAACTAAGTTGAGTCATTAAATTAATTGAATCAAATTGTAATTAAATCAATATGCACTAATAGAAAATATTTTCAAAACATTAAATATTTCAATAAAAATATTATTAATAAAAATAATCAATAATGGAAGTAGATAATACTTAAAATTACTTTATAAATATTTTTAATGATCAGTAATTGTCAAAAAATATAATTATTTTTAACCGACAATAAATTTCAATATACATTTTTTATAATATTTTTATCAACATTTTTTAATAATTATATATTAAAAATAATCATTATTATTGTAATATAATGTATTCTTCTTGACTTGTAGAGTGTTAGGTCAACCTCCTCGTAAAATGAGCCGACTTTCTATACAAGCTTCAAATTTTCTCCCAAATACCTATTAGGATGGTACATGGTATTGGTATGGTACCTGAAAGAAAACTTTGACACTCAAGTAAGCCTTGACCCATTACAAGATGAGAAATTATTAGGTGACCTAAGAGTATGAGAATTTTTTCCTCTGCACCATTCATTATATGACACGTCAACAATTTTATCCCCTTATTGGAAACTTAATCCTTTTACTTTCCACTATAGTTGACCTTTTGGATTATGTGTCACCTAATGAATGATGCAGAGCAAAAAATCCTCTTGCTCTTGATGCACCTAATAATTTTTCTTACAAGATATTATAGAGTATTCTCAAAGTAGGGAATGAATGAGTAATAAGTGTTGAAGTCAACTTTTGTGTCATTGATTATATATCGGTGAAGGATAACATGGTCCTAAATAATTTAGGATCATAGACTATTATAAAATTTATAGATATACCCTTTCTTAAATTAGATATATTTTATTAAAATTGCTATTTAATCCTTCCTTCATTCATGGTTCCACCATCATCATCATCTTCTTTCCAAGCATGAGAGTGTAAGTATCGCCTTCTTCCTCTGGTTTCCTTTCCTTACCATCCCTGTGGCTTGTGGTTCAAGCCCTTCTTTCCACACTTAAATTCTTTTGCTTTCTATTTCATTCAATTACTAAAAGAAAAACCTAAATTCATTTATGATTTACTACACTTGGCACCTCCGTTCATAGAGTAGCGGTCACAGATCTTGCGTTGCAACCAAATTGGGTGTTGAGCAGCAGTTGCGGAGCCACTTTCCCTTGCCTGGGCTCCTCCGCGCATAGCAGCTGTCCAACATCGACGACATGAGCTCCCTCGACCTCGCACCCATCTTCGTCCTGTTCCTTTCTGTCTTTGTCTGTGCTGGTCGCCTCACAATTTGTCTCCCTTAGATCTGTGACATGAGACGATGATGTAGCTTCAAGAGGAAGGTGGTGTGCGATACTGATTTGGGATGATGAATGAGTGTCTAATATGGGTTTATAATTAGGATTAGGGTTTGATAGTAAAGATGAAGGACTTGTTAGTAGAATAAAAAAAATGGGGGACTTAATAATAATTTCAAGAAAACATATATAAGTGGGAAGGAGGGATGATTTTATAATAAAATCAATAATTTATGTGATGGTCCCAACTTTGTTGGGATCATATTATCCTTCATTTTATATATTTATTGTTTGATAAGATTGTGAATCCTATTGAAGTATGATCCCATATTTTATCCAGTGATACAAAATTGTCAATGTTTTTGAACAAATAACAACACTAAAAGTTAAAACCTCTTATTTTATTCTCTAAACGGGATTCTCGCTTTATGATGATTCAAATCTCAAACGGTCCAACTCATACACATTATATCTGTATATTGATATTGATTGGGCACTAGTGTTTGCATCCAAGATGTTATTTGAGCTTAAAAAGAAATCAAGGTTATGCAATGCTGTTGTATTTGGCCACTTGTAGTAAGTCACTTTCGCAATTATAATACATAATAAATTTTATAACGACTTAAGTGGAACGAGGGTTCCACTCATTATTGATTGATGTGACAAATGAAAAAATATTCAAAATAATTAATATGGTATGCATAATATATATTATATATTATACACAATATATATCACATATTATACACAATATATATTACATATTGTAAAGAAAAATAATGTTACCATATGTGATATATATTGTGCACAACATGTAATATATATTGTGTATAATGAGCATTGCTCCTTGTACTACAACAATATATACATTGGGTTTCCTCTCACTAAAAGATAGAGAAGGAGGAGAAGAGGCAAAAAAAATAAATACTTAAGTAGTTAGTTATTTACTTACTCATATATGTATGGAGTACATGAGAGTAAGTATTTCTGGTGTACATGAAGAATTATTTGTGTATAATATGAAATATACATTGTGTATATTACACATTATATATCATTATATTATAGCGAATGATGGTTGACATACCTGATTCAGTCTTCCGTACACACTAGGCGTGACTTGGGTTCGAATCTTGAGAAACCCTATTTAATGGACGATCTGTAAATTTCATCGTAAATTCTCATTAAGGTTGGTGTTATACTCTAACGGGGTGTACCTCCCCTAATCTAAACTTTTATTAATAAAAAAATATCATTATATTATGTGCTATTTATTAATTATTTAGACTTTTTTTATACAATTTTGCACCAAGAATTTCCATCGTACTAACTCTAGTCCTTTTAGTTCCTCTAATAATAAGTAAACTCATTTTCATAAAGATTTGTTTTTTTTTTAATATAACAGTAGAAAATAATTACTTTATACTAATATCTAGGGTGAGTTTGGTGTTGCTGTTACGTTTTTTTTCTTATCTTTTCTAAAGTTGCTTTTCAAATATTGTAGCACATATGTTTGGTAAAATAAAAAAATTATTTTCAATAAACACAAGCTACAACAATAATGTTTGGTAAAATTGCTTCTAAAATTTAAAATTACTATAACAAAGGAAAAATTTAAAAATAAAATATTGAAATCTATGAATAAATCGGGATATTCATCAGATAAATAAAGTTATATTAGGTTATTTAATTTTAGAAAAAGTAAAAGATAACTTTGAAAAGCATCTCTCTCTATAGGTGTTTTTAAGAGCACCTATAACTTTTAAAAGCCAAAAGCACAAACGCCTAAATATTTTTATTTATCAAACATAAAATATTAGCTTATGCTTTCGAAAAACATAAAATCTTTACAATAACCAATATCAAACTCATCCCATCCTTAGAACTTAACCCTTTGTTTCGCAATAATTTATCTATTGACTACATATAACTAGGGATGGAAGTAGGCCAGGTTGCCTGCCCGGGGCCCATGGCCTGACCTGACCCGTTTATCAAATGGGCTAGGTCAAAACTTTTTGCAAGACTTATTTAATTAAATAGGTCAGGTTGTATACTACGAAAAAAAAACCTACATAGTCTGCCGGGCCGGCCCATTTATTATTATTATTATTATTATCATTTATGACTGTTTACACAAGAAAAATACAAGTGTAATTTCAACAATAATCCAAAGTCTGAGACTTGAGAATGCTTTGTTGATGATTGAGTAAATTTGTCGAAATAAAACTTAGACTTAAAATCCAAGTCTCTCGTGCATATAAATGTCGAAGTAACATATTTGTCGACACAATCCAAGTCTCGACATATGAACATGTCGAACAAGCAATGCGGTCGAGGTTGAACTTGATATGATATATGTTATTGCGTGTGCATATGTATATATGACCATGCAAGTACATATATGTAACATCGTGTGTACTGTGTCGAAACCCGAAGTAATTGAAGAATTGATGTGTTGATTTCGACACTTTAGTATATATTGGAGCAACATGCAGCAAGTGTCGAAGCCAAAATCCAATTCTACACGTGATATTTTTCTAAGTGATATTTCGACACTTTAGTATACATTGTGTCTAAGTGTCGAGATGGTTATGAGACAATTATTATTTTTCTACACGTGATATTTTGAAGACCAATGGAAGTTACTGGAAGTTATTAGTAGTTTTAGGAAGTTACTAGTAGTTTTAGGATGTAACCGTACATTAGAAAATTGTAATGGTATATGTGTAATTATTTTAGGACTTTATTTTATCTATAAATAGGACCTTTAGGAACTCAATTAGGGGTTGGAAAATTGTGAGAAACACTCTACACATCCCACATCAATCCTGGTAAAGAGGAACTCATATTTTTCATCCACTTTCTTCCCCACCCATTCTCTTTGTAAGTTAGATTTTAATATTGTTAGTGTTGTATTTTACAATTTCTCTATTCTCTTCTCCATCTTCTCCTTCTCCTACTCTCTTATTTTCTACTCTATTTCTCGTCCTCAATTTCTGGTTCTATTTATTTTTTGCACTTTAATTTAACTCATTCTGAAGAACCCACAATCAAACAATTATTTTATCTAGATTCGATGGAATAAAAAATCAAGTAAACAATGACTAAATACAAATGAAAACCCTAAATCTAAATGAACAAGTAGAGCCGAACTAAACACACACAACTCTAGTTTCTTCCACGCAGCAACCATTGAAGAGAAGTTGCAGGCTGCAAGCACCGCCTCCCTTCGCCCGCCGCCTCGGCCAGCCTGAGGTCGTCGCCGGCCAGCCTTGCACAGTAGCACCCTCTGCCTCCTGTCCTTGTGCAGTCGCGCCTCTTGTCTTCAAACTCGCGATTTTATATGGTTTAGGATTTTCATTGCTAGAATAAAATTTATAGTGGTTTATTATTTAGTAGGTTTGTAAGTCACACCACCAGACTTTTAAAAAGGTGAGTCTTAAAATAAAGCCTACATTAGATAATAGGTCTATGCTTAGACTACATATTTGCACTGCACACTATTTGATTACATATAACTGATTGTTGCAGAATAAATCAATTTTTTTTTACTCTACGCACCAAAAAAATTATCAAATATCATCCCCGGATTATGCGCTAGCCCCTCTTGGCTCTTACACCAAAATAATAAGATATGTATTACTCCAAACGAGCACTTGATATGTTCACCAAAAACTTAAAAAACAAAACGAGCACTTGATATAGCGTTGACCATGATATTCAGCCATTCATAACAGCTACAACAATGACACATTAAGTAAAATACTGGTATTTATTACACAAAATAAATTAAAGGTGATGATATTTGAATATCTAGAATTTCTATATATCTAAATATCCAACTTATAAAATATGTATGTCTTATCATTATTATTGAATAATGTTACTATTCACCACAAAATTAACTATCATCAACTCATATATAATAATTCAATTTTTTAAAATTATTAATTAAACTCTTAAATACTAGTATTATATATTATATATAACATGCATTAAATACTGTAGGACATATTATATAGTACAACAAATTTCAGTCATATTTAGCAATAACAACATTAGTCAATTTATCAAATAATAATAATAAGAGTATGACTAGAAGTACAATAAAAAAATCAGAAAAAACAATGAAAATTGGGTTTAAATCACTCGTCCCATTAAAAAAATACACATGGTTAATAATATTATTTGGACAACCAACTTGGGTTGGTCAAATGGTTAGCTCACTTGTCTGCTTAAGCAAGGGTCGGTTCGATCTCCGCCTTGTGTATGGAGTAACCTATCAACCAGCGGCAAGCCATAATTTATGTAATAATAATAGCATTAGTCTTGGTCTTCTGCATAAATACTATACTGGTGTAGTACAATCTACTAGTCTCTAATCTTCTGATTTACAAGAACAAGAACTACTACATCCAATCCAATCCAATCCAATCCAAAGCTAGGCACGCATACATATATGTCTTGTACGTCCAGCGAGAAGTACGATGTATTCCTCAGCTTCAGAGGCGAGGACACACGCAGAGACTTCGCAAGGCATCTTTTCGAAGCTCTGGAGAAGAAATCAATCAAAACATACATGGATTATCTGCTCGACAGAGGGGATGATGTCTGGCCAGCACTCGAAAAAGCAATCGACAACTCGCAGATGTCAATCATAGTTTTCTCAGAAAACTACGCCACATCGAAATGGTGCCTTGAAGAACTTGCCAAAATCCTACGATGCAGGAAGGATTTTGGTCAGGTTGTTGTGCCTGTCTTCTATGAAACAGATCCTTCGCACATACGGAAACAGACTGGGACTTACGGGAAAGCCTTTGCTAAATATGAACGAGATCTTGCTGACAATGGCAATCAATCCAACAGGCAAAGAATCAACAATTGGAGAGCTGCTCTCACTGAAGCAGCCAATATATCTGGATGGGACTCCAGAACCCAAAGGTAATTAAGTAACTACCATTTCTAAGATGGGGATAATAAATTGCTACCTCTATACTATCAAAAATTATTCCAAAATGCTTCTCGTACTACAAAAATATGTCCAAAACAAGTATCCAACTTTGGATACTTGTTGGACGTATTTTGTTGCACAGGTAGCATTATTGAAAATGATTAGGTATAAGAGATTTTTTTGCTCTGCACCATTCATTGCATGACAGGTAATCCAAAATGTCAACTATAGTGGGAAGGAAAAGGGTTAAGTTTCAAATAAGGGAATAGAATAGTTGATGTCTCATGTAACCATCACATTTGTAAACAAGCACAATTTTGTGTCTCCATATTCATGTTGAGTGTCTTGTCTAAGCTACCAAAGGCTAACTAACTCCCCTGAGTCAAGAGAAACATACAGTACTATATATGTTGGAAAAGAACTTTATTGCTTAGCTCTCATATGGACCACAAACTTACATAGAATCAAGCTAAGGAAACCATATATAGCTTCCTTATATTCTGCATTGAAGGACACTTCATAGTTCAAATATTTCCTTAATTTTCTCTTGATTACTCATTCATTCTAGGGACGATGTTCAACTCATCGGAAACATTGTTGATGATGTATGGCAGAAGCTGAATCTAAGGCACCCTATTGAACTAAAAGGCCTTGTTGGAACTACAGAAATCTGTAGAAATGTTGAAGTGTACTTGAGCAAAGTTCGAATACTCGGAATATGGGGCATGGGCGGAATAGGTAAGACAACCATTGCTAGAGTCTTGTTTGCCAAACACTTTCCTCAATTTGACAATGCCTGCTTCATAGCCAATGTAAAAGAATATTCACTTGATAGGCTCCTCTTTGAGCTATTCAAGGAGAATGGAATAGGAATCTCATTCGGTATGAGGAGGCTCAGTAGTAAGAAAGTTTTCATTGTACTGGATGATGTGACTAGTTTAGATCAATTGTTGGAAGATTTGTGCAGAGAGTACCGCGACCAAAGTCAATATAGTAAACTCATTATCACAACAAGAAACAAGCATTTGCTTGAAGGAAGGGTTGATTGGATATATGAAGTCAAGAAATGGAACTATGAGGAATCTCTTAAGCTTTTCACCTTAGAAGCCTTCACAGGAAGCCATCCTCGAGAGAGTTATGCAGATCTCACAAGAAGGGCTGTTGAGTATGCAGGGGGCATCCCATTAGCTTTGAAAGTTTTGGGTTCATCTCTTTGTTCAAAGAGCACTGGATTTTGGGAAAGTACTTTGCGGAAACTTGAGAAGCATCCTAATGAGACAATTGTAACTGTTTTGAAAGTAAGCTATGATGGATTAGACAAACTAGAGAGGAAAATATTTCTGGACATTGCATTTTTTTTCAAGGGAGAAGAAAAAGATCGTGTCATAAGCATACTAGATGCATGTGATTTCGAAGCAAGTAGTGGAATGTATGTCCTTGAAGATAAAGCTTTGATAACTATTTCCCCATATACCAATATAATAGAAATGCATGATCTGCTACAAATAATGGCTTTCGATATAGTTGGTCAGCTATGTAACGGAGACCCTGCAAGATGTAGCCGATTAAGGGATACTGAAGAAGTCATTGCTGTACTTAAAGATAACAAGGTGAAGAAGCTAAGAAAGTATACACTTGTTGTTTCAAACATGTTTTCGATATGGAAATAGTTGTATAGCTTGATGTCATTTACTTTCTTTTTTTTTTTCATCCTTTCAGGGGACCGATGCAATCGAAGGCATAGCACTGGATTTGTCTCAAATTGGAGATCTGCATTTGAATGCTGACACATTCAAAAAGATGAAAAGCTTAAGATTTATTAAAGTCTATATCCCTTTGGGTCAGAGTTCTGGTAATCTCTACCTTCCTACAAATCTCGAGTCATTCTCTGATAAATTGAGGTACCTTGAGTGGGATGGATACCCTTTGGAATCCCTTCCACCTACTTTTTGTGCTAAGTTTCTCGTTGAGATTCGCATGCCGCGCAGCCATGTCAAAAAGCTTTGGCAGGGGATCCAGGTACACACACACACACATATGGTTATTATTTTAGTTGAAATTTGAATGTTATCCACTGTGATGACTCCTTTTTAATTGGTGCAGGAACTTGACAATTTAGAGGGAATTGATCTAAGTGAATCCAAACAGTTGATTGTGCTTCCGGATTTGTCCAAGGCGTCAAGACTTAAATGGGTGAATCTCTCCGGTTGTGAGGGTTTGTTGGAAGTTCATGATTCTGTTTTATCCTCAGACACTCTTGTTACTTTGATACTGGATGGGTGCACAAAGCTGAGTAGTGTTGCGAGTAAGAAGCACTTAAAATCTCTGCAGAACATTAGTGTGAATGGCTGCACACGTCTCAAGAGATTCGCAGTGTCATCAGATTTAATTGAGAACTTGGATTTAAGCAAGACCGGAATCGAGAAACTGGACACATCAATCGGCCGTCTGCGCAATCTTAGATGGCTCAATCTTGAAGGAGTAAGGCTTAAGCATATTCTAAAGGAGTTATCTGACTTGAAATCTCTTAAGGAGCTAAGGCTTTCCCACATTGGACTAGTAATTGACAAGGAGCAACTGCATGTGCTGTTTGGTGGCTTGCAATCTCTACAAATACTACACTTGAAGGATTGTAGTAACTTGTTTGAATTGCCCGACAGCATCGGCGCCTTATCACAATTACACGAATTAAGGCTCGATGGAAGCAGCGTGAAGAGCTTGCCTACAAGCATCAAGCATCTTCAAGAGCTGGAAATTCTGTCCTTGAAGAATTGCAGGGAGCTTCTCAGTCTACCAGAGCTTCCCCCACTCATCACACAGTTTTATGCCAATAACTGCACCTCATTGGTGTTAGTATCAAGTTTGAAGTCTTTTGCAAGAAAGATGTTAGGAAAGACAAAACGCATTTCATTCGAAAATAGCTTGAAGTTGAATGGACGGTTGCTGCATTCTATTATGGAAAGCCTCCATTTAACAATGGTGAGTGCTGCATTTCACAATGTGTTAGTAAGAAGATATGGCGTCGGCGTACACAGTTACAGTTATAACTGTGTCAAGGCTTGTGTACCAGGAAGCAGAGTCCCTAGGCAGTTCACACACCAAACAAATGACTCCTCCTCCATTACAATTCAACTTCCTTCGCCTTCTAATTCGCTTCAAGGCTTCATTTATTATGTGGTTCTTTCACCATCTCATGGAATGAAGAAGCATGGTGCTGCAATTAAAATACATTGTCTAGCAGGAAGCAGAAATGTTGCATTTTCTGATACTACCTTCACCCAATTGAACTCAGATCATGTTTATACATGGTATGATCCATTCCATTGCGATCACATTCACACACTTAGTGAAACACAGGTCTGTTTTGATTTCAGTGTTACGGTTAGTACAGAGGAAGTTGATGTTTCGGTCGGTATCAAGGAGTGTGGCGTTCAACTCATAAGTGTCTCAGAATTGGATAGTGTTTTGCTGGAATTGGAGGTGGATTCAAATGAGAGAATGGACCTTGAAAAGGAATTTGAGTCAACCATGATGCCAAAGCAGTTACCCCCACGTGCATCTGAAGATCACAACCAAGTTCTAATCCCTTTTCCCCCATTACCAAAACCAATGAAGAAGCAAAGCGATGTCTCTAGAAACCAGATTCCAAATCAACAAAGAGACTTGAGTGAACAATCTTCCTATGACGGTAAGTAACTTATAACTATGCTTCTTTCATTTTTGTTTATGCCATTAATCATAAATTAACACCATTTAACACATATATTAGTTTGCAATGAAACCATGACCGGCGCTGGAAGAGGACGCATCGAGAAAGACGCATCAATCTCAACAATAAAAGATGTGAGGGTTCTTGTATTTTGACAAACTTTGTCATCCATATCTTTACTTAGAACTATTGAACTTGTCATAATTGAAAAATGTTAGTATTTGCATTTTTTCCAACTACACTGTCATTTTTGTCCGGAGTTTAATTTTAATACACTGACAGTGTAAAGGTATTTTATACTGTCATCCAATCAAAACACTCTGTCTTTATGATTTTTCAGGTAGTGAGAGAGAGAAAACACAATCATGGCAGTACATGATTGGATGACTGTGTAAAAAAATTGTATACTGTCAGTGGATGAATCATTTTGTCAATGTGATGATTACAATTAAATATGCAGGTGAATAGCAAGGGCAATGAGAAAACATCAACTGAATCTGATGCTGGATTGCACCCACCTGTTGATTTAGTTGAGGAAGAAAATACATCCCTAACCAAGCAACAACCTATGGTTCATCCTAACATCATTCATGATCTGAATGTTGAAGAACCATATCAGGAAAAAGAAAATGAACAAATCAGTCATGAACATCATGAAGTTCAAGATGAGTCTGATGATGACCCTTTTGCTGAACTTGAGAGCATCTTGTTAGGAAGTCAAAAGTCACCGCAGCCGATAGTTGCTTCCTCTACAAGCAACATTGCTGTAAGGGAAGCTCTGCATAATCTTCAATGCCTGCTGGAAAATTCACTAGAAGACATGCTCGGTAACGTCGAACTACAACGACAACTTCAAGTTTCTTTGGAATGCATAGAACAGGCTCAAGATAAGAAAGTTTCTCTGAGTGTAGCAGAGCTTGTCAAAAGCATGACTTCCTCTATGGATGATCTCTTCAAAAACTTTGCGATGGCGCGAAAAGTAGTTGAAGACCACACTTACCTATTGCAACAAAAAGATAAACTAGTCCAGCAAATGAGAGATGCTAAGAAACAGAAAGAATTGCTGGAAGAGAAAATGAATCAATACAAGCTTCAAGCCCAAAGTCTTGACAGAGAGGCTGAAGATCTTGGTGAAAAGATTAGAGTTCTTGAACAACAAATAAGAATTGTACAGATGGAACAGAACAAGTTGAAGAAGTCCTTGGAACAATGTGATAATGAGAAGAAGAAACTGAAGGATGAAGCTAAGAATTGGGTAGCTGATAGCAAAGAACTAATGCTAGCAATTAAGAATTATGAGGTTTCATATAATGATGCTATTTCCAAACAGGAGGAGTTGAATAAAAAATGGGAAGGTTTCAGAACATCTTTTGCACACAACTTTAGAAGTTAAAACCTTACTTTGGAGCAATAACAATTGTGGCAAGTTATTTTAGTTTGCTTCAATTGTTATGTACATGAGGAAAACTTCTTAAATTTAAAATGAAGAATTTTTTTCTTTGAAATTTAATTGTCAAGTTATGAATTTTTTTCATTGTTTCTTCCGTAAAAAATGTTTTATATATATCTAAAAGTTAATCAATACCTTCTTAATATTGAATAGTGTGGATAGATATCGAAGTGTTTTAACTTTTAGTTGCGTACCAAACATTTCTCTAAAACAATATGGCAAGTCCCGTCCAATTCTCATAACACTGACAAATATTGTTCTCCATGGTTTTTTTATGTTTAGATACGTTAGTTTTTTAATATATTAAAAAAATCAAAGTGATCATTATTTTAAGGGAAATACTTGGGGCACAACAAAAATTCAGTCAATATATTATGCACAACATATATAATATAAAAAGTACAACGTATATCACATGCGGTGCACAACATATATCACATGTTGCAGCATCATCTTTCTGTGCATAACATATATCACATGTTGTAAAAAAGATGATGCTGCAACATGTGATATATGACGTGCACAACATGTAATATTCATTGTGCAATTTATATTATATATGTTGTGCATTTGTTTGATTTTTTATTGTAAGGAATGCTCTTATTTTAAAATGGAGGGAATAACATTTAATAGATTGAATCTTTGTTGAGTAACTTTGATCATAAATATGTAGCATTATGGCGACAAATTTGAATGCATTGTGTGAAATCATTTATATTTTCTTCTTGTTTTAATTATTTAACAAGTGGGTAGTAATATATATTATTCACCTAATAATGAATAAATACTATCATTTGATCTGAGGCCAGAGATAGATGGAGTTGACTACCAATAAAAGAAGAAAAAGAAGAGTGCACATATAATTTAGAGCATGTCTTCTTCTTCATCAGCAGAGAAGTACGATGTGTTTCTCAGCTTCAGAGGCGAGGACACCCGAAAAGACTTCACAGCGCATCTATTCAAAGCTCTAACAGACAAATCAATCAAAACATACATGGACTGTTTGCTAGACAGAGGAGAAGACGTTTGGCCTGCACTTTCTAAAGCAATCGACAACTCTCAGGTTTCGGTCATCGTTTTCTCCGACAGCTATGCGACCTCCAAGTGGTGCTTGGAGGAACTGGTCAGGATTCTTCAGAGGAGGAAAGATCAAGGTCAGGTTGTTATTCCAGTGTTCTATGAAACGGATCCATCTGACATTAGGAAACAGAGAGGGACTTATGGGAAAGCCTTTAATAAATATGAGGGAGAGCTTGGGAACAACGAATCTAACAGACTCAGGATTCTCAATTGGAGATCTGCTCTCACTGAAGCAAGCAACATTTCTGGATGGGACTCCAGAAACTACCCGTAAGTCATTTTCCCTTTTTTTACAACAAAATACTCGGGGAATAATGGAAAGCCTTTCAAAATCAATCAATAAGGTTGTGTTTGTTTTGTTTCACTCGCATTATGTTTGTGAAAAATTGACTCTATCAAAGTATGTGAAAAATTGACTCTGTCAAAGGTTTGTGTTTGGTACGAGAATCAAAGTTAGAGTGACTTAGTGAACAAATTTGTTCACTCCAATTTTAAAGTCGCTGTATATTAGAAGGGAGTCACTGTGTGGTGGAAGGGAAACAAAAATATATGAAAATGTGTTCGAAGTCAATTTTAGAGTCATTGTGACTCTGACTCCTGTTATACGGACTTCATAACTCCCTTGACTCTGACTCCAGAATCACTGAAAACAAACATTACTTAAAGAGATTTTGGTTTACAATCATTCAAATTTTTTTTATTGATTATCTATTAGACCATAAAGTTTAAACTCATAAAAAGTTAAAATTTATATTATAAGAAAAATGTTATTTTAGTTAAAAAATTAACAATAATCATTTTAGTCATATTTTATTTTGATGTGAAGAGATAACAAATGATAAGAGAAAATGGAAAAAAAAATTAATAAAGAAATATTATTAGGAGTATGTTGAGTAGGATAGTCTATAAATTGAGATGACCATTTCAACACTATCTTAACACATTATGTCATTATTGAACCATCTAAAAATGTCTCTATATTAAAGACACTTTTTTCAACATCTTAGAATCTTATAAAAAGTAGAGTCTTATAAAAAGTAGCATCTTATAAATTTAGGAGAACCGATACTTTAGCACCCCCTTCACATTTGAGAGAGTGGAGCGGAGAAGAAATGATAGATCTATGTGCTTGTGAATGAGTTATTTAAATAAGAGAAATATATTTTGTATACTTTAAAATCAGTTATCATATTTAATAATCAAATTTTTTAAAATTATTAATCCAACTTTTAATATTATATATTAATCTAATATTTTAAAAGTTAGATTAAGGATCAGTTTGGATAAAGAGTTTAATTAAGTTCTTATACATAAAGAATTTCTTAATAAGTACTTTAATAATAAGTAACTTTTGAAAAAGTTATTTTGTGTTTGAAAGTAAAATAATATAAGTGCATATTTTGGTTTGTAGTGGTAGTTTTTAAAAAGTTGTGCAAAGATTTTTTTTGAAGAAATTAAATATTTTAACTTCTCCAAGAAGCATTTAAAATCTTTTTAAAATATTAAAATTTATATTAAAATTATTTCAAACATCCATATAATAATTTATAACTTATAAAAAGTTAAAAAAAATCATAAATTTGCTATCCAAACCGACCCTAATAGGTTTAAAAGGTTGAATTATTATATATAATATCTGATAGTGACTGATTTTGTAATGTACATATAACGTGGCTCTTTAGATAATAATAATAATTCATATATATATATATATATATATATATATATATATATGCAATGTAATGTGCACCAAGATATTTGCCTATGAATGTTATACGTAACATTTATTATATATAAATATTACTACTCTTAACTAATACTCTAAATTTGTCCATTCATTGTAGGGATGATGTTCAACTCATAGACAAAGTAGTAAAAGATGTATCACAAAAGCGAAACCTAAGACACTCTCTTGAACTAAAAGGGCTTGTTGGGAGAGAAGAAATTTGTAAAGAAGTTGAAGGATACATGAAGCTAGCTAGAGTAATTGGAATATGGGGCATGCCCGGAATAGGCAAGACAACAATTGCTAAGGTCTTGTTTGCCAAACACTTTCCTCAATTCGACAACGTGTGCTTCGTAGCCAATGTAAAAGAGTGCTCACTTGACAGGTTTCTCTCTGAGTTATTAAAGGAAGATAATGTTGTAACAGGAATTACATTCGATTTGAGCAGGCTCAAACATAAGAAAGTTTTCATTGTTTTGGATGATGTCAATAGTTTGGATCAGTTGTTAGAATATTTGTCTGGCCAATTCCCCAACCTAAGTAAAGATAGCAGACTCATTATAACAACAAGATCCAAGCAATTGCTTGAAGGAAGAGTTGATTTGATACACTATGTTGGGCAATGGAAAAATCCAGAGTCTCTTAGACTATTTTGCTTGGAAGCATTTCAGAAATCACAACCCCCAAAGGTTTATGAAAAGTTCACAACAGAGGTTGTTAAGTATGCAGGGGGTGTCCCATTAGCTCTAAAAGTTTTTGGCTCACATCTTCGTTCAAAAAAGACCCAATTTTGGAGAAGTACTTTGAACAAACTAGAGAAGTATTCTAATAAAGAGATCCAAAGCAGGTTGATAGTGAGTTATGATGAATTAGATGATCTAGAGAAGAAGATCTTCTTGGACATTGCATTTTTTTTCAATGGAGAAAACAAAGATCATGTCATAAGCATTCTAGATGCATGTGGTTTTGAAGCAAGTAGTGGAATAGAAGTCCTTGAAGATAGAGCTTTGATAACTATATCATCATTTAATAACATAATAGAAATGCACGACTTGCTTCAGAAGTTGGCTTTTGATATAGTGCGTCAAGAATGCAGTAGCAACCCTGCCAGACGAAGCCGACTGAGGGATATTAAAGAAGTTACAACTATACTTAAAGATAACAAGGTAGTATAATTCATAAAGAAAGCAAATAATATTTGTAGTACAACAGAAATACGTTTAACTAGTATCCAACGTGTGCTATATATAATATGACATATATATATAACACATATTGGATACTAGTAGGACGTATTTCTGTTGTACTACAAATATTATTGGAAAACAAATATAACTTGTTTTACACATCTTTTCTGGTTACAATCGATCAATATATGTCACCTCATTAATGGGATTATAGAGTGTATTGATGTATAGAATCAATCTTGTGATTTGATGAGATATCAATAATTCTTCTTGTTTCACTGTCGTTTTTTCAGGGGACAGATGCAATTGAAGGCATGATAGTAGATTTGTCTCAAATTAAAGATTTGCATTTGAGCGCTGACACATTCAATAAGATGATAAAATTGAGATTTCTAAAAGTCTACAGCCCCTTGGGTCAAAGCTCTGGTAATGTGTACCTCCCTAAAGGCCTTGAGCCGTTTTCTGATGAATTGAGGTACCTTGAATGGAATGGCTACCCTCTCAAGTACCTTCCACAAAATTTTTGTGCTAAGTTGCTTGTTGAGATTCACATGCCACACAGCCATGTCCAAGAACTTTGGGAGGGGATCCAGGTAAATAAATAGAGTTAAAATAGTAAATATGAGCCATGCATATAAAATCTAGTAAAAGTACATGTATAACAAGAATATCATCTAACAACTATCTAACGTGTGCTATAAGTAATGTGTGTCATACATGCATAAAACTTGGTTGAGTAAAAATATGAAATAGCACACAAAAAATACACAATACATGTGTGTTATCGTTAAAATATGTAATGTATGTCACTTTTTTATTTGCAATATATGTTAAACGTTAGATACTAGTTGGATATATAATTGTTGCACAATAAACATTTCCCTGTAAAAAAACTACCGACATTAATGTGTATAATGCACATGTATTAATGTAGATCACATTACGTATAAAATGCACACACAATATTGTCAATAACATTTGTCGTACAATAGAAATACGTCCAACAAGTATCCAACGTGTGTTATACAAATAACACACATTCCATATGATATATAGCACATGTTGGATACTTGTTGCACGTATTTCTGTTGTACGACAAACATTATTACAATATTGTTGACTTATATTGACCAAAAATCTCTTCTTCACCTTCATTACCAATTCAAATTTGGAGATTTCCACTAAGATATCTACTTTTGAATTGGCACAGGAGCTTGATAATTTAGAGGCAATTGACCTAAGAGAATCTAAAGAACTGAAACAGCTTCCGGATTTGTCTCTGGCGCCAACACTTAAATGGGTTAATCTCTCCGGTTGTGATAGTTTGTATTTTCTTCATCCATCTATTCTATCCTCAGATACTCTTGTCACTTTGATACTAGATGGTTGTACAAATTTGTTGAGCATCAAAAGCACCAAGCACTTAAAATCTCTGAAGAACATTAGTGTCAATGGCTGCTCTAGTCTCAAGGAATTCGCCGTCTCATCGGACTCAATCGAAAACTTGGATCTAAGCACGACGGGGATCGAGACATTAGATGAATCAATTGGACTTTTACACAATCTCAGATGGCTCAATCTAGAAGGCTTAGGACTCAAGCATCTTCTAAAGGACTTGTCTAGTTTGAAATCTCTTACAGAGCTAAAGATTTCAAATAGTGAATTAGTAATTGACAAGAATCAACTACTTGCCCTGTTTGATGGCTTAAAATCTCTTCAAACATTACATCTGATGAATTGTAGTAATCTGTTGGATTTACCTGACAACTTAGGTACCTTATCAAATCTATATGAATTAAGGCTTGATGGAAGCAGCAATTTGAAGAGGTTGCCTTCAAGCATAAAGAATCTTCAAGAGTTGGAAATCTTGTCTTTGAGGAATTGTCATGAGCTTCTCAACATACCTGAGCTTCCACCACTCATCAAGGAGCTAAATGCACATAATTGCGGCTCGTTGGTCAGTTTATCGAGTGCAAAGACTTTCGCGGCGAAAATGATGGGAAAGAGAAAACGCATATCATTCGAGAATAGTTTGAAACTTGATGATCAAGCTATTATGAGAAGCCTCCATTTAACAATGGTGAGTGCTGCATTTCAAAATGTGTTGGTTAGAAGATACAGCGAAAATGTCCATAGCTTCAACTATAATAGCATGGAGGTTTGTTTACCAGCAGGAGGAAGCCATGTCAGAAGAAGGCTAAGGGATTTTCTTCCATATGGAACAACAAACAAGTCTTCCTCTATTACAATTCAATTTCCTACATTTTCCAACTTCCTTGGATTGATCTATTTTGTGGTTCTTACTCCATCTCATCATCATCATGGAATAAAGAGCCATGGTGCTAAGATTTGTTGTGAATGCCACATGGTAGGAGGCATAGATTCAACATGGCTGAGTCTAGAAATCGGTGAATTGAGATCAGACCATGTTTATATGTGGTATGATCCATTTCATTGTGATTTCATTCGCATTTCTAATGAAACAGAGGCTACTTTTGAGTTCAGTGTTGGAATTGGTACAGAGGAAGAAGTTGATGTATCGATTGGGATTAAAGAGTGTGGTGTACACTTAATTAGTGTGTCGGAATTGAAGAGTGTTTTCCTTGAATTGGAGATGGATTTAGATAAGAAAAAAGACTTGGAGGAGGAATTTGAGCTCGAATCTTCCCATTATTTGAAAGTCGGTACGTAAACTATTCTTATGCTTAATTAATCTCTTTATCATTGGTACCTTTACGCTGATCATTTCGTATTAACAAGTAGAGAATGAGACATCATTCAACGTTAGAGAATGAGACCTCGTTCGACATTCCATCTAATGATTGATATGAAATCATCGGCACGTATGTTTAGGTATTTTTCGTACAAATAATATTTTCTAGATTATATGCTTCTAGATAGCTATATATGTTTGCTGCTTATCCCATTAATTAATAATAAAGTAATAACATTTCACACAAATGTAACAAAACAAAAAATATAAATCCTTATTATTTGGCTAAGAAGATATATAGATATTTCTATTGTGGTGTTATTTCTTTGTCTCTTCCTCTTTGAGGAGGCAATGCAAGACAATTTCTTATCAATAATGCTTGACGTATAGCACACATCCTGTAACATAGATAACACACGTTGGATACAAGTTGGACGTATTTCTGTTGTACATCAAACATTATTGATTTCTTATATATATATATATCCTATAAAGTGTATACTTACTCAATATTTTGATGCTTGAAAAAATCCTGATACATAATAAAAAATTAACCAAAACATCCAATAAACTATACATAATTAACATATAATATCTGCGAATATTGTCATGCAATTAAATACATTCATTTTCAATGTTGGCCATACATATTATTATTATTATTATTATATGAATTCATGCAAATAGTTTTATTAACAAGGAACCTTACAGATGCAGCCTCTTCTTCCGAGGATAGTCACAAGGAGGAAGGTATCTCAGGTCCATGGCAGATTATAAATGTCGGCACTCCCTCATCTCCTGATGAACCAGATTCTCATTTTCCTGCTATTCCTCCATCATCTGCCGAGGGCATGTTTTCTTTCTCCTTCTCTCTAATTCTACTCACTACTTAGTTCAAACTTTATGTTTAACTACAAAATCACTCATGCACCTCTATTACTCTATCTATATATTAACTTACTTTCTGAAAGGATTATGCTATATCAACATTCATAATTATTATATATAGATTTTATTATTTTTAATGTATATATTGCTTACTTCTTTTTTTTAACTCATTCTATCTTTATTATTTTCTTCCCTCATTTTAAATGTATATATTCAAATAGATGAAAAATTATCATATTTGTTTATGAGGATATGAAATTTCATGATATTGTACCATGGTTACCTAAACTAGCTAGGAGGTTACTTAGGTGTTGGATCATTGTCAACCATAATTATGATGTATTAAAATTACTCTTCTGAAAATCGGACCGGTCTGATCGATTAAAGTGGAAACCGGATCTCTATCCGGCTTGAGTGGATCTTAAAAATCAAAATTTTAAAAATCGGTCAAAAACGGGTTAAAATTGAAAAAATTGGTTAACTAATTTAAAAATAAATAAAATTTTTATTTAAAAAATTAATAACTATTAAACCTCTAAATTTATCAAATACTATATATTTTAACTTTCATTAATATTTTTAATACAGTTTAATTTTTCTATAGCATATAATTCATCACATGTATATATATTTATAAATATATTAATATATATTTTATACATATTTTATTATATCCGACTGAACTTCCAGTCGAACTGGTTAAACCTCTAAACCTTTGAACTCCTCTCTCCTCAATCCGATCCTATTTTTAGAACCTTCTTTAAAATACAAAATCATTCATATAAGATTAAGATTTTGCAAGAGAGGACTCTGATATCTATATGGCACTAATCATGCAGGCGAGGAACAAGCCCCTAAATACCGTTCATCCAAGCAAGAGAAGAGCTCAAAGGCATCACGCGTTGAAGGTTTGGAGTCACAATCAGAAGTGATGAGGGAAAGCGCAGTGCCCCGTGCACAGGAGCGCCCTCCTACTTTGGTAGAGCATACCATCACTTCAAACATGTTGGATGAAGGTATTTAAGTAACAAGTGCGACGTAATGATTAATACTACGTGTACAATGAAAATCGTATAACAATCATATTTATCGTTGGATTATAATATGAATTTACTCTTCTATCCAAATTAATGCAATTTAACGGTGGATATGATTGTTCTATAAGTATTGTACAATTTTCATTGTACACGTCATCACATTCTTCGCGACCTAATAATGAAACTCTTATTCTATTTTTGTGATATCTTTATTCATTAATTTTTTTAGTTATTCATTAGATTTCACTATATTATAGAAATTTTGTAGGCATTCCCTGATTTTTCTTGCAAATATAGTAATTCATCTCTCTAATTTTATTTGTCGTTTTAGAAAAAAAAATTTGTTCATTATTATTTATCATTTTGGAGTTTCAAGAAAATATTTATAATCTTTTTCAGTTTTACCCATACATATACTTTTTTTTATCTCTTATAATAATTATTACAAAAAAAATTATAAAAATAAAATTTTCATTTTATACTTATTTCTATAGAAATTTGTGTGCTTTAATTATCTTCTTTAATAAATCTGCAGTACTCTACAACATGAGTAAACGATTGTGATGAATAAAATATGAAAATTTTTTAAAGGGATTAAACAGTAATTTATGTTATACAACATAAAAATGTCCAACTAGTATTCAACATGTGTTATACATAATATGTGTGTCATTTGTATAGTACATATACGTATGACACATATTACGTGTTATGTATAGCACAAGTTGAATACTAGTTGGACGTATTTCTGTTATACAACAAACATTTAAATGCATACAAATTATAGTCCGGTAATACTATATGTACAATAGAAATACATCTAACTAATATTTAATGTGTGTTATGTGTCATACATAATTTATGTCATATGTAGTGTTTCTTACGTAGTAGAACACACATTACGTATGACATAAAACACACATTGAATATTAGTCGGATATATTCACGTTCTATCCTATTTATAGTTTGTGATCTTACTTTGCTGTTTTCTTTTTTGTTTTAGGACCTTTAATTCCTCCGCTAGTAGACCCCGAGGTTGAGAAGGAATTGAGGTTTCTAACTTTGTCAGCGGACTGTGTCGCTGTGCTCGGACCTTTTCTGACAGCTCATCCCACCATGCGCCTTATTACCAAACCCCGGCGGTTTTGTCGTTCGGCGTACGAGTGTCTCTGGCAATTCTTGGTTTTTGTCGGGTCTAACCCCATTTCTGCGCTCCTAGGTGATAAACACGTTGACTTCACTGAATTCACGGATGCGTTGACCAACTTCTCTTTTGATTCCCATTGGGTAGATGACTTGATGGTGCGGTTAACTTCGCCTTCCATTGAATTGGAACGGATTCAATTGCGGAAGCAGCAAATTTCTGTTGAGAAAGTGAAGCTGAGGTTGGAGATGGACAGCTTAGACGACCAAGAGTCTCGCCTTCGTTCTTTATTGGATGCTCCCCTCTTTATGCTCACGAGTAATGATATATAGACATCTAAAAATTATCCATCATGAAACAAAATGGTGAATAAAAAAAGATGAAATTATTAATGATATTACATCAAAATTTAAGAATAAATAAGATGGATATATGTGACTTTGATAGTACACATAGCATTACGAAAAATGTTTATCGTACAATTAAAATTGATCCAACCAGCATCCAACTTATTAAACACAATTATAGTATTTGTTTGTTAATGAATCTCATCAGCATATAATGAGAAGTTGGATGATATTTGTGTTGTATCTATACTATTACTGATAGCATTACCCATTTGATTTTTATTCAAGTAAACACTCAATTTGATATCTCAAATATATTATGGGGCAAATTTCTGAAAGTCCTTTATAAATCTGAAGTCTCATATGTTGCTGCCATATCCAATCAAGAGAAGTTGAATGAAAATTGGGAATAAGATGAAGTTTAATTCTTCCATACTCTTTTTTCTCTTAGTTTTCTGTACATTCAAACCCTTAATCCAAACATGGGATTGTAGTTATTAAGAATTATCATCACTTAGAAAAGGTTGTCAAAGTAATGAAAAGTTTGGTCTGATTCTTGGTTCAGCAGTAAGTTTATATAACATTATTGTGCAATTCCTAATGAAAAATAGAATTAAAAATAACTTCTTTCCTGCATTAGACAAATATTAGTACAGATACAAGAGTAACTCATATTTTGTCAATGGAATGGTATGGTACTCCCTCAGTATATAATAGCCCCACAATTTAAGGGATAAAACAACTCTCATCAACAACAGCAGAAAAAATTGATAATAACTACACAAATATGAGTCATTCATTTCAGTGCATTCAATCACTTTAGAAGAGTTCTTGTCAAATGTTCTCTGGCTGTAGCCCAGGCTTGAGTTAAAGTCTGCAAAATCAGAAACTCAGTGTCAAATTAAAGATCAAATAATATGCCTTTGTTATTGTCAAATTTTGTCCACCAAAAATAAAAAGTGATTCATACACAACAAAATTAAGCTTTGCGAGAATGTGACTAAGAAGATAAATCGCAGTTTGCGCATTACTTAAGAGTTCTGATAAGTAATGTAGGTTTTGAGGAATAATCCTAGCAACATTTGGTCTATATAGCAAATTTTTGTGCTTTATAAATGTAAAATCCAATAGAAAGCACAATTTTAGATGAAAGAGTGTTGAATTACCTGCTCAGACAAGGGGGCATCAGCATCCAGGCTACTAGAAGTCACTTTCTCAGCAATAAGAGGTCCATTTGTTTCGAGTATCATCCTTCAAGTTAAAAAAATATAACCATTAGAAATTTAGATTACTAATTTTTTATGGGAAAGAAATTTAAGGTTAAGGGTGCGTTTGGTTGGAGAGTTAAAATAGGGGTAAAATTTACTTGAATGAGCTTTGTGTGTTAATTTACATATAGAGGATAGAACTCATTCGAGTAAACTTCACCTCCACTTTTACCCATCAACCAAACATACCCTATGAAATGAAATATATGCATACCCTCCATCAACAATCTCGTCAAGACACAAAAGGATAAGATCCAAGTTCTCGAGTGCCTCTCTTTTGTCGACATTGTTCCTGTAAAACGGATTCAAAGGGATAAACATAGCAGAACATGATGAGTAGAAGCACATAATTGGTTTCAATTTAGAAAGCAAAATAAAGCCAAAAAAAAATACCTTAACAGAAGGGTGACTGCATCAAAGAAACCTTGAAGAACTGATGCTAAAATGAGCTCATTTTCATCATCACCGCCAGTGACAAAGAAGTGCAGATCTTGTACGAATTTGTAGATAATGATATTGTTCTCGAGTAATGTTACCTCAGCTGCAGATGAGTGTAAACATCAGTTTCTAAAGAAACATCATTACTTGACGACAGTTAATTGGGATTTTCGCAATGACAACAATGGATAAAAACAATTTGTGCCGTGTGCTGAAAACTGTTATTATTGGGTGCATTTGGTTTGTCCTAAAGGCTTACATTTAAACATAACTAAGAATCATTTTGATTAACCAAAGTGTTGCTTAACTGTACAAAACTTGATATATTCAAACTCGAAGGCTTTTTTCTTTCTTTCTTTAGTTTTTCTGCTAATATACTAGCATTTAAGTAATTAACAAAGATGTTGAAAATTTATACTTAAGTACTAAAGCACTTGCTACATCCAGTCAACTCCAAGGTCCAATGTTATGAAGTACATCCTAATGATATTGAGAAATTAGTTCTGAAGTGAAAGACTGAAAGTAAATTGAATCCTTAAACATAAATGCTACTAACTAAAGGGATTTAGAAAACCGAAATGCCAAACTGAATAAACTCAAGTACAGATCTGATGCATCAAGAAGCATGCTATATTGACATAGCAATCCCTAGGGGACCCCAGCAAAAATTAAGTGACTTCATACATGTGAAATTCAGCTGCTTACCTTCTGTGCGAGCATTAGTCTTAACAGTCTTAGTGAATACAAACTTCTCAAAAGCTAACTTTGCACTGTTTGTTGGCCAGTCATCCGAGTAATACTTGACTGCCACACGCTTCCCTTCGGAGTCTAGAAGAAGAATGTTTTTTACTGTAGGACACAAACCCTGAAGACGAAACAATATATCGACAAGTCAAAAGCAGCAAGAGGCAAAATCGATAAACATAAAAGCAAAAACAACTAGAAAGGGGCCTACAATACAACTTAGCCAGTTCCATACTCCATAGAAAAAACAAATTTTATGACCAACACATTCCTTCAATTAGATCCCACCTCCCATTAAGTTCTAACATCAGAAACAAATGCTGATTATGGCATTTTTCATTGCAAATACAATCTAAGAACCCCAAAGTCAAATAACAGAACTTCAAACTAAAGCAATGCAATTTCAAAAGCATTTAATTTTCAGACGAATCATCAGACTTCCGAGCTAATCAAGACAACAATGAACCCTCTAAAGTATCAGGGACCATGCTTCCACAAATTGAAGACCCAATTACAAATGTCTACATTGGTAACAGATAAGCTTATTAACCAAAGCTTCACATATTAACACTTAGGGCAAATTTGGTTGGTAGGTAAATACGGATGAGCTCCAAGTCTCCAAACTTATCCATGAAAATCTTCACCTTATTTTTACCCTCTAACCAAGCATAGACTTACAGTGTTGAAATCAAAAGTGTCGAAATGGTGAAAAATTCTCATAGATGAGCTTGGAGCTCATCCATTTTTTAACCTCGTGCCAAACACGCCCTTATGATAAATGTTTTTAGCCGATCTGAAACCGGATAAAACTGACATCTCAGATTTGAACACCCATTTACAGGTGACTAAACTTTCAAACTCCAAATCACTTTTTGATCCAACAAACTATAACAAGATGGGAACTTTCTAAGAATCCAAATCCCAGATTCATGTGGTCACACGATCCGATTTGTAACATAAAACAGCTCAAATTTCCATCCATCTACACCCATTTACAGGTAAATTAATATTCGAACTCCAAATCATTTTTTGATCCAACAAACTACAACAAAATGGGAACTTTATAGAAACCCAAATCCCATATTCATAAGAACTAGCTCAAATAGGACTCACGCAGTCACAAGATCCATTGGAAAATAAAAAAAGCTAAAAAATTTTGCATCCATTTAAAACCCCTTCATAAATCTTTAATTCTTTAGCTGTTAAAGAGTGTGATTTGTGAGCAGAGCATGATATGATATGTGATGAATTTGAAAGTAAATACAAGATTCTGCGCAGAGAGAGAGAGAGAGAGAAGCTTACATATGATGCCATAGCTGAGAAGAGAAGAGAAGAAGAGTTAACAGTGTCTGCGCTTTGGAGATCTGCGTCAAGTGGTTGGAACTAAAGAGGGATCCCTCGTTTTCATTCTTCAGAGAGAAGGGTAATTTTGTAAATACATATAGATAATAATAATAATAATAATAATATATACTACATATACTACAATATATAAAAAGGGATTCAACAAAAATTGATTATTTTTTTACTCTAGAAATAATTATATAATTTAAGTGAAGTGTAATTACTTCTTTTTGTTAGAGTGATAAATATTTTTATCAAAAAAATATATATTTTTAGGGAAGTGGTGGTTATTTTTATTTGGTAGTATTGTTAATTTGAATTTTTTTTCCTACTTATAGAGAGGTTTTTAAGACTTTATGTGAAAGTTAGGAGAGGAAAGGAAGTGAAGGTTTTGAAGGAGAAAGAAAAATGAAGGAATTGAGGTACTTTAAAGAGATAATATTTCTTTATTTAAGAGTATAAAAATTCTCCAAATCAAAAGAAGTTAAATAGTAAAAAGAGAAAAATTTGAAGAATTTTAAAACAAGTCTTCAAAAACCTCCTCTTCCTAATCATGTACAACTCTAAAAACAATAAAATGAAATCAAAGCACTATATTTTCTTTTTGGGGATCAAAGCACTATATGCTTTCATGAACATTGACACTATATCAAAATGACCTATATGAATACAATGAAGAGTTTTGTTATGGTTTGTGCCTATGAAGAAGAGGACAAAAAAGAGGCCTAATAAAGTAAACGTATTGTGGTTCAAAAATAGAATATTAGTCCAATGGGCCTCTCCACATAGGGTTCATTGACAACAAGAGAAGAACTTGTGAGCCCAAGCAGAGAAGACATTAAGGATCTTGTCATTTGACTAGTGTGAATGTATGATGAATTGAATATTGATGCAGATTATAAAAAATAAATGTTAAAATGTTTTTGTATTAGTGCATATTTAGTAATATTTGTTGTACAACATGAATATCATTTAACAATTATCCAAATGTTATACATAATATGTGTCATATGTACAGTACATGACGTATGACACATATTACGTATATCACAGCACACATTGAATACTAGTTAGATGTATTTATATTGTATCAGAAACATTACTGATGTCATATATGCACATCCCAATGAAGGTATTTTCCTAAAATGAAGAAAAACAGGTTGCATCCAAGCAAACGATATGGGTCAGAGGTCGCGCATGTACCTTCAGATTATGCAGCATCACCTCCCCAATGCCTGAATACTACTATTGCTGATGCTCCAACAATCTGATAAATATATATACACTTTTCTCTTTTTCACTTTTGTCTTATTACGTACTATCAATTTTCCACTTTCCTTAAAATCCTCATGTCAAATGAAAACGCTTGATTTGAGGGATAAGACTGTTATACTATATAAATCATCCAAAACAAAAATCCATACAATAAGAAAAATAATATTCGAACCTTGGGTTTGGATATATATATAAAAGAAAGATGAGAAAAATGATTAAGCGAATGAGTTAAATGAAAAATTATATGATAAAAATAGTGAGACCCATATAGTCAGTGAGTAGAATGTTTGAATTAAGTGAATGTTCAAATAATATTGTTGTTTTTTTATCATTAAATTTAATAGTAATTTCTAGAATATTCACTTTAATCTGCATGTTTAAATAATATTTTTCAATAATAACGCATTGGTTCATATATCCTTACCAAATACTACTCTTAATGCAGAAAACAGAGAGAGTTTTTAAATGTGTCCCACATGATAATGAGTATGTATTCTGATAGTAGTACATTGTTCTGAGATAATTAAGCCAATAATAAAATTTAGCTTCTAATTATATTGGCACTACTGATTGTAATGACAAGGATATAAATATATATGATTCACTACTACTTACAAAATACAAACTACTAAAGTGGTGGTACTAAATATATATGACCAAATTAAACACTATATATATTTTCAATGATGATAAAGTATAAGAATTAGTAATGTTCATCATCATGGACTATAGAAAGAAGGACCACACTTGCATTTCCAGCTCTCAGGTTCATAATTAGCATACTGAATCCCCAAATGGCTGTGCCTTATGCTTGCTGTGTTTGGAACTTGAATTGCTTCACATGGAACACAACCATAACACTTGTTCTCACAACTTGGTGGACTTGACCCTATTTTGCTTACCCCTTTTTCATATGCTTCAATCCCCAACAAATCCTTTAAAATAAACACATTTTTGCAAAAATATAATGTATTAGTCTCAAAAACACCAAAATAATGGACTTAGAATTTCCAAACAATTTTACATAGAGATAACATATATATATAAACACACTTATTACCTTTTTTGATTCTATAGTGTGTGGTTGTGAAGACTGTAGAGCCTCTTCTTTTGCTGATAGAAAAAAAGAGACACAAGAATTAACATAAAAGAGAAAAAATGAAGCCTGAGATATATATATATATATAGAAAAAAAATGTGTTACTGAGCAAAATGGAGGGAAAGCACTAATTTAAGTGTCATTTTCTTATATTATAACAAATGTTTGAGGAAATTTAGAGTAATAATGTCCTGCCAATTGCTAAGTTTTATAAGAAACTAATAATGTTAAATATATTATAGGTCCATGATTGCAAGTAGGTTTTAGCAAGTAATAATACATTAAAAAAAGAAAAAGTGAAAATTTTGAGAATGGTAACTAATAACTAATTAACTAACCTTGATGTGAAATGCTATGATCAGTTGGAAGATAAGTTCTCTTAGCTACAGCAACCAAGTTCACAACTTGAAGAACTAGTAAAAACCAGAAGAAGAATCTACCCTTCATTTTTCTTCTTCAAAAGAAATGATGAATTTGATGATGTGAAGTTGTTGAGAAGAGGGTAATGTTATATATATGAGAAAAGTGAAGATTTTGAATAATTCACAATAAAAGGGTCTGTGTATATATATATATATGATGAAGGGGACTAAAGGCTAAAGCACAAAAGAAGGAACTTGTTGCAACAAAATCCCAAAAAGCAGAGAAGAACCAACAAACATTCTAAGGTAACTATTTAAAACCTTTGCATTGGCCAAGAGATTTTTGCTTCACAAGCAAAGTGATTCTGGTTTTTTGATCTTGTCATATATATACAGTTTGAAAATATATAGATATATATATACCTCAGCAATTTTCACACCTATTCATTCAAATTTGACAACTCATATAATAACTTGGTTTTTGGAACTCACTAAGACTAGTCTCTCTCTGTCTTTCTGCATCAAACATTCGATTACTTACCTTTCAAAACAAGCCAAAGGGTCTCTTTCTTTTTCTCTCTCTTAAATCTACCTAAAATAGTAGTACTATTTATGGTGGTCCACAAATTTCAGAATAACAGCACCCTTTTTGGGTCTGAACTTACTGCAACACCCTTATAACAGTTATCTGATTTTTCATATTGTTTTTTTTTTTGAAAGAGTAAATTATATTATGCCTCATAAATCTATTGTTAATGTGTAATAAGGTCTCCTATTGGTTAAGTTTGTGACAAGTGGTATATATACAAAAGGATCCATAAATCTAATGTCTTGAGCTTTTGGATTAGCATCGCTACGTGCACAGTGAAAAAACAGATAAAATAGCCAACATCTTATATATATAACATATATTATGTAATGTGTATATTATATATTACATGTTGTACATATCATATATCATATATTATGCATATCATATATCACATGTTATAAAGAAAGATGATGTTGCAACATGTAATATATGATGTGCACATGTCATATATAGTGTACATAATGTGTAATATACGGGTGCATATTAGTACAATCTACTGATTATATTGACTAATTTTGTATCGTGCACCAAAATTTTCTAGATTAATATATGGTATCAAACCTACATTTGTGGCATATGAACTCCTCTCACCGTTTTAAAAAAATTTAACAAGTGATATTAGAAGAGATTTATATTTGAAAATATCCAACCAAAAAGTGATTTTATTTGAAAATAATGGTTTTAAAGTCGCATAAAACAAATTTTATAAATAAAGTGGCATAAAACAAATTTTATAAATAAAAATGGTACATACCAAATGGTATGTATAGCATACATATGTTTTGATTCAAGGGTAGAGAAAAGAAGTGTAAGTGGTGGAGTGATGTCATATCAAAATTCAAAGATGATGAAGTGGATGAAAAATGTATGTAAGAGAAAGTGTATGTATAAATATCATTATTGAAAATTTTATTATCAAAACTCAATGCAATTTACTCTGATAAAAAATATATATAAATAATTTGGCACCTAGACTAAAGAGCCTTTCCCTTTTCTTGATTCTTTCATTGCCATATAGGGAAGAAAGAAATCAATGGCAGAGTGCCAGTTATATATGAGGTGGTAAGAAAGAAAAAAAAGCATCATAAGACTCTGAAACATTCAGTTCTGCATTGAGAGCAAAAAAAATTTAATGAGTTAGTTAATGAATTAAATAAAGTAGTACTACTATTCTCAACTATTTGTAAAGGGTTTGGTTGTTGGAGAACATACACTATCCAATTATGGGCTATCTCATCTCTTTTACTAGTTGGCATTTAATTTTGGTACCCTTTTCTCACCTGCCTTATATTTTCCCTCATTCAATGAAAAAAGCATATTCCACTATAATATCATTTATTATTATGATTAAAAAAAGAAAATCAAAATGCATTGATAAAAGAGAAATTAAGAAGGCATGAACAATGTGAGGTTATTAATCATAGTATGTTTAGTTTAGTATAGGTGTAGTTAAGTTGTCATATTAAGTAATCTCTATTTTGTTGTAAATTGAAAATGTTATTTCTACTTGTATATTTTTGGACAAATGGAAGTGTATGTTATGTGAATATGTGTTCTGTATTCATTAGTAAAATGATATTTCAGTTAGGAATCACTTTTAATATAAATGTTTACTCTAAAAGCATGCCCATATAATGCTCCAGATTCATCTAAAAGTTTAATTTCTCTATAATTTTGTTTGTAATTAATCCTTGGTGATTCATATATATATATATATATATATATATATATATATATATAAATGAACAACAATTCATTTCCATATGTGAACTATCACATGTGATTATTTTTTTTTCCCCTTTTTTTATAATTGGATGTTTAGATTTGGGGAGACACAGTTTTATGTAGTGCTAGTGCAAATCACCCACCTCAACGAGGATTCATAGTGGAATCTATAGATCATCCATCAAAGAAGGTTCTTCAAGATTCGAACACAAGTCACACCTAACATAAATAGAAGACTGAACCAAATGTATTAATCCTCATTGCACCACATATGATTAATGTACTTACATATTTGAACATACAATAATAATTTTTGTGTCCACCTGGTGCTAAATAATCAGGTGATAATATTATCAATTACCATAGGTGAATTTATCATTGATGATTTATTACACACAAAACCTGTTACTATGTCCAAGTAAGTGAAAATATGTGAACAGTTATGATACATGAATCATTCTTTGACTTTCAATTGACTTCAACTAGTCCATTTTTATGTGATGAAAAAGCTTTTCACATTATGCCAAAAATAGATTAAACCTGGTGATGTTATAAAAAGCTTAGTCAAAATGAGAAAGAATAGGTCATCAATCAGTCATGTTAAATAAAGGGGGCATAACTAGGGATTATAGGAACAGAGCTATATGGAGGGGTTTACACTATTGTCTGAGAATTATTACTCATAGTGTAGCAGTATGATTTGAGTAAAAGGTTCTTTTCATATGTTGTTTTGATTTTGATGTGATGTATGGTCAATGAGAACCTGATCATGTTATCTAAACCTACAAAACAGTGTGCCAAGAAATGTGACAGAAAATAATTAAAGGACCCTATACTAGTGATCATAGTGTTTTAGGGCTCTGCTAAAGAAAAAAAAAGGAAAGTGTTATTGGGTTGGATCTTGTGCATGGATATTTGGATATTATGGTACGTTAAATGGGAAAGAAAAATCATTAAGGATTTAATTTTTATCGACGGACATAACTTTTTTATACAATCATCTAATTATATGTTGTTATATCAATTATGATTGTATTTTCTCTTACACTAATTGAAAAGTCATAAAAACGAAATATTTGATTAAATGACAATGTAAAATATTTTTACAGTATCAATGCATTAAAATTAAATGCAATCATTAATTAATGCAGCATTTTGAATAGGTTTATATATACTATAAGTCTATACTTTGTTGGTTTGTTGTGCTCTTTTTCC
Organism: Aeschynomene evenia; assembly: GCA_013621005.1. Lineage (NCBI taxonomy): Eukaryota > Viridiplantae > Streptophyta > Magnoliopsida > Fabales > Fabaceae > Aeschynomene > Aeschynomene evenia. Next base: position 4,382,784 of record CM024271.1, read on the forward strand.
AATTATTATATTGGGAGCTTTTCTTCCAACATGGCGAAATCTCTAGAAGGAAGCAAAACGATGCACATTCACTTTTATTCAGCATTCAAAAGTGAAAATTGTAAAAATAAAGAGTAATTACCTATTTAGTCCCTTAAGAATAACTTTGAGGTCAATTTAATCCTTCAAGATTTGAAAGTGACAAAATAGTCTCTTAAGATTAATTTTATAAGACACATTAAATGAGAATTTAGTCTCTCCATTAAGTTTCTGTTAATTGAGTTGCAATGATGTGTATGATACATTGTATGACATATCACCTAAGTTACGTCATGTTTGTAACTTAGTTAACATAAACTTAACAAAAGAACTAAATTGTCACTTAAAATGTCCTATAAAATTAATCTTGGAGGACTATTTTGTCACTTTCAAATCATAAATGACTAAATTGTCCTCGAAATTAATCATGAGAGACTAAATAGGGTATTCACTCTAAAATAAAATAAAATAAAATTGATGTTTATGAAAATGGGTTATTATTGGAAAGATCTAAACCTTTGAAAGAAACTTATTATTATTATTATTATTTTTTCCTCACTATCCATCCTCTTTCATTTCTTAATATGTACATATATGTATACAACCCAGTACAATTATCATTTCTTAAATATATATATATATTATATAACAATTGTGTCAAATTAAGTGTGAAAAAGCTAGTATACAAAACTCTTATCGGATAAGAATAATGATATTGTGACACACAAAAAGTTGTCCATTTGGAGACAACCTGGGTGACACCTATGTTCCCTAAAATTATGGGTGCACTATAAGAAAGTGTTTTTAATAAAAAATTGAATGAAAGCATTGTCTCACCCCCTGATCTCTTCCTGAATCCCTAAATTGCTCACCTCCTCCCCTTTTCTCCTTCCTTCGTGAAACCTCACTGCACCGCTTCCCCTTTCTTTTTCATTTGTGACCCATTTCTCCTTCCACAACAAAATATTGTCTACTCCCCTTATGAAACCGCGACGACATCTTTGTTCTTGTTGACAACAATGACTCCCTCTCATCTCTAGCAAACAACCCCCAAGTGTGTCCGTCCTCCCTCTTCCAATTCGAGAAAAGTTGTTTCTCTTAAAAAATCGTCGCGGTTTGCCTTCCACCGCCATTGAGGAACCGCAACAGCAACATTCTCATTGGAGTATTGTCTTTCTTTTGTATTTGCAATGTACCCCGAAGTAGGAGACTTAAAAGGTGGTCAATCCTTGTTCATGTAGAAGAAGAGAAGGATTGGAGGTCATCTAACATAGTTAAGGTAAGGTATTTTTGCTTTTTAGATTTGATTGGATTGAATTTAATTGTAATGTATAATAGGTTGCTGAGTGACATTTTTTTTTCCTGTTCTTGGATGATGGTTTTAGTTTTAAAGTTGAGTAAATGAGTTAAAAAAATTTAACAGTTGAACAAGATAGAGTTGGTAGTCTGGTTTAATATGTTGCTGGTTTTGTTTGCATAGGTTGGGTATATTTGAATGCACCTGATTTTGTTTGCATATGTTGGATATATTTGGGGAAAAAGAATGACTTTGAAATCATTGGTCTTTAATCTGGTTGGTGATGTGATTGTTTATGTAGATGATTTTGATTACATAAGTTGGTTATTTTGTAATGTAGCTGATAACCAAACCTGTTTAATGATGCAGTGATTGAACTTTTGCAGTTAATTTAGTAAGAAATACAATTTTGTGACATGATTTGCATGTGTAATTGGCTGGTGTTTGTTTGATCAGAAAAATCCAAAACAAATTTAATTAGAAGTTTTGAACTATCAGTACTTAGAACGTATTTGTGAATGTGTAAAATATAGATGAAGAGAAAGATTGGATCAAGATATCCCCAGACCCCAAGTGTGGAAAACCAAAAGAAAAACTAGAGTTAGAGTTCTATTTATTTTCGGCAATTTATAAAGAATGAAACTCTGTTTTTACTAATTTTTTCATTTTTTGTATCTTTCTGAAGTAATTTTCATTGAAACGACTAATATATGATGTTGCAGGTGGCAAAATGGATTAAGAGGATGACAAACTCGATAAAGTTGAAAGTTATTTCACAAAGAGAAAATTTATTGAATGTTACTTTTAGTACTTGTGATGACGACTATGAAAACACTTTATTTTAATTTTGAGGATATATAATCCTATTTTGTTATTTGATGTGTAATATTACTCTTTCATGATTATTGTTTATTGTTAATTTGAATAAAAAGTTATAGAATTTAAATCTTTAATAACTTTTATGTGTTATTAAGATATTTTGTTGCTTATGTTTAGTTAATTACCATAATAATGCAGCCATAACAAATTTAGAAGAATTTATTATCGATATATATTACAAAAAAAATTAAGCAAAAAAGTTATTGAAAGATTTTCCATCGGTAATGTAAAAGAAAAATTAATAAAATACCGACTGCAAACATATTGTAATTAATTTGACTTATTTTTAATATTATAGAGTTGTAGTTACCAGCATAGTTTGATAATTATCAGCAGAACGAACGATAGTTATCAACTACTTTTATATAGTTACCAACTACGATACACTCAGACGTGGCCTAAATGTAGCGAAACCACGGGGCAGTGAAAATTTTCACCACCCCCCGTGGGATGCTCTGTCAATGTCCCACAGTTTTGTGAAAAAAAAAATGATTTTGTAATTTATTTTTATTTTACTTATTTTTAATAGAACCATACATCGTAGTGATGAGAAAGAAATGTATATTGTGATAACAATGAAGAGTTAAAGGATAACAACCTCCAAATATAGTTTCCAACATTATTTAGTAGTTATAAGCGAAAATAGCAGTGGTTATCAGCTCGTTTCACATAGTTACCAACAAAGTTAGTGATAACAAACAAACTTATTTTGTGATATTCAAACCACAAACTTAAATCAGGTAAATATAACAATTTAAATTAATATTAACATTGATTTGACTCATCATCACTAATGTTGATAACTATATAAAAGTAGTTGGTGACTATCGTTCATTCTGTTGATAATTATCAAACTATGTTGGTAACTATACAACTCAATATTATTAAAAATAAATCTAATTAATTACAATATGGTTACAGTCAGTATTTTATTAATTTTTCTTTTACATTACCAAGGGAAAATCGTTTGCTAGTTTTTTTGCTTAAAATTTTACTTTGTAATATGTATCGATAATAAATTCTTCTAAATTCTGTTATAGCTGCATTGTTGTGGTAATTAACTAAACATATGCGACAAAATATCTTGATCACACATAAAAATGATTAAAGATCTAAATTCCATAACTTTTTATTCAAATTAATAATAAACAATAAGTCATGAAAGAGTAACATTATTGCACCTCAAATAATAAAATAGGATTACACGTCCACAAGATTAAAATAAAGTGTTTTCATAGTTGTCTTCACAAGTACTAAAAGTAACATTCAATAAATTTTTCGTTGTGAAATAGCTTTTCAACTTCATCGAATTTGTCATCATCTTCATTCATTTTGTTACCTGCAACATCATATATTATATATTAGTTGTTTCAATGAAAATTACTTCAGAAAAATACAAAGTATAAAAAAATTAGTAAAAAAAAGTTTCATATTTTTTATAAATTATCGAAATTAAATGGAACTCTAACTCTAATTTTTCTTTTGATTTTCCATACCCGGGGATATCATTGTCCAGGGCATTTTATTGCAATCAACTTCAATGAGAGATTGTTCATACAACAGTATACAATATATCATATAATATTCTTCAATATTTAGTTTCCATACATATGAATAACAACCAAACTTCAAACGATAAAATCATCAAGTTAAAATATCAAGTCTACAATTATCAACATAAGTTAGCTAAAATAGTTAGCAACTATGATCTTTGCCAATTATTTTTAACTAAGTATTAAGAGTATGAAACAAATATTTCACTAATATCAAAATGAAGCACACGACTCAGTCGTGGCTAAAATGTAGCACAATCATGAGGCAGTGAAAATTTCTATCATAGCTTCATGGGATACTCTGTCAATCCTACATAATTTTAGTGAAAAATATTTTACAATTTGATTTTATTTTACTTATTTTTAATAGGCACATACATGGTAGTGATAAGAATGAAATGCATATTGTGATAATAGTGAAGATTTAAGGGATACCAACCTCCAGTGATAGTTTTCAGCACTATTTAGTAGTTATAAGCGAAAATAGCAGTGATAATCAGCTAGTTTCACATAGTTACCAGCAAAATTAGTTATGACAAACAAACTTATTTTGTGATATTCAAACCACAAATCTAAAGTCAGAAATCATATCAAATCTCTAAACCTACAAATCTCTACCAAGACCACCTCTAAAAACAAAAACAATATCATTCAACAAATCATATCATAAATCAAATATCGTATTTTTACACAATCAAATGTGCAATTAAGTTAGAAAATAAAATATAAAATCAATTTCTACATTTACCTACATATTTCACAAATACAAGATCAAGACTTATTTTTTCAACAAAAAATGTACATTTTTATATTTTTAAAAATACTCATTTATATCTAAAACACCAGAGAGAGAAATCTACCTCAATCGTCTTCCAATCACACTTCCAAACAAAGCCAAATTTCTCTTGTTCAACTAAAAAAAAAATAGAAAATACAAATTCTATAACTATCTCAATTGTTGAAACCACAAACTTCAAAAATCAAGATGAAATTGAATAGTACAGTCATCCAAATTCATGTTCGTGATTATTCCACACCATTAATTTTGCATAATTTTATTAAAGACCACTTTTACTAGCTCAAGATCAAGTTTTCTCCATTAAGTCAAACCAAGTCATATCTAACCAAATTCACCATCTCAATCACATGATTCACGCACCAGAAATAAACTCAACATACTCAATCAAACAAATTCAAACAATAAAACCCAGAATTTTTTCCAAATAAATAAAAAAAATCAGTAAAGTCAAAATACAAAAAAAAATAAAACAAACTTGAATTTACATAATTGTTGAAACAAAGAGATTGATGAAATTAGAAAAATGAAAAATTATCAGGTAAATCTCAAGGCTCCTATTTGCAAATATCGATTTCGTGAATGACCCAAACGTCATCGACGTTGCCGTTGATCTTCTGGCTTAGGTAGAAATCGATGAGTTCTTCGTTCAATGGACAGAAAAGGAACCCCAACGACAACGAGTTCAATGGCAGAATCGGCATAGTGTCAACCACAAGAGGCCATTGTGGCTGCTGCTAGTATACAACTCAAAGGCACACATGAGAGAGATAGAATTAGGGATGTGGGGTGAGTAGGATGGTGTCAATAATAAGGCTCAACATTGGAAGATAATGAGAGAAATAGTGTTTTCACGAAGATAAAGAGAGAAGAGGGATGAAGTTTTCTCGAAAGAGAAGAGAGAAATAAAATTAGGGATTTGGAGTGAGTGTTTTTCCAAAATTTTACTAACTAAAGCATATCTAATATGAACTCTATTTTTTAAGGAACACCGGTGGAGTTGGGATTGTCTCTCTTTGGACAACTTTTAGGGAGTTAGAATAACATTTTCGTATCGGATAATGAGGAGGCAGAACATTATAATTCAAATTGTTAAGAATGTTTGTAATTAAGAACTATAACCCCTTCATCAAGGCAAAGCATATACTTCCTTCATTCTAAACTAACGGTTGTTTTGACTTTTTGGTTCATTGAAAAACTAATGTACCTAAACACAAATTGTATATAGATACATAAGTTTTCCAATGTATCAAAAAAGTAAAAACGACAATTATTTTGAAATGGATATAGTGTTTCCTTGCACCAACCAATAACTAGAGCCATCAGTCAATATCCCAAACATGGCAAACATAGGACATTGAATGCAGCAGCTTCACCAATTACACCCTATTTTAACACAAAAAATCAAGCAAACTTTTCTGAGCCTAGATAGGTACTAGTAGTTTGGATTGGAAAGTTGATAACAATTGAGGGTCTGTGTTTTAATTTGAATTGAAAACATAAAAACTTATCTATTAAAATTTGCCTCTAATTTAATCCAGAAAAATATTGCTTCTAATTTTACCCCTCAACCAAAAAGTAACTATAGAATTACTTCTATCAAAAAGTAATCACATAGCCAAGTTCTTCTTCTTCTTTTCCCCCATTTGAATGAATTTAAACCAAACATACACCCAGAAGATATTGCTAGAAAGCTAAATTTCACAAGGGTTCAATTTAATTACACAAGTATATATATTTGTACCATTGAATCAAAAATTTTATTATGAACCCATGTAGATAAATATGCTGCTCCTGCAAATTTTTGCTGATATACCGTATTTTCAGATAAGAGTCTACCATAGAACTTTCACATCTGTAATATACAAGTTCAAGAGTAAAACTTTCATTTTCCTTGTTCCCTCTTCTTTTCTGTGAAGAGATATGGATTCAGCACTTAAACAAACAACTGAATGAACAAAAAGATAGTGTAATTTGCTTTTCATATCTAAAAGGAAACAACAACAAACAAATTAAACTCTTAACAAAGAACCATGGATTAGGTTTGATGGTTTAGAACTAAAAACCATGGAAACAAATCTTCACACTCTTAATTACATAACAAAAAGGGAATTCAACTTACATCTTTCTATCTCTCTCTCACTTAGATGATGAGTCATGACTTTTTGAGTCTTTGTTTGGATGAATGGCCTCAACTACAGCTTCAATCTCCTCAACCATCCTTCCAAACACACCAGGGGCCTTGACCTCATCGACTCCGGTTCCCTCATCAATGTCGTCGCTTCTCCCATGAGTTTCCTTGTGATGGTGAGGTGTTTTGTCATGCTGGAAAACTGCCTCAATCTCCTCCTTTGCTCTCTCAAAAATGTTTGGTGCTTTGACATCCTTGTCTATCAAGATGCAAAAAAACATGAAATTAGTTATAAATAAACAAAGAGTTTAACTTTGATGCAATGAGAGTGTCTATCATCCAATCAAAATACTCTGTTCGTATTACTTTTTAGATAGTGGGAGAGAGAAAACACAATCATAGTTGACGTGACAGCACGTGATTAGATGATTGTGTAAAAAAGTTGTATATTGTCAGTGGATGAAAATCAAATCCATCAACAAAAGAGTTTAATTTTGATGCACTAAAGGCATTTTACACTGTCATCTAATCAAAATACTTCGTTTATACATGAATTACTCCACATACTACTTGTCACTTCAATCTATTTTTTGGGTTCTACCCTTCTAGTGTAGGGTCGGACGTCTAAACAAGGACTTTTTGCTTAAGGGATTTGAGCCGCTTCCACTCGGACCAACACATTGTAAATTATCACTACAACGATTTTGACCACTTCAATCACCCTAACTCTGAACTCTATCGTATCTATCATTTCAATCATTTATACAAGGGTCATGATAGGTTGACATCCATATAGGATGTATGAGGTGAACATCTATAATAATCTTGCATCAAGCGTTATTAATTTGGTATCATGATACCATTATTTGGTATGAATTATGGATATTCATCCCATACATCCTATATGGATGTCAGCCTATCATTCTCCTTTATACAAGAACACAAATAACCAGAAATCAAGATATGAGAAATGGTTTACCTAAAACTATGTTTTATTTAATTTTCAATGTCTGCTTAATTATTCTACTAATATCACATTACATTGTCAGCTATTGGTATGCTTAAAACATCATGAAGGATAATTTTTTTTAAAAAAAAAAGATTGAAATGCGAGAACGACAGAACCAATTTTTACTCCCAAAAGTAATATATTACACTAATATAATTTCATCATTTTCTTCAAGAAAAAAAAAACAAAAGGTATAGAGAAAAATAAAATAACCACCTTCGTCATCGTCCACAACCAAAAAGGAACAAACTTTTAGCAATTAGGAAAGTATAACAATCACAACAAAATCCAAAAATAGGACCCAGAATGAAAATTTTCTACCTCTATAGCCAAAAAAAAAGGGGGTCGTCATTAATTGAATTCAACAAGAACTTTTGACAGGTTTTTCATTTTTGCAGAGATTTTTTAAACCAATGCCACAAAATCGAATAATAAACACAGATGAAACATCATCAGAATCCATGATAGCTCCAATTCGAAAATGCAAGTAACGAAATAAATGAAAAAAGATGAAAAGTTTTTCCAATTGATGATGGTACCTGAAGGCGAGTCTTTTGTCTTTGGTTCCTTTTCTGCCATTTTCGTAAGTCACGAATCACGATACGATTAGATTTTGACTATAAATGAATAGAAACCAAAACCATGTAATTTAGGTATTTCATGTTTTTGGGGAAATTTTTAATTTTCAAATGGGCTAATCAATTGGGCCGTTTCAGTGAATTGGGTCATTGATCTTATTACTCTCTTTTTATTAAACCCAATTTTTGGTCTGAATCCAATATTTTTTTATTCAAAACTAGATATCCATCATTGAGCACAATTACTAACATTTCATTGGCTAAAGAACCTAATATGTTTTGAATTAAAAAATTATGAAAAATAAATAACTTATTAAGGATTTAATTTTCATTCACTGAGAGTATAATTTTTTACATCATCCAATTATGTGCTACCACATTAGCCATAATTGTATTTTCTCTCTCACTACCTGAAAAGTCATAGAAACAGAGTATTTTGATTGGATGACAATGTAAAATATCTCTATACTCTTGTATTAAAATAAAACTCATTTATTATACACTTAATAACACTACACTTCCATTTTCCAAAAAGAGGTTTCCACAGTTTTTGTGATCAACTGACTGTATCCACTAACTCACTTTACCAAGAAAAGGTAATAACACTACAAATTAATAAATCAATCCTCAAAGTTTCTGATACCAATAGTGTTAAGTAAACAAATAGTATTACATTGAAAAAATAATAGAAAACGATTTGATATGCACGATAGTATTTATCGAGTCGCTAGTATACATAATATTCTTAAAAAATAAAATAAATTCAATTAAATTTGATCGTTTTATATTATGAATTTGATTTCAATCCACCGTAAGTGTAATATAATTTCACACAGACATCCAATTATAGATTGACTGACATATCTATAAAAATCCTTATCTCAACTACCTACTAACTTAAAAATCAATAAATATAATTAATTGACCGTGAGTACATCATAATTAAACTCTTATATTTTGTTTATATTTCTCTCAAATTCAGTCCAAAGAACGTACATATTTACACCCACTTGTATCAAATGATTGGGGAACGAAGGTGTGGATACTCCAGTGCACAGTGGTTACATTAATTCACATCACGAAACACACGAAATTGTGAACACACTATAACTATATTCAAAGTAAAATTGATTGATTGATGGATAATGATTCACGATAGATACGAATACATAGAAAACAACAATGGTTTTTGGTTTTCGCTAACAATTGCTTTTAAGAGCAACTCCAACGCGTCCAATTTGGAGTCCTGCTTTGACATCTTCTGAAGAGGGACGGCTCCAAACCATTGGAGCAAGGACGAGATAGGAACGAGGGACGAAGAAAGAAAAGGTAAGTCCCTCTGGACTAGAATTGCACAAATAAGAAAATGACACATGCTTAATTCATATTTTAAAAATAAAAAAAATGATATAATAATTTAGAGAAATGATTTGTATATACCACAAAGTCAGCTACTATTTGTCACCATGTATAATAATCTAACATTTTAAAACAAGTAATCTAACTTTTTAAAATATTGAATTAATGTATAATAATAAAAGTTGAATTACTAGTTTCAAAAATGTTGAATTATTACATTTAGTGACTGATTTTATAGTGTATATGTAACATTACTCAATAATTATTGGACTGTAGAAGCGTTAATTTTCTTTTGTTCAATTTGAATGTTACACAATTAGATTAAATAATTATTGTTAGTCATATTTCAAAATATGTCTTGTTAAATAATATGTAATATTTATAATTTATATTATTATGTTATGTATCTTTTAATTTATTAATTTTAAATTTTTGAGTAATTAATTAATTAAAAGTTATTTTTTAATTATAAATATTGAAAAAATTATCTAATAATATATTATAAAAATAAACAACATCTATCTTAATTTATATTTATTTTAATTAATTAAACATATGGGACCATAATAGGGACCCAAATTAGTCCCTGGAGAGGAAAGTGCCTCTTTAGTCCTTATTCCCTCTTTTATGACATAATGTATATGTGGCAGTACTTTTATGACAGGTGGGGCCTAAATGAGGACCAAAATTGGTCCCCATTGGAGTTGCTCTAAGAAATATTCATTGTATTTTTTTATATAATCAATCCACTATAATCATAAAGTCCTGAATAATTATATATTTTTTTTGTTAAAATAGCAAAAAAAATTATTTTAATTTATTTATTCAAATAACATTTTTAATTATGTGTGTATTTTTAATAAAATAGTGATTGTAAGCTAAATTCTTATTTTTTTAGTATTTTGGCCAGTATAATTTTGCACTTCTAACAAAGCTCAACTAAAAATTACTCCCTCCAGTCCATCTTATCTGTCTTTTTAGAGTATTGCTAGAGGCACAACAAAAAATCAGCCAAAACAGCCAACAAATAGAATTTTGGGCCACAATCATCCAACTCATTAAAAATATACTCATGATTAAAAGTGCTATTTGGGTCATAAAGTGTTAAATGAGCTTTGTTGGCTGTTTTGACTGATTTTTTGTTGTGTCTGAAACATTTGTGGTCTTTTTAAAGTAATCGTTGAATTTTATTGAAAATCTAAATGTTATAATTAAAATAATAAAAATATCCTACTATCATCAATTATTATAGCTTTTCTCTTCTCTGAATAGAAAAAATATAAAAGGATATAATAGAGGAAAAAATAAATACCTTTTAAAATTATAAAAGAGGTAAATAAAATATATCAAATAAAAAAATATTTAGAAGGGAGAGCAGGGAAGTAACAAGTACAGTGTGCAAAACAGAGTCAAGGTTGGATTCACGTAGTACTCCCACCATTCTAAAATATTAGTCTTTTAAGATTTTTACACGGAAATTAAGAAATTTAATAAATATTCTTAATTTTATAAAAAGATATATTAAAATGACTAAACTACCTAAAGCATTAATGAGAAAGAAAGATGATTAGTAGTCCCTTGGAATAATATTCAAGAAAGAAAGAGAAATGATATTAGGAGTATAATAGGTATGAAAAAATTAAATTGATATTAGAAGTTGAAAACGACAATTATTGTGGAATTTTTTTCTCTCCCTAAAACGACTAATATTTTGGAATGGAGAGAGTACTATGTAGTTGAACGTGTTAATTAGTGCAAACAATCAAGAACATACATCATTTCAATAGCACACATTAGATTCAAATTATAAGTATTTATGTTATACGTGAAGCAATACCGTAAATTTATGGTAACATGGTTGTTCAAATACAGATCTTGTCCTTGAGAACCGTGACTCAAGAATTCATGAATGAAATGAAACGCGTTGAACTTGAAAACTCAATTCAACCTTATAAGCTAAAACTCGAAAGCGACACAAAATAACTCCATCTATTTTTTTTAATTGTTCAGTTTTAAATACGTGCGGGTATTTAGGAAATGATTTGTGTTGTATAAAAATTAACAAAATGTACATCTACTTTACTAAATTATCCTTTATTACTTTACTTGGTAAAAGAGTAAAAGAGATTAGTGAGTAGTATTAAATAGGAATAAAAGGGGAAGAAAATAATAAATTTTATCTTAAAATTTAAAATAGACAATTTAAAAAAACACACACATATCTAAATTGAATAATTAAAAAAAAACAGAAGAAGTAATAAATAGCCCATTTTCAAATAGTTTTATATAATTCACAATGTATAATCCACTATGTTAAGAGTTTTATGCAGTGTTATCACATTAGTTATAATAGTATATTTTCTCTTATACGATTTAAAGAATTATATAATAAGAATAATTTAATTAGATGACAATGATTTATATTGTCAGTACCTCAAAATAAAATTTTATATGTAATTGAGAGTTTAGTATATGGAAAACATATTGGAATGATGTAGAAGTCTTGTTTCAACTTTCATAATAACTTCCTTATTTTACATACAAAAAAACTTTCATGACTTGTAGCACCAAAAAACTATTCCTTGACTTGCACAAAAATAATAAGATCATTCAATAGCGATACGTTTGAAATATGAAAAGGATATGCTGAAACATGCATCGGTCTCAGGAAACACAATGTTTGATGTTTCTTGCTGGGATATTAGTTTCGATTCACACGTTGTACGATTTTTTTATATAATCATTCAATCATATTTTGTAATGTTAGTTATAATAGTTTTTTCTTTATCTATCTGAAAATTTAGACAAACAAAATATTTTAATTAGACAATAATATAAAATATTTTTACACATCAGTATATTAAAATTAATATATATATATATATATTATAAAATATTTATTTACATAAAACCTACAAAAGATGTAAAATTATAATTTCACGTGTATATCTCATATATGTTTGATTTTATTATTCTTTCTTCATCGTATCGAGGTTTTATAGTGTTTTTCATGGTTTTCTTTTATGAAGTTTTTCTTGCTTGAAAGTTGAAACTTTCTAAGGTCAAGTCCTCCTTCCCTCAAAAGTAATAAATAAATAAATAAATATTTGTACATTCATTTAAATACAAATATTCATAATAGATGAGTAGAATAGCAGATAGAGTATGGATTGAAAGAAAAATTAAATAATAAAAATAATAAGACTCACATATATACATTGTGAATATAATATTTATATATTTGAAAATATTAAATATAAAAATACCACTACTAATGTGCAAATTAACCAACATTTAGTTCCTTCTTTCCCCAACATTGAAATGTTTTCTGGTCTCAAATTTTGTTTTTCTTAAATTAAATAATTGTGTTAACCCACCGTCCAACACACGGTGTACAAATTAGGGTACCCTTACCAAAACACACATTTTATCCTAAAATTATAAGTACTGTATGTGTATTTTAGCATGTAGAATTTAAAAATATTCAATTACACTCTGAATTTTTACAAGTGTGAATTTGAGTTAAAGTAAGTGTATAATAATATCTTTTGGACCTTGTAAATCACCTTTTCAATAAATATTCTTCAACATGATTCATATTATAATTATTTCTATCAAAATTAAGTTTAAAAACTCATAAATTTTTTTTTGCAAACTCTATATTCCAAAACACTTTTATTTCAGTTAATTAAGGGGGAATGTTCCCATTCCAACCAATAATTTAATCATCACTAGGGTTATATTTATTTTTTTTTACTTTGAGTCGGATCTCAAAATCAGTTGGATTAGTGAGTCTATAGACTGTTTGATTTTTAGATCATAATCCAAGAGATACAAAGTTAGGATGACCCCGTAAACAAATTTTTACAATTTCTATTCAATTCAAAAATAGAGTCATGAAGTCTCTAATATTCTGATAATATTGACCCTGATAATTCCATTAATCTTACCGTCTAGGTAGAGTCAGTGAAAACAAACGAACGGAACCTAACCTAATCTAGGTAATTAAAACAAACCTAACCATTGTTTGTAGGTACTTGTCGGTGACACACAGACCAAAACGAGTTGAGCACACAAATCACTGCTTCAATCAACATCTTTCTTTCCCCGTCAAATCCCAAGCTCTTGATTGCGATATAGTAGTAAATGGCATGAACATACAATTTATTCTAGCTAGTAATTATTTTAAGGGTATTGTTAATAAGTGCTTTTAGGGCACTTGTTTAGATATTAAAAGTGGAAAGTTTTATTTTAAAAATATTTATGTTTATACTTTTTATGCATTGATCCACTATAATACTTTAAATTTTTCTAAAACTTCCTATTTATAATATCCTTAACAAGTGCCTAAGGACACTTGTTAGTAAAACCCTATTTCATGAGTTTGTTATCGGTGCATTAATAATAGGTTTGATTTTTTTCCTATATTTAATGATATTTGTTTAACCCTTTGTCTATTTGTAAGTTTTGTGCAGAAGAAGTTAGTGTCATCATATGAATAAATAAAAAGAAGTCAAGATAAATATTTTCAGTAATTTAAAAGGAAATATTAATCTATACTACTTATAAAGAGAATTGTCAAAAAGTTAGTTACTTTTTTGTCTCTCCATTCAAATTAAATAAAAAAACTTAAAAAAAATTAAATAAATAAAAAGAATAATTATTCTCTCAATTCAAATTACATTTTAACTACTTCATCTTTTGTATATATAAATTTACTATGATAATTTTTTAAAAAAAATATAATTTCCTTTAATAATCATCTTCTATATTATTTATTATTTTTTATCTATTATTACGAAAAAAAATTTAAAAAGTAAAAAACATAAATTGACAAAAAAAATTAAAAAAGCGTCTTAATGGGCACGGAGTGCCCGACAAGACGCTGGTATAATTTAAACTTAATAATATTAAAAATTTACATTATTGTTCAATAAATTTGCTCTTTTGCACTGAATTCTCATGCAATGGGCAGAGGAGAAAGTTAAGAGAGATTATTTTTTAGGGTTATTTTTCATTATAAATTTAACATTTACTTACTTATTTTATATTTATGAGTTACACAAATATCTATACGAGTGAGTTTAAGAATAGATTCTTAAAATTATGTTAATATATATTTTCAGTTTGATTCTTTAAATATAGAGAAGGCCTTGTAACTAAAAAAAAGTAATTGTAAATTTTTATCTATACATAAACTAAATTAAAATTAAACCCTTGTTTATTATATGTATATATACTTTTTCTTTGAAGCTTTTAAGTTTGACTGATTCTGTTTCTTTCACATCTCCGCGTATTGCTTAGCCTTTTCTGCTTTTCACATACTCATATAGCACATTATGCAAGTCACGACAATATTATAAGAGTTTAATATGAACAAATATTAGTCTAAAGACTATATACATATATTCAATCACGTATTATCATCTCAGAATTTCATTCAACTATTCAGTTATGAAATATATTTACAAATAGATATTCATAATTAAGTGAAATATTTTATATAAATTAAATTTGATATTAAATTATTCACTCAATTCAACTTTAATAACTCACCAAAAAAATTCAACTCTAGTACAATCTAACATTTACAGCCACTCATTCTAACTTATATTATGACCTAATCTAATATTATATTCAAACTTTTATATAGAGACAATAACAATTTTTATATTGACATAATTCAACATTTATACCGGTGAGCGGTGACTGATTTAGTATCACTTTTAGGATGAATTTGGTAAAATTGAGTTTCTTAAAAAGCTACTGAACTCCTTAGATTCTCAAAAAACTGCTATTAAAGAGTCATAACAGTATTGTTTGGTAAAATAGTGCAAAAGTGACTCTCAATAAGCATAAATCATGATTATATTATTTGGTAAAAGAGTATAGAAGTGACTCTCAAAGTATAAAATGACCGAATACATAATATTAAAGTAGATTATATAAATGAGAGTCATTTATGTATTTTTATTTTTAGAAAGTAAAAAATGTCACTAAAAATCTACTCTTGATGACTCCTAAGGACATCCTTTGCTCTCAAAAGCTAAGAACAAAAAATATTTCACTTTTTAATTTATTAAACGCAAAATAAAAATTTAAGTTTTTTAATAGCAAAAGCACCACAATAATGAAAAACTTTAAGAAACTCAACCTTAACGTACACATAGTATTCCTCCACAATTATTTGATAATATAAACTTTTATATATGATTATCACATAAAATTAAACTCCTACTATTATTCCAAAACTTTCCCTATTCAAAACAACCCAATTAATGGGACTATAGAACTTCTTACAAAATTTCCAAGTTCCAAATTCAAACTAGACCTATTCATGGGTGTCAAAAAATTCTATAGGGGCCACCAACAATTTTTCTGCAAGATCTCTCTGTCTCTTACGTTTCTAAAAGTACCAACTAAGGAAACTAGGTAAACTCAATTCAAACCCTTTTTATGATCTTCAAAACTCGTGCATTATATTCATATAAAAGGGAGTGAATATTGAAGTGAATGCATTTCATAAACACATAACATAAGGTGCTATATCCTTACACTGAAGGAATTACACAGAACCTATTCTAAAGAATTAAGGTGACCCTTTATTTCAGGCACTTCATTTTTTTCAGTTTCTATCTTCCTCTGTTTTTCCTCTGTTTTTTTTCCTGTTTTCTATTTTAAAATGACTTGTTGGGGGTCATGTTTATGTATTTATATTAATAATAAATTAGTCTTATGATTGAAGTTAAGGGAGGTTTGTGAAGTGTTCAAATTTTATGCTGGTTTTTCTTTTGTTATATATATATATATTTTGGTGGATCAAGGATTAAATTCATCAGAAATTGAATTAAATTTGTGGGGGATATTGGTGTCAATTTGGGCTAGGTTGGTCTAATCTCATTAATGTTATTTTTTATGATGATTTTGACTTGGTCTTACCTTTTCTTGGGGGCTAGTGAAAGGTTTCTTTTTATTTTATTTTTATATTTTTTTTAATTCTGAGAAAATTTAATGCAATAAATAAGCAATAGGTCTTCAAATTCTTCTTTAAATTGAGTCTCTTTTTTTTTATTATTTTCTGCAGAGGAAGATGGAAATGGTTACCATGAGGCCAATAGATTATAATGAATCCAAAGAAGGAGAAATCACAATGATGAGAACAATGAGCTTCAAAAAGGGTACAAGTAGAAATTTTGATGAGTTATTAGATGAAGCTATTACTGAAGAATCAACATGTTCAAAGAGAAGGAAAATGGGGAATTTGAAGAAGCTACAAACCACATTTTCATTCAAGTATTTGCTATCAAATTCTGCAAAAGATGAAGTTATTGTTGATGATGATGCTGTGTTCAATAATGAACAGAGCTCAGATTCAATTTTGCTGCCAAAACCAGAGATTCTGGTCTCACCAAAGTTCAGTGGAGAACTTGATGTTGCTGCCATAAAGCTGCAGAAAGTTTACAAGAGCTACAGAACTAGAAGAAATCTTGCAGATTGTGCTGTTATTTGTGAAGAACTATGGTTTGTTCAATATCCATCTTTATAATCTTAACTCAGGAATATTGTGTCGAATCATATCTTATCGGTTGTTTGTTAGATTGAGTTTGAATCGTATTAGGTATTATTCGTCTTTAATGACTCTAAGGTCAGAGTTATGGAGTCAGCGTCGTCATATGAGTCAGAGTTACACTAATTTTAAAATGGACTCCGAACACTCCAATATGTCGGGACTCTCTTTTAATACACAGTGAATTCCTAGTGAATTATTTCCAACGCATAATGACTCCAAAATTGGAGTGAACACAAACTTGACAATGTCATTTTCTCACTGATTTCGTGACTCTGACTACTGAGTCAAGTCAGGAAAATTAAACGCAACCTTAAGGAACCATAAGATATAAATATACACAGTATCACACCTCTTAATCTAATTTTTAGAATAATGTATTTTAAGTACTAATTCTAATAAAATATACACATGGGGAAATTTGATTTAAAAATTTATTGAAATAGATATCAGGAACTTGATACTGGTCTTTTCTTGATTTTTTATATAGTTTTATTGTATAAGTAGAATGATATTAATGATGTGATCTCACATGATGATTATATGATGTTATAAAAAAAGATGTTTTACCATGAAAGTGCAGAAAAATTAAGACCAATTTTTATGGCTGAGAAATTTTTGTGTTCACATTTATAGGATTCAGTGCTTAGTAGTACTAAATAATGATCATAGGTTTTTGATTTGTTTTTAACACTTTGCAGGTGGAAAGCTTTAGACTTTGCAGCACTTAGGCGATGCTCAATATCACATTTTGACTCTGATAAATCTGAAACAGCTGTTTCAAAATGGGCAAGGGCTAGGACTATGGCTGCTAAGGTACCCCTCTCATCAATGAATCTTTGAATAAATTTGTGAAGAATGTCTTTTCATAATATAATAATATATGAATGATGTAAATATAATGTCTATCACAATTCATAATTAGTTAAATTTCTTATCTATTTAATCAATGTTTTAGTTTATGATAGTGTGTTTAAAAAGAATATTATATTATTTCTATTAAAAAATACTAGTCATTGCAATTGCAATTGAGAGTGAAAGTAGGTCAGACTGCTCGGACCTAGCACATATATAACTTTTTTGACCTAGCTTATCTAATAAATAAGTTAGATTTAGACTTTTTTTTAAAGTCTTTTTAGCTAAATAGGTCGGACTAATTCCCTAAGAAAAGCCTATGTTAAGTTACATGTCCAGGTTCGAGCCACTTTTTACTAATACATATCAAACTTATAAGCTACTTTCATCCCTATTTGCAACATAAATATTTTGCCGAGCAATAAAAAATAATATATATATATATATATATATATATATTTTGTTTGCATCAAATGTGGGTCCCAAGTGGTCTTTTTTTCTTCTTTAAACCATGTTATAAATATAATTTAGTCATTACAAATTTGTATATCTATATATATACTTGACTGGGACCACAGAGAAGAATTCAAAGTTTTCATTCTCCTTCCGACAGAATTTCTTTTTTGGGATTATTTTCTAGTTATCATTTATCAATAATATAAATATTATTTGATATTATTTTTTCTTTTCTTGTTTGGCCCTATGGTAGGTGGGAAAAGGATTATGTAAAGATGATAAGGCGCAGAAATTAGCTCTGAGGCATTGGCTTGAAGCTGTAAGCTCACACGTCTACATTTTGACTTATTTATTTTCCCATTGTTTTTTCAATTCACTTTACTTTATTCACTAGTATTTTTGCAAATTATGCAAATTTAAGATTTTTTAAATTTGTAATTTTTTTTAACAATCAATAGAAAATTAATGAAATGGTCAATTTATACATTTTAAAAATTCAGGTTACACATTTTTAAAATTGAGTGTCTAAATGGTACATAATATATAGTTCATGAGTAAAATATAATTTTTCCTTAATTTATAAAGTAGATCATGCTATTCCGTAATAATCATACTTAAATTTATTTCAAATTGTGTCTCAATTTTTTTAAAATATATCTCTAATTAATCAAACTAATATATTTTCTTATAATTTGCAGATTGATCCTCGTCACCGCTATGGGCACAACCTACACTTTTACTATGATCTGTGGTTTCATAGTCAGAGTTCACAACCTTTTTTCTACTGGTAAATTAAATTTATCAATTTTATGCATTTGATAACTACATTCTTGAAAAAATTGAATCTTTGAGTAATTCTATTTTAATTTAATTTTAATATACTGATATGTTAAAATATTTTACATGATCATCCAATCATAATATTTTATTTGTATGACATTTTAAGTAATGAATGATTGAATTAACTAGGAGAGTAATGGATAAATAATATTCTCTTCATTTTTTTTATCTGTCCATTTTAGGAACATGTGTTTTTTTTATTTGTTCATTTAGAAATTTTAGGTGTTTGTTATTAATTTTTTTCCAATTATACTCTTAATTAATATAAGAGAGAATAAATTTAGTGAGTAATTAAGAAGAAAGATAATAAGTGATAAGAAAAATATTACTATAAAATATATATACTTAATTTTTTTTTAAAATTTTAGACATTATAAAATATTTCCTTAATTTGTTTACATAATTAAAACTGGGCATAAAAACGAAGAGAATATTTATACACTTCAAATCATTTTTTCATTATTGCCAATTTTATGATTTTCATAATTTGCATATTTGTGACATGAAGGTTGGATGTTGGAGATGGAAAAGAAGTAAATCTTGAGAAGTGCCCAAGAAGTGAACTATACAGACAGTGCATAAAATACCTTGGACCAGTAAGTTCTTTCACTTAATCATTACATTGACAATCACATACATCATCTTATTATTATTATATATATACCAGTCAAATGTAGTAAATTATAAAGTGTGATTTTAAATTTTATTTTCATACTAATCCATTATTATATATTAGAGGAATTCATTTTTTAAATAGTTATTATGATAGTCAAACATTTTTAATATAATGTTGCAATAGTATGTAACTGAATGATGTACATGCATATAATCTTTATATATATATGTATGAACTTTGAGCCATATTATTTGAACATATGAATTGATAAAATTTATGCATAAATAAATACAAAATTTGTGTAAAAACAAAATTCATGCACATGATTAAAAATTAAGGTTAGTAAGCATGTGATAGTAATATACCATCACATAGTTTTTTAATCATCTATATATATATATATTTGTTGTTATTTTAACAAGTGGATTCCAATTTGGATTGACACCTCCAAATTATTATGTCTAATTTTTTTTTTCTATTTTTATATGAATTTTGCTACCTTGTGACTAAGGAAACTAGGAGTACAAAGTCTTTATAAAGAAAATAAAATTTCTAAAACATTAAATAAATAAATAGAAATAGAATTTTTATTTTAGTTTTTTAACAAGTGCTCTTCAAATACTATATATATATATATATATATGGATAAGCCCTTTTTATATTGGTGATGGAAGTTAATGCTTGGTCAATTCTAGAGTGCCATTGTTGCTTAGGGACATGGCTACCTTTGTTGACTATTCAATGCAAATTTAGGTATAAAATGATTAAAATCCATTGAGTTGTAATAAACTAACAAAAACAGGACATATATATATCTCAGTGCATTAAAGGCACTATGTATAGATCATAAAATGCTTTTTGTTATATATGCATATAGCACTTTTGAGCTAGTGCTTTTCTTTTTCTTTTCTCTTTATACTTTTCAAAAGTTCTAACTTTACATATATATAATTTTGGGCAGCCACCAAAATAATAGTATTTTTTTTTTAATTTTCTAATCTAAGAGGTTCAACTTTAATTTATTGCTTTCAATTTCAATTGCAGAAAGAGAGGGAAGCATATGAAGTGAGTATAGAGAGAGGGAGGCTTATTTATAGAAAAAGCCATGAACTTGTTCACACTATTGAAGGGTCAAAGTGGATTTTTGTTCTTAGTTCATCAAGAATTTTATATGTTGGTGAGAAGAAAAAAGGGCAATTTCAGCACTCAAGTTTTTTAGCTGGTGGTGCCACCATTGCATCTGGAAGATTGGTTGCTCACCATGGAGTTCTTCATGTAAGATTCAACTTTATTTATTTATCTACCTGATTTCTCACTTTTACAAGTATCATTAGCACATCTATTAAGGTATTAAAAATGAAAAATTTTATCTTTTTATCTTAAAAATATTCATTTTTATATATTCTATACATTGAACTCACTATAATACTTTAATTTTTCTAAAATTTCTATTAGTAGTATTTTTAACAAGTGCCATATAAAAAATTTGTTAGCAAAACTAAAAAAAATAGTTAGAATTATATTTTGAGACGAATTAGATGTCAAGAAGTGAAAAATTCATTTACTTTTTTGAATCATTCATGATTTCTGTCAAACCACTCAAATTTCAGTTGTTTCTAAACCAAATATTCTGACAAAAAATTATGATTACTTAGCACTATTTCAATTTTAAATAGGAGATTCAATTGATATATGACATAATAGAATTGAATTAAAAAAAATTAGGGTATTCAATTCGCATATATTTCAATATGATTTTAATTCACAGAATAAAGTATAATTTTTCCTAAAATTAATGATAAAAGATTGTATGAAATGTAAAAAATTGATAGTAAAGAATGGATATTGGTCTATCTATTTTGGTACATAACCATACCTTTGATATTTTTAAAGACTCCAGAGAATGAAATGATTATCAATTACTATTACATTTTGTAATTTTGTGATAACTGAAAAGAGTCTCAAACAGGAAATGTAGGGAATTCATAGCACCGAAAAAGAAATTAAAGCAAAAAAACAGAAAAGCATTTCACTTGATCTTTATATGCAAATTGATGTTCATAATAATTCTTATGCAGGCTATTTGGCCTTATAGTGGTCATTACCGGCCTACAGAGAAGAATTTCAAGGAATTCATTGGATTCTTGATGGAACATAATGTGGACATGACTAATGTAAAGGTGAGTGAATTGAATCACTTCAATACAAAATAATGTCTTGTACAATTTGGTGTATTTGGTCTCTGATTTTGAACCCACCAAGCACAAACTCTTTGAACCTAAAAACTTATCATAACCCTTTTTTAAAGTTTAATCATTATGCATATTTTACCAATAATATTTGTCGTACAAATAAAATACGTCCATCTAGTATCTAAGGTGTGCTATATATAAGACGTAATGCGTATTATATGTATATGTGCTATACATATAACACACATTATGTCTTATGTATAGCACATGTTAAATACTAGTTGGATGTATTTCTGGTGTACGACAAACATTATTGACATTTTACAATGCTACAACAACAATATCACCTCTTATCTCACTAGATAGGGTCAACTACATGGATTAAACAATATTAATGTCCAAATATTGCAATTAATTTATTTTTAATTTCATGGTTTTGTAGACATATGCAGTTGATGATGATGTTCCACCTTGTAAACATGCTGACGTGGAGCTTCAATTTGGGTCCAAAGAAGGGAAATTGGATTCAATAAGTGACTCAGCCACTACCAATAATTGTAGTGATGAAGAAAAATTTGTGGGTCATTTTGGAAACAAAGTGGAAGTTTCACAAAACAAAGAGAACAAAACTACTTTGTTAGGAAAATGGAGTAGTGGGGCAGGTCCTAGAATTGGTTGTGTTAGAGAGTACCCTACAAAACTTCAAGTTAAGGCACTTGAACAACTCAATTTGTCACCAAGGGTCAATTTTGGAAAATTTGAAGATAATAAGGCACCAATCCCTTCTCCAAGGCCTAGTCCAAAAATTCATCTATCACCTAGGCTTGTACACATGGGAATTCCTAGCCCAAGAGTACATGTTACTACTCCCAAATATTAAGTATTACCATGGTGATGAATTAGGTATATATATGCGCAGTTTTTTCTGGAATATCTGTCGATTGATAGCAACGACTAATTCTTAATTCCGACAGAAATCATCTTTCAGTTGGTAGAAAGCTGATCACAAGATTTTCTACACATACATCACCTCAAAGATCGAACTCGAGACATAATACTTTAAAAGCTCAAGTAAATTAGTATAGAATAAGCCATAGTCACAAACATAAAGGATCTAACCCAAGATTTATTTTTTCATTTAGTTTGTTTTTTCATTGGCCATTTCTTTTTGTTGGTCATTCAGCTTCTAATGAATCATTTATTTTTTCCTACCCAATTGTATTTTGGGAGTTGGGTCAACATTCAATACTTGTAATCTTAATATCTTATAAGTCAAATAATATTAAAAAAAATACTATCTTCCCCATCTATATCTCACTCTCCCTATTTCTTGGTCATGAAGTATATTTTCAATGGTTAATGTTACATATTGAAGAGGCATTGCGTCAGTGTTGAGCCAAATTGGTATCATATATATATTGAAACATATCATGTCTTTCTCTGTTTGATAATGGAATCTAACCATTATATCAATATTTCTATAATTTTAGATTAGTTTATTATAATTTATTTTTAATTAAGTTTCTACACTAAATATTTTTTAAACAATTTCTAATATATTTTAATCAAGTTTTTATATTCTTTTCAATAAATTTCCTAAATTTTACAAAAAAAATTCAGTCAGATTTCTATATTTTTATATGGGGTAAGAACTTGATTGAAAATTTTCTATAATATAGAAAACTAATTGAAAATTTATATATTATAGGGGCTTAAATGAAACTATCAAAGTTATAGGGACTTAATTGAAATATTTTGTATAAAATAGAGACTTGATTTAAAAAAATAATATATGAATTTAATTAAAAATCAAATAAAATTATATGAACCGCTAAAATAATTAAAATGCAATTCAATATAGACTTGAATTTATAATAATTAAACTCCATGCGTATATATAGATTTATCATATATTTTAAAATTACAAATAATAAATATTATAAAGTTATTGATAACTATACATAAAGTTTACTATAAATTCAACCCTATATTAAGATTATACATGACTAATTTCTTCAACTTTTTTTGTGATTAACTAATTTCTTCATTGGTAATGTAATAGCTAGTTTACCTATTCATTTGATTCAGTAAAACATATCAAATTCAAGATTTGGACCATGTTGCCCAAAGACTAAAGAAAAAAGATAAAAGAGATCAAGATTTTGTTTGGTTCAATAGCACAAAAGCTACTTCTGATGACTCATGAGCTGAATTGACCTAATTCTCATTATTGTTGGCAATTATTCTGGGGACTATTTCAAGTTTGAATATCAAATTAAAATATTCTTTGCTAGTGGCTAACTGATGGAAAATTTTTCTTGTGCTTTTTAAATTCATATTTTTCAAAAAACAAAAAATTTAAAAAAAGAAGAAAGGGGAATGAAGCCAAATGAGCCAAACAAAAACTACCATGATTTTGAAATCTCTTTATGACCCACAGAATAAAGGATTTTGCATCCATGCGTCTGCGCTCTGTATTATGCCATAATCAAACTATGGATTGGAGCTATTATGATGACCTTTTAGAAAATTAATGGATAGGCTTTCACTTCCCTATTTTATAATTGTAGTGGACTAGGCCCAATAGCTCGACTCACATCACATGCACAGAGATCGAACATATGGACAATATCCTTAGTTAAATTATAGTCGATTATCAATAATTATAATCGTCCCGGAAGACATATGCTTCATAATAATTCATAATGATCATTCAATGACAATTAATATGGAGACTTAAACTTCTTTTTTAACTGAACTTGGTGGCTCTTCCAGTTAGGTTACTCATCACACTTTATTCACTTACTCATTATACACGTGGATAATATCTTGTACTTGCTTCCTTTGTCACACACTGACTTCAACGTTGAAGTGTCCTTTCATGTATACCCACAACCTGTGCCTGAAAGAAAGTTCAAGCTCAGACGAGGAAATCAATCAATTGTATATGGAGGTCGGCCTAATTACCAAAAAGGCGAGAACAATAAGATATTAGTATCCTTATGTAATTGATTGTTGTGATTTAATAATTTATATTATGATTTTTTAAGAAAAATGAGGAACACTTTGAGATGTTATTGCACTGAGATAATAGAGAGGCAAATTTCTCCCTCCCTACTTGATATCCATTGTCACCACTAAAATTTCTTCCATTTTTATTCGTCATCTCTCTACTAAACTTTTTTTTTTCCAAAGCTTTCTTAGATTTGAACTAGGGTTGTCATATAGAATCGTGGATTATGCACGTTTAAACAAGTTGAGTCACTGATTGCAATATGTCAGAATGAAAAGTCATGAGGTATGTTTAGCCCAATGGGCTTCATCATATCAACTATAAAAGATGGGTTGGGTTGATTCCAATATAATACGACACCGTTTCATGATATTCACTGTTCTCATTCAAAGAGGGGAAAAACAAAGAGAAAAAGGAAACAAAAAGAAAAAGTCCTTATATCCGTTATGTTTTCCCCTGTATTACTTTGTTCAACTTTTTTTTCTCCCGGATAAAAAATAAGTTAAAACAATTAATAAATTGTGTATAATATATATAGTAGAAAAGAGTTTAATTTTAATTCATTGTCAGTATAAAGTAATTTTATACAGATATTCAATTATAAATTGACACATAAGTAAAAATCTTTAATTCAACCACTTACTAACTAAAAAGTCACACAAATCAATGGATGTGATTAATATACAATTTAAAATTTTATAAACTATTAGTGCATCATAACTAAACTTTAATAGGTAATATGCACAACATATATTATATAATATGCACACAACATATATAATATTTTATAACATCATCTTCCTTTACAATATGATATATGTTGTGCGTAATATATATTATGTTATATTATATAGTAGATGTTTATATTGAGTGTTTGAACTATTTTTTATTGTACTAGCAATGCTTTTTTTTTTTTTTTCTTTCTTTTTCACCACAGAGCATTTTCAAATTTCAAAACCATTTCTTTCTTTCTCTCTTTCTTCACTCTTAATTAACCCAACCAAACAACCTAGTACCACACAAACACAACACAACACAACATTGCATCATCTACATCAAACACTCTCTGATCTCTGTCTCCATTCCACAAATTCTCAGAAAACCCATAAAAAAAATCTGATCTTTGTCCTTTGCTCATCAAGAACAAGTTCATTCCTGAAATGGGTGGTTCAGGAAGATGGTTCAAATCACTTATTTCTCATAAAAAACCCTCCACAAACGATCAAGTTTGTAACTTCACTGCAATTTTTTCTCATTCCCATTTTTTTTTTCTTGGGGTGTGTCTCTATTCGGTGTTATTATTTAGCATTTTTTCTTCTTCTTTTGTGTGTTTTCAGGAAAAGGGTCGTGATAAGAGTAAGAAGAAGTGGAAGCTATGGAGAAATTCTTCAGAGGGATTTGGTTTTGGATCCTCCATGAAAAAGGGGCATCATCATCACAAGGGTTGTTCTTCGTTTGTGGTTGATGATGAAGAAGCGTTTAATTTTGCAGTGGCTACTGTTGTAAGAGCTCCACACAAAGATTTTGTGGTGATCAAGCAAGAATGGGCTGCAATTCGCATTCAGGCTGTGTTTAGAGGCTTCTTGGTAAGTGGGACACTTTTTCTACTTAGTTGATTTCAAATTTCAAACTTCTTTTTGTTTGCATAATCATGAATCTCATGATGCTGGTTGTTCTGTTTTTTTTTTCTTCTTTTTATTTATTTATTTGTTTGTTAAATCGTTTCTGTCCTCAAGGGATCTTATTATTTTGATTGATTTTAGAGTTTCTAAGTTTGAATTGAGTAAAAATTGAATCTTCAATTATGGTTCATAAAATAAAATATAAAATTGAGAAGGTAAAATTTAGATTGTGTGACATTGCAAGATTAAATCTAGAGTTAGGAGTTTCAGGACTTTGTAAAAGCATAGCATTATTTTTTGCAAAAGAGTGAAGAATTACAGATAGGTTGAATGGTACTTTTTGTATTAGTATTTTCTCTAATTTGAAATTCAACCTTTTTTAAAGTTTAGTTAGTAGTGTTAGTACTACATCAAACCTGAAACTTTTTCTGGTTTCCTAAACAAAAAGATCTCAACTCTCTTGAACATTGCTGGTGGGTTTTTGACTAGTACATTAAGCTTATGTCTCTTGTGATTTACATTAAGTTATGTCTCCTGTGATTGCAAATTTTCGGTTGTTTTTTTCCCCTTTCTTGTTTATTTTGAAATTGTGACCTTGTGACCTTGTTTATGTGATGGATTCTGCAGGCAAGGCGAGCTTTGAGGGCCTTGAGGGCAGTGGTGAGGCTGCAAGCAATATTCCGCGGAAGGCAAGTGAGGAAGCAAGCCGCTGTTACTCTAAGGTGCATGCAGGCTCTTGTTCGAGTTCAAGCACATGTAAGGGCAAAGAATGCTAGCAACTCTCCAGAAGGTAAAGCAGTGCAGAAACTATTGGACGAACATCGCAACCAAGATGATCCTGTTAAGCAGGCCGAGGTATCGTAAGCTTTTTCAGAATTCGCCTCAAGATTATGTAATGTTATCCAATGGAGTAAATACTCAAATTAGTCCTCCAAGCTTGTATGCTATGTAAAGCTAGTCCTTTAAAGATTTTGGACATCATTAACTCTTATAAATTTCAAGTTTAAATCCCCAGTCGAGTTTATAAGTAAATTCTTAACAGTTGAGTTTGATAACTTTTATAGTCCTGCAAAATGTGTATGTAGACATAAATTTGATCCTTAAATTCATAGTTATTTCATAAAGTGAAGGACCAAATTGATGTAAAAGATAGTTGAATAACTAATTTTCGAGATGATTGTTTCATTCCAAGTTGCTAATGAGATGTTAACATATAGCTACTTTTTGCCATGTTGTGTTATCAGCAAGGGTGGTGCGACATTCCGGGAACAGTAGAAGAAGTTAAAGCAAAACTACATATGAGGCAAGAAGGTGCCATCAAGAGGGATAGAGTAATGGCATACTCTATGCATACCCAGGTAATGAAGCTGAGAAGATTCAATAGTTAAATTATGATGACCAAAAAAATTGGTGCTTCAATTAATATTGCTTGTTTTCAGCAATCAACTTTGTGTGCTAGTCCACGCGCGAGAGCTTCTAAGCCAGCGACTCCTCTCAAGCACCGCAATGTAGACAGTAAGAGCTCGGGATCGAGCATGTTAGAACGCTGGATGGCAACCAAGCCATGGGAGAGCAGGTTGATGGAAGAGATCCGTTTCGACTCGCCCGACGACATGACTCCTGTGTCCAGAAAATGTGATGATCTTGATCTTCCCTTCAATGCATATCAACAAAGAGGCTTAGCCAAAGCTAAAAGCAACGGCGCGACATCTAGGATTTCTTCTAAATCTCTCACAACTAGCCAATCAACTCCATCATCTTCGGCAGTTAGCTCAGATTGCATGTATGATGATAGTCCTGCATCGACTTCATGTACATCCGGATTGCTGCAACCTACCAACAATGCTGTGGAGGAAGCAACAGATGAAAGCAGTGTTCAGAAACCAAGTTACATGAATCTGACAGAATCAAGCAAAGCTAAACTGAAATCTTGCAGGTGTTCTTCTCAGAATTTGAAGAAACTCTCAATGGATGATTGTTTGTCTCATAGCTCAAAATCCGAATTTCTAAATGGAGATACTAGAAGCAGTTCTGGTTCCTATCCTTCGGTTAATTCGTGGAAGAATCTCTATGCAACACCTCTAAGGGCAAGTTATCAGAAACGATTCAATTCGGGAGACAAGTGAATAAGTGATTTCCATACCAATGGATATAAAGAATGTTTGGTTTAGCTTTTAGAAACCTCCTAACCATGGTTTGAGTTTGTGGTACACCATACTTCACCTGATGTACCGCAACTTTCACCTATATCTACTGGTTTTTTTTTCTCAAAACATGGTTTTGGGGTTCCAAAAGGGTGAAACCAAACATGCCATAACTCTGATTTGTCTACTTTTGATGAGTCCAACAGCTTGTTGTCCATTGTCACTTTGAGATGAGTGTGTGCAAGAGTTCACTGATATTGGCTAATTGTTAGTGTAGATAAAACAAGTGGATTTGTGTGGAGATGAAAATAGCTTAATATTTCAAATTTTGAGGCATTTTTATGCCAATGTTTGCACTATGGGGAAAAAAAAGTGAAAAGATGAGACATTTTTTTTACTTGAAGCTTTTGTTTGATATGTTTGTATGTTGAATGGAATGGTGATGATATTGTAGACAAGTATGATGAATGAAATAGCACATTGTTTTTCATTAACTTGAATGTTTCTTAACTTTATACTCAGTTCTGAGAATGTGAGATTGTATGGATAAGAATTTATACCAAGGAGAACATAAGAGTAATAAAAATGTCCTGACTCTGAGAATGAACAAGAATAGCATTCCTCGGTGATCCTTTTGCAAGAGGCAAATAATACATACTTGTGTATGACATGTATATTAAAATTACTCATTCACCCTCTCAACATTGATTAAGCAATGAGTTGTCAAAAGTGTTAAGAGTGAAGTGTGAATAGGGAAATACTCGCTGCATAACAAAATTTCAGCCAAAACTATAATATATATAATATAAAATGTACAACGTATATTACATATATCACTTATTGTGCACAACATATATCACATGTTGCAAAGAATGATGCTGCAACATGTGATATTCGTTGTGCAATTTATATTATATATGTTGTGCATAACTTGTTGGCCATTTTGATTGATTTTTTGTTGTACCTATAACAATGTTCTTGGGAATATTATCCAAAGAATGTAACGGTACTATGTGAAAACATACATTGAGCTCAAATCCAATAACATAAGATGAATGAATGGTCCTGTAAAAGGCTGTCTATGGTATACCAAGTGAAGTATGGACATGGCTGCTGGAGCTCTGTCCCAAGACTTGCTGGTAAATTAACACTACTCCTTAGTTCTCATTTCTTATTAATTTTCTTTATCATTAAGGTTTTTACTTCGGTACCATGTAGCGGTATCCTAATGAGTGTGTTTGGAACCATGAAAAAAAGATAAATGAATTGATTTTTAAATCAACTCTGTTGTTTGAAATGCAAAGAAAAAGGAAATGAAATGATTTACAATTCTCATGGAGTTGGTAATTGTGTATTTTCAAATCACATGAGTTTTGAGAGGATTTTGATGGAAATGATTTAGAATTCATTTCATTCCATTTCATTTAATTTCATTTCCATATTTAATCATTCCAAACACACCCTATATAATCAATGATCATTATTTAATTATTGACTAAATAAACTTAAAAAAATTAAATATTAAAACATGTGACGTGTTTATAGTAACAAATCACTAAAATATACAGGAGAAATCCCCTATTATATATATATATATATATATATATATATTAAGTATGTGTGAAATACTTCATGTACATTAAATTTGACACTAAATCAGCTATTCAATTCAATTTTGACAACAAAATATAAGTCACAAAATTAATAAAATATGTCTTTGACAGTGTCTTGATATTAGAATATGTGTGTGTTATGATTTGAGAAATATGAATGTAGAGAACGAACGAGGGGCGTGGGGAAATGTTTGGTTAAGAGAATTTTAAGATTTCTCAATTATATAAAAATAAAGTTAAATACATACATGTGAAATTATAAATTTATCATCAGGCCGGGAATCATAGAATCATAGCCCCATCCCCATTCCTAAACTATCCTCAAGAATATTTTCTCCCCGTCCCTATCCTGCATGAAAATATCCCCGACTGCGGGTCCCGAATTCGAAATTCCCCGTGGGTATCCGTGCCTCCTCATCCCCATTGCTATCCCTAATCGGGCATGATGAAGCGGATTGAGTTTTCATTTTTAGGAAACAAATCCCCGATTGGAACCCTAAAAATCCAAAATCAAAAGAAATAGGAAGAGATGAGAGAAATCTTATATAGAGATACTCATCTAGGACAAGAATGATGTTGAGAAAATTGAAGAAAAGAGGAAAGAGATGAGGAGAAGGGTGGCTGTGGGGGAGGATGAGAATGAGGGAGGAGTCGGTGAAAGAAATTAAATAAATTAATAATAATAATAATAAAATGAAATGTTACACCTGGGCTACAGCCAAAGAACATCTGACAAGAACTCTTCTAAAGTGATTGAATCCACTGAAGTGAGTGACTTATATTTGAGTTCTCATCAATTTTTTCTGTTGTTGTTGATGAGAGTTGTTTTGTCCCTTAATTTGTGGGGCTATTATATACTGAGGGAGATCCATACCATTCCATTGACAAAATATGAGTTACTCTTGTATCTGTACTAATATTTCTCTAATGCAGGAAAGGAAGTTACTTTTCATTACTTTAACAACCTTTTCTAAGTGATGATAATTCTTAATAACTAAAATCCTATGTTTGGATTGAGGGTTTGAATGTACAGAAAATTAAGAGAAAAAAAAAAGTATTGAAGAAATAAAATTCATCTCATTTTAAAGTTGTGTGCAAAACATGTTCTGAAACCTTCCCAATTTTCATTCAACTTCTCTTGCTTGGATATGGCAGCAACATATGAAACTTCAGAATTCTCAATTACCAACATTAGTTCTTTGCTCTCAGCTACCCAATTCTTAGCCTCATCTCTCAGTTTCTTCCTCTCATCATCACATTCCTCCAAGGCCTCCTTCACCTTGTTCTGTTTCATGAGGACCATTATTTTCTGTTCAACAAGAATTCGAATCCTTTCATCTAGATCTTCAGCCTCTCTTTCAAGAGTTTCAGCTTGAACCTTGTACTGATTCATCTTTCCTCTCAGTAACTCTTGCAGTTTCCTAGCATCTACCATTTGCTGCACTAGTTTTTCTTTTTGTTGCAAGTGGCTTGTGTGGTCTTCAACTACTTTCTGGGACAATGCAAATTGTTTGAACAGATCCTTTACAGAGAATGCCATGCTTTTGACAAGCTTTGCTATACTAGGAGAAACTTCCTCAATTGATGCTTGTTCTATGCATTCCAAAGAAATTTGTAATTGCTGTTGCAAATTGACATCACTATGAACATTTTCAAGTGACTTTTCCAGTAAGCATTCAAGATTATGCAGAGCTTCTCTTACAGCAAGATTACTTTTAGAACACGCCGCTTTCAGCGAGGACTTTCGGCTCCCGAATAAGATGCTCTCAAGTTCAAAAAGGGGGTCCTCATCTGCCTCATCTTGAAATTTCGATTGGTAAAGACTCATTTGTTCATTTTCTTCATTGACTGAATCAACAGGTTGATGCAATCCAATATCAGATTCAGTTGGTTTTCCTTCATTTCCTATGCTTTTGACCTACACAATGTAATCATCATATTGAAAGTGTTAATATTTTGTATATATGACGCATTTTTAAGTAAGATTCAAGACAAAGTTTGTCAACATAAAAGAACCCTTGACTTACATCTTTCGGTAACTGTGAGTTATTCTCCCCGCGAACTCTTCCAGTGCTATTATTATTGCTTTCGTTGAAAGATGATTCCATGATATCTTTGATATCAGGTATATTATCTGTACTTCTAGCATGTGTTTCAATGATCGCATACTTCAATTCTTCTGTGATTACAAATATGAGAATGATGATAAGTTGACAAAAGTAATACATTAGGACTGTAAGTAAGGGCATACTTTTATGAAGATAAACAAAAAAATGATGGCATCTTTGGTTGAAAGGTGGTATTTTGTTGGTATGATTATTGATTGCCAAACTTAACCTTCTTTGTTTTCTTTATCAATCCCAAGTCTTATTGGCAGGGTTTGGCGAGGTGTACAAGATACAAATACAGAAGAAAGATGTTTGGCAACAGGGATATGATAGAAAATTTGTGTCTCGTGATAGAAAATGGGTTATGCAATTAATCAGGATGAAGTCCATACGTAATCAAAGACTATATATTTTTATGTCTGTGTTTCTATCATGTATTGTACACTTCACAAAACACAAGATGAATTCGTCGTTTTCGTGTTATGTGTGTTAGTCATATACCATCTTTTGATTAGTTCATTGTTTTTGTGTGTCTTATACCATGTCTTGATGAAGCAACAACCAAAGAAGCATACCCTATATATATGAGATTAGTGAAGGAGAAGAATAGGACATACCAACTTTCCGATCATAGAAAAATTGTTCACTCAAGTCCCTTTGTTGATTTTGTGTTTTGTTTCTCATTGCACTGCTTATCTTCTCATGACATTTTTCTTTCTTGATTCTTTTTGGTGGTAGAGGAGGAGGGATTGGGGGTGGAGTGATCTGAACTTGGCTGTGATAGTTTGAGGCATCATGCAGATGTAACCATTTGGTTATGTTGTGTCCTGATTCCAACTCCAATCCTTTCTCAAAGTCCTTTCTCTTATCTGAATCCAAATCCAATTTTGGTAAAACACTGTGCAATTCTGAAACACTTATAGGGTGTACACCACACTCTTGAATACCAATTGACCCATCAACTTCCCCTGTATCAGTTGTAACACTGAACTCAAAGCAGACATTTGGTTCATGAAATCTTAGAATGTTGTCACAATGGAATGGATCATACCATACATAAACATGATTGGAGTTCAATTCACCGATGGTTTCATTCTGCCATGTAGCCTTTAAGCCTTCTGCCAAGCGGCATTGGCACCGTATTTTAGCACCGTGCTTCATCGTCCCATTCGACGGTGAAAGAACCACAGAGTATATGAATCCCAGCAAGTTGGTAGGCGTAGGAACTTGAATGGTAATGGAGGAGGACTTTGTTTTTCGATACGCGAATCGACTCGGGGAAATGCTTCCTGGCAAACAAACCTCCACACTGTTATAATTGTAGCTGTGGACGGCCACACAGAATCTTCTAACCAACACATTATGAAATGCAGCACTCACCATCGTTAAATGCAGGCTTTCCATAATTGAAGACGTCGTGTGTTCATTCAGTTTCAAGCTATTCTTGAATGAAATCTGTTTTGTCTTTCCCACCATTTTTGCCGCGAAAGTCTTCAAATCTGATACTGACACCAATGAGGTGCAGTTTGGGGCGTAAAACTCCTTGATCAGTGATGGAAGCTCAGGTAAAGTCACAAGCTCACCGCAATTCTTCAAGGACAGAATTTCTAGCTCTTGAAGATTCTTGATGCTTGTAGGCAACCTCTTCACACTGCTTCCATCAAGCCTTAATTCCTGTAACTTGGATAAGGAGTCGATGTTGTCCGGGAACTCGAACAAATTACTACAATCCTTCAAATGTAGTATTTGTAGAGACCTTAATCCATCAAACAGGACATGTAGTTCATGCTTGTCAATTACTAGTCCACTGTGTGAAAGCTTTAGCTCCTTAAGAGATGTCAAATAAGACAACTCCTTTAGAAGATTCCTAAGCCTTAAGCCTTCTAGATTGAGCCATATAAGATTGTGCAATCGCCCTATGGACGCGTCCAATGCTTCGATTCCTGTCTTGCTTAGATCCAAGTTTTCAATCAAATCCGACGAAACTGCGAATTCCTTGAGACTTGAGCAGCCATTGACACTGATATTTTCCAGAGATTTTAAATGTTGTTCACCTTTAATACTCTCCAGATTTGTGCACCTGTCCAGTATCAAAGTAACAAGGGAGCCAGAGGATAGAATAGATGAATGAAGAGCACACAAACCCGCACAACCAGAGAGGTTCACCCATTTAAGTCTTGAAGCCTTTGACAAATCCGGAAGCACTATCAACCGTTTGCATTCACTTAGGTCAATTCCCTCTAAATTATCAAGTTCCTGTGACAATTCAAAATGATAAAACATAATCTCAGTGGAAAATCTTAAAATTTCAGTTCGCTCTAATTTTTTTTTGATAAATTACACACGTCACAGTTAATGAAATTCAGCTCCACTCTCCTCTATCTGTTCAAGTAACAATAACTTTTCCTAAATGCAATGCTATGATGAAGTCAATGTAAAAAGAAGGTTGATATAATAATTTTACAAATCGAGTATTTACCAAAGCTATCAACATAATTTACCCTAAACTTTTGATACTTGCATATTCATTATTACAGTAAGTACGTATTTGAGTTTACCTGCTTCCCCTTCCAAAGTCGTTGGACATGGCTATGTGGCATGCGAATCTCAACGAGAAACTTAGCACAAAAACTTCGTGGAAGAGACTCCAAAGGGTATCCATTCCACTCAAGGTACCTCAATTTATCAGAAAATGGCTTAAGGATTTTGGGAAGGTACATAGTACCTGAAGTCTGACCCAAGGGGATATAGAATTTCAGAAATCTCAAATTGTTCATCTTTTTGAACGTGTCAGCACTCAAGTGAATATCATTAACTTGAGACAAATCTATTATTATGCCTTCAATTGCATCAGTCCCCTGACAAAACATGAAAGTAAAAGTTATTAAACTAGTATATTATAAGGACTCTGGACTCTACTGAGGTTATGGTAAAATTCAATATGACTGCTTTTATTTGTCCAATAACTAATTTCATTTAAATGTACTTAGAGACCTTTTAAAAAGAATTTACAAATAGAGGTAGAACAAATTTCAAGGAAGATTTACGCAATTTGTCCATAATTTTTGTAATGCAATTTGTCCGTTGAACATTTTTTTGTTATTTTTAAACATAACAATGCTCAATATAGAATAGAGAATAATTATGACTTAATATGACTTTACATGTTCAACCAATAAATTTGTAAACACATCATTCACTTTTTAAAATTTAAATTTAACATGATGTGATAATAGATCAAGTACATATTTTCACTTCATAACAAAGTAAAAAATTTACACTTGCAATGAGAATTAAGAGTTCAATTAACTGTCAGTCTAAAGTAATTTTATACTGACATCCAATCATGAATTGACACATTAGTAAAAGTCTTTTAACTCAATCTATCATTAACTAAAAAGTCACGCAATTGAACGAAAATGATTTTACACTTTCAGCATCATAATTAAACTCAAGAATTAAACCCTATAGAAATGTCCTGTATAAGAACAAGTTGTATTGATGTTACTTGCCTTGTTATCTTTAAGCAGAAGACGAACTTCAGCATCTCTCAATCGGTTACGTCTTGCAGGGTCTCCGCTACACTCTTTGCGTACAATTTCAAAACCCATCTTCTGTATCAAATCATGCATCTCCACCGTATTGTTGTACGAAATAGTTATCAGAGCTCTATCTTCAAGTACATCTATTCCACTACTCGCTTCAAAACCGCACGCATCTAATACACTTATGACGCGATCTTTCTCTTCTCCCCTGAAAAAGAACGCTATGTCAAGAAATATCTTCTTCTCTAAATCATCTAACCCATCATAGCTCACTTTCAACAAATTCAGAATCGTCTCGTTAGGATACTTGTCAAGTTTTCTCAGAGTACTTTCCCAAAACTTGCGACTCTTGGAACGAAGATAAGAGCCCAAAACTTTCAGCGCCAACGGAACACCCCCTGCATAAGTAACTGCCTTTGCAGATAGATCCTCGTAACCGTTTGGAGGATGATTTTCCTTGAAGGCTTCTAAGCTGAAAAGGCGTAACGATTCGGGAGCTTTCCATTTCTCAACTTTGTATATCCAATCAACTCTTCCAGCGAGCAATTGCCTGTTTCTGGTTGTTATAATGAGCCTGCTATCTTGACTTAGGTCACGGTACTCGCGGCATAAAAATTCCAATTGCTCTAAACTATCAACGTCGTCGAGAACAATGAATACTTTTTTATTGCTGAGCCTCTTCATATCGAATGTGATGGGAATTTCTTCTTTTAATAGCTCAAAGAGGAGCTTATCGATCGAAATCTCTTTCTCGACGAAGCAGACGTTGTCGTACTGAGGGAAGAGCTTGGCAAATAAGACTTTGGCGATGGTTGTTTTACCTATTCCACCCATGCCCCAAATTCCGATTACTCGAACTTTGTTCATTAGTAGTTCCACATTTTTGCAGGTTTCTTCAGTTCCAACAAGGCCTTTTAGTTCAATTGGGTGCCTCAGGTACCGCTTCTGTAATACATCACTTACTACATTGCCGATGAGTTGAGAATCGTCCCTTGCATAAATCATGGAGGAAAATACTTATTTATCTACTTTACATCTTACACCTTCTCATCGTCACATTCAACAAATTCAACTAACACCAATGCTTTACTATTATTATTATCATAGAATAATTAATGGACGAAGTGCTGCCAAAAAATTTGTAATTCAAACATGGAGATGTATTCAGCGAGTAAATGAGTAAATTTTTTTAAGTGGTCATATATTATTTTTAATTTCTCATTTACTATCGTATAAATGTCCAACTGAACTGATCTGAAGAATATTCTGATAAATTTAATTATTATGAAATATAACATTATTTGACTTTTTCTGCAACATAAATAAGTTCAGTGATCCTATTGATTTTTTTTAGTTTAATTATGATGCACTGACAGTGTAAAAATTTTACACGGTCAGTCAATCACATCCGTTGATTTGTGTGACTTTTTAGTTAGTGGGTGGTTGAGTTAAAGACTTTTCCTAATGTGTCAATCCATGATTGGATGTCAGTGTAAAATTACTTTATACTGTCAGTAGATTGAAATTAAACTCTTTTTTTTAGTTTATAGATGAAAAATTGATAAAAAAAAAAACAGGTAGTGAGTTGAATCAAGTGATAAAACTAGAGAACAAATGATTACAGAATAATACTATATGTACCTCTAATTAATAGTAGTCAACAAAACAAAATAGTCAACTATTAATACACAATCATGTACATTTAAATCTTCAATCTTCCTAAAATATTATCAAGCAGTACTTCTAGACTTCTCTATAGTTAAAACCGTTCAGAATTGTCATCTTTCAATCTGTTACAGAGAGATAGAAGCTTAGAAGACTTACTTGTGGGTTCTGGAGTGCCACCCAGAAATATTGGCTGCTTCAGTGAGAGCATCTCTCCAATTCTTCACTCTCTCTCTGTCCCCTACATCCCTCTCATGCTTAGCAAATGCTTTCCCATAGCTCCCAATCTGCTTCCTTATATCTGACGGATCTGTTCCATAGAACACTGGTATAACCACCTGGCCAAAATCTTTTCTGCACTGGAGAATCTTGACCAGTTCTTCCAGGCACCATTTTGATGAGGCATAGTTCTCGGAGAAGACGATGACCGACACGTGCGAGTCCTCGATTGCTCCGGCGAGCCGTGGCCAAACGTCTTCTCCTCTGTTAAGCTGATAGTCTATGTATGTTCTTATCGATTTCTGATCCAGAGCAGTGTAGAGATGGCTTGTGAAGTTTGTGCGTGTGTCCTCACCTCTGAAGCTAAGAAACACATCGTAGTTTTTTGTAGAGGAAGACATGTTCTCTTCAATTATAGCTATGCAAATTTCTTTAATTCTTCCTTTATCGGCTTGGAGTTTTGGTAAATAATAAGCTTTAAAGCTTTATGGTCAACCCAACCCTATATCGTGACTTACATCAAAGTATCTACTACGAGAGTGGAAAAGTTATTTGAAAGTCAAAACCCTGGTGGAGAGCTTTTACTCAAATTTTTTGCTGGGTGACACCCAAAATAGTCAAAAATAAGAATTTATCCGCGTTTGTTAGAAGATAATCTGAATAGAGTATTGATGCCTTGGCATCTTTATTTAATTTTGTAGTTTAAATTCTAAGAAAGTGTGTTAGTTTTAATTAGTTTAGTGTGTTTTTAGAGTAAATTGAATGTTTTTAGAATAAATTGGATTTTCTTGGGTTATATTACGTTTTTGGTATTATTTTGGTGAAAATTTCAGGAATTATGCAAGTAATTTGGCAAATAAATGACTCCTGGAGATGCACATCGAGTCACGAAAGAAATCAATTTGAGGCGCTTTGCGCCTCACTCACGCGCAGCGCCTCAAACTCAGAATGGAAATGGAAATAGGTGAGAGAGGCTGGCGCCGTGCGCGGGCAGGACGCTTTGCGCCCGTGAAGCGTGCGCGTCGCGCCCAATGGACGCCCTGTGCCCTCGAAGCAGCACCTCGTGATCTTGCAACAGCATGGCCAGCGCATCGCTTCCCCCAGGCGCATTGCGCCAGAAAAGGAATCCTCCACCAAGCGCTCCGCGCCCGTGTGGCGCCCTGCGCCCTGAAAGCTTTCATCTTGCCGCGCCCATACCGCACGTTCCGCGCTCCGCGTTCCCCTGAAGCACCGCGCCTCATCAACTGATACCTAAAATTGTGCCGCATGATCTAGAATTAATTCAAATGCAAATCTTTTTCATATCTTTTTGAATTTATCTGTAAACTTAATTCCCTTTGTTTTAGGGATTGGAACAATTTGAATTCTAGAATTATTTTGGTTATAAATAGGACTAGAATGCGATCTTAAAAGGGATCTTTTTTTGGTTCTAACTTAGTCTAGTACTCTATTTTACTCTGTTTTTCAATAAAATCAGTTATTCGTTCTTCAAAATGTTTTCTTTCGATTATTATGCTTTGTTTTATTTAATTATGAGCAACTAATTTCTTTGTTAGGGTAAAGGGGATCGTATTACTATGAATTAATTTTATATTTGTGAACCTTTGAATTTTATTAATTCAATTCAAGGAATTACCTTATTTGTATTGTGTTGTTCTGAGGATTGGAAAATCACTTTTCAACTTATCTTGGATTTATGTGTTTATTTGGGAAAATAAATGTGTGAATTAGCTTAAGGGAAATTGCCAGAAAGATTAGTATCTAGGAATAGAATTAAGATTTTTGTGAACTTTGAATCAGTAAAAATATTTTATCTTTTCTTTGAATTGATTTGATCAAGGGATTGACTAATTGTTCATAGAAAAAGTGTTAAATTACCAAGGAATTGGAATTGACAACTTAAGATTCGTTCATTGAATTGAGGCTTTAAAATTTAAAGGCAAGCAAATGTTTTATTAACTTCAGAAAATACGTGAACCCGATTCCCTAACCTTTCATCAATTGAATTTTAATTAAAATTTTACTGCATTTTTACATTCATTAGCTTTTGAATTTACATTGTATGCTCATTCATTACCTTTTATTGGATTCGTCTAATTAGAAATCTACTTTAAGAAATTTTTGCTCGGTTCTTTAATCCTCGTGGGAACGATACCCACTCACCGTGGTTTTTATTACTTGAACGATTCGGTGCACTTGCCGATACCCTATCAAGTTTTTGGCGCCGTTGCCGGGGATTAATTGAAACCGACAATTAGAGTAATTGAGTGATTTCTAAATTAGATATTTTTCCCTTTTATTTATTTACCTTTGCACTCCCTTCACTGTGACGTTGGGAGTGCCATATCTCACTTTCATCTTGTTTGGTGTTTGTTTTGCATGCAAAATAGCACCAACGCTCTATATTTTGATCCGGAGATAGAGAAGACTTTGAGGAAGTTGAGAAAGGCGAAGAAAAGAGCGGAGATGGCCGACGTAGGTGACGGACAAAGAAGGACCTTGGGAGACTATGCCACACCTACCACTAATGGGTGTGGTAATAGTATTGTCCCACCACCAGTGCAAGCAAATAACTTTGAGCTCAAACCTTCACTCATTCAATTGGTGCAACAAGAACAATTTAGTTTAGGAGCTCTTGATGATCCCAATGTTCACTTAGCTACTTTCCTCCAGTTATGTGATACAATCAAGAGCAATGGTGTGAGTTCAGATGCAATCAAGTTGAGGCTTTTCCCTTTCTCTCTTAGGGATAGAGCTAAATTATGGTTGCAATCACAGCCACTTGAAAGCATCAATACATGGGATGACTTAGTTAGCAAATTTCTAGCTAAGTATTTCCCCCCTCAGAAGCTGGCAAAGCTAAGGAATGACATAAACTCATTTGCTCAAAAGGAGGGAGAGTCACTCTATGAAGCATGGGAAAGATACAAGGAGATGCTCAGAAAATGTCCACACCATGCAATCCCTGACTGGCTACAAATTCAGACATTCTATGATGGGGTTTCTCAAAGTTCAAGAGCCATGATTAATGCAAGTGCTGGAGGATCTCTTCATAGAAAGACCCATGAAGAAGCTTTAGAGTTGATTGAGACAATGGCTGAGAATAACTTCTTATGTCCAAGTGATCAAACTCCATTAAGGAAAGGTATGATGGAGTTGGACACATTGGATACTCTCTTGGCACAAAATAAGATGATGTCTCAACAACTAGCTACACTCACAAAGCAAATGGGACAAATACAAGTTGCTGCAGTAGGACCTCCAAATTCATCTTGTGAACTTTGTGGTGGAGCTCATAAGAATGAAGAATGTGATCTTTTCAAAGAAACTTTACCGGAGCAAGTGAACTACATGGGGAACCCTCCAAGGCAACAAAATGATCCATATTCCAAAACTTATAATCCTGGGTGGAGGAATCATCCAAATTTTGGGTGGGGTAATCAAGGGCAGAAGTAATTCAATGTTCCAAATCAACAACCCCCATTCATTCCTCCACAAGGTCCCCCTAAACCAACTTCATTGGAGATTGCTATGGAGAAACTCACTCAATCCACTTCTACTTTTGTGCAACAAACCTTAAGTTTCATGCAGGAGACGAGGGCTAATTTCAAAAATCAAGAAGCTTCTATAAGGAACTTGGAGGTACAAGTGGGTCAAATAGCTAAACAACTCTCTGAGAGGCCTGCGGGGATTTTTCCAAGCAACACAGAAC
The DNA here is from genome assembly GCA_013621005.1 of Aeschynomene evenia. Classification (NCBI taxonomy): domain Eukaryota; kingdom Viridiplantae; phylum Streptophyta; class Magnoliopsida; order Fabales; family Fabaceae; genus Aeschynomene; species Aeschynomene evenia. The sequence continues at coordinate 4,424,571 of CM024271.1, forward strand.
CAAATCCTAAGGAGCATTGTAAGGCTATTCAATTGAGGAGTGGAAAAACAATTAAAGAGCAAAAAGAAGAAAAAGATATGAAAAAATTTGCATTTGAATTAATTCTAGATCATGCGGCACAATTTTAGGTATCAGTTGATGAGGCGCGGTGCTTCAGGGGAACGCGGAGCGCGGAACGTGCGGTATGGGCGCGGCAAGATGAAGGCTTTCAGGGCGCAGGGCGCCACACGGGCGCGGAGCGCTTGGTGGAGGATTCCTTTTCTGGCGCAATGCGCCTGGGGGAAGCGATGCGCTGGCCATGCTGTTGCAAGATCACGAGGTGCTGCTTCGAGGGCGCAGGGCGTCCATTGGGCGCGACGCGCACGCTTCACGGGCGCAAAGCGTCCTGCCCGCGCACGGCGCCAGCCTCTCTCACCTATTTTCATTTCCATTCTGAGTTTGAGGCGCTGCGCGTGAGTGAGTCGCAAAGCGCCTCAAATTGATTTCTTTCGTGACTCGATGTGCATCTCCAGGAGTCATTTATTCGCCAAATTACTTGCATAATTCCTGAAATTTTCACCAAAATAATACCAAAAACGTAATATAACCCAAGAAAATCCAATTTATTCTAAAAACACTCAATTTACTCTAAAAACACACTGAACTATTTAAAACTAACACACTTTCTTAGAATTTAAACTACAAAATTAAATAAAGATGCCAAGGCATCACAACACCAAACTTAAGGTGTTGCTTGTCCTCAAGCAACGAAACAAAATACAAAGCAATGCACAGGGGTTAAGAACAATAATTTCCAGAACTCGTTTGGTCAAAATAGTAAGGCCAACTACAAGAATTAAGACTACATGCAATTTCTCATTACTTTATATCCTTCAACAATTCACTTTGCAATAGGGAAGACACTCAGAATTATACTCCAGATCATGTTATAAGGGTTCTTCGAGAGATTCCATCAACCAACTATGTTTTCATTTTCACAACCATGTAGTGCAAAGACATTTACTCTTTTAATTTCACCCAGATGAATTAGCTTTCTCTAAAATTTTGAGGGCAGTGTTCTTGTCTTTTCCTCTTTAAGGATCATGACTCTAAATGCTTAGTCTCAGGGTGGCTCTTTAGATGAGTTTTCGATTAACGTTCCCGGGCCAGTTGGCCCAAGACGCTAGGTGATGAAGCACCCCTCGAATCTAATTACCCAAGTCTTTCCCTAACACCATCACACCACAAACACATAGCTAGGTTCTAAAAATATTGAATGAAGATGTCCCCTAGCCATTGGTGCTCAGAGCCTTAGATATTTTCGGATAAAGCCTACCCTTTTTCTTTATTCATCACAATTCATGCATTTTCATCTGTTTTTCAGAGACTTCACACTACATTTATGTAATTAATTCGTCAACTCAGTTGTCTTTTAGAAATACTCCAAGAACCCCTATAATAATTTTCTAAAGCATTATCCTTTGTGGCCTATCTATTTACTCAACATCATTCACTTAACATTTCATTCAGGCATGTTGATCAAATTCTCGAGCTAGCCTTAATCATTATAATCACTTTTGCTCTTTTTACAATTGCTCATCAACTCCCCTACACTACCACACAGACACAAGACAATAATGACACAGGACTCGAACAACACAGAAATTGAAATTTATTCAAGCATCAGTTGGAACTTACCTGAGGGGGGTGGTCAATCTCCTCCTGGATCCTCATCCTCATCATCCTCTTCTTCTTCTTCCTCCTCCTCATCATCCTCATCATTTGATGGATTAGGCTCCCTATATGGCCATTTTTTCTTGCAAGTAGTTTGATACTCAGGAAATTTTTCTGGAGCCAGCTTATGAAATGCATGAGCAAGGTAAGTATACATTTCATAAGAATCAATTTTGAAGAAGTTAAAGTCAGCCCTCAGCTTTTGCAGTTCTGATAACTCATTTTGGTTCTGACTCTGACTTGGTATATCATCCATAGGCTCATTTGGAGGAGGAAAGGATGGAACTTCAGGTGCCTTACCCGTGTCTTTCTTCTTTGATTTTCCAATGGTTGCAGCAGTTATTGGCCTAGGCACATGAATAGGAGAGTCACCTTCTATTACTACTCCTGCGGCTTCGGTGATGCGTTGAATGAGACACGGAAATCCCAGGGTCATTCTCGATGAGTATACAAATTTTGCTATACCCTTGGATAATAGTGTACCCAAATCAACTTGCTCCTTTGTGATAATGCAATGAATCATCACTGCTCTATCCACCGTTACTTCTGAATAGTGAGTGGTTGGGAGGATGGTATGATTGATGAATTCTAACCATCCCCTAGCCACATGAATAAGATCTGCTCGAGCTAACTGATTCGGTCGACCTTGTTTATCCAGCTTCCAGTTTGCCCCGGGTTTACAAATTTCTCGCAGTGTTGTCTGCAGCTCCTGATTCCCCTTCAACCGTGCACAATACCCGTGCACAATCCCCTTTGCATTCCCGCAATTCTAGGGGGTGAACAAACTAGCTCCCATCCTCTTCGAGCGATTTCCTCTTGGATTTCTGGAAATTCCCCCTCTCTAAACGCGAAGCCAACTTCCGGGATGATTGATTTGTTTACTACCACTGAGTTGTAGTAGTCTTCATTTTCTTTCGTCCGGAAGCGATTAGAGTAGTAAGAGGGAGAAGCAGCCACTTCCTTTCCTTTTCTCTTCTTGGATGATGGTGCCATTTCCTGGAAACAAAATCAAACCAATACAGGAAGCCAAAATGACAGTAACACCATTAGTTTTGTTAGCTCAAGAGAAAATATATAATAACCTTACATTCTTCATTTCATTCGTATCTACAACAGGGAATGTGTACAGTGAATATCATGATATTCTTCCCAACACCAAACTTAAAATTTTGCAAAAATTTTAAGCTGTGCATTAGTTACAAGCATTTCTATCCACAATTAATTCTTCTTTATAGCTTAAAAAAATTGACAATCACTAAAGTTCTATATTATTCCTATTCCTACTACCCTTCACTAACTCAACATTATTCATAATATCATTAAATACCTCATTATATTCATATGAACATGCTTCACAGTTAATGAAAGTTTTACCTTGAAAAACAAATGGGTAGAGGAATCAATGGATGAAATGCTCACAGGATTGTGCCCTCACAATGGTAGCCGAGGGGTGTGTGCTTATGTGAGAATGGAGGTTTGAAGTGGAGAAGAAAATTGTGTAAAAGTGAGAGAGTGTGAGTGAAGAAAGGACATGGTTGCAGACTTGCAGGGCATCTTCTAATAGTGCCCGACAGTGCTCCTATTCTGCTCGTGAGGCGCGAAATTTGCGCGCCCAAAATTCGGAGAAGGCGCGAAGCGCCAAGAGGAGGGAGAGAGAGTCGGGCGCAAGGCGCCCTTGGCTTGAAGGGTTGAGGCGCGGCTCGCCTTGGAGCCGGAAAGAGACAAGCGCGGGGCGCCTGGTGAACGCGCTGCGCCACGAAGCTCGCTCGAGTCCGCTTCGGTTCTGCCTCCAGGGCGCAAGGCGCCATGCTGGCGCGAGGCGTGCGGTTGATAGGGCGCGATGCGCTGGTCCCACGCGCAGCGCCAAGGAGCTGGCCTTGCTCCGATTCTCTTCTGTCTTCAAGGCGCAATGCGCCATGTGGGCGCGATGCGCGAGAGAAGGTTAGAGTGATGAGGCGCGGGGCGCCACTGGTGCGCTAAACGCCAGAAATGTGAAATTTTTTTTTTTAGGGAATACATGAGCAATACTAAAAAAATAAAAAAATAAAATTAACGACATTAAATAAAAAGGATACTCAATTGGGTTGCCTCCCAATAAGCGCTTCTTTAACGTCACTAACTTGACGTATGACACTTTCTCAAGTGAATGTTTGAACCGAGACGAGTCGGTCAATTTCTCCCCCAAGATAATGTTTCAATCTTTGCCCATTCACAGTGAACTTTCTTTCAGATTTAGGGTCCATAATCTCTACGTGCCCATAGGATGAAACCTTAGTGACAGTGAACGGTCCCGACCATCTTGTCTTCAATTTTCCTGGGAACAACCTTAATCTTGAATTAAATAAAAGAACTTGTTGCCCAGGTTCAAAGTTTCTTGGAGTGATCTTTTTGTCATGCCACCTCTTGGTTCTCTCCTTATACAACTTCGCATTATTATAAGCTTGACTACGAAATTCGTCAAGTTCATTGAGTTGTAGTAATCTCTTGTCATTTGCCGATTTCAAATCAAAATTCAAAAATTTTATAGCCCAAAATGACTTATGTTCAAGTTCAACAGGTAGATGACAAGATTTACCGTATAAAAGTTGATAAGGAAACATACCAATTGGTGTTTTGAATGCAGTTCTGTAGGCCCAAAGTGCATCATCAATTTTCCTTGACCAATCCTTCCTCGAAGCATTTACCGTTTTTTCCAAGATTCTCTTCAATTCCCTGTTGGAAATTTTAGCTTGTCCACTTGTTTGAGGATGGTATGGGGTGGCTACCTTGTGCTTGACTCCATATTTTTGCATAAGGCTCTCCAATTGTTTATTGCAGAAGTGACTTCTACCATCACTAATCAAGGTTCTAGGAACTCCAAACCTTGAAAAGATCATCTTTCTGAGAAAATTCACTACCACCTTTGCATCATTAGTGGGAGAGGCAATTGCTTCAACCCATTTGGACACATAATCCACTGCTACCAGAATGTACACATTGGAGTAGGAGGATGGAAAGGGACCCATGAAATCTATTCCCCACACATCAAACAAATCCACCTCAAGAATAAATTGTTGAGGCATTTCATGCTTTCTTGATAAATTCCCAGTTCTTTGACACCTATCACATCTCTCCACAAAAGCTCTTGCATCCTTAAAAATGGTTGGCCAATACAACCCACTTTGCAAAACCTTGGATGCAGTTCTTTCTCCACTAAAATGTCCACCATATTCTGAACCATGACAATACCATAAAACACTATATACTTCTTCCTCTGGGATGCACCTTCTAATTACTCCATCATTATACCTTTTGAACAAATAAGGTTCATCCCATAAAAAGTACCTAGCATCATGCATGAATTTCTTTTTCTGATTTCCATTCATTTCACTTGGAACCCTTCCCCCAGCTTTATAATTTGCCATGTCAGCAAACCATGGTGACACTTGTACAGGTAGGAGTTGTTCATCTGGAAACTCTTCATTCATTGGGACCTCAATCACTTGTTCCTCTCCATGTGTAATCCTTGACAAGTGGTCTGCCACCAAGTTTTCTGAGCCTTTCTTGTCTCTTATTTCAATTTTGAACTCTTGTAGCAACAGCACCCATCTGATCAGTCTTGGCTTTGCATCCTGTTTACTCATCAAATACTTAAGAGCAGAATGATCAGTGTAAACTATTACTTTTGAACCAACCAAATAAGATCTGAATTTATCAAAAGCAAACACTACAGCCAATAATTCCTTCTCTGTTGTTGCATAATTTTTCTGCGCATCATTTAACACGCGACTTGCATAATAAATCACATGCAACAACTTGTCCTTTCTTTGTCCTAAGACAGCCCCAATTGCAAAATCACTTGCATCACACATTAATTCAATGGGTAAGGACCAATCAGGAGGGGAAATTATTGGTGCAGTGACAAGCTTGGTCTTGAGAGTTTCAAAGGCATGCATGCATTCATTGTCAAAGTCAAATTGTGAATCTTTCATTAAAAGACAACTTAAAGGTTTTGCAATTTTTGAAAAGTCTTTTATGAACCTTCTATAGAATCCAGCATGACCCAAGAAACTCCTCATTGCTTTAACATTCATATCGGTACCCTATATTGATTTGTTTGGTTTCGTAATAATGTTAGTAATGTGGATTACCAACTAATCCACATTACCTCAAGAATGGTAATATAGATTATCAAATCAATAATTATGGACAATGAAAAACCAGTCAATATAGACAATGAGTTCATTTTAGCTTTCGTTTTGGCCCAAATCATCATTGAAATTGTAATGTGCTGAATAATTGTGGCCCAAAATCTCATTTATTGGCTGGTTTTTCATTGTGCATTTAGCATCACTCTTATCAAATATCATCATGTGTCTATTTGGATTATCAATATTAGTTAATCTTTTATTTTATTACACAATTATCGTTTCATACTAATTACTTTTTTCTTACCTAATTTTCTAATATTCTATAGCAAATCCTGAATTTTTTTTAGTTATTGTATTATATTTGATTTTTCTATATTAAACTCTTTGCAAGAATAATATAATTATTTTAATTTATTAATTTTTTATTTTTATTAATTAATTATATTAATGTCAAAACTGAAAATATTAAGATCAAATTGACTTTGAACTGGAAAAAAAAAGAGAGACTCGGATAGGGATGACAATAGGGCGGGACAAGTGCGAGAGTACTATCCCCGTCCCTGCCCCGCTCCCGATCTCTGCCGTGGAGGGAAATTTGTCCCAATTCCCAAAATCCATGGATCCCCAATCCCCGCGGGGATCCGAATGGGGATGAAAAAATCAGAACAAACTTAAACAAAAATAAAATGTCAAGGTGAGGCGGCTGACGATGCGAGGCAGCTGACGAGGCTACGAGGCGAGGCAGAGCGACATGCTAGAGGGCGGCAGACGAGTGTGATCGAGAGTGGCTGAGTGAGAGAAATACTGAAGGATGAGTGTGAGAAGTGACTACAGTGAGAGTCGGAGAGAAAGAGAGTGTGAAGGGTGGTGTGTGAGTGTGTGTGCAGCTCCTTTTAGTAAATTAGAGTTAGAGTTTTGTAAGGGAGCTTAAATACTTAAATATTAATAAATGTCTTGAAATTACAAAAGTGTCCCTCCTATACAAAATTATAAAAATATCCTTCGAACGGGGATCTCCACGGGGCGAGGGACCTAGTCCCCGTTCCCATCCCAAAAATTCTTGCGGGGGACTTTATTTTCCATCCCTGCAGGGATATAAATTTTTCGAATTTTTCCACAAATTTCCTATTTCTGGATATTCATTGCCATCCATAGAATCCAACCACCGTTCACGACATGATATTTCCACTAAATTGTGTCGTTGACTCTGATACGAGTCTCGCTCTTATATTAGAAAAGTTAGAGTAAAATAAAGGTTTTCTAAAATCTTAGACTCTATAGTTAGTTTTGGAGTGTTAATTATCCTATGATCTTGTACCCGTAACCAATCGCTTACGTAGTTTTAATTTTATCAATGAATCATGCTGTTTGGACATCCAAATATTAGATGTCCATGGATGTCAATAATATTCAAGAGTAAAATATATATTAATAAATGTGTAATTGTGAGTTCCATATAAAATTTAAGGGTGGTATATTGTATATCTACATGAAGTATGAAGTATTAATGTCAAAATATCATTTCTCTTCATCAATATATATATCATAGTGAATGAGCAACATAGGTGCTTCTTGGATTGTGTTTTTATTTTCTATTTTTTTCTATTTTCAAAATTTTATAGAAAAATATTGAAGATTGAAAAAAAATTATATTTATTTATTTTTAGTATATTTTTCGCAAAATCCTAAATACAGAAAAGACATAAAATAAAAATAGAAACTAAAACACCTAGATAAGGTGGAAGTGCGACATAAAAATTAATCATAAACTAATGTCATTTATTTGTTTAGGTTTTTGTCTCAGTCAAGATTCAATTATCATTTATTTAATTCTATTGACTTGAATCTATATTATTTTGTCTATTAGCATTTACTAAAACGCGGATTCGTTGATTGATGTGAGGCTCATTTTATGAATACTTGAATATGATGATAATAAATGTATAATAAAAATCAGCTAAACTAATCAATAAATGAGATTTTGAGTCATAATTACTCTACCTATTATAATCTCAATGATTATTTGGGTCAAAATCAAAGCCAAAATAGATCTATTGACTATATTAGCTGATTTTTCATTGTTCATTTAGCATTATTGTTATATGAATAATCACGTAAGTATCCTTCCGAGCAATTCAAAGCTCACGGGCCATATCATACCTAGCTAGATTACCAAAATTTAGATCTTAAAAATGAATAAAGAAATGTACCCTTTAAGTTGATTATTTGAAAAATTATAATCCTTATTAAATAGTAATTAATTGTGAGAGTATATGTAACATAAGTTCTACAAGTGTCTTCTCTTTCCCATCGAAGACCTTTCTGTTACGCGACCTCCACACAATTCAAACAATCACAAAAAAGAACATAGTAATCCATACCTGTTTGGACCTCCTTAAGACAAGACCAAACATCCACACATAAAAAACTTTCCTTGGGCTTATTAAGTGGACAAACTCAAGACATAGCTCATTTCTCCAATAAATACCTACATATTTCTAAGTAAAATTTCTTATGTTGCTTGGGCTGGTAGGCCCCATTGTAAACCCAAAAAAAAAAAATTCTTATGTTGCCCCCTAAATTTTGTAAGTGGATCAGTCCCTAGATCATAGCTATAGATATTTTTTTTAGATTAGTGATACAAGAAGTAAAAATATACATTCCAGAAAAATTAAAAGAAAACTTGATCCATTTCTTAGGGATGGCAATGAGGTAGGGCGTGACTAGAGAGGGGAGTGTACTTCTCATCCCTGCTCTCGAGTTCTGAAAAATTTCTCATCTCCGTCCCCATTTTTTCGTCATGGGAGAATTTTGTTCCCATCCCCGATCCCTGCAAGGTCCCGAACGGCCGAACGGGAAATAAAAAATAAAAAAATAATCTTATTTTGCAGAAAATTAAAAAAAAAATCAATTTTAATTTTAAAGACATAATTCAACGTCAAATTAAATTTACCTCACAACCATAATTCAATAAATCACATAGTTAATCAAGTATGGTATGACTGTATGAGTTTAAACAGAGAAATATTTATCCAAAGAAATGAACACATAAACAGAACAGAACAAAATAAACCATTACCATAACTTCTTCATTTAAACAAAGTAGTAGCAGCAACATATGTAGATTAAGTTTTAGGAGCACTATAGCAGCAGCAAGTTAGTACCTTCAAGGGAGACGGCGCAACGGAGGCGCATAGGGAGAGGTGGGGCGACGACGCTGTGAGCCACTAGGGAGCTGGGGAGATGGTTGTGTAAGGAGTTAGGGAGTTAGGGAGTTAGGGTTTGAAAATGGTTAACACGTATAGATGATGGGGTTAGCGGATGGATGGGGTGGGTATATGGGTTATTAGGGTTTTTTAAGGATTATATATAGGTATAGATAAAACTACATTTTTACCGGGGAGCATGGTCTTCATCCTTGCAGGGAAAAATTCTCGACCGCGTCTCATCTCCATTGTCATCCCTACTATTACTATTTACTTAACTGATATGGGTCGTGTGATAGATGGATTAAAATTTTTAATCCCGGGAGTACTATTTTCGGGAATCATATTCCCGTGATTAGCATTCTCATGCATAACATATCAAGAGTGTTTGATAGATAAATTAAAACACTAGGGGGACGTTTGGTTTGTGAAAATGCTTTCTGTTTTCATTTTATACTTTTATTTAGGTATAGAGGTTGTTTACTTGTTCTAGTGGGTAATAGTCATGGTATTTTCATCCAACTCATTTTTTGTTTTCCACTTTTTGACCGAAAACATAGAAAATACGAATTTGACATTTTCTTATTTTCAATTTCATTTTTATTGTAAATAGAAAACACAAGTAAAAATGTTTTATTTTATTTCTTTGAAAAATAAAAATAGAAAATAATGTTAGAAATTTTTAATAAAATCCATAAATACTTTAGTGTCATTCATATTGATTCATCGAGAAGTAATAATCAAAAGCGGAAGCTAACCTGGATCCATAGTGAGTGATTGATGACTCCAAAGGTTCTCGAGCTGCTTGTGTGAAGGTGGTTCCTGGCCTTCCTCAACCAAAATCTCTAGAGTCCTTTTTCAGGCTTGAGAACAATTCTCAGATGGGTTAAGAATTTGCAAAGATATGATTTTGATATATCGGGGACCAAACCCTTTAGTCTCTATTTATGCTTGGTCCATTGTTTCCCATTAAACCCATAAAGACCAAGTTAGAGTAACGATTTTTACTCATAATTTCTCCAAACCGACAAATAATTAAGTGTGACTTCCGTTACAAATGTCACAACTAAATAGTTATAATGATTATTAATATAATTTATAGCTCATAAATTAGAATAAAGAAAATTAAATTTTCTAACAAATAAATCAATCACCACCTAGGAATCTTAAAAAAAATAGAATCAAGAATGAGTACTCTTATGTTTGGTAGATACTTATATTCTCAAAAATATTATATAAATTTTAAAAAATGTTTGTAATAATTTAATTAAAAAAATATTATTTTCAATTTAGAAATTCATAATTACAACAAAAAAATTGACAATATCAACTAAAAAATTAAAAGTTTTCACAAAAAATTAAAGATTTTTACTAAAAAGTGAACAACTTGAACTAAATCATAAATTATTTCATCTAAATTACATTTAAAATGTCAAATAAAAGTAAGAAATTAACAAACACAACACAAGTGAGAACAACTTGACAAAGTTGTATATAGATAGCATAGTAGAGTTCACCTACTAATTTTACTGTCTTAAACCAACATATGTTAAGGATTGCAAAACATGAGAAATGATATCAGTATATCATAAAATCAGTCATCATCAGCTACTATTTGTAATAATTTAACATTTTGAAACTAGTAATCTAACTTTAAAAAATGTTGGACTAATGTATAATAATAAAAGTTGAATTACAAGTTTCAAAATAGATTATTACACTTGGTGGATGATGGTGACTGATTTTATACTGTGCATGTATAATTACTTATAAAAGATATTAGACTCATCTGGTTGTCCTTCTAACCCTCCCAATTTTGACATGATAGATTGATATATGCAACTTATTTCTTAAAAGGGGTCAACTCATTTTATCCCATTTTTTTTTTATCAATTCATGATGGCACTAGGGCAACCCAATCAGATTGAGTCATTATTATTTTTTATTTTTGTATTTTTAAAAACTATTCACATAGTAGTGTAATTTTTACTTTTTATTGAAATTTTAGAATAAATATTATGATTTAATTTTTATACAATTATCCAATTATGTACTGTCATGTCAGCCATGATTATATTTTCTCTTTTTTACTACCTAAAGAGTCATATAAATGAAATGTTTAAATTGTCTTTATACTCTCAGTACATCCAAATTAAATTCTAAAGATTATTATTTTTAAATTTTAATTTTTTTCTCAAATTTATTTTAATTATTTAAATAATTTGATATTGATATTGAAAAATAGAATTGATCAACCCATCATAAACAATTATAAATAAAAAAATAATATTAATTTAGGATGTGTCTTTTCTAATCTAAATTTTTATTAAAAAATAAAAAGAATATTTAAGAGTCAGATCTTTCGGGTCGGATCTTACCGGACCAAGTTAGCCAAAACCCGATCCACTTATTGGTTCCTAACTCATCATCATCATCTTCTTCTTCATGCAACAAAACACTCAGTAGCTAGGGTTCAACAAAACGCGCTTTTTTCCGTCGTGAAAAAACAATGGCGTCAAAAGCACTTCTGAGAAGCTCAGCTTTTTTCATGTATCAGTTCTCAAAACCACTTCTTCACCAAACACCACGTTACTATCACCCTCTAATCGCACCGTCGCAGCTATTCCCATCATTCTTCAATAGGTTCCCGATTTCCCCTTACTTTCCCCAAAACGACGCCGAATCGCCCAAAAAGCTTTCTTCTCAATTGGTCGATTATCCTTGCGGCTTACCCTATCTCGAGTTCTTCTTACCTGAAGGTATAGTGCAAAATCTCTATTTTTTTTTTTAGCTTGAAATTGTTTCTGGGTGCCAAAAATTAGGAAATTATCTAGTCAGTCCCTGAAATTGCCGAAAATGATTCCATTTGGGGGACTAACTTGAATCACCAAGGATATCATTTGGCAATTTTCAGGATTAAATTGATACTTTCTGTATTTCATGGTCAAGAGTGAAGAACAAGTGCAATTTCTGCAGTGTGTTATGATAATTAACAATATGGTACTCTTTAAAAAAATATTAATTTCAATGTTACTCCAAGGGGTGTATAATTGTATTGTAGAATTCACCAATAAGAAATACTGCTTTAGTGGATTTTTGGTCTCTACTATGTTATGAGCTATTTGTGGTGATGAAATTGTGTTTTTGTAATAGTTTAATTCTTATTTTTCCTGGAAGATTAGATTTTTTTCTTACCCCATTTCCTGGATCGCATTGGTTCTATATTTTGTCTATACTTTGAAGATCAAGTAGATGAGGAAGGGTTTTCAATGCTAAAATTTTGTGGATTTTGTTATGGAAATTGTGGTAAAATATGCTTATAGTTAGTTTGGCCTCATCCATGGTTTTTGTGCATGTATATAGTTGTGGAAAATTCACATAGTGTTTTTACTTGTGATAATTATCCGATAATAGCTGGTTAGTTGCTTTTACTTGCCTTGAGGGGAAAGATCAACGGTTTTTTATCAATCTCGTTCTGTTGTCATAGTGTTTGCCATGGGAAGCACTTCTGGAATTACAGTGCATTGCTGACAGAGTTGTGGATTTGTTTGTTTATTATGCAATCATTGATAAAGAAGATCTTTCCTAGTTAGAACCTTTTATTCAGCTTGATGTTTCTTTGACTTGAAGAGTTGATTGCAGATTTCTGGAATGAATTCCAGAAATGCCCTTTTGAACCTCGTTGCAGAACCACCGTAATTCAATTGTGGTAGACTATTAGTGGTGCTTGTTTTCTAGGAAATTACCTGCAGTTGATCTCTCTTATGTTTTCTTAGATAAAATGTCTTATTGAAGAAAAATTGCACTACAGGGATCCAATTAATTATTATCATGCACTCTTACTGAAAAGTATATTTTCCACACTAGCTTAAACTTGAAATGTGTTTAATTGTTTATTATTGTTCTTCAGGGGATTCTTCATCAGAAGATCCAATGATTTTATTCCCAAAAAGGACATTTCAACCTAGCCTTATCCGACGAAAGAGGAACCATGGATTTTTCGCTCGGTAAGTAATTGACCCTTTTGCCTGGATGTCTCCTTTATTACTAGATATAAGAAAAGATAACTACGATGCTCTTTTCTTCTACTTCAATGTTAACTTTAGTAAATTTTAAAATTCTTGTGGAGAAAATCAACGTGCTTGAGGCCAAAATACTCCATGCTAGGTCCTAATTATCGGTATGCACATAATTTGGAGTTAGTTCTGCACTTACTTTTGAAACCTCATTCAGTTTCATTGTACCTGCACTTATAATTGTTGGGATGTTAACATAGATTAATAGGTGACTTGAAAATTGTTGAGAGTATTTGAAAACTTTTTCAATGCATGAAAGTAAAATCTATTCCGCTTGTATACAAATTGTTCTGGGAATCTGACACCACAACCACATTGAGTATCATTTGCCATAGAAGATTTGTTCATTGTGGCGGTCATGCCAGCACCATGGCGGTCTTCAATGGCTGATTTTTGGTCCACCGCCATCCACCATTTACAACTGTGCTTATGTCTAATGGCACAGAACTGCTGAACTTTATCTTGGTTTGAAAACATGACATTTCTGTGTTAGATTGTATAGATGATTGTGTTTCTTTTTACATGAGCAGGAAGGCAACCAAGGGTGGCAGAAAAGTTATCGCCCGAAGAATCGCCAAGGGTCGATCAAGGATTACGGCTTAGAATTGTTGATCTTGGAGCTAGAAATCAAATTTAGAAAACTTATGCATTACATGTGGTAGGATCCATTGAAACAAGGTGAACTTTGTTACCTTAAAATCTCCTTTGTACAAGGGTGTGGGGTGGTTTGTGAGTGCAATCTGCAATGAGCAGTATTTTAGCTATCTGTTATGTGTGGGATATTTAGTGTCATGTTTATGTGATTCTCGTGAGTTGTTGGAATAAATTTAGTTTTTCATTATTCTTATTTTTAAACTAGATGGGCGTCAAATTTATCAACCCATCAATGAGATTGACACCATAAAGTTTTGTTCTTTGATCTCATTTTAACTGTAACATTAGGTTGACTCATCCATTACTTGTAATCTGGTTCAACTTGACCAAGATTCTTTATCTATACTATTAGATAATTAGATGAAATGGATATGAAAAAAAAATAATTATTTTGTTGTCTACACTTATAAATCTTATACACATAGTCCAATAATAATATTTTAAATCAAAAAAAGTTTCAATCAACATTTAACTTCACACTTTACATGTTCAATTACTCAAACTTTCACTCTCCATATTCACTTTAAGGTTACGTTTTCTTTGTATGAAAAAAACCAAACTGAAAAAATTGTATTGTAGTAAGAAGGTAATGGAAAAAATAGTAGAGAACATTAATAAATTGGAAAAAAAATAGGAAGAAAAAGGAGTCATTTGAGAATGGAGATGGATGATTGAGAAAGTGAACGTGAAAGGAAGAAGAATTAAAAGAATCCGAGTGCTAAAAATTGAAAAAAAAAAAAAGTTGAAGAATGAAATTGGAGTGCCAAGGTAAAGGAGTGAACGTGAAGTTGGATTTTTTTAAAAAGAATCTAAAATATTAGAAATATTATTTATTTCTCCGAAATAGCTAATACATCGAGTACAACATATATTATATAAAATGTCCAGTATATATTACATATTATGCACAATATATATTACATATTGTGCACAATATATTTCATATGTACACAACATCTATCATATGTTGTAGTATCATTTTTTTTGTATTATGTTATATATATTATACACATCATGTAATATATGGTGTGTAGAATATATGATATTTATTGTGTATTTTATATTATATATAGAGTTTAATTTTGATGCACATGTAAATGTACTTTACATCGTATTCCAATTAAAACGTTCTGTTTGTATGACTTTTCAAATAATAAGAGAGAAAACACAATTATAACTGACATGACAGTACATGATTGAATATCTATGTAAAAAAAAAATAGTACACTATTGTATATGAAAATTAAATCCTTATATATATTATGCACATCAACTAATTTTTTATTGTATATATATCATCTTATATCCAAAATGTACTCTACAAATTTGTTGTTTTTTTTTTTGTTGGGGTTTCCCAAAAGAAAAAAGAAAGAAAATAACCACCTTGAATGATTCAATGATCCTTGGTTAGTCGTCTCCAGTCTCCACCACATAGCAGCAGCTCCACCTAGTTTCCGTTGCCACAGTGGCAATCGCCGCCAACCAAGTTCTTCATATTACACTCTGCACCTTTTGTTCCTTATTGTCTTCGAAACTGCGTCTCTCATTTCATCGTCTCAGCTTCACGCATCGCTTGTACTAACAATTCCACCTTCCCTCCCCTCAGGTTCTCTCTCTCTCTCTCCCTCATGAAGTAACTTGCTTTTGTTGTTTAGGCGTTTCATTTTACCATTTGGGTCCATCATTTACTGTTATGGCTTAATGGGTATTTTCTGATTTAAGTTTCAGAGAGGAATACGTGTGTTGAAACTTGGAAAATTATAACTTTATAAGGATTCTATTAATGGGGTGTAATCAAAACCTTTTTTTGATAATTTTGTGTGAGGATTGTGTTGCTGAACTTGTTTTTGGGTCACAAAAGATGTCCATGGAACTTTGATGGGTAGGGTGCTAGGTATGTTGTGAGCATTGAATAATGAAGACTATCTGAGAAATTCTTATTCTCATGGTATGTTTGGATGGGAGGTAAAAATTGGGGTAAAATATTCATGGATGATGTGTACTGATTCATGAAACCGTCATGTAGATATACTCCACTTCCAATCATAATGAAGACTAACCGGCCATAAATTATAAGATGCATTCGGAGCGCGCTGCGTGGATATTCTCAATATCCATCCATAAAATGGTACTTCAGTTAAAAGTTCTGTTAATGGTGAGTTTTTGGTTGAAATGTCACTTTGATATTGGACGCGGAGTATATCCATGTTGCACTCGTGGTGTATTCTAAGAGTTTCTCCTAATGAAGGATCAAGAGCTTCCCAACGAAATTGGCTTTTGTGAAATCCTACTTTTTTTCAATCTTTTCTTCGCTGTTGTGATGATGGAAGACCTTGGTTGAGGAGGAAGAGATTTGTGATTTTCATTTTTGTTTGGTTACTCACTAAGTTTGAAGGTCAATTATTAGGTTCAATATTCATATACTCGTCTAGTATCATTTTATCTTCATATCATGAAGAATAGGAATGACTTCAGCAAGTTAACACAGCATCACAAATTGGTGCTAATGCTTATTATCTCCTTTTGTAATTCATGTACTTTGAACAGGTCCTATTGTTTTCCTAAATGGAGATCCATGAAGATCCTGGGCCACTTGATAATCATGTACTTTATGATCAAGATAATCATGTTTCTTCAGCAGTTTGGGATGGACAGGTGGATAGATTTTCTTATATATTTTCTGTTAAAAAGCATATTATCTTTTTTCAATTTTCACATTATTGGGTATTATCATAAATTTTAATACCAAATTCACAGGAGCGTGGGGTGCTTAGATGCCATGAACACACTTCAATGCTTGATCAGTGGAAGCTTACACCTACACAGGTTAAGTTGGTTGAGAAGGCTGGCTTTGGTTATCTACGGTTACTTCCTGCAATGAGTCTTGACAACGCACTAATAGCTGCTTTGGTTGAGCGTTGGAGGAGAGAAACAAATACGTTTCACTTGATTGTTGGAGAAATGACAATAACCCTTGAAGATGTAGCACTATTACTTGGGTTGGCTATTGATGGAGAACCTGTTATAGGTCCGATAAGTGCACCAAGTTCAGTTTGTGAAAACTTACTCGGGAGAGTACCGGAGGATCTGAATGGTGGAATGGTGAAGCTTACCTGGCTGAAGGAGTTCTTTTCAGAGTGTCCTGAAAATGCACCGGTGGAAGAACTTGAGCGCTGCACTCGTGCTTACCTTCTATACCTAGTAGGCAGTACAATATTTTCTACAACAACCGGGAACAAAGTGCCTGTTATGTACCTCTCTCTGTTTGAAAACTTTGACCAGGCTGGGAAGTTTGCTTGGGGGGCAGGAGCTTTGGCATTTTTATATAGAGCGCTCGGCAACGCCTCCCTTAAGTCTCAAAGCACTGTTAGTGGCTGTTTAACTCTTGTACAGGTGACAAACATCACTTCATTTCATCCATGCTGCTTTTTTCCTTTCTTTTTTCGGTTTTGCTAATGGTTCAGTTTGAGTACTGATTAAATTATATTCTTTTTAGTGTTGGAGTTATTCTCGCCTCAATGTTGGACAGCCTAAATTTAATCAAGAACCTGATGGCAATTGTTTTCCCTACGTGCTTAAATGGAAGGGGAAAAGTGGTTCTCGGACAAAATGTAATGTAGTTTCCTACAGAAAGGCTTTGGATTCTCTTAATCCCTGTGATGTAAGTTTTTAATAATGTAGCCTATTTGGTAATTGTGGGGACAAAAATAATAAATCTGCTTTAGTTTTAATGCACAGGTGCTGTGGCTTCCTTACAAGGATATGGACTTTACGGCCATACCGAAAGATATACAAGCTAGCCTGATTTTAAGGGCATCGAGGACTATGTTATTATGTTTTGATAAGGCAGAAAAACACCTTCCGGATCGTTGCTTGAGGCAATTTGGCATGCATCAAACAATCCCGAAAGATATAGAGCGGTGGGAGAGAAAGAATCGTATAGTGGATCATGGGGTAGACTTGATGGGAAAAATGGACTTGGCTCTGAAAGAATGGTCAGATCGTTGGCTTAATATTGCTGAAGGTGGTGAAGTTGCAGATGAGGATGAGTACATGCAGTGGTACCAGAAGATTACTCGTAAATACATCGGACGAGTCACATCATCTCTTGAGTCTGAGTATCAGAGAACAGTAAGTCTTGGCTTAAGTTATTATTACTCATCTTTCACTTGAATGAGGGTGAGTCTGAGTCGAGGTCGTGAGCTCATAAGTCAAGTTTGAGCAAAGTATTTGAGCTCGTTTATTTAATCAACCAAGCTTGAGTTTAGCTATGTTCAACTCATTGGCTCGTGAGTGTGGACTCAATATATATCCCTTATTACATTATATATTTATATTTATTATTTTATGTATCCAACTCGTTGAGCTACAATGTTAATCCATATTTTAGTCAAACCAACTCGTGAGCTAGCTCAAGTTTGATGAGCTTTTCGTGAGCTGAGTTTTAAGCCCGATTCTTAGGCTTGATTGTTAATGAGCCCAGTTCTAGCGGGCCAAGCTTGAGCTTTGCCTAGCATAGCTCAACTTGACTCACTTCCAGCCCTACCTAGAGGTCACAGATTCAAATCTTAGAATCAGTCTCTCCACAAAGTAGGGGTAAAGCTGTGTACATCTATCCTTGTGAGTCAATGGGGGGAAATAAACCAGTGTGGTGCCTAAGTAGAAAATATTAATCATTTTAGTTCTTATTAGTCCCTAAAAATAGTTATGCGATCAAATTTTTTATCCTTGAGGACAATGTTGAGTTTTCTTATATTTAAGAGCTTGCTCCTTAAATGTAAGTGTGCTGGATAATTGACTCCTAAATACTTTTTCAGGTTACTGCAATGAGGGAAATTGCAAGTATAGCAGATATAATCTCAACAGAAGGGTTGGATTCATATAATAGAGATTTGCTTGATGAGGTGAAAAACATTGTGCATAAATGTTTAACAGAGCAGTTTGAAGAAATGCCTCCGGAGAAAATGATAAGGAAGGGTAGCCGGAAACGTCGGCAAAAGGACCGTCCGAGTATTGAGTATGAATAGCACAAGGCTACAGCAGTGACTGAAGCTAATTACTGACTTTGGCCACTGATATTCATAACTTAGGGCTGGAAAAAGGACTACAAGTTCATGGTATAAAACCATATGGTCAACATGATTTCCATAACATACTAAAGAGTTTTACATTCACTAGAGATTACAAAGGTATCTTTTTGATCTTTTTTCTAGTCATTTATGATTTATGAAATGTTTTCTTGTTCATTTCCTTGTTCTTGTTATCTACTTATATGATTGTCTGGTATTTTTGTGTTTACCAATATATAGGTGCTGCTCATCTTTGTACTTGCCTTGCAGCTGGTTACACTTCCAATTTGGAATGTGTACAATTTCACTCCAGATGTGTAAACTTTTGTCTTATTTTGTGGATTCTTTTGTAAGTGTAAATCATGGAATATTCTCTAATACAAGCCAGGTAAAATTTTAGTTCAATTACTTTTGCTTATGTCACTATGATAATTTTCTTGCATCTTTCTCAAATAAAAATATGACCCGAGCGACCGATCCGGCAGAACAACTCAAAAGATAAAGAAGTATAGTTAATTCCTTCATGTTCGTTCCAAGTTCGAAGTATCATTTGTACAAATAAGAATCCCCCTTGATTTCTTCCTCATGTAGATAGGTATAGGAATATAGGATCTATTGAGCAATTACTTAGAAGTACATATGTGAAAGAGTCCTTCCTATCTGATATTGGTTGAGGTCTCATTGGACTTTCATAAATTAGTATTACTAAAATCATTATTTCTTATGAATAGTAAGGTACTGGAACTTATCGATAAATACTCTCTTCCATTCAATAATATATTTTTTATTTTATTTTTTTATCAATGAATCTAAATATTATAGCCAAACCTATTAGATTTTCATCCTTAAGAAGTAACTAAAAATCCGAGGCATGAATCATATTCAAAGTGTAAACAAATCCGAATAGAATAGAAAACATGATTTTGTTAAATGAATAGGGGAAATACTAATGTCACAATAATGATACATGGAAGAAATAATAATCCAACACAAAAAGAATTGTCATCATGAACTTTCATTAAATTGATCTGTTTTAGTTTCCATTAATTTGTGCTTTCTTCATGCTCCAAGCACTCAACCTTGTGATCTTGACATCATCAGTTCCATTGTTGAAAACATAAAGTTGTGCATTATTATTGATTGCCAATGTAGGATAGACTCTTGAAGTGATGCAAGCCTTTCCTTTTGCTCCAAAACTCTCCACAACAGAGTGATCAATCTGTGAAATGTAGAAGAAACTCTTATTCATTAGGAGGGCAAAAGATAAAGATGATGGAAGAGTTGTGTTATTTGCACATACTCGAAAAGTGAGTCAAATCACCATTGTGAAATAGAATTTATGTTTGTGAAGGGGTATTGGAAAAATTAAAATGATAAGGTACATTAAGGTGCATTCTTTCGTAAAATGAAAGATGTTTCTTTAGGATGAAGAATTGTATTGACCCAATACTTCTTTATTATGAAGATATATTTTTTTTTATCTTCACGTGAGAACTTGTCTCATCATAAAAGTACTATACAAGCTAGAAACTTATAATAACGTAGTACTCCCTCCCTCCGTCCACTTTTATTTGTCTTTTTAGGAAATTTATTTGTCCACTATTATTTGTCATTTTAGATTTTCAATGAAACATTTACAATCTTTTTCCAGTTTTATCCATACATACACTCTCTTTTTATCTCTTACAATTATTATTGCACAAAAAACTATAAGGATAATTTTGTCATTGTACATTTACTTCTATAGAAATTTTTTTGTTTTCATCACCTTCGTAATAAATGTGCAATACTCTAAAACGTCAATTAAAAGTGGACAGATGGAGTAATATGTAATTAAATGAATAAGATAAACTTATACATGGTCAATGCTTTATGTTATTTGAAGTATTTTTTTCGATATTCGTACCAATAAACATATCATTCATTATTGGATGAAATTCTAATCTCATTTAAGTGTGACCCATACATTAATCAATAGTAAATGTGTTATTTATTGGCACGAAAGCCAAAAAAATAGCTTGAATATTACTATCATTTTTCATCAAAATTAGATCTTAAGTAAGTTTGTGCATCACAATGTCTTATGTTTGCATAAATTTGAACTTACCAAGCTCCTCAATGACAATTCATGAAGAGAGTCCACTTCCACAAAAGTACCATAGGTGGTAAAATCATTATCTTTGTCCAAGGAAGACCTATCAAAAGCCATTAGTTTTTTGGCATATTAGAGAGTGATTCTAACTACTCAATAATTTTGGATATGAATTATCGGAAAAAAAAAATTTGGAGATGGAAATGTTTAAGATTTTTTAATCTTGCATTTTCATTTTTTGTGTTTTCTATATTTTATGATTTTATAAAGAAAATAATAAAAGATTTTCTTCATAAAATTATAAAATTAAAAAACACAGAAAATGACTATAGAAACCAATCAGAACCTAAACATCATGGACAAACCTGCTTTGGTCACTGCAAAATAGCACCAAATTTTTGTGTTGGTATCTGAATATTCTGAAGAACACTGATGTGTACTCTTGCAACCCCTTTGAAGCCAAAACTAAGAAACCAAAAGGTCCCAATTTACTTCTAACTGAAGAACCCTTTTTGCTACACAGAATTTGAGGGTCCATCAAATATGCCAATTCTTCAGCCTCTCCATAATTATTAACTTCAAATGAAATTTCAACATCAGCCTGCAAAGCACAATTAACTAATTAATTTGAGTAATCTAATAAAGTATGAACAGTATATTTTTCATCTTATTAAATAGTCCATAGTTATTTTATTTACCATTTTACTGTATTGGCTGATAAATACCTTGATAGTGGGACATCTAATGTAATTTTTAAAACTTTTATATGTCAGAAAGTGAGGTTAAATCTTCGATGCTTTGTTAAAGGAGGATAATCCTCAATCAAACACTACTCCGAGTTCCCTTATATTATTGGTTAAGTGTAGAAGTAAATAAGTATATAACGACAAAATTGTAATTATAGTTTTTTATGTAATAATTGTTGTGAAATATATGAAAAAGATATATATATATATATATGAGTAAAATTGAACAAAGATAATAAATATTTTATCGAAACTCTAAAATAATAAATAATATTCGACAAATCAACACTCCTTAAATACATGTAAAATTGGATGGAGATATTATTTGGATTTGGCAAGTAAATCAAAAAAGAAAAACATCTTATGTAGTACTCATGCTTCTTTAATTTATTTGAGTCTAAAGTATTGGATAATAATAATTAATAAATAAATAAAACTATTACTTCTGCAACAAGTAAGTAATTAAAGTAATTACCTGTGAAGGTGTGACACCATTAACTTGAAGCAGTTGACCACCCTTGATGAGTCTGGTGGGCCAGTTGACTGGGTTTACTCGTAGCTTTTCAATTTCTGCCACTGGCCATTGAATCAATTGTTTACCAGATTCATCAAGCCATATTGCCCTTGGTATTGCCTGCACATACATGTATGTGCATTGGTAAAATAATTTATCAAAGATACTACCTGTACCTCCAAAATATTGTATACATCTAATATTTTATTCTTGATTTATGATGTGCTTCTACCTAAATTTTCTAATTCTTATTATCTATCATTAAGCTTGATAGATGTCTCATAAACATTTAATTTTAAATGTTAGAATATTATTGCTCATAAATTATTTATGCCAACTAGCAACTATAGGGTTTATTGTCAACCATTTATATTTATTATTATTATTATACAATAATGTTTGTTGTACAACATAAATAAACTCAATTAATATCCAACGTGTGTTATATATCATACGTACTGCGTGCTATATATCATACCAAACTTTTTAATTGGATTCCTATACATAAAAGAAAAAGAACATTGTTATATGTATAATGAAAAAAAAGCTAAAACAGTCAATATATATTATGCACAATAATTATTATATAATGTATGTGCACAATATGTATCACATATAATACACATCATATATCACATATTATATAGTAACATGATATTATAACATATGATATATGTTATGCATAATTTATTAATTGTTTTGACTAATTTTTTTTTGTTGTGCACCAACATTTTTCCTTAAAAAAGTTAATCGGATTCCTATAATTATTGATTCTTGGACTTTTAATAGTAATAAAAATATTGTCTTGAATTCAGAACAATTGAACAAAAACCAATGACCAATTAAAAAATTTTGCAACAAATTATTAAAGTCATCATTACTCACATGGATTCCAGACCATCCTTTCTTGATATCATGAGCAACACTTGAAGATTCATTGACCCAACCAAGCAAAACCCTTCTCATCTTCCCATCATCAAAGAAAGTCTTAGATGCATAATATTTCCCATAATCATACCTCAAAACAGAATAATCATCACCATCAAAACCCTTATCAGGAATAAACCTATCCTTATTAGCATCATAAGTACCAATCAAATAGTAATCATGTTTCCTATCATCCAAACTAGCCTTAAGCACATGCCTAACACCAACATTATTCACAGATGTATCCAAACCAAACATACCCTTTTTCAAAACAGGGAAAAAATCAGGGCATTCCCACATCCCTGTGGTCTTAGAAGAATCTAAGGGGTGTTTGGCTTTAACCCAATTAACAAAATCTTTACTCCTATACAAAATTGACATTCCCATTTTACCCCTCTTGCTCCCAACAAGTACCCTCCAATGCCCATCTTGTCCTAACCATGCAGTTGTAGGGTCCCTAAATGAGCTTGAATTGATCCTATTGGCACTAGTTGGTGCCATTAAGGGATTTTTTGGTGACTTAACCCATTCCCTAAGATAAGGGTCAGATAAATTTTTAGGGTATGCTAGGTTTTGAACTTGGTGATTGTTTGGGTCAATTCCTGTGTATAAAATTACAGGTTTGCCCCCAGGGAGGATTGTGGCTGATCCTGACCAGCATCCATTTATATCGGACGGCTGTGATGGGAAGATGGCAGGGTCTAGTGGGGTCCAGTTAATAAGATCCTTTGATACTGAGTGGGCCCACACAATGTTTCCCCAAACAGCACCTTTGGGATTGTATTGGTAAAATAGATGGTATAGTCCCTT
Source organism: Aeschynomene evenia (assembly GCA_013621005.1). Lineage (NCBI taxonomy): Eukaryota > Viridiplantae > Streptophyta > Magnoliopsida > Fabales > Fabaceae > Aeschynomene > Aeschynomene evenia. Next base: position 4,448,508 of record CM024271.1, read on the forward strand.
GTATCTCAATGGTCCTGCATAAATGTCATACATATAAAGACATTTTTTTTCATCCTTACACAAAAGAAAGAAAATACAAAAAAATTGTGCCTCGTTCAGGAACATTAACGATCACATATTTTGATTTATAACATCTAAAATTTATATAAAATAAAAAATATATGGATGTAAATGTGAATATATGTTTCTGAACCACATATTAAATTTGGTTCAGGACCACTCAAAAATTTCTCAAAAAATATTATATCAAGTGTTAGTTAATAAAATTGGATGTCTGAGAGGGTCATTAAAATCAAAGATACATAAGAATAATTTGAATTTGGAATAACTATCATTTCAAAATCTATGAGTGATAATGCATATATTGATATGGGTACACAAAAATAGATGTAAAGAAATATCTTTAAAAGGATAAATTATACTAATCTCTCATTAAATTTTATAAAATTTATCTCTTTTATCTTCTCTTTGTAAAATTTACTTAAAAATCTTTGAGTTTATAAAATTATTACAGTAAATAATCTCTCCTCGTAATTATACATTGACTTTCTTGAAAAATCATACTAAAGAAAATCAATATCATATGGACAAATTGAACGGGTCAAGTTGAATTTGACTAAATTTTACAAAAAAAAAAACACTATAATTTACCCTTTTGAAAAATATAACATTTATGATGAATAGTGTTATTTATTTAATCTAATCATTTGTGCGAGGTGGTATGGACACAATTCCATCTATTACTAAATAGAATATATAGAACTCATACCAATTAGAGTTCTATCCCATTCAATAATGAATGAAATAATAACTATATCAATATGGTGTCCTTCTAGTCTAAATTCATTATTTATACTCATTTTAGGAATTCATTTTTAGACTCACACATGAAGAGTGGAAAGATCAAAGATATAGGATGATGGATGAGTGTTGAAAAAAAAAGGTGATGATGAATTCATCACACTTATGTCTCTGTTTTCCATGTGAGTGTAAGAAGAATACATAAAATGACTACAAATAACACTATTTCTAAGTAATAATTAAAAGCCATTTTTCAACAAAAGAAAAAATTAAGGAAAAAGATAGAAAAGGACAAGCTATCAACTTGTGACTACCATAAACAATTTTATATATGCATGCATCAAGTTTATGAATATAATATAAAAACACTGACCAATTTGAAAGAAACTTCGTAATCAAATAAATGGTCATTTTCTCTGTATTTGGGCCCTACTATGGAGAATATGCCTATATATATGTATGTTTTGTTATGATAACTACAGCTTTGGATCTTCCGTTGAATAAAATTTTGGAAATATAAATTGTAACTATTTGATTGCAATCTTCAAACTTAACATTTTATAAGGTCTTTCGTTGAACATTTCAACCATTTTGGCTAAGTAAGTTATATATATGGAAAATACTGAAATAAAATTTTCATTTCTGAAAGTAGACCCAAATAAAGTTGATTTTTCATGTTATTATTAATAATACAGAATAAAAAAAAATCTTGCTCAAATAGTAATATCTAAGAATTTCTCCCAAAGTAGTGAAGGTGATAATAATTAGGTGAAATAAAGGAAAAACGAAAATAAAAAGGGAAACTAGTATAAGGAGCAAAAGAAAAAATGATTTTTCGTATGAAACTTTTATCTGTTTTCATATAAAAAAAATACTCTGTACATAGACTATTAGATGAAGTATATGAGTTTTACTTAAGTGTAATATACACTGTGGATAAAATATTTTTCAACACACGATGAATGAGAAAAGTTTCATATAAATATTAGAGTATTGCTATTTGTATAATAAAAAATTAGTCAAAATCAACCCATATAAAGATTTTGGGTCGTAATCTCTCAGTTCACCAAAAGTTAACTTCCTAGAAAAAAGTTTTTTTATCTACAAAATTATTAAATAGACTTATTGACTGATTTGATTGGTTTTCTATTGTTCACCAGATATTTTCCTAAATATTAATATAACTAAGAGAGGGTGCAAAATGAGAATATAACTAACCATTAGGATCTTCAAGTCCAAACAGAACCATGAATCCATTTTAGCATCACATGCCAAATCATCAAAATCAAGAGGCAAAAGAGCAAAAGAATTAGAGATATATAATATTTCACCAAAGTTAAAAAAACAAGGAAAAAAAAAGTAAAGTATGGAAAATTAATAGAGAAAATTTAAAATCTGTGAATTTACCATTTATCCAATTCTTGGGAGGTTGGAAGTGATAAGCTGTTCTGTAAGGTTGATTATTGGAGGAATCATCAGAAGAAACACTCTGAAGATTTCTATAAACATGATGGGTAGCTTCAATAGTAACAAGAACATAATTAGAACAAATGATGGAAAATAGAGCCAAAAGAAAAATTTGTGAGATTTCCATGATAGTTATTGATTAGTATGTTGTAGAAGGAATCATATGATGTGATTATGATATCTCTATTTATACAGAGAATAGTGTGCTTGGTTGTGTTATATATATATGAGCATTGCTAGAGGCGCAACAAAAAACCAGCTAAAACAGCCTACAAATAGGAATTTGGGCCACAATCACTCAGCTCATTAAAAATATACTCATGATTAAAATGCTATTAGGGCCATAAAATGTTAAATAGGCTTTGTTGGCTATTTTGGCTTAAAAAAGTGTTGTTCCTCAAACATTTGTGTATATATATATACAAAAAAGTTAATCGTATAATAAGTATATCTTACCACGTATATCCAATTAAAATAATTATACTCTCTCATTAATATATACTAGTAGGCCTGACGAGTCTATATTAGAGGTTGGATAGTACGTTGATAGTACTAGATATAACCATTAGGAAGTGATGGAAGTGAAGGCGGCAAAATCATATGCTTTGTAATTACAATTAATAATTTTGCTATTTTTATAGAGATTAGAATATTGAGTTACTTAAAAACTATTTTTCGAAATAGCTAAGTTAATATTTTTTACCATGTATATTATTTAAATATAAAATAATGGTTTTCATATACTACTTTTGAGATATTATTTCTATGAATTTAAGATATTTATCCAAATAGATGTTAATAATTATAGTGTATATAAAAGTGGTAGTTCATCAATTTCAAAATGTAAGTTATTTTTAGTTTTTCACACGTTTTAAAATGATGATTGATTTGTATTGATATTATAAAAAATAAAAGTTAATAATAAAATATCTTTATTAACGTGCATATATATTTTACACAATATTAAAGCATTTATTAAAATTTATTCAAAAGATAATGAAATTGAAAAGATAAAATAAGAGTTCATTGAAAATTGAAAAATAATTTATATTTTAAAATGGAAGAAAAAACTAAAAAAACTTGCATTTTTTTTTATAAAATGGTCGGAGCTAGTATTATATGACTACAATTTTATTCATGTTTATGAAGTTTCTTATATGTTGTTGGCTGTACTCAACTTATAAAAAACAGGTTGATTAGTCCAATAGATATAGAATTCTTGAAAAAGAAAAATAAATTCAAAGATAATGTGAGAGAAGCAACTAGGAAAATTCTACATTAGTGTCACAACTTGAAGTCAACAACATGGAAGAGTGTAAGATACATAGAGTTGATTAAATTCAGATTTTCTTATTACTATTATTATTTTTTTCTTATTAAATTATTGGGACTTCCGTGTTGATTAACTAAGAAGTCTAACAATTTATTTGATCGTTGATGCAAAGAATAATAAATTAAACAATAATGCTTATCGTACAACAAAAATATGTGTTATACATACATGATATGAGATGTATGTCATACATACATGTGCTATACAAATAACATACACTCTACATCATGTATAGCACACATTGAATACTTATTAGATATATTTCTGTCGTTGTACAACAAATGTTATTATTAAATTAAAAGATCATATGAATCGCGCCCCTTTTTTTTCCTTAAAAAAATTATAAGAATCACATATTTTTAAATGTAGTTTTTTAGTATTCCTCACTACTTAATAACAAATATATAATTAAAGGACTAATTAATAATCTCCCGAATAATATCAAATACTTATAAGTAAATAGTCTTTTCAGCATAGTATTTATTTCTTTTCATAGACATACATGATGAAATTAAAAAAAAAAAGGAATGAAAAATTATATGCTAGCTAAGCGATTTGATAATTTATATACATATAATTTTCAAAATTGAGTCCAAAATTGAATATTTTTTTCCCTCGAACCAACAAAATGTGAATTAAGATTATTAATCACGTCTTTGAAGTCAAAAGCAAATATAAAATTATGGACTTGTACTCCTTTATTTGCGATAGGAGAACATGGTATATATACCAAACATTATTGTCAATTATTATTTTTTATTTCACATACTAGTATTTTAAAGAGAATCATTCTAATCTGACATCAAAAACTAAACAGAATATCAAATTAGTTTAGATAGAGACTACCTCAATTCTAAATTTTTATAATTAAAATATTAAAGTTTGAATCCTAAGAAAGACAAATGTTAATATATAAGATAGAAGGTCCCCTAACTACAACTGCACTAGATAGGTACGTGGGGGATAATATATACAAATTTTTAGGGGTGTAAGCGGTTTCGATCCACCCGATAGAACCGACGAATTCGAACTGATCCGAAGGGTTTGGATCGGATCATCGGGTCTGATCGGATGAAATCCGATAAATTCGATTATTGAGTGGTCCGGATATCGGATTTTAAAAATTTCATTCCGATGGAACTGAACCATCCGATTGATCCGATCAAAATTAAAAAAGAAAATAAATAAAATAATAAATCTAATTCCTAAATAATGACTTTTTAGGAATTTTTGTATTTTTTTTGCAATTTTTTCGGTATTTTTTTTATATTTTTGACAATTTTTCCAGAATTTTTTTTGTATTTTTGGGCAATTTTTTAATTTTTTTTTGTCTAATCGGGCATCCAATGACCCGATCCGAACCAATCGAATTTTAATCGGATCCATCGATTCGGATTTGCTCATAAAAAAGTGATCCATCCGATCCAATCCGAACCGAACTTAAATTGATCCGATCAGATTCATTTTTCCTTCAAATCCGATCCAAACCAACCCATTACACCCCTACAAATTTTTATCTATGTTCATACCAATTTTTTTTCTTTTATCAATCGATGTTTAATAAAGTACTTCTGAATTTTTATCTATTAGATAAATTATATTTCATTAATTTTTATTTGAGAATTGATAATGAGTTTAATTTTAACTGTCAATATAAAATGATTTTATACAGATCGACATCTATAATCATGCATTGACATATTAATAAAAATTTTAACTTAAGCACTCGCTAAGTTAAAAGTCTCACAAACCAATACATACTGACAGTATAAAATCTTTTATATTTATCGGTGTATTATCTTTATGTCATTATTCTAACAATCAATTGCACTTTCACAAAACTCATTCAAGTCACAATGTTCCTAAAGAAATATATCCTAAGTTTGATGTTAAATTAACTATTCAATTTAACTTGGATCGGATACAATTCAACATTTACAATTACTCGATCTAACTTATATTTTAACTTAGTCCAGTATTATATTCAAACTTATGTTGAGAAATATTAATTTTTATACTAATACAAATCCAATAATATTTATACTAACTCAATACAACTTTTTGTATTACTAGTTATTTAGTGTCATTTTTAGTGATTTAACACTATCAAGTATCAAAGACTTTATTGTTTTCTTGTAATAATCATTAGTATTAATGAAATATTCACCTAGATCAATGATAAATATCCATAAATTAAAGATAAATGCATATACAAATTTGAAAAGATGAAATTAAAATTTTATCAAAATTCAAAAACTAATAAAATTGATGCCAACACAATAAAATAAGATAAAATGCATGTATAAATATCATTTATTTACTCGATCGCAATAGTCATTTGTGAAAAATGTGTCGCCATCCTTAAAATTCAATATATTTATCTTATTTCTTTTCGTAATTTATATCTTCTTATCATGATTACCGATATCTCTATTCGTTATCACTTTGTTACGTTAATTAAATTTTCTTAGTAGTATTTCATTTAGCAAAGTGTACAATAACGTTCGATTGTGAAGGTTCTAACCAATTAAAGTAATAATATTTATGGTATAATATATGTCCGATGAAAGCATCTAATGTATGCTATATATAAGACATCATTATATATAATACGTAATGTGTGTTATAGTACATGTACGTATAGCACACATTACGTCTTATATATAACACATGTTGAATGCTCGTTAGACGTATTTCTATTGTACGAGAAATATTGTTGATTAAAAAGGTCAAGAACAATAATGTAAAGACCTAATTAAAATTGGACTTATCCAGAAAAAAAAAAACTTGGCTACAATTGAAGCAATATGAATGCAAACGAGAGGTTTGAATAAAAAAAAGCATGAAAGTAGGAAGATCATGAATATATATAATGCTTTAATCCTCTTCAACAACAAGTGCTTCTTCTTAATTAATACTATAACTTTAGACATTTCTTGAATATTGTGGTGATCGAATTGAAGTTGGCTATATCTGAATAGTGTTATCTCGTAATTGGTCGATTGTATATATGGGTAACATATATATATGATATATTTTGTGCATCAATGCATAAACTTTTTGTCTCAACCATAAACTTTTGTCATCCAATTACATAGTTCAATGTATATGAATCCACTTATATATATATTGTGTGTAAGTTTCTCGTGACTTCAATATCCAAAAGATTTTTAAAAAAAGGCTTTTCATGACTTAATAATTAATTATCTATCGAACAAAAAATGACTTAATAATTAATTAACATCAAACTTGTTCATTATTGTTGTTCCATCAATGACTTCTATATATTTTGATATAGGGTTTTGCTAATAACAAGTGCCCTAACCTCAATCTTTAAACCTTCAAAAAGTGAAGAAAATTTGAGATATTTTGAGATACTTAAATATTCAATGCATTAACAACTTCAACATTTTAGTTTTTTAAGAAAATATTTATCTTCTTAGTCTTTTAAATATATAATACTTTAAGAGAATTTATTAGCAAAATTATATTTAATATTAAATTATATTTAATATTGTGAAAGTTTTGTAAATATTATTTGCAAGTGTAACCACCTAGTTAGCTTATATCGTCTCTTAATCACGGAATTGAGTTTTGAATATTTTCACTCATAACTAAGCATAGTCAATCATTTAGTTCAGCAAATATACATCTATTTTTATATTATTGAATATGGTGATATCCTTATCTATTATATTTTTTAATGATATATATATATATATATATATGGATGTCTACTTGAGATATTCATTTGACAGTATTTTTTTTTACTAACTCTGATGATATGGTCAAAGAGTTAATGAAAAAATAAATTTGTTAAGTGTTTGGTGTGATGATTACAGTAGAGATGAGAACAGAGTCACAATGATTCAGTGAACAAAATTATCATTTTTTTGTTAACTCCAATGTTAGAGTCACTGTATATTGGAAGGGAGACATGAGTATGTGAGGGTGTATTTGTAATCATTGTCTCTCGCTCCTATGATATTAGGCAACATTTGTTTACTGTGTACTAAACAGAAAATACAATACAAAATAAAAAAATGATATGTTTATTTAGTACATACATGTACAAGCTAAGACAGATTTTACCTATTATAATTTTTCTTGTGTTATGTGTCCACACTCAAAGTAGGAATACAAAATAAAGATATTGATACAAGAATTTTAATAAAAATTTTGTTCCAAGTATATTCCTGTTATTATAAATGTCTAAGTAATATTTTTTTCGATAAATCCATGTCCTATAAGGAAGGAAAACACACCAAGTTCATGATGAGCATCACCATCACACACAAGCCTAACTAAAAACCACATAGCCTATAAGAGAAGAATTAACCTATTGAAAAAAAAAAAAGAGTACTTCATGTGCATGGCTATACCTATAATATTCATACAAACAATATAACAAACACCTACCAAGACATACAATATTCATCAAAATACATAATGACACACCCAAAACAGACCATAGAGATTAAGGCCACATGATTTCTTTATTTTTCACCAAAATTCACATCATGCTTCACCCACCTTTCCAAGTAATATAACTCTTAGTTCATAGAACTCTACCAAAATTGTTAATTGCTATTGTCAAGAATTTCCTTAAAGAAAATAATTTTCTTGAACTTAGATAAATTTTTTCTATTTGTTTCTGTTGTGTATTTGGATCTTGGTTAATTTCAAACTTTTTGGCTTAGGTATGCATTTTATTTGTGTCCAACGTATTAGGCTCCAATTCAACAAAACAAAAAATGGTTTAACCCAATTAAATTATCAAATAAAAAACAAAATATTTTTTATTTTTCATTTTCTAAATTTACTTGTTGAGAAGCCGGCCTAGGGTTTTTCATATAACTGCAATAGTACTATCATATTTTTCGGCAGCTGATATCTTTGTAGCTCTCATTACGTGATATTATTCTTAACAAAAATTGTTACAATTCGAAATAAAAGTTACACTTTTTTTTTCTTCTCATATTCTCTCTTTAATCAATAAATTCTGATATGCTTGATCTATTATTATGTTGTATTGAGACTAGATGAATTAGTAACTAGTTTTTTAAAATTAGTAAAAAAATTTCACACAATGTTTGTCGATCCTTACAAATTATAATACAATACAATAAAATACAATAATATCATACAAATACAAAACCAATACTAATAAGCTTTTTCCTCAAAGAAAGAGAATTTTTTTCACAACGTTGTCGACGTGCATGTCCTTGCATTGAACATGATCATTTTCTTCTTCAATCTAAAGAGACCTCACCCAGGTACCAAAAAGTCCCTTCCTTTTTATTTTATTTTTCAACTACCCCATTAAATTTTATGTAGTTTTTTCATCATTTTTAATTGCCATGGTATTTTGTGTGACTTTTGCAACCATATGAAATGGTAAACTTTTCTTCTTGATTTCTCCTCAACATAAAAATTTATTAGCTGGAGATTTTTTATTCTTTATTTGATGGGTTTCACTATTACTTGAATTTTGGATGAAAGTTTAAAGCTTTTTAGTTGGGTTTTTATCCTAGTTTATGAGGATTTGATTTTGGGATAAGTTTTTAAAATGAACAATTTTAAGTTATTATAAGGTAAAGAAAAAGAAAATAAAATGACACAAGATTGAAGAAAGAAGAAAGACAAAGAAAAGAAAACATATCACAGACAAAGAAAATGTCTAACTCAAGATGTTTAGACCTTCCATGCAAGATAGGATTAGCAGCTAGTAACGTGCTTTGGTTATTACAATATGGAGGAGATGAACAATGTATTTGAACCTCCCGCAGAAAAGATTGCGACCATAAAATTTCAGTCATTGTGGAGTCAAGGCTTCTATATTCTACCTTTGTGCTGGATCTGCTAACTGTGGCCTGCTTGCAGCTGCTCCAAGAAATCAAGTTGCTCCTCAGATAGAGACATAGAATCGAGATGTGAACTTACTGTCATCTAAGTCATTGGCCCAGTCAAAATCATTATAGGAAATTGTTCTAAGATCACTATTTTTAACAAACTCAAGACACAAAGGAAGTCTATTGATTATATACAATGTTGAGATAAAGGCATCATCCAAAAAATTGAGAGAAAGAGAGGCATGAGCAAGCATGACAAATCAATCTCCATTATATGCCTATGCTTCTTTTCCACCTTACCATTTTAGGTGAGAGTAAGGACATGTGACTCTATGTTGAAGGCCATAGCTAATTAAAAATTATTTAAAAATAGTTGAATTAAATTCTCCTTTATTATCAATTTTAAAAACACCTGATAAATGTTTCAGTCAATTTTTCTATCATTGACTTGTATGCATAAAACTTTTTGTCTCAACCATAAACTTTAATTTTGTCATCCAATTATATAGTTCAATAATTAATATATATATATATATATATTTTGTGTATAAGTTTCTCCTAACTTCAATAGCTAAAAAATAGAAAAAAGGGTTTTTCATGACTAATTAATTAACATCAAACTTGTTTATTGTTGTTCCATCTATCAATGACTTTTATATATTTTGATTAGGGTTTTGCTAATATCAAGTGTCCTAACCTCAATCTTTAAACCTTAAAAAATGAAGAAAATTTGAGATATCTTTAAACCTTCAAATATCAAGTGCCCTAACCTCAATGCATTAGCAATTAACTTAGATAATTTTTGAGCATTGTGCTAGTGCCCTGATTTCGGGATCCAGCTGAGCTGGTTGAGGCCACTCAGAGGACTCATTGACGATGTCCTTGAGCGGTAGGGGATCTCTCTACGAAGGGATGCCCACTAATTGAGGATTTTGGATGGTGGGGAATTCGAACCTACATCCCTTGGGAGGCTATGTTTTTCAAACCATGATCCTCACAATTTGTACCAACCTCAATTGGCGTTATTTTTATTTGTTTTTGTTGTGTATTTATTTATTTATTTATTTTGGTGAAGCTTTTGTTGTGTATTTAGATCTTGGTTAATTTAGAACCTTTTTGCTTAAGTATGTATTTTATTTGTGTTAACATACTGGGCTCGAATTAAACTAAACAAAAACAAAAAAATGGGCCAACCCAATCAAATTATCAAATAAAAAGTCCAAATATTTACTATAAAAAATTCTTGAAATCTTTTCCAAATTTACTTGTTGAGAAACAGCACCTAGGGTTTTTCATATAACTGCTATAGAACTCTCACACCTTGCCGCAGCTGATATACCCTTAGCTTCCATAGTCTTTGAGCTGAGGTACGAACTTCTAAGCCTTTCTGCGATATTCTTCGCAAAAATGTTGCAAATCGGAACAAAAATTATCTTTTTTTTTTTTTTCAAATTCTCTCTTTAATCAATAAATTCTGCTATGTTTGATCTATGGTTATGTTGTATTGGGACCAGATGAATCTGTAACTCGTTTTTTGAAAGATTAAAAAAAAGTTTTTTTTTTTTTTGGTTTTTTTGTTCTGGTATCTTTATTCTTTGAATGAGATTGAAAGATATATTGTTTTCTCTAGCATTATCTCTGGAAGCGATTGATTTCTATTAATCTTAATCTTAAGCTATAATAAGATGCTGTCACTATGCATTATGTTCCTTTTAGCATATTTTATTTTGTTCATGGATCTCAATATTTTGTAACTGAAAAGTGTTTGCTATGCAGAGGTTTGAATCTTAAAAGTCACCACTTTAGGAATGAATCAATGATTTTATCTTCACCACCAACCTGACCCAAAATTGCCCGAACAATCTTTTAGACTTAGAATAAAATAACCCTCTTTGTAAACTTGGATTAGTTTATATTTTCAAGTTTTGAACTCATGGTCGATTTTTCAAAACACCATAATGATTCCATTTTATATGTGTTTGGTTGAGGAATGATTAGTGCTGTTATCATTTTGGCAATCCTGCAGTTATGTTAGAACTTAATTTATTACTGCTGTTGGTTTCTAGATTGGGGTGAATTTAACATAACCAGATGTTAAATTCATTTCTATGAAATATTTGTGTAATGGTTATTTAAATGTGGTTTCTATAATTTGCAGAGCTTTCGCTGCCGTCTTCAGCATCAAGCAGGGAAATCAATGGGTCACTCCAATGTTTGGAACTCTCACCCCAAGAACTATGGTCCTGGTTCTCGCACTTGGTATTGCGCTTCTTTCTTCAATTCTCACTAGTTTTAACCATTCATTCAGATTGTTTTTTGCCAATCCAATGGTGCTGTGGTTTGAAATTCTGTCTCCTTTAAATCTGAAGTTTTGTTCTTTTTGGTCCCACAACTTTTGAATCATTGCAAATTTAGTTCTGACTCTTTCTATTTTCTTTGTTCTTTGTTTTGGGTTTTGAAATAGTGTTGGAAAATCACTTTTAACATTGTTATGATAACATTTGTTGGGTTAAGTTGTACCTGTGTATGTCTTTTTGGTTTATGAGGATGTTTGTAGATTTGAGGTTTAAAGTGTTAGAATAAAAATGTTCTTGAAGCTAACCATTCTTTAACTTGTTCAACGTGATCTTTATACGCTGTTCTCTAGCAGCCTACTAGAGGCTACTTCTTTGCTTCTATTTGAAAATCCACTTTGTATAGATATGTAATGATGAACACACAGTTCCTACACTTATTGTTGGGTACATTTAGTATGTAGTTTTTTACATGACTAGATGTGGTTTAATTTTGTTGATGAGCTTTGCCGAATGTGATTGTTTTCTTTTCTTGGATTCTTGCAGTCGCGTATGTGGGAACCCACACGGATTGATCAGGAAGTATGGCCTCATGTGCTGCAGGCAGTGCTTCCGTAGCAACGCTAAGGAAATTGGCTTCATCAAGGTAAAAATTTAAGTTGTTGCTCCCAATTGTTGTTTTCAAACCAATCCAGTGCGCAATTTTCCCTATATCATTCTTTTTGTTGTACACTTGGTTCTCATTACAGTTTGTTTTTTTCGGCTGCAGTACCGCTGAAGAGATATTGTCACCTGCGCAAAATTACCATATTAGATTCTTGCGTTAGGATGATGTGATGAGGTTATGTTTGAAGAAACTTGAGACTTCGAACTAGTTAAATTATGAGACCTAAGTTGTGTAATCATGGATATTTTTATATAAATTGTTCTTGAGTATCAATTCTCCTATATGTGAGCTTTAATCTTATGCTGCATTGTTGTTTCACACAGTTGCATTATGTCTGCAAACCTGTGTTTTTTGGGTTATAGTTCTGTTAATAGTTGTGTTTGGTTTTGACTAAGGAGCCTTTAGAATTGATTTTAAACACTTTTTGACATGTTTGGTTTCCACATTTCAGTATCAAGTCTACTCTAGTAAAGTAAACAAAATTCTTATTTATTATCTGAATTATTTCTAGACTCAAGAGGAATTATCAATCATAAATTACTTTGCAATTACATTGAAGTCTAGTCTAACTCAATCAAGTTTGACAAAACCAATTCAATCCAAAATCATTTTTTTCAAATGCACAATGTAGTTAAAATTATACCTGATTTGAGTCCTTGTTTCGAAACCATTGTTTTGATTGCTGAGGTTAGCTTTCATAATTCAGAATCATCTGTAATTTATATACTGTCCATGTTCTTGTAAGCTGCAATTACAACTGCATTATAGTGCCACAACACCATAACTACCTTAAAATCTTGTTTCTTCTTATGTTTAACATTCCCCCTATATTAAGAAGATATAAGGCCATAGGGTACTTGATTAAATCTAAATAGTTGGTGAAATCGTTTTTGTTGCTTCGAGTAATCCTCGTTTATGATGCAAGTCTAATCCAATGGGTTACTCAGTTCAATTCGGCAACTGGTTCATTTGTTCGAGTCGAGTCTGATAACTATGTTTACAGGATTAGTTATCACCTGTTTGAGTCGAATTTGATAACTATGTTTGCCGAATTAGTTGTTTGTATTTTAGTCTAGTGCTATTGTCGCTTGTCTCATTGTATAGAGTTTTGGAACATTTCATGAAATCTCAATCCTTACCTTGCATGGATGAGAAGGGTTTGATAATTGGAAAGGACTATGGTCTTATGAATTTTAGTGTTTGTAGCTTTCTAGTGTTGTACAGCATCAATGAATTTTTGTTGTACATCATCAATGAATTTTTGTTTTATATTTCTTATTTTTTTTGAGGTAGAATAGAATATAACATAAACCAGATTCCATTAGAATCTTCAAGTGATGGAGCAGAGTGTTGAATTTTGAGAATTAAGGAATGGAGTAGCATTTATTAGATGTACCTCTAGAGTTATCTTTGTTAATTACCCAAATAAATAATTATTATGTGAATTTAAATTATTTTAATGTTACAATAATTAATATTTGAATGAATGTGATGATACATATTTTAATGATTGTATAATAATAACGGGCAAATTTTATTGTTTTCCACCTTATTTTTTTATCTGTAAAGTTTGCTTAGAAATTGAGTTTATAAAATATATACATTTTCCTTTCCTTCATTCATTGCACATTATATTAAGGTTAATTTGATAAGATATGCATGGATAGAAAAATAGATGATGTGTTTAGTATGGAGATAGAACGAAAATTTTTGTGTTTTAGAATAAAAAAATTGTGTTTTTTTTATACTCTTAAAATGTAGGGACAAATAAGTCACAAAATTAAGTAGATTAAGATATAAATTATTATCTTTATATCACTAGATATAATATCCGAACCTTATATTTTTATATCTATATTTCTATACATTATAATAGCATACGTCAAGAGAAGATTAATATCATCATGATAAATAAGAGGAAAACAAGGTGAATTTGATGATATTTTAAAAGAGATTGTTGTAATTTTCTGCAACAAAAATGTACATTATTACATGAAAAATCATTTAGTATACACAAGAAAAAAAAGGTTCATATAATTAAAAGAATTCAAAAAATAAATAAAATAAAAGCCTCAAAAGCCAAAGCAGAGAAGAAAATTATTGAGAGAGAGACAGAGAAAGTAGAAAAAAAAAAAGAAAAAGAGCCCACTTTTGTCGCAGCCATTGCGTGCTACCAAACAGAACAAAAAAAAAAGAAAAAAAAAAAAGAAAAATCTATTGAAATTGGAAGCTTATCACAGTAAAGAAGAGAAAACTCTTCACTTTTCTTCCCCAAATTTCATTTCCAACCCTTACAAAATTACAATACAATAATATCTTACAAATACAAAATCAATACCAATAAGCTTTTCTCTCAGAGGAAGAAATTTTTTTCGCAACGTTGTCAACGCGCGTGCCCATGAACACGATCATTTTCTTCTTCAATCTAAAGAGACCTCACCCAGGTACCAAAAAGTCCCTTCCTTTTTATTTTATTTTTCAACTGCCCCCATTAAATTTTATGTATTTTTTTCATAATTTTTAATTGCTACTGTGTTTTGTGTGACTTTTGCAACCACATGAAATGGTAAAGTTTTCTTCTTGATTGCTCCTCAACATCAGAAAATTTGTCAGCTGGGTTTTTTTTTATTTGATGGGGTTTCACTGTAACTCGAATTTTGGACTAAAGTTTAAAGCTTTTTAATGGGATTTTTGGTCTGGTTTCTGAGTATTTAATTTTGGGATTAGTTTTCAAAAGAGGCAAAACATTTTTTTCTTTTCAAGTTTTTTGATGGGTAGGTTATGATATATAATTAATCTGTTTTACTTTCTTGTATCTATTATCAGAAACTTTATCATAGAGAGTTTTGCTTTTTTTGATTTCCCTCTTCATTCTGTTGAATGTTCAGGGGAAGTTTGATATTTGTGTTTCTTAGGTATGGATAACATTTCTTATCTTAATATTCTGAATATTTATTTTTTAATTTTTTTTGGTCAGATTCTGAGTAGAGTAGTGCTTCTGTTGAACCAGTAAGATAAATACTGGGTTGTTTCAAACTTGGAGAGTGATAATTTAATGGGAATATGATTGAGTGCTTCACACAGTGCATTTCATTAGAGTGCTGTGAAGTGGCCATGACGAAATCTGATTTCCCTGAATCTGGTCCTGTCTTGAAGAAGTTGAAAAGAACCAGTTTGGTTTCTGAAAATGTCGACAATTGTGATTTTGAAGTGGCTGAAAGCCAGGAGGACAGACTCGGTGACTTGCCGGATTGTCTCATCCATCATATTTTATCGTTTTTGGAAACAAAGGATACAATTCGGACTTGTGTTTTATCCAAAAGGTGGAGGTATCTTTGGGCTTCAGTTCCCTGCCTGAACTTCAGCAGCAGATCATTCAATCGGTTGGTTGATTTCAAGAAGTTTGTGCTTTGGGTTTTATCCCATCGCGATTCTTCCCAGGTTAAGGTTCTTATTTACTATCGCTTTGGGGTAGATTATGCGACAGATCAATATCTATTGAATAAGGTTATTGAATATGCAGCATCACATGGTGTAGAAGAAGTCAGAATCAATCTTCGGGCTAAAACATCTGGCAGTCCGCCTGTTGAAATCCCTTTGTCTCTATTTAGTTGCCTATCCTTGAGAAAACTTGAGTTAAAAGATTGTCATCCTACAAATGTCTCATCATCCCCTTTCGGTTGCAAGTCATTGGAAATGTTGCATTTGGAACATTTCTCAATGTATCCTGCTGCTGCCGACTTTTCAAATCCATTTGCAAGTTTGTCAGAACTCTTTGGTTTTACAACATTGACAACTTTGCATCTAAACAGCTTCACTTTGTGTTATACAGGAATTGACTGTTTGAATCCATTCGCTAATTGTGTCAATTTGAAAATTTTGCACTTAAGTGAAATGTCCTTTAAGTCAGATTTGAACCCTAAGGATTTTGTCATTTCTGCTCCCCAACTTAAAAACTTAAGCCTAATGTGCAACCGCTTTAAATGTAAGATTGTAGTTGCTGCACCACAACTTACCAATTTCAGCTACTTGTATTCTACACCTTGTGCCTTCTTCGAGTTTAGTCTTCCTTCTTTGGATGGCTTGATAATTGATATTCATGAACCACATGATCAATTGGAAAAATCACATCGGAAGAAAAGAGAGCAGACTTTACATGGTTTGATCAATATGATACGGGGACATCGTAAATCTGAAGCAGTTAAACTATCCTTCTGTACTGTTGCGGTCAGTGTGTGTCGGATAAAGTTTGGGTTTCTATTTTGAATATTAAAGTGAAATATAGTTTGGTTGGCCTAAGTTTTCTTTTTCTGTTTTTGTTTTTATTTTTAACATTTCCATTTTCAGGTTACCTGCGGTACTGCAGTCTTGTTAAAGCCAGAGTGTTTCTCTTTCAGCAAATTGAAGTCATTGAACTTTGGGGTGGGAACAACTTATAAAATCTTCATTAACAATCTTGACCATATAACTGCCTACTTCCGCAATTGTTCTCAGCATGCAGACTTCGAGATTGTGACTATTTAGAAGGTATTCATCAATCCCCTTCATTACTTTCTTTGTTGTAGATGATCATATATCCTTCTTAAATAAAAATTGATTCAATTATTGGTTATAGTTTGAGAGTGTGCTCATTTAGTCCCTGAAGTTGCATATGCTAGTCACTTTGGTATAGATTAGTCCTAGAAATGCAAATGAATCAAATTAGTTCCTCTAATACACTTCATGAAATCAATAAGTCCTGCAATCTTAAAGTAACATTACTTTTAGGGACTACTTTGAGTCATTCAAAATTTGAGGGACGGATTTGATTGATTTGTATGTTGGAAACTAACCTGGCTCACATTTTGTAATTTTAATGACTAACTGGTAAATTCTTAATTTTTCGAACCAAAATGACTCACTTGGCCTTTTAAGGATGAAAATGAACATTCATTCTTGATGTTACTTCACTTCATTGACTTGTTTCAACATCTAAGTTTCTACAATGTCTTGCATTTGCTTTGCCCCTGCTTTGCTATGAGACTTGAGAGACTTAAGATGAAGATAAGGCGCACACATTGCCTTAAATTTTTTTTCATAGTTTTGATTTACTAATTTTGACTTTTTTCCATGTTCAATACTTCAATGTACTATTTAATGTGCTTTCTAATTGCAATGAAACACTCATGTTCTGACCAAACAACTTATATCATTGGTTAATGGCAACCTGAATTATGCATAAAGCTGCCTTATTTCACACCCTGTTAAGACGTTCTTAAAAGGTTAGCTATATAATTATAGATTATGAAAATAGCAACTTATAAGAAGTGTAGTGTGTGAGCTAACAGTAATAATGGATGAGGCCTATTTTATTTGTTTTCTGTTTTCATTTTATGTTGATATGTTTTTGTTCATGATTACAGAATTACGATCTTTCTGGTTAGAATGACTCCATTTTGGTCACTAGGATGAAATATATAAGAGAAGGGTGATGTAATGAGCCTATTTTGGTCCTAATTAATTGTATCGAGCTTCATTTGGCCTATCTTTGGTCAACTCTATCTATGGCGTTGTTTGGTTGTTGCCTATAGACATGGTTTATGATAAGACACAATAGTATCATTTACTTCATGCATCCGTCTCAAACTAGTGCGAATAGGCTTAGTTATTAGTGTTATATATGTTTACAATGCACAATGAAAGATGATAACTGATGAGGTTTAAAGTCTTCTGCATTGTTTTACATATCATTTTTTAATGTCTGTGTATGCAAATACTAAATATGCAACTATTTATGCTTGTTTCAAATGAGCACCATGTGTTTATTTTGGGTTGATTTCACCAATGAGGCTATTGATATTGGTTCCTTTTTAGTTGATTTTGTTAGACTATGATTTCAGATTTCAACTATAGTATCTTCTTTCTAACTTAGATTATGAGACTTAATTTCATTTTTTTCATTTTTCTCCTTTTTTGTTTCTGATCTTGAAGGATACACCGCAGGAGGTTCAGCTTATGCTAAGGTGGAAGTTAACCCAATACTTTGGGTCCTTACAAGTTACAAGTCCAAACAAGGACTAGTGCTTGGAATATTTTCACTGGGAAATGATTTGGCTGTATACTTGTTCAACTTTAGAAAAATAGGCTACAATGAAATAGA
Organism: Aeschynomene evenia; assembly: GCA_013621005.1. Taxonomy (NCBI): domain Eukaryota; kingdom Viridiplantae; phylum Streptophyta; class Magnoliopsida; order Fabales; family Fabaceae; genus Aeschynomene; species Aeschynomene evenia. Next base: position 4,467,061 of record CM024271.1, read on the forward strand.
AATTTAAAATACTCTAGCAAGTTTTTATGCTGATTCTCATTTTGTAGTCATTTGTAACAAAAAAAAAGTAAGGTCCAGAATAAAGACACCTCTTGTTGTTAACTTTCTCTGGCTTGTGTTCTTTAATATTTTGGGGGATGGTAGTTGAAGACAATTTTGTCAATTGGCTGACGTAGCAGATCCATGACATGGCGGATTTTCGCCTCACCGTCGTGGAAGATTTGTTCATTATGGCGGATTTTTCGTCCACTTCCATAAATTGCCATCTATTGACAGCTATGGTTGAATGAAAATAAAGTTTAGGTAAAGTGGCAAAGAAAATAAATTGCTGATAATTTTCAGATGAAGTCAAAATCCATTGAATGCCAAGCACCCAGAAAATTAGTGGTGTGCATAAGCTCATAAATATGTTCACATTTTATTATTAATTTGTTTATTTTGTGTGCAACGAGGTAATTAAGCAGAGCGAGTCTAATGAGTGTAGTAGAGGCATATTATGTGGGTAATCATTCCTACTCAGTTTGCTTTATTCATAACTACTATGAACTATGCTTAAGGTATAGTGTACCAATTAGTAGTTGGTCAAATTTAAATTCTTAATTACATTTAATAAAATGATAGACTTTCTAAATATTTATGGTATAAATTTACTCGTACATTTATTGTGGACCTCAGTGTTAGTACTAAACAGCAAAAGAACAAACATTGAAGGATATTTTTGATAGGGAAGGAAAGAAAAGAGAAAGTTTTAGGTGATCCTGAATCAAATTTAATGTATAACTCAGGAATATTCATAATCACATGTTTTGATTTATAACACCAAAAATTTATATAAAAAATAAAAAATATACTGTTGTAAATGTTTCTAGTTCAGAATTATCTAAGAATTTCTTGAAATAAACTGATATACAATGAAAAATATTGCAATATGCAGCTTGGTAACACAATATTGTGGGCAGATTCTAATTTTCTATCTCTGGTAATTTTAATAGTTGGGGACAAGAAGGATATCTTTGATAGTGACATCAATAGATCAATGCAATACTATAACTAAGAGTGCCAATAAAATCAAAGGCAAAAATAAAGTTGCATGTTTTAAGGTTCCATTTTTTACACCAAATGGGTAATCCATTGAAATGAGAGAGGCCTAATGCAATGGTTGCTTGGCCTAAGGCAAAGAGACAGAGATAGAGGGGGAAGGAGAGTGTTTTTTTAAGAGACAATGATGGAGATTGAAAATTTTTCTGGTCTATGAACAAATCTTTTTAGTATTTTTCGTATTTTCAAAAAGTGGGGATAATGAAGACAACTTTAAGATAAAAAAAAATGGACTTTAATACCCTCATAAGTGGTGGTGTTATGGCAATAGCTGAGTAGTGGTGGGCGACTTCCGGCAGTTGTCCGGTGGTTATTGTCCGAAGACATCTAGCGGCGGTGGATGGCAGTACTGTGCCGATCAGGGACAAAAATGTATTTTTAAGAAATTTTTTGTCTTAAAATTATTTTATATTGACGGTACATCACAATTAATCTTTTATTAAAAACTTAAGATTTTCTTGGTTTGCTTTAGTTAACTAGTTTAATTTCTAACATGTAATATGTGCCAGCAAGAATATGATCCGGATCACACATGAGTATTATTTGACAACCATCTAAATTTTGCAAGATTTGGTTGTTTTACCTTAATGAAAATTTAATCTTCTTCTGATAAAAAAATATGGGATGTTGCGGCTCAATTTTGGTACTTTAGATACACCTAACACAAAAAAATAAAATAAAATAAAATAAAAAATTGCAACAATTATCTTCTAAGAGATTAAAAATTCAAGTCACCTAATTTTCTAGTTTGTTAAGTTTTAGAAGTTCATGCATGAAGAAAAGCCACATAGCAGGTTGTACTTATGTTCTCTCAAATAACAATTTTTTTTTCTAAAAAAAAAAAAAACAAACTCTTTTTGGTTACTATATTATAAATAGGTAAGAAGTTGAACTACCTATGCTTTTAGTCATTGATCAAACTCATCCTTTCTACCTACCTATAACTATAAAAGGCCACATATTGCGATTCTAAAGGCCATGTTCTCAACTCAAGCATATCATAAGACAATTTCACTTCTCATCCTTTGAAATCCGATTGATCCTTAAGCTCTTTTCATTTTCGTGGCTCAAACCATGGCCAATTTCAATTTCTCATTGACAATTTTGTCACTTTTGCTCGTAGTATTCTCTTCAATAACATGTCACACAATGGTTAAAGGAGCACGCAATCTTGTGGAGTCTACTCTACCTCAGTCAGAAGTTCCACAACTTCCCAAAATCGAGTTGCCTCCACTCCCTAAGGTTCCTCAGATTCCTAAGCCGGAATTGCCTAAGGTCGATGAAATTTCTAAACCAGAGTTGCCTAAAGTTCCTGAGATTCCAAAGCCAGAATTGCCTAAAGTTCCTGAAATTCCAAAACCAGAGTTGCCCAAAGTTCACGAAATTCCCAAACCAGAGTTACCTAAGGTTCCTGAGATTCCCGAACCTGAATTTCCAAAGGTTCCCGAGATTCCTAAGCCTGAATTGCCTAAAGTTCATGAAATTCCGAAGCCAAAGTTGTTCGAAGTCTTCAAGAGCAAACCAGAGTTGCCTAAGGTCCCTGAAATTCTCAAGCCAGAGTTGCCTAAGGTTCCTGAGATTCCCAAACCAGAATTGCCTAAGGTGCCCGAGATCCCCAAGCCAGAGTTACCTATGGTTCCTGAGATCCCCAAGCCAGAGTTTCCAAAGGCCCCTGAGATCCCCAAGTCGGAATTGCCTAAGATCCCTGAGATTCCCAAGTCAGAATTGCCTAAAGGTCTTGAAATTCCCATGCCAGAGTTGTCCAAAGTTCCTGAGATTCCCAAACCAGAGTTGCCTAAGGTCCCTGAAATTTCCAAACCCGAATTGCCTAAGGTTCCTGAAATCCCCAAACCCGAATTACCTAAGGTCCATGAGATTCCCAAGCCGAAATTGCCTAAGATTTCAGAGATTCCTAAGCCGGTGCTGCCTAAGTTTCCTGAGATCCCTAAATTGGAGTTGCCTAAAATCCCTGAATTTCCTAAGCCTTAGATACCTGCTATGCCAAAGCCAACAAAGAGCCTAAAGTCCCTGAAGTGTCTGCTCCATAAACTTGTATTATTTGTTTACTTGTAATGTCTTTGAAGTTCAATCATATTGATGTACTATTTGATAGAATATAAAATTATTAATGAGTCTCATCCTAAAAGCTTCAACTGTTAGGTTGAGACTCATTAATGATTTTATATTCTATCAATGTTGAGGTAGCTAGTGTCTAGCATATACAATTTTATTTGTGTTTCATTTCTTGGTTCCTAGGTTATACCATATATGATGTATGTTTCATTATTTGGTTGTGTAGTTTTTGTATAATTTGTTGATGCCACCAGAGAGTGGCTCCAATGGAATATATTTGTGATTTTTATTTTAAACATGATTATTAGTAAAATGATGATTAATTATTAGTAATGTGGTACAATCACTTGATGAATAAAAATATTATTCCTCTAAATATTATTGTACATTTAGTTAGATATTTGCGATGGACTTAGGGTAATGACACACAAACATAGGGCTAATTTGTCACATAAGGATGCAAGGTAAATGGTAGAGGACTCATTCTCATAGTATAAAAATTGAAGACTATATAATTTAAAATGTGAGATTATACTATTTTTTATACATTATAAAAATAAAGACTATACACTTTTAAATTAGAGATTACCTATTTTAAAAGATATTAAATTTAAGACCATATAATTTAAAATATTATGTAGTATAATTTTTTCAAGGAGTATAAAGCTAAGACTATAGAATTTGAAATATTAAATTTTTAGGATTTTTTACGTAAAGTGAAAGTTGAAAGTTATATACTTTAAAATATGAGATTATACTATTTGTTTAGATATATTATAACAAAAAAACTAAACAATCTGCAATTAGAGAATACTCTTTTCATATACAATAAAAAAATTAAAGAGTAAATATATATTTTAAAATATGGTATAATATAACTTTAATTTTTTAAGGAATATAAACCCTAAGACTATATTCTTTCAAATATTAAATTTTAAGAATTTTTTTACATCAAGTAAAAATTGAAGACTAAGACTATATACTTTAAAATATGATATTAGACTATTTTTTAGATACATAACAAAAATAACGAGTATTCACTTTGCAATTCGAGATTACTCTAATTTTCATATACAACAAAAAATTGAAGATTATATACTTTAAAATATGATATAATATAATTTTTTCAAGGAGTATAAAGCTAAAGACTATGATATTTGAGATATTAAATTTTTATGACTTTTTACATAAGTATAAATTTAAGATTATATACTTAATATGTGAGATTACACAATTTTTTTTAGATACATTATAAAAATAAAAGACTATACACTTTACAACTAGCTAGAGATTATATATTATTATTTTTATAAAATATAAAATTAAAGAATATATAGTTTAAAATATGATATATTAAAACTTTGTCAATAAGTATAATGCTAAAGACTATAGTCTTTGAAGTATTAAATTTTTAGAATTTATTACTTAAAGTAGAAAGTGAATACTATATTTTTTTAAATGTGAGATTACACAATTTTTTCTAGATACATTATAAAAATAAAGACTATATATACACTTTGAAAATAGAAATGATTTTTTTTATATAATATAAAATTTATGGCTAGCTACATGCTTTAAAATATAGTACAATATAACTTTTTCAAGGAGAATAAAATTAAATACTATAGTATTTAAAATTTAAATTTTTAGGATTTATTACATAAAGCTGAAATTGAAAGATATATACTTTAGAATGTGATGTTATACTATTTTTTTATACATTATAAAAATAAAAACTATGCACTTTGAAATGACAGATTACTCATTTTTATACAATATAAAATTGAAGTCTGAATATTTTAAAATATGATATAGTATAACTATTTCAATGAGTATAAAGCTAAATATCATAATATTTGAATTTCAAAACTTTTAGAATTTTTTACATAATGGAATACTAAATATTTTAAAATGTAAACTTACACTAATTTTTAAATACATTATAAAAATAAAGAGCATATATTACATTTATTTTTGTTAAAGCAATAAAAATGCATCTCTTGTTGGCATAAGTACTTTACAAAATTTATAATATTAATCTAGGTAGACAAAAAACCTATGCATATATCACTAATCCAAGAAAATACAAAATACAAATGTCGATTTTATTTAATAACTGCACGAGAAATCCACAATAATCAATGTTTTTTATTTTTTTTCTTCTTTTTTCAGAATTTGGCATCCATCATCTAATCTTTTTTTAATGATTTGTTGTTAAAGATAATCTTGGAGTGTAATTAAGAATTAACAAGAGGATGCGGCGGCTCAAAATTTGGTACATTGGTTATACCTAGCATTAGAAAAAATTGCATCATTTAACTTTTGAGACAAGTCAATATCTAAGTCACCTAATTTTTCACTTAGAAAAAAGTTTCAAGTGCATTCATGAAGAAATGCCACATATAACTTAATTGCATTTATATTTAATTTAATAATCATATTATAAAATGAGTAATTAAGAGGTTGAACTACTTGTACTATAGTCTTCCCTCAAACTCATCGGCTTAACCTACCAATCTATGTGGCAATATTAATACCATAGCACCCATATCTATAAAAGGCCACACATAGAGCTTCTAAAGGCCATGTTCTACCTCAAGCATATCATAACCACTAGCAAGAGGCTTGAAAATCATATTAATCCTTATTAACTCTTTTCTTCTTCTAGCTCAACCATGGCTACTTTCAAGTTTTTATTGGCATTTTTGCCGCTTCTGCTCATAGCATTTTCAACAATAACATGCCACACAATGGTTGAAGGGGCACGCAATCTTGTGGAGTCTACTCTTCCTAAGCCAGAAGTACCTCAACTTCCTAAACCCGAGTTGCCTCCACTTCCTAAGGTTCCTGAGTTACCAAAGCCGGAGTTGCCTGAATTTCCTGAGATTTCTAAGTCGGAGTTACCTAAGGTCCCTGAGATTCCTAAACCAGAGTTACCTAAGGTTCCTGAGATTTTCAAGCCGGAGTTGCCTAAGGTCCCTGAAATTCCGAAACCGGAATTACCTAAGGTTCCTGAAATTCCTAAGCCAGAATTGACAAAGATTCCTGAAATTCCTAAGTCGGAGGTGTCTAAAGTCGCTGAGATTCCCAAACCAGAGGTCCCCGAGATTTCCAAGCCAGAGTTGCCTAAAGTTCCTGAGATCCCTAAGCCAGAGTTGCCCAAGATTCCTGAAATTCCCAAACCAGAATTGCCTAAGGTTCCTGAAATCCCTAAGCTGGAGTTGCCTAAAGTTCCCGAAATTTCCAAGCCAGAATTACCCAAAATTCCTGAAATTCCTAAGCCGGAAGTGTTTAAAGTTCCTGAGATTCCTAAACCAGACTTGCCTAAGATACCTGAAATTCCTAAGTCAGAGCTGCCTAACGTCCCTGAAATTCCAAAGCCAGAATTTCCTAAAATGCCTGAGATTCCTAAGCCGTAGGTGCTCATCGATTATATGTCGAATCCGAAATTGCCTAATATCCCTGAAATTTCTAAACCTCATGTAACCTATGCTCCATAAACTTCCACAATTTATTTCAACTATATATGTTGTCTCAAATCATAATGCACTACTATACGGTGCTAGGTTATACCATTTTCATGTGTGTTGCATTTGATAGTACCTAAGTAGCTTATACTATTTGATTTGCATGTGTTTCGTTCATGTATCTATAATTTGTTGCTGCCACTTATATATAAGTGGCTTTATAGAAATTTATTTGTAATCTTCACTTTATATATATATATATATATATGATTAATTATTTCTAGTGTGATACATTATTATTTGAGATATGTATTTTGGATAATTCAATTGATTGGAGTCATTTAAATGATTTAATTTGTCAGCTTAAATAACTCAGTAAATATATACATGCAATTGGAACATATATATATATATATATAAATAAAGTAGCAAAAAGAAAAGATAAATCATAGTAATAAATCGCATTCATAGGAATATATGTGTTCTTTAGAGGAGGTAATGGTACTATGCAATTTCTAGTTTTATTTGTAAAAAGATAAAAAAAAATTATACATTTGGCCACCTTTTTTTTCTCATATTTTATTACATCTCATTTGAATGTACAACTAAGTTATATTAAATTGAAGACTATATATTTAAAAATGTGAGATTTCACATATAAAATATAGAATCATATGAATTTTTCACATATAGTATAAATTGAAGGTTATTTACTTGAAAATGTGAGATTTCACATATTTTTTGTTGTACTATAAAACAAAGACTATAACCTATAAAATATTAAATCAAATTAACTTTTTACATACAATAGAAATTGAAGGGTATATATTTTAAAATGTATATTTCACAATTTTTTATTGTATTATAAAATAAAGTCTATAGCCTATCAAATTTTGAAATTCACATGAATCTTTCACATGTAATAGATATTGAAGGCTATATACTTTAAACTATGTGATTTTACAAATTTTTTAGTTGTATTATAAAATAAAGACTATATATAGCCTATAAAATATTGAATCATATAAATTTTTCATATAAAGTAGAAATTGAAGGCTATATTATTTAAAATGTGATATTTCACATATTTTTTGTTATACTATAAAACAAAGACTATAACCTATAAAATATTGAATCGTATTAATTTTTCACATATAGTAGAAATTGAAGGCTATATACTTTAAAATGTGAGAATTTACAATTTTTTTGGTTGTATGATAAAATAAAGACTATAGCCTATAAAATATAAAATCACATTAATTTTTCACATATAGCAAAAATTGAAGGCTATATATTTTAAAATGTGAGATTTCACATATTTTTTTTTGTTCTAATATAAACTAATAAAGATTGTATACTTTAAAATATTTTGAATAAGCTAAATTTTTTACCTATAATAGAAATTGAAAGCTATATACTTTAAAATTTGAGATTTCACAATCTTTTTTGTTTTATTATAAAATAAAGTCTAAAGCCTATAAAATATTGAATCACATGAATTTTTCACATTTAGTAGAAATTGAAGGCTATATACTTTAAAATGTGAAATTTCATAATTTTTTTGGTTACATTGTAAAATAAAGTTTATAACCTATAAAATATTGAATCACATGAATTTTTTACATATAGTAGAAATTGAAAGCTATATACTTTTAAATGTGTGATTTCACAATTTTTTTTGTTATATTATAAAATAAAGATTGTATGCTTTAAAATATTGAATAAACTGAATTTTTTACGTATAGTAGAAATTGAAGACTATATACTTTAAAATGTGAGATTTCACAATTTTTTTGGATGTATTATAAAATAAAGACTAACCTATAAAATATTGAATCATATGAATTTTTCATATATAGTAGAAATTGAAAGCTATATACATTAAAATGTGTAATTTCACAAATTTTTTTATTATATTAGAAAATAAAGACTATAGCTTTTATAATATTAAATAACTTGATTGTTTAACATATAGTAGAAATTGAAATTTATACTTTAAAAGTATAATTTCGTGTGATCTCGTGCGGGTTATACGACTAGTTGATAAAGTAAGAAAATATGGATATAAATTAAATTAATTTTTAAAAATTACTTAGCTAACAGGTTACTATTGATATAAATTTAAAAAATTTAAATTAATTTTAGGATTTAATTTTCATCCAATGACATTGTACCATTTTGTTACACAATCATCTGTTACACCATTATAATTTCTCTCTCCCACTGCCTGAAAAGTCATACAAACGAAGCATTTTGATTGGACGATAATATAAAATACCTTTACACTGTCTGTCAGTGCATCAAAATTAAACTCTTAATTTTATCCGTAAACGAATTATTACTTGATACATATACCTCTTGGATATTATTGATACCCTAAATTTTATTGGGTATCATCAAGTCGAAGTCCGAAAAAAAATAAATGTGATAAAATACTTCCTAAGAGGTGGGAAAGCGAAAATGGACAAAAGAATGCAAGGAGAATCAACACAGTAGTATCCACCAAACAACGATTGTGTGTGTGTGTGTGTTTCTGACACAGACTCAAACCAAAACTGTGTACCATTGCATTGGTTTGGTTTGTTCTGTGTTCCGAAGAACCAAAAATGGTGATTGCTTCAATTCGGATTCCTTCTTCCCTCACTTCTCTCTCTCCTCATCGCTCTCCCTTCCGGTGGCGTTGGCGGCGTCCATCGGTTCTCTCTCTCCCAACCACCACCACCACCACCACCATCCACTCTCGCCTCTACTCCAGTAATTACTCTTTTCCTCTTTCTAATTTTAATTTGATTACATTAATGTTTTCAATTTGTTGCTTTGATTCATTTGTTAGGATTTAATTTTGATACATTTGTATACTATGGTCTCAATTATTATATTCTTATGTTTGGAAGACTTCTCTGGTAGTGGGTATGATAGTTGAATATGATTGCTGACGTGTTAATACATGATGGAATGATTGTGCGGAAATTTTTTTATATTGTGAATGTATAGAATTAAATCCTAATTTAGGTGTTTATACTCTTGTCCAATTGAATATTCCCGAATGTATGATTTTTCAAGTAGTGAATTGTGTTGACAAACTTGTTTTGTTGTGGAAATATGTGATTTGATCTTTATGCCCGTGTAAAAATGTTTTATACTTTCAGTATATCAAAATTAAACTTTACTTTTTTACAAGGTCTCTATGTGATTGTTCAAGTGGTTGAGTTGTACTTTGATATTTTTATTGAATCTAAGCCTGTGCTTTTGGATTGGAACACTGTTGTATATGTGTGAATTAGATGAATTGTGTGTTGGTTTTCAATTTTCACCAATACAGATGCTGCCAATGGAGATGTTATGTTGGAGTCACCTGGTGATCAAGCAGAGGTTATATTTATGGGGACTGGAACTAGTGAAGGGATTCCGCGAGTTAGCTGCTTGACTAATCCTCTTAAAAAATGTCCGGTACAATGAAGAAAATAATCTTCTCTTATTAAAAACTTAGAATATAGCTAGAGTATGGATTTGAATGTTTAGGGTTTCTTAAGAGGTTTTTTTTTGTATTTTTCATGGTTGTTGCAGGTATGTTCAAAAGCTGCTCAGCCTGGCAATAAGAACAGGAGGCTGAACACGAGCATCCTCATTCGCCATCCGAGCTCCTCAGGAACACAAAACATTCTTGTAGATGCTGGAAAGTAGGTTTTTAATTCACCTTTGTACTTCAGTTGTGTTAGATTAGGAACTAGGATGAGGCTTTTCTCCCTTTTGTTTGATGTTAGTCCTAGTATGTGATTAGCAACTAGTTTAGATATTTAGAATGCTTTTGAACTTTTCAAGACTTTGCTGAAAACATGCACTAGTTTGTAGTTCGCAGATAATAAATGATTTGTTAAGTTAATGGAAGTTTTTGGGGTATTTTGTGATATATTGATAGAACCCTAGGTATGCACAAAACACCTGATTTTATTGCTCACAGGGAACAGAAATCCCAATTCCCTCAAAATGATGCACAGGAGGAACTACCTCCTCAATGTGATTACACAAAGTGAATGAATTAATGAGCTAACTAACTCTACACCTGCTATTTATACTCACTAACCTTCTCCAAGCTAGGCCCTAACCGCCTAAACTAGCCAGCTTAACACAAAACTCACCCAAACTAACTACTTTCCTCTCCTACTATAAACCAAGCCAAACCTGTTGTTCCTATCATATATTTTGGTGCACCAATGAGATTTATCATAATGAGGATTTCGCCTCCTGTAGTTGGTGGAGAGAACAAGTGAAATAGTTAGTTAGAAATTAAGGTAGGAAAGCATAGGATGCTTAGGTGTGAGTCGAATGGGCTTCCATGGGGGCATGTAACTAGCAACTATTACGATGGCTTGAGATATTGTGGCACACTGGTTGGGGTTGCTGGAAATAAGTACTTGGTCTAAGGTTTTAAATGGAGAGAATGGTTGGGGGAATGAATAAGAGATATGGGGCTTCATGAGAGAGGAAGAGGGAAGACAGAAGAGGATGAGGAAGAAGTTAAAGGCACAGCTACCTTCGGTTCGGTGCACATGGCTGGACTAGTGGCTAAGAAATGGTGGGTCTTCTAGGTAGATGAAATGAAGAAATGGAGAAAAAGAAACAGAGTTTTCATTATTTTTTTTTCCCCATCAAGATTGTGTAGGAATGGCTTGGAAAATGGGTCTTTATAAGGGTGGCTTTAAGCCTTTAGCTGTTTACTTCTTCAGCCTGGTAAAATTTGTAGCTTTCCTTGAATACATTGCAAGTATATAAATTTTCTTATCCAATGAAGAACTCCAAAATTGATCTTTTGATCTTTTAACAATTGAAGAAATTTCACTGTCTGCTTTAGAAAAACCTTCAATTAATTGAAGCACTAAACTGGTACATGCACTTTGATTTGTACAGTATGCATCTGAGTCACTACAGAACTGTTGGTTCAATGAGTATTTCTTATTTCTATTGAAGTCTAAGATACTGTTGTATATATTTATTTTAACTAAGTTTGAGCATTGTCATTAGATAATATATATGCTGTGTTAGGAAATAGTGATGTCTGAATGGATGTATTGAATTTTTTTCAAAGTGTAACATGAATTTTAGGCCATTAAAGATCAGTTTCAAGGAAAACCCATATATGAATATATGATAGTATCATGTGCTTGGTTCATTTGGGTGCTGATTCCAATTTTTTTCTCATCACAGGTTTTTCTATCACAGTGCTCTGCGATGGTTTCCTGCATTTGGGTTAGTTCACATGCTAAATTTGTTGTCTGTTTTTATGTAGTAACTTGAGATGGATTCTTTTTTTTTATCACTAGTTTGTTTTTCGGTCAGGATAAGGCAAATCGATGCGGTTATTATTACTCATTCACATGCTGATGCAATTGGAGGTCTCTGACAGTAATATATACATTGTAACACTCTTTGGATAAGCTATATCACTTGTTTGAAATTATAAGACTGATTGGTCGTTTAGATCTAACTCTGCTTCTATTTTCTCGCTAGGTCTTGATGATCTCAGAGATTGGACAAACAATGTTCAGCCACACATTCCTATATATGTAGCCAAGCGTGACTTTGAGGTCCTCTCTCCTGGGTTTCCCTTCTAAAATTGAAGTTCTCGATTTTACTTTCTGCGTTTTATCTGTTTATGTTTTGGAATTAAGTTCTAAGGTGGAAATTGGATCGGCCTCCTATATGTTTGCAATTTGCAATACATCAAAGAAATTGTTAGAAGTTTACGTTGCGTTTGAATCGGCTTAATAAATTCTTAAATAGTCAATTCTTCGAGCTACTTAAAATTTTCTCAATTGTTTCCAAAGGTTCTAGCTTTCCTAATTTGCATGACAGAATAATTTTTTGCAGTATGTGAACTTCCGAAATCAGAAGCGGTAGGGAAATTGCACATGCTTTATTGTCGTCATGCATGTCTTTTAAGAATTCACTGCACTTTTAAGATCACTGCCATTATTTTGGTAACGATACAGAAAAACATAAGTGCTTTAGGGGAGAATTTTAAACCTTTTCCTTCTGAAATATTTGAACTTTCAGGATGGAGCATAATAACCATGACTTCTTGAGGTTTACTTGTTGCCATTTTTTATACCTATTTACTTTCTCCTTGTGCTGTGGATTTGGGGTTCTTCTTACTTTTACTCATAGCTTTACCCTGGAGAGGAAAAATAATGAAAGATTTTGACTCATCTTTAATGAGTAACGACTCATTCACCGTGTGTTAAATGAATGAACAATTGTCGAGATATGTTTTCTTCATGAATTTATTCAATTATTCATTACAGAATGACAAATGCAGGTTATGACAAAGACCCATTATTATTTAGTAGATACAAGTGTTATCATACCAGGTGCTGCAGTCTCAGAGTTGCAATTCAATATTATATCTGAAGAACCATTTTCTGTCCATGGACTAAAGGTTAGTCTTACAGAAAGTTATAATAATAGTTCTAATTCAGGTGTTTGTACTCTTTTTTCTCTTTTCATTCTGCTTCATTGCTCAATTTATTAATTTTTTCTTATTTACTGTTCTTCAGATTACCCCATTGCCAGTATGGCATGGCCAAGGGTATCGGTCTCTTGGTTTTCGTTTCGGTAATATATGTTACATAAGGTAATGTTTTTGGTTTGATTAATGATTAGTAGTTAGAAAGTTCTTGTACAAATTCATTCTAGCTTTTACATCAATACATATGAGCTGATCTTAGTGTCAAAATTTGCAGTGATGTGAGTGACATTCCTGAAGAAACTTATCCACTTTTGAAGGACTGTGAAATCCTAATCCTGGTGACTCATGCTACCATAGCTCAGTTTTTACTTGAAAAGTACAATGTACAATTTCTCTGTTTCTGATTAGTTATATGATTTATGCAGGATGCTTTGCGGCCTGATCGCTCTTCTTCCACACATTTTGGACTTCCAAGGGTAAATTTTTGGTTTTATTAATCTTTTGGGCTCTTGATTTGATCAAATTTTCATTTGGGTCCCTATAGTTTAAAAGTTTTCAATCGGATTTCCTATACTTTAAAAATAAATTGAATTAGGTCCCTCGACTCATTTACTGTTACAAATAAATCAGATTTAACAAAATACTATGTCAGAGAAATTAAGTATATTCTAATATTCCACATTTCAGGCTTTGGATGAAATTCGAAAAATTCAACCAAAAAGGACACTTTTTACCGGTAAGTTTTGCTTGCTTTCTTTTAGTTTCCTGGGTTGAATTTCTTGATGCAACAAATCTACCTCAGTTCCTTGATCAAGTAGGAAAATCATGATAGATAGAATCTCTCTACAAGTTCATTATTAGAAAAAATCATTGAAGTTTGGATTCTATTTAGAAAGTAATTTTAAATTCCTCCTTATTTGTGCAATGTGAAGGTATGATGCATCTGATGGATCATGAAGAAGTGAATGCTTATCTTAAGAAATTTTTGGAGTCTGAGGGTCTTGATGCACAACTCAGCTATGATGGCCTTCGTATACCAATCACACTCTAGCTTTTATACATTCTCATTCATAATACTATCATTTTTTTCTTACCACAATAGAAAAATATTCATTGAGATTAATGTCATTATTGAAGGTTCTTAGACAATATACAATACAATGCTTTTTCCCCCACTTTTCAAGAGCTAATACATAGAGTTCATTCATGAAATTTTCTCTTATATTTGTATCCCATATCAACATCCCCTAAGCTGCGTTTGGTATAGTGTACATGATACGTCAGGACAGAAACATAAATAACGGAGATAAAGATTCAAAAATATAAAGTTTCTATATCACAATTAATTAAGTTAAAGATAGTGGTTGCAATAAAGTTTTTGTTTTCCTATTGTTTTTAACTTTCAATGAAAGAATTAACAATTCTTTAGTAAGTTGATACAATATCGATAGCTTATTGTGTAGAATTCAATTAAGTCACAATTTGAATACATATCATTTTTTAAAAATGTTATGATATTTAGGTGATGTTTGAATTGTGTCACAGAGACATAGAGGAATACTATTTGTACATAGCATAGTGTCATCCACCCATTTTCCACCCATTCAAAAGTTGGCAACTTTTATAAAAATGTTGGCAAGTTGTCAACATCTTCATAACAGTTACCAACTTTTTAAATAGGTGGGAAATAGGTGTATGTGTATCTTTGTATGTACAAGTAGCATTTTCCAGAGAAATAAATATACATAGATAGGAGGAAAATAAAAGTATTTTGACAGTAACAAAACTGTGAAATTAGGTAGTTGAAATTTTAATTTGGTTGCACTTAATATAAAAATTGAAATTGCAATTATAAGTCCCTTTTTTTTTCATCCCTCAATCAATCACTTAATGGCTGCAGTTTTATGATTGAAGTAGAGAATTTAGCACTCCCAAGTATGTTTTGGATTATTGGAGCCACGTTATTTTGTGAATAGTACTGTATGATGTGAAAGGTGATGCACTCCCAATTTTGTTTTTGTCCTTGATTTTTGAGTCTTTTAACTGAAATAAATTAATAATAATGAACGGTAGATTATTATTATTATTATTATTATTATAAGTGATGCTATATGCACAATAAAAAATTAGTCAAAATCAGTCAATATATCATTTGTCCACCAAAAACTAATTTATTAAAGGAGGTTTTTTTTGGGTCAAATAGTTACCAAATGAGATACATTAGTTGGTTTGACTGTTTTTTCATTGTTCAACAATTATTATTGTCGGAAATTCTTTGAACATAATGAAAAATCTGCCAAAACATTCAATAAATAATGCACAAATATGTAATATGTAGTGCTTTTATTAATTTTTAAATTTCTTTCATATTAAAGTGATAATTGAATTCAGGACATTTGATTAAAGAAAGAAGTCCTTACAACTCAACCATAGTCTCATACTAACCCAATGTATACTTTTTTGTTTTGATAAGTAAACCTAATGTATATATACTTATTAATATTACACAAATATTAAGTGAGCATTATTATTCTCATATATATATATATATATGATATTATATTTATTATTATATTCTTTATTGTAGCACATGAGATAGGGACATGATCCTCTCCCCTCCACAATGCACTTGTCGTTATCACTTTTTGACTGGTGTGGGATCCAATTGGTGCATGTAAGCCCTATCTATCTCTCTAATATCTATGATGCCTACAATAATGAAATGTAAAATGGCCGTGTGATTTTGATGATATATATATATATATATATATATATGAGTGATACTTTGACACCGATGTAAGATTTAGTACGCTTACACCTTCAATAACTTTTGATAGAATATTTTTTTTGCCGATCCAACCGTTGAATTACAATTGTATATCAAAGTGATTGTATGTGTCAAATTTCAAATAAATTGAACAACTATAAAATTGTGATCAAAGTATTCTAAGTTACACACATTTGCGAACTATTTATTACGTCGATTCATAGACATACAAAAAATGTATCAAATGATTTCTGATTAATGTAAAATTTATTAGAGATGATATTTAGTATATAAGCTTTCAATCCAACGGTGGATTTTGAAAAAAACATATTCAATAAAAAGTTATAACCGGTGTAAGATCGACATTATATCTTACACCGGTGTAAACAGATCCCTCCTCATATATATATATATATATATATATATATACAAAATTTTAAGTAACAACATTTTTCCAGTCTAAACAGTAAAAAATTCATTTTAACATTTTTAGTTCAAATAACATTTTTAATCACGTGTATTTTTTTAATAGAATGAATAATTTAGATCCAAAATTTTACTTTTGACGAGTATAATTTTGTATCCACAGTGAAGCTTTTATATATATATATATATATATATATATATATGAGAAAATGAGATTGCGACTTGGAGAAAAACAAGCATGCATTTATATGGTCTTGTGGTCCTCAATGGGGTCAATCTTCTCCTAAACATCACTACATAATGTCCACACAATAATTACAAAAAGCAAATTCATTCTATATTCTCATCAATTTACTAGGATTATCATAGATATAAAGCTTAAGCAAATCTAAAATGTAAAGGTGAAATTTAAGTTAAATATTTATTATTGAAGCTATGTTATTCCAACACTTAAGGTTAAATTACGCATTTATAAATACCCTTAATTTTAACATTTGACTTGAATAATGATGCTACAACTTTGCCTTCCTAGTTAGATCTTTTATTTAATTTATAGTTCAATTCAAAGAGCCATGCAAAATTTGTCAGAAATCTCAGCTTTTTCCAAAAGTCAATAGTTACAATGATAATGAAACAAACAATTGAATTCTATAATATAATTATAAAAAAAAAAGGATTTAAGGAAGAGACCCTTTTAGCCATGCTTGATAGAAATTTTAATCAATGTATCAATCATAGCATAGTAAAAAAAAATTGTAGGAAGCCAAGAAAAAGCTAGAAGGGTCTACTAGCCATCATATTCAATAATAATAATAATAATAACAATAATAATAATAATAATAATAATAATAGAACTGAGCATTTCTCTCTCTATCTTTCTCTTCTCTTCATACCTTTCTCTCAATGAGTATCTATCTCTCCATACTCAAATGATATGATATGTACTCTCTTTTTGTGGTTGCTTTTTCTATCCCTTTTTTTGTGATTACTTTATGGTAGAAAGCAAAGACAAAGAGGGTGAATATAAAATTGGAACAAAAGTTCTAAAAAATATATAATTTTGTATAAAGTACATGAAATGAAATACCTTAAGCTTATACCATACAATAATGTAGTATTATATATAATTCAGGGAGTGTAGTTGAAAACAAGAGTCTCATTATTCCTTAAGTTTGGATTCAATTTAAGAAGAAATAATTGTTTTGATCCTTATAATTATTTTAAAACATTCGATCGATTAATACTTTAGTTCTTGATGAGAACTTTCTTTTGATTCTTATAAATATTTCCACTTAATAATTTGGCTAACACAATAACAAGAATTAATTAAAACAAAACATTTCTTGAAAAATCGTATCAAAGTCAATTTTTTTACAATATAACAACAACAACAACAATATAATAATAATAATAGTAATAATAATAATAATAAGAGAAATGCTTATTTTGTACACCATAAAATCAGCCACTATTAATCATCATATGCAATAATTCAATTTATTAAAACTATTAATCTAACTTTTAATATTATATATTAATCCAACATTATTAAAAGTTGGATTAACAGTTTTAAAAAGTTCATTGAATTATATTGCATATAGTGACTGATGGTGGCTAATTTTGTTATGTATATACATCATTACTCTACTAATAATAATAAAATTACTATGCTCATCATTAGAACTAAAAATATAGTTAAGCTTTAATAATGTAACAACACATCACTAGGGCAATCAATCAAAATCAAATTAAAAGGGAAAAACAACTTTGTTGAAAGGCAAAACTATCCATTGAATACCGATATGATGATATTTTAAAATTTATTGTGTTGTAATATATATAGACATTTTATTTATCATCCTTAAATTTTTTGGATCTTTCACATACATTATTATTTTCTGTCCTTAGCTTTGAATTAATATCCATATTAACACACCCACATTTTTTTGGATGTTATAATTAAGATATCCATACTTTACATATTTATATGTCTACATACCTTTGTACATACATACATCATGTTTTGAGGGACAAAATGTATTTTATGAGTGTTTGTGATAGATGAAAATAAGATTAAAAAAAAATACTATTTGTATATTTCTAAAAGTGAAAACCACAATAATTATAATCCTTATTTATCACATTTATCAATTGTAACTAAGAGTTTAACGACAAGTTTGGATATTAAATCCTTATGTAGAAATAGTTTTTTAAAATAATTTATGAATAAATTATTTTATATTCAAATATAAAATAATAAAAGTGTTTTTTTACATATACTTTAAAAAATGATTATTAAATCAAAATCTCAAAAACAAAATACCAAAATAATTTTGGAGAAGTAATTAGTTAATTATATTACCAAATAAAAAAACTATAATTTTTCACTTCCATAAAATTAAAAGAAAATCATAAGTACTTCTATTTAAATTAGCCCTAAAAGTGAGATATCTACTTTTTAGATGTCTGTGTTGGCACTTTCAATAATTAGATAGTACCCATACATACCATTACGTGACACCTTCTAATTGGTTGTATCATCTATATCAGCGCTTAGTCATCACTTATTATCTCCAATCAGAAGGTGCCATATAATGGCATATATGAGTACTATCTAATTATTGGAAGTGTCCAAGCAAACACCTCAAATAATATTATTGTCATAAGAGTTCAAAATGATTCATGTACACTAAAAAATTAGCTACTATCAATCACTATATGCAATAATCTAACTTTTTAAAACTATGACAAAACCCCCCAAATTAGTCCTTCCAGAATTTACAATCGGACATTATAGTCCCTCCAGAATGAGAAAGTAAAAATTAATCTCTGCACATGTTAAACATTGGACTTATTAGTCCCTCTGTTAATCTTCTCAAACATGGATGATGATCTGGCAGTAACGGTGATGGTCTGACACCGTTAAATGACACATTATCATCACCATAAATTAAACAACGTCATTGTGATGTTCCAAATCATCACTTAGTTAACCCCACCTCACCCTCTCTCTCCTCTAACACTTCACTTCCCTTCTAAAATCTTAAAGTGAGTGCTGATTTGGAACATCAAAACGACATCGTTTAGTTTATGGTGATGATGATGTGTCATTTAACGGTGCCACATCATCACCGTTACTGCTAGATCATCATCTCCATGTGAGAATATTAACAGAGGGACTAATATGTCCGATGTTTGACATGTGCATGGACTAATTTTTACTTTCTCATTCTGGAGGGACTATAATGTCCGATTGTAAATTTTGGAGGGACTAATTTGGGAGTTTAGTCTAAAACTATATATCAATCTAACTGTTAATATTATACATTAATCCAATATTTTAAAAATTAGATTAATAGTTTTAAAATATTGGATCATTACATATAATGACATATAGTAGTGACTGAATTTTTAGTGTAAATAAATTATTACTCTCATCATAAATATTACTTTTCGTTTTTACTATTTTTATTTGTTGTTGTTGTTTGATAGAGAAAGAGTACAGAAGAAAAGACAGAAAGCAGGACATCAGAGATAACCGTAGGGTTCTCTTTCTCTATACCGTCTCTTTCTTCTCATCCACATACACACACCCTTCTTCTCTCTCTCTCTCTCAATTTGAGTTCAAACTTTTAAGCCTACATTTTTGTTCATATTTGTGTGTCCACATTCAACACTTTGGCTTTTCTCTTGTTTTCTTACTCAACCATCCATGAACCTCAAATAATGCATCATTTTCAGCCTACAACTACCATTTTTTCACTACCTCTTCCTCCTTCTATTCTTCTTCTTCTCCTCCTCCTCTCTCTTGTTCCTTAATTCTTCTCTTAATTTCAACAAAAAACCAAAACTTAACTATTGTCCCTTTCCCTCACTTCCAAAGCCCTTGTTTGCTTCATATATACACACACTATTATACTACCCCCTTAAACTTGTACCATTTTCTTCACTTTAATTTTTCTTCTTCTTTCTTTTCCACTCTATTATTAGTATATACTATATATATAGTCTACCTTTTTTCTTTTTTTTTAATCTTAAATTTTATAAGTTATCGGCAAAATTTGTCCTCTAGATCCCAGAAAAAAAAAATTAAACCAAGATCTATGGCCACATACATAACATAACCATAGGCTTATTATATATATATGAACCTTTTGATTATTATTGTTTAGAATTAATTACAAGAAGTAAGTAGTGTTGTATATAATAGAAAATATATATGACGAAGGATTTGATGTTGTACCAGGATTTAGAGGTACAACAAGAAGTGGATGAGAACATGTCTAATTTGACATGTGCATCAAATGAAGGTACTAATAACAGTGTTTCTTCAGGAATTGGCATAAGTAATAATAATTACTCTCAGCACCAACAACAACAACAATACTTTGTTTCAACAACAACAACTCATGATGAGCCACCAAAGAGAAAAAGAAACCTCCCTGGCAACCCAGGTTCATCAAATTTCATATGTTTATTCATTATTGTTCAAAGCCATAATAAATTAATTCAAATCTCATTTATTGTTTTGGTTTGAAATTTTGGTGACTATATATATATATCACCATTTGTCTTTATGAGTGTGTTTGGTAATAAGGAGTAAAGATTTAAGAATTTTGTTGTTATCAACACCAAACACATCTTAAGAATTATAATTAATTGATATGCCATTGTCTTGATTTCAAGGATGCCTTTAATTATCATTTTCAATTTTTATTTCATGTAGTTTTTATTTTTAGAATTTTGTGAAAAAAATATTAAAAATAGTAAAAATAATAAAATCATTTTTTTATTTACAGTATTTTCTTCATAAAATTTTAAATATAAAAAATAGAAAATGATATTTCATCCATTTTTTTTATTCTTCTCTTGTACCCGAGCAAAAAACATCCTAAAAACTAGTAGGATTGAAAGGTTTGGTTACTGATTAGTTTTTATTTTTTATCTGTTTTTACTAATTCATTTATAAAATTCTTAAAAACAGAAAAAATAAAAAATGAAAACAGAGAATATGGAAACGAAAACCAATTGGATCTCTATTTTTTTCTACAATAGTGTTAATCGTATAACAGAAATATGTCCAGCAACTAGTATTCAACGTGTGCTATACAGACAACACACATTTCATATCACGGATAACACACGTTAAATATTAGTTGGACGTATTTATACTGTACGACTATCATCATTATTGTTTTTTATATTTGTTTTCCTTGTATTTTATTTCTCATGAATTTTTTTCTTTTTCTGGTTGTTCAGACCCAGATGCAGAGGTTATAGCTTTATCCCCAAAGTCTCTTTTGGCAACAAACAGGTTCATTTGTGAGATCTGCAACAAAGGATTCCAAAGGGACCAGAATCTGCAACTTCACAGAAGAGGCCACAACTTGCCATGGAAGCTGAAGCAGAGAGCAAACAAAGATGGCATTATTAGGAAGAAAGTGTATGTGTGCCCTGAGCCTACATGTGTCCACCATGACCCTTCAAGGGCTTTGGGGGACCTCACAGGCATCAAAAAGCACTTCTGCAGGAAGCACGGTGAGAAGAAGTGGAAATGTGATAAGTGCTCTAAGAAATATGCAGTTCAATCTGATTGGAAAGCCCATTCCAAAACCTGTGGCACTAGGGAGTATAGATGTGACTGTGGAACCCTCTTCTCAAGGTACCTAACTAACACTTTAATTAATATAAACTCGGGTTAACCGTGAACCTTACAGAGCATATTTGGTTTACTCCTTATTTGGCTTCCTATGGCAATAATTTAGAATTTCAATGGAGCTTTTGTGAGAAGTAAGAAAAACTTGTGTTGCCAAAAAGTGATTTTAAACGGTAAACAACATACTGATAATATATCAATCATTCAATATATAATTAAAAGTTATTATTATACTAATATTATGAAATCTTTGGTTGATATATTGTCACATGTAGAGTTCATTGTAAATTCGAATCTTTATTACTCTTTGCATTTCAAAATATAATAGTTTTTTAAGGTTTTTGGACGGATATTAAGCAAACATATAAATGATCTTGATTTCTATTAAAAAATATATTAAAATGACTGCATTATTATT
Source organism: Aeschynomene evenia (assembly GCA_013621005.1). Taxonomy (NCBI): domain Eukaryota; kingdom Viridiplantae; phylum Streptophyta; class Magnoliopsida; order Fabales; family Fabaceae; genus Aeschynomene; species Aeschynomene evenia. The sequence goes on from CM024271.1 coordinate 4,489,432, forward strand.
TACATTTTCACTAGCACATTTTTCAAACAAATTACATTAAGAATAAAATTGATATTTCATTATTAAATGTGTTTTGAAAAGCGAAAATTGACAATTTCCATATGAAATAGATTTTTAAACCTTAAATAATCATTATTTTGAAATGAAATTAGTATTATTTTTCAGTTCTTCATATCTTGTCATGAATTGAGTCCATGATTAAATGCAACTAAATGTCTATTGTGTTGGATCTCATAATGAGTGGCGTTGTCTAAGTTGGTTCTTCAAAATTGTAAGTCCGGACAAAATGATTCCTAAAAAAGAAAATGTTATTAATACTTTCTCCATTCCAAAATATTAGTCTTTTAAAGTTTTTACACGTAGATTAAGAAATTCAATAAATATTCTTAATTTTATAAAATGATATATTAAAATGACTAAACTACCTAAAGCATTAATGAGAAAGAAAGATGATTAATGGTTCTTTGGAATAATATTTAAGAAAGAAAGAGAAATGATACTAGAGGTATAATAGGTATGAAAAAATTAAATTGACATTGGAAGTTGAAAACGACAATCATTATGGAATTTTTCTTTTTCTCCCTAAAACGACTAATATTTTGGAATGGAGGGAGTAATTTTTTTCAAGATTGATCTCTTGTCATTTTAAAAATAATCAGTTCTAGATGAAAATATGAATTAAACAAGTTAGTCCTTCCAAATATTTGGTGTGAACTAATTTGTTTTATACATGTGATCTTGAGTAACTATCAGTGAAATTTATTGAGAGGGGCTGAAGTATTTATATATTCTCTTGTGATTAAATTAAATCATTAGGGATATGGATGTTGAATTGAATGACATATGAAATAATTACTACTACTACTAGTTCTAGTTTTAGGCACACACCAGAGTCAGACATCATAACTCATTTATGGTGATGATGGGATTTTTATTTTCAATCCGAGGTTGACTGAGATCTGTGAATTTCTGTTCCACAATTATTTTTTTCTTTCATTGGGTGTGAATGATAAATGAGTCCACACAATTTTTAGTTAAACTGTTTGAAAAATTACAAAGGAAGAAAGAGAAAATTTTTGTTTATGTGTGAACAAAGTTCACTTTTTTTTTTTTATGCACGATAGAGCACTATAATATTTTTTGATTTATGAAGTCGATCCCACACATTGAGATAAAACTTGTTATTGTAGTTGATGTGTTTGTTAAAATACATGTAAGAGCACAATAACATTGTTTGATCCATGAAGTCGATGATACATATTGAGATAAAATTTATCGTTGTAGCTGATGTGTTTGTTAAAATGACTCACACAGGAGGGACAGTTTCATAACCCACAGAGCCTTCTGTGATGCACTAGCAGAAGAGAATGCAAGATCCATCACCACCAACAACATAAACCTCCAAACCCAATTCAATCCCCAACAAAACAACAACAACAACCAAAATTTCAACCTTATTAGACCAGAATTATTACTACCCCCATGGCTTGGCCCACAAAACAACCCTTACCATCATCATCAACAAGGCCAACACCCAAGCCTACATAACACCCTAAACCCGAACCCTAACCCTAGGTTCGGCCCCACAATTCAGCCTACTCCTGCCTCACCTCACATGTCAGCAACAGCTTTACTGCAGAAAGCAGCTCAAATGGGTGCAACCATTAGCAGCAGCAGTACCAGAAGTAGTACTACTACTGCTGCTGCCTCTGCGCCGAACTCTGCCTCTGCCTCAATTGCCATGATTAGGCCCCACCACCACCAACAACAAGGTCACGTGACTGCTGATCCTGCTGGTCACGTGACTACTGATCCTGCTGGCAATAGTAACAACTTTGGTTTGAATTTGTCCTCACATCATCATGATCATAATCAAGACAAATTCACTAGTACTATTTCTAATACTACTACTAGTACTAGTACTAGTATAGGGTTAATTGGAGGAAATTGTTCTTCTGAATTATTGGTACAACCATTTGGTTCATCAATTCTTCTTCAAGATGTTGCTATGATGAACCCCCCTTTCTCTTCTGCCTCTGGTTCTTCTGGGTTTGATGGAATAACTACTACTTTTGAGGATGATTGCAATTTATTTTTGCATAATGACACATCAATTTCGAAGACTAGCGGCGACGAAGGTGGTCGCGGCGGTGGTGGTGGTGGAAATAATGAAAAAGGGTTGACTAGGGATTTCTTGGGACTTAGGTCATTCTCTCATAGTGACATTCTCAGAATTGCTGGTATTGAAAATTGCATTAGTGGGAATCAACAAAACCACCAATCTCAAAAGGCATGGAAAGGTTAGTTATATTATAATTTTCTCTTTAATTAATTATAGTAGATGTTTTTTTTTTTCTTTTTATTTTTTTTAATTTTTGTATTTAATTTTTGTTTATGATAATAATGTAAATAATCTTCCCAAAGGGAAGGACGTTGTTTCTGAATCGATCATAATATTTTCATTCCTTGTGTATTTATTTTGGAAATTAAACTCAGTTTTATTTGTATGCATAGAATGAAACATATATAAAATGTTACTTTCAGTTTGTTGTTAGTAATTTTAAAGAATTTGATTTTTGATACATTGTTGTTCAACACAAAAAATACTAGTGTTTTTAGGAAAAATAAATGAAAAATAATACGTGGGGAATATAGTAATTTATATATGAAATCACCATTTTATTATAAAAATCACAATCTTATAACAATATTCTAAAGTATATTGCAGAACGTCACATTTTTAATTTGGATATTATTATTTTCATCATGTAAAAAATTGAATCGAATAATAATATGGTTTATTTACAATTTCATAGTATACCTATTTATAGTAATTATTTTTTTTAATTGGGCTAATTAATTAGCTCAATTTTACTCCTTACACATGCAATTTCAATCTTAATACATGTTACTATTAACAACATTATTTTCAGTATCAAATACCAACATGATTATAAAAAATTTTCATAGCTAAGTATAATATTATATATGTTTCTTGCAATATAATTTAATGAATAATTAGGTTACTTCTATAAAAACAAAAACATGGCCACAAAACAACAAAACTTTTGGCCACTCATGTTTTCATAGGCGACAATAATGCAGATACATAGGGTATGGTATGTGTGCATCAGTGCATATTATGTGCTCCGAATAAAGTTTTCTTATAAAAAGATATGCTATTGATATATTATGGGTATTGAGTAGGGTATATATATATATATATATATATATATATATATATTATATTGGATTCTTGGGATGGGAGAGGATTCGTTAATAGGACAGACATGCGTGTTAGCATGTTCTTTTTTTGGTACAATAAAAATTTAGCTAGGTGAAATGAAGATCTCAAAGCTCTTCAAGGATTATTAGGATAGGATTATATCTCTGGTACTCTGAAATCAAAGTAAAAGAGTTATTAAAAAATAACTTTCTTAAATGTTTGGTGAGAGAGTCACAGTGCATATGAGAGTAGAGTCATAGCAACCTAGTTATCTAAATTACCAATTTTTTGTTCACTCCAATTTTGGAGTAACTGTGTGTTGGAAGTTGGAAGGGAGGTACAAATATATGAGAATATATTCAAAGTCAAATTTGGAGTTACTGACTCTAACTCCTATGACTCTGACTGCATGACTAACTTGCTCAGAGTCATTGAAAATAAACACTACCTATATATTGTTAATCAATAATGTTTGTCGTACATTAGAAATATGTCTATCAAGTATCCAACGTGTACTATACATGATATGAGATGTGTGCTATACGTGCATGTACTATACAAAATAACACACATCATCCCATATCATGTATATATAGCACATATTGGATATTTGATGGACGTATTTCTTATGTACGACAAGTACTATTGCATAGTTAATGATGACTCTTCAGCCATTACAATTCATACAAATTTAATTTTACACAAGACTTATATATCATTGGAGGCATCATCATTAAGTATCATAAAGGAAAAAAGAGAGTTTTTTATATTCATTACATCCAATTTTTAAATTAAATTAAAATGATATATAGTAAGTGTATACTTTTTGTGAAAAGTTTTAAATTCTAATTCCAACAAAATTATACATATATACTATCATCATATCATGTATATAAAGAACTTGAGTTTTGTCTTATTATAAAATGCTATGATTTTTAGCACCAATATTATAATAATATTTATTAGAAAAATGCTTCTTGTACACCAAGGAGTAGCCACCATCAGCCACTCCCTAATTAATATAATTAAAAATTAAATTAATGCAATTAAAAATTTGAATTAGCACCGAGGGGGTACGTAACACGCGCTAATCCTTGTTTCTCTCTCAAAATCGCTACTGTAGCACAGAGGGGGTACGTAACAGTCGCGCGCATCATCATCTCCGTCCACGGTCATCGGCCTTCCAAACCAGGATCGTCTTCCACCATCATCGGCCACAAACCACCATCATCTTCATCCACAAACCACCATCATCGTCCACAAACCACCATAATCTTGTGGATGTATAGCATCAACATCACGCCACAGGTCCGTCATTATCGTCCCTCCATCACGCCAGAATTCCCTCACACCAGAATTCCATCAACACCGGAACTCCATCACCGCCAGTACTGCATCACCGCCGGAGCTCCATCACCGCCAGTAATCCATAATTTCATTATTTCAGTTATTATTTTCACGCGAGCAGGAAAAAGCTTCTGGAATTCGTCTTTCTCGTTATCGCACAGTCGTTGTCTTTATCAATCATCAAGTTGTTATCGTCCCTCACGGAATCACCATAACACCATATCATCAGCAAGATGTGTGAAGTTGACACCATAAACCAACAAGAGGGAGAGGTTTGAAGTTTTTGGGCCTTTTTTTTTTATTTGTTTGTTTGTTTTGTTTCTATGTAATTACTGGGATGATGCTGTTCCTATTTGAGGAATTATTAGTTTGCAGGTTTGTTTTATACATTTATACTTAATTTAACCCATACACCACAAAACAGTAACTCGTACAATAATGATTAATAACCCATGTATTCATTGTTCCCATAACATATTCCATAAGTGGTTTTATATGATAAAAACGTTTTTTTCCTGGGCAGGATGCATGTGTGACCGACATTCCTCAATTAGGAATGCGTTTTGGGAACGACGATAAAGTTGTTGAATTTTACCAAGAATATGCCACAAGAATAGGTTTTACGTTTAAGAGACGGACAACAAAGTTGTAAGATATCTTATACTTGCGTGCTCTAGGGAGGGTTACAGGAGGTCTAAGAAAGATACGTTAGAGAAGACAAACCCAACTTCTGTTGCAAGTTGCAAAGCGATGATCACAGTAACTATGGAAAAATCTGGCTACCTTGTTATAACGAGAGTTGTGCTTGAACACTCTCATGCGGTTAGCCCGTCTCGCGTGAGATCTCTTAGAGCAAATCGGGTAATAAACATGCACGCTAAACGGATGATTGACATAAATGAGAATGCTGGTGTGCGGACCAACCAAACTTATCAAAGTCTCGTGCATTCAGCCGGCGGGTATGTAGATTACGTGTTATATATCAGTGTGGTTTTTATGAAAATACTATGGGTTATGGGGAGAATCCAAAATGGGTTTACGACATATGAATGTGTTATATATCAATGTGTTTTTTTATAAGATCACTGTTTGGGTTATGACAGAATCCTAAATGGGTTTTCCAGGTACGAAGAAGTTGGGTTAAATGAGAAGGACCTTCGTAATTACGTGATGAAAAATAATAGAACGATTCGAGAATAAGGGGATGCTGAATGCTTGATTGACTATTTCACAAGGATGACGGAACAAAATAGGAATTTTTTTTATGATATGATGTTGGATAAGCATAGAAAGATAAAACACGTGTTTTGGGCGGACGCTCGGAGTCGAGCTGCATCTCAATGTTTTGGTGACGTGGTTTGCTTTGATACTACGTACCGAACGAACCGGTATGAAATGCCTTTTGCATCTTTTGTTGGGGTGAATCACCATGGTCAATCGGTGCTTCTAGGTTGTGCGCTTTTAGGGTGTGAGGAGACTGACGCTTTTGTATGGCTATTCAAGTCATGGACAAGGTGTATGGGCGGGATACCACCTTTGGGTATCATCACAGACCAGTGCAAAGCAATGAAAAATGCGATACACCCGTCATCGGTGGTGCATATGACACATTATGAAAAAAATTCCTCAAAAACTTGCAGGATATTGTAGATATCGAGAGATATCTTCCGAGTTGTCACAGATAGTGTGGAATTCTTTGACAGTGTTTGACTTCGAAGGCAAATGGATAGATTTAATAGAAAGACACCATTTGGGAGAAAACGATTGGTTGAAAGGTATGAATATTTTTTATATGGGTTTTTTCGAATTACTATACGGGTTATTCTGATTGTATATAATGGGTTATTTTTTTATATGAATGGATTTCATGTCATTAGGTTTGTTTGAGGAACGTCTATTTTTTATATGGGTTTTTTCGAATTACTATACGGGTTATTCTGATTGTATATAATGAGTTATTTTTTATATGAATGGATTTCATGTCATTAGGTTTGTTTGAAGAACGTCTATTTTTATATGGGTTTTTTCGAATTACTATACGGGTTATTCTGATTGTATATAATGGGTTATTTTTTTATATGAATGGATTTCATGTCATTAGGTTTGTTTGAGGAACGTCACAAGTGGGTCCTAGCTTTTATGAAGACTCAGTTTTGGGCTGGTATGAGCAGCACGCAGAGGAGTGAGGGGATGCATGCCTTTATGAAGAATTATTTGACACCGAAGAGCAACCTTGAGCAATTTGTCAGGCAATTTGACAATTGTCTTGCATGGAAAGCAAATAAGGAGCGTGAGGCCGACAATGAAGATTTCCATACTATTGTGCCATGTGCTACTAATTCGCTTATTGAAAAACAATTCCAGACTGAGTACACACACTCAAAGTTTGCTGAGGTTCAGTCAGAGTTTCGGGCAAAGGCTAATTGCTCAACAAGGGAGGTGAGGGTTGACGGCAATATACGTTTGTACGAGGTATCTGAAAAGTTTGAATTAAACGGCGGATGTGTAGGTCACGTTTTCAAGGTATCATATGACGTATCGTCGTTTCATTTTTGGTGTGATTGCTTGCTTTTTGAATTTCGGGGTATTATTTGTCGGCACTCGTTATGTGTGTTGCACATGAATAAAGTAAAGGAAGTGCTAGAAAAGTACGTATTGTCAAGGTGGAGCAAGAATGTAAGCAGGGTGCACTCAAGGATCAAGTGCAGCCATGACTCAACCTGTTTGGAGCCAAATGTCCGGCGATATGATGCCATGTGTAAGAAATTCTACAACATTGCAGAGGTTGCATGCAATAGCGTGGAGTTTACAGACACGATTAATCACGTGTTAGACGAGGCATGAAGTAGGATTGGAGACCAAAGCGGTTGGATCCATGGTACTACTCGAGGGAGAAATCAGGAGCAGCCTGTTGTGGGGGACACAAGTGTAAGTTGTGTTTTTTTCCATTTTTTTAAAGTTATACGTATGGGTTTATTATACACTTTATATGGGTTTTTAATAGTAGTTGCACGGGTTTTTGTTTTAGGGCGGTACAATTTTCAGTCCTCCACATGTACAAAGGAAATGACGTCGACCCGTCAAGAGGCTCCAGTCATCATTGCCTAAGAATAATACCAGATCAAAAAAGAGAAATATGGATGAACAAAGACAAACCACATCGTCAGTATGTCGTGGGGATTATCATATACGGACTATGGATCCCCAACCGATAAATTCTTGTTATGTACCTGCCCCCCAAGTGCTGATGTGGGGGTGAGGGGATGAGTTTTTGGATGGTTGGTCATCATTGGGAGACTTTTCTAGCTGAAACTATATCATATTGCTTGATAGTGTCAATATTTCCTTACATTTTGGCGATATTTTCCTTATATCATGTTTTTAATTGGCTGTAGTTACATTTTTTTGTGACATTTCTAGTGGTATGATATCATGTTTTTTGCCCAAGCACATCAATATACATTCCTAATAGATGTTTTTAGTGATACAATTATTTTTTGTTTGAGTTGAATTAAAATATAAAAAACCCATTACTAATATACAAAATAACCCATTTTAATAGATAGAGAAAAACCCATATTATATTTCGTAAACACTAAACTAAGCTCAAAATGCTTGAACCCTGTTACTGTCTTTTTATGTTGATTTGTGTTTTTATCTCAAAATGTGTTTTTAGACAAAACATAAACTATATGTAGGTTTTATCATTAGTATGTTTAGCATCCGTGTGTTTAACCCATAGAAATAACCAATAGTATAAACAAACATAATCCATTGATGTCCAACCTCACCCATAATTTTAGCATTAGTGTGTTTAGCATCAAAAGGTAACAAAGTTTGTAAACCCATAAAATTAAAAAAAAAAACCCATATCAATATAACAAAATAACTCATTACAAATGTGTAAACTATTTTTGACCTGTTGATTTTCTATAGAAGTTCCCATGAAAATACTCTATATGGATAAACCCACAAATGTTCATAGGAACGACCCCTGTCAAATATTCATATAATAACTAACCAAATTATAAAACAACTACACAGTCAAATGTTTGCAAACACATCCTACTTAGAAAACAGTTTGAAATATCATCATAAACAAGGTCAAGGACCACTCGTTCTCTGTCTTGTTTTTTTTTCAACTTCCTCAAGATCAGCTGTTGAAACGTCATAAAAAGGGATCCTTAGTTGCTTGCTTGGCTTCCTTTGCCGTTTATGCTGGTAAGTGGCTGACACTGGTGGAGTTTTTTCCAAAGCTTTATTTGCTGCATCCAACACCATGAACCTAATTGTGTTTCGTTCTGAGAGCGGTAGTCCTAGGATCACATCTTTCCTGATTTGTGCACACGTTTTCTGAGGACAAAAATATAGGCAAAACGAGAATTAAATTTACATGCCTTTCATTTCAACAAATAAAGTTTGACAATGAGTAGTAGTATATCATACATCATCCCAATTAGGGAGTTGCACACCAGGGCTCCAGAGCTCCATCCACTTGATGACAAATAATCCGCAGTCAAAGCTGAAAATTTCCGTGTCATGGAAGAATAACATGTATGTTAAACATCAATGATGCATTATAGGTAAAGTAATGGGTTTTATACTTACGAGTTAGGCTGCCCCGGAAGATCCACATATTGAATTATGGGCAACCTATTGATCGCAGGTGGGGATGCGTCCGATAAGCTCATCAAATCCAGCAAGAAAGCCATCTATTTTAGTGAAGACCACACAACCATTAGGAAAGAGAACACATACACCAAATTGAATCAGAATAATAAGTTAAACATGTTAAAATTTTTAATACCGCATGAGTGTCAATCCGGCCACAATCCTCTGACGGGCATGACGTATGTAGTGGATCTAGGACATAAAAAATGTTCCCGACGACATCAAATGCATACACGAACCAGTGTTCCCTCCAGCACAATGGTAAGAATATCTACGGGTGTAAAACCACACAATTAATTGAAGTAAAATAGAAAATTGCTTTAAAACGAAGCCATGAAAGATAAATGGTTTATAGTTGCATACCATTTTTTTACGCTTAAATTCGATTGGGTCCAGGAAGAGAGGTTTGTAATCCCGGGGCAGTGGTGTGTACGGCGCCCCCTTGAGGATTTCATCGTCACGTCTACCATGGAAGAATGCAGGCTGTGTTACATCGACAATTAAACAAAATGAAACGCCGACTCAATGATTATGCATACATCTAATATAACCCAGTCAATCCAATAAAATAACCCATTAGTATACATTAAATAACCCATTGATAATGATAATACACAGAAATGTTGACTCAATATTTCTGCATCGAATTAATATATCCCACCCATACATTCAAGACAGCAAAGATAACCCACAACACAAATAAGTATATTAAATAGAAGTAGGAACAAGATACCAGCAAAGTTGGGGTCACGCAGTACACGTCATCGAACCACGGTAATTTGCAAGTGTTTAGGAAGAGGCACGTGTAGTTGATGACGTTTGAGTTGATGTACTGACGAGGCATCATTGAACGAACATCGGAAGTTGACAGGAAGCAATCTCGTGTTGCCTCAAGGATGGCAAGGTCATAGTCGTTTTTAACTTTGATGCCCCGCAACCAGTTGTAAGCAGCATCCGCAACTTCTGATGGTTCGTTGTGCCAAAGTCTCGAAGGGTAAAGATTATGTGGTTGTTGATGATGTGGGGAATTGGCATCTTCTTGCTGATGTGCCTCTGGTTCATGCTGGATGTTGGTAGGTGGTACAATTTGTAATGGGACGGGGGGAGGTGTGAGCAACTGATCAGGATTACATTCTTCTTGAGTTAGCTGTGTGATGTTGAGACTGAAAGATGGCCAGGAAGGTGTTTTCTAGGGGCCGGCAGTGTCTGTGGTAGTTGCTGTGCGGGTTGCCTTTTCAACCACTTCATCTAGGTTGATGCTGTCCAACAGTGAATCTCCGAATGACCTGCAAATAACCCATTAAAACACAAGCAAATAACCCATTGGATTAATTTACAACAACCCATAAGATAATAAAACATATAAGTATCAAGTTAATGCACATAAGTATGCCAAAATTTTAACAATAGTGCAAATAAAATCATTAATTTGGATATTAGGGAATTTGTCATCCAGCTCTTTAATTTCTTGCGTGGCTGGTTCGGCATCAGTAACTGTCCCCCATCTTGCTCCCTAAAAAGTTGGATAATAACACAATTAATTGAGGAAAAAAATAAGCAACATTAGTATAATGGAACCCATACTGATATAGTATTGATATAAAATAAATCATTACATATGGATATTGGGGGTTTTGTTTTCTGGCACTTTAATTTCATTTGTGGCTGGTTCAGAATCAGTGACTGCCCCCCCATCTTGCCCTCTAGAAAATTTGTTTAATGCAATTATAAGAACCAATGGGAACCAAGCATAACCCATACAAGAATCAATCATAACCCATACAAGAATCTATTGTAACCCATTGGGTATTAATGTATGAAATTATTCAGGTTAGATACCTGATTGTATCTTCTTCATCTGCATCTATTGGGGCAGGAGTTGACTTTTTTTGTTCTTCATCAAGATGTGAAATAGTTTCCTCAGCAGCAGTTTGTAAATTTTCTGTCCCCACTGTGCCTTCTTTCACCATTGTTTCGCCGGAGGTAGATTGAGCGTCATCGTCCCCATCACACCCATCACCATCTGAAGTTGTTGAGATGCGTGATTTTTCAGGCCGAGAAGATTTCAACCTTGGCAGACGATGTGGACGTGATTCTCCACGGACGAGCCCCTATAAGCATAATGAATAATATGAATGTTTTTTATTCAATATGATTATAATCAAAACATAAAAATCATAATGAATGTTTTATCCAAACAAACTAATTATTTTTTTATGTGTACCAGCGGGGAACGGAACTCATTCACAATGGTCTCTTCTAGGCGCTGCTCCGTCCAATAATTAAGCCAAGGTGGTAGTGGCTCTGCACGGGGGTCGAATGCCCCACACATCTGAAAGTGGAAGTACAGGATCTAGAAACCAATCAAATAACCAATCAGCATACATAGAATAACCCATATAAAAAAGACAATTAACCATTGACCAAATAACCCATATAAAAAGACAAGATATGGAAATCAATCAAATAACCAATAAGCCACAAATAACCAGTCAGCAAATATATAATAACCTATAAAAAAAAGTCGGAAAAATCCATTAAACATAAATTTCTAACCTGAAGTACAAAAATACATTCATTTAGGCTCGTGGCTTTCGAAACTTTGTACTTCCTCATTCCGTCATATAGGTACTCAAATATGTACCGACTCCAGTTGTACTCTTCAAAGTGGTCAACATCAACGACCAGCGGCAGGAACTTTGGGCTTACTTTTGGGCTCATGCTCGGCAGCAAGAAAGTCATCATGGCAAACAGCAAGAATGCCCGTCGGAAGGTTGGCCCAGGTGTGTTATTTAATACAATCTCCCTCAGTTGGCTTGGGGTTTTATCCCGGAAAAGCCGCATATCTTGCTCTTGGGCAGTTGGGATTTGCAGGGTCGACATTACTTTTCCTGCATCAAGAAGCATATTTAAATAATTTGGAAATGGGAAGTTAGTAGGTAAAATATTTTATACAACATGGATATTAATGAACGTGTTGGGACGCTACCTGTGTGAGGGAGCCCTAGCATTGACCCAAATGATGCAACGGTAACGTTGAACGTCCCTAAAGGGGTTACAATCTGATTGCCCAATAGATCGTATGCGTTCACCAACGCTAGAAGCAACGGCCGGTTGAGTTTACACGTTGGCAAATTCAACAGGGTGCCAAAACCCATGTCCACAACATCTTCCCTCTGTTGAGGGGTCAAACTGCGACATAGAGCATCTAAGCGTGATGGAGAGCACCTCAAATCAAGCACACTCTGTTTGTATAGGTTAGGGAGATGAAAAAACAAAAAAACCCATTAATGTGGTTACAGAGACCCATAAAAACAGTTATTTATAACCCATACACATTAAAGTTTATGTACCGTTAGGTATGTCGGGCGTGATGGTGCAGGTGAGGTGCAGCAGGTGGAGGGGCATCTATTGGAGGGGCTGGCGGACGTGGGTCATGTTTAAATTTGGACCGCCGCTCCGTATTGGACGGAGACTCAACTGTATGCGCAGAAGCCTCATGCCGTCTCTTGGTCCGTCTTTCAACTTCAGCAGGGTTAGAGTTTCTCCTTGTGTGCTGCTTCAAAAAATATGGTGTGATCAATGGACATAATTAATTGATGAAAATAAAGAACACGTCAAACATTGTTACAAAACCTGAAGTTTATCTTCATTAAGTCTTTCACGGACAGCCACCCGACGTTGGGATCTCGTCTCTCTATCCATTGCGGGTTGCTGGTTAGATCTCCTTGTTTGCCTCACCATGTCGTGTTGCTTGTATCGTGCATGCATAAAAAAAAACTAATGATAATTAGTTCAATAGATGTTAGAAATAACCAATAATATAAACAAACATAACCCATAGAGGGATAAAATATAACCCTCCTTTAATGTTCCCAGAAGAACCAGCTGACTGTAAATTATTAAAAAAAAATGATGGAGCTTCACTTGAAATCCAAAAAAACAATATATGAAAGGTTTATCACAATTGATAGACTATGACGATCATGTTGAAACAAATAATGTATTGTGCAGAGGGCATGCATTAATATGTCCATCACGACTCAAAAAATAACACAAACTATTCATTCAGTGTATTGAAAAGTCGTGGCTTATATGCAACTTTGTAAGTATGCAGCTTTCCTTCAAGTTTCTCCATAGCATTTTATAATGTTGACCACTCTAAGAAGCAATATCATATTCAGACCTTGATTATCATAATCAGAAATTAAAATCTAAAAAACCTTAATCAGAAATTAAAATCTATAAAACCCTAATCAAAAATTAAAATCTAAAACCCAACAGAAATTTAAAAAACATAATCAGAAATTAAAATCTAAAAAACAAAAAAAAAATTCAAAACTCAAAACCAAAAAAAGAAACAGCGCACCTTTTGCTGTGAAGGAGCGGCGAGCGGGACGGGAGGCGGCGCGGTCCTTCGGCGCTGTGAGCGGGACAGGGCGAAGGCGACCGCCGGTGGTGATGCACAGAGAGAGAGAGAGCGAGAGAACGAGGAAACCTACCAATTGGTCATGGGTCTCGCAAAAAAACTCCAAATGCGTTAGCGATGAGGTCTCGTGAAATCGAGAAGAGGGTTTTTGCCGAAACGGTGCCGCAGGAGAGTGGAGGGAGACGGACGGGGAAGGCGCTGGTTTTGCCGGACGTAAAATCGCGGATGACGGAGAGGGAGAGGAGGAGACGTGCGAATGTGAATAAAAGTGGAGGGAGTGTGTTTTTAGAAATTGAAACGGCTCCAATCGTGAATAGAGGCGCGTGTGATGAGAACTAATTGTGAGAGAGTGAGCCTCATTGAAACAGAAAATAACACTACTGTGGGACCCATACTAAAAAGTTAAATGGTCGCATGTAGTGGCTGAATTGTAGTGTACGTATAGCACTATTGTATTTATTAGTATGGGATACATATATACACAAACACATGCATGCTTATCCTATAGTAGCTAATATATACCCTATGCTGCCTTTGCAGCAATATTAGGTCAATGTAGGTTATAGAAGAAATTGATATAATAAGCAAGAAGCTTTGAAAAGTGGTACTGTTTGCCACCTCTTCACTTTCATTGGTTTTGTAATGACAAAAACATCTCTGCAGAGAAAGATTCCTCTGAATCCCAATGCCCTTGTCTATTGAACCTTTATTTATCGAGTGGTACTAAATGTACAATGAAAAATCAGTCAAATCAGTAAATAAATAAGATTTTGGACCATAATTACTCAGCTCATTACAATCTCAATGATTAGTTGGGCTAAAACAAAACCAAAATGGATCCATTGATCTGACTGTATTAATTGGTTTATCATTGTACACTAAACCGATCGAAAAGAAACAATAATACAGTGATAGAGTTCATATACTCTCCATTTTAAAATAATAATTATTTTAAGAAGAAATTTTTTTTAATACTGATATTTATTATTTTTAAATTTTGTATATAAATTTAATGTCTTTTTATTTTTTATATATCCTTTATTTTTTGGATAGTGTAGTAGTAAAAAGTGATTTAATAAAAAAATTAAATTGAGAAAATAAAAATAGTTTAATTTTGTTATTATGTCAATATATTTGTTTAAAAAATTAAGAATATTTATTAAATTTTTTAATATGTGTGTAAAAATTTTAAATGTTCATTATTTTAAAATCGAAGAAGTATATCTAAACAAACCAAATAAACCCGTGTACGTTATGTAAAGGAGAAATTTTTGTATATATATCATCATTTATTTGGACTATGTGTTTCTTATATGATGATGATAATAATAATAAACCGACCTTTTATGTAATAATAAAATAGTGATCGATGATATACTATATTCATAAATATCAATTTGAATGCAAAGGTAAAAATATGTGAAGAATAATTCGACAAGAGTATGTCTTGCAAAATTTTAAGCATGATAAATTAAAAGAAAAGTTGAAATATCATTTTATTATAGAGCATGGTTTCAAATTATATTGTGATATAGTGAAATGCATAGAATGCGAAAAACGGTAGGTAGAAAAATGTTAGTTTTGGACCAATTTTAGGGGTTCGAACTATTCCGCATAAGATGAATAATTCAACCAAAACGATATGATTTGAAGTGTTTGGATCGGATTATCACTAATGTTTAGACAAAATCTGATAAATCGGGTCATAATTATAATGACATTGCTGAAGGCACAACAAAAAAATTAGTCAAAACAGCCAACAAATAGGAATTTTGGTCACAACCATCTAACACATTAAAAATGTACTCATAATTAAAAGTGATATTTGGGTCATAAAGTGTTAAATGAATGACCACAGTTTAGAACCGTGTTACTAACTATATAAGGTATATATTCAATTAATAAACATGGGAATATTTCTCTCTTCAATAATGCTTGACGTATAACAGAAATACGTCCAACAAGCATCCAGCGTGTGCTATATAAGACGTAATGTGTGCTATATGTATATCATGCGTACATATAACACACATTACGTCTTATGTATAACACAGCTGGATGCTCATTGGACGTATTTCTGTTGTACGACAAGCATTATTACTTCTCTCTCACAAAGTTAAAGCCTTAAAGGGACTTGTCTATGATTTATTTTTTCTTGTAATTAATTCATCATGAAGCTAAGATGAATGATATATGGTATGATTTCATGTTCTGCCATTTTTATGAAAGTACTTTGATATCTTTTGTGTGAGATAGGGAAGGTGCAGAAGCAGATCAGACAGCTAAACAACGTAAAAGGAAAAGGGTGGTGGTGGCCTATATAACTTATACCTAGCTAGCTTGAACCTAGAGCTAGCAAGAAGAGAAAATAATAATAATAATAATAATAATAAATAATAAAAAAAAGCACACTCTCTCATGGCCATATATATATATATATATATCCCTCTCTCTTGTTACTGTTTGTATTGGTTGTATATGTGCTTTGTTGGGATGCTTTTTGTCTGGCAAATCTCAATTAGAAGCAAAAAGCAACAACAACAAGATGTGGTTTGGTGGTACCTCTAAAAAGCTGATATAGTTGCTAGAATGATTGAAGCTTTTTTTCTCTTTTTCTAATAGTAATATTGGGGAATATATATATATATGAGGTAGGAAAATAAGTCTACTATTAAATTTTTAGTTGAAGGAAATATAGTTAAAAGAAGTTTTGTTTTTATCTATTTTTTTTTTCAATTCATGAATGACTAATGAGTTATTCACCTGTAGAACACATTTAAAAAAGGATAAATCTCTACGCTACTCTGTCCTAGCTAGGGTTAAAGAGATTTTGTTTGTTATTTGGATTCTTTTATTTCATTATGATGGGCATTATATTATATTGAACTATATATAATCCATCCAAGTTGACTTGTAATTGCATATATAAGACTAAAAAAGGTGCTTTATCTCCCTCTCTCTTTCTCCTTTGGCTAAAATCAATGTCACCTTTTCGGTTTGACTAAAGACTCGTTTGGATTACGGTGCTTCTGATTTTTTTTAACTTCTGACTTATTAGAAGTTATTCTGTCATGTTTGGTTACGTAACTTATGACTTCTACGGAAGTTATTTCAGTGCTTTTGGAGAAGTCAGAATATTTGACTTCTCTAGAAGCACTTTTTAAAATAATTGAAATAAAAAATTTTGTCATTTTATATTTACATACAAAATAATTTATTCATAAATTACTTCTTAAAAGTTACTTTTATATAAGAGCTTAAATAAGTTATTTACCCAAACTGGCCCTAAGTCGTTATTGTGTATATCACTTTCTTCTCCTTTATCCCTTATACATGTATGTATGTGTGCATGTTTTTTTGTCCTAACTCCTAATCCATTACTTTACTTCATCTTCAAGGTAATGATTGCTATTGTAACATAGTAGAATGAAATGATTGCTCAGAGTTTTGATAGAAAAATTTCAGGCTTGTTATGAGGATTTTTTGTTTTGTTTAAAATTATTGAAGTTATGAGAATGGTGACTTGCAAATTGCACCTATTGTAGTGCTTTCTCTTGTAATTTGTGATGTTACTATCATGAGATTTTTTACACAATGTTTTTTTCCACAATTTTTGAAAAATAAAGAAAGAGGAAGAAAATGAGAGACAAGCATTAATTTTATAGAATTATACTAAGGATACCCATAAAATTTATGTAAAGTTTAAAAGAAATCCCAAAAAAAAAAACACTTCGGTTTTGGTAATAAAGCCCTTTAACGCCCTTAAACGTGAATAAAGCATACATAACACTCATTATGTATTCCAACATTATTGCTAGCACTACATAATTCAAATCTATAATGAAATTACATGAATGATTTTGAAAAGGTTATTACATCATCATCTGTCAAGATCATAATCCGCAAATGGCCAAGCTCTTCCATTAAAACTCAGGGATTACATTCAACTAAGCTTACATTAACTTACCTAAAGAACAGCAGACCAAAAAAAATAAACAGATCAGGATACATTATTTAGGAGACTGTTGTTGGGAAGCATCTTTTTGCTCTTGTTTTGACCCTGCCACGGCTGCGGTTGCTGCTGCTGTCATGGCGGCTGCAGCCGCACCCATTTTTACACCACCAGCAGCCTTCATTGCACCAGCTACTTTGGCAAATGCTGCTATGCCTCCAACAAGCATAGCCCTCATTGCAACTGTTGGTTTTATTGCCATATTATACCTGGAAAGAGCAAATCAGACCATGTGGGTGCTAGGTTCTACATTTGTAAACTTGATTCTTCATTCTTGGCTATTCTGATTTTGTAAGAATTGATTTTAGTTAAAATGTGATTTTGAAGTAAAGTTTGTGTTCGGTATACTTCTTTAACAAGTAATTTTGATGAACTTGAAGGAAGCACTTCAACCCAAACCATGGCTTGAACCTAAATGGGTTTGAAGAAGTTTCAGAACCTAAACCCAAACAAGATAATAAACTAAACAAATCAATTCTAATGCTGCAAACTGAGGTTTTGGGGTTCCAAATGCTCATCAAAACACAGTAGTAAACATATAAGAAACTCTATATTGCTTCAATCCAAATTGATTTTGGCATGCAAAATCCCAGTTAAGAAAAAAAGGTATCAGGAAGCTAAACAACATGCAAAATGGGTAAAATTTATTTGAACTCTCCAAAGGAAAAATGGAAAAACTTGTAAGAGTTAACCGTTTCTGAAGATGATGGTCATAGCACAATACTAGCATTCATATCAGTTTAAAAACATATTCCATCCATCTGATAAACGGTTCCGTTGAAATTATGGCTTTTGATTGACCTCAACTTCGGTAGCATTGAATGGTTCATGTAGCTAATATCATGCAGTGAGACATGGCGAAGTTGTGATTGTATTCCATCCATTTACACCAGCAAGTTCAATCACAAATATAAATGCTTCACACCGGAAATATCGAATAAGATCATTAATAATTTTTCCTTTGCAAACGATAAAAAGCAGGGTCTGTTTGAGACCATGGATGTTGATAAGGCACCATCATGAGATTCCTGACAACTAAAGTGAATATGCTTCCCTTGAAGCAAGCCAAAAATGAAATGGTTTACACTAGACTTTATATATATAACTTTTAAACCTCAATGCTATTTGTATTTGGCGTTGAAGGGGATCAGATCATCAAAATCAGTTCCAAATCACAACTATCAACTATCATCCATGGTGAAGATGATTCTTTGGTGGACAGAGATGGTATTTCTCCATTCTTGCACTAAAAGTACCACTTGGCGTAAGCTAAAACGGCTTCAGCATAGTAAATATATATTTAACTGATTCCGATATCTCCCAACAGCCATCAATCTAATGAGCTACATGTGTAAATCAATCCTCACTATATTGACTTTTGAAACAATCCCAAAATGGCACAAGAACAAATACATTTTTCAATCCATGAATCAAATATTTCAATCCATTTTTCATGGCCCTATTTCTTCACTAATCAAGACATCTCACTATACTAGAATATCAGAAATCATTGTCTTCCAAAAAAAATGTTGCATCAGAACTAGCAAACCCCATTACCCCATCATAGAACTAAGCGGGAAATTGAACATCTCTTGTCGCGATCCATGAATCCAAATTCTGTCAATGAGATTTCTTCTTTCTCCTTTTCTTCTTCTTTTTCCTTTTTTTGTTTAACTATCTCATTTGACTTCAAGTTAGTTGAAGCATGAAGGAAGCAAGTTCATGGAACCCTAACAATGCATGTTAGTTTGAACTTTGAACTTTACAGTATTAACTACTAACTACTAACTATCACATGAGCAATTTTCCACTACACAAAATTTCCCACCAATTCATACCCAGATCAAATTCTTCAAGAATAAATTCATTTTCTTCTATCCTTATCATTCTAACTCTAAAAAATGACTTAAGCATCACAAGAGACTTAAATTGAGAAAATTTCGATGGCATTTACAGTTGATACATCAAGTTAAAATCAAATTAAAAAAATGGAGTAAAATTGAATAATAATGATAAAACCTGAAAATTGTTGGATCCACGTGAAAGATGAAGGCTTTGAAGGTGGTAATAGGGAATTGTATCTGAAAGAGAAACGACGCAACGAATCAATCTCTCTTCCTTCCTTCCTTCCTTCCTTCAACCTTTTAGACCCTAGAAATTAGAAGCTCCTCATCAATTGTTCAGATTGTACGGATGATTGAAACGACGTCGTTTCAGTCTACCTGCGGTGCATTTTCAATTTTTTTATTCAAGATAAAAAAAGATGATTGATGCCACATGAGAAAACCATAAATTATAATTGAACATTAATATATGCAAAATGAAAGAATAATTAAAATAATAAATATATATTTTTATAACATATATTATATATTATGCACAACATATATCACATGTTGTAAAGAAAGATGATGTTACAACATGTGATATATATATATATATATATATATATATATATATATATATATATGAGTTTAATTATGATGTACTGATAGTGTAAAAAATTTTACACTGTCAACCAATCAGATCCCTTGATTTATATGACTTTTTAGTTAGTGAGTGGATGAGTTAAAGACTTTTGTTGATGTGTCAATCCATGATTGGATGTCTGTGTAAAATTTCTTTATACTGACAGATGATTGAAATTAAACTCTATATATATTGTGCATAATATATAATATACGATGTGGATATTACATATTATATGTTGTGTGCAATTTCTACTAAGTTTTAAAAACTAGGTAATTCAATATTTTAAAGAGTATAGTCTTTACTTTTATAGTGTTTCTAGAAAAATAGTGAAATCTCTCTTTTTAAAATCTACAGCATTCAATTTCGATTAAGTTTTAAAAATTAGGTAACTCAATATTTTAAAAACTATAATCTTTACTTTTATAGTGTTTCAAGAAAATAGTGAAATCTCACTTTTTAAAGAGTATAACCTTCAATTTGTACTTAGTTTTAAAAATTATGTAATTAAATATATTTAAGACTAAAATATTTACTTCTATATTATTTCTAGAGAAATATTGAAATCTGACTTTTTAAAGTCTATAACCTTAAATTTCTAATTACTTTTAAAAATTAGGTAATTCAATATTTTAAAGACTATAGTCTTTACTTTTATAGTGTTTCTAGAAAAATAGCGAAATCTCACTTTTTAAAGTCTATAGCCTTCAATTTCTACTCACTTTTAAAAATTAGGTAATTCAATATTTTAAAGAGTAAAGACTATAATGTTTTTAGAAAAATAGCGAAATCTCACATTTTAAAGTGTATAGCCTTCAATTTCTACTTAGTTTTAAAAAATTATGTAATTCAAAATTTTGAAGCCTATAATTTTTATTTTTATAGTGTTTCCAGAAAAATAATATAATATCATTTTTAGAAGTGTATAGCCTTCAATTTCTACATAGTCTTGAAAATTATGTATTTCAATATTTTAAAGACTATAGTCTTTACTTTTATAGTGTTTCTGTAGATATAGTGAAATCTCACTTTTTAAAATCTATAACCTTCAATTTTTACTAAGTTTTAAAAATTAGGTAATTCAATATTTTTAAGACTATAGTCTTTACTTTTAGTGTTTCTAGAAAAATAGAGAAATATCACTTTTTAAAGTCTATAACCTTCAATTTCTACTAAGTTTTAAAAATTAGGCAATTCAATATTTTAAAGACTATATTCTTTACTTATATAATGTTTCTAGAAAAATAGCAAAATATCTCTTTTTAAAGTCTATAGTCTTCAATTTCTACTAAGTTTTAAAAATTAGGTAATTCAATATTTTAAAAACTATAATCTTTACTTTTATAGTATTTCGAGAAAACTAGTGAATTTCACTTTTAAAGAAATACCTTTCGATTTCTACTTAGTTTTAAAAATTTTGTAATTCAATATATTTAAGACTATAGTCTTTAGAAATTGAAGGTTATAGGCTTTAAAATGTGAGATTTCACTAATTTTTCTAGAAACACTATAAATAAAGATTATAGTTTCAAATTATGTAATTTCCTGATTTTTTTTTTACATATAGTAGAAATTGAAAGCTATAGGCTTTAAAATGTGAGATTTCACTAATTTTTCTAGAAACACCATAAAACCAAGGCTATAGACTTCATATTATGTAATGTCATGCTTTTTTACATATAGTAGAAATTGAAGACTATAGGCTTTAAAATGTAATATTTCACTAATTTTTCCAGAAAAACCATAAATCAAAGGCTATAGACTTCATATAGTAATTCCTGATTTTTTACATATAGTGAAATTGAAGCTATAGACTTAAAATTGAGATTTCACTAATTTTCCTAGAAACACTATAAAACAATAGCTATATAGACTTCAAATTAAGTAATTCCCATATTTTTTTTACATATAGTAGAAATTGAAGGCTATAGGCTTTAAAATATGAGATTTCACAAATTATTCTAGAAATATTATAAAACAAAGACAATATATTTCAAATTATGTAATTTCATAATTTTTTTACATATAGTAGAAATTGAATGTTATAGGCTTTAAAATGTGAGATTTAAATAGTTTTCCTAGAAACACAATAAAACAAAGGCTATAGACTTCATATTATGTAATTTCATGATTTTTTTACATATAGTAGAAATTGAAGTCTATAGCCTTAAAAATGTGAGATTTCACTAATTTTAATAGAAACACCATAAAATAAAGGCTATAGACTTCAAATTATGTAATTTCATGATTTTTTACATATGGTAGAAATTGAAGGCTATAGGCTTTAAAATTTGAGATTTTACTAATTTTCCTAGAAATACAAAAAAAACAAAAGCGATAGACTTCAAATTATGTAATTTCATAAATTTTTTACATATAGTAGAAATTGAAGGCTATTGGCTTTAAAAAGTGAGATTTCACTAATTTTTCTAGAAATACTATAAAACAAAGGCTATAGACTTAATATTATGTAATTTCATGATTTTTTTACATATAGTCTTAATTGAAGGCTATAGGCTTTAAAATGTGAGATTTCACTAATTTTTCTAGAAACACTAAAAAATAAAGGCTATAGACTTCAAATTTTGTAATTTCATGAATTTTTAACATATAGTAGAAATTGAACGCTATAAGCTTTAAAATGTGAGATTTCACTAGTTTTTCTAGAAACACCATAAAATAAAGGCTACAGACTTCAAATTATGTAATTTCCTGTTTCTTTTACATATAGTAGAAATTGAAGGCAATAGGCTTTAAAATGTGAGATTTCACTAATTTTTCTAGAAACAACATAAAACAAAGGCTATAGACTTCAAATTATGTAATTTCCTGATTTTTTTACATATAGTAGAAATTGAAGGCTGTAGGCTTTAAAATATGAGACTTCACTAATTTTCCTAGAAACATCATAAAACAAAGGCTATAAACTTCAAATTATGTAATTTCATGATGAATTTTTTACATATAGTAGAAATTGAAGGCTATAGATTTTAAAATGTGAGATTTCACTAATTTTTCTAGAAACACTATAAAATAAAGGCTACAGACTTCAAATTATGTAATTTCATGATTTTTTTACATATAGTAGAAATTGAAGGTTATGGTCTTTAAAATGTGAGATTTCACTAATTTTTGTAGAAACACCATAAAACTAAGGCTATAGACTTCAAATTATGTAATTTCCTGATTTTTTTTAACATATAGTAGAAATTGAAGGCTATAGGCTTTAAAATGTGAGATTTCACTAATTTTCCTTCAAATTATGTAATTTCATGATGAATTTTTTACATATAGTAGAAATTGAAGGATATAGACTTTAAAATGTGAGATTTCGCTAATTTTTTTAGAAACACTATAAAACAAAGGCTACAGACTTCAAATTATGTAATTTCATGATATTTTTACATATAGTAGAAATTGAATGTTGTAGTCTTTAAAATGTGAGATTTCACTAATTTTTGTAGAAACACCATAAAACTAAAGCTATAGACTTCAAATTATGTAATTTCGTGATTTTTTTACATATAGTAGAAATTGAAGGCATGCTTTAAAATTTGAGATTTCACTAATATTTATATAAACACTATTAAACAAATGCTATAGACTTCAAATTATGTAATTTCATGATTTTTAGAAATTGAAGGCTATAGGCTTTAAAATGTGAGATTTCAATAATTTTTCTAGAAACACTATAAAACAAAGGCTATAGCCTTCAATTTCTTCTTAGTTTAAAAAAATTATGTAATTGAATATTTTAAACACTATAATCTTTGCTTTTATAGTATTTCTAGAAAATTTGTGAAATCTCAATTTTTAAAGTGTATAGCCTTCAATTTCTACTTAGTTTAAAAAAATTATGTAATTCAAAATTCTGAAACCTATAATCATTACTTTTATAGTGTTTCTAGAAAAATAATGAGATATCACTTTTTAAAGTCTATAACCTTCAATTTCTACATACTCTTAAAAATTATGTATTTCAATATTTTAAATATTATAGCCTTTACTTTTATAGTATTTCAAGAAAAATAGTGAATATCTCTTTTTAAAGTCTATACTCTTCAATATTTACTAAGTTTTAAAAATTAGGTAATTCAATATTTTAAAAACTATTGTCTTTACTTTTGTAGTGTTTCTAGAATAATAGTGAAATATCACTTTTCCAAAACATAAACAATAAAAAAAAGTCATACAAAATCCATCGTATCAATGTCACAATCATCATCACCATCACCAGCATCATCTCTGGATGCATCCGGCTGAGTAGGAGGAGTCTGGGCAGGAGGAGGTCGAGGAGTCGGTGTGTGGGCAGCGGCGGCAGCAGTAGGCTGAGGAGCAGACGGTGTCGTCTGGGCACCGGCAGCAGCAGTAGCAGCAGGAAGTGGAGGTGGTGTAGAATATGCGGGATGTGGATATCCTGGATGATATGCAGGTGGAGGAGGAGGCCAGAATGCAGGGGGATAAGGATACTGTGGGGGAGTGAGAGGGAAGGGTGATGGCTGAGAAGGTGGTGGTGGTGCAGAGACGCCAGCAGCAGCCGATGATGACCCTCTAGCAGCCGATGATGACCCTCCAGCAGCAAACATCCCGTAATACTGGGACATCTGCTCTCTAATTTGCCGGCTGACCTCCGCAGCAATCTCCTGCTGCTGGCGATCCTGTCCTGCTGTCGGGCGGTCTGCTCCTCCTCAAGCTGCGCCTGCAGCACCTCGACCCAGGTCTGTAGCTACAGGTTCAGATTGTGAACCCGGTCACGGACCTCAGCGTCGCTGCTCTCTGCTGAGGCTGCTGCTCCTGTTGCAGCAGATGCGTGGGAGGAACGGGCAATGGGGTTCGCGACCGTGCCCCGCCCGTATATGCGGCCCTTGTAAGGGTCGCCCACAACCTCGGTCCACACCGCCTCCTCATCGACGGGTGGGATGGACTCACCGGGTTGTGATGCCTCTGCCAGCTGGGTGCGGACCTCATCCAAGTGGCGCGTATAATCAGCCTACAATTAGAAGAATACATAATCATTTTAAGTGGAATACATAATCATATTAATTGAATACATTTATACAACTATGATGAAATCACTTACATGAGTGCGCTGTGACCGCTCGTCTACCCACGTCGTCTTGTCGCCCTTCCTGGTGTGGGTCTCCCTGAACAACTCCTCCTGCGTGAGTGGTCTCTTCAGCCTCTGCTCCTGTAAGTTTAAAACAATTGAACAAAGCATTAATTAATCAATTCATATATAAGAAACATAAAATTAAATGTATTGCGTTCGGAATATTACGTACCAGTCATCTCTTAGTGGAGTCCACAGTAGCGGATCCACCACAGTGAAGGGAGCCACCCCTCAATGAGGCCCTGCTAGCCTTGGCCTTCTCCGACTTGGCCTTAAACCTCGGAGAAGACCAATACTCCTGCAGCACACGGTGGTGGGCATCTGAGAGCCACCTGTGCTGGTCATCCTTGCCATTACGGATCCATAAGTACATGTCACCGAGCCTCTTAGCTGCCCGATGGAAGAAGGCACGGTACAGTACTGGATCATCGACAGGACTAATGGTAAAGTGAGACTACAATATATAGACAAATTTAATTTGTTAGTTACCACAACATAATTAATTAGTAATTACTAAAATTGAAGAGTTCATATTACCTTCCACTCCTGATACCATCGTCACCTCTCCTCCTCGGTCAACTTCGAGAAATACTCGATCGGCCTATGATACATCTTCTGTATCGTGGCCGTGATCTGATGAGTGCCGAGGGTGGCAGGCACAAAACTACATTGTTATAAAGAATTAGTTTCCATTTTATATAATAATCCCTTTTACATATTTTATTTATAAAAGATTGACATTTATAACAACTTAAATCATATACCTTAGACAGTACTCTTTTAAGTCTACTCTTGCCTTGACATTATCCTTAGTCTTGTCACTGTCCATAACAGTATTCATGATGTTATCACAAACATTCTTCTCAACATGCATTACATCTAGACAGTGACGAACAAGATTATCTTTCCAATAGGGTAACTCCCAGAATATGCTCTGCTTAGTCCAGTTATGGTCCACACCATAACCTGGAAACTTGACTACTTTACCCAATTTGGTTATCTTAGGCAGATTTTTAACTCTGTCCCAGACCTGTCTTCCAGTAAGCCTAACAGGTGGTTCTTCATGTTCAACACAGTTTTGCTTAAACTCATACCTGTTATTCCTAAATGCATGATCATTTGGCAAGAATCTCCTATGACAATCAAACCATGAGTTCTTGCCGCCATTCTTATGTGTGAAGGATTTTGTATCCTCCATGCAAATAGGGCAAGCTAGCTTCCCCTGTGTCATCCACCCAGACAACATACCATAAGCAGGAAAGTCATTAATCGTCCACATCAGAGCGGCTCTTAGCATGAAATTTTCTTTGGTGGCCACATCATAGGTCAAGACCCCATTGTGCCACAACTGCTTCAATTCATCTATGAGTGGTTGGAGGAAAACGTCAATTTTAGCTTTTGGATTATCAGGGCCAGGAATTACACATGTTAAAAACATGTATGGATCTTTCATGCACATCTCAGGAGGGAGGTTGTAAGGGGTAACAACAACAGGCCAACAAGAATAAGGCTTGTTAAATAAGTTATTTGGCGTGAACCCATCTGAGCAAAGCCCTAATCTAACATTCCGCGGATCATTTGCAAATTGAGGTGACACCTATCAAAATGCCTCTAAGCTTCACCATGAGAAGGATGCGTCATTATCCCGTCACTTCTCCTATTCTCATAATGCTACCTTATGTGAGGTGCAGAGCTCATAGAGGCATACAAGCGTTTTAACCTAGGGATTAGGGGAAGATAGTGCATCCTTTTGTTGGGAATATGCTTATACCTCCCATTACCCGCTCTTCTAGGTTTGAACCTGGGGGCCTGGCAGAATTTACATTCAACTAATTCAATATCCTCCTTATAGTACAACATGCAACCGTTCATGCAACATTCAATTTTCTCTGATTTCAACCCAAGTTTTGAAACTAACTTCTTTGCCCTATAATAGTCCCTAGGAATTGCCTCTGGTCGTGGATTAGCATCACTCATTAAAGTAGCCCATCGATCAAAAGTACTTTGACTCTCGTTTGCCTCTGACTTGATAGACAACATCCTAACTGCCACTGACAACTCAGAAATGGCTGAACCCTCCCAAATGGGTGTCTTTGCAGATTCTAACAAAGAAAAAAACCTCTGCACTTCAGGATTTGGTTCCTCCTCTCTGGGTTCATTATAATCTTCATCATGTTGCCCCCCAAAGGCATCATGGATCATTTCCTCATAACACCCACGATTATCACCGCCCCAATTTAAATTACGATCCTCATATTGTTCACCATCAAACCCACTTGAACTACCTCCGACAAAGTGATCCTGCTGTACTGACACTGACTCGACTTCCCCATGGATTGTCCATACATAATAATTATCCATAAATCCCTTTTTGTACAGGTGAACCTTAATCGCGTCAACATCATAGAAAAACCTACAAACACACTTGGCACATGGACACTTGACTTTTCCCTCAGTCCTAAATTGTTCAGACATAAAAGCAAACCCCACAAACTCTTCAACTCCAGCATAGAATTCTGGCTTGATTCCCCCTATTCGGGTGTAACCTATCATACATCCATGATCTATTTGTTGATGACATTGCCCTTGAATATTGGAGAATCCTAAAATGAGAAGTTTAACTAAGGTTTATTAATAACAGTTTTTTAGTTAATCTAAATTCACCATTAATACGACACTAATGATTTTTACAAGTTTGTTCAATTTTTACTCAAACATAATTTCGACAGAGTTTCCCTTAGTTTTAGATAACTTAACAACAGTTATTTAATTTCTCAAAATTTTACTTCACAAAATTTTGACAGAGTCTCCCTAAATTTAAACAAACTTTCTCATTTAATTTTACAAATCAATCAACCAGTATTGCCGGAGTTTAAGGACCGGTCTCAGACTAAGTCATCTACCCTAAGGTTTTGCAACAATAACAACAGAATCATATCATTAAATTAAAATTAATAAATAACATACCTAATATAAACGTAAGCTCCTAAAAACTGTAAGCTCCAATCGCCCGAATATATCAACAACTGTTCTCATATATATCATTTAAATAATATATTTGTTACGTTATTGAAAAATTACTTACTTTAAATAACATATAAGTTTGTTAAATCTATCTTTTTTGGAATAACGTTTTCTATTATTGTTTAAAACAGTTTTCCTTTTAAAAAAATTAATATATTAATTTTTTAAAAAACAGAAAGTTTAACATATTAATTTTTTAAATAGAGAAAATAAAAAAATTAATAAATACAATATATAAAAATACCAAAACAATGAAAAATTAAAATTTAACAAAAATACCTAATGGAAGACCAACAGATGCTTCCTGGCGGCGGTGGCAGCGGAGGGCTGGTGGCGGCGATGGCAGCGGACGGCGGCGACGGCGATGGCAGCGGAGAAGGCGGAGAATGCTACAATGAGTTCTCATTAGAGACCTCAAACAAAAAATCTAAACCGATTAAAATGTAGAGGACAGAGAGACTAACCTGTTGGCACTTCCCGGAGGGCGAACGGGCGGCGGACGGTGGCGGAAACGGCCGTTTTTCGCGGCGGAGAGAGAGAGAGAGGCTCGTTCGCGAAATGAGGAAGAAGGAGACGTTGTCTCCTCATATTCGCGGGTTATCGACGGATGGTTTAAACCATCCGTCGATATTATCCCTCGATAAAAGACACCCGATTTAATGAAACGGTGCGTTTCAATTATCGAGGGATGAAATCATTCTTATCCGTCGATAGTTGTCTTCTAGGGTTAGGGTTTAGGTTTTTATCGGCGGATATTTTAATCTCAATCCGTCGATAACACCAACATGTCCAAAAAAAAAAATTTGTTTTGAGCGGGAACATATTATCGACGGATATTTTCTAAAATATCCCTCGATAAATATATTCGTTGATTAAAAAATCTCGCCAATGCTATATCCGTCGATAAATCCGCCGATAACATTGTCAAAACCATCCGTCGATAATCCGTCGATAATGTCGGTCGATAATCCGATAGTTTCTAGTAGTGAGCCTTCAATTTTTACTAAGTTTTAAAATTTATGTAATAGAATATTTTAAAGAATATAATCTTTACTTTTGTAGTGTTTCTAGAAAAATAGTGAAATCTCATATTTTTAAGTCTATAGCCTTCAATTTCTACTAAGTTTGAAAATATAGTTAATTCAATATTTTAAAGTCTATAGTCTTTACTTTTATAGTGCTTCTGGAAAAATAGCGAAATCCCACTTTTTTAAGTCTATATCCTTCAATTTATACTTACTTTAAAAAAATTATGTAAGTCAATATTTTAAAGCCTATAAATTATACTTTTATAGTGTTTCTAGAAAAATAATGAAATATCACTTTTTAATCTATGTATTTCAATATTTTAAAGATTATAGTCTTTACTTCTGTAGTATTTCTAGAAAAATAGTGAAATCTCACTTTTTAAAGTCTATAACCTTCAATTTCTACTAAGTTTTAAAAATTAGGTAGTTCAATATTTTAAAGACTATAGTCTTTACTTTTATAGTATTTCTAGAAAAATAGCAAAATCTATCTTTTTAAAGTTTATAACCTTCAATTTCTACTAAGCTTTAAAAATTAGGTAATTAAATATTTTGAAGGCTATAGTCATTACTTTTATAGTGTTTCTAGAAAAATAGTTAAATCTTACTTTTTAAAGACTATAACCTTCAATTTCTACTTAGTTTTAAAAATTATATAATTCAATATATTTAAGACTATAGGCTTTACTAATATAGTATTTCTAGATTGAAATCTGACTTTTTAAAGTCTATAATCTTCAATTTCTACTAACTTTTAAAAATTAGGTAATTCAATATTTTAAAGACTATAGTCTTTACTTTTATAGTGTTTATAGAAAAATAACGAAATCTCACTTTTTAAAGTCTATATACTTCAATTTCTACTTTGTTTGAAAAAATTATGTAATTGAATATTTTAAAGATTATAGCCTTTACTTTTATAGTGTTTCTAGAAAAATAGCGAAATCTGACTTTTTAAAGTGAATAACCTTCAATTTCTACTTAATTTTAAAAAAATTATGTAATTCAAAATTTTGAAGCCTATAATCTTTAATTTGGAAGCCTACTAACTTTTCTAGATTATGTGTTTACTTTAATCTAAATCTATATTATAGTCTTTACTTTTATTAAAGTGAGATTTTGTTATGAATTTAATATTTATGTATAACTAATGTACAATTTTTTTACTTTATCTAATTACATATTATTATATTAACTATAATTATATTTTCTTTCTAATATTATCTAAAAAATCATATAAATAAAATATTTTAATTGAACAATAATATAAAATTTTTGGAATTCATCCAAATGTCGGATACTATTGCTAGTCATATAAGACGATGCCGTTTTATCTTTTATGTTTTTTTGGTTACGTTAAAACCTCAAAATTGTTACACAGTAAAATCCTCACGCTTTGAACTTGAAGGAACGAACCTAGCTAGGTATTAAAATTCCCAAATCAATTGAGAACCTCACCGGCGCAGCTCCTCTCTCAGCCTCTCGTCGGCGCTCATCCTCGCACCGCCGGTTCTGGTCTCTCTCGTCGGTTGCCGCCGTTGCTCGTGTCGCCACTGGTGGTGGTGGAGGAAATCGTAATCAATGGATCAGTACTCTTCTGGAGGAAACTGGACAATGATCCCAACCCACAACACTGCCACCCCAACCCAATCACAAGACCCTCTCTTTCTCCAACAACAACAACAACAACAACAACAACAGTTCATCAATCAAACGTTTCAGCAACCGCAACAACCTCAATTCCAACAACAACAACAACAACTTTATCAGCAGCAGCAGCAGCAACAGCGACTTATACAGCAGCAGCAGCAGCAGCAGCAGCAACAACAACAGCAGAACCTTCACCAATCTCTGGCCTCTCACTACCACCTCTTACATGTAACCCCATTTCAAACCCTATTCCCAATTGCCTCAATTTGATTATTTTTAGTTATTAGAGTTTAATTGATATATACTATCAGTGAAAAAATGGTTTCTTTTGAAGATAATGGTTGTGAAAGTTGGTCATTTTTTACTTATGTGGTAGTAGTATAGCAATAAACTTGTATTATATAACAATTAAACTCGTATTATTTTGCTGAATACTGTGTTTTGCTACCGACGAGTAACCTTTTGAACTAAAAAAAGATAAGGTTGTTCATTCTATTGTCATTCTGTCTATCTATTATCTAGTCTAGAATAAATTGTCTAGTCTAAGATAGTTATTATAAATATTTGATTGTGTTTATGACAAATATTCAATGTTATGTATATAAATATGATCTCTTCAGTATATTTTTTTTTGGTATTTTACATGTCTATAAAATTATCGTATTTATGTATCGTACACTTGTATCCATATACTAGTGCAGTATAGTGTTTTGCAATAATGGGATTATTTTTTGTGGGTCTAGTTGGTAGAGAATTTGGCTGAAGTTGTTGAGCATGGGACTCCAGATCAGCAGTCTGATGCATTGGTATGAATTTTGCTTTTTCCTTCTCTTTTCACTGTTCTGTTCAATTTCAATCCCTTGAGTTTGGGACTGAATTATCCTTATTTTGGGGTTATTATTTAGATGGCCATTTATGTTTCTATTGTTTGGTTTTGTTTATTGAAGATCACCGAATTGAGCAGCCATTTCGAGAAGTGCCAGCAGCTGTTGAACTCTATCTCTAGCTCCATTAGCTCCAAGGCCGTGGTATTTAGCTGTTTGTATTGTTCTTTGTTTGTGCATACATGGTTGCTACATAAGATAGGCATGTTAATTGAACACCCAGAAATTCAAATTCTGAGCTTCAAATGTTTGCAGAAACCGAATACTTTATCAGTGTTTTTCCTCTAATTAATGTGTTTATGCGTCTGTGACAGTTTTAATGTGCAATAATGCTTGTCGTATAACAGAAATACGTCCAACTAGTATCAAACGTGTGCTATATATAAGACGTAACGTGTGGTAAACTGTTAACACACATTATGTCTTATGTATAACACACGTTGGATCCTAGTTGGAAGTATTCCTGTTGTACAACAAACATTATTGATTAATGTGTGCGTATTTGATGTCTTTTGTCTTGATGATACTGCTTAGCTAGCATGATAGGTAAAATTGGAATGAATGCCACTGGAAATAAGAATGATCATTTGCTGTTATGCACCTCAAGATGATTTTCCTCAAAACATTATAAAGTTTGGCCTTTTACTAGTGGTGTGATACTAGTATTATTCTTTGGACTAATGTGAGGATTTTCTGGATGCTGAATGCAGACAGTTGAGGGACAGAGGAAGAAGCTAGAGGAAAGTGAGCAATTGCTATATCAGAGAAGGTCTGTGCTAAGTTTACCAGATATCCCTGTTCGGTTTTGGTTAAGTTTCTAGAAGCTAAATAAATATAAATGTGTTTTCCCCCTTATTGCAGAGACTTGATTGCCAATTACCGAAACTCAGTGGAGGAGCTAGTTAAGTCTAAGCCATAGTATCAGATGTTTCTTCTTTTTTGTTTTTTCGAAATTGTGGTGAGAAATGGAACTAATTTCAACCCATTGATTAATGGGGTATTTACTATTATTTTCTTGTTCTTGTGGGTTTGAGGTGAAACAGAGATCCAACCTTGTTGAAGAATTCATTGTATACAACACCAAAAGAAAAAATGCCACCAAGAGAAACTAAGGAGTATTCATTTTTCACCATTTATTTTTTCTAATAATATATGTTCACTTTTTTTTATACCCTTTTAAAAGAAAGAAAGTTAATATACAAAAATTAAATGAGAGATGATAAGCATATCAAACATTACATATTTTTAAGTTTATTTAATTATTTTCTTAATAAGTGTAAAAAATGAAAAGTGAACACTTATTAGAAAACGAAAGTAGTATATTTCTTGAACTGAATTTTTTAGGACATAGTTAATTTAAGAGAATGAATTTTGTATGAATTTTTTCTATGTTAACGAATACTTCATCAACTTTTGATGGATGTGTGTTCTATTTAAATGAGATTCACATTTTATCCGATGGTGAATTGAGTGTTCGTCCATACAGAGTCCAAAAGTTTTTTGTGATAACTGTTAACACAACTCTTAATTTAAAGGTAATTCCAAAAATAAAATACTACTGGACAAGTATATAATAAAATAAACTTACTCTGCTCATTCATAAACTTGCTCTGCTTATTCATTTTCATGAATCAGACATCAAGGAGAGGAGATAATGTTGTTTTTTTATTAGAAAAAATAAAGAATATTTGAAAGAAAAAAAAAATGTCCTATGAGAGAAAATTGTATATAACTACAGCCGCATCATCTAAGCATCATTGCAAAAAATTGAAGCTCAAAATGGAAAGAAAACAAAAAATTCTAATGACAACAAAAGAATGTGAAAAATCTTCTACAATAATATTCTATACTAATTGAAGATCTCAGCTAGTACAATTTGTGAGAGTGAACAAAGTTGCTGCACCTTTCAGATCATGATCTTGAGCTTGGTGCATGCAATCAGCTTCTGCTTTTATTACTTCATCATCTATCTTAAGCAAAACTGCTTCATCACTGCACATACATTAATTAAAATCAAATAAAAATTATCATTTTAGATTTGATGTTATTGCATATTAACTATAAACAAAACATATATATATAATATGATAACTTCAATTATCTAGTGCATATTTAATTAGGGTTTAATTTTAATACAATAAAAATGTAACTTTTTTCCACAGTCACACAATCATGTATTTTCATATTAGTTATAATAGTTGTAATAACCACCAACTACTTAAAAAGTCACACAAATGAGTTTTAATTGGACGATTGTGCAAAGTATCAAAGTTAAACTCAATTAATTAATCCTTCCATTTAAAGATTTTTTTTAATCAAGAATTATATGTGTATCATTTGATATAACTAAGGAATTATTAACTATTCCCACTAATTACAACCAATAAATATATTATTAATTAGGTTTACAATTTTTTTATAAAAATTTATTCCAAACAATCTAATTAAACTTTTTTGTAGATTTGTGCTAATTTGATGATTCCTTAATCTCTATTGAAAAATTTTAAACAAATGAAAATAAAAAAAATGTCCCACTAACAATAAGAAATCAACTAATATCGACCAATATGAGATACACAGGTTAAATATTAGTGTGTATAATACATATGTATTATTATATATAATGCACAATCGCATTACATGTAAAATACATATCAACCCATAATGTATATAACACAAAATTATTGTATCATATAATTCACACACGTGAAATGTTGTATCATATAACACACAAAATACACAAATATTAGTGTGTATAATTCACATGCTTTAGTGTACATAATGTACATTTTATTTCACATAAATTGCACATCCCGTATTATTGGCTGTTTACCAAACTTGTTTTCGCTTCTCAGCATTGAATTAAATTGTATCATAATCAAATGATTTATGGCAAGTGAGTTCCATATGTTTAATGATCCATAATAAAGAACCCATCGTATGAAAGATTAACAAAATACAACGTCATAACATCATTAAACATAAATAAATAAACAAACCTGCGATGATGAACTAAGTCTTCGGGCTCAAATCCGAGTTCATTTCTATCATCTGAACCCAGATCAAGCATAGGTTTAGCATCATACTCATCACCAACACTTCCGTTGTTACTATTTTGCCCCTGCAACGACAACGAAGACAGAGAATTCTGAATTGCCCACATATTAACCTGCTCTTGCAAATGCGTATTATTGTTATTGTTATTGCTGTTGCTATCATTCCCTTCTTGCATTATTATATATTGCTCATGCTGTGGAGGTGGCGGTGCCACGTGTTGTTGATGGACATAATGGTAATTTCCATTACCACCAACAATAACACCGGCACCGGCGCCACCGCCACCGGAATTATACAACGCCATAGGATCTGCATTCATGACATCGTCCCCTGCGTTTACATTGACATCAACATTACTCGTTGTCGGATTATAAACCTGATGAGATCTCAATATTGCGAGATGTTGCAAGATGAGTTCAAGCTCTGCCCTATAATACTCTATCTGAGTCTGAAGATCCTGTATGTAACGGTAACAACCGCCAACAGGATCGCTAGCACGCATATCAGATTGGAATATGATGCTACGCATAGCCTGATCCTTATCGTTATGCTCAAGACATTCAATGATCTTGGTGATGTTCCTAACGCCGAAGAGCTTGTGAGCGTTGAGGAACTGCCTCTGGCGATCGTGAGGGAAGTAAGGGGCGAGGATGCAGTCAGGAGCGCACTTTCTTCGTTGGTACTTGCACGCAGCGCAAGCCTGGGTTGTGGTGTTACCATTTCTTGTTGAGAAATTGGTGTTCATGGCTTTTTTCATTTTGAGGGATGAAAACAAAACAAAAAAAAAAAGGTATGAGATTTTTCAGCTGCGTCTCCGGCGGGGAAGGTTTTTTCTATGAGGCCTTAATTGTTTTTTTCTTTCTTTCTCTTCCCTTTGTAAAAAATGGGAGACGGAGAGAAATGAAAGGAGAAACAGGTGGGTATATATATATATCAAAAATATATATATATAACGGATTCAATTGTGTGAAGCGATATTTTTGGACTGTGGAATGATGATGTGTATATATAGTTTGTTATTATTGGAAAATAATTACTAGTAAGATTTGGCGCGTGCTGTTTTTTTTTTAGGTTTTGGTATGTTGTGATTTTGACATGTATAGTAAAAAAAATTTTAGATGTAAAAGATTTATATATACAAGAGTGTTCTTAATGGGATGATGATAAATTAGGAGGGAATGATGATATATACATGGAGTGGATGTTCATATATATAACAATAATGCTTGACGTACAACATAAATACGCCCAACGTGTGTTATCTATGTTACAGGATGTGTG
Organism: Aeschynomene evenia; assembly: GCA_013621005.1. Lineage (NCBI taxonomy): Eukaryota > Viridiplantae > Streptophyta > Magnoliopsida > Fabales > Fabaceae > Aeschynomene > Aeschynomene evenia. Next base: position 4,525,620 of record CM024271.1, read on the forward strand.
CTATACGTATAGCACATATACGTATAGCACACATCCTGTAATATGGATAGTACACGTTGGATACAAGTTAGACGTATTTCTGTTGTACGTCAAACATTGTTGATATATATAACTCTACAATATGATTACGTGTATATCCATTTTACATTCACCTACTCATTCATCCACGTTAAAAAAAAATACTCATTCAATTCTAAAATAATAGTAGTTTTGACTTTTTTGGTTCATTGACAGACTAATATACACTAGTTTTTCAATGAACCAAAAAAGTCAAAACCACTATTATTTTAGAATGAGTTCATATATCTCTTATTTATGTTAAACTAATTGTATTACGTTGAATTTTTTGTCCATCAAAATCATATTAAACGATTTTAGATTGTTTTAAAAATTTATAGGTATAATTTATATATATGATGCAAACTTCTAATCTAACGATTAATGTAACAAAAAAAATTAATCTGATAAAAATTTATTAAACAATGTAATAATTACTTAAAGTTACATTAATGTCATTTGAACCCAACTCATTTATTATATAATATTTTATATTTTATCATATATTTAGTGCAACACATACATGTATAATATCGTAATAAGGAGATAATTATAGACATCGGTAGGGCAACTATCGGTGGGCGGCGAGAGGGGAGCCACAAAGGGAAGTAGGGCTGCCATTAACGGCCAATGTATGTGGCCAGTGGTGGATTCCTGTATATGAATATAATTACTTACAAGACACTTTAATATTCAAATATTATTTCTAAATCATAAATGATATACAATAAAAAAATCAGTTAAAACAGTCTATAAATTATGTACATTGTATATTATATATTATACACAACATATATGACATATACACAATATATATCACATGTTGTAACATCATCATTCTTTATGGCATATATATGGTGTGCATAATATGTGATATATGTTGTGTACGACAGTAATATACGATGTGCACATTATATAATATATATTGTATGTGCGTAATATATTGATTGTTTTGAGTATTTTTTTTATTGTATACTTAACAAACTCTCTCTAAAACTAGAAGTTACAAGGACATTGAAATTAAAAAGTAATGATATTTGTAATATTTTTCAAGATTGTATGCAAATATAATTAAGAGGACTATTGATTTTCATAAAAAAATAATAATTTGAAAGACAAGTATCACTTTAAACTAGTGGAGCACATAGAAAATGCTATGCAATCAAAAATTTATCCGATAAATTAAAAAATGTCTTAATATGGTATAAGTATAATTGTTTGGTTAAAAAAAAAATTTAGTTTTTGCTTTTTGAAGACGTGAGTACATATGGTGTGCATGTCATAGGTGGTGCAATTTCCTAATTCCAAGGAGAAGTGCAGTTAAAAGGCCAAGTCAATACCTCAAGATAATTTATTGATTATAATTATATTTTATTTATTATATTTATTTACACAGTTTGAACAACCAAAGAGCGATTCACTCACCAAAAAAACAAAGAGCGATTCATTTGGAGGAAGTTCATATCAGAATTGATTATGGTCAATGAGAGGTTCGTTATTAGTTATTTTACGTGTATTTTATCAAATGGTTGATATTTATTTTTTGATAAATAAATAAATTATGAGCACCCGAGAAATGGGGAAACACTCATGATAAAATAAATTAAAAAGCAGCAATAGCAATTAAATGGATATAGTTTAGTTAAAAAAAACTTCTAAACTAGAAATAATAAATTAGTGTGTGTTTGTTTTGAAGAGTATGTTATTTGTATATATGAAATTGTATATACATTGTAATTTATAGATAGTGAGTGATGTTACATGGAATCTGATGCAAAGTTAAGGACTAAGGGTCAAAAAATTAATTAGCAAGTTGAATCGGATGCAAAATTGTTGAAAATTTCAAGAGAATAAAAGTCTCAAATTAATTAAGTTTGGGACAAATGAGTAGTATATACTTAAAAGGACGCATAAATCTAAACAATTAATTTTCGTCCATTGATAGTGTACATGTAATTTTTTACATATAGTTATTTAATTATATGTTGTCACGTTAGTTATGATTATATTTTCTCTTTCTCATTACGTGAAAAATTATACAAGTGAAATGTTTTGATTGAATGTTAATGTAAAATACTTTTACACATTGTTAATGCATCAAAATTAAATTCTAAATCTAATGTGTTAATGTTTTAGTTTTCACTTGAATATGATCAAAATACTATATTACCATCAATTGAGGGGAAAAAACAAACTGACCACATATACATTACTATATATTAGCGACTCGATAGACATTTTCGTGTTAGTCAAGTCGTTTTTTTGTTACTTTAATGAAGAAAGAGTGTTTCCATAGAGAAAGAGTGTTACGTAGGAAATAATGTTCTGCAAGAAAAAATATTCATAGGGAAGAGTGTAATGAATGAAGCTGATATTTATTAGTTTCTTCTATGTTTTGAATAGAAAGAGTATTACATAAAGAAAAAATGTTACTTAATATACAGAAATAGTGTTACACAGTGAAAGAGTATTATGAAGAGAAAGAGTGTTACGTAGAGATAAGTGTTAAGTAGAGAAATGATGTTATATAGAAAAAGAGTGTTATGAAGAGAAACAATGTTACGTAGAGAAAGCGTGTTATGAAGAGAAAGTGTTACGTAGAGAAAGAGTGTTAAATAGAGAAAGAGTGTTATGAAGAGAAAAAGTGTTACATAGAGACCAAAAGAAAGCAACTTTTTGGAAATTCTTTTCATAAAGTAGTAATAGATAATACAACAAAGAAATTTGTGAAATCTCACTATTAAAAGTATATTGCATTCAATTTCTACTATATGTGAAAATCTCATGTGATTCAATATTTTAAAGTCTATAGTCTTTATTTTATAAGAAAAAAAATTGTGAAATCCCACATTTTAAAGTATATAGCTTTCAATTTCTACTATATACGAAAAATTCATGTGATTCAATATTTTAAAGTCCATAGTTTTTATTTTATAAGACAACAAAAAAATTATGAAATCTCACATTTTAAAATATATATAGCCTTCAATTTCTACTACATATGAAAAGTTCATGTGTGATTCAATATTTTAAAGGTCATAGTATTTATTTTATAACATAATCAAGAAAATTGTGAAATCTCACAATTTAAAGTATATAGGCTTCAATTTCTACTCTATGTGAAAAATTTATATGATTCAATATTTTAAAGTCTATAGTCTTTATTTTATAAGACAACAAAAAAATTGTGAAATTTCACATTTTGAAGTATAAACCCTTCAATTTATAACATATAGAAAAATTCAATGTGATTCAATATTTTAAAACCTGTAGTCTTTATTTTATAAGGCAACAAAAAAATTGTGAAATCTCACATTATTTTAAAGTATATAGCCTTCAATTTCTACTATATGTGAAAAATTCATGTGATTCAATATTTTAAAGGTTATAGTCCTTATTTTATAACACAATAAAGGAAAGTGTGAAATCTCACAATTTAAAGTATATAACCTTCAATTTATAATATATATGAAAAATTCATTTGATCAATATTTTAAAGTCTATAGTCTTTATTTTATAAGACACAACATAAAAAAATGGTGAAATCTCACATTTTAAAGTATATAATCTTATATTTCTACCATATTTGAAAAAATCATGTCATTCAAAATTTTAGTCTTTATTTTATAAGACAACATATAAAATTATGAAATCTCACATTTTAAAATATATAGCATTCAATTTATACTATTTAGAAAATTTTCATGTGATTCAAAATTTTAAAGGCTATAGTCTTTATTTTATAATACAACCAAAAAATTATGAAATATCACATTTAAAGTATATAGCCTTCAAATTCTACTATATACAAAAATTTCATTTGATTCAATATTTTAAAGACAATAGTCTTTTTTTTATAATACAACAAAAAAATTGTGAAATATCACATTTTGAAGTATATAGCCTTCAATTTCTACAATATGTAAAAAATTCTTGTGATTCAATATTTTAAAGTCTATAGTTTTTATTTTATAAGAACCAAAAAAATTGTGAAATTTCACATTTTAGATTATATAACCTTTAATTTCTACTATGTGTGAAAAATTCATGTGATTCAATATTTTAAAGTTTATAGTCTTTATTTTATATAAAGACAACCAAAAAAATTGTGAAATCTCATATTTTAAAGTATATAGCCTTCAATTTCTACTATATATGAAAAAATCATGTGATTCAATATTTAAAGGTTATAGTCTTTATTTTATAATACAACGTACTAAGAAAATTGTGAAATCTCACAATTTAAACTATATAGCCTTTAATTTCTACTATATGTGAAAAATTCACGTGATTCAATATTTTAAAGGCTATAGTTTTTATTTTATAATATAATAAAGAAAATTGTGAAATCTCACAATTTTAAGTATATAGCCTTTAATTTCTACTATATGTGAAAAATTCATGTGATTAAATATTTTAAAGTCTATAGTTTTTATTTTATAAGAAATAACCAAACAAATTGTGAAATCTCACATTTTAAAGTATATAGCCTTCAATTTCTACCATATTTGAAAAATTCATGTGAATCAATATTTTAAAGTCTATAGTCGTTATTTTATAAGACAACCTATAGTGAAATCTCACATTTAAAGTATATAGCCTTCAATTTTTACTATATAAAAAATTTCACGTGATTTAATATTTTAAAGACTATAGTCTTTATTTTATAATACAACCACAAAATTGTGAAATCTCACATTTTGAAGTATATAACCTTCAATTTCTATATATGTGAAAAAAAATTCAGGTGATTCAATATTTTAAAGTCTATAGTCTTTATTTTATAAGACAACAAAAAAAATTGTGAAATCTTATATTTTAAAATATATAGCCTTTAAGTTCTACTATGTGTGAAAAATTCATATGATTCAATATTTTAAAGTTTATAGTGTTTATTTTATAAGACAACCAAAAAAATTATGAAATCTCAAATTTAAAGTATATAGCCTTCAATTTCTACTATATGTAAAAAATTCTTGTGATTCAATATTTAAAGGTTATAGTCTTTATTTTATAATACAACCAAGAAAATTGTGAAATCTCACAATTTAAAGTAGATAGCCTTCAATTTCTACTATATATGAAAAATTCATGTGATTCAATATTTTAAAAGCTATAGTCTTTATTTTATAATACAACTAAGAAAATTGTGAAATCTCACAATTTAAAGTATATAGTCTTCAATTTCTACTATATGTGAAAAATTCAGGTGATTCAATATTTTAAAGTCTATAGACTTTATTTTATAAGACAACCAAAAAATTGTGAAACCCTACATTTTAAAATATATAGCATTTAAGTTCTACTATGTGTGAAAAATTCATGTGATTCAATATTTTAAAGTTTATAGTTTTTATTTTATAAAACAACAAAAAAAAATTGTGAAATCTCACATTTTAAAGTATATAGCCTTCAATTTCTACTATATGTGAAAAATTCATGTGATTCAATATTTTAAAGGCTATAGTCTTTATTTTATAATACAACCAAGAAAATTATGCAATCTTTTAATTTAAAGTATAAAGCCTTCAATTTCTATTATATGTGAAAAATTCATGTGATTCAATATTTTAAAGGCTATAGACTTTATTTTATAATACAACCAAGAAAATTGTGAAATCTTACATTTTGAAGTATATAATCTTCAATTTCTAATATATAGAAAAATTTCATGTGAATCAATATTTTAAAGTCAATAGTGTTTATTTTATAATAATACAACCAAGAAAATTGTGATATCTCGCAATTTAAAATATATAGCCTTCAATTTCTACTATATGTAAAAAATTCATGTGATTCAATATTTTAAAGTTCATAGTCTTTATTTTATAAGACAAAAAAAATATTATGAAATCTCATATTTAAAGTATATAACCTTTAATTTCTACTTTCGTGCTTGTCAAGTCGTTTTTTTTATTTTTCAGTGAATATTTTATAAAATAATTTTATTTAATTCTCTTTTATTGATAATTTTTTATAAAATAATATTATTTAATATAATTAAAGTCTCTCCTAAATTTTATTTTAATTTATTAAAATATTAATATAAAAGATTAATAGAAAGAAAGAGAAAGTATTTGAATAATAGAAGTTATAAATAGTAATTATTTTTTATTTTTTTATTCTATTTTTAAAGACCAAAAGTAACTAACTTTTTGGAAATTCTCATTATAAATAGTAATAGATATAGCAAAGGTTAGGGTCATTAAGGTAGCGTTTGGTAGTTGTCCCAGGACACAAAAGACAGAGACTGAGAGAGACTAATCCTGTTTGGTTTATAAGACATAGATACATCTGAACAAAAATTTGTGTCCATGGACAGAAAAGACACAAAATTTGTGTCCACTCCAGAAGTGAAGGACTGAGAGAGACCGAAATGGACTGTCTTTTAATGAAATTTTATGACCAGTATACCCTTCATCACTTAACATAATTCTCATTATGTATATCCAATATCATTTTTACATGTTTTTATATCATGTCCATTATTATCAAATACAATACAAAAATATTTTTTGGGTCGTGTCCTCTATTACCAAACACCATATAGAGACACAGTACCTTTGTGTCACTGTCCATTTGTGTCTCTATGTTTCTGTCTTCACTGTCTTAGGACAGCTACCAAACGCTAACTAAGAGGCTCATCATATACACAAAGAACCATGAGTTGTGTTATCAAGCAGCAATAGTGGCAAGCTAGGCCTCAAAGGTTGTGTTAACTCAAGTGGATACACATGTGGCCATAAAAACAATTCAATATTCCTGAGTTGTGTGAAGCTACCAAATGGAATTATTTTGCGGAAATGCAGACATATTCATCAAAGTTGTCAATATTTGAATGAGTAAAAAATGGATGAAGGGATACTATGTTATGTACTAATAGCAGCCTAACTTGCCTTGAAGAACGAGTTTGGGGTTACTTTAGGTCTTGTGCTACCATTCTGGGTCTTTCAGCATGTTGTGTCACGTGTTGTCGCTTGTTGTTGTCTTAAGAAATAAGATATGTTTGGTTAAAGAGTAAAAATAAGAATAAATTATTTTATGATTGAATTTTTCGTGTAAATTTACTAAAAAAAATTCTATCAGAGAAAATGAATCCACATTTTGTACCTTTTATGTGGTGTTGTAACCCTATTGTAGTGTTTTGGCACTACAAAACACGAGCTTAATCTTAAAATAAAGGGCGTTCATATTAGTGACATTTTAAATTTTTGTGGCTTTTTTCAGTCGAGGGATATTGGCTAAGGCTTCAAAAATAATAAGTTTTGGAGTTATTTAGATAATAATATGTGTAGGAAGAGGCTTCAAAATTCTATTTCTTCTATAAAAAGTAAAAACTTATCATTTTTCAAAAATTCATTAAGAAAAAAGAACTTAACTAAATCCCGGACCTAAATAACGGTTCTTTTTTTTTTCTTATGAGAAAACAATTTCAAAAATTGAATTGACAACTTTTAATTCATGATATAGTAGCTCAAATATATACTCCCTTTGTTGGATAATATATGTCAATTTTTAGTCTTTATATTGATGAACACTTTACCAAGTGTTGATTGAAATATGAATCCTAATTTAACAAGATTCATACTTCATCAAATGATAAATGATGTGTTTTAGGTTAGTAGACTCAAAATTATACCAAATATGAAAAAATTGGTAATGAGAACAAATGGCATCACTACATAAAAGAAACCTTAAAAAACATAACCACAAGTTGTAACAGTTTTGCTAATTTGCACATAAATCTTAGTGCACAAAATTGGATGATGACCCCTAAAAGAATGAGTGACAAGTTTTTCTCTTTTCCTAATGATACATAGATAACTCAAATAATGAGACACCATTTTTTTTCATAGAACAATTGTGAATCAAAGGTTGCATGGTTTCAACCTCACTCCATAAAATACATAGCTTTTGAACCCCTCACACCCTAAAACTCAGATATTAGTACACAAAATGGTGCTTTTGTTTCAACTTTCTATAATATAACGAAAAAACTGAAACAATCACACCTGAAATTATTTTTTGATTGTATGAAGAAGCAAGTTAGAGGTCCAACTGATCCAAGTCGGGTACTCGGCTAGGAGGTTTGTTTTTGTCTTTGGGATTTTCAACCACGGCTGCCTCGGTTGTTGTCAGTAGCAATGAGACGCTGCATGAGGACAAAGAAGTTTAACATATGATATTATTCCAAAAAATTCTATAATCTCCTAACCTAATGAATCCGTCTAATTATTATAACCCTTGCCCACTAATAACTATTACTTTCACAAGATTGGATTCATGCATCAATCCAATAAATCCAATCTTGTGAAAGTGAGATTATTTGTCGACAGAGGGAGTAAACATCGAAAATGGTGAATACTTGGCAAAAACATTAATAACTTGGGGAACATAAAAGAGCATTCAAAATTTTCCTTGTTCAAGATTTAGGTATTTTAGGAGGAGGATATAGCACATTCCATCTATGTCGAAGAAATTGCAACAAGATATGATTTTACCTCGCGGCGTCTATCAAAGCTGTTCTAATAACTTTAACTGGGTCTATAATTCCGGCCATTACCATATCAACATAGGCACCTGCTTCAGCAGAATAATCACCATCATAATCACCAACTAAAGCATCCAAAAAAACCTTAAAAGCAACCTCTTATTTCTTGCATAAATAATAACATGAGGCAAATTATAATCATAACAAATTTCAACATGTGTACACTGGTTGCAAACCTTTTGCAGCATCAAATCCAAAGTTGTGATTGTCTTGTTCCAACAATTTGCTCTGGATCAAAGCACCATCAAAACCAGCATTTGAAGCTATTGTGAAAGTTGGTGCCTATGATAAATATAATATGCAATATTAAGACAAATGAAAGATCATAAAGAAAGCAAGACTGTTAAAACAGAGAAGAAAAAGAGTGGCAATTTCTGTACAAAAAGAAAGTAGAGTGCGGCAACCTTGAGTGCGTTCTGAATAATCTGGACTCCTCTTTTCTCATCTTCATTTTGAGTTGGGAGGTTCTCCAAAACTTTGGTGGCATATAAGAGAGCGACTCCACCCCCTGATTAAACCATTTATATTATGACAATAATAGATTATAGATGAACAAGTAATTAGGGAATGGGAACGAGAACACGAAGCCACAATCTCCACAATTCCCTCTGCATACTTATTATCCAGAATGATAGATAGGGGGGGGAAAAGGAGGCAGAGAGTACCTGGAACGATTCCCTCCTCCACGGCTGCTCTGGTGGCATTTAAAGCGTCTGTCACCCGATCTTTCCTTTCCCCAACTTCTGCCTCGCTGGCCCCTCCAACCTGCAGATGTATGGTTCCGTCTTCCGTGTGAAGAAGCTCATACAAACTAACCATCGCAAACTAGTATTTTTAAGGATGAGTGACAAACCTTGAAAACGGCTACACCACCAGATAGTTTTGATAGGCGTTCTTGTGCTTTTTCTTTATCAAATGTGGAGGAACTCTTATCCATGGCTGTCCTGAGCTGTAAAAACAAAAAAAAATATACACGTACTGAGCATCATAAAATACACAAAGGCATCGAAATTGTGTAGCGCCAAACAGCGAATATTAATAAGGAACATTATTAACATTTTAATTGGAATTTCAGTGTTATACTTATGCAGAAGGAGAAACTTTTCAAAAGGTTCAAACCACTTAATGGAATGAATAAAATAATTCTTATTGTGAGAATTTATAACAAAATAAAACACAAAACATGCTGCATTTATATGGGAATAGGATTATAATAGTAGAGGGGAAGTACTCCTAATGCATATACAGAGAAGTAAAGTCAAAGTTAAGAACCCAGACCTAGTCATTCGTTCCACTTTGAACGATTAGTTCTACAAGGAACAGATGTCTAGAAAATCACTCAGCTAAATGGCCTACACATTTTTTGAAAAAAGAAAAGTACAGAGTACAAGAAAAAATCTAATACTTCAAAACAGAATGAAAAAGATACCTCTTCACATCTCTCTTCAATGAGCTTCTTATCCCCAGCTCCATGTAGAACGATAGTGTCATCAATGGAGACAGTTACCTGTCGTAAATTAAATTAGCTAAATAAAACAGTTTGAAGAACCAAAATTGCTTATGTCGGTTTAAGCAACATACCTTTCTTGCAGTGCCAAGCATTTCTGGCAGTACTTTGTCAAGAGTAAAACCACGCTCTTCTGTAATGACCTGTTTCAAAAATTCATCATAAACTTTCTCATGGTATAGAACAAGGTATAGTCCAAATTGCTAGACCATGAAAAGGAAAAGAGTGCACCCTAGCAGGAATCCAAAAGCAGTATCAGAGAGATTTAAAATGGTAGAACTGTGGAAGATAATCAATTACCTCTCCTCCGGTAAGAATTGCAAGATCATCTAGATTTGCTCTTCTACTATCCCCAAAACCAGGAGCTTTTACAGCACAAACCTAAAATACAAGAAATAATAAAGAAAGTGGATAAAAACTATTTACAAAATCAAGTTCCAAGCTGCTTGATAATATAAAGGACCAACTCATATGCCTCCTTACAAATTTACGAATAAACATACACCAAACTAGAAAAGACAAACATGCACCATATACTGTGTTAAAAACTGCACCATAGACACTTGAAAGATACAGCTAGTATATTCACCTACAGTAAGTCAGTAACAAAATATTCTTCTACAGATGTCAGGTGATAAATTTAAATTTCATAAATATTTTATGTAACTTTAGCATATAATTGCATCAATTCAATTATGACTGCATACTTTTAGAACAAAGAGTTTTCAATGTAATTGGATCTCGGAACTCTTTCGAATATGAAAAAAATGCCAGAAAGGCACTGTTCAAACACTTCACCTATGCAGAAAGGAATAAAAATAGAAACAGAAGCAGAAGAGCAGCAGCACTAGAAAACAAAAAAGAAAAATATAACTGGCAGCATAATAGAACACCAACTAGCAGAAAATAGGATAGCTAAAAGAACATTTGGAAAAAAAATACTCTGAAATCACAGAAGGCAAAGAAAAAAGAAAGTATAACTAAGAGGAAATCCATGTAATTACCTTAAGCCCAGCATGATGCTTGTTGAGTATGAGCATAGCCAATGCATCACTCTCGACATCTTCCGCAACAACCAGGAGTGGTCTTTTTTTCTAATTAATATTACAGCATCAAACAAAACAATAAGAAGAGTCAAACTGCAAATGAAAATGTTCACTTCATCAAGATTAGTTTACTGACCGTTACTGACAGCTCCAATATCTTCAACAATGAATTCAAGTTTGAAATTTTCTTGTCATGTATAAGGATCAAGGGGTTATCCAATTCCTAACAAAATTGAATTAATGTTATTAATATCCCCAATAAAACTGAAACCAGATAAAGGAAAGCAAGTGGAATGAAGCTTTTTATTGACAATTTGACATGAAGTGCATCATGTACAACAGAATGAACCAAGTTCTTTGCATGGAACTATGAAGAACAGAGGGAAAGAAAAAATAATAAATAATGCACTGAAAAATAAAAGTAGGCCACAGAGCAATAATTAGAAAAAGAAAATATTTCCCTCAAGCATACCACCATCAGATGCTTATCAAAGGCAAATCTATTGCAAAACTTCATATATATATATTAGTGACAAAAGAACAAGACAGCACTTACACATTTCTGGGTTTTCTGATCAGTAATAAAATAAGGTGAAATGTAGCCCCGTCCAAGCTTCATTCCTTCCACTACTTCCAACTCGTTGTCCATAGTATTCCCATCCTGAAAGCTTGGAAGTTTAAGATAACGGACTTAAACATATTCAAATTATAAGTTCACAAAAAAGAACAACACTGCTTACAGCGACAGTAATGACTCCCTCCTTTCCAACTTTTTCCATTGCCTTTGCAATCATTTCTCCGATCTCGCGCTCCCCATTTGCAGATATAGTTCCAACCTACTTGACATAGAAAAGAAATTAACGGCAAGAAAACAAAAAACAACCCATATAATGAATGGCACTTAATTTATCTCTCAGGAAGATCATTTGCACTACAAGCTTATTTTAATCAAACACAATTCCATTGTAAGCTATATTATGCACAAGCACAATTACAAGTATCTAGTATGACGTGAGGAAGGCATGAAAATACAGTACTATTGGAAAAGTTTAGGATACGAGTATGTCAAGATACAACATAATAAATATATACACTTTGAAATATATTAAAAATTGTATAAAGTGTAAACTAAATGTAAGATTATTATAAAAGAAAAAAGAAACATGAAATCTTATTTTAAAGATCTAAATGGGGGCATATGCATATGCAGTACGGATACAGCAAGTCAGCAATTATTTCAAAGTATCCGTACTTCATACATTGCAAGTATTCTAAGCCAAAGTAATTCAGATTCAGTGTATATGCTCCTAACATCAATCCTAACATCAATCATAGCAAGGAAAGAAACCAATGTCAAAATTTAAATCAATTTCTTAATGAAAATTCATTCCCTTGCACCTGAGCTATTTCCTCCGGTGTACTTATCATGACTGCTCTTCTTTTCAATTCAGTAATAACAGCATCGACTGCCTTATTTATTCCATTACGCAAATCCATGACATTTACACCAGCAGCAATCGATTTGCACCCTTCTGTGAGTATTGCCTGAGTCAAAACAGTTGCACAAGTTGTACCTATGATCAAAGAAGAAACAATAACTTGTAAACAGCATCAAAAGAAAACAATATATGGCCTTCACCAAAGATGAAATAGATAAATACATAGTTTGAGGCGATCATGGAAATTTTAAAACAAGTACTTTCAAACATCCTAATAACTTGATATGTTGTGAAATTCAATCATAAGGGGAGAGCAACTATTTGATAAAATCTTATGAAGTAATTAGATTTTTTCTTCCACTTGATATGTGTTTTCACATCACTTCAGTATTCAAGCACAAAACATTTTTGTTTTTTTCTAAAAGACCTTCCCCAAAGTGTACGAAATAATGAATCTAGATTACTTTATAAATAATGACAAGTCACTTGTTAGATATAATATCTATTAACATGTCTTGCCGAACAATTCAAGCCTTTGGATGAGATGGTTAATGGCACGGTATCAAAACCTCTACGACCAAATATCCTCGCGTTCGAATCTCGCTCTCCCCGAAACAAACTTAAATCAATTTCAACAAAGGTAAGGTAAAGGTGGCCCAATGAAAAATTATGAAACATAAAAAACCATTAATTGCACAAGACCAAAACAATTTCCTATTTCCAGTTTCCAAAAATTATGATGCAGGGCTTATCCAAAACACAGTATTATCAAAGGAAAGCAAATTCTAAATGAACAATATTCAGTAATCACCATCTCCAGCAGCAGTGTTGGTAGCCTTAGCCACCTGCTTTACAAGATCAGCACCAACATTCTTAGACTTGTCTTGGAATTTGATACTCTTGGCCACTGTCACACCATCCTTAGTGACCCTAGGGTTCCCAGGACTCCTCTCAATAATCACATTGCGACCCTACCACAACCAATCAATAAAAAATTAAAGAATAAAATCAGGTAAAGTTGCTCTTCAAGTCAATAATTTCCTTCTCTCAAGTTGAATAATCGAATGCCAATACAACACAAAACTGATTTGATGGAAGATTTAAGAAATGATGAAAACCTTAGGTCCCATGGTGACTTTAACAGCATCAGCAACCTCAGTAACACCCTGAAGTATAGCAGCACGAGCACCAACGCCAAAATTGATATCTTTGGTCACAAAATTTCTCCTTGAACCAAACCCACCACGTATCTGTCTCCCAAACAATTGCAATCAACCCAAGATTAAAAAACAAATAGATGAATAAATAAATAAATCAAAATTCAAAATTTGTAAAGATTGAAGAAAAGAGATTAAAGGGGAAAATGAGAGGTTGATCGTACAATGTTCTTTGAGGTAGAAGACGCAAGCTTGGAAGCTAAAAACCGATGCATTGTGAGAGTAGGAATTGGCAGCAACTGAAGAAACGTAAGAGAGGGCTTTAGAAGGGGTTTAGGGTATTTTTATATTTGTCTTTTTTTTTTCTTTTTTTAAGAAATTTCTGTTTTTTTTTTTTTTTTTTTGGTGTTGGGAAAGAGATGAAAGCCCGTGTTAATTGGGTCATTGTATTTTGTTAAAAAAAAAGTATTTTTCATTCTTAATGGACAATAAAAATAGGGAAAAATTATGAAATATGAGTTATTTTAACATAGTTTTTAATTTGGCATCTTAATCTAAGTGATGAAGATTAGCACACATAGTTCAATTTTTCTCCATGCTAAGTGTGATTTAGGTTTTTTGAGAAACCCTCCTCTTGTGATAAAAAAAATCTATTGATTTATTTATAGTATTAAATCAACTCTAGAATTTTATAGTACTAAATCAGACAAACAATTTCAAAGCAATCAACTTCACAAAGAATGGCTTGAAACTGCCTATCCTAGCCAAAGTCATGCCTCCACGAAGAGCATGAAGCTCGGGCCTAATATTGTTAATGTAAGGGAGATTATATGCAGTAATGTTTGTTATACAACAGAAATATATTCAACTAGTATCCAACATATGTTATATATAATACGTAATGTGTGTCATACGTACACGTATTATACATATGACACACATTACATATTATGCATAGAATACTAATTAGACGTATTTTTATTGTACAATAAACATTATTAACTCGCACATACAAGAAGTCAATCCCTAATAGCATCTCTCAACCCTCGAACTACAATCAAAATTCAATTTCACCATCATGCCCAGAGGAGGAAGAACCCATCCCACCCACATTGTCTCAAACTTTAAGGCAATAAGTTATGAATCCTCACATCTTATATATATACTCTTTATCTAATTCATTCTCTCTAGAAATTCACCAATCTCACCCTAAAAGGATCCCATTTCATACCCAATAACCACAATTCCAACAATATTCCATTAATAGATCCAAATCACCATCAAGTTGATCTAAATAGCCTATTCTAATACCACTTGTTAGTCAACATTAACCCAAAAAAAACATATATATTAGAATAATAACGCAAACAACTTAACATGTTAAGATCTTCACTATCTATGCCCACAAATTCGCCAATAGTTCATCATATCACATCATTTTTATATGACTGAAGTCGCAAATTATATTCTTTTTCTATTTGGGATATTAGATTAACTCTCTATAATGATATAAAATCTTATGTGTGCACATATGTTTTCTAAAGCCCTAACCATGTTATATATCTGTTTGGGAGCAACTTATCATTTATTTATTTATTTATTAATTCTAGTCCAGGAATATTAAGGAAGATGCAATATTAGGCCAAAGTGGGGTGCTAGAGGGAAAAATCCATTCTTGACTAAGGTCCAATGTTGTATCTCGTTGGAACTACTGTCTTTGTGGTGTGATAGACTTTTAGATGTGTTTTACTCTTCTGGTGTCTGGGTTCAAGAAGAGCGACCCAATGTGTTCATCAATTGCAACCTACCAAGAGAGTCCAAGGAGTATGAAGAGTCTTGTAGGGGTCTTAAAGAGAGGATATCTTAGATTGGAAAGGAATTCTAGCTAGTAACATTGTTCCATTACTATCACAATTCTGTTGTATCCTTTATATGGAAAGATTAGGGAATAAGTTAAAGAAGTTGTTCAGGTCCGCATGTTAGGGGACCTAGAGCCCAACAACATAATGTCAAAAGAGCTCTTATGTGTCAGTTTTTTAGGATTGGTCTTACGACATCTCTAACTCACACTAAAAAAAAAAGGTACAATGATTTAACTTAAGAGTGCAGAGGGGGAGGCTCGAAGGAAGGGGAGGACGAGAAAAAGAGAGGGTCAGGGAAGACTAGGGCTCGGACTGATTTTGGGGGCTCTTGGTAGGATTTATGTTTCCCCTCTTGGTGAAACATTGGGTTGAATACACTGGTTCTTGGCACACAACACAGACTGGGTTCTCTGTTTTTTCTCAGGAAAATACTTTGATATTTTTCTCTCTTCTACCATTCTTCCTCTCTTGTTCATGAAAAATCATTTTTCTCACATTCAAACTCCTCTTTAATTTACAAACTCGAATTATCATCAATATTTTAGGCTGAAACAATATCCCATTTAACTAGAATTTGCACTAAACTATATGTGGAATAAGACTTAAAATATTGAAATGAATATATCTATAATTTATCCTTTTAGATGGCTTCAACAATTGGATTTAATTCTATTATTTTTCTAACTTTTCTTACTCTAAAATTCTAATGAATTGCGAATGTCAAATCATTAAAAACCAATACATTAACCCAATAGATTCATTCAAATTGACTAACATGACACTTTTGAAAAGTAACTCTTAAAACAATGACACTGTGTGTAGACTAACCATAATGACTTATAGTTTTGTCTACATACATTACACAGACTTAAGCAAAATGATAACAAAGACTCTTAAACAAAACAAGTGTAGACTAAATCATAACATTTTACAATTTTGTCCACACATGACACATACATAAAAAATGACACTAAAACACAAAACATTGAGTGAGACAAACTAAGCATACCCTAAGAACACACAAAATTAAAACACATATCACTTGTTTAGGGAATTGAATTCTTCAAATGACATCAATTGATTCTCACCGTCTCCACCATTGATCATATTTAGGTACCATGGAATATCTTGTGAGGAAGCATCCATGTTCATCTCAAGAACCCTTTGCCCATGATTTTGTTCTTGATTGGTTACCTCATCATATGCTTTTGCAACCTCTTCATGTTTCTCTCCAACAACTTCTTGGTTTGATTGGGCTTCACCCGAGTTTATGTTAAGCGCGCTTAACCTACGGTCGATTTCATTTTGCTTCTCATTAATCATCCATGCGAGATTATTGAGATCAACCATACTCAAATTGTCCAGAATACTACCTTCGGTGAGATATTGGTACAAGAGTAAGGATATTTCCTTCTCTCTATTGCCCTTCCTCATTCTCTCCAAATTCTCTTTGGCCTTCTTAACCCTTTGCATCATATATGTTTCTTGGCTCAACATTTTCTTGCTTTGATCCAAATGAGAGTACCTACTGAACTTGGAGAGCACCCTTTGGACACCCAATGGGGATGGCCAAAGCTCTGGCAACTCAAGATCAATGTCGCTATATATAATAGCACACGCTTCGATCCCACATAGGGTAGTAAGTTCATCAATCTTCTTCAATAAACCCTTCTTCCTTTTCTTATAAGACATCTTTCTTGCAGTATCATCAGCAATCAATGCAAGTTTCACCTTCTTTCTAGTCATGACGATGATAGGAGAAGGAAACAAAAAAGCAACAAGGAAGAATTTAGAACTTTTTTTTTTTTTGGGTTTAATCATCTCAAGCACTATGTTCTTTATATAGCCGATAGCCTATGATATGAGATGTTGACATGATAGGTAATCCACTCAATATTGTAAAGTCTTAGCTTATAAAGCATAATAAATTGAAATGACCGTTGTGATTATAACAAATAGCGGTGTATATTTTCATAGTGAAATATTTAAATAATATTGTTATTCTATCTACATGGAGGATGAGAAAAATGGTAATTCTTTTAAATGGTTTTTTATTAACAAAATCACAGTCAATATCATTTAAATTTTGTGCGAAATTCAAAATTCATACTATATATTTATTATATAGTATAATCGAAATATGTAAATCATATAATCACTTAACATATAAAATATATTAAATTCGTAGAAAAATGAAATCTTTAATTGTTCTTCCATTCATGGAAGATATGGAAAATATTTCACCTTGATATGAATATTCATGAGTCTGATTTTTTTTTAAAAAAAAATGTTAATAAGAAGGTCGAAGTCACTTGGTGATAATCGGAGAGCCCATTTGGCATTGGCCCTCAACGATTAGATGAAATGTGTGACTCTATTAAAGTAAGACTCACACTTCATCCAAATATTGATACAAAATCATCGACTCAAAGGTTTATGTGAATTGATATGGGCTAAATACATGTTCGATTTGATCTGCGCTCGAAGTAGTCAGATTACCAATTTAACGGTTCAATTAAATAACTATGTATTAAATTATCATTCAACACATTTTTAAAATCCATAGTCTAAGGTCCCTATAATAAAAATAAAGGTGTAATAGAATAATACTCTTGGAAGTTGCCAATTGGCACACCTGGTTTAGTTTTTCATCCACGTTAGATGTGACTTGGGTTCGAATCTTGGTGGACGAATTCTCGTTAAGATTGATAAAGATGCGACTCTCCTAATCTAAACTTTAGCGTATAAAAAAAACTCTTGGAAACTAGCGACAATCCATTAGAAAATAAATAAAACAAAGACCAAGAGTAAAAAAAAAAAAGCAATTTAATTCACTTAGTACGAGGATAAACAAGGTTTTTTTCCCTCGAAATTCCAACCAAACTCATATGGGTCGAACGTTCACATGAGGGAAAAATAATTTTTAATATTTTAATAATGTTTAATAAATAATAAATACTCTCAGCTCATTTTTTATTTTTTGTGTTAGTTATGTAATAAAAAGTACAATATTTTATGAGTTTAATTTTAATCTACTATCAATATAAAATAATTTTATACTGACATCTAATTATGAATTGATATATCAATAAAATTTTTTAACTCAATTACTTACTAACTAAATTTTTTTACACTTTCAGTCTATCATAATTAAACTCGTACTTTACCATCATATGTTTCAATCTTAATATGAATGCACTCTCTCGTCGAAGTTCTTACAATCTAACCATAAAAATGAATGTGAAAGGTTACACATACATCATAAAATTAGCTACCATCAGTCACAATATGTAATAATTCAACTTTTTAAAACTATTAATTTATTTTTTAAAATGTTATATTAATGCATAATATTAAAAGTTAGATCAATAATTTTTAAAAGTTAAATTATTTATATAATGATAGATAGTGATTATGATGTATAAAAAATATTTCTCAAAATAAATAATGTATATAATATAGGATTTTGATTCGGTACCCAGAAAAATATAAGGTACCGATACCCAACACACGTATGTGATATGGTTGATAGATAAAATTAATTAAATTTTTTAAATTTATATAACTGGTAACATGTTAAGTAAGTAATCTTAAAAAATTAATTTAATTTATATTGATATTCTCTAACTTTATCAATTTATCAATTTATGAAAAAAACTCAATTCATAAGATGTCGCTAGAGAAAGAGCGCATTATGCAAGAGAGAGATGAAGAAGGTGTGTGATTGGGAATGAGACGAGTCTAGGAAGACTGCAACCGTGACCATCATGATCCGTTGGTACCAAATTATATTTGCTTTAACATATATTAGTATGTTAAACATACAATTGGGTACCGACACCCTACAAAAATATTGGGTACCGAATAAATCCCCATGTATATATATTATACAATTTTTTTTTTGAAATACATTCGCTTTCTTCTACTAACTTATCTATTATATATATTATACAATAATACCGGATAAATAATGAAAAAATCGGTATCAATTACAAGTTAATTTTGAATGAAATGAGCTAGACCCAAATTTTCTCTCTATTTTGTATTATAGTAGCATTCTACGATATATTTTATTTTATCTTATTTTTCACTTTTGTATACGAAAGATGCTATTAGTACATATAAAATTATTATATACCTATTTTTTATCTATTATATATTGGTAATTTGAAAACATATACATTAAAGTGAGTCGTGCTAGGAGCACAACAAAAAACAGTCAAAACAGCCAACAAATAGAAATTTGGGTCACAATCACTCAACCCATTAAAAACATATTCATGATTATGGAGAAATTATTAGGTGCACTGAGAGCAAATGGCTTATTTACTCTGCACCATTTATTTTATGACAAATCATATGTGGAGTCCATTTAAACTTAAGTTTAACCAAACCAAAGTTAAACTTGATCAATCCACTCTATTATTTACTATTCCACTCTATTTACTATTACTTTCTATAAAAATAAACACACTATTAATATCTCTCACAACAAACCACCACCACTCCTGCCGCACCGCCGCCGCCCCTCCGTCGTGCCGCTGCGCTGCCGTGCCGCCGCGCCACTGGACCGCCCTCAATTAACAGTGTTAGGATTTAGCTGAACTACTGCTTTCGCTGTAACATAATTAACATGCTAATTATCGAAAAAGTGTTTGGATTTAAAATCGATCTATTTGTGAAGAGCAACTAATAGTAGAATAAGTTATTATGCAAAACGTAAATCCAAGACCAACAACGACAAAAAGAAAAAATGTGAAAAGGTGTGTACATGATGACCAACTAAGATGATTTTGTTTTCAATAACAGTAATAAAAGTGAAATTACTATCATCATTGAAAAGAAATATTACATATAGTTTAATAAAAATAACTCTTAAAAAGAAAAAAAAAAGATATTTTTTATTTTAATAATTTATCAAACACCTTGTGTGCAATTACTAATAACACTACTACATAATGATCATTAGACAAATTTATAGCTGCCATTTTTAAGAATAATTATTAACCAATACAAATTCACCTAAATACACACTAACATTTATATAAACCTGGGCAGTAGTAGTAGAAGTCACAAACCAGCAGCAACAGTAGAAGTCACAAACCTGCAGTAGAAAATAATCACTCCCAGCAACACAGTGAGGGCAGTGCGGTGGCGTGACGGAACGACGGCGCGGCGGCACAGCGGCTCGGCGGCACGGCGGGGTGGTGGCGGCGCAGGGGGAGTGGTGGTGGTAGTGATTTGGTGTGGTGTGAGAGATAGAGGTAGTGTATTTATTTTTACAAAAAATAATAGTAAATAGAGTAGATTGGTTAAGTTTAACTTTGGTTTAGTTAAACTTAAATTTTAATGGATCCACTGATGATTTGTCATAAAATAAATGGTGCAGAGCAATTGAGCCATTTGCTCTGAGTGCACCTAATAATTTCTCTTAAAAGTGTTATTTGGACCCTAAAATGTTAAATGAAGTTTGTTGGTCGTGTTGACTGATTTTTTGTTATGATGCATAAAGTTATCAACCTATGAGGAGAGAATAAAGAAATGTATAATGATTTTGTATGTAACAATAATATTTGTGTTCATATGCCCATTTCCATTGACCATTTGTATTACTAACCACTCCTTAATTAGTCCACAGAATCAGAAGAACAAAAAAGAAAGAAAGAAAGAAAGAAAGAAAGAAATGGCATTTCCATTTCCAAATGCTTATTCTCCTACTCGCTCTCCTTCTCCACCACCATTGACGAAACACGATGTATTCATCAGCTTCCGCGGAGCAGACACACGAAACAGCTTCACAAGCCATCTCTGCTCTGCTTTGCGCACCAACCAGATCGACACATTCATGGACGACAAGCTTGAGAAAGGAGGTCAGATCTGGACAGAAATCGTCCAAGCCATCCAAGATTCCAAGGTTTTCCTCGTCGTACTCTCCGAAAACTATGCGCGTTCCAGGTGGTGCTTGCGTGAGCTCGCTGAGATCATGGAATTACGCAAGAAAATAATAATGATGAAGAACACTCAAGAAGAAGAAGAAGAAGTAGTTGTTATTCCTGTGTTTTACAAGATCGAACCAACGCATGTTCGGAATCAGAAAGGAAGTTACTACGAAGCATTTTGTGAACATGAGAGAAGATGCGATCATGGAGAAGTTATGCAGTGGAGGACTGCTCTGTTTCAAGCAGCTAATATCTCTGGCTTCCATATTACTGATGCAAGGTATATTTTAACAATAATGCTTAACGTACAATCGAAATACGTCCAACTTGTATCCGTGCTATCCATGTTATAGTAGGTGTGCTATACGTATAGCAACTATAGGTATAGCACGTAACATGGATAGCGTTGGATACAAGTTGTACATATTTCTGTTATTATTGATATTTTAAACAACAATTCTATTTTAACACTAATATTTATAAAAAAAAGTCCGTCAAAATAGATAATAAATTGTGTACACAATATATATAATATAAATTATACAATAAATATTACATATTGTACACACCATATATCACATATTATAAAAAAAGATGAAGTTTTAACATGTAATATATGTTGTTGTGCACAACATATTTACTGAGTTTGCTTGTTTTTGGTTGTGCACCAAGTACTTTTCTTTAACATTCAACTCACAAATTATGAAGATCTTACGTCATGTATTTCTTACTTTTTCTTTTAACTTACTTTTTCTCATAAGTCAGTTCTCTTCTCTCAAAATTTGGATGTATAGATCTATATCAATGTTTAAAAATCATTTTCCTATTTTAAATTATTATTATTATTTTTTAGTTTAATTAATTTCATTTTAAGTTTTAGAAATTATATCGGTGACTAAACACTGAAGCTTCTTGAAAGTTTTAGCATTTAAGCAAAAATATTAGGATGCCTTTGATGAGGTGATGAGAAGATGAGATGAGATATTTTTATATTATATTTAAATTTAAAATGATTATTTTAGTTTTATTATGCTCTATTGTGTATTTTCTTTTTGTCTCGTAGTCATATGTTCACTGGTAAAGTTACTTGAATATTAGTGGTTCGATAGATGACTAGATGAGTCAATCATTCAGCTGGTTAAATCAAAATTTAATTAATGATAAATAAAATAAATTCAATGTAGTTATATTTATTATATATTTAATAATTGTGTTTGGTTCTTTTAATTTTTCTTTTGAATTGTAGTGTAAGCGAATAAGAGTGGCGCCACTTTTCTTAGAAATTAAATTTTGATGCACGCACAAGTTTAATAAAAATTAAAAATTGATTACTTTTTTTTTCCGTATATGTTCATCTAAACATTATTGTTAGCTTAACACACTCATTTTGTATGATTTTTTACAAAAGAGAGAAAATACAATAATATTTATTTTTTCTGATTGAGAGTAAAAGTAAGATTTTTGGATAGTTTAGATAAATAATTAAAGTTGTTTTTTAAGAAGAAAAAAGCTGTTTTTAGTAAAAAAAATCATAAGCTCAAGTTGAGCATTATATTTTGAAAAAAAAACTGTTATCTTAAATATACATCATTAATATTATCAATTTGTAAAAAAAAAAATTATTTTTTATCAATCCAAACATTATAGATTAATTTAAAATTACTTGCTAAATTATCCAAACATAAATTTATCCTTAAATAAGCGATTATATAAAAAAGTGATTGTATAAATAAGCGATTACTGAAATAACTTTAATTTTTCAGCTTATATATGTTCTGCACATCATGTGATATATGCTGTGCACAACATGTAATATTTGTTGTGCAATTTATGTTATATATGTTGTGTATAATTTGTTGGCTGTTTTGGCTGATTTTTTGTTGTGTCTGCTCATAATAAAATTCATAAAAATAATAAAATTTATAGAAATTCATAAAAATAATAAAATTTATATAAAATATTTGAACGAGAAACCATGGTGCTTCCGTGTATCGTCCATCTCGACCGAAGCTCGTACACTAACGCGAAACCAAACACCAGCAGAAAAGGCTCTAGCGGAGAAGTCGCCATGCGCAGAGAAGAAGGAACGACCAAAAAGAAAAATTCAGTGAATCAATTGCTTCTGTTATATGGTATTGCTAGTTAGAGGAATCTAGACCTTGCTTCTGGTTGGTTTTCTACCCTTGATTTGGCTTAGTGTCACGAGTTGTGTTTGAAGATTATTGTTCTTAGTTAAGATTTGTTGCACATAAGGTGTTTGTGGAATTGCTTCAACATGAGAATGTGAATTTCTGATTAGTTCTTACTACATGATAATGATACTACTTCCCAAAGTTGAAGGTTGAAGATTTTCAGATTAATGGATTTGTTTAGCTTTTGCAGTAATGGCTAAGTATGGCTAAAAATTTTAGGCTAGTTTTGCCTTCCTTATGTTGCAGTGGTTAAGCCTTTGCTATGATATATGTTTGTGACGAGTATTGTGGAATCCTGGATGGGAAACTAGAAGAGGCTGAATAAAAAATGTGAGCCACATTCAAGCGGACTCACACTTCATCCAACAATAGATGAAATGTTTGCCGACATGAAGGCCGAGGAAAATTTCATACGTATGACAACTCTTATTTTATAAAATGCAATAGCACTACTGTACAATTTATGCTTAAAATAACACAAATTGTTCCACTCCTGTTTTTCATTACTGAATTCCAAACATTATTAATGAATTTTCAATATCATACATTAAGAATTATTCAAATAAGCATGGAAGACCTTTGTTGCTTAATTCTCTTATCCAAAATTTTCATATATTGAACAAAAATACCCTCCTAAGAGTCCTTTATCCAAACACATTGTTAGGGAAATCTCAAGTAGTTTAACACTTTCTTGAACAATGATTGAACTCTTGTAAATGTACTATTACTTTTGATAAAATTTAGTGTGCTGTAGAGAATATATAAGAATGTTGTTAATTAAATTCAACTTTTATTGGCTGCATCTTCCTTTCTTTTTTACCTGGTTTGTTCTGTATTCATTGTTTCATTTTAATCTTTACATGACAGAGCTGAAGCTGACTTGGTTGGTGAAATCACGAAAAAAGTTTTGGGAAAACTGAAAAACAACCAAACAGTTGAACTTGGATGCAATTTTATATGTGACCAAAACTTTGCATACATTGAATCTTTATTGAGATTCAAGTCTAAAGAAGCTCTAGTGATTGGAATTTGGGGTATGGGTGGCATAGGTAAAAGGACCATTGCTGCTGCTGTTTTTAATCAATTCTCTTACCAGTATGAAGGTTGTTGCTTCTTGGAAAATTCAAGAGAATTGGAAAGACAAGATCTGAATCGCTTATACAATGCACTTTTTTCACAGTTACTAAATGAAGATTTTCATGCTGATACTTTCAGAGCTATACCCTCAAGTGTTATTCGCAGACTCAAGTATAAGAAAGTTCTTATTGTACTAGCTGGTTTGAATAATTCACAAATTGTAGCTGATTTGGTTAGATTAGCACGTGAGGGCCTAAAAGCAGGTAGCAGAGTCATTTTGACAACAAGGGATAGAAATGTGCTTACAAGTGGAGGAGTTGAAAAAATTCATCAAGTCAAGGAAATGAATGATCAAGATTCACATCAACTTTTTCGCCTCCATGCTTTTGACAATTTCATTCCTACACAAGAATATTATGATCTATCAATAAAAGCATTAGCCTATGCTAAAGGGTTACCCTTAGCTTTGAAAATTTTGGGATCATTTCTTCGCTCCAAAAGAGCGAATGAATGGGAGAGTGCACTGAAAAAACTCAGGAAGTATCCTCATCCAGATATTCAGAAGGTGCTGAGACTGAGTTATGATGGATTGGATGATGAAGAGAAAAACATACTTTTGGACATTGCATGTTGTTTCAAAGGACATGGAAGAAGCAAAGTAACAAGGATATTAAATTCTTGTGATTTCCATGCAGGCATAGGGATAAGAATTCTTATTGACAAGGCTCTTATAACTACTAATTCACATGATTGCATACAGATTCATTACTTAATGCAGGAAATGTGCCGGGAAATTATTCGTGAAGAATCTAGCAGAAATGGTGGACAAAAAACTAGATTATGGGATGCTGAAGAAATTTGCAATTTATTGCAAAACAACAGAGTAAAATAATGATGCATTATTGACTTGCCCTTCAAAACACATGTATCTATGCAGAAAATGTAGCTTATGACAAACTACTAACATTAATCTTAATACTTGTTTGTCAGGGAATTGATGCAGTTGAAAGCATATTTGTGGATATGAATCAAATTACAGTAGATCCACGAATAATAATCCGCGCTTTTCGGAAGATGCCGAGGCTTAGGTTACTTGCTTTACAAGGCAGCATTGGCATGGGTCTTGAGTGGAACAGAACAGATGATTCTTTGTTGCTTCCAAGGGATTTCAAGTGTCCTAATAACTTAAGATATATTCAGTGGATTGGGTGTCCATTTAAGTCCCTACCATCAAGTTGTTGGCCTCAGAAGCTTGTTGATCTTTCCATCCGAGACAGCCATGTCCAGAAACTTTGGGATTGGAACACAACACAGGTATGCATGATTATTATATTTTGGTTTCACTTTACTAAAATTTGAATTGCATTTCACCACACAGTTTTTTCCCTCTGGATGATTACGAATACGCCCAGAATAAAACAATAATTTAATTTTCATCTTCTTTCAGTGTAAACCATGTTTACACAGACAACAAATGACCATTTAATACATCATCTAATAACTTCCAATTATTGTAACTAACTGCATTACTTCTTCTACTTTTCCTCACTTTTGGATGACGTGTCAAATAGTCATTGGTTGGCTGTGTATGTTTACACTAACGGAGGATGAAAATTGAATTCATAAAACAATTGTTATTGGAATAAAGCACTTAATTTTTTGTTAATGCTCTAGTAGTTTATCTTGAAAATATGCTAACTTGTTTTATCCATTATATGTTGTTACAGAACCTACCAAATTTAGAGAGAATTGACCTCACTGGATCCAAATACCTTATAGCATGTCCAAATTTGTCTGGTGCCCCAATTCTTAAACATGTTCTACTCAATGAGTGTGAAAGCTTAGTTTATATTCATCCATCTATTTTTTACCTTCAAATGCTTAAAGAATTGGATGTGAGTGGATGCAAGGAACTCAGGAGCCTTTGTAGCAACTATTGTTCACCATCTCTCCAATTCTTGAGTGCCAAGGAATGCTACAATCTAGAAGAATTCTCGGTTCCGATGTCCGGTGATCATGCCGAAACCGAGCTGTTTTTAAGATCAACAGCTCTGACTGAAGTACCATCATCTATTCTTCATCTCAGAGAGATTGATTTTAGCTTCCCAATCAGTTACTCTCTTGGGCTCCTTCCTGAAAACTTTGCCTACAGAATTGTACTCTCAGACTCTGAGAAACATAAACATGATGCTTATAACACATTATGCAGAATACTACCTTCCCCTGCTTTCTTCTCTGTAAGAACCCTGGTTCTTTGTGAATGTGAGAGCTTTTCAGAACTACCAAACGATATTTCCTCATTACATTCATTAGAGAAGTTGGCGGCGCGTGGATGCACTCTCAAATCCTTGCCCAAAAGCATTAAATATCTTCAGAAACTCCGAATTCTTGAAGTTACTAACTGTAAAATGCTTCAATACATACCAACACTTCCACCATCTGTTCAAGGCCTTGATGCCACAAACTGCACATCTCTGAGGACAGTTTCAAGTTTATGTAAACCGGGCAGAGGATACGACGCAATTTATGCGTTCCATAACTGCATCAATTTGGTTCAAAATGCATTTGATGAATTCATTTTGAAAGATCTCATAGAGAGGATAGAACATGGAACAATATTGAGAGAAGACAAGAATGATGTTAATAAGATTTGCTACTATTTACCTAGTAGAAAAAGCTTACTAAGAGACTGGTTCCCTAACTACTCTAAACAAAGTTCAGTAGTAATTGGAGTTCCTATGGACATTGTCATGTCTTTGGATTTCATTTTCTACTTGCTTCTTCCTTGTCATCAATCATGTGACCTTGACCAACTTGTGACATTTAAATGTGAATGCTATCTGATGGAAAGTAGCTGGCGTGGATGGATCCATTTAGCAAGTTCTTCCGACACCAAATGGCTGATTGATCATCTGGACAACAACAATAATCGAATCGAAATTTTGTCAGATCATGTGTTGTTTTGGTATGATATGGAGTGTTGTAAGAGGATAAGAGAGGCAATTATTGAAGAAACAAATAGGGGAAACTATTCCACTACATGGCTCAAATTTGATTTCTTTGCTCAAACTCGAGATACCAATGAGGTATTGCTGATTAAGGAGTGTGGAATCCACAGAGCATATTCAAGATTTCAAGAAAGGAGAGAAATAGAACAGAGCCAACATAGCATTGAAGAAGATCAATATGAATATTATGATGATGATGATGAGCCATAAGAAGTAATAGTTCCTCACATAGAGAATCTTGAACTCGGGCAAATTGACTCTCGAACTCCCTCCAACCTGGAATTATATGACATGAAGGACTTCGAGGTAATGTTCATGGTGGTTGATTATTACTTGCTATGAAATTTACACAAATTGCTGCGTTATTTTTTTCTATATGTTAATACATTATCAATATAGTAGTTCTTTATATATTAAATATTGAGCATTGCTAGAGGCACAATAAAAAACCAGTCAAAACAGTCAACAAATAGAAATTTGGGCCAAAATCACCCAGCTCATTAAAAATATACTCATGATTAAAAGTGCTGTTGGGCCATAAAGTCTTAAATGGGCTTTGTTGGCTGTTTTGGCTAATTTTTTGTTTTGTCCCAATCATTTGTGTTAAATATTAGACACCACGTTCAACGCATTCATATTAATGGTTAACTCAGATTTTTTTTTTCTTATTTATTCAAATTATATTTATATCAATAATGCTTACGTATAAAAGAAATACATCTAACTTGTATCCAACGTGTGTTATCCATGTTATAGGATGTGTGCTATACATATATATCACACGTATACGTATAGCACATATCATGTAACATGAATAACACACGTTGGATATATTTATGTTGTACGTCAAACATTACTTTATTTATATCCTTCTAGACATGTGCATGATGGTTATGCTTTATTAAAACTTGAAGTGATATTTCATGTTTTAAGTCCCAAAATGTCTTGCATCTATATGCATAGTAGAGGATTTATATATCAGCTACTGTTTTGAATAACTACAAAATCTTTTTTCTTTTTCAGGGCACATGCGTCATATTCTAACTAGATGTGTCATTGGAACCAAACTATCCACCTGAAAATGTATATCTTTTGCTCCGGATCGATAGGCCGAAGCCACTTGGGTCTCAGTCAAGCTAATTATTATTTGAATAAACAGCCAAATAGATTCTCGACAATTCACAAACTCTTGAAATAAAACCAATAATACTTATCGTACAATAGGGCTGCGTTTGTTTTCTCTGACTCCAAGGTCATAGTCAGTGGAGTCACCAGAGTCAGAGTCACTGTAGTCATTGTTCTGGTATCAGAGTCATTTTGTTTCTTGTTTGATAAATCATCAGAGTCGAAGTCATCAGTGACTTGTTCCATGTTTGTTTTGGTAAGACAAACTCAAGAGTCATTACCAAAATTACCATTGATTACTCCTGACTAAGAAAAACAGCTCTGTCATCCTCCCATTCTCATTTCGTGCTCCGCTCCGCCATCATGTTCCAATCGTCCAGAGAGCCACCGGCTATGCTCCTTGGATCTCACCGCACACTAACCAGATCTACACCACTCTTCGATTTTTGTTCAATTTCTCTTTGATTTTTGTTCCTTCCACAAACCCCCTTTCACCCCCTGCTACTACAACTGCTCGAGCTTCTCATGGTCCAAGTTGGTGTGTAGCAAAGAGTGGAGTTTCAGAAACTCCAGAACTGAAATAATGTTGAAATATTGCATTCTGCATAATTAGATTATGTATTTGTTCTAATTGTCCTGTTTGGTTTTTGATTATGTATTTGAGAATTTTTTTTTTGTGAATAAAAAAATTAGATTGAAATGTAGATAGATGTTTTTGTTCTGTTTTTCATATCTCTAATTGATTTTTAATTGTTTATTTTTCTCATTTTATTGTTGTCAAATTTGTTAAGACTAAAGAGCCACTATGATAAGATTTTCTTATGCTCTTAATTAGTATTGTATGATAACGCGAAAGAGCGCTGAGGACGACGGTGGATGCCGACGCGACGCGAGCGGTTGCCGACGATGGATGACCGAGAACGAACGAGCGCCGAGCACGAAGGTGGATGACAGCGAGCCTGCAACACAGCAACAAAAGCAAAGAGAAGATAAAAAATAAATGGGTGACGAAACGCCATTGAAGAAGAAGCAAGCAACCATCGATGATGAAGGAAAGAGGACAAACCTAGCGCAGCAGCAAGAGTCAGAGCTTGATTCTGCCAAATGAGAGCAAGGAGTGATTCATGAATGGGGAGGACAGAGTTTGGAATTTGCAAAAATGTATAAGGGCAAAATTGGAATAAAATTTCATTAAAACACCCCCTTATTCCGTGTCTCCACTCTAGTGACCCAGTGACTCCACTTTTTGAGTGAACAAAAATTGGGAAAATTTGTTCACTGGGTCAGAGTGACTCCGTCTCTCTCTGACTCTGACCCCAAAAACAAACATATTACAAAGTCACTATTTCTCTGACTCCCTGACTCTGACCCCGGAGTCAGGGAAAACAAACGCAGCCTAGAAATACGTCCAACAAGCATCCAATGTGTGCTATACATAAGACGTAATATGTGTTATATGTACAGCACATGTACGTGCAACATACATTATATGTATAGCATACGTTGGATATTCATAGGACGTATTTCTGTTGTACGACAAACATTATTTAAATAAAACTTACCTAATTTCACATCCTTTAGCTAATTATTATTTGAATAAACATCCATATAGATTCTCAACAATTTTGTGAATTTAGGGTTTGATAAGTCTCTTATAAAATATCAATAATAATATTCGTACATACATCTTCTCTTACATATCTTTCTCCACCCACTTTATTAGAAAAATTATTAGGTGCACCAAGAGTAAGAGGATTTTTTGCTTTGCACCATTCATTGGGTGACACATAATCCAAAAGGTCAACTATAGTGTGGAGGAAAGATGTTAAGTTTCCAATAAGGGGATAGATTTGTTAATGTGTCATGCAATGTTGGATTTTGATGTGATATCACTCCAACACTTCAACTTTTATTCTCCACCTTGAATTTATATGTATGTTTATCTTACATACAAAAAAATATATGCAAATGAGTATTGCTAGAGGCACAACAAAAAACCAGCCAAAACAGCCAACAAATAGGAATTTGGGCACAATCACCCAGTCCATTAAAAATATACTCATGATTCAAAGTGTTATTTGGGCCATAAAGTGTCAAATGGGCTTTGTTGGCTGTTTTGACTGGTTTTTTTTTGTGTCCCAAGCATTTGCGTATACAAATATCATAACTCATAAAATATATACAATCTTGTTAAATCTTATGTATAATATATAACAAAATTCATGCATAATTTTGACACTTTTATGTACAATCTTAATAACTTTTATGAATATATGTGCAAAATCTTGTGTGTAATTTAGACAAAATGTGGAAAGATCAAAATTTAAAAACAACCTCTTGAAAAATATTCCAAAATTAAAGATAAAAATTACAATATATAGTTCATTTTGATTAAATCAAAATGACAAAATTACAACAATAGACATCATATTAAATTTTTAAAAAATCATAGAAATTTGAAAATTAATAAACAAAATCCAAGCACACCATTCAACTACCTCATAATCATCATCATATATAATCATACCAATAATCAAACAATCCATTTCCACACCTTGAACCTCATATCAACCTTACACCCCGACGTCTTCACCGTCTCCACCGCCGCCGTAGGCTCCGCCGCCACCTCCGCCGTAGGCTCCGTCGCAACAGCCGCCGTAGGCTCCTCCGCCACCGCCGCCGTCTTCTTGTTCCCGGCGGCAGGAACAGAAACACTGACTCCATCACACAACACAGTGATCCCAACACGTGGCGTCTTCACCGCTCCCATTATCTTCGCTTCCACCTTCGTCACAATCTTCACCTTCACAGCCAAACCGGCGTCGTTTCGAAGCTCCGTTGTCGTAGTCGTCGTCCCGCTCCTCTCAATTGAAGCCACCAGCACCGTCGAGTTCCTCTCGCGCTGCTCGAACGCCGGCACGATTCCGCCGGCGACGGAGGTGTCACCGGCGAGGATGGAAACCGATGATGGCTGGTAGAAAAATGTGATCTTGGAGTTAGGGTTTGTGGCGGAGAGAGTGAGGTCGAAGGAGGAAGGAGAAGAGGAGGAAGTGGTGAGAGAGGTTAGGGTGAAGGAGGGAGGTTGAGGGTGGAAGAGGAGGTAGAATAATGTGGCGGCGATGACGATCAGGACGAGGAGGAAGAAGAAGAGGAGGAAGAGGTAGCAACAGAGAGAGCAACAAATATTGCGGTCGTGATTGCGGTTGCGGTTATGGTGTGGTGGGCGGAATAATGTTGAGGGGCGGGTTGTGGCGGTTTGGGGTTTTGAGGGGTTGTTAGTGGTGGGTTTGGAGGAAGGGTGGACTTTGTCATCTGACATGGTGTGTGTATTGGGAGTTAGTTAGTTATTTTTGTTTTGTTTTAGATAAATAAATGAAGGAATGATAATAATAATGGTGAAGGGAATAAATATAATTAAGAGAGAATTATGTATTTGGTTTTGAAGTGAGGATGGATGAGAGGGAAGAAGTTGTGGAGGATTAATTAAGAGAAAGGAAAGGTGGTGGGAATGTGGTGATATATATAGATTTTATTTGTTTTTCTTACCTTAAGGAAGTGAATCTAAGAATGAGTTAGATCTGGTGAGGTATCAGTATGCATGCATGGAGTTAGGAGGGAAGTTTATGTAATTGGACATTTTTTTCTTTAAAATATTTTAGTACTTACTAATTACTATTGTCTCTAAATTCTTGTATTGGATATATTTTATTTTAGAGCAATGCTTAAATCTAACATTAGTATAAAAAGTTCGATTGTGTCAGTATACAAATTATTATTGTCCTGATATAAAAGTTTGAATAGAAACTATAAATATTGAATTGTATCAAAGTTGAATTGAGTGACTGATTTAGTATCAAATTTAATATCCATAAAGTATTATGATCCCTTTTATTTTTCTGATGAGAAGAATGTGTTATCTGTTATGTGAGAGGTGAGGGGAACACACCACAGCAAATTAAAGGCGATGAATGATGATGTATAACGTTCCAACTATTGATCGTATGATAGTTGTTTAAGATCAATAATCAACTTGATTTTCGCTAGTTAAAAATCAAAGTGCTCATCACAAATATCATTGATCATTTTATTTTGATAATGAAGCAAGACTCATCAAAAGCAATGTATGATGTATACATGTCTGATAAATTAATATTATAAGATCGTAGAATAGAATTTAATTAACCATATATATATAATATTTAGTTTAATTTTGATGCACCGGCTAAATAATATATATTCAATTAAAATGTTCTGTTTGTATGACTTTTCAGATAGTGAGAGAGAGAAAACACAATTATAATTAACGTGACAATACATTATTGGATGAATGTATAAAAAAATAGTATAATGTGAGTTGATGAAAATTAAATCTCATAATATTATACTATCATATATTACATTAAACATGTGATAAAAATGAATTTAATATTATTATTAACTAATTCTATAAAATATTATTCTATGCATCAAATAGTGGCTAATATATAGTGGGTTTAATTATTTGATGTTAAACGCCACCACAATATCTCTTTCTAGGATTATATATATGAACTCTCTAAAATTGAATGAAAGCCTTAAGGCGATGTCAGTTATGAGGTTTAGTATCCGATGACATCTCAATTCTCAATTGTACATGTGATTTTTGTTTTTAAGATAAATATTAGGTTAAGTAAAAAGTTCACTTCAGTCCATGATCAAAACATGTTTCCAATCTTATTATTGTACAATAGAAATGGGGATACCTAGTATCCAATGTGTACTATATATAATACATAATAAGGTGTGTCATATGTATAATACACATATGTATGATACACATTACGTATTATGTATAACACACCTTGAATACTAATTAAACGTATTTCTGTTATAGAACATATATTATTACTTATAATTGTTTACAAATATACTAATAAATCATTTATAAATTTACGACGTATTTCAATAGGTGGAACAACACTTCCAAAATTTTAAAGTTTTTCATGTTTAAGAGCTCAACTACACTTCCAATTTCATTAATATTTCTTTTTCTCACACTAATTGATTCCACACCTTCCATTGCTTATTTTTTTTCACATAAATGCTACCTGTAAATTAAAAATTAAATAATATTTATATAACTTTCATATCTACAGTTGGATTTTACAAGTTTGGATAAAAGATTGGATCTATATTACACTCTAACGATAAATATAAGCATTGTATAAGTGTTATAGGGTTTGTTTGGATGCGCTTATAAAAAAATATTTTTTTTAATTGATCTTTTTAATTAAGATCTTTTGAAGAAGTAAAAGTAATTTTATGTTTGGATACAAAATTAATTTATATTTAAATATAATTATAAAAGATCTTTATTTAGTCGTAAACATCTTTTTTATATTATAGAAAATGTCTTTTTTCAGAAGATGAAAATTATAGCTTCTCAAATAAGATCTTCTTTTACTTTTTTTGTGATTATACTTTTACTAAAAATTAACACCCAAACATATCAAAAATTCAATAAGATAAAAAAATTTTATTTTAAATAAATAATAACATCCAAAGAAGCACATAACATTTTTTTTTTTTTTCAAAGATGGAAGAACTACTTAATATCATGAAAGTTTTCATCCTATTGCTCATAACACTCGTTGCCCCTAATTTTATATAATTGCATTTTTGGTTGATCCAAAACAAGGACAGATCCAAACTAATCGGGCCAAGAGCCCAATTAACGGCCCAATATCCCAATTTTCAGATCCATTAAAAAACACCATTCCAAACAAAAAAAATCACATTTCTCTTCCAAACAAACCCTCAAAAATTGTTCATACTTCTTACACACACTCACTCTCAGTTCTCTGCTATCTCTAAACACTGCCGTCGCCGGCGACCCAACGCCACCGCGTCTCTCCAAAACCGCCGCTGGGAGCGATATTCCCGCCGCATCCTCCGTTACCGGTCTCTCTGTCTCATCAGGTATTTGGATTTGGCGTTTTGTGTGTGCTTGATTTAGTTAACATTGCTGAATAGATTTTGGGACTTTTTTTCCCCTTTTAATTTTACTGCTTTGAGAGTTGAGATGATGTTCGTAGCTATAACACACTAACGCTTCAGCTACCATTAGAGGTTTATCTATCGATAGATAATAGATTAGGTTCTTCTCTGATGGGATTCATTGAAAAAATACGGGTACTGTTTTTATTATTTATGTTTTGTGTTTTCAGAATTTTGTGAATGAAATAATGAAATGAGTGAAAAGAATGAAATCTTTTCTTTAATTTTCATTTATTTTTCATTATTTCCTTTGTAAGATTATGTAAAGAGAAAACATAGAAAATGAAAATAGACAATGAAAGCTAAAAGCAAACAGACCTGAAAATTTTCAATAAACTAGGATACGGGGCCCCGAAGGTGTATTCTATAAAAATATGAATTCATGCTGTTCAAGCAAAAATATGTAAAGAAACACACGATTTGAAGGGATGAAGTAGTATTTTGCCCCATTTAAATTTTAAAATAAAATGACATAGTTTAACACCTTATTGCAAAATTTGACATTTTATCAGGATTGATTTGTGTTTAAGTTACGAGTACCCAACAAGTGTTGCTACTTACTTACCTGTGTATGGGAACCGTTTAGGCGTATCCATGCTTCAGAGGCCGAGGCTATTCTTTTTTTATGCTTTTTTGTTTTGTTCTTTGCATGTCAATGAATAGATTCTTCTTAGACCATGTTTTAGGTGACTGATATAATGTTAAAAGTAAGAGAATAAACACTTACAATAGCTTACCTCTAATTTTCAGATAACATTTTAGAAGGTAAAATCCATGTCAAAGGTCATGTTGTATTGTGTTCTAGATATTATTCGAATGGTAGGCCTTTCGGTAATGATTTCTTCATTTCCTGTGTGTTATCCGTGTGTAACAGACTTTTGGTTGTTTAAATTACTATGTTAGTTTTTGACTTTTTGTGGATCAAGAATGTTACATTGCATATTTTAGGCCTGATGCCGTATTCTATATTGGCATTTGTCTTTTGGTACAGGGCAGTCCTCAGCTTTAACTAGCTTAGTAGATGAACTCAATACCACGCTTTTGAGTTTGGCAAAACCCTTGGCTGCATTTCTGTGTTTTGTTTGAAGGAAGACGAAGAAATGGGGAGGAGGATATTGAACGACGCATTAAGGAGTATGGTGAATGCTGAGAAGAGAGGGAAAGCTTCCGTGGAGCTCAAGCCCATCTCCACTGTCATCTCTTCCTTTCTCCAAATCATGAAACATCGAGGTATATTTACCTTCCTTTCTAACTCTTAAACTTCGTTTTTTCATTTCTAGGGTTTAGGTTTTCTGTTAAATTTGTAATTTTTTTTCCTGTAATTTGGAATTGGGACCCTTTAAACTGGTTCAGCGTTTTAAATCTCGTTTCTTCTCCATTTTTCAATGATGATGCTATACCCTTTGTGCTTCTTATTTCCTCATATTACGTAGTAGGTTTTCTACTTTGTGTATTCAATATCATATATGCCTGTGATGGGTTTTATGCGTCTTTTATGTGAGTGATTGGAAGGTCCGAATTTGAAGGAGAGCGTTGGAGCAACTGATTGAGTTGTCTCCTTATGACCTCGAGATCACGGGTTCAAGGCCTAGAAACAGTCACTAATGTATTAATCAGGTTAGGCTGCGTACAATACACCTTTAGGCTTAAGGATGCGACCCTTCCCCGGACCCTACGTAATGTGGCATGCTTGTGCATCAGACTGCCCTTTTTTTATAATTTTTCCCCCAAGAGTTATCATTTGGAGGTGGATTTCTGTATGTGGGATTTTTTTTCCTACCTTGTTCTTTTTTCATTGGTTGAGAGGTCCTTATACCCAAATTTCTCTTGTTAGGCTATATCAAGAACTTTCAGGTCTATGATCCACATAGAGTGGGGAGGATAACAGTTGAACTGCAAGGTAGGATTAATGATTGCAAAGCCCTCACATACCGACAAGACATCAAAGCAAAGGAAATTGAAGCCTACAGATTGCGTACTCTTCCAACACATCAGGTTCGGTAATGCTCAATGTTCCATGTTCATAGGAAGTTACAGCAGTTTCACTAGCTGTTTCTGAATGGGGAAAGTTTAGTTAGTATAAGAATATCAGACGTTAGTTGTTTTACTTTTGAGTTTGAAAGATGTTATTATAAACTTGAATTTACGGTGAGTTCTACACGTGGCACGACATACACCAATGATATCATAATACTTTTTTAACAGGTAAATTACGTCGACCTTTCTTTAGGTTTGGTGAAATTCACTCCATCTCCTCTCTATTTGTAAAATTTGTTCAAAAGATTTCTGAGTTTGTAGAATAATTACACTAACTTCCCATGAAAATTACACGGATCCCCCCTAATTAGTGTATTTAGCGGAAGTCCATATCACTTGGACAAATAGAGGGGAGTTGGCCTGAATTTCACAAAATTTTAGGGGAGGTCAATGTAATATACTTTTTTTTTTTTTAAATTTATAACTTCAAATCATAGTTTGAATGGTTGATATAATGTCACATGTAAGATTCTTCACGAACCCGATACTGTAATATCAATACGATGAGTTTCGAAAGAATATTATAATGATGCTGTTCACTTTCTCTATGCAGTGGGGTTATGTTGTGATCACAACTCCTGATGGTGTTTTGGATCATGAAGAGGCCATGAAGAGGAATGTAGGTGGCCAAGTTCTTGGTTACTTTCACTAAAAATCACTTCCATGTTGTTTTGGTCAACTATTGTTTGCTCAGCTATATTCCCTTCATGGACAATGAATTGAATTGGATGGCAGAATCTTTTGTTCAACAAATGAGGTTTTTTTTTCTTTTTCTTTTCTTGCCTAAACCCTGTATGAATTTATATTGGAGTTCATGCATGAGATGATATGTGGGGTGGATTTGATGCCTTGTGGAATTAGTACTGTTTTTATGATAATAATAGAATAATAGACTAGAAGTTGCAATTACCTTAGTCTTAATTATGTTTCACATTTTTATGTTTAGCCAAAGAATTGTTGTTTTGGATTAGAAGAAGAATGTTTCCTTGTAGAGGATAGTTAACATTGAAATATGTTCTTGACAAGTTCTAATGTTTTTAAATAAGAAATAGTATCTTTTGTTTATTTTTGGATAAAAGAAATTTCCTTAATAAGAAGAATAGGACAAGAGATCCTTATACCAAAAGAATAAACCTGAAAAGAATAAAGGGGAAAACAAGAATAAATGGATGATACTATGAAGGATGATTCTTTAATTTAAAGGATTTAAATTATTAATTATATGTCAGGTCTTGTAAGTCATATTTTTAAAACTTGAAAAATATTTTTTGTACATAATAAAATTAGTCATTATCGATTATCATATGTAATTAGATTATTGTATATGGTAACTGATTTTGTGATGGACACGTAGACTTTGGTATGATCTTTGTATCCATGTTATATTTTTATGTTGTGTCCTCTGTCTCTCTTGATAGACTGAAAATGAAACTTTGCAAGATCAAAATATCAGTTGCATAATGTTTATGATGATCTGTCAATTTGCTGTTTCATTTTGTCCCAGAAAAAAAAAGCTGTCAAATCATTAATTTACAAAAATAAAGTTCATAGGGTATGGATTCATAATTCATATTGTATTATTATTTTTTCTCAATTTTGTTTTAATAAAACATTTATTATTATATGTTGTGTAGGTTTTATATGAATAGAATTCATTCTTTATTCAATGAAATGTTTATTAATACACAAATCAAGAAAAGATAATACCAATAACATAATAAAAGAAGCCATTGACTGACACGACAACCAATAGTTTCATCAATAATCTTATAACCTTATTTGTATAACTTTTTTCATTTTCAACTTTCTTGATGTTCTTCTTTATTTCGTAACCTATCCTTTTCACCTTTTCTTGATGTTCTTGTCTATGTAATAACCAAATTATTGACACAAGCAACATAAGATAATAAGTCATTATTTATGATAGAAATAAAACAACAAAAGTTTTTTATGTCATGAAAAAAGGTAAAGTAGAAACAAGACAAAATAAACAAAAGTATACAAAAGGACTTGTTCTTTTCCTTTTGCTATATTTGACACTATATTGAACCAAAATAGGTTTATCACAAATAATTACAGTTTGTTTATATATTCTTAAAATGTATAATGTGACAAAGTTATTGACCTAAAATACTTTTTTCTATCTAGTATTATGAGGTTAATTTAAGCATAATACAAGCCAATAATTTGCAGACACTATTGGGGTAAAAAAGATAGTTGACCAATCTTGTCTAAATTTAGGTCAAATTCATCTTGTCTTTGTTTTCTAATTTATTTGAATGATATTAATCTCTCCAATAATGTGAAGTATAACATAATATAATAGTGGTTTTACAAACTCAATTAATAAAGGAAAATAATTTTACAAACATTTAAAAAGAATGATACTTCTTCCAATTACTTTTTAGCTTGTTTTTTTTAGTCCAATTAGGAATTTTAGATAATTTAAATATTTTTTCCTGTTCTACCTTAATTAAAACATCCTCTTTTACCTAGTAAATTAAAGTGAGAGAAACCAACTTGGGTTGGTTAAGTGGTTAGCTCACTTGTCTGCTTAAGCAAGGGTCGGGGATTCGATCTTCGTCTTGTGTATGCAGCAACCCATCGGCCAAAAACAAACCCTTAAATGGAGCTCAGATCCGCGACGAATTAGTCCTTGGCCTTCCGGGCTGAGAGATACCATGGAAAACAAAAAAAATTAAAGTGAGAGAATATATTAGTAGTAATGGAGTATTTTAGATTAAAGGTAATATAATGTAGTAAATTATATTAATTTTTTGTTAGTTTTGAAAGTAAACTAATTATTACTTAAAATATTGTGAAAATGGAACATAGACAAATAAATAAAAACAGAGAGAGCATAATAATTTAATAAATTCAAAGATATTCTAAATAAATTTCATAAAAATACTTGGGACAAATTTGAACTAGTTTTAGGAGATCATTGTAAATATCTTTTCCCAAAAAAATCTATATGAACATTATTTAAGTGCATTATTTTGAGTCAAATATAATGGCCTCTATTATCTGAACTCAAACGACTTGTTATTTTCAAATAGGATGCCACAAAAATGAGAATGGAGTGATGAAATCACCGACACTTATGTGAATTATATATATTTGTGTTCTTTTTTTGTGTGGCTATCCAAAGGCCATAGAGAGAGTAATAAAGCAAAGTGAAGAATCCGACACTACATTTTCAAACAACTAACCAAATCTAGTAATTCCCACTTTGGTGGGGACACTATATCAAAATGGATCATCACCATGTGCATCTCACCAAATATTTTCAGCCTAAGTACTTAGTTTCTTAATCTCTTTTGTTAACATGAGGTTGTCTTAGATAAATAAAGAGGATTACTAATTGACATGAAGGAGTAAAAGTGGGTCCAATAGTCCGATTAGATAAGTTTCATTAGTAATAGAGTAATATTACATGTACACAATAAAGTTAGTCATCATCAATCACTATTTGAAAATATTAACAAATCGTCTGTGACAATGTTTGTAGAACTATTAATTAAACTTTTAATCTTATATATTAATCTAATATTTTAAAAGTTGGATTAATAATTTAAAAAAATTGAGGGAGGTATGTTATTTGTCTCCTCCATTTTTATTTCAATAACTTTTTTCTACTAATTTTGATTCTTTAATCATTCAAACACTATATTAATCTATTCATTTTCCCCCTTTGTTATGACCACATTTTATTTCTCATTACTTTTGTGAGACAAATGTTTTTCATGCACCTCAATGTGATTGCCTAGCATTATTATTGATTGATTCTTTTTAGTAGATTATAGATGTTATTATAAATTTTCCAATATTTAAATTAGTTCAGCTTACACAAGTCGATCCATTGATGATGGGTAATTACTTAAGTGGTTAATCACTATAATGTAAGGTAAAAAGTGTTGTTAGACATACCATTTTTATAAAAAGAAATGTGGCAATATTCATTTAAGCATGAATCTGAATGTATTTAACCACATTTAGCAAATGTGACTAAGTGATTGATTTATGATTCATCTTGCTTTGCCTCTGTAGTATAGTCATAGACAATACCTTATATATAGAGTCCTGTTTAAACTTAAAGTAACATATAAACAGAAAAAAATCCAAGAAAAATCTATAGAGGGTCCTACAATAATAAGAAGTAAAATATCACTTCAAATAAACGTAAGCAAAAATGCCAATAATTTTAACGGATAGCATTTAATTTATGTCCACCCTTACTTTGTCACAATTATTTCAATAATGTTGATAATGAACAATATAAAGTTATTTTATCAATATATATAAATATGCATTTGTCGATGCAAGATCGATCAATGTGGTAAGTGCCTTGCACGTCCCATAACCAAATCTCTCGAGTTCGAGCCCTATATGTGTTTGCGAGTATAGATTTGGAGCGGAGGAAAAGAAAAAGAATAATTTTAAAAAGTGTGATTGTGTTTAAAAGCCCTCAAAATTTTTTATTTTTTAAATTTATCTAATTTTAGGAATTTAAAAACTCGTCATTTCTGGCAAATCGTCTTTTCTTTCTCTCCGTTTTCCTCTAAACTCTCAAACAAACAAAATCTTGTAAACAATGAATATCACTTTTTTTTTTTTACTTCAAAAACTATATTATTTGCAATGAAATTTATATCTAAAATCTCATAAATACTATCAAAATCTCTCACCACTAGACCAATTCTAGCTAGTGGCTTGACAATGAATATCATTGGTTCTATTGAGAATATATATATATATATATATATATATATATATTATTTTACCTATATAGAAGTTAATTAATGTTGAATATTATAATTGCAATTTGCATATGGGTTTGCCGGTAGCCGATGTTATGTGCAATTGGAATTATAACATGATCATCCTAAAAGGACATTGGCGGTAATGTTTGACTTCTGAATGATTTGGAAAACTCATAAAAATTCAAACCCAAAGTATACTTTATCTCATTGTCATTTAACCTAACATTAATTAATAATTATGAGTAGCAATATCTTTTTTTTTCTTTTTAGTCAAAGATATATGTTAGAAAACAAAATTCTATTTTTGTGACCATGATGTTAAATGAATTAAAAGCTAATGAAACAATAGAAATTAAGTAAGATGTTACACTTTGAACAACTTATGGTAAAAAAAGACATGTATGTCAAATCACAAATAAATATTTAAAATGTAATTTTATAGTTTTTTTCTTGTATTATTATTGATGTCATGGTCCCTTATGTATAATAAATGTGTAGAAGAGAAAAGAAAATTATTGGAACACAAACCTACGTAGCCCAATGATCATCCAAGAATTTTTTCAAGCAAGAAGCTAGTGAAGTATAACCAATATAAGATGTTAGTGAGGAATGAGCTTGAGTCTCTTCATTACATAATTTTAACTTTTATTTTGAAATCCAAGTGTATTAAAAAAAATTAATTAATGTATAAATTCTTATGATTTTATCAACTATATATATAACTTTTTAATTATACTAATTCAATTTAAAATTTGATAAAATTATAAAAATTTACTTACTAATTATACCTTAAAAAAATTATCATTGAGAGAGGCATAAGCATCTTAGTATATCTCTCCTATTTAAATTAATTCTCACTTCCTTTATGATGGATCCTCTTGTGTGAAAATAAAACAAAACTAGCAGTGAAATATAGATAACACAAAATTTAAAGGTTCACAAAAGCTAATAGAGTTGTATACTTGTATTAACTAACTAATTATCATTGATATATATAATATACTTATTAAAATATTTATCTAAAATCAAATATTTTAAATTTTTAATGTACTGAAACCCTCCATCGAAAACTTAAAAAAAAATTCACTTACAATTCTTTAATGAATTTTATTAATGAGTGTTCTTGAAGAGATTGATTAATAAAATTATGAAGCTCCAATAATAATATATATAGAAACCACAACCTTCAACTTTTCACACTGACATACACTGTATTTAAAACAGATTAAGTTATCTAATCCCAATATCTCATCATGCTTTGTGTGAATCATTACCCTGAATAAACTATCACAAAGTCAAGCACTATGGTTTCAATTTTTACTACTTCTATTTAAGAGTTTAATTATTCGACCAATTATATTTATTGATTTATGTGAATTTTCAGTTAGTAGATGATTGAATAAAGAACTTTTATTTATGTGTCAGACCATAATTAAATTTTTGTGTAAAATTATTTTATATTAACAGTAAATTGAAATTAAACTCTATTTAAATATGATTCACACTTAATCTAATAATAAATTGAGTATTTATTTACATATTTGAAAAAAATTGTATAAATAATGAAAAATATTTTTTATATCATAAAATCTATCATTATATATAATTTAAAACTATTAATTCAACTTTTAAATTATAAATAAATCCAATACTTTAAAATTAAATCAATAACTCTAAAAAATTAAATTATCATATATAATAATTAAATGATAACTGATTTTATAAGAAAAAAATATATATCTCATTTCAATATAACTGCTCTGTTTTACTTTTATGGCTATAATAACTTGTAACTCTGTTTCTCTCACACACATGTCCAAGTCCAAACCCCACCAACTCTCTAATTATTACTGTGTTTTTTCTGCTTAAAGTGAACTTGGGGGGTAGTGTAAGTACTTTTTGGTTTCATTCATCCATCTGTTCTTAGATTTTTCTGAAAGAACAATGAAATCACTTGTTTCCCAATTCTTATTATGCCTTTAGTTCCAATAAAAATCACTCTTCCAACTTCACCATGTAGTTTTTTCAATTCTGTTTTTAATTGCAGAGTTTTCATATGACTCTGTATTTTACTATGATGCTACTTCCACCAAATTCCCTTCAATTCTTTTCTCTTTTGTTCTTTGATTTTTTATGCTGAAAAAGGGGTAAGAGATCTTGTTTATAATTGATCTACAATTTGAAGAAAATGGGGTTGAAGCTGATTTTGCTGCTGATTAAACTGCATTTAGTCTTCAGTACTCAACAGCTTCATGAATATGAAGGTATGAGATTAATTATGGTGTTTTAAGGTAGTTTTTAAAGTTAACATGTTTGATCCATTTCTAAAGGAGATCAATTTTTGGATAAAAATGATTTTTTTTTTGGTTCAGAGTTCATGTTTGGGATTTTTGTTAGTAAAAAAATGAGTAATCACAAGCT
This sequence comes from Aeschynomene evenia, assembly GCA_013621005.1. Classification (NCBI taxonomy): domain Eukaryota; kingdom Viridiplantae; phylum Streptophyta; class Magnoliopsida; order Fabales; family Fabaceae; genus Aeschynomene; species Aeschynomene evenia. The sequence goes on from CM024271.1 coordinate 4,569,837, forward strand.
TCTATTTTCAGGGCTATTTATGTCATATTTTACCTATTTGCATGTCCATAATCTAAGAGGGTATGTGTTTATGAGATGATTAACTCCTTATAATTGTTAAAAAATAGCTTATAACTTTCTAAATATGAAGTTCATGCATGTCAAATTTTGGCCTATAGATATAAGCTTTGGTTTTTCTCTAAATTTTTTTAACTGTTGAAATAGAGATGAACCCTATATATTACTACAGGAAAAAAAAAGAGTGGAATTTCAGGTTCCTATCATATATTCTGCACAATTTGGTACATTGCAGTGCACTAGGTTTGGACAATCATGTTTGAGTTACAAAATAAGTTTTCAAATCATGAAAAAAAAAATATAATTTGAGGTGATTTTTTTCACATGGGGATCAATATAAATAATTGGTTTGATCTTTTCTGGGTGCAACTTATATCACATAATAACGACACGGATCTAAGGGTATGTTTGGTTAGAGAGTAAAAACGGATGAGAAATTTAAGTCCATAACCAAACATGAGAAAGAAACGTTGTGGTGGTAGTATACTAGTATTATATTTCTGATTGTTAGTTGTATGAATTTAGAATTCTAAGCAAAGATAATCAGTTTTTGCTACTAAATTTGTGAAGTCTAATGTCTATGATAGCATGCTACGGATTGTACAAGTAACAGATTGCTCATTTTTGCTGTGGAAAGTTATAGTCATTGCGAACTTGACATTAAGTGCAAGTAATACGCAGAAATAGTCAATGAAATTTGTTTTTTTCTATTGTTAAGAATGTTTTAGCTTGGCTTATATGTGTGTCATTCACATTGTTGTGCACACATACTCAGTTGCCATCACCTGTCGCACAAACACGGTCTCGTGAACAATTTACTTATACATCAATTTTCCTGCATAGTCATCTCATCGATATAACTATGATTTCTTCCGGCTATCCCAACAGCCTAATCTTCCAATTTCATGCATTTGGTATATATTATAGACTAGAATGATGCATATCAATATGCTGAGATTACTGAATGTCCAATAAGGCTTCGAAAAATGTTCGTTCTGCTTTGGTTTTTTCAATGCTGAAGCCTAGAGAATTACAGTGCTAATATTAAATTTCTTTGTAGAAAATGTTCACTGCTTATTGTTCTAAATTAAAATTTATGTTTCCATATATAGTCCGTGATCTGTACCATTCCAGAGGCAGAAGTATTGCGCATCCTCCTTCCGAATCATCTTCCGAGGTTCCTGCGAGTATTGCACTCCCACCTTCCATGTCAATTCCGAATGCTCCTGCAAAAAGATGGATACATGGTTCTGTGGATTCTCCAATATATAGTCATAAGCACCACTATTCCAGAAGAAAGTCCAGCAACCCGACTCCGGGGCCAATCTACCCGGTCCAGCCTCCTACTTACAGCCACCAAGGTTTGATTCTCTGGTTGAAAGAACTTGAACAAGATTAATATATGTTTGGACATTAAAATGCCAAAATTAATTTCATTTCATCTGCAAAATTCTATTAAAATTATAGGTCATTCAGTATTCAAAATACATCCTCCGTTCGCTTCACCGAAGAGCCGCGTTTTTCATGCACCTGCTCCTGCACCATCAGCTGCAGTCCGGTCAAGCCACCTGAACGGTATAAAATGGATTTTTGTCAATAAGTCTAATTGTTTTCATATATTTCATGTACTTTAGTTTTTCATTATGAACTGAATGTGTTATATCTTTTGCTCATCAGTGCCCTCTCCTTCACCTAGAATTTCGCCTCTTGGTTCATCATTGAAGAAGATAAAGACTCCACCACCAGCATATTCTTTTGTTCTCCCTCCTCCACCTCCTAATAAGGGTATTGTAAACTTAATCACTAAACTTTAATTGATTAAGATTATTTAAATTATGCTTGATCTTGATCCTCCTACGTGTAGATTGCTTGTCGATGACATGCTCAGAGCCATTGACATATACACCTCCCGGATCACCTTGCGGTTGTGTATTGCCTCTTCAAGTGAAACTCCGCATCAACATCGCAATATCCAAGTTTTTTCCTTTGGTTTCAAAGCTATCTGAGGAAATCGCAGCCGGCCTTTCGCTGAATCATAGTCAAGTTCGCATTGTGGGAGCTGATGCAGCTAATCAGCAATTAGAGAAAACCAATGTCCTCATAAACTTGGTACCAAAAGGAGTAAGATTTGATGACATAGCAGCATTTTCAATATATAAGAAGTTGTGGAACAAGGAGGTTCTTACACATTCTTCTCAGTTTGGTGGTTATGAAGTACTCAATGTTCATTATCCAGGTAATACATTATACATTGGTTCCAATTTTCTTAGGACTTTTTTGGTCATAAAGTGAATTTCTATATTGTATTTGGTATCATTATTTTATATCTCCATCTAGATTTATACTTTCGGATAACATATGCAGGTCTTCCACCGTCTCCACCTTCAACTCCCTCGGGTGTTTCTAGTATAGACGATGGGCCATATCCGGGCCGTGACAACAATGGAACGATAATGAAACCTCTAGGAGTAGATGTCTCAAGGAAGACAAGAGAAGGGAGCAATGGGAGAATGATTATTATAATTGTGCTGTCATCAATTACTGCTTTTGTTCTTTTCATTGGACTTGCATGGCTCTGTCTGTTGAAATACAGCTCGTGCGTTACCGAACGCGATCAAGTTCCAGATAATTTAATTTCATCCTCTTCAAAACAATCTGGTAAGTCCAATTGCTCACACTCCAAATTTTGTTGGTAGTTTCGAAACTGTATCAAGAAAGTACTATAAAACTGTTAATTTGTACGTTAACCAATTTTGTGACTTTTTCTTCCTGATAATTTGTTTTTCAATGCGGTACTAATATAATATATAACGAACTTTACACGTAGCAGGGACTGATAGGTCATTGACTCATGGGACCGTGCCAAGTTCTAGATCACTGTCCTTCAATTCCGGAACAATAACATACACGGGATCTGCTAAGGTTTTTACTTTGAATGATTTAGAGAAAGCAACAAATAACTTTGACTCTTCAAGAATATTAGGAGAAGGTGGATTTGGACTTGTTTACAAAGGAGTTCTGAATGATGGGAGGGATGTAGCGGTGAAGATTCTCAAAAGAGATGATCAGCGTGGTGGCCGTGAGTTCTTGGCCGAAGTTGAGATGCTCAGCCGCCTGCACCATAGAAATTTAGTTAAATTGATCGGTATATGCATAGAGAAAAGGACTCGCTGCCTTGTCTATGAGCTTGTCCCTAATGGAAGTGTCGAATCCCATTTACATGGTAAGAAGAAACCACAAATTCAAGAATTTCTTCTAACACTTTAGGAAGTTGATAAGACAAGTTCAATTCAGATACTGATTTTTTGAATGCTTTCGATTTTCGCAGGTGCTGACAAAGAAACTAGTCCATTAGATTGGAATGCACGAATGAAGATCGCACTTGGTGCGGCAAGGGGATTGGCTTATCTTCACGAAGATTCAAATCCATGTGTCATACATAGAGACTTTAAGTCTAGCAACATCTTGTTGGAATCTGATTTTACACCCAAAGTTTCAGATTTTGGATTGGCTAGAACTGCACTGGATGAGGGAGACAAGCACATATCCACACATGTTATGGGAACATTCGGGTAATAGTTCTTGCCATGTTGATGACATGATTAATGTGATGGTTAATCATGATTACAATGAATTCATTAGTATTTAGTGATTTTTTTCATTGTGGAGGTATTACTTCACCGTTTCATCGCATTTCTCGAGTTGAGTTTTCTGAATTTCTCTCATTTGAAATCTTTTGCAGCTACTTGGCTCCGGAATATGCAATGACTGGCCATCTTCTTGTGAAGAGTGATGTTTACAGCTATGGAGTTGTACTCCTTGAGCTTCTAACCGGAAGAAAGCCGGTGGATTTTTCACAACCTCCAGGTCAAGAAAATCTCGTTAATTGGGCTCGTCCTCTCCTCACGAGTAAAGATGGCTTAGAGATGATCATAGACCCTGTTGTAAAGCCTAACATCCCAGACGATACCATGGTAAAAGTTGCTGCGATTGCATCCATGTGTGTGCAACCGGAAGTGTCTCAACGCCCTTTCATGGGTGAGGTTTTTCAAGCCTTGAAGCTTGTATGCAATGAATTCGATGAAACAAGCCAAATCAGATCAAGGAGTTTTCATGAAGAGGTTGTTCTAACTGATATGGAAGGGAAGTTTTCTAGAGTCTCTCACGAGGAAGAGGATTTTTCGGATTATCGCAAACCCTTATATGGCTATCAATCTGGTGATGAAAAGGTAACATTGTCAGCAACAGATTTGCTCGGTGATTCAGGCCAGGAATTCGACTCTTTCAGGCGGCATTCTTCTTCGGGGCCTCTGAATTTCGGTAAGAAAAAACAGTTCTGGCAGAAGTTGAGAAGTTCTTCTAGAGGTAGCACTAGTGAGCATGGATTTTCAACTAAACTATGGCCTGGATCACATTAAACTTTCACTACATCAGATTCTGATAAGACTTGGAAGAGTGAACTACTTACTATTCAGGTATGTTTGGTTGAAGGGTAAAAAGAAGTGCAAATTTTCCTTGATTGAGTAGAAAATTTACCTTCATTTTTACTCCTTAACCAAACTTATCCTTAGGGCATGTTTTGTTTCAGGGTAAAATCGAGGATATATTTTCCGTGATTGAGTTTTATGAGTAGTTCTACACATGAAACTAAAGCACGAAAAATTTACCACAATTTTTACCCTCCAAACAAACATGTCCTTAGGATAGTATGACATGATGTAAGCTTGAAGCTGGTTCATTGAGTAGTAGTATAATTTGGTAGCTCTTGCTTACAATTGTTGGGGGGTAAAAGTGGTATTTCATGGTTGTCAAAACCCAGAAGTAGCAATTTTGCTGGTCACAAACTTGTGGAGCAAAATGAATAAACTTGTGTTCTTTGTATAAGTTGTTCATCTTACCATTGAAGTACAGAAACTTTAGCTGTATAGTATGTACATCCTGAGCTCCATATGTAAGAATCATATATGATGCACCAAAAAGGAAAAAAAAGAAAAGAAATTCTAATTGTGAAATTCAGATGATTGTTTGGTCTAAATTCCTGTACAAAAGGCCTTTTATTATTGCATTTTTGTGGAATCTTCAATCTTTTATATTTCTATATACATAAACTAAACCAGTCAATAGTAAGATAAATTCTTAGGTGCTATGACAGTATATAGGAGAAATAATTTGCTTTTGTTCTGATTATTATTTGACACATCAATTATTACATTAAAAATATATAGATAAATGTGTTCTTTTGTCCAAAGAATATCTAAAGTGCTGTTTGATTTTCATTTTTTCTGTTTTTATTTTCTTTGTTTTTAAAATTTTATGAATAAAATACTGAAAATAGAAAAATTACGATTTCAGAACAAGTTTTTAATGGCAAGTAAAAAACCATCACAGTTGCTTTATCATCCTCAAAATGCCAATACCTTCTTGATTACTAATAATAACTGTTTACTAAATATTACACAAACAAACTACATTAATCACTAACTCTAGAACTAATTAATTAATACTTCTTTTCTCTGTTTAATCTCATCTTCACATCAAAACACATTCCTCCTTATATACCAGCCAATTTCCCCAACCTCTCTCTCAAAATCTTCAGTCCCATGTACCTGTCACAAACATCAAAATAGATTATATCAGCATACAAATGTAGGCATCACAATTTCTATAACTAGATTATTGTAAATACATAATGTTTTCTATGATCTCTAGTAGTATTTGTACTATGTATTTATACACATCAAAACTTTTTTCTTCCTCTAAAGGCATGTTTGGTTGGAATTTGAAAAGTAAAGATAAGAGTAAAATTTTCATTATTGAGTTTCATTTCTAATTTTACACGTAAGACTCAATAATGAAAATTTTATCCTTACTTTATTCTCTAACCGAACATATCCTATACGCATCAAAGATTTTTTTTTTTTATATACACACACCTGCCCATCATCATTACAGTGGCTTGAGGATTAGTCCCAGGTGACTCATTAAAAGTTGATCCATCCACAACCCTCATTCTCTGAATACCAAGAACCTTATAATCAGAATCAACCACTTTCCCCACATGGCATCCACCATGATAATGCCAAATTGTGATCACAGTATCTTTACAAAACTGTTCCATTGACTTTGTATCATTAAGATGCTTTGGAATGAGATTAACATTCGCCTTGACACTTAAGTTCAGAAGCTTTTCGGTCGATTTCTTGTCGCACAAGGTATAGTTTGTGAAGTGTTGTGATTGAACAACTTTTGTTGCCAATCTTATACCTTCAACACACCTATGGAGATCATAAGGGTGGCTGAAGTAGTTGAATGTGACTGAAGGGTTGTCACTAACATTTTTGGTGATTAATTTGAGATCACCAAATGACCAAGGGTTTGCTACTTTTGATAAAATGAATCCACCTTTGAATGCTTCAATTGGTATGTCTCTCTTGTTCTTGATGAAAGCTTTCACTGATTCTTCTGATCTTTGGCTTGGAGGGATTGTGGAGAGCTGGCCAATCTGGTTCATTAGGGAGGAAAATTTTAAAAAAAAAGAGAGAAAAATGAACCTTAAATTATTATCAATAATGCTTGTTATACAACAAAAATACAAAAATGAACATTTATATGTTTTTGACACTAAGGCTGTGACTAATGTAGTGCATAGAATATGATAGAAATCCAGACAAAGTCCTGTCTATATCATCGAACACCTTATATCTATATTTTTGGTTTTGTATTTCTGTCATGTATGTCTTATCCAATACAACCTAATATTATTTCAGCATATAAATAAATTTACAAAAATAAGGGTAAATAATATCCATCTCCGCTCTAGTTTGATGAAATTACACTTGACTCCCCTCTACTTTTAAAACCTAGAGTCGGGTGTAATTTTATCAGATCTCAGGAGAGACGAGTGTAATATCAATAGTACTAGATGAATAATAGAAAAACAGTCAAACCAACCAATAGCTCATTTGACAATTTTTTGGCCTAAATAAAAACTCCCTCTAAGAAGTTAATTTTTAGTAGATTTAGTGATTATCACTCAAAATTTCAATATTGGCTGGTTTTGACTGATTTTTTATTATGCAAATAGTATCACTCCTGAAATATACTCTATAAATAATATTTGCATACCTCAGCTGAAACAATACCATGGTGGCAATGAATGCTATCACTGGACTGACTAAAGCCACTGCTAGCCTCAATGTAGACTCCCAACTTTGTGATACCAACAGTTTGAATGAGTGATTGATGAACTGGCCTATTAGAAGGAACAAATATTGTGTTCATAGGGTTATCAACCATTCCTTTCCCAACAAATTGGTTATCAAGAACAATTGAAATGTTCAATTCCTTTAGTTCTTCTTTTGGTCCAATTCCACTTAGCATTAGCAATTGTGGTGTACCAATTGCACCACTTGATACTATTACTTCACTTTTTCTCCCATTTCCTAACATTGCTTCATGTTGCTTCCCATTCTCATCTTGGAATATTACCCCAACAGCTTTTGGTCTTTTCCCTGCAAAACATTTTAAAATTTAATTTTCATGTTTCAGTGGGATAAAACCTCTAAATTGATGATCCAATGAAAATTTTAGATAAAAGTAAGATTTAAAATAGTTTGGCTAAATTAATGTCTAACCAAATTTTTATTGAATCCCTATAGTTTAAGAAAAGTCAAGTTTACCGAAATATTTTTAAAAAAGGTAGTAAAATTACAGAGAGTTGAGAGTTAATTAAACCTATTTATAGTTAAGTTGACTTTTTATAACGATAAATGAGTTTAACAATCTCATTAAGATTTTTTTTTAAATACGGAACCAAACTATAATTTAATTGAAAATTTTAGTAAAATTACATAGAGTTGCCTATATATAATATAGAAAAAATATTACAAATGTACAACAAAAAGTTACGTAACACTTGTGCAACACTCTTGTCTACCGTTGGATTGTAATATGAGCTTAATCTTCTATTTGAATTGTTACAATCCAACGATAAAGACAAATGTTTTACAAATATAATGTTATACAAATTCTTCAAATTCTTGTTATACACAAAGTATTTCACTTTTATATGTATACATATCTACCACGAGAGATTCTTAGTTACACCTCTTAACTATTCAACATTTGACACATACAAAATATAATTACTCTATACCCATAATTAAGCAAAACTTAACGAACTCGTCTCTCTTTCACTATAGTTGATTCATATGCTTGTGTGTCAAAAATTAAGTGGTAAAAAGCATAGCAACTAAGAATGAATTTTTTTTGTACCCACCACTAAATTATTCAATAATACTTGTCGTGCAACAAAAATATGTCAGATTAATATCAAATATGCATACATGTCCTATACATAATATGGAATATGTGTTATGTGTATAGCACATTTACGTATAACACACATTTCATGTTATGTATAGTACACGTTGAACACTATTTGGACGTATTTACGTAGTACGAATTATTACCGGAGGTATCAAAAACAATGTTTTGGACAGTGGCATAAATCAAGAGGGTGAGTTTGGTGGGGTTGGCAGAAGCAAGTAACTCAGCGGCAGTGTGGCGGCGGCGGAACCTATCAAAAATGGTTCCACCAAGTTTGGTGCCATAAATGTGATCATATGTGAACCCATTGAATGGTGAGACCCCTGAGTCTAAGAGGCTGTCTCTCACTGCTCTCTGGAATCCTGAAAATGTTGGTCTGTGTACTATTTGCTTCTCAACCCATTCATATGACTCTTTCACCACTTTTTTATCCCATCCTACTTTCTCTATCAACCTGCATCCATTTCCACAATCATTAATCATTGTTAGAAGCCAAACATCATTCATGCATTATTGAAATTTTAAAGTTTAAATTTGCTGTGTATTTCAAGTTAATTATTCCTTGAAAGTTAGTAATTAGTATTTATATTAGTCTCTGAAATTATACAACTCATCATTCTTACAATTTTAAGTACTAAGGGCGGCGTTTATTTGTATACAAAATAGAATACAGAATGAAAAATGACATGTTTGTTTGGTATAAGTATATACAAGACACACTGTATTTGTACAATTTTTTTCTGTATTTTGTGTCCACACTCAGAGTAGATACACAAAATACATGTGCTGATATAATAATTTTAATGAAAGTTTTTTCCAAACTTACCCTGATTATTTTTCTATAATTTCACTATTCGTCCTTCTCATCTTTTTACCAAATTTTCAAAATAAAATTATGTACAAATAATATACATATATAAATTTATTTCATACACACTAAAATAAACACAAAATAAAATACATAAAATTCATTGTATTATATTGTAATGTATATGTATTTTTATATTTACTCTGAAACAAATACTAGCTAACTTACTAATTTTTTAATTTTAGAGATTGAACACGTACAGGTACAATTTAAAGGACTAAAATCAACATTATTTACTTTATTTTTACTCTCTTATTAATAGCTAGATTGTTGCCTCAACCAAATCAATTCTATTATTTTTTAGTAAATTTGACTAACATATAACACCATATACATATACAAAACAAGAACAATTAAAAAAGAAAAAAGAAAAAACGAGCAACAATAATCCAAATTAAATTCTTGTATGACACACTGTGACTTTGAGTTGCAATGAATGAGATCAACTGAAATTTAGTTTGTTGTTGGAAAATTCTTAGAATAATGAATGAATTACTTAAATTAATATAATAATTCGTTCTATATATAGTAGCATAGTCATGTGATGAATGATTTTGTTGGTTCAAAAACCATTTATTTGAGGTCAAACACATCAAATAGGTCGATATGTATAAATAAATTCAAATGACCTAATCTGTATGGAAACGGCAATAATGGCCATGTGTCAATTATTGCCTCTACCAACTATTGTCAATCAGAGCAATAAGCAGTAGTAGTTATTTGTGAAATTAATTAGATACTTAGTTATGTTATTTATTTAGTTATCCATCTATCATTAATACTAGAATTTTATGATATTATTTCCTCTATTTTTTTATTTTTCCAATAATTTAGGAACATAGTTTCTTTTTTCATTTATCCATTTAAAAATTTTATGTGGTTGTTATTAATTTTTTCCAATTATATATCCTTAATTAATATGAAATAGAGAATAAATTTAGTGAGTAATTAAGAAGAGTGATAATGAGTGGTAAGAATAATAATATTGTAAAATATGTTTAAATTTTTTAAATTTTAAACATTATAAAATATATCTTTAATCTGTATGTGCAAATAAAACTGGACATATAAAAAATGGAATTAGTAAATGTTAAGGACATGAAGATTTCTTGTAAAATCAAAGTTTTATTTTCTTCCTTAGATCTGACATACACTCCCACCTAATAATTAACTTCTACATATGACATAAATATATAGGGTTGCAATGGACCACAATGCAAGGAGCATTTAATTGATTATATATAAGAATTCCATAAAACAAAGTTGTATATCCATACTACTTAACCACTTTTCATCACTTAATAGCAAGTTTCTATAAATTATCAACGTGTTCTTGCCCTTTTTTGTATATAAGAATAATAAGATAACAATTCACTTGGACACCAAATTGATACGCACACCAATTCAATAGTAAACAATAAATCATTCTTAAATTGAAGTGGACCTACCTTAAATTCAAGTAAGTAAGTGGATATAAAGCATCAACCCTAAAACCCTAAGTGAAATTAAAGGATACATAGATCATTTCAAGATTAAACTAAAAACTCAATTAGATTTTAATGATGATAATAATAATAATATATAGCCATAATAAAGATTATTCAACAAAAATAGGAGCATTAATATATAATGACTACTAAAAATTTATCATTAGTAGTAATAATTGAGAAGTAACATGGGCAAATTAAAATGTAGTGATAATGACACAGAGAAAGAGACAGATAGAGAATGGCATTGATAATAGTGACAATTTGGACATACGACATGATTTAAGCTAATTAATATATATAAGAATATATGAGAAAGGGACATTTAATTTGGACATAAGAAAACAATTCAAATTAATGCAATATATAATGTTGGTATGTATAGTAGCTAGATTCATGTAATACAATTGTCCACATCCTTTGTATGCAAAAATGTGTATCATTTTATAATTTAAGTATCAAAAGTAGCATGAGGATAAAAAATTACATAATATTTAAGTTATTATTAGTTAGCATGTAGTATGTGGTAATTTAAAATACACTCAATTTTCATTGTGCTATATTTGTTTATTGGAAATTATTAAATTGTCAAAATTTGATCACGATGAGCATAAATTATTTAACTACTAATTTTTTATCCTAGTATGTTGGAATAAGATAGATAATTTTAATAATTATTCACCTTGATAGGTTAATAAAGCTACGCAAGCATATATAAATTTATCGCTTAATAACCATGTGCTAACATCAAATTTTTTATTTTTTATTTTTATTGTTTGAAAAAGAATGATAAGCTTAGAATAGATATATTACTTCCCCTATTTTCTCTTTACTTTTTCATTTTCCATGGTTATTGAGGAAATGATTGAATAAACTTAAAAAAAACGTAATATTTAGTGTATTTTATATTATTATTCTTATTAATATCATCTCTCATATATATTTAGTTATATATTTTTACTTTCTCTCTTATAAAGATATCAAAAGAAAAAATATTAAAATTGTCTAGAATTTTTAAATAGATAAATATTAATAAAAAAATAAAAAGTAGAAAGTGAATAATTAATAGAGAACAAATAAAGTACAATAAATAAGGATATTAAAGTATTTTTTATTAAATTTCTCTCATTTCAACACAAACCAATCGTTTTCTTAACAATAATGCGGGTCGTACAACAGAAATACGTCCAACAAGCTAAGTATTCAATGTGTGCTATATGTACGTGTGCTATACAAATAGTACACATCCCATAACATGAATAACACACGTTAGATACTTGTTGAACGTATTTATGTTGTACGACAATTATTATTGTTTTCTTAATAAATGTAAAAAAATGCAAAGTGTATAGATATTAGATAATGAAAAAAGTATTTTATTAATTTATATGTACATTTGAAATTAATTAGACAATTTAAAAAAAGGTAATACCTAGTAGAATAAGAAAAGAAATAAAAATTCTACATATGTTCTTTGCTAACCACCAAATAGTTTTATTCTTCCTCCCTTTAAAAAACTTTCTAATTTTAGAAATAGAAATAGACATTCAAGAGGTTGTTGGAATCTTGTGAAGCTTTATTAACCCTTCACGTGCAAGTTCATTAATTACTTTGTAAACCCGTAGGTCTATTCTTGAACAATAATATGGTGATTGCTACTGTACCATGAAAAAAATAAGGGTTTAGATACCCATCCTATATGTCACAATCATATTAAGCCATGTTTAAAAAAAATTTAGGGAAATATTGATATTAATATGAAATATCTTTTAAGTTATACTAAGATCTAAATTCTCAGATATCAGGAATCTATTTATAAAATTAATTAACTTATTTTTTATTAATTAAAAATTAAATGTGAGTTATTTAAATATAATTTAAATAAAAATTAGATGGATAATCAAAAGGGCAAAACCCTTACATTTTTATATATCATCGAAAAACCCTTACATGTAAATCTCAGTTGTATTTTTTTTCTAATTTACACTCATAATTTCCTTCGATGTCCTTTTGATTGTCCATCTAATTTTGTTTTGTTTCTTCCTTCATTAATCAATTATTGTTATACGAAGCGTTTGATGATGTAGAAGAATGGTTCATACTTCATACTTTTCATAGGGTCTTTGTACTGCGTTAGTTCATTCTTGTTTTATCAAATTTTTATTTAAATTATATTTAAATAACTCACATTTAATTTTTAATTAATAAAAAATAAGTTAATTAATTTTATAAATAGGTTCCTGATATCTGAGAATCTAGATCTTGGTATAACTTAAAAAGATATTTCATATTAATATCAATATTTACCTAGATTTTTTTTAAACATGGCTTAATATAATTGGGACACATAGGATGGGTATCTAAACCCTTATTTTTTTCATGGTACAGTAGCAATTACCCAATAATATTGGGTATAAATGATAAATTAGCTGGCTAAATTTGTATCACTAAAGAAAAATGAAAACTAAAATAAACAAGGAAAGATGTAATAAGAAAATTTTGTGAAGAGCACTACAAAAATAATAGTTAATAGTTATTTTCAACACTTAATTTTGTCAAAAAATAGTAATAAAAATATTCTCAAAAAATTATATTGACACTTATTTATCGTTGAAAATAAGTATAAATTATTTTTTACAATTATTGGCTGTTGAAAACACTTAAAAGTAGCTTATAAGTATTTTCGACAGTCAGTCGATCACTAATTATTAATATTATTTTTATTGATAATATTTATATTGATACATTTAATATTTTAATTCTTAAAAATACTCATTTTTCTAGTAATGAAAATTGAAAAATATAAAATAATTACAATATATATATATATATATTGAACATAGCTTAATTATGTGATAATTTAATAAAGCAAAATTAAATAAATACCTTGAACTTGCTCTAGTATAGAATCCAGCATTGATGGAGGTTCCACCACCCAATACCCTAGCCCTTGCATTGAGTACTCCATCCGTTGACTTAAAATATTGGGATGCTGAGTTTGGTGATGTGTCTGCTAATGTGATATGAAAATTCTCTAAGAATGACACATTAGGGTTTGTGAATGGAACTCCCCCTCTTTCAAGCAATAGCACACTGAAGTTTTGTGATAGTGTTGCTGCCAAAGGGCACCCTGCTGTTCCACCACCAACTATTATGTAATCATAAAACTTTTTTGTTGTGGTGGTTGAAATTGACGGTGGTGATGAGAATGAACTAGCTTTTTTTATAAATGGGTATCGGTATTCATGGGTACTCTGCTTGCCTACAATGAAAACAAAACTTTATGGTTAAATATTAGTTTTGTTATATGTACGATAATAAACTTATCGATCTAGCGAGGAATGTTATATGTATGATAAAGAATAATATAATATTTATAGTACTTATTTTTATTGTTGGATTGTAATATGAGTCAACAATTTTATCCAAATTGTTACAATCCAACGATAGAAATTATTGTTGAAAAATGTTGTATACTTTTTATTGTACACGTAATATTACTTTTTTATTTAAATTTTTCACTGAGTCCACCGACCTTGTTTTGCACTCAGAACTTGTCAAAAAAAAAAGTCTATTGACTGTATTGGTCGAAATATTATTGTGTATAAAGATTTATTGGTTGAATAATAATTTTGGTAGCATTTATTTTATGTGATGTTAATAATATAAACTTAAGATTCTTCCTTCCTAAAATGTTAGAATAATGTGTTTAATTTCATCATAAAATTGTTTCTAAAACAGACACACCTTCAAGAAATAATAAAGAAAAAATATATATAGAAGAGTATTAGTAGTACATTGAAAATTGATTTTGTACTCTTTTTTTTTCACTCACTCAATATTATCTATTGGGGGAAAAAGTGTATAAAGTAATACAAACAATATTGAGAGATAAAATCTTACAAATTTTCATGAGATTGTGTTATGTGTATGACAATGTGTCTCAATTTGTGGACACAAACATCATTACTTGTCTATACTCTATGTATATTAATATTATCATTATCAACAAAATAGAACAATGAAGTAGTATTGTCTATAATGTGATCTATGAAGTGAAACTCCATAGAAAGTAGGAAAAAATTATAAAAAAAAAGAGAAGAAAAGAAAAATCAACATTGGCTATATATATTACAAGATTTCTTGAATTAGAAAACAAATTAAAATAGCACTCCAAAGAGATCAGAGAGTAGTAATGAAAAACACAAGATGAAGAGGCAGAGAAAGAAAAGGAACAGAGAAGAAACAGAACAATAATAATAATTTAAGAAAAATATAATAAAGCATAGTATATGGAAATTGAAATTGAAAGAGAAGAAAATCAAGATCACCTTGAGAAGGAGGTAGAAAGTTGAAGAGCCATAAAAAAAGCAAACATAACAAGAATCTGACTGCACCAACTGAAGGATCAGCCATTGAATTGAATCTCAGAGAAAAAAGCACTCACTCACTCACTGAAAGAAGCTGTTTCTATTCTTCCCCACAAGCCTCTAAGTGGCTTCCTCTGGTTGGTCTTGTTTTGTGTGTACATCATATTCATATATATATAAATACTATTAAGATAATAATGCTCCTGAATTTCATAATTACAGTGGTTTTGACATTTTTATACATTAAAAAATTAATATGTTTAGATAAATTTTATGTCTAGATACATTACATTTTTCAATATATATATAAAAAGTTAAAGCAAGTATTATTATAAAATGGAAGAATTATAATTCATTAGACAATAAAAGAAATTAGGAAGAGATATAAATTAATAGTATGAAAACAATAAAATATTGAAAAAAGTGAGAATAATAAAATCATATTTCTTGTTCAATGTATATATATTTCTTTATCTAAGACAATAATCGAACTATCACGTTTGATTATGAAAAGATGAGTTTCAACCGTTTAATTACATTATATTTCTGGATTCTGACCAATATTTGTTAAGTGTTATCAATATACTTATTTTTGAATGTCATCATTTCTTAGTGTAAAGGATAATAGTGAATTAGTGAAGTACTTTCTTCACCCATGAATATATATATATATATATATATATATATATATATATATATTTCTTTGAAAATGAATTTATCCAGCATTATAAGTTATTTTATAATTTCCATAATGATTTAATTACATCTTTTCTAATTTATCTTTTACATAGATTCTCTTAGTCATAATTATTATAGTTTTCTATATTATTGTCACTCTTTATTAAGAAGATAATTTTGTCTCTATCATCTATTATGTATGTATATTTAATTTTTTTATAATTAATTCAAATATATATCACAATTTTAAAAGACTAATAATAATGGAGAAGTTCTTGTACAATCCTTTAGTATATTTAATGTGTTATAGATGAACTTTCACAACCACACATACATTCTAAATTTTATATAATTTTTAACTATTTTAAATCAAAAAATGTAGTATAACAAAGTCTAGAAAATACACATTAAATGTATTTGAGTAATGCTACATGTGCACCACAAAATTAGCCACCATCTGTCACTACATGCAATAATCCAACTTTTTAAAATTGTTAATCAAACTTTATAAAATGTTGGACTAATGATAATAATATTAAAAGTTGGATTAATAGTTTTAATAATTTAAATTATAGCATATGGAAACTGATTTTAAGATGTACAATAATCAACATTTCTCAATGTATTTTAATTATAATGCTTGTTGTACAATATAAATACATCCAACTAGTATCCAACGTGTGCTATATATCATACGTAATATGTGTTATATGTATAATACGTTATTTAAGGCATACATTACGTATGATATATAGTACACGTTAGATACTAGCTAGTTGGACGTATTTATGTTATACATAAAGTATTATTGGTATTTTAATAGCATATATATATAAGAATTTTTCAATATTTATGAATGGAGAAGTAGTAAGCTGTACTCAAATTTGTTTTGTAGCACTGAGAGTTGAACTGAATAAGGGCATTTAATGAAGAAATGAATGCTGTGGTTAGAGTAAAGAATCTATGGCCGTTGGATTTGAGAGATTGTATTTTTCTGATCATCAGATCCTTATGTTTGTATAAAGACAGCTCATTCACACCACCCTACACTATGAGTAATAAACCTCAATATTTAATATGCTACCAAAAATATGTAATTTATCTTTTCACTTTTTCACATCTTTTCTTTTTTTACCTTTTACTTATGGACACAACCTGGAATTTGTTCATTCAACTGTCCCTTGTGCTTTACTTAGGATTAATTAATTCCAACATTCATATTCACTACCTACTAATAATTACAATATATAAAGAAAATAAATTAGAAAGAAAAAAATCTCACTACAAGAGTTCTGCGTGCGGTATACAAACAGTCATACTGATGACATACAAGCAACAATAAAATAATATCGATGACTTACGGATGGTAATTGACTGTCGATTCCAGAATTGTCGGAGTTTTTATACATACGACTAAAATAGATTGTTGAAAAATGGGGAAGTCGAAAATACAATTAGAAAGAAAAAAATCCCAATTTATATTGTTTTCATTTTATATATATGTTCAAGCTAGCCACAAGAGAAGATGAGCCAATTTGTATCTCTACTCGTTTTTTAATTGTTTTTTAAATATGCACAATGAATCTAATAATTGAGAAAATTATTTTAGAGAAATTTAAGAGTATTTTATAACATTATCTCTATCATTAATATAATTATCTTTCATCTTAAATTATTTCATCATATTTACTCTCTTTCTTCTCTTAATTAACAAGGGATATTATTGTTGAAAACAACTAATAAATGTTATCTAAATTTGAAATAGACAATTATATATGGAAAAAAAAATTTAAGCGGAAAATAAAAAAATGGAAGGAGTACAGTATTAAAATTTACTGAGGTGAAAAATGAAGGGTTTTTACCGACATTTGCTACTATATGTACAACCAATGTACCGTCCAACTAGCATTCAACCTCTAATAATATTTATTGGGTCCACTTGCACGCAGTAATATGAGAGTATAATTACTTTAGTTAGATATACGTTGTAAGGTATATTCGAGCTCGTTGTACGAATAACTTTTTGATAAATAAAATAGTAATGGAAGATGAGGTAATGAATGGCTGTGGTATAGGAGAAGCTATAAGTTGGCAATAATTGCAGAGAGAACCAAATTTAATTCATCTCTAACCAAAGCCAAATGTAATTTATTTGAATGAATATTGCCAATATTGTGCACAACACCACAAACTCATATCCATCTCTCATTCACAACCGAGAATCTTTAATTTGCTTATATCAAATATTCATTCCTTTTTTTGTTTTTGGTTTCCTCATTTAATTTTAATTAAGTTAATTAACATGGGATTAATATTTAGAGAGAAATAACTTTTTAACTATATTCTTTTCGATCTATATGTCGACGAATACTTCATTCACCGTCATTGGATAAGAGAAATATTTTTTCGTACATCACAAAATCAGTCATCGACCACCATATGTAGTAATCCAACTTTTTAAAACTATTAAACAAATTTTTAATATTATACATTAATCAGACATTTTAAAAATTGAATTATTATACATCGTGACTGACGGTGACTGATTTTATGGTGTATATATAGTATTATTCATTAGATATAATATGAATTCTACTAAATGAGGTACATACACATTTCATTTAACAATTAATGAAATATTATTCGTAAAGATCGAACATAAATTGTATGATGATAGATAATATAACAATAATGTTTGTTGTACAACAGAAATACGTTCAATGTAACTAACTAGTATCCAACATGTGCTATACATAATACATAATGTATGTCATATGTATAGTACATGTACGTATGACACACATTACATATTATGTATATCACACGTTGTATATTAGTTGAACATATTTCTGTTTTATAAGGTAGCATTTGTTTTCAGTGATTCTGGAGTCAAAGTCAAGGGAATCATGGAGTCAGTGTCACAGGAGTCAGAGTCACAGTGACTCCAAAAATGACTCCGAACACATTATCACATATTTGTGCCTCTTTACCAGCACATAGTGACTCTCTGCAATACACAGTGACTCCAAAATTGGAGTGAACAAAAAATTGACAATTTTGTTCACTGGGTCACTGTCACTGAGTCACTGTGACCCTCGCACCAAACACATGACAGAGTCAGTTTTTCACTGACTCCTTGACTCTGACCCCAGAGTCAGAAAAAACAAACGCCGCCTAACAAACATTACTTATAATATAATTAATGTACTAAGCATATAAGCACCTCTTATCATATTGCACAGTTAATGTGCATCACAACTTAAGATGATGGATAATGGAGTTAGGCCGAAGTTTCAGGTATGAACAGATTTATGAAAGTCACGTTCAATTCCCAAAGTTAGCCAATATATATATATATATATATATGAACATGAACATGAATAAACCATAAATGCCATGTATGTACTATATATTATTATTATATATCAATAATGTTTGTCGTAAAACAGAAATACGGGTCCAACAAGTATTCAATGTGTGCTATACATGATATGAAATGTGTGCTATATGTATAGCACACGTACGTATAACACACATTATTTCATATAATGTATAGCACACGTTGGATGCTCATTGGACGTATTTCTATTGTACGACGAACATTATTGATATATATATATATATATATATCTTAATTTAGAGAACAACTAAGGCAGGCACATGCATATAATGTCCTAAGTTATGTTTGTGTATGTAATGCAGTGTTGTCAAATCGATGTGCTTTGTTAGAAGGACACATCATGCGAGATTTATATATAGGATTGAATTGGAATTGAAATTGAATTGAAAAAGCTGTCTAACACACAAGTCCAGCATGAAAGGAACAGTGGAAAATTCAACACATATAGATTACGTGCCTATCAAATCGTATTTTTTAATTTTTAAAAAATTATTACAGTTAATAATATTATTTATTTTAATTATGTTTATAAAATTAATAATGATTAATACTTACATTAATTTTAATATCTAATATATTTTTACATAAAGTAGAAATTGATGCTAAAAGTTTTAAAATGTGAGATTTTATGAATTTTCCTAGAAGAGTGATGCTAAATGCAAATAAAAATCTGCCAAATCAGCCAATAAATAAGATTATGAGCCACAGTTACTCAGCCCATTACAATTTCAATGATTAGTTGGGCCCAAACTAAAGTCAAAATAGATTCATTGTCTAAATTGGCTGGTTTTTCATTGTGCATATAGTATTATTGTTCCTAGAAACACTATAAAACAAATGTTATAAACTTCAACTTAGGTGATTTCATAAATTTTTTACATATAGTAGAAATTGAAGGCTATAGGCTTTAAAATGTGAGATTTCACTAATTTTTCTAGAAACATTATAAAACAAAGACTATAGACTATAAATTATGTAATTTCATTATTTTTTTACATATGGTAGAAATTGAAGGCTATAGGCTTTAAAAGATGAGATTTCAATAATTTTTCTAGAACCAACACAAAACAATGACTATACACTTCAAATTATGTAATTTCATGATTTTTTTACACAGTAAAAATTGAAGGCTATATGCTTTAAAATGTGAGATTTCACTAATTTTCCAAACTACACCATAAAACAAAGGCTATAGACTTCAAATTATGTAATTTCATGATTTTTTACAAGTAGTAGAAATTGAAGACTATAGACTTTAAAATGTGAGATTTCGCAAATTTTACTAGAAACACCATAAAACAAAAGACTATAGACTTAAAATAATGTAATTTCATGCTTTTTTTACGAATAGTAGAAATTGAAGGCTATGGACTTTAAAATTTGAGATTTCCTAATTTTTCAAGAAATACCATTAAAAAAACTACTTCAAATTATATAGTTTCATAATCTTTTTACATATGGTAGAAATTAAAGGTTGTAGGCTTTAAAATGTGAGATTTCACTAATTTTTCTAGAAACACTATAAAACAAAACTATATACTTCAAATTATTTATTTTCATGAATTTTATGTATATACTAGAAATTGAAGGCTATAGGCTTTACAATGTGAGATTTCACTAATTTTTCTAGAAACACCATAAAGCAAAGGCTATAGACTTCAAATTATGTAATTTCATGATTTTTTTCATATGGTAGAAATTGAAGGCTAAAGACTTTAAAATGTGAGATTTCACTAATTGTTCTAGAAACACTATAAAACAAAGACTATATACTTCAAATTATGTAATTTCATGGTTTTTTTTTACATATAGTAGAAATTGAAGGCTATAGACTTTAAAATGTGAGATTTCACTAATTTTTCTAGAAATACCATAAAAAAAAGCCTATATACTTCAAATTATATAATTTCAAGATTTTTTTATATATAGTAGAAATTCGAGGCTATAGGCTTTAAAATGTGAGATTTCACTAGTTTTTCTAGAAACACCATAAAACAAAGGCTATGGACTTCAAATTATGTAATTTCATGATTTTTTTACATATGGTAGAAATTGAAGGCTATAGGTTTTAAAATGTGAGATTTTACTAATTTTTCTAGAAACACTATAAAACAAAGACTATATAGTACAAATTATGTAATTTCATGATTTTTTTTTACATATGGTAGAAATTGAAGGCTATAAGATTTAAAATGTGAGATTTCCAAATTTTTCTAGAAATACCATAAAACAAAGATTATAGACTATAAATTAAGTAAATTCATGATTTTTTTACATTTGGTAGAAATTGAAGGATATAGGCATTAAAATATGAGATTTCACTAATTTTTCTAGAATCAGAACAAAACAATGACTATAAACTTCAAATTATGTAATTTCATGATTTTTTTACATATAGTAGAAATTGAAGGCTATAGGCTTTAAAATGTGAGATTTCACTATTTTTCCTAGAAACACTATAAAACAAAGGCTATAGACTTCAACTTATATAATTTCATGATTTTTTACACATAGTAGAAATTGAAGGCTATAGACTTTAAAATGTGAGATTTTCTATTTTTTCTAGAAATACCATAAAACAAAGACTATAGACTTCAAATTATGTAATTTCATAATTATTTTACATATGGTAGAAGTTGAAGGCTGTAAGCTTTAAAATGTGAGATTTCACTAATTTTTCTAGAAACACCATAAAACAAAAGTTATAGACTTTAAATTATGTAATTTTATTATTCTTTTTACATATAGTAGGCTTTAAAATGTGAAAATTCACTAATTTTCCTAGAAACACAATAAAACAAAGGTTATAGACTTCAAATTAGGTATTTTTCATGATTTTTTTTACATATAGTAGAAATTGAAGACTATAGGCTTTAAATGTGAGATTTCACTACTTTTTCTAGAAACACTATAAAACAAAGACTATATACATCAAAGTATGTAATTTCATGATTTTTTTACATATAGTAGAAATTGAAGGCTATAGGCTTTAAAATGTGAGATTTTACTAATTTTTCTAAC
The DNA here is from genome assembly GCA_013621005.1 of Aeschynomene evenia. NCBI lineage: Eukaryota > Viridiplantae > Streptophyta > Magnoliopsida > Fabales > Fabaceae > Aeschynomene > Aeschynomene evenia. The sequence continues at coordinate 4,592,046 of CM024271.1, forward strand.
ACCATAAAACAAAGGATATAGACTTCAACTAATGTAATTTTTTGATTCTTTTACATATAGTAGAAATTGAAGGTTATAGGCTTTAAAATGTGACATTTCACTAATTTTTCTAGAATTATCATAAATCAAAGATTATAGACTTCAAATTATGTAATTTTATGATTTTTTTACATAGTAGAAATTGAAGGCTATTGGCTATAAAATGTGAGATTTCACTTATTTTTCTAGAAACACCATTAAACAAAGACTATATAGTACAAATTATACAATTTCATGATTTTTTTACATATAGTATAAATTGAATGCAATAGACTTTAAAATGTGAGATTTCAATAATTTTTTCTAGAAACACCATAAAACAAGGACTATAGACTTCAAATTATGTAATTTCATGATTTTTTTTACATATGTAAGAAATTAAAGGTTATAGGTTTTAAAACATGATATTTAACTAATTTTTTTAGAACCAGCACAAAACAAAGGCTATAGACTTCAAATTATATAATTTCATGATTTTTTTACATATAGTAGAAATTGAAGGTTATAGGCTTTAAAATGTGAGATTTCACTAATTTTTCTAGAAACACCATAAAACAAAAGTTATAGACTTTAAATTATGTAATTTTATGATTCTTTTTACATATAGTAGGCTTTAAAATGTGAAAATTCACTAATTTTCCTAGAAACACAATAAAACAAAGGTTATAGACTTCAAATTAGGTAATTTCATGAATTTTTTAAATATAGTAGAAATTGAAGGCTGTAAGCTTTAAAATGTGAGATTTCACTAATTTTTCTAGAAACACTATAAAACAAAGACAATTTACTTCAAATTACGTAATTTCATGATTTTTTTTAACATATAGTAGAAATTGAAGGTTATAGGCTTTAAAATGTGAGATTTCACTAATTTTTCTAACAACACCATTAAACAAAGGCTATAGAATTCAAATTATCGAATTTCCTGATTCTTTTACATATAGTAGAAATTGAAGGCTATAAGCTTTAAAATGTGACATTTCACTAATTTATCTAGAAACACTATAAAACAAAGACTATATACTTCAAATTATGTAATTTCATGATTTTTTTACATAGTAGAAATTGAAGGTTATAGGCTTTAAAATGTGATATTTCACTAATTTTTCTAGAAACACCATAAAACAAAGGCTATAGATTTCAAATTATGTAATTTCATGATTTTTTTACATATAGTAGAATTGAAGGTTATAAGTTTTAAAATGTGAGATTTCACTAATTTTCCTAAAAACACTATAAAACAAAGGCTATAGACTTCAAATTATGTAATTTTATGAATTTTTTACATAGTAGAATTTGAAGGCTATTGGCTATAAAATGTGAGATTTCACTAATTTTTCTATAAACACCATAAAACAAAGGCTATAGATTTCAAATTATGTAATTTCATGATTTTTTTACATATAGTATAAATTGAATGATATAGACTTTAAAATGTGAGATTTTACTAATTTTTCTAGAAACACTATAAAACAAAGGCAATATATTCTTCAAATTATGTAATTTCATTATTATTTTTTACTTATAGTAGAAATTGAAGGCTATAGGGTTTAAAATGTGACATTTCACTAATTTTCCTAGAAACACTATAAAACAAAGGCTATAGACTTCAAATTATGTAATTTCATGATTTTTTTATATATAGTAGAAATTGAAGGTTATAGGTTTTAAAATGTGAGATTTCACTAATTTTCCTAAAAACACTATAAAACAAAGACTATAGACTTCAAATTATGTAATTTTATTATTATTTTACATATAGTAGAAATTGAAGGCTATAGGCTTTAAAATGTGAGATTTCACTAATTTTTCTAGAAACACCATAAAACAAAGATTATAACTTCAAATTAGGTAATTTCATGAATTTTTTACATATAGTAGAAATTGAATACTATAGGCTTTAAAATGTGAGATTTCACTAATTTTTCTAGAAAAACTATAAAACAAAGGCAATATATTCTTCGAATTATGTAATTTCATTATTTTTTTTACTTATAGTAGAAATTGAAGGCTATAGGGTTTAAAATGTGGGATTTCACTAATTTTTCTAGAAACACTATAAAACAAAGGTTATATACTTCAAATTAAGTGATTTTATGAATTTTTTACATATAGTAGAAATAGAAGGCTATAGGCTTTAAAATGTGAGATTTCACTAATTTTCCTAACAACACCATAAAACAAAGGCTATAGACTTCAAATTATGTAATTTCCTAATTCTTTTACTTATAGTAGAAATTGAAGGCTGTAGGATTTAAAAAGTGATATTTCACTAATTTTCCTAGAAACACCGTAAAATAAAGACTATAGAGTTCAAATTATGTAATTTAATAATTTTTTTACATAGTAAAAATTGAAGGCTAGAGGCTTTAAAATGTGAGATTTCCTAAATTTTCTAGAAATACCATAAAACAAAAACTATAGACTTCAAATTATGTAATTTCATGATTTTTTTACATATAGTAGAAATTAAAAGCTTTAGGCTTTAAAATTTGAGATTTCACTAATTTTTCTAGAAACACCATAAAATAAAGGCTATAAACTTCAAAATATTTGTAATTTCATGATGTATCAATGAATCCAGATAGTACCAAAGTCAAAGGAATAGTTATTGATCCTTGCAAAAAGTCAACAAAACATTTTGAAATATATCCAATCTTTCAACACCATGATACACATGAATCAATGATTCACCTTACTAGTAACAAACATGATCTTACATTTTTAGTAACATCCAGAAGAAGCCTCAAGAAAACCTTATAAAAAAACTCTAATATGAATACACCATTCCAATCAATAACTTTTCTGAAGGATACACTCAGAAGAAACATTGATAGACCACCAAAGACCATGTAGAATAAGCTATAACTTTTCCAACTAAATCAAACCCCTAAATTGGAAAAGAAAACTATTTTAAATGGGGGGGTACTAACTAGGAACAAAACATTGCCCCCTGTATATATATGGCACTTGTGCAAAAAAACTAGTGCCTTTGAATGTCTTGAATGCTCACAAGTCATATAAATTTTGCATGGACAAGCGAAAACCAACGATGCACCACCGTCCTCCTCCGAGAAAAAAGAGACCGCTCTTCAGCGTAATGATTTTCTTCACTTACTCGTATTTCGATGAACTGGCGTATTCGGAACCACCATTGCTTTCGAATGAGGTTACGTTGGATGAGGCGCTAGATGACGCAGCACTGCCGGCAGTAACGGCATTGTTGTAACTTTGTTTCGGTTGGTTTCTTTGAGGATTGTTAGCAGCAGGGTTCTGTCCTTCCTCTGCTAGTTTTTTCATAAGGTTCATGATTGTTGGAACCAACTTGGAAGACAATGATAAGATTCCAGGAAGCTGAAAGCAAAACAGACAAGGAACAAGGCTATTATATAGATACTGCAAAAAGACCTAGATCACTCGGCTAGAGGACGTCTCGACTAGTCTGATCCTACTAAAATTTAGCCATGAAAAACTCTTTTTTTCAGGTTGGTATTTGGAGCATACTGAACTTCAATTAAACTAACTTGAATGAGATTAGGCCACTATGGGGTTGAAGCTCTCCAAATAACCGTGTTTTTCATTCACAAGAAAAAAAACTCGACCCCAAGACCGTGCTTTAAGGGGAGGAAGTGACGAATCACTTGACCGACTAATGTTGGTTAACACACTAATTAGAAATAGATTATTTTTAATTTTATAATATTTGAAAGAAGTGGTGCACATGATTCAATACTAACCTACTATATATATAATTATATATATAGACACACGTGCGCAGTGCACACATATATATACACCTAGCAGCCCATTAGCCGAACTTGCTATTAACCGGTTATGGATTACAACCAAACTCAATCACCAGGCTGGATAGACCCAGTAATTATAAATTATAAGGGATTGAACAATAAAAGATCACAATAAACTATACTCACAGCTCCATTGCGAAATTCACCCGAAACGTCAAGCTGCACCCATAGGGCTTTAATGAGAAGAAAACCAACAAAGATTACACCCAAGTACAAGGGATTTCTGCCACAGGGAAATACGAAACTCGGGTGAGAACGATTAGATAAAATAGTAGGACAAAAGTGAAGACTTTTTTTCTCTAGGTTTGTGAGTCAATCAGCAGCTAAAGGACAATGATGCTAAAATTGGGAACAAGTGAAAAGGAAAAGGAAAGAAAAGAAAATAGAAATAAAATGGATGCAGTTGAAATGCACCTTAGAAGTGTCATAAATTCATTAAATCCAAGAATAATCAAGGCCACTATTGCCCATGGAGGAGGTAACCAGTTGTTATTACGCTTGTTGGCCTCCTGAAAATGAAGAAAGAAGATTTTACATAGATAAGGTTAGAAAAAAGTTTTCTAATTAGAACAATAATATAATATAAGCATCCAATATGTTTTTCAAACTAATTTAAACAACTACTTGGCAAAACATTATGCATAGATTACACATGGAACCTAAACGGTACCGCAAAGGAAGAAAAAGATAAATAACATTGAAGTTTAAGATTTAAATTACTACTATTTTATTTTTTATAATCAGTTTTCTAATTTCATATGCATAGAAAGAGGAACTTTAACAATTTTTAATAAAAAGTGAAATTTCGTGCCTGTGCAGAAATCGCCTGAGTGACACTGTATTCTGTCTCTGTCTTGAATTGCCTCCACAAGGATTTGCACTGGACGGGTGTAATCAACGTTTTAGAGGGTGAAACCTGCATAAAAAAATTCAGTCACAATAACTGATCAGCACCCAAGATAGAAAATGATCGAAATGCATGAGATCACAAGAAACAAGAGAATAACAGTTTACGACCTAAAATATACAGTAATGAAATTGCATTTTAACACTACTTGGATAATCAGAATTCAGATCATTAATCGGTGCCAATTAGATTTTCCATCTGCCAAATGAGTTCACAATTTAACACTTCAGCATATGGGACTCGACAAAAATAAAAACGCACCTTTTCCCAAGTGCTAGAAGCTAGTGGATCAACTTTTGTGATGCTCCTTTCATTAACAGCACTGCTTGATGAATCTACCAATGCAACTGCTAATGTATTCTCAATATTATCAGCAGCATCATCATCCAAACGAATTGCAGCCATAACAGATAGCAATTTCAAAGACTGCAAAGGATTAAAATCGGTTAAAAATTATATCAAAATGCAATACAAATTCAAGTTTTCAGAAAATACAATCAATATAAATGTCATACAGAAGAGCGAGCAGTCTTGGTGATGGCTCGGATATCTTCTTTGCCCGTCCATACCCGAGGCATTGAATCAGAATCATGGCTAAACAACATTGTAAACCTGCATTCAAATATAAGGTAAGTGCCTCTTAAGTAAAACTCCAAGGGATAAAAGTGAAAAGTCAAATTGGATGTCGTGGAATGTTCATAACCTGTCCTTCATTCGGATTAGAACTCTTCCAGCTTCATCCTTAGCCTTTCCTTCTACTACATCCCTAGCATAATCCTTTAAACTTGTAATCATTTTCTGTCTGGTATCGTCGTCCATATCATACCCAATAAGAGCAGCAGAGAACCCTGAAACAGCTGATTCAGTCTCACGCCTAAGAAGGTTCCTTATTGATGGCCAAGTTTCACTACTAGCTCCATCCAAAAGAGCTTCAACGGGTCCAGACAATGCTTGTTTCAGTTTCTCCTGAAAGTGATACTATTATCAAAAAACTTCCCAAGAAGTTGGTATTTCAACTACAGACCAAGATCATTGCAGTCACTAAGCATGAGAAGGATCTAATACTTTTGAGCTGTCACTACTACAGAAAGAGTATAGTACTATATCAACCTATCTCTTTTACTCTGGGTTACTATGGCAAGTAGAAGCTCTTTCTTAGTTCTAGTATCATAATAGTAGTCTAGGATTTCATCATAGATTTAGTCAGCAAAAACATATATGAAATCTTAGTATCGCCATCGCTACTGAGCTTGAAAACAAACAATGATTCATAAGATATGATCAATGTTGGACAAGTACCTCATATGATGAAGTGAGTTCAGAAATCTTAGCATCACGTACAGATGCAACATGTGCATCAATATCACGCCTCAGTTTCTCCCTTACTTTAGATGTATCCCAGTCTGCTAGTTTAATAACAACATCTGCAGCAATAATATTCATTTTGCAATTCAGTTGAGCACGTAACATGCACACTTATAAGTCGTAACAAATGTTATCATGTTTAACTTCTCAAGATGTATATTGTATATTATATAAATTCTGCTCTCAATACCCAATTAATCGCTGTATACAATCCACATCCTGTTTGTACATATGCTCCTTTTACCTTTCGAGTATTCATTACATATTTTGGGCCTTAAATCTGAATTTATTGTTATCTAAAAAACAGAATAAATAAACTTGTGGTTACCTGCACATGCTTCGTCGAATTGAGCGATATAAGACTCAATGCAGTTACTTGCAGCCACAGAAAACCCTTCCCCTCTATTCAAAGCCTTGTCGAATGCCTCCTTGAATTTATCCAAAGTTCCAGATCTTATATGTCCCAGCGCAGATTGGAATGATGGTTGAATAAGCTAAACAAATGAAAAGGCAATAAGTACATTTATAAACCCCATACATCATCACAAGTCTCCAAAAGCATTTAGAGGGAAAAAAGACGTGACCAACAATCCAATATCTAAATTGGTCAATTCTGATTCAATAATAATCAATGTTTTGTCCTCTTTTGATAATCATCAATTCATTTATTTTTACGAAAAAGGAAAAAGGCTGAACAACCAAGATTACATCAGAACAAAGTTAAGAACAATTACTTGCAACAATTTTTCCTGGAGTTGCTTTTGTTTTGCAGATCTCACACCTTCATCAAAATAAGTGGCTTCAGCATCGTACCTAGATAAAATGAAAATAGAACGGTTCAATTTACACACAGTCCACATCAACTCAGTCTTGCATGATGTTTCTACAGCATGCAACACTAATATAGCAAACTTTTAATATTCAATCTCAAGCAAAACATAATATCATAAGAAAATAACTGGTGTGCTTGAGTGGCGTCTAACTACATGATGCAATACAAAGCCATGACACCATAACATATAAATGAATGAAAATGCCAAAATTAAAGAATGTACACACAAAATAAATAACAAAAGCTGAAAAGGCCTTTCCAATAAACTTCATCCATAAAATGAATCTCCACCCTTATTCCACCTCCTTGAACAATCAAAAGTTCAGAACCATTCCCTATACTCATGACACCTACTTATGTAACACTTTGACTTCAATAACAAAAGAAGAAGTATAATACGGCATGAGGATAACCGGTATTCAATAGCTGAGCTACTACCAATATAGATGTCACATATTAAACTATACTCACTCTGACAAACAAGCATGCAGGAGTGAATTCAGTTTTTTCCCAAATCCAGGAATTGGGCCAGATTGCACCTCTTCTTCTAATTGACACCATTCCTAGAGGCAATTGTAAAGCAATTTCGATACCTTTAGTAATTAAGAATATCAAAGTATGTTTTACTATGTTGGAAGCTTATGCCAAAAGAAATGTTTATACCTCATTTGCAGCAAAAGAGGCATATTTCTCATTAGCAATTTCTTCACATCGTACGGTGGCAACCATAACCTACAAGTGTGTTGACCAATTAAAGATTAATAAAATAAATAAACATCAAACAGAAACAGAAGTATAGTAGCATGCAGATATTACCTTATGAGCAGGAAGGTCAAGGTCCTTGTTCTCCTTGATGACTCTCCAAATTTGCTGAGAACTATAAGAAAAGCCTGAAGCAGGAACTACTCCACGTCGATCCCCTGCAAGCCCACCAGGAGCGATAGAATGTTGGAATCGTTGCCTCAAGCTCGCAACCTACATTTAAAATAAATTTATAAAAACAGAGAAGTAATGCAAAAATTGCAAATTAGAAAATAAGAGATATTTACTAAACCAAATTATCTGAATCTGTTTTCCAATATGAAATTCTATGATTTATGACATAGATTGAGACACAAGGACACAGTAACAGATCAAAATATGGAGGCGCAAACAACCACATGTCATGATTACAGGTCATTTAATACCATCAGAAAGTTAACCAAAGGGATACTTGTGCACAATTCATACCTGCTCCCTAAATTGCTCTTCCTTTTCTTCAAAACTAGAAAGAGCAACAACTTCAACCTGCTCATTTGTTGTCAAGTGAAAGTGTGAAACAATTACTATAGACTGCCAATAAAATCCTGCTATATACAAGAACATCAGAAAGTTTAGTAATGCCAAAGCAATGATGTACTTACATTGAAAAATTCACTCAGCGGGGTTTCCTTATGGGCTTGTGGTTTAGGAACTGAGTCCCATATCTGCAGAGGAAAAAAGTGAAATCAGGTTTGGTTCTAGGTACAAAATGCATAACAATCCAATAACATCACATGAAGATAAAATCACAGCATTACCTTCTGAATATCTTCTCGCAAAACAGGTTCTAAATTTTCAAGTGGTGTCTACAAAAGAAAAGGTTGATCACATAAAAAACAAATATAAATTATGTAGGTGCATTAGGGGGGGAAAAACAGTATTTTGCTTACACACCCTTGTTTTATCACGTATGACAAACAACAATGTTGTTTTGCGTGGACTAAACAATCTCATCATGACCTGAAAGCATGAACTATGATGTGGTTAGAAATAAATGAAATTTTGCAGTTTGACCTAACTGCTTATAGTGAATAAGCCAACAAAAGCTACCTGAAAGACAGTTTTCAAGAGCGGCTTATTAGCAGCTTGCTCACGGCCAATGTCATGACACCACCTTTACAAGCATTTCAGACAAGCAAAAATTAGTTGCAGAAAAAAGATTCAATGGGAAAAAACATTAAAGCAAGAAGTATAAGTAGCTACACAGACTTGAAACTTAAAGGAATCAGTCAGTATTAAAGATGCCTAAAGGAAGAAGAGGGGGAGGAAACTCACATATTAATTAGCACTATATCTGAGACAGCAAGAGCAAATAAGGCACTCTGCTTTTCAAATGCAGTATCATCCTGAGAGAGAGACAATTTCAGTACACAATGTGGCAATCAAAGGCAAAACATCCCTCGTAATATATGCTGGTTACTTTGCAAGAGAAAATAGAAAACTGACAAAAGAAACAGATGCTGCGAGTACATCTTGAACAAAAGATTTCCTTCTTATCTAGTAACAATACTTCTTTTTCTATCAAAACAAAAATGACAAGGCTAAACTAATTGGACCCATGAACTCTGAAATTTTTAATGATAAGCCTTACATGGGTACAACAACATATGCATTTCAAAATTATAAATTGTAAATGCAAACTATAATTGGATATTGGCAATAGACTCTGAAACATGATCAGAGTTACTATCAAAGTAAACAAATGTTTAACAATTAACACCAAGAAAATGAGAAAAATACCTCTCCACGTTCTCTTCCATCTGTACCCTCTAAATCCATCACAAGTGTAAAAGGCTCTATGCCAGCACATCTTGCCATCCAGATACCTTTGGTTGTTTGAGACCTGAAAACGAGCATATAGCATCAAGTCAATGGACTCACCACCATGATACTTGAGCAAATTTTATGTGATGTGGGAAATGGAAGTACTTGCCTTCCCTTGAAAGCATCCATCTCTCTAAAGTTGGTACCAAACAAATGATTTAGTAGCGTGCTCTTGCCTGCCCAGAGAAAAGAAACAAGTCGGATCTCCTTTACATGGAATAGTTCACAATTTCACATCATGGATAAAATTAAACAGAAGAAATGGAGAAAAGATAATTCTTGTAAGAGTTAAGAAAAGGGCTTAAAGAGACTAAACATATAAGAATTAGAAATCACCACTTCAGATAGGTAGCGTAGCCATAAATGAATCTGTACCAATTTCAATTAGGCAAAATGCAACTTTAATTTAATCTTTCTGGCAACCTTGAATAACAACCACATACAGGTTTCAGATAAAGGAAAAATATCTTAATTACATGCAGGTCATCAAGTGAAACCCAAAAAAAAAGGGTAAAAGCAATCACAAAATCCAATCTGCTTATGAAGTGACGAAGCAACTAGAAGAATGTGGAGGCAAGAAAGCATACCACTACTTTGTGGACCCATAATAGAAACTACTGCATACGAAAGCCCACATTCACTCAATTTAACCTCCTTCATGAAGTTTTCAATCCCGGAAACATTGAATATACCATCTCCATCAATAAGCTGAGTTGAACAACACTCTGCATTTGCTGCATAAGTAGACATCCAATGTTAGTTAAAGAGTTCAAGAATGAAAATAAAATAGAAGCATAAGACTTGCATAATGTTCAAAAAGTATAACACAAACTGAGATCAATAACAAACAAAACAGAAGCATAGGTTTGAATTTAACATTGTACTGTGACAAATAAACAGTGATTGATCTCACTCAATTAGGTAACATAAAATCCACTAGATTACCCAACCCCTCTAAGAATATTCATCTACATTCTCATGACAATAAGAAAGCTCTTTACACTTGTTAACTAGTTCAATACTGCATTCATCAAATTCAAGCTCAACCTAGTAATTGGATCCAATGATATAACAATACAAAACCCCCAATTATGGATCAAAATGTCAAAATCAATCACATCACAGCAATTCCCATAAAACCCACATAGTTTTTCACTTTAATCTGACCCAAAAAAAAACCCTTATAACAACAATAATTACAATAGCGGTTGCAAAAAAATAAAACGCATGCAAAGTGTAATTGCCAATTTCCGTTAAAACCCATAAATCATCTCATATAAAAGATTAAAACTTTAGGGTAAACTGAGAGAAATCAACAAATCAAACATATAGAGTGGAATGCATGAATCAGATCGGTGAAGAGGGAATTAAGAATCGAAAAGCGTACCCATTTGGAAATCGATGTGTTGTGACTTGTGAAAAATGAAATTTAAGGTTAAAGGAGAGATCGGAAGAAGAAGAAGAAGAAGAAGAAGCGATCTCTCTCACACACAACACAAAAGTGGCATTAGCAATTAAGTAATAAGGTAATGCTGCGTTTGGCTTTCGATTTTGAAAAAAGTGGGTTTGTTTGATTTGATTAAATGATTTGATTTTTATTCGGTAACCGGGTATAATAATTTTACACCGTCATCTAATTATGTGTTATTAAATTATGATATTTTCTCTTTTTTTATTACCTAAAATTAATACAATTAGAATGTTTTGATTAGATGATAGGATAATCAGTGCATCAGAATTAAACTTTGATTAAACTCTTCCAACAAAAAAGATTTATCAATGTTTCCTGCTTTATGGAAAATTCAATTATTCTTGGATCAAATGCTTTTACTTTATTTTTTTCACATGAATAGTTTAATTTGTTTCCACTTTCCTTTTCCTCTTTATTATTTATCAGTATTTTTAATGTTTTCCCATAATTTATTCAAGTCAATCCTCATAATTAAGAAATTAATAATTTAGATCTTAAATTACAAAATCTGATATTTTTATCTGCACGCCTAACTTAAATCACCTAGAAATTAATTTATAAAGTAAATTGTTAATTTTTTATTTTAAAAATTAAAACAATTCATCATTTTAAAGGTTTTAGAGTTCAACACAATATTATTTTTAATTTTTTATAAAAAATATAAGTTTAATTATAATATATTGACAGTATAAAAATTTTACATTATTAACTAATTATAAATATTGATTTATGAGACATTTTAGTTAATAAATAATTGAATTAAAAAATTTTATTAATATATAATTAGATGTTATGTGAAAAACATTTGTAAATTAAGGGGCAATGAAGAGGAGGAGGGTGGCGGTGGAAGCATGGGGCCCAAATGCCGCCCATGACTCACTCCTTTGTTGGAAAGTGGAGGGCGTATTTGTGTTTGTGATCCCATCGATTTTGGAGAAAACCGCAATCTTTTGCACGCGCCATTCCATTCCATTCCATTCCTCATCATTCTTCAATTACTACTATACTGCACTAGTACCACTACTTGTTTGTTTGTGTGCTCAATACCGTATATAATAGAGAAATATTTGTTGAAGGGAAATGCTATCCTCCACATATTCGCGTGGATAGGGATGGCAATGGGGCGGTTTAGGGTGATTTTTACCCTGATTCTGTCCTGCACATTCTCAAATTTTTTTACATTTGATTCGTCTTTACTTGCGGGTTTAAAACATTAAAATTTGTACCCGTCCCATGGGTATCCGTCCCGCCCCACATTATTAATGAAAAATATATTAAATTATTATAATATGCAATGGAAAATAAAATTTGGTTAAAATAAGAGTTTAATTTTGATGTTTACACTGTCGTCCAATCAAAATGTTTCGTTTGTATGACTTTTCAGGTAGTGGGAAAGAGAAAACACCATCATGACTGACGTGGCAGCACATGATTGGATGATTGTGTAAAAAAATGGTACACTATCCGTGAATAAAAATTAAATCATTCAAATAATTATATTTATTTATATATATATAATAATTATTATAATAACATTTTTTAAAAATTTATATATAGGGTTCGGGTAGGGTGGGGTAGAGTTTACTATGAACCCACCCTCGCCCTACCATCAAAACCCGCCCCGCACCTACCCGCCCGATTGCGGGGTTGGTTTTAGACCCGACCCATGCAGGTAGGGTTGTGCGGGTGCTCCATGGGTAGGGTTCTAATTGTCATCCCTACATCTGGATGTTAGCAATGTCCATATTTTATTTTGGACATAAAACTCCTTATTCAAGTTGAAATTTTAGGTAATATGGTAATTTTAATTTCAATCATATTTGTTACTATTTTTTCAATTTCTTTCTCCTAATTAATATCTATTATTCATAATTATTTTTTAAATTATATGATAAAATATTAATTTTTCTCTAGAAAAATTCACATCATAAACTTTGTAAAAAAAACAGATAAAGATAAAACATTTTTAAAATAAGTGTGAATGAATGAGATGTTATATATTTAGTGGAAAAAAATTCTCCCTCTAAAAGTATTGAAGAGTTGTGTTGTTGTTAATTAACGGTTGCTTAGACGGCAGGTTTCGGTTGTCACCGCCTATTTATCGGTCCCACACCCCTTTCATTTATTTATTCATTAATTCATTCAACAATCCTTTTTTATTTTAATTTCTTCAACACCAACATTCTTTATTTTATTTTATTTTAATTTCTTCAGCACCACCATACTTTATGTAGTAGGAGAACGATAATACTATATTCTGAGTTTATAATAGAAACTACGTGTGCCAATATTGGTTGATATTATAATATTAGTATAGCATAGTTTGTAATTATATTTTAATTAATATATTGTCACTTATAAGATTTACAGTATTATGAATCTGAATCTATATTAACTCCACATTAAGTAGTCTTTAATTAGGAGATAGGTATATTCAGATTAACTATGTACATTTGTGTGTAATGTGTTTCGGTTTGTGAAGTATTATATATGATATTACAACTAGTGTTAATATGTTTATTTATATATACTATGCACAAAGGGTCCTTATTTAAAAAAGGAAAATATATACTTGGTGAGAAACAGAAAAATAATCAAACTCAAAATTTATATATTTTTTTATTTTAACTGGTATTTTATTGTATAAATCACATCACTCTTTAAAAATTTAACTTTACTTTTCAAGTATAATATTTTCTAAAGTTAGAGAGAAAATCAAAATATAATAACACTTAGTAATTATTAGCCTAATATGACTTTAGTATAAATAATGATAATAATTATTACTGTATTACAATTTGTATAAATGAGAGAGTGCAAAGAGTTAAAGGCTAACAAGGTTGGCCAACTTTACATCTAATGAAGCCAGCAAAACGAGTAAGTTGTCCAACATGTCTTCCAGGCTTAGCATTGATCATGTCCTTGCTTGAGAATGGCATATTGTTACTAAGCATTGGTCCTGCTTCTCTGAAAATTGCTCCATTCATATACTCATCATTTATTGATTTCCATTGCCACTTTATCCATTCACTCTCTGCTGAGTATTCCCTCTTTGTTATCTTCACCACCCAACACCACAATATTAGATTATTAATTATGTAATTAAGATAATGAAAACATACACAACAATGTGTGAAAAGAAAACATTTAGGTTTTGTTTGTTTACTCGGTACAAGACACAAAATACAGTACATAATAGAAAATGACATGTTTATTTAGTATAAATAGATACAAAATAGATTGTATCTATATAAATTTTTTCCGTATTTTGTGTCCACACTAAGAGGAGTTAGTATACAAAATATAGGTGTTGATACAGAAATTTTAATTAAAATTTTGTTCCAAGCTTACCCATATTATTTTTCTATAATTTCATCTTTTAGCCTTCTCAATTTTTATCAAAGTCTCGAAATAAAATTTTGTACAAATACATGTATAAATTTATTCTGTACACACTAAAATAAATACAAAATTTACTGTATTGTTATATAGTATCTGTGTTTATATATTGTATTGTATTAACTCTGAAACAAAACCTACCTTAGATAGCATTTAATTTGTTTTCTATATAGGAACAAAAATTTATGTATTTGTACATAAATTTAGTATATTTGGTACTATCTTTTTTTCAAGACGAAATATTAATACAGAATGTGTTTTGTACATATTATGAAACAAAATACATGTGTATTTATATTTCTTATACCTGTATTTATGTCGTGTATTGTATTGTACTGCAAAATAAACACTACATTATATAGATGTATAGATACCTCTTTGGCATGAATGTTGTTAGGGGCCATGAATCGATTGCCCTCACTAATAATGGTAGGATGCTTGCTTCCACCAATGGCATACATTTCCCAATGAGTGTAGTCATTGTTAACCACATGCACAAACCCCCATCTGCATCTTGGCATCCTTTGCACCAATCTTTTGCCAAAGTGGTTGAATGCTACAGTTATTTGCATTATTGCATCTCCAGAGAACCCATCACTAGCACCAAACAACATCACCTACATCAACACAAGAACACAAAAGCTAGGAGTCAAAAATGGTAGTGACGGATTCAGAAAGTTTCAATAATTAAACAAATATATTACGCGTATAAATATAAAATGAATTTCTTGAAATTTGTGTGGTGTTGAATCAAACCTAATGAATAATAATACAATGAGAATATGTATACTAGCAACGCATTTTTTTTAAAAAAAAATTATTATAGTTAATAATATAATTTGTTTTAATTATGTTAATTTGTAAAATTAATAATATTTAATACTTAAATTAATTAATTCTTATATCTAATATATTTAAAAGAAAAGGAATAAATGGAATGATAGAGGTAATTATTGTAAAGAAGTTAAAGAAGAGAAATTACAATTTTTATTTTATTTTTTATTTTTTAATATGATTTTTAAAGAAAAAAAAGTAATTAATTTTTTTATAATTCTCTTTATAAATAGTAATAGATATATTTATTTATATCAAAGGGCGGGGTAGTTCATTTCAAACCATATGAAAAACAAAAGAAGTCTTAGGTGTAAATAAGAAAAAAAATCATTTATTCTGCACGATTCATTATATGATATATAATCAAATAAGTCATATATATTAGGGAGGAAGATGTTAAGTTTCAAACATAAATATAAAATAGTTAATAGTTATATATTTACTTATGTATTAAATTGTGAGTGATGCATATCAAACAAATCTAATAAAATAGTTAAGCAGTTAGGTAGGTACCTCATTGTGATCTGTGAAATGGCTATTAGATATGGTAATAGCAGTGGATCCCATAATGGCATCTATAAGACCATCTCTACAATTTCTCATAGAAACATGGTCAATCCAAATATTGCTAGAGCCATAGATTGAGATTCCATCACCATCACTAGGACTCCTCTGACCAAAATGAGCCTCAGAATCTCTGATAAGCCCACCAGAACCAGCAACTATGTTATAAATCTTAACTCCATGAATGATCACATTCTTCACAAATTGGATGGTGATGCCAGCCCCATTGGTAATGTACACATCAACTCCTCTCCCATCAATGGTCTTGTTACTTGACACTATCAGCTCTTGGTTCAGCCTAATTAACATGTTGCGAGAAAAGATGATCCATAGAGGACCATTTTTTGTAACTGCATAGCGAAGAGTACCTGATAGGACGATTCAATACTTTTAGAGGCAGAAAACGAACTTTAAAATAAGATTTTCTTAGATCAAATAATAAAATTGTGGTAATTTATCTGGTATCTGATAAAATTTATGGTTACTGATATATTCATTAGCTATTAAAAATGTTACTTGTCCATTTTTAATATATATCTAGTTAATCATCAAATCACAATCATTGATTGTACAATGATTATTGATATTCAAGGATAATGAAGAAAAACCTAAAATTGTATTAAACTTATTATATTTTTATTTAAAATTTATCTTTTGTATTTTTTGAATTCAAAATCATTTATCAAACGAGTTTTGCTATATGGTCGATAAAAAAACTAGCTAAAATCAGTTAATATAGAGATTTTGGGCCACAATCGCTCAATCAATTATAAGTTAATTTTTTAAATGGTGTTTTTTTTAGATCAAATAGATTCATTGACTAATTTGACTATTCTTTAATTGTTCACAAAATATTTCTCTTATCAAACTCATGATAAGTGTAACTACTGAATTTTTTTACGTTTAATATATTTTTCATTAAAATATCAATAATATTTATTGTATAACATAAATAATACGTTCAATTAGTATCCAACATATGCTATACATAATACAGAATGTGTGTTATAAATACGTGTGTCATACATATAGCACTCATTACATATTATGTATAGCACACATTAAATATTAGTTGGACGTATTTCTGTTACACGATAAACATTATTGTTAAAATATATAATAGAAAAATTTAAAGTTCTCAAGTCCTAGGCTCCCCTTGGATGAGAAATTGTACCTGGTTTAGGGTTGACCATGTCATTATCTGAGGGATCAGTCACAATATAGATTGGACCACCCTTTCCACCAACAGTGTTTCTTCCAAACCCTAACACACAATCAGCAAGTCTCTGACGATTTTTGGCCCAATTGGGGTCACACCTCCAACACCTATCAATGGGGTTGGTAGCCATGCAAGGACCAACATTTTTTCCCTTCAAGTTCCTTCTTTCATTATTCTTGTCGCCAATTATTATCCTGTTTATATATCCATGAAAGAAAAAAAGATAGGAAAATAATTAGCTTATTCCTTTGATGATGGCATAATGTGCTAGGTAACAAGAAATTTTGCCATAATTTTTTGAGTACCGCCATTTCGACATCCCAAATTTTGAATGTGAATTAAATATCTCTCTATATTGAATAATAGAAAAAGAAAGAAAAAGTTATGTAAGTGAAGGTCTCAAAAAAATAAATGATAATAGATTAAATATTCATACAAATTTGTACTCATAATGATTCGTCATCAGCCTTGAAATAAAAAATTAAATTAGTCATACTATTTTATTTCATCTGATAAGTACCATAACATTTGTTGATCATTCTTTAAATATTTTTTATATGTAACATTGCTCTTCTACGAAATATATATAACAACATATAGTATAATCATCAAACTCAAATGATTTAATTTTAATCCACCTTACACTGTTGTTAGCCAATAAAAATCTAAAAGAATGATAAATCGTCATTAAAAACTACTCACTATAATAATTATTCATTATAATTTGATATCTTTCTCAATAACGGTTAGTGCAAATTTTAAAAGCTGGATTAATAATTTTAAAAAGTTGGATTATTGCATATGGTGACTGATTTGTGACATATACAAAACATTTCTCTATTTTTATATACAAATATACAATTACAATAAAGTGAGTAGAATCTACAAAATTTTATTTTGAAGAAATTATGGACCTTAATTTAATGGTGAATATATCAAAATATATGATGTTAAATTCGCATTTATAACTCAACCAAAATAACAACATTTATTAAAAAAAAAATCTCTTCTCATGATGAAATTATTTTGAATATACTATGTATTTGTGGAATATAATGCTCACTTGCTAATAGTAGAGGTGAAGTTGCAAGTGACTGCATATGGGTCAGAGAAATAAGCTTCTTTGTTGGCCTTTTGAGCAATGTTTGCTCTTTCCTTCCAATATTCATCAAACTCTTTTGAATGTTCCTTCCAATAAGTGTTATTCTCCAAAATATTGGCATCAAAAGTTGGTGTTATTGCCATCAAACATAATGATGAAAGGAATAACTTGTACACCTTTGCCATAATGTAATATTAATTACTTAGCTAATTAAGACCAAAAGTTTAAAATTCAAGACAAAAGAAAAAACCCTTATTATGGGATGATGAAGAATCTAATGGTTCTCACAAGTATATATGTAAGGACTTTATGGATCATGATGGTAGAAGGAACAAATTATTAGGCCAAATTTGGGTGAAAAAAGTTAGAGAAACAAAGGGATGGAATAATGGCTTTTAGGCTTATATATGTCTATGAATAGATTTAGTTTAAACTTCTTAATTGTCAAATTTGTTTTACTTGAAATCCTATATTTAATTAATACTCTAATTAATTGTTATATTTTAATAAAAGAACTACATACAATTTTGATAAATTATTAAAAATCCTATAATAGATATTTATATTGAATAATATTCATTATTAGTTCCTACACTAATAGAATTGTTAAATTTTTAGAAAATGGTATATATATATTTCTTCATGCTTGGTTCTTATTATTTTTATCAAGATTTATGTTTCTTTAGATCTTGTGTTGAGCTTATTTTAAAATTTTTGGTTTATAACATTAATTCCCCAATAGCATCGATAATATATGTTCATTTGACATTTATTTTCTTTTTCTTTTTTTAATAAGAAAAAAAAATAGTTCAGACATTTTTCTGTTCTTCAAGTATGTTTATTGGTATGAACTGCACGCAATACTTTGGAGCCTGTTTAGCTATTGTTTTTAACCTTTTGTTTTTAGTTTTTAGTTTTCTATTTCTAATATTTCATGATAAAAATAAGAAATCGTTTTGAAATAAACCTAAATTCAAGTTTAGAACAATTCTATCCAATTTGCTTACGATGAAAAAAACACACATTCCACCTTACAATTTTTTTTATAAAACATATAACCCATTCTTGTGAGAATTTTGAAACCAAACATGGTCTATTATATAATATGCAGAATATATATTACATATTGTGCACAACATATATCACATATAGTAATATCATATTTCTATACAACATATGATATATGTTATACACAATATGTAATATATGTTGTATACAACATGTAATATATGTTATGTACATTACATATGCTATGCATATCACATTGATTGTTTAAACTGTTTTTTTTTTCATCTTGCATGTAGCAATACTCAACAAAAATAATTATTTTGTAGTTGTAATTTCTAAAACATTTTTTTTGGACAGAAAGAATAATCTCAAAAGAAAATATTATAAAAAAGTGTCCAACCAACAATGTATACACTTCGAAAGAAAATATAATCTACAAACCTATCAAACACCCTTATTCATGCAAAATACCAAAGCAATTTAACTTCATATGATCACATAAATAACAAAAACATATATCATACACAATGACATCGTGGCGTGTACAGCGTGTACACATCAACAATCGTGCATACATACGTCGCACGAACGCACGAGAACACTTACTAGTATATCACAAATTCCAGTTATTTATGTTTGCACTTGCAAGGTCAAAATTGTGATGATAAATTCCTACCAAAACCAGAAACTCCAATACATAAATTTTCTGGACAGCTTTGAAAATTGCCGAACACTAATAATCTAGTACATGAAATCAAAGTCGAAAAAACAACCAAAATGTCTCATAGGATAAAGCTTATGAAAAGTAAGAAAAAGAAAAATCAATAGTAGTTATAGTTCAGAATGTACAAAACCACTCAACTCAGTGAAAAAAATAATCTCTAGTTCTACTCAACCTGCATAGGAGAATTTGCTTCCTCTAAGATGCTCTTCAGTTCCTTTACTCTTTGCCTGGTCAACGCAGCACAGTCCTGAAACCACAACTATGGTTAGTTAGTTCCTTTCTTGAAGTTATTAATGTACAATAATAATTACATTTCAATTTTACACATGAAGCTCAGAAGCTGATCCATAAGGAATTTTACACCCTATTTTTACCCTCCAACCAAACATACCCTACAACAACAAGCCTTATCCCATTATATGGGGTCGGCTACATGAATCAAACGACGTCATTGCACTCTATCGTGAATAATGATAGAAGTAAAATAAACATACCCTATAAGTAAAATAAATATGAAAGAAATTGAAGGATTAGCCAAAGATTGCATCAAATGACATAAGTACAACTTGAACATTAGAAGGCAGTAGAATAATCAAGTATCAACCTGCACTAGATGTTTAATAAACATCTAAAATTGAAGAATTACCAAAGATTGGATCAAAAAACAG
Organism: Aeschynomene evenia; assembly: GCA_013621005.1. Lineage (NCBI taxonomy): Eukaryota > Viridiplantae > Streptophyta > Magnoliopsida > Fabales > Fabaceae > Aeschynomene > Aeschynomene evenia. Next base: position 4,612,609 of record CM024271.1, read on the forward strand.
AAGTACACACTAAACATTAGAAGGGAATTTTAATAAATAAAACACGTAATGGTATTGATAATGACGAGGTTTCACTTCCAAGTTCCAATGTGCAAGCTAACTAACCTGGATTGCAGATGTGTAGGCAAGAACTTGACCACCAGGCTTGTAAAGAGATACGAGTTGACCGGATGTATCCAAAACTATGGTCACAAGGGTTTCCATAATGGATTCTTCTTCTGCAGTGGGATCCACCAAGATGTAGTTTTTGTAAAGTATGCATGTCAATGAGAATGGAATGCTTTTTAGTGTGAGCTTCCTCTTCTTATTAACTGCCTGCTTTTGTCCATCTTCCTCGGACACGAGTACTATTTTTCCATCATCGTTCATGACAACAGCAGGAATTTGCACTGTCAAGATGGTAATTTATGTAAGGAAAACAAAACTAATATTAGAGAGGTGTTACTACAGCACTTAAAATCAAGAACATCAATAGCAATACATACATAGTATTAATATTTGTGCATCTTAAGAAGCTAAACCAAATCACAAGAGGGATAAAATAGTAACAAACTTCTCAGACTAGGTCATCCAGGTTGTAAAACATCAAATATCCACAATATATAAAACAATTTGTTTCCTGAATGATTCCTACTCTGAATGAATGACACTTACAATGAGATAAGGCAGCAACGGCAGAAAGTAAAGCAGCATCAAAAAGAGCACCATCAGCATCCAAACAATAAACATCCTGCATGACAAAGAAGGCAGCATGATGTCATTCAATAAATTGAACACTGCACAATCAAAGCAAACAAAGATAGGATATTTCACGTCAAAGTCGGAGTACTATGCATACTTTCAATGGTTGATATGTGAAATTTGATAAATGCAGTCCATATAGAAGCTTACCAAGTAAGCCATCCATGAAGCTTTGCCACTGACCAAAGATAGTTCTTTCAAATCAATCATTCCAGAACTGAAAAAGAAAAAAATGTCATTAAAAATAAGAAAGGTTAAATCCGTAGAGATTATGGCTTTGTTTGTAAGTTAAGAGGGGAAGGAGATGTAACAGTAAAGAATAAAACTTGCCTTGAAATAGTGTCAGACAATTGCTTTGACACAACTGGTGCCGCTTCGGCAGGCCTGCCAGGCCTAACAATTGGAGAACAAATTGGAGGCATGTGAAATTCAATAGCTGAAATAACATAGAGTAACATGTTTAGATCAGTATATGTGGAAAGGACTAAATAACTGGATACAAGTGGCACAGCTGGTAATGGCCAACCTATACATCCCTCATCCGGTGATTCTATGGAAGGAGTCATAACTTCCATCTTAACAGCAGTCAACATGGTCTAAGCAAGAAAATAAAGATAAACTCGGTAATTCCATTCAATAATAGAGTCAAAAACCCTAGTTCACAAGGGTATCGCACAGAAATAGACATGGGAAGAATAACTGACAGTTGATCCAATCTTTGCAAGAGCTGACCCGTTAGCAGATGCAACAGCACCTGACCAAAAGAGATAACAACCTCAGGTTTGCTCCAAGCATAAGCACATACAAGACAAAGATTTGGTAGATTGTACAGAAGCGGAAAAGGCAACTAACCAAGAAATATACTTGTATCTCTAGCTTTTATAAGTGGTCTACCATCAGGGCGTATAGATTCAGCAAGATGACGCTCAAAATATTGAAGTGGGAAAAGGCGCCTAAAGGCATCAACCTCCATTTCTGATGACAAATCCTCAGAAGCATTTGGAAATGCCATTCTCTTTTGGATATCTATAAATTAAAAGAAAACCAAAAGTGAAATGAGAATCAAAATGTATTCCCAAAAGTGAAGTGAGAATCAAAATGTATTCCCAGCAGCCAGAATAATTTAAAAGGCATTCAGTTAATTAAACAGGAAATAACTTTATGTAAATAAATTTTGTAGCATGTCCATCTCTCTACAAGTTTTTCCCAGTCAACATGACAATTTCTTTTTCTTTTTGCCGAGATGGAAAATGGTTGATTAAAAGAATTTAGAAAATACATCTCATTGACGTGCCAAAATTTGAAAATATCACACTTCACAAAAGAAAACCATATGTATAATTTAGACAACAAAATGAGCTTGATAATGTAGTTTGTGTTTTGAGTGTATCACAATATAAATTGAAATTGTGTTTCTTGTTTACCTACTCTAGAGAGCAAGCAATATTGCTGAATTGCAATGTGACCAATCTTGCTTGTTTAAGTTGTTTCTGACTTGATACAAGCATACTACCATACATTATACACTACTATGACACCCTTCAACTAGCAAATTTAGTCCTATAACATAGCATATATACATGCGCTCCACACTACCAAACAGCCGCAGACCCATGATATATGTCATACCCATGACTATAGCCTATATTCATAGAGGTTACACATTTGCACATGTGTCTTAGACCATTTTTATGACATCTGTTAAGCCAAAAGTATAACACATTTAACCATGAAGACTCCCATAGGAGTACCAATAAAACCTTGTAGAAAAGACATTATTGGCAAACAAACAGGCAAGAGCTGTCTCTGATAGAATTTCCACCCAAACCAGAACTCACTACTTCAGAACATAAATTCCAAACTACTTTTGGAATCGGACCAATTCAAAAGCTTCCTAGGCCTGAATTATAGATACCACAGATGTCTGAAAATTAGACAATGGGGATAGAAGGACACTAGAAAATCTCCAGCATATATGGTGACTCTAACAAAATATATTGCATGGCAAAACCAAAACAAAATGAACAGGACCCATAATATTCAATATAAAAACAAATTGTATTTGTATATTTTCCATAGCACAAAACAGAGACAGAGATAGGATCTGAAAATGAAATCAGTGAGGTTCAGATAGATAGAAATACAATGAGCAAAACAGATACACAGAACAGAACACAAAGGGTACCAATCAAACTACCTTAATCAAACAAAAGGAACAGAACTTTCCTTGTTCTCTTTTTCCCTATGAGGGCTGCGCTTGTTTCTCTTCACTCAAACCACTCTCTCTGTCTACAATATAACACACTAGAATGACGGAGACAAGACAACATTTTTCTTTTCTTTTCTTTTGCTTGTTTCTATTTCTTATGGTATTAATGGGCCATCACAAGACCCATTCGGAAAACCCAGCCCAACAACAGAAAAAGAACAACTTTTATAAAATAAAGAAAATTAGGGGGCAATTCTGATAGACTCTACATTTGTTAGTTGTCCTATGACAGTGAAGACAGAAACACAGAGATATGAAAATACAAAGATACAAAGGGATTGTGTCTCTGTATTGTGTTTGGTAAAAGTGGAAATGACATAGAGAATATCTCTGTATCGTGTTTGGTAATAGTGAACAGTACACAGACACATGTAAAAATGACTATAATTACCCTTTTACATTAAAAAAATAATAAAAAACAGATTTAGAATTAAAAAATAATCATATTATTAAATTATTCATTAAATTAAGTATATTCACTAAATCTTTAAATTATATTTTTTCCATTTAATCTAATTTGAGTATATTTAAAATCATAGTTGTAAAACTCAACCCGGGGATCGACTCGGTCGAGGCACTGGGCTATTATGTAAGGGAAAATAATATAAAAAGTTATGAAATAAAAATTACATGAGAACATCATTTATTCATCAAACAAATATGAAATACAGCATAAAATGAAGCAAGTAGAAATGATCAACAAATGGTGTAACCAGTTGGAAAATGCCCCTCATCACATGATGCAGCAACTAGTGTAGTGAGACACACCTTCACTCAGCACCATTATGCAGATGCACTACTACTAAATTTTTCATATTGTGTACATGCTAATAAAATGGTGCACAAAAATAATTCAGCATAGTAAATTTGAATGTTTGATAGGGCTGAGACAAGAGAATATAGTGACAAGAACATTTTACACTTCAGCTATTAGCATTGCCTACTCTTCACACATATGTTAGTTACAGTTACAATACAATGAATCCCAACCCATATAATCACAGCAATGAATAGGTGCCTTTTTGAAGTTCCTTTACGAATTTAAAACCAAATGTCCAAATTGAATCACAGCAATGAATTTAAAACCAAATGTCCAAATTGAATCACAGCAATGAATTTAAAACCAAATGTCCAAATTGAATCAATTGCAGTGATGAATGAACAAAATATATCTATAGCCATTAAAAAAAATAAAGATTTAAAGTATTAAACTCACCTTGATGAGTAACAGTCACGGCCACGAAGGAATGAGCAGAGGACGCGGTGGCTGCGGCGAGAGAAGGGAGGAGCAGAGGGAGACCGCCGGCAACGGGATGGCTGGGGTGAGAGGAGGAAGTCGGCGCCGGGATGGTGAGAGGTTAGGGTTGAGGCGGACGGAGGCGGCTGAGAGCTTCGAGCCTGCTACTGTACTGCTTCTGCAGGGAATATAACAAAAGTAAAAATACAATAAAAAATAAAATAAAAAAACATTATTACAAAAAAAAACATGTAATAAAATTTAGTAATATGTTTTTTAAGCTTAATTTTGATGTACTGACTCGGTGTGTAAAGATATTTTATATTGTTGTCCAATTAAAACACCCCGTTTATATTACTTTTCAGTAGTGGGAGAGAGAAAATACAATTATGATTGATGTGGCATTACATGATTAGATGAATGCGTAAAAAAGTTGTACACTTTCAGTGAATGAAAATTAATTTTTTTTTGTCTTTAATCATATTTTTAAAACATGAAATCTTGATGCATAATAAAATATCAATCAAAATAATCAATAAATTATAAACATTATATATTACATATTATGTATATCATATTGTGCACATCATATAGTAATGCTCTTTGTAAAATGTAGTGAAATGGATTTTTTTTAATAAAAATTAGTGTTGGAGATCAAGTACAAAACAATTAAAATTATAGAGACTTAATTTTAAACTTCTAAACTATAGGAACTAAATTGAAAATTTAATAAAACTATAAGGACGTGTAGTATAATTAAACCTAATTTTTTTAGTAAATGATAAAAAACTTTAAGTTAATTTTTAATTATATATTAAATAATAGTATGGTCAAATATTAGTATAAAATTATACAAATATATATTTTTACAAACAATAGAACTAAAATACTTAATTAAAAGCTTATTATTATATCATATTAAAATAACTAATTTTATTTAGATGAGTTTAACCAGTAACCAATAGTTAATTAAAATAGAGTGTTTTAAATTAGTTTAATTATAATATACTGATAATATAAATATATTTTATATTATTATTCAATTAAAATACTTAACTTATATAATTTTTAAGATAATAAAAAGAAAAAAATACAATTATGATTAACCTGACTATAAGATAGAAATTAAATTATTTTAATAACTTTAGAGTTAAATGCAATGCAATATGAAACTCTAAGTAGTAATAATGCGCAACCTTACCCACAAGCCATAGAGGCGCAAGTGATCCTTACACCCATCTTTAGCTTTCGCACCTTCCTTTCCTTTCTCTCTCACACACTCTCATCTGTGTCTGAGATACAGCACACACCAAACCGAAGAAAGAAGAAGAAGATGACGATGGGTAGCACCACCGTCTCCGTAACCGCCGTCGTCTTCGCCGCCGTCATCCTCTTCCTCACCTCCGCAGTACACTCCTTCTACCTCCCCGGCGTCGCCCCTCGCGATTTCCAAACCGTACGTTCTCTCTCTCTCTCCCTCTTTTGATTTCTTTTCCTTCTTCGAAATTCTAACGATAGTTTGCTTCTTTCACTTCTCGATCACCTTCAATCTCGCGTGAAATGGCTCGGATCTAGGGTTTTGGCTTTGATCTGTGTTGAATTGCTGCCGAATTTTTTATTTTCTGTGTTTTTGTGTGTGGTTGATTTGACTTTGTGTTAATCGTGGAACTGGAACTTGCTATTTGTTATGGTTATTGTTGTTTGGTGATCTAGCTGTTCTGATTTTGTTCGAACTTGGAATGTTATGTTATCATTGTTTTCTATAAGAGGATGTTCGTGCTGTCAATTCTGAAGGAGATCTTTCGTTTTTGCATTTTTCTTTTGTCACTTTCATTTGATGTTTCGGTTTTGTTAGGAGGTTGCGTTTGTGTAATCACTGCAACTGCGTGAAAATGCATCAGCTGCTGATGCGGTCGCAATTGCAGTTGCGATACGGTTGTGGAAAGCAGATTAGATGAGGTGATGAGTGATGAAACTAGATTGATTATTGATCGGTGGAGCGCGAATCCATTAGGTTGTGCGTTGTTTGTAATGTGGTTTCAAGGGGGGAAATTGGAAAAGAAGAATTGGAGTGTGTGATTTGTGAACTTGTAGCTATTGATTTTGGGGATTTGGTTGAGAATGAGAATATATAATTTTAATTGCTGATTAATTTTTGTTTTTATTTCGGTTTCTACTTTTATTTTCGTGTGTTTGATGACATTGATTATTTATTGTTTTTTCTTATGTGGGAGCAGGGCGATGCCCTCACTGTCAAGGTGAACAAATTATCATCAACAAAGACTCAACTTCCATATGATTATTACTACTTGAAGTATTGCAAACCCAAGGAGATTGTTAACAGTGCGGAGAATTTGGGGGAGGTTCTTCGTGGTGATCGCATTGAGAATTCAGTATATACGGTGGGCATCTGTTATCACCCCGTCCTTGAAATTTAAGTGATTGTTGTTCCTTATCTTGTTATTATGTCAAGCTGAAGAATTTTATTTTTAATTTTTGGCCAGTTTCGTATGAGGAAGGAACAGTCTTGTACTGTTGTTTGTCGCCAAACTTTGGATGCTGAAGCTGCTAAGAATTTTAAAGAAAAAATTGATGATGAATACCGCATAAACATGTAAGTGACGAATACGTTGAAGCCGGTTCCTAGTGATGTAATATCAGTGCATATTTTTTGGCTTTAGATTTCTGTTTTGTATCCCCTTGACTATTAAAGCATTGCATTGGACATGCAGGATTTTGGATAACCTTCCGGTTGCTGTTCTCAGACAAAGGAGGGATGGTAGTCAGTCAACAACATATGAACATGGTTTTCGTGTTGGGTTCAAAGGAAACTATCAGGGGGTATAAACCTAGCCTGAAGTTCTGTTATAGAATTTCAAGTATAATTATTGTTCCCTTATTCTTACAAATTTAAAATTTTTCCTTCAGAGCAAGGAGGAGAAATATTTTATCAATAACCACTTGAGTTTTAGAGTCATGTATCACAAGGATGCTGAAACTGATGCTGCACGTATTGTTGGGTTTGAGGTCACACCAAACAGGTCTTATTCTTTACTCCTTCACCTCAATGTTTTTCTCTGGTTATGGGTGTTTCATTCATATCATGGCATAACATAACGTGGTTGAACTTCTCTGGGTTTTATAGTCTATCTGGATTAGGATCACAAGGCTGCTATTGGAAGTAAAGCGATTCTCTAATAGATCTCTCCTTCTTTGTTATGTTGCTTTTGTTTGAAGATAAACTAATATTTGGACATAGACATCTAAAAGAATCGATCTCTTAGATACTCCGGTTCGTTTTCATGGGAAGAGTCTTACCTAATGCATTTGTACTTTGTTTAAGTGTGTTAAATTAGCATTTGTACTTTGTTTACGTGTGTTAAATTCATATCCCTATAGAGCTTATATGTTTGTATGCTTTCTGATATGGTGTTGAATGATGACATAATATGTGCTCTCTCTCTCTCATATAAACTCTACAACTGTAAACAGTATCAACCATGAATACAAGGAGTGGAATGAGAAGAACCCACAAGTAACAACATGCAACAAAGATACCAAGAATTTGATGCAAGGTAGTACTGTCCCACAAGAAGTTGATACAAACAAGGATATTGTATTCACATATGATGTTTCCTTCAAGGTATTGCTGATTAAAACTGTAGCGACTCTCATCTACTTTCCGTTATAAGATACGTAATTTAAGTTTGTTCAAAATTTTTCAGGAAAGTGAGATCAAATGGGCATCACGATGGGACACATATCTTCTAATGAATGATGATCAGATCCACTGGTTCTCCATCATTAACTCTCTGATGATTGTTCTTTTCCTTTCTGGAATGGTGGCAATGATCATGATGAGAACACTTTACAGAGATATTGCCAATTATAACCAGCTAGAAACACAAGATGAGGCCCAAGAAGAAACAGGGTGGAAACTTGTCCACGGAGATGTTTTCAGGGCACCAGTCAATTCAAATTTGCTCTGTGTTTATGTCGGAACCGGTGTTCAGATATTCGGGATGACACTTGTCACAATGATATTTGCTTTGCTGGGGTTCTTGTCTCCATCTAACCGTGGAGGTCTCATGACTGCTATGGTTCTGCTGTGGGTTTTTATGGGTTTATTTGCTGGCTACTCCTCAGCACGCATGTACAAGATGTTCAAGGGCACAGAGTGGAAGAAGAATACCTTGAAAACTGCATTTATGTTTCCAGGCATTCTTTTTGCTGTCTTCTTTGTGCTGAATGCCTTAATCTGGGGGGAGCAATCTTCCGGGGCAGTCCCTTTCGGAACAATGTTTGCTCTAGTTTGCTTGTGGTTCGGCATATCGGTACCCTTGGTCTTTGTCGGTAGTTACTTGGGTTTCAAAAAACCAGCAATTGAAGACCCCGTGAAGACTAATAAAATTCCCAGGCAGGTACCTGAGCAGGCATGGTACATGAAACCTGTCTTCTCTATTCTCATCGGAGGAATTCTGCCATTCGGTGCCGTGTTCATCGAGCTCTTCTTTATCTTGACATCAATATGGCTGAACCAGTTCTACTACATCTTCGGATTCCTCTTTATAGTGTTTGTCATCCTATTAATCACCTGTGCCGAGATCACGATCGTGCTCTGCTACTTCCAACTGTGCAGCGAAGACTACAACTGGTGGTGGAGATCTTACCTCACTGCAGGGTCCTCAGCTCTGTACCTCTTCCTCTACTCAATATTCTACTTCTTCACCAAATTAGAGATTTCAAAGCTGGTCTCAGGCATCCTCTACTTTGGGTACATGATAATTGTTTCATATGCCTTCTTTGTGTTGACCGGAACTATCGGCTTCTACGCTTGCTTCTGGTTTGTCCGCAAGATCTACTCTTCGGTGAAGATCGACTAAATTACAACCAACCACCGTAAAGTGGACGACGAGTAGAAAAAAAGATGATGAGCACTGAACCTTGAGAGAGAGGCTGTAGGAATGTGAGTTAGGGCTTTCTGGAGCAAATTCTGCAGGGAAGATTTCTTCTTCCCAATCCCTTGAAAACCCACTTTTTTTGTTTATTATTGTTAGAGTAGAAAAGTTGGACTGTTAATTTGTTACACTTCGTTTTTCAAATATTATTGTAGTAGTTTCTAATGCAATGATGGTGAGAGATATAATGCATAATTTTCTACATGTTTTCACAAATGCATCATTGAGAGTTTCTACATCACATTCTAAGTTGGTTCTTCATTTTCAGGATTTATATTGAATCTATGAACAATAATACTGTGGGATGATGGGATGCAGAAAACTATATAATAATTGACATCTAAATATAAAAAGTGAAAGGTTATCAGATTTAATTTTCATCCACCGACAATGTACAAATTTTTTACACAGTCATCCAATTTTGTACTGTCACGTTAGCCATGATTATATTTTTTCTCTCTCGTTACTTAAAAAGTTATATAAACAAAGTATTTTGATAGGATGACAGTGTAAAATATCTTTATATTATCAGTGCATTAAAATTTAACTCAAGTTATCCTGCCTTTAAAGAAAAATTGCAGATCAAATGTCATTATATATCATGAACTAAATGATGTTATCCCCCACCACAATGGCTTATATTATTAATATTTAAGAAGTTTGTCAATAAATGTCATAAGGGCAAATATTTAATGATAAAATTCTACATTTCTCAATGGGGTGGTTGTAATTTTGATTTTTATTTTCGACCCCTATTATATCAAATGTCTTATTTAAATTAAATGTATTAGAAAAGATATGGTCAAGGATTTATGGAAGATTGTGAGTTTGACTTTCATTTCCTAGCCTCATCCCATTATGCAATGTAACAAAAACATAAAAAAACATACTATATATATATATAATATTTATTTCAATTGGGGAGAGATGGCTGAGTGGACTAAAGCGTCGGATTGCTAATCCGTTGTACAAATTTTTGTACCGAGGGTTCGAATCCCTCTCTTTCCGTTTCCGTCGATGATTTGGTATTTTTTTCTTTTGAACTTATATAGCTTCCTTTGTTTGTTTTCCTTCTTTTATTTTTATCCCGTTAAAGATGTAAAGTAGATAAAATTCTAAAAATTTTTCAAAAATCTAGTACAAGAAAGGAAAACATAGAAAACTATAAAATTTTTTTAGTCCTCACGTCCTGGATTACGTCCTGGATCATTAGATAGGAATCCGAAGATGAAAAGAGAAACAAAGAATATCACTACCGTGTAAACAAATAGTTTTAGAGTAAGCATTACAAAATCTCCAAGATAAAGATAATAATAATAAAATATAATAATAATAAAAAAAAAAAAAGACAGAGAAAGAGAATAGATTCTCTTATCTAACAAATTATCTTTCTTTTGATGCAAAGTTTCTCAGAAATGAAGTGAAGTGATTTCGAGGAAATATAACAAAATTCGTAAATTTTAGTAAGAACCGAGTCCTTTATTACTATAAATAATATTTGTATTACAAAAGATTTTCTTTCATATCCACAACTAAGTACTCATGGTGGACTCAAATAGAATAATATTTGTGTTATGACTAGACTAAGTTTTTTTTTCGATAAACAAAATTTTAGATTAGGGGTGATACACCTTTATGCAAGGTCAGAGCATACAACTAATCTTAATGAGGATTTACGATAGAATTTACAGATTACTCACTAAAGAGGGTTCCCCAAAATTTAAACTCAAGTCACACATAGCGTGAGCGAAAGACTGAATCAGGTGTGTCAACCCTCATTGGCACCCCACTAAGGAATTAAATTTTATAAACTATCTCCTACTTAGATTATTGAAATTTTTATTATATTATTTATTAAAAAATATTTTATAAGTTAAACGTCTTATCATACTTTCCAAATTTGATTATCCATTATTTTAATTTATAGAAGAGGTTTGATAGATGAACTTATATAAAATGAAGTTCAAATCAAATAATAGATAAAATTAGTACATATCATATTAACTCATCATCTCTTGGAACTGTCTTTGTTTATCAATAGTCACAAATATGGAGACAAAAAGACATAGAGATAGAGACAATAATAAATACAAAAAAAATTATTATCTCTATATATCACTTGTTTGTATAGGCAGCCAAAAATATATAAATATAAAGAACTTTGTTTACCACATATCATATTGAATCATCGTGTTGAACCACCATCTAATAGAAGTATTAATGTTTAATGTATTAAAGTTTATGTCTATCTATCCCAACTATATGGAGTTATAGAAAACTAGGTAATTTTTTAGTTTTGGGAATGCAAATATATTTTTGTCTCTATCTCCATATTTTCAAATGAATTAGGGCCGTTTGGATTACAGTGTTTCTGATTTTTTTCAACTTATGACTTATCAGAAGTTATTCTGTCCTGTTTGGCTATATAACTTATGACTTCTACAGAAGTTATTTCAGTGTTTTTGAAGAAGTCAGAATATTTGACTTCTCTAAAAGCACTTTTCAAAATAATTGAAATAAAATTTTTTGTTATTTTATATTCACATACAAAATAACTTATTCATAAGGGGGCGTTTGGTGCATTACAATTGAAGATTATCAGTAATCTAGATTACTTTGTAGATAGATTACCTCCAATTAAATTACCGGTAATCCATATTATCTTGTTTGGTATATACAAATAAGATTATTGGTAATCCACATTAACTTGTTTGGTATATTATCCACATTACAAGGTAATCTATATATATTACTATAATACCCTCTAAATAATTATAAAATAAATAAATTAAATATAATTATATTATATATATTATTAAAATACGTAAAATACATATAAAATGAATCAAATATAATTATATTTTAAATTTACTATCAATATTTTTCAGTTTTGATATTAATATAATTATTTACTAAAAATAAAAATCAATTAAAATAATTATAATATTCTTGTAAAGAGTTTAACATAGAAAAAACAAATATAACGCAATAAATTAAAAAAAAAAACACCAACAAAAAATATTCTTGCAAATAGTTCAAAATAAAAAATCAAATGCAATAACTAAAAAAAAACGCGGATTAAGATTGCAATCAGGGCGGCAGCGTGGGCACGATTGCAAGCAGTAGCAGCAGCAAACGTTACTAGGGGTGGTAATCCAGATTGCCACCTGAAATGGAGGTAATCCACATTACCAATATTTTTGTCAAAACAAACGAATCAATCTAGATTATCAGGTAATTTAATTGCAAGATTACCGGTAATTTATGCATATTACCTCATACCAAACGCCATCTAAGTTATTTCTCAAAAGTTACTTCTATATAAGAGTTTAAATAAGCCCTAGATACAATATCAATTGTCTTCCTATTTTCATCCCTCAACGATATTCGAACGCAATCTTTTATATAGTTTTCAATGGTGCTACAGAATTCATTTTAACCAACCAAATGACTCCCTTTATAGTAAGTTTTGATTCTTAAAATTGTGATGTATCACGTAAAAGTAAAACTACATATTAGATTAGTTTTATAAGCTAAAACACAAAAAATGAAATAAAATAAATTTAAAATTACTTAGGATTAAAAATTAAAATTAGCCTTTTTTAATAGAAAAGCCCAATAGTTATACCCGATAGGCCCAAGCCCAAATCTAAAGTGTTGGAAATAGTGTTCGAGGCTGCAATATAAGCCTAAAACCCTCACTCTCCCATCTTCAGCTTCGGCAGCTGCCACCATCTTCGTGCAGATCGAGCTTCACCAATGGTAACCATTCTCTCTCTCTCTCTCTCTCTCTCTCTCTCCCTCTCTCTCTCTCTCTATGTGCTTCTCTACGTTCTCTTATTTTTTTTTGGGCATTCATACTCTTTCTGCGAATTCTTTCGTCTTTAGATTGCTCTGCTTGGTTAAAAAAACATCTCATGGTATTTGTATTTTTCGAGCTGTGTTATTTACACGAGATTTTGGAGCTTTGAGTGTTTTGATTTGGCCAAATTGGATGTTAGGGTTCAATATGTGAATGTTTTGAATAAACTGGCCTAAAGGAATGGGCGTTGTTTTTAGTATAAATGTTCTTGTAAGCATATTCTTTTTTGGATTTTTTTTTCCCGTTTTTTAGAATGGTATTTGTGTGTATTAGGGTTATCCAGGTAATTGTGTTTGAAGGAAAACTTTCGATTTTTATTAGAGTCTTGTTTCTTTCGGTAACTCCTATGATTAGCTCATTATTTTTTATATGTATTTTTTGTGTTCTGAATTTTTGTATGTTTGGTCGCTTGTATTAGTGGGGTTTAAAATCCATGTGATTTGAACACAATATCTGATTTTTTTTTTTTTGGTTTTATGTTAATCCATAATAAAGGCATTTGTCAAGGCTCAGAAATCTAAGGCCTACTTCAAGAGGTATCAAGTGAAGTTTAAGAGAAGAAGAGGTATTGTAGTTGATTTTTCACTTTCTAGTTTGTGTTTGTTATTGTATGCCACTGGTTTTAAGAGCCTTTATGACTTTATTTTACTCAAAAATCTACAGAGGGAAAGACTGATTACCGAGCCAGGATTCGGCTGATTAACCAGGACAAGAACAAGTACAACACTCCAAAGTACCGTTTTGTTGTGCGATTTGTATCCTTTTCTTGGTCTGGAGGTTACCAACTTACCATTTGACTTGCTTGTAGTTAAGTGGAAATATCATATATGATATCTCGAATGTGTTATTTGTTTGAACTTTGAAGAATGCTGGTTTTATAATCTAAAACTTGATTTTGTTTTTTTAGTTGTTGATAGTCAACACTACTCTAGCCTTTTGATTAACTTAAGTTCAGTTTATTTTTTGAGATTTCTTCATGAGTATAATCCTTAACCTCCTTATTAGACAAACAAGGATATTGTTGCACAAATTGTGTCTGCTAGCATTGCTGGTGATATCGTTCTTGCTGCAGCATATTCACATGAACTTCCTCACTATGGTCTTCAAGTTGGCCTTACTAACTATGCTGCAGGTACTTTATATATGAAGCTCCTTTCTTCCCTTGCTTATCACTCTGTGTGTGTGCGTGTGCCTCACGTGGTGCTTTCTGCGTTTCTCTCATTATGTACCAGCAGTGTACTTTTACACTTGTGATTAAATGTTTTAAAATGTGAACAGCTTATTGCACTGGACTTCTCCTGGCCCGTCGTGTCCTAAAGATGCTTGAAATGGATCAGGAGTATGAGGGGAATGTAGAGGTATGATTTGAAGTGATATATTATCTCTATTCTCTACATCTCTCACACAAAAACACACAAATATTATATACCAGAGTTTTTGTAAGTTGATTGGTTATATCTTTATTATCAGGCCTCTGGAGAGGATTTTTCTGTTGAACCTGCTGATACCAGGAGACCATTCCGTGCTCTCCTTGATGTTGGTCTGATTAGGACTACAACTGGAAACCGTGTGTTTGGTGCCCTTAAGGTATTTATTATTATATTGCATTGATAGTTTGTGTTTTTTATTCTTTTTACTATGTTGAATAATTGTGATTGTGTTTACAGGGAGCTTTGGATGGGGGTCTAGATATCCCTCACAGTGACAAGAGGTTTGCTGGTTTTGATAAGGAGAAGAAGGAGCTTGATCCTGAAGTTCACCGCAAATATATCTTCGGTGGACATGTTGCTGCTTACATGAAGGTAGATGCAAATATCTTATGTAGTACCTTCTAGTTGTGAAGTTTTAGTCAATATTAAAAGTTTTTGGATATTTGTCTGACAAGTTAACTTTGTTTTTTTCTTGTAGACTTTGATAGAAGATGAACCTGAGAAATACCAGTCACACTTCAGTGATTATATCAAGCAGGGAATAGAGGCTGATGGACTCGAGGCACTGTACAAAAAGGTTCATGCTGCCATTCGTGCTGATCCCTCCATCAAGAAGTCAGAGAAGCAGCCACCAAAGGAACACAAGAGGTAAGTCATTATCATATTTGTGAATCCAACAATATGATACAATCATGATTAATGCATCTGTTTGTTCATTTCATTCATTTTATTTCTGGAAAATTGGACCTGCTGCTAGGGTAGAATATTCAGATCTGCATTTATCTAAGTTGTGCTGACATAAATTTGTTTGACCTTAAAACATTTCCTGAGTTTATTCTCCTATTTTTCTACAGGTACAACTTGAAGAAGCTTACCTATGAGGAGAGGAAGAACAAGTTGATTGCGCGCTTGCAGGCCCTCAACTCCGCAGCTGGTGCTGCTGATGAGGACGATGATGATGAGGATGATGAGTAAAAAGTTCATCATTGGCTCATTGTTAATTGTTTAGAACTTCTAGTTATTTGCATTTGGCAAATCATGTTCTTGAAATTCCTTATGCTTGCACTGTTTAATTATTTATTTCTAGGCCACAAATTTTGGTTACATTCTGAAGTTGAGTCTTTTGAGTTTGATCAATTTGTTAGCTTGAATCGCCGTGTTTTTACCTTGTTATGGTTTACAAAAGATAAGTTTTTTGCTATAATGAGCTTTTATTCATCCATCTTTTACTCTTAAGTTTTATTGTGAATCAACATGTAGGTCTAATATCTGTGTCAAATGCAAAACTAGGTAAGGGGATTATTTAAGTTATTAGGGAATTTATTTTTCTGTTTATTTTGTAAGAAACAAATGAAGAATATGTGATAATTGTTAATGTATAACTTCATGGGTCATTGAAGTGAAAAGGGAGAAAGAGAAAAGAGTTTTTGTGCGTTTAATTTTAAAATAGTGGTTTTTGTGAAGAAATTAATTAAAAGTTAGGAATTAGATTTATAAATTTCCGTTTTCGGTGTTATTCTCATAATTCAGGCAACAGAAGAATTTAAATTAAAGTGAAATGATTTTTTTTTGTACATTACGAAAATTGAATTATTGTATATGATAATTGATTTTATTGTGTACATGAAGTATTCCTCTAAAATAAATGACTTTTTAGTAAAGGACTAAATGCCTCCTTCACTATTTTTGCTTGTTGCTTTTTATATTATTTTCCCCCCTTTTTAACAACCTGAATCATTTAACCACAAAAACCTTGAATATTTTTATCATAACTTCTAATACCCTTATGCAGATAAAGTAAGTAATTGAAGATCAGAATGAGTATTAAGTTTGGCAATATGAACCTAGTAATGCAACCTTTCTGCACAAACACTGCAAACTGCACCAATGTTTTGACCCAAGTAAAAAAAAAAGGACCTTTAAGTGGGTTAGTTTAGTAATGATAAGTAGGAATGAATTTTCTCATATATCCTGTAATGTATTTTATTACTATTGAATTGTTATGATTTCACTCTTATATGCAAGCTTTTATTTTTTTACCATGTGGATGTATATACAAGGTACGAAAACGTTACAATATAAGACATGATAGAAATACAAGGACAATAGAAACAAAAATAGTGATACAAAATTACAAAAAAAATTCATATTTGGATTAGTATAAATATAGTTAGACACGGTTAATTCCATTCAAATGAGACAACTTCCATATTGATTTTAACATTTGACAAGTCTCACTAGAACTCACAAAATTTCCTCAATCTGTACTTGAGGAACATAACCTTCTTCTCTCATTCTTGCATCTAATTTTCCTAGCATGTCGTAAATTTGATCGCGTTCATCGTGGAATCTATCGCCAGCTATAAAACTGCGAACGTCGTTCTTCAACTCAACCACACTTTGACCTACAATCTTCTTCAACCTATTCTCCTTTATCAATTTCCTGAGCTTTGCAGCATTATGCCAATTCTTGTCAACACAATAAATATTTGATAAGAGTATATAGTACCCTGCATGATTAGGGTCTAAGGAGAAAAGATTCTTCGCCGCAACCTCCCCAATCGTTGTGTTCTGATGTATTCGACATGCACCGAGCAAGGCTCCCCATACATGAGGCCCGGCTTGGATCGGCATGCCGTTAATTATCTCCAAGGCTCTGTCAAGTTCTCCGACGCGACCAAGAAGATCGACCATTATCCCGTAATGCTCTGAGTTGGGCTTCAGTTGGTACTTGTTCACCATTATATCAAACATCTCTATCCCTTCCTTAATCAAACCTGCATGACTACAAGCAGAAAGAATGGAAAGGAAGGTTACATCATTAGGCTTAACATATGAACTCTCAACCATCTGATCGAATAACTTCAAAGCCTCTTCTCCTCGCCCGTGGAATCCGTAAGCTGCAATCATTGAGCTCCATGTAACAACATCTTTATATGTCATTCCTTTGAAAACCTTGTTAGCATTATCTATGCTACTACACTTTGCATACAACTCTATGAGAGATGCACCAACAAAAATGTTATTGTCGAATCCACTTTTGGTTACAAAACCATGAAGGCAAAGTGCTTGTTGAAGAATCCCCAATTCTGAACTAGCAGCAAGAATCTTCACTACAGCAATAGCATCAGGTCGTGTTCCACTCGATAACATGTCGCAGAAGATCCCCATTGACTCGTGAGCCATTCCAATATCCGCATACCCGCTAATCAAAACAGCCCAAGAAACTACATCCTTCTTGGGCATTCTGTTGAAGAGGCTAATTGCACTTTCTGGCGAAAAGCACTTCATGTACATGTCCATCAAAGCGGTAGAGACCGCCATATCCAACTCAAAACCATAGTTAGTTGCTAATTTATGTATCTTCATACCTTCTTCCAAATTGGACGCGGAAGCACATGCTCGCAATGCACTAACCACCGTAACCCAGTTGGGTTCAATTCTCTCATCTATCATTTCATTAAAAAGATCTAGTGCATTGGTTTCGCCTCCATTATCAGCATAACAAGCAACCATTGAGCTCCAAGATACAATATCCTTACTAGCCATTTCCTTGAACAAATTAGCTGCACTCATAATAGAACCAGCTTTTCCGTATAAATTTAGCAGTGCATTGGCCAAACATAAGTTGGTGTCAAAACCCCTTCTTTTTACAAATCCATGGACACTTCTTCCAAGCTTATAATCAGATAACTGAGCACAAGCAGAAGCAGCACTAATAAGTGTCACCGGATCAGGACTTATGTTCTCGGACACAACCATTCGAGAGAAAAATGCAAGTGCGTGTTCAGGATTACCATTCTGCTCATAACGAGTAACCATTGAAGTCCATAAAACCACATCTGGTTTCGGGTACTCCATAAACACTTTTGCAGCGTCATTCATCTGTCCACATTTTGAATACAACTCAATCAAGGCAGACCCAACAAACATGTCCTTATTCATCGTCCCCTTCATGAGTAATCCATGAACCATTTTACCCACATCAAGCCTCTGCAAACCTGCACACGATTTCAAAGCAACTGATACTGTATGATTGTCGGGTCTTTCCTCGGTTGATATAGCATCGGCATTCATCCGACGAAACAAGTACAATGTCTCTACCCATTCTCCTTCTGCACAATAGCTCCTAAGCATAGCATTCCACAGATAAACAGTTTTTTGAGGTATTTCTTCAAACAGCTTATATGCATATCTAATTGATGCATATCTAGCATAAAAAACATTGAGCTTGGTCGCGATGAAACTATCATCGACAAGGCCCACTTTCAAACACAGCGAATGCAACTGTTCGATTGATCTCTTACCACAGCAAGTTTCCAATAGCTGCACTAAAAAATCCCTCCTTTTCATGTACGAATCACAATGATTATTGACTTTTATAACTTCTCATATTAGTCATCAAGTCATTGAAATTTTACAATCATATCTTTCAATCACTGAACTTCATTGTTAGTAGCTTCTTTGTTTCAGTCTAAATCGTATTGTATCGATCGAAGCAACTTTTTTTTTTTTGGTGGCTTTAGCAAATAGCAACTCATTCTACTGAGCAAAGCATGTAAAAAACATACCCTTAAGTTAAAATCACTTTTTTTTTTAACTTCAAATATTTCAGAAGCAATTCTAACAAAAATCTAAACACACATTGAAAGGGTAATAGGCGAATACAGAGTACAAAAATGGCACCTTTACGATTTTTTGTTAAGTTCAGTGGAAGGAGCCAAGAGAGTTCGTGTGTGTAACGAGCTCCGAAAGGTTTCGGCGTGGTGGCCGGAGAAAGCTGACTTCTCCGCCGCCGTGTGGTCGCCGGCGGCCGGTGGGAGGTGATGGTACGGGGCTATGCGTTCGGCAATGTTTTGTCACTCATTTAATTTGTACGAACACCGTTCAATAGAAAACAAGTTTAAAAATCATTTCTCACAGTAAAATGTTGAATATGTGAGAAAATTGAAGAAAAGTATAACTGTAGTTTGATTTTATTTTCATTTTTTTTTTTCATAATTTTGTAAAAAAATTACTGAAAATGGATAAAATAATATAATTTTTTTAAATTTTCAGTATTTTTCTCATAGAAATTTGAAGAAAAAACAGGAAATAAAAATTAATATTTAAGATAAATTGATTTTTTCTAAGAGCATTGTGGATAAAAAATCAATATTATTACCATGTCAACATTCAAATTAGGGCAAGACTATGATGAAATGGGCAAAATTCTTGTGGTGAAGTGTACTCTCTAAAGCCAACATATGTCTCTTATTAATGTAAGTGGATCCACTTTTATTGAAGACTATCTTGGTAAAATTACCACACTTCTTCCTCCAATTAATGAGACAATTAGGAAAGCAAAACATGACTCAACAAAATATGCTTCATCTTATTAAGTTGGCAAGTTTCTTACAACAAAAGTAACTACAAATCTGAAGTTGCTCTCTTCATGCAGCTACAAAAATACATAGAACACTATTGAAGCAAGGAGCTTCCACAAAATCAAACAACTTTTCTGCACATGGACTCAAATCTATGTCATCTCAATGTGCATTTCTCAAACCAATATATATATATACATAAACATGCATCCACAATTATATCTCCATCAACTCCCCTATAGGCTTTTTCAACCACAATGGTGTGTTGTGTTTCTTCAACTTCACCTTGGTAAAAGCCAAAAACCAATGCTTGTGGTGGTTCTACACACTAATGTTGACACAAAAATTCTTGTATTTGAATATAGCTTTTATAGAATCAACATGGAACTTTTTGTTCCATTTATTTTTTCTGAGGTTGAAAAATGATCATCATCAGGTGCAAACGGCCTCGACCGCGAGTTTCTTCATGACGTTTGGACACGGATCGCCTCCAAAAAGTTCAGGTGCCACTGTCACTGCACAAGAGTTCTGCCCAACACAACTCTGCAACAATAGTCATTGAGTAATGGTTATTGAGCTGAGTAAAAGGAAGTATGAAATTAGGAGTTAGTTTGGTTTAAAAAAACAATTTTTATTTTCTGTTTTTTACTAGAATTGAAAACTAAACTTGCAAAGTTGCAAATGGATTTTGTAAATTTCATTTTTTTTCCTTCACAAAGTTCTAAAAAACAGGAAACTTAGTGGAAACAAGAATCACAAAAAACTGTTTTCTAAACCAAACATACCCTTAGAGTACATTTGTTTGAAGTTTTTAAGAAAAAAAGGTGATTTTTTTAGGTAATAAAGTATCTTTACATAGAGACTATTCATCACAGCTTTTACTCAAGAGCTAAAAATGAGAAATTGTCCATAGCTTTTGAATAGAAGCTAATCTAAATAACTTTCATCAAAAGTAATTTTGAGACAAATCACTTTCATTGTCAAAAAAAGAAAAATGACATTAATTCTCCCTTATATGGATCATTTGACTTGAAATTGAACTTCAGGCTTTATAAATGACAGAAAAAAAATATTATGTTTCTCAAGAGTCAAATTTGTATAAGCCTATAGAACAAGAAATAATACCTTTTGAAAGGCATCATATGATTTATGTGCATGACAACTTCCTTCATGGTAGTTTCCGCAAGACCCTACCGGAATGCCGAAGCTAGCAAATTTTATCGATGAGATTTTCTGTCCCGGACCACACGACAAATGCGCTTTTGGCCTCACAGGTTTGCTAACTTTGCCAGAAGCTTGCATCTGATAACTCACAAGATTCGGCTGCCACTCGTAAATATCAGCACACACACTATCTATATCCCTTCTAACCAAGAAGATCCCATTAGGATCTCCACCCAATTCCTCAAACACAACCAACAAATTCCCAGATGGCTTCAGCCAAGAATGAGGAACATGGTACCTGAAATTATTAGCCGGTAATTGATTACGTTGTCGATATTTTCTAAACAACAACATTAAAACACAGCTCTAGGAGCAAGCTAGATATATATTTCTCACCATCTTTGAGAAGGCTCGCCACAGTTACTTGTGCATTTCTTCTCATTATAAGTTCCTGCATAGTCACAGTATCCGCAAGAACCAGATGCTTTATATGCCGGCCAGTAGCGGCCCAGACTCTGTCCATTTAACCACACTTGACCTTTTCCCATGCTGGCCATGTCTAAAGCCAATGGCGCACTTCCTGCCGGGGCGTCGAAAGTAGTCTACAACAATACAACAATGATGTTAGTCTACTATACCTATTAGTCCTAGTCATAAGAATAGTAATTGAAAACACAATACCAAGTCAATATAAAGAGTTTGTTTTAGCAAAGGCTCAACATTAGTTTATGTAGTTTTGGTTATAGAGGACTTTTCGATACTCACTTTGTACCAAGTCAACGGTTGCCTTCGGGAAACTAAATACCCCTGAAGCCACTCAACTGAGGAACTTCCACTGAGAGAATGAAGACTCAGGGCTTCACCTTTGAGACCAACCTAAAAGAAACATGTACTCAAATGAATCTCAAGCAAAACAAAGCAATAAGAAAGAGAAGGCTCATTTGAATGTTTTGAAGAAGAACCTTGTAAGACCACTTCTGCCAAGTTAAGTCCCTTCTCCCCTCATTGAGACCATTCAATGTAATCGGCCCGAGAACACCAGCATTCCATCTCTCAAAATGTGGACCAACATTCTGCAAGTAAATAATAAGCAGCAAGTGAGTAATATAGTCGCAGTAATATCCCTCAGTTAAAGATTCTGAACAATAAGATTAGTGAGGAAGTATCTTTAAGATGTGACACGCGTGAGCGCACACAAAGACAAGGAGAGGGGAGATTGAGAGAGAGAACTAACCGGGAGACCAACTGCGACACTGAGAAGGGAGATTTTGTTAACACCGGCTCTGAGCTTCACACCCTGGCTAAAAGTTAATTTAGGGAATTCTAAGCTTCCATATGCAGTTCCTGAACAAAGGAGATCAATAATAAGTTCAATGTGCCAATGATGAAGCCGAAGCTATAGGACAGACAATTATTAACTTCCAAAGTAAAATTTTGTAAAACCGGTGCAATGCTGCTCACCTGATAGCTGACCATTGACAAAAACATGCATTGCATGGCCAGCAGATAATACTGTAAGAACAGGATCCTTTCCATTCCTCAAAAATCCTTCGTTCAAATTGATCACGATGCTGGAACAATAGAGATTTTAATAGTGTTCTAACTTCTAACCATCAATTATAAGAGAGCCTAGAGTTTTGTGCAACTCACTCTGTCGAGTACCACAAGTAGTCAGTTAAATCTCTCGTCGTGTTTATCTGTTCCAACAAACCAGATGCAGTGAAGGAGCTATCATCGGTAGACGTTGTCTCTTCGTTGAATGCTTTCCATGAGAGTCCGCCATGAATAGGAACACGAGTCATCTTCATCTGTGCACTCTGTGCACCAACCTGTACAACGATTTCGGAATTTACATTTTAGTCTAAATTTGAAACTGAAAATTTATTGAAAAGAACAAAACTTCTCTTCATTCTAAATGAAACTTTATCAAAAGAAGTGTATAGTAAATTCAAACAAGACACTAATAAAAAATTATTTGAATTTTTTTCCTTTAGTGTATTCTAATTTCATGAAACAGAATAGTAAATCTTGTAGACAAGACTATAACTGCATAATTAGCCAAAACAGCTATTCAATTCAAATCAATCATATATGTTTGGTTAAAATCTCCATTGTAGGACATAGAAAGCCTAACTCTAGTACTCTGAAAGAAAAATAAAAATATAAAGTTATTAATTTTCTCACCCTCGCAGTGTTATAAACTGTGTGCTTGCAGTCAGGAAGAATGCTAATAGACCAAGGAGGTAAATTATAATGCGAATTTCCAAACGCCACTGTTGCATAGGATCGCGGATTGTAGTTTGCAAGAAACGCAGCACAAGCTCCAGACTTTGATTTGAAGACATGAGCCTGTACAGCGGCGATGAAAGTTAATAGTTTAGTTACAAATCATTCTAGATAGGACTGATTATTTACTGATATCTAAAGCATTTTTAGTAGAGTTATACCTCTTCATAGTTTCCGAGCCGTGTTACGACCGGATCGCTGGATACCAAAGAAGGTTCGCAGAGTTTTATTGCTCTGTGTAAATCCTTCAGATGACCCCATTTTGGATGCCTAGGTAATCCTGCATATAGGAAGCAATAATATAACAACTTAGAATCATGCAAGAAATACATATAAGTACTTTCCTTTCACTCAGGTGAATATGTCCAAAGAAAAAAGCATAAAAGTATCACAATACTATCATTATTTATGAGTCATAGGATTAAGAATCCTTTGTGCATACCATATTCATCAAGAGGAGCATCATAATCATAGCTTGTAGCAATGAAGGGACCGCCAGCAGTTCGACCGAAATTTGTTCCTCCATGATACTGTAATGAACAAATCAAACAGGCTAAGTTGAAAGAAAAAGGGTAAAAACACAAATTGAAATCAACAAATATTGAAATTAAAATTACCATGTAGTAATTGACAAATGATCCCCCTTTCTGTATAAACCTTGCAACAGAAAATGCTAAGTCCTCGGCAGGTCTGTGAGGAACTGCACCTCCAAATTCAGTAAACCTGCAAATTTAGAAACCAAATCCACACATTTTGATTGTTCCTTACTCTTAGGAAAACTTTCAGAAATAACAAGGCACTAAAGATATTGTATTTTCGAAAATAAATTCCCACGTATTTTCTGCGTATTATATTTTAAAGTAAAAGATAAAGCTATGAAATCAGGAATTTACTATACCAGCCAGTCCAAGCTTCTGTCCACATCTTTGGTTTATAAGCCTTATTTGGAGAGAAGTAATCACAATAGAAGCCATTGCAAGTGTTAATCTGCACCAAAAAAAAGGTACCAAAATTAGAAGCTGAAGTATGACCCTGACTGAGAAGGTCAAAACAATATTATCTGCCAAAATTGCATTTATCTGCAAATATAATATTTCTTGAGCATCTTCCAAAAATATAAAAGAAAAAAGCAATTTCTCTCTCCATCACTTATGATGGAAGTTGACAAGAGTATCATGTTTTCAAATTTTTCACCACATGTGTTTATCAGGGTTATTTGACTGAAGTTATGATCATCAACAACATGACATGATAATGGTAATAGTATTGAAATGACTCTGCAAAAGCAGATCACAACCATGCAAAAATGAGGAATCACTATTCTTTTAGAAAATCTTGGTGCACTTTCAAAAATCGGTCAAAACAGCCAACAGATAGTGCACAACAGATAATATGTAATATGCATACTGTATATTACATATTATGCACATCACATATGACATGTTGTGCACATCATATATCACAGGTTGTAACATCATCTTTCTTTACAACATGTGATATATAGTGTGAACATTATATAATATATGTTGTGCATAACATATTGAAAATTCGGGCTTTTTTCTTTTCCCCCAAGTAGCAATATGGACAAGACATTACCCGTTTTGATTTCCAAAAAGCAGGCATGTTTGCAACTATTATTTTTTTCCTATTTTCATTTCCCTCGTTTTATATTCATATAATTTTATAAAGAAAATACTGAAAACAACAACAAAAAATCAAAATAACAAAACCCCTCTTTAAATTCTTAGTTTCTATTTTCACTATTTACTTCACAATATTCTGAAAAATAGAAAGTTGGAATAGATCCTCCATTTAGTACCCCCAACAAAGAAAAAAAGAACTATCATAAAAAATAGAGACCAAGTTGATAGAAACTCAGAAGATTATTCTTCAAAAAGATTACACAGATCAGATGAACTTACAACAGGATCAGGAGCATCATCTTGCTTGCACATAACCCATGGAACACCAGTACCAAGTCCTAAAGCCATATGTGCTGCCCACTGAGTATAAGCTTTACCAGGAGCACCAATTTCATACTCCATAGGTCCATATTCATTTTCAATCTGAAGAAAAAAATTAGTATTTAAGAAAGATAATAATATATTTTGAAAACATGTATTATCTACATATATTTTTTCTATAAAGAAAAATATTAAAGCAAGTTGTTGGATTAACACCTGTGATAAAATTATTGGACCACCCTGAGACTCATATAACCTTTCTGCTTTCATCATATTCACAATCTTGGTGGTAAATTTTTGCATTTGAAACTTCATTGCAGCAAAAAAAAAAGGGTTAAAAAAAAGAAGTTACTAAAAGATAATTAGTAAAAAATCAAAGAAAAAAGATTAAATTTCAGATTTTCTCACCTTAAATGGTTCATTGTCTGTTCTGAAGTTAATACCTGGTATGTACTTGAGCCAAACCGGGAAACCTCTGAAAAATCACATTTTTTCAAAAGAAAGAACTTTTTTAAGAAATTTTCAAAGTTCCCACATGAACAAAAGTTTTTGTAAAAGAGGAAAAATTCAACCAATTCAATTTTTTTTCATTACCCAAAGTTCCACTCAGCACAAACATAAGGACCAATCCTCAGGTGAACATAGAGTCCTGCTTGCTGAACCAGCTTTATGAACTTCACCAGATCATAGTTCCCCTCAAAATAATACTACACAAAAAAAAGAAAAAAAGGAAATTCTTTACTTCTCATTACAACTCGAAAAAATAGTAAATTAACTAATCAATAAAAAAATCACTTTTTTAAGTTTTTTTTCAAACCAAAACTAGCTTGCATTGTTCATTACTTTGCCAGGTGAAGGTTCATGTCCATTCCAGAAAACATAAGTCTGAATCACATCCAATCCTCCTTCCTTAGCTTTCTGTATAAGATCTGGCCACATCTGAAAAAACCCAAAAAAAACAAAAAAATATATATAAAACTCAGAACTTAGCAATGCAAAAAAAAAATGGCTTTTAGAAAAAAGGAAGAAACTTTAAGACACCCTTTTGAGAAAAAAGCCAAATGCAAAAGACCCCAAAAGAAGAAGAAGAAGAAGAAGCAGATTATAGAGTGAAATAGTAAAAATAATACCTCAGGGGTGCTTCTGGGGTAATGAATGGAGCCAGAAAGGAGTATCCTTCTATGTCCATTGATGGTTATAGCCTTATTATCATATGAAACAGAAGCTGAAGCATGACCAATAATCAATGAACATGCCAATAACACATTCAAAATTACTATGAGCTTTTTGATTTTGAAGCCCATTTCTCAGCAATGAATGCTGATATAACAATAAAAATTGAACCTTTTTTCCCTCAGCTCTTTTTTTGGTTTTTTAAACAAAGCAACTAATTGCCTTTGAAACACTTTATTCTATATGCCTCAATGTGGTTTTGGTCACTTTTCTTTTCTATTTTTCCTCTGTTTCTTCTGAAGAATCAATGAAGAGAAAGAAAGAAAAGAAAAAAACAGAGCAGTATGAAAGAAGACTTGTGAGAAATGGGAAAAAAAAAAAGTTGAAGTGTTTAAATTATTTCATGTGAATTGAAATGTGAAGGGTTCTTTCTTTCTTTTTGTATGTTGTTGCAAAATAGAGAGAGCTTTGAAGCTGCTTTTATAAACACTGTGAGTGAATAGAGTGAGGAGTGGATGGTTTTGAAAGGATTGTGGGACCCACTTTTTCAGAAAACTTTTGGGACCCACATCTTGTTCTTGATCCATCCAATGACAATCCATTTCTGATTTCTGATTTTTTTTTTCAGCCGCTTTTCTATTTTTCTTTTATTTTATAGTTATTATAATAATGTTTTTCATCATAATAATAAAATATAAAAACTAATAAAATAATCTCAAATTTATGATAAATTTTGCGCATATTAATATATCAATCAAAAATTTCATTATATTATTTTAGTTATAACATTTGATTAACAATAATGTTTGTCGTACAATAGAACTACGCCTAACGAGTATCTAATGTGTGCTAAGACCTAATGTGTGTTATATGTACGTGTGTTATACATATAGCACACATTACGTCCTATGTATAGTACATGTTGAATGCTCGTTGAACGAATTTATGTTGTACGAGAAACATTATTGTTTAATTATGTCTTGATATGCTCACATTTGTAAAATTTGAACATTAATCCAAATCTATATTAACACTTTCATAAAATATTTGGTAAAATTATTCTTTTCTTTGCTTAATTTGGTTTGTTCATTTTAGATCAGTATTTGGTTCTCTTAAGTTATTTTTAATTCCTTTTAGTTTTCCACCTGTTCTCAAATAAATTAAAAATGTTTTACCATTTGAGTAGTTTAGTAAAATATATTCAATCTATTTTAATTTATAATACATAACCTTTCTTTTTAACTTACCCAAAAGACTAACATACATATAAAATTGTTTTGTTAGGTTTTATAATAATATAAAAGTAAATGGTGAAGAATTGAGGGACCAAAATAAATAGAATCTTTTTGTTCCTACCAAAAAGAGTGAAAATTCAACCTTTTTTTTAGTTTTTGGTTCTTTCTTTCATTTAAGAAACTACTACTAATTACTGGAGTTGGAGAAGAGAATAAGAAGTTCATTGAATAATCCAAAAAAAAAATGCATAAAAATATTTAATTTCATAGAGATGTGTTAGAGGCCATTATTGTTTCAAACTTTGACAGCTATTTGACAAGTGCCCTTAGGGCACTTGTTAAGGAAGCAAAATAGGAAAATTTTATTTTGAAAATACTCATTTTTATTCTTTCTATGCAATGGGCTCATCTTAATATTTTAAACTTTTTCAAAATTTACTATTAGTAGGATCCTTAACAAGTGTCCTTAGGGCACTTTAAATAAAAAAAATTCTATGAATACAATTATTATATTTTAAATGATTAGAGAATTTAAATACAATGTAATACGGACAAAATACTCTATTAAACTTTCGATCTCAAAAAAATTTTCATCATTTTTTATAGGGTTTTGCTAACAAGTGCCCTTAGGGCACTTGTTAAGGATCCTACTAATAATAAGTTTTGAAAAAGTTTAAAATATTAAGGTGAGCCCATTGCATAGAAAGAATAAAAATGAGTATTTCCAAGACAAAACTTTCCTATTTTGCTTCCTTAACAAGTGCCCTAAGGGCACTTGTTAGCCAAACCCTTATTTAAATTGACATTTTTTATAGAAAAATGATAATTAATGTATCAATTAAAAATTTATAATATTATTATAGTTACAAATTTAATTAAACTTTAAATGATCTTGTCACTTATCTAGTTTACCAGGAATTTAAATCTATATTAATGCTACTCTTTTATACAAGTTAAATTGACATATCTTTGAGACTTAAACTAATTAATCGATCTTTTATTACTAACTAGTACGAAAAAAAAAAGATGATATCATCCCACAAAAATGTAAAATGAAAATTATCACCTTTAAAAAAATAAAATAAAATAAAATAAAAATATATAAATATTTTATCATGACCAAATCAAATTTTTGTAATGATTTTTGGTATACGAAGGTTAGCAGAAAGTTCCAATTGATTGGATTTGCAATTCATTATTTTCATAGGGATTTTGAAGTCAATGACTGACACAATTTGAACATTTATGTGATATCGCCATTTTTGGTTGGGAGATACATAGCAATAATGTATATATTTATAATTTAAGTTTATTTTAAAATAAAGTGTTATGTTTAATTCAAATAGAAAATTATAAATTTGAAATTCAAAGAAATCATTATTTGTACAATTTTAGAGGTTTTCAATATAAACAGAGATATATAAACACAAATTAATTTTTATATAATTTATTACTCGTCATAAATATGATTTCTGTCTCATAATTTTCTTAATTATTAAACTTACACATAAATATTATCTATTCTTTTCATTAAATACTTTAGATAATATTTAAACATTATGTGCAAATTACTAATCATGACTATGATTTTAATATCATAATTTTATTGTTAGAAAATTTAACAATTTTATTCAACTTTTTGTTTTCACCCAAAGTACATACGTACTAATAATCATCTTAATCAGCAGAAAAAACTAATTCAAAAGCCTATACCATCTTAATTATATATTAGTAACAATCTATATTATTGAATATTCTAAGCATATAATTCAGGAGCTCGAAAACATCACTGAATAACTGAATTTCCAATTTTTAATTACTTGCTTAATAATTACTCCCTCCATTTTTTTTATCTGTCCAATATTAAATATGCACAGTAATTTAGATAATGATTAATAGAGTCTTAAAATTAACAAAATATATAACAACTTTATTATATTACCCTTTTTGACTATTGCTCTTATCAAGAATATGGTGTGTATACGAGTACTTGATAAAAGAAAAAATGTTAAATAAGAATAAACTAGAAAGAACATAATAAATTTTACCTCATATTCTTTGATGGACAAATATAAAAATATATATATACATTTTTAAATTAGACAGATAAAAAAAAGAAGGGAGCATCTTATTTTCATGAAACAAATTTCTTCAAATATCAATTTCTCAATGATATATATATTCTACCAAAGGTAATTATTAATTAACCCTCATATATATATCCCTATAAGCTTTCACTTTCAGAAATGCTGGATGTGTGGTTTACTTGCCGGGAGGATAAAGGGAAAGAGAGAAAAAAGGAACAACCAAATAAAAAGTGTGCTTTTTTATGATATCACTATAACCATCATCTTATTGCATTTCCGTTACAACTTCCCAATTCCACAAACAAAGCAATCAAAATGTATAAACTCATAATATATATTATATTCCGTTGAATAATTAGTTGAATTTCTTAAATATCTTATCATAAGGTTTCATTTCGCAACATATGTATGGAGAAGGTTTTGTAAAATATTATTTGCTTCTTTATTAGTTCTTATTTTAAAAGAATTAATTGTGTTGTTGTTGACAGTAGATATTATAAGCAATTATTCAATTATGTGTTGTGACGTTCGTCATTATTGTATTTTTTCTCTTTCACTATCTTAAAAAGTCATACAAAATGAATGTTTTTATTGAATGATAGTGTAAAATATATATTTACACTGTTAATATATCAAAATTAAATTCATTAATAAAAAAAACTCAAAATAAATTAAAGATTAATTTGCATGCACTTCTCTTCCACTCAGTCACTAACGAACCCATGCATCATTGCCAACACACACCAACCTAGTTGGCAACAACAACGTAACTTCACTTCATTTTCCATGTTTCTCAACAACTGGATATATATTAATTAAATTAAACTATCAAAATAATCAAATCTTAATAATAATAATAATAATAATGTAAAGGCTCTATTTCCATGTTCTATTGGATACCTTGTGTTCTTCAGATTTAGGAATCAAGTGTGTATTTGACTCCTTACCTTCCATGCATCAACCGATTTTAATAGTTGTTGAAATATATAAATATTTATAGAGAGAGGGAGATTTAGAGAAACAAGAATATTAATCATTTGTTCAAGAAGTTCATATAATATTTAAAATAAATTTGTGCAATTAAATATGGATAGGTAATCAATGACTCTTGCAACTTTTGGATGTCGTGAAACTATCAATTATCTTACAATTTTTTCAATTCACGACTGAAATATCTACCGTTGAGTGCATATACTAATCTTGATTTGTAGGCATCTCAGTAGAAAATAACTTATTTGAAACCATTAAAGTTTTTGATAATTAATTAATTAGCCCATAATATGCAAATCAAATGATGAGTGCATGTTGTTAATATGAAAACTATTATAATAGAAGAATTATACAAGAATGGAATTTGTGAAGCATATATAAATGTATAAACAAATAATCATAAAGTGATTGAGATTTAGAGATACATATCTTGCAAGGAACTACTCAAACAAATACTCATCATAGCCTTAATGTACCAAACAAATAACTATTGTGAGCTTGAGCTTGTTGGTGGAGCTTGTGTGATTTTAAAATAAACAATACTATTTTATTTGATATTCATTTTTTTATATACCTTACCGACATAAACTCTTATTATCATTGAATTTTGGTGTGACTCCGCTATAATATTTCAACTTTATTTTTTAATTTTCATGATTGATTATCATGAATGTCTCACAAACATCTAATTTTTGGATGTCTATATAACATCACTCTTTTAAAATCAACATATATAGGCTTTAGCTATGTCAACAATCTTGATAAATTTGATATGAAATTATAAAATAATTTTTGTCCTGTTTCTTCAAAACAGAGTATAAATTGTTGTAACTTGTGGTACATGTGTTGCTATGTCATGCATACTTCATTGAATTCATTCTAATAAAACGTAGCCAAAGCAGGTATGCTTTATATATACTTTAAGCAAACAACTCGTTAAAGCTATTATTGTATATTAAAAAAAAAGATAAATTACAAGGCTACTTTAGGTTACAAAATTCATTTTATCTACTTTTTATTTATAAAATTCACTTAAAAATGTATAGATTTATAAAATTATAATATCAATTTCTTGTAAAAACTTACTTTACGACTGTATTGTAATACTAGACATACGTGATAATATAAATTAATATTATATATTATTCATTTATCTATAATTTGGGCACAAATTATTTTGTATAAGTTTATTTGCCACAACCTACCTCTAATCTATCAAAATGACGTATAATTAATATGACATATGGAGACGACATATTATTTTTTGACGAGCATTGCTAGAGGCACAACAAAAAATCAGTCAAAATAGCCAACAAATAGGAATTTTGACCACAATTACCCAGCCCATTAAAAATATACTCATGATTAAAAGTGTTATTTGGGTCATAAAGTGTTAAATGAGCTTTGTTAGCTATGTTGACTGATTTTTTATTATGCTCCAAGCATTTGTGTTTTTTGACGTATGAGCCTGACTTATAACAAAGAGAACGAAAAAGTTAATCGGAATAATTTATCCTAAAAAATATTTATATATTTTCTGAAACAACCAACACTATAATTATTTTGGGAATTAAAAAAAATAACTACATTTAGTATACACACTTATTTAGATAGTTATATCTTTCAATTCTATAACTAAAATTAAAAATAAACAAATATAAAAGATAATCACCTCTATTTCTCTTTTCACCTTTAGATCTTTTATATTATTTATTTTATTATATAATTTATTTTTTATTTAATTTTATCAAAAATTAAAAAAGAAATATAACTGAAAAAAATAAAAGATACACGAATACGAAATGCAAGACAATATGATAGTTTATATTAATAAAAGAAAATATTTGGGACACAACAAAAATCCAGTTATAACAGCCAATATATTGTGCACAATATATATAATATATAATATAAAATATATAATATATATATATCACCTATTGTGCACAACATATATCACATGTTGCGTGCAGCATCATTTTTCTTTGCAACATGTATGTAATATATATCATATAATATTCATTACGCAATTTATATTATATATATTATACGAAACTTAGTGACTATTTTGACTAATTTTTTATTGTATATATAATAATGCTTATTAATAAATAATATGATAGCATATACATTTTATTATTTGATAAGAATGAAAGCAATTGTTTATGGGTACAGAGAGAATGTAACCAGAATGAAAGTTGATGATGCAGCCTTCATTCCCGCCATGCCCATAACCAAAAGGGACAGAGACCACACATTCATTCATTCATTCATAGGGTTATGTGAAAAGACATATCCATACTCAATAAGTAGTCACAGAGGATAGTTCAGATTTTGAAATTCGCACTATTTGACTATTCTTAGTTATCTACATTTTCTTGAGACTGCCTCTGGTTCACGTATTATTTTTTCTCTACAAGAATATACATATTTTTTGAAATTTTATTTTTGGATAATCACTTTTTAATGATGAAATATATATTTTTGTGTTTGATTTATAATTAAAATTTATAAAAATTTTATTAAATTTTTATTGGAATGAATTATCGATGTGTTTGGTTCATAATAATATTTATAAGAAAATTTTTATTTTTCTAAATATAAGGAAGGATTTGGGATAAGATAAGATAGAGTAAAGATGTGTAACTTTCTAATTTAACATTATAATAAAGATATTATTGTCTTTAAAATTTCTCTAAATATTTTGATGAATAAGAATCTCAGCTACCTTGCATTAAGGAGGAGGTGAGAATGAAAATATAGAAATTAAGAAATAATGTTCAAAATAAATAAGAACTCTTGAATGATAAAAAAATAATGTATCTCCAATTACTTCGAAAATGGTAACATCTTTGGCTCAATAACGCAAGAAGACGGGTAGGGGCACGAGACAACTCTCACTAAGAAACTCGGGAAAATAGCCTCATAACTTCGGGAGAAATGGTGCCTCCTCACATAGGGGGTCATAGTGATTAGGCTTAGACGACTGTTTACCGAAAACATATAAGTTTCCGCAAATTAAAGTTACATAAGATCATGTATGCATGAGGGCTGATATCTATCCAATGAAGATCAAGGAAGTTAATTAGTGACCTGATGATAAGGGGAGCCGACGACCGAAGCCTTAGTAAACGGTGCCGGATATAACTATAACGGTTCTAAGGTAGCGGAATTTCTAATTGGATAAGTTTGGACACGCACGAAAAGCATAATGATCTGAATATTGTCTCAGAGAGAAGCTCGGTATGGTAAAATAATTGTATATATATAGTACTTTTATTAACTAATTTTTTTTACATTACATTATTTTTTTGCATAATACTACTTAATTCCTTTGTCTTTTTCTATTTGTTCAATTTGAATTTTCATAAAATTTTAGGTAATGATTAAAACAATCTCAAAATCAATAAAATATTAGTACATTTTACTATAGTATCTGTAAATTTAAAATATAGTAACATATTTATTTAGTAGAAAAGAATGAGTTAATTGAGCATAAAATAAGAAAAATAAATAAATATCACCTAATAATTTTTAATGAACAAATAAAAAGAAACAAATTAAAAGCTGAAAGTGAATAATAAAAGAAAAGGAAGAGAGTATAACTTTATATATATAGATATGATTGGACTACAAATTTTTATGCAAGTTGAACAATGGACTAACGAATTCCAAACTAGATCGAGTCTCACTGATAAATTGGAAGAGGTGCTTTAATAATTTGGTTGGCTATTGTGCAATAAACAAAAAGAATCAATGTTAGTTTGTCTGCCACTGGAACACCTAAAATTTAAAATTAGTCTTGTTTGGTCAGTTTTCTAACCAAGTTTTTGAGTAATTTATACACCAAGTTTTTTATATACTATATATTTTTTGAAACACTAGTACAAGAGCTGATCCAAAAGTCACATTTATAGGAGCATGGGATGCATAAGCATTTTCACAGGGTAAATATGAGTTATTTAATCAATAATATTTCTAATAACAAAAATACGTCAAACTAATATCTAACGTGTGTTATACATAATATAAAATATATGCTATATGTATAATACACGTACGTATAAGACATATTCCATATTATATATAGCACATATTGGATACTAGCTAGTTGGACGTATTTTTGTTGTACGACGTATCAACATTAATGTTTGTTGAACAATGAAAATATATTTAACTAGTATCTAACGTGTACTATATACCATACGTAATGTGTACTATATGTGTAACACATTACATATAGTGTATATCACACATTGGATATTTGTTGATTGTAGTTGAAATCTTAATTATTCTTTCAGAACAAGCATGCCATTTAAATGTGCAAGAGATGGAATTTTCAACTTGACAATTAACAATAATAATCATTAATTATTATCATGATATGAGCTCCTTAATCATCAATTGAAAATGATGCAATGTTAGTGATTCAGTTAAGGCATTGTCATATGGATAAATTAAATGCTCGTGAATTAGGTCCTTTTCTTTTCTCATACAGCGTGTACAAAAACAAAACCTCACAAGAAGGCAATTTCACACAATCATAAGATAAGTTTTTATTTTATAAGTAATACTACGTGTACATACTAAAAAGAGAAATTAAATTAGTCACCAATACAAAAAATTTGATTGTGTCAATTTAAAAATTGTCATTGTCTCAATATAAAATGTTGAATATATAATGATTGATAGAATTAGGATATAAGTTAGATAGAGTATTTTGAGTTATATCAAAGTTGTATTGAATAATCTATTTAGTGTCAAATTTAATGTACACGGAGAATTTCACATATTTTATTAATAACTTGCTTGATATATTAGGTATAGGAAGTTTGAACTTTTTAAATAGTGACATATGTAAGCACAATTTATTCCTTTCACGAGTTTTTCTTCTATTTCTTTTCGGGTAAATTTCACGTGTGAATTTAATACTGGCCTTTCTAAGGGATTGGGTCTAATAATCCTATATAATTAGAACATATGGTTTACAATTAGGTTTTTGTAATTATAAAGGATGAGAATCCATTTATATATATCTTAAGTATAAGCAGCTTCAATATATTCATACTTTTAAATAATTTTTTAGTATAAAATTGTATCAATTTAACTGTTGAATTCTAAGGATATAGAGAATGAATATTAACAATAAGTTGTTAAAAATTAGTTGTTTTCAGCAATATTCACATTTTGTATATAATGTGATCGATGATAAATTAGAATGCCCATGTGAAATTTAGTACATGACTAATAAGAACAATTAAATTTGTATAATTAGGTTGAGAATCTACCAACTATTATTGTTAGGTTGTTATTAGGAAGATATAATTAGGTAGGTTTTGTTAGAAAGATAAATTATTTTTTAAAACAAGGAAGTCTAGATTAATCTTCCCATTAATTAATTTTAAAGAACATGTAACAAGTTTTATATTATTATTTAATAATATGTTACTATCAAATATGTGATTTTAAAATAATAATTGTAAAAAATAAAATAAATAATTTGGTTGTTTTTATTTTTATTAGATAAAATGTATTTTTTAGGTTTTCTATTATAGAAGTGGCAAAAGTTGACTTTCAGTCGTACGTACAACAGAATTTACATGAAATGTACTTTTGACTTTTGATGAGCTAGCTATTATTTTTTTCTCGTGAATTCCAGATTATGTAATTGAAGCCTCTGATCTAAACAAACAAAAATAATATATATGTAAAGTATATAATTGTGAAGAAAAAATAAAATTAGCATACCCCATCTATTATATTGTACATCAAGTTTCTCACATGGGACCAAGCAAATGTATGAAAAGTCAAAGCAAGTTGAGAGAAAGTATTTGATTATAGATTAGATGCTCTGTCCTCCACTAGATCTTTTGAAAAAAAAAAAAAAAAATTCTTTTGAATTGGTGTATTCATTATTCCTTTTGAATTGGTGCATTCACTATAGGGATTTAATTTCAATTCAAAGCTTCACTTATTCAACCTTTTTAGTTTTAACTAACCATCTCAATAATCTAATAATTGAAAGTTGAAAGGAAACAAACAAGTCATATGATGGGTCTTAATCATGGATTTTAAACTCACTAGTTATTAACTCAAAAACATTTACATTTACAAGTTTATAAATTTATTAGGTAGTGTTTGTTTTCGGTGATTCTGGAATTAAAATCAAGGAAGTCATGAAGTCAGTGTCACAAGAGTCAGAGTCAATGTGACTTCAAAATTGGCTCTGAACACTCTCTCAATATTTGTGTCTCAATTCCAGTACACAATGACTTCATTCTAATATACAATGATTCCAAAATTTGAGTGAACAAAAAATTGACAATTTTGTTCACTGAGTCACTGTGACCCTCGCACCAA
This sequence comes from Aeschynomene evenia, assembly GCA_013621005.1. NCBI lineage: Eukaryota > Viridiplantae > Streptophyta > Magnoliopsida > Fabales > Fabaceae > Aeschynomene > Aeschynomene evenia. The sequence continues at coordinate 4,649,731 of CM024271.1, forward strand.
ACACTTGACAGAGTCAATTTTTCACCGACTTCCTAACTTTGACCTCAGAGTCAGAAAAAACAAATGTAGCCTTAGAATTCTATAATCGAGTCAAGGAACTTATGAATTTGACTTTACGATTCATATCTACTTAAACTTTTACAAATTTTACAAATTTATGTATACATTTGATAACCTTAATCTTAATTATTTGTCTGAATTACTATAACTACTACTTTAAAAAATAATTAGAGGAATAGTAGAGTATACTCCTTAGGCACTCACCATCTAACTACAAGTTGGTGATTAGCTGTGACCAAATTAATAGCTTCTAACAAAATGTGGTCCCTAACTTAGCCTTTTGCTCCCATATTTTATAACCAACAATACCATATTTTGTTGACCATATTACAAAGCCAGCTCATTTATATTTCTCAACTACTATAATATAATGGCATTTATGTGTATATGAGTTTAATTATTTTTTTCAACAATTTATTCAATCATATACGTTTCATATCAGTAAAATGTTTCATCTATAGTAAAATACCTCTTATTTTAGTTCACTATGATTAGTCTAGCCGTGAGGGACTTGAATAGTATGCATTATATCTTAGATCCAAACCTCATTATTGTGAACAATATAACTTCATAAGTACTTAAAAAAATATTTTTCATTTTTAATCCATTACTTAAAAAATCTATAAAATATAATAGTTAACTAATTAATACAATTTTTATATTATCAATAAAAGTCAATAAGGTTGAGAGAAAATTCACTTATGTTTAGAACTAAGATTGTTAGGCCCCAAATAAAAATGAAGGAGAGAAAGAAAGAGCATCACAACAACAATTTCTAACGTGATTCAGTATTATTGGATATTATAATTAGGGATATATTAGTTATTAAGTTTTAAAATTTGTTATTTTTGTTAGCCTATATAAGACTTTATTACTCTGTAATTAAACACACTCTTTTACCATTCCATTTTATAATTATATTTCATCTTTATATAAGGCTTCATTACTCTATAATTAAACACACTCTTTTATCATTCTATTTCATAATTACATTTCATCTCCATCCCCTTTTCTTTTAAAATTTTAGCAGGTTGTTAATTTGATCGTCCTCGAAGACATCGACATCAGTCAACTTCTTTTCCAAGATGGTTTGTCGCTCCTTCGGACACATTATATTGAACACATTAGATATTAGTTAGATACTAGCTATACATATAGCACACACTCTATATCATATATAGCACACGTTAGATACTAGTTAGATGTATTTCTACTATACAACAAATATTTATTGATATTTATTTGTTAGCTTAATTACCTTAACATATCCGTCCCATGTTAATTGCCAAAAACCTAACTATTATTTGACACCTCATGTTGCACACGTTGAGCATGATTGATGACAATCTAATTAATTCTTGTCATCAACAATGCCTACAAAAACATGAATTTGGTACATGGGGTGTTCATAATCAAGATAATCATTTTTTGTAAGATGGTCGATCATGTGTATGGTTTTGTATTTTGACTTGTTGAATTTGAAAATGAGATGATTATTAAATATAATACTACTAGTATTAGTCTATTAATTTATAATTAAATATAGTTTATGATAATTGTTTCAAAGGGACAAAGCCAATGTGGAAGCTAAGCTAGAATTGAAAAGAATTATGTATGGACAGAGGGAAAGCGCCAAACAAGGATCTAATAACAATAAATGTGAAAAAAATATGATTGAATAGAATTAATAAGTTAGAGTGATTATAAATCTGAAATGTTGAGGAATCTTAGGGTTCTATTCACAGAAAAAAACTCATATTTAAAAAAAAATTATAAGTGATTTTGCAGATCAAATAAGGATTCAAAGCGATGTAATTAATAATGGTCACATGTCCACATTGTACTTTGCAATTTTTTATTTTCCCCCTTTCTTCTTAATTGTGGATTACGATTCATAATTTAGCACAAATTGTAAGCTTAATATAATTTTTACTCCCGTCATTTAATTTAATTATGTTAATTTAACTCATTGTTTTGTCTTCCTCTATTTATGTTTGATTAGTTTATAAATTTTAAATTTTAAATTATTCAAAATGAGAAACGTTGTTTTCCACTTATATATAATAACCTTTCGATGTTCTTTTTCAGTATTTTTCCGAAATCACAAATAACAGTGGATAGAGGAGAGAGATTATGATCCTGATTTTTACTTGGCAAATTTAATAATTTATACACATTATTAACTCAAAGATTTATCTTTTCCACTTTCTAAATAAATTAAAGAAATGATTTAATTTTGATGTACTGATACTGTATATTTTATTTACATACTTATTATTCAATTATAAATTGTCACGTCAGTCGTCTATAATAATATTTTCTCTCTTACACACCTTAAAAGTTATACAAATAAAGAATTTTAATTGGATAATAATATAAAACATCTTTATACTATCAATATATTAAAATTAAATTGATAGAAAAAAAAGAAAAAAGATGTGAAGAATCAAATTACAAAAAGAAAGAACAAGTAAAAAGGGGCAATGGAATCCTTTACCACATCATATGTCTTGTCCTATATCTACAAGAGAATATATCTTTTTCCCCCCTTTAATTTATTTATACTCCTCCATCCCTTATTTTCTTCTCAAATGGACCATTGGCGACTAATTTTATATTTATATATTTATTGTAGATTTTTTACCAAAAATCAATTAATAGCATACGTACATTTTAATGATTTGTAACTATAAATAAGTAATATAATGTGTCCTATTAACTTCAAATTTTTAAGTTTATTTAGTTAATAATTAAATCACAATTATTATTGTTGATAATGCGAGAGTGATCATGATGATATTATGTAAATTACCCTAAATTCTAAATCCTAAATCCTAAATCAACACATACATCACATCACATTACTGCTCTTTTTCTTGGTGATGAGGTGTTTTATAAAAAAATTCAAAAGTTTAAGTCAATTTTTAGTAAAATATATACAAGTGATCGATGAGCTAAAAATACTTTACTTAAAATATTTCTTCCCTTTATCTATACTACTTATAAAGAGAATTGCCAAAAAGTTAGTTACTTTTTTGCCTCTCCATTCAAATTAAATAAAAAACTTAAAATAAAATAATTAAATAAAAAGAATAACTACTTTCTCAATTCAAATTACATTTTAACTACCTTATTTTTTTTACATATAAATTTACTATGATAATTTTTTTAAAAAAAATATAATTTTCTTTAATAATCATCTTCTATATTATTTATCATTTTTTATCCATTATTATGAGAAAAAATTCAAAAAATAAAAAACATAAATTGACAAAAAAAAAAATTAAAAAAGCATCTTGACGCCCGACAAGACACTAGTAATAATTAAATGTAAATACATATATGTTTTATATAATATAATAATTAAATATAATTTGAAAATTTTATAAAAATATTGTATACTTAATAAATCACTTTAATTTAAAAATAATTTTTTACATTTAAATAATAACTTTTAATATTTTTTTTTACCAAAGCATTTAAAACTAACGTTATTAGGATTGCAAGTAATGGCCCCCAAATGGGCCCTTATCTAAGAGCCCATTGTTTATACTTACTGCCATGGCCTATTGGCCTTATCTATTACACTCCTTTTGTTTCTATTGAAAGTCTATGGCTTTTGATTTATGGATGCAAAATTATGTAGTGTCTCAAGATTTTGATTTTTCAGAAAATTTGAAAAATATTGGAAAAAAATAGGAGAAGTGTATCACCTACATTTCAATATAATGGTTATTTTGATATTTTTGGTGTATTAATTGGAAAATTAATATATCTGAAAAAATGTACAAAAAAATCAAAATGATCGTTATTATAGATGGAGGAAGTAACCAAATCATATAGTATTTATTATCAGTATGGTCCATAAATTGATATATATATCTAGAATGTAATGTACCTGAAGAGAAAAGGATGAGAATGAAAGTACCTTATTGTACTTATCAGAAAATCTGAGAAGAGGGTTATTAACACATCAGCATTCAGCAACACAAATTGATAAAAAGAAAAAGTGAGGGACATACTCACCAAGATGAGATTGACACATCAGCACTATATTCCTATATGTTTTTTGGGAAAAATTTTATTTGTATTTTTAGTTTATCTTGACCACAAATGCTCGAGGCACAACAAAAAATCAGTCAAAACAGTCAATAAAATCCATTTAATACTTTATGACCCAAATAGCACTTTTAGTCATGAGTATATTTTTAATAGGCTAGGTGATTGTGGTCTAACTCTCTATCTATTGGTTATTTTGACTGATTTTTTTGTTGTGCCTCTAGCAATGCTCTAAATTGACACATCACTTTTATGAATTGCTTTTTAGTTATGAGTATGTCGAGTTTCTCTCTCTAATACTTATTCCATTCACTAAAGATTGATCTGGACCTCAAATTCTTTTTTAGTACCATATCAGCCTATACTGAAGAGGAATTCTATATATGATAATATACCGACTCTATAATTTTCTTGACTTTATTTTTATAGTCAATAAAAATCAACACTTACCTAAATGATTGAATTGAAAAGGTATACGTGAGAATGAATATGCAAGCTTAGCTTAGAAAATAGTAAGTTCATCTCCCACAATCACATAGAATCAAGGAATAAGAGGATGAGTTTGCCACATAACACTTTTGTTGCTAACAAGTATAGCTTTAGCCCCTTCCATTGAAGATTCCCCATCACCATCACTTGTCATTAGATTTGGCAGGGCCTAATATTTTATCCAACTCAATAGTAGTCACTAAGATTTATATAGGCTATGTTTTTACATCAATTTAATTAGAGCTATATAGATATATTTCATAATGATTTCAAAGATAATTACCTTCAAACTTTCATTTATAATGTGTCACTTTATTAATCAATACATAAAGAATATCTATCCATATGATGTGTTAGGGCCGCATGTAATAATGTAATCACATAAAAATTACATAATTTGATTCCACATAAAGATGATGATCGATGATACAAAGTTACAAACCCATTCTGAAAAATGCACTAATTAAAAGATGAATTAGAGTAATATAATATAATGTTTTATTCTTCAAAATATGCATTGCCTAGAACAAATGAAAGAAGGATTGATAACATTTCTTATCAATCATCATATATCATCTCAATTATTGCCTCTCTAATGCGTGATGGAAATTAAATCAAGTTTATTAGTGTCTTCGTGAGTGCAAGATTAATATTATTATTATTATTATAGTGGTAGATTAAGATCTACACGGCAATTAGATATGGTCAATAATATTATTATAATATAGAAGCATCAAAGACTAATGGTATATATCATATTGATCATGTCCATTCACATTAAACGGGAAAATATTTTATTTATTTTATAGGGGTCAACAAGGATTCCCTTTTATTTAAAAAGTGTCTATCATGTCCTTCTCCTCCACTACTATAATCTTTATAAAATATTTGCATGCATGCACTTTATTTTTTAAAATTATAAATAAACTATATGGTGGATATTATTGAAATTGTCATCATTCAGTTGTTTCAAATTGAAATAAAAGCAATACTACTCTCCCACTTTTTTTTTCCTTTTTGTTTCATCTTAATACTAATGAGTAATAAGGATAGTGAAAAAGGAATAACAAGATAGAGATTTTTTCTTCAGAATTTAAATATAAATAAAATAATAAAGAAACTTAGAAAATAAATTTAATATCATTTTTTTGTTTAAGAAACCTACTTATTACTCCCCAAATTTAAAATGAAACAACAACAACAATAATAATAATAATAATAATAATAATAATAATAACTTTAAAACAAATTATTATTTTGTTTCGTTCTTTTAAAATATTATTTTTAAATAAAAATAATAAGGTTCCATCATATTTCTTCATTAATCTTTCAAAATAAGTAGTTGTGACTAGTGCGAAGTTTCTTTAGTGCCAAAATAATTTATATTCGGGATATGTAGATGGTTGAATTAAATAATTGACACAATTAATTAATGGTATGTATGTAATCATTGTAAAGAATTGATTACTACTTTCGTCATATATAAACGCTCTGGCATAGACTTTATATTTTAATAAAAAGTAAATAAAAAGATTATCTAGGATTGATTCTGGTTTTTTTTTTGGTGCTGGATTGATTCTGATTTGAATGCCGAGAGATAAGTGGTGGTATTTATTAATTAATTTAATGATAATTAGTTAAGATATATTAGATAGCCATAAAATAGGAGCAGGAAGAATCATCAAATTTGGTTGGTTATAATGAACATCAAAAGTGTCTATTTCTCGTAATGTGATGTTTCACCGGTCACCCACTTGTTTAGTTGTCGTTTTTTCCCTTCCTTTGAAGTGGATAGACATACATTTACATCAATCTCTATTGTTAAACAAAAAAAAAATGCGACAATTTTGTACATTATACATACATTCAATTTCTCATCATTTTTTTATTTATAATGTAATTTTTATCTAAATTTTTTAACTTTTTTATCTATTGTTGATCTTAATTAGTATATATATATATATATATATATATATATATATATATATATATATATCTTATAAACATTCAATTTTAGATGTTTAAATATAACATTACTCTAAAAAAAGGAAACCAATGTCATTGTCATCAAGAATGAGTTTAATTTCCATTTCATATTCACGTGAATGTAGTTATTGATCATTACCCATTATTCTATTGGAAGTAATTGAGATGCATCTAATTACTTTAGCTGGTGTTTGGTTTCATGGGCAGGGATGAAAATTTTGTCCCCAGTAAAATATGTATACTCTTCAAATAATAGAAATTTGACAATTTTATATTTTGCTATATATCATTATACTTATCTCATTTCATCAATTGTGATACATACCTAACTCATTTATAATTTGTGAAATTAAATATATGTAGTTAAGGGAATATGAACCTTTTTCCTATCCCTTTTAACATCATTACAAGTTGTTACTCCAAATATATCTATTTTTTAGTCAGTAATATAATATATGTATAATAATTATAGATTCAACTTGTATATAACATGTATGTGTTATATATCATACATATGTAATGTTTGTTACATATGACACACATTACATATAACACATAATACACGTTGGATATTAGTTGAATATATTTCTGTATCATTTCTCCATTTTTTTAGTTAGCAATAGAACATGTATGTAAACTAGCTAGACTCCACAGGCCCTCTTTTGGTTAACCTTGTTTGAGACCAAAAACACATGAAAGTGGTTAGACCCATTTGTTATAGTACTTGCACTTTTGGTTCAACCACACCATTATTGTCTTCAAATAATATAAGCTTTATTTTCCTAAGTTTTTTTTTGTTTTTTGGAAGATCCTATGTAGGCCAAATTATTATTATTTGCTTAAAGATAACTCAAGGGAGACCTATTTATTCAATGAATTAATTCTCTATGAGTTGTGTTTTGAACTTGTTATGGGGCCAATTGCATGTTCTAAAGTCTAAACCTTGTTCATTTTTTGTTAAATGTCATTTCACATATAGACTCATAAGACAATGCCACCAAGGGGCGACCATGTGCATAATTAACCAAACTAACCGAACATAGAAGATAAGTAATATTGTGTTACACATAAATAGTTTGAACAATGACACGGAATGGCCTAGGTAATAGATACTCTGTCCATTTTAAAATAATAGTCTTTTAAGATTTTTGCACGAATAATAAGAAAACTTATAGATAATAATCTTAATTTGGATTAAAAAATATATTAAAATGACTATATTATCCTTAATAATTTTACTAGCACATTTTTCAAACAAATTATATTAGGGTTAAAATTGATATATCATTATTAAATAAATATTGGAAAGTTAAAAGTGATAATCAATATGAAATGAATTTCTAAACCTTAAACGACCATTATTTTAAAATAAATGGAGTATATTACTACCTTAATTAGAAGTGTTATTGAATTTGATCCTTTGGGAATTGAAAAAAAAATTGTTAAAAAATTTCTATCATATTAAAAAATTTTAGTTGAATCAGATCAAATTAGTCAAATTTCTAGTAATAGGACTTAAAAATCGATGGTTATTACAATAGTTTTTATGCTTATTATGATGGTAAAGAGGGGCATGGCTCCCACAATGTTAGTTTAAGTTCTTGAACCATCATTCCAATATCCAAATAGCACTAATCACATTCCCTTCCATTTTTTTTTTGTGAAAAAGGTAAAAAAGAGAACAAGCAATTTTGTGAGAGATTCTAGATAGTTTTGGCTTCTTTCAATCCCCTTTGCACAAAGTGTCTAATTAAATTACTTTAGCTTAGTTAATAAAAGAGATCTTAAGCAAATAACCCCACCAAAATTGAAGATCTCTTATTTATTGGATTGGGAGATTATGATGATTGATGAACTAATGACACTTACTAAATTAAATCTTATCTATATATATTTGAAGAACAAGCTAAGTCCCTACTCCCATCACTATACTACACAAGGCAACAACACCCTTTGCTTTTATCCATTACAGTCAGCATCTATCCTTAATTAAATAGCTACTAAGTATAAGAAGGATAATGCATTAATTATGGTACCAAATAATGAATGATAGGTCAATCAATCAATGTACACAAAATAATTCCACTTTATATTTATCTTTCTAAAATTGTTGGGTTCTAAATATGTTAGTACTTTTTTGGTTTACATTTTTTCAATGTAGATGGAAAAATAAGTTTTAAATAAACTTTTTCTAGAGTAACTAAGTTGTTACTTCTTCATAAAGTACTTTTGAGTTTTGACTCTTCCAAAGTTTAAACAAATAGACTTTTACATGGTTTTAATTTGATCACATGTATATACATAAATAAATAGGGCAATGATCCTATATATAATATATTTTTTTTCGATTATTGTCATGAGATTTCAAGATGAAGAGACTCATAAATAAAATTGATTAGACGGATCTCATTAAAAAATCACAAACGAGAAAAAAGAGCACCCGCCAAACCAATATATATATATATATATATATATATATTCTACTAAATTCTTGGTTCCTATCCTTAATTAAATTGATGACATAAATTAAAGTTGCATACATATATATGATCCAAATGCAGTTCAATTAATTTATTTTTCTTTTTGGGTAGTTGATGAGAAGCCCTCAATTCATTTATTTTTTGGATTCCATAAAATTGTACTCTCCTATCATTTAAGAATAATCATTTTAATATTTTTGGTGCATTGAATTTATATATCTAAATATCTTAATTTATAATATACTAATGAATAAATCGACAATATTATTATAATAGAATGAAGAAAGTAATACAAATAAAATATCATTTCCCATTTCCCAACACCTTCTTGTCTCTAATATTATTCCATCTTAAATACAACTGATGCAAGAAAACTCAACTAGCAATAACTGACTTTGGACAAATACAACCAATATGCTTAAAAATTAAAATCTCTCAACAAATAATAAATTATATGTCTTCCGTCCATTCTAGTCGTGATTTGAATTCAAATTTTTGAGAATTCTCTTTAATTAGTGATCCATAAATTTTATTATAAATTTTTATTGAGATTGGTGGTTTGTCCTGACCTTACACGAGTGTGTCTCTCATAATCTAAATTTTAGTTTATATAAAAGAAGAATGGGACAAATTATGTGCCTATGTCATGGGAATGTCACATATTCAACAATAACTTATATAATATTTGAACATATCCAAAATGCTTTGGTTGTTTTGCCATCTTCCCTACATACTAAATCCAAATAAAGCAGAGAAAATGAATTTATAACTTCACCTTGTGATGATAGCATTTCAGAGCCTCTTTTTTGTTGTGTCATTATCCAATTTTGCCTTTGCCTTATCCATGCATGATTGGATCCTACTCTATCACACATTCTCTTTAAATTAAAGGCATTTTGTGGATAGAATAGAATTTAGTTAGGAATTTAAATTCATCACGCATAATTCAGAAAACAGAGATTAATAATTATTGCTATCTATGTCATTGCAATTTGCAAGTGACTGATTCAATCAATTTGGTAGCATAATGTAGCATTATGGGTACTACTACAATTCCAAATGGAACTCCCAATTTAGCATGTAGAAGCAAGATTGTGTATAAATGAATTAACTGTATGTTTTATTTTAGAAAATATATTTTATTTTTTAGATTGTTTTGAAAGAAACAGGAAAATATACAAAATTCAATTTTTTATAAAATCCTAAAAAAATAAACAAATTAAAAAAAATTGAAATATGATAGCCGATTATCAAACAAAGCAAATTCTAAAGTTTTTGTATAATGTTTCATCAACATTCAAAATTAGATGTTTATCAGACATCCATCAAAGATCAACAATAGTTGATAAGAAGAGTTTAATATTAGAGTAAGAATTATATCATAATTCAAATATAATAAAGTGAATGTGAAAGAGATGATGCACAATTAGTATTTTTGAGAGTTAGTTAATTCATTCTATCCATATACAATTGTTAACTGCAACGTGCACATCCTTTTCCATTGTCCCCTTTTCCTTTTGTTTCTTGGTGCAAGATTGCGTATTGGAAACAAAATAATAACTTCTTCGTTAATATAATAAGGATTTAATTTTCATTCATTAATAATGTATAACTTTTTTACATATTCATTTAATTATATACGGTCACATCAGTCATAATTATATTTTCTCTTTCCCACTATTTGAAAAGTCATATAAAATGGAACGTTTTGATTGGATGACATTATAAAATACCTTTACACTATCAATACATCAAAATTATATTCGTACAATAATATCATAACGTATGAAGAAAAAACATGTAATAATTTGCAACTCATCCATGTATGTAGCATGAGTTTCTAGTTGAGCTCTTGTGGATGAGAAGGGTCACTTGAAAAAACAGAACCATTTGGCTTGAAGTTGTAGGCTTATCTCTTTTTAGTACTACCTCTATTCCAAAATAATAGTCATTTTGATTTTTTTGGTTCATTGAAAAACTAATGAACCTAGACACAATTTGCATCTAGGTACATTAGTTTTCCAATGAACCAAAAAAGTCAAAACGACTATTATTTTAGAATGGAGGGAGTACTTAATATGAATATATAAAGACAAAAATCCTCATTGCTTCTTTCAAGAGATAAATCTATCTCAAAGGAATTGGACATAATAAATTGAGAGAGAGCTAAAGGAAAATTAAACTCATTTTGAATAATTTGGCTTTTAATTTATTGTGTATCCTCATTTAAACATTATCCATTTTACTCTATAACATTAGATGAGTATTGATGCTAATGAACATCCACTTTAAGATGTAAACAAATGGTATCTTATACGATTTAATCGAATAATTCAATTATTTTAAAATATATGTAGATCATAGTCAAATATTTTCTTGAATGGACATATTTGTTTTTAGGTTATCTATTTATAAAGGAAATATGAGAATTAAACTCAAATCATATCAGCGTACAAATGAAAAGTTGATTATATGAGTTAATTTCAATAGACGATAGACTAAATTTTGAATAACAATATAATTACAATGTATTGAAATTCAATTTTGTTTTTTATTTGTGCTCCCTTAGCTTGGAAGCTATTTCAACCGTCTACATACATGATTCATCATGTTTGGCTTAAAGAGGAAAGAAAATATGTAATTATCACTTTGTGAACCACTGATGAACAAAGGCAATGCCTTAAGGCTTACAACATTAATGATGATTGATTAAAACTCTTACACGTAAAGAACACCAAATATTTTCCTGTGTTGGCTAGATTCTAGCTTGTGCTTCTTAAATTAAAAAGCAGCACTTGTGTTTGAATTATCTTAATGAAGCCTTTTCACATTATTATTATTATTATTATAAAATTGTTCATATTATACAATAGTTGTATCATAACATTTTGTTAAGAAATTTAAAAAGTGTTATAGTAAGATGTGCTATAAACATGATGAATCGAAACATGGTAAAAGTCATTTAATATAAAAGGAGATTAACTACCGTGCTCGACAATGCAACTTTAAAAATACTGGTCAACGTCATTGATTAGTTACTGTGTTCGACGGTGCTGGTTTGACCTAAAAAATCAAAATATGCTATTTAATATAATATTTGTTGCTTCGTTTGTGTAAATTACTGTTATCTATTACACTATCTATATTTGTAATGTTACAGCTGGATGATAACTCCTCACAATTGTGGATACTAACAAAATTTTTTTCAATTCTAGGATTGTTTTTTTTGTTTTTTAATTTTTAGGTCAACCTATAAGGTAAATAGATAGAGGAGGACACTACACTGATCACCAAAAATATGAAATAAATGGGAATATTTTGGTCATATTGGTCTAGAAATAATAACTTGAAGAAAATGGGTTCAATATTTAGTAGGATAGCCCAACCCACTTTGACATGTATTCGCCTATATGTTTAATTGACCCAATAAATTGGATAAAACATTGACCCAATAAATTTGACCTAAAAATTTTGACCCAATAAAAAGTTGGTTAGATTGAAAATTGAATAAAAGCTATTTCCTCTTCCTAAACCTTTTTTTTAAGTGTAGACTAAACAAAAATAGAATGTTCTAACTAAATACTTTGTTTGTGTATAACCTAAATTATTACATTAATATTCCTTAAAATATTTTTAAAAATACTTTGGATATAACCTAAGTGAATCAATAATCAGTCAACTAATTATTTACACAGGTTTCAAATTACATATATTAAAGAATTGTAAATTATATATACTAAATATTATAAAATTACATACATAGAATGTAAACTAGTGAGCCAATTAGTGGTTAGCAACATCATATATTAAGAACTACAAATTACACATAGTAATAACTACATATTACACATACCAAATATCATAAGTTACTCATATAAAGTATATGAGTGTGCCATTAATGGTTGACTATTTATGAATTGATTAACTATTGTACATATAACATTACTTTAAAAAATTAAATGAACCTTCCTCTTCTTAGAAGAAAAAAGTGTTACATGAACAAATAAAGCAAAATCAAACTTAATCTTATAGAATCTCAAATAAGAATTTAATTATGATATATTCACAGTATACAATGTTTTATATTATAATCATTCATATCTATTAATTTGTATAACTTTTTAATTAATAGATGATTAAATTAAAAATTTTGATGATAAACCCGTCCTAAAATTAAATCCATCAATTTCATTGATTTTGGTTTAGAATGTAGGATCCATTGGATGAATCCAAACCAGCCCAAATCGTGGCAGAAATGGCAGTTCCTTATATTTGCATATATCCTTTTCGTTGCGAGCAAGAAACATTGGAGCATGCATGGCATTAATCAAAACAGAAAAAGGTCGAGAAATATAATAATAGTATTATTAAATTAATTCTGCTGTGAAATTGATCAGAAGAAATCACTCATTACGGATTAATTTAGGGTAAGAAACTAAAGCATAGGACTGAACAAAAACAATGAGTGAAGGTGAACAAGGTCCAAAGCTCTTCACCTACAAGCCTCGAAAAGGTGAATGAATCACCCCTTCTCTTCTCTTTTCTTCTTCTTCTTCTTCTTTTTTATTTTCAGAATTTATTTATGAAACCCCATTTTATTTATTTATTTGTTTATTTGGTTACTTTGTTTTGTTTTTTGTTTTTCTGAATCTCGTGAGTATTTGGTGACAGAGCAAATCAAGCGCAATCAGAAACCGTCGTCGATGGGGACCCAGACGACGGCTGCTCCGCCACCACCACCGCCGCCACCTCCACCGCCACCGACGCCGCCTAAGGAGCCCTTTGTTCGGCGGTACAAGTTCCTTTGGCCAATGCTTCTGGCTGTGAATCTCGCCGTTGGAGGTGATTCTTCTTCGCCCCATTACCAATTGGTCAACTCTAATAACCCAAAATGCATGAAAAAACAAAAAAAAATGTTTTTTCTTTTTATTATAGATTTCGTTTGGTGTTGTTGGTGATGTGGGGATTTATGAAATGTGGGGTTTTGGGATTGGAGATTTCACCTAAAACTTCAAGAGGGGTTCTGGTTTCTTTTATTTTTCTAATTTTTTGAATTGGGGGGTTAGCTACTTTTTGGTAGTGTTTTGTTGCTAGGTAGAGTAATCAAGTTTCTGACTTGGTGCTCTGATTGCTTCATTTCTGTTGTTGTTATCACTTATCTGTAAAATGGTAGGAGAAAAATCTAATTTTTATTAGGGGTTTTTGAAGGTTTTATGCTTGGAGTATATGATACTATGATTTCATTGGCTGAGAAATGGGAGAGGCTGAATTTAACAATACTAGTTTGGTGTTTTTTGCTTAACTTATACAAAAAAGAGACCTAAAATACTCTCTGCAAATTGGTCTACTAATATTGGTTGCAGCTGGCTGGATGATGCTGCTCTGAGCTGAGTTTGATGTGTTGATCATAAGTGAGTGATTAGCGGAAGAAAATCATTTCAGTGTAACTTGGATAAGTTAGTATCTCTAAGACGAGGATGGGGTTGATTAGCGGAAGAAAATCAGTTCGGTGTAACTTGGATAAGTTAGTATCTCTAGGATGAGGATGATGTTGGAGTGACATCTTAAGTTCTGCAGTAGTGGTAGTATTATCTTAGTGACGGGGAGGATTGGTTTAATGATCTTCCGGGTTTTGCAGCACTATATCCACTTCCCTAAACTCGTGCATTAATTATTTAAGATTTTCCCAACTAACATGATAATTTTCCTAAGGAGATGGTTCTTCATATGGAAGGTGTCAGAACAGAACTGGCCGAGATAGAGGCTACCATATGCGTTTATCGTTATGATGCGTATTTGATTACTATTGTCTTGTTATGGTAGGTTGAGCAGTTTCCTACTACCCATGATCCATTTTAGTTTTCACTTTAATAAGATGCATAAGAATTAAGAAACCTTAAAAAATAAGGCTTAATTATGTTTTTTTACCAAAATACCCCAATTCATTTTTCAACATCTAGTTCAAAGTAATAAATGCTTAGAATATTATGAAGGGTGAACTTGTAAATTTGGTGCATGGAGTATTCTGATGGGTAAAATTAAAAACCTAAACATAAATTTTGGATTGATATGCAACAACAAATAATATGGACCAAAAATATACCCCTAAAATGTCAAATAAAATGGACTGGAGGGAGTATCATTTAACTTTCAGGTTGCATTTACATGAGTTAATCAGTGCAAAAGAATGTTATGTGGTTCTTAACTTAGTTTTTAAATGTTATCATTTTCTATATCTTGATTTGTTGAGTCAATATTTGAACCCTATTCCCATTGAATTTTGATGAAATGAATAATACAAAAAATAAAATTGCAATACGTTTCTCCTATTGGTTTGGATGTTATCAAATATAGCCTCACAGTAGTTGACTCCTGAGATTGATCTTATGGAAGATGTCTCTGTGATTGGCTTGTTTGTTTATAATCTAAGCTCAGAGAGAATTCATATGTACAATCAATTTATGTTTACATGATTTGGTGAATAGAGGGGAAAAGATGTAATGATCAAAGGAATACAGAGTACACATTTCTGTTATTATTTTATATACTCTGGCTGATGTTCTAGTGTTCACTGCAAGGTTATGGAATTTATAGTTAGTTTTATAAATTTAGTTATCACTATTTTATCGATATTCTTTTATGGTTTATATTCTGATGGCTTAAATGTAGAGTTAGAATGTTCAGCAACTACTGGGGAGTCATCAATTTTAAATCATACTTGCATTTTCCTTGCCGACTTGAGCAGCAATAGGCATCGTCGATGGATCTTGTAACTTCTCTAATGTTAATTTTGCTAAATTCAGCTTCTCAATTAAGGATTCACCTATTGGGAATATACCGGAAAGTTATTGTTGCACTTATTCAAAACATTTGAAATGAGAGGGCAATTACTATATTATGACTTAGTGAATATTTTGCATCACGAGCATGTCATAGTTTTTAGTCTATTAGATCTTACTGGTATTGTTATTCTTTTGTCCCACTCTAGTATGCTTGAGTGAGTTTCCATTTTTAAAACTTAAAACCAATTTCTGTGGCTTGATATTGTTTTGATGATTGTTTGAACTCTGTAGCTTATTTGTTTATAAGAACAAACAAGAAAGATACCAGTGATGAGGAAAAAGAAGCAAGTCCGGTCGCGACCAAAGATACTACGGCCCATATTGCCGAGACGTCCGTGCCCTCATCTACCATCACAACTCCTGTGATCAAACGAGAACCAATTCCAGAGGACCAACAACGCCAACTCTTCAAGTGGATATTGGAAGAGAAGAGGAAAATCAAGCCAAAAGATGCAGAAGAGAAACGGCGAATCGATGAAGAGAAAGCCCTACTTAAACAGTTCATCAGGTCGAAATCTATCCCTAGAATCTAGTGATAATGCTTCTTATCTTGTCTTTCTCCACAGGAAAAATAAGAAAAAAAGGTACTTGAGTTAAAATTAACAGAATTGATTCCTCAAATGCTTCTCTCTTCTGTTTATTTGGTTTGCTGATGAATTTTGGATTGTACATTTGTTGACTTAGGAGAGAGAGTTAAGAGTGCCATTTGCAGAATTTGATTTGTGGCTCATGGTTGTTTCTGGGTAGATAGTTGTACAAGAAGTTGATGGTCCTTGTTGCATAATACCCTTATTTTGTAACTTATGATGCAATTTGTATTTTCAAGGTCAAATTACCTCGACCTTGAGGTGAAATTCACTTCGGCTCCTCTTTATTTATAAATTTTTCTTAGGAGGTCTTTGATTTGTGAAATCTTTACATATATCATATATTGGTGTACATATTTTATCTATCATCAGAATGTTAGACTCCGTTTGAGTAGAATTCATGTTTCAACATGTCATGTATTAACGGTTCAACAGATAAAATGTTTATTGATAACATAAGAAAACATACATAGAAAAATTAAGCTAAAAATTTATTTCTTTTAAATTACACTTACAAGTGGGGCAATTGACAACTAAAATACGGTGTAAAATTTTCTAATAAATTTTATGTGGAGAATTACATAAAGAGCTTATTCATATAAAAAGATTAAAATGATTTATCAATTTTCAAAAAACTAGAAAACAATATTCAAAATTCGATAATATGCAAATGTAATTTCTTGGTAACTAGATAGAGAGAACTAAGCAACCAAAAAAGTGTCGATGGTTTTCTTCTTACAAATTAAATAGGGAAAAAGTATTGAGCTTATTATATATAAGGGGTTTTTCATCTCCTATAAAAAAATTATATTAACTCTCTAATAATTCTAGAAATTGTACAATATATTTTTTTAGAACTAGTAACTATAAATTTCACTTAATTCCAATGAGTCAATATTATTATAGAGTTTTATTTTGATGCACTGATAGTGTAAAAGTATTTTACACAGTTGTCTAATCAAAATGTTTCGTTTGTATGACTCTTCAGGTAGTGTCAAAGGGAAAATACAATCATGACTGACGTGACAACACATGATTGAATAACTGTATAAAAAAATGGTACACTATCAATGAATAAAAATTGAACCCATTATTATATGATATCATGCCCAATTTAGTACCTCCCTTGCATTATTTCATAGCAAAGGCAAAATCATATATAGCAGCAGAGAATCAAACCGGGGCATTTGGAGGGGCTTTTTCTTTAATTTTCTGTTACATTATTTCCACTCAAACTTTCAATTAGGGGGTTATTATATTGTTAGTGCCAATTGATAGTGATAATTTGATAAATGATAATTAACCAAACATATTAACATGAGTTGAATACATTGATTTTTGTGATTTTTTAGTTAGTGAGTGGTTGAGTTAAAGAATTTTGCTGATGTGTCAATCCCTGATTAGATGTCTGTATAAAATTACTTTACACGGACAGTGGATTGAGATTAAACTCTATTAACATTTTAGTGTTTTAATTAATTATAATGTGCAGATGGTATACTGAAGAAGATACAATAGTGAACTTCCCTACAGTGAGAATGAAGAGGAGGATGCCGATCTTAGTAAGAAGATTGAAGCCTTAGCTTATTAATTCCTTTTTATTTTTAATTTCTCAAATTGTAATGTTTGTAACGAGAATTTAAAAACCTTACATACATACTATTTAAATCTCTCATTACTAAATTGCACTACTTTATCTTTATAATTTATGAATATTTTTTTCCTTTTCATTAATTCATCTTAATCCATAATTCTAAGAAACATGCCTAAATGTGTTCTTTATCTTGCAAGAAGAATGGATAACGATATTAATAATATTATTTGTACATTTAATTTTACGGCATGCACCGAAGTTCAATATATATTGATGATGAGCTTTCTTATGCACGATATATATTATATATTGTGTATATTATATATTACATATAATGCACATTATATATTACAAGTTATGAATATCATATATCACATGTTATAAAAAAAATGATGTTGTAACATGTGATATGATGTATACACAATATGTAATATATGAAATATAAAACATGTGATATATGATGTGTATATTATATAATATATGATATGCACAATATATTAATTGTTTTGATTAATTTTTTTGTAAGTATTTACCTGTATTGAAATGCTGCACTCTAACTCACTCTCACAAATACATAATATATATAGGAACACATAATAATTCATTAAATGCATACACATTTTGATATGAAACGAACATATCAAACAAATATTTTAGTAGAAAATAAACATATTCACTTGGTTATGAAAAAGTGAACACAAATATTCAAATGCATGCATGCTTAAACTAACTCTCATCACAAACATGTAAAATGCATACAATATCTCAATTCATTTAATAGATACATTTTAATACGAAACAAACAAACTTGATCATTAGAAGTGAACACATGTTAAATCATGTACATTTATAAACTCACTCTCACAAACATGCAATATTCATATATATCAACACATCTCAATTTATTAAAGGAACAAATATATTTTGATGTCAAGCGAACATATTTAATTTGGTTATTAGAAGTGAATACATATTTGTATGCATTCATAAACTCAATCTTATATATGATCAAGCAACATGAATACGAACACATCGCAATTCATTAACGAACACATATTTTTATCTCAAATGAACACATTTGACCATGAGATATAAACACACTTAAACGTTAGAACCCATGAACCATCTCTATGACTTTAGTAAACTAATATGTTTATTTGTTAATTTTGTATAATTCTATGAGTTCACTTACAACAACATATTTATAATTGAAAAAACAATATTTGATGGATATAATTCACATATGTGTTCATGTTAAGTTCTCTCTCTATCACACACACACACACATATATATATATATATATATATATATATATATATAAAATTAAATGGTATATTTGTATATGATAATGAATAATGTTTATTAATCTAACATATATGGATATATGTTATCGGAGTTGAACTCAAAATTTTATGTTGACATAAGATATCCAAAATCAAGAATCAAAGAATGAAGAATTGTAAAATATTTCATATATACTAAATTTAATATTAAATTAGTCACTCAATTTACTTAAGATATAATTTAATATTTATAACTACTCATCAATTCAATTTATGTCTTACTCAATTCAATTTTATATTTAAATATTTATATAATTGTGACAATGACATATATATAATCTAATTAATATTTATACTTACTCATTCTAACTTTTTATATTGATAACTGATTTAGTATCAATTTTAATATACACGCAGCCTCGTTAAAAATTAACAAAATATTTTGAGAGGATGCATTGCTGAATGAGGTTTAATTGAGGTGAAACCTGTCCAAATCCGTCCATTGCCATAGGTATCAACCATATATATATATATATATATTCAAATAATATTATTCAAAATGTCATACTTCCCCACGTGCACTTACATAATGCACATGATTGGACATAGGAAATACAACCTACGCGTATTCCTTTATTGATTTTTTAATAGTTTTTATTTATAAAATATCAAATCTGTTGCTTAGCTTGACTATAAATCTGAGTCAATTTTTAGTACTAATATTATATAAACAACCAACGTAACGGTAACGGATCCAGAAAATTTTAACAGTTAAGTAAAAATTATTATATCATTAATATATATAAATATTAGATGATATCTTTTAAATTCTTTTAGTATATGAACAAATTTAATAATATAATGAAATAAAATATATATATTTATATAAATTTAAACTAAAAAAATAAAAAATTCAGTAATTCGTAAGCTCCGTATGTTTACATATGGATCCATCCTACGCGTATTCTTTTATTGATTTTTTAATAATATTTTTTATTTATAAAATATCAAATATGTTGCACTATAAATCTGAGTCAATTTTTAGTACTAATATTATATGAGACGGTTGCTGCTTCATAACCAGATTTGTACATTTATCAATCTTCTAAATATTTAAATATTCTACTCATAAAATAGATAAGGCTACTTAACTATTTATATTACATTTTTTTTACTCATTCTTTTTTTTTTATCATTTTTTAACTTTAAAATATATATATTTAACTTAGATGTACACATTTCATTTTTTGTAAATGATAGCTAGATAGTATAGATAACATTTTCATTTCACAAAAAGATTTATTATTATTTTAAATATTTATTAATCAGTTCTAGCACAATGAATAAGTTTTATTCATACGCATATCACATGGTATTTTATATTTAGTGCACTTGTTAAAGATACTGATAAATTTAAAAAACATTTTAAATATAATAATGAATTCATTATATAAAAAATATTAAAAAATATAATTTTAAAATACATCCATTATTCATATAAAATGACTTATCATCAATGGGTCGCTTTTTTTTATCCCTCATCTCTTTAAAAGCACAACATGAACACTACGCACCTACCGGGTCAGCTTTTTTTATATGGACTTTGAATTGAATAAGTATCATCTTATTAGGATATTAGGGAGAAAATCGTTTTGTGTGGGATTTTTATAAATCTCAGCTTATTAGTAAATATATGTGATTTAAAAATTACCTTTTCTCAAATGAAAGCGAATGAAGATTTAAAATAAAAAATATTGAATTACTTTGATGCGATGTGACATGTTTTTATCAATTTTTTTAGTTTCAAATCTTGGTTTAGCCAAAATTTCATAAAAAACTTAAAAAATTATAACACATTTTACAAAAGAGAATTCATCCCGGTGAATTTTATGTGTTATATTTGCATGATTAAGCAACAAGTTTTGCTATAAAATTGTATGTCGAATTTAAAGAACTTTCTTTATTTTTATCAAAGGCTTAAATATCATTTTGATCCACTAGCTTTATATAAATTCTGATTTAAGTCCACTATCTTTAGATTTGTCACATTTAGTCCACTAGCTTTAAACAATTGTCAATTTTAGTCCACTGTGCTGACGTGGACTTAACGATGCTGACATGACAGTTGACTTTGCTGACATGGTCATTGACTTTGTTGACGTGGACGTTGACTTTGTTGATGTGAACATTGACTTTGCTGACATGTCAGTTGACTTTGCTTACATGACTGTTGACTTTTGCTGATGTGCCCGTTGACTTACCAGTTGACTAATAGTGGATCAAAAATGCTCACAATTTGAAAGCTAGTGGACTAAATGTGACAAATCTAAAGATAGTGGACCAAAATCAGAATTTATGTGAAGTTACTGGACTAAAATGATATTTAAGCCTTTATCAAACTCACATTGAAAAGAAAGAAAATAGTGAAAATAATGGTGAAGAGGGTCGAAGATAAATATGAAAGCAATAATCATAAATCTAATGAAATTTACTTAGGTATGCATGGAAGCAAATATATATATACTTTTTGGTGAGATGGAAGCAAATATTATATTGAACATATACCATATACCCAACAAATCTACTAATCTGAATCCATTTTAACATACTGTTATATTATCACCAATTGAAGCTTGGAAATATGTGTCAATATTCTCAAGATCCAGAGAAATCCAGTTATGTAGTAGCCTAGTAGATACATATTTTTGTTATGAGAATTGTTATATGTCAATACAAAATCTCTCAAAATAATTAATATATTGTGTCTTAATATTTTTTTTTCTGAATTATATTATTATTATAGTTTTTAGTTTTTATATTTTAATTTATTTTTAATGTTTTTTCTTGAATAAATATTATTTTTAATTGTTTTTTAAATCAGTTCTGGCGGTATGCGTATGTTCTCTTCTTGTATATGGCTTTTTATAATGTTCTAATTACATGTAATTATTTTTTTTTTAAATGTGTTTTTCAACCTTAATAGTATATGTACAACAAGAATTTCATCTAATATCTATTCCACGTGTACTATATGTAACGTGTGACATACATATTATGTATTATATGTGGTGGAACTGATTGGGTAAAAATGAGAAATAATTAACACATAAAAAATACATCATCATACAGGTGAGCCTTTACGTACTAAAATAGACAATATGTGTCACTTTTTTATTTATAACGTGTGCTACAAGAAAATTTTATAGATTGAATATTAGTTGGATATATTCCTATTCAGAAATTCTTGATGCACAATGAAAAGCTAGTCAAAACAGTCAATAAATAATATATAACATATAATATATAATATACACAACGTAAATTACACATTATGCACAACATATATAACTTTTTTCCTACAATAATGTTAAGTGTACAATGAAAAATCAGCCAATACAGCCAATGAGCCTATTTTGACTTTGGTTTTTGCCCAAATAATCATTGTGATTGTAATGGAGGGTTGAGTAATTATGACCCAAAATCTCATTTGTTGACTAGTTTGACTGATTTTTTGTTGTACATTTAACATTACCATTTTTCCTATTTAGCATGTAACAATTTCCTATGTACAACCAACATTTTTTCCTTTTTTTTTTTTTCAAATCCGTTATAGCACTATAAATACATGCATGGTCTGCCTATGTTTTGCATTACCAAGAAAAATCATCGACCTCATAGAACAACAAATAAATCATAGCACAAATCTTACTACTTTAGTTTCTTTGTTTGGTGGTTAATAAGAATGTCGTTCTCTTGTGATTCACCATGGAGAGGTGTTGCTGCGTACTTTCAACAACCTATAGATCCTGAAAGAGATACCCTTGCTGCTCAACATTTGAATGAAACTGTTTACTACTACTCTGTCCGACAAGCCACTGAACCTGTGGATGAAATCGTATACAGGTATACATACATACATACATATGTATACACTCATCTCATTCATTATACAATAATTCTACATGTACACTAATATAAAAGCAAAAATCTCCCTTTATTTTTGACTCTCTATATAAAAGCAAAAAAAATATCCCTTTATTTTGGACTCTCTGTATAAAAGCAAAAATATAATTTTGGTCTTGTATCTTTTATTTGTTTTTTATTTTGATCTGGTTCCTTTTATTTTTTTTGTTTTTGGTTCTCTATCTTTATAAATGTCAACCATTTTGGTCCTCCATTCAAACTCCGAGGTGTTGACATGTCACTTACAGTGCTGACATGGATGCTACATAGCACCGACATTGATGCCACATATAGTTGATATGGACACCATGTGGTGCTGATGTGGAGAACTATGTGCACGATGGTGGGAGGCCAGCACAAGTAGGGAGGACTCAAAGGCATGCCTTCGTTGGAACCACTCTGGACAGTGGGTATCCGAAGGCCTATACATTATTACGTTATTGAAGAAGATAATAGTCGTAGGGCCTTAACCATTAGAATTTTCCGGCCACAAAGAGAAGGCGGCGGCAACATGGAGGAACAACAACAAAGAGGAAGAGAGAAGAGAGAAACAAGAGCTAATGATGATGAAGTAGATCCGATGACTTGGTATTCAAATAATGTAGCAAATGTAACAGATTATATAAACGGTGCATTCCGTTCATCAAGGAAAAATGAAGCATACATATTCATGAGAAATGAGTATGTATTGTTGGATTATGCTCCTGGAACAACAGATGATAGGATCATAAATGGGCCTCTTCTCATCTGTGCTGGGTATCCTTCACTTACTGATACACCATTTGGAGAATATGGGATAGACTCTGCTTTTCATCTTCTCTGGCAAGCTTTGTGCCTTCATAGACTTTGCTCCAGGTAATTTAATTTAATTTAATTTAATTATAAACATAACACTTTACCTTTAAATTAAGGCCTCTTGTTAGGTTGAATTGGAGCATGACTGCAATTAATTGGTATACTTGTCGCACTATAAGAATAATAGTTATTTTCAATATTCAATTGTCTCTTCAATTCTTGATAAATATTTTTCAATAATGTTTGCCACCAGTATCCAAACATAATGAGGAATATGTGCTATATGTACGATTACTATACATATAGCACACATTGGATACTAATTAACTGACGAATATATATTTTCTTTAATTTCGACCTTGCAGGAACCACAGATGACAAAATATTGGATGGTCCTAAGACAATTGGTGCCATGTTTCCTTTCTTTAAGGGTACTGTGTTTGAGAATAGCATAGATGCTGCTTTTACATCATCAAGGAGCGGTGAAGCTTACATTTTCAAAGGAGATTCATATGCTCTTATAGATTACAATGACAAGCATCTCATCGCAATCCGAAAGATTATCGACGGATTTTATGGATTGAGAGGCGCGATGTTTGCGAGTGGAATTGAAGCTGCTTTTGCTTCTCACAGGACCGATGAAGCTTACATCTTCAAAGGATCACAGTATGCACTTATCAACTTTGCTCCAGGGACAACAGATGACTACATCATCGGTGGTGTGAAGCCCATTCTTCCTAATTGGCCTTCTCTTCGTGCCATAATGCCTAGAAGTAATCGCGGGCTTGATAGTCATGAGAATCATTTGCACGTGGATGATGGTCATATACACCATGAATTTTAATTAATAAGAGTAATGATATTCGGACAGTGACACACGGACACTATCAATAAAGAAAGATGCAAAACAACATTATTAAGTGAAAATTGGATTAATGTTGTTTGTGCCTCTCTCTCTCTATACTATGATGTCCATTATTAAATAATGTCCATTGAAATGTACAAACACATTGCTCTTTTATGTGTTCGGCCTCCTACTATGATGGTATGTTAAGAATAAAGGCTTGTATGTGTTGTTGAAGTATATGTGTTTATGTGTAAAACTAGTATATTGAAAATAAAGGCTTGTATGTTGTGTGGTTGATGTATGTGTTTATGTATAAAACTAGTATATTAAGAATAAAGGCTTGTATATGTGTGTGTTTATTTTTTTTTGGTAATAATATGTGTATGTTTATGTATGAAAAGAAAATATAGCACGTTTGTCATTGGGCATATGAATGTAACCCATTTAATAGCCTAGAATGGGTTTGATCCAATAAGGCCCAATGTTGAACTTCAAATTAAAGTGGGGAAAATTAAAGTTCACTACTAAAAAAAAAAAGGGAAAAAGTATTGAGCTTATTACATATAAGGGGTTTTACATCTCCTATACAAAATTATATTAGCTCTCTAATAATCCTAGAAATCGTACAATATATTTTTTTAATCCAATAATAATAAATTTCACTTAGTTAGAATGATGAGTCAAATAATATTATATGATATCAAATCACACATAGGTTAGCATAATTGGTTAATGTTAAGTATAATGTCTAAGTTTGATCATTGGAGGTGATATGTATACATAAATCTTTAGGATCTGTTTGGTAATGGGTAGAGGAAGGAAGTGAAGAGAAAAGAGAAAAGAAGTAACATATAAAATTCAACTTTTATTGATTTGTTCGGTTGAGAGGGAAGAAATATTGAAGAGAAGCTAAGTTTTCTTATTTAATTAAAAAGAAATTAAGAAAAAAAGAAATATTTATTAATACTACATTATAATTTTAACTTTAAAAAATAACATGTATATAATAAAATTACTATATATATATGATTATTAAAAATAAATAAAAATTTATTACAATATAAAAATATTTAAATTTATTTTTAAATTATTATAGTAAGTTCATCAATATATGTTAATTTATTTTAAAATTATTATTTGATGTCTTAATTTATTTAATATTTTATTATAAATTTATTTTTAATAATTATGTAGTAATTTTATTATATATATTATTTTTTAAGTTAAAATTGTACTTTAATATTATATACATTATCGATTTAAAATATATATTTAATTTAATCTTATTATCAAGTAAGTTTAGGATGAATTTAATTTTATGTTTTTTTTTTGTTTCCCAGGGTATCCATCAGAAACGGTTTCGATGACTAATCCCTCGCCGATTTATACGTGAACCTCAAGGGTGAGACGGCTAGCCAAAATCCTTTTTGCATTTGGTTTGTATTAAGAAAAAGTCTAGCCGTACAATTCATATAGCCAACTAGGTTGCTAACTATTTATGATTTGTTCCAAAAAAATAAAAAATACAAACACATATTAAATGCTTATTAATAATCATATAATATACCATTAATACATTAGATATAATTAATTAGTTTTTTATTTTAATTGTGATACCCTTTTAATTATTAAAAAAAACGAAAGACTACCCATGATTAGTCTAATCACGCGCTTGTAACCCTATTAGTCTTCGTTTCCTTTTGTTCTGAGAAGAACTCACGGCTGCAACCCTTTTTATGCTATAAAAAGAAAAGAAATAAAAAACTAAGCATGTGTCCATTACACATACCTAGCGTGTATTACACATAACTCATAGAATTAGTGTACTAAAATTAACTAACTCAACATTTGAATATGAGAGAATTTGTTTGTCAATATGGTAACACATAATTAAATTAGAGTTAGTGTACTAATATTAACTAACTCGTAACATTTTTTTGTAATTTATCACTTGATTACAGCATGACAGGATCAATATTGATTGTGCTGGGACTATACTCTATTTTGTGGGGTAAAGACAAAGAACTAAAGAATATTACAGAGAAAGCAAAAGGTAAAGCATTACCTGAGATAATTTCCACAAATCATGATAAAGAATCAATTGATGACAAAATTGGTGAACATATTGAAAACAATAACATGGAAATTGAAAAGTCATGTTGAGATCAAGAGATGCTATTAGTTATACACAGAACAGAACACAAGATGCAATTTATTAATAATTATACACAGAGCAGAACATAGAAAGTAATAGTCAGGATTACACATACCTCATAGTGAGGATTACACATACATCACAGAAAGCAATAACATGTATATTTTAGGTTCAAATGATTTTTATCTTTGAAGATTACACATACCTCACGGTCAGGATTACGCATAGTCAGAATTACACATACCTAATAGTTAGGATTACACATAGTCAGGATTACACATACCTAATAGTCAGGATTACACATACCTCATAGTCAGGATTACACATACCTCACAGAAAGCAATAACATGTATATTTTAGGTTCAAATTATTTTTATCTTTGAGGATTACACATACCTCACACTCAGGATTACACATAGTAAGAATTACACATACCTAATAGTCAGGATTATACATACCTAATAGTCAGGATTACACATACCTCATAGTCAAGATCACCATTACACATCACTCTAATTGCAGATTATACGAATATTCACTACACATACCTCGTACTCCAGGTTACACAAATCTCATAGTGAGCACTACACAACTATTCACTACACATAACTCTAATTGCATATTACACCTATATCAGCATATACACACGGACGGTCAGGATTACACATAATGCAAATCACAAATGCATTTTTAGTAACCGGTGACATAGTACACAACAACATTTCTGCTAGTTTATACACTACAAATACAAATCACTATAATCAATGTTCATTGCACCATTTAAGAGTAGTAATATGTGTATAGGATAGTTATAAATACTCTAATTTATTTCATTCCAATGTAATAATTAGTTGGCTATTTGGTTGGTACTATTGTTGCACCTGTAGCACTGCTGATGTATTAATGGTGTATAAGGCCAGTCTAGTCATGTCCACGATTATAGGATCATGTTGGATCTCAAAAAATATTATTTTCTTGAAAAAGTATGAACGCGTGTTAATGTCAACATGTTTTAATATCAGTTGTCCGTGGTTGTTGACTAAAAAGCTATTCACATAATATTATTCAAAATGTCCTAGTTTCCCACTTACATTTCTTAAACTCCAAATAAAAGATTGACACGCACATGATTGGATAGGAAAACGCAACAAATGGTTTTGTTTTTTATAGTTTAATTATGATGTATTCGATCGTGTAAAAGATTTTACTATGTCTGTGAATTATATCTATTGATTTGTATAATTTTTTGTTTAGTGAGTGATTAAATTTAAAACTTTTGTTAATGTATCAATAATTAAATATATGTGTAAAATTTCTTTACACTAGAACAAAATTAAACTTTTTCTTTTAACCCTAAAACGGCAAATTACACAAAATAAACTGGGATAAGAAACACCCCTCAAATCACAATTAAATACAAAATATAAGCAAAAGTTGCTAGAGAAGTGAGAGAACTAAACATATAACAAAACCGAGACTCATGCTTATTATACCTTCTTTAGCAAACCACAAAGAGTGTGTTTTTAATTTTCGTTTTCATTTTTTGTTTTTATTTTTTATTTTTAAAATTTTGTGAAGAAAATACTGAAAATAGAGAGTCATGTTTTTTCTATTTTCAGTATTTTCTTCACAAAATTTTAAAAACAAAGTAAATAAGAAATGAAAATGAAAATTAAACCAAACAGCACCAATGTACATGCATGCCACAAGCAAGAAAGAAAAGTAAAAAAGGATAAAATATTGTCCATGGCGATAATGTACATACCTTGACAGAGATGTATATGTGTTATACAATATTTATCCATATTATTCAATTTTTATGATTAATTTTTATATGAAAATTTCTAAAATTTAATGACAAAAATAAATATTTACTAATTGAAGTGATAATATATATTGATAAACAGATAGTTAAGTTAGAGAACCTCATTCAATATGCCTACAAATAGCCACTAAAATGCATGCCACGTACGGGTCGTCTAGTCCAAATATCTTGTAGGGCGACAAACTAATTTGTTCTTATTACTAATATAACATTAATATTTATTGTGTAATAGAAACATATCTAACTAATATCCAACATGTTTTGCAAATAATATATACTATTCGTAAATATATGTCATACATATATAACATGTGTTATACATATGACACACATTATGTATGACACATATAACACACATTGAATAATTATTGGATGTATTTCTATTATACAATAAATATTATTAATAATATAATAATAATAATGTCACTTCATATTAAATACTCATTCAAGATGTTGTCCAAAACTACCATTCTATTTTTCATCAATAACTAAACTAATTAATAATATATCATAATTATCACTTCAATTACTAAATTAAACATAATATTATTATATACATATATCATAATTTATGCTTTTACATTTTTTATTAAATATTTCGTGAAAAATATTATTATATATCATAAATGTCTATGTTGCGGGCCGAGCTTAAGATGCAATACTAACCTCTTAATAAGCTATAGTATGAATACAATATTTAGTGAAAAACTTTCACGTGTACATTTTTACGAAAGAAGACTTGAAGAAGGACGACGAACATAAGTCATATCAAATTTGTTTATTGCTTTAAATGAATATAAATATAAAATCACTTTATATGTCTAGTACGTATATGATAATACAATATACATGATCTATTTATAAAATATAATACAATATAAGGGCTAGTTTTGATAGACAACTTATTTAAATTTTTATATAATAAAAATAATTTTTGAGAAATAATTTATGAATAAGTTATTTTGCATATGCATATAAAATAATATAAATTTTTATTTTAATTATTTTAAAAAATACTTTTAGAGAAATTAAATATTCTGACATTTTCAAAACTACTGAAATAACTTCTAAAAGAATAACTTATATAGTTAATTAAACATGACATATCATAAATTAAAAAAAAAAAAAGTTAGAAATACTAATATCCAAATGTGCTCGAGCGAAGATTAGTTATTATTATTTTTAATTTTTTTAAATCAATTCTAATAGCAATAGTGTTTAACGTACAACAAAAATACGTCCAACAAGTATTCAATGTGTGCTATACATGATATAAAATATGTGCTATTTGTATAGCACATGTACGTATAATACACATCCAATATCATATATAACACATATTTGATACTTGTTGAACGTATTTATGTTGTACGATAAATATTATTGATTCAATCAGTATGCGCATGTTCTCTTCATCATAATATACCACGTGGCTTTTTTAATGTTCATACATGTAATTATTATCTTTTAAATTGTTTTTTCAAATCCGTTGTAGCACTATAAATACATGCATGGTCTGTCTATGTTTTGCATTACCAAGAAAAATCATCGACCTCATATAGAACAACATACAGATCATAGCACAAACCTTAATACTTTAATTTCTTTCTTTTGTGGTTAATAAGAATGTCGTTCTCTTTTGATTCACCATGGAGAGGTGTGGCTGCGTACTTTCAACAACCTATAGATCCCCAAGTTGATACACGTGCTGCTCAATTTCTGAATGAAACTGTTTACTTCTACTCTGCCAGACAAGCGGCTGAACCTTTGGATGATATTGTATACAGGTATATATTACAAATAATGCTACATGTACACTCTCCTATCATCCACCATCAGCCATCTTTCACTTTTTTATAGTGGGCCTATCAGAATGAAAAAATAATATTTGATGAAATTGAAGGAGTGACTTATGGTGGCTGTAAAATGGTGTACAAGAAGCATTATTAAAATGTTTTGGGTAAACAACAAATAGCCAAAAAAAAAAACTCATTTTAATACTTTCCACTCAAATAATATTCTTAATTTAGGTCAAAATTCTTATTTTTAACTGTTTTGATCAGTATAATTTTATATTTCTAGCAAAGTTCGGTATATATATAGTATATAGTTTTTTTTTCAAAATTAATAATAAGGAAAAAACTTGATGTACAATAAAAAATCAATTAAAACAGTCAATAAATTGTATATAACATAACATATAATACGTAATATGCACAACATATATATCATATGTAATATATGTTCTGGATAATATATTGAATAATATTTTAGCTGTTTGTTTATTATACAATAATATTTGTTGTTGTAAAATAATAATCTGTAATTTTCTGTTTTGCTTTACCGCCTTTTCTCTTTTTTTAGTTATCTCTTGGCGGATATTCTGTTATCATTTCTGTTGATGTTCTTCACTTAAATAAAGTGCTTAGAACTCTTTTTGTAATCAAGTAAAATACAATATACTTTCAATGGTAAGAAGTTTTCATTCTCTTAATTCTCTATTCATGAGCTCTGTTTCTTCTTTGTTCATTCACATTAACATGGTATCAAGAGCGTAATACCAATCTATGGCGACCTCATCTGCTTCTGCTTCTTCATCCTCTTCTTCTTCTTTATCTCTTTCTCATGTTTTTTTTTCCTGTTTCTGTAAAGCTTGATGATGAATAGAAATATGTCCAACTAGTAGCCAACACATACTATATATAATACTCGTAGATGTGCTATACATATAGCACACATTCCATATTATGTATAACACACGTTTGGATACTAATTGGACGTATTTCTTCTATACGATAAACATTATGACTTATTATATATATAAGAATGCTCTAATAATAATATGGTAGATAATACTATGTATAACACGTTGGATAGTAATATAATTAGACGTATTTTTTCTATACAATAAACATTATGGCTTATTATATATATCAGAATGCTCTAATAATAACATGGTAGATAATACTATTTGTTTTATGAGAAATGTTTGTGGTACAACATAAATGCATTCAATAAGTATCCAACGTGTGCTATGTATCATACGTATAATATGTGTCATACATAATAAATATTACGTATGACACACATCACACGTTGGATACTAGTTGGATGCATAATTGTTGTACATATACTTGTTACCGATAAATTGAGGTTGGTGCTTGTTGTGATAAATATCTCTCTATATATATATAGGGGAAGTGACAACGATCACGATGTAGTGAACCACGTGTTCCGTTGGAGTAGGGAGGCATACGAGCAAGTGTTCGAGAATGGGTTCCAAGTAAGGCGGCAAGAAGGGGTTTCAGACGAGGTTTACTTCAACCTGGAGAACTATGTGAACTATGGTGGTATTCCAGCATCACAAGTAGTGACCACTCAAAGCTATGCCTTCCTCGGAACCACTCTTAACAATCATTACTTTCCACCACTTGATGACCCAAACGAGCAAGAGGTTAGAATGTACCGTTATGAGATCTATGCTCCTGGTGGCATCTGGATTGCTCGGACACTTGGTAACCGTTATGAATTCCCTCATGAGGATGAAGTTGCCTTTGTTGCTGGCATTGCACGCCAATACATTCGCTCTGCCCAGCTATTCATAGGCACACATGATCCACTTACAGGGTCGGTTATTAGTTACCTTTTTTTAATTGTTTAATTTTACACAACATGCATGTTGTATGAAAATATACTGAGTTGAGTTGAGTGATGGTAAATGAACAATACAAAACCAGCCCAACCAGCCAATAAATGAGATTTTGGGCTATAATTACTCAGCTCATTACATTCTCAATGATTATTTGGGCCAAAACCAAAGCCAAAGTAGGCACATTGGCTGTATGAGCTGATTTTTCATTGTCCACTTAGCATTATTAATATACTATTCATGAGCAATACTATTTTAACATCGAGTAATGCTACATGTACACCATAAAATCAGTCATCATGTGCAATAATCTAACATTTTGAAACTAATAATCCAACTTTTATTATTATACATTAATCCAACATTTTTAAAAGTTGGGATTACTAGTTTCAAAATGTTGAATTATTACACATGATGACTGATGGTAGCTGATTTTGAGGTGTACTCAAATCATTTCTCTTTTAACATCAAGTGATCACTATGTTGTAATTGAATATACACTCATAAATTATGGGATATAATTCATAAACAAGTAATAAATAGGAACATCAAAACTTTTAGACTTACAATTGATTATCTTAATTTTCTATGTATGTATGTATGTTTTGCAGGGAAGCAAGATGGAGGAGAGCAGATAACATAATAACAATAAATGGGTATTTCAACCCACAGTCACATCCTAGCAGGATGCTTTCAATCCAAAACCCTGTATTTGATTACTTGGGTGAAGGTCATATTCGTATGCCCTTAACAATCAGAATTTTCCGGCCACAATTGCCACAAGATGAGGACAACCAGGAACAGGGAGGAAGAAGAGAGAAAAGAGAAACAAAATCACTATCAGCTAATGATGGTGATAATGATGATCCTGTGACATGGTATTCAAATAATGTGGCAAATGTGACAGGTTATATCAACTCTGCATTCCGTTCATCAAGGAAAAATGAAGCCTACATATTCATGAAAAATGAGTATGTATTGTTGGATTATGCTCCTGGAACAACGGATGATAGGATCATAAATGGGCCTCTTCTCATCTGTGCTGGGTATCCTTCACTTACTGATACACCATTTGGAGAATATGGAATAGACTCTGCTTTTCATGCTGATGGAAACCGATGTTTTATCTTCTCTGGCAAGCTTTGCGCCTTTATAGACTTTGCTCCAGGTAATTTAATTCTAATAAACACTTTACCTTAACAATAATATTTATAGTACAACGTAAATACGTCCAACAAATATTCAACGTGTGCTATACATGATATGAAATATGTGTTATTTGTATAACTTACGTACATATAACATATAACCTATATTATATATAGCACATGTTGGATACTGGATGAACGTACTTTTTGGTAGTGTTTGTTTGCAATGACTCTGGAGTCAGAGTCGATGGTGTCATGGAGTCAGTGTCACAGGAGTCAGAGTTATAGTGATTTCAAAATTAGTTCTGAACACATCCTCACATATTTCTGCCTCCTTTCCAGCACACAGTGAGTCCCTTTTAACATACAGTGACTCCAAAATTGGAGTGAACAAAAAAATGACAATTTTGTTTACTGGGCCACTGTGACTCTGTTTACTGAGTCACTGTGACCCTCGCACCAAACACTTGACAAAGTCAATTTTTCACTGACTCCCCGACTCTGATCTTAGAGTAAAAAAAAATAATCGCAGCATTTTTGTATGACAAACATTACTGTTTAAGGCCTCTTGTTAGAATTCAAGCATGAGTGATGGTTAATTTCTATACTAGTCGATTAATTTATTATGAACAATATGCTAGAGGCACAATAAAAAAACAGCCAACACAGCCAACAAATTGTGCACAACGTATATAACATAAATTGCACAACGAATATTACATGTTGTGCACACCATATAGCACATGATGTGCACAACATATATAACATGTTGCAAAGAAAGATGATGTTGCAATATGTGATATATGTTGTGCACAATAGGTGATATACGTTGTGCACTACATATAATATACGTTGTGCATTTTATATTATATATGTTGTGCACATCTTGTTGGCTGTTTTGGCTAATTTTTTGTTGTGCCCCAAGTATTTCCCATTTATTATTTATTATATGTTATACAATGAGAAATGTTTTTTTACGCTGCAAAATCAATCCCATAAGATACAAAAACATTTTTTAAGGGCTCAAAATAATTTTTTGGTCTAACAAAAACATATTTTAATAACATAAATGTTTGGGGAACAATATTTTTCAGTCAAAATCGTCAACAAAACTCATTTTAACACTTTTGACCCTAATAGCATTATTAACCATGTGTATTTTTTAATAGGTTGAGTGATTTAGGTCCAATTTCCTATTGTTGCTGTTTTAGCTGATTTTTTGTTGTATCTCTAGCAATGCTCTTTTAACAAGGGCTCAAAATCATATTTAAACCTTAATTAAATTAAATTTAAATGCAAACAAATATAAAATCTTATTACTATTCTTCCTAATAACCAACTAATAGATATCCTCTTTAATTTCCACCTACAGGAACCACAGATGACAAAATATTGGATGGTCCTAAGACAATTGGTGCCATGTTTCCTTTCTTTAAGGGTACTGTGTTTGAGAATAGCATAGATGCTGCTTTTACATCATCAAGGAGCGGTGAAGCTTACATTTTCAAAGGAGATTCATATGCTCTTATAGATTACAATGACAAGCATCTCATCGCAATCCGAAAGATTATCGACGGATTTTATGGATTGAGAGGCGCGATGTTTGCGAGTGGAATTGAAGCTGCTTTTGCTTCTCACAGGACCGATGAAGCTTACATCTTCAAAGGATCACAGTATGCACTTATCAACTTTGCTCCAGGGACAACAGATGACTACATCATCGGTGGTGTGAAGCCCATTCTTCCTAATTGGCCTTCTCTTCGTGCCATAATGCCTAGAAGTAATCGCGGGCTTGATAGTCATGAGAATCATTTGCAATTCGATCAGGATATACACGATGAGCTTTAAATAAGCAATAATGTTTTTCGTACAACACAAATACGTCTAATTAGTATCCAATGCGTGCTATACATAATATCAAATGTGTGCTATATATATGTATAACACACATTCCATGTTATGTATAACACACATTAGATACTAGTTGGACGTATTTCTATTATACGACAAGCATTATTGTTTAATAAGAGTTACTATATTTGTACACTAAAAAAATGGACAATAACATATGGACACTAAATAAAGAAAGATGCAAAACAACATTATTCAGTGTAAACTGGATTAATGTTTTTTGTGTCTCTCTCTCTGCTATGATGTCCACTATTAAATAATGTCCATTGAAATGTACAAACACATTGCTCTTTTATGTGTTTGACCTCCTACTATGATGCTATATTAAGAATAAAGGCTTGTATGTGTTGTTGATCTATGTGTTTATGTGTAAAACTAGTATATTGAAAATATTTTTGTATGTTGTGTTGTTGATGTATGATTACTTTTTTTTTTACAATAAAAAATTAAAAACTATATACTTTAAAATATGATATAATATAACTTTTTTAAGGAGTACAAATCTAAAGACTATAGTCTTTGAAATATTACTTTTTTTAAGATTTAGTACATTAAGTAGAAATTGAAAGTTATATACTTTAAAAAGTGATATTAGACTATTTTTTTAGATATATTACTAAATTAAAGAGTATATATACACTTTGTAGTTAGAGATTGCTCTTTTCTTATACAATAAAATATTAAAGACTATATACTTTGAAATATAATATATATAATGTTTTCAAGGAGTACTAAAAAGCAAAAGAACATAATATTTGAAATATTAATTTTTTAGGATTTAGTACATAAAAGAAAAAATTGAAATCTATATACTTTAAAATGTGAGATTATATTTTTTTTAAGATACAATATATAAAAAATATTATACATTTTAAAATTTGAGATTACTCACTTTTTATACAATATATAAAATTTGAGGCTATATACTTTAAAATATGATATAATGTAACATTTTCAACGAGTATAAATTAAAGGGTATATATTTCAAAATGTGAGATTTTACAATTTTTTGTTGTTGTATTATATAATAAAGACTATATAGCCTTTTATAATATTGAATCACATAAATTTTTCACATATAGTAGAAATTGAAAGCTATATACTTAAAAATATGAGATTTATCAAAGTTTTTTGTTGTCTTACAAAATAAAGGCTATAGACTTTAAAACATTGAATCACATGAATTTTTGACATATAGTAGAAATTGAAGGCTATATACTTTAAAATGTGAGATTTCACAGCTTTTTGTTGTTGTCTTATTAAATAAAAACTATAGACTTTAAAATATTGAATCACGTGAATTTTTCACATATAATAGAAATTAAAGGCTATATAGTTTAAATTGTGAGATATAACAATTTTTTTATTATATTCTAAAATAAAGACTATATAGTCTTTTCTAATATTGAATCACATGAATTTTTTAACATATAGTAGAAATTGAGGACTGTATACTTGAAAATGTGAGATTTTACAATTTTTTGGTTGCATTATAAACTAAAGACTATTGGCTTTAAAATATTAAATCACATGAAATTTTGACATATAGTAGAAATTGAAGGCTATATACTTTAAAATGTGAGATATCACAATTTTTCTACTTTTCTTATTAAATAAAAACTATAGACTTTAAAATATTGAATCACATGAATTTTTCATATATAGAAGAAATTGAAGGTTGTATACTTCAAAATGTGAGATTTTACAATTTTTTGGTTGCATTATGAAATAAATACTATAGGGTATAAAACATTGAATCACATGAATTTTTTACATATAGTATAAATTGAAGGGTATATACTTTAAAATGTGAGATTTAACAATTTTTTAGTTGTCTTATTATAAAATAAAGATTATAGACTTTAAAATATTGAATCACATGAATTTTTCACATATAGTAGAAATTAAAGGCTATATAGTTTAAATTGTGAGATATAACAATTTTTTTTATTATATTATAAAATAAAGACTATAGCATATAAAATATTGAATCACATGAATTTTTCACATATAGTAGAAATTGAGGGCTATCTACTTAAAAATGTGAGATTTTACAATTTTTTGGTTGCATTATAAAATAAAGACTATTGACTTTAAAATATTGAATCACATGAATTTTTTACATATAGTAGAAATTGAAGGCTATATATTTTAAATTGTGAAATTTCACAATTTTATTTGATATATTATAAAATAAAGACTATAGCATTTAAAATATTGAGTCACATGAATTTTTCACAAATAGAAAAAATTGAAGGCTATATACTTAAAAATGTGAGATTTAACTAATTTTTTTGTTGTCTTATAAAATAAAGACTATAGACTTTAAAATATTGAATCACATAAAATTTTCACATATAGTAGAAATTGAAGGCTATATACTTTAAAATGTGCGATTTCATAATTTTTTTGGTTGTATTTTTAAATAAAAACTATAGACTTTGAAATATTGAGTCACATGAATTTTTCATATATAGTAGAAATTGAATGCTATATACTTAAAATTGTGAGATTTACCAATTTTCTTTGTTATAATATAAAATAAATATTATGTCATATATGATGTCACATTATATATTACATGTTATGTATAATATGTATTATATATTATGCACACCATATATCATATGTGGTAAAAAATATTATATTACAACATGTGATATATATTGTGCATATCATGTTATATATGATGTACATAATATACTTTACGTTGTACATGTTATATATGATATGCTTTTGAACGCTGTATTGGTTATTACACGATGAGCTTTAAATAAACAATAGCCTCTTCAGATCCAGCTAATACCAAAACATCACAAGGGAAAATCAACAATATAATGAGGACCACCAATTCACAAAAAAAAATCAAAACTTGATGAAGATGATGATGATGAAGACATCATGGAGAAACCTATTGAGAATGAAAGTCCCAATCAGCATAAAATTATTTGGGTGGAGAATGATTCACGATACCTTACCAACAAGAGTGAATTTGGCGAAGAAACGAAGAGTGAATCTCAATTTGGTATGCCCAAGATGCGGAGAAGAGAACGAGACTCTGTTTCACGCTCTCTGGAGTTGTTCTCGCGTTCAGGCATTTTGGCATCTATCTGGAATGCATAGCTCGATCGACCCAAATGGGTCGATTCAGGATTGCAAGGACTGGTTCGATCAGGTCGCGAAAACCCTAAAATGGGAATCGTTAGAGATGTTCTTGATTCTGTGCTGGTGGTGTTGGCATTATCGGAATCAAGTTGTGTTTCGGAAGAGGAATTTGACGCCGCAAGAGGAATTAGCGACGGCCAAGATTTATTTCAATACGTTGCGGCAAGCGAATTTGAGGAAGCTGTATCATGCGGATCAGGGCTCGAATGGGTTTGTTGAAGTTTCAAAGCATCATAGAGCAGTGTTCTTCCATAGAGCCACTACTGGTGGCAGAAATTCTTAGAAGACCCAACAAAACATTTGTTTCTTTAATTCTTCTTAGATGCAACAGAATATTTTTTTTTTTAATTTGTTCAGTTTTAACTACATACAAGAATTAAGAAAGAAATTATATATATCTTAATTTTAGTGAAATTTAAATATATTCCTACAGATAATTATTTCTTTAGATTTTATTCTTCTATTTAGAATTCTTAAAGGATTTAATTTTTATCCACCGATAATGTACAACATTTTACAGATATCCAATCATATATCATCACGTCAGTCATGTTTGTGTTTTCTTTCTATCACCTGAAAAATCATACAAACGAATTGTTTTGATTGGATGACAGAGTAAAATATTTTTACAGTGTCAGTGTATCAAAATTAAATTCATTCTTAAAAGAATAAATATAAATGGAAAATAAAATCTTTTTTTAAAAATGGACAAAAAAAATTGCATTGGGAGTGGGAGATATGTCGATCAATGAATGATATTGAGCAAATATTCTATCTTGCTATTACTATGGGAGCATGTAAGAATTTTGATTTTTGGGTTTGTGGCGACAAAATATTTGCTCTGTTTCATTTCTTCCGATGTCGTTGGGTGGTGGAATTGTAAAAAATGCTAAGGAATAAGCTCATGAGAATGTAATATTTATGTATTTTGAGTGAAGTTATTTCTCCTTTGTAACTAAAAGTGGTATTTAGGTTTTGCCTATGTTCTTGCTAGTAAACTTACAACCAACCAACTTTCTAGGTTATCTTTCACCGTATTGGTGATAAATTTGTGGCTAGCTATGTCATTTTGAATTGAAAAAAAGAATCGAAAGAAAAGATAACTTCATGTTCTTTTGTGGCTAGATAACTTCTGTTTGATATAAGGGGAAAAAATTTTAAAAAATGGATTTGCAATTTGTGAGGAACATTCTACATACCAAGGGTAGTTTCAAGTGGTACTGTGGTAGTACTGGTATAGGTGTTTGAAAAGGACAACATTTGTTAAGATTTGCTTCTTCTATTTGTACACAATTTACCGATTCAAGAAATGAGAAATGATATTTGTGCACAATTTTTATCATAAAATAGTTGTCCAACTTGAACATCTCTTTCCCTTTTTCTGTTAATTGACTTAATTCTTTTCGGATTTGGCATGTTGGATCTGCATAAACAAATCTACTGACCCCACAAGCAATAAAGAACAAGTGTCATCGTTATCTTTGCCTTTCATCAATTTTGGATAACCATGTACTTATGACATTAATATTCACAATCATTTCGGAGTATATATATATATATATATATATGAATGAAAGAAATAACTAATAAGACAATTCCTGAAACAAGATGGGGAAAGTAACAATTTATTTCACTAAATGGGATAAGTTACATCGAGTACATGAATTAAGCAACATATTTTCAATCATGGAGAATAAAGATACTTACACTATCTTCACAATTCCTTTCTTAATTCTTGGAATTGTACAAATAAATGTGGTACACCACACCAAACCTAGGTGTACAATAATCAGACAAAACCAAAAAAGTGATGTCCAATTAAAACCCATTTTGCACATTTTGGCTTGGGAATAACACCCCAAAAAAGTTACTTCAAGGATGGTGGTTTGGTCCATCGCTTCCATAATTTTTTATCTTGTTGGGTGAAGATTTGAAGAAAGGAAGAGCAAGATTTTGCTTCTCTTAACTTGATGCAAAGGAACAAGGTTCCCCTTCTTAATATCTTTGATTTACAATACTGTTTTGCCAGAGAGAATCATCAACTTCGGTGTTGAAGATGAAGCTGGTAAATACTGTGGTAATGTCCCTATAGCCAGTGACCAAACAAAATGGAAACATGCTCGAATTCAGTTCCAAATAAAATAAAATGAAAAAAGAAGGAATAATCCATAGTTTGATGATGGAAATTGAGAACAGTTCAGATGTAATTCATTATGAACATGAATCTACTTTGTCTTTTTTCTTTTGGAAAAATTGTACTTAAATCCTCTGTAGTCTGTACTATATGTCAAGTGCACATGACTTATAATTCAGGGGATAAAATGCAATCTTTCCATTTTTTTTACACTGATGAGTTTGGTAATGACATGAAGCAAAATTAACCACCATGGACAACAATATGCTAGAGAAAGAGTTCAAGGAAAGGAAGTAAATTACTTGAGGTAAGGAAGAGTCATGTTCTTCAATAGTGTTGGGTGCTTAATAACAAATGCCTTCCATTCTTCTTTACTTATCTTTCCATCTTTGTCAGTATCAGCATCTTCAAATGTCTGATAATATCAGAAAAATAGGTTAAGTTAGTGGAAGGATGCAAACTTAAATCATCATTGTGGGAAAGATCTTAAAGCAAACATTTGCCTTATCAATAATGGTTTCAAGAACTTCAGCTTCTAGATGCATGCTACACTCTGACATTATCGCAACCACCATTTGCTCAACCTGGAAAATATTGCAGGTTAATAGAATGGTTTAAGTTACATAAATAGCAGACATCTCTAGGGTTTATAAGCTTTATATTTATTCAACAAATATGAGATATCCATAGATTAGACAGATAAAAATGACTACCACCACCACCACCACGTTCTTTATAAAAATGATCAAATCAAACAGATACTGGACTAAAAATTTTGATGTACCGTTATTCTATGCTAACAAAGACAAATTTAAGCCGATAACATTTTCATAACCTGGACATGCCAAGATACTTACTTCTTCTCGCTCAATATACCCAGTCTGTCTCAAGTCATACAATCTAAAGGCAACTGCAAGCAAAACAAAACAAAAACTAAAAAGTTAAAAAGAAAATTCAATATTTTATAAAGAACAATGGCATTAGAATGATTAAATGACTGAAAATACATCTATGAAATTCCTACTGGAGTCTTACAATCGATTTTCTTTTCTAAAGGAGCATAAGGATGAAAGATACTGAGGGCATGCACAAATTCCTCAAATTCTATAACG
Organism: Aeschynomene evenia; assembly: GCA_013621005.1. NCBI lineage: Eukaryota > Viridiplantae > Streptophyta > Magnoliopsida > Fabales > Fabaceae > Aeschynomene > Aeschynomene evenia. The sequence continues at coordinate 4,691,816 of CM024271.1, forward strand.
CCATTTCTTTTCTCATCAAAGAGATCAAACACCTAGAAAAAGTCATAAAAAATAAATTGACTCAAATAAACAATTCAAAACAGAAAAACAGTGGCAAACAATAGATCTTTCTGCAAACCAAGCATATATCTGCTACAGCATTTTATTATCTACAGGGCAGGGTAATGGAGAAGATACACTTAGAATGCCATTTCCAGATACCTTTGGTTATAGCATATAAGGTCTGAAGATTGACATATCAGAGATGCATTTTTCAATTAGTAACCTACATCCTTCAATATATGTGAAAGCTAAGAAAACAAACGAAAAGATGCATTTCCTTCCTTAATACAATAAGCATCAAGAGTGAATTCAGGAGACCCCAAAAGAAGAAAAAAATGAAAACAAAAGTCAAAATGAATATACCCTATCAAGGAAAAGATTCTCGCTAGCTGGGGTCTTCAATAGTGCCAATGTCAGCTCTTCCTTCAGAGAAGAAACAAAGAAGTTACAAGGATGCAATCTGAATTCTGACCAAAAGTTCAACACTGATGCTGAACAAAAAAGAGCAATAACTAACAACCAAAAAACTTTTCAACAAAACATAAAACAAACTATGCAGGACAATGCACAAACTTAGCAGCAAAAAGACATTCCCATATTAAGATGCTAATATGCAATTGTCACTTCATTTTGTTGAAGTTTACCCCACTGAATGAACAACTATTAGGCAAGGAACTAGTTATTTTCCAGAACAGTAAGCTGGAATCAACTTGAAAAACTATTCAAAAACATCTTAATCGAGAAAATAAAATATTAGGGACTAAATTGAATAATCGAATAAAGGCAAGGAACCAAAAGAAAAAAATACTTATTTTGCCAAATAAGTATTAGGAGCTACTTTAACTACGAAATAGATATCAAGGGCTTAAAAATGAATTTCCTAAAGTTAGGAACTATTCTGAACTATGCTTAATTTTAGGGATTAAAACGAAGCATTCACCAACTTATAGTATTCAGAAATCAGAACTGAGTTACCTTGTGAATGAGTCCATCATCAATGATTGAACTACTCAACTTCTTGAACAGCTCACGCAACGCCTCAATTTCATTGATCGTAACTGGAGAAAAAAAATACGCAAAAACAACAAAAAAAACAAAACAAAAATCGTTATTTCCTTGAACAATATCAATAATTGACTATATTATGCAATAAATCAATGAATGAAGAGAAAAGGAACGAACATGGAGAATCCTTGGCGAGGCGAACGATGTCATCGAAGGAGGTAGGGATCTGGTTCTTCTTGCTCTTCTTGTTGTTGTTGCCATGGAGATCGAAGCAACCAGCTAGGCTGAAGAACAGAGCTTCTACGATTCCAATCAGCGGAATGAACACAGAACACAGCGCTTCTCCGAACGTCAAGCTCGACCTCTGACAGATCCATTCAAAACAAAAATCAAAATTGAGAGAGAGAATAGAAAATAAGTTTATTTTCTTGGGAACCAAACAGAAAATGGAGAGAAATTGTTAATTTTGATTACCAGAGAGAGAGCGGAATCTGGGAAGTCCATATCATATCAGTGACATGGAAAGCTTTTCGGTTTTGGAGAGAAAGAGGGATTATGAGACATTAAAAGTTAAAAGTTGCTAAATATAGGAACTGTATTATTATTTCAGAAAGGAGAGTGAGTTATCATCATTAAAAAGGAAGATCAAAACCTTATCATTTGTCAATTTCCATGTATTTATTAGTATTTCTCAAATTAAATATTGAGTTTAATTTTAATTGAACGAAGATGTGTTTCTAAGAGATATGGACAAACTATACTTCTAAAGTTAGATGTACATGTATTTTCCAAATCAAAACAATAAAAAAATTATTTTAATATTTTTAATCCTAATAATATTTTTAATCATATATATTTTTTGAATGGACTAAATAATTTAAATTCAAAGTCCTATTTTTTTAATGTCATGGCTGTTGAGAATAGAATGGGGATTATGATAATCCCGTGGTGGCCAGGGAAGACAAGATCCACTAGGTTAGTCGGCTAATAGTAATTACTAGTACAATGATAAAGATTACCTCTTTTTGAAGATTAATTAAATTAGTGTCTAGTGTTGTTCCACGTGGTTATGTATGTTTTTCCTTCCAAAGAACCTGATATTTTGTCGTACTCGTAGTATATTGCTCTCAATTATTAATATGACCTAAGATTAGTTCGGTCATTCATGTACGAAGTAGGTTATTAATTGGCCTAAACTCGAGTTAAACTATTATATTTGTTTAATGAACGAGTTAAAGTTTTATATTATTTTAAGATTTACAATTTAATTAAATAACTATGATCCTAAAAATAGTAATAAGAGTTTTCATAAGGACGCTAGAGTTAATAAATTTCAATAATCAACTAATAAGAATTGAATTAGTTTATTTATATTAAATGTGATTTTGATTCGAATCTTAAAAAATTCTCTAAATTATGAATTTCACTGTAATCATATGACTTAGTGAATAAGTTTAATTTTTAACAATATATATGAAAATGATTTAATAATCGAGGTTTACTTATTTATGGGATTTTCATTTTTATTTTTTATTAATATTTTTAGGACACTACTGACACTGGTTATTATTATTAAAATCCATAAATTATTATAAGGTATCGATTTAGAATTTGAGCTTGCCCACAAAACTTAGGTTTCTTGTGAGTTCATAACAAGTTAAGGTTGATGATGATGTGGCCGAACCCATTCAAACTTAATTAGCTATATATTGCCAACAATATATAGGTTTTAGTTATTAATTTTAATATAAATTTTTATAGAGATTTTTTAAAACATATTTGGATTTGAATATTTTATACAAATTCTTTCTTTAATATTGTTTTCAAAAATTCAATATTGAATTAAAAAATACTATGGCACGGAAGTTAATCATTGAAATAGTAAATTAAATAAACTATACTTCATTTTTTATCCAATATTCACCTTCATTTTCTATAAAAGAATTGAACATTTTTTATGAACTATATATTATTATTATGATTATTTAAAATCTATTAAACTACTATTTTCATTCTCTAATAAGTATTTAATTTTCACTTTTTCATACGTATTAAGGTATTGATTCAATAATATTGAAAATATATGTAAAATGTTTAGTATTTTTTATATCATTACCCTTAATAATAACATCACTTATATTAAATTTTATATCTTATTTTTTTCTCTCTAATAAAGATATCAAAGAAAAAAAAAAGTAATTGATATGTCTACAATTTTTAAAAGGACAAAATATTAGTAGTAAAATAATAAAAAATTAACATTTATTAAAGAATAAAGGGAGTATATATATATTAATGGATGAGTCAATACACTATAATGATAGTTTTTCTCCCAATGTTTGTTACAACAATATACTAGCGTTGACATAAAATAAATTAGTGTTTAATTTCAATCCACTCGCAAAGTAATTTTACACTGTATCAAATAATTATATTCATTGATTTATTTGAATTTTTAGTTAATAGATAATTGGGTTAAAAACTTTTGTTAATATATTAATTTATAATTTAATGTATATATAAAATTACTTTACATTAACACTAATAGTCAATTGAAATTAATGTCTAAATACGAACAAAGTAGAATTAAAAATTCTTTTTAGTTTTTTAAGTTGCTGTAGCGTGTAGAATCCAATGGCGAAGCTGACCAGGAACTCATTAACCTTAAACAACGTTAACAACGTTAACTGATTAGGTACAAATTAATTAATTGGTCTTCTTCATCTATTATTGGCATTTAAATAACGTGATCAATGTGGGTCATTATGATCAATGTTGTTGTTAACACGTGAAATAACTATATATTAATATTATCTAAATTCTCTAATTAGATAGTATTCCTTGTTAGCTATATTAGTGTTAAAAAGATATAATTGTATTTTAGATAAACATGATTAGTAGTTAGTTATTAGTTTTGTAGCCTATATAAGTATTGGTGATTGTGATCACTATTCTGATCAATTTCAATTTTCATTTCATATTTCTATCTTTCTTTTTTTCTTGATCTTTGGGGCTTAATACCATGAGTTTCAACACTCATCGGATAAGAAATAATTGTCTCTGTTTCCTTTTTATTTGATTCATATTGTTTGTCTTCTTTATAATTTTAAGAAGATTTAATTTATTTTTTCTATCATACTTCTTATTAATATAAGAGATAAAATATTTGTAGGAGAGAATAAGAAGTATTTTTATCTTTTTATTTCTATTTAGATTTTTTATAGAATTCATTCATTATTTAATAGTGTCAATAAGTGAAAAGAGATATTTATTTTATATTGGAGGGAGTGTTAATTTTTGACATTTTATTTTTTACTATTATTTATTTTTAATTTAAGAGAGTCAATGAATAAATTAAGTATGAGACATAATATTAATAAAAATAATGTTGTAAAGTACAGTAAAACTTTTTTATTTTCAAGTTAACCAAAATATTTTCTTAATATATTTCATACATCTAAATAATAGACACTTATTAATTAAATATAAATCAATGTAGTAACTAGTAACATTTTTTTATACTGTGAGATAATCTCGAAAGTTTATTCTACATGAACTGTTTATGAATTTAATTAATCAAATTCCCATTCAATTGTAAAGTAATTAATCGAAAGTTTAGGTTTTTTTTTTTCATTCACACTCATGTCGAGCTGGACAACTGTATTAAATTGAAATTTAGAAGAGTTATCATTAATTATATTTAATTAATAAAAAGTAAAAAAAAATAAAAAATAAATGAGCTCGTTTGCTAAATAAATTAAAAGCATAGACTATATAATGGAAATTTAATCTCATTACACTACTCGTATACTTGCTTAATGAATGCGTGAATTATAACAATTCTACTAAAATTATCAATAAAAAAAATCATAAAATACTCTAAAATTCAACACCAATACGTTACGAAACATGGTAATGGCACGAAAGTCTCACGGGCTCAATGTATCAATAAATTATTGGGCTCAATGTATCAATAAATTATTGTATTTCAATTACACAAATAAATATTAAAACAACGCTAAAACACAAACAATAATAAATAATTCAATCAGCCAATAATATGTAATATACAAGTCGTCAATTATTGATCGGCAGATACTCAAGAGAAAAACCATTAAAAAAATCTAATATACAACTTATATGTAATGAAATATACATCATACGTACTAATACTACACTTGATATGAATTATATATATTCTGCATTGACGTGTACTTTATGTATAATGGAACGTGAATAATACTTTTATGTGCATTATATACAACTGATTTCGATTTCTTATTATTTACTAACATTTTTATATTAAAAACCAAAAAGAGTTTATTCAATAAAAATCCTAGAGGAGTATGGATTCATCTAAGGCCTTATTATTAGAAATCCAATTAATCTAAGTCGATCTTATTGAAGTGCCTTGAAAGGGAGTATATGGATTTCCCAACAATATAATGTTTTATTTTGTGACTATACATATATTATTGTACAATAATGTTTATTGTACAACAAAAATACATTCAACTAGTATCCAATATGTGCTATATCATAATGTGTAATGCGTGTCATCATACGTGTATTATACATATGGTATATATTATGTATAACACATGTTAATTACTACGTGAATGTATTTATGTTGTACAACTAACATTATTGTATTATTATATGTGATGGTTCCATATAAAATTACAACACTTTTATATGAGACTATTTATTTGGTCATCACATCCCAAATAAATTAAAGTACAATCTAAGTTGTAAACATAGGGGGCAACATTTTGGACCTCTTCCCCTTCACCAAAGACTTTGTATCAGGAAAATAAACCCAATTTTTCAAATTCTTGACATACCCTTCTTGTGTTACCCTCAAAGGGTAAGTTACAAGGTGCACATCTTCCATGTCCAAAATTTCTTCACTAGTGTAAATTTCCCACATTTGATCCCCAATTGCCCTCATCTTTTTAACACATTCCAAATTTTGTGGCTCCAAAAACAAATCAAAATTGGCACTATTATTATTATTACCAATGTGCTCATACCATAGTGACATTCTGAATGCATGAATTTCACCAAGGCTCATCATTATTTGGTCATTATTATTAATATTATTATCATTATCATCTTCAATAATATCATCTTGAGAAGAATATTGGTAGCATCCTATGGCGATTTCTGTGTCTCTTTCACCATCCATGGATCTTTGGTTCACATTTGCTGATCCTATTATTATGTATTGGTCGTCCACTGGAAGATGATGTATATATGTATAAGAAATTATTAAAACAATATTTGTTAATAATTGATTAACCATGGAAACCAATAAAACTTCTACCACAATTTATTAACAATTTATCACTTCAATTATATAAGGTGGTGATTCATTTATACAATGAGTTTATAAAAGATAATTATAAAATGCTGAGTTAATGAAATTATAGGTAATAATAATTTCAAATAAGATGTTTCTAACATGCATGTCTCCTGAAAATATATATAGATTAATGGAAAAAATGAAAGCTTATAATGATAATAAGTAAATGTTATTTAATTACCGTAATAATAATAAGCGTAAATTACACTCAACTCCCATCAGATTTGATAAAATTACACGTGATTGATTTCTATTTTTAAAATCATGCACAGAGACTCTTTGAACCTATAAAAAGTTATAATGATCTTCCCTCAGAATGATTAATTGTTAGTGAAACTAATAATAATTTTTATGATATATGAGTAATATATGATTTTTAACGACATATTTAATTTGTCATAATAGACACATCTCTGAAGTTAAAATGACCAAATATTCTATTATGTATATTAAAACTTATTTCTCTTATTTATTTTCATACTTAGTTTTATTATTCGCTATATGGTCATTTATTCATTTTAACTTTAAAAAAAATGTCTATTATTTCCAAATATGTCATTAAAAATTATGTATCTCTCATATATTAAAGAACTATATTAGTTTGACTGATAACTAATCATTCCTAAAGAATGTCAGTGTGCAAAATTTTAAAAATAGAAGAGAGTCAGGTGTAATTTTGCCAAAGCAAAGATGAGTGTAATTTATCCTAATTATAATAATAATAACAATTGATGAAGAATGATATAGTAACACATACCTATCATGAACTTTGAGTGCACATAAACCATGAACCTCCTATGTTTTTGTGCATTCCAATACAATGTTTCATCAGGATGAGGACAATTTGGTGGAATATACTCTCCTTTCCCCTTCTTTTCCCTATTTGCAAGGCAAAAGAAATTCAAATAGTCTCTTGGATGCCCTTTTCCCCCATTTTCTTTTATAGCATCCCCAATCAATTTATACATCATAGCCATAGTTTCCCTAGTCCAATGCAAAATATCTTGAACACTTTCACTCTCAGGTTCTCCTTCAGGCCACATTGGTATTATTACATACACTGCAAATCTCTCTTTTGCCCTTATCTTGCTCACAATTTTTAGTGCAATTTCAATAGGTATCAAATTTGTGCATCCACAATCCTTATTTTTCTCCCACAATTGACACCCCCCAATGAAATATTGGTTCTCAATGTATATAAATTTTTCAGCACACCTAATTGCCTCAACATAAGCATCATGGATTGTCCTTTCCACACTTAATTTTCTTAATGATTGGCTAAGAAAATCAGCAGAGGAATGATCAATTGACCTAAAAACTTGAACTTTCCAATTATCATCTATGGAGTAATTGGTTGAGCTTTCCCTAGGAACAAAATCTAATAAGGTATTAAAAGGAACTAGAAATGAAGGGTCACATTGTTTTTTCCATCTTTGCTCAAAATTGGTTAAAATATCCCAAGAAGCTTCACCTTTGACACAAGCATGTGAATCATGCCAAGGTAATCTTGGTCCTCCTCTGTTTAGGGTAGCCCCTAAAATATTTGGTTGGTAAAAATCATAGCAATGTGATTCCCTAATTAGTGTTTGAAACAATGAGTGTTGCTCTGTGTCATATCTTCCATCACACAAGTCAAATCCACCCAAAAAGCTCATAAGTTCCCTTTCATTATTATGTGATAATGTGTCAATTGTTATGGTCTTTTGATGGTGAGAAAATAGTGTTGGGAACTTATGGTGCAATCTTGGACATTTTCTACATATAACTTTTGTGTTATTGAAGTAAGAATAAGTATCTTCATCATGAGTGTTCATTGCACCTTTGTTCTTGATAAAGGGTAAAGATGTTTCATCATCCCAAAGCATGATCCTCACAGCTACACCTTCCTCTGCTTTCTTCTTCAATAGCTCACCAAGATTTACTCCTCTTGCATTTGGGATTTCTGTTTGAGGGTCTCTAACCTGCCCAAGAAGGGAGAATGTTAGCTTCTAAGATAATTAAATGTGTATGGATGTAGAAGAAAGATAATTGGTGTGTTTGCTTCTGCTTGTTTTTGTAAGAAAAACACTTCTTAAATAGTTGAATTTGCATAAATCATTAGAATCAAATTCTTTATAAAGTTTTCCTTTAAAGTAAATATGACGTCTCTGTCCTAATCACAAAAAATCTTCGAACTCATTATTGTGGACTTATAAAATAATTAATATTTATTTCATCCCATAAAATAAGTGAAAATTCAAACGTGTGACCTGTCATATATGCATTTTGTTATACTTTATTCGGTCAAACCCTCTGAGATTGTTCTCTATAGAGGATTTGGAACCAAATAGGGTAAATGATGAGAATTCATATACACAAATGATGAGCTAAATACACTCGATTTACAATTCAAAAAACAAAATGAAAATTTTCTCAAAAAATTTATAGAAATGACAATAATAAAATGAAATTATATATATTTACCATAACCATCTTGGGATTGAATGACCAGCCAGCAATGTAAATTATATACTTTGTACCCTCAATGGCCTTATATAAATCCTCCCAAAGCTTCCTTGGAGCACCACAAAGATTATAAGGTGGTTGGAAATTAGAAGAATGATGAGCATCATGATAAAGTTTGACATTACAATTTGACCTTTGTGGGAATGTAGAATCTCCCAACCCTTCAAATTCACCATTTCTTAATATCACATTCCTCCAACTTGGTGGTTCCAATTCATCAATTGGCTTGAACCATAACACAAACCTCAATTTCAATTTTGGGTTTGGTTTCCCATCTTCCATTAGTAAAGGGAAGAATCCATTGATCAAATTTCCTTCTTTGTTCAATAGTTCTTGAGCCTTGACATGGAATTTCCCTAATGTGGAATTTGATGTTTTTAGTGTAATTGTGATTATGGTTGAATCAATTGGGTGAGCACATTGAATTTGAAAGGTTTGGTTCCATACTCTATCACTTTCTTCACTTGTTTTTGCAATCTTCTTCTTGTTTATTTTGATAGTAACATAAGCTGGTTTTCCATTATTTTTACATATACACTGAAAAAAAATATGAAACACATGTTTGTTAAGTTTATCAAATACGACAAATTAAATTTAAAAATTGAATTATTGTATATAGTGACTGATAATGATTGATTTTATGCCGTAAGAAAAATTATTTTTCTTTAACTTGGAGTTGATCTAACTTTGTTAAAATAAAATGAAACAAACACAATGTAAGTTTATTTATATGAATATAGAATCATTGTAATAAGATATACTCACACTTAAGGGAAACAAAGGAGAGTAAGGTGAGGCATTAAAGATAGTAGCTTCAATTGTTCCATGTAGAAGCATAGACTTCTCATCCATGGCCTTAGCTTTAACCTTCAAATAAATATATATTCAAAATGAAAAATAGAAGAGACAAAATATAGAACTATCCAGTTTTTGATATATGAGAGAACTCTTGTTAATTTACCATATACAAATTATCACATTACATATATTTATAATATATAAGTAAGTTTTCTTTTGCATATAAAAAGAAGCAAAGGGAACCTTGGAATGCAATTGAAAGTTATCAATATGAGAAAATTTGTGTATTTAACTTTGCACTTACATATCACAAGTTTTTAACTTGAAGTCAAGTTTCTTAAGCCCCAATCGGAATTTACCTTAATCAATAAGGACAAATCAAAATTCTTGGGTCTCTTACACTCTCAGGATATTACATCATCATCATAGGTCAATCAAAATTATTGTTGGTATTTTGTGTGAATAATTAATACATAATTTGGCCAAAATTATCATATAAACATATACATGCCAAATTAAATGATCATCTATCTACTCCTTTTTATCAAAATGATCAGAATACTTTTTTAAAGGTAACTATTTATTAATTAGTTACCCTTAATAATTATTAATCTTTAAACTTTTATGTTATTATATTTAATATGAACATAAAAGTTTTTTCAAACTTTATTTTATAATCAAATTTCAACTATAGATTGTTATAATTGATTGTGTAAAAATATATTGCACATTGTTTATTTTCAGCTTTATCTTAAGTTTTTGAAGAATTAATCAATACAAGACTTTCAAATTTTGAGAATTAATTCATTCAAGAGGATATTTAAGTAAACTTTTCATTCTATAATAACACAATCATTTTTTACATTTTTAGTACATAAAAAAATCAACATATATAAATATAGTTTTGATCCAAATATATTAACTTCTAATATATTTAAAAAGATAAAATTATCATTATTGTGAAATGGATGAAACATTTAGTTGCATCTAGCTTTATATATTAAATCCTCATCTATCATGCCAAACTAACTTGTTGTTTGTGTATTTTGTATTTTGTATTTGTAGTTTCCAAAATGACACATGACATGGATTACAAGTGTCGATGTCATTGTATTCGAAAGTGGGATACAAAGATTTCTTCCTTCCAACTAATCCCACTTTTCATAGTAACCTATATTATATATATTGCAAAATAATAATAATAATAATAATATATATATAAATTTGAATTTATGATAAATATTATACGTAGTAATATATTTATTAAAAAATTCATAATATTAGTTGGATATATTTCTGTTCTACATTAAATATGACCGTATATGTATATATGTAACTGCTTCAAAATCTCAAACAAAAACTTTGAAGTCCAAGTGATCATTTCTCGCCGAGAAATGTTAAAGTGTACAACATTATATTTAATTTATATAATTTTTCATCTATACCATTGAATATTAATACAAAGTAAACTTCAAAATTTGATCTCTGATAATTTTAACGTCGGACGAGATTTTCATTGATAATTGAAAGTACTCTAAGCAGATCCTTGCTAATGTAACGGAAAAAAATTAACAGTGTTAGTGATAATTTTTTTATACAAATTTATTCCTGACAAATTGATACATCCCCAATTGTGTAGCAATTATATATGAGTTGTTATGTTTGGAGCATTACATTTGGAAATTAGCTATCAACTTTTTTCAACTTGGCTCAACATACAACATTGCTCCTATATATTTTCACACTTTCCAGCAAAGAATGTCGCAAAACAGTTTCAGGGTCCTACCAACCATGATTCACTCGAATCTACATGTATATATGTTCCTGCCTAATCAAATGAATTGCTTTTTTATTTGACTCTTGATTGCAAATTGTGATCAATATATATAATTGCAAATTGCTTTAAAGTGATCAAGTCATAAAACCATAAAGATAAATAAAGATTATATATATATATATATGAAAAATTTGAAAATTAATTATTATTTTTAGAACCTATTTTCTTTAGCTTCTATAAATAAAAGTGAAAATTGTTTTTTTTAATATTCATAAATATAATATTTTTATTTAAAAAATTGATTGTTATTATTAAAAAATGTTCCCACAAAACATACTTTACATTCATTATTTATTATGACAAATTGGATATCGATTATAGTGTATCGTTCATGTACATGAATCTTGTACTGTCATATTGTATTATAATTGATTCACTGTGTAGAGTAGTAATGCAAAAAAATATAGATATAATTTGAGGACAAAGTAAAATATTTACATAATGTTAGTATATTATTAAAGTTATGTATCTTTTAAATTATACTACAAATTTATTAAATGTCCGCGCAACTGAGCGAGTCCGAACACTAGCTATATTATTATTTTTAACGCATAAGTTAAGAATAATGAATATTTCAAAGGATGCTTAAATAGAAATTAAAGACCATGATTAATTATATGAAAGTTAATGAAACATAAAGACAAGCACTATTAAATTTTCGATACTTAATTACACAGGCTCTAGCTAGCTCATATCATGTTGATGAAGGATAACAAATTAAAGTTCTCTCAAAAGTTTAAGTTGATTGATAGAAGCACCTAAATAATTTCATATCCTATATACCCATCATCATATCATGTATTATCTCTCTAATTAGCTAAAAAAGCTTAAATTGTGAAAATACATGATATATATAATTAAGAGACATGATATATGATATATTCTATAAAAAAAAAATGATATATGATATATTGTGAAAAAGCTTAAAGGTATATATATAAGAGACATGATATATGATGAAAATACATATAAGGAGTAAAATAGTGAGCCTATAGCTCAATTAGCTAGGAAAATAATATAATTACTATAAATAGGTGTAATACACAATTGTAAATCATCCGGCATGAAAATAATAATTATTGGTGTACAAAAAAAAAATCAGCCAACACAGCCAACAACTCAATAATTGGTGCACATTTCGTGTAATTGTTGCAGAGCATATCACGCCAAATTTAAATGATTAACTTAATTGACTAAATTTTAATTGTACACTTAACAATACTCATATCAAAATTATGATGTCACATTCCATCTTTGCCTCTTAATTAGGATTCTCTCTGTACTCTACTCTTTCTTCGTTCTTATTGGAAATTTATAGTCTTATATCTCTATCTCTCAAATTCTTCCTCCTTACAATATCATAGATGAGAGAAATATCAAAAGTGAGCCAAGGAAGAAACCAACATCAAGGTCCTTCCAAATTTGACAGAAAAGCTCACTATGAATAAAATGTCTTCATTCATTTGGAAACTATATATCAATAATATCAATCTTAATTTCCTTGATCCTTTTTCTCAATCATAATATTGGACAACAAAACAATGAAATGAAATGTCAATAATCTATATATATCAGTGATGATATAATGTCAAACTCAAATGTTTCAACTTGCATCCTCAAAAGTCACAATGATGCTTGCACCCCCAATCATAATATATAAGATCACATACATATTCTATAATATACAATACTATCTTTTATAATTCTAATTATAATTCTTTTATTTATCTAATATTAAATTAATTAATGGTTTTATTATTATTATTAATTATAAGAAATCTCATTTAACTTCTTGAAATATTTTTTTATGAACTATCAATGTATTTGGATTTTATAGAACTCTATTTGATTAATTAATTTGATTCGAGCAAACTCTAAGATATATAATTTTGTGAAAAAAAATATTTATATAAATAATTAAATTATTACAAAACCAGCTAAACCTTTCTTAATATGTGTGTTTGGATAAATTTTAGAGAAAAACTTTTAGGACGACTTTTAACATACTCTTCTTTTAAAAGATTAATTATTTTCTGATTTATTATTAGTTTATCCAAAATACACATACTTAAACATTACGTTTTTGTGTAAAAAATTTCTAATTACCTATTTAATATTTTTTACATAATCATTTATTAATCATGTACAGTTATGTCCTTAAAATTGTTTAGTTTTTATTATTATATTGCTTTAATAATTTTAAACATATAATTAATCGACCTATACAATACTTTATGGTAAAAAACACATCAAAATAATTTTTAAGTTATATTATATAAACAAATAACTTATTTATGGATAAATAAATAAATAAAATGCCACTACATTATCATATATATTTTCAGTGTACAATTATCAATCTCTTATTAATAGTTGCACTCTTATATTGAGTGAGAGTCGATGATCTCTTTCCCAAGTTCCAACACTTTGTATCATAAGTCATAACCTTCCCTTTTAATTCTCTCAAATTCAAAACCCCCCTTCAAGGGACCTATTGTAATAACTTGTGGAAGCCTTCTTTTTTTCAACATGACAACAATCTACGGCACAATCCCAACAAACTCATCATCACCATCATCCACCAATATCAATTACATCTCTCGTGTCAAAAATAGGGTTAGGGCAGGTCTTGGGACTCGCCGACCATGGAAGACTATGTTCGACCTCCGATCTTTTGGGATTCCTACAAATATAAGACAAGTAATATCTCGAATTCGAGTCGGTGTGCCATATTTTCGAATGAATTATGCCATGATTGCACTCTTTATTTTGTTCCTTAGCCTTTTATGGCACCCTATCTCTCTAATTGTCTTCCTTGTTCTCATGGCCGCATGGCTATTCCTCTACTTTCTCCGTGAACAACCACTTTTATTTTATGGCCATATCGTTGATGACCGAATTGTGCTTTTCGTCATGATGGTGGTCACCGTGGCAATATTGCTACTCACTGATGCCACGGTGAACATCGTAATGGCGATTGCCATCGGGGTGGTGGTCGTAGTGGCACATGCAACATTTAGGAAGACTGAGGACTTGTACTTGGATGAAGAAGAAGTGGGTGTCACTTATTACAATGGTGCTATAGCTTCGTGATTCTAATTTTTTCTTCTCATGTTTTTTTTAATTATTATTGTTATTATTAATTGATGAGCTTAGTAAAAATTCTTAGATTTGGTGGTGAGTTCTTATGATTTTTATGATATATATATTTTGGGGTGAGAGTTGTTCCTTTGATCCATGGATGAAGTATACTGTTTGTCGAATATTTTAGAAATAGTGTGAGATCAAATATTTTTTTTGTCCAATTTATTTATCTTTTGTGACTAAATTTTATCTTTGAAGATTTTATGGAAATCTTCTATTATGTCCCGTTTATTTCTTGTCCTCCCATATTTTTCTTCTATTCTCTAATAAATATTCATTAAAAAAAATATTAGAGTTTAATTTTGATACACTGTCATTCAATTAAAATGTTTCGTTTGTATGAGTTTTTAGATAGTGAAAGAGAGAAAATATAACTATAATTAATGTGACAACACATGATTAAATGACGATATAAAAAAATATATACGATGGATAAAAATTAAATCGAAAATATTATTATGATACCTCAAACTCTAAACATTCTAGCCAACAAACGCTGCAAACGACTTCGTTTAATAGAAGAAACGACATCGTTTAGTAGAAGAAAATAATAAACGACGGTAACTCGAGAAAAAAAAAACGTAAACCCTGTCACACCCTTCTCATTTACTCCACACATCTCCAACTCCTTCGCCGGCCACCGCCACCGCACCATCGCCGCCGTATACGACTGAAAATACCGAGTGATCGTCATCGCCGCCGGCGAAACCTTGTCTAATGGCTCAGCAACCGTTTGATCCTTACTACGCGTACCAGCAGCAAGATGAGCGGAGCAACATCAACACGCTCTTCGTGTCGGGTCTCCCAGACGACGTCAAGGCGCGTGAGATTCACAACCTCTTTCGCCGAAGCCCTGGCTTCGACTCTTGCCAGCTCAAGTACACCGGCCGCGGCAACCAGGCACGTAATTTTCCGTTTGTTTCTCGGGAAAATTAAGAAAGGAGAAAAGCAATGAAAGATAGAGGAAACTTTTATCAGCTGATGCAATTTTAACTGAAAATTAGTGAATTTTGTAAATTAAACTATCACTTTAGAGTTTAGACCTTGTGAAATTGTAAAGCATATAGTGCTTGATTTTCAGAAATTTACTTTGAAGTCCTTAGATTACTTTTACTAACAAAGATACAGTGAGAAGAATAGAATGTAGGGTTTAAGTGTGAGTATTCATTTTGGTTTGAAATTGTAGAGTGTGATTTTGTATCTGATGTTCCCTTTTTTGTTGAATAAAAGAAGAATTTCATTAATATGAGAAGAATATTAAAATCATGCATATGATTTCAAGGACTGAAATGAACATTCGCTAGTAGGGATTAATATGACTACAAAATGAAATGTCATGACTTAAAAGTGAATTTGCTCAAGTAAGGGAATATTGTGATTGGTGCTTATAATTTCAAAGACTAAAGTGAAGGATTACTCGAATTTTGTAGATATAGAATGAAAGTTCACTTAATGATCTTTTCAGGTCGTTGCATTTGCTACGTTTTTCAACCATCAATCAGCAGTCGCAGCGTTGCATGCCTTAAATGTAAGTGCCTAGGCTCAAGCAACACAATTAAAGATGAACATTAAAGATTAGGAATTATAGTAGCACAGCTAGCTTAATGTATATCATGGGAAAGTTATTTGTTAAAAATATAGTTTATTAGAGATTATAGTGAAGATTTTGGTAACATGTTTTCCCCCCTTTTGGGCTATGATGATGCTGATGAAGCTATGATCTGACAATTGACCTGTATATTGGAAAGGAAATACTGGAAGTTGGTGCATTCTGTGATTCTAATCCGTTTTTAAGCTGTAGTTGACTCGTAAAGGATAAAGCAAAAGAGATTGTATTGTACTTAAAGCGATAAGATGTATATAAGTCATAGAAATTGGTTTTCTATGTGATTTCTTTCTTCCGTTGGTGATCATCAGGGCGTGAAATTTGATCCTCAAACTGGTTCTACTTTACATATCGAACTTGCTAGGTCGAACTCAAGGAGGAAGCGTAAGCCAGGTAAATATATTATACTTACATACTAGGAAGAGATGAAATTGGAGAACTTGATGTTGATGCTATCAAGCTATAATGCTTATATGGATGTGTTCTCTTTTTCACTTTATCTCTTTTTTTTTTCTTTATAGCGATTTTTCTTCTGTACCATTCGAGTTATGCTTTGCTGCTTTTCCAGGATGATTATTGGACTCTTGTTTTCCACAGGTAGTGGAGCCTATGTGGTCATAGATAAAAGGTCTAAAGGGGAGGCCGATGTTCAGGGTTCATCAAGTGATGATGGTAATGTTGCTTTAATTATAATTTCAAGGCAAAGCAGATTTTTAATCTGAAATGGCTATGGTTTAGCTCCTTACTAATTTATTGTATGAGCCGCATGTAATACATCATAGACCAAAAGCTGTGTGTCCCTTTCTTGCAATTTGTATCAGGCGGGCGAGGATTAGAAAAGGAAAAAAAGAAAAAGCGGAGGATTAGGGAGTTACATTTAATATTCTTGCTCCTCTTGTTTCTGTGTTTCACCTGCACATTTTTTCCCATTAGGTGACAGTGACCCTGATGAGCCATCGGGAAGTAGCGGCAACCATGGCGACTTAGCGGCCACAAAAAGGTTGACAGTACAATTAACTATAATAACGGTTTACCATAGTTCCAATCTCATGATTTTGCAAATTTCTAAAATGAATAGTAAATGTATCTCAAGTGTTTTGAATACTCTAGAGGTTCACTAAGTTATATGTTCTCTGATGGTGTGCAGTGCTGAGAATACTGTTGGTTCAGACAATGCTATACCTATGGTTAGTGAATGAAAACCCACAATATATGGCAATGCATGCCAACCCTTTGAACATCAGTTATTGCTTCCTTTTTCCCATTAGGAACTTCTGGACCATATTTCTTTCAAATTGGCTGCAGGAGCAGCATGAAAAGGGTGCTGATGGAGGACCTTGTTCCACACTTTTCATTGCAAATCTTGGTCCAAACTGTACCGAAGATGAATTGAGGCAAACTTTTTCAGTGTGAGTTGCTGCATCTACCTTATTATTGAGGGCCTGTAGTATTGTCATCCAAATTGGAGCAGTGCTGAACCTGCTGGTTCTTTTTATATCTTGATCTTGCAATGTTCGTCTTTTACTTAGCTTCGATCCTTAATTGTCGAGCTTATTGTCGTCTGTCCCTTTTTCCAGGTATTCTGGATTCAACATGGTCAAAATGCGTTCTAGAGGAGGAATGCCTGTTGCATTTGCTGATTTTGAGGTTAGTTATTGTTTTTGGAGGAAAATTAAAATTTGAGATTTGAGGATTAGAACATAAACAATTTGAGGATTAGAACATTAAAATATTTCTTTCTATTCACGTCCACAAATCTGTGTTACTATCATGATTAAGTTGTAACATCATAATGGGGCAAATTTAGGATGTGAATTATAGCGTGTCAAGATATTAGGATGTGAAAACTCAGAATAACTTAAGTCAATTCATCATAAGTTTGGAAGTTCTAGTTACGAGTGGCTATTGTCAAATTCCAAGTTTTGTTGCTTGAAAGACCAACTTCTAGCTAAAAGAGTAATCTCAGCCCTGAGTTTATCCGAGTTTACCCGAGAATTTAATAACCATGATTCTATGTATCTGCAGAATTTCCCAGTTGTTTTCTTTCTTTCTCTGCAATTTTCTCTAAGATGCTAATCTTTTTCGGTCTAGTGAAGTTTGTGTCTTTATCAATTGATTAACCTTTAATCCTGTGACAGGAAGTTGAACAAGCTACTAAGGTCATGGAGCAGCTTCAGGGAAGCACGCTGTCATCGTCAGATCGTGGCGGCATGCACATAGAGTATCTTCTAATCTAACAGTTTCTATCAGTTTTTTTTTCTGCTACAATTCGATGTCTCATCTTTCTAACTTATCTTTCTCTCTCAGATATGCAAGGTCTAAAATGAGGAAGCATTAGAAGAAATAGGAACCAAACAATTTCCAGATAGTTTTGTTGCTTGGATAAAACGGCCAACATTGTGTTTTCCTCCGGTGTAGTTGCAAAAAATGGGAGGGATTGGGAAAGATTACCATTTAGAGAGAAAAAACAAACGAAGTTTTTCTTATCTGCTGTATTTATAAGTTTAAAAATGACTTCCAGTTTGGTGGTTTTGGTAGGAAAATCCCTTTTTCTTTATTGTAGTATGTACTTTTCAGGTTTGATTTTCCTGTAAAAATTATTGAAATTGTACTTATTCGCTCCTTATAAAGTAAACCACCATTTTAGTTCATAATTTTGTAAGTGTAAATCAATTTAGTCCGTAACTTTTTAAAAACAACTTTATAATCCTTAAAGAAAATTCTTGATGTACAATAAAAAATAAGCCAACACAGTTAATGAACTGTGAACAACATATAATACGTAATATGTACAACGTATATTACATATTATACATAATATATATAATATGTTGTGCATAACATATAGCACATGTTGTAACATTATTTTTCTTTATAACATATGATACTGTTGTACATAACATATTAATTGTTTTAACTATTTTTTTTATTGCACATATAATAATGCTCAATCACCAATTGTTGAAATCATCGTCAGTTACTTTAGCCTCAACTCTGGTTATAAATTTTATAGGAAAGTGCTTATTCACCCACCATAGAATGCATCCGACACAGAAATTCCTCATAATGACCAATGATTTCATTTTATAAGATAACATTAGAAACATACAATTCATTCACAACCCAGATTATTTTAGGGCTTGAAACAAAAGTTTTATCATCTATTACTACTTATAATGAGAATTCCCTAAAAGTTAATTACTTTTTGTCTCTAAAACTAAAATAAATGGGGATTTATTCGGTATCTAACAATATTTTTGTTGGGTACCGTACCCAATTATATTTTTAATCTGTTAATCTATGCTAAAGTAAATATAATTTAGTACTAATAGAGCACGGTGGTCGCGATCGCAACCTTCTTAGACGCGTCTCATTTCCAATCACACTTCTTCTTCATCTCTCTTGCATAATGCGCTCTCTCTCTAGCGACATGTTATGGATTGAGTTTTTTTTTCATAAATCAATAAAGTTAGAGAATATCAATATAAATTAAATTAATTTTTGAAGATTACTTATCTAACAGGTTACTAGTTATATAAATTAAAAATTTTAAATTAATTTTATCTATAAACCATGACACATACATGTGTTAGGTATTGGTACCCTATATTTTCCTAGATACCGAATCAAAATCCAAAATAAATAAATAAAAAATAATTAGAATTAAAAAATAACTAACATTTCAAACTTCTATTATTCAAATTTTTTCTCTTTCTTTCTATTCATCTTTCATACTACTATTTTAATAAATTAAAATACGATTTAGGAGAGACTTTAATTATACTAAATAAAATAGAATTAAATAAAATATTTTAAAAAATATTCACCGAAAAATAAAAAAAGCAATTTGACAGACACGAAAGTAGAATTAAAGGTTATATATTTTAAACGTGAGATTTCATAATTTTTTTGTTGTTTTATAAAATAAAGACTATAGACTTTAAAATATTGAATCACATGAACTTTTTACATATAGAAGAAATTGAATGCTATATATTTTAAATTGTGAGATTTCACAATTTTCTTGATTGTATTATTATAAAATAAACACTATTGGCTTTAAAATATTGAATCATATGAAATTTTTCTATATATTAGAAATTGAAAGCAATATACTTTAGAAATAGAAAGCTATATACTTCAAAATGTAAGATTTCACAATTTTCTTGGTTGTATTATAAAATAAAGACTATAACCTTTCAAATATTAAATCACATGAATTTTTCACATATAATAGAAATTGAAGGCTATATACTTTAAATTTTGAGATTTCACAATTTCCTTTGTTGTATTATCAAATAAAGATTATAGTCTTTAAAATATTAAATCACATTATTTTTCACATATGGTAGAAATTGAAGACTATATACTTTAAAATGTAAGAATTCAAAATTTTTTTGGTTGTGTTTTATAAAATAAAGATTATAGACTTTAAAATATTGAATATCATGAATTTTTCACATATAGTAGAAATTGAAGGCTATATACTTTAAATTGTGAGATTTCACAATTTTCTTGGTTGTATTATTAAATAAAGACTATAGACTTTAAAATATTGAATCACATGAATTTTTCACATACAGTAGAAATTGAAGACTATAGACTTTAAAATATTGAATCACATGAATTTTTCACATATAGTAGAAATTGAAGGCTATATTCTTTAAATTGTGAGATTTCACAATTTTCTTGATTGTATTATTAAATAAAGACTATAGACTTTAAAATATTGAATCACATAAATTTTTCACATATAGTAGAAATTGAAGGCTATATACTTTAAAATGTAATAATTCACAAATTTTTGGTTGTGTCTTATAAAATAAAGACTATAGACTTTAAAATATTGAATCATATGATTTTTTCACATATAGTAGAAATTGAAGGCTATATAATTTAAATTGTGAGATTTCACAATTTTCTTAGTTGTATTATAAAATAAAGACTATAACCTTTAAAAAAGTGAATCATATGAATTTTTCACATATAGTAAAAAAACGAAAATCCAAACAAGTTTCAAAAGTTCACCAACATATTGATCTATAATACTAGCAATGTATCGCTGTCATAGTCAAGTGAGTTAAATTCATACAGACTATAAGTCTAGACTCAACGTTAAGTTAGCTTTATTTTATAACTGGTGGTATTGTTCAGACAAATAGTTTGTGTTTTTTTTACCTCAGCAATATAAACGGAAAAGTTGGAAACTTGTCAAAAGTTACTTTTTTGAATTTTCAACATAGAGTTTTCATTTTGGTTATGTTTTATATCCATTTAGTTATATTCTACTACAGATTTCTTAGCCAATTTGTTAAGAATTAACGCATGAAAAATCAAAATTAGATCTTAATTTTTTTATGTATAGTTGTAACTTCACTGAATTCATGATATGCACGCTTTTAGTTTAACATGATTGTCATTCATAACCTTCCTGGTCCGTTATATATATATAGAACTAATTGACTGATCATCAACGATCTTCTACCACTCTCACAATCCAACCTAAATCATAGACCCTTTTTCTGTTTGAACCTTTCGGCCATTGAACTTTTGAATGAGCCTAGTTACATTTAGATACATGGTGAAACAACGAAAATCCAAACAAGTTTCAAAAGTTTACCAACATATCGGTCTATCATAGTAGCAACGTATCGCTGTCATAGTCAAGTGAGTTAAATTCATACAGACTATTAGTCTAAATTCAATGTTAACATAGCTTTATTTTATAATTGGTGGTCTTGGTCAGACAAATAACATGTGTTTTTCTTAACTCAACAATATAAATGGAAAAGTTGGAAAATTGTCACCAGGTACTTTTCTTGAATTATCAACATAGAGTTTTCATTTTGGTTATGTTTTATATCCATTTAGTTATATTCTATGTACCGCAGATTTCTTAGCCAATTTGTTAAGTATTAACGCATGAAAAATCAAAATTAGATCTTAATTTTTTTATGTATAGTTGTAACTTCACCGGATTCATGATATGCACGCTTTTAGTTTAAAATGAGTGTCATTCATAACCTTCCCGGTTTGTTATATATATAAAGAACTAATTGACTGATTATGAACAAGTTTCTACCACTCTCACAATCCAACCTAAATCACAGACATTTTTTCTGTCTGAACCCTTCGTCCATTGAACTTTTGAATGAGCCTAGATACATATAAATACATGGTGAAACAACGAAAATCAAACAAGTTTCAAAAGTTCACCAACATATTGGTCTATCATAGTAGCAACGTATCGTTGTCATAGTCAAGTGAGTAAAATTCATATAGACTATAAGTCTAAACTCAATGTTAACTTAGTTTGATTTTATAATTGGTGGTCTTGGTCAGACAAATAGTTTGTGTTTTTCTTACCTCAACAATATAAAGGGAAGAGTTGAAAACTTGTCAAAAGGTACTTTCTTGAATTTTCAACATAGAGTTTTCATTTTGGTTATGTTTTATATCCATTTAGTTATATTCTACACCAGATTTCTTAGCCAATTTGTTAAGAATTAACGCATGAAAAATCAAAATTAGATCTTAATTTTTTTATGTATAGTTGTAACTTCATTGGATTCATGATATGCACGTTTTTAGTTCAACATGAGTCTCGTTCATAACCTTTCCGGTCTGTTATATATATAAAGAACTAATTGACTGATCATCAACCAGTTTCTACCACTCTCACAACCCAACCTAAATCACAGACCCTTTTTCTGTCTGATCCCTTCGACCATTGAACTTTTGAATGATCCTAGATACACAGTGAAGCAACGAAAATCAAAACAAGTTTCAAAAGTTTACCAACATATTGGTCTATCATAGTAGCAACGTATCGCTATCATAATCAAGTGAGTTAAATTCATACAAACTATAAGTCTAAACTCAACGCTATCTTAGCTTGATTTTATAATAGGTGGTCTTGGTCAGACAAATAGTTTGTGTTTTTCTTAGCTCATCAGTATAAATGGAAAAGTTGAAAACTTGTCACCAGGTTCTTTTCTTGAATTTTTAATAGAGTTTTCATTTTGGTTATGTTTTATATCCATTTAGTTATATTCTACTACAGATTTCTTAGCCAATTTGTTAAGAATTAACACATGAAAAATCAAAATTAGATCTTAATTTTTTTATGTATAGTTGTAACTTCATTGGATTCATGATATGCACGTTTTTAGTTTAACATGAGTGTCATTCACAACCTTCCCGGTCTGTTATATATATAAAGAACTAATTCACTGATCATCAACAAATTTCTACTACTCTCACAACCCAACCTAAATCACATACCCTTTTTCTGTCTGACCCCTTCGGCCATTGAACTATTGAATGAGCCTAGATACATAGAGAAACAACGAAAATCCAAATAAGTTTCAAAAGTTCACCAACATATTGGTCTATCATAGTAGCAACGTATCACTGTCATAGTCAAGTGAGTTAAATTCATACAGACTATAAGTCTAAACTTAAAGTTAACTTAACTTTATTTTATAATTGGTGGTCTTGGTCAGACAAATTGTTTGTGCTTTTGTTAGCTCAGCTATGTAAATGGAGAAGTTGAAAACATGTCACCAGGTACTTTTCTTGAATTTTCAACATAGAATTTTCATTTTGGCTATGTTTTATATCCATTTAGTTATGTTCTACTGCAGATTTCTTAGCCAATTTGTTAAGAATTAACGCATGAAAAATCAAAATTAGATCTTAATTTTTTTATGTATAGTTGTAACTTTACCAGATTCATGATATGCACCCATTTAGTTTAACATGAGTGTCAATCATAACCTTCCCGGTCTGTTATATATATAAAGAATTAATTGACAGATCATCAACGAGTTTCTACAACTCTCACAATCCAACTAAAATAATAGACCGTTTTTCTGTCTGAACCATTCGGCCATTGAACTTTTGAATGAGCCTAGATACATCTAGATACATGGTGAAACAACGAAAATCCAAACTAGTTTCAAAAGTTCACTAACATATTGCTCTATCATATTAGCAACATATCGCTGTCATATTCAAGCGAGTTAAATTAATACAGACTATAAGTCTAAACTCAACGTTAACTTAGCTTTATTTTATAATTTGTGGTCTTTCTCAGACAAATAGTATGTGTTTTTCTTAACTCAACATTATATATGGAAAAGTTGAAAACTTGTCACATGGTATTTTCTGGAAATTTCAACATAGAGTTTTCATTTTGGTTATGTTATATATCCGATTGGTTATATTCTACGAACTGCAGATTTCTTAGCCAATTTGTTAAGAATTAATGCATGAAAAATTAAAATTAGATCTAAATTTTTTTATGTATAGTTGTAAACTCATTGGATTCATAATATGGACGCTTTTAGTTTAACATGAGTGTCATTCATAACCTTCTCGGTCTGTTATATATATAAAGAACTAATTGACCGATCATCAACAAGTTTCTACCCCTCTCACAATCCAACCTAAATCACAGACCCTTTTTCTGTCTGAAATCTTCGGTTATTGAAATTTTGAATGAGCCTAGATACATCTAGATACATGCTGAAACAACGAAAATCCAAAGAAGTTTCAAAATTTCGCCAACACATTGGTCTATCATAGTAGCAACGTATCGTTGTCATAGTCAAGTGAGTTAAATTCATATAGACTATAAGTCTAAACTCAACGTTAACTTAGCTTGATTTTATAATTGGAGGTTTTGTGCAGACAAATAGTTTGTGTTTTTGTTACCTTAGCAATATAAACGGAAAAGTTAAAAACTTGTCACATGGTACTTTCTTGAATTTTCAACATAGAGTTTTCATTTTGGTTATGTTTTATATCCATTTAGTTATATTCTACTGCGGATTTCTTAACCAATTTGTTAAGAATTAACGCATGAAAAATAAAAATTAGATCTTAATTTTTTTATGTATAGTTGTAACTTAATTGGATTCATGATATGCACGTTTTTAGTTTAACATGAGTGTCATTCATAACCTTCCCGGTCTCTTATATATATAAAAAACTAATTGACTGATCATCAACCAGTTTCTACCATTCTCATACAACCCAACCTAAATCACATGCCCTTTTTCTATCTGACCCCTTCGGCCATTGAACTTTTGGATGAGCCTAGATACATAGTGAAACAACGAAAATCCAAACAAGTTTTAAAAGTTCACCAACCTATTGGTGTATCATAGTAGGAACGTATCACTGTCATAGTCAAGTGAGTTAAATTCATATAGACTATAACTCTAAACTCAATGTTAACTTAGCTTGATTTTATAATTAGTGCTCTTGGTCAGACAAATTGTTTGTGTTTTTGTTAGCTCAGATATATAAATGGAGAAGTTGAAAACATATCACCTGGTACTTTTCTTGAATTTTCAACATAGAATTATCATTTTGGCATATTTTATATCCATTTAGTTATATTCTGCTTCAGATATCTTAGCCAATATGTTAAGAATTAACACATGAAAAATCAATATTAGATCGTAATTTTTATATGTATTGTTGTAATTTCATTGGATTCATGATATGCACGTTTATAGTTTAACATGAGTGTCGTTCATAACCTTCCCGATCTGTTAAATATATAAAGAACTAATTGACTGATCATCAACCAATTTCTACCACTCTCACAACCCAACAGAAATCACAGGCCCTTTTTCTGTCCGACCCCTTCGGCCATTGAACTTTTGGCTGAGCCTAGATACATAGTGAAACAACGTTAATCCAAACAAGTTTTAAAAGTTCACCAACATTGTCTATTATAATGTATCGTTGTCATAGTCAAGTGAGTTAAATTCATACAGACTATAAGTCTAAAGTCAACGTTAACTTAGCTTGATTTTATAATTGGTGGTCTTGGTCAGACAAATAGTTTGTGTTTTTCTTAGCTCAACTATATAAATGGAAAAGTTGAAAACTTGTCACCGGGTACTTTTCTTTAATTTTCAACATAGAATTTTCATTTTGGTTATGTTTTATATCCATTTAGTTATATTCTACTGCAGATTTCTCAGCCAATCTGTTAAGAATTAACACATGAAAAATCAATATAAGATCTTATTTTTTTTTATGTATAGTTGTAACTTTATTGGATTCATGATGTGCACGTTTTTAGTTTAAAATGAGAGTCAATCATACATTCCCGGTTTGTTATATATATAAAGAACTAATTGACTGATCATCAACGAGATTCTACCACTCTCACAACCCAACCTCAATCACAGACCCTTTTTCTGTTTTACCCCTTCGGCCATTAAACTTTTGAATGAGCCTAGATACATAGTGAAACAACGAAAATCCAAACAAGTTTCAAAAGTTCATCAACGTATTGGTCTATCATAGTAGCAACGTATCGCTATCATAGTCAAGTGAGTTAAATTCATACAGACTATAAGTCTAAACTTAACGTTAACTTAGCTTGATTTTATAATTGGTGGTGTTGGTCAAACAAATTGTGTGTGTTTTTGTTAGCTCAGCTATATAAATGGAAAAGTTGAAAACATATCACCAGATGCTTTTCTTGAATTTTCAACATAGAATTTTCATTTTGACAATATTTTATATCCATTTAGTTATGTTCTACTTCAGATTTCTTAGCCAATTTATTAAGAATTAACACATGAAAAATCAAAATTAGTTCTTTATTTTTTTATGTATAGCTGTAACTTCATTGGATTCATGATATGCACGTTTTTAGTTTATCATGAGTGTGATTCATAACCTTCCCGATCTGTTATATATATAAAGAACTAATTAACTGATCATCAACCAGTTTCTACCACTCTCACAACCCAACCTAAATCATAGACCCTTTTTTGGTCTAACCCCTTCGGCATTTGAACTTTTGAATGATCCTAGATACATAGTCAAACAACGAAAATCCAAACATGTTTCAAAAGTTCACCAACATTGTCTATCATAATCTATCGTTGTCATAGTCAAGTGAGTTCAATTCATACAGACTATAAGTCTAAACTCAACGTTAACTTAGCTTGATTTTATAATTGGTGGTCTTGGTCAGACAAATAGTTTGTGTTTTTCTTAGCTCAACTATATAAATGGAAAAGTTGAAAACTTGTCACCGGGTACTTTTCTTGAATTTTCAACATAGAATTTTCATTTTGGTTATGTTTTATATCCATTTAGTTATATTCTGCTACAGATTTCTCAGCCAATATGTTAAGAATTAACACATGAAAAATCAATATAAGATCTTAATTTTTTTATGTATAGTTGTAACTTCATTGGATTCATGATATGCACGTTTTTAGTTTAACATGAGAGTCAATCATACATTTCCGGTTAGTTATATATATAAAAAACTAATTAACTGATCATCAACGAGTTTCTACCACTCTCACAACTCAACCTAAATCACAGACCCTTTTTCTTTCTGGCCCCTTCGGCCGTTGAACTTTTGAATGAGCCTAAATACATAGTGAAACAACTAAAATCCAAACAAGTTTCAAAAGTTCACCAACGTCTAGGTCTATCATAGTAGCAACGTATCACTGTCATAGTCAAGTGAGTTAAATTCATACATACTATAAGTCTAAACGTAACGTTAACTTAGCTTGATTTTATAATTGGTGGTCTTGGTTAGACAAATAGTTTGTGTTTTTCTTAGCTCAGCTATATAAATGAAAGAGATGAAAACTTGTCACCTAGTACTTTTCTTTAATTTTCAACATAGAATTTTCATTTTGATTATGTTTTATATCCATTTAGTTATATTCTACTGTAGATTTCTTAACCAATTTGTTAAGAATTAACACATGAAAATTCAAAATTAGATCTTAATTTTTTTATGTATAGTTGTAACTTCATCGGATTCATGATATGCATGTTTTTAGTTTAACATGAGTGTCATTCATAACATTCCCGGTCTGTTAAATATATAAAGAACTAATTGACTGATCACCAAGAGTTTCTACCACTCTCACAATCCAACGTAAATCACAGACCCTTTTTCTGTTTGAACCCTTCGGCCATTGAAATTTTGAATGAGCCTAGATACATCTAGATACATGGTGAAACAATGAAAATCCAAACAAGTTTCAAAAGTTCACCAACATATTGGTCTATCATAGTAGCAACATATCACTGTCATAGTCAAGTGAGTTAAATTCATACAGACTATAAGTCTAAACTCAACGTTAACTTAGCTTTATTTTATAATTGGTGGTCTTTGTCATACAAACAGTATGTGTTTTTCTTAAATCAGCAATATAAATGGAAAAGTTGAAAACATGTCACCAGGTAATTTTCTTGAATTTTCAACATAGAGTTTCCATTTTAGTTATTTTTTATATCCATTTAGTTATATTCTACGAACTGCAGATTTCTTAGCCAATTTGTTAAGAATTAACGCATGAAAAATCAAAATTAAATCTTAATTTTTTTTATGTATAGTTGTAACTTCATTGGATTCATGATATGCACGTTTTTAGTTTAACGTGAGTGTCATTCATAACCCTCTCGGTCTATTATATATATAAAGAACTAATGTACTGATCATCAACCAGTTTCTACCACTCTCACAACCCAACCTAAATCACAGACCATTTTTCTCTCTGAACCCTTCGGCCATTGAACTTTTGAATGAGCCTAGATACATCTAGATACATGGTGATACAACGAAAATCCAAACAAGTTTCAAAAGTTCACCAACATATTGGTCTATCATAGTAGCAACATATCGTTGTCATAGTCAAGTGAGTTAAATTCATATAGACTATAAGTCTAAACTCAACGTTAACTTAGCTTTATGTTATAAGTGGTGGTCTTTATCAGACAAATAGTATGTGTTTTTCTTAACTCAGCAATATAAATGGAAAAGTTGAAAACTTGTCACCAGGTTCTTTTCTTGAATTTTCAACATAGAGTTTTTATTTTGATTATTTTTTATATCTATTTAGTTATATTCTATGAACTGCAGATTTCTTAGTCAATTTGTTAAGAATTAACGCATGAAAAATCAAAATTAGATCTAAGTTTTTTATGTATAGTTGTAACTTCATTGGATTCTTGATATGCACGTTTTTAGTATAACATGAGTGTCATTCATAACCTTCCCGGTTGTTATATATATAATGAACTAATTGACTAATCATCAACAAATTTCTACCACTCTCACAACCCAACCTAAATCACAGACCCTTTTTCTATCTGACCCCTTCGACCATTGAACTTTTGAATGAGGCTAGATACATATAGCGAAACAACGAAAATCCAAACAAGTTTCAAAAGTTCACCAACATATTGGTCTATCATAGTAGCAACGTATCACTGTAATAGTCAAATGAGTTAAATTCATACAGACTATAAGTCTAAACTCATCGTTAACTTAGCTTGATTTTATAATTGGTGGTCTTGGTCAGACAAATTGTTTGTGTTTTTCATAGGTCAGCTATAAAAATGGATAAGTTGAAAACTAGTCACCAGGTACTTTTCTTGAATTTTCAACCTAGAGTTTTCATTTTGGTTATGTTTTTTATCCATTTAGTAATTTTCTACTGCAGATTTCTTAATCATTTTGTTAAGAATTAACGCGTGAAAAATCAAAATTAGATCATAATTTTTTTTATGTATAATTGTAACTTCATTTGATTCATAATATGCACGTTTTTAGTTTAACATGATTGTCATTCATAACCTTCCCGGTCTGTTATATATATAAAGAACTAATTGACTGATCACCAACGAGTTTCTACCAATCTCACAACTCAACCTAAATCACAGACCCTTTTTCCGTCTGACCCCTTTGTCCATTGAACTTTTGAATAAGCCTAGATACATAGTGAAACAACGAAAATCCAAACAAGTTTCAAAAGTTCACCAACGTATTGGTCTATCATAGTAGCAACGTATCGCTGTCATAGTCAAGTGAGTTAAATTCATACAAACTATAAGTCTAAACTTAACGTTAACTTAGCTTGATTTTATAATTGGTGGTCTTGATCAGACAAATAGTTTGTGTTTTTCATAGGTCAGCTATATAAATGGATAAGTTGAAAACTAGTCACCAGGTACTTTTCTTGAATTTTCAACATAGAGTTTTCATTTTGGTTATGTTTTTTATCCATTTAGTTATTTTCTACTGCAGATTTCTTAATCATTTTGTTAAGAATTAACGCGTGAAAAATCAAAATTAGATCATAATTTCTTTTTTTGTATAATTGTAACTTCATTTGATTCATAATATGCACGTTTTTAGTTTAACATGATTGTCATTCATAACCTTCTCGCTCTGTTATATATATAAAGAACTAATTGACTGATCACCAACGAGTTTCTACCAATCTCACAACTCAACCTAAATCACAGACCCTTTTTCCGTCTGACCCCTTTGTCCATTGAACTTTTGAATAAGCCTAGATACATAGTGAAACAACGAAAATCCAAACAAGTTTCAAAAGTTCACCAACGTATTGGTCTATCATAGTAGCAACGTATCGCTGTCATAGTCAAGTGAGTTAAATTCATACAAACTATAAGTCTAAACTTAACGTTAACTTAGCTTGATTTTATAATTGGTGGTCTTGGTTAGACAAATAGTTTGTGTTTTTCTTAGCTCAACTATATAAATGGAAAAGATGAAAACTAGTCACCAGGTACTTTTCTTGAATTTTCAACATAGAATTTTCATTTTGGTTATGTTTTATATCCATTTAGTTATATTCTACTGCATATTTCTTAGCCAATTTGTTAAGAATTAAAGCATAAAAAATCAAAATTAGATCTTAATTTTTTTATGTATAGTTGTAACTTCATTGGATTCATGATATGCATGTTTTTAGTTTAACATGATTGTCATTCATAACCTTCCCGGTCTGTTATATATATAAAGAACTAATTGACTGATCACAAACGAGTTTCTACCACTCTCACAACCCGACCTTAATCATAGACCCTTTTTCTGTCTGACCCCTTCGGCCATTGAACTTTTGAATAAGCCTAGATACATAGTGAAACAACGAAAATCCAAACAAGTTTCAAAAGTTCACCAACGTATTGGTCTATCATAGTAGCAACGTATCGCTGTCATAGTCAAGTGAGTTAAATTCATACAGACTATAAGTCTAAACTTAACGTTAACTTAGCTTGAATTTATAATTGGCGGTCTTGGTGAGACAAATAGTTTGTGTTTTTCTTAGCTCAGCTATATAAATGGAAAAGATGAAAACTTGTCACCGGGTACTTTTCTTGAATTTTCAACATAGAATTTTCATTTTGGTTATGTTTTATATCCATTTAGTTATATTCTACAGCAGATTTCTTAGCCAATTTGTTAAGAATTAAAGCATGAAAAATCAAAATTAGATCTTAATTTTTTTTATGTAGAGGTCTAACTTCATTGGATTCATGATATGCATGTTTTTAGTTTAACATGAGTGTCATTCATAACCTTCCCGGTCTGTTATATATATAAAGAACTAATTGACTGATAACCAACGAGTTTCTACAACTCTCACAACCCGACCTAAATCACAGACCTTTTTGCTGTCTGACCCCTTCGACCATTGAACTTTTGAATAAGCCTAGATACATAGTGAAACAACAAAAATCCAAACAAGTTTCAAAAGTTAACCAACGTATTGGTCTATCATAGTAGCAACGTATCGCTGTCATAGTCAAGTGAGTTAAATTCATACAGACTATAAGTCTAAAGTTAACGTTAACTTAGCTTGATTTTATAATTGGTGGTCTTGGTTAGACAAATAGTTTTTGTTTTTCTTAGCTCAGCTATATAAATGGAGAAGTTTAAAACATGTCACTAGGTACTTTTCTTGAATTTTCAACATAAAATATTCATTTTGGCTATGTTTTATATCCATTTAGTTATGTTCTACTGCAGATTTCTTAGCCAATTTGTTAAGAATTAACGCATGTAAAATCACAATTAGATCTTAATTTTTTTATGTATAGTTGTAACTTCATTGGATTCATAATATGCATGTTTTTAGTTTAATATGAGTGTCATTCATAACCTTCCCGGTCTCTTATATATATAAAGAATTAATTGACTGATCACCAACGAGTTTCTACCACTCTCACATCCCAACCTAAATCACAGACCCTTTTTCTGTCTGACCCCTTCGGCCATTGAACTCTTGAATAAGCCTAGATACATAGTGAAATAACGAAAATCCAAACAAGTTTTTAAAGTTCACAAACGTATTGGTCTATCGTAGTTGCAACGTATCGTTGTCATAGTTAAGTGAGTTAAATTTATACAGACTATAAGTCTAAACTTAACGTTAACTTAGCTTGATTTTATAATTGGTGGTCTTGGTCAGAAAAATTGTTTGTGTTTTTGTTATCTCAACTATATAAATGGAGAAGTTTAAAACATGTCACCAAGTACTTTTCTTGAATTTTCAACATAGAATTTTCATTTTGGCTATGTTTTATATCCATTTAGTTATGTTCTACTGTAGATTTCTTAGCCAATTTGTTAAGAATTAACGCATGAAAAATTAAAATTAGATCTTAATTTTTTTATGTATAGTTGTAACTTCATTGGATTCATGATATGCATGTTTTTAGTTTAACATGAGTGTCATTCATAACCTTCTTGGTATGTTATATATATAATGAACTAATTGACTGATCTCCAATGAGTATCTACCACTCTCACAACCCAACCTAAATCACAGACCCTATTTCTAGCTGACCCCTTCGACCATTGAACTTTTGAATAAGCCTAGATACATAGTGAAACAACGAAAATCCAAACAAGTTTCAAAAGTTCACCAACGTATTGGTCTATCATAGTAGCAACGTATCGTTGTCATAGTCAAGTGAGTTAAATTCATAGAGACTATAAGTCTAAACTTAACGTTAACTTAGCTTGATTTTATAATTGGTGGTCTTGGTCAGACAAATTGTTTGTGTTTTTCTTAGCTCAGCTATATAAATGGAAATGTTGAAAACTTGTCACCAGGTACTTTTCTAGAATTTTCAACATAGAGTTTTCATTTTGGTTATGTTTTTTTATCCATTTAGTTATATTATACTGCAGTTTTCTTAGCCAATTTGTTAAGAATTACTGCTTGAAAAATCAAACTTAGATCTTAATTTTTTTATGTATTGTCGTAACTCCGTCATGATTTGTTATATTTATTGTAGTATGTACTTTTGGCCTGCTAGAGCATTTGGGAATGGTGGCTGCAGGTTATGGTGTTGGTTCAAGGGTGGGATGATGGTACAGATATAAAAAATCTCCTGGCAGTAACTATATGGCAAATATGGAATGCTAGGAACCAAAAGGTGTTCGAAGACATTAATCTGCCTGAGCAAGATATATATTATCCAATGGTTTTGCATAGTCTTTTACCAAAGAAATTATAAATCTCAATAGGCTAAATTATTCAACAATATATGTAAGGGGGCTTTTGATGTAAATTAGATAGTATTTGCTGGATTTGTGCAAAAGTTGAAGTGGAATGAATATGTGAGACGAAGGGTATGTGACCATGGCCCTGACATACATACAAATAAAGAGATTGTTCTCAATGAGGTAACTACACCATACATGGCCCTATAAATTGTAGCTCATGGTTTGGTGTCGATTAGTGTCGATCTGTAATGGTGGTGGTGGGGGTGGTGGTGGTTGTGGCCCGACACCAGTGAAGGTGGTTCTGGTGTCAGTGGTATAACATCTTCAATAGTGGTGGTGGATGGTTCGGCATAAGAGAAATGGTGTGACTCAACAATTATAATAATTTGTTCAATATATAGATTTTAAGACCTATTTAAAATTTTAAATATATGTAATAACTATTTACCAATAACTATTTAAATATCGTGAATGTTAGAATATCATTTTAACAAATATCATTTTAAAATATATCCTAAACGTATGAAAATGTAATTTTAACAAATTTCTATTAGTATATTAAAATATATGTAATAACTATTTACCAATAAATTCATTTATTGACGTTCTTAAATTGTGTAACATACTCACGTATGATAATTTTGGAATTCTTATGTTAATCTTTAATGAATAATTTTTATAAACATTGTTTTCTAATATTAAAACGCAGGTAATGGTTATTTATCAATAAACTTATTTATTAAACCTCCTAAATTGTACCCCATATGATAAATCTTATAAATAATATATTTTCATTTATTATTTTTATATAAATATTTCTATTCCATTAATTATTTAATATTTTAAATATAAAATTCGGTATAAGTTTCATAGTTCGCACAAGTATAGGACTATATATATAGTATTCTTTTAAACGAGGGAACAAAATGAGATTCCTAGGAATGAGAGGCCAACTCATAGTACCCTTGAATAATATTAGCATGGAACTCAAATTTTAGGAAGGGCGTCCTTTAAGAAGTACAGCAAGTAACACATCTATGTACACTTGAAACCAAGTTGAATTAGTTTTTACTTTAGTATTGAAACCAAAGAGCTTTAGTACTCACACTTGAAGATATTAGACCAACAAGGCACGAGTCAATACTATAAACTCCCAAATATCAAAACAATTTATAAACCAATAATATGTGTTGTATAATATGAATACCATCCAACAACTATCCAATGTGTGATATAGATAACGTGTGTCATATATAATGTGTGTCATATGTGCAATACACGTTACGTATAACACAAATTACATATGACATACATTATATATAACACACGTTTGATACTAGTTGAATGTATTTCTGTTGTACAACAAACATTACCGATTTGTAAACATTAAATGACTCCCAAATTTTTTGAAAAATATTATAATTTAAAACATAAATATATTAATTTCATAATCATTAATAAATATATTACGTTTTTCTAGCAATTACAAGATAACTTTTTTCCTTTTTTTCGCCGGTTTTTCCAGTTTTATTCCTAACAGAAAAGATTCCTTCACGCGGATTTGGTGAACTTTTTATTAATTATTTAAAAAGTTCCTAATTTATCAAATTTATAAAGTAATAATAAAAATATTTAAAATTTTCTAGTCAACATAGAAATTTTTATTTGGTTATATATTTTATATCCATTTAGTTATGTTTCACTACAGATTTCTTAACCAATTTGTTAAGAATTAACATATAAAAAATTAAAATTAGATCTCAATTTTTTGATGTATAGTTGTATAACTTTGTTGGATTCACAATATGCACACTTCTAGTTTAACTTAAGTCTCATTCATAACCTACCTGGTCTTTTGTTTTATATATAAAGAACCAATTGACTGAAAACAAGTTTCAACCCCTCTTACAACCCAACCTATAAACCACAGACCTTGTTCTGTCTGAACCCTTCCGCCACTGAACACTTGAATGAGCCTAGATACATAGTGAAAGAACGAAAATCCAGACAAGATTCAAAGTTCACCAACAACGATCTATCATAGTAGCATCGTATCGTTGTCATAATCAAGTAAGTTAAATTCGAACTGATTTTAAGTCTGAACTCAAAGATAACTTAGCTTGATTTTGCAATCGGGGTTCTTGATCGTCTGACAAATAGGTTATGTTTTTCTTATCTCAGTTATACAGATGGAACAGTTGAAAACTTGTCACCAGGTACTTTTCTTGAATTTGTGTGCAGTATGAATTTCAATGTTTTTCATGTTTTATTTCAGTGGTGTGATCATAACATGTAATAATGAGAATATTTGAATTTGGGTATCTAGGAAACCATTTAAGAAAAATTATGAACTTTAGTTTATGGAATATGTAGATCAATTTTGATTAGCTCACTAATCTATTCATCTTATATCTAGCTTTGTTTTTAGTTACATGTCCATATTTTGATAATTTTATTACCTTTGTTGCTTGATGTCAATAATAGTGCCGCCAGAGAATTAAGATCTTGATGGCTTCATGTAAGCATATGAAAAAGCACAGGTTATGCTCACTGAAATTTTGCAAAAAGTGCCTCAAAAACAGGTTAGATCTAGTGACATAAACCCTTTTGGAAGATTCTTCATTAGCTATTCTATTTTGTCAAAAGTACTAATTCTTAAGTATTATAATTTGTATGCAATTATTGTTGCTTAAAATTTCTTGTTTTTACTTAGGTATGGAGAAGAGGCAAATGAGGTGAACAAATTGGGGGATTGGAAATGTCCTAAGTGCAGAGGCATATGCAATTGTAGCCAATGCATGTAATATGATTGTTTCTCAGTTCTCATTGGTTTTCATTTTCTCTTATGAGCTAATAATTAATTTTTTCAAATAAATATATTGTAGGAAAAGACAAGGATTAGAACCCATCGGCAAAATTGTTAAAACGGCCAGGGAACAAGGTTATTCATGTGTCCATGAAATGCTTGTGGTGAGAAGGGATAAAAAGTATTCAAAAGTTATTGATGTTAAAAAAATGTTATTGCTTCTCATAAGACAACAATAACCTTGGACAGAGCATGCTAAGGTGGTGTCTAATTACTGTTTTCATTTCTTATTTTCATTTTCTGTTTTCAGAACTTGTGAAGAAAGTACTAACAACAGTGAAAATAATAAAATCATGTTTGATTCATTTTCAGTATTTTCTTTACAAAATTCAGAAAATATAAACAGAAAATGAAAATGAAAATCAAACAACACCTAAGGTACTCCTTTTTTATTTCCATTTTCGTTTTCTGTTTTCATTTCATGTTTTCTCTGTTTTCAAAATTTTGTGAAGCAGAAAAAGCAGAAAATGAAAATAGAAAATGAAAATGGAAACCAAACAACACCTAATTTTCTCATTTCATCCATGATATCTATCTTGAGATTAATGGATAAAGTTTACTTGCACGTGTTGATTAATACAGTTTCTTTTCATGTGTATTCGACTCATAATTCAACAGAAACAAATCGTTAATGTTGAAGCTTCGAGTTCTAACAAACAAATAATTATTGTTGAAGATTCAAGTTCTGAGAAGGCCAGCACCAGCAACAATGTTCTTCCATCAAAGAAGTTAGTTGCATTATTTATGAAATTGATAATTCTTTTCTACCTATTAGAAGTTATATATATTGTCTTGGGTGAAATCAGAGTATCCACTACCAGAGAAGTAGTGACTAATCCCCTTTTACTGACGAAGCTTCATTTCATGGTTATAGTAGTGGTTATGAGATGTTTTTCATACCAACAGTGGAATTCGAACCCCCACCACTTGATTATGGAACCTAATGAATTCACCACTATATGACACTCACATGATTTTATATATGTTTACTTCATCAACATATTGTATTTTTTCATCTCTATTTATGAGACAGTAATTCTTATGAATAAATTATCTTGTAGGAAAAGAACAATCCGAAAACTCATCAAACGATTTGCCCCAATAAATGAGATTGAAGATTGCTCATCTGAGACAATATCTTTGAAATTGGTATGCTAAGGTGTTGTTTGATTTTTATTTTTATTTTTTATTTTCTATGTTTTCATAATTTTATGAAAAAAAATACTGAAAACAGAGAAAATTTGATTTGATTGTTTTCTCTGTTTCCATTATTTTCTTCATAAAATTCTGAAAACAGAGAATACAGAAAATGAAAGTGAAAATCAAACAACACCTAATTTTCCCTCCTTAACTCCTTCTTATCTATCTTGCTATTAAGAGATAAAGTTTATTTGCACATGTCGTTAACAGAGTTTCTTTTCATGTATTCATTTCATAATTTTGCAGAAACAAATTGTTATTGTTGATGATTCAAGTGATGATGAGAAGACCACCCAAAGAAGTACTCTTCCATCTAGAAAGTCAGTTTCATTCGTGAATATATTTGACACTTTATTTTTTATCTACCTATTGAAAGATATTTTTTATATTTCAACACATGTTTTTTTATGAGTTTAATTTATGTATTATCGGTATAAAATAATTTACACTGCCAGACAATCATCACAACACTTCATTTTGATGACTTTTCAAGTAATAAGAGACAGATTAGACTATCATGATTGATATGACGGTCCATGCATGCATGATTGACTGGCAGTATAATCTTTTTTTACAATATCAGTGCATCAAACTAGATCTTTCTTTAATCTCCACTTATGATTTGGTTATTCTTATTAATAAATGACCTTTTACTCTTTTAGGAATAGAAAGGAACTAAAATCCATTGGCCCACTTGCCCTAACATACAAGGGAGAAGATTATTCATCATCCATCTATGAAGAAAGGCTTCAAGATGAGAAAGAAGTTACCAATGTCACTGCTTCAAGTGAGAAGACAAAAACTTTGGAAAGGGTATGCTAATTATATTTTCTTCATACATCCCCTATAGTTATATGGTTATCGAGAAATAGAGTTTTCTTGTACATTTTGATTAACATGGCTAATTCTCTCTTCATGTATTTGATTTATAATTTCATAGGAAAAAATCGTTGATATTGGTGATTCAAGTTCAAAGAAGGCCGCCACAACCTATGTTATTCCAACAAAGAAGTTAGTTGCATTTGAATATTTGATTTTTTTTACACAAATATTTGGGACATAACAAAAAATCAGTCAAAACAGCCAACAAAGCCCACTTCACACTTTATGGTCCAAATATCACTTTTAATTATGAATACATTTTTAATGGGTTGAGTGATTGTGACTCAAACTCCTATTTATTAGCTGTTATTGCTGGTTTTTTGTTGTGCCTCTAGCAATACTTTTTTTTTTTCTACCTATTGTATGTTATATATATTTTCTAAATCAATACATGATGTCTTTCATCTCCACTTATGAGCTAATAATTATTCTTATAAATAAATCATCTTATAGGAGAAGATCTGTACGAAAACCCAAATCCTTTTGGTCATTTGCCCCAACAACTGAGATGGAAGGTTGCTCATCAATTTTTGAAATGCTTAATGAAAGTAATGATGTTGGAAATGTTACTGCTGCCACAAGTGAGGCAACAATTTCGAAAACGGTATGTTAATTTTCTCCCTGTGTCCTCCACTTCTATATCAATAATATTTGTCGTACAACAGGAATACCATCCAACAACTATTCAATATTTGCTATACATAATATGTAACATACGCAATGTATGTCATATGTATAACACACGTTGGATACTAGTTGAATATATTTCTGTTGTATACCAAACACTACTGCTTCTATATATCTTGATATTAGAATGAATTTAATTACAAAGTACTGCCAGTGCAAAATATTTTGAGCATTACTGTATGTATAATAAAAAAATAGTCAAAATAACCAATATGATCTGCACAACATATATCACATGTAATAAGGAAATGATATTACCCACTGTGATAGTGAGTGTAGGCAGATATTTTTCATATATCTCATTTTACATGACTTTTCAAATAATGAGCATGAAAAATAATAACCATATTTACTACTGTGATATTATATGAATAGATGATATAGTATAAAACTTAACTATTTTACACTAAGAGTACATCAAAATTAAATTCTATTAGAATTAGAGTTTTCTTGCACTTGTTGGTTAATGGAATTATTTCTCTTCATGAATTTATTTCATAATTTTGACAGGAACAGATGATTAATGTTGGTGATTCAAGTTATGAGAAAGACATCGCAATCTGTTCTCTTCCACTTAAGAAGTGAGTTGCATTTGTGTTGTTGACATATTTATTTTTTATCTTCCAATATATTTTAGAAGTTATTTTTTCTAGCTACATCAACACATGGTGTCTACATTATATTAATCAATAATAATGTTTTATGTTTGTGATTGTTACTACTTGTAGGAGACGACAATCATACCTTTTGAGAAAAATGGAGGACGATTGGGGAAAGTGATTGAAGTTCAATAAGCATCCCATGACACTAAGGAAAGACTCAAGAAAACTTAGTGTACCATGATCACTTGAAATTTTTTAAAGTTTACATTATGAAGATTATTCAATTGTTCTAAAATTATTAGACATATTTTCATCATGTTTAAGTTGGGTGGTATTTTTCATTGAGTAACAATAGTTGTTTATTCATTTCTTGGATATTTCTATGCTTAGGGTAATTAATTACCATATGCACATTCATTGTGACAATTGAAATTGTTTTCTTTTAGTACTTGAGATTTACCCCAAATGTTCTTGTGCAACCCAACTTTGAATTGGTTTGGTAGTATATTAGAAATGTTTGTTGTATAACATAAATATGTCCAACTAGCTAGTATTCAACATGTGTTATACATAATACGTAATGTGTGTCATACGTATAGCATACATACGTATAACACACATTACTTATTATGTATATCACATATTGGAGACTAGTCGAACATATTTTTGTTGTACGACAAATATTAATAGTATATTGTGGTGCTACCAACAATATTATCTTTCTCCTGAATTTTTTTATTTTGCTATATATAATGTTGGTAGTTATTAAGTTTAGATATTGTGGTGTTGGTTTGATTTAAGTTTTGCTATATGAAAATTTTGTGTCTATTTAAAAACTATGACTTTATTTTAATATGACGTATATATATGCTATGTTTGTTTAATAACTATTTTCTTATAAAATATCATATTACAGGATCATCACACATATATGATGTACTAATACAGCTTATAAATATTTAGATAATAAGTCGTGTTGTTTTGTGGTCTGCTTCTTGACATTCTTATAAATAACATATTTTTATTTTAGACAACAAATATCATTTTAATACCTTTGTTGTTTATTTTTTCTAATTGGTCAATTATCTTTTTTTTTTCGGTATCATTAAAAGATATATAAATTTTGTGTTCGGTGTCTTTAAACAATGATTTAATAGATCGGTATCTTTATAAATGATACTTATTTTTATCCTATCATTGGTGTTACAAACAAAAATTGCTGACGTGGTCATAAAATTGCTGACTAGACATAAGGTTACTAACGTGAACAACTTTCTATTATACGTAAAAAAATCATAAAATTACATAATTTGAAGTCTATAGGCTTTGTTTTATGTAGTTTCTAGGAAAATTAGTGAAATCTCACAATTTAAAGGCTATACCCTTCAATTTCTACTATATGTTAAAAAAACTCATGAAATTATATAATTTAAAGTCTATAGCCTTTGTTTTATGGTGTTTCTTGAAAAAATAGTGAAATCTCACATTTTAAAGCCTATAGCCTTCAATTTCTACCATATTAAAAAATTCATGAAATTATATAATTTGAAGTCTATAGCCTTTGTTTTATGGTGTTTCTAGAAATATTAGTGAAATCTCACATTTTAAAGGCTATAGACTTCAATTTCTACCATATCTAAAAAATTCATAAAATTACATAATTTGAAGTCTATAGTCTTTATTTTATGGTGTTTCTAGAAAAATTAGTGAAAACTCATCAAATTACAAAACTTGAACTCTATACACTTTGTCTTTTTATATTTCTAGAAAAACTAGTGAAATCTCACATTTTAAAGCCTATAGCCTTCAATTTCTACCATATGTAAAAAATTCATAAAATTACATAATTTGAAGTCTATAGCCTTTGTTTTGTGGTGTTTCTAGAAAAATTAGTGAAATCTCACATTTTAAAGCCTATAGCCTTCAATTTCTATTATATGTAAAAAAATCATGAAATTACATAATTTGAAGTCTATAGTCTTTGTTTTATGGTGTTTCTAGAGAAATTAGTGAAAACTCATCAAATTACATAACTTGAAGTCTATAGCTTTTTTTTTGTGTTTCAAGAAAAACTAGTGAAATCTCACATTTTAAAACCTATAGCCTTCAATTTCTACTATATGTTAAAAAAATCATGAAATTAAATAATTTAAAGTCTATACCTTTTGTTTTATGGTGTTTCGAGAAAAATTAGTGAAATCTCATATTTTAAAGCCTATCCTTCAATTTCTACTATATGTAAAAAAATTATGAAATTACATAATTTGAAGTCTATATAGCCTTTATTTTATGGTGTTTTTAGGAAAATTAGTGAAATTTCACATTTTAAAGCATATAGCCTTCAATTTCTACCATATGTAAAAAATTCATAAAATTATATAATTTGAAGTCTATAGTCTTTGTTTTATGGTGTTTCTAGAAAAATTAGTGAAATCTCACATTTTAAAGCCTATAGCCTTCAATTTCTACCATATGTAAAAAATTCATGAAATTACATAATTTGAAATCTATAGCCTTTGTTTTACGGTGTTTCTAGAAAAATAAGTGAAATCTCATATTTTAAAGCCTATAGCCTTCAATTTATACCATATGTAAAAAATTCATAAAATTTCATAATTTGAAGTTTATAGTCTTTGTTTTATAGTGTTTCTAGAAAAATTAGTGAAATCTCACATTTTAAAGCTTATAGCCTTCAATTTCTACCATATGTAATAAATTCATCAAATTACATAATTTGAAGACTATAGCCTTTGTTTTATGGTGTTTCTAGAAAAATGAGTGAAATCTCACATTTTAAAGCCTATAGCCTTCAATTTCTACTATACGTAAAAAAAATCATGAAATTACATAATTTGAAGTCTATAGCCTTTGTTTTATGGTGTTTCTTGAAAATATATTGAAATCTCATATTTTAAAGCCTATAGCCTTCAATTTCTACCATATTTAAAAAATTCATGAAATTACGTAATTTGAAGTATATAGCCTTTGTTTTATGGTATTTCTAGAAAAATTAGTGAAAACTCATCAAATTACATAACTTGAAGTCTATAGCCTTTGTTTTTTGGTGTTTCTAGAAACACTAGGGAAATCTCACATTTTAAAGTCTATAGCCTTCAATTTCTAATATATGTAAAAAAAAACTCATGAAATTACATAATTTGAATTCTATAGCCTTTGTTTTATGGTGTTTCTTGAAAAAAATAGTGAAATCTAATATTTTGAAGCCCATAGCCTTCAATTTCTACTATATGTAAAAAAATCATAAAATAACATAATTTGAAGTCTATAGCCTTTGTTTTATGGTGTTTTTAGGAAAATTAGTGAAATCTCATATGTTAAAGCATATAGCCTTCAATTTCTAACATATGTAAAAAATTCATGAAATTATATAATTTGAAGTCTATAGTCTTTGTTTTATGGTGTATCTAGAAAAATTAATGAAATCTCACATTTTAAAGCCTATAGCCTTCAGTTTCTACCATATGTAAAAAATTCGTGAAACTACTTAATTTGAAGTCTGTAGCCTTTGTTTTACGATGTTTCTAGAAAAATTAGTGAAAACTCATCAAATTACATAACTTGAAGTCTATATATAGCCTTTGTTTTATGGTGTTTCCAGAAAAACTAGTGAAATCTCACATTTTAAAGCCTATAGCCTTCAATTTCTACCATATGTAAAAAATTCATAAAATTACATAATTTGAAGTCTATAGTCTTTGTTTTATGGTGTTTCTAGAAAAATTAGTGAAATCTCACAATTTAAAGCCTATAGCCTTCAATTTCTACCATATGTAAAAAATTCATAAAATTACTTAATTTGAAGTCTATAATCTTTGTTTTATGGTGTTTCTAGAAAAATTAGAGAAAACTCATCAAATTACATAACTTGAAGTCTATACTCTTTGTTTTTTGGTGTTTCTAGAAAAACTAGTGAAATCTCACATTTTAAAGACTATAGCCTTCAATTTCTACCATATGTAAAAAATTAATAAAATTACATAATTTGAAGTCTATAGTCTTTGTTTTATGGTGTTTCTAGAAAAATGAGTGAAAACTCATCAAATTACATAACTTGAAGTCTATAACCTTTGTTTTTTTTGTGTTTCTAGAAAAACTAGTGAAGTCTCACATTTTAAAGCCTATAGCCTTCAATTTCTACCATATGTAAAAAATTCATAAAATTACATAATTTGAAGTCTATAGTCTTTGTTTTATGGTGTTTCTAGAAAAATTAGAAAAAACTCATCAAATTACATAACTTGATGTCTATACTCTTTGTTTTTCGGTGTTTCTAGAAAAACTAGTAAAATCTCATATTTTAAAGCCTATAGCCTTCAATTTCTACCATATGTAATAAATTCTTAAAATTACATAATTTGAAGTCTATAGCCTTTGTTTTATGGTGTTTATAGAAAAATTAGTGAAATCTCACATTTTAAAGTTTATAGCCTTCAATTTCTACCATATGTAATAAATTCATGAAATTACATAATTTGAAGACTATAACCTTTGTTTTATGGTGTTTCTAGAAAAATGAGTGAAATATCACATTTTAAAGCCTATAGCTTTCAATTTCTATTATACTTAAAAAAAATCATGAAATTACATAATTTGAAGTCTGTAGCCTTAGTTTTATGGTGTTTCTTGAAAATATAGTG
This sequence comes from Aeschynomene evenia, assembly GCA_013621005.1. Classification (NCBI taxonomy): domain Eukaryota; kingdom Viridiplantae; phylum Streptophyta; class Magnoliopsida; order Fabales; family Fabaceae; genus Aeschynomene; species Aeschynomene evenia. The sequence goes on from CM024271.1 coordinate 4,736,342, forward strand.
AAATCTCATATTTTAAAGCCTATAGCCTTCAATTTCTACCATATTTAAAAAATTCATGAAATTACATAATTTGAAGTCTATAACCTTTGTTTTATGGTATTTATAAAAAAATTAGTGAAAACTCATCAAATTACATAACTTGAAGTCTATAGCCTTTGTTTTTTGGTGTTTCTAGAAACACTAGGGAAATCTCACATTTTAAAGTCTATAGCCTTGAATTTCTAATATATGTAAAAAAAAACTCATGAGATTACATAATTTGAATTCTATAGCCTTTGTTTTATGGTGTTTCTTGAAAAAAAATAGTGAAATCTAATATTTTGAAGCCCATAGCATTCAATTTCTACTATATGTAAAAAAATCATAAAATTACATAATTTGAAGTCTATAGCCTTTGTTTTATGGTGTTTTTAGGAAATTTAGTGAAATCTCATATGTTAAAGCGTATAGCCTTCAATTTATAACATATGTAGAAAATTCATGAAATTATATAATTTGAAGTCTATTGTCTTTGTTTTATGGTGTTTCTAGAAAAATTAGTGAAATCTCACATTTTAAAGCCTATAGCCTTCAGTTTCTACCATATGTAAAAAATTCGTGAAATTACTTAATTTGAAGTCTATAGCCTTTGTTTTACGATGTTTCTAGAAAAATTAGTGAAAACTCATCCAATTACATAACTTGAAGTCTATAGCCTTTGTTTTATGGTGTTTCCTAGAAAAACTTGTAAAATCTCACATTTTAAAGCCTATAGCCTTCAATTTCTACAATATGTAAAAAATTCATAAAATTACATAATTTGAAATCTATAGTCTTTGTTTTATGGTGTTTCTAGAAAAATGAGTGAAAACTCATCAAATTACATAACTTGAAGTCTATAGCCTTTGTTTTTTTGGTGTTTCTAGAAAAACTAGTGAAGTCTCACATTTTAAAGCCTATAGCCTTCAATTTCTACCATATGTAAAAAATTCATAAAATTACATAATTTGAAGTCTATAGTCTTTGTTTTATGGTGTTTCTAGAAAAATTAGAGAAAACTCATCAAATTACATAATTTGATGTCTATACTCTTTGTTTTTCGGTGTTTCTAGAAAAACTAGTAAAATCTCACATTTTAAAGCCTATAGCCTTCAATTTCTATCATATGTAATAAATTCATAAAATTGCATAATTTGAAGTCTATAGCCTTTGTTTTATGGTGTTTCGAGAAAAATTAGTGAAATCTCATATTTTAAAGCCTATAGCCTTCAATTTCTACTATATGTAAAAAAATCATGAAATTACATAATTTGAAGTCTATATAGCCTTTATTTTATGGTGTTTTTAGGAAAATTAGTGAAATTTCACATTTTAAAGCATATAGCCTTCAATTTCTACCATATGTAAAAAATTCATAAAATTATATAATTTGAAGTCTATAGTCTTTGTTTTATGGTGTTTCTAGAAAAATTAGTGAAATCTCACATTTTAAAGCCTATAGCCTTCAATTTCTACCATATGTAAAAAATTCATGAAATTACATAATTTGAAATCTATAGCCTTTGTTTTACGGTGTTTCTAGAAAAATAAGTGAAATCTCATATTTTAAAGCCTATAGCCTTCAATTTATACCATATGTAAAAAATTCATAAAATTTCATAATTTGAAGTTTATAGTCTTTGTTTTATGGTGTTTCTAGAAAAATTAGTGAAATCTCACATTTTAAAGCTTATAGCCTTCAATTTCTATCATATGTAATAAATTCATAAAATTGCATAATTTGAAGTCTATAGCGTTTATTTTATGGTGTTTATAGAAAAATTAGTGAAATCTCACATTTTAAAGCTTATAGCCTTCAATTTCTACCATATGTAATAAATTCATGAAATTACAGAATTTGAAGACTATAACCTTTGTTTTATGGTGTTTCTAGAAAAATGAGTGAAATCTCACATTTTAAAGCCTATAGCCTTCAATTTCTATTATACGTAAAAAAAAATCATGAAATTACAAAATTTTAAGTCTGTAGCCTTTGTTTTATGGTGTTTCTTGAAAATATAGTGAAATCTCATATTTTAAAGTGTATAACCTTCAATTTCTACCATATTTAAAAAATTCATGAAATTACATAATTTGAAGTCTATAACCTTTGTTTTATGGTATTTATAGAAAAATTAGTGAAAACTCATCAAATTACATAACTTGAAGTCTATAGCCTTTGTTTTTTGGTGTTTCTAGAAACACTAGGGAAATCTCACATTTTAAAGTCTATAGCATTCAATTTCTAATATATGTAAAAAAAAAACTCATGAAATTACATAATTTGAATTCTATAGCCTTTGTTTTATGGTGTTTCTTGAAAAAAATAGTGAAATCTAATATTTTGAAGCCCATAGCCTTCAATTTCTACTATATGTAAAAAAATCATAAAATTACATAATTTGAAGTCTATAGCCTTTGTTTTTTGGTATTTTTAGGAAAATTAGTGAAATCTTATATGTTAAAGCATATAGCCTTCAATTTCTAACATATGTAAAAAATTCATGAAATTATATAATTTGAAGTTTATAGTCTTTGTTTTATGGTGTTTCTAGAAAAATTAGTGAAATCTCACATTTTAAAGCCTATAGCCTTCAGTTTCTACCATATGTAAAAAATTCGTGAAATTACTTAATTTGAAGTTTATAGCCTTTGTTTTACGATGTTTCTAGAAAAATTAGTGAAAACTCATCAAATTACATAACTTGAAGTCTATATAGCTTTTGTTTTATGGTGTTTCCAGAAAAACTAGTGAAATCTCACATTTTAAAGCCTATAGCCTTCAATTTCTACCATATGTAAAAAATTCATAAAATTACATAATTTGAAGTCTATAATTTTTGTTTTATGGTGTTTCTAGAAAAATTAGTGAAAACTCATCAAATTACATAACTTGAAGTCTATAGCCTTTGTTTTTTGGTGTTTCTAGAAAAACTAGTGAAATCTCACATTTTAAAACCTATAGCCTTCAATTTCTACCATATGTAAAAAATTCATAAAATTACGTAATTTAAAGTCTATAGTCTTTGTTTTATGGTGTTTCTAGAAAAATTAGAGAAAACTCATCAAATTACATAACTTGAAGTCTATACTCTTTGTTTTTTGGTGTTTCTAGAAAAACTAGTGAAATCTCACATTTTAAAGCCTATAGCCTTCAATATCTACCATATGTAAAAAATTCATAAAAATACATAATTTGAAGTCTATAGTCTTTGTTTTATGGTGTTTCTAAAAAAATTAGTGAAATCTCACATTTTAAAGCATGTAGTCTTCAATTTATACCATACTTAATAAATTCATGAAATTACAGAATTTAAGTCTATAACCTTTGTTTTATGGTGTTTCTAGAAAAATGAGTGAAATCTCACATTTTAAAGCCTGTGTGGCCTTCAGTTTCTACTATATGTAAAAAAAATCATGAAATTACATAATTTGAAATCTATAACCTTTGTTTTGTGGTGTTTCTAGAAAAATTAATGAAATCTCACATTTTAAAGCTTATAGCCTTCAATTTCTATTATATGTAAAAAATTCATGAAATTACATAATTTGAAGTCTATAGCATTTGTTTTACGGTGTTTCCAGAAAAATAAGTGAAATCTAATATTGTAAAGCCTATAGCCTTCAATTTATACCATATGTAAAATATTCATAAAATTTTATAATTTGAAGTTTATAGTCTTTGTTTTATGGTGTTTCTAGAAAAATTAGTAAAATCTCACATTATAAAGCTTATAGCCTACAATTTCTAATAAATGTGAAAAGTTCATGTGATTCAATATTTTAAAGGCTATAGTCTTGATTTTATAATATGACAAAGAAAATTGTGAAATTTCACAATTTAAAGTATATAGCCTTTAATTTCTACTATATGTGAAAAATTTAGGTGATTCAATATTTTAAACTCTATAGTCTTTATTTTATAAGATAATTAAAAAAAATTGTGAAATCACATATTGTAAAATATATAGCTTTTAAATTCTACTATGTTTGAAAAATTCATATGATTTTAAAGTTTATAGTCTTTATTTTATAATACAACCAAGAAAATTGTGAAATCTCACAATTTAAAGTAAATATAGCCTTCAATTTCTACTATTTATGAAAAAATCATGTGATTCAATATTTTAAAGTCTATAGTCTTTATTTTATAAGACACGACCAAAAAAATTATGAAATCTCACATTTTAAAGTATATAACTTTCAATTTCTACCATATGTGAAAAATTCATGTGATTCAATATTTTAAAGTCTTTAGTCTTTATTTTATAAGACATCCTATAAAATTGTGAAATCTCACATTTAAAGTATATAGCCTTCAATTTCTACTATATGTGAAAAACGCATGTGATTCAATATTTTAAATAAAGGCTATATATACTCTTTATTTTATAATACAACAAAGAAAATTATGAAATTTCAAAATTTAAAGTATATAGGCTTCAATTTCTACTATATGTGAAAATTCATGAGAATCAATATTTTAAAGGTTATAGTCTTTATTTTATAATACAACCAAGAAAATTATGTGAAATCTTACTTTTTGAAGTATATAACTTTGAATTTTTAATATATAGAAAATTTAATGTGATTCAATATTTTAAAGCCAAAGTATTCATTTTATAATAATACAACCAAAAAAAATTGTGAAATCTCACAATTTAAAATAGATAGCCTTCAATTTCTACTATATGTAAAAAATCCATGTGATTCAATATTTTAATGTCCATAGTCTTTATTTTATAAGACAACAAAAAAAATTATTAATCTCGCGTTTAAAGTATATAACATTTAATTTCTACTTTCGTGACTGTCAAGTTGCTTTTTTACTTTTCGGTGAATATTTTATAAAATTATTTTATTTAATTCTATTTCATTGATAATTTTTTTATAAAATAATACTATTTAATATACTTAAGGTTTCTCCTAAATCTTATTTTAATTTATTAAATTATTAGTATAAAAGATTAATAGAAAGAAAGAGAAAGAATTTGAATAATAGAAGTTACAAATGATAGTTATTTTTAATTTTTATTTATTTATTCTTTTCTTAGAGACTAAAACTAACTAACATTTTTGGAATTCTCATTAGTAATAGATAACCTATACTATATATAAAGGGGATTGAGAAAATTATAACTAACTAACTATTTTGTTGTCCACACTCATTTAAATAGTTATTTTTTAATTCTAAAATTAAAATTAAAAATTATAAAAATAAAATATAAAAAATAATCACCTATATTTTAATATTATTTCTTTTACTATTTATTTTATTTTTTCTCTATTTATACGAAAAATTTTAAAAATAAATAAAATGACTCCAAGAAATATAAAAATACGATTTGACGAGCAGTTTGTACCCAATAAGGTGGTAGTAATAATAGTACTACAAGAATCAGAACTGTGGATTCTGCAAGGTTTTGTGATGATGTTGATATATAGCAAGTTATGGTAAAAGGACAAAAAATCAGAACCGGTTAACCTTGGGATAAGGTATGGACTATTTTCATTTATAACAGCCAAATCATAAGTAAGAAACATGACATGTCTATTGATTGTATTCTGTCTTTATCTCCCTTGCCTTGTCATCATCATCCAACCAATAAATTTTGCTTCACATGATGATTCAAAGTTCAAGAATTTAAAAAAAAAATCAAATAAAATGAAAAAAAAATAGGACATTGTCAACATCAGCTAACCAAGTTGTTTTTTTCTTTAAATTGAAAAAAAAAATTAAAGAACTACAATTAAAAATTTTCCAAGAAATTCTTAAGTATTCTTACAACAAATTATTTTTTACTCTCTACTACTTTTCAATCATTTATTTATATTTTAAAATTAGTAGTCTTTCTTTTATCTTGAATTAATCTAGAGTAAGTGTGAAAAAGCACTTACACTGAGAGCATCTAAAATTTGATCTCAGTGATTACACTTTATACTTTTACATTTCATGAAATGTGACACTAAGCATCATGTTGGACACAACATTGAGTAACATAACAAATTAAATCAAGTGAGAAGATAATAACATGTGCAGTATTATTAATTTCAGAGAAAATCAGTATAACTTTTACAAAATTAAAGTAATAATATATGACAACTGTGATTTGGCAATGTCACTGTCAATGTTTGTAAGTTCAGAGATGACAATGATCAATCTATGTTTGTTTTCTTCTCAATTCATGCATGTACACTCACACACATGCATTTAGAAAAAAGAAAATGCTAAATGTATATAGCACAGTATTTCTTCACCTATTTTTTACTTCATTCAAATATTAACAACTTTAATAAATATATTTACAATTTGTCAACATATTCATCAAAATTGCTAACATTTGAATGGATAGAAAATAAATGAAAAGATACTGTACTATGTACCAATAACACTCCCATTAGAAAGAGAGATAGAGAGAGAATTGAAGCACCTTAGAAGAAGCCATTTTCATTTCATACATTTTTTTTAAGATAAGACCAAAAGATACCTCTCATGTCTGATTTAAGGCCTTTAGGCCACACTGGTTTACATAAATTTCCCGGAAGAATTTTGAAAAGCTTCTATATATCATATTTTACCTATCCCTCTACTTTCACTCCTCTTGCTACTATACATATGCAAAAAAAAAACATTAGATCTCACTCCAGAAAGATATAAAGGAAAAGTACAAAATCAGACAAGGTAAACACACATATTTAGCATAAAAAGAAAGAAAAAAACCCTTTTTTTAGAATTTCATCTTTCACATTAAGTCCTTTTTAGCCTTGTCCCTTATCCCAATATGAAGGCCTGTATTTGTCAAGGGATAGCTTTCCACTGAATGATTCAAGTGACTCTTCTAACAAGGGACCACTGTAATGGTGCTGCCTCTGCAGCGGCTCGGACCAGAGTCGGCCGCTCCGGTTTCCAACGTCATATCCTGGAGTTGAAATGTAACCTGTGTCCATGACCATGTCGCCTTCCAATATCCGGAGAACCTTGAACAAATTGTGCAATTGCAGTTAGACAGTGGAAACAAAAGTTAGTGCAGTTAGCCTTTATTTCAATGGTGAATATGATATGCAACTTTTTGTTATTGACTCTAGGATATTGTGAATTCTTCAAAGTAAACTTGCCAAGAACAAAAGATTGGTTCAAAAACTTCCCCTTACCTGTGACATTCGCGGCCTCGATTGAGGATCTCGCCGTATGCATAATGATGCAGCATGCAACATGCAATAGACCTCATTTTCTGAATATTGGTTCCCCAGCCTTGGATCAATCAGTTCTTCAATGGCATATTCTTCTAACAGCGGTCGCGCCTGTTTAGTATCCAAAAGTTCACAAAATTAAATTCAATGGCATATGCTTCTCATGAATGATGCTAAAATTGGACAAGTATAGATCATAATAAACTACTCCTCTGGTTGGAAATAACCGTCCATTTAGACAAACTGATACATTCAAAAATCAATGTATACAGATGTAAAACTTACCCATTCAGTAAGACATTGTTGTCCCTTGGGGCGAGTAAGATCCACGGCTTTTCTACCGGTAACGAGCTCCACCAATACCACCCCAAATGAATAAACATCAGCTTTTTCTGTTATTTGGCCACTTTGAGCATATTCAGGAGCCAAATACCTATACAGCAATGGCATAGCATAGTTTAAAGTTCATATTGCACAGAAAAGCTTGATGATGAAAACCATACAGGATCAATACAAAAACATACCCAAATGTTCCGATTACTCGAGTCTCCACACCTGTGTCTCCATCAGGCTGCCACCTTGCCAGTCCAAAATCACCAACCTTGCATAAATCAACACAATACAATACTGTTAGAAAATGTTGCAGACGTTTAATCCCCCGCAAAAGTCAAGCATGTACTTCAGAATTCAGATTGTGGTCTATAGGAAAATCTGAAAGTTCCATGACCTTTCATCCTTTTAAAAAGAATCCACAGCTAGTGAAGCAATGATGCTTTTCATTATGTAAACTACAAAATTACAAAATTGCATTGTAAAAAGGAGGCAAAGCACTACCCTACCAATGGTTCAAAATCATGTGTTATGAGAATATTGTTTGGCCGCATATCACGGTGGATAATGCAACCAACTCTGCACTCTTCATGAAGATATCGCAACCCACGAGCAGCTCCAACAGCAATTTTTTGCCTTGCAGACCATTCCAATGGTTGCCGTTGTCGCCCTGAAATGCTTCAAAGTATTAGATTAATGTACCATCAAGTCAATATCATAAGAAAGCATCTTATATCATATCTCATCACTGTATGTAAAATGAAAATATGATGGAATTGATATACTCTGCATCAATGTAGCCTTTAAAAGACCAGAACAATCCTAGCCATATAGATTAGCATATCTTATGTTGTTTTCGAATTTTATAATGAAATTCAGAAGTATATTTCTGTCATGACAGAATTTGGTATTTGAGCAAGAGAAATCACCATATAAATGTGAATCCAATGATCCATTGCATATGTACTCATAAACTAGTAGCCTTCTCTTATCCTCTATACAGAATCCAATCAGCATAACAACATTTCGATGCTGAGCACAGCTAAGGACTTCTACCTCTGAGCAGAATTCAAGGTCACCCTGAGAACTAGCTAATTTATGTTGCTTCACAGCAATGACTTGTCCATCTGGTAGAATCCCTCTGTGAACAGATCCGAACCCTCCTTCTGCTAGGAAATTGGCCTCTGAGAATCCACCAGTGGCGAGTTCTAGTTCGGCATAGCTGAACCACCTTGGAGGTTTTCCGAAAACAGGTGCTTTGTGTTGACATATTGAACATAATGGAGGCGGACCGGGTGGGGCGTTTCTAGATAGTGCTATTGCTTCCCTTAGATTTCCACTGAAATCCGAGTCATTTCTATAGGTCGATATTTCAATTCCAGATCCTAAATCAAGCCTTGTAAACTTTTCTAGCAAAGCTCTGGTGGTAGATGCTTGAGGCATATCATGAGATATTTCCGGTCTTTCTTCAATGTGTTGAGATGATTGCTGATGTAAAAGTAACTCTGTGATCCAAGGCTGGAATCTCAAGCTTGCCGAAGCTGTGGACAGACTTTCACTCTCTGTGTCTGAATTAGTATCATCAAGTTCTTGATTTTCCTTTATAGTCTCCTCTTTCTTTGGCTCACCGTTCATCTCTGAGATAAAGAAAGGTGAGGTCCCTGGATCAGAGCTTGAAACTGAAGATGTGCCAGCTTCGGTTGCGGTAAATGGAGTCCCTAGCTCAGGGCTGCTAGTTGGAGTGACAGATGGTCCCTTGATGGAATTCAGAAAATCATTCTTCTTTTTTATTCGCTTTTCAGACAACTCGTCTTGCTCAGAAGGTAATGGACTTGCTTCTTCAATGTCCTTCTTTTGCGATCCAATCAAATTCAAGCGGAGTACTTTCGGTTGTGAACGCTTCATTACCACAATGTTACACTGCAGATCTTCCATGCATCGCTTTTCCTCGTGTTTGAGCTGTCTGCAAAGAAAAACAAACACCAACAGCACAAGCTGAATTATAGTCCTTGATTAACAACAAAAACCAGTAAACCAGAAACTCAGATTCACAGTTACAATAGCATGCCTTTCAGTGGCGAAAAGATAATAGAGACTATATATTACTTGTCTAATACGACCCAATTGGCTTGAGCTTTCTTGGCTTCTGCGGCGACTGCTCCACAAGGCGACCCGGAAACAATTTTAATCCTGACATTTATCTGCAGAAAAGAAGAAGGTTGGCATGAGAATACAATCCCAACATTCAATTTGCATGAACTTTTCTGGACAGGTATGCTACTAACCTTATTCGGATCATAGACGTCATGGAGCTGAAGAATCATCTGAGAACAAGAATCAGTTATATCACTCTTCTGCTCTGAAATTGTTCCTGGAGGGTACTTTTTACTGCCACTAGCACAATCACCAGCAAATCTTGGAAACCCCCATAATCTTCTACCTTCATATATGTATAAGGAAAAGCTAACATTCAATCACACATACATAGCATAATAGCATGTAGTGAAAATTCAAATGGCCATAAAACATCATGTCACAAACAACAATTTCAGATTGCAGCAAAAACAATTCAAATGATTAAATGAGTGACACATAGGGAAATCACAATTTGACAATTTGCCTTAACAAAATAATGTTATAAACTTATGATAAGAGAGGCATTACCTGAACTTTGTGAAGGCACAACAACTAGCAGTGTAATGCAATCACCAGGCTGAACAACATGAGTGAGGGACCAAACAAGAGCAGTCCTAGGAATTTCCCTCGACGCCTTAACGGCAACGATGACCTTCTCGGCGCCATCGGAGCCTTTCTCTTGTTTCCCCCCTACCTTCTGTTGCTCTCTACTCATTGCCACCACCAACAAAACAAGAACCCCACAAGAAAAAACCACCCTTTGCTCACAAAGAACTAACTCTCAAATCTCAAAAAACCATCAACAAAACTTGCAATGTCATAATAATTAGCCTGCAAATTCCACAACCATGGAACAAGACCCTTTTAACCAAAAATTTCAAAACCCTACTACTCTTCCAACGTTCACAGAATCTTTGTTCCTTTCTTGTTGTCACCTATAACAACGATTCTCAAGGTACATTCCAAAAGCAGTACTAAATCCGTGAAGAATCAGATACCCTTTTTTTTTTTGTGGCTCAAAATGCAATGGTTCTGAACTTCAGAGTTTCTGAAATTCAAGAAGATTCAAAACAAAGCAAAACACTGCACACACACACTGAGCTTAGTGTGAAGATTTTTTAAAAGACAAAAGAAAAAAGATGGACCCTTCAATAGCCGTTTTCTCTTTTTTCTTTCTTCTTGTGTGCCTTCAAAACACCACAACAAGGTCAAAATAGCTGAAAAAGAAAGTTAAAGAAAACAGGTTCAAGAAGAAAAAGGTACAGGGGTTGGTTTTTGTGTGATTTTGGATCCAACTATTTGGCTCTAATATCGAAAATACTTAGAAGGAACCATCCACAAAAAGATTCCTCTTACACAAATAGTACTATCATTTCCTTCCTTTTTCAACAGAAACCATTCCAATCACCAGTTACCCTTTCTTCATACACCAAATGTTTTTCACCCTGCACAGTCCAAGATTTCAACATAAATCAGAAAAAAAGAGAAAAACATAACAGAATAGCAAAAATGTGTCATATTCATAAAGCAAACACATGAATTAGGATTCAATAATCAGTTGAAACAACCATTTTGTTGGCTTTGAAGGTCAAAAAAAGATAATGGGGTAAGGCCAAAATAAGATCCAAAGTCCAAATCTTCTTTTTTTTTCCCTTATTATTATATTTATATTATATTTGATTATCAATATTCAATCCTTGTCCAGCGAAAAAACAACAGAAGAGAATAATAACACATAACACATTTTTATAAATTCTTTTTTTTTTCTTTTAATTTTTCTTTTGTACAATTATTGTAATCAGAATCTTAGAAGAACTTTTGATTTTCCAGCTAAAAGTAACATGAGCCAAAAACACAAACCATAATGAAAACTCAAAACGGCTCATTCATGACAAAATATGAGAATGGGGTGTCCCAAACCAAAGGGAAGAACAGAGAAAGAGAGAAAAAATCAAAGGAAAAAGATGAAAGAAAGAGAGACCAACCCTGAAAGAGAAAAGGAGTGTTTGTTGAGTGGGTAACAAGTAGAAAAAATAATACTAATACGAGTAATGGGTTTTATTGGGAAAAGAAGAAGATATTCTAACAGCTTTGTTGTGACTTGTGAGTGACCAATGAAGATAGAAAATAGAGAGAAACATCAAATAAGATAGCATAGATACATATTTGGACGGATTAATCCCTAATTATTTGCTTGATTCACAGAGTAGGGATTCAACTCCGAACATGATGTTTAAGCAGATCAAATATCTATCATTTGTACTAACCTACGTGGTTTTTATATTTGATCTTTAGATTGATATGTATGCAAAAAAAATTGTGAATAATTCTCTATCCATTGAAATGATCTCAGTCAGAACTAAAAATTATTTGTCGACTACTAGTTGATGGATACTCGGAAAAAACCATAAAAAATAGAAATAATGTAAAATATTACTCTCTGTATTTTTTTTACTGTCCAATTTAGAGACACGTATTTTTATTTACTTTATTCATTTCAAAACTAAACATAAATTTTATGATTTTCTTCCTCTTTTAAACTTATTTAATATTCATTATTTTTTTACTAAGTAATATAATAAATATTTATTTAATTATTATAAAGGATAATTTAATAAAATAGACATGACTATAGTTACCTAAATTCTAATGCGTATTTAAAATTGAAAGAAAAAACGGAGGAGTAAAATAGAGATTTTAATTTTAGGATAAAACGTAATTCTGTGCAGTTTGTTGTCTTTGTGCATGTAGAAGACCTCTGACTCGGGTAACTCAGCAATAAGACAAAAAAAATTAATTACTAGTATATATTTTTTTAAATAATTAAATATAACTTAATTCTAATTGAATATTGCTAAAGAGTGACCTAAATATATAAATGAAGATATATATACTCATGTATATTATCTAAATATCAAAATATTGAAATTGCGGTAAATTATAATAAAGTAATATATATATATAAATGATATACACGAAAAATGTCATTGGTTCAAATTCTCCTACTAATATTCGCATCCAAAGACATTAGTATTATTTCTTTGTTTTTGGAGAAATAACCTGTGTACTATAATTCTTTTACATGAAAATCAAGAAAAATTATATAAATGATTGTTTTAAAATTGAAGTTAAATAAGTAAAATAAAATAATAATTCCTCTCGGAAGAAAGGATTGAATTAATGATTAAATTTATAATGTTAAATATTATTATTTTAATTTAATAATTTCTATTTCTATTATTATTATAGTAAATAATAAAACTTATTCAGATGAAAGATATTAACAAGAAATAGAAAAAAAAAAATTCATTTTTAAATTTAAAAATTGAAAATATAATTAATTGAAAAATGCTTTATCCTAGGCTTCTTAGTGGGGACATAATAGGATATTAGTAAGATATAGGAGCTAGCTACGACCTTGTGCTTGTGCAGCAACAAACAAGGATATTTGTAAAAGTACTATTTGTCAGTTCAAGTTAGATATGAGCTACGAGCTAGAACTTAGGGTAAGAATAGAAAAGGGTAAGAATAGAAAAGTTTAGTTACACTTTTTAAATTTTATATTTCATTTTCCGTTCAATAAAAAGATTTTCACCAAAGTAATTATTCTAAAAATAATTCTTCTAACTTATTTTTCTTAAATATAATTAATTCCTCCAAACGTTAAACCAATAAATAATCACGAAATCATATTGTCGAACTCTCTTAATTAAACATAGTAATTAAACATGGACCATTCCTTATGATTCAATCGGTAAATCAATGATCCAACTATCTAATTATTTACTTGGTAAAAATTGAAGTCCTCGAACCAGTCACAAATCATATGTACTTGAATAAGAATTGATTTGTTGATCTCGCTTAAACATAAAATTATACAAAAATAAATTTCTTAAAAGGAGAATCATGTCCAACATTCCGTTTAACAAGCACTCACACCACCAAATCAACACATCGTTGTAGTATTATATTTCAATATATATTAAATTCAAATCAATTCATTGATCTGTGATATATTGATTGAACTAATGATCCATTAGTAACTCGAATATATGATTAAGTCAATCGCCGATTTGAGGTTTGAATTTATATGTTACTAAACTTGTATTAGAGAAAAAAGATGAAAAGAGATGCATATATCCTCTTTTGTTTGCTACTTAATTTAAGATACAACCCAAAATTCCCTTTCATAGAATTAAACGGTGTCGTTTAACAATTAAGATTTTTAAATGTTGCTTCATGCGCGGATCTTAATGAAAAACAAAAAAGAAAATTGGTATCATCAAAATCTCTGCAATGCCATAATAATAACTTATGTATATATGTGTGTGTCATTAATAAATGCAGTGTCGTTTATGATTTTTGTTATGACAAATTCACTGACTTTAGGTCACTGACAAATTAAGCAATGGTGTTATTTATGAGTAATGGCAATTTTGCAGTGTGGGGTTGACCTATCTTGTTTTATTTGTTCTTTCTCTTTTTTGTCATTGTTTTATGGTATCAACTTAAATTTCAAATTAAAGGGTTTTGTTTTGTGGTGATATATAAAAGTTTGTTTGGTTGTTCTAAAGTTGTTATGCCAATTGAGACCAAAATAATTGGGAGGGAAATCTAGGAGGTGACAAGATCAAACTCAAGTTTGAAGTGTGTTTTGATGCTTTTTATGGCTTAATTTATTTGAGATTGGTCTCATCATTGTCTAAATTAAAAAGGTGTATATATATTCCTTCATTTACGCATCCAACATTATTGTTATTATTATTGATCCTTTTTATTAGATCTATCCATCATCATGATTTTTCTTATGATTGAGTATGCCTTATAATAATTACCCATATATGATTGGCATGTCCATGGAATGAATAATGAGGAAAAGAAAAAGGTTCCTTTTGTTTGTTTAATTAGGATGTTAAAAAATGTGATTTTCTTTTGTTATTAATAAATTTGAGTAAAACTTAGCTCCAAACACTAAAGTTGTGTTGTTTTTTTTTTACTATGTGGATGAGTCGTAGAGAGTCAATGAAAAATCAACTCTGTCAATTGTTGATATGAGAGTCACATTGATTCAATGAACAGAGTCACAGTGACTTAGTGAAAAAAATTGTCAATTTTTTATTCACTTCAATTTTGGAGTCACGGTATATTGAAAGGAAATCACTGTGTGCGTGAAGAGAGACACAAATATGTGAAGTGTGTTCGGAGCCAATTTTGGAGTCAGAGTTACAGAAAACAAACGCTACCTAACATCGCACCTCTAATAGAATTTTTTTTGAGTTAACTATCACTTTTACATTGCACTTTTGTTTCACTTTAGTCCTTCATTTTACTTTTGTTCGATTTATTCCATTACATTGTATTCCGTGAGTCACTTTAGTCCTCCGTTAATATTCCGTCATTAACTCCGTTATTTTGTGCTGACATATATCGTTATGTGTCAAGTTGTCAATAACGTGTACAAACAAATTGAAGAGTTCAATATAGTCCTCCATATTACACCAAATATATCAAATTTGTACTTCATCTCACCATCCAATTTTACGACCCTTTTATATCCTCCTATGACAATATATAGAAATGCTGAACAATAGTAATGCCATGACCGTAAATTGCTCAACAATATTTGTCCATTCCTATGACTTCCGTTCAGTCATTCATTATTTTTTAAGTTTGTCATAAATAAATGCCACAGCTGCGGTGGTGAAACTCTTATGATGCACCGTCCTCACGTCACCGTAGCATCTCAACGGTTCCCATTTACAAACCAAATAACATCACTTTATGTCCCGATGAATTTTTTAGTGAAATATCATTTTGGTCCTTCACTTTATATGAATGAGTCATTTTGGTCCCTCACTTTTTAAAATAGGCAAATTGGTCCTTCACTTTATAAACTGTGAATCACTTTAGTCACTCATTTTTTGAAAGGATGAAGTACCAAAAATGAACACGAAAGATTTGGTCGCTGACAGATCCAACCACCAAAGATGTTTTTGACAAAATAAACCATGAAAGATTGTTTAAGTGTGACAAAATGCTCCAGTCATGTGATAAAATGTCCTTTGACTCGATCTCACGGTTGGTGCATTTTGTGGCACTTAAACAATCTTTTATGGGTTATTTTGTCAAAAATATTTTTAGTAGTTGGATTTGTCAGCGACCAAATTTTCGTGTTCCTTTTGGTTCTTCACCCTTTTGAAATTAGCGAATTAATCCCTCACTTTATAAATTGTGAATCATTTGATTCATTACTTTCCAAACTATGAGTCAAATTAGTCCCTCTTTTTGTCCAATTTGGTCTCATGAGAGGGACTAACTTGACTCATAATTTTTAAAGTGAGGGACTAATTGATCGTTTTAAAAGGGAAGGACTAAAGTGATTTACAGTTTGTAAAGTGAGGGACCAATTCGCTTATTTTAAAAAGTGAGGGACCAAAATGACTCACGCGTACAAAGTGAAGGACCAAAATGACATTTCACTCATTTTTTTTATTGTCCACGGTGTCTAGAGTTTCGCTATGACTAATCCTTCGCCCCAGATCGCGTACTTGGGGAATGATAGGTGAGACTCCAACGAGGATTTTTCCATCTACAAGATTCGAATCTGAAATCTTGCTTAAGGGACAACAAGTCACTTATCACTTGTGTCAACCCTGGTTAGTTATATCGTGATGAATATGAGGTGGATTACATATATCTAAGATTATTTATGTGTTTTGATTTAGAGAATATAATTGGTATGTACCGATAAAAATGAGTCGAGTGTAATTTGTCATATCGGGTAATTATTGAGAAAAATAAGAAGAGAAAAGTTGGTAGTTATTGATGGATATTACGGGAGCTAGCAAGGAAAACTTTACCTTGGTCCAACCTATTTATTGGAGTTTTCTTATGGTCCACTTCTTTTGACCATTAGATTAGGTTTTTACTATAATCCTACGACTGGGAATGTATCTTCTTTTATTAGATTAGTTAATTTTTGGTTTTTGCAGTGAGAACCTCATTGTCGTCTCAATTTACTCGATTTTGGTGCCACGTATCCCGGATCGTGTTTTGTAAGGTGTTACTTTCGAACCTGCGAAAAGATTTTCTATTTTTTTTTTGTTTCGAAAAGATTTTCTATTTGAAAGCTCTTATATGAAAGGAAAAATAAATATAACAACTAAAAATTTGAACAATTTTAATAAAATAATAATAATACTTGTGAATAATAAATAAATTATAAAATTAATCAATAAGTCTATTTAATAATTTTTTTTAACAAAAAACTCTATTTTAAAAGTTAATTTTTAGTGAGTTAAATAGATCATTTTCATTATGTATATGGAATCAATTGATATATGTCTCGAACATTAATATTGATTTAAAGGTGAAAATTTCTCTTATTTTCTCACTTCAAAAAATCAAATTCTTATTTTAAAATATCAAAATCTATAAAAAATACTTATCTCGTAGGCATTGGTTGAGGAAGACCTTAGACAAGGCAAATAATATTTTTTTATTGCTATGCTAATTAAAAATGCATAATAAACACACTTAATCATTCATCTATGTTATATTTAATTTGTGGAGTGTGTAATAATTTAAACTTGTTGTCTTATGCATCGTATAAGACAAAAAAGGGCAGGGTATGCTGAATTAGCATGCATAAGATCTTATTTGAGAACATATTAGTCAACATGTTTTTCTAATTACGAAGTCTATGCTTCTAATATTCATCTAAATTCATGTCTAAGTTACATTATTAATTAAAATATTTAGCATGGTATATTTAATTTGCATGGTGGGGGATCGTGACTAGTCTTTGTTTATGTGTTAATGTTACGTGGAATTGGACAGAAAGAGGGTAAATCCAACATTAATTAATTAACATTACTTTTGGAAATTGTGTTTGTGATGTTTTTTAACAAGTTAATTAGGGTATTATACCAACATTACTTGTCAAAAAGAGATACTCTCTTGTTATGACCCAATTAATTAGTGGGTCACTTAGTTTATTAGTTTAGCCCATTAGAGTTGGTTAGGTGTATAAATAAGGGCATTGAGTCATTATAATAAATATGGAAGATTAATGAATTGGTGAATTCTTTAGAATTCTTGGAGATTAGCAACTCGTCTCGAATAAAGTTGTATCATCTCTCCTTTTCATTTTGAGTTTAATTAGAGGTAAGAGTGGATAATCCGGATAGAAATCCAATAACATGAAATAGCTGAAAGTTATACAATTTTATATTGTACACTTAATATTTCTCAATTAATATTGAGAATAATATAATATTATAAAATATATACGCCTACATTTTTAACATTGAGAAATCTTTAATTATTCATAATTATTTTCAAAATGGGAGAGTATTAGTAGTAGCAATAGTTACATGGTAGTAATATATTTGCATGTTGTGAAGATCGAGATTAGTGTTTGTTTGGTTACGTGAGTTGTGGAAAATCGTGTTTTTTCGTTCTCGAAGCAACAATAATCGTGTTTAATTACTAGTACTACTATGCCTTGTCTTTAACGTTGTAATGTTATGTCAGCTCGTTTCAAAT
Organism: Aeschynomene evenia; assembly: GCA_013621005.1. Classification (NCBI taxonomy): domain Eukaryota; kingdom Viridiplantae; phylum Streptophyta; class Magnoliopsida; order Fabales; family Fabaceae; genus Aeschynomene; species Aeschynomene evenia. The sequence goes on from CM024271.1 coordinate 4,754,564, forward strand.
TTAGTTTGTCCAATTTACTTAAAGCAAACTTTGTCTTAATTAAGGCATCAATGTTTATGCTAATTTCAAATTCAATAGACCTTAATTAATTCTATTGCTACCTCAATGTTTTATGCTAATTTCAAATTCAATAGAGCTTGTGAGCTGGGACGAATTCATGTGTTAAAGTGCGGGGCCTGAATTTTACAAAGTAAATAAATATGTTGCTACCTAATAATCTCTTTATACATATGCAGGTTCAAAGTTTCGGCTGTTCATTATTTAATTGTTTACGCAGAAAACAAACACCCAAAAACAGACAAAGTGATCTTAATTTCATAAATATAATTTTTTAATTAAATTCATACTTCAAAAGTAAGTAAAATATTATATATGCGACATAGTTTATTTGGTTTCCAAAGACCTTAGAATCTGGACAATATATGCTACATACATACTATACTCCTCGTGCCTCAAACTTAAGAATAATACATTAAGCACGCTCATATATATATGGATGAGATTTTATAATCAGATTCATGCATGAATTGAATTTGTCTTTATTGGATAAAAAACTTTTGAGTTTATAATAAGACTTTAATTTTCATATACGGTCAATTTAATTAAATAGTTTTATATTTATGATATTCAAATCAGATGCTACTGATCTCTCCGTCCATTAATAAATGACGTTTTAGATTTTTCACAGTTATTAAGAATATAATTAAAACACACAACTTTATATGTAAAATGATATATAATGACTAAATTGTCCTTTTAGTTTTTTGTGTAATAATTATTAGGAGTATAAGATATAAGAGAATGCATGTGAGGATAAAATTGGAAAAAGAATAATAAATGCTTTCTTAAAATTCTAAAGTGATAAATAATATTGGACAAGAGGATTTTAAAAGATAATTATTTGTGGACGGAGGGACTATTTCTCTCTCATATCTCTTATAATAATTATTACACAAAAAACTAAAATTGTGTGTTTTAATTACATTCTTAATAACTGTAAAAAATTTAAAACGTCATTTATTGATGGACGGAGGGAGTAAGTTTTATTATTAACTTTCAAACTTCATTTAGTCAACAATAAACTTTTTTCACTTACATGATAATTTCTAATTATATATAGTGTAAAAACTACTTTTATATTGATAGTGTAAATAAATTAAATTCATATAAGAATAAGTGCTATCAATAATAAATTAAATAGTAAATACTCCATCCGTTCTAAAATATTAGTCGTTTTGGCTTTTTTGGTTCATTGGAAAACTAATGTATCTAGATACATTGGAAAACTAATGTATCTAGATACATTAGTTTTCCAATGAACCAAAAAAGCCAAATTAAAACGACTAATATTTTGGAACGGAGGGAGTACATAAATTAGATTACTTTACATAATGATCGTATATGCAGGCTTTAATTAGCTATAATTAACCTAAATTAGATTTTCTTACGGATATTATTATTAAATGAGTACATATATAGATTGTGTCACTAGTGATGAGTACACACAACCGTAAAACATTTTTCTAGAGGCACGTGGGGTCCTGATTATTAAGTGATTAATTTTTGCACAGGGTGCTAAAAATCGGGTCCAAATTACAAAAAATTAATTAAGTAGTGTACAAACTTCTTTTAATGCAGGCATTAATTATTTTAATTACTAACAAACTTGATGGAATGAGAAATTTTTGTAGTACAACAGAAATACGTTCATCTAGCTAATATTCAATGTGTGTTATATATAATACGTAATGTGTGTTATATATATAGTACACATATATAGATATAGTACACATATTGTATTATATATAGCATATGTTGGATAATAATTAGATGTATTTATGTTTGAATAAGAAATATTAGTAAATGACAAATTAGTAGCTCATTCAAGGAAAGGTGGACTAACACAGTAGCTGCTAGCAAAATAGGGTTGTAAAGTTGATAGTAGTACAATGAATGAACATGATGCTAATAATATAATATAATATAATCTAAATTTTCACAAATCAAGGTCATTTTATTCATACTATGGTTTACTTACTCTTGCACTAAGCTGTCCCTACGTGTACAATTCATGTTTTCTTTGATGCTTTAAATCCTGGCCTCATGTTGCAAGACAGGACAGAATAAGGTATGACTCTATATACTACTGCAGAGACAGAGTTCTCTTTTTTTTTTTTTTTTTTTCACACTAGAGATAGAGTTTATTAGACCCCAAAAGGGAAAAATAAGAGAGTGAAATGTGTAAACTAATTTTCTCTAGGGGTAGAGAATGAAAGTTGAAGTGTTAGAGTGATGTCACATTAAAATCTAATGATAATAAAAGTGGGTGGAGAAAAATATGTAAGAGAAAATATATGTACAAATATCATTATTGAACTCATTTTCATAGGATTCTCATTTTCAATTCACTATTTTTGTCTAGTGTCTATTCTATTTTTCTTATTGGGAAAAAAACATTTTATCTCTCTGGATGTTTGGGTCGTTGCAATTTAGTCCCTGAACTTTCAAAACGGGCAATACGGTACCCTGTATGTTTTAAAACGTGTAATTTATCCCATCCGTCACATCTCCATCCATTTCTCCGTTAAATGGTCATGTGCAGTGCACATGTCATTTCTCCGTCAAATCATACAGGGTACCGTATTGCCCGTTTTTGAAAGTTCAGGGGCTAAATTGCAACGACACCCAAACATTCAGGGGGTAAAATTTTTCCACGTAAAAAAAATGATATTTTAGTAATTTAATAAATGACATGTGCACTGCACATGACCATTTAACGGAGAAATGGATAGAGATGTGACGGATGGGGTAAATTGCACGTTTTAAAACATACAGGGTACCGTATTGCCCGTTTTGAAAGTTCAGGAGCTAAATTGCAACGACCCAAATATCCAGGGAGGTAAAATGTTTTTTTCCCTTTCTTTTTTGATCGAGTTTTATTGATGAGTGATCTAAGTATACCTTAGGTTTAGGTGTACAAAATAGTAGATATAAATATAGTTAGATTAACAAGTATAAATATTTGTGTTACATTTGAAGTTGTGTATAAAATAGTAGTTTCTCTTGTACATCATCCAAATTGATTATTATTAGTATATAAGCTAATAATTTGTATTCATTGATCAATTTCGGTTTGCTTGATCTTTTTTCAATTTTTTGGACAACTTTGACTATCTTTTTTTTTCTGATAAATCTTGCTTATAATCAAGTGAACTTAGCAAAAGATAATTAAAGTATCATAGATAAAATTAAATAAAATCCCAAGCTAAGGCTGCATGCATGGAATTGGTTTACACAAGGGCAAGGAGAGACTAAACAATAATACAAGCCTCACATATATTGTCATGGCCATGGGCCACTTATGTTCACATCAAAATTTTTTCAATATAGTAATGATATATAGATATCTAAAATTAAATATATATGAAACATCTATTATGATCAATAATAAATAAAAGAAATTAAGATGTTGAGGTAGAATAATATTAATATTTAATGATAAAAGTGAATATCAATATAGAATATGAAAAGTAAATATTAAAATAATATTTTTTTCATAGAATATATATATGTTTCACCTTGTCAAAGGACATGCTTAGAGGATTGCTCAAACACCTAAAAATAAATGTTCATAGATATTTATCAAGATTTAAATTAAAAATAAAAATTAAATTTCCCTCAAGTTGAAGTATTGTTAGGTTATAAAAAAAATTAATAATAATAAATTAGATATCTACATAAACTAGGAGACTAAAATAGCATTATTTTTTATTCTATGAAGGCTCTTTTACCTACTTGCATGATCATGTCTGCCACAATTTCTTAGCTCAATTTTTTTTTTTGATAGACAACGGGGCTAAAAGTCCAATTTTTCTTAGCTCAATGATTCCATGGAAATTAAAATTCGAAAGTGAGAGAATAGAAACATCCAATAATTGTGGCCATCATGGTCTTCCAAGATTTTGCCCTTGCAGGTTCTATATATCAAAATAAAAAGCTAACCCAATAGCATACCAAACTTTGTCTATTATTATTATTATTATTACACTTTACAAAAAATGTTATGAATTCCAATCCTTCAAGAGATCTATGGCAGGCCCTTTTCAATTATTTTGTTTTTTTAGTTTTGGGATTCAATTATTCTCTTATCTCCAAAGGAATTTTAATAATAAATTTTATTTTCATCTACTGATAGTATAAAATTTTTATATACAATTATTCAATTATGTACTGTCATATCAACCATGATTATGTTTTCTCTCTCCCACTACCTGAAAAGTCATACAAACAGAGTGTTTTGATTGGACGACAGTAAAGAATATCTTTACACTGCTAGTGCATCCAAATTAAACTCTTTAATAATTTGGATATTTAGAGAGGAAGTGATCTTTTACTCCATAGTCCATACATTATATCTACACAATTTATATATTTTTAAAAATTAAATATTTTCTTTTTCATACTCTTTTGAATTTCAACTATGAAATTCATCTGAAGTACAAAATAAAAAAATTGCTCCAACGGTATCTAATTTTTTTTTCTTGTTTTCAACTAATAATCAATTTAATAATTCGGCCTATTATGAACTGTATGAATTGACTCCAGACATTTGCTTTGCTAGTAAGACAAAATTTTCACTGTATAGAGACAAACACAGCAAATATATCGACTGTGTTGTCCCTTGACCAAATTATTGTTCTGTATTTTTTTTTCTAATATTAGTTTTATTTTTCAACTAACATTTTTTTTTCCCTCCTCTCATTTGTATTTTGTATCATGATCTGCTTGTTTGTATCAACAGAGTTTTATATGAGATATAAACGGTTTGTTGTTCTTTAAGTAATGTCTCAGAATCGAGCCTTGTGGATGAAAAAATTATCGCTGCAAGTCTCACCTACCATTTAGATATGCGACCAAGTACGACAGATTAGTCGGGACGAAATTCTAAATACTGTAGACAACAAAAAAAACTCATATGCTTGTTTGGTCTATTTGAAATTTGAGATACATTTTTCCATAAAACACTACATATTTTGCAATTTCAAATTTTTTCTTTAATTGTCTTTTCTATTTTCGGAGGGTTTAACTTTTTTTTTTTTATAAATGGAAAAACTACTCGACCTTGTATCTTGACACACTAGTCCATAAATTAAATCTTTATTCTATGATCTGAAAAAGTTTTGGTGGGTACAATGTCACTTATCTCCCTATACTCTTCGCTAACGTTACCCTTATGGTTTAGAGTTTAGAACTTAAAGTTTAGAGTTTTATGTGATTAGTACCTTTCATATTGTCTTTTATCTTTTTGGTGATGACCTTTCAAATTGGGACACTTAACATATGCCTGCTAAGTGATCAGGCCCAAGGAACTAAGGAAGCATGTAAAGCTTTTGACCCAACTCCAATTTAATCAATTAAACAGGCCCAAAATCATCACATCCTTTTTTGGTATAAATATCATTAATGAAAATAAAAAACTGGAGTGGAGTAGTGTCACAAGAGTCACATCGACTCTAAAATTGACTCTGAACACACTCTCACATATTTGTGTCTCCCTTCCAGCACACAGTGACTCCCTTTCTATGACTCTAAAATTGGAGTGAACAAAAGATTGACAGTTTTGTTCAAAGTTCATGTGACTCTATTCCCATCTGCGCATTGTGATTCTCGTATCAAACTCTTAACAAAATCATTTTTTTATGGTGTTTACTCACATGAAGACATGAAATTTGTCTTTAAAATGAAGGAACCAATTAAATGTCTTCATTTTATACGAGACAAATTTGTTCCTTCATTTTAAAGACAAATTTCATGTCTTCATATGAGTAAACCCTTTTTTTTTTTTGACTCATTGACTCAAGAAAATCAAATGCAACCTAAAAATACTATCATCAATTACAACACAATTATCATATGCAGGCAGGACCAATTTACAATTATACAAGTCAATTATGGAACACAAACACCATTATGAATGGGAACCACATAAATTTAGACAAATCTTTGTCTTGCCTATTATATTATATATTTTTGGTTTAGTCAGAAATTATTTGTATGAATCATATGATTCTAATCAAATCAGGTCAAGATGTACTTTTCAGACTTCGCTTCATGTGTACTCGGTGCATTTATAATATTTTATAGCTATATTAATTATATATATTGAATATAATTAATATATAATGCTAAATTAAATTCCAGAAAATATTAATTTTGTATATTATAAGAAAGTTACTATATATGCTCACAAATCACGGGATTGTATGTAATGTACGTTGTTGTAAGTAACATGTAATAATTACGTGAAATTTTTATATTTTTTATGCATAAATAATTATTTATGGTGATAGAATAGTAATTCAATCTTGTAGTTACTAGAAATTATATTTATATTTAAAGTATTGTTATTCTAAATATAAAAAAATAGATATCTCAATAAAATATAATTAATATATCAATAAAAGTATTGTCAATAAAAGTAATATTAACAATTCTTAGTGATTGTCGAAAATACTTAAAACTAGTTTATGAGTATTTTTAACTATCATTAATTGTCAAAAATAATTTATAATTATTTTCAATAGATAACAAATATCAATATATATTTTTTTGACAATATTTTTTAATAATTACACATAAAAAATAATAACTATTATTGTAATGAGAGATAATCATTATGTTCCATGCATGTGAATCAACATTAGCGGTCTTTTACGTTAAAATAATAGTTCTTATCCCAATTTCCAAGTAGAAAAATAAAGGAAGATAAGAAAAAAAACCTAATGATGATATCCCTTAGCTTGGGTGCTATATAGGAGTATTTTATTAATAGTTGCTTACGTATATATATAGCTATAATAATGCAGCCACCGCGGAATAGGATATGAATTTTCAATGGGGAACTATTGTGTTACCAGCTAAAATCCAAAAATAATTATGATTAAGAATTTATGAAACACTCGAATGCAACGAAGAATAGAAGCCAAAGCAATAATCTGATCTATGTAACCTCTATTATTATTTATTATTGTATATAGCCTAGTCAGATTATTTGTCTCGTGCTAATTATTAATTAAGCTTTCAATCAAACTTAATTATATCTCCTTTTCACTAGTCAATTCATATGGATGAAGTAAAAAACAACAATAAAAAGATTTTGTCGTTAATAAACTGCACCGGCTCCTGTGTGTGAGATCAAATCAAAGTATATTATCATATGATTGATACATTTTATTACACTTAAACAATATTTTATTAATTAGTTATTGTGTTAAAAACATTTTTTTATAGTTAAATTTGTCAACAGACAAAATATTTTGTATTTTTTTTTGTACTTCACCCATATATATATATATATTATATTTTAGTATTCACGTGAATAATAAACATTTATTTATTTATTTATTCCATATAAGTTATTTGATCTTCTGAAATGGAAGTTTTCTAGAAGTAATTTTTCTTTTTTATCTTTGAATATGGCCATTAGTCTTTAATAAAACTTGATCTTTGTAAAAGAAAAATATAAGAAGACAGTACTCCTATTTTTAATAAAAATTTGATTGCTGTATTAAAAATATAATATAGATAGGAACTTAAATTAATGATAATATTCATGCAGCTTGATATCTACATGTTCCAAGTTTCATCATGCCATGATGATGAGTTTGCATAAGAAGACAATTTGAAATTCTCATCTTCGCACTTGCAATATATATAAGTCACATTCATGTTGCTGTATAATATATATATATATATATATATATATATATATATCCAACTAATATATACCAAACATATGTTATATATAACATGAAATGTGTGTTATATGTATAGTAAACATATATATGTATATAACCCATATTCCATATTATATATATCACACGTCAGATATTAATTAATAGGACGTATTTATATTGTACTACTAATATTATTTATATTAGCTAGTCACAGTGCAACAATACTAGTAATAATTATCTCAATTATTCTCAAAATAATATTTTTTTATCTAATTATAGTAATATAATATATACTGGTATTACTTATACACCACAGAGTGTTATATTAAAATCTTAAGCTCAAATAATTAATGTATGACTAGATCCTCCTGTGTGATATTTTATCATCAAATCTTCTATTATTCACGTTGGATACTAGTTAAACGTATTTATATTGCACAAAAAATATTATTATATAGCATATTATTAATTATAACATTAAAATTAAATAATTTTGATAATATGATTAGAGAAAACAAAAATTTTCATGTCGCAAAATTGAATCATATATATCAGTTCAGTTTATGGGTGAATCAAATGTGATTCAGTTCAAATAGGACTCTCCATGCATGTACCTACGAATTGAAATTTAATATATATCTCAATTTCATACATGAAATTATGAAAATAATGAAATAAAGACTTAAATATAATTTTGTTCCACTAACTTTATTCAAATTCTGATTTTAATTTATTATCTTTAGATTTGTCACATTTAGTCCACAAACTTTATAAAATTTTCAATTTTAGTCCATTGTGCTGATGTGAGCTTAACGATACTAGCTAATATGATAGTTGACTTTGCTGACATGATCGTTGACATGAATGTTGACTTTGTTGACGTGGACGTTTGACTTAGCTGTCATAGTCATCGGCTTTGCCGACATGTCGATTGACTTTGCTGACGTGGTTGTTGACTTTTGCTGACGTATCCGTTGACTAATAGTGGATCAAAAGTGCTCACAGTTTGAAAGTTAGTAGACTAAATGTGATAAATCTGAAGATAGTATACTAAAATCAAAATTTATGTGAAATTAGTGGACTAAAATGATATTTAAGCTTAAAATAAACTAATAATCAAACCTACCAATGGTGTTTAACTATTCAATCTGTTCATAGTATCAGACCTTTGAAAATTGCTTTCATAATTAGAGTCATCGTGGACAAAGAAATTAAAGTAAGAGAATTTAATTGTTACCACGAGTAACATGCATACAAATGGAAATACAAATTAATATTTTAATATTCTATTTGACTAAAATTGACTACTTGATATACACCCACAATTTCTATCAAGTAATCAAGTTGTACTTTTTTATTTTTTATAAAATTAATATAATTAATAATATTATTTATTTTAATTTTATTTTATAAAAATAAAAATTTAAATTTATCATAATAATTTTAAATTAATTTTTTTAATTTGATACGGGAATTATATATAGTGAAAGAATTTTATAGAAAGAAATAAAAAAATAGAGAAAATTGAAATAATGGAGATTATAAAAGGTGGTTAACATGATTTTTTTTAACTAAATTATTATTTTTATTAAATTTAATTTTAGAAATCAAAAGATAAACCCTTTTTGAAAATCCTCTTTAAAGTATAGGTATAGTATAGATAAATAAATAGTTATCATTTATAAGTTTTTTAGAATAATTGTTTATATAAAAATTTTGGTCAATATTAATTACTTTAATATTTCTAATAAAAAGGTTTGATAAATATAATTAATTATAATTAATAATTTTATCTTAAATCAACAAAATTTCAATATTTTTTTAATACTCATAAAACATATAATTTTTCAATAGTTATTTTAATTCGGAGAGGTAATAATAAAAAATAAAGAATAGAAACTGAGAGGAGACAGCTCTGACAGGAGGATTTATTACACACGTCAGCCTGATTAAGATATTCAGCTACTATATATGTACCTTAAAATAAACAAATATATTCACGACTAACTATATTAACAAATAAAAATTCCATTGATTAATTTCCTTACCATATCGATAAAATTTAGGACTAGGGAATTAATATCGTTCAGTTTAACATAAAAAAAAGCTTTCAAGTTTAACAATAATTATTTATACGTAAAATTATATTTATCTCACTCAAAGAATGAGTGATAGTTCCAAATATTGTCTTGTTCTACTTTGTGGATCTTAGAGTTATTTATCTCGCATCTCTCTCTCTTTTTCAATTTATTTCTCAAAGTATTTATTTATTAGAGATAACTAATTCTTTTGAGATAAAAGTTCAATTTTGGATTTGATTAACTTCTATAAGACCAAAATATAATTGATAAAATTAAATAGGATTATCTTCTCTTAAAAAATGTTCAAATTAAATTCATAAAGTTACAAACAATATTTAAAAAGAGCGATGCTATATGTATAACGAAAAAACAGTCAAAACAATCAATATGCTATGTATAATATATATTACATAATTGCACATAATATATTTCACATATTATGCACAACAATATCACATGTTGTAAATAATATGATGTTACAACATGTGATATATGTTGTATACAATATATTATATATGATATTCATAACACATAATATGTAATATACGTTGTGCATATTATATATTATATGTTGTGTATAATCTATTAGTTGTTTTATCTAATTTTTTTATTGAGCATGAAGATTTTTATATTTAGAAATAAAAAATCAGTAAAATTATCGTATGATATTACTTGATTGTCATCTCTATCGTTTTTCCTAAAACATATGTTCATATCAAATTTATAAAGTTATATTGTCCCTCCATTTTTAAAAATGCAATTTGTACATTTGTATTTTGTGCATATATCCACTAATTATATTTATTATTTTGTGCATATATCGAGAAATAAAAATATCAATATAATAAATTCCCATTTGATATTATCTGATAACCATCTCTATCACATGATCTCTTTCAAGATATATTTGTGATGGACAATAGTAATTGGGATAGAGAGTTCTCATGTAGAGTATAAATTCTATAGAGTATCATTTAGGTACACTTTTAAAATGTGGTTAAATGTAAGTGTGGTTAAATATAATTATTTTTTGAATCTATTTCTTCCTATTTTTATAATAAAATTTAAGCTTCTTTATTCAAAATTCAATAACTCACAATAAATATCATAAAAAAATAAATTTATACCTATTTAAAATAAATAATTATAAACCATGTAAAATAAGAAGAACATAGAAGATGTGGGTAATAAAATGAGAAAATATGAATTTTGAAAGAGATAATTATATTTAGCCACTCTTACATTTTGCCACATTTTCAAATGTAACTAAATGATGCTTCATGAAATTTATGCTCCATCATAGAACTCCCCAATTGGGATCCCATATATATTTTGCCAACTTTTAAAACCTACTTATCAAATTAAATCATTTATTTGTCAACATTTTTTATATTTAAATTTTTCAATTTCAACAAAATATTGATAAATAAACTATACAACAAATAAGTTTTAAAATTCGATAAATATCTATAAAAAGTTGACAAGTATACATGAGCACCATAGTGCAGTACAAGAGATAATTATATTCTTCCTTGAAATGTGTCTATCAAATTTAATTTATAAAGTTGGAAGTTGTTCAGTGAAACTTTTTCTTCTTTAAAAAGACAAAATACAAATTGTGCTCCTGCAGAGACATTTCTCTCTGCTGCACAAGGAGCTGAATCCAATCAAGCTTCAAAAAATGGCTTACCATCATAACTCAATAGGTATATACTACACTTAATTTGCTTCTTTTTTCTTTGTTTTTCTCTTTTAATTAGTTCTATATATATGTATTTTAATTCAGTTGTGTCAGTTATGTAAGTGCTATATTATGTACTTGGTTCTTGTTTTTCTGTGAATCACTTAGTGCATGTTTGGATTCTAGTTTAAGCCCTCTTGAAAGTAGTGAAAATTTTCAATCGAATTTGAGAATAAAACCAAGGTTTTTCCAAAGCAACTTAGAGTTGCTTTCACAAAATCACGTTGATATCAACTCACTTTTAGTCAAAATCAATTTTTCAAACTCAAGTTGATGCAAACTTCCGTTTACAAACTTTAATCCAAACACACCCTTATCATGAGATCATTTTTGTTAATAAAATTGATCATGTCTACTCATTTTTTTCAAATAATTCTTATATTTGAAAAAAAAATTATGTACAAATTTGATGGGATTTTAATTGTTACTCTTTACTGATATATATATGCAGGGGATTTCTCATGGACTTGTCTGAAAGATTTTGATTTCAATTCTGTGTGTACTCAAAGGAGCATAGTAGAAACTATAAATCTACTTTTTGTGTGCATTTTTTACACATCTTTGTTCATCATTTTGATCACAAGATTTTCACCAAGTGTTGGAAATCACAGAAGGAACTTGTTCTTCACAATTGCATCAATCTGTTCTGCTCTTGTTGGCATTGGTTTCATCTGTATTGGCCTGTGGAACAATCTCATAGTCGAAACCGGTATTTCGAAGAATTTGAGCTCATTCTTATCTTGCATTGCAAGAGGACTAATCTGGATTTCATTTTCGGTTTCATTGCTTGTTCAGAGACACAAATTTATCAAGATTTTGAACTCAATTTGGTGGATATGTTCATGTTTATTAGTCTCAGCACTAAACATTGAAATCCTGTTCAAGGATCATTCAATTGAAGTTTTTGATTTAGTACAATGGCTTGTTCAGTTTTTGATTCTATTCTGTGCATTGCAAAATCTTGGTTGTTTTGTGACACAAATTGATGAAAATTGTGATGAAAATTTATCTGAGCCTCTAATATCTCAGAAAAGTGAAGAGAATAATAAAACAGGACTATCCAAAAGTAACATTATAAGCAAATTGGTATTTTCTTGGGTCAACCCTTTACTTAGATTGGGCTATTCTAAGCCATTATCTCTTGAAGATATTCCTTCACTTGTTCCTGAAGATGAAGCTGAATCAGCATACCAAAAATTTGTCCTTGTTTGGGAATCACTTTATAGGGACAGGACAAAGAACAATACCACAAAAAACTTGGTTCTTTGGTCTGTTGTTAAGGTTTACTTAAAAGAGAATATGTTGGTAGCATTCTATGCATTGATAAGAACCATTAGTGTTGTGGTGTCTCCTCTGATACTCTATGCTTTTGTGAACTACTCCAATAGCACTGATCCAGATCTCAAGGATGGTTTTTCGATTGTCGGGTTCTTGATTGTCTCTAAGGTGTTTGAATCATTGTCACAGAGACACATGTTCTTTGATTCCAGGAGGTCAGGGATGAAAATGAGGTCAGCATTGATGGTTGCAGTGTATCAGAAGCAGCTGAGGCTTTCAAGCTCGGCGAGGAACAGGCACTCGGCCGGAGAGATCGTGAACTACATCGCGGTCGACGCATACAGAATGGGGGAGTTTCCATGGTGGTTTCACATAACATGGACTTCAGCATTACAACTTGTTCTGTCAATTGGTGTTCTTTTTGGTGTAGTTGGTCTTGGTGCTATTCCTGGATTAGTCCCTTTCATAATTTGTGGTCTTTTGAATTTACCCTTTGCAAAGATACTACAGAATTGTCAATCACAAATAATGGTAGCACAAGATGAGAGACTAAGATCAACTTCAGAGATTCTCAACAGCATGAAGATCATAAAGTTACAATCATGGGAAGAGAAGTTCAAGGGCATTGTGGATTCACTAAGGGCTAAAGAATTCATATGGTTATCTAAGGCACAGAAAATGAGGGCTGTAGGGTCATTTCTATATTGGATGTCACCAACAATTGTTTCTTCTGTTGTTTTTCTAGGATGTGTTCTTTTCCATAGTGCTCCATTGGATGCAGGAACAATTTTCACTGTTCTTGCAACTTTGAGGATATTGTCTGAACCTGTTAGGATGATCCCTGAGGCATTATCTATTCTGATCCAAGTTGTTGTGTCCTTTGATAGGCTCAATACTTTTCTGCTTGATGAAGAGCTGAAAAGTGATGACAATGTGAGGACTGTGAAGCAGTATAATGGAAATAATAATGCTGTGGAAATTCAAGGTGGAAATTTCACTTGGGATCAGGATTCAGTGTTTCCAACTTTGGCTAATGTGAATTTAGAAGTCAAATGGGGACAGAAAGTAGCTGTTTGTGGACCAGTTGGAGGTGGAAAATCATCACTTTTGCATGCAATACTTGGAGAAATTCCCAAGATTTCAGGATCTGTGAGTTATTTGAACAAAAAAAAAAAAACTTTAGTTAGTTGTTTTGTTTATTATCATGCCAATTTCATATTTATAATTTTTGGTTTAAGATATATTTTTAATCAATAATGATTGTCGTGCAACAGAAGTACGTCCAACCAGTATCCGATGTGTGCTATACATAATATGGAATATGTGCTATACGTACATGTGTTATACATATAACACACATTCCATAGTATGTTTAGCACACGTTGGATACTAATTGGACGTATTTCTGTTGTACGACAAATGTTATTGTATTTTTAATATCTATAGCCATTTGATTTTAGTTCCTCTAATTTTTCTTTTAGATTTTGGTCACTCTTTCTTTGAATATTTTGGTTTTTGGCCCCTACTATTAACTGATAGAGTGATGATAATAAAGATGATAAGAATATCTTAAATACTTATAGGGACTTAGCTTTAGAACATTAAGGACCAAAAACAAAATATTACAAAAAAGAGGGGACAAAGAGCAAAACTTTTTAAGAATGACTAAAATTGAAACAATATATATTTATATTTTTGAGAAAAAAAATATTTAATCTTTTAGTATCTAACACTTTTTTCCACCCGTAAAACAGGTTAATGTTTGTGGCACCATAGCTTATGTTGCTCAATCTTCTTGGATACAAAGTGGGACAGTTAGAGATAACATACTCTTTGGAAAGCCAATGGACACAGCAAGATATGAGAATGCAATTAAGGTTTGTGCCTTAGATAAGGACATTAATGAATTCAGCCATGGTGATCTCACAGAAATTGGTCAGAGAGGCCTTAACATGAGTGGTGGACAAAAGCAAAGGATTCAACTAGCCAGAGCAGTATACAATGATGCTGATATCTATCTCCTTGATGACCCTTTTAGTGCAGTTGATGCACACACTGCTGCTATTTTATTCAATGTAAAAATACATCACTTTTATATATTCTTAATTATCATAAAACTTTAGGCCTCATATGATCATATAAATGAATCAAACTAATTTTTTTGCATTTTTCCAAATTCTACAGGAATGTGTCATGACTGCTCTAAGAGAGAAAACAGTAGTTCTAGTTACTCATCAAGTGGAGTTTCTCTCAGAAGTTGATAAAATCCTGGTAAAGTATCTCCATTTTAGTGTTTTATCAGCGTCTTAGACATTAGAGCAAGGTTTTAAATTGCAGTTGCGACTACAGATGCGGTTATTGCAACTGTGGATATGCAGTCATCGCGATGTACATTGTAATCAATGCGGCGTGATTTTTTTTTAATGTTTGCAAGTTAAAATTGAGCCTAATGCGGCCCGTTGCGGTCTGATTTTGTTGCGGCGGTGGCTGCGACCGTAATATTATGGCCGCATAATGTGATGCTAATTAATTACTAGGATTGATATGAGTGGAGTTGAAATGAGTCACTAGAATTAGTCTCTAATGCTAACTCATATCAAATGTTACAACTCAAATTGTAGGTAATAGAGGGAGGAAAGATCACTCAACAAGGTAGTTATGGTGATCTCTTGACAGCTGGAACTGCATTTGAACAACTTGTGAGTGCACACAAAGATGCAATATCAGAGTATGACCAAACCAATGAAAACAAAGGAGCTTCTGAAAATGAGGCTATGGTTCATCAAATAGAGTCACAAGGTTCTTTACTCTCTAAAAATCAAAGTGAGGGTGATGTTTCCATAAAGGGTCAAATTGGAGCACAACTTACACAAGAAGAAGAAAAAGAGATTGGTGATATTGGGTGGAAGCCATTCTGGGATTACCTTTCTATTTCCAAAGGGGCATTTATGCTGTGTTTGGTGGTATTAGGACAATCTGCATTTGTTGGTTTGCAAACTGTATCAACTTTTTGGCTTGCTCTGGCAATTGAGATACCAAACATGACTAGTGGCATTTTGATTGGAGTTTACTCACTTATTTCAGCTTTTAGTTCTATGTTTGTGTATTTAAGGTCATTATTAACTGCTTATCTTGGATTAAAAGCTTCATCAGCTTTCTTCTCAAGTTTCAACAATGCTATATTTAATGCTCCTATGCTGTTCTTTGACTCAACCCCTGTAGGAAGAATTTTAACCAGAGTAAGATTTTTTTTTTCCTAATTATATTTGAAAGTAATCTATGTAGTATAGTCTATTTATTCTTTAGTAGTTATTCATTCTCCTAATTTATGTCTCAAATCTTCTCACTTTCCACAGGCTTCATCAGATTTGAGTATTGTGGACTTTGATATACCTTATTCCATCACTTTTATAGCATCTGTAGCAATTGAAATTGCAGTGATAATTTGTATAATGGCTTCAGTGACATGGCAAGTTCTAATTGTTGCAATACCTGCCATGGTTGCATCAATATATGTTCAGGTTTATCCACTTTTCACTTTATAATTTTTAGTGAAAAATTACATTGACCTCCCTGTGATTTGACGAAATTCATCCCTTCCTCTTTATTTGTAAAATTTGCTTACAAAATCTTTATAAACAATAATGCTTGTCGTACAACATAAATACGTCCAACTAGTATCCAACATGTGCTATACATAAGACGTAATGTGTGCTATACATATAGCACACATTACCGTCATTACGTCTTATGTATAACACACGTTGGATATTAGTTGGACGTATTTCTGTTGTACGACAAACATTATTGATTTATAAATCAGTACATTGACATCTTTTAAAATTACATTGAACACTCCTCTATTGCTCATAAACTGTGCATTTAGAGGATGTCAATATCACCTAGACACCGGAGTCAATGTTAATTTTAATGTACCTCAAGGGAGATTAATGTAATTTTTCCTCATTTTTATTGACCTTAATTTCTCTACCCCTGCTTAAATAATGGAGCTAGAAACTTATTAACTCTTTTTTATTACCCTTCATTTTGTTTGTTCTTAAAGAGTTATTATCAAGCCTCAGCAAGTGAAATAATAAGGATCAATGGAACCACAAAAGCTCCAGTCATGAACTTTGCATCTGAGACATCACTTGGAGTGGTTACTATTAGATCTTTCAACATGGTGGAAAGATTTGTCAAAAACTACCTAAAGCTTGTGGACACAGATGCAACATTGTTCTTTCATTCCAATGTGGCCATGGAATGGCTTGTTTTGAGGATTGAAGTTCTTCAAAACTTGACAGTATTCACAGCAGCCTTGTTACTTATTCTAGTTCCTATGGGATATGTGTCCCCAGGTAATGTTACATATATATTTTGTGAAGGTAATATTAAAATCTAGGAATGAAAATTTAAAATTGAGTTTTGTAATTTTCAAAACTTTAAATATTACTTTCACGAAATCCAGAAAATGAAAATTGTTTTCTCAAATCAAACGTACAATTTTTCCAACCATACCTCAGATCAGCTACACGGATCAGACGACACTTTATTGTTTTGTCAGATATCTTGTAACATGGTAATAGATAATAATGTTGGAAAATATTTCCTTGTGTTAGTGCAGGTCTTGTAGGACTATCTCTTTCTTATGCTTTCACATTGACACAAGCACAAATCTTTTGGACAAGATGGTTTTGCAACTTGTCAAACTATATCATCTCTATTGAAAGAATCAAGCAATTCATTCAGATACCAGCTGAACCTCCTGCTATTGTGGAGGATAATAGGCCTCCACCTTCATGGCCTTGGAAGGGTAGAATTGATCTTCAAGCCTTAGAGGTAACAAAACTAATCCAAAAATTTGTTCTTATGGATTTCAACTTTGTAATCTTCTTGCACTCTTGTCTTTATTTTTATTTTTAAATCTTGTTAATGGAACTCAGATGGTAAACCGATCCAACGCAGTGAGACAAGACTTAGTTGTTGTTGTTAATTTCTGAAAATCGAACAGAAACTCGATTCTAATTCATTTTTTTTACTACATTGGTTTCAGATCAGATATCGTCCGAACGCTCTGCGAGTTCTTAAGGGCATCACTTGTACATTTAAGGAAGGGAACAGAGTTGGAGTGGTAGGAAGGACTGGAAGTGGAAAAACAACACTTATAAGTGCTTTGTTTCGCTTGGTTGAGCCTTCAGGAGGAAATATTGTTATTGATGGGATTGACATATGCACAATAGGATTGAAGGATTTGAGAATGAAGCTAAGCATTATCCCTCAAGAACCAACTTTATTCAAGGGAAGCATTAGAACAAATTTGGACCCTTTAGGCCTATACTCTGATGATGATATATGGCAGGTGAACGAACTAACTCCATAGTGAAAAATAAATGTTACAATTAAGTCACATTTTATATCTTCTATATGAAACTTTCAATGAGCATATATTTGATCATTTAATATTTTTTTTTTAGGCTTTAGAGAAATGTCAGCTTAAGGAAACAATCAGCAATTTACCAAATCTCTTGGACTCTTCAGGTGAGTTATCTTCGTGAACTTGAACCTAACAATCACATTATCATCAATAAAACCCGACAAATCCGACCCAAAACTATTAGGTTTATTCGGTCTGGTTTGGGCCATCGGATCAATTAGGTATAATCCAATTGAAACAGATTAATCAACTACATGGATCAAGCGACAACATATTGCTCTTTCACATAGTTCTAAATTGTGGCTCGCAACCACAATTATAGTCGCAATCGCAATATTGATTTTTCCGTGTACTCTGCTACCAAATCGTGGTAGCAATTATGATCATGTCAACAACATTTTTTCACAGTTTCCGCATATCAACGCAACCCCTTTTTTAAAACAATGCTATTTGTTGTCCTTTATGAAGATTTCAAAGTTTTCTATTGAATTCTAATTGTGACTATTAGTTTAACAGTGAGTGATGAAGGTGGAAATTGGAGCTTAGGACAACGACAACTCTTTTGTCTTGGAAGAGTGTTACTTAAGAGGAACAAAATTCTTGTTCTTGATGAAGCTACTGCATCAATTGACTCTGCCACTGATGCAATTCTACAAAGAGTCATTAGACAAGAATTTGCAGAATGCACAGTGATAACTGTGGCTCATAGAGTTCCAACTGTTATAGATAGTGACATGGTCATGGTCCTATCATATGGTATGTCAATTCCTTTTTTATTTTTATTTATTTATTTTAGAGCTGCAATATTTGAACATTTTTAACTAGTATGTCAATTAATTCTTAGTTTAGTTTTAATACGTTGGTAGTATAAAAAATGGAGAAATTCTTGGTGCATAGTCAAAAACTAGTTAAAATAGTCAATAGATTGTTCATAATATATAATATGTAATATGCACAATATATATTACAAATTATACACATCATATATGACATATTATGCACACTATATATCACATTCATATCAATTTCACAATCTTAATCATCCAAATAAAAATGTTAGAGTTTTTAATGAATGAAATCATGAAATTGACAAAATATTGACTAAAAGAGATGATTTCAAATAATTTTTTTTATATATTTTTTTATTTTAATTTTTAAGATGGACCAAGTTCTTATTATGTGTTTGTTTCCTCAATTTGATTTCTCTTTTCTGGTTATGAAGGGAAATTGGTGGAATATGATGAGCCTACAAAGCTTATGGAGACAAATAACTCTTCATTCTCTAAGCTGGTAGCTGAATATTGGTCAAGCTGCAGGAAGAGTTCCTCCCAAAATCTAAGAAAGCAACAACCATGAATAATAATGACATTAATTAGTGCACACTAAGAGAGAGCATAAATAATCAATAAGTTTAATTCTATGAAATTATTAATGTATGTGGGCACATTATTTCTTGTGGTGCCTTCCTTCCTTTTTCTCATTTTTCTAAATGTGCTAATTTTAATAAGTGCTTTCAAAGTTGTATTATTAGTTGATTGGTTGTACTATTAAAAAAAAGAGCAATGCTAGAGGCACAACAAAAAATCAGCCAAAACAACCAATAAATAGGGATTTGGGCCACAATTACCTAGCCCATTAAAAAAAGACTCATGATTAAAAGTGTTATTTGGGCCATAAAGTGTTAAATGGACTTTATTGACTGTTTTGGTTGACTTTGTGTTGTGTTCCAAGTATTTGTGTTAAAAAAATGCTAAAAATAATTGGATTTCACCTACTCATGGTTGGTTGATGTGATCTCGAGTTATAGAATATATTAAGATTATGTTTGATAAGGTGTACATAGATCATAACAATAACTAGATCAATATCTTATAAGGTAAATAGTAACGAGTAATTTTACTTAATGAATATATGTTTTATAATTTTTCTTTTTATTTTATATATTTAAATAAAAATCAACAAATATAAAAGAAATAAATAATTGTCAATTAAAATGAAAAATACATATGAATAAATATACAAGCAATATATTACTCTATCATAATATTTAAACATCTAATTACATAAAAAACTAATAAGAATTCTTCAAATAAATATATGGGCCAAATTACTAATTTTTTTTAAATCCTAGAGATGCATAATGCAAACTTAAGCAATAATAAAAAAAAAATGAAAAGGAGAAATCAAGAGATAGGTAGTGGAGGCTTAAAATTTAGTCAAAGTCCTATTTCATTAACACAAATATTTGCGGCACAACAAAAAAACTAGTCAAAACAGCTAACAAAGCTCATTTAACACTTTATGGCCCAAATATTACTTTTAATTATGAGTATACTTTTAATGAGCTTGGTGATTGTGGCCCAAATTCCTATTTATTGGCTGTTTTGACTGGTTTTTTTTGTGCCTCTAGCAATGCTCTTTAATTAATGTATTTATTTTAGAAAGTGTTCCTCCTGCAGCTGGACCAGTATTCAGCTACAAGCTTGGCGAATGAAGAAGAACTAGCCTCCATTAGCTTTGAAGGTTCATCATACTCCACCAATTTCCCTACAAATTAAACTCTTTTAGAATATTACATTTTATATCATGTATTATATATAGCACATATTAAATATTAATTAGTCTGACATTTTGAAAATAAAAAATGCATCTTACCATAAGAAAGAACCATGACCATATCAGCGTGTATAACAGATGGGACTCTATGAGCGACAGTGAGAACTGTGCATTCAGAGAATTGGTCTCTGATGAGTCTTTGCAAAATGGCATCGGTTGCAGAGTCAATAGAAGCTGTTGCTTCATCCAACACTACAATTTTGTTCCTTCTCAAAAGCACTCTTCCTAGGCAAAATAGTTGCCGTTGCCCTACACTCCAATTTTCCCCTTCATCACTCACTGTTCAATTATTTACCAAGCACTTAGTCAAGTTAATTAGTTATATCTAATTGTAATTAATTAGTAGATTATTTTGAAGTCAAAAGAGAAAAAAATTATATTGAATGTTGCTCACCAGATGAATCCAATAGATATGGAAGTCCACTTATAACCTCCTTCAGTTGACACATCTCTAGAACCTATACAAGACAAAGGAAAAAAAATATAAGTCATACTAGTAAAATGCAAATATATATTATTGAAGCTTATAAATACAACAATATTTGTCGTACAACAAAAATACATCAAAGTAACATCCAATATGTGCTATACATGTAGCACACATTATGTATTATGTAATAGCACATGTTGAATGTTAGTTTGATGTATTTCTGTTATACGACAAACATTATTATTATTATTATTATGTATAGTGTATATAAACCATAGTTAATAACCAAAAGAAGAAATATTTGTTAGTAGAATAAGTTTTGAAATTAAACCTTCCATATCTGATGATCAGAGAATTGGTGAAGTGGATCCAAGTTGGTGCGAACACTACCCCTAAAAAGAACAGGGTCTTGGGGAATGATGCTAAGCTTCAATCTCAAATCCTTGAGTCCAATGGAGCAAATGTTAAGGCCATCAATGAGAATGAGACCACTTGTGGGCTCCACCAAACGGAACAATGCACTTACAAGTGTTGTCTTCCCACTTCCAGTCCTTCCCACAACTCCAACTCTTGTCCCTTCTCTTAAACTACATCTTATTCCATCCAATACTAATGGACCATTTGCTCTGTACCTAACCTGAAAATTCATCACAATAATAATCATAATTATTGTAATGCGCTGTACATAATTCGTAATGTGTGTCACACGTATGTGAGCTATACATATGGCACAACATTACGTATTATGTTGTATAACACACATTAGATACTAATTAGACATTTTTTTTTTACAACAAACATTGTTGCTATGCAATATATATTAGATTTATCGTGAATTCTATACATAACATAACTTGTCAGTTATGAGACTTAATTTATGTTACAATTATATGGATATCATTAAAACAAGGGGAATGCTATCTTGCCAACATTTTTATAAAAGTTGCCAACTTTTAAATGGGTGGATGAATATTTTGGTATGTACAAGTAGCATTTTCCTTAAAACATTGCTTGATATTGAGCATTGCTAGAGGTTCAAAAAAAAATCAGTCAAAACAGCTAATAAATAGGAATTTGAACCACAATCACACAGCCAATTAAAAATATACTCATAATTAAAATGCTATTTTGGCCATAAAATATTAAATGAGATTTGTTGGCTGTTTTGATTAAAAAAATGTTGTTCCCCAAGTATTTGTGCTTGATATTATATCATGTATAGTATTAGCTATTAACTCGAATTTGTACTAATATTTTTCTAATTTGTTTACCTTCAAATCTTGAAAATCTATCCTACCCTTGAAGGGCCATGAAGATGGTGGCCTTTTATCCTCCACTATTTTTGGAGGCTCTTGTGGTATCTCCATGAACTGTTTAATTCTTTCAATAGAGATGATGAAGTTTGATAATTGACAATACCATTGAGTAAAAAAAATTTGTGATCTTGTTAATGACAGGGCATAAGATAGAGAAAGTCCTACAAGCCCTGAAAACATCAAAGTAAAAAATTGTAAGACATACATGTCAAATTCTTATAAAAGCTTGGTACAATTGCACACAAAACTTAGAACATTTAATTACTATGGGATTCCTATAATTTTACTTAATTTTTAATTAAGTTCTTATAATTTAAAAATTTATGATCAAACTCTTATCTTGTTCAAGAATTATCAATCAAATCCTTATGGTTTACCAATTAAGTCCCTTTAACTAAAAGCTTTTATTATGATCTAGTTCTTATGTACAAAAAATTTTAGTCTTACTTCTACATATCAACAACTTAGCATATTTATCATCCAAATGTATCCCATTTAAATATTTTCTTGATTGAAAACTTCTTCTCAATACAGAACTTGGTTACAAATTTTTAAGCATATTAAAAGTTTTTGTAAGAATAGGAATTTTCTTAGGGACCAAACTAATTAAAAATTGAGCGAAACTATAAGAATCTTGTGGGCAATTAGTGACAAATTTATGAGGAGGAGTATAGGCCTATGGCCCCACTAAATTTATTGTATTATTAAGTTCGATCACACCGTAAAAATTTTAAAAACCATCATCTTATACTTTTTTATATAAGTAATGTAATATTTTTACACACTGCTAAAATTTTTTAGATCAATCACTTAATTAATTATACTAGATCAAGATTATAATGTTACCTGGAGCAATTGATCCCTTGGGAAGGAACACAAAAAAAGAAGCTGTAGTGAAGAGGATCAAACTTTGAAGTAATTCAATTCTTAGAAGTAACCACTCCATAGCAGCATTGGTATACAAGAAAAGTGAAGCATCAGAGTCAACCAGATTAAGGAATGTTTGGAAGAATGTGTCCATCATCTTGAAAGCTCTTACTGTGACAACTCCTGCTGATGTCTCTGTTGTGTAATTCATAACTGGTGCTTTTGTTGTTCCATTAATTCTCACAAGTTCTCTTGCACAACCTTGATAATAACCCTTCATAATGATAACAGAAATGAGAGCAAGAAACAATATAATGCACAATAAATATCCGATTTGGTTCCTCAGAAAATATTCAGCATGATAAATTAGTCATTCAGAATTTACAACTTTTAGATAGTGTTTGTTTCAGTGACTCTGGAGTCAGAGTCAAGAGAGTAATAGAGTCAGTGTTACAGGAGTCAGAGTTACAGTGACTCTAACATTAACTCTGAACACACGCTCATATATTTGTGCCTCCCTACCAGCACACAGTGACTCCCTTCCAATACACAATGACTCCAAAATTGGAGTGAACAAAAAGTTAACAATTTTGTTCACTGAATCACTGTGACCCTCATACCAAACACTTGACAATCAATTTTTCACTGTCTCCCTGACTCTGACCCAGAGTAAAAAAAAACAAACACAACCTTAAAATTATCCCTCACAAGTCACAGTTCAAAATTATGACAAATTGGTCTCTTTAAATATAAAAGTCTCAAATATTATCGCAATTTTAAAAATGAGAAAAATTGATTCCTTTGTACACAGGTATATTTGTCCAATTTTTTGAACATTAAGAGACTAATATGCTCCCAATTTGTTTGAATTGTGAATGATTGATTAAAAACTTCTATATCTGAATGACTAATTTATCTTCTATTTAGAAATGTTAAGTAATTGAGACTTTCAAATTTGGAGTGATACATTTATATAGAGTTGAAATTAGATATTTATTCTATAATTAAATAATTCTTCATTCTTTCATCATGTATTGAAGTTCTAGGACAGGAGGGAGCCAAAAAGAAAAACAGAGAAAAAAGGAACTAAAAAATATTGCATCAACCTGAAGGTACTTTGCAACTAGCAGAGTTAGAATGGCAAGAATAAGAACTTCCCATGTGATTGAAGTCATAATTGCAATTCCTGTTAGAAGTTCACATCCACTTTGTGCTACATAGACTAGCCCAAAAGGCATATCAACATCCATTGTATTCAAATCTGATGAAGCCTGTATTGCACAAAACATTGAAACTTTTAATGAGTGTTGAGCTTAATGCAAATTACTGAAATACATATAAGACATGGATATTTCTAGTCTATGTCTATCTAGCACATAATATAAGGAAAATTGCACTTTAATCACTACTCTATAAGTCATGTGCATTAGATTTTTAGTTGTTCCTAAACTTTTAAAATGCACAAATTGAGCTCATAAACTTTCACAAATATCATTTTTTGAGCAAGTCTATGGTACTAGCTATTTTTCAGGATCCCAGTACCTTACCACTGTACATGAGGATTGTCCCTTTTTATTGGAGCATATTTAAATTTTGGGATCGGTTTATTTAAAGTAGGACGGTCACAAAGCTAAAACATGAGTAAAAAATTATATTTTATTTAAAATATAATATATTAATATTAAAATTTTTAATTTAAAATACATGTAGAACAAAAGATGAATCTGATAAATGTCACTCCTATTATTGAAGTGTTAGATTCCTTCTTCAATTCCTATAATATTTTTATAACATAATGCTGACGTGACATGTTATAGAATTAATGAAGAGACTCAATTGAATAATTTATGTTTAGTAATTCCCGTTGAAGATGTTCTTAGTCAAAGTAAATATACTCTAACATGTACAAATTGACTCCTTGAACCTGTCTAAATATGCAATCCAATACCCTAAATTTTCTTAAATTTGTGCACTTTCTATCAAAAAAATGGAAGAATTAACAAAAGGATCAATCTATTTCCACATTAAAAAATGTTTAAAGATCAAGTAGAACATTGTTAAAATTTAGGGTTTATAAATGCACATTTTTTTGGTCTAGGAGATAAAGCTAAGTGCAATTTTCCCCTGTTTCTTACCCGAGTCAAAATCCTTCCAACAGGAGTTGAGTCAAAGAAGGACATGGGAGCATTAAAAATGGCAGAAGTGAAACCTGAGAAGAATGCTATAGAAGCCTTCAATCCAAGATGAGCCACAAAGAGAGACCTAATGTAAACAATAATAGCACTTGAAAGTGACAAAATAGTGTAAACTCCAACAAGCATTACACTACTGATGCTTGGAATATCACTTGCTATAGCAAGCCAATAAGATGATGCAGCAGAAAGAAGAGAGAAAACTATTAGAGATACTAAGCAATAACATAGAAGCATCTTCCCTTTAGAGATCACTATGTAATCAATGAACACTTTCCATCCACCACTTCCACTTTCTCTCTGTTCTTCTTCTGTCAGTTGTTTCTCTTCAAAGTTTGCCTCACATATTTCTCTAGTACTATTGTTCTTCTCTTCAGTTTTATTGACTCCATTTGGTACTTGATGATGAGAATTTTCTTGGTTTTGATGGAATGCTCCAAATAGAGTTATTGCATCTTTATGAGCATTCATGAGTTGTTCAAAGGTTGTTCCAAGTGTTAATAGCTCCTCATGGCTTCCTGCTTGAGAAATGCACCCACCTTCCATGACCTAAAAAGGTTCTTATGTATTTAAATCAGAAGTTATTTTGTTTGAGTTGAAATCAGTGCATGTTGCGATGAAATTGTTGGGATTGATCCAAGTTCTTATATATATATATATATATATATATATATATGTGTGTGCAATAATGTCTGTCGTACAAGAGAAATACGTCCAACTAGTATTCAATGTGTGCTATACATAATATGGAATATGTGCTATATGTTTAGCAAACGTACGTATAACACATTTTGTATTATGTATAACACTCGTTGAATACTAGTTGGACATATTTCTGTTGTACGACAAATATTATTGTATATATGTGAGTCTACCTAGGAGTAACAATTGACAATTATCTTGTAATTTTTCTTTATCATAGACTTTCTTCTAATCCAAGGATGTTGTCATGTTAGGACAAACCATGTTAAGCTTGTGAGTTCTTTCTTTTTCAAATGTTGTTCTAATTTTAAAACTTTGCATGTGTTTTTATATAGCCAGCCGGTCTCAAAGCCTGGATGAAAGAGGAGGGTTGTGTTAGACCTTCAACAGCCAATGTAAAACCTTGTCGAATCTTATGATATTGATCAAGCAAAAACATGGCTCAATGATGTTATTTTATTCATGTAGCCGACCCGAATGAGTAGGATAAGACTTTGATACAGTATGGTAATGCTTTTCTAATTTTAAGTATTCATACAAATACATGAAGGGATGAGGTATTTTATTTTCCAACACTTGCAGATATTATATCAGAGAAATGTTACCAGAATTTTGTCAACTTCTGTTAGAAACTCCACTTGATGGGTCACTAGTATGACTGTTTTATCTCTGAGAGCACTCATGACACAATCCTGCATTCAAAATAACAATGCAATTATTGAAAAACAATTTTGAAGTCAACACATTTACATTAATTAAACAATCTTCAAGGAGTTGCTAGCCTTATTACATGGAACAGAATTGCAGCAGTATGTGCATCTACTGCACTGAAAGGATCATCTAGAAGATATATATCGGCATCATTATAGACGGCGCGAGCGAGTTGGACTCGCTGCTTCTGGCCGCCGCTCAAGTTAAGCCCTCTCTGACCTATCTCAGTAAGATCACCATGGCTAAAAGTATTTATATCCTTGTCCAAAGCACAGGATTTAATGACATTCTCATACCTATCTCCTTCAATTGGTTTTCCAAAGAGTATGTTATCCCTAATAGTCCCACTCTGGATCCAAGAAGTTTGAGAAACATAGGCCACTCTTCCATACAAATTAACCTGAATACCAAAACATTTCACAAAAGATTACAAAGCAAAGAAATAGAATTAGTCAAACAAATGAGCTACATTAAAACAATACTCCCTCCGTCCACTTTTATCCGAACCAGATACATTGATTTTTTAATGTACCATTTTGTCACATTTTTTCAAGAAGACAAATAAAAGTAGACAAAGATCATAATATTCATTTTGGTTCATAACTCACAGTTCCTGAAACTTTTGGCATCTCTCCTAAGATTGCTTGCAATAAAGAAGACTTTCCAGCTCCAACTGGTCCACAAACTGCAACCTTTTGTCCCTTTTTTATGTCCAAATTGATGTCTCTCAAATTCAGGTTTAATGATTCCTCATCCCAACTAAAACAACCTGCCTCTATCTCGATGAATTTATCCGAATCCGGAATCATCAGAACACTCCTCTTTTCATCAGTTTTAAGCTCATGATCAAGTAGAAAACTGTTAAGCCTATCACCTGAGATCTTAACTTGACTAATGACAGAAAGAGCCTCAGGTATCAACTTCACAGGCTCACTCATGCTCCTCAACGTGGCGAGCACCGTAAAAATTGTTGCAGCATCCAACGACGCCGTCCCGAAGAACACACATCCTAACAAGACAACAACACAGATGATGGTTGGTGAAATGATCCAGAGTAAGGTTCCTAAAGCCTTAGTGAACTGTGTCTCAGCCAACCACTTGAACTCGCTATCGCGAAGCGATTCAAGCAAGCTCTTGAACTTATCCTCCCACGATTGAAGCTTGATGATCTTGATATTGTTCAGGATCTCAGACGTGGATCTCAGCCGTTGATCCTGCGAAAACAAGATCTGTGACTGACAATTCTTTATCTTATTTGCATATGGAACATTGCAAATACCAAACATGAGAAGAAGGACTAATCCAGGAAGAGCACTGATTCCTGCAACATAATAAAGAACACAAATTCCTAAGATGACTTGCAATGCAAGGCTCCACCCGGTATGAAACCACCACAAGAATTCCCCAAATCTGTATGCATCAACTGCTATGTAATTCACAATCTCTCCATTCGAGTGTCTTCGCCTTCCTAAGCTTGAAATCTTCAAAAGCTTGTGGTACACGGCAACCATAGCTGCCGATCTAATCCTCATCCCTGACCGCCTCGCGTCGAAGTTCCAATGCCTCTGGCACCAGCATTCCACCAATTTGGCCACAACAAGGCACATCAAAATAGAAAGCCCCTCACACAAGTTATCTTCTTCGCGGTTCGCATAGTTCACAAAAGCAAAGATTATAAGAGGAGAAACTGATGCAGAAACTGATCTTGCCAATGCATTCACTGCTATATAAACATTCTCCTTCCAAAACACTCTTATCAATGCCATTATAACCAAATTCTTACTAGGACTATTCGAGTTCCTTTCGGTTAACAAAGAATCCAAAGCAATCGCGAACTTTTTGTATGAGACTTCAGCTCTGTCTTCAGAAGGTAAAGGAGGAATGTTTTCAAGAGATAATGGCTTTTTGTAACCCAAAGAGAGCAATGGATTAATCCAAGAGAATGTTAATTTGCTTAAAAAATTGGCTTGGCTTAAACCATTTGTCCTTATTTCAACATTTTCAGTTTCAGGAAACAACAATGGATCAAACTTTGTGTCATATTTTTGTGACACAAAGAAGCCATGGTTTCTGAAAGCTGAAAGAAGAAGAATGAAGCTCACAAGCCAAGGAACAAAATCAAGCACAAAAATGGTGTGAACTTTTAGAAGATGCTCAATATTCAGAGCAGAGAGTAGTGCACATAAACTCACCCACCAAATTGAGTTTAAGTAAATGATCCATTTTTTGCTGCTTTGAAATTGCAATGAAATTGCAAGAAAGATCCAAATAAGGCTTCTTATAATGCAAGGAACCAAACTTGAATTATCTAATTCTCCATTGTGATTAATGAAATCATATAAACCAAAACTGAAATAGATAATGGCAGTAACAGAACAGAATATTGATGCAACTACTAAGACATTGTCCTTTCTTTTTGTATCAATTGAATCATGTTTTCTACCAAAAAGCAAAAAAAGGCAGAAAACACAGAAGAAGAGCAAATTTATGGCATCAATTATGGTTCTTTGAAGGCAGAAAGAAGATAAATTATACTCTCCTCCTCCACAAATCCATGAAACTCCACCTGAAATTCAAATGTTGGTATTAAAAATCACAAATATGAAATATCCTTATGGTATATCAAAAAATTTGATGAATATTTTTTGAAAAAACTTGTTCACAACTTTGAGTATTAATATGTTTTGCATTCTTTTACTAAAGAAAATTACATTAACTTCATGCAAAGTTCATATGGATGGAGAAAACATGATTCATTCACATAAATCAATTATATTAAAAAATGATTATGCAAATAAGTGATTATCAAAAATAATTTTAATCTTGCAGTTTTCTCAAACAGTCACTAAAAAATGTACTCATAGAATAGAACACATGATTCATTCAAAATGCTAGATTAACAATCATTCCTTAACATTTACATTAATATTGGAATATTATATATATATATATATATATATATATATATATATATATATATATATGAATTAGAACACAAAAGAAACTACAGAAAAAGAATAAGAATGTTAATTGCTCTTGGAAATGATTGTACCTAGTGAGCTCAAAAAATATGCCATTGCTAGAGAGACTTCAATTATTGTGTTCTTGCAAGTTCTTCGGAGCAGAGAAGGGTATTCATATAAATTTAGGCTTCATGGAGCATTAAAAATTGTACTAGGTGACGTATAAAAATGCAAGAACAATTAAATTAAATATACTGAAAAATACTTTTGAAATATCAGTTTTCAACCGGTAATAATCAAATTTTAATATAATATGAATTAGAAATTTTATTAGCAGATGCCTATTTAAAAGGTAACAATAATTTTGTTGTGCCGGAATACCATCCAATAACTAACGTGTATCATTTGTAATGTGTGTCATATGTATAGCACACATTATGTGACACATATTACATATAACACACATTATGTATAACATACATTGAATACTAGTTAGATGTATTTATGTTGTACATACTTGATGTATAATAAAAAAACAATCAAAACAATCAATATATTGTACAGAACATATATAACATTATATGTGCAAGGTATGTCACATGTTATGCATATGGTCATATATCATTTATTGTGCACAACATATATCACATGTTACAATATAATTTTTCTTTGCAACATGTGATCATGTTGTGCAAATCATCTTCGATATATGGTATGCACTACATGTTAGTCGTCATGAGAAAATAAAGTGTGTTGCAAAACTCATCATTTCTCAGTTTACATAATCCTAATGATAGTTCTCAACTGCCAAAGAATTAAACTAACAGAAACTACCGGTCAAAGATAATTAATTAACACGAAATTTAGTATTTCATATCCCCTTTCAACATTGCCATATATAAGGATAGGGTAGAGATCAAGCTAGCTATCATTTGATTCTTCATGAACATGTTTGAGACTAAACTCAAGACACTCTCCTTTCCATATATATATATATATTATAAACAAAAGTTTAGATTAGGGGAAGCACACCCCATGCAGGGCCAGAACATACCACAAACCTCAACGAGGATTTATGGTGGAATTTACAGATCGCCCATCAAAGAGAACTCCCCAAGATTTGAACCCAAGTCACGCCTAGCGTGGACGGAAGGCTGAAGCAGATGTGCCAACCCTCATTGGCTTCCTTTCCATGTATATCAAATAATAATAGATTTCTAACAAATATTTTAATTATGTTTGTACTCCTTTTTCTTTTCCCCAACTTAATTGCACCAAGCATCTAATGATGAGTTATATTTTCAAACATAGAATTAATTGAGTTGTTCCACCCATGTGTCTTTGATAGGAGTTATGTCTTTGATACTCTCTTGATGAATGATGGTGTACTACACATACATCATGTATTTAGATACACACTTGTTACACAGTGTGGCCACATATTAAAAAGTGTTACTATTTCTGGTTACTACATTTTTAAATACGGTAGTGCTATAGGTATAATTAATACGGTAATGTTTGTTGTAATACAATTACGTCAAGCTAGTATTCAATGTGTGCTATATATAATATGTAATGTGTACTATATATATTATATACGTACGTATGAAACACAGTACGTATTATGTATATTACACATTAGATATACTAGTTGAACGTATTTATGTTATACAATAAATATTACTGGTAACCTATGTAAGTCAACATCCTAGTTTACTTAATTAATATAGTAGAATACACATAAAATATTTCACCTTTCTAAAAAAAACATAATCAATATTTTAATGTTCATCATTTGATAAGTTGACTAATAGTTGGCTACATTTCATTGTAGGCATGAATTTTTATAACACAAATGTTTGGAGAACAACATTTTTTCAGCCAAAACAGTAAAAAAAAGTACACTTTAACAATTTATGGCCCAAATAATATTTTTAACTATGAGTATATTTTTAATAAGCTGGGTGATTATACAGTGGTCCAAATTCATATTTTTGACTGTTTTGACTGGTATTATTTTGTAGCAAAACTCTTTTTATAAATATATATTATTAAATGCATGGTATATATGATACACCTAACTTTATCAAGTGAATGCTAAGGTGAATTTGTAAGAAACTTTTCTCTTGTATATTTTACTCCCTTTCTTTTTTTTAGTTATTGTACAATTTTAAATGTGGAAATGGATTAAGGAAGAAAGTAAAAGGTATCTATTTTAGAGTCATTGAAGTATATTTTATAATAGTACCTCCCAATTTTAATTATCTATCTATCTTCTTAATTATTTATTATATTTATTGATTAATACTACATGAAAACCATAAAATCAGTCATCATCAGCTACTATATGCAATAATTCAACATTTTAAAATTAGTAATCCAACTATTATATTTGTACATTAATCCAACATTTTTAAAAGTTGGATTACTAGTTTTAAAATATTAGATTATTACACTTGTGGCTGATGGTGGCTAATTTTATGGTGTACATAAATTATTTCTCATATTTATTCTATCTTTCATTAATAAAGAGCATGTATATATGACTAATTAGATAAGGATTTATTTTGAGAGTAAAATAATAATGGAAAAAGTATTTTTTGCTTTTAAAACTAACTATCGGTTTTAGGGTTAGGATTTAAATTTTTCTTTTTCAGTAATCTTGAAGGCAATATCAATTTGAATGGAAGGGTAATAATGCACCAATTATATTGCTCTGATCTTGCATTAAATATGAATAGATTATTTGAGTGCCTTTATTGCAGGTTCAGTTGCAGAAACCTCCAATACTGTAGCCACCAACATCACCAGCCACCATATGTTACAATTTAAGGCAATGTCTCTTCCCAGGAATCGGTTTCATCAAATATTAGGTCTAATTATATTTTTAATCCTTATAAATCTACTATTTTAATTTCATTCATTTTATTTTTAATTTTAAGTTCTTAATTTACTAATATATATTATGATTTTATTGCTATCATTCATTTTTTTTATATTGTATCATATATGTTTTAAATTACATAGCCTTAAGTTTTATATTTAATAAAAAATGAGTAATTTCTAGTTGCAAAGTGTATAGTCTTTATTTTTATAATTTGTCTAAAAAAGTGTAACTTCGCATTTTAGTCTTTAATTTCTACTTTATCTAAAAAACCCTAAATATTTACTATCTCAAAGACCATAGTTTTTAAATTTATACTACTTGAAAAAATTATATTATATCATATTTTAAAAAATGTAGTCCCAAATTTTATTTTGTATAAATTAAAAATTGAATAATCTCTAATTACGAAGTGTATAGTCTTTGTTTATATAAATGTATCAATAAAAAATAGTGTAATTTCACATTTTTAAGTATATAGCTTTCAATTTCATTTTTATCTACTAAATCCTAAAAAATTAATATTTTAAAGACTATATAGTCTTTAGTTTTATACTCATTGAAAAAATTATTATATCATTTTTAACGTATATATAGTCTTCAATTTTATGTTTTTTTTTTAAATAAGAAATCTCTAATTTCAAAGTGTATAGTCTTTTATTTTTATAATGTATCCAAAAAAATAGTGTAATCTCACATTTTAAAGTATATAATCTTCAATTTCTATTCTATATAAAAAATCCTTAAAATTTAATATTTCAAAGACTATAGTCTTTAGCTTTATATTCCTTTAAAAAGTTATATGATATCAAATTTCAAAGTTTATAGTCTTCAATTTAATATTATATAAAAAAATGATGAGTAATCTCTAATTGCAAAGAGAATTTCACCTTTTAAAATATATATAACATTCAATTTCTACTTTGTGTACTAAATCCTAAAAAAATAATATTTCAAAGAGTATAGTCTTTAACTTTATATTCCTTGAAAAATTATATTATATCATATTTTAAAATTTATAACTTTCAATTTTATATATTATATATAAAAAAATGAGTAATGTCTAATTGCAAAGAGTATAATCTTTAATTTTTTATCGAGTCATATTTTTTATCTTTTTAATTTTTTTTATAAATATGGATAAAAATAAGACAAATAGTAAAAAAAATAGCATAAAAGACTTATAGGTAGAAAGAGAATAAAACGAGAAAAAAATCAAAGTGATTTATGTTTAAAGAGGTGATTATTTTTATGATTTATTTAATTTATTTTTATTTTTATAGTCCAAAAGTAATAAACTTTTGATGAATTTCTTATTATATAAATAATTGATATATTTTAATATTTAAAATAAATAAATATTAAAATAGCAATACTCTATTTAAGGTGTTTCCACGTTTGTCTCCTGAATCTAACTTTCTAGCTAGTTCAATCACATCTATATGATGAGGGCCTTGTTTTTTCTGTGGGGAAATCTCATATATATCTATATTTACTATATATACATGAAGTACCAGGTATTTTCAAATTAATTTATATCTATTTATTGTGTTATACTAATTTAATTTATATTTATTAAATTAGAAAACATTAAATATTGTGCTATCAAACAATTACTTCTGGTGGGAGCCATGACACAATCAGATCAGAAGCACTGGTTAGTTAGATATTAATAGCTATATCTCTCTCAACCAACTAAGTCACATTAAATATATTCAGTAATTACTAGTGTCTATGTATGTGTAGATATATATATGACATAATATATAACATTATATAATATATAATTTAATTTAATTTTTATATATCCTATATCTGATTCTAGTTTTAATTACTTTTGGTACACCCCTCCTAATCTTTTGGTTCAGCTATTATATATGTTAACAAATTGTGTGCATGCTCTTGTAGTATTAGATATATAGTAAAAAGTTGTAAGGTATCTATTCTTACTACTTTTACAATGATTTAATAAATAAAATTGTCAATTTTTTATTCACTTTGACTTTGAAATCAATGTGTATTGAAAGAGAGATACGAATTATTTAAAGTTAATTTTAGAGTTATTATCTCTGACTCCTACAATTCTAAAACTAAGTTTGATAAAATTGTGACTCTTAAAAAATAACTGAACTCCTTGAAAAAGCTCCTTACGAATCGGTTTGAAAGTAATATACTATTATTTTAATATTTAATTAGTTCCATTGCAAATTTTTTTTATCACTATTGTACTTGTATCTCTTCACATTGTTATGTCTTGTTTTTTTACTACATTTCACTATGATCGTGGTTAACATTATGGTCATAAAATCAACATCATGATTCATGTGTATGGAAAACAAATACACTTAACGATGAGTTTAGAAAGTTTCAATCCCGACACAATCTAAAAAAGCCGCATCCACAGATACGACAGAATCCACAATTACATTATGATATAAATCCCATGTGATTCACTGCAAAGCTATTCAAGTTGTTATAAATAGCTAGGGATTGCGATAGTTTGACTATTACTAATCATTTACCAATATAAAACTGCACGAATCAATGCGAAAATAATCTCTTCCACAGATTGCATAAAAAATATATATTTCTTTTCTGTGTATAAAATGTTACTATCTCTCTCACTCACTGCTAGCCTAAAATGATACCTTTAAAATATTTTATATAAGAGTATCAAATAAGTCAACGAATATTACATGTTGTACACGTCATATATCACATGATGTGCACAACATATATCACATGTTGCAAAGAAAGATAATCTGCAACATATGATATATGTTGTGCACAATAGATGATATATGTTCTGCTTGTGCACCGCATATGATATACATTATGCATTTTATATTATATATGTTGTGCACAATATAATTGGATGACAATGTATTCTAAAAAATCACCCATTATATCCTATGTGTCGTACTATAATTGGATGACAATGTAAAATATGTTTACACAGTGTATCATAATTAATCCTATATATATATAATATATAATATAAAATTGAAAGCACGATTGAATAGGATGAGAATTGGAGTGGCCATAAATTTGTTGAGCCATTCAACTGTTGCAGTTCTTTGCAAGTGAAAAGCCACTCTCATCTACATAATGGCATTGGCATGCATAGGAATCACAACAGGTACAATAATATAAGACCTAATTTGTTGCTCTGTTTTCTTTTGTATATATAGTGTGCTTCTTGTTGCATCATTATTATTATCAAGTTCTTGAAGACAAGAATCATGTTTATGTGTTTATCCCAATTAAACATTTCATTCTTTTACATTTTCTAAGGTGTGTTTGGTTGAGTGGTTAAAAAGCAAAGGGAAAAAAACACTTAAATAAATATGTTTTCTCTTCAATTTTGTCTCCATTGACAATATATAGTTAGAACGACAATAAAGTCTTATCTCACTAAATGAGGTCGGCTATTCTGTTGACAGAATACTGTATTTGGTGTATTGTGCTCATGTATGATGAAGTTCTTGAAGAAAAGACCCAAATTTGGAATAAACTTTCATTGTTTATCTTTTTTTCTATGGATATGCAGATGAGTTCCCAAGGCTATGTATTGGAGATTTCAATCTGACTTCAATTTCCACCCAAAGGGGTATAATAGACATTGCAAACTTCCTTTTTGCACTTGTTTTCTATGCATCTTTACTCATAAATCTTATAAAGAAAATCCCTTCAAGTGGTACCTTAAGAAAGGGATGGTTTCCTATAGTTGCTTCAGTGAGTTGTACTCTTTTAAGCATTTCATGTCTCATAAATGGTTTGTGGAATCTCAATCAGCTGAGTTTGGTTTACACTATAAGAGCAATGATTTGGATTGCATTAGCAGTTTCTTTGTATGTTCTGAGATCTCAATGGATAAAGATTTTAGCCACATTTTGGTGGGTTTCTACATGTATATTGGTTTCAGCATTCAATATTGAAATTCTAGTAAGAGATCAAAAAATTGAAGTTTATGACATAACAACATGGTTAGTACATGTTATACTTGTCATCTATGCATTTCAGAACAATGATTACTTTGTCTCACAAAAAGACTCAGATGAAAGTTTGTTTGAGCCTTTGTTAGCTCAAAAGGTTGATCATAAAAAAACAAGACTAAGCAATGCAACCATTCTTAGTAGATTCACTTTTTCTTGGATGAATTCTTTGCTTAGTTTCGGCTACTCGAAGCCATTAGCACTCGATGACATTCCTTGCCTTGTTTCGGAAGACGAAGCTGATGTTGCATATCAAAAGTTTGCTCAATCATGGGATACCCTTTTGAGGGAAAAGGGTAAGAACAATTCTAGGAACATGGTTCTATGGTCTATAGCTAGAGTGTACTTAAAAGAAAACATCTTTATAGCCATTTGTGCACTTCTCAGGACAATTTGTGCTGTTGTTTCTCCATTGCTTGTATATTCTTTTGTGAGCTATTCAAATAGTATTGAGAATGAGCTAAAACAAGGACTAACCATAGTAGGGTGTCTTATAGTAGCTAAGGTGTTTGAATCTATGTCTCAGAGACAGTGGTTTTTCAACTCAAGGAGGTTAGGAATGAAAATGAGATCAGCTTTGATGGCAGCAGTGTATAGAAAGCAGTTAAAACTTTCGGTTTCGGCTAGGAGAAGGCATTCAACCGGTGAGATTGTGAATTACATCGCGGTTGATGCTTACCGAATGGGAGAATTTCCATGGTGGTTTCATACAGCATGGACTTCTGCATTGCAGATTTTTATGGCTGTTTGTGTCCTTTTTGGTGTTGTGGGTCTTGGTGCTCTTCCTGGTTTAGTCCCTCTTCTCATTTGTGGAATCATCAATGTACCATTTGCAAAGATCCTGCAAAAATGTCGCGCGGAATTTATGATTGCACAGGATGAGCGTCTTAGATCAACTTCAGAAATTCTAAGTAGTATGAAGATCATTAAGCTACAATCATGGGAGGAAAAGTTCAAGAATTTGGTCGAATCGCTTCGTGATAAGGAGTTCAAATGTTTGACTAAAGCACAGTTAATGAGAGCTTTCGGCACATTTATTTATTGGATGTCTCCTACAATAGTTTCTTCTGTTATTTTCATGGGGTGTGTACTTTTCCATAGTGCCCCCTTGAATGCTGGAACCATCTTCACGGTTCTCGCGGTATTGAAAAGCATGGGAGAACCTGTTAATCTGATTCCAGAAGCAATGTCTGTTCTGATCCAAGTCAAGGTCTCTTTTGATCGTCTCAATACCTTTTTGCTTGATGATGAGATAAAAAATGATGATGTAGAAAGAAATTCAAAACAAGATTCTTGTAAAAGTGTTGAAATCATAGCAGGAAACTTTACCTGGGATAATGAATCAGTGCATCTAACTTTGAGGGATGTGAATTTGGAGATCAAATGGGGTCAGAAAATAGCTGTTTGTGGGACAGTTGGAGCTGGAAAAACATCTGTCTTATATGCAATACTTGGAGAGATACCGAAAATTTCAGGAACTGTAAGTTATTGACCTTTTAACTTTAGTAAATCAATTGTAATGAACCATCTCTGCCAAAAGTATTAGTTGTTGGAATCTGGATGGTACATGGATGATTTTATATCTCACACACCCCTTCATGTGAATGTGTCTCTTTTATGCTTGAAACGTGAACGATTTATCATAATAGGGGATAACAAGGATCTAATCCCAAATCACTTTTTGAACAATTTATATCTTAGATTAAAATCACTCTAATTTGAACAATCTTAGACTTACTTTTTGGTTTGTTTCTCCTTGATATTGGAAAACAGGTTAGAGTAGGTGGAAATGTTGCATATGTTTCCCAAACACCTTGGATCCAAAGTGGTACAATTCAAGATAATATCCTCTATGGGAAACCAATGAACAAAACCAGATATGATTATACTATCAAGGTATGTGCCTTGGATAAGGATATTGATGGATTTAGCCATGGTGATCTCACAGAAATCGGTCAGCGAGGGATTAACATGAGTGGCGGACAGAAGCAAAGGATTCAACTCGCTAGAGCTGTCTATAATGATGCTGATATCTATCTCCTTGATGACCCTTTCAGTGCTGTAGATGCTCACACTGCTTCTATTCTATTCAATGTAACATCAACACTCTCATAATCTTAAAAAAGGTTGAAACCTTTGGATTATATTTTGGAAACTTTTCTAATTTATGTTATGTAATTGCAGGATTGTGTCAAGACTGCTCTAAGAACAAAAACAGTTATTCTAGTGACTCATCAAGTTGAATTTCTCTCAGAAGTTGATCAAATCTTGGTATTGTAGCTCATTTTTGAATTATGGTCTGTTTGGATTCAATTTTCATTTTTTGCATTTGTTTCCTGTTTTCAGAATTTTACGAAGGAAATAATGAAAATCCAAAATGAAAACTAAAAGCAGAATTTTATTGTTTTCAGTGTTGATCTTAACTTATTTCTCATACATAAGCTTGCTATATCTGTTCTTCTAGGTAATGAAGGGAGGAAAGATCACTCAATCAGGAAGTTATAAAGATCTATTGATAGCTGGAACAATATTTGAACAACTTCTGAGTGCTCATAGAGATTCAATCACAGGACTAAAGAAAAGTAGTGGGAATGAAACAGAACTCGAAAATGTAGTTACGGTTCAACCGGAGGATTCTAATGGTTTTAATCTCATTAGAGGTGGAAGTAACCAAGACATTTCCACGAAAGATCAACTCACACAAGAGGAAGAGAAAGAGATTGGTGAAATTGGATGGAAGCCATTCAGTGATTATATTCTATTCCCTAAGGGATCATGGCTTCTTTGTTTAAGTACATTAGCACAATTGGCTTTTGTTGGTTTTCAAGCTGCATCAACATTTTGGCTTGCTCTAGCCATTGAAACTCCTGAAGTAACAAGTAAAATCTTAATCGGAGTTTACGCCGTGATTTCGTTTTTAAGCGTTGTATTTGCATATCTAAGGTCTTTGTTTGGTGCACATCTTGGTTTGAAAGCTTCTAAAGCTTTCTTCTCTGCTTTCACTGATGCTATCTTCAATGCTCCTATGCTATTCTTTGACTCAACCCCTGTAGGGAGGATTTTGACTCGAGTAAGTTTCTTTATTCATGGCAAGATTGAATCATTAACTTAGAATCTTTACATTACACTCTAATTTTGATTCCACCAAATAATTTTCAATGTGTTTTCTCAATCTTGCAGGCTTCATCAGATTTGAGTATTTTGGATTTTGATATGTCTTTTGCAACCATATTTGTAGTAGGTGAAATAATTGAGCTTTCAACAATGATTGGAATAATGGCTTCTATCACATGGCAAGTGCTCATTGTTGCTGTTTTTGCTATGGTGGCTTCAAAATATCTTCAGGTTTGTCCAATTTTTCCCCCCTATCCCTATTCAAATGGAGCTAATTTTTTTTTTCTAGCTGTGTTTTAATTTTAATATTTTAATTGTTGGGATTTGGGAAACACCTCTTCACAAAGTAAGGTTAAAGCTGCATACATATACCCTTCCTTCACCCTACCGGTGGGATCCACATGCACTAGGCCGTCCTCTATTACTTGTTGGGATTTATTAGGTTTGGCCTATAAATTAGGTTTTGTTTAGTTGGTTTAGATATCCTTCATGAGTAAGAGTGATTGTATGGATAGTTTTTTGTGAATTGTCCATGTGATGTAAAATTTATAAGGATAATTTGCAACTTAAAATGTTCAAAAGTTGAGAGTAATAAAGTTTTGTGAATTCGTGATTACAAGTCGAACTATGTTAAATTTTGTGTGTATTGTCTCTTTTACTTTGCTTTGCCCTCTTGAGTTGTTGCCTCTAGTTTGAGAGGCTTTATTTTTTTTATTTCTTTTGCTTCCACTTCCCAACATTAATAATATTTATTGTTTTGATATAAGGGCTATTATCAAGCTTCTGCAAGGGAACTTATGAGGATAAATGGAACTACAAAAGCTCCTCTTATGAATTTTACATCTGAGACATCACTTGGTGTGGTTACTATAAGGGCTTTCAACATGATGGAAAGATTTTTCAAAAACTACCTAAAGCTTATTGACTCAGATGCAACATTGTTCTTTCATTCTAATGGAGCCACTGAATGGTTAATTTTAAGGATTGAAGCTTTACAAAATTTGACACTTTTCACTGCAGCTTTGCTTCTTGTTTTACTTCCAAAAGGATATGTGGCCCCAGGTATTTGTTACATACAAAAGTGTGTTGGAAATCAGATTGCAAAATCATAACTTTCCAATTTGTATGGTTTCTCTTAATCAAAATCTATTTCTGATCTCTAGAATTGATTCTTGGAGAAGTGATTGTTTCTTACTTTCTGTCATCATCACTTTTAGAGAAACTGCGAAACATAAATTACTTCACTTCAAAACGAAATCTATAGAAGCAGAACTAAACACACTGATAACTTCTAGAGAAATGTTTTTTGTACACCACGAAATTAACCACCATATGCAATAATCCAACTTTTTATAATTTTTAATCAAACTTTTAATATTATACGTTAATCCAACATTTTGAAAGTTGGATTAATAGTTTTAAAAGATTAATTATTGCATATGGTGGCTGATAGTGTCTGACTTCTAATATGTTCACATTGTTGAGAGCTTCCATTCTAATATTTTCTTACAAGTTTTGTGTTTATCTAAATGTAGGTCTTGTGGGAGTTTCTCTGTCTTATGCTTTTTCATTGACAATAACCCAAGTTTTTCTGACAAGATGCTTTTGCAACTTATCAAACTATTTGATCTCTATTGAAAGAATCAAGCAGTTTATTAACATACCTTCAGAGCCTAGTGCAATTGTGGAGGACAAAAGGCCACCATCTTCTTGGCCATCCGATGGCCGGATAGATCTGCAATCCCTAGAGGTAACAAACAAACTAAATATATTCTGCGGCAAATTACACTAACCTCCCCGAAGTTCGGTGAAATTCACCTCAACTCCCCTTTATTTGTCTAGATGACTTTGACGTGCCTTAAAATACATTGTGCAATCAGGAATAAAGGTTAGGACCAAGGTAAATGATTTCTCAAACTCGGGACCTCCTGAGCAAATTTTATAAATACAGGGGAACCATAGTAAATTTCATCAAAACCTTGGACTCGAATGAGGTTTTTTTTTCCGATAATAAACCATGAGAGTCCAAAGACAAACTCATGAGAACGGACTCGAATGAGGTTAATGTAATTTGAATTGTATTCTAGAAACTGAAGTTAAGTCTAACTATCTCTTCATTGATTTCAGATTAGATACCGCCCGAATGCTCCATTAGTTCTTAAGGGCATAACTTGTACATTCAAAGAAGGAAGTAGAGTGGGAGTGGTAGGAAGGACTGGAAGTGGAAAAACTACACTCATAAGTGCTTTATTTCGCTTGGTTGAGCCTGTTGTTGGTCATATTCTTATAGATGGAATCAATATATGCTCAATAGGGTTGAAAGATTTGAGAATGAAGCTAAGTATCATTCCTCAAGAACCAACACTTTTCAAGGGTAGCATTAGAACCAACTTGGACCCTTTAGGGCTATACACTGATGATGAAATATGGAAGGTAAATGAATTGTCTTGGCTATTACAAAGCTAGATGAAATAAATTACATAGCTTTTCTCAATTTGTTTTCTATCAAATGAAGATTTTGGTTTATTAATGTGTTTTTCTCTAAGCAAGGATTTTGTTGGAATTCCTTATAGGCCTTAGAGAAATGTCAGCTCAAGGCAACAATAAGTGCTTTGCCAAATCTCTTGGACTCTTCTGGTGAGTTAGATAATGTTAACATGAAGCTTTTTACAATATGAAATTGAAGTAACAAACCATAAAATCTTAGTGTGAGTTTGGTTTAAGAAAATAGTTCGGTTTTCATTTTCAGTTTTCAGCGTATTTCTTGTTTTTGAAGATTCTATCAAGGAAACAACGAAAAATTAGAAATGAAAATCGTTTTCTAAAACCTAACGCATCCTTATATCAATGTTGATTAATGATTAATGAAATTCACACATATTTGGCCAACAACACAGTTTAAAATTTGTCCAATTTTAATAGTGAGTGATGAAGGCGAAAATTGGAGCTTAGGACAACGGCAACTTTTTTGTCTTGGAAGAGTACTTCTTAAGAGGAACAGAATTCTTGTTCTTGATGAAGCTACTGCATCAATTGACTCTACCACAGATGCAATTCTACAAAGAGTTATTAGACAAGAATTTGCAGAATGCACTGTGATAACTGTGGCTCATAGAGTTCCAACTGTTATAGATAGTGACATGGTCATGGTCCTATCATATGGTATGTTATTGTTGTTGTTGTTATGATGATTTCTATTTCAGAGTATTTTTGATTGACGAGCAAAAGTAGGGATAAAGTTTCCATATATGAGCTTATACGATACTCATTCATGAAAATTTTACCCTTATTTTTACTCCCCTTGACGAACACAAATTAAATTTAACCTCGTAAAATCTGGCAGTTCAACACCTTGAACTTTCTCAATTGTGCAAACTGATCAGTTAGTTAAACTTTTCTTTCAACTGTTAACAAATTTACCTTAGAGTACTGGTTGCACAAGTTTCAAAATTCTTGAAGATTTAGTACACTAAGTTTGGCAAAAATGTATATTTGTGAAAGTTCAGGGTCAATATGCAGATATCAAAACTCAAAAGTTTAGGACTACACATGACATATAGTTGCAATTTTTCCTATGTTATGCTACTTTCTTGGTAGTGTTTTCAATTATTCTTACCCTAGATATGCTACTTCTCTAGTTATCTCTGTTTTCTCATGTTTTATTCATTTCTTCCTATTATAGGGAAAATGTTGGAGTATGATGAGCCTTCAAAGCTTATGGAGACAAACTCTTCATTCTCTAAGCTCGTAGCTGAATATTGGTCCAACTACCACACCAATTTCTCTCAAAGGATTATCAGCCATCAAGATTAGCACTTAGGAGAAGGAATATAACATTATAAACTATACAAGTTTTTCTTTACTAAATGAGATTATTAATTCCTATGTAGTTAAGGATGAGAACTCACGGATAAAAATCTTCTGTCCCCCTCCCCTGTCCCAAAGCCTGCCCCCCACTTAAATTGTGCCACGTGTAAAACATGTCATATGCAATTTATTTTAGTTAAAATTTTGTAATTGGGTTGTTTTTTAAATTTTGGGTTTTGCTAAGTGCCCTGATGGTACTTGTTAAGAAAATAAAAAAGGAAATATTTATCTTGAAAACATATATTTTTATATTTTCTATATAATGGACCCACCACTATATTTAAAAGTTTTTCTAAACTTACCATTTTAAGTATCCTTAACATGTGCTTTTAGGGTACTTGTTAGCAAAACCCTTAATTTTTCAATTATGATCAAATCCTCCTTTTGCCTCCATTAATCACTTCCTCCTTCTTCAACAATTGAGCTAACGTCGTCTTCATAGATGTCTCCTCCCTAAGCAATGGCCTACGTGGCTATCTATCACAAGGTTGTATGATAATTTACATGGTGGGATTTCTAAAATCATATTCTCATAAACCATACTACCCATCTCATCTATGAATCTCACAAAAAAAAAATG
Organism: Aeschynomene evenia; assembly: GCA_013621005.1. Classification (NCBI taxonomy): domain Eukaryota; kingdom Viridiplantae; phylum Streptophyta; class Magnoliopsida; order Fabales; family Fabaceae; genus Aeschynomene; species Aeschynomene evenia. The sequence continues at coordinate 4,799,071 of CM024271.1, forward strand.
AAAAAATAAAACCTAAAGCACAAACAACAGCTTAGTAATTTTCAAAAGTTTAAAAATTAATATTGTTTTGCAAATGAAAATGCAATCTTGACAAATGAAGCCATGAAAGGCAATACTTGCAATAATGGTGGGTTTTAACAAATTTAGGGCAACTCCTACACTTGTGGGCTATAAATGGTGAAAAGAAGACCGATCCTTATGAGTCTGTTTAGTTTAGATTTGGATAAAACTGTTTTTAAAATAATTGATAAAAATAAGGTGTTTGTTTAGGCATTTTCAATAATTAAATACTATTCATACATATCATTATATGTCACTTTCTGATTTGTTGTACTAAATTTAATAAGTGATAACTAGGCGTTGACATAGAAGATACAATCAATAAGAAAGTGCCACATAATGATTTGTATGGATACTATCTAATTATTAGAAGTGCCCAAGCAAACACCTTAAAATAATTGATGTAGAAAAAATTGATTTATATTTAGAGAATATGTTAAAAAAATAAATTTGAAAGGATTGTTGTGAAATAGTAAAAGTATAATCTAATACTTTTAGCTTTCATTAGAATCAATTATTTTCGGAGTAATGCACTTTTTCTAAAAGCAAAATAGCAAAATAAACAAGTTTACTTTTTTTCAATTCACTTTTATCTAACTCAACTGAAAAAACAAGTTACTAACCAAACAGGCTGTGTGATGAAATTTAGTCTCTTTTTGGGCATCATGACTGCGTAGGCAGTTGCTTTTATTATTGAATTTGATCTGATTCTTTATTAGTCTTTGTCGAAAAAGAGGTTCAATATTACAAAGTGTAAAGTAGCATTCAGTAGTAGCAGTGTGATTCTGCATTTCTGGTGAATCATGTAGAAGTTAAACTAGGTAAAGGGATTCCAAAGAGCATAAACAAAACAGAAATAAAAGCCACCGCCGAACCGCCCTCATTCTCCGCAGTCTTCTGTTGCTTAGCTGCCTTTGCAATATCTTTTTTAGTTGCCTTTGCGATATTCTGTTGTTCAGTTGCCTTTACGATAATCTGGTTTGTTTCTGTCATAAATTGGTCCCACAACTCTTTGCATTTGAGAGGTGTAATCACTGTTTGAGAGGATGGAACCTGCATATAAAAATTTGGTCACAACTCAAACCTTATCATATCATTAAGGACACACGAAAGCTAAAACTAGCATTATTATAGGCCTAACACAGAGGCACATGCACATCCCCTCACTCTACGGGTAAAAAATAATCTCCTATAATATAGTCATATGCCCTGAAACAAAATAGTTTAGGTAGGTTTGACACCGGTAAAGTCATATGATATAGTCATATGCCCTGAAACTAAGCATGAATAAAAATTACACCTGCTCCCAAGAGCTAGAAGCTAGCGGGTCGAACTCCTTGGATGTTTTAAAAGCTGTCTTGATAGTTTTTCTTTTCATAAAAGTTGTCTTGATATTATCATCATTATCCAAACGAATAGCAGCCATAATAGAGAGAAGCTCCAGCGACTGCAAATGGTTAAATTTGATTAAAATGATACGAAAATGTTGAACCAATTATACAAATACCAATCTAATCAATTACTACCTTCATTCTTTAATAAGTGTCTATTTTTCACTTTTTATTTTTTTAATAATGTTTGTCCATTTAAAAATTCTAGACAATATTAATTATATATATTTTTCTTTTGATACCCTTATAAGAAAAGAAAATTAAGATGTAAAATTAAATATAAGATATAATATTAATAAAGATAATAATGTAAAACACACTAAACATTGTCTATTTCCAAACTTATTTAATCATTTCTTTAATTAGAATGAAAAGTAAAAAGTGGACACTTGTTAAAGAACCGAAAAATTCTACCTAGAACCAATTCTATAAATGCAGAACCAAACACAAACTCAATGCTGAAGGACAACTCATAAAGAAAGGCTGTCAAGACCATACATGTGGCCAATGTAGAAACTAAAACAATACAAAATCAAACTTAACAGAAAATAATATTTATACTGAAAAAATTATGTCATACAGCAGTACGAGCAGTCTTAGCAAGGCCTTTAATATCTTCACTCCCATTCCAAACGCGAGGCATCGAATCAGAACCAAGGCTGAACAACATTATAAACCTGCATTGAAATTGAAATGCTCCTAAAGTAAAATTTGAAGGAAAAAGTAAAAAGTCAACTTGGATATTAGTGGAAAAAGCTCATATACATGTCCTTCATACGAAGAGAAACTTTTCTAGCTTCATTCCTAACCTTTCCCTCTACCACACTTCTAGCACAAGCCCTTAAACTCTTAATATTTTCCTCTCTTGTATCACCATCCACATCAAACCCAGAAAGCGCAACCAAAAAATACGAAATAGCTGATGTAATCTCCTTCCGAAGAAGGTTCCTTATTGATGGCCAAGCATCACTTTTAGCTTCACCCAAAATAGATTCAACCGGTTCAGCCAAGACTTCTTTCAATATTTCCTGAAAAGGTACTACTATCAGAATACTTCTCACGAAGTTATTCTTTCAACTATAGAAAGTAAGCAACCAACTATTGCTAGCAAGCAGATATCTCATATATCTCATAATTTATAAAACGACAAGCCTAAATCAGTGCAATCATTAAGCATAAGAAGGATGTTCTCCTTTTGACTTGCCATTACTAAGGTTGCTTTTGTTAGAAAATAGGAAATAGAAGATAGAAATTTAGAGACACAAGGTGTTTGGTAAGATAAAAAATTTGTGTATCTCTTATACTTCTGAAAATTAGAGACATAACATAATGATACAGAAGTCACTATTTTTACACGTGATACACAAAGGTATTCTTGTATCTCTATCTACACTATATTTGTATTTCTATCTTGTCTTATGTCTTATGTCTTGTACATTGTATCAAATGCAAGTCTAACACAAATATTTGGTTCTACTTTTGTATAAATTGATTCTAAATAAATTTTATTTTGTAGAATTGGTTAAATAAGAAATGATTTTGAAGTGGTGTAATTTATGTTCGGTTGTCTACAACAACAACAACAATAACTACAAGTCTTATCCGACTATGTGGGGTCGGCTATATGAATCAAACAATGTCATTGTGCTATATTATGAATAATGTTAGAATTTAGACCATTAATTCTCAAATCTTCCTCGATAACCCCTTTTATAGTCTTTTTTGGTCTTCCTCTACCCCTAGTTATCGTGGTGTTTCTCATCTGGTCCACTCTCTTGACTGGATGTTCTCTTGATCTTTTTTCCACATGGCCATATCATCTAAGGCGAGATTCTACCATCTTATCAATAATAGAGACTACTCCAAGTCTCTCTCTTATGTTTTCATTCTTTATCTTGTCTTTTCTCATGTGACTGTTCATCCACTGGAGCATCCTCATCTCCGCTATGCTAACTTTATATTTGTGTTGACCCTTTGCTGCCCAACACTCTGTCCCGTATAACATAGCGGGTCTGATAATCGTGCAATCAAATTTACCTTAAGTTTTAAAGGTACCTTCTTATCGCATATAAAGCCCGAGACACTTCTTTATTTCCTCCATTCAGCTTGAATCCTATGGTTGACATCTTCGTCTATCTCTCCATTATCATGGACGAATGCAACCAAGGTATATTTAAAGCTCTTAAGCTGAGGTAAAACACCTTCCCTATCTTCACTTCGATATCTGAGCATTTTCTCTGCTTGCTGAACTTACAATGCATGTATTTTGTCTTATTGCGACTTATGCCCAAACCATATACTTCCAAAGTTTGTCTCCACATCTCCAATCTCCCGTTAATTTCTTCCCTTGATTCACCTATAAGGACTATATCGTCAACAAAAAGTATGCACCACGGTACGTTCTTGGATATGTACTGTAAGCACCTCCAAAACTAGGGTGAAAAGATAAGGGTTCAAAGATGACCCTTGATGTAGCTAGTCCTACACCAATAGGGATTATGTTCGGTTGTCTACAAGTAAAAAAAATCCACTTCTTACAAAATCAATTCTAGAGGCAAGAAGTTATAAAAATAATTTTGGGCTCCACAATTGATTCTTACTTCCCTACAATGGAAATCTAAAAACACTTGATAAAATTGTTGAGTCCCACATCAATTAGGCATATTACCAAAATAGCCTTCACAAAGACTAAGACATAAAAGTAGTGTTATTTGAACATGCAACATTTAAGGATACCACATCAACACACATGTCACACACATCCATCCACATTGTATGTCAAAATTACATTTCTCTATACAGACCACAGGTCATTGCATACCTGATATGATGAAGTAAGTTCAGATATCTTAGCTGCACGTATATATGTAATATACACATCAATATCACGCTGCAGTTTCTCCATTACTTCATTTTTATCGCTCTTTGCTTGTTGAAACCCAACATCTGCAAGGATATCGATTGGATGTTATAATTCAATTGAGCATGATACATACTTGCAACAAAATATATATTATCAAGTTTGACTACTACTCAAAAAGTAATCAAAAGCTAGCAATTCTGCATTTAACACCAAATTAATCATTGTCACTTTGCATTTCATGTTTCCATCGCTCTATTTCATGCTGTTGTTTTTCAATTTTGGTGCTGTGTAAATACATTGGAATGAAGACAATTTTGAATTTTGAATACCTGGACATTCTTCATCAAAGTGAGACATGCAAGACCTAATGCAACTATTAGCAGCTTCAGAGAACACTTGCCCACCATTTAAAGCACTGTCAAGTGAGTGCTTAAACTCATTCCAAGCTCTAAATCTTATATCTTCCAGTGCAGATCTGAATGCTCGGTCGAAAAGCTAACCAATTGAAATATGAAAAGGTGTCATATATAAACTTCATGAATCAAAAGCTATTGTAAGGGGGGGGGGGGATAAAATTCAATGATTTTGCTCTTTTACAATAATCATCAATCAATGGTGTTTATGAATGATGAAAAACTATGCTTTCATTAAGTTAAGAAGAATTACTTGCAACAAATTTTGTTGAAGTTGATTTCGGTGTGTAGATCTTGCACCTTCAGCATAGCCCATGGATTCTGCATCATACCTAAATTATAATAAAATAAAATATAGTAGCTCAATATTCCTTTAGTCTATATCAACTTATTTTCAACAGGTATCATAAGCTTTGAGTATGAAAAGAAATGAAAATCTATTACCTTACTCATGGAATTGAAGATCAATTGATCAAATGTTAACAAAGTTTGTCAAATAAAAAACTAATAGATTTAGACAAAAGCTTGTAATATAGCATAAGGTTATGTTGTATTCAATAACTTGTCCACTAGAATTATAGATGTCATACTCACTCTGACAAACAAACATCAACAAGGGATTTGAGCTGATTCACAAATCCTGGAACAGTACCACACTTCACACCCGCTTCCATTTGAGGCCACTCCTGCATGTGTTAATTGTAAAGTAAGTAAGTTCCATAGAATTAGTAATTAGGAGTGTGAACGTTTGTGGGTTTAAGATTTAGGCATATATATTGGGATGCAACAAAAGAAATGTTAGTGCTTGTTTAGCTTGTACTTTGCTTTCATTTTCATTTTAAATGATACTTTCCAACCTCTGCTCTACAGTGTCCATTTAGATCTTAATATTATCTACTGTTTGAAGCTTTTAGCCTTAATGGAATGCATTGAGAGAGAAAAGACGTGAGAAACAAAGTGAAAGAAAAAGTATATATATTTTTAATAAAGTTCAATTGTGTAGATATAGATATTTACTTAAGACTTCTATAATAGATGTTAAAATAACATATTTCATATTATTATTATTATTGTTGTTTCCCTTACCGATGCAAACACTTTGAAATTTTTTTTTTTTTTGATTTCCCACGGTATCCCCAGCTCGGAAGACCAAGGACTAATCCGTCGCGCGGATCTGAGCTCCATTTAAGGGTTTGCCGCTGGCCAATAGGTTAGAAAAAGATAATATTTGGTCCAACTAAAATAAATATTTGAGTCATTTTAATGCTTTTTAAATATGTATGTCTAATAGATAAAAGTGATGGAAGGATTAAATTTCCACAAACAATAATTAACAAACCCTGGTTGGTGGGAAAATATTTGACTTTTGGTATGGTATGCTTTCACTTATAATTACAAAAGTAATACATTGTATTTAAATTTCTTTCTTACTATCCTCACACTTGCTTTTTGTTGTTTTTGCCATATTGTATGATCAAAACACATATGAAAAATAGTGTGAAAATGTGTAATTTCTGTAATTATCAGCAAAAAATTAATTATCTTAACATAAAAGCACAGAACAAAACAAATACACTGCTAGTACCTTTTTTGCTGTATCATATTTCTTTAGGGCAATTTCTTGACATCGTACAATAGCAACCATAGCCTACATGTGGATTGAGACATAAAAAGATTAATAAAACAATTAAATAAACCTTAATTTTTAAAGTTGTTGAAAATGATAATTATTCTTGTAGTGTTTTTTGTTTTCTCTTTTTTTTTTCTTATTCTGTTTTATCAACACATTCTCATAAATAAAAGGAGAAGTAGCACCATCAGAACATACATAATTACCTGAATTGAAGGAAGGTCCAGATCTTTGTTTTCTTTAATCACTTTTCAAATTTGCTTAGATTTAAAGGAAAAGCCTGATGCAGGAACTACTCCTTTTATATTCCGATCTCCAGCAAGTCCACCAGGAGAAATAGAATGAAAAAATCGTTGCCTCAAGATTTCAACCTATGTTCATTGAAGATAATTCATAAAAAATAAAAGGACATGTATATAAAAAAAATATGAAATATTTATATTTTTAAAAAAAAGCCAAATTAATTAATACAAAACTTTACATACATAAATTAAGATACAAACACAAATTCACTCACATGCAATGCATGCATATTAAAATCAAACACTTTGATAAGTAACTATGATGCGTAGATACTTCAAAGTAATCCACATAGTAATATTTAAAAAGTATTTAATATGTATCATATGAAATATTTTATCAATAAACTTAAATATCCATATTTAATTCCTTTTTTTAATTTGATTTATAATGTATTTTTTGTACGATCTTACTGCTTGTATCATCGCCAGGATAGTATTACCAATTTTTGTGCAACATAACCAAGTAAACAAGAAGACAGTGCACAATTCATACCTCCTTCTTAAAATCCTCTAGCTTATGTTCATAATGAGGAAGAGCAACAACTTCAACCTGGTCATTCATCACCAAGTGAAAATAGTTTCTATGATGAGTTCCCAGAAAACTACAGTATGCACAAGAGAACATTATTATTTACTTCAGCAATGCCTAAAGAATGATGAACTTACAATGAAATAATCATTTAGTGGAGTGCCATCTGTAATAACATCTTCCCATATCTGCAGCCAAAGTAGTAAAATGACAAAAATTACCATAAATTACATGTAACGATTCGTTGACATCATATGGAGATGGAAAAAAAAAGGGATGCATTACCTTTTCAATATCTTCTCGCAACATTTCATCTAAGCGAACAAGTGGTGTCTGTAAAAGGAAAAAGGTTATCACATTGTTAACCTACAAAAGTACGTAACAGATTACTATTTTTTTAATTTATTTTTTATTGTCTATTGTCACTCCCTAATTAATATTTCTAAGTTATAATTCTCAAAAATTAAAGTAAAACAAAAGGGTATTTTAGAAAATAATAAATTAAGAGCATTAAGTTGGCAGTGGCAATAGATATTTAAAAGTGACAATAGTCATATTAAAAAAAAAAAACTAAAACACAGAAGCCATTTTGCTTACACACCTTTGATAAATCACGAACTACAAAAAGCAATTTTGTTTTGCGAGGATCACACAATTTCTTGCTGACCTGTAATAAAGAGCTTGAAAATGCAATTAGATAAACTATTGGGTACTATAGAAATTGGAATATAACAGTAAAGGAAGAAAATAACAAGGAATGGACTGAATTGTAAACAAAGAGATTAATCAAGAAAGATTAATAGAAAACAGTGTATAATATTCAAAGATAACAAGTAATTGCAAGAACAGTTCCCTTCCTTCTAGTCAAGGGAAGACTCCTATAAATCAAAGTTCATTAACAAAATATCTATTCCTTCCTCTAATATGAGTATAGTCCACTATTTATACCCCTAACAATCCTAACGGGCCCAACTAATTATTTAATAAATCAACTACTAAAAGTCAATAATATCATAAACACCTACTTTGCCCTAGTTGTTTGAGGTTTAATATTCAAAAAGTACTATTTCTACATCCAAGATATCCTACACCGCATCCAAAAAGAGAAGGCTAACTGCGAGTGCTTATAAAAGTAGGCTAACAGAAGATACCTGAAAGAGAGTTCTCAAAAGTGGCCTATTGGCAGCATTTTCACGGCCAATGTCATTGTTCCACCTTTACAAGTATAGCAGAGAAGAGAAAGAGAAGGGAAGTTATACAAAGGAAAATGATCGAAGTAAATTCACTGTAAAAATAGAAAGGTGAAATTAAATTGGAAAAACTATAAAAACGAGATGCTCAGACCTGTGGAATTAGTCAGCAATAAGGATGTTTAAGGGAAAAAATGGAAAAATACTCACACATTTATTAGCACTACATCGGAGACAGAAAGAGCAAACAAAGAACTTTGTTTTTCAAATGCCGTGTCATCCTGAAATAATAGAAAATTTCAGTATACAAGGAAACAATCAAACACAAGTTATCAATTTCCAATTTGCTGTTTTAAAGTGAATTAATTATGCGGCTTTAATTGGAGGATGGACATTGAATCTGGAAATCTACCTTTATGGCCGGTTAAAAGATAGTATATTACTAAATTTTTTTATATATTTTATTACTAAATCTGGAAACCTACGCGGGCTCTCTGCCATCGCAGGGCGTCCGCCGCCGCAAGCTCTGCCGCCGAGCGGCATCCTTTGGTCGTCGAAGCCGCCACCGTCGCGACTACTGCTGCCTCATCCCCGGTCTCTCCCTTCGATTCGCACCGCGGAGTTCCCGGTGCGCTTCCCTCCGACAGCCGCGGCCTCCTCCTCCTTCCTCTGGTCTTCTTCCCATCTCCGCCTCTCTCTCTCTATCTCTATCCCTCTCACTCTTAATTTTCACTCTTAATTTATACTCTAACTCTCATCTCTCCATTCAAATCTATAAACAGCCTAAAAGGCATATATATATATATATATATATATATATATATGATTAATCCTAGAAAAATAATTTTGAACAAATTATTTTTTTAAGATAGAATAAATAAAATAATCCCCAATAAAAATATAATTAAGAAAAATTAGTCCATTTTTTAGTAAGAAAAATTAGTCCAATTAATTTGTCATATATTTATAATTTTGAATTATAAAAAATAAAATTTTTAACGGACTAAACTGTCCATTATTAATTTTATGAAGCCATGATTTGGAAGGTTAATTACTCCCACAAAATCCATTAAATATAAAGAAATAAGTTTAAATATAAAACCTGTCCACGTTCTCTTCCATCTGTGCCCTCCACATCCAATACAAGTGTAAGAGGATCTATGCCTTTACTTGAAGCAATCCAAATTCCTTGAGTTGTTTGAGTTCTGAACACAAGCAAAAACACCATCAAGTTACCACCTTATTGATAGTTGAATAGTACTTACTAGTAATCAATCAGATACTTGTTAGAACTTGCCTTCCCCAATCACCATTCATCTCTTTGAAGTTAGTGCCGAACAAATGATTTAGTAGTGTGCTCTTCCCTGCCCAAACCAAAAAAACAACAAATTTGACTACATTAATATGTCTTTATTAACCACTCAAGTAATGTCATATCATACAACCATTCAAGTCATGATAGCAAGCTAAAATAAACACTCAATTTTTTAGGGAGCAACTATGGTACAATTGCAAAATTTGGGAATTGGCAGAGTTGGTGTTGAAATGAATTTGGGGAAGACGAGTATGGGCGCATGACGGTGGTGGTGGCAGTGGCTTAGATGGTGGTGGTGGTGGTGTCGGAGGTGGCGGAGGCGGTGGCTTTGGTTGATGGTGGTGCATGAGGTTCGGAGGTGGAAATGTAATGGTCTTGATGGCCGTACAAACCAACTGTACTAGTATCCTATTTTGCAACTATACCATAGTTGCTCCCATTTTTTAATAATTGTATATTTTCATCGTTTCATCATATTAAAAATAATAAAGAAATAAATTTGAAAATATGATTTATTTTTCATAATCCCCTAACAGTGTACCTATTTTAACATAATCATTCAATCATGTTTACGATATCAATTATGGTTGTATTTTCTTTTTCATACTACTTGAAAAATTATACAAACAAAGTATTTTAATTGGATGACAATATAAAATAGTGTATCAAAATTAAACACTTGAAAATAAGCAATGACTAGTGGTATGTTTTGGCTAACCTTTAAAATTAAACTTATTTCAGTAATCGCTTATTTAAGAATAAATTTATGTTTGGATAATTTAGCTGAAAAGTAATTTTAAGTTAATCTATAATGTTTGGATTGTTAAAAAATAATCATTTTTAATAGTTAATTGCTAAAATGAATATAAAACGATTTATTAGTTATGAAAGAATTTAATAACTATTAGGGGCGTTTGGTATGAGGTAATAATGTGGATAGATTACCGGTAATCTTGCAATTAAATTACCTGGTAATCCAGATTGATTCGTTTGATTTGACAAAGACATTAGTAACGTGGATTACCCAGTAATCCACATTACCTCTAAAGTGGTAATGTGGATTACCCCATGTCAGGTGGCAATCTGGATTACCACCCCTAGGTAATCTTCTAATTTATTTTATTACACAATTACCCCTCTAACAAATTACACTGTTATTCCTAATTTTATATTTTTTCTAACAGACCGTGACAAATATTAACTACGGTAACATAAATCTTATTCTTTGCAATAATAATATAATTATTTTATTGGATTTTTATTTTTGTTAAATAATTATATTAATGTTAAAATAAAAAATATTGATATTAAATTCAAAATATAAAGATTAAAGTAATAATTTACTATCAAAATCAAATAAAATTAGAAATTTATATATAACATGTTATGTATCATAGTATATAAAAAATTAATTAAATATAAAATTGTTAAAAATTTATTTAATAAAAAATGTTTAGAGAGTGAAACTAAAAATTAGAGGGCATTATAGTCATATGTGTATTTTAGAATTTATTTTAATAATATATGTAGTATAATTATATTTGATTAATTTATTTTATAATTGTTTAGAGGACATTATAGTAATATAAATACATTACCTTGTAATCATTTTAATATACCAAACAAAGTAATGTGGATTACCAGTAATGTTATTTGTATATACCAAACAAGGTAATATGGATTACCGGTAATTTAATTAGAGGTAATCTAGATTACCGGATAATCTTCCACGGTAATGTGTCAAACGCCCTCTTAGGGGTAAGTTGGATATTTCCTATTAGACATAAATAGAAATTTTTTAAAAAAATAAATAAGCTTCAAATACTAGCTTAACTTATTTTACATCTTAACAATTTTTTATACAATAATGCTAAGTGGACAATGAAAAACCAGCTCATACAGCCAATGTACCTATTTTGACTTTGGTTTTGGCCCAAATAATCATTGAGATTGTAATGGGCTGGATAATTATGGACCAAAATCTCATTTATTGGCTGGTTGGGCTGGTTTTGTATTGTTCATTTAGCATTACTTTTTTTTTTATCAAATACAATAATTTAAATTATTATTTAATTTCATCCAAACATAATAAATTTTTTATACAGTTTTTTTTTTAAAATACTGTTTGAGGTAGTTACCAAAACATGCACTAAGTATTTTATATTATTATCCTTATTTATTATCATCTCCTATATTATAAGATTTTATACTTTAACTTTCTCTATTTTATTTATAAGAATATAGGGAAAAGATAATCAATATTGTCTGCAGTATGGAACTAGATTCGATGGGGACAGAGGGAAATCAGTATGCAGAGCAAAATCACGCGCACACCTAGCAATAGTAGGGGCTGCCAAACGAAGGTATTTGAAAACATTTTTCTCGTTGGATTGATGGGGTGCAGAGGTCGCCTAGATATGGCCATAGCTTAGTCCTAGAATATCTAGAGGCAAAGCTGCATAAGGAAGTTATGACATGTGAAGAGATGTTCTGGATGCAGAGATCTAGAGAAAGATGGATTGTTGAAGGAGATTGAAATACTTCCTACTACCACTCGAAGATTATTACCAGGAGAAGGAGGAATTTTATTTCCATGGTTCGAGATGAGGATGAAAATTGGGTGGAGGAAGAAGACCAACTCATTATTTTAAGAAGTTATTTGAAGAGAAAGTGATGGATAGAGAGCCTCTCAGTTGTATGAGGAGTTTCCCTCCTATGCAGGAGGAAGAAAGAGAGGGAAACTTTGTGCACAATCTGGGAGCACTAGAATTTGATTTGGAATTGGAAAGAGCCGCAGAAAATGAAAGGCCCTTTGTGCACCAATATATATATATTGGGTTTTATAATTTGAAAAGTTCTTAGATTAGTTTGCATAAATTTCAAAATTGCCTAAATTATACAATTTTGAAATTATATAGCATCAATTTGCATATTTTTAAAGTTTTGAAAGTAAAATTTACAGAACATATCATTTATGGGAATTAATAAAATGCAAGTTCAAAAATGAAAAAAAAGCCTGAAACTAAACAATAATAAGGAGGTTGATGAAAGCATACCGCTACTTTGTGGACCGATAATAGAGACTACAGCATATGAAAGGCCACAGTTAACCAAGTCCACCTTCTTCACAAAATTTTCAATTCCAGCATCATTGAATGTACCATTTCCATAAATAAGCTGAGTTTCGAAACAATTTCCATTGTTTGCTGGATATGCAAATTAAATAATCTAAGTCAGTCGATGGGGAAAATAGCAGAAGACATAAGTGTTCAAATATAACAAAAACAATTTGTTAGAAAAAACAATATTGTCATTCACACATTTTCTTACTAGTTTTGGTCCTTATATTGTTATTTTTTTTAGGTTTTAGTCCCTATAGTATCACCCAGCAAGAGTGATGTTATTTGCACATACAAAAATTAGCCAAAATTAGTTAATAGAAAAATTTTGAGTCAAATTTACTCAGACTACTAAAAATCAATTTTTTAAATTGAATTTTTTAAGTCAAAAAATTACCAAATGAACCCATTGGTTGGCTGGGCTATTTTTCTATTGTTCATCAAGTATTTTTCTAATAATAATAATGATATAATAATAATAACATGTTGTGCCAATGAAAATTTAAAAAAACTCTACAAATTAGTGAATGAGTATTGACTATGTAAATTAACTCCGATGTGTAAGCTTGCGGCCTTAGAACAAGCTAAGTTAGGTAATAGTTAAAAACTACGTACCCATCTTAGAATGGGGCTGCTCCTCTGTTATGAGCTAAAGAGTTGGAGAGAAAGCTAGTGAGAAAGCTAAATGAGGCTGCTCACATTTTGGTTCCTTCCCCCTTAAATATTTGTGCTGGGAGTTCCATGGAGAAAGATAGAAAGAGACACAGGAAGGAGTGGGCATACTCACATTGTTGCCAACTGACAATTACTTGTGTTTTTCCAAAAATTTAATTAAGGTTAAATTTTGATAATTATTATATTCATAATGAAAAAATGTCAAAATGGTCAATATAATATGCACAATTATTTTATAGTTTATTTAAGAAAATAGTGAAATCAAAGTATATAGTATTTAATTTTTACTATGTATAAAAAATTTATGCGATTCAATATTTTAAAAGTTATAGTTTTTATTTTATAGTCTATATATTTTAAAAAATAGTGAAATCAACATTTAAAGTATATAGTTTTCAATTTCTACTATATGTAAAAAATTCATGTGATTTAATATTTAAAGAATATAGTTTATTTATATGTTGTGCACAATATATATGACATATTGTGCACAACATATATTATATATTATAAAGAAAAATGATATTACTACTTTTAAGTCCGAAATTGGTCAATCACGTACAAAAGTATTGGACAAATTATTTCTTCACATAGACAATTTGGTCCTTATATGGAGGGACCAATTTATCCCCTTTTATGAGTTATGAGAGACCAATTTAAAATTTTTAAATTTTGGAAAACTAATTTATCTTATCGTATATTTAATTTCAAGAACCAAATTATATATATGCTCGAATGAAAACTGAATCATTATCAAAATTAAAAAGAGATAATTTAGTCTTTATATATTTCGAGTATCGATAAAAAATTATTAAACTCTTCTAGATACGAATAAGTAACTAATATAATAATATTATTTTCTAACAATATGAATAAATACAAAATCATCAATAATGATAAATCAGGATATTATTTAGTTATTTCATAGATTTTAATTAATATATAGTTTATATTTTATAAAATAATAAATAATTGTATATAATAAATTATTATATATATTAATGATTATTATTTAATTTTATTTATTATTTTTAAAATACTCAGCATTATATAATTTAGATAATTTTTTATTTAAAAATTTAAAAGTTATTCATCATGTGAACTTTAACTTTTATTTTAAATAAACTAATTGCTAATACTTGAATTAGCGGTTTTTTTACGTAAATAGGTACTTTAAAATAGTTAAATATGTATATAGGTAGTTGTAGAATTAGTTACGTGAATAGGTAGTGCGTTTTCCTGAATAAAAGTCGATTTGAATCGACTATACTCTGCAAAATTGTAATTTTTATTGAGCTATAGTCGATTCAAATCGACTATAGCACAAAAAAAATTGCAATTTTGCATGCATAGTTGATTTGAATCGACTTTAGTGCAAAAAAATTTGCACATTTGTAAGCAAAGTCGATTCAAATCGACTTTAGGGGAAGAGTAGTATAAAATAGTAGTCCCGGGTGATCATTTGTTACACTTCCTCATTTTTCTAAATTTCACTCTCTCTCACTAAAATTCACTCTCACTTTCTCTCTAAAATTCACTCTCTTTCTCTTTCATTTTTTTTATTATGGAGACTGAACATATATACCGACTGGACATAGTTGATCACATCGGCGCACGTATTGAAAACCAGGTAATATATTAATTGTTTTATAATAAAATTATAAATTTTGTTATAGTTACCATAAATTAAGATGTAGTAAAAAATAGATTTAGGTTGTTAGGTAGATTAGTTGTGTAGTTAGAATTATTTTAGGTGGTTAGGTATTTTAGTATTACAGTAGATTTATTTATGTATATACTTTGATTATATATTTTACTTAGGTTACTAAAATGTAATATTAATTAGGTTACTACCATCATCATGTGACTGTTTAATGCAGCGTTCCAAAATTTAAACCAATAGTTGTGTAGGTCTTATCAGGAACACCTATGTCTTATCATATCAATGTTTAATTAAGTAATTTTTGGATGAATTAAATGCATGAATAAATTTAAAATGGTTTATTATTTATGTTTAAAAATTAAGTCTCGGAATTAATTACTGTTTTTTTTTGTTGCAGCCTGCTCGTGTTCTGGAAACGAGACGATTCTGTGTCGTACCACCGCCACACCCGTTGATGGAGCCATACTTGGACATAAAATAACATTAAAATGAGTAACATTAAAATTCTCAGACCAACTACACCAGTAAAGACAGTTCAAAATTACTACAATCGACAATAATATCAAATGAGTACACAAGTACATAAAATCAAATAATCGGTAACAAGAACCATAGAATTAAAAGACAACAACAAACATAAAACAAGACTACTACAACAAACATAAATTTTCTAATACAACTCATCATGGAACGTTGTTGGAAGAGGACGATGAAGCTATAGCCGGACACTTACGCCTACTATGTCCTGGCTGACGACAGAGCCCACACCTTTTAGGCTGAGAACCTTCCACCTCATCCATCTCATTACGAATCCGGCTCGAAAGTGGGCGACCCTCAGCTTTCCTCATATCCGCAGGATTGGGCCGCAGCACCGGACCATTGTATGGAGGCCACAAATCTTCATTCCGAATAGAAGCAAACTCAGTTCGGTACACATTATAAACAGATTCCATTCGGTAGACTTCATGGACAAAGGATCCCCAATCTAAATGGGCATCAAGGCACGCCGCAAATGCGTGACGACAGGGGTAATGGAGCTTCTGAAATGCTCCGCAATCACAGATACGCTCGGACAAAGACACCCTGAAGGTCCTCTGTGTTGTGTTGTCCACCTCCCCTTTCTCTAAAATCATATACTCGATTGAATCTCGAGTCACGCGTGTGGCGTGCATATCATGCAACACTTTCCGATGCTTCTCCATTTCGCCCAGCAGGAACTCAGAAAACCTTTGACCCGCAGCAAGTTGGGCCTGCGATTCAGTTCCCTTCCTAACAAATTGCGTCACAAGACGGAGGTAGGTTGACCTCACAATAGCTGTAACTGGAAGACTTCGGGTGCCCTTCATTACTGAGTTAACACACTCGGACAGGTTGGTGGTCATGTGTCCGAATCTACGCCCTTCATCAGCATACTGTGTCCATCTATCACGGGGTATCTTGTCCACCCATGCAGCAAACCGTGGGTCCAGCGCTGCCAACTGGGAATGCCAATACAATAATTCATTATGTGTCTTTGCATATCCAGCACACTTCACTAATCGCTTACCCTCTTTGCTCTTGAAATGAACCATGAAGTTTGAAGCAATGTGTCTGATGCAATATGCATGATGTGCTGTTGGCGGAGCCCAACCACTTCTTGCGGATTCAAGCACCGTTGTAATTGCCTTGTGCCTGTCAGAAATTACAAGAATGCCCTCTTGCGGAGTGACATGCTGACGGAGGTTAGTAAGGAAGAAGTTTCATGATTCCTTGTTCTCACCCTCAACAATTGCAAAGGCAAGGGGCAATATATTAGAGTTGTCATCCTGTGCAATGGCCATAAGAAGGGTACCTCTGTACTTCCCATACAGGTGAGTGCCATCAATAGTAATGAAACGCTTACAATAAGGAAAAGCGGCAATGCATGGTGGAAATTCCCAGAAAACACGGAGAAACATGCGTAAATTTGGATCATTCAAATCTGGAAATGACTTAGTTTGAAACATGACAATGGTACCTGGCATAAAGGTTTTCAAGCCGAGCAACCATCTTGGCAATTCTCTGTAGGATGCTTCCCAATCACCATATATCTGTGCAATATATTGCCTTCTGCTTGGTCATCCACACCTTTCTATATGTCGTTCTACAGCCCAGCTTTTCCTCAACTCCAGCCTGCAACACCTTAACTGAAACTGTCGGATCCATTTGTACCACGTCACAAATGTTTGAGCATATGACGTGATAATCCATCTGCGGATGCTGTTGTGGGACATTGGCAAACACACAAGTGTGTGGCTCCTCCAATTTCTTGATCTCCCACATCCCCGTCTTCTTCCGAAGAATGACTCTGACATTCCACATGCATCCGCTCCCATATTGCACACACCTGCAATGCAACCTCGAGGCATTTGACTCGTACACTTTGTATGGTATCTGTCTCTGAATGTTGTAGATCTTAACAGCATACTGTGCGGCTTCTTTTGTTCGGAATAGTTGACCCACAACTAAACCTTGCTCAACGTTTACTGCCGCAACATCCAAGTCAATATCGCCTCTAAGTGAATTGAAATTGAATGATGAGTAGTGCTCCGCAACCGCTTGAGATTGTGTTTGGGACACTCCTGGCCCTGTAAGCGGGATTTCTTCAACATCTTCCTCTGATCCGCACGGTGTCGCGTCAGCTGCCTCTTCTATTGGGACATCTGAATCTGCATCTGCATCATCAAAGAAAGTTGGAGTGAAGTCAAACCCACCAGGCGAACCAATTGTCTGCAACGGTTCTGCACTCTGCACCATAGGTTGAGCAACTTCCCTAGCCAGATCCGCAAAGCTAAGAGAATGTGTGTCATCATCATCCCTCATTGAACTTGTTCCAGCACCACTAGCACCCTCGCGCTGCGTCAAATGATTGCGGAAAGAATGTAGGATCAGGCCCTGCGGATCTGAAGTTGCGTTCCTCAAGTTCAACGTACAACTCAAAAAGTCGAACCTCGGAAAACTTCATCTGATACACAAGCATAATATTGACATCTCCATCACTGCGAATGCGATATTTAGTGTATAAAGGCCCGTTGGGACCCATACTCATCGGCATTCTATACAGTATTTTCTTGATCTGCTTCCCCGCCTCATCAAGCGTTTCAAGAATTATGCTTTGCAATTGAAGCAGATTAATGCCTTCTTGCACTACAACACAAGGGGGATCATCTGCAGTGAACGTGATCCCATTTGCTGTTGTTATTATATCACAATTGTGATGCACAAAAATATAATAACAATCAGCCATTTTTTTAGTAAGAAATTTAGTAGAAGAAGGAAGTGTAGAATGAGTATTGAGTAGAAGAGAGAAGTTAGAATGAGTATTGGATGTATGAAAAATGAATTGGGCGTGCATATTTATAAATGTAATTACCATAAGTCGATTTGAATCGACTTTGCATACAAATTTGCAAATTTTTTTGCACTAAAGTCGATTCAAATCGACTATGCATGCAAAATTGCAATTTTTTTTGTGCTATAGTCGATTTGAATCGACTATAGCTCAATAAAAATTGCAATTTTGCAGAGTATAGTCGATTCAAATCGACTTTAATTCAGCAAAATGCACTATCTATTCACGTAACTAATTCTACAACTACCTATATATACATATTTAACTATTTTAAATTACCTGTTTACGTAAAAAAACTTGAATTAGCTGACAACCGTATAAAAATAGAAAATGAGATAAATAGTAATTATTTTTGATTAGAAACATATTTTTTTTGTTAAATTAATAATAGTTATATTTAATTATATTAGGGTACTTTGTTAGATTCGTTTAATTATCTCTGATGTGGTCCTATATTTCCTTAGCTAATAAAAAAACCAATAGCATATTTTTGTAAATATATACATTCACAATCAGATTTTTAAGAGATATGTTCTCTGAATTAAGCAAGATTTTCAGAACTCAGTTTTTTTATGGACAAAACTGACCAGAATCACTAGTCTAGTACGCAAAAAAATACTCATTTTGTTAATAATGCAATACATAGATTAAAGTAACTTTTTATTTTTTATTTTATTTGTGCAGATAATCAGAGTTAGTATCGTAGAAGAACAAGAAGAGAGAAGTTAGTAAAAGAGAAAAATTGCACAACAAAGAAGAAAATAATAAAACTCAATTGCGGGTCCAGACTAAATTCAGAATAAATAACAAATAAGTATGATGGAAGATTGATACTCAAATTTTCTGAAATAAAATTTAGAGTGAATACCCTATTTAGTCTTTCATGATTACTTTCGAGAATAATTTAGTCTCTCATAATTTGAAAGTGACAAAATAGTTTCCCAAAAATAATTTTGTAGGACATTTTAAATGACAATTATTTACTCATTCTTCTGTTAAATTTCTGTTAACTGAGTCGCAAACATAACACAACTTAAATGACATGTCATATATTGTGTCATACACATCACTACAACTGAATTAACAGAAACTTATCGAAGGGACTAAACTCTCATTTATTATGTGTCCTATAAAATTAAGGGTAAATTACACTCGCCTATCCTGAGGTTTGGCGAAATTACACCTGACTCCCATCTACTTTAAAAATCTTACACACAAACCACCTGAACTTATAAAAATTACACCGAGCTCCCCTGACAATGATTAATTATTAGTCAAACTAATAATTCTTATGATATATGGATGATATATGACTTTTAACGACATATTTGTAATAATAAACATACACCTCTATGAAATCAAAATGATCGAATGTTCTATTATATATATTAAAACTTATTTCTCTTATTTCTTTTCTTACTTAGTTTTATTACTCGTTACACGGTCATTTGTTCATTTTAATTTCAAAACAGTGTATGTTATTTATAAATATGTCGTTAAAAGTCATGTATATCTTATATATCATAAGAACCATTAGTTTTACTAATAATTAATCATTGTAAGTGGAGGTCAGTAATGTAATTTTTATAAGTTTAGGGGGTCTATGTGTAAAGTTTTGAAAATAGAGGGGAGTCATGTGTAATTTCACCAAACTTCAGGAGAGGTAAGTGTAATTTACCTTAAAATTAATCTTGAGATGCTATTTTATCACTTTTAAATCTTAAAAGACTAAATTGTCTTCAAAGATACATGGACTAAATAAGATATTTATTCTAAAATTTAAAACATATGATAGAGATGAAAATTCTTACATACTCAATAAATTATTTATGCTAATAAAGATAACAAATAATTTATTCTAACTATTATATTGGTTAAACTGAAGAATAATACTTTGACAATTTACGGCTAAAATTTAATGTGAATATGATTGACAATAACCCTATAAAAATGACAATAGCCAATTCTCCATTCAAATTCTAATTAGCAAGTGGTAGAATTGGAATATGATGGGGAAGAATTGGTCACGTCGAAACAAACCACCTAAAATATTTGAGTTTTATTGATCAAAGGGTCAGAGAGAGAGAATGGTCTTATGGCCAACTGGTCGAACTTTCGGCAAAGTCTGATGAGATGTAACATATATAGTGTCTCCATCTTGCAAATTGCAATCAGCTGAAATCAATTGAGAAGTTTCATCCACAAAGATGATTTTGTTGATCAGTTGCAACATAACTTGTTCAAACTCATCTCCATCAATCCTTAATTTTGGTGAATTTCAGCCTTAATTAGCAAAGCCGGTCTTTTGTATATTACTTGCCAAACAGGGAAGTTCCTCATTGGCATCATCAAGTCTCTCTCTTTAAGCCTCAAGCTTGGGCAAAATAGTCATCACCACTTCCATCACCTAGGTATATGATGCTCTTCTTCTTATCTTCCATGGACAATGACTCTTGGATCCTGTCAATAATTAAACCCTGCAATGGTTATTAAAAAGATCAAATTAGTTGCATATTTATTCTCTCTCTTTTTTCCTTTTTATTTATGAGAGATACTACGATAATTAGGGGTAGAGAGATCAAAAAAGACTACAAAAAGAGTTATCGAGAAAGATTTGAAAGTTAATGACCTAATCCTAACATTATTCATGATAGAGCGCAATGACATCGTTTGACCCATGTAACTGACCCCACATATAGTGAGATAATAAGACTTGATTGTTGTTTATTTATGAACAAATTAAAAACTTTTGATCTATATTAAAATAATCAGCCAAAACAACCAACATATTGTACACAACATATAATATATAATATGTACACAGTATATTATATATTATGCACATCATATATGACATGTTGTGCACATCATATATCACATATTGCAACATCATATTTCTGTATAATATGTGATATATGATATACACAATATATATGTGATATATATATTATATGTATATAATATGTAATATATGATATACATATTATATAATACTAGTGACTCGACAGACACTTTCGTGCATATCAAGTCGTCGTTTTTTTCAGTAAATATTTTATAAAATAATATTATATAATTTTATTTTATTAATATTTTTTTATAAAATAATACCATTAAATATAATTATAGTCTCACTCAAATCTAATTTTAATTTATTAAAATATTAATATTATAGATGAATAAAAAGAAAGAGGAAGAGAGATTTTAATTAGTAGAAGTTATAAACGTCCTGTAACATAGATAGCACACGTTGGATGCAAGTTGGACGTATTTCGGTTGTACGTCAAGCATTATTGGTTATCAATGGTTGTTACTTTTTAATTTTTATTTACTTTATTTGTAGAAACCAAAAAGTAACTAACCTTTTGAAATTTTTTTTTATAAACAATAATAAATATATTGTACATAATATATTTACTATCTTAACTATTGTACACGTACTAATTAAGCTGATTTGGAATACACTCGTGTATGGTTACTTGAGATAAGAGATCTTATTAATGTATCGTATCACATCAAATTCAGTACACTGAAAATAGAGATTTAACCATTTTTCTGAAAGAATCTTTACATTGACTACTTGACTAGCGTTTGTCAGGTAATTTATATCTGTCAAGTTAAATTTTTATTATTTTTATTTGATTTAAATTTTATATGTTTATTATTTTTTATTTGATTTAAGTTTAATTTAATAGTTATATAAACTAAAATTTTAAATAGATAATTATAAGATTAAAATAATAAAAAGTAATTATTATTTTTAATAAAATAGGAAAAGAAAGAGGAGGGATCGAGTGGCAAAGAGAGGGGAAAGAGATAGTGAAATTTGAGGTAGTATGTCTAATAACATAATTTTTAATTTTATTTTTAGAATTTAAAAAGTAATTATCTAAATGAGTATGAATAAAAAAAATATAATTACTTTTTACAATCCTCTTTATATAATAATAATATAGATTAAGCAGATTTGGAAAAAAAATAGTGTAATAGAGAGTGACAAATTTAACTGATGACTACACGTACTCCAATATTGTGGGATCAAGTTAAGGTCAATATTGATTTCAAATTCTATATTTCTGGAAGCTTGAAGAATATATGGTTAACTTGCAAGGTAAGCAATATCTAGAAACCGTATTGAAAATTAAAAATTTATAATTCTATATTTGTGGAAGCTAGAAGAAGTTATGGTCAACTTGCAATATACTAGTAAGCAATATTTAGAAACATGTATTGAAAAAAAAATCTTATTAAATAAACTAAACAAGTTTTATTTTTGTTTTGTTTTTTCCTAGAGAAACTAAACAAGTTTGAATGAATTAGTAAAAGACAAAAAAGAAGATGTATATACCTTGAATGAATTAGTAAAAGACAAAATGCAACCATGTGTGGCTTTGTTAAAGTCATGGATGGATGGTAAGGCAAAATTCTGGAAAAATGATAACATAGACTCGAGTTTATAGTAAACTCTATGGATGGTAACATATCAATTAAGAGTTTTATAATATTATTATATATAGTTATAACTTTTAATTATATCTTAAATGATTGATATATTACCACATGCAGGGTTCACCGTAAACCCGAATCTATATTAACACAACTCAAATCCCGCTGCTTTGTTCATTAACACAATCTAGTTAATGTTAATAATCTCAAGAAGTATTCATTTATTCCCAAGTGCTTCGAAATTGTCTCGATGAAGAACATGTTTGCATTGCTCACAACTCTTTGATGCAAATTAAAAAATAAAAATAAATAAAGAAGAGAAATTTCAATTCATACTCAAATTAAAGAAGAGAGAGATAGATAAATACCCTAAAGCATGTGCTCTACTTTAATTGCAGGAATTACCCTTTAATTTGATGCATAGGAATCATATGAAGAACTTGCTCAATGTCTTCAATGGTTACCCTTTGTGAATGCATCTCGATCATCATCTTATCCTATAAATCCATTTTTTTTAAAAAGAAATTAAGAAACATAAACCTCGGTATTCTGCTTCAAGAACACAATTTTGCACGATGCAAAACCAGTTTGACTACATGTACATCACTTATACATATCCTCAATATATCCATCGTATAAAAGGCTAACGTGATACGGAATCAGATCCGCACATATTGTTCATGCGGAAAATGTTTTCGCATGCTTGGTGTGTGCAGTTTTGTATTTTTGTTATGTGCAACTGTGTGAGTTTGGTGTATGCATTTGTGTATGTTTGGTTTGCGCATTTTTGTATCTTAGGTGTGTGCATTTTTGTATGTTTTGTATGTGTTGTTGAGCATGTTTAATGTGTGCATTTGTTTACGTTTACTGTGTGTAATATAGTATGTTTGGTGTTCTAATTCACAAAATTTTTAACATAACCCACCATTTTTTTTCTATTTAATTTGATTTTAATATATATTTTTAATACATTCTCTCTTTGTAATATTAAATATTTTAAAATTCAAAGAAAAATAATTTAGAAGGTTAACAATTAATTATTTCTTTAATTAAAAAATTAATTTTGTACACATCAAATATAAATAAATACACACACAAAAACATACAGAATATATACACCAAATAATCATAATTGCACACAACAAAACATATAGAATTGCACACACAAAAAATTCAGAAGATCAGTATAATGAATAGTATTTTCATATTAAAAGTACGCACATTAATTTTCGCAAGTAAGAGCCCTTTTTCTTCCCCTATTGTGCTAGTTAAAAAAAAAAGACGGTATGTGGCGATTTTGCACTGACTACAGGGCTCTAAACAACATCACTATTAAGGATAGCTTCCCTATTCCTACAGTCGATGAACTTTTTTGGATGAGTTATTTGGGACTAATGTCTTTTCTAAGCTTGATTTGCGATCCGGCTATCACCAAATTTTGGTGAAACCAGAGGACAGACATAAAACGGCGTTCAAAACACATCAGGGTCATTACGAATGGCTAGTTATGCCATTTGGTTTAACCAACGCGCTAGCCACATTTCAGAGCCTAATGAGCGATGTTTTTCGGCCTTATTTGCGGAAGTTCGTGCTTGTATTCTTTGATGATATACTGGTATACAGCCCTTCTTGGCAACTACACCTTCAATACTTGGAACTAGTGTTACAGCTACTGCACAGAGAGACATTATATGCCAAACTATCTAAGTGCCTGTTTGGTACTACAGAAATTGACTATCTCGGGCATATCATTTCGGGTGGTGGAGTTCACATGGACAAAGATAAGGTGCAGGTAGTCGTAGAATGGAAACAGCCTCAGAACATGAAACAACTAAGGGGCTTGGGCCTTACTGGCTATTATCGGAGATTCATCAAAGCTTATGCTTCCATTGCTGCTCCCCTAACTGACTTGCTCAAGAAAGAAGCCTTCCAATGGAGTGATAAGGCAGAGACAGCTTTTCAGCAGCTTAAGCGAGCAATCACGTCCAAACCGGTATTGGCACTACCCAACTTTGATTTACCATTTGAAATTGAAACTGATGCTTCGGGTGTGGGTATAGGAGCTGTTCTCTCTCAAGGGAAACATCCAATTGCTTATTTCTCAAAGAAACTTACTCCAACCATGCAAAGACAATCGGCATATACTAGAGAGTTCTATGCAATTACTGCGGCGATTGCAAAATTCCGACATTACTTACGGGGGAAGAAGTTCATCATCCGTACGGACCAGCAAAGTCTCAGATCCTTCCTGGACCAGAACCTGCATACACCTTAGCAACACAAGTGGCTGCACAAGCTACTTGGCTATGACTTCGAGATACATTATAAACCGGGAGGTGAGAATATCGCAGCGGATGCTCTCTCTCGGTGTTTCTTGGCAGCATGGTCTACTCCTCAGTTGGAGTGGGTAGAATCATTGAAAGCGGAAGTGGTAACAGACACGACTTATGGTAGCATATTGCAGCAATGAACAAATCATGAGCAAACAGACAGTAACTTTAGTTGCAGAAATGGCTTGCTATTATGGAGAAATAGGGTGGTGGTACCGCCTAATAGCAGCCTCATTAAGCTAATTTTAAAGGAGTATCATGATGGCACCATGGGGGGTCATTCTAGCATTGCAAAAACGGTAGAAAGAATTTGTTCAAGTTTCTACTGGCCTAATATGCAGCGAGATATCCGGGCCTATGTCCTTTGCTGTCCTATTTGTCAGCAGGCTAAGGCTGAGACAAGGTTGCCTGCAGGGCTCCTCAAACCCCTGCCTATTCCCTCTCAGGTGTGGGATGATATATGCATGGACTTTATCACAGCTCTCCCTCCTACACATGGTTATTCTGTCATTATGGTGGTCATTGATAGACTAACCAAATTTGCTCATTTTGTTGCCTTGCGACATGATTTTAATAGCCGGAATGTAGCTGAAGCTTTTGTGCAGCATATTGTTAAATTACATGGATTTCCCAAGTCCATTGTTTCTGATCGTGACAAGGTGTTCATCAGCAAGTTTTGGCAGCACCTGTTTAAGCTACAAGGCACGACCTTAGCTATGAGCTCCGCCTACCAACCGCAGACTGATGGCCAGAGCGAGGTGTTGAATAAGACCCTCGAAATGTATCTGTGTTGTTTCTGCTATGACAATCCTAAAGGCTGGCTGTCCATGCTCCCTTGGGCTCAGTATTGGTACAATACTTCTCACCACAGCAGTATCAACATGACACCATTCAAGGCCCTGTACAGCCGTGACCCCCCTTCAATGGTGCGATATGAGATGTCCCCGACTGATGAACCATCCTTGCAAGCCATGTTACTGGAGAGAGACAAAGTGTTAGAAAGGTTCAAGATTAACATGGCTAAATCGCAGCAATTTATGAAGAGTTTCGCAGACCGCAACAGGAGGGATGTGGAACTGGAGGCAGGAGATTTAGTCTTGGTCAAACTGCAACCTACCACATTTCAGCTCTTAAGAAATTTCGAGGAGAGCATCAACAACACTATCTACCCTTGCCATTGCAGACCATGGAGTTTGGCCCTGTCATTGATCCTTCGGTTGTAATTGACAGCAGGACCATCTTACAGATTGGTAAGACAGTGCAGCAAGTGTTAGTTCGATGGGGACATGGGCCAGAGGCAGAAACAACATGGGAAGCGACCGCTGACTTTCACAAGGAGTATCCTCACATCAACCTTGAAGGCAAGGTTGAATTTGAAGGGGAGGGTAATGTAAGGGAGAAAAATAAAGTCCCAAGTATTTTGGAGCAAAATTATGATTTAATCCCTGAAACTAATCAAGTGCGGCCAATCATTGACGAAGAAGAATTAGTTACTGAGAGAGGACAGGTGGCATACTCTCCTTCGATTCAGGGAATCAGAAGAAGCAATAGGGAAAGGACTACTAATAGGAGGTTGAAGGATTTTGTTTGTTAGCTTGCATGTGGTAAAACTTCTCTCTCTTCCTCCCTGACACCTGCATAATTTCCCTTTCTGTTACTCTCTCTCTGACCTCACCTTATTCTTTCCCAGGATACCTTGCTGCTGTCTAGCCTTTTATTTCATTTATGAGCTATTGTACTTAATTTCCCTTTTGAGATACTGCTGAGTTACTTGCTGCTGTACTGCTCTATTGGTTTTTGCCATATTTCCATTTGTGAAACTCTTACCGTTATATAAATATATACCTCAAAAACTATCACCCTTCCACATACAACCCATCATCACATGCACCCTAACAGTTTTACTACAGTCTTTGTTGAAAAAGAGGTTCAATACGTAACAAGGGTTCAATATTGCAAAGTAAAATGATAATATAGACTCAAGTTTATGGTGAATCTTACACATGGCAATATATCAATTAAGAGTTTCATAATATTATTATAGTTATAACTTTTAATTATGTATTGAATAGTTAATATATTATCACATGTAAAGTTCATCGTAAACGCGACTCTATATTAACGAAACTCTATTGCAAAGGGTAAAGTAGCATTCAGTTGTAGCATTGTGATTCTGCATTTCTATTTTTTATACACCACAAGCTATTATCAAGCTATTTTTAGTAACTTTTTAAAATTATTAAATTAACTACTGAATGTGAACACCGATTGGTCCATTTTTAGTCTTTATACGATCAATGCATAAAACCCCTTTTTTGGCTTAATTTGAAAAAAAAAAAGAGAGAAATTTCAGCCTAATTTTTGTTCTAAAAAAAATCAAATAAAGTGTTTCAACCCAAAAAAAAGTGTTAGTTATACAAAGGAAAAAGGTCGAAGTAATTAAATTCACTGTACAAATAAAAAGGTGAAATAATTAAATTGGAAAAACCATAAAACAAACAAGGTACTTAAACCTGTGGAATATATAGAAGGATGTTTAAGGAAAAAAAGGGAAAATATATACTCACAAATTCAGTAGCACTACATCGGAGACAGAAAGAGCAAACAGAGAACTTTGTTTTTCAAATGTCGTGTCATTCTGAAATAATGAGACATTTTTTTGAGACATTTTTTCAAGTTTACAAGGGAAACAATTAAACACAAGTTATCCATTTTCAATTTGAATCTGGAAACCTATTTTTATGGTCGATTAAAAGATATGATTGATGCTATTTGCACGATGAAAAATTAATCAAAATTAATAATTAATATAAAAATTGAGTCACAATTACTCAGTCTAATAGAAACTCACTTCTTAAATAAAAATTCTTTTTAGGCTAAAAAGTTACCGAATAGACTCACCGGCTCATTTGATTGTTTTTCCATTATTCACCAAGTATTATTGTTAAAAGATATATTACTAAAATTTCTTTTAGGAAAAATCTTGGTGCATACTAAAAAATTAGCCAAAACAGTCAATAGACGGTACACAACATATAATATGTAATATGACAACGTATATTACATATTATGCACACCATACATGACATGTTGTGCACAACATATATTACATGTTACAACATCATTTTTCTTTACAAAATGTGATGCATATTGTACATAATATGTAATATATGTTGTGTTACACTATATAATATAGATTGTACACATTACATACTTATTATACATAATATATTAACTGTTTAGACTTTTTATTTTTATTTTTATATAACAATATTTTTTATAAATATTATTCAAAATTAAAGAAGGGACGCCAAGGGAAAGTACCCCAAGAAGTAGTAAAAGTAGACCATATATATTGACCATATTCCTAACTGACTAATGCCATGGGATGATGGCAATATGACCCATCAAGAGTAAACATTTAAATTATATCCTAGAAAAGTGATTGCTCTCTTCATCATTAAAATAAGATAAATCAATATTTTAAATAAGATAAATCAATGCCTTAAGATAGGACAAAATAACCCCCAAAAAATATAATTAAGAAAAATCAGTCCATCTTTTTTTTTAGGAAAAATGAATACATTTATTGAATTTGTCATATATATATATATATATTAATTTTGAATAAATAAAAAGAAGTTTTTTAGAAAACTAACCTGTCCATCTGTGCCCTCCACATCCAATACAATTGTAAAAGGATTCATGTTTTGACTTGTAGCAATCCAAATTCCACGAGTTGTTTTAGAGCTGAACACAAGCAAAATAAAAACACCCATCATGTTACCACCTTATTATTGATACTAGTTGAATAGGAGTAATAGCTAGTAATTGCAAGAACTTGCCTTCCCAATTCAGCATCCATCACTTTGAATTTAGTGCCGGCCAATTGATTTTGTAGTTCGCTCTTCCCTACCCAAACCAAAAAGGACAACAAATTTGACTACATACATTAATATTCCTTTATTGGCAACCATTCACAACTCATATCATCCGAAAATTATCGGGGTACATAATCATTTTATCCATCAATTATTTATCAGAGTGAGTGTGTGCTACATATCAAGTTAAAGAGTGAGAGATATGTGTGTGAATTTTTATTTTAAATTATGGATCCACAAATTACATAATATTTAATGGATGGTTGATAAATGTGTATTTAGTGTACATGTAATCCTATTGTCATATCATCTCATCATAACAAAGCTAGAAAAATCAGTTCTTCCGTTCTCTTAATAAGCATTCACTTTCACATTTTTACACATATTAAAATAATAATCAAATAAGTTTAAAAATATATCATATTTAATATATTTTAAATCATACTATACCCTTATTAATATTTTCTCTTGTATTTAATTTTATATCTTAACTATAAGGATATCATAGAAAAAAAATAATTAATATCACCTAAAATTCTTAAATGAATAAATAATAATAAAATTTAAAATTGTGTAAGTGGACAATTATTAGATAACAGATAAGATAAAATGAGGTACTATAAGATAACAGATGAAAAAATTGAATTTTATTAATCAGTAGTATTCTAAGAGAACTTTTTAAAATTACTAAAAAAATAGTTTTAAAAAGTTTTTTATGATAATCATACTTAAACAATATAAAATTTTGTGTTTCTAAGACTACTAAATTTATCATTTTTAAGTTTTTTAACAAATATTATTAGAATAATTGTTAGCAGAGTAAAAAACTTCGGCAAAAGATCAAGATATATATAATATGATACAGTGCGGTAGATAGGGTTTGCTTTCTATATATATTGGATTCGATATTTAAAAAAAAGAAAGTGCTTAGATTAGTTTACATATATTTCAAAGTTATATTAATGGATATATATACGTATAATGACTAAATTATCCAATTTTGAAGCGGTAATCTTTGTTGTACATCGAAAATATATACATTCAACGAGTATCTAACGTGTGATACTTATAGCACACATTACGTATGACATATAGCATAAGTTGGATACCCGTTAAATATATTTTCGATGTACAACAAACATTACTGAAATTTTGAAGATACCGTATATAACAACAATTTGCATATTTTGAAAGTGTTGAAAGTAAAGTTTACATAACAATAATGATTGACATACAACAAAAATACGTCTAACTTGTATCCAATGTGTGTTATTCATGTTACAAGATATGTGTTATACGTATATCCTGTAACATGAATAGCATACGTTGGATGCAAATTAGATGTATTTTTGTTGTACGTAAAGTATTATAGGTTTACATAAAGAACATATCATTTATGGGAATAATTAAAATGCAAGTTCAAAAAAGAAAAAAGGCTGAAATTAACTAGTACTAAGCAATAAGAGATATGATTATATATGTAGGGATCGGAGAATGATGAAAGCATATATACCGCCATTTTGTGGACCAATAATTGAGATTACACCATAGGGAACCTCAGTCTTAACCGATTCCAGCACGTTCTTGATGTTTGCAATGTTCTGGTCATCTTTGAACTTACCATCTTCAGAAATAAGCTCAGTTTCAAAGCAATTTCCATCGTAATTTGCTGGATAAGCAAAATTAAATAATCAAAGTCAGTATTTATTTTAATTCTCATGTGGATATTCACGTTCATCGTTGGATCTAATGGATCTGCTTATATCCTTAAGGAAAACACAAAAGCTGAGATCAAATTCATATTTAAACTCAAAATTATGAAGAAAAAAATATCATTAAATTATTTATTATTGAAATTTAGGAGGTAAACTAATCGATCTGAAGGGTTCGGATAGATCTTGGATTTTCAGAATTCTTTATATTATTTACAGATATAAGTTGAAAATCTTTACAAAAGTGAAAACAACGAACAACAGATTATCATGTTGTTCTATGGAAATTTCAGAAAAAAAAACCCACAAATAAATAGTGAATAATTAAATTTTCAAGCTAAGTGAGGAGATAAATTAAATAGTCAAAAGCTATACACACGTACCCATCTGGCCTGCTCTGATCTGTTAAGTTGCAGAGAAAATAAGAGGATCTGAATTTGTGTGGTGTTTAATTAGGGTTTGGCAAAAATATAAGCTTTGCAGAAAGATGTATATATATACATACATACACCCACATATATATTTTTATATATATATTGACTTGACTTGCTAAGCTTATGACTTCTACTGTAAAAGTCAACAGAAATATATTCAACTAGCTAGCATTCAACGTATGCTATTTGTTATACGTAATGTATGCTATACTGCCGCCAATATGTGTACTATAAATTGAAGCATTCAAAGACCAATAATATTTGTAATACAATAGAAATACATCTAACTAATATCCAATATATGCTTTACATAACAGGCAATGTGTGTTATACGTAGTGTACTATATATATAGCACACATTCTATATTATATATAGTACACGTAGATACTAGTTGGACGTATTTCTATTGTACAACAAGCATTATTGTATAAAAACATAGTTAATCATCACAAAATTAAGAAAGAAAGTATTAAAGAGAATTTTGTGTGAGTATTTTAATGAGAAAAAATATTAGATCTTTTTCCAATATATATTCTAGTGTGTATATAATTTTCATACATAAAAAAATGTTATTCTTTCTATATTTTGAGAGATTATAATATTTTTACTTTGTTAATATATTATAAATATTGTCAATATATTTATGTTCAACTCCACGTCTTTTATCTTCGAATTTTAGTTGTATTATTCTATTTCTTAACTCTGACTTCTAACAAAATGGTGCTTCTAATATCATTTGTTTTTAACTTTTAATTTAACTCTTTATATAGTCACACTTTTTTAAAAGTACGATCACATGGATTTACTCATATTTAAAAATATATTGTATACATTGTAACACCCGTGATTTGGGATTTTCTTGCTTTTGTGTATTCTCAGTCACCGGTGCGGATTTCGGTGCCCGGAGCCTAGAACTATATATATATATATATATATATATATATATATATATGGTGATATTTCATGATGTGTTTTCTATGACTGATATATATGTATATACACATATGTAGTGCGCACACGGGTAACGTGGTGCTAAGATTAATTATTTTAATTGATGATGATTGATGTTTAATGATGGAACAAGTCTTATGGTGTTGCCTGAGCTAGATATATTCTCCGGAACCAAAGTGAGTGGTGTGTGTGGGTGAGTGTTTTCGTGGGTTTTCTGAGGTATGAGAGGGAAGGGTTGAGGTTTGAGATGAATGGAAGGGCTGGAGACTCTGCTGTCTCCGGCTCTGCATTACTGCTGCAGAACGCGCGCCCCGACACTTTAGAAGCGCCCTAGCACGTGCTCGAGCGCCCAAGCGCGCAGGGAGCGCTCCAGCGGCCCCTGCTGCTACTTGCAGCAGTTGATTGATTGTTTTCTGATATGGATTGGTGGTGTAAATGGAGTGTAACTGCATTGTTATTGCTCTAAATATATGCATATGGATTGGATGTGATTATACAAGATGTGTTAATTGGTTGTATGTAAGTGAAGTTCCTGGTATGTGTCATGTGAATGGATCTTTGGTATCTGTTGTGTTATGACTGGGAGTGGTATTGGTAAAACGGGAGCTAATAGGGGGAACGCAGGCGCTGGTACGTCCGCCCAGGCGGTTGTAACCGCCCCAGCGGTGGGAGCGACCGCCCGAGCGACTTGCTTGCGACCCAAGTGAAGAGCATTGCCTCTTATGGTCCTGTTTCTCCGAAAATTAAAAATAACTCATTGTATTTTGAATGGAACCTTAAGAAATTAATTATGAGGCACATGCTCAGAATTATAAATATTAGAAGTATGTATGTGTGTGTACTAATTATGTTTATATTTTTATTTACATATGTGATTTATTTATATATATATATATATATATATATATATGTAAATGTATATGGGTGCATTTATATATATACATGTAGAATAAATAATCATATATTAGTAACATGAGAATTTTGATGTGTATGTGAACATATGTATATGTATTTGTGTTATTTGTGAATATACTCTAAGCTGTGACATGGTAATTTAAGTTGCTTGAGAAGCAAGGCAAACTTAATATTATTAGTGTACGAGCTAGAGAGGCAATGATCGTTACGAAATTCTATTGAGACCTTAATATTTACTTGAGAGTCCCAAATTGGTGTTTAGAAAATAATTTGAAAATAATTTCCACCAATATTGAGGAGTTATGATTTTAGAGCTATTATTATTAAATTTCACATTTTCGTAATTTCGGCAAAATTCTTTTAATATAAAAATACTGTGAAATTCCTAATATAGCGAAATAATTATTTTAGACTTGTTGAGAGTCTCGTAATGTTGAGGAAATTTTTGTAACGATCATGTGCTATTTTCTTATTTTATATGTTGAATATTTAGTGAGTATTTGAGTAACCTGAAAGAGAACCTGAGCTTAAATCCTAAACACAACCGGAGCAACTTTTAGGACCCTGAGCTCTCCCAAAATTTATTAGACTCTCACCACAAAATTTAGTTGCAAATTTCTTACTCAAACTCATTACCTAGAGACATTTAACACTACAACAACACAAAATAATTAAACACACCCACCCCTTGGCTTATAACTTCTCGGTTCCCTCACTTAACCCATTTCCACTCATTTCTTTCTTTCATTTTTCTCACACAAGGAAAGAAAACTTCAGAGCTCTCCCTTTCCCCCTTCCAAACTCCATTTTCGGCCAGCACTTAGGGAGCAAGAAGACCCACCATCAACCCTCTTCCTTGTCCATTTTTCTTCAAGAATCTTGGTGAGTTACTCATATTACCCCTTGATGCTTTGATTTTTCGTCTTGCATGTGATGAATGATGTTGTTTGGTCTGAGAATCTGAACCCTAGTTTTCGTTTTTCTAAGCTTCCATGGTTGTGGTAGGATGGTGGTGAGGAAGATGAGATTGCATGTTGAATATTGCATGTGTGTGTGAATGTGTTTGATATTGAGCTCTGATGATGGTTGCATGTGTGTGTGAGAGTGAGTTTCGTGAGTTTTCTGATGTGTCAAACGAAAAGGATGAGGTTGAGAATGGTGGAGCAGAGCTTGGAGCTCTGTTTCTACGTTTCTGCAGAATCGGGCCGCCCGGGCGGAGCGCGACCGCCCCAGCGGTCTGCTCCTCGCACTGGGCGAGATGGAGACGATGACGACCGCCCCAGCGGTCATGACCGCTCCAGCGGCGGACGGGCGCCCCAACGATCAACTCAGAAGCATGGACAGTTTTGTGATCTTATGTTTTTCCGCTTTTCATTAGATAAATTGCTACTTGTATATGTGTGCTGAGCCTTGAGAAATATGCTATATGATGTTTGGATCCTTTCCTAGCCTTGTGATTATAGATGTATATGTAATTGTATAAATGTTTATTTGTTAAAGAATAAGAACTCTTGAAAAATAACACATACACTTGAAAATGTTTTCATGAAAGGATCATATGTTTTATGAGCAGAATGTTTGCCAAGTTCGAGTTAATTTTAATGAGAATTGAGTTGAGTTAGTCTTGGCTTGGTAATTGCTTTAAAATGAGAAATGAGCCTTAGAAAAAGTATTTCACATGTTCTAACTCAAAAATGCTAGGATTTCGGAAAATGATGTATTGAAATCTTTAGATCAATGAAAGGCATGAATAAGTAGCAAAAAGGGGAACTTTAATATGTTAAGTGCTCACACTTATGTGCAAAATTCTGATTTTTTGTGTAATCTTATGTATAAGGAGAATGTAACACATAACCATGATAATAGAAAGGACATACTAAGTTATATGTGAAATTGCGAGGCAAATACTCTTATGAAATTGACATACATACTTAATGACCATACGAATGTGAAGTTAAAAGTTATTTGAGCTCTGAATAATAATTCATGAGATAATGAGGTATGAAATTTGAAAGTGTGTGTTACGATGTGTGAAGTAGCGTACCTCCATTCGATTTAATTGATTATGAGTTGTTTATGAGAAATGGAGATATGATTGATAATGCATGCATATAATTGATTGTTGAGCTGATTTTATTGAGACTATAAACGTGCGTATGGTTATACTGAGTTAGAGAAGTGAAGTACTTCAGGGCTGCCTAGGAGTTGGGTGTATTCGGGTACGCCTGAAGTGGCTGCCTAGGAGTTGGGTGTATTCGGGTACGCCTGAAGTGGCTGCCTAGGAGTTGGGTGTATTCGGGTACGCCTGAAGCGGCTGCCTAGGAGATGGGTGTATTCGGGTATGCCTAAAGAGGCTACTTAGGAGTTGGGTGGATTCGAGTATGCCGTTCTTGGCTATTTAGGAGTTGGGTGCATTCGAATACGCCACTAGAGGGTATCTAGGAGTTTGGGTGTATTCGGATACGCCTCAAGGTTGAAATGGAAAGTCCAGAAAGATGAGCGAGATCGGACATGTAAAATTGAAGTGCCTTTGTGTATGTTTGCTGATATGATTGTTGCTAAGAAATTATAGCATGTTGTAAAGGATTGCTATGCTGCTAGATTTCGATTCTTGCCATTACTGTAATTATTGCAATTGATTCTTTGTTGGCTGTACTGATATATGAGAGGGGCGAGCATTAATTGTACATCGAGGGAACTGCGAGAACTTAGAAAGACCCTTAGGTTCCCTTAGAGACGGATTGCTAAGTTGTTTGGTCTAGTTAAAGTAAGCACTTGAGTTTTTGAAAAAGTATTTAAGTTCTGTTTTGGTGCAAGTATTACTTTGACTAGCTAGAATCGATTACATCGAGCATGTTGATCCGTGTGCTCAAAGTAACTCACTAAGACATCCCTGTCTTACGCTCTCTTTTTTCGATGGTTCGATTCTAGATGGAGCAGCCGCCCCCGCCCCCGCCCCCGCTGCACCACGAGATGTTTGATTTCGCCTGGACCAGCTACACGCCAGCCACTGGCGCGGTGACGGTCGCGTCCACTATTTCAGGGGTACACCGCTTCTTTGTCCCAGAGTTGATCGCGAGGTACCCCACCCCTGCTCCTACTCCTGTTCCTGCTCCTGCCCCAGCTCCAGCGCCGGCTCGTGCGTCTGCTTCTCCACCGCCACCTCCGCCGCCTTCTCCTGCCTCGGAGTCGGTCGAGTCGGATCCTGAGGAGGATGAGGGCTACCAGAGCGACGATTCAGCGGATTTCTGGTCGGACGTCGATTACATCCTAGTGGAGTCTGACGCGCCTTCCTCTGCCGCGGGCTCAGATATGAGCGAGGACGCCAGGAGTGCTAGTAGATGAGGCGCCGACCCGTGACCCCCTGACCGATGTGCAGCTGACCTTTAACTCTTTTATGTTTTGTTTATAAGTTATATTGTGGAGCCCTTTTTGTACCCCTGCGTGGGATTTAACTATCTTGACATATATGTATTTGGCAAACTACAGTTTTTACCTGACTCCTCTTTTGTATATCTCGGACCAGGATTTTAGACTTGTCTTTTGATTATGTCAGCTCCCATATTTATATATCTTCGGCATGTATTAAACAGGTTCTTGGTACACTGGAACTTTGTTACATTCCTTTCAGACGCTATATTAAGTTGTAATATTATGGCCACTTGTTGTATGGGCCTTATTTATATCTTGGCATTCTCCAGTATTATTCTAGATGCTTATCCAGGATATCTAATCGTGCTATTGAATCTGACTAGTCATGACTTTTGAGTTTCGCTATCGATTTATCATTTAGTTGGGTTTGGGAAAATGTATCTTACTTATGTATCAAAAAAAAAATATAGGATTTTTGGGTGTTGTGTAACATTACAAATTGTTAATTATGTCCATGACATAGTTAATAAATTGGGATGTTACATACATATTGAAACAATAAAAATACACTTTTAGTTAATGTTAAAGAAATATTCGTATTGATCAAATAAAAAGATCAACTAATTTATTATTTCTTTTATTATTATAATAAAATAAAGATAATGAATAACCTACTTAAGATAATAAATAGGAACGAAGGGCCGGGAACCGATCAGGTAGGGTCGTGACACGATGGAAGAAGAGTATTGATATTTACATAATATAAAATCGGTCAAAATCAGTTAATATAGAGGTTTTGGCCGGGTCAT
Organism: Aeschynomene evenia; assembly: GCA_013621005.1. NCBI lineage: Eukaryota > Viridiplantae > Streptophyta > Magnoliopsida > Fabales > Fabaceae > Aeschynomene > Aeschynomene evenia. The sequence continues at coordinate 4,836,439 of CM024271.1, forward strand.
AATTATTCAGTCCGCAAAAAATTTAACTACTCAGAAAGAGCTTTTTTGGGTCAAAAGATTGCCAAATAGACCTATTAGTTAGTTTGACTGGTTTTTTATTGTTCACTCAATATTTTTCTTAAAAAATGAAAAATGAGGGAAAAATATGTTGTTTTGGAGAAGAGACGGGGGAAAGAAGAAAAAAGAGAAAAGAGAAAAGAGAAAAGAGAGGAGAAAAAGAAGGAAGGTTTGGGAAGAGGAATGAAAAAAAAATAAAGAAAAATAAAGTAATAATATATTAATAATAATAATATAGAATATTACATTACTATTCCTAATAAATCTGTATACCAAAAATTTGATTTCTATTTGTACTAATAAAAATACACATGTCTGGCCTAGAAGACTTGGTCATTATATCGCATAAGTTCTTAACAATGTAATCTCACAAATAAATATTACTCTCAAGTTCTTTTTTCTTATGTCAATATTGTTGTAGGGCTAAAAAGCATCAACTTTCATTTCCCTTGTCTGACATATTCTTCTTCTTTGCAACTTGTTTTCATTAATATTTGGGGTCCCTCTCCTATTAATTCTCGGGCTACCGATCGTCGTTACTACATGAGTTGCATAAATATATATAGTAGATATACTTGTATATATTTTTTTAATCTAAATCTCAAGTTTTTAGTGCACTCATTTAATATAAATATTTTATGAAAAAACAAACTGGTCATATCCCTTAAAGTCATTCAAACTAACGAGAATTCCTCTTCTCTCAAATGTAATTATACCTTAAGGATAATGAAATATACAATAGATTCTCTTGCCCTTACCCATGCTAAACAATGGTGTTACGGAAAGAAAATGTATGCATTTACTTGAGATGGGATTGGCTCTTTTAGTCATTATATCTCTATGCCCTAAATCAAATCCCTTATTATAATCAATTTTTGTGTGTTTAGGTGTACGCAGTTATTTTCCAAATTTAAAACCTTATAATGATCGAATTTTTTGGTTATGCACCACGACATAAAGCTAGCCTATATTTGTATGGATTCTAAGAGAAGATATATACAATTTGGAACATTGTTTTTAATGAAACTCAATTCCCATATAAAGAATTATTTTCTACATCAACTTCTATGCATAATGATAAATTTGTCCATAATATTTCGGTACCACATATATCACTTACACACCATTCTTCTCTTTCTTTCCTGTTGTTGAAGATCCCTCAGCAATTCCTCCTCTTCTACAAGTTACACATTCAGATACTAATACTACATCAGGTGCCTCTAATACTTTACCCTCTATTATTTTAGGGTAATGCTGTATATATTGACTTTCTATATGAATGAATGTCCTATATATGGACATTTTAAAAAAAATTTGGTATCAAGGGTCATTATTTTTGCATCACGATATCATTATTTAGCATCAAAATATGGATGTCCATCCCATACACTGGAAGTTGTTGGGAAAAATTACCTTCCCCTTGAAAAACAATAAAACAGAAAAAATAAAAACACAAGCACAACACAAATAATTACGTGGAAATTCCGAAACCGGAGAAAAAATCACGATTGTTGCCTAATGACAATCAGAAAATAACACTATGTGAAAATTTTTACTAGACTATTCTCTCAACCATACCACACCTCAGTACACTCACACTCTCCAACCTAATATTTGAACTACTCCTCCCAAACTCTAACACAAGAATAAGAAAAAAAATAAAAGTCAAATACTATATTTGAGTGTTTTTGACTTGGTGTATTTTGAATCCAAAACTTAAGTTCCTATATATAACCACAACACACTCCACCCTTTTGTGTTTTGCCCAATGTGAGACTTCCAAACAAATCTAACAATGACAATAACCTATCATTTTCCATTATTATTTTTTTTGGTGCACGATCGGGGTATCCATTTTCGATCACAGTGACTAATCCCTCGTTGGCTTGTAGACACCTCGAAGGGTGGGACAATTGGCCCGGAGTTTTAAAGTTTTTCCATACCTAAGACGAGGATCGAACTCTCGACACTTGGTTAAGGGAGGATGAGCCTCTACCGCTCAACCACACTCCCCGGGTTCATTTTCCATTATTTTAACTCCTGCTTTTTCTCTCCCTCTCCATCACACTGCTCTTATTCCTCTTACTGCCCAGCCTCCTGTCAATTTTCATAAAATGCAAACTCTGTCTAAATCAGAAATTATCAAAAGAAAATTCTATTATATCATCCTCTGATTTAGACCTTGTGAGCACATACTAAAACATGCTACTCAAGCATCAACTAGTCCCAATTGTTTGAGTGCTACACAAGAAGAAATAATACTTTACATAAAAACAATACTTGATCTCTAGTCACCCCTCCTCCAAATTGTTGTATATTTGGTTCTAGATGAGATTATTCTTAAATACAAGGTTAGACTTATAGCTAAGGGATTTAATCAACTTAAAGGGATGGACTACAAAGAAATATTTAGTCCCATTATTAATCTTGTCACTATTTGGCTTGTTCTTACCATAACATTGACAACCCTTGGTTAATCCACCCTTATTATGCAAATTGAACAAATCCTTTTATGGTTTATAACAAACCCCTATGACATGGTTTAATACTCTTAGTACTACTTTAAATTTCTTTGGTTTTTCTACCACAAAGGCTGACCCTTCTTTATTTACTAGATTTCATCCAAATTCCATTATTTTCATTTTGGTATATATTGATGATATCCTCTTTACCAGTGATAATACCTTTGATATTTCTATTTTATTAATACATCATCTCCAATCCATTTTTTCTCTTAAAGAGTTGAGTACCTTGAAGTACTTTTCGTGAAAGAGTTAATGCCAAGAGTCTTTTTGTTGTGCATATTCCATGGCAGATATTCTAACAGAAACCACTTTAATCGGTGTGAAGACAAAATTGAGAGTCACTCAAAGACCTCCCTCCAACTTGAGGGGGCTGTTAAAGGTCCCAATGTGTAAATGGAACTGGCCCACTTCTGTCACTTAAACAATTCTTTGTTCTCTTGGTTTTATTCTTGTGAATTTTCCTGTTTTTGGTTGTAATTCTGTTTGGGCTTCTTTTGTATATAAGCCCATCCTCTCTTTGGGTTGGATAGGCTGATAGAGGAAAATACAAACATATTGTTCTGTACAGATAACACATTATGGAGACAAACTCTTCATTCTCTAAACTTGTAGCTAAATATTGGTCCAACTACCACCAATTTCTCCTAAAAGATTAGCAGCCATCAAGATTAGCACTTAGGAGAAGGAATATAACATTATAAACTATACAAGTTTTTCTATACTAAGTGAGATTATTAATTATTCCTATGTAGTTAAGGATAAGAATTCACAAGTTCATATTCCTAACCCTTCATCCAGTAGGGGAGTATGATAAAAATTAACAATAACTAAGCCATAATAATTAAGCCAGTTGAAATTATAAAACATACAAAAAAGTAAATTAAACCATGAAAGTTATAATATATATAACTTTCTTAATGCTTTATTTCAGTTTGCAACAGATCTCCAAATACATAACAAGGCTTCAACATTGCAAAGGGTAAAATAGCATTTGACTTTATATGCACTGCTTTATGAAATCAGTATGATTCTGCATTTCTGATTAATCATGAACTCAACTATTGAAACAATATATATAAACATAATAAGAAATTTAACACTATTTATCTTTCAAATGAGTCCAACAATAAACAAATATGATGTTTTTGTAAGTAAACATGTCACTAACCCTTGGTTTCCATGTCACTAAGCATTTACAAATAGATCCATCCCCTGTTATAGAGTGTAGTGACTCATTCTAATTCAAAAGAAAAAAAAAAGTGGGAAAAAAATGAATAAACTGAAGATTTTGAGAAATCATCCAAGTCTTTAAATCTTTTCTTAACTCCTCCTTAATCCATTCTCTTGTTCCCAAAAGCTAACTCCAAACTGTTCTTCCCTTGTTTCCCTAACCAAGCTCCATCAAAATTCAAAATCTATTCCTTTTCTTACTTAAAAGCACCAAAATGATTCAATTGCATTGAGGAAACTACTTTGGCATTTGGCACTTTGTGTTCAAGCATCAAATTGCTTAAACAAAAGTTCTTTGTCCCATACCACTTCTTAGGAGCCAAATTACCTAAACATAACTTTGTCCCATTATATTGCTTAGGTGCTGAAATTGGAAACATACTTTGACATTTTTTAAGTGATAATTGTTTCTGCCCCATAACCTGAAAAAGTAAAACCAATGCTTAGTTAGATCACAATACATAACCCAAACCAAACTAGTATTAAGTATACAAAAACTCAAAAACACTAAAAAAGTCTTAACATAGAAATTAGAACACTCATCAAAAGGGTTCATATATATTTGCAACCCATATGCATTGGTTAGGATAATGAAAATAAGTGTCTAAAATCTAAATTAGCTATTTTAATAAACTATAACATTGGTCTTTTGTTGATAATCATCAATATGAATTAGTTTCGTGAAGGCAAAAGATAACTTGAAAGGAAGAAAATACATAAAAGAATAAACAAACTTGTTATTTATTTAATTTATCAGATATATATCATAGCTGTCAATCTTTAGACCAACTTGAAGATTAGCAACTTTAGGAAAGGGTTGGTTAGGTCAACAAGCTAAAAAAGAAGGGGCAAAAAAAAATTGAAAATCCCTATTGAGCTACAATACATTTGCAATAAAGATGTTAATCTAAATATAAGGACTTATGGCCTAACATGGAGAACTTTAGGCAAAGCTTCATGATTTGAGGCTGATAGTGTCTGCATCTTGCAGTCAGTAGAAATCAATTGAGAAGATTCATCCAAAGAGATGATTTTGTTGATCAATTGCAATAAAACTTGTTCAAGCTCTTCTCCATCAATCCAAGGGTGAATTTCAGCCTTAATTAGCAAAGGGTCTTTGCAAATTAAGTCCCAAACAGGAAAGTTCCTCCTTGGCATCATGAAATCTCTCTCTTTAAGCCTCAAACTTGGACAATAGTCACCAATTCCATCACCAAGGTATATGATCCTTTTCTTGTTATCTTCCATGGACAGTGATTCTTGGATCCTATCAATGATTAAACCCTGAAATGAAGAAAAAATAAGAATTAAAGATAGCCACCAAAATTTTTTTGATTTATTTTTAATAGGGCATGTGGTGTAACTTGTAAGACCACATTAGTGACAAAATTCCAAAAGAGGAAGCTTCTCAATTGGTCATGAAATGATTGTGGGCCTAGGTCAAAATTAAAATAATTTTCTATTCTCATCAAATCCAGTGGGCTCAAAACAAAACAAAGACTTAACCCTTGACAGAAGTTTTTGATTGGTTAAGCAGATTTTTTTTTTTAAATAAAAAATTGCAAATTTAGGAGACAACACTCCGATATTGTGGGATCAAGGAACTATCAATTTGTTTTAAATAATAAGAATTTTATAATTGTATATTTCTGGAAGCTAGAAGAAGTTAAGATCAACTTGAAAGCAAGCAATGTCCAGAAACTAGTATAGACAAAAAAAGAGAATTTTCTCATAAAAGTAATTCAATTTCAATTGACAATAAGCCAAAAAAAAAGTAAAATAAATAATGAAAAAGAAGATGAATATACCTTGCACATATTTGGAGGGCACAAATTGCTGCAACCATGTGGTGATTTGTTAAAGTCATGATAAGGCAAAATCCTAACCCTTCCTTCTTCATTAACATAACCTGGATTAGTGTTAATCTCAGAGAAGTATTCCTTTAATCCCAAATGCTTCAATATTGCCTCAATGAAGAACATATTTGCATCACTCACAATCCTCAGTTCACACCTAAAAATAAAATAAATAAAAAACAATAAATTTCAATAAAAAATAAAAAGGAGAAATTTCATCCACAAAATAAAATTAAAAAAAAAAACATACCCTAAAGCATGTGCTGCTTTAATTGCAGGAATCACCCTTTGATGAATAGGAATCCTATGAAGAACTTCCTCAATATCCTCAATGGTTACACCTTGTGAATGCATCTCCATCATCATCTTATCCTATAAATCAAAATTTTTGAAAAAAAATTAATTAAGAAAAATAAAAACTCAGTAATCTGCTAAAAAAAACACAATGCATGTCACAAAACATAGATAAAAACACAATTAAAAATAAATAAATAAAGTAATAAAAGAATTTGAAAATTAAAAACAGAGGACATGAATGAACCAAATAAGCTTACCATGAGAGTGTTCCAAGGCATGGTTGGAAGAAGCTCATTGAACAAATCGGTGAAACCCAACTCATCAATGACCCAATTATCACTGTCACAATCGACAATAGTCTTGTCGAAATCGAAAACAACAACAATTTCAGACATTTTTTTTGCTCTGTTTTTTGAGGTATCAAAGGTGGAATGAATGGAAAAAGAAGAACTTAATGACTCAGAAGAAGAAAGTTTGATTAGATGAAAGGAACTCTATTTGGGTGTTTGAAAGTGATCTCAAAATCTGATCTTGGCTTGGATCATTCACCGAGAGAGAAAAAGGGTATTTATAGGAGAATGAACCTCAAAACTAGAATAACAAAAAAGATTAATATCTTATTTTGAATTTTGAAAAAAAAAATTATCTTTTAGATTCCAAAGGAATATTACTTTGAGATTAGAAACCATGAAACTAAATCGAAGATTAGTTGCAATCTTTTCTTTCTCAATCTAAGTGACTTAGATCAAATTAAATCTCAGCCGTTCGATCTAATTAGTTTTGGGTTGATCAGAGAGGATCAACGGTGGATAAAGCGTATCAGGTTTTAGGCCATGGAAAACAAAACGCGGGAATAAAGAGGAATATTCGAGGCTGAAAATTTCAGTGAGTTTTGGAGTTTTCACACCAAAAAAAGTGGCTTTTTTATTTTTATTTTCATTTTCATTTTATTTTTATTTATTTTTTATATAGAGTTTGGTGGCCACACATACACATGTGACTATGAAATGCACTTTCCTCCTTGAAGCCTCCACTCCAAGAATATTCTTGGTATAGTCCGTTTCTAGACAAACTAAGTTAGTGCATTCAAATTTAAGTATACCAAATCCAAAATTTGCATGTAATTCCTTTGTTTAATTTTATTGGGTTTCTAAAGTTTTTATATGGAGATTAAAAATTATTAAAGTGCATAAATATCAAAGAAATTAAATTAAATTAGAGTTTAATTTCAATTCATTGTCGGTATAAAATAATTTACACATACATTCAATCATGAATTGACACATCTGTAAAAGTATTTAACTAAATCATCTACTAACTAAAGAGTCATATAAATCATTAAATGTGATTGACTGACAGTTTAAAATTTTTTATCAATGCATCATAATTAAAATCATTAAATTATAACGATAAAAAAACTTTTAAATTTTTTTACTATAATTATTATAGAAAGTATAAAAGAGAATATATGAAGAGTTGAAAAAACATTAATACTTCCTTGAAACTCTAGTATATCATTAAATTTGGATGGAGGAAATAAATATTAGTATATCATTAATTCATTATTGATACTAACAAAATATATTAATTTTTATCATGATTAATTTTTTAAGACTTTTAAGAGTAAAAGTGAAATAATAATAGAGTTATAATCATAAGAGAATTGAATAAATATTATAAAATGATAATAATAAAATAATAGTAGAGTTATTTTTTTAATACTTACTTTTGTTTTGTTTTTTTAATAAAATTAAAAAATGAAGATGTTCTCTAATACAAATTAATAATATGAGGATACTTCATTTATTTTCAAATTATATTATATACTAAAACTTTATGATTCTTTAAAATAAAGAGTAGTGCTGTATCTATCGGTTTTTTATTTTTTTGTGGTTAATAAATTGCCTATTAAGCATGTGTTTATGAAAATTCGACCTCATCTATTGGATTCTTCATTCAGATTCAATGAGTCTTTTTTTTAAAATAAAATAAAATAATTGTTTAATATATTTCCAATTTTGAGCGGTCAAATTTCAAAGGCCACTGGAAAACAATACTGGCAAGTGGCAAAAGTCTCACATACCACAATATTTTGTTTTGATTTTTTGACCATTCATTAATTTGAAACCTTTCATTTTCAAATCTTAATTTCAAAGTAACAATTTTATGCAGTTTTGTTTTTGAGTCCGTGATTTCAAAACAAAACAAAAGAGGGAAACACAAAATACAAAGGATTTAATTCTTATCCATCAGTGTGCCATTTTTTACATAGTTATCCAATCATGTACTTACACGTTAGTTATGATTGTATTTTCTTTCTGTCACTATCTGAAAAGTCATGCAAACGAAGCGTCTTGATTGAACGACAATATAAAATACTTTTACACTATCAGTGCATCAAAATTAAACTAAAATACAAAATATTTGAAGAAACAACAATATCACTTTTATATTGAATATTTTTTTAATTGATCATAGATACTTTATCATCAATGGAATCTTTTTAAAATTAAAATGAAAATATAATTTTTTGTCTAAGAATTGAAAATACGATTTCACTCAAATTCTTCTAAGTAAAATGCAACTCTAAAATATTTACTTGGACGAGAAAGTTCATATATATTTATCAAGGATAAAGAATAAGAGAATACACTTAAAATATGTCTTGGCACATATCCATAAAGGATAAAGGCGTATTCTTATAATTTTGGGAAGCACATATACCAAATCCTTGCTCTTCTGTGAATGAAAAGCTCACCAAAATTTTAACATCAAACAAAACATGCTGATGCCAAATTAAATTCTCCACCACTCCTTCCTGATGCCTCTAATTAAGCAATAATCCTTAAAGGATAGAATTATAGAAACATATTCCTTTACGGTAATATTTGTTGTATAGCAGAAATACGTTCAATATATAATATTCAACGTGTGTTGTATATAATACATAATGTGTGTCATATGTATATATAATACATGCAAATGCAATATACGTATAACACACATTACGCATTACGTATGTATAGCACACATTAAATATATTAGTCGAATATATTTCTACGTTATAACAAACATTATTGTTATTCATCACAATAATTTGTGTATAATAAAGAGACAAATGTTCAAAGAGTGAAGGTCATTTTGGATTGAGAAATGATTTACTTACATTCGTTTGGATGTATACAATTAAAATATGTGAGAGAAATGATAAAAGAGAGAATGAGTTAAAAAGAAAAATTATATATTTTCTATACTCCTGCAAAATTAAAACAAATAAAAAATTAAATAAAGCAGAATTACAAAAATAGTCATATTTATAATAATTAATAATAATGATATCATTATTTCCATGTTCCTCTTAATCTCGTCTTAATTTTATATGTGTTTATGTCTATTAGCTACTATAAAAATGAGCATTTTCAACAATTTAAATATTAATTGTCTCAATATAAGTATTGTCAATAAAAGTAATATTGATAACATTATTACCTGCCGAAAATACTTAAAAGTATTATAAGTATTTTTAACGGTCATTAATTATTCAGAAATTGTTTATAACTATTTTCAACAATTAACAAATATTAACATATATAATTCCTTTTTACAATATTTTTATCAATATTTCTTAACAATTACATCTTAAAAATAATTATCGTCCTCTCTATACATCACCAAACCCACCCTTGTTATTTATCAAAAAAATATGAAAGACCTTGCCTCAACACTTTCTTTATTAGCCACCTTTATCCCTATATATCATCATCATATTATTTCCGTTGCCTTGTACCACATAGCTATATATATATATATATATATATATATATATATATATATATATATATATATATATCTTTTCTTTTTGCAAAGTAATGAATGTATGTATATTAGAGTAATGGATTATGACTTCACCAATAAACATAAATTAAACTAATAAGATATTACACGGCAAGAGTTCTTATTCTTCAAGTTGTATACTTCACCTAGCTAGTGGGTTTGAGTAAGATTCAATAGACTCACTTCAATGCCTTTTGGTTTTAATTATGTTTGAATTGCTCCACAAATTCTTACATCATCATAGATTATATTTAATATGTAATTTAAACATATATATTCATAACTATTTTTATTGAAAATATTTAAAAAGTTATTATTACTTAGCTTTTATTATCTAATAAGAATTCATCTATAGAATTGTATTTTTTTTTACTATTATATATTTATTTTTTTAAGAATTTGTAGATAATATTAATTAATTTTTCTTTGACACCCTTATGTATAAAAGAGAGTTGAATAACGTAAATATGAGAGTCTATTAATAGGATAATGTTATTAAATATAATAAAATTTATCTATTTTAAATTAATTCAATCATTTGTTTAATATTGAAAACCTTAGAAGGAATAGTTGTCACAATAAGTGAAAATAGCATGCATTATAAAATAATTTTTAAGACCTTATACGAATTTCTCGGACATATACGTACACACATAAATAAATTAATTTAATTTTGATATACTGATAATGTAAAAGTATTTTACACTTTTATCCCATCAAAATTTTCTGTTTGTATAACTTTTTAAGTGACAAAAAAGATAAAATATAATTATAACTAACATGATAGCATATGATTAAATAATTATATAAAAGAATAGTACACTGTCAATAAATTAAAATTAAATCTTAAATAAATATACCTAAAAGTGGCAGGGAGGAAGAACTTCATGATTTATTAAGCTTAAATTATTTTGCCATGTTCCTCGTTATTGCTTAGTCAGAGGTCATATATATATATCTCATATCATCAACACAGTGCTAATGATGATATTATTTTCTTCTTCATTATTGGTGATTTTGACTTTCCTACATTATCAATGGATTTTGCTGGTTTATTTAATTTGTGTCTTCAATTATATGCCAATCCATTGAATTGGATCAATTGGTATCCTATACCCATTCATTAGTTGGCGATGACAAACCACGGGACCCAATGTATATTCATATTAAAGTGAACACTTCAATACCTCTTCTTATGGTGCCTACTCAGTCCCTACGTTTATTATCAACATATTTACTTTTGAGTATATATATATATATATAATAAAAAATTAGCTAAAACGGTCAATATATTATCTATATTATGATATATAATGTAATATACATTATGTATATTATATTATATATATTGTGTACAACATATTATTAGTTATTTTGGTTAATATATTTTTAATTATAAACTAAATATTTACCTTTATTTTTATTGTCAACATTTAACAAAAAAGTTGGCAATATATTGGATAAAAATAAAGAGTGAGGCTAAATGTACAATAAAAACCAGTCAAACCAACCAATAAATGAGATTTTGGGCCACAATTATTCAGTCCATTACAATTTTAATGATTATTTGAGCTCAAATCAAAGCCAAAATAAACTCATTATTTATATTGACTGATTTTTCATTGTGCATCTAGCATTATTGAAAAATAAAACATACAGTAATTAATTCGTTGATTCACATGCTATAATTTCATCCAATTTGTTGGCAACTTTTGTTCAAATGTTTGCTATAAAAGTGAATATATTGACAACAAATGTAGGCACAAAAATGGACACCATATAAGAGGAGGTATTGAACAATTAATTGTCCCCATATTACTCAAAATGAGAGTGAATAAAAAACAAAATGAAGACAATACAAATATATATTATCCAATAGACTAAACTTTCATAATTCTTCATTGCACCACAATTACTCTCACTGATATCATGAAATTTTTATTTCAACAAATCAACAGCTCAAATCTCCCAAAGAGAGAGGCGAGCAAGATAAGAAACAAGAAGATGAACACATTAATCATATTAAATAAGAGAAACAAATCTAAAACACTCTATCTCATACTATTATATATTAATCTCTTTTGGACATTATCATCAAAGATAGTGAAAGATATACATGCCAAAATGATCTAAAAGTGAGTAGCCAAGAACAACAAAACCCTTAATATAATTGCAAGGTTCATATACTACGTCCAACTAGCTTGTATCCAATATGTGTTATACATAAGACATAATGTGTGGTATACGTACGTGTGTTATACACATAGCACACATTATGTCTTATGTATAACACACGTTGAATAATACTAATTGAACGTATTTATATTATACGACAAGCATTATTGGTTCATAATTAGACCTAACATAAACTCAAAGCTTGCTCTTAATTAGTCGGACGAATCAGGAGAATCTCCAGAATTTGGAGGATCTGGACATTCATAGGAGCAAAAACAACGATTATCTACACAATATCCATCTCCTGTATCTCCATGTTTGTGTTTGCAATCCTTCACGCAGCCACTATCACTAAAGAATAGTCTTGTACAATTTTCATCAATCCAATCGTCTAAACATAAATAGCCTGCCACTTGATGATGAGTTATCATCGAGATAGCTGCAAAATATTAATTAAAAAAAATTAAGTGAATTTTTGTGAGATTCAACGCTTGTCCCTTATATTACTAAAACTTACATAGAATGTTCTTAAATTTGTAAAGGTAATAATGCACCAACCCCCTGTTATTATATTGGTTTAATTTCTACTCTATTATACATAAATAATTCATTTAGTATAAGTCAATGTCACCTTGGAGTCATGCATGGTGAATTAAATTGGAGCTACTTAATTAAGAAGAAATTATAATACCTAAATCATTGTGTCATTCGTATATACTTCATTCATCTAATATTATATGACAAGTTGGAAAATAATAAATTATTCTAGTACACTGAAATATTAATATATCAAATATATGTTGGAATCTCAACACAAATATTGTGTTGAAGTACATTAATTTTGTAATTTACCATAATTACTATATTTTACAATGTATTACATAGTATTAGAAGGAAGTATATAATTAATAGATCAAGGATATGACTATACTAATACTCCTTTCGAACCAAAATAATTTTTTTGTTTCAAAATGATTGTTCATTCAAAAAACTTAGGCAACATTATTAATTACTTTTTCTACAAATACTCCTAATAAATAGTTTTGATAAGCTTAATAACTTGAAGAGAGTTTATTATGAAAGAAAAAAATTAAGTAAGGATAATTTACTATAATCAAATAAATTTATCTTATACAATTTTTTTTTAATATTGTACTTAATTTTAATTGGACAATTAATTTGGCCTGAATAAAGTATAATATATCTATTAAAAAAGAAAGATTATTACTGAATATTAAAGAATAGGATGAACCTGTTATCAGAAACACAAGTGCAAAAAGGTTTGTCAAAACTAACTTAGTCATCTTTATAGCAAATGTAATGTGAATAACTCTTAACAAGTATTGTTATATATTGTGATTATATATTGAACTTCGCAAGATGGATGAAGAATATAAAGGTGAAGATTCAATGGGTATTTATGAATTTTTAATGAAAGTATTATCATTTAAACTTTATGAATAGTTAATTGAAATAAAAAATATAGTATTTATGAAAGGTTAATGAATATACATCTATTGATATTTATGAAAAGTTAGTAAAGATGAGTATTATTCTCATTTTATTTGTATTATTCTCACTCTCTTCTGTGGACATATAAAATGTCTATTTTTTTCTTATGATGAATAAAAATAACATACGGGTAGATTGTGGTGCCTGAATTGATCCTTAAACCCCATAAAGATTCAGGTAGAGAAGGTGTATAATACATACATCACTTATCATCCATTATTGACCAACAAACTTTGGCAATACTTTAAGGGCCGATCATAACAACTTCCATTTGATCATGACAATTATTTTTTCTTCAATAAAACATCAACACAACCCATATATTCTCCTCCTTGTCCAAAAGGAAAAGAAAAAAAACATTATATATATATATATGAAATCTTAGCTTGCATAATACTTAACCATTATATAATATTTATAGTATTGTTCTTTAATTTGCAACTTAAGTCAACATATAATAAGTCATATATATAAATATATATTGTTTCGACGAGACTAATGATGATATATATATATATATATATATATATCTCCAGGTATGAATCAGACTAATCCTAGCTACTTGACCCAACTAAGATCCACCGTGAATAGTGCGATATCAGCATTATTGATTAGCAGTAATATTTGTTATATGACAACAATACGTTTAATTATTAGCTAGTATCCAATATGTGCTATACATAATATGTTATGTGTTATATGTATATATATATATATATATATATATATATATGATATATGATATACATATGACACACATTATGTATGTATAACACATATTAGATACTAATTAATTAGACGTATTTATATTGTACTAAGAAACATTATTGATTTTTTTGTCAGGCATGAGAGGCCTTTCCGTTATGAAATGTTAATGAATTAGGTCTATAAAGCTAAGTTTAATAACTATAGAACAATTGAATTAATAAATATAGTTGATTATAAAAGGTTAATGAAGGTATGTATCACTTAGTATTTAGTATTATGAAAAGATAATAAAAAAATACTCCCTCATTAAAGAATATACTCCCTGATAATATAAGGCTTTTTGCATAAACTAAGATTGATAAACACTTTTCAAATTACTTAAAATAAAATTTTTTCTTATTATGTATGTAAATAAAAAATGACTTATTCAATGACCTTTCGTAATTATTAGTTTTGCATAAAAACTTAAATAAGTTATTTAACTAAATGGACCCTAAATAATTCTAGCTAATAAATGTGATTGTAAAATGAGAAAAATAGGAGTTATCAATTCTTTGATAAATAACTTTATTTTCTTTATGTGTGAGCATATAAAATAATAATTCAATAATAATAAATAATCTCTTGCTTTTATTTTTAACAATAGTGATACATAAAATATGAAATAAATGAGAATGAACAAAACAAAATAAAAACGATCTATACAACATATATCATACAATAGACCAAACTTTAATTTCATAATACTTTATTGCACCATAATTCCATTGATATCGTGACATTTTTATTTCAATAAATCAACAACTCAAACCTCTCCAAGAGTGACGCGAGCAAGGAACAACAAGATAAACACACCGATGATATTATTATGAGAAAGAAATTGCTATGCTATATGGTGTATTATTATTAATTTCTTTGATATAGTCATCAAGGATAATTAAAGAAGCAATAATGTTTGATGTACAACATAAATACATTCAACTTGTATCTAATGTGTGTTATTTATGTTACATGATGTGTGTTATACGTATAACACACATCCTGTAACATAGATAGCACACATTATATACAAGTTGAACGTATTTCTATTGTACGATCAAATATTATTGATTAAAGAAATACATACCATAGAACTATCTAAAAACTAGTAGCCAATATCAATATGATCCTTAGTGTGAGTGCAAGATCCATATTGGCAAAAGCACTTGTGACCTTCGCAATATCCCATGGCTATGTCACCATGTTTATCTACACAATCAAAAAAACAAGTGCTATAGTCTCCTTTTTCGCAATTCTCATCAATCCAATTTTCTACACAATCATAGCCAGTCACTTGATAATGAATAGTCTTCGAGATAACTGCAAAATATTAATTAAAATAAAAAATTACTTGTATATTTCTTGAATTTTGGTAAAATTTCGTATTTTTTTCATATTACTAAAATTTACTTATAAGTTGTCCCCGATAAATTTGTAAAATTACACAACCTCTCCTTAAAATTAATTATATCTACATCATCTCTATTGTAATAGTACATTATTTATTATAGGTTAATGTTATATTGACAAATAGAGAGGAGTCACGTTAAATTATAATGGAGCTAGTTAATTAAGGAGAAAATATTCTAATATTTTGATCATTGTTTGGTCGATAGTATATGTTTTATTCTTCCAATATTATCTGACATGTCAAAAATGAATAAATTTTACTAGATTAATGTGTCTAGAATTAATAAATTTACAAATATGTCATATAATATTTAATAGAGGAAGTAAATAATATAGAAAGAACATGAATATATTATTACTCTTTCAGGAACAAAAAAAATTGTTCACTATTCAAATTTTTCACAAATATTTGGGGCACAATAAAAAAAATCAGCCAAAACAGCCAACAAAGCCCATTTAACACTTTATGACCCAAATAACACAATCATGAGTATGTTTTTAATGGGCTAGGTGATTGTGGCCCAAATTCCTATTTGTTGGCAGTTTTGACTGGTTTTTTGTTGTGGCTCTAGCAATGCTCTAAATTTTTTGTTCCAAAATATTGTTCATTCAAAAAAATTTAGGCAATATTATACATTATTTTTTACTAATACTTTTAATAAATAGTTTTGGTAAATTTGATGACTTAAATCAATGTCATCTCAATAATTTTCTTAATATCATGGATAATTATAGTAGGAAAATTATTTTGGTTTGAAGGAATAGTATAATATATCTACTAAAAAGGAGATTATTAAATATTAATGCATATGATGAACCTGACATCAGAAGGACAAGTGCAAAAAAGTTTGTCAAGATTAATTTAACCATTTTTCTAGCAAGTGTAGTATGAACAATTTTTAACAAATATTAGTATTTGTTGTGATGATATATAGCAAAATTAGATATGGAAGATGGATGAAATATATATAGGTGAAGATTTAATTGGTATTTATGAAAGGTTAATGGAGGTACTATCACTCTAACTTTATGAAAAGTTAATTGAATTAATAAAATTTAATTTTTATGAAAGGTTATTGAAGGAATAAATCGGTTGGTATTTGTGAAGAGTCAGTAATGTGAGTATTATTATCATTTTATATGGTATCTCACTCTCTTTTGTGGACATAAAATGTTTATTTTGCCTAATGATGAAAAATAACCACAAGAGTACGTAGATTCATACTTTTGGGATAATCTTTGGAGATATTATGAAAGATACAACTTATTAGTACTAGAATCATAAAACACTTGGTAGAAACTTCACCATAATAAATGGTTAGACACAGAAAATTCACATATGATATAACAATAATTAAAGGAAAATGATAATATGAACTCGAGTTTATGGTGAACTCTACACATGTCAACTTATCAACTAAAAATTTTATAATATTAGTATAGTTATAACTTTTAATTGTGTCTTGAATGGTTGATATGTTACCACGTGTAGGATTCACTATAAATCCGAATCTATATTAACACTACTGATAATTAAGCGAGTGTGGTATGTTGCTGGATATTATGCCAAGCAACAATACATGTATGTTACCCGCCAATAATATCCAAGGCGCTTCCCACTTTAACATCCACATGCTCCATTCCAACTGTTTTTTATCCTCTCTATATCCACCATAATTGTCATCAACATATATAGATAATAAGAATTTGGGTGT
This sequence comes from Aeschynomene evenia, assembly GCA_013621005.1. Classification (NCBI taxonomy): domain Eukaryota; kingdom Viridiplantae; phylum Streptophyta; class Magnoliopsida; order Fabales; family Fabaceae; genus Aeschynomene; species Aeschynomene evenia. The sequence goes on from CM024271.1 coordinate 4,853,797, forward strand.
GTTTGGTGTTCTACATCAATATTTAGTTTTTGATTTGTTTTAAGGAGTTTGCTTGTGAGAAAATATAGAAATTGTGAACTATAAAAACTACAAAATTCATTTTCATCTTTTATTTTTAATTAATTTTCAGTATTTTATTAAAAAATTCTTGAAAAGCCGGTAGAAAAACTGAAAGATTGTTATATTGATAGTCTTTCATTAATTCCCAACCTCCAATAGTAGTCATTCTCGAATGAAAGCACCTCCTAGACCCCTGAGGATCACTCTCGATAATTATATTATAGGATTAAACAATAATGGTAGGTACGTATTATTCCAACCAACAACTCCCTAACATGAATCCACTACAAATATTTGGTTAATCAAAATGAATTACTTTGAGATCTTTAGAATAATCAATCATAATTAGGAGTGTATGAGGGTGGCCTGGGTTCGATTGGGTTTGACTAAATTTAAATCCTAACACGATACTTTATTAAATAGACTGAGTCTATTTTTGGAACTCGAACCCGACCCGTAATGATTGGACGGACATCTGGGTCAACCCGACCCTTATAATTGTAGGCACATATGAATTTGTTAGTTTATAAGCATAAATAACTTATGTACCTAAAAGGACGCGTAATAAATTATTAAATGTGATTGTAAAATGAGGGAAAAAAAAGTTATTAAGTTTTTGATAAATAATTTTCACTATGTGTGAGTTTTTTGGAATAATTCAATACAATAAATAATAATCTCTCTCGTTTACTTTCAATGATAAAATATATTCGCCTTACATAAAGATAAGTGAAAGATACAATGTTTAACAATATTAATACATAAAATATGAAATAAAAGAGAATGAATAAAATAAACTAAATCAAATATAAACAATACAATATATTTCGCCCAACAATCCAAACTTTCAAAATACCTCTCATTCGACCATAATCCCTTTCTTTGATTTTGTGACATTTTAATTTTTATAAAACAATAACTCAAACCTCCTAAAGCGACACACAAAATGTATTGAATTTCATTTGTTCTTATTTTGATTCATGACTACATTTTAGTTACTAGGATGTTGTAGATAATCAAAAGAGATGTAACTAATGACCTATTTTAATTTGGTCAACTAAAATGTGATGTGATGAGCCTATTTTGATCATAATTAAAAGTATTGAGCTTCATTTGATATTTCTTTAATCAATGACTCCATTTTGATAAAAAAAAATGATAAGATAAACACATACATCAATCATGTTAAGTAAGAAACGAACGGGAGAATAAAATAAACTAAATCAAATATAAACAATACAACATATTTTAGTGAATAGTACAGAGAAAAAAATATCTTAATCTTAGTGCAACTAGTAATTTTTCACTCCAAGCATGCTCTTAATTATGTGGCTCAATAGGAGAATCCTCATAATTTGGAGAATCAGGAGAATAAGGACATTTATACTGGCAATAACAATTGTAAAATTCACAAAATCCATTGCTTGTGTCACCATATTTGTTTATGCAATCCTCCATACAATCGATAGAGATTCCTTTTTCACAATTCTCATCAACCCAATCATCTAAACAAAAATAATAGGCAGCCACTGCCACTGGATGATGACTTGTCATTGAGATATCTGCAAAATATTCATTAAAATGGAGAATTATTCGTGTATCTCTTAATTTTTGGTAAAATTTAAAGTTTGTCTCTTAAATTACTAAAATTTACTTAGGAGGTTCCTTAAATTTTAAAATTATTATACTAATTAGTACTTTCAACGGGTATTAATTGTCAAAGAATATTTTATGACTATTTTAACAGCCAACAAATGTCAATATATCTTTTTTGACAATACTTTTATCAACATTTTTTGACAATTACATGTTAAAAATAATAATTATTATTGTAGTGTGTGTATTATATCATGATGATACATTAAATAGTTTTGCTAAACTTGATAAGTTGCAGAGAGTTTAGGAGAAAAGAATTAAGTAATGAAAATTTAATATAATCATATAAATTTATCTTAAATCAATATATGATCTCAATAATTTACTTAGTACCATGCATAATTATAATTGAACAGTTATTTTAATATAGAGGAAGTATACTATATCAACTAAAATATATAGAGATTATTAAGTATTAAGAAATATAATGAACCTGTTATCAGAAGAATAAGCGCAAAAAAGCTGACCAAAGTTAATTGAACCATCTTTCTAACAAGTGCCATGTGAATAAATTTTAACAAATATTGATGATATATATATATATATATATATATATATATATATATACATATATATATATATATATATATATATATATCCAACTTTGGAAGATGGATGAAGGAGTAGTATATATATAGGTAAATATTCCATTAGTATTTATGAAAGGTTAATTAAGATAAAATAATAGTCAAACTTTATCAAAAGTTAACTTAATTAATAAAATTTGGTAGTTTTGAAAGGTTAATGAAAGTATAAATTTATTGGCATTTATAAAAAGTTATTGAATACGAGAATCCAAAACGCCACAAATAACAAAAAAAAAATAGAAAAAAATTTATTGACTGTTTTGACTGGTTTTTGTTGTGCCTTTAATCATACTAATATACTTGACCCAACTAAGATCCACCATGAATAGTGTGATATCAGCATTACTGATTTTTAGTAATATTTGGTGTATTATTATTAGTAATATTTTTAGTGTCTGTAAATATTTTTAGCCAATATCAATATGATCCTTAGTGTGAGTGCAAGGTCCATATTGGCAAAAGCAATTGTGACCTTCGCAATATCCAATGGCTATGTCACCATGTTTATCTACACAATAAAAAAAAAGTGCTATAGTCTCCTTTTTCGCAATTCTCGTCAATTCAATTTTCTACACAATCATAGTCGGTCACTTGATGATGAATTGTCTTCGAGGTAACTGCAAAATATTAATTAAAATAAAAAATTACTTGCATATTTCTTGAATTTTGATAAAATTCTGTATGTCTCTCATATTACTAAAATTTACTTATAAAATGTCTCTGATAAATTTGTAAAATTAACATAACTTCTCTTTAAAATTAATTATACCGACATCATCTCTATTGTAATAGTACATTTATTATTGGTTAATGTTATATTGACAAATAGAGAGGAGTCGTGTTAAATTATAGTGGAGCTAGTTTATTAAGGAGAAAATATTCTAATATGCAACTTGTATCCAACGTGTACTATCCATATTACATGATGTGTGTTATACGTATAACACATATACGTATAACACACATCCTGTAACATGCGATAGTACACGTTGAATACAAATTGAACATATTTCTATTGTATATCAAACAATATTGCTTTTGGGATAATTTTAGGAGATATTAGGAAAGATACAATAAACTACATACTAGAATAAAAAAACACTTGGTAGAAACTTCACCAAAATAAATGGTTAGATCGACATACAAAAAATTCACATATGATATAACAATAATTAAATGGTTGTGGCATGTTGTTGGTTGTTTATGCCAAGCAATAATACATTTATAAGCAACAATGCTTATCGTACAGTAATATCCAAGGCGCTTCCCACTTTAACATCCACATGCTCCATTTCAACTGTTTTTTATCCTCTCTATGTCCACTATTATAGTCATCAACATAGATAATAAGAATTTGAGAATATAATTTAAGATAAACTTCTAACTTTCAGTTAGGATGTGCTTCGTGTCCTACATCAATATTTAGTTTTTGATTTGTTTTAAGGAGTTTTCTTGTGAGAAAATATAGAAATTGTGAACTTTAAAAACTACAAAATATAATTTTTATTTTTTATTTTTAATTTTCAGTATTTTCTTAAAAAAAATACTTGAAAAACCTGTATAAAAATTGAAAAATAGTTATATAGATATTCTTTCATTAATTCCCCACTACAATAGTCATTAATGAGCCTATTTTGGTCGTAATTGAGTGTATTGAGTTTCATTTGGTTAATGACTCAATTTTAGTCACTAGGATGATATAGATAACCAAAGGATGATGTAATGAACCTATTTTGGTCCTAATTAAATGTATTGAGCTTCATTTGATCTTAATTTGATCAATGACTACATTTCTAGACTCTAAGGCTTTGTTTGGGAGTTGTGGTTTGGAGGGAAAAGGAATGGAGGGAGAGATTTTGAGGGAATGGATTATGTTTGGGAGTTTCAAAAATTAAGGAAGGAGGAGTTTGGGGTATTTATGAAATCCTCCTAAACCCCCCCATTCTCCCCCATTTTGGGTATTTCAAAAGACATTTAAAATTCAAAATACTATTTTACCCTTAATACTTCTTTCAATTTTTTTCAAAATAACATTTGATTATTTTATAGATGAAAAATTAAAGAATGTACATTTTTTAATAATAGAAATATATTGTAAAATATAATTTTTAAAAGATAATTTAAATAATTATCTTAATAAAAGGTACGATAATACAAAATATATATTTTCTATTTAATATTTTTGGGTAATTAATAGAAATACATTTTAAGTAAGATAATTAATTCTAAAAAAATAATTAAGTAGACTAATAAAGGATAAAAAGGTAAAATTACATTATAAATACTCCAATTCCCTTTCTTCAATCAATTTTACACTTGTAAACATAAGGAGGATTAAGTTTTCCTTCCCCTTCCTTCCCTCCCTCTTCTTTCCCCTCCCCTCCCCTCCAAACCTCCAAACAGAGCCTAAGGAATTCTCGAATGAAAGCACTAGCGTATGAACTTCCTAGACCCCAAGGATCACTCTCGATAATTATAGGATTAAACAATGGTAGCTATTATTTCAACCAACAACTCCCTAACATGAATCCACTACGAATATTTGGTTAATCGAAATGAATTACGTACTTTGAGATCTTTAGAATAATCGATCATAATTAGGAGTGTAGGTTGGTGGGTTCGGTCGAGTTTGACTAAACTGAAACCCAACATGATATTAAGTAGATCGAGTTTATTTTGGGATCTCGAACTCGACTCATAATGACCTGACAGGCAACTAGGTCAACCCGACCTTTGTAATTGTAGGGCACATATGAATTTGGACAAAGTACATTGTATAATTATGAAATACTATAAGTAAGAAATAAAATATAAGATCAAATGTGTAATATATGTTTGAAAGTAAAACATGTCAATATAAAATAACATCAAATTATTTATAATATATGGATGGAACTTTAAAAAGTTATAGTGTGTTACTAATTATTATATAAAAAATGTATATAAAAATAAATAAAAAACTTTGGGCCGGATTGGACCAACCCAAAGCACGATTCGAAACAAACACAAATAGCACACCAGGTCAAAATTCATGACCCGAACTTAAGAAAAAAACGCTTTGGACGGGTTTGGGCGGGTCCGGGCTGTGAATTACACCCCTAATCCTAATGTAACAAGTGTTCGTCGTTGCCGAATTACAATCGTACAATTAGTCTTTGAGATATTCTAATTGAACTTAAATTAATTGAATGGTTTAATTCATGTGAGACATATATTCCTTGATCCTGCAATCACTAATTTATTTTGGTCCTAATTAAAAGTATTGAGTTTCATTTGATCTTTCTGTTGTCGCGAAAATTATTCTTTCTCGGCTACGACTAAGAAAGCAGCCGAGAATAGCAATATAACCGTTTTTGATCCCTAAAACAACGATTACGCTAAGGAGGGGAATCAGCCCCTTAGCTGTGAGTTCTCCAAACATCTCAGAGAAGCAAGATTTTGGACAACGAGCAAATAATGTGAAGAAGAAAGCTTCCATTAATTCAATAACCACTAATTACACCAAGAAAATAGTAAAGAAAGTGTTTTCTCTACATGGATAAACTATAACTACGACTAAAACTAAGAGAAAAATGTAAAAGTGCAGAAAAAGTGATAAAAAGTAATTAAGGCATGATTTGTGATCTTGGAGATGGTTGATTTTAGTCACAAGTTCCTCTTTATATAGCCTTCTTGGTTCCTATTTCCAAGCTCCATGTTGCCCATGATCTTGCAACTGATTAGTCCTATTTTTGTGCCATGAGTCCATTAGTGGAGTGTAAAAACCCACTACCCACGTTTTTAGCAACCGCCAAATCTTCCTTCCCAAGTAACTGCTTCTGTCTCGGCTATTTCCATCTCGGCTAATACTTTCTCGACTCAGCTAAACCCGTTACAGCTCGGCTAACTGTTTTATCACAGTTACTTCTGTTACAGCTCGGATAACTATTTTATCACAGCTGATTCATTACAGCTAACCGTTTTTCCTGATATGATATACCATTGACAGCCGTTTCCTTCCACTCAATTTCTTAGCTATTTTTTGGGTGATAACACTTTCTTTAATCAATGACTCCATTTTGGTTAAAGGGATGACCAAATAAACACATACATCAATCATGTAAAGTAATTAGAAACGAAATTTGCAACACTATATCACATACTATTATTAATTCCTTCGAAGTTGTCATTAAGGATAATGAAATGTATACATGCTCAAACAATCTAAAACTTAGTGGATAATAACAGCAGGACCCTCGATGAGTGTAAGATCTGTAATAAGGCCTAACATAAACTCCAAGAATGCTCTTAATTATGTGGCTCAATAGGAGAGTCCTTAGAATTTGGAGAATTGGGAGATTCAGGACATTTATATTGGCAATAACAATTGTCAAATTCACAGAATCCATTGCTTGTGTCACCATATTTGTTTATACAATCCGTCATACAATTGATAGAGACTCCTTTTTCACAATTCTCATCAGCCCAATAATCATCTAAACAAAAATAAAAAGCAGCCACTTGATGATGATTTGCCATTGAGATATCTACAAAATATTCATTAAAATGGAGAATTATTCGTGTATCTCTTGAATTTTGACAAAATTTAAAGTTTGTCTCTTAAATTACTAAAATTTACTGAGGTCCTTTAAATTTCAAAATTATTACACTAACATCCCCTTCAAAATTTTATGGACATTCTTTTTATTGTACATAAAAAATTAATTTAATATAGATCTATATCACTTTGACAAATAGAGTTGAATCATGATGAATTAAAATGGAACTAGGTAAACTAAGAAGAAAATATTTTAATATTTAGATCATTGTGTGATCAATATATGCTCCACTCATCCAATATTATCGGACACCTTGGAAATGGATATAAGTTATATATTACATTGAAAGCTCAATATAACAACACAAATATCATGTCCTGATACATTAATTTTGTAATTTAGTAGAATTAGTCTATTTTCCAATGTGTGTTAGATAGTATTTGATGAAGAAAGTAAATAATATAGCAAGGACATGAATATATTGATACTTCAAGATCGGAATAATTGTAGTATTCAATTTTTTTTCCAAAATAATAGTTCATTCAAAAAAACTTAAGCAATATTATTAATTATTATTTACTAACACTCCTAATAAATAGTTTTGCTAAACTTGATAATATAAGTTACAGTGAGTTTAGGAAAAAAAGAATTAAGTAATGATAATTTAGTACAATCATATAAATTTATCTTAAATCAATATGATCTCAATAATTTACTTAATTAGTACCATGCATAATTATAATTGAACAGTTATTTTAATATAGAGGAAGTATAATATATCAATTAAAATAGAGAATATTGAATATTAAGAAATATAATGAACCTGTTATGAGAAGAACAAGTGCAAAAAAGTTGACCAAAGTTAATTCAACCATCTTTCTAGCAAGTGCAATGTGAATAACTTTTAACAAATGTTGATGATATATATCCAACTTTGGAAGATGGATGAAAGAGTATCGTATATATACGTAGAGATTCCATTAGTATTTATATTATGAAAGGTTAACGAAGGTAAAATAACATTCAAACTTTATCAAAAGTTAACTTAATTAATAAAATTTGGTAGTTTTGAAAGGTTAATGAAAGTATAAATCACTTGGCATTTATAAAAAGTTATTGAATAGAGTATTATTCTCATTTTATATGGTATTATTTTTCGATAATGTTTGTCGTACAATAAAAATACGCCTAATTAGCTTAGTATCCAACACATGCTATACATGATTAAATGTGTGCTATATATATAACATACATATGTATAACACACATTCTGTATTATGTTTAACACATATTGAATACTAGTTGATCAATTGTTGAATTTTTAGCTAATCTGAAAAATTCTTGTAGTTTAAAAGGTATATCATAAAAAAATTAAAAGTCACAATAATTACTTATATATTGATTTATTGTTTGAGGTTTAATATTATTTAATATTTATTCTTCTAGCTCAATATCATAATCGATTACTTTTCTAGTTCTTGATCCTTTCTATATATTATTATATTGTCAAATATATATTGAAAGATGAATTACTTGAATAATATCTATAATGATAATTATTTATAGAGCTAGGTATTTGTAAAAGGTTAACGAAGATGCTTATTTAGTTATTAGTAATTTTCAAAAGACAAAACTTTCTTGAGCTATGTAATCATATGTCTTATGCATTCCTCCCTCGTGCTAATATCATCATAGTATGGAACTTTGATTTAAGGTCATACCAAAAATCTTTGACAGATTTGATCTCCAACCAACCACTTTACTTATTGTCACTAGATAGCTACAAATTAAATATTAAAGCAAAACTAACTAAGGAATATCATATACAAGACTATTAAACTCTTGTATATATTAACTTGTAAATTTTCACCAATATAATTACAAGTTGAGATACAATTTAAGTTTGTTTGAGGTCCATGAATCTAGACAAACAAGAAAAATAACATGAATATATTAATATACACATTTTTTTTTTAAAAAAAGAGACAAAAATGAGTATACTATATGAACAAATGTGATGAACTTGTTACCAAAAGGATAAGTGCAAAAATACTTGTCAAAAGTTAATTTAGTCATCTCCCTAAGAAGTACTGTGTGGATAGCTCTCAATTAATTTTAGTATCTTTTGTGATGATCAATATGTAACTTCTAGAGATAGAGGGAATGCATAAATATAGGTTGACATTATATTCATTCCACCACATATCTTTTATTTATTTATATTTAGTAAAATTTCAATTTGATCCTCGATGAAATAATTTTTGAAAAATTACTTAGCTTCCTCAAAGGAATAAATATGATTTTTCATTACTCGATATTATAATAGGATAATTTAGTTCATTATAAGTTATAAAAATAGGTCAAATTAGTGATGTCTAATAGAATAAATAAATATAATTCAATGAAATTAAAAAAATTATTTGTCCTATATTTTAAATTATGAGGTCTAAAAGGATGTATTTTGTTTTTGAGCAACTAATATGTGTAAAATTTATCTTCATCAAGAACGAAATTAGGGTTTTAATATTTTCTTTAAGCTTATTTCACAATGAGCAAAGTTGTATATGATGTATAGATGGTCAAGAAAAGGACCACTATCAAAGAAATTATCAAAGGTCACAAATCACTTTTTTAAAGAAAAAAGGCATATTCTGTTATATTTTAATTTACTAATTATATAAGATCCAATATTAATATTTATTCTTCTCATTCATAGTAACAATTGACTACTCCTCCGTCCTTAGTTGTTTAATGAGTGAATTAATAAAAAATAATACTATTTATGAAAGTTTAATAAAAGTGAATACTGTTAATGGGCTCCTAAACTATTTCCAAGGCCCATTAGCCTATGAACTAGAAGACCCAAATGAAATGGGCCAAACGACCACTCCCGCTCCATGACCGAGAGCTCTCCCCCACGAATTTGTGAAAATCCTTTGGTCGTGGAGTCCTAGGAACCGCAACCCGAAGTCGGGAACGATTATCAACATCTCTATTAAAAGGGAAGTAGGGTTCTTTATAGAGGTTAGCAACTTTCTATTCTCAATAAATACTGACTGACTTGATTATCGGAGTGTTCTCATATGTACCATCCCGCTTTTGTGAAAGGAGTACGCAAATACAAGCCACATGCTCTGAAACGTTGGGACATACCGATAAGATTATTCGAAACAACTATGATGAAAAGTTAATGAAGATATATATATTGCTAAGTTAAATAACAAAAAACAATTGAATTAATGAAACTAGCTACTTGTATATGGAAAGTTAATTAAAAAGAATAATATTTGAATATTTAAAAGTGAATGTTTATCTATCACCATCCAATCTAATGGTCAAATTCAAAATCCCATAATGTGAGACGCAACCCTCCTTCACTCAACACCTGGCCCCTCCAGCCTTGCACAACTAAACATCAAAGTAACTTTTGTGTTATTATTTGTTACATGGAATAGAGAGTTACTATATAAACATTTAAGAATATGATATTTATGAGATATTTATTATAATTAATAATAAAATAAAGAAAGTTTAGACATTATAATATAATTATATTAAAATTTAAGAATAATAATAATTGATATCAACATAAAATAAAAAATATTAAAATCATATTTTTGTATTGAATATGTGTTCTAACTTCTAACCTTACTTACTCAAAAGAAAAAAAAAACTGACCTTGTATATTCAGAATTTAAAATTTTCTATTAAAATTAATCTACTTAATGATGTACTGTATATAATACATGATATAGAATAAATATATTTTTTCTTCATAGGTAGAATTTCTAATAAAGAGTTTGATTTTGATAAATTGTGTCGTCTAATCAAAACGTTATATTTGTATGACTTTTCAGGTAGTGGGAGAAAAAAAACACAATCATGACTGACACACCAACACATGATTAGATGACCGTATAAAAAAATAGTACATTGTCAGTGAATGAAAACTAAATCCTATATTAAAGATATGAATTTAATTTAATTTTGATCGTGTGAAAATATTTTACACTTTTAATCCATCATAAAACACCATATATCAACTATAACATTTTATTTTTTATTTACTATTTAAAAAGTTATTGAACAAAATATTATAATTTATTAACCGTGTAAAACTTTTTAACATTGCTACACGTACAATATAAAAATAATCAAAACAACCAATAAATTATACATAATAAATATTATGTAATATACACAACATATATTATATGTTACACATAATATATATTACATGTTATGCACAATAATATCACATATTATAAAAACTAATATTACAACATGTAAATACAGAATCTATTAACTATTTTTTTTTTTTTTTACCAAGATATTTTCACATAGGAATAGTGCATTAAAATTAATTTATGTCAACAAGAATTTCCCGTCCAAGAGCCAAATTACGGAAAGCAACCTCTAGGACGCCACGTAATCTAAGCTATGACTCTGACCCGTTTCTCTCACCAACTGGCCCTACCACACCACAATCTTTTACCCAACCGTATCACATCCCCCATCATCAACGGCCCACGTGCCCCTACCTCTCATCTCCACCGTCCACGTCCCTCTCACAAAATATCCAACTCATCGCTCCCTAAAATCCCCACCTGTCACCCCTCCCTATCAAATCAACGGCCCAGATTCGACACCTCTCAGATCTCGCAATCAAAACCACTTTAAATTCCCTTCATCGCTCACTAAAACACCCTTTCTCACTACATATATCATCATTACATGCACAATAATAATAACAAATTAATTAATTACTTAATTAATTAATTAACAATTAACAATACCAAACGACGATGAAGAACAGCGAGCTCCACTCACCGCCGGGAATTACTCTCCGGCGAGTGGCCGGCGGAGAATCCGACAACAAAACGGTCACGAGGTTCAAGAATGCTCGGCGGAGAAGGCTCAGAATCCGGCGAATGAAGTACACTTGCGAGGCCAAGGTTACCGTTGGGAATGGCGGTGCTCCGGCGGCGACGGAGGTTGTGGAATCTGAGAACAATCGGAGAGAGATTCACAAATCTATGGAGATATTGATGTCGCTGTCGTCGGCGGAGGAGAATCGGTCGTCGTCGTCGGAGCGAAACGGCGCCGTTTTGTCGTACGGCTCAGTGTCGATGATAGGGAAAAGGAAGGAGATGGAGGACGCGGTGAGCGTGGAGATAGGGTTCGCTGCGAAGGAGAATAATAATAATAATTCGAAGTGCGACTTTTTTGCGGTGTTCGATGGCCACGGCGGAGCTCAGGTGGCGGAGATGTGCCGCGATCGGATGCACCGGCTGGTGGCGGAGGAGCTGGATAGTCGTCGGAGGAGGAATGATGAGGTGGTGGAGTCGGATTGGGTGGGAGTGATGGAAGGGTGTTTTGGTAAAATGGATGGAGAGGTGGGGGAGAATGCGGCCGTCAGGACGGTGGGTTCGACGGCGGTTGTGGCCGTCGTGGGCAGCGAGGAAGTCGTGGTCGCTAATTGCGGTGATTGTAGGGCCGTGTTGGGAAGAGGAGGTGAGGCTATCGATTTGTCTAGTGATCATAAGGTATATTGCTATATTTGTTTGTATCTACTTGAAAAATCTTTTATAATAGAAATATATTATATTGTCTAACATTCACTTCTACATATTTAATTTTTTTTACTTTAATTATGTTTCACATTTTAGTTAGCATTTTTCTGCGAGATTTTTTAGCTATAATGAGTGACTTGGATAAAAATTTTGATGATGTGTGAATGTATGATTGGAACTCGGACTTCGTAGAATCAATTTACGAGAAATGATTTATACTCCCTCCTTCCCAAAATATTAGTTATTTTAGGGAGAAAAAAAAAATTTCACAATGATTGTCGTTTTCAACTTCCAATGTCAATTTAACTTTTTCATACCTATTATACCCCTTGTATCATTTCTTTTTCTTTTTTGAATATTACTCAAAGGGACCACTAATCATCTTTCTTTCTCATTAATGCTTTAGGTAGTTTAGTCATTTTAATATATCATTTTATAAAATTGAGAATATTTATTTATTGAATTTCTTAATTTACATGTAAAAACCTTAAAAAACTAATATTTTGAAATGGAGGGAGTATATACTAAAAAAATCAGGTATTATGAGTGATTACATATAATAATCAATTTTTTTAAATTATTAATTCAATTATTAATATTATACATTAATTTAACAATTTTAAAAGTTTGATTAATAGTTTTAAAATATTGGATCGTTGCATATGGTGGCTGATAGTGACTGATTTTATAGTATACATGTATCATTGCTGGTAATAATATATGTACAATAATTATACCTCTAATTAGTATCTAACGTGTGCTATGTATCATATGTAATGTGTGTCATACGTCATGTTTGTTACATAAGACACACATTACGTATAATATATAATACACGTTGGATATTAGTGAGATGTATTTTGATTATACACTAATGTACATATATATTTATATACACGAATAAAAATACATGTCTTTTTGTCATACAGTAATCTTTAGAATTGAGATGTGTACAATAATTGGGGGTACATCATCAAAGCTTCCTCAATAATAGGCATCAGATTTGTGCTTTGGAATGCAATTAATTGATTGGTTTTATGTGCACATACAATACAGCCTCAGAGGCCTGATGAGTTGATGCGAATCGAAGAGGCTGGTGGAAGGGTAATCAACTGGAATGGACACCGTGTTCTAGGTGTTCTTGCCACTTCGCGATCCATAGGTTTGTTTCAACTTTCAAGCCTTTGCTTATGCTTCTACAATGTTCTTGATCTCAAACAATTGCCTAAATCTTCCATTTAGTTATGGACTATATATTGAAATTTGGTAATTAATATTGGTAAAGTGTTTACTTTCACGACAGCTTGCAACATTGTTTGCAACATTGTTTGATCCATGTAGCAGGTGATTGATTTACTACGTACATATAAGTATATAACATTACTCCTTAATTAATATTCACTCCTATAGGAATTTTACTGGTTTGGATATAAGAGTGGGGTTTACCAGTGGATGTTAGCAAAGTGTTTACTTTCACGACAACGTGTAATGAGATCGTTTGGTCCATGTAGTCGATCACATATAGTCGTAAAGCCTTGTTGTTGTTGCTGCTGCTGTATTAGTATTTAGTAGAAGCATGGTAGATGAGTGATAAGTGTTAATTGATCTATTTATGATAAGTTTTGTTCTAACAATAGTAGTACAGCAATTCCAGTTTGTTCTGAGTTTGCAATTTAATTTGCAGGAGACCAGTACCTTCGGCCATATGTAATATCGAAACCAGAAGTTACAGTGACGAATCGGAGCAGCAAGGACGAGTTTCTTATACTAGCAAGTGATGGGTTGTGGGATGTTATATCCAGTGAAGCAGCGTGCCAGGTTGTAAGGAAAAGCCTCAACGGACAGATTATTAAGAGAGTCTCCAACAGTGTTGGGAGTCATCAGAGCAGTGGTGCAGCTGCTGCGGCAGCACTCTTGACTGAGATAGCAATGGCAAAGGGAAGCAGAGATGACATCAGTGTCATTGTAGTCGACCTAAGAGTATAAGACTTCGACTTTGAGAGAATCAACACTCTAAAAGCTGGCTATTAAGATGGCAGATTTCAATGTTTTATAGGGTTTAGGGTTTAGGGTTTACTCTAACTTTCCGTGACGGGGGATTTGTAACACCCTCATTATGTATTGTTTTGATGTACAATTATTAAGGAGCAGCGAAGACATGTATTTTATTTTAATCTTGCTGCTGCATTTTTACTGCTCTGATCCCCCAGATGATGGTGTAATTGATGTAAGATATGTGTTAAAATCAGAAAATTTGAGCTAGGAGGCCATTACATGATTGTATCTAGCTCAATTTTGACAGTGGAATTGATGTAGGAATTGAATAATCTTGTGTAAGACTAACGGTACAGCATGTTGTATCACTCGTGTTGTGAACTCTTATATTGGTATGACAAATATTGTATAACAAAATATTATGCATATATAATATAAAATACGTAATGTATATTACATGTTGTATATAATATATATCATATATTGCAATATTATTATTCTTTGCAACATGTGATGTATATTATATAATATATGATATGCATATTATGTAATATTCGTTGTACATTTTATATTATATATGTTATACATAACTTATTAATTGTTCTGTTTGATTTTTTGTTGTACATATAGTAATATTTTATATCACATGAATTGAACACACAACATAATAAATCATGAACTAATAATGAAGGTAATTTAAATCACATGAATTGAACACACAACATAATAAATCATGAACTAATAATGAAGGTAATTTAAATAATACAAATGTTATTCGTACATGAATTATACACCAATTTCTCCACTTATTTATACGCTAGAAGGTATGATAACTCATTAAATCTCTCAACATAATGAGTGTACGATTGAAATATATGTATCAATAGGCACCCCTCTTTAAATCCTAATTTATTGAAGTGAAGAGGATTTAAATACCTTACCCACCTAAGTTATTTTACAAAAAAGAAAAGTAATGCAATTATCTATTTAAATAAAAAACAACAGAACTTGAAGAAATTTAAATAAATCATTTTAAATAAAGCCCATTGTCTATTCTTGCTTAGAGCCTTGATCAACACAGTCCATTGTTTACCCAAAAGAAAAGACAGCCCATAGTTTTTTGTTGCTCTTTTTTTTTCTTTTTCCTCTTCTCCAAGCAATCACTGTTCTGTTATTCCTTCACCATTCTCACTCTCTTTCTTCTCTCAGTCAGCTTCTGTGGTAGCTTCTTCTTTCCCTCTGCTGGTAATTTCTTCTCTGGTTTTCTCACTGTGATGTCTAAATATTTCTGATATTTTGTTTTGATGTATGTGAATGAATGAATTGGACGCTGTACTCTGTTCATTGCATTTGTACTGGGATATATTTGCGTTGGTACTTGATTGTTAATAGAAAGAGTAAAACCCCAAATCAGTGGTCTTTCCTATCAAGTTTGGGGATTGATTTGGGGTTTTACTCTTAATAATAAGGGTCACGGCTTAGGGTTGGAATACTCGAATTTCATATAATTCGGTTAAGTCCTTTTTTCTGCATATAAGTTTCCAAACAGGGCTTAAGAGTTTCATGAAATATATGAATCGCATCAAATTTTTATTTTGTAGTTTTCATATTTCATCTTCTGTTTCCCGAGAGTTATGGTGTGCTACTTCAATCACTCAAAAGCAATAATCTTTGCAGTGATATTAAAATTAATGGATGGCTTGAAACTTTTTTTCCTTTAAAATGTATTGATTAATAATAAAAGACTTGGCTTGAATGAGGATAACTATGCTGGATGTCCAAATTGGTATTTATTTAATAGTATTCTTGAGCAAGTGTGTTTTATACTTGGATGCTGTGACATCCTTTTGATTTGAGTACTTAATCTTTAATTCAGTGCCTGTAGGGGTTGAATAGGATCCCAATTTAAGGAACTTCATAACATTTCCCGGGTTGTTGATACATTAGGGTAATCAGGTATTAGAGTATAAACCATTAAATTAGCCTTAACCTAATAGGTTAAACTTTTAGGTGAAATGGTTTCTTAAAATGGGAATTGATGTCGATTGAACTCATTCTCCGTTCGCTCTTCTTTCTAATCTTTGGTTCAATCTGGCTGTTTCTTTTACATTTTTCAGGTCATGATTGGTTTTTGCTCTAAAGTGTTTGTGGATAGTGTTCTTTCCTATTCTAGTTTTATGTATGGAATTTCATATTTTTTTTCACTGGAATGAATTAAGATAAAAATGTTATCAATGAAGCTTAATATTCTTGTAAAATTATATTTCTTGATGATCCACATGCTTTCTGTTTCAGCTATTGGAGTGTTAGAGAGCATGGACACTCAAAAGGGTCAACCTGAAAAACAGCCTCTACCTGCAACTGCCCCATCTGTTACTTCATGTCGAAAAAAGAAAAGCGAGGAAGCGACTTTCTTAGAGGATTTGAAGGATCACATTGATGAGTTTATTCATGCTTCTATGGATGAACACAAAACTTGCTTTAAGAAAACAGTTCAGAAGGTTTGCACTTAATTAGTACCTCTTCATAAAACAATAATATTTGTCATATAACAGAAATACGTCCAATTAGTATCTAACGTGTGCTATACATATGACACACATTATGTATTATGTATAGCACATGCTAGATATTAGTTTGGTGTATTTCTGTTGTACGTCAAACATTATTATTCATAAAACTAGTTGTGTCACCTTTAGTATCTGATAATAATACTGATGTTTGGAACCAATTCCAGATGTTTGGTTTGTCCAAGGTTGTTGCAGAAAGGCAATCTAATGCTGCTAAAGAAGTTGAAAGTTCTCTGCCTCTGCAGACAACTGTACAAGATTGATTTCTTGTTTCTGAGTTTTGACTGAGTTGGGTGGAATCCTCCCTTGATATGTATTACTATTAGGATTTAAATAAAAGTAGATAAGCTGTTTGAACCAAATAATTGTGAGAATTCCATACTTGGGTTTCTTTTCCACAATGTTTTTTTTATCCTATCTATTGATGAATTTTGTATCTGATCTACCAAGTCCAGCCATCTAACCCTTTTCTTTTTCTCTCTGTTATTATATGATATTAAAATAAGAAACCAGCCAACATTAGGCAATAGGTGATGCATAAGCATTAGTGTGTGAATGCACATGCACTATTATATATAATGCATGTTCCATAAAATGTACACAACACATGACTGATGTGGCAGCACATGATTGGATGACTGTAAAAAAATTATATATTGTCGGTGGATGAAAATTAAATCAGTTTTATATAATACACATCTTATTACATGTGAACTCCACATCTCATATTGGTAATTAATATTCTCTGGTTCTTTTATTGTTTGTGTATGAGCAATTGAGCAGTGATAGTATGTAGAATGTTAGAGATACTTAGTGGCAAAACTGTAAAAATGTAGGATTGCCCAAAGTTATTATTTTTTTCTTCCTTTCATTTTTTCTCTTTCCTTTCCTCTCAAACCATAAACATAGCCTAATATTTGGCCCAAGTATTGCCAATAAATCACTGACAAACAAAAAATTCTCAGCAAGACTAAAACAAAAATAAGAAGCCTTATTTAGTAGGCCTAGGCCCTTTCTTTGTACCATACAAAACCTTATAATGTTTAAAATAAATAAGGCATACCAAAAAAAACATCTTATGAAAAAAAAACACTTAATTAGACATACATGTAAGATTATTTAACATGGCATATAAATTAGAAGTTTAATTATGAAGTATTGAAAATGTAAAAGCTTTTACATCGTTAGCCAATTATATTGATTTGTGAAATTTTTTAGTTTATAAATAATTAAATTAAAAACTTTTATTGTTATATTTTTAATTGAATGAATATTTATGTAAAATTATTTTATAAATTAAATAAATTCAAATTAAAGGATTTAATTTTCATCCACCGATATTGTACAATTTTTTTAGACAATTATCTAATCATGTGCTGCCATAATTGTATTTTCTCTCTCCTACTATCTAAAAATCCATATAAACAAAATGTTTTAATTGGATAACAGTGTAAAATAATGTAAGTGCATTAAAGTTAAATTCTAAATTAAATCCTTAAAAAACACAATCAATCTTAAAGAACATTTCTCTAACCTCACTTGTCTGTTACCCTCACAGTCCCGTTTCGATACAGGAAATGTCGTTTAACTTCACCCATCAAAATCCCAAGCCAAGACACAAACCTAGCACTAAACGAACTCACGTGACAATCACGTGATGTTATCACAGACAACAAGAGGAAATTTATTTATTTATTTTACGTACGGAAAAAACAAAAAACAGAAACCTATTATTGAGAGAGAGAGAGAAGTAAGACATAGAAAGAAGAAAGAAGAAAGAAAGAAAGAAAAGAAGAGAGTGTGTGTGTTTGTGTGATTTTTCGCTTTTGCTTTTGCATCTCTTCCAAACCCAAAAAGTATCAACCGTTTGCTCTGTCATTTTAATAATTTCCCATTTTTCTCCTTTTTATTATCCAGATTTTACTTTTCTTTTTCTGTCTCAGAGAATTTTTGGTCCTTTTTTTTTCTATTTTTAATCTTGCAATGGTTGAAGTGGGAAAAAAAATGATTGAATCTTTGGTTTCTGAAACGATGATCCTGTGAGAGAAGTGAGAGCCCAGAAGAAAGGGGAAAGGAAGAAGGGAAAAAAATCTCCTTTATCGATGATGTATCGCGCCGATAGGTAGGGGTAATTTGGGGTTTTCACACTCTCTCACAGTCGCGTGGATTGGAGGCCGTTGATTTTGGGGGAAATGAACGGTGGCGATGAGGTCGTCGCAGCTCCCGCGGGTCCACCGCAACCGCTGGAGTGGAAGTTCTCGCAGGTGTTCGGAGAACGTGCGGCAGGGGAAGAAGTCCAAGAAGGTACTAAATTTTACCCGAAACGGTGTCGTGTTGTTTTGTTTTATTTTGTGTTGGGATCCAATTGGTGCGTTTGGGGATTAGGGTTTGGCTTTCGTGGTTTCGATCCGTTTCTCGGATCGTGTTTTGTGGAACTGTTGCTTGTCGTTTTGGGGATTGTGAGCAGGGTCTTGTTTGATTTGAGGGGGAAAGTAGTGTTGTTTTTTTTTAGGTTGTCTTGCATTTTGATTTTTGTTTTTTTGGGGGGAGAGTGTGGAACTGAGGTGTTAGAGTTAATAGTGACTTGTGATTCTATTGGTAGAAGTTATTGTTTTGTTTTTTTTTTTGTGTTTATTTAATGTGAGTTTGAGTGGTTTGGTTTAGTGTGTTAGATCTTAGTGGGATTGTTAGTTTGATGAAGTGGCATTGAGGATTGACACTGACGGGTTCTTCTTGTAAACAATTTTGCAATTTTGGCAATGCCAAAAAAATGGTTTTTCTTTGTTTGGTTTGATTGGTTTTGGTTGGAGTGTTTGGTGTACCAATGGTTGTGAGGTGATGTTGGTGTTGTTTCAATAGAATTGGAATGTTTAGCTGATCTTGTTTAGGAAAGTTTTCTGTACTGTGAAGAAATTGTATATGTTATAGAGGAAAGAACATTCGTGTGTAGCGTTTATACTATTGGAGCATTGGTCTTACTATTTCGGCACATGAATAGTTTTATATCTATTATGCTCCGCTCCCTCAGAGCGAGCTTTAAGTGTTGACAATACACAGACTTATTGAACCTTGTGCTAGAATGTAATTATTTTATTGTAAAGGATGTGAGCATCAATGATCGAACGCCAAGCCTTAAAGTCATAGGCTTTGATAGCATGTCATAAACCATCTCTCCTAAAACTTTAAGCTACTATGTTGAGGCACATGAATGATTTTTTATACTTGATAATATTCGTTATTAAGACCTATGAGGAAGTTATACAGTGATATTTTTATCTTAAGTTATCATTTGAAATTTGGGATTGGGTACCTTCCTGGGGAGGACAGGGCTAGTGTTGTTCGTGATGGTTGTTTGCACTTTAGTATATGATAACAATGGTGATTGGTTAAACATGTTGTTTTCTGCTAAGTTAGTTTTGTGCTAGTTTAAATCTTTAGTGTGGCAACTAAGAGTTTACATGATTTGGTAACATTGTTCCCTATTGCATGTCTCTTTAAGGATGATTGGAGGAAGTAAAACCATAAACTGTCATTGAAGTTCAACTTCCCAACCTTCACCTTAACTGAAAAAAGAAAACATGGACTCATATAGTTAATAAATGTTCAGTTATTGTGAACAGAGAGTTTCAGAGTTACTAGGTTGTGAAACGTATTCCTTTGACAATTTTTTATGAAGGGAGCTAAATATTTCTAGTTATCTAGATAGTGTCATATTATCTCATTATATGCCTGACTTAATTATGTATTTGGATAGTTTTGGAGGCTTTTACATAGTCCATTGGCTACATTACAGCACTAAAAGTTTGGACTTGCATAAAGACCTTGATATCTTTATTCACAGAAACCTTCTGTTATTCTAAAGCTGATTTAACTCACAACAGAAGTGCAGTATTCAAGTCACTACGATTTATTTCATGGTTTATACAGAGAATTAAGGGAACAGAAAGATTAGCTATTCTCTATAAAAGAAATAGAAAGAACAGGCAATCTGACATTGGTTAGTGAATCCAAAGGATTTGTATTGGGACTTGGGTATTTGATCTTGACATGCAAATGCCATTGGCAGAACACATGAGTCTTCCATCACATAGTGATTTTCAATTTTGAATTAGCTTTGTTTGAAGGTTAAAGCTTTTCTAACTATTTGCTCAATTTTCTTTCTACAGTGGACATAATTTCTGCTATTGAATTTGACAAGTCTGGTGATCATCTCGCTACTGGTGATCGTGGTGGGCGGGTTGTTCTCTTTGAAAGGACAGATGCAAAAGATGTAAGTCTGATTTTTCACTACTGAAATTTTTTTTTTTTGAATAAAAAATTTACTTCTGAAGGATTACCTATCAAGCATTTCATATAGTAATATGTTATAGCTATCAAAATATGCAGAATGGTGTACCGAGAAGGGATTTGGAGAGGATGGACTATTCTATTAGTAGGCATCCTGAGTTCCGTTATAAAACAGAGTTTCAGAGTCATGAGCCTGAGGTAATTTTCAGACACTGGTTAATTCTTCACAAATTGCCTTGGGCTCAGAAATGTTAATATCTATAGCATGTGATCTTTGTTTCAGTTTGACTATCTTAAGAGCTTGGAAATAGAAGAGAAAATCAATAAAATCAAATGGTGCCAAACAGCCAATGGTGCCCTGTTCCTTTTATCGACAAATGATAAGACCATCAAATTTTGGAAGGTATGAAATGAATGCTTACTATATAGTTTATTTATGGATTGCACATGGTTTCTTATCTATATAACTAAGTGCTTTCGATATAGTATAGAAGGAATTTTGGTCCTTTGTTTGACTTGCTTTGGCCATGTATTTGGTTATGGAGATTTGTTATAGGTAATGAGAGGCCTGTGTGTTTAATTTTGTGGAAGTTGCGGAAATTTCTTTTTCTGTTGTTCGAATGTTTTGTTTTGTGGAGTCCTTAGCAGGGTTTTCTTTTGTGTTTTGTAAAGTTTTCTTATCTTTGTGGTTTCTTGTGGAGGATACCTTATTCTCTCTTATCACTTCCCCTGCTAATCTAATAAGGTTTCTTTTCTATCAAACAAAACTTTCAAGCATTTCATAATGCACTGTCAGCGATGGTGAATCGTTATGTGATTGTTACTTTTATGCTAAGGTATTGGGAAGGCCATAATTCGTAATGAAAAGTAAATATGATGGGTCATGCCTTAAATAAATCCATTAAATCCCAATGGAATATGCACTGAGTGTTGCTTTGTGCATGTATACTAAATGAATGTGACTTCATTTCCTTTAGTAGTTTTTTGTATGAATTTATATGGTTGATCCTGTATTGCAGGCCACTTATTCTTATTTTTTTTTTGAACAGGTTCAAGAAAAGAAGGTAAAGAAAATTGCTGACATGAATATTGACCCTTCAAAAGCAATGATAAATGGCCCTAGTTCAAGTAGTTCCAGTGTCCCTAGGCCAGTTCTTGCCAATGGAGGCTTGTCAATTCCACCTGGAGGCATACCTTTGCTCAAATTACCGTTGGTAGTTTGTATTTTACCCTTCCACTTGATTTTTTCTTTGTTTTTTCCATAGTTATTTCGATTGCTCAGTGATTATTGTTGTAACATTTTGTTTTAAACTTCTATACAATTACTTGTTTGGGAATTATTATTGCAGTTAGTGCTAACATATGGGTTGTATAATATGTAGGTTTCCAGCAATGAGACCAGCTTAGTGGCTCGATGTCGCAGAGTATATGCCCATGCTCATGATTATCATATCAATTCTATTTCGAATAACAGGTGATTTAGTTTCTGATATTATGCATCAACATTTTATTTATATTATATATCAACTTTTTATCTATATTTATTCTTATGTGGTTTTGTTTTTAAAATGTTGACTGTTCTTTTCTGTGGGTTGTTTAATGTGCTTATATTTTGGTGCCATTGTTTTATCCTTGTTTTTACCCCCTCCTGATATCTATAGTTGTCCTTATGATGGTATGGTTTTTGTATTTTCAAGCGATGGTGAAACTTTCATATCAGCTGATGATTTGCGAATAAATCTTTGGAACCTGGAAATTAGCAATCAAAGTTTTAATATTGTTGATGTGAAGCCTGCAAATATGGAGGATCTGACTGGTAAGCTTTCCCTACTATGTATAGAATCTATTGTGAAATTGTTTCTATGCTGGTAACTTAGTATGGTTTACCTACCTAAAGATGTAATAACTAGTTAGCAAAATATAAGTTGCAGTTATTGGTAAGTGTCCATTATGCTTTTGTAGATTTTCTTATCTCAGTCACTTTGAGATGTTGAAAAGCAGCAAGATCAGGATTAACATATAAGAATCACAGTTTTTGAAGGTGAATCAAGGGTAGAAAATCGGTGGAAGGTTCATTGGTCCATGGCTGTGTGAGTGCTGGGAACAATATCTGAGATATTGATGTTTGGGGTTTGATGAATAATAGATTAAATTGTAGTAAGAATCAATACGGCTTTTGATGGGTTGAATTTTTTTATTGATGACTGCTGAAGAAATATGATTTAGGCAATTATCACATCTATCAGTGTTGACAAACACACCAAAATTGTGGCCTGAAGGGTTGAGGGGAGGTACCGAAAGGTTTCAGCATTGAGGTGTTGACCTTTAATGAGGTAAACACCTCAGGTCCTTAGGCATGCCTCCTAGTTCAGTTAACACATGCCTTTTATTCCTTACTGATAACTATAATAAAGTGAAGGAAAACTTGGGAACCTTATTTGCTCAGTATGTTGCTGAAGCTAAAATAACTAGTCAGAATATTAAAACAATAGCTTATTGTTCTTTTCTGCTGAGCTTGGTGAATTAAACCTTTGATTATTATTATTATTATTTTCTCATTTCTAATATTGTACTTGCTAATTGGGCTTGACCCTTGATATTATTATTGCAGAGGTTATAACATCAGCAGAATTTCACCCAACACATTGTAATACATTGGCATATAGCAGTTCAAAGGGTTCAATTCGTCTTGTTGACTTGCGGCAGTCAGCGTTATGTGATTCTCATGCCAAACTGTAAGCCCCTTCTTTTTTAATTTTCTTATTTGTTTTTCCTTATGGCCTAAAGCTTCTCAACAAATATTGATCTGATTGTCAAAATTAGAGGGAAGATGATTTTTTCTTTCCTTCTTGACTTGGACAATCAAAATGTTGCCTTTGAACAAAAGTCATCTTTCAGAAGCTTATATTATTTATACATCTATTAATTCTATCCTAGAAAAATGTATACGTCTATCTCTTATGCTTGGTAGACTCACAGATGATCACTTTTTTTTCACAGATTTGAGGAACACGAGGCCCCGGGCTCCAGATCATTTTTCACAGAGATCATTGCTTCTATCTCAGACATAAAATTTGGGAAGGGCGGAAGATATATACTTAGTCGTGATTATATGACTCTAAAGGTTTGAAAGCATTATAATTTAAAAATCTCTGCTACTGTCATTAAAGCTTTCATGAGTTTTATGATCGCGGATACTTGAAAATTTAAAATCCTTGAATTGAATTCCATGTGACATGGACATTTGGTCTATGTGGAACTATCCTTGCTTACACAATAGACCCCAATCTGATTGGATTCATTGAAAATTTCAAATTTACCAGAATCTGTTGGCGGTACTTGTTGAATCCCATGAGCCAATGCCCTTCTTTTTAAATTACTATTTGTGTCTATTTCCCGTGGACATTCAATTGTTTGCTAGGCAGAGAATGCTATATTGTGTTTTCTAGCTTGCTTTCTTGCTATGCTTTATACAGTCTCACTTCATTGTACATCTTTTTATGTTTGTCAGTTATGGGACATCAACATGGATTCTGGTCCAGTTACGACATTCCAGGTCCACGAGTATTTGAGACCAAGGGTTAGATTCCTCTGTTTAGATAAGTGATGAACCATGAATTTTTGCTTGCTATGCTAAGTCATAATAACTCGATTTTTTTCTTCTTAATTTGCCAGCTTTGTGATTTATATGAAAATGATTCAATTTTTGATAAGTTTGAGTGTTGTCTGAGTGGTGATGGATTGCGTGTTTCAACGGGTTCTTACAGGTTTGTATTCCAAACTCAACCTGTCTCTGGTTCTGTTATCATTTTACCTGCATCTGACTATATGTTTCATTTGATACCAGCAACCTATTCCGCGTGTTTGGTTGTGCCCCTGGCAGTACCGAGGCCACGACTTTGGAAGCCAGTAAAAATCCAATGAGGTAAAGTTATATTGGAAGCTCCCACACCAGTTGTGGTTAAAGTTAGGGACTTGGGGCTTCTTTTAACATTTATCTCTTTTTTTTTCTTTTTGCATTTCTTCAGACGGCACGTTCCAACCCCTTCAAGGCCTTCTACTTCCAGATCACTTGGAAATAGTATAACACGAGTTGTACGACGTGGTCAGTATTATTGAAAATCACCCTTTCCTTCTTTGTCCAGTTTTACCTTTTCCATAATATGTTGTCTTCTTATTATAGTATATACAAACCTAAAATATTTGGTCATCCTGAACAGGAGCTGAAAGCAGTGGTGTCGATGCAAATGGGAATTCGTTCGATTTCACGACAAAGTTGCTACACTTAGCATGGCATCCTACTGAAAATTCCATTGCTTGTGCTGCTGCAAATAGCTTATATATGTACTATGCTTGAGAAAAAAGATTGGAGGACACGTGTTTGCTCGGTTAACATGTTTTTCGGGTTGCTGTGGAGAAAGGCCATCTCATCCCTTCTTCTTACCAACCATTTGGAGGCTACATTAACACACACACTCACACTACAATTGCCCTTTAAGAAATCTTTTGCAGGAGCTTTTAGGAAAAAGATCCAGAAGTGGCTGTTTGCATATTCCTGGGTAGGCAATATCATAATCATCATCAACTTTTTTTTACCATTTCCCTCTTTTCCAACCCTCATATTCTTTCCCCTCTTTTTCTGTGTCTTCTTCTAAAAGAGAAGGTGCAGTCCAAATTGTGTTTTGGCTTGCAAATGAAGAAGGAAAAAAAAAAAGTGATTGTAGCTCTCCTACAACAACAGATACTAAAGAATGTTCAATATCTTCTGCCACTAGGATAAAAAAGCTTAAAATGTAGTTTGTCTTTTTTTTTGTCTTCCTTTTTTGGCCAGATGTCTTGTGGGATGGAGCAGTGGAAGTGCATCATTTTTTCATTGATTATTTTTGTGTTGGAATTTTTAATTTGACAATGCTTCATAGTGTCTCTAATTTTTGCTGCACATGGTAAAATTTTGTGTAAAATGTCAAACTCAATAGTTTTTAGGTTGCAATGATGTAGGATATATAAACTGGATTGTCTCTGCAACCTGACACATCTTTTTGTTGTAAGTCACTAAATTTTGATGCATTTTCTCACTGCTATGGTTGGACTTTTTTCTCTTTTCCTTCCTTTTTTTTTTTTGCCCCCTTTAACTCTTCTTGATTTTACATAGATTTTGACTGTTAGCAACATAATGTGTTGTTTTTGGTTTAGTGTTCATACAATTTTGGGTCATCAATAGTGGATAGTGAATTTGGTCCTCTTTGCAAAATTAAGTTTGTTTGGAATAAATTCACTTGAATTGTCAAAATAAAATTTAGAAAAAATGTGTTGAAAATTTAAAATTACAGTCATCCTATCCCTAGGATTTCAGTCCACAATGTGCATATACTTAGGATTTAGGATATGTTTGCTAGTTTAAAATTTAAGGGAGAGAGAGGAATGAATAATTTATATAGTAGAGTTTTAAAACTCTAGCCCACAACAAATCGTTCCTTTTTTGTTTTTTGTTTTTTTTATAGAATTCAAACTCAAACATACATTTCAATAAGAAATTGTTCTACTTCTAATTAAGGATAGATTATAATGACCTTCTATGAGATATCTTCCATTTGTCGAGATGATAGGCTTCTCTTAAATCATTGTTCATGAGAGGTTAGTATAATTTTTTAAGAGAGATTAGTGTAATTTTATTAACTCGGAGACCCCTTGAACAAATTTTATAATTAGAGGGTATTCAAATTGAATTTCACTAAATTTCATAGAAGTTTACTATAGTTTATCTTTAATTAAGGGATCAAATTTGAGTCTGTAATAAAGAATTGTGTTAAAAGTGTTGGTTTTAAGCGTAAGAGCTGATGTCTACATCGTTTAATAATAGATTAAGTGATGTTATGTAAGTTGGGAGACTTGTTAACTCTTATTCTTAAGGTTCTAAGTTCATATATAGCTTACAATTTGTTTGTATAATTCTTACTTAAAAATTTTTTCACAAAATTTTTCTCCCCATCACCCTTTGATGGTTTTACCCGAATTGAGTATAATTAGCTTTGTTAGGTGGGTATTTTCGCATTTGAAAAAAAAACAAAATTCCTTCAACGGGTCAACTCTCCAGCCTTATCTCATAAACTAGCTCTTAGCTATAAATCCTAAACAATAGCATGTATAAATAAATAAATTATTTCCTAACATTTACACACTTAAATTTGATAGATTCATCCACCTTCTTTCATAAAATATATGAAAATCACCATTTACTTTTTTTTTTTAACTTATTCTTTTTTCATCCCTCTCTTGTAAGTCATAATTTAAAAAGTAAATATTTGGTGTACAACAAAACTGACCTAAATAGTCACATTGTTGTGCACGTCATACAATATATTGTGTGCATAATATGTAATATACGTTGTACATATTATATTATATATGTTATGTACAATATATTAACTATTTTGACTAATTTATTTTTGTATGTACAACAACCAATAATGTTTGATGTACAATAGAAATACGTTCAACTAGTATCTAACATGTGCTACACATAAGATGTAATGTGTGTTATATGTATAACACACGTATGTATAGCACATATTACATCTTTTATATAACACATGTTAGATATTAGTTAAACGTATTTATATCGTATGACAAATATTATTGGTACAACAATCATTTCCCTTCTTTTTTGCGGTCGTCGATGTCAAGCCTGAGTAAAGATGCTCCCTATTTAAGAATCTTCAAAAACTCTTTTTCCTTTTCTTTTCAACTAATTCAATGAATAAAAAGGTTAGCCTCATTAAACTCATTTCGAATTAATTTGGTGTTCTAATTTGTGCTCTGTTAAATTTACCTTATCTTATCCATGGGACGTACTTACTTTGGCAACGAAATTGAATCAATTTAATTGATCCTACCAAAATTTCAAGTCAACGTAAGAATGAACCGAAAAGGGGAAAGGGGGAAGAAATAATTAATGTGATCTCTGGTGAAATTAAATTGGTTGTTGAAGTAAATTAATTTGGGTAATTTTACAGTGAATTAATTAATTATATTGGTCCAAAATGGGAAAGGGGAAAGTATGTTATGATCTCTAGTGAAATTTGTTGTTGAGATAAATTTGACTAATTTTACAGTAATTAATACTCAATGTGTGTGCTTCAAGCATCAGATCACACGAAGTAATCATTAGTAATACAGGCTAATCAAGTAACATATAATTAATATGTTTATTTACACAATATATAACAGAAAATATAAGACATAAGATAAAATAAAAATGTTTAATAATTAAATAGATACACTATAGTTTACACTAAATAGATGTTTAAGTATATAACTTTCAATTTATACTATATGTGAAAAATCCAGGCAATTTAATATTTTAAAGTCTATAATCTTTATTTTACAAGACAATCAAAAAAGTGTGAAATCCCACATTTTAAAATACATAGAATTTAAGTTATACTATTTGTGAAAAATTCATGTGATTCAGTATTTTAAAGTTTATAGTCTTTATTTTATAAGATAACAAAAAAAAATTGTGAAATTTCACATTCTAAATTATATAGCCTTCAATTTCTACTATATGAGAAAAGTTTATGTGATTCAATATTTTAAAGGCTATATTGTTTATTTATATCACAACCAAGAAAATTGTGAAATCTCACAATTTAAAGTAAATAGACTTCTATTTCTATTATATGTGAAAAAAATCATGTAATTCTAGAAAGACTATAGTCTTTAAAGTATTGAAATACATTATTTTTTTAAAAAAAGTAGAAATTGAAGGCTATAGACTTTAAAAAGTGAGATTTCACTATTTTTTTCTAGAAACACTATAAAATTAAATACTATAGTCTTTAAAGCATTGAAATACATAATTTTTCAAAAAAAAAAAGAAGGTAGAAATTGAAAGCTATAGATTTGAAAAAAAAATGAGATTTCACTATTTCTCTAGAAACACTGTAAAAGTAAAGACTATAGTATTTAAAATATTAAATTACTTAATCTTTTAGACAAAGTAAAAATTGAAGGCTATAGACTTTAAAAAGTGAGATTTCACAATTTTTCTAGAAACACACTATAAAAATAAAGACTATTGTCTTTAAAGTATTAAATTACTTAATTTTTTAGATAAAGTAGAAATTGAAGGCTATAGATTTTAAAAAGTGAGATTTCACAATTTTTCAAGAAATACTATAAAAGTAAAGACTATAGTCTTTAAAATATTAAAATACATATTTTTTTAAAAAAAGTACAAATTTAAGGCTATAGACATTAAAAAGTGAGAATTCACAATTTTTCTAGAATCACTATAAAAATAAAGTTATAGTCTTTAAAATATTGAAACACATAATTTTTTTTTTAAAAAGTAAAAAATTGAAGACTATAGACTTTAAAAAGTGAGATTTCACTATTTTTCTAGAAACACTATAAAAGTAAAGAATATAGTCTTTAAAATATTAAATTATATAATTTTTAGAACAAAGTAGAAATTGAAGGCTATAAACTTTAAAAAGTGAGATTTCACTATTTTTCTAGAAACACTATAAGAGTAAAGACTATAGTCTTTAAAATATTAAAATACATAATTTTTTTTTAAAAAAAGTTAAAATTGAAGACTATAGACTATAAAAAGTGAGATTTCACTATTTTTCTAGAAACACTATAAAATTAAAAACTAGTCTTTAAAATATTGAAATACATAATTTTTTAAAAAAAAAGTAAAATATTGAAGACTATAGACTTTAAAAAATGAGGTTTTTCAAGTTTTCTAAAAGATTATAAAAGTAAAAACTATAGTCTTTAAAATAATAAAATACATAATTTTTTTTTTTAAAAAGTAAAAACTTAAGGCTATTGACTTTAAAAAGTTAGATTTCTTCATTTTTCTAGAAACACAATAAAAGTAAGGACTATAGTATTTAACATATTAAATTACATAATTTTTTAGACAAAGTAGAAATTGAATGCTATAAACTTTAAAAAGAGAGATTTAACTATTTTTCTAGAAACACTATAAAATTAAAGACTATAGTCTTTAAAGTATTGAAATACATAATTTTCCAAAAAAAATAGAAATTGAAAGCTATAGACTTGAAAAAGTGAGATTTCACTAATTTTCTAGAAACACTATAAAAGTATAGACTATAGTCTTTAAAATATTAAATTACTTAATTTTTTAGATAAAGTAGAAATTGAAGGCTAGAGATTTTAAAAAGTGAGATTTCACAATTTTTCTAAAAACACTATAAAAAATAAAGACTATAGTCTTAAAAATATTGAAATACACAATTTTTTAAACAAAGTAGAAATTGAAGGCTATAGACTTTAAAAAGTGAGATTTCACTATTTTCCTAGAAACACTCGAAACGTAAAGACTATAGCCTTTAAAATAGTGGATTACATAATTTTTAAGAGTTAGTAGAAATTGAAGGTTATAAGCTATAAAAAGTAAGATTTCACTATTTTTCTAAAAACACTTAAAAAGTAAAGACTATAGCCTTTAAAATAGTGAATTATATAATTTTTAAAAGTTAGTAGAAATAAAGGCTATAGGCTTTAAAAAGTGAGATTTTACTATTTTTCTGAAAACACTCGAAAAGTAAAGACTATAACCTTTAAAATAGTGAAATGCATAATTTTTAAAAGTTAGTAGAAATAAAGACTATAGGCTTTAAAAAGTGAGATTTCACTATTTTTCAAAAAACACTCGAAAAGTAAGAGTATAGCCTTTAAAATAGTAAAATGCATAATTTTTAAAAGTTAGTAAAAATTGAAGACTATAGGTTTTAAAAAGTGAGATTTCCTTATTTTTCTAAAAACACACGAAAAGTAAAGACTATATCCTTTAAAATAGAGAATTGCATAATTTTTAAAAGTTATTAGAAATTGAAGGCTATAGGCTTTAAAAAGTGAGATTTCACTATTTTTCTAAAAACACTTGAAAAGTAAAGACTATAGCCTTTAAAATAGTGAATTATATAATTTTTAAAAGTTAGTAGAAATAAAGGCTATAGGCTTTAAAAAGTGAGATTTCACTATTTTTCTGAAAACACTCGAAAAGTAAAGACTATAGCCTTTACAATAGTGAATTGCATAATTTTCAAAAGTAATAGAAATTGAAGGTTATAGGTTTTAAAAAGTGAGATTTCACTTTGTCACGACCCAACTCGGATCCGTGACCGGCACATGGGACACCAAGTCCCATGTCAGCCTTAACCTGGATTCCACACAAAGACAAGCTAAACAACAACACCCACAGCTACTTTAATAACGCAATCATGTATAATCCATACATATAATAGGGTTCTCAAGTATTACCCTTATACTCATAACCTATACAATCCAAACATAACATCGACAATCCTGTTTGTAAACTTATGGAGCATACTAGAGAGACAAAAGACAATAACTTAGCGCCTCTAACATTGAGACTCACCGAATCTAAGAGCTTGGAGGAACGGAAGGATTCGCCTCCGGATCTGCACCTGAATCTGAAAATGTTTTGTATGAATGGGTGAGTCATACGCTCAGTGAATAAACAGGTTATAAGCAGTGTATATATGAGGCATATAACAGTACAACGCAATTACAACATAAACCAATAACATATAATCATACATAAACCAACACAGCAGATATATAACTCGAACGTTCTTATACAGTCTCTTTATCTTGGTAGCTTTTAACCTATGAGCACCTGGAGCCCAGCCCCGACTCATGTTCATAGGTAACATGGGTGTCCCGCGAGCTATGCCCCTCATCAGACACCATACTGGGAAACCCCGCGAGCTATGCCCCTCCTCAGGTCGTTTTATCATCTCTTAATTCATTCAAATTTTATCTTATTTAGCGTTGTTAGTGGCACATATCATTCACAATCACAACATAAGTAATTCATCATTATCTTCATAACATTTACATAGCACTCATGCATCATCGTTTCATCATCACATCATCAGCATCATATCATACATACCATGACCTTGTAAACATTCATGTAATAAGTTTGGGGTAGTGGTGAACGAATGGATTTGAGTAATTAACTTTAAAATAAGAAAACATTGAGTTAAAGTCTTGAAAATTGAGTTTTTATACTGATGCTCTGTAATCGATTACCTGCTTCGAATTTCGTTCTGAAGAAAATTTTTACGAAAATTGGATGTCTGTAATCGATTACCAACCCGTGGTAATCGATTACAGTATGTTGGTAATCGATTACCAATTCGCTGTAATCGATTACAGCCTGGGTCAGAGACGAAATTCTGCAGAAAACTTCGCGAAAATCATCCCCAAATCCACATTTTCACCACAACTCATCCAAATCAAACACAACAAACATGCAATATCAATTATATATCAACCAATCTCAGTCCCTATCAACTATCATAGCAAGATATTCAAAGATTCAATCAAAATCATACATAAACTACAAATAACCCATTACTCACAAATTACTCCAATGAGCTCCAAGACTCCACCCGGAGCTAGGATGAGTTCCCCGGAGCTTCCCTAGTTGGTTGAGACCCTAGAGAACACATCACAAACCTCAATCTCTCAACAAAATCAAAAACCCCAATTAGGAACCCTAAAACCCCAAATCCGAAAATTAGAGAAAATAGACATCAACGGAGAAAAAGAAATACTCTACACTTACCCTCAATATACTAGATGAACAAAACTAGCTTTATCTTTGACGATTAATGGGGTTTGGGTTTTGGATTTGAGAAGAAAGAAAGGGGATGAGGAAGAAGAAGAAGAAGAAGAAGAGAAATGAGGGAGAGAGAGAAAAACGTGAATGAGGGGGGGGGAGGAAGAAGGGAAAGGAAGGAAAAAGAGGGGAAAGGTGGGGCCCACGTGGTCCTATCTCCCCGGTTACACCGTGATCTCTTACTCAAACAAACTCAGACTACCCAAGGTATTACACACCTTTTTTCTAAACACACTCGAAAAGTAAAGACTATAGCCTTTAAAATAGTGAATTATATAATTTTTTATAGTTAGTAAAAATTTAAGAATATAGGCTTTAAAAAGTGAGATTTCACTTTTTTTCTAAACACACTCGAAAAGTAAAGATTATAGCCTTTAAAATAGTGAATTACATAATTTTTAAAAGTTAGTAGAAATAAAGACTATAGGCTTTAAAAAGTGAGATTTCACTATTTTTCAAAAAACACTCGAAAAGTAAGAGTATAGCCTTTAAAATAGTGAAATGCATAATTTTTAAAAGTTAGTAAAAATTGAAGACTATAGGCTTTAAAAAGTGAGATTTCCTTATTTTTCTAAAAACACTCGAAAAGTAAAGACTATATCCTTTAAAATAGAGAATTGCATAATTTTTAAAAGTTATTAGAAATTGAAGGCTATAGGCTTTAAAAAGTGAGATTTCACTATTATTCGAAAAACACTCGAAAAGTAAAGACTATAGCCTTTAAAATAGTGACATGTATAATTTTTTTAAGTTAGTAAAAATTGAAGATTATAGGCTTTAAAAGTGAGATGTCCCTATTTTTCTCAAAACACTCAAAGAGTAAAGACTATAACCTTTAAAATAGTGAATTACATAATTTTTAAAAGTTAATAGAAATTGAAGGCTATAGGCTTCAAAAACTGAGATTTCACTATTAATTTAAAAACACTCGAAAAGTAAATAATATAGCCTTTAAAATAGTGAATTGCATAATTTTTAAAACATAGTAGAAATTGAAGGCTATATGCTTTAAAAAGTGAGATTTTCGTATTTTTCTAAAAATATTCGAAGAGTAAAGACTCTAGCCTTTAAAATAGTAAATTACATAATTTTTAAAAGTTTGTAGAAGTTGAAGGCTATAGGGTTTAAAAAGTGAGATTTCACTATGTTTCTAAAAACACTCGAAACGTAGAGACTATAGCCTTTAAAATAGTGAATTACATAATTAGAAAAAAGTTAATATAAATTGGAAGGCTATAGGCTGTAAAAAGTGAGATTTCTCTATTTTTCTAAAAACACTCGAAGAGTAAAGACCATAGACTTTAAAATAGTGAATTACATAATTTTTAAAATTTTGTAGAAATTGAAGACGATAAACTTTAAAAAGTAAGATTTCATTATTTTCCTAAAAACACTTGAAAAGTAAAGACTATAGTCTATAAAATAGTGAATTACATAATTTTTAAAAGTTAATAGAAATTGAAGGCTATAGGCTTTAAAAACTGAGATTTCACTATTAATCTAAAAACACTAGAAAAATAAAGACAATAGTTTTTAAAATAGTGAATTGCATAATTTTTAAAAGTTAGTAAAAAGTAAAGACTATATAGGGTTTAAAAAGTAATATTTCCCTAATTTTCTAAAAACAATCGAAAAGTAAAGACTATAGCCTTTACAATAATGAAATTGCATAATTTTCAAAAGTAATAGAAATTGAAGGTTATAGGTTTTAAAAAGTGAGATTTCACTTTTTTTTCTAAACACACTCGAAAAGTAAAGACTATAGTCTTTAAAATAATGAATTGCATAATTTTTTAAAGTTATTAGTAAAAATTTAAGAATATAGGCTTTAAAAAGTGAGATTTTCATATTTTTCTAAAATCACTTAAAGAGTAAAGACTATATAGCCTTTAAAATAGTGAATTACATACTTTTTAAAAGTCAGTAAAAATTGAAGACTATCGGCTTTAAAAATTGAGATTTCGCTATTTTTCTAAAAACACTCGAAGAGTAAAGACTATAGTTTTTAAAATAGTGAATTACATAATTTTTGAAATTTGGTAGAAATTGAAGGCTATTGAATTTAAAAAGTGAGATTTCAGTGTTTTCATAAAAACACTCGAAAAGTAAAGACTTTAGTGTGTAAAATAGTGTATTACATAATTTTTAAAACTTAGTAGAAATTGAAGGCTATAGGCTTTTAAAAATGAGATTTCTCTATTTTTCTAAAAAACATGAAGAGTAAAGACTATAGCCTTTAAAATAGTGAATTACATAATTTTTAAAATTTAGTAGAAATTGAAGGCTATAGGCTTTAAAAAGTGAGATTTCACTATTTTCCGAAAAACACTCGAAGAGTAAAGACTATAGCCTTTAAAATAGTAAATTGCATAATTTTCAAAAGTTAATAAAAATTTAAGGCTATAGACTTTAAAAACTGAGATTTCACTATTAATCTAAAAACACTCGAAAAGTATAGACTATAGCCTTTAAAATAGTGATTTGCAAAATTCTTAAAAGTTACTAAAAAGTAAAGACTATAGGAATTAAAAAGTGAGATTTCCCTATTTTTCTAAAAACACTCAAAAAGTAAAGACTATAGCCTTTACAATAGTGAATTGCATAATTTTTAAAAGTAATAGAAATTGAACGCTATAGGCTTTAAAAAGTGAGATTTCACTTTTTTTCTAAACAAACTCGAAAAGTAAAGACTATAGCCTTTAAAATAGTAAATTGCATAATTTTTAAAAGTTAGTAGAAATTGAATGCTATAAGCTTTAAAAAGTGAGATTTCACTATTATGCTAAAAATACTCGAAAAGTAAAGACTATAGCCTTTAACATAGTAAATTACATATTTTTTAAAAGATTGTAGAAATTGAAGGTTATAGGCTTTAAAACGTGAGATTTCTCTATTTTTCTAAAAACACTCGAAAAGTAATGACTATAGCCTTTAAAATAGTGAATTACATAATTTTTAAAATTTTGAAGATATTGAAGGCTATAGACTTTGAAAAGTGAGATTTCACTATTAAGCTAAAAACACTCGAAAAGTAAAGACTATAATCAATAAAATAGTGAATTACATAATTTTTAAGAGTTTGTAGAAATTGAAAGCTATAGGCTTTAAAAAGTGAGATTTCACAATTTTTCTAAAAACACTCGAAAAGTAAAGATTATACCCTTTAAAATAGTGAATTGCATAATTTTTAAAAGTTAGTAAACATTGAAGACTATAGGCTTTAAAAAGTGAGATTTTCCTTTTTTTCTAAAAACACTCGAAAAGTAAAGACTATAGCCTTTAAAATAGTGAATTGCATAATTTTCAAAAATTAATAGAAATTGAAGGCTATAGATTTTAAAAAGTGAGATTTCACTATTTTACTAAAAACACTCGAAAAGTAAATACTATAGCCTTTAAAATAGTGAAATGCATAATTTTTCAAAGATAGTAAAATTTGAAGTCTATAGGCTTTAAAAAATGAGATTTCCCTATTTTTCTAAAATCACTCGAAAAGTAAAGACTATAGCCTTTAAAATAGTGAATTGCATAATTTTCAAAAGTTAATAGAAATTGAATGCTATAGGCTTTAAAAAGTGAGATTTCACTATTTTTCTAAAAACTCTCGAAAAGTAAAGATTATAGCCTTTAAAATAGTGAATTGCATAATTTTTAAAAGTTAGTAAAAATTGAAGACTATAGGCTTTGAAAAGTGAGATTTCACTATTTTTCTAAAAACACTCGAAAAGTAAAGACTATAGCCTTTAAAATAGTGAAATGCATAATTTTTAAAAGTTAGTAAAAATTGAAGACTATAGGTTTTAAAAAGTGAATTTCCCTATTTTTCAAAAAGCACTCGAATAGTAAAGAATACAAGATTTAAAATAGTGAATTGTATAATTTTCAAAAGTTAATAGAAATTGAAGGCTATATGCTTTAAAAAGTGAGATTTCACTATTTTTCTAAAAACACTCGAAAAGTAAAGACTATAGCCTTTAAAATAGTGAATTGCATAATTTTTTAAAGTTAGTAAAAATTGAAGACTATAGGCTTTAAAAAATGAGATTTCCCTATTTTTCTAAAAACACTCGAAGAGTAAATACTACAGCCTTTAAAATAGTGAATTGCATAATTTTTAAAAGTTAGTAGAAATTGAAGACTATAGGCTTTAAAAAGTAAGATTTCACTATTTTTCTAAAAACACTCGAAGAGTAAAGACTATAGCATATAAAATAGTGAATTACGTAATTTTTAAAATTTTGTAGAAATTGAAGGCTATATACTTTAAAAAGTGAGATTTCACTATTTTCCTAAAATAAACACTCGAAAAGTAAAGACTATAGTCTATAAAATAGTGGTTATAGTCTTTAAAAAGTGAGATTTCATTATTTTTCTAGGAACTCTGTAACACTAAAGGCTATAGTCTTCAAAATATTAAAATACATAATTTTACAGAAAAAAAAAAGTAAAAATTGAAGGCCCTATAGACTTTAAAAAGTAAGATTTCACAAATTTTCCAGAAACAATATAAAAGTAAAGACTATAGTCATTAAAGTATTGAACTACATAATTTTTCAAAAAAAAATGTAGAAATTGGATGCTATAGACTTTAAAAAGTGAAATTTCACTTCTTTTTCTAGAAACACTATAAAATTGAAGATAATAGTCTTTAAAAATATTAAATTACATAATTTTCTATACAAAGTAGAAATTGAAGGTTATAGACTTTTAAAATTGAGATTTAACTATTTTTCTAGAAACACTATAAAAGTAAAGATTATAATCTTTAAAATATTAAAATGCTTAATTTTACAAAAAAAAATTGAAGGCTATAGAGTTTAAAAAGTGATATTTCACTAATTTTCTAGAATCAATATAAAAGTAAAGACTATAGTCTTTAAAGTATTGAAATACATAATTTTTCAAAAAAAAAATTGAAGGCAATAGACTTTATAAAGTGAGATGTCACTATTTTTCTAGAAACTCTATATAAATAAATACAATAGTCTTTAAAATATTAAATTACATAATTTTTTAGACAAAGTAGAAATTGAAGGCTATAGACTTTATAAAGTGACATTTCACTATTTGTTCTAGAAACACTATAACAGTAAAAACTATAGTCTTCAAAATATTAAAATACATAATTTTTTAAAAAAAAAGTAAAAATTGAAGGCTATAGACTTCAAAAAGTGAGATTTCACTAATTTTCTAGAAATAATACAAAAGTAAAGACTATAGTCTTTAAAGTATTGGAATACATAATTTTTTTTAAAAAAATAGAAATGGAAGACTATAAATTTTAAAAAGTGAGATTCATTATTTTTCTAGAAACACACTAAAAAAAAAAACTATTGTATCCAATGTGTGTTATTCGTGTTATAGGATGTGTGTTACACATATATGTGATATATGTATAGCACACATCCGGTAACATAGATAGCACACGTTGGATACAAATTGGACGTATTTATGTTGTACGATTAACGTGATTATATAAATGTATAGGATTGGCATAGTTGGCGTGTCGGACGGGGAAAGAACATGGGCATGACACAAGGCTCACGCTGTGGAACCAATCGATCTCCCTCTCATACGCTTCCCCTAGCTTCCAACATCATCATATATATATCATTGCCTTCTCTAGTGTAACAAATTCTTACTTGTGCCAACCCAAAATCTAATGCTCTATTCTCAAGTTTATCTATGAAAAAGATACTAATAGTATAAATAAGTGATGAGTACATATATTATGTTGCCTTCTAAATTTGAAATTACATGTCCATTTGGATATAGTATTAAGAATATTATACCACTAGAATTCCATGTTACTTATAGCAATGTAAGACTATATGATAATCCTCGAAGCAAGTTGTTCTGCCTCATACCCAAAGCCATCATCATTTTGTTCCTTTTTTTGGCTAGTATATATATACAATAATGTTGATCGTACAACAAGAAATATGTCCAATTAATATTATTCATGATATGAAATGTGTGCTATATGTATATCACACATTCTATATCATAAATAGCATACGTTGAATACTAATTGTACGTATTTTCGTTGTATGATAAGTATTATTATTTTATATATATATATAGTATTGTATTTCTCTAAAGTATTATTATTACAGCAAAAAAAATGCTATAGGTACATCCTTATAATTAGCCATCATCAGCCACCGCCAAAATACCCACATAAACAAATAAAAAAACTCAATCGAATAAATAAAAAAACTCTAAAAAATAATTTAATGATAATTAAAAATTCACTAAATAATCAAATAAATTCATTAAAATTATTATGAGAATGAATAAATAGCACAAAATACATTATTTTTTTCCTAAAAATAGCACTTTTATCATTAAATTATCACTAAAATAACACACACTGATACTAAAAATGGATAAAAATACATTGTTTTGTCAATTTGTAGTTGTTACTAAATTATTTTCTTTATTATTTGATTGGATTTTTTTATTTATTTGATTGGATTTTTTATTTATTTTGATTGGATTTTTTTGTGGTGGTTGATTGCAATGGTGTACATATAGCATTACCGTCGCAGCAATTAGTAGACAGTGAGTGAAGATGATCATGATGATGATGATGTATGAGTAAAGATGAATGAATGGTGATGATGAACAAGAATATAAGTGGTCACACACAGAAAAAGGTGTAGAATAATAATGCCAAGTGGCTGACTGAGTGAGGAATGAATGAGAAGCACATTCTTCAAATTGTAACCGCCCACGTGGCTTTTAGATCACAATCATTTATTTCTTTATATGTTCACTGCTAAGTGGGGTCCACCCTAATCCTTCTGTGTTGCGCACGAGCACTGTGCTCAACTTCATTATCCAAAATCAAATCATAGCCATTCAAATTATTTCTGATCAAATGTGGGTCCCTTCTAACCGAACCCATGATAAACACCTATCCCTCTTTAACTTTGGTTTTATTTTACAGAAGTTTTAATTTAACCCTAATCTCCTCCTATTTTAAGGAACTATATTCAAGGCAATATAATATTTTGTTTATATTTAAAATTAGACGTTCATAAGAAAAATTTTAAAAATTGAAGTGTGAACATATCAAAATTGAAGTGTGAAAATCAAAATAACTTACCAATGCAACTTAAAAAACTAAAATAAGTATTTAAATGTTCTGTTACTATGTAATAACCCACCAACAATTTGAAGAAGATTATATATTATATTATTAAGCAAGATAATTAAATTAGAAATTTTCTATTACACATCAAGTTTAATTTGTACGTTAAAAGAATGGGTTCAAAAAATGTTAAATTTTACTAATAACCAATAAAAGGCACCCACCTAGATACTTTAACCATCATTATCATCATCACAATATTGAGAACCTAAAGTAAGAATTTATTTTCTTACTTACTATCTATATGTGACCTCTAAACAAAGCTTAGTAAAATTTTCTAATACACATCAAATTTGTACATGAAAAAGCATTAGTAAATATTCGAAGGTGCGGCTGAACGTGAATAAATTACTTACTAAATATTTCATTTGGTCCCTAGTTAATAACGTGAGAGATCAAATAGTCTTTCAAGATATAAAAATAATAATTTGGTTTCTTAATATTATAGATAAAATAGTCCCTCAAAATATAAAATTAAAAATGATAACATTGTCCTTTAAGATTGAAATTTTAAGACAATATAATCCATCAAAATTAAAAATTTAGGACAAATTAAGAGATAATATTGTCCTAATTTTTCAATCTTGAAAGTTCATATTATCAATTTTCATATTTTAAGGAACAATTTCATTGATCATATATCAAATTTAGAGGAATTATATTATCATTTTCATATCTTAAAGTATTATTTTATCGCTCATAATAATTTTAAAGGACTAAACTGAGTATTTACTCTTTAAAAATCTAAAACTATGTACTACTAACTATCATACCCATCAAAATACCTATAAAATAACAAGGAATTAATCACAATATTCGACTTCTTAGTTCTCACTTATTGAGATACCTACAAGAAATTAATGTTTTTAACTAAAAAAATAAATTTTATTAATGAATGGCCAATGAAAGGCACCCAGCTAAGATACTTTAGGCATCAATATCATCATCATAAGATGACAAAAACCTTTCCAATGAAAGCTTAGTATAATACTTGTCACTGAAGAAGTGAATCCACACTTCAGTGGGGTTCTGCCACGTGTCGCTCTGCCAGTGCCTAAGGCTTTAGGGTGACGGTAACTCAACGCAACACAACATGGTAATAATGTAAACATTTCCCACTTCTTCACGCTTCAACGTCCCAGATTTCATTTGCTTCTTCAGGATTCAACGGCTCTGATCTCTTCACACTTTACAATCTCAACTTTCTAACATGGATAACACTTTCTTACTACACATCTTTCTCTTAATTTTATAACTCATGAACCTATTTAATTTGCTATAATTTTATTTTCATTTTTCCCTACATTTCCCCCCAAAACTAAAATAGAACAAAGCTCTTAAGATACAAATAAAAATGTACAGAGTTACAGTGAATTTTATACGTGACAATATATTAACTAAGAATTTTATAATATTATTATATTTATAACTTTTAATTAAACTTGAAATAATTAAATATATAAGTGTTGTTATTTTCACAATGAGAAACCAGTTAAAATCAACTAGTAAAAAGATTTTGGATCATAATTACTTAACCTACTAAGACTTAACTCTTTAAGGGGAGCTCTTTTAAACAAAAAAAATTATTAAATAAATTTATTGACTAATTTAATTATTTTTTCATTATATATCAAGTATTTTCCTTAATATATTATCATTTTCGAAAATGATGCACCCTTCAATTTCGATTCCCTTGCTTGTGGTTGTGGTGGTTGCTTTGTTTTTGTTTTTTTTTTTTTTCCACGGTGTCCGGAGTTTTACTCCGACTAATCCGTCGCTCCGGATCGCGTACCTTGGAATGACAGGTGAGACTCCCAGCAATGATTTTTTCTATCCACAAGACTCGAACCCGAGACCTTGCTTAAGGGACAACAAGCCGCTTACCACTTGTATCAATCCTTGTTGGTGTGGTGGTTGCTTTGTTATCACGCGTGTTGTTGAGGCTGTTTGTGTTATGGGCCAGTTTGTTGGTGGCGGCTAAGCCTTAATTAAAGCTCATTCCAATTCCTCAACTCAACCTTAGACATGTGTCCCTCAAATTTAATTTCCTCTAACTATTATTATGTTTTGGATTAGATTAGGGTATTGGTTAATTAATCCTTGTCCTTTGTGGTTGGTACCTAGGTTTAATTGAGTTAATGAATTTGACTAGCAAATATACTACCTCTATATATTCTCTATTAAATGTTGACTTTTCCTTTATTTTATTTTCATTAATATTTAATTTATCTATTTAAAATTTTATGTAGTATTAAATACTTTTATCCTATTGTACCATTTTTAAAATTTCTTTGTTATGTTGCCAACACCAAGTAAAATAAATAAGAAAGAGTCTTAATATATGATTATTATAATAATTTTATTTGAAAATTCTTCCAAATCAATACACACTAATTATTTTCTTAAAAAATGATAAAAGTTGAAAATGAAAACTTAATAATTAAAGAACAAAGAGTATAATCAGTTACTCCCTTCATTTTGTAATATGTATATGTTGACTTTGTACTTTTTTCTTTTCTATTAATATTTCTTTATATATAAATTTCAGTTATTATTAAATATTTTTCATTATACTTCTATTAAATATTAAGGCTTTAAATAAGAGAGAATGATAAAATGTTAATATAAAAGTAGTATAGTAATTTTATTAACAATTATCTCATTTCAATAAATATTAATTATTTTCTTAATAAGCATGAAAAATAAAAAAGTGAATAGATATTAGAGAATTCAGAGAGTATCACAAACTTTTTTTTTATAACAAAAAGAGCACTACAATCTGAACTAGTGTCTTATAATAAACGTGCTGGATTTTGTTTATTTATTACCATTGGAATTTATGTTGTTTGTTAATTACTATACCCTCAACATATTCCCCTCTAGGAATAGAATAATTAAGACCTAACTTTTTTTGTATATTTTATCATTACTTTTCCATTATCAGTGCACTATTTTGGCTTATGGTAGTGGGTGCTAGGTTGATAACCATCATTTCTCATTCCTCTCAATTAAGGATTAATTAAAAAATAGAGAGTGAGTTAGTAACAGAAAAAGGGACAGAACTATATGGATATTTATATATTATTCAATGTTTTTTATTCTTTTCTTATTTAATTAATAGTGTTACAGATAATTTAATTTGAAGTGAAAGAATGAGTGACTTCTAACACGATAGCTTCTGTGGTAGTTTAATAAGATATTTTTATCAAAGAATAATGTTATAAAAAAAAAACTTAATGTGTTTCACATGGCGATACTACATATAGGCTCTTATTAGGAAAAAAAATTATATCAAATTATTTATTTATACAATTCATTTTCAT
This sequence comes from Aeschynomene evenia, assembly GCA_013621005.1. Classification (NCBI taxonomy): domain Eukaryota; kingdom Viridiplantae; phylum Streptophyta; class Magnoliopsida; order Fabales; family Fabaceae; genus Aeschynomene; species Aeschynomene evenia. The sequence goes on from CM024271.1 coordinate 4,897,234, forward strand.
ATCAAGTAGGGACATATTAACATTTTTTTCAGAATAGTGTATACTTTTAACTAATTAAAAGTATTTATTTTAAAAATATTTACATACCTATTTCAATTTTAAAATTTGGTATATATATATATATAATTGAAAATCAATTGTCTCATTTATAAAGAGATATTGTTACTTATTAATTGACTCAAGCACTTAACATTTTGAAAATTTATATGGCAAAAAAATTCAGATTTTTATTTTGGTACTCACGTAGCTATTGGATAATTTACCATTGTGATTTAAGGATTTACTTGATAAATGGTAAAAAATGACGCATAATTTTTTTATAACCACTTAATAATTACTGAGTATTGATACTCGTGAATTTTATTGGACACCAAATAAATTTTCAAAAATTCATTATCTGGTAATACTGTAGCTAAAAGCCTAATTAAAAGTCCAAAGCAATAGTTAGATGAATTATGACAAAAATATATACTTTTTTGTGTAATGATTCCAAGGTTCCAACAAAACCTTTTTCTAGAACAGTTATACAGTTTGGAGAGAGAATTTCAGTGTTGTGTTTCTATTTGAAGTCTGATCTTGTCACCATTCCAACTTGTACAAACAAACTCACACAACAATCAATAAACTCATCTTCCATTATCTCCTTCAACATTTTCTTTCACTCTCCAAAATCCGAATATCCACACATACACATAAATATTATTTCCCTTTTCTTCTTCAATTCCATAATTTTCTTTCTTCTCATCTTGGATTCATCAATTGTGTTCTCTATAGAAATCATCAAACACTCAATTTTCTGTAATTTTTTTTCAGAAACAACTCTGTTTATTTGTGTTGGAACTTGGAATTGCTTCTACATATAGAAAACTTCTTATCTGATATTTGTTTTGTTCTCTGTTCTACTAAAATCCCATTTCAGAGTCTTCAAAAAAACAGAGAAAGAACCCAAAACAAAAAATAAAAATCTCACCTTTTTTTTGTCTTTTCGCCACTTCACTTCTTCAAAAGCTAATAACCCATTTTTCCAAAACTCTTCAAATTTAATTAGATCTTAAAAAAAAAACACCCCAACTAGTAAACCAAACTTGAATCCCACTTTCCACCTTAGAATTTGAACTTTGTTGCCAAAAAAAGTGATCTTTTGAGTTTTGAAGCTGAAAAATGCAAGACCCAACAATTACAGCATTTCAATTAATCCAAAGCATGAAGCCTCTGTCTCATCATCACAACTTCCAAACAGAACAAGAACAACAGCAAAATCAACAACAAGAACAACTCAAGTGTCCTCGTTGTGACTCAACAAACACCAAATTCTGTTACTACAACAACTACAATCTCTCTCAGCCACGCCATTTCTGCAAGAACTGTCGAAGGTATTGGACCAAAGGTGGTGCTCTTAGAAACATCCCAGTTGGTGGTGGTTCCAGAAAAACCACCAAAAGATCATCTTCATCATCAACATCAAGCACCAAACGCCATGTTCAACCACCAGCAGCAGCAGGAACAGCATCATCAATCTCTGCATCAAATTCTGCTACTGTTAATGTTTCCGGGTCAGGTCCGACCCGGGTGGAACAAGATCGTGGTGTGATGAACATTGGAGGGAGTTTTAGTTCCCTTATGGGATCAAGTGGGCACTTTGGAACACTTTTGGAGGGTCTGAATTCAAATGGGTCAGGGATGAAAATGGTGCAAGTGAGTGGATTTGGTGGGAATTTTGGTTCTGATGAGCCGGGTTTGAATTCGGGTTCGGGTCGGAATCCGGGTTTGGATATTATGCAGAGTCATGGAAATTCTGAGGGTTTTCTTTCTTTGCAGAATGGTGATGGTGGTCATGGTTGGTCTGATCTTGCAATATACACACGTGGCTCAAGTTTTCTGTAGAAGCAGAATCAAATCCAAAAAAGGAAAGAAAAAGGATAAAAAAGTTGTCTTTTTTATTAATTTTTGTTAAGGTTTTAGAGGTATTCTCTTGTTAGAGTCGATCCGCGACTGGATTCTATTAGAGACAATCTTGTTCGAGTATTGGGGTAGTTGAATGTGGTCGACTCTGAACTTTGGTTAAGCTTTAATTATGGCTTAATCAAAGGTAGCTTCTCAATTATGCTTGTGTTATTGCTCAAGATATTGTGGTTTTATATTTAATTAAGAGTTGTATAACTTGGTCAATACTTTGGATCACTAAACATTAAGGTCACTTTAAGTAGCAACCTCTAGGTGAAAAGGCTATTTATTTTTTTTCACTTTTAGGTTTTATTTTTATATGTTTGTGATTTGTGTTCTTCAAATTTATGAATGTGGGAAATGAAATGAAAAGAAAAGGTGTTTTGTTTTTGTTGTTGTAGAGCTTTTGAAGCATCTATGGATTTATATACCAATAATGTTTGTCGTATAACAGAAATACGTTCAACGAGTATCCAATGTGTGCTATATAACATATAGCACACATTACGTCTTATGTATAACACATGTTGGATACTCGTCAGACGTATTTCTATTGTATGACAATCATTATTATTTATATACATGGATGTTTGCAAGTTGTTGCATTACATATTTAGAGAGTATTATGAGGGAATGTGGGTAGAAGAAATATAGGGAAGTCTATTAAAGTACAATGTTTAATAGGCTATGTCTTGTTTTTTGTACTTTATCAATGGAGGGCTTGACAAATGACATTGTTCAACACTTCCCCTGCATATTGCTTCTTCATTTACTCCATAGTTCTTACAATTCAAATTAATGGCTTTATCAATATTCTTTGATTTACTAACATATTCATATAGAACAATGCACCAAACTCTATCTTCATATGCTTTCCATAACTAAATTCAAGTTGAAATTGGTTGTGTGTTTGTGATCAAGATGTGTCTGTTCTTTAATGGATGTGTGATCATATTAATTCTCTAGTGGGCACTGATCAAGGTCCACTTATCATGATCTGTTTATCATGGACCACTATGTTCTCTAAGTTACCATTTCATTTACAAACCGGCACATGTGTATGTGGGGTTTGACAAGAACATTTTGGATGGAGAATGGATAATATTTTTAGTGTTAAATATTTATATGATTTTATTATTAAAAATATTTTGTGAACAATAGAAAAACAGTCAAATCAACTAATAGATTCGTTTGACAATTTTTTTCTCAAAAAAAACTTCTTTTATAGAATTATTTTTTAGTGGGTTGAGTAATTGTGACCTAAAATTTTTATATTGGTTGATTTTGACTGATTTCTCGCTATACAAATAATAACACTCTTTTGTTATATGTGATTTCTCACTATTGATAAAGGATTTTGCTAGTTAAAATGTTGGTTAAGGAGATAGAAATAAAAGGTTAACTTATAGAAAAGGAAAATTTTGATTGGTCTTATCAAAAAATTGAGAGAGTATAATAGGTAAAACAACATTAAGTTTATATTGAAATTTAAAAATGATAATTATTATGAATTTTTTTCTCTATAAAATGACCATTATTTTAAGATGGAGAGAGTAATAATTTGCCCTCACATAGAGAGAACAACATATAATCTTGGAACCAAATTGATGGATATAAACATGAAGTGTGCTCTAGAGATGTCAATGGTTACTTGTTAACTATCTAGGCCAAACATTGAATGAGGGGAAATTGGAATAGTGCCTCCTATTGAGTTCAAACTTCCCATTTCAAAGGCAACTCACATTTGAGCTTTGACTAACTTTGCTTCCTTACTCTCTAATAAATGTAGTCAACATCAACTAGAGGATAAGATAGCTCCATGAGTTGTATTGAAATTTCAAGTAAGAGGAGTTAGTTCCCTACTAGTGATTTGTATGAAGAGAATATTACTGTAGCTAGATGTTTATTTCTTTAGAGGAACTTTCATCTCAAAGGGATTAATCAATGTTATAAAAAACATAAGTTCAAGCAAAAGATTACATTCTATATTAGTTAAGTAAATGGATTAAGTTAAGGTAATACAAATATATAACACGATATAAAATGCACGAATCCAACATGGATTAAAAAAATTGCAATGGAAAACATGGATGAATTAGAGTTGAATATTTAAGAGGGATAAATCAAATTAAACTATCCAATCATATATGTGATATATATATATATATATATATATATATATTATATATATATATATATATGTAGAGTTTAATTTTGATGCACGTGAAAATGTATTTTAAATTGTCATCCAATCAGAACACTTTATTTGTATGACTTTTCAGATAGTGGGGGGAGAAAACATAATAATAATTGATGTAGCAACATATGATTGGATGACTGCTTCAAAAGGTTGTACACTATCTGTGGATGAAAATTAAATCATATATATATATATATATATATATATATATGTAGTGAAATGATGTTTTTACATCCATTTAGATATTTATTCTAAAATATGTGAAAAAAATTGTGGAAATAAAGGGAATGAATTGAAAAATAATAAAATCCACATATTTTATAAATATGGTATATTTTTATATTTAAGATATTAAATGTACAAAATAGTAATAAACCCACAAATTTGGTGTCACATCCATGTGTGTTACTCATAGGATAAAAAATCAAGATGTAATGTTTGACTAGCCTTGTAATGTTTCACTTAATCAAGGATTTTTCGATGTGGGACTCCCTCACCCAACAAGGTAGGATGGTTTTTGTTTAGAGTGTCATATCCATGTTTGGCCACTCACACATGATTGAACTCTAGGTATGGACTTAGCTATATACAAAATAATAAATAACACAATGAGTTGATTTTATTGATTGAGACTTGTAGTTTATTCAAGACAACTTATTGATTTTTTTATTAACTTGTATGGACTAAAATTCTTGCCTCCACTGCCTTTTGGATAGAGTGCAAACCTTGAAAACATTTTTTTTTATTAGATAGCAAAATGCGTTTTGAATTTGATAATTTTGGGCAAAAATAAATATGAATACTGAATAGTGCATATAATACAAGTGTCTGCAAATTAAATCGATGTAAAGTGCACATTAAAGAATAAAAATGAAGAATTTTAAATTACAGAGAAAAAAAAGGCTTAATATAAAGATAATTTTTATCTCGTGTCAATTAATTTTATGTTTTCTTTGGCATATTTTTTTAAGTACTTTTTTTCTTTTTATTTATATTGTAGATCTCACCAAATGCAGTCTAATAATATATATAACGTTGAATATCTATCCAATAAATATTCCAAAAGATATAGTTAAGGACTTAAGGTGGTAAAAGATAATGACGCAAAAGGCTGAAATATTAATCACTAAACAGAACATAACATCAAATTTTTACTGATATGAGAGAACCTGGCAAAAAAGAACACTGAAATATCCAAAAGAACAGAAATAAGCATGTTCATTGATGACTAAAAACTTCAAAAATCTAGGTCTCTTAGCCAACAATTTTGTATCCATCGTCGGATGGTATGTGATTCCTACTTGAGTGTGGTCCTGCACTCCATCCAACAGTGAATAATACAAAATCGTCGACACAGAGGCTGAGATTTTTCGGACAAATAACAAAACTCAAGCAAGCTATAATTCTAACCTAAAACTAATATTGTCCCGAATAGCAAAAGTGGGTAATGCAGCTAACATGGTTTCAAAATCAATGGTCTCATCAATCTTGACTGAGCTTGTGATCTTGACATTCTTCAAGCCATGCCACCAACACTTAGTATCACCAGAACTGCAGTAACACTCGTCCTGTCTTCGGCCTGTTAGCGTCTCGTACAGAAACTGTTGATTTAAACAGAGATAACATGTTCAGTTACAAGCTCCACATAACATGAAAACTAATTAAGCATGTAAAACTCAAAAAGCACCATTGCAAATAACAGAACCAATAAGTTGGTTTTGAGACAAGGATATACCTTAATGAATGCTCTATTGCAAAAATATGAGTCCAAGTTCAGTGAAATGGTTTCTGGGAAGCAACTTGAAAGCAATTTATACACAGTAGGCAAAAACAGAGTTTCATTTTCTGGAACAGCTTGCAGGTGCAAGTGCTTGATGTTTGGTAAAGGGGATAAAACCGGCAATATGTTCAGGTTTGGTTCAACCTACATAATATACGATACACAAACAGATTTAAAAAAAAATTAGAAATAGGTGAATAAATAAATATGCAACCAGAATGATTCAATCAAGTAGATAGTATATACTTACTCCAAATTTATGGATAAAGAGGGAGAGTACTGCCAAAACAGTGTGAGGCTTAAAGTTTTGGAAAAATTCCCTCAAGTTAAAAAGCTCCGTATGATCTATGTTGATCACAACAATGACTTTCAATTGACTAGAACTTCTCAGAAAAGATATTGCGGGTTGGATACCACCGGCAGAATATTCACAAGATAGTAACTTTGGAGCATCAATGTTGATCTCCTCCAATTTAGAGGGGCTAGATATCTCCAATACCTTGAGTTGATCACTTGAGATATTAATCCTCTCAGAAAATGGGCAATTAACCATTAACAAACTCTCGAGTAAAGGAAATTTAGAGAACAGGTCAAGAAACCACTTGTTATCAATAACAATACCCTTCAAAGAGAAAAAGTTCAACTGCCTCAAATTTCTGCAATTAGTAAAGTTCAGCTTGAAAGCTTCTGAATTCTCAACGTTAGGACAGTAGCCTAAGGTCTCAAGATTTGGAGCATCAATGTAAACCTCTTGTATTCCCATAATGTCAACTCCTTTGAGCTTTTGCAAACCATTCAATGTTAAAGATTTCAACAAAGTGGTCCTCGGCACTTCTAGTGCTAGACCTCCTCCTACCCATAGAGGGTTATACACATAACAGCTCTTCATGGTTATTTGTTCAAGTAGAGGACAACAAGAAATGAGATGTTTGATTGCTTCTTCATCCCCCAGAAGAACAGACCATAAGGATAGTACTCGCAATGAGAAACACTTGATTGATGGACTTAGGAATGCTTTGTCAACTCTTATTCCTCCCATCAATTCCAACTTGTTCAGTGATTTTGCTTTAAGAAAACCTGGTGGAAATTTGTACCATGGGTCAAAGATGTCCAGGTATCGTTCAAAGTCACCCGGCACGCAAAGCTGTAGAAATTCAACACCACTTTCCCTGGCCAACTTCATCCAAAGATCAGTATGCTTGGCCATGTACTCAAGGTCAAAACAGTTCATACTGAGCTTAAACTCTTTCATAGCTAAGCCTCGATGACGGAATATATCTTTTTTCATGACCAACATTTTACTCATATATTCAAGGAATACGTCTCTTTTTCTCAAAAAACCTTCGTGTGGTTGGGGAAACGTTCCCACAATTTGAGTGTCACAAAATGCAAATATGGGATACGTCTCCCATGTCTCTCTCCATGACTTTGATAAAACACTAGTCCTAGCAGCATCGCTACGCGGCAGCCTTGAGAGGATATCATAGAGTATGATTTTTGGCAAACCAGATATTAGGTCCATTTTCTGAACTACAAAAGGTTCCCTAAAACAAAGTAGCATACCATAATATCAGAAACAGATACCACAAAAAGACTATATATCAAATCATGATCTGCAGGAAAAAATAAATAAAAAGCACATTAAACACGTCTTCTTACTGGGTCATGATTCTTGAGGGATTAAGGACTAAACCCTATATGATTTTCAACTTTCTATACAATAAACAATACAAAAAGCTAACCCCTATTAAAGGATCAAATTTTGCAGGGAAGAGTTTTTCATGTTAAAATTTCATGTAAAGATCATGAAGTCTTCACGATGACCCAAAATGTGAAAACTTGCAGTTTACCCCTAATACCTACGTCGAACACAGTGCAAATTACGAATGAAACGCAGTAACGCAAAGCATGTTATGATATGAATTGAGCAACGGTTGAAATTTCAATCATGAATTTAATCTTGTAGAGTAAAAATGGATTGATTTTAGGAATTAAGGTGTGGCAGAAGAAGAAAGAAATATCCAAAAAGAGAAAGAGAGAGTGTTACCTGAAAGAGAGAGAGAGAGATTCATCGACGATCGAGGGGAAGCGCAAAGCAAATTCACCATTACGAGAGTTCGTTCGTTAGTTCGAAACGTTTGATCAGGTTGGGCAGGTTATCAGGCCCAATTCTTAAAATTTAAGTATCGGTACAAAATTGATGTGATTCAATATTTTTTTTTTAGATTATAGTCTTTATTTTATTAAAATATTAAAAAAGTAAAATCTTACATTTTAAAAAATATAGCATTCAATTTTTATTATAGGTGAAAAATTCATGTGATTCAATGTTTTATAGGCAATAGTCTTTATTTTATAATACAACAAAAAAATGTGAAATCTCACACTTTTAAAGTATATAGCCTTCAATTTCTATTATATGTGAAAAAATTCATATGATTCAATATTTTATACGCTATAGTTTTTATTTTATCGTGCAACTAAAAAAATTATGAAATTTCACATTTTAAAGTATATAATATTCAATTTTTATTATATGTAAAAAATCAAGTGATTCAATATTTTAAAGGCTATAGTTTTTATTTTATAATACAACAAAAAAATTATGAAATCACAAATTTTAAAGTATATAGCTTTCAATTTCTACTATATGTGAAAAAATAATATGATTCAATAGTTTATAGGTTATTGTCTTTATTTTATAGTACAACAAAAAATATGTGAAATCTCACATTTTAAAGTATCCAATCTTCAATTTCTACTATATGTGAAAATTTCATGTAATTCAATATTATATAAGTTATAGTCTTTATTTTATAGTCTATTTTAAGAAATAGTAAAATCTCACATTTTAAAATATATAGCCTTCAATTTCTACTATATGTGAAAAAATTCATATGTTTCAATATTTTATATGCTATTGTCTTTATTTTATAATTAAACAAAAAAATGGTCAAATCTCACATTTTTAAAGTATATAACCTTCAATTTCTACTATATGTGAAAAATTCATGTGATTTTATATTTTATAGACTATAGTCTTTATTTTATAATAATACCCAAAAAATGTCAAGTCTCACATTTTTAAAGTATATAACCTTCAATTTCTACTATATGTGAAAAATTCATGTGATTCAATATTTTATAGGCTATAGTCTTTATTTTATAATAAAACCAAAATCTCACATTTTTAAAGTATAAAACCTTCAATTTCTACGTGAAAAATTCCTATGATTCAATATTTTATAGGTAATAGTCTTTATTTTATAATATAATCAAAAAAATTATGAAAACTCACATTTTAAAGTATATAGACTTCAATTTCTACTATATATATATATATGTAAAAATTCAGGTTATTCCACATTTTAAAGGTTATACTATTTATTTTATAATACCACGAAAAAATGGTGAAATCTTAAAGTATATAGCTTTTAATTTATACTATATGTGCAAAATTCATGTGATTCAATATTTTATAATCTATAGACTTTAATTTATAATAAAAAAATTATAAAATCTCACAATTTAAAGTATATATATAACCTTCCATTTCTACTAAATATGAAAAATAATTCACGTAATTTAATATTTTATTGGCTTTATACTTTATTTTATTCAACATGATTTTGAAGATTCTTGATGTTTATTTAATATTTAGATAGATTATTATTGGGAGCTACATATAATATGGTTAGGGTTTTGCTCGCGGTGAGTTTTAAATGAAAAGTAAATCTTATACAAAAAATATATATATATAGTATGTTGCTATTTTGATTGGATGGATCGGATATGATTTGGATTTTGAATCTGATTTAATTTTAAGGGTTTTGGATTGGATGAGTTTGCGATTTTTTATAGAATAAATTTTTTAATTTATAACAATATAAGGTATAAACAATTTAAGTTAACTAAAATTACCAAATAAATAACTCATCTGATATTTTAAAAAAATTATACAATTAATTGTTCAGTAAGGGATAAAAACTATAAATTAAAAGTAAAATTATGGAATAATAAAAAAATATATTGTATATAATATTTGCGATTTGGATTGAATCAGTTTTAAAAATTAGATCTAAGATTCAATCTAGGCTATGAGGCTACTTATTGTCAAAAAAGAAAAAAAAAATCCAAACTTATCCAAATTAAATTATAGATTGGATTGCATTGATTTTTGGTTTGTAAATATAGAGAATATATCAATTTTTTCATCTGAAGACACATTTTATACGATATTTCAATAATCAAACACATTACTAATTCTATTTTTGTTCTGTATACCTAACTAGCACAAACATGAAATAAAAACCTAGAAAGACGCGATAATCTAGAAAAATATAAGAAAACATAAAATATAAAATAAAAATCAAACGCAGAGCGCAATCTCATATCTCATTTTATTACATAGAACATCTAATAATGCACCTCCAAAAATATTATTTTTTAGTAAATAGCTTTCATGTATTATTTTTAGTAAAAATTAAAAGATCATGAAAACATTATGTCATTAACCTTATGCATATGGCAAGTATGAGATGATTCAAATGAAACAAGTATAACTTTAAACAAAGTGCAAATATAATTGTTTATAACTTTATATGAAATAATTTTTTTTAAATCCAACAGTTGAATTACAATAAATAATTATGAAGATTATTCGTGTCAAATTTTATAAAAATTAAATATCTTTAAAAATGTATTATATTCTTGTTTGTTTTAAAAATATTGGTTATGTTAATTTTTATGCTCATCAAAACTATATCAGATCAAATACGTTTAGGTTAATTTAAAAATTTGTAGGTATAATTTATATGATATGAACTTCCAATCTAATGGTTGATTTTATTAAAAATAGTTATTACAAAATTATTAAGTAGTGTAACAATTACTTAGACTTAAAGATATGAACTATTTGATCCCAACTCAGTACGTATATATATGATTACAAATATCCTCTAAAGTAATATTAAAGGATAATTATAATACACCCACACTAGTAAAAGTTATTGTCATCATGTATACTAATTTGAAATCAACTCCAATTAAAATTGAAAAAAACCGTGAATAATTTTTTTTACTCAGTTATCCAATCATGTGCTGTCATATTAACCATAATTATGTTTTCTCTCTCTACTACTTGAAAAATCATACTAACATAATGTTTTGATTGGATGACAGTGACGACTATCAAATACTTTTATATTGTTGGTGCATCAAAATTGAACTCTTAAAAAATCACTCAATATGAATTGTGTTAAATTGCTATTGATTGACAATGTAAGATATATTTACACTGTCAATAATATATTATAATAAATAATATAATACTAATTGCTAATAATAAACTTATCGTTAAAGAATGAAAAGAGAGGAAAAACAATGTAAACGAGGGTTTACAAGAAAAGAAAGATAACATATCCTATAATTAAAATAAAAAAACCTAAACTAATTGTCAAGCTCATAGCTTGAGCGTCAAATCAAGTTCCTCCTCTTTATTATCATTCTTTGGAAGCCTTAAAGAATGGTTTGCTTGATCAGAATTTTGACTATCACACAAATTATATTCAAGTCTAGGTAAAGAACTACTTGCTTGGAGAGGATTTTGATTTTCTAGTAAATTTGGTTGCAAACCTAAATTTGATGTTCTTATTCCATATCCCGAGAGATTAGTCTTCTGATCCCGAAATCGATCCGCCAGCATCAATGCTTGAAGCTGATTCATGGTTGGTTGAGAATTGACATTCATGATTGGCCTTCCGAGCATTACATTATGGTTATAACCTGGTCCGAGAGGAACCTGTTGACTCTGAACTATTGGCAACGATGGTTGAACCCTAAAAGTTTTGTTATTATTCTCCACAGAAGAATAATAATTTTGAACACAAGAATTAGAATTCGTGTCGCTGTAAGCCGAAGCCATGGTGAGAATACTCTCTTTTCTTGCTGCAGCTCTCTCTTCTTTATGTGCATTTTGATGGCCTCCCAAAGCTTGACTATTGGAAAATCTTTTATTGCAAAACTTACATTGCAATTCCTTCTTATTGCTTTTTGGTCCCTTTGATGACGATGAAGAAAATTTTCCACGTTCCTTTTGTGTATTGTTCTCTTCCTCTTTCTTGTGCTCTTGATTATTAGATGATGGAAGCATATTGTAACTAGGGTTTCAAAGGTGTGAACTTTCTTAACATAATAACTAAGAAATTAAAAAGGTTTATATATATAGATTTTGAGTGAGCAATTAATTTGGGATATGATCACTGCCTTTTCTGTTAGTTTTTTATTCTTTCTAGTTTTATTAGATTTGTTTCTTTCAATAATTGATTATTAGTTATTATGATATATATATATATATATATATATTGTTATATTATATATATATATGTTAAATATCTTTTTCACGTATCATTGAATTTCCTTATATTCAGTTTGTTAATTGTTTAAATAATTAAGGAAAGCATTAACATGTTATTTAATTGGCCAACCTATGTATTATATATATAAGATATAAAGGTTAAGTAGTAAAAAAAAAGGCTAAATCATTAATTTGTTGTATCTAGATATTGTTAAACAGGAAGACCTAATTTAATTGATCTATATTATTAATATTTAAGAACTACGAGACAAACACCCTAAAATTCAAATATTTGAAAAACGTAGTAAAAAAGGAAACTATATATTCAAACAAGTAAGATAAGCCAATGAGAGTTAGCATTATTTAGTCTTATGTTCATAGTAAATATGGCTTGGGTTCGAATCTATCATGAGAAATTTTTTTTATTAATCAATTTGTAAATTTCATTATATATTTTTATTGAGATCGGTGGTATATCCTGATTCTATACGAAGACTTGTGTGTTTTCTCTAATCTAAACTCTTTTTGATAAAAAAAATAAGTAACATAAAACTCTAACCTCGTTGTTGTACAACTTTTTAAAAAATTCTTCTTTTTTCTTTTCTCAAAACAAAATTATTAATATTTAACTAACACTATTTGAGATCTAATATTATTTTTTTGGTAAATGAGATAATAATATATTAACTTTTAAGAAATACTTTTTCATAAACCTGTAGAAAATTAATGTTGATATTTAAATTTTCAAGAATGCTACATGTACACTATTTTTTAGCCACTTTCAACCACCAACAACTTTTTAAGGTGGGGCCACAAAAATATTAGTGACAAACCATATGCATTTATTATGGGTGGCTGATGGTGGCAGCATTTTGGTGTACGAGAAGCATTCTTGTTAAATTTTATATATATAATATTTAAATTTTACAAATATAAAATACAAATAATTTAAATGTTACTACAAATTATAAAAAATATTTAAATATGTGCATTGCATGGGTAAAAAAAATACTATCAATTATTATATTTTATTTATAATATGTATATATATATATATATCATATTTCTACATCAAACAATTTTATTTAAAAATCTCAGATTGATTATTTCTATTCAAAATTTTAATTTTTAAACTATATAATTTTATGGATTGTTAATTGTTAGTTAATAAAAAAAATGGGTACTTTTCTTATATGGGAATTGAAAGAACTATATGGTAGGTTATGGGATTTAGTGGAAAATATATATAGGAATATATAAAATCTTGATTAAGTCAATATTTGATACGAGTAGAGTAGTATTACTTATCTTATATTTATTCATTTTCTATGATTTTTTTCTTTTTTAAAATTTAATAGGACTTAAGAGATTTTAGTTAATTATATATTAGGATTTAATTTTCATTAATTGATAATGTAAGTGTAAAGTAATAAAGTAAAATAAAGAAATGAGCCTTTGATTCAAAATTTAATAAGATTCGCCTTCTGTGGGGATCGAACCCACGACCACGCGGTTTAAAGCTACGCGCTCTACCGCTGAGCTAAGACGGCTCTGTGAAACGTTCAGTCTATATCTTTATTTACTCTTTTATTAAGGATTTGACCTTCTTTTTGTCATTACTATTTATTTTGTAGTTAGTGCTTTATACTTAGCTTTCTAAGGCCGGCTTCTAAATACACTATTGTTTTGTCCAAATCTAATGGCCTAAAGCCAATAATTAGGGAATTTGTATATTCCAAAGACAAAAACAACCAATTTATGAGAATGATTTCATCTTCACTTTGTCAACTTTTCTTGGAACCTCTTTTTTTTTCTTCCAATTCTTATTGAACCTAGTTCTCCAATTTATGGAAGCACATGCCCTACTCACCACATCAAAGGTAAATTGCAAATAATGTTTTTGTAAAATTCACTCCAACTTTCTTCTTTTTGTTTAGTTGACATTAAAATCTTTTATTTTAACAGTTGGATAGTGTAATGATTTGTCAGACTCAATGGAGGATGAAGTTATAATTTCGGAGGAGAATATTATCATACTTCTACAATCTTAAGAAAATCTTGAATAAATTGAAGGGAGTATAAGAGCATAGGGTGAATCTTGACACAATAGTAAAGTTATTTCCTTATAATCTAGAAGTTGCGGATTCAAATATTGAAAATACTCTCTTCGTGTATAAGAGTAAGGTTGTGTACATATACCCTTCCCAGATCCCATAATAGGAGCCCTGTGCACTCACACTCGGTGTTTGGGATACTATGGACCTCATTTCCAATCTCCCAAAGCACATCCTTTATGAAATTCTTTCAAGGATGTCAGAAAAAGATGCTGCTAGAACCATCATTTTGTCCAAGACTTGGAGAGAAACATGGTCTACCTCTCCTATCTTAATTCTCAAGATACCTAAAATTGCAATGATAAAAAAGAGGTATGCAGATGAAAAGGATCCCCAACAAATCCAAGCTATGAGTGAAAGAAACTACTTCCTCAATCATGTGGATAGCACATTGAAAAGATTCCATGACCAAGGCTTAGCTATAAAACACTTTAACCTATATTTAGACTATTATAATCCTAATGCTTTGTCTCCTCTTATTGATCATTGGATTGAGTTATTGTGTATGAATAAACTTGAGGAGCTGCAATTTAGACTCTTTAGATTAGTCCTTTTTCATGGTGAACTTTATTGCTTGCCCCTTAATTTCCTTGAGTTCAAATCACTAGTTAGGATCATTTTACATGGTTGTTTAAAATTTGACAAAGCATTCCTTAATCATCCAATCAAGTTTACCTCATTGAAAGTGTTATCATTGAGCTATGTCACTTTAGAAGAAGAACAGATAATCCAAAATCTCTTTACTAGTTGTCCTTTGATTGAATATGTGACACTGAAGAATTGTCCTGGTTTGAGATTTGTAAGCATAAACAATCTACCTAAGCTAAAGGGTCTTGAATTTTCAGGGATACAAGAGGTTTTTGTTGATGCATTAAATCTTGAGTGTTTTAAATTTCATTACTTTGTTGGTGTTAATAGAGCTTCTTGTAAGATCAACTTTGACAGATGCAAAAATTTGAGAGATCTATGCTTATCATTGAAAGGGCATGAAGTTATTATCACAAGCCAATGGTTGATTGAACTTCTCAATAAATTCTCTGTTCTTGAGAGATTGGAATTGGAAGATTGCATTATATCTAGCAAGATACAAATTTCAACTATGCAACTTAAGGTCTTAAAGTTTGTCAATTGTTCTAAGTTGGAGGAAGCATGGATTGATGCTCCAAAATTGGATTCTTTTAGTTATTATTGTTGTGAGTTCACAATGCCTAGAAGTGTGTCCTTTTCTAATAACTCTGACTCATTGGAGTTTGATGTTATTATTGACATTGGTTTTGAACTGGATTTTCTCAAGTTAAGGGAGTTTCTGCAAAACATAAAGCCCTTAAGTGTTTTGGCATCATTGGTCTTGAAGTTTCATTATCTAACAGTAAGATTTACAACTCCATTTTATTCCATTTGAACTTCAACTCTTTAGTGATTTAATCTATATAGATCTTCAGTATAAAACCAAATTTACATTAACATTCAATCATGTATTGATTTATTAATAGAAGATTTGAATTCAACCATCCACCATTTTAAAATTCTTACAAGTAGAAACATATGATAAGATGACAATACATATTTTTTTTACACGATTAGTACATCAGAATTAAAACTCTGTTGAAAAACATTTTGTATAGTTGGTTATCAGACTCGGATAAAAGAGGAGGATTGTCTTAAACTTTTGTCCAATCTTTCATAACATGAATCGCTGACGAAATAGCGCATCAAAATCAAATGCTCTAGCTTGTTGCTATATCTTATTTGCTTATTTTGGATTCTATAGGATGAATTCAACCCATATGTACTTCAAGGCCTTTCTGATCCTCCACCATGCATCAAGCTCTTGCAGATTCATTACTTTTCAAACATGGAATCTCTATGTTTGCCCCTACCCATTGGCTTGTTTTGGACCTGTCTTCCTGTCATTATGTCCATCATGATGAACTCTACCTTGTGTAGTAGAAGACTAGTTAAGGTAAGTTCATCTAGCACTTAGCTTTCTATTCTTATATAGGAAATTTCTCAACTGATATAATTTAATATGAATTTGATGAATATAAACATTTTAAAGTAGTGGAATATGTGTCAAATTTTTAATCTTAAGTTAACTAAGAGGAACCAATACCTTTGAATTTGAATTTTATGGAGTACTAGAGAAATTTCCTCTTTTATATGGTAAAACTCTGATGATATTTTCTCAGGTTAGACAATAATATTATATATGATTATATGAACTTATTGATCTGCAAAACTATACACTAGTAGGTCAATGAGTGTAGATATGACAAATCATTGAACACAGTTGTGAGTAATATCACCTAATCTCAAAGGGGGATTAATGTAGTGCTCTTTTAGGATTCCATTAGCTAGGTAGGTAGTTATGAGAGTGAGTTAGATATAAATAAGGAAAAGTGAGATTAGTTTAAGTTTCGTTTCTTATTTGATTAGTGAGTCTTAAACTTCTAAAGAGTAGAGGACACTAACTCTTCCTCATATCTTTGTAATACTTCAAGAGAATATAAATGTCTATCATCCAATTTTATACTAATACATTAAATTGAACATATTTAATTTTCTAAGAATATTGTTATATGTACAATAAAAAAATCAGTCAAAACAGTTAAAATGTTGTGCATAACATATATAGTATAATATACACAACATATATCACATATTATAAAGAAAGATGATGTTGCAATATGTGATATATAATGTGCACAACATGTGATATATATTATGTACATTATATTATATATGTTATGCACAATATCTTAACTGTTTTGATTGATTTTTGTTGTATAAGAAGTATTTACCATCTCCTAATTTTCTTCATCTATTCTCTAAATTGACAGCTTTTTTATGAAATGCTAATGGGAGAGGATGATTGTTATTGCAATTATGGTCATACAAAATGCTGGTGGCATGGCTTGACAGATGTTGAAGTCACAAGGTCTTCTAGTAAAGATGAAAATGTTGTGGTTGATTGCAAAACCCTTTTAGATGCATTGCCAACTCTCTCAACAAAGGAAGAGATTAGGTTTAGGTTGGGATCACCTACACTAGCAAAGGTCAAAGAATGAAATATAAAGGCATCTTCTTTCCCTCTTGGATTATTAGGTTTGAGAATAAGTGCCAGTTTGGGTAAACAACTTATTTAAGCTCTTATATAAAAGTAACTTTTGAAAAGTAACTAATGAATAAGTTATTTTGTATATGAATATGATATAACAAAAAATTTTATTTCAATAATTTTAAAAAGTGCTTATAGAGAAGTCAAATATTCTAACTTCTTCAAAAGCACTTAAATAACTTCCGGAGAAGTCACAAGTTATATAGTCAAACGGAACAGATATAACTTCTAATAAGTCAAAAGTTAAAATAAGTCAAAAGCACTGTCATCCAAACTGCCCTAATAACTCTTACTATTCTTAGGAAAAAATATATATGAAAAGTTCTCTTATAATCAATTAATATTACAGTTACTCTTTCTTGTTTTAAAGTTGACATTCACTTCCCTTTATTAATTGCTGAGAAGACATTATTAAAACAACCCTTTAAGAATTTTCATAAAGAAATTAAATTGTGTTCTTGCATTAGTATTAGCAATTTGACACTCATAATAGAATGATAACGGTAAAACGCCTTTACATTTGGCAATTTACCAAAATTAATACTTTTTAAAATAATTGAGTCTTTTTTTATTAGTATTTGAGACTTAAGAGATAAAATTCCACATTTGTTAAAAATATATTAGATGAAAAATACAAAAAATGTGAAAACCAATAAATGTAACATTACACCCTTTAATTTCTTAAATTAATGTTATTTTTGTAAAACGATAGCAAGTCTATTTACGTATTCAAAGAAAAAATTTCAGAAAATCAAACTGTACATTTTTTAAATTTATGATATTTCAGTAAAATGATAGTAAGTCAATTAGCATATACAAAAAAATTCAGAAAATCAAACTTCACGTTATTATGATTCAAGGCTAAGGTAAATATACCCTATAGTTCAGAGTGGTAAAATATAATTTTCCATGCAAATAACAAAAAGCTTACGACGCAAAAATGCATGGCCATTAGATTAAAGATTATTTCAACTTCTGCCATAAAGTTATAATTCCCAAGGCATTTCATAAAGGAAAAAAAATGCTCTATAAGTTTTCATTCATAGAAATAATACCTTAAGATCTCTAGAGCTTAGTGTAGATAATGGAAGAGATTGAAGAAACAATGTTTGATTTCAAATCCTTATAATAACAATAATAATAATAATAAAGAATACCTTTTAAAAAAATACAAAGGCTAAATCAAGGAAATAAAAAAATACTAACATGTATTAACCTCAAAGGTACAAAATACAAACATTGAACCGTACACCATGCTTGAAATCTCATCACAAATAAACCCTTTTTCGGTAGCAATTACTACTACACAGATACAACACGAGCCTTGTACATGATAATGTAAGCCATATGCCAATCACCTAGAACAAACATATCACATAACAATTTATTATTAATTTATGCGGTTTATGATTCACAAATAATAGGAACAGAAGCTACAAGTCTATGAAAATAATAATGAAAAAAAAAACCTTAAAATTTTGGTTATGCTTTTATGTAAATTTTGATTTTGATCACAGACAAATTTACTACCATGAAGGGCTAAATGACCTAATCTTCCATTAGTCAGTTCAACATTTAACATGAACTACTTTAATTACAGGAATTGAAACCAACTAGTTTTAAAAATGTTTGGTACCAAAATCAAACTATTTTTTGTTAGGACTATAACCAAAATTCACTCATTTCCTAGAGAGAAAAAAAAACACATTTTAAGCCAAATAAAAATAAAGGCATGCATTAGCAAATCATTTACTGAATGCCAAGTGGTTTAACTTATGCTAAGCTCAATTAAAAAAATATGGTAGAAATTAATTGTTTCATATATCCATGTTCATAAATTAATTCTGTATAATCTAACCTCCTCCAGATAGTTTAGTGATATCGTCTTCTATTCTTGGTTTAGGATTGTCATCATCATACTCTATCCACTTCCCTGCACACAACAAAATAAGAATTAAGCTACTTTGAGAAGACCAGGACAGATAAAACAATACCAAATCATGTGTTTCCGAGATCCAAACCATTTTCTTGCTTGACCCAACCGACATAATGTCCTGAATCAGCACTTCTACCCTTGTGGGTCAATACAGCAACTAAATCATAAACTCCAGTCATTTGTGTTTCTTTTTCACCTATAGACAGATAGTTGAGAGTCAAGAGCAGAAACAGAATAGGCAATTTGGATCGAAATTATATATATTTTTTCTTTAAAAAAAAATAAAGACAGCAGAAGAATGCTTCTGGTTTTACCTTCCTCCATTGGAGCTACAGATGGCTCCCCTCCCCCGTTTGATGATCCCTGAATCAATGGAACAGATTAAGTATAAGGATTATGCTTATTGATGTACAATGTGGTATGTGGTTGAATTGTATAGAACGACCCTTTTAATATACATCAAGTTAAAGTTGATTTAAGTGATAGAAATGGACCTCATGAGAAGTTTAACATTCTTCATATACAACATTGGGAAATAATATAATCTACATTACATGGTGTAATGCATAAGTTCCTTTTTTTTTTTAGAAAAAAAAAACAACTTGAAAACAAAAAGAAAATAGTTTAGGAGAACTGAAGTAGCCAGTAGGTAGAAATTTAACGAGAATTCATTTTGAATAGATGTGAAAAGTTTTAGAAAGGAAAACTAAATATCATTCCATGAAGCATGAAATCCCAATCCCCTCACTCAAATAGGGAAAGTGGTTGCAAATGATCCAAGGGTGATTCTATACAACACAAGATGAGATTATAACTCCATACTTCGCAAGCAAACATGGAAATCATGGAATAGAATCATCATTCCTGCATATCAAAGTATCAAACATGATTAAGTTTGGCTGTTTCCTCACCTCAGCATCCAACATCTTTTCATCATTATCCTTAGGAGCAGAGCTTTTCTCGCTGACTTTCAGGCCAAGTTTTTTTCCCTCCTCATCTCTTAGGATCTGAAGGGAGAATATAGAGACCACCCATTTTACTATGCAAGCATGTTTTCGTTACAAACCATTAGATTTTCAAATGTCAAAACAAAGTGGATACCTGTCTAGGAGTTTCCAACTTTTTACGAAGATCATCAGAACAGAGATCATATACATCCAACTCCAGAGGATAATCCACTTTCTGATATAACCAAGAAGAGTTATAAATACAACGTAAAGATAATTATGAGAAATCAAACCTGCATCAACTCTATTCAAAACTGAAAATAAAAGGGAAAGATAGTGAGCATACCCGCAAGATCTTAGCCTTTTGGTTGGACTCCCTCTTCCAGAAGAAACGGACAAACTGAACAGTCAAGTACCTTGAAATGGCAAAAGTTCAAAACGATCTCAGACTTGCCCCCATCAAAGAGCAATTAACAAGGAAGAAATGAAACTCAACCAAGAGATACACAAAACCTATATCAATGAGGGAAAAAGAAAGGGCCCACTTCATTTGAACTACCACATGATAAAAACAGTTTGACTCTGATACCAAATTTCTTCAAAACTGGACCATATCTTAGTAATGAACCACATGTTACAATGTGGTCAAAATAATTTCCTAAAAGTAATTTCATGCTTAAAATGGTTTGGGCACATAATGCTCTTTCACACAAACAAAAACAAATGCAAAAAATCATAACTATACTGAATTTGAATTTATATGGCTAGTTCTAAGTATTTCCCACTGGCTAGTGATGGAAAATTCCACCAATCAAAGCAGCTAAAATAGTTATTTAAATTATTTGAAATGGAAAAGTATTAAAAAAAAGTGCTTCATAAACCAAATGACTCTTGAATGAGACAATGCATCTATGAAAATAATTCATGAAACAACAGTTAGCAGCTTAACCATTGGGTTGATTTGGTAGCTGAGCATCAAAACAATGAAATCATTACATAACTCTCAAAATTTCAAATATTTCACCAACTACATTCTACAGAATAATTTGGTTTGGTGATAGTAATACTATATATCGAAGATGGCTTGAAATTTTGCTACCTTCAAATGTACTCACTAAGAAATCACATTTGAACGATGTTGGCTAAACACTAAAGGAAACAGAAAAGAAACTAAAGTAAAAAATAAGATAGATAAAAGCAAAAGGTCAATGCCTACTTTGGCAGGGCATTGATGCGAGACTCCTTCAAGTAAGTAGCACTACGGCCCAAAGCAGGAGAAGCCTTCTCCAATTCTGATTTTAATCCCTACAGAAATCAACCAGGTTAACAAAGTTCTGAATTAAAGACGAATTGAATAAGGAAAAACTACATAAAAAAACTCACAACAATAAAATTGATGGGTATCAATTATGTCATACTAAGTAAAATATGTCAATTCAAAATCAATAGCAGTTAACCAATTGTTACATATTAAGAACATTACAAATATTGCTAGCCAGTAAATGGTTAACTATTCCATACCAAGAAATATTTTACCAGGAGTCTTGCATATTTTACCAGGAGTCTCACATATTTTACTGTAGGGGTGTAAATGTTTGAACCAAACCTAAAACCTCTAAACCAAAACAAGAAAAGATATGTAGGTAGCAATAGCAATGCTAGAGAATAAAGAGAGACAATGATCATTCAGCAACAGCAGTAAACACTACACAGAATCAGAGAAAAAAGAAACAGAAAATGAAACATGAAGTAATATTCATCAACCTGCCATATTATTGGACTTCCACTGATGCAAAAGTTTATAGCTTGATCAAAACAAAATTATATGTAGTAGCTTAAGTGAGGTGAGGGACTCAGAGCTAGTCAATTGAATATTACAAAAAAGAAAAAAGAGGGCCTAGACTAGAAAGGAGAAGACCTTAATTAAAAAATGGCACTAGATAAAAACAGAGGCCTAAGCCCTGTTATTTATTTATAGCACTTACATGTTTTAGTCCTTCATGCAAATGGTTCACCTCGTGCGATATGTGGCATTTAAGTGAATAAACAGATTCTGTTTCTGAGCTTTCTTCATTACTCTCTTGGCAATGAATCCTAAAAATTTATTAAATCACTAACTGCAAATCAGTACATATAAGAATAAAATCTAGTGGACATTAATGAGCATTTCAATAGATTTCAAAACATAAAAGGTGTGAAAGTCTCTTTCTGCAAAATTAGTAGAACCAACCAAAATGCAGCATAACCATAGGTTACAGTTACAGAGCTACAAAAGGAAACAAAAACATGTATAAAATAAGTGAAACAAATCTCTCAGGCAATATGACCCAGCGTCATGGATACACAACTATAAGCCCTAAAAGAGAACGAAATGAGCCCAGTCCAACCTCCCCGGCTGCAACTGTATTTCAGTTTAAGTGCTACGTCCCCCTCCAATATCTGAAGGGGTAAAAATGAGAACAAAACAAGCGATCTAGTAAGCTATTTTCTCTTGAACCCTCACAAGCAATTGTATGCTATTTCCAAATCCCATAGCATCCCAAAACAACAAAGGAATACAAGCATTATGCATTTACAAAATTACCATCTTCAGACATTAAGTCCATTATTTTTATATGAGAATATTAAAATTATGAAATACCAAACAGTTTTAGCTTAAATTTCTAAGAACATCAAAATAAGATATATGCCTTCTCAGTAGCTTTGAAATATATATATATATATATATATATATAAACATCCCAAACAGCACACATGTTAGAATGGTAAGGAAATCAGAGGAATAATAATGCACTTCTTAACAAATTGAAACTGATTCACCAGAGATCTGGGGAGAAAATAAAAGCAAGCATAATGATACATCCGAGAGTTAAAATCAGAAGAAATACTGAACTATTTGATTCTACAAACACTCAATGCAAGTCTGTTCAATCACTAGCTGTAAATAGTACCAAGAACAATGCCACAACATGAGAATAAGAGAATAAAGAACAGAATATATCATGAAATATGAACACAATTAACTAATTGTAAATGGGCAGTAAACAGTAGATGATACTTGATAGAAGATCTCTGATTGTACCTGCTGATAAGTTCGATGCCAAAAAGGGCCTTCACAGCATCCGGATTTTCACTGAGAAATAACACATATGATGTGTTAGATTAATATTCAAGGAAGAACCAAGTGGTTGAGAAACAAACAACATACAAGATACTGCAGCAATTGCAATTACTTACAGAGAAACAAATAGAAATTTACCTTGATCCATGGGATCTGAGAGACTGAGAAAGTGTGTATAGAAGTTGTGTCCAACATTCTTCAGCATCCTGATGGACATGAATAATTACAATCATGGATTATGAGTATATAAATACATTAAAGCAATTAAACTAATTCAACACAGTAGCATGAACTAATAACCTGTTGCATGAACACTCCATTATGTAGCTGGCCAAATTGAGGGTACTTCTTCCGCAATACCTGGAAAAGGCATTAACACAGATCAGGACACATCCCCCAAAATCAAAGTGAAACAAAAGCTATAACCAGTTATTGAAAATAGGAAGAATTATGAAAATAAAGTTTTTCAATATATCCTACTAAATTTTTTAAATTGTGTCAGATACCGAACTACTGAACTAGACTATTAAAATGATTTAAAAGAAATAGCATAAACACTATAAATCAATTTTACCATGCACCACAATAGCAAATCCATCCAAATATTCCTACCACAATTTTAACAAGGTCTACCCAATACTATCATGTTACTATGATATGTCAAATACAATATTATAAAATCATATAAAGTTTTCAACTTAATGCCTGAAGGCATATATTTGTACCAGAATTTTAATGATAACTACCCACTAATATTGTGGAAGTTACAATTGTGTTGTGTGACTGTAACATTCAAATATCATAAAAAGGGGGTCTTCCTAAAACTTAATAACCTTGTATCAAATAAAAGGAAAAATATTTAAAAAGAAAGATCAAAGGATGCAGCAGTTTAGTTATATGACAGACATTAGATAATGTACCATCCAAAATTGCATTGGTGCCACAGCCTTCACACTTTTATCAAGCTCATTGAATAAATCACGGGTAGCAATTGTCAACAGATGAGAAGACTGGTCAACATCATTGTTTCTTCCTGAATGTGAGTAACTGAACCCAAGAAAGTTCACATAATGTTCAGCATATAGTCATATACTGGCCATAAATGCAGCAAAATGAAAATATCAAGTTGTCAACTAATGTTCCCTCAGATAGGACTTACTTAATCAAAGCTGACTTCAACTCTGGCACCGAATGCAGGCATTGCAATGTTGAGTTCATGTAACAAGTGTTTCCCAAATTGAAAAGGCCAGCTGAATGTCCCTGGATGAACACAACACATATGTCACAGATCCCACCACCAAGCTAGACAGTAAAAGTTTGACACATAAAAACTGATTTGTTGTCTTGTATATATTTGGAGAAGCAATGTGATATCATGCATGTGTGCGACTTATGTGATGCCATGCCACATATCTTTCATAAGACCACAGATTCAAGATGGTTGTTATTAGTAAACAATACATAGACTTTCCAACTGAAGGAAAATCATTAATTCTAATTTCTTTTTACAAATGCCTAATATCATGAGGATTTGCAGTTATACAAACACAAATACTCCTCATAAGTTCAAGAATTCATGTGAATTTATAGAGAAAAACAGCTGAAACTTACAACAGCAGCCACTTGTTCTTCTTCAGGAAGATCTTCAACAAAAACAGTTCCCTTCTCTGGAGACTTAATAATTTCATCTGCTGTTCCCATCATCATTAGCTTTTGACCCTGCAAAAAGATATTATATAGCTCATTTTGTAAGAAAGAAGATGCATAAAATATGGTAGAACTGCATTTAAAAAAAAAAAATCTAGCACCACTAACCTCTTTCACTCCCAACGCTGACCAATCAGCATCATCCTGCATCACGAGAAGAAGAAAAAGGTTGAAAAACAACTCCATTCCAACTTGTAAAAGATATTGCTTATTCAAGATCTACCAGGGTCAATTCATTAATTACTGATAAGGAAATATCAAAAGCAAACAAGTTTAAGCATCAGTTTTCTCACATTATCACATTCAACAATCTACTCACCTTTAACAGACCACCCTTGACCATAATTTTTTGTCTTTCAGGAGGCACCCCAGTTAGATCATACAATTGGCACTTAAAAACATAAGGGGGCTGGGTAGTATCAATTTCTACGTCTTTGAAGAGCTCCTTTTGCCATTTTACGCTCACTGCAGAGAAAGACAACACCATGCCTAAGGTCAACAACAATAAAGAAGATAACGGCAACTTCCGAACAACAGGAACTAAGCAAGAAGACAAAAATATCTATTGAAAAAAATGCTTGTTTTTTATCTCTTTCCCAAAAAAGATAAGAACTCATACAAAATCAATGAAAGTGAGATAAGAATATTCAGCATTTTGAAATTTATTTCCAATAATAGTAAATAGGAGTTTCAAATCTCATGTCAAAACCGCGACCTACAAAAAGTCATCCTTGAAAAGTTCAATTTTGGCTCCTTGCAACGGTCTTCAAGACACGTAAGACAATACATTCATGGAAAATTATGAAAACCTCCCCTATGAATCAGTAAAATTCACTCCAACTCCCCTCTATTTATCCGAACATTACTTATTTCCCTTGGATGCATTATTCATTGTGCGACAGAGGGGAGGGCAATGTAATGATTGTACAAACTCAAGGAAAGTTGGATTAATAATTTCAAAAACTCAACGACCTCACAAAAAAATAGAGGGAAGGTTCGGTAAGTTTCACCAATCATCTTGGGCGATCCATGTAATTTGCCCATACATTTATACACAACTAAAAATTCAATAAACAATAGCCGCAGTGCCAGCATAGTTTGCTCTCTATTCCTGTATAGCACAATTTGACTTCAAAACAAGCTGAATGCCGCTAAATCTCCACTTTCAAAAGCTCATGATACACCAAGTAACACTAACAATAAAGACTTAAGAAGTAACAAAGCTCAAAAAACAGTGAATCCAAACCAACATAACTATATAACACTCAATCACCATCAAAACCTCGTAAAAAAATAGCATAATCTAAAAAATCTAGCTCAAATCCCTAAATATCCAGTAAAAAAAAAATTCCCCAACCGAACACAGATTTTCGTTCCTTCAGCACAGTACACAACCACGGCGACACTAAAACCCTAAATCACCAACACCACACGGCGTTAATTTCAAACACAAAGCAAAGCCAAAAAAAAATTCAAAAATCAAAACCAGTAACAAATAAACAGAAAATGAAGATTAATAATGAAAATAATATTAATTATAAAACTGCATCGATGAATGCATCGGGTTGAAAATCAAGTGAAATTAGAAGGTTTTTTGGTTTCGTTGTGAACCTGTAATCATGGTGGTAGAAGGATCGAGAAGGAGAAGAGAGTGTGCGAGAGGGAAGAAGAGTGAACTTGGCTTAAACAAAGGGCAAAGAGCGAAACGGAAACGTGAAAGTGTGGAGTTTCTGTGTTTTGGGATTGTATTTATAGTTGGGCGAGATTAGTTCCTGGCCCACTTCCCCTCAGGTTCGGGTTATCGGTTTTTCACTTTTTCCTAGAGAAGATTATAAATAATTCGTTAACCAAAAAAAAAATATTATAAATAATTCGATTTTGATAAGAATATAGAATACCGATACTTAGTAACATGGTAGACCAACGTTCTGAAAATCGGACCGGAAATTGAACCGGCTGAGGGAAAGGTTCAGAGGTTTAACCGGTTTAACCGGAGGTTCAACCAGATGTTCAAAATTGGAATATAATAAAATACAAAATTTATAAAACATATTCAAGTTTTTATTTGGGCCTTCTTTATTTTATTTTTATGATTGCTTTTTTTTTATATCTAATATGTTTGCTATTGTTTGTTTTTTTTATTTTTGGGCTGTAAAGGCCCATTTCCTATCTTAAATTAGAAAACCCTACTCTTTTTCACTTTACTCCCTTCTCCATTCTTTCCCTTCTTCTTCCTCTATTACCCTTCTTCTTCCTTTGTTAATGTGTTCATGTATTCTTGCCTCCATGCCTTTGCTTCCTCTGTTCTTGTCTCGCTGTCTCTGCTTTCTCTATTCTTACACCGTCTACGATTACCTTGTGCTCGTGCTTGTGGCTCTTGGTGGTGCTCTTTGTCGGTTTCAAGGCGGACGCGGAAAAGCTTTGACAAAGGATGAAGATATGACTGTTTAAGCCACTGTCCACCTTTGTCATGGTGGTGTTCTTTTTGAGAGGGAGCGACCAAGAAAGAGAAAGGTGTGGACGTGGAGACTTTCAGTTCTGTCCGCCTCTGTCGTAGTGGTGTTGTCGGCACTATTTTAGCTCTTCAATGAACATTTTCTCAGCCGCTTGACCGCCGGTTTTGGGCCGGTTCGCCGGTTAACCGGCGGTTCGCAGCGGTTCCTTCCCGGTTCCCTCTTCTGCGGTTTTTTGTCCCAAATCGGACCGGGTGCCTCACCGGTTCGCGGTCCGATCGGTCCGACCGGCCGGTCCGGTTTTCAGAACCATGATTATTATTATTATTATTATTTTGGAATGGTTTTTTCTAGTTATGAACCTTATAACTAAGGCTAAACAGCCCAATTGCAATGCTTAAAGTCATTAGTAATAATAAGCAAAATAATTGGTATATAATAAAATATTGTACAACACTTATATAATATAATATTTATCATTAAATTCTAAAAATTTGAATAAAATTATAAATCCATATTAAAATTTAAAAACATAATATATTATATAAATATTATATAACTCTATATTATATATCCACCGTTACTCAAATTTTCAATGTTATGAGAACTGGACCGGACATCGAACCGGTCGAAGAAAAGGTTCAGAGGTTCAGAGGTTTTATCGGTTGAACCGGGGGTTGAACCGAAGGTTGAAAACTGGAAGTCGAGAGGCGAGACAAAAAATATAAAATTCATAAACCAATCAGAAAAAACATAACAGAACCGACTACCAAACATAGCATAACCAAAAATCAAAAATAGCAAATCAATCAATAAATATAAATGATAAACTATGATAAAAAAGAGGATAGTTAAAATTATTAAAATAAAAAAACAAAAACTAAAAAGTAAAAACAGAAATTAAAAAAAGTAAAACACAGATCAGAAATTAAAAATAGAAATAGAAATCAAAAGAAAAAAAAAAAAAAGAAACACTGAACTGAAACAGTGAACGAAGCTTACCTTTGCTATGCAGGATGCAGTGGCTGCGGCAGGAGCGGATGCGGTGGCTGCGGCGGGAAGCGGCGGCTGCAGGCTGCCGGGAGCGATGGCTGGAGGCGGCTGCTGTTCGCTGCTGTCCTGCGGCGCTGCGAGCAGACGGGCGGCGGCGGCTCTGGTGGTGACGCACCAAGTCCGAGAGAAAGAGAGACAAGAACAGAACTGAGAGAGTGAAGGAAGGGATCAATTAGCTTTGGAAGAGGGGTTTCCTACCCCTCACAAACAAAACAATGCCGTTTGAAATTTTTTTTTTAAATAAAAAAAAACTTAAAACGTCCACGCAGCCGTTGACCGCTGGTTTCGGACCGGTTCACCGGTTAACCGGCGGTTGCAAGCGGTTCCTTCCCGGCTAGCCTCACCACGGTTTTTTGACTTGAGACGGACCGGACTCAAGGCCGATTCGCGGTCCGACCGGTCCGACTGGCCGGTCCGGTTCTCAGAACCATGTGTTAGACACGTACTCTTTAAAAATTAATTTAATTTATATTGATATTCTATAATTTTATCAATTCATGAAAAAATCTAATTCATAACTTGTTACTAGAGAGAGCACCGTGCGAGGGAGAGGGGAAGAGAAGGTGTGATTGAGAATAAGGCTCAACCAAGAATGCTGTCATGGTGGACACCGTGTTTTGCAGGTACCGAATTATATTTACATAAATATGTAATAGCAGATTAAACACATAATTGGGTATCAATACCCAACAAAAATATTGGGTACCGAATAAATGTCTCATTAGACATCACAAGAATCATTGTTAAAAATAAATTTAGTTGATGAACATAACAGGAAATTCAATCATTCTTCATCATCACTTTTGTCATGGTTATACAAGCAAACTGAGAGAAAAGTTACGAGAAAAAGATGGGTTTTGTAAACGTTAAAAGGAACAAAAAAAAATAAGAATCATAAAAGAAAAAAAAAAGTGGGTGTGGGTGATTTGTTGTAGAGAATAGTTATGAGAAGAAGATGAGTTTTGTAAAAATTAAAAGGAACAAAAACAAGAATCACATGAGAAGAAAAAGAATGAGTGTGAGTGATTTGTTTTCCAAGCGCGTAAATGATTATTACCATGTGCAATAGTGGGTTCTCCGTATAAATGATATGTTACATACGATGGTTTATACGTTGTTGGTATGTTACGTTATGTTGTACAAATATATTTTCTCCAACTCAACTATGTATCTATCAATTTACTAGTTATATTTTATTTAAATAATATTTTGTTTGAAAATAATTTAAAAAATTTTAACATCATTATTTTTTCTTTAATTTCTAACTTTTCTTCTATCTTTACCCTTAATAAACATGTCAATTTTTATTTACATAATTTTCTTTTTTAATTTTTAAAGTGGTAGATGGTTGAGTAGTTAAATATTTTTATTAAGAATCTTATTCATATTAACACAATTGGGTCGTTTTTGGATATACTATTGAAGACGGAGACAGGGAGGTAATGCCAAAACTTGTATCTTTTTTTTTTTAAGGGACAAAAGACAATTTATCCATCTTTGTATATGTTTCTACCCTAAATTTCTATACATTTATATTGTTTAAATGGGGAGACAAAGACGATAGACAAAAAGTTTTTTACATTAATACCCTTATCCAATGGTAGTTTAACGGTGGTCCGACGACGGTCCGACAAGGCAGCTCGACGGAGGTCCAATAGTGGTCTATAATGATAGGTTACGACTTCATAGAATAAGGGTGAAATGAATTTTAATTTTGTACAACATGTGATAACACAATAAAACCAAAAGGATAGAACAATAATCATCTATGAATTGAAAAAACTCAAACAACAAGAACCCAACTCAATATTTTCAAATAATAAGATCAATCAACTGTCAATTTCATAAAGGGGAGATCAGATAGAGATGGAAGAAAGAGAGCTCATTAGGGAGAGAGGTCGTAAGGGAAAGGTAAAGACCATTGGCGACTCGCCAACTGATTGTCTGAGGTAAAGGCGCACTAGGTTGATCATTGGCATCAATATAAGGCGAAGATGCCCTGGATAGAGACGATGGTTATATGTTGAGCTCCAAAAGAGTAAAAGACATGAATAGTAGCAGAAAATACAATAATAATATTTTGATATCTTAGTTTTGATGTTTCTCTTGTAGTCTTATATATTCATTTATTGACCATTAGATCAATGTATAGGTCCCACTTATTTTCATTTAGTTATCATACTCACCATTGAATTTGATAAGTATTGAGTTGGATATCCATTTTGAATGTCCAAATATCATTACTCCAAAAAATATTTTATAGGTCTCTGACCTCACCTTCATAGACATTTTTCTTTTTTGGAACATACCTTCATAGACCTGATTATGTTACACATCAAAATAATGTAATATGTATAAGGAAAATATATTGGATTAACTAATACACTACGGAATGTACACCAAAACAAGTGATAATAAGTTCATAATGTATTGTATAACTTAATTTTATCTGAACTAATACAATGAATTGAACACGTCGAAGTTATATTCAATGTAATCCAAATAATGCTCATTTTACAAGGATCCATCTTTACATAAAAATTGTTAAACATAAATTACTTTATTGAAACTCAATTTTAAAACATAATAAGATGCATATGGATCATGTGACTGTTTTTCATTAATTAAAAATTATATTATCCTGAATATTATTTTTATGAATAACTTTATTAAAAATGTAGTTTTAAAATATCGATATGCAAATAAAATTCTATACATCATTCTTGATAATATGATACATTTTTTTAAAATTACATATTAGCAAAAGCCACTTGTCATTGATCATTTAGTGGTGGTCAACCTTGGCTAATGGTTGCCTAACATTAGTTGTCAATTATTTGATGTTGAACAACAACTATTTGAAAACGGTTAGTCGTGGTCCAACAACAGTCAATGGTTATTTGTTGATTGTCATCAGTGATAGTCCAACATAAGTCAACAATGGTTCCTCGGTAATTAAGGATGTCAAAATGGGCTAGGTCGGCCGGGCAAGCCGACTTAGCCTACCCATTTTAGTGGGCTGGGCTGAATTTTTGATACCGTAAAAAATGAAAAGCCTGTATTGTCCGTTCCGCTTAACCGGCGGGATAAATGGGACGGGGATGGGCTAGCCCACTTAGCCAGTCTTATTATTATTATTATTATTATTGACAGACTTTTTTTATAATGAAATATTTTTTTTTGTATTTGGACCCAACATATATTCCAGTCCAACCTCATCCCACCCCACAAACACAAACATAAACCCATACTCAAACCCTTGGCCCTAAGATAACCTAAACCTAGTTCTGAAAAGTGAACATAGGCTGCGTTTGTTTTGTAATACACAATAATACAAGAAATACAATACATAAAAATTTATGTATTGTGTAATGTGTTTGATAACTCATACAATACACATTTTAATTTGTGTATTATGTACTTGTATTGTGTTTGTTTCATGGGACAATACATACAATTTATTTGAAATGTCCAAAAAGTCCCTAATCCCTAACCCCTGATTCCATCAAGCTTCCAGAGCGGCGGCGGCCGTGGCCCTCATAGAAGTAGCAGTGGCGTCTTGGAGCAGCAACAACAACTGATCTTCGAGCAACAGCAGCAGCGGCGATGGCGGTGTTATCTGCGATGGTGGTGGCTGCGGCGGGAAGGTGGTGGTGGAGGACACTTTCTCCATCTCTTTCTCTCTGTTTTTTTCATCTTTTTCTCCATCTCTCTCTGTTATCTGCGACGCAGTGTTTGCAACGGCGGAGCTCGGACCGACGGTGGAGGGGGACGTCACGGCTGAGTTGCGGTGGTGGTGGTGGTGGTGGTGGAGTGGTGGTGATGTTGAAGGTGTAGATGGAATGATGGAAATACATTAGGGATATATTGGGAACAAAATTTAATTTAATTTCTCTATTGTATTTGTGTATTTGTGTATCTACTTTTAGAGTTGACAGAAAATACAGATACTTTCTGTATTGATACAAAAATTTTCTGTATTGTATTGATAAACAAACACTCTAAAATTTCTGTATTTTGTGTATTGTACTGTATTTTCTGTATTATATCACTCAAACAAACGCTGCCCTAATTCTCACATTACTCATTTACTCTTACACACACAGAAATACTCACCCTTGCGTCCTTGACTCCTTGCCGGCTGCGTCTACTGTACTGCCGAGCTCCTCACTACGACCATCTCCCCGCTCCTTGCTCCCCGTGCTAGCCGCAAGCACTCCCCACTCTGCCTGCGCTCCCCGCTTGGGCGATGCGTCGTGCTTCTGGCTGCCATTGTGGTTCTTCTTCTGGCCGCAACTGGTTATTCTTCTTCTTTATTTGCTTTGCTTCTAGACTCTGTAAAGTAAAGGGACACTTCTAGACTGGATGTGATTTTACTTTTTCTTTGGTTCTATTAGTTAATTTTGTTTGATGAATTGATGAGAATTGTAAATTAATGTTGGATTAATGATTTTTATGTTAATTTTATAATTAATTTCAGTTTGTAAGTTTGGTTTTGATTTTTATTAATTTATTTTAACTTGTATTTATGGAATTGGAAATAATTAAAATAAGTTTTTAAGAAAAATTAGATTTTTTTTTTATTTTTTAAAACAAAAACGGGCTAGACCGCTAGCGTGCCAGCCCAAAATAAAGTGGGTTGGGCCGGAATTTTCGGATTGCTACTTTTGGCGGGCTGGCTGCCCCACTCCATTTTTTGGCGAGCTTTTGACAGGGCGATTGCCTGCTTTGACATCCCTATTGGCAATAAAGATTGTTTGACAACCGTCAACGATCTCCAGTGATATGTGTTCGTTTTCGATTGTAATATGTGTTTATTTATTCTTATATAACATGTTCGTTGTACAAAATGATTTTCAAATCTGAAAAGAAAAACTAATGATTTTGTTTGTAACTAAAACAACCTAATATAAACAAAGTTTTATGATTAAATAATCAAGAATCTCACTGGATGTCACAAGAATCATTTTTAAAAATGAATTTAGTTGATGAAAATAATATGAAGTTCAATTCTCATTCATCATCGCTTCTACCATAAGTATACAAGCAAGTTGCAGAGAATAATTACCAAAAGAAGACAAATTTTGTAAAAGTAAAATGAAACAAAACAAGAATCATACAAGAAAAAAAGAGTGGTTATCTTGATTGAGAGAAAAAGAAAGAAGAAACAAGAAGAAGAAGAAAATTTGATGAAGAAAGAAGATTGCAATGTTGATTGAGAGAAAAAAAAAGAAATAGAGAAAAAGAACGAAGAGAAGAAAAGAATGAAAAAAAGTTGAGCAGACATGTAAGTGGCGCATGTGTACGGTACGGTGTATATACGTTGGTAATATTTTGTGTTCTACAAATATCTTTAATGCACTAGAATATAGTGATAGATAAAATTCAATAAATATTATCATAAATTACCAAGAACAATTCTGAAAAAATGAAAATAACAAAGAATTAAGGGGTATGATTGCAAATATCACATGATAAACAACACAACCAAATAAATAATTTATCAAATTAAGAAAAAAAAAAACTACTACTAGTTGTTTTATTCCTCAATTTATCTTGGTTTAGGTTGGCACTCGTGTTAAGTGTGTGCTGTGCTGTGTTTTGTTTGTGTTTTCTGCGTTTTGACAATAAACCAAAAAAAAAAAAAAAAAACCCAAAAACAAAACCAACTCGTAAGGCTCCGTCGCCTTCGAGGACGACGAGGATCCCAAACAACCATGTTCGGCGGACCCTCCTCCAAATTGGGCCGCGGCGGCGCCGGCGCTACAAAGCGCCTTTCCTCCTCTTTCCCTCCGCCGCCGAGACCTTCCTCCGGTGGCCGTCTCTCCCTCGGCCGCGGTGGCTCCTCCGCCAGCGCCGCCGCCAAAGCTCCGCCGTCTGTGGAGGAGACGTTTAGCCTTGTTGCCGGCAACGACCCGCTCGCGTTCTCGATGATCATTAGGCTCGCTCCTGACCTCGTCGACGAGATCAGGCGCGTGGAGGCACAGGGTGGTAGGGCGCGTATGAAATTCGATCCCAATCCTAATAACCCCAATGGCAACGTGAGTGAAAATTGATTTTGAATTTTTCGTTTTCGAAATTTGGATTGGTTCTACTGTTACTTGAGAAATTCATGCTTTGTTTCTAGTGATGCTGTTGTTTGGTTTTATTATTATTTTAATTTTCTCAGCTGGAAATGTGATTCAATTTGAATAGCATTGTAACTTGTAGGGAGTGATAAAGTGATAATACTAGGGATTAGGAACTATATGATGAATAGTGTGCTCAAACTTTTGAGATTGTATATGTGAGGTCAATTGTCAATTTGGTTTGGTTCTTAGGGTTCATATTTTTGTTTTAATTTATTTTGAAGAAGTTTTGTGATTTGTAGTGCTTAATTTGATGCAATTTTGATGATGTACTAACTTTTGAGATTGTAATTGTGAGATTAATTGTCTATTTTTTGGGGTCCTTAGGGTGCAATTTTTTGTTTGTATAATTTATTTGGTATCATTTTTGTGATTTGCAGTGTTCAGTTTGATGCAATTTTGATGATAAAACTTTTGAATTTGGAAATGTGAGGTTAATTGTCCATTTGGTTTGGTTCTTACTTCGTAGGGCACAGTATTCTTTCATTTTTTTTCTCAAAGGAATTTTGTGATGTGTAGTTTGAAAGGCATTTTGTTGTTTTGTTGTTTGTATCAGATTATTGATGTCGGTGGGAAGGAGTTTAGGTTTACTTGGTCTAGGGAATTCGGTGATCTCTGTGATATTTATGAAGAGCGGCAGAGTGGTGAAGATGGAAATGGCTTGCTTGTTGAATCAGGTAGTGCTTGGCGCAAGCTGAATGTGCAGCGAATCTTGGATGAGTCGACTAAGAATCATGTTAAACAGCTTTCAGAGGAAGCTGAACGCAAGTCTAAGTCACGAAAGTATGTAACTCTTTGTCAATGGATATACCTTACTTGTTATCATACATCAATATGATTATGATGCGCTCGTGCTCTTTGAAGCCATTGTCTTTGCAACTTGCTATTGTCTTACAATCTTTTTTCTTTCTATGCGCTGGATAATTCCTTGCTGCTTGCAATTGGTATATATTAAATATTAGTAATAAAAATTTACATCACATTATTTTTAAATTTTAAGGATTGCGTTTAAAGGCAATTAATTATAAATTGAGCAATTGAGCACTTTCTAGGATGATGCTAGTGAAGCTTAGATTTGAATTCTTTTCATGAAGGTTTTAGTATGCATTATTGTCTATGTTTGTTGCGTTGAATGGGTGAAAACACTAGACAAGATATGATTAGGAATCAATGAATGTGAGAGAAAGTTGAGACATCATCCTTGTAGTAAAAATAGTAGAATCTCAGTGTATATGGTTTGGTAATTCGAGGAGAGACCTATAATTGTAAAGGCCTAGTTAAAACAGTAAAAAAGATGCAGTGTAGCTCAATAGTTATAGATATAGGGAGACTAAAAAATATCTGTAGGCGAAACCATTAAGAGAGTCTTGGAACTGCCTGTTCATAGATATCGTGTTTGATAGAGTGCACTGGCATTGAGGCATGTATCTGAGAAAAGGCTTGGCTGTATTAGGTGTTCAGAATTCCGTAACATGTATTACATTGTTTAAGAAAAGGTCATGTGTGTTAGATTACTTGTATATAATAAGGAATTATGAATTTTCTACTTTATATATTACAATATACAATGTCAGAAACATGCAGTTAACAATTTTTCCTTTTAAATAAGTAAATGAACTGTATTGTTGATGTTATACTATGACATTTGGCTTGTAACATAATTTCTTGTTTCTGAATATACTATAATTTAGTGTTGAAAATTGATTCACACTTATGTATCTTCCCCAAGCTAAAATGGTTATTTGATTATTTCATTGTGTGGAATCCAACAATTTTACTTCTTAAATTAATTCACCACTTTTTAGTGCTAGCATATGATCTGAATATCTGTTGGTTTTTTTTTTTTTTGGCAAGTTGATTATTTATATTTTATTCACGTTCTCTACAACAGAGCCATGTTTTTAGAGCCTGGGAACCCATCTATGAAGAGCCAGATAAAGGCATTAGCTGCCGTTGAGGGTAATTTTTCTATTGCTTTATGCTCTTTATGAATTAATTTTTCTTAGAATTTTTTTAAATGTTGAAATTTCAAATTGCTATTTTCTTGTGTGATTGAGATGAGAATATTAAAAATTTCTTGATGACCTTGGGCATGGTTACCATCACTGCTCTGTTATGTTAAGTGAAGCCTTAGTGTAATAAGGTGTTTATATTGAACTAAGCAACTGAAGAGATTTATTGTTTTCTTGTCCAGCTACACCATGGAAGAATTACAATAAAAAGAAAGAGGCTGCACTTAAGAAAAGGAAAGTGGAAACTCTTCAAGGTGATTAAAATTTAGTTGGCTTAGCAATATTGAAACCTTTCCTATGAGTTTTATTATCTTATTACCTATGTATTTTCTCTATAATGTCGTAAAATTTTTATAGTCAGTGGGCCCCCGAAATCCACACAGAGATCTGGATTGCCTTCAACAACTAAGGGCAGACATTCTTCGCCTCTTCCATCTCCACCTGATAATTTTGCTGCTTCATCCTCTCCACTGGTAGCAGCAAATGCCTCTAAGAGTCATGATGATGCCGTGCCATCACAAATGATGGGCAAGCAAGACACAAATGCTATGTCTGAGAAAGAAATCCCTACCAGGACAAACAATGCTATGAGGAATACATCAGGAGGCAAAGGGAATAATGGATCTAAACCAACAGATTTGCAGGGCATGTTGGTTTCTCTTCTCATGGATAAGCCTAACGGAATGACTTTAAAGGTGCCTTGTTAGATCTAATATAATGTTTCATCTTAGGCCCATTTTTAGTATCTCTATTGTTTTTTGTTAAACTACTTTTATCTTATTTGCTTTTCCCCCTTTGCTTATAGGCCTTGGAGAAAGCTGTCGGCGACACACATCCAAATTCCATAAAGAAAATTGAGCCCATTATAAAAAAAGTAAGTGGTGGAATTCTGTTGAGGGTATTGTTTTATGATGCATCTGCGATCTAATTTTTCATTTAATCTTGAGCTTCAGATTGCAAAATTACAAGCCCCAGGAAGGTACATTCTGAAACCAGGAGTGGATTTGGAAAGCATCAAGAAACCTCAGAATGAAAGTGGAAGGTACCTGTTAGTTTCACGTGACAATATTGTTGGTGACCAAGAGTGAAAGTTTGTTGCTTTTTGTTACACACCCTAAACTGCAGCAAAACAAGAGAATAATTATTAAACAGGGCCCACACAAGGGGTTATTTAAATATTTAATTTACCAAATAATTAGTTAGTTTGTTAGAGGAGAGATTTTAGGAGTCAGATATTATAGGAGGTCATTTGAATAGGAACAGATAAGATGAGAAATCTTAGGGATTTCTGTTAGGATTCTGTTTAGGGAAATATTTTAGGAGGTTTTTTCAATACTTGTTAGGGAGTCTTAGGATTAGGAATTATTCAGAATATTCAGAATAGGCTCGAAAGTTAGCATCCTTTTATTTTCTTTCAATTTATTTTAAATAAGAATTCTGCAGAATAGAAGCAAAATCACATTGGTTCAGTTTCTTCTCTGTATTCATTGTTCTAAATTCTGTTTTATTCTTCCCCTTCTACCAGTTGTTACGCTTTTATGTGCTCCTACATGCACTTAATTTGTATAATCTTATCCTTTCAGCTCTCCTGATGATAATCATCA
The DNA here is from genome assembly GCA_013621005.1 of Aeschynomene evenia. Taxonomy (NCBI): domain Eukaryota; kingdom Viridiplantae; phylum Streptophyta; class Magnoliopsida; order Fabales; family Fabaceae; genus Aeschynomene; species Aeschynomene evenia. The sequence continues at coordinate 4,935,706 of CM024271.1, forward strand.
CCAAATGTCTGTTCGTGAAGAGTTTCATGATTCAGCATCAGCTCCACAGGGAGGCTTTGTAGAGAAAGTCCCAAATGAAGACTTGGAGGAACAGTTGCAAGTAAAATCCAAAATGGAAGAAGAATCAAATACATTGGAAAAAATTGATCCACAACATACTTCACCTGATAATGCTGATGATAAAAAAGGTGCTGACTATAGTGAAGGGCAGCCAGTCAGCTCTAGTGACAGTGGGAGTGACAGTGACAGTGACAGCGACAGCAGTGATAGTGCAACTGACAGTGGAAGCCGTAGTAAGAGCAGAAGTCCCGCTGGAAGTGGTAGTGGTAGTAGCAGTGACAGTGAAACTGATGCATCTTCCAGCAGCAAGGAGGTAATGGAGGGTTCTGATGAGGATGTAGATATTATGACTAGTGATGATGAGAAAGAGTCAAAGCCCAACATAGAAGCCTCCAATCAAAGGGAATCCTTATCCATTCCGGTAAAATCTCCTGATGGAAGATCTTTGCAGAATGAGTTTGACGAGAAGCAGGATGGTAATGAATCTGATGCAGTTGAGATTGAAAAAGACTTACCTGAGGAACAAGAAGCTGACATGGCTGGTACCAATTCTAATAGAAGTGAAAAATTTGCAGAAGATGCAAAACCCTTTTCACCTGATTATCAACAGCTCCAGGAGCGTCAAAATTATATAGGGAGTTTGTTTGATGAAAGGGAAATTGAAGTTAAGGATAGCTATAGGCATGAGCAGTCTGACAGCTCTGATAGATTATCCAAAGGTAAACAAAAGAGGGGTTCTGATGTGAAGAACATTGATGAGAAATCTGAACAAAAGAGGCTGAAAACAGGAAATTTGAATCAAGAGCCGCTTTCTCCTGGTATGGATGCACAGATGTTTGAGAGTTCTCGCAATTTGTCTCCTTTCGAATTTACTGAAGACAATAGTAAGGGCCCTGCCACACAAGTGATGAATAGAGGTGGTAGACAAGGAAACTCTAGTGTTGGTTTACAAAAAGGACCCAATCGAGCATTTCCTGGGAAATCTAGTTCAGATTTACCTCAAACAGGTCAAAGGACCTTTGACCAACCCTCTCTAGTTAATCCTTCCAATGCATTGGAAAAATCTGGGCACAAAAAGCTCCCAGGAAAGGACTTTCATGGTCGGGAAGTTTCTTTTCAAAAAGATAAATCTCATAGAGATGCCCAAAATGAAGACATTCATGCTCCTCAGAAAAAAGTCCCCAGGAATTCCAGGGATGGTAGTAATATACAGTTTCCATCCATGGATTCTCATTACCAAAAACAAGGTGAAATGGTGGGTAAAAAGGAAGGCCGTCAAGGTACACAGCCACATTCGATAGCGTCGCCGCCCAAGGACAACAGCAGAAATGATAAATCTCCTGCAATTAATGGAAGAGGTATCACTCTTCAAAGAGAGCTTTCTGACCTGGAGTTGGGTGAACTCCGTGAGTCTACTCCTGATGAAACCTATGGTGCAAAGCAATTTGATCGAAAGGGTTCATTTAAACGTTTGGAAAACAAAGCAACCACTTCAGAGGACAGGAATTCAGATATTGCTAAAGTAAGGCCTTCTGTCAAGGCAACTTTGGACTCAGGAAAGCCATCCCCTGGTTTACCTAGCAATTTGGAAAGCATGAATAAAAAGAACCCGGACAATCATTTTGAAGATTCAACAAGGTCTCATTCTAGAGCAATGCAATCTCATTCACAACATATGAAAGCAAACCATATCGAAGTTGGTACTCAAAACAAATTCGCAGAAATGAGTAGTAAATTTAGAAATAATGAGTTGGGGGCGAGCCAAGATATTGATTTGGAAGGTCGTAGCGAAAGCAATAGAAGAGCATCTTCAAATGCATCTAAACAAGACACTAAACGCGGGATAGTTTCCTACCCTGTGAAAGAAAATAAGAGGCAAACACCTAATTCAATGGAAGATATGGCTGATGGAGGAAAGGAGTCAATGTTAGCAGACAGAAATAACAGCGATCACAAGAAGAGGGAATCATCTTCAGATGAAAATAGTTGCTCTTATTCAAAATACGAAAAGGATGAGCCTGAGTTGAAGGGACCCATAAGGAATTACTCCCAGTGAGTATTTATTCTATATTTTATTGTCATTATTGTTGTTGTTGCAGTAGCTAATATGGTAGGGTTCTTCTTTCGAGTATACCACATACACTTCAGGCATCTCATTCATGTTTTCTATGCAATGCAGGTATCAAGAGTATGTGCAGGAGTATCGTGATAAGTATGATAGCTATTGCTCATTGAACAAGATTTTGGAGAGTTACAGGTAAACAGTCTTTTAATTCAAAGTTTCATTGCTTTCTGTTGGATGTTTATTTCAATTACTTCTCTGATTTTGTCTAACATCTCACCCGTGATTTGTAGGAATGAGTTTATGAAACTAGGCAAGGATCTAGAATATGCCAAAGGCAGGGATTCAGACAGATACTTTGAAATCGTGGGGCAGTTGAAGGAATCCTATCGACGTTGTGGAACGGTATGTTTTATTTTGTTCTACCCGGGTATGCGGTATTTGTATGATTCTATAGAGAGCTCAAATGTGAGACAACTCATATTTACATATATTCTAATTTTGCAGTCAACAATTTCTCAAAAGTTTATCATTAATCAAGTCCATTTTATCTATTCTCATCCATTTTACCTTTCTGTTTTGGATGATAAACTTTAAGAAAAGAATGTGCAAGACATGAAATCTTTTTAACATTGTTCACTTTATCATTTGATCACCCCTTTTTGACATAACTTGGTAGCAATGAGGAATTTATGTTTTATTGCTATATGTGCAGTGACAAAATTAGTCCTTTAGTTTCTATCTAGTAATACTTTAAGCTGGCTGATCTTTTTACTTTAAATAGCATCCTGACATGGCACTGTCTGCAACAATAACTAGTTCGAGTTTGTGCAATTTTGATTTAGTCGGATTTCTGATTTTTTTTTCTTAGGAGTTTGTGTTTGGGATATTTATAATGTTTTATAAATATTTCTCAAGTGCTTAATGTGGCCATCCTTGTATTTGGTATTTACCTTCTAAATATGTGGATCTGATGTGAATTGCAGAGACAAAAGAGAATGAAGAAAATATTTCTTGTGCTCCACGAGGAACTGCAGGTATTTATTGAAAAATATTCTGCAACTTTTATCAAATAATTTTTTTTTAAAGTTTAGTTTTGATGTACTGTCAGAGTAAAATATTTTACGGCATCCAATCAAATCCTTCCATTTTCATGGCCTTTCAAATAATTGGTGTGAAAATCAACCGTATTGATTTTTCCTTTCTGAAGTGCATTAATATATATATTTTTAAAATTTATTTTTCATAATTGATACTGGGTTTATTTATTACATCTCTTTATATGTTGTTCACACTTATTCTTTCCCACTACTTGCAGCATCTTAAGCGAATGATCAAAGACTTTGCTCAGTTATACAATAAAGATTGAAAATAACAGAGATCACTCTATGGATAAAAAATTGAAGCCTCTTCCATCAAGCTTTGAAGTTTTGGTTGGTGATTCATGAAACAAATTAGATTAGGTGAATTCATGTGTAGATTCAATTGTGGTTGTGCCTTAGTTTTCATAATTCTAATCTTTGGTAGAGCCGTATATTTTGTACATATTAAATTTTGTATAATATTGTTCTTGTGCATAGGTCTGGCATTTTTTTCTGTTTAGCCTGACCTTCATTTTAGTTTTTCTTATCTCTCTGGTTACATTGTATATTTTTTTAATTTGTGCTCGTTGAACAAGTTCAGCCTGCTTCATTCTTAACTTTACTAGAGAAATTTCAATTTAGAAACAATGATTTCTTTTAAGTTCACATGCCAAAGAAATTATGTTTATACTAAACTTTACCGAATTTACTTCGAACTCCTTCTATTTGTAAAATTTGTACAAGAGGTCTTTGAATTTGTGAAACCGATCTCTTAGATTACATTGTCTTTTTATTTTCATTGTATTTGAATTGTGTATTTAAGGAAGATTGGTATCATCCTAACAAATAAAGGAAAAACTAGTGTGAATTTCATCAAAGTAGCAAAATTATGCAAAGAAAGTAGCAAAAAGAAGGGTTGCAAGATATGCAACTGAAATGATAAAATGATCAAATTATGTTATTTTTACGAATATTTTTATTTTCATATTAATGAATACTTTATTCATTGTTAGATTGAGTGTGAAACTCATTTAAATACGATGTATCCACCATATAATGATAGATAAATTGTTTGTTGAAGTTGAGAACAATATTTTTTGAAAAAATCACTTCTCAAAATTATTGGGTAGTTTATATTTTTTGGGTGTGGTTGAAGCATGACACATCACTAAAAGTCTTTAATTTACTAATTAAAAAGTTCCACATATCAATGGATGTATTTGGCTGACTTACACAGTGCATCATAATTAGACTCAAAATTAAAAGTAATTAAATTAAACATAAGATTAAGTGTGTCTATATATTGTAATACACATCAAAGCTCACCAGTAGCCTCCTTTAAATATTAAAAAGTGTAGTTAAATTCTTTCTTCATACTTTTCAATTCATTTTATCATACTTTGCAAATATGAATAAATAAGTTGTGTATAGAACACCAAACTTTACCCAGAGTATATCAATATCAAGGTTCAATCCCAACTAAAAAAATATACAATTATCTAATCATATAACATTACATCATTAGTTATAGTTAACCACTTAATTTTCATTTTTCTATTTGAAAAATTGTATAAAGGATGAAATTTGACTTAATAACTTTAACCTCAAAATAAATAATCAAACGAAAAAATTACATTTTTTCTCTAAAAAAAAGAATGATAGAATAATTACATCCATTTTCTTTTCTTTCTTTCTTTCTTTTTTTTGGTGTGCATCCAATTATGTTTATGGCACTTGGCCGTACAAGCTTCAAGAAACTTTATGCAAAGTGATTTTGCTTTTCATTGCTTTGATCACATCACATTCATCCTTCTCACTCTTCACTCTCTTCCCCACTTTCGATTCACATCGAACAATTCCCAGAAACAATCATTAAAATCCACAAAACTTATAAAAAAACACACTTTTTTTTGTTAGTTTTCCACTTACTGAACCTCCAATTCCAATCAAAGTTTCTTCCTTTTTTGTTGTCTTATATTTTTCTTTGTTCTTGCGCAATTTCCATAATACCCTTCAAGTCCTTAATCATCTCTCACTTGAAGTTGAAGGAGTAGAAAGAGATGCTCATAAGACATAGCTTCCACTTTCCAAGTCCTTCATTTTCATCCGAATTCTCGAGGTATTTGAGTTCAGCTTTTAAATTCAAGTTCTGGGTATTTCCACAATTTTAATTATAATTTGTGGGTCGTTGGCAGAAACCAAAAAAAAAAAGATTTTTTATTTTGTTGTTCACTTGTTGAGTTTGGGTGCTATGGCTCTGTTCATAGTTGAAGATTCTGAGCCTTTTTCTGAACTTTCGGTGTAAAAATGATTGTCAATTCAAATGGGTATGCACTAAATCTGGGCTTTGAGCGCAATTGTTTGAGGGATTTTGTTCAATTACAATGTTGGCTAGAACTGAAATTTGACTTTTTTGGTGTGTATATATATATATATCTTTTGAAGAACTAGTACCTGCCTAGCCAATGCCACTGTTTTGATTTCTACTAGGGTGGTAGTTGTCAGTTTTATGCCTTTTGTGTATAGAGTTAGTTCAACTCAATTAAGCCAAAGAATGTGTATAGAGTTAGTTTTCTACTAGGGTCCGTTCGGTTTTCGTTTTCATTTTCATTTTGTTTCATATATTTCATGATTTTGTAAAGGACCAAGTGAGAATAGTGTAAATAGGAGGTGGAATTTTAATGTTTTCACTGTTTCCTTCACATAATCCTGGAAAACAGGAAGTGAAAAAAAAATAAACCAAGCAGAAAAGCTTTTTCCCACTTGCCATTATCTTGAAAGTTTTGATTGTTTCATTAACTGTAAAATAGGTAAATTGGTAATCTGTTGTATTTCTCTCGACAGAAAGCAAAGTGTTTTTAATTTGTGGAGAGTGCTGTCATGCTGAATGTAGCTGCCAGCAGTTGGAGTAAGGATGAATTCTGCAATGGATGATATGAGTTTAATTCAGCAAGCCCAGAGGCATCACTTGGTTGTGAGGGAGATCGGTGAAGAGATTGACTTAGAAATTGGGCCTGGGGATGACGATCCTTCATTTGGCAACACTATAATTGTTGCTCCTATGCGTGAATCTTCTGCTGAAGAACACTGTGAGAGCAAGCAGATGGGGATGGTTTCTCAGCTTCCAAATGATTCTCAAGATATGTCGAATACACAGCCAGTTAAAAGAAAGAAGAAGGTTGTTAAAAGATGGAGAGAGGAATGGGCGGATACCTACAAATGGGCTTATGTTGATGTGAAAGATGGGACTCCAAGGATTTTCTGCTCTGTCTGCAGGGAGTATGGCAGGAAGCACCGAAGAAATCCTTATGGGAATGAGGGCAGTCGAAATATGCAGATGAGTGCTCTAGAAGAACACAATAACAGTTTGCTTCACAAAGAGGCTCTTCGTCTTCAAATGGCCTCAAAAGAGAAAATTGTTGCTGACAAGCCTGTTTATGTAAAAGGTTGGCCGTTTCAGTGTGCTATAATTACTTGCATGTATAGATAATATTTTTCTGTTCCTTGGAAAGTGTTGATGGTTTTACACTGATTCTATATTTGAATAATTTTAACTAGTGATCTTTAAGTCCAAGAAAAAAATATCGTTAGTTATGTAGAAAGGCCACAAAAATTGCATGTGTTCAACAATATGGGTTATAGGAATATGCTCCGATGCTGAAACTTTAGCTGGTCCTTTGAGCTCTGTGAAGAGAAACATCACGTTATTAGATCAATCTGACTGTAATTGTGGAGCCATACCAGTTCTTTTGAACATTAAACTACTTGCCTGATTTGAGAGGATCCTATGGCATACAATCACTTCCTTTTCTTCATTTCGTTCTCTTGTACTATTTCCCTCCACTACTTTAATGGCCACTTTGCAAAATCTTGTCACCTTAGGCCTTTCCTCGTGTTTTGTGTGATTAAATTTCTTTTTTTGCAATTTCTATAACCAATTTGTTAAATGTGTTTATGTTGGTTAGTTACACACTAAATAATCATGTGAAAATGAAGATTAGAAATCCTATTTGTTCTTATAAAATTAAGAAATAAGTACATTATTCAGAGTATTGTCTGATGATTCTATTATTGAAGCTGTTATGTCAAAAACTGCGGGATCCATCCTTGAAGCAACACTAAAAAGGGACCCTCACGAGGCTGAATTCATTCAGGCAGTCCAGGAGGCAGTTCAAGCTCTAGAGAGAGTCATAGCAAAAAATTCTCAGTGAGTTGTAGTCAAATGGTTATTATTATAACTTATTTTATCTACAGATGACAATGTTAATGCTATGCATCTCAACAATGTTCTCATGTTTCAGTTATGTCAACATCATGGAGCGGTTGTTGGAACCTGAACGAATGATTGTTTTTCGAGTTCCATGGCTGGACGATAGGGGTGAGATACATGTAAATCGAGGTTTTCGGGTACAATTTAACCAGTCAATGGGTCCATGTAGGGGTGGTATTCGTTTTCATCCATCAATGAATTTAAGTATTGCCAAGTTCCTTGGTTTTGAACAGGTATTATGATATTTTGAATATTTTTAATCAGAACTTAGGCTATGCTAATGTCGTTACATTTTTGTCACATGGAAGCTATAATCTATTTGTTAACCACAATAACGTTCAGCATGTGTGAGAGATTTTATTCCTTTTTGAAGGTTAATCTTTTGAAAATTCCAAGATACACTCCTTAATTTTGTGTGTTACACTACCTATTTTTTCAACATATGTCACCATGAGAGTGGTAAAAGTCACTTTTTTCTTTCTATATCAATGTTATGTCACTATTGGGAGAAGATCTGTAGAAGCCTTTTTTTTTCACTATCGGGGTAAGCACATGGACATGTGAGTATAAATATGCAAAAGTTGCAAACTCATGTATGATTGTGTATGAACATGCACTTATACAACTGAAGAAGCGTGTGAACAAGGAAGTAGATAGACAAGAGAAAGAATTAGTGCAGAAATGTAGCAAAAAGAAAATACCGAGAGTTGGAGTTCTTACAATAGAAGAACATGAATGATTGTATATCTAACAAAGGATTACTGAGATCTTTGAAATATTCATGCCTATATCTTACATGGTCTACCAACTTCACATCAGGAAATATGGTAATTGGGAAAGAAAACCTTTGTTCACACGAAATGCTAATTATTCTAGTATTAAGGTCTTCAATTTTGTTGAGTAATGGTGTATTGATTTATATCTAAGTCCTTATTTGTTGATACTTGACAAATGTTCTGAGTATTGATTATCAATAAAAGATAAGAATCTACACCTAAACTACATTTCTTTATTGGGCCACTTTATTACAACATATTTCCTTTTCTGCAGGCATTAAAGAATGCTTTATCACCATATAAATTAGGAGGAGCAGCTGGTGGAAGTGATTTTGATCCAAAAGGAAAAAGTGATAATGAGGTAAATTTTCTACGCCCTTAATCTCTACTCATATTCTTTGTACTTTTTCTAAATGTTCCTCTGATAATTTGGTAGGTTATGCGATTTTGCCAAAGTTTCATGAGTGAGATGTATCGATACTTGGGTCCTGACAAGGTAACTGAAAGTAGATTTTATTTTTCGGTAGCTTTTGTCCTATTCACATTAAAGCACTGTACTACAAGTTGTTTTTAATGGATGTATATTAGGACCTTCCATCAGAGGAAATGGGTGTTGGTACTCGAGAAATGGGGTATCTTTTTGGACAGTATAGGCGTCTAGCTGGTCATTTTCAGGTACTTAAGATAAGTCCTAACTCCTAACTAACTATTTGATGAAATTATAGTGTTTTATCTCTCTTTATGTGTTGTCCTTCTTACCTTATCTCTCATATCTGAATATTTCTTTCTTGATGCACTTTATATACAAATATTAATACAATACATGCTGATTGCCAAAAGAAAATTTATGTTTGTGCAAACATGGAGTTATATCATGCATTTGCAAACCTTGTGCAGACATTATTGTTTACCTACATATTTTGTCATGACTCATTGCTTTTCCGAGCACAAATGAATGTGCATATTTTGCTCAATATGCATCATATACTGTGCAGTGTCAAACATATCTAACGAGTTTTGGGACATGGAATTTTAAGATACTGATTATGTTACGATTCATGGCAGAAAGGGTGTTTTTATTTTATTTTTTTTTCAAATTATTTTCATGCATTTTTCATATGTATACCTTACTTATGCAGGGAACTTTTACAGGGCCAAGGATATTTTGGTCTGGCTCCAGTCTTCGACCTGAAGCAACTGGTTACGGGCTGGTAATTTAACTTTTAATTCTTTACACTCTATTGGTGTATGATGAGATTTGACATGAGTGACTATGTATGAAATGTGCTCCATGCCATCCTTTTATGAATTTCCTATGAATTTTCTGTGCATACATTTTTCGTAATAAAAAGAAAAGCAGTAATCTCTGACCATTACTACATGTCATATCTGCCAGCTCATCATTTTGTAAAAAAGAGCATATACCTTGTCCATTATTCCAATCAAGAGATCATCGTCTTAAAATATTTTTTCTGCATCTATTGTTCAAAAGCTCCCCATATAGTGGTATAAGACTTGTTGTTATTGTTGTTGTATTGTTCAAAAGCTCTTAGATTTAACAACTTTGTTGTGCATCTGCAGGTTTTCTTTGCCCAGCTTATGCTTGCCGACATGAATAAAGAATTAAAAGGATTAAGGTTTATATTTTAATTTAGACTGTTTTATAGAGATTGTTGCTATTGACTCGTTCATTATTGGGGCTGCTTTTATATTTTAATATTTAGGAACCCTCCCCTATGATAATTCAAGTGTACAAAGGGAGAGGAATCATGAGACTAAGAGAGAAGTAGATCAGAAAAATAATGAGGGGCCCACTATACATAACTATCTGCTGAGTCGGCAGGGAAATTGGTGTGAGAGGGAGTGAGAGAAAGAGGGAAAATATTGGGGATCCGGTATTGGGGTTAATTGCATCCGAAGTGAGAGAATGTTTGGTCAGAGATTAGTGGAAGAACTAAGAAGTGCTGTGCTCCTTAAATCGCTCACGGATACTTTTCTTTCTGTTTCTTGTATCTTTCTCAGGTTGTTTCCTCATTGGTTCTGAACGCCGTGATATTCAGTTTTTCCTTCTATTTATCTTTTCTTAATACCATTATCTATCAGTATTATTTTTTCAGACTTTTTTCTTCATAATATGAGATACTTGGAAGCTCCCATTTTCAATATTTTCGTTCATTAATTTTTTAGATTCTTTTATACCAATTATGTAATGTGAAAATTGTTGCTTCCTAAATTGATTTAGCATCATATTAATGACTCTGCAATACTTTTCTAATTTGTAATTTCCTGTAGATGTGTTGTGAGTGGTTCTGGAAAGATCGCAATGCATGTTTTAGAGAAGCTAATTGCTTATGGTGCTCTTCCCATTTCAGTATCAGGTGATTTTGGTTCTTATGAATTTAGGGAGGCCACTCCATTTTCTATGATGCGATGTTTATCCTTTTATTGTAATAAGAATGGAAACATGTTCGTCTATATTGCATATAAGATTTCATCTTAATAATCATTAAGAATAGTAGTAATTAAATCTAGGGTTCTGATAACATTTTGAGTTCCTTTATGTATTGTACCATGATCTTTTTGAGGAATATGAATTTTTGTTTAACAAAAGAAATTTTCAGATTCTAGAGGATATTTGGTCGATGAAGATGGATTTGACTACATGAAAATATCGTTTCTAAGAGACATCAAAGCTCAAAATAGAAGTTTGCGGTTTGTATCAATCTTGTCATTCATTTGTGCTTCATGTTGGCCAATTATATATAATTTTATGGTCCTTATTCATAAATTGTTATATGTAGAGACTATTCAAAGACCTATGCTCGGTCCAAATATTACGATGAAGCGAAACCCTGGAGTGAAAGGTGTGATCTTGCATTTGCTTGTGCTTCGCAGAATGAAATTGATCATTCTGATGCCATGAATTTGGTTAATTCAGGTTGTCGTATACTAGTAGAAGGTAATTGTTCTTGTAAGACATGATATGTATTTGGGTCTTTTTCCCTCTTTTTTCTTATATATACTAATAAAGCTACTTATTGCTATATGGACACTAGGTTCAAACATGCCCTGTACCCCTGAGGCAATTCAAGTTCTGAGGAAAGCTAGTGTTCTCATTGCTCCTGCAATGGCTGCTGGTGCTGGAGGGGTGAGATATTTATTTTTCCTTGTATATTGTGCACATATTGAGGGTGAGGCTCCGTGTAACAGTAAGGTTGCTACCATGTGACTTGGAAGTCACATATCCAAATCCTAGAAACAACCTCTCCGGAAGTGGAGGTAAGGTTGTCTACATATACCCTTCCTGACCCCATCAAGTGGGAGTCTCGTGCACAGGGCAACCCTTTTATATTGTGCACATATTCCTACCTTTACCCAAACAACATCAATGATGATACAACTACCCATCCTCATTTCTTATACTACTATGATGAAAATGCAAAATTGTGATGATGTTATTTAACCACCTGAAGTTGAATTGTCCCTTGATGGAGTACTTTTAATGTAGTTACATAAACAACCTGGTTAAACTATTAGAAACTCTATTCAAGCTATTCATGAATAGGCTTATTCACACATTTTTCGTTTCAAAATATAAGTTTTCAAATTGAAATATCATGAGCATCTGTCAATTGTAAAGTTGTTGGGATTATCTTTTACCACTTGGTCAAAAACTATAACTTTTAGCTTTTGGCGATGGCACAACTCTTTTTACTTTAGCCCATTACCAAGTGCCATGGTCCGATTTGACTCCGTCCCAGGGACCCAACCTAGATCTGGCTAAGACAAGATGCCGGCCCAAAACCAACACAAATCAATTTGCATAACTTAACTGGTCTTTTTTTCCAGCTTATGGCAGATTTGACATCGACATTTGACATGACCGAGAACGTTTTTTTAACCTTTTTTCTCCTTGCTTGTAGGTTGTGGCTGGAGAACTTGAATTGAATCATGAATGTAGTTTGATGCACTGGTCACCTGAGGACTTCGAATCGAAATTGCAGGTGGAGTCTATTTTTCTTACAAATGATATAGTTTGCCTTTTAAGGACTGTAAATCGCTGCTGATTGTCTTTTCAAGTGATACATAATCTTCTTTAAGTGCAATCCTTTTCCTATACAAATTGAATAAGGCTATATATTCTTTCACAATATTTTGAAAAATATTGCAATATTTCCAGAAACAGTTATTTTTCACGCATGCAGTGGAAATATTGTTAATGTGGAAATTGTCCATTAATCCTATTTAATTGTTGCCTTTTCTTTCAAACTTTGGTAAACTTCAGCTTAATACTGATTTATGCTAACTTCTGTCTTCAAATTCGCCATTTTCTTTTGGCAGGATGCAATGAAGCAGACTTATCAGAGAGCTATGAAAGCCGCAGCTGATTTCGGTTATCAAAAAGAAAGTCCTGAGTAAGTGCTTTCTTCATAAACATAACAGAACTAATGAAAATTAGGAACTTTTTGTGATTTACCTTCCAAATTTAATGTGAACTCACTTGACTACCAAATTTAATATATTAAGATTCGGAAAATATCTGTTTTGTAATAAGTTCTTGCTTGTTTTTCATGTACCTGATATTTCTTTATCCTTAGAAAAACACTACCAAAACAAAATATCAGGTACTCTATTGCCGAATTACAAGAGTATTTGGCCAAACCCTGGTATTGTCTGATCCATGTAATCGACCTCACCTAGTGGAATAAGACTTAGTTATTTTTTTTTACTTTTTCTTCTTAGGCTATAATCGATTTTTTTAAAGGTGTGTCTAGAAGTTTTTTTATTATAAAGCTGCTTTGAAACCAAAATAAGCTTATCCAAACACAAATGCAACAGATTTATTTGAATAATACTTGTTGAGAGTGAGGAAGAAGAGAAAGGCATATGAGAATAAATACAAAAATATTTACAGATATCAAGAGTATTCTATTTTCTTAAATACATGATGTGATATCCTAATTTTCATATTTACATATTCTAACAATAGATATTCTTCAAGTTGATGGTTTCTTACTTCCAAACATGGAAGCACTAGTTAATACTTGTATTGTGTTCTTCTTGTTATGTCAGGGCTCTGGTACATGGAGCAGTCATCTCTGCCTTTCTGACCATTGCTCAAGCTATGACTGATCAAGGCTGTGTATAGAAGAAGGTTGATATTTTTGTCACTATGGTGAGAAAAATACTCCCTCCATTTCACTCCAACTGTCCCTTCTTTTTTGTTTTGTTTCACTCCATCTGTCCATCTATCATATCAAACTCGCCGCGTTTGGTGAGCTGTACAAGACGAGACAAGACAAAAATATAGACAATGGAGACAAATACAAAATATGAAGTCTCTGCATCACATTTGAATTACTGTACCAGACAATGATTTTTAACCCATCTTGATCAATTTTGTATCCATGCCTTTCTGTCTCAGCTTTTCAAGACTATAGAAAATATAAAAATTTTCTGTCATGTGATATACATTATGTGTCTTATCTTCATCATTAAACATCTTTCTTTTCTATTTCTGTCATGTACACCTCACTAAACATAGTCAAAGAGACATTAATCTTTTTACCAGTTATACCCTTAGTGTTATTTTAATGTATTAATTATATTAATCAGGCTAACTTTCTTTTAAATAGGGTCAATCTTATATATTAACACAACTCTACACTATTATCAACATTCATTTACTGTTTTCTTAATGTGTGTCTGTTTGTTTTTGGACAGTTGGAGTGAAACAGAGGGAGGAGTTGCAAGCTAAGGATGAATGCTGATACTGCAGTTTCAATTTCATGACCTAAAATTGTTATTAAGATGTATCCATGTAAAGTATAATGTAATATAATAATTTAGACTTTGGGAAAAAGGATGTGATTTAGAAGACAAATTGGACTATTGTAGTTAGGAAAATTGTGAGTTAAGCCTCTGATATAGTTTTAGTTGTACAGTAGAAAGGGTATCTTAATTATTGCCAAGAAATTGGAGAAATTGTCCTTAATTTATGTAATCCAGCTTGGTGATTGTTCCAAACTTTGAGAAATATTTGGACTTTGAGATTAGAAATAAAAGGTTAGTTGTAGCATTGAATTTTCTTATTGTTTAAAAATCTCCCTCCCAATTACAACTATGGTATGTATTTAATGATATTTTTTATTTTTGGGTAGGAAGATTCATCAATAGTTTATAGTTATCTGAAATGTCAGTGAATAATTTATCAAGGTGCAATTTTATATGCTGCTTTATAAGCATCTAAAAGTTCCAATTCCTTGCCAATAAGATTAATGTTACATATGAACAAAATTATATAGAATGTTGGACATAAATTGTAGTAATTAGTGAGAGTTTTTTTTATTAAATGCTTGACAAATATAATGAGAATTGTTGAATGAAATTAAATATTGAAATCCATTAAGTGAAACGAATGACTAAATTTCAACAAACTTCTTATATTGTTTTTCAAAAGGAAAATGAGAAAATCATGGAGATAACATGGGCATATTTGAGGATTCTTGAAAATAGTTTCTATTTCATTTATCAATTTGTTTCATAATTCTTAGAACTTTGTGGGAGAAAAAAAGTGACAAATGAAAAATTCAATTTTCATTTCCTGTTTTCAGTATTTGCATTGCAAAATGCTTAAAAACAGAAAATAGACTTAAAATGGGATTTGAAAACAAGAAATGAAAATCAAAACCAAACAGACACACATTTTACAATGAAACAAATGCATCTCATTTCTTTTACTTTAAATTGATGAGTTCAATACTTGTATATCCATCCACCATCATTCACTGGTTTCATAGAATTCAAGGATGATATCACTACAAACAAAAATGATTTCTTTTATACCAAACTGTTCTTCATGTGAAATAATGTTTACCCATCAAACGTTTCTGCTCAATACTCATCTTCTCTAAATAGAACACCATAAAACCAAACCCTCCTCTGCCTAGAAGGATGGCCAAAACTCCTTGAATTCGGTTAGGCGAACTGTAAAACACTGCCTAATAATGCTGCACATGCAGTTTAACTAGCTCTCCTGGAGGAAGAATGTGTGGATGAATCAGATTTTTCAGCCAGGTAATGCTCAAGCATGTCCTCTTCATCAACTGCCACATCACAAATAAGGCATGTATTTTATCAGAGTCTATAAAGTTAGTAGACAAAATAAGAAAGTATGGTTTGATGAAGGAGTATATTATGGGGAGAAAGAAAAGGATACCTTCAAAATCGTCATCATCAAAGTCAATATCTTCGTCATCCTCCTCATCAGATTCTTCATTGACAGCAGCTGCGCCTTTCTGTTGAAAAAATTCACTGGTATTACTAGCAAGTTCATAAAATTTAAGAAGCCTTGCATGTAATTAAGATTTATAATCACCCTGTTGTTATGAAGTGGACTAGTGGTCACTACAAAATTTATCGCCTAAGTACGGGTCCATTCTAAAATATCTCAATTTTTAATTATGTATTGTTGACAGACATTGGAATAACCAACAAAGTTTTTTTTTTAAAGATTTTACAGCAATTTCTTTAATATGAAATATAAGTTAACTAAGGTCCAAGTCAACATATATTTTAAGTTGCAAGTCGTAGAATATAAGCTAGATTAGAAGAGAGCACACAATATAATAAATTTAGAAAATTGAGGTAGGAATAGCTATTAGATGGATGATAAAAGTACCGCTCTTCCACTTTCAAACCACTGTCTACCACTGAGCTTCTTTTCCTTGGGAGCTGTAAGAGCAGACTCTGGCATTATCCTGCAATTAGGGAAAAAAATATTTTTGGCATCAAAACGAAAGCCTTTACTGCAAGCGATTCAATTCTACAGTTCTCAGAAGAGACTGACTAATCAGTTATAAACATCCTTAACTATAATCTATTGCCAGAAATCCTTTGTATTTGAAAACTTAGAAATTTGTGCAATATAAGAAGAGCAGTTATATAAAGGGCTTACTTGGCTCGCTCCAGTGCAAGTTCAGCTTCAAACCTCTCTCTCCATGCCAAGAATGTTTCAAGGGTAACTGGTTCACCATGGGGCACCACAACCTGAGAAACGTGGAAAGGTCAAAATTTGTTAGGCAGCTTCTTCAACATAAATGCATGGAATCTTATAAAGAATATAGTGCCTATGACTAGCCTTCAAAGCATACTAAAATAGAATACAAGTAGCTATAAAAAATATTTGAACAAAAAGAAAAACATATAGAAAAATAAATGTGTAGTAGTGTATATGCTAATTTCAAAATAAAATTGACAAAAGTACAAAGCAGTCGTACATCATCTTTGGTTGCCTCTTCTGCTTCAGCACTATCAGCATCTTCTTGAAACCTCTCAGCCAACCACTCTTTGGCTGAGGTAACCAGTGTGTAGATCATAGCCATTCCAAGATTTTCAGATGCCTGTGGAACACAAGGTTTGCATCAAAATTTCCATAGCCTGATTAGTATTCACACCGAATCTGGAATTCCATAACCATCAGCGATTGTGCATGAAAAAGATGCACACATAACAACCGGGAACATATTAAACTAAGAACAGCCACTAAAAACTAAGAAGTCCATCTGGATGGCTATTAATGCTAAAATAGCATAAAAACATGATCAGCTCAAAGATTAAACAGCAGAACTGGATGGAAGAAGGCCACCTCTTGTTGAAGTTTCTCTTTCAAATTCCTTAAATCTTCAGCAGATATCCCTTGCAAACTGTTAAGTATAGATGAAATGTAACATGAGATAGTGTATACTGAATGAAACAAAAATGTACGTGCTACAGTCAAAATTAACTTGGGTAGGAAAATAAAATAATACATAATTATAAAAGCAACACCCAACACTGACTTTTTCACATTCAGAAGTGGAGGTTCATCAGGATACTTTTCTGTGTGCGAGAAGAGCAAAGCCAGTTGAGCTGCGACAAAAATATCGATCGCATATTTTTTAAATTTGCACAAGACAAAATCTAGTAAACAAGGATCCAAAAGTATAGCCATGTCTTACAAAGCAAAAAAAAAAAAAAAGAGATTACAAAATCTAATGTGGGTGTTCAGTAAAAGTGAAAGCCAAAAAAGGAAGAGAAAATGATACATCACAGAGAAAGTGAAATGAACCTGGATTATTAATCGACCCATCTGCATCTTCATCCTGTATTAACGAATAGCATACAGATAAACATAAGGCTAACTTTCTGCCAAATTATTCAATGGAAAAAATTTCCCACTTGGCAATGTACATTATATCAATCAAAGGAGGAAAGGGTGGGGGGAGCAATGCAAACAAACCTAACTTCTAAATCTAAGGCTGAAACACCGGCAAAATGTGACACGACAAATGACTTCTTATTAAACGAAAATGTTCATATAATTCCAGTGACAGTAAGATTCAAACACCACATACGCAAAAGAAAAAGAATAATAATCTACTCTTATTTTAAGTAAGAGAGTAATATGGCCAGATAAGAAAAAGAAAAGCAATTTTTTGTTCCATCAATCAAAAGACATAAGTTGCAAAACTATAACTAAAGCACAAACCAATTATACAATATCACAATATATATAAACTGCACAATAGCAACAATCATAATTATCCATGCCTTACAATCAGAAAGTTTTTCTTTTTTGAAAGAAAACAAAAAAGAAATAAACAGTAAAACATAAAAAGCAGCACTAAAAGAAGAAGAAACATATACCTGAGCAGAGACCTTTATTTGAAAGCACCGGTTAGAAGTGCTTAGGCCACTTTCACCTGGATGTATTTCTACCATGAAATTCAAAACCAAATAATAAATAAATAAATCAAGCCTTTTTCTCAGTGAAGAGGGAAAAACATGAAAATTTGGCTAATACAAAATATATGTTTATAATATTAAAAAAAAAAAAAACAAACCTTTGAAATCATCCATAAGTATCGCTTCTAATGCTTCAATCTCCATATCTTGTTCTTGAGTATAGTCTGTGTAATGCACATGCTCAAAAAATCAGAGAACAGAACAGAACAAATGAACAAATGAACAGCGGAGAATCGAATCACTGTGAAAATAAATAAATAAATTAGATATCGTAATTTCAATGAAATTAAGGTGAATGGTCAATATGCATCAAGAACAACAGAATATAAAAAATTAAAAAGAAAAAGAAAATAACTTTTTGCTAATGAAAAATTGAAGGAAGAAACAAAAAAGGAAATGGGGATTTGATGAGTACCCGTCATGGTTTCAGCTGAGAATTGGTTGAAGATGCGTGTTGGAGTGTGAAGAGACAAAAGTGCAGTGTCTCAGTCTCAGAGAAAAAGCACCATTAACAAGTTCTTGCAACTTCAAAGACCTAAGCAGCCAAATCACACTCTCACCTAAAACGCACCGTTTAACCCTCCATCATTTTTCACTTAAAAAAAAATTAATCTATGCATATATATATATATATATATATATATACATACTAGCGACTCGACGACGTGCCCGTCAAGTCGCTTTTTTATTTTTTATGAATATTTTATAAAATAATATTATTTAACTTAATTTTATTGACAAATTTTTTATAAAATAATACTATTGAAATTAATTAATTTTTTCTTAAATTTCATTTTAATTCATTAAAATATTAGTATAAAACATGAATAGAAAGAGAGAAAATTTGAATAATAGAAGTTAGAAATAGTAGTTACTTTTAAATTTTATTAATTTTGCTTAATTTTTGTTTAATCTATTTTGAGAGACAAAAAAGTAACTAACTTTTTGGATATTCTCTTTATAAGTAGTATAAGTAGTATATATATATATATAAATTCTTTAGGCATGATTTTATATTATTTTATTATTTTAATGGATAATAATGACTCATTATTATTATTGTCTAATTATGTCTACTAGATAAAAAGAATATAAAAATAACCATTTTTTTAGAACTTATTATTATTAATTACTTTGATTAGAGAGATTAGTAATTTTCCATTATAAAACTTATTACTAACTGCTTTTTTTTTTTTAAATGTTATAAATGTCGAGTTAATAGAAATGCTATTTTTTTTATTCTTTTGAGGTTCAAGGTGAGGGGTCACTTAAAAGTTTTAAAATTACTAAAGATTAATCTATTCATATAATATTAATCATAACAAATTTAGGGTTTTAATTTTTTTATAATCATTAGAATAAATAAAACTAGTAAATATTTATTTTAATCCTTAAAATCATATACATCTATTCTTTGAAATTAGAACAATACTAATTTAATTCCTGAAATTGAAAATAATAATTCAAGTATATTTTGTAATTTTATAAATTAAATTGACAACTTATTAATTTTAAAGTTAAAATGAAGTACGTATGCAATTTTGAGGATAAACCTTTGCTACAAAAGGACTTCTCCATATACTTCTTTGTGGATATATATTCTTTTTTGGGGCACAAAGTTTAGATTAGGGGAGACACTCCCCATGCAGGGCCAACCACCAACCTCAACAAGGATTTATAGTGAAATTTACAAATCGCTCATCAAAGAGGGTTCCCCAAAATTTGAACCAAAGTCACGCCTAGCGTGGAATCGCACTTAAAAGCCGAGTACTCTACCATTGAGTTAGCAACCCCAAAAATAAAAAAAGTAGGATGTGTGGATACAATCGAAAAAAGAGAAAAAAAAAAGATAAACATCCCTTTGGACAGAAGGCTGAACCACGCCTAGATTATATTTTGATTAATAGTAAATAATGGAATTAAGTGGAGGAAAATGGAATATAATGGACAATAGAGCTTATAGAACTTTCAACCCACTATTTAAAATAGTGATTGTTAAATTTTAATAGTTTAAAATAAAAGTAAATTTATATTACAATTCAATTGTATGAATTAATGTTGTATAAAAATCATATAATTTTATTAGACTCCTAGCATTTTTCATGATATAGATTACCATACATTTGATAATATTCTCTCAATTCGATGGAATTAAAGTTAATAAATATAAAGAAATTAGATGAAATGACATCTATAAGTTTTATATTTTTGTCCATATATTTTTGTCTAATATATTCTACCAAATGTAGCAAAATAGAGCATAACTCCCCTCAGACAAGATAAAAAATACAAATTTCTGTCTACATAGAGAAATTTGCAATTTTCAATATTTCCATACAATTTAAACAAAAATATTTTTTCAATAATATTACAATTTGAACAAAAATATTTTTTCAATAATACTCTATATAGATTTTATATTAATATATATATACGTTAGACACGTGGTCTGACAACGACCCATAATTCAATAGTATAATAGAAAGCAATTACATGTGATGATGATTCATTCCACAACGGCCAATAGTTCAATAGTGTAGAAGTGATTATAGGCGATGATGATTCATTCCACAACGATCAATAGTTCAATAATGTAGAAGCGATTACAGGCGACAATGATTCATTCCACAACGATCAATAGTTCAATAATGTAGAAGCGATTACAGGCGACGATGATTCATTCCACAACGATCAATAGTTCAATAATGTAGAAACGATTACAGACGATGATGATTCATTCGACAACGACCAATAGTTTAATAGTGTATAAGCGATTACAGACAACGATAATTCATTCGACAACGACATAGTTCAATAGTGTAAAAGCGATTACATGCAACGATCCGTATTTGGAAGATTGTTTACTTATATGGAACAATAATATCTTTATATTTTTAAATTTTTTACCATCATGAACACTTTCAAATATAATATAAAGATAATTATTTTTTTCATCCTTTAATTTTATATTTTTATCTCATAAAATTTCATATTAGACATTACCTCAAACCCTTCAATTCTCCTTGTCCTTGGGTTGTGTCCATAGAGTAAGCTTGCCACGGATCAATTCATCATCATCATCAAACCACACCACAACCCCCAAAAACCCAACAAAAAATAAAAATATATTTTTAAAAAAAGTTTTGCTAAGAAGTGTTCTTAGGACACTTGTTAAGAATACTTAAAATGGTAAGTTTAGAAAAATTTTTAAATATAATGATAGGTCAATTGCATAGAAAACATAAAAATACAGATGAATATATATTTTTTTAACAAGTACCTTAGCAAATTTTTTTTAAAAATTGTCATTTTATTTTCACAATTAATAATATTTAGATCCTTTCTCTCTTTCTCTCTCTTTCTCTCTTTCTTCCCAGTTTCAGCGCCGATTCCCTCTCTTTCCTCACTCACTCTCTCCCTTCTCTTAGATCTTCCCTTCACCCAAACACACCCTTACCAGGTAATTTCATCTTCTCTCTTTTTTTTTTCCCTTTCACTTGCATGCACGATCACAAAAAAAATCCCAATTTTTTTTTTAAATTTTATTTTCATAATTTGTTTTGGACTTGAACAGAAGAGTGAAGAAGAAGCTTTGAAGACCCAGTTTCTGAAGTTCTTGAATGGTTGTGGCTGACTCAGCAATGACGTGTTTGGATTGATTGATTTTTTTTTTCACTTCCCTGTTTTTTTCTCCTTTTTTTGTTGGTGTTTTTGTGGAATGGGTAGCTCGAAGAGTAACAAGATGAACGGAGAAATAGACGCGTCGGTGGGTGGGTTGGTGTGGGTTCGTCGGAGAAACGGGTCATGGTGGCCGGGTCGGATAATGGGACTTGATGAGTTATCTGAGAGCTGTTTGGTTTCTCCGAGATCGGGTACTCCTGTTAAGCTCTTAGGTCGTGAAGATGCAAGCGTGTTAGTACTTCTTTTTAATCTCTTTTTATTAAATTATTTTTTATAATATAATTTTGTTTTTCTTGTTTTGATTGTATATGGGTTCGGTTATGACTTATGATGGGATGCAATGAAGTTCTTTGATCCATGTAGGTGAAAAATATAATAAAGGAAGAAAAGGGTTTGGTTGTTTTGATGTAGTTAGTTTTGAGGAGTTGTGTTTTTGGTTAGAGATTGAAAATGGGATTGAGGAAGTCTAGTTCTGGTAGCTATATGGAAGTTAGGGATTCGATTCTTGATGATGTGTATAAAGAGGGTGTTGTGGCAAGAGGTTTTACTCCCTTCAGGGAGCTCATAGCTCGAAGGGAATTAGTAACTACTTCTGATGGTGGATATCTTGGTCAACAACAAAAAATATGGGGTGGAAAATTTCATGGATGAACTCCAAATGGAATTTTACACCAAGCCAGTCCATGAAAATTTTCATCCGTTTTACCCTATTTCACACACATCCTTATGATTGCTTTTATTGAATATGAACACGTAACGTATAAATTTATTGTAACCGAGTGTGTTTGGTCTGTTTGAAGAGAGGAGGAGTGAGTTTTAACCCGGAAAAAAAGGAATGTGAAGATTTGGTTTTGATACTTTTGCTGATATTCTTGTGTCGTGACTTGGTTTTGATATCTACCAAATGCAAATGTGACATCTGGGACTTTCTATGTTGTAGTATTTGCATTGTGCGTTGGGGGGTTATAACAGATATTGCGGCGGGTTGTTTTTATCGTTGGAGCTAGAATGGGATGTAATTGTTTCCAGAGCATCTTAATCATGTTCAGGTCATCTTCTATTGTCGGCTTGTCCGGCAATCTGTGACGATGCATCTTTTGTATCTTAAGCTAAGTGGATGTAAACTAGTGGGTGTCATGACATAGGTCAAGAAATCATTTTATAACGTATTAATTTTACTTCATTTTTATTTATGATTGCCTTGCAGGATTTTTTTTTGGAAGGTAATTAAATATGATGATCTCAGCCGTGCTCATAATGAGCATTGTTACGTTACTGTATTTCTTGCTTCCAACATGAGATACTGGCTGACGCAGCCTAAGTCCTTGGCCAAAACATTAGGACCCTTGCTTCTTGATATTTGTTGTTTTTCATTATTATGGTTTATTGGTTGATATTTGCATAGGGCCTGATTTTGGAATTATTTTATTCTTTGATATATAGGGATTGGTATAATCTTGAAAAATCAAAACGGGTAAAAGCTTTTCGTTGTGGAGAGTATGATGAATGTATTGAGAAGGCAAAGGCATCTGCTGCCAATTCAAGCAAGAAGGCAGTGAAGTATGCTCGCAGAGAAGATGCTATTCTTCATGCTCTTGAGCTTGAGAGTGCTCACCTGGAGAATGAACCAATGAAATTGTCCTCCAGATCAGATAAATCTGGTAGTGAAAATGGTGGTTCAGCTGGAGAATTACCAGCCGTGTCTAATTCTGGTGATGACAATGATGATGATGTGAATGATGATGATCTGAACGACTCAGAAGACAATTCTAATTCTGCTCCTGAATTGTCACAGTCTGGTATATCATTTGAAGAGCCAAATCACAATGGTTCTTTAAAGGTGCAATCTGTGCAGGGAAGAAGGAGAAGAACACCGAATGATTCAGAAGATGATGGAAGCGAAGGAGTCAAACGAATGAGAGGACTTGAGGACCTGGGCATTGGTGTAATGGCAAAGAAGAAGGTCCAGGGTACAGCTGCAACTGAGATCGTTCAGCATGTTAGTGCTTCACTCGACAACTCTGCAGCAGGAAGCGTCCTGGCAAATAGAACTTCTGTAAATGGTGGCAAAGGTTATCCTTCAGTGATGAAAAGAAAGAGATCCCAAGTGGCCAATGTCCATGAATTCTTGAAAAGGAAAAATCGACGCCGGCCTTTGACGAAGGTTTTGGAGAGCACAGCCATGGTGTCGGTTCCAGTCATTTGTGATCAGCTTCCCAGTTCAAGCAGTTCTCCTCTTGGAGGAATGACAGATGGAAGGATTTCAGGACTAGATTCTAATGATTCAAAGAAAAATGTTCCAATTACAGTTCACAATTCAAATAATACTGGGGTTGTTTGTGAGAATGGGATTTCATCAGATGTTCATGAGCATGGTAGCGATGCTGCTCAAATCAATAACAGGGTTAAAGAGAATGATACTTCTGGCACATCAGGGCTAGTTGCCCATGATTCTTCTGATAAATTATTTGATGTTCCGTTTGTTGGGGATCTAGGGGAGGAGAAACACACCCAAGGTATGCTACACTGTTTGTATTCTGCATTGTTTACTGTATGTGTAATACTTACAATTGTCACCTGAATACTTCATAGTTAATTGTCACCCTTTATTGCTTGCTAATATTGAGTTTCGTTCTTTTGTTTCTCTCAATATGCTTATTTTTCCCTTTCAAGTAAAAAATAAATAAATCTGGTTTTCCCTTTTGGTTTCATGATAGATTTAGGTCTTCATTTAGATGGGTATGTTGTACAAATATGTTAACCAGTTAGATAGCGCATCACTTATTGAATGAACTTTAGAATTTGAAGCTGGAAAATGAATATGGTTCCTTAAAGATGCACAATGGTCATCCCTTGTGATTCATAAATTATAACAGCTGAGTGAGCTGAATAGAAGCATGTTGAACTCATGTTACTTTGGAAGTGAAGTCTTGATATGCATTTACCTATAATTTTGCACTTGAGCAAGTTGCACACTTCAGAGACAAACTTTTCTGTATTAGCTTGCTTCTTTCTTCATTCAAGATAGTTTCCTGCTATTATCTGGTTTCTCATGGTTATCGTTCTCTTCTGTACCAATCAGCATGAGTAAATAGTACAAAGTACAAACTGATTGTTCAAAGTTGCTTGGTTGATCCCTACATGTGGAGTAAATATAAATCTGTTAACTGAATGTGGTTCTTGAGGTCTGCATATCAATGCCACCTGTTCCTCCATTCCGATTTGTTTATTGTTACTTCATTTCCTTTGCTCATTTTTTAAGCACTAGAACATAGCTCGGTTATATTTCTTCTCTGCTGCTGGCTTTTAGCCGTACACTACTGTTCTTTTTTGTTTGCTCTAGTTTGAAAAGGCCTCTGGTCTATAATTACCTTGCTCTAATATAATTCCTTCTGCCAGGTTTCTCGCCTGTAATTGTTTCTTGTTCAGCTGGAAAGCCTAAATCTTCTCATGGTAGTCCAGCTGATGTGCCATCATTGAGAAATGACGGCCAGAATGAATCCGGTTGTACCATTTCAGCTGCTGGTCATAACATAATTGGCCATAGAGCTGAGAAAGGAAGTTCAAAGTGGCAGTTAAAAGGAAAGAGAAATTCAAGACATACGAGTAAAAACAGAAAACATGTCTCGAGAAAATTTGTTGGCACGGATCATGAATCCAGTGCCTATTTGCCAGGTGTGGATAAATCAGATGGGTTCTCTCAGGGTTCTGGTCAGAAGGTTGATTGGAATAGCATGAGTCCACCCAATAGTTCATACAACTGTACTTCTCAAGCTAAGTGCAAACCTGTTGAAGAAGGCCAGTTAGATGGATTTTGGGATTTGAACAAGCACACCAGGGGGACGATGGCAGAGACGAAGCTATTGCCTGATGGATCTCTTACACCTCAAAGATCGCTTCCTTATCGCCATTCACGGTTTACTGTAAACTCCAGATATCAAATGGCTGACTTTCCTGGAAGGAATTACTGTTCCGATGATTCGTTATATGATGTTAAGCTAGAAGTTAAATCCAGCTACCGGCCACAACATGTCCCTTTGGTCTCTCTTGTGAGTAAACTGAATGGCAAAGCCTTCATAGGACACCCTTTGACGGTTGAGGTTTTGGACAATGGTTATTGTGACGAGGTCGTAAATGGCGTTGGAGGATGTGCCTTGGAAGCCAGTGTCATCTATCCTGTTGCCAAGCCAAGGTCTATAACTCGAAGAACATCTTCCAAGAAGAAGTCGCGTTCCAAATCCAAAAAATCTGGCAAAATGAGAAAACTCGGGCTGTTGAATAAAAAGATCCGGAAATTATCCTCCCTGACTGGTCAGAGGCAATCAGAAGTGGACAGAAAGCCAGTGGTAGATAAGCTCAAGGGTCCCGTTATAGCTTGTGCTTGCATTCCTCTTAAAGTAGTTTTCAGTAGGATAAACGAAGCAGTGAGCGGTCAGGCGCGGTCCACACACCGCACATTACCAGCAACATCCAACCCTTAAGTTATCGCAGCGAATGGATTGTGCGGAGAACTGTTTCTTCGTAGTTTGAGAGATTTTGGTTCAGTTATGCAGACTCTGATATCTACTTATTATTTTTAGCTCTATATATGCACAGTTTGCAGCACATGTTCTGCCATGAAAGGTAGAATTTTTTTTTCTGTACAATTTCAAGACATTTTTATGTAGAACTAGTAGGGGTTAAAAACCATCACCTGAGGCTTCTCTTTGACTCTTGTAAATAATGTAACATTGGCTGTGAGAGGTGTAAAGATGGTCTAGTATTAGGTGTTTGACCTGATATTAGGGTTCTTAAAAAGAGTAATGGATTAGGTTTTTTTTCATAAGTTCAATAACTTTTACATCATGTAAAAACTCTGATGTTGGACTTGGTCATTCGTTCCAAAGAGACCTCTATGAGTCTTACACAAAAAGGAAAAATGCAACAGAGAAATATTTGTAGTAGTATTTGGTATGTGTTTGTATTTAACCTTTTTCATCAGATGATACATATGCACATTTTCAAGTGTATTTGCATTTTACCTTGTGTATGTTTATTTTTTATTGTATATGCAATTAGTTATCCAATAATGTTTGTTGTATAATAGAAATATCATTCAATAACTATCTAACATGTGCTATACATAATATGTTTTATGCGTAATGTGTGTCATATGTATAATACATTTTATGTATAGTACACATTATTATGATGTATATTATGTATAACACATGTTGGATACTAGTTAGATGTATTTTTGTTATATAATAAATATTACTCTTTAGTTATCTAAAAAAAAAGAAAAGAAGAGGCCAATAAATTGTTTTATTACTCGACATTAACATTGAGACTATTTATATTGTCATATGATCATATATTGTTGTATATGAGATGCATCGGCACTATAGTTTTTGGCAAAAACTGGGGTGAAGTACTGGATTATTATTGATCAACCGGTGCGGTCTGAATTTCGGTCCGATTTTCTGAACCCTCCATAAAACAATAGAATTCCAAACCTTGAAGGTTTAAACAACTTATGAATTAACCAACACAACGATACACGATAGGTCTCTTATTATCGTCCATGTTTTGTGACTTGAACAACTTCCTATTGTTTCCACATCCTATACGCCAGAAATATTACTCACCAATCGTATACGTGACTAGGACTATGTTAATTTACTTTTATACCCCTTTATATGATATCATTGTAAATGTACAACATGAGATTATTATTCCATTATAAAGTCTATGAGAAGAATAATGCGTGTTCGTCATTTCATTTGCTTGTTATTTATGTACACTCTATTGTAGTTTTGTCGGGAATACTTGCTATTTTTTATATTATATGGTAATTTGTCATTATTGGCAAAATTTGGTATTCTAGTGATTAGAGTTAAGTTAGTGAGAAACATAATTCATTCTTAACTACTAATAATGATAGGATATTAATACTATCTATTATTTTCATTTAATAATCAAACATTTTGAAACTAGTAATCAAACTTTTAAAAATGTTGGATTAATGCATATAATAAAATTTCGATTACTAGTTTCAAAATGTTGGATTATTACATATAGTGATTGATGATGACTGATTTTATAGTGGACATGTAACATTACTCATCTTGCAATTACTCTTAATTCATTGAAATGCACAAAAGTCTACCACTAGATTGTTGGTTCATTGGCTAGGGTACCAATACTCGTAAATTTTATGAGTATCAAGAAAATTTCTTAAGAATCTATAATTATAAATATTATTTTTATTAATAATACTTTTATTTACACCTTAATAAATTGAAAATGCTTATTTTCTTTTTGTAGTGAAGCAAGAATCAAATCCTCTTAAGCCTTGTGGTTAATGTTTGAATATTTGTGAACAACTAATCATTATAAGTTTTGAAAGTAGGTCGTGAAAGAGAAAGGTCTTCAAGAAGCTTATCAAATCAAACCACGTAAATAAAGAATATGATACCCTTAAACTCTTCCTTACAAATTTGCATTTTTATCAAACCTGCCTAATAATTTTCTTCTAACTATTATTCTTCTTAATTAAGTAATTAGACATATATGCTCTTTAATATTTTCCACAGAAACTTCTACCTTGAACAGTGTAATTTTTACACTCACGGAAAAAATAGTTAATCTATCAAATATATAATTAAACAGACCATTCCTATGGATACCAACCGTTGTATTACATATATTATATACTCTATAAACTATAATATAATTACACCAATATGTTTCGTCCTTTACAATAGAAACAAAAGAGATTTAAATTTTCTTTTGGTTTAATTAACTTGTAAGTCTATAAATTAAAAATTCAACGGAGTCTAGAGTCTTTATAGATAGTTTAAAAATTTTCAATCAAGCCTCTATATTTTAAAGAAAATCAATTAGGTCCCTAAACCTATTTACAATTATAAAAATAATAAAGTTTAACAGAATATTATAAGAATATTCCATTAAATCTAATGATAAATGGATGTAGAGACTTGATTAATTTTTTTTTTCAAGTATATGAACCCAAACTATAAATATTTAATTAAAAATTTGAAAAAATTATAGGGAGTTATATATAGAGTAATTAAACTTTTTATTTTCACAAAATTAATAAGAAACAAAATAAAACATTAAAATTTCAAATAGAATATGCTACAAGGTATACTTATTCATTTAAACTTGCAGAGCAAACCATTCTAAAAAAATGTTGACTAAGTCTAAAGTCAATGAAAAGCAAATTATTACACGCATTAGAATACTATGTTCCTTGTATTATTGCAATTCTCCACCCTTATAAATAAGTCCATAGAATACCAAAGTTTTCATAATTCATTATTTGGTGCTTATCATACCAAAGAGCAACAATGTCCGTCAAGAAATCTCTGTCCCTTAACGGTGGCGGTAACGATACTGCCATCCTTAAGGGTCAGAGACCTTCAAAACGACGACGTTTCAACCGGTGGTACTCTTCGATGGAGGTTTCTTTGGAGCCGGGGAAAGAGTTGAAGGATATGGATTCGAACAAGGTGAAGAATGAGATTAAGAGATGGGCTAAGGCTGTAGTGGCTTATGCACGCCAAGTTAGTGGAAGATTTGGAAGCTCAAGAGGCAATTAAAGTCACAAAAAATTGATTAAGAACTTCAAATGGCACATAATTAACAAAATTGTTAAGTTATGGCCCCAAATAAAATCATTATCATGGAGATTGGTTTTGGATATATGGAAGAATTTGATGGAGTTCTATGGATTGTGAAGAAGATGATTATGTTGTGGAGCTTGGAATCAAATGGTTGTACTTGTAAAATTGGGATATTCTTTTATTTTTTATTCAATAATACTTGTTGTATAATAGAAATACATCCAACTACTATTCAACGTGTGTTATATACCATATGTAATGTATGTCATATGTAATGTATTATACATATGACACACATTGTATAATATTCTACTATTTTTTAAAATTTAAGTAATTCAATATTTTAAAAACTATAGTCTTTAATTTTATAGTGTTTTTAGAAAAATTGTGAAATCTCACTTTTTAAAGCCCATAGTCTTCAATTTCTACTATTTTTTTTAAAATTTAAGTAATTCAATATTTAAAAGGCTATAGTCTTTACTTTTATAGTGTTTTTAGAAAAATAGTGAAATCTCACTTTTTAAAACCTATAGCCTTCAATTTCTACTATTTTTTTAAAAATTTAAGTAATTCAATATTTTAAAGACCATAGTCTATACTTTTATAGTGTTTTTAGAAAAAAATAGTGATATCTCACTTTTTAAAGCCTATAGCTTTCAATTTCTACTATTTTTAAAAATTTAAGTAATTCAATATTTTAAAGACTATAGTCTATAATTTTATAGTGTTTTTAGAAAAATAGTGAAATCTCACTTTTTAAAGCCTATACCCTTCAATTTCTACTATTTTTTTTTAATTTAAGTAATTCAATATTTTAAAGACTATAGTCTATACTTTTATAGTGTTTTTAGAAAAATAGCGAAATCTCACTTTTTAAAGCATATAACCTTCAATTTCTACTATTTTTTAAAAATTTAAGTAATTCAACATTTTAAAGACTATAGGTTTTACTTTTGTAGTGTTTTTAGAAAAATAGTGAAATCTCACTTTTTATAGCCTATAGCCTTCAAATTCAACTAAATTCTCAAAATTAAGTAATTCAATATTTTAAAGACTATGCTCTTTACTTTTATAGTGTATTTAGAAAAATATTGAAATCTCACTTTTTAAATCCTATAGCCTTCAAATTCTACTAAATTCTAAAAATTAAGGAATTCAATAATAATTTAAAGACTATAATCTATACTTTTATAGTGTTTTTAGAAAAATAGTGAAATCTCACTTTTTAAAGCCTATAACCTTCAATTTCTACTATTTTTTTAAAATTTTAGTAATTCAATATTTTAAATACTATAGGTTTTACTTTTGTAGCGTTTTTAGAAAAATATTGAAATTTCACTTTTTATAGCCTATAGCCTTCAATTTCTACTAAGTTATAAAATTTAGGTAATTCAATATTTGAAAGACTATAGTCTATAGTACTTTTATACTATTTTTAGAAAAATAGTGAAATTTCACTTTTTAAAGCCTATAGCCTTCAATTTCTATTATTTTTTTAAAAATTTAAGTAATTCAATATTTTAAAGACAATAGTCTATACTTTTATAGTGTTTTTAGAAAAATAGTGAAATCTCACTTTTTAAAGCCTATAGCCTTCAATTTCTACTATTTTTTTTTAAATTTAAGTAATTCAATATTTTAATGACTATAGTCTATACTTTTATAGTGTTTTTAGAAAAATAGTGAAATCTCACTTTTCAAAGTCTATAGCCTTCAATTTCCACTATTTTTTAAAATTTAAGTAATTTAATATTTTAAAGACTATAGTCTATACTTTTATAGTGTTTTTAGAAAAAATAGTGAAATCTCACTTTTTAAAGCTTATAGCCTTCAATTTCTACTATTTTTTAAAATTTAAGTAATTCAATATTTTAAATACTATAGGTTTTACTTTTGTAGTGTTTTTAGAAAAATAGTGAAATCTCACTTTTTATAGGCTACAACCTTCAAATTCAACTAAATTCTAAAAATTAAGTAATTCAATATTTTAAAGACTATAGTCTTTACTTTTATAGTGTATTTAGAGAAAATATTGAAATCTCACTTTTTAAAGCCTATAGCCTTCAAATTCTACTAAATTCTAAAAATTAAGTAATTCAATAATTTAAAGACTATAATCTATACCTTTATAGGCTTTTTAGAAAAATAGTGAAATCTCACTTTTTAAAGCCAATATCCTTCAATTTCTACTATTTTTTAAAATCTTAGCAATTCAATGTTTTAAATACTATAGATTTTACTTTTGTAGTGTTTTTAGAAAAGTAGTGAACTCTCAGTTTTTATAGCCTATAGCCTTCAATTTCTACTAAGTTCTAAAATTTAGGTAATTCAATATTTTAAAGACTATAGTCTATACTTTTATAGTGTTTTTTGAAAAATAGTTAAATCTCACTTTTTAAAGCCTATAGCCTTCAATTTCTACTATGTTTTAAAAATTTAAGTAATTCAATATTTTAAAGACTATAGTCTATACTTTAATAGTGTTTTTAGAAAAATAGCAAAATATCACTTTTTAAAGTCTATAGCTTTCAATTTCTACCATATTTTAAAATTTAAGTAATAAAATATTTTAAAGACTATAATCTATACTTTTATAATATTTTTAGAAAAATAGTGAAATCTAACTTTTTAAACCCTATAGCCTTCAATTTTTACTATTTTTTAAAATTTAAGTAACTTAATATTTTAAAGACTATAATCTATACTTTTATAGTATTTTTAGAAAAATAGTGAAATTTCACTTTTTAAAGCCTATAGCCTTCAATTTCTACTATTTTTTTAAAATTTAAGTAATTCAATATTTTAAAGACTATAGTCTATACTTTTATAGTGTTTTTAGAAAAATAGTGAAATCTCAATTTTTAAAGCCTATAGCCTTCAATTTCTACTATTTTTTTAAAAAATTTAAGTAATTCAATATTTTAAAGACTATAGTCTATACTTTTATAGTGTTTTTAGAAAAATAGTGAAATCTCACTTTTTAAAGCATATAGCCTTCAATTTCTACTATTTTTTAAAATTTAAGTAATTCAATATTTTAAAGATTATAGTCTATACTTTTATAGTGTTTTTAGAAAAAATAGTGAAATCTCACTTTTTAAAGCCTATAGTCTTCAATTTCTACTATTTTTAAAAATTTAAGTAAATCAATATTTTAAAGACTATAGTCTATACTTTTATAGTGTATTAAGAAAAATAGTGAAATCTCACTTTTTAAAGACTATAGTCTATACTTTTATTATGTTTTTAGAAAAATAGTGAAATCTCACTTTTTGAAGCCTATATAGTCTTCAATTTCTACTAAGTTCTAAAATTTAAGTAATTCAATAATTTAAAGACTATAATCTATCCTTTTATAGTGTTTTTAGAAAAATAGTGAAATCTCACTTTTTAAATCCTATAGCCTTCAATTTCTACTATTTTTTAAAAATTTAAGTAATTCAATATTTTAAAGACTATAGGTTTTACGTTTGTAGTGTTTTTAGAAAAATAGTGACATCTCACTTTTTATAGCCTATAGCCTTCAAATTCTACTAAATTCTAAAAATTAAGTAATTCAATATTTTAAAGTCTATGGTCTTTCCTTTTATAGTGTATTTAGAAAAATATTGAAATCTCACTTTTTAAAGCCTATAGCCTTCAAATTCTACTAAATTCTAAAAATTAAGGAATTCAATAATAATTTAAAGACTATAATCTATACTTTTATAGTGTTTTTAGAAAAATAGTGAAATCTCACTTTTTAAAGCCTATAGCCTTCAATTTCTACTATTTTTTTAAAATTTTAGTAATTCAATATTTTAAATACTATAGGTTTTACTTTTGTAGCGTTTTTAGAAAAATATTGAAATTTCACTTTTTATAGCCTATAGCCTTCAATTTCTACTAAGTTCTAAAATTTAGGTAATTCAATATTTGAAAGACTATAGTCTATAGTACTTTTATACTGTTTTTAGAAAAATAGTGAAATTTCACTTTTTAAAGCCTATAGCCTTCAATTTCTATTATTTTTTTAAAAATTTAAGTAATTCAATATTTTAAAGACAATAGTCTATACTTTTATAGTGTTTTTAGAAAAATAGTGAAATCTCACTTTTTAAAGCCTATAGCCTTCAATTTCTACTATTTTTTTTTAAATTTAAGTAATTAAATATTTTAACGACTATAGTCTATACTTTTATAGTGTTTTTAGAAAAATAGTGAAATCTCATTTTTCAAAGTCTATAGCCTTCAATTTCCACTATTTTTTAAAATTTAAGTAATTTAATATTTTAAAGACTATAGTCTATACTTTTATAGTGTTTTTAGAAAAAATAGTGAAATCTCACTTTTTAAAGCTTATAGCCTTCAATTTCTACTATTTTTTAAAATTTAAGTAATTCAATATTTTAAATACTATAGGTTTTACTTTTGTAGTGTTTTTAGAAAAATAGTGAAATCTCACTTTTTAAAGCCTATAGCCTTCAATTTCTACTATGTTCTAAAATTTAAGTAATTCAATATTTTAAAGACAATAATGTTTAATTCTATAGTGTTTTTACAAAAATAGTGAAATCTCACTTTTTAAAACCTATAGCCTTAAATTTCTACTAAATTCTAAAAATTTAGTAATTCAATAATTTAAAGACTATAAACTATACTTTTATAGTGTTTTTAGAAAAAAATAGTGAGATATTTCTCTTTAAAGTCTATAGTATTCAATTTCTACTATTTTAAAAAATTTAAGTAATTCAGTATTTTAAAGACTATAGTCTATACTTTTATAGTGTTTTTAGAAAAATAGTGAAAGCTCACTTTTTAAAGCCTATAGCCTTCAATTTTTACTAAGTTCTTAAATTTAAGTAATTCAATATTTTAAAGATTATAGTCTTTAATTTTATAGTATTTTTAGAAAAATAGTGAAATCTTACTTTTTAAAGCCTATAGCCTTCAATTTCTACTATTTTTAAAATTTAAGTAATTCAATATTTTAAAGACCATAGTCTTTACTTTTATAGTGTTTTTAGAAAAATATTGAAATCTCACTTTTTAAAGCCTATAGCCTTCAAATTCTACTAAATTCTAAAAATTAAGTAATTCAATATTTTAAAGACTATAGTCTATACTTTTATAGTGTTTTTAGAAAAATAGTAAAATCTCACTTTTTAAAGTTTATAGCCTTCAATTTCTACTAAATACTAAAATTTAAGTAATCCAATATTTTAAAGACTATTGTCTTTAATTTTATTGTGTTTTTAGAAAATTAGTGAAATCTCACTTTTTAAAGCTTATAGCCTTCAATATCTACTATTTTTTAAAATTTAAGTAATTAAATATTTTAAAGACTATAATCTATACTTTTATAATGTTTTCAGAAAAATAGTGAAATCTCACTTTTTAAAGTCTAAAGCCTTCAATTTCTACTATTTTTTAAAATTTAAGTAACTCAATATTTTAAAGACTATAATCTATACTTTTATAATATTTTTAGAAAAATAGTGAAATCTCACTTTTTAAAGCCTATAGCCTTCAATTTCCACTATTTTAAGTAATTCAATATTTTAAAGACTATAGTCTTTACTTTTATAGTGTTTTTATAAAAATATTGAAATCTCACTTTTTAAAGTCTATACCCTTCAAATTCTACTAAATTCTAAAAATTAAGTAATTCAATATTTTAAAGGCTATTGACTTTATTTTACAATACGACAACAAAAATTGGAAATCTCACAATTTAAAGTATAAAACCTTCAATTTCTATTATATGTGAAAAATTCATGTGATTCAATATTTTAAAGTCTATAGTCTTTATTTTATAAGACAACCAACAAAATTTTGAAATCTCTCATTTTAAAGTACATAGCCTTCAATTTTTACTATATGTGAAAAATTCATGTGAATCAATATTTTAAAGGCTATTGTCTTTATTTTATAATACAACCAAGAAAATTCTGAAATCTCACAATTTAAAGTATATAGCGTTCAAATTCTACAATATGTGCAAAAATTCAAGTGATTCTATACTTTAAAGTTTATGATCTTTATTTTATAATGCAACCAAAAAATTGTGAAATATCACATTTTGAAGTATATAGCCTTCAATTTCTACTATGTGTGAAAAATTCATGTGATTAAATATTTTAAAGGCTATTGTCTTTATTTTATAATATGACAACAAAAATTGGAAATCTGACAATGTATAGTATAAAACATTCAATTTCTACTATATGTGAAAAATTCACGTGATTCAATATTTTAAAGTCTATAGTATTTATTTTATAAGACAACAAAAAAAATTATGAAATCTTCCATTTTAAAGTATATAGCTTTCAATTTTTACTATATGTGAAAAATTCATGTGATTCAATATTTCAAAGGCTAGTCTTTACTTTATAATACAACTAAGAAAATTATGAAATCTCACAATTTAAAGTTTATAGCCTTCAAATTTTACAATATGTGCGAAAATTCAAGTGATTCAATATTTTAAAGTCTATAGTCTTTATTTTGTAATGCAACCAAAAAATTATGAAATCTCACATTTTGAAGTATATAGCCTTGAATTTCTATTTTATGTGGTTCATGTGATTAAATATGTTAAAGGTTGTTGCCTTTATTTTATAATATAATAAAAAAAATTGTGAAATCTCACAATTTAAAGAATATAACCTTCAATTTCTACTATATATGAAAAGTTCATGTGATTCAATATTTTAAAGTCTATAGTCTTTATTTTAGAAGACAACCCAAAAAATTGTGAAATCTCACATTTTAAAGTTTATAGCCTTCAATTTCTACTATATGAAAAAAATTAATGTGAAACAATATTTTAAAGTCTATAGTTTTTATTTTATAATGCAACAAAAAAAAATCTGAAATCTCAAAATTTAAAGTATATAGTTTTAATTTCTACAATATGTGAAAAATTTACGTGATTCAATATTATTAAGTCTATAGTCTTTATTTTATAAGACAACAAAAAAAATGTATAATCTCACTTTTTAAAGTATATATAGCCTTCAATTTCTACTATATATAAAAATTTTATTTGAATCAATATTTTAAAGTCTATACTCTTTATTTTGTAAGACAACTAAAAAATTATGAAATCTCACATTTTAAAGTATATTTTTCAATTTCTACTATATGTGAAAAATTCATGTGATTCAATATTTTAACGGCTATATAATTTATTTTATAATATGATAAAGAAAATTATGATATCTCACCATTTAAAATATATAACTCTAAATTTTTAATATATATAAAAATTATGTAGTTCAATATTATAAAGTTGGATCTTAAAAATAATGTAATCAATATTATAAAGTCTAGTCTTAGTGTCTTACTGCCTCAATCCGCACAGTTTCCTAGTTCAATGTGTTTCACTTGAAGGAAAAAAAAGCTAAACCCTATCCCTAATTTCATTTTTCCTCTTCCTCCGTACTCATGAGGCCAATGGATTTGTTTGGAGAGATGGAAGAGCAGGTATCAATGGCAATGGAGGTGGACGATGTTGACACTCTCGAGATTTTTGCCGACGGTGCCATCTCTGCAGATAACAAGCTTGCTGATGCTGATTTCTTCAACAACTTCGAAGATGATTTCGATGATACTGACATCAATTAATCCCACTTAATCATCGATTATCACTGTAATTGTCCTTTGTCGGAACAATTTCTGGGTTGTTTCTGATTAGGGTATTACTATCTTTCGTGTAGTTTCCTCTTCGTGGTAAAGATGAATTAGTAAAAAAAAATTTGAACTTTGGTTCTGAGATTTTGGATTTCTATGTTAATATAATGGCTGTTTTA
The DNA here is from genome assembly GCA_013621005.1 of Aeschynomene evenia. NCBI lineage: Eukaryota > Viridiplantae > Streptophyta > Magnoliopsida > Fabales > Fabaceae > Aeschynomene > Aeschynomene evenia. The sequence goes on from CM024271.1 coordinate 4,972,844, forward strand.
TCGTAATTCGCCTTCATTTGAACAATCTTTTGCATGTGATCTAAATTTCATGTCTATGTTTGAATAATCATATGGTGTTATGTTTTATTTTTTTTGTTTTCATGTGTGCGTGCTTGTGATTGATGGTAGTCCTGATTATTGATGATTTTGTTACTTTAGATTATATGTTACTCTTTTTAGTCCCCTTTTTTGTTTGATGTAATTGTGAGTAGTTCCTATCTTTTTTTCGGTTGAATTGTTAGTAGTTCTTTTAACTACGTTGTTATTGAGAATTTTTTAGTGTTTCCACTGTTGGATCCGTAGGTCTCTGTTTTCAAAGTTGGCTAAGATGGTATACTCCCTCTGGGAGGAAGCATGATCCATAAAAAAATGTTTTTTCCCCTTCTTTTGTGGTTAATGGGTTTTGTTTGTAATGCCTGCTATCATGGTAGTTAGTATCTTATGATTCTTGATTCGATACGACTTACCAAGCTAGTGATAAGAATCATGCAGCTGATCTTAAGAGGGATGCTATTAGTTCGTACAAAACCACTGTATACCCTTTTTTCCACCCATAATATGCTGACAACTTTGATGCATATGTTGGCAAGTTGCCACATATTATGGGTATGGGTGGAGAAAAGGCTGTAGGGTGATTTTGTATGTACCGATAGTATTTGTGTACAGTATATGTATGACAAGATAGAGACACTTGTGCTTTTATTCTTTCCTCATTAAAGAATAAACAAGAATCGGGCTATTTGTGCATGGATTGTCAGGGATTCCACTTCTATTTCTTGATATCAGTTCAAGTACCCTGACCTTGGTCTCTATAGAAGCACACAATTCTGTTTAACTTTGAAAGACTTGCATGTATTGGCATTTTGTGTTGTGGTGAGTGGTTTGGATAATATGATGTGATCAAAGATTGGAATTTTAATAATTAATTTCCTAATTTTTTTTTAATTTCCTATATTTGTTTCTGATTAATGGATATATATTATGTTTTATTGTGTTGTATGATCATATTTTAGTTTGATAGTTTCATTGAAATTTAAGTAGATGCAAGACAAGTTTGCAAATGTGGAATTTTGTGTGTTTTTTTTTTTTCATTTTTAAGGCTTTTTATCTGCTTTTCTTTTATTTTTTTGCATTGTATGCATTTTTGTTTTGCAAAATCCTCTTAATTAGATATCTTACAAAACGATCCAATTCAACCCAAATATGATCGACTTGTTCAGTTCAGATTTGCTCATAAAAGAATAAGAAACCCTATTCAGATTGATTCGACCTGTGATTGGTTTGAATTCATTATATCAAATTTGATGTAATTTTAACATTACTTTGCTTCTTGAAAGGTACATAAAACATACTGGCAAATCTATCTGGGAAAGAAGAAAATTCCTTTCAGCAAACTTAATCAATTCACAAATAATTTTTCTGATGAAAATTTCATTAATAATTTCGTATTCACAATTAAAGTGAAGACCAACTATAGGCTATATAAGGGAAGCAAGACAAAATTATATCAATTACAAAATCCCTTAATATACAAAAAAGCACTATCTTAATTGAGCTTTTTTCTTCTTCATCCTATCAAAAAAAAAAAAAAAAAAAGACTCACTGCTTCTTTTTCTCCTCTCCTAAAGTCTTTTTCTCTCCAGAAATGGTCCTTAAGAGCTTCCTAGAACAAATATCTTGTGCCTGTGTTTTGTGTTGTGCACGGTTGGCTCTTACCCATGCAGGTTCCTGTAAAAAGAAGAAAAAAAGTACCATAATTTGTCATCATTTGATTCATAAATCATTTTGAGATGGAATGGAGTTTAAGTGTTGAATTGAGTTGCGATATGGGTGTAACCTGATCAGATTGACATAATGAACTCGAACATCCAAGCCAAATTAATGAAATTAGTTCTGAGTGGTTCAGATAATCGATTCATTTTAAGGAGAAAACCAAATCGAACCAATTAATCATCAGTTCGATTCTAGATTTACTCCGAGCCAAATTAATGAAATTAGTTCTGAGTGGTTTTGATAATCTATTCATTTTAAGGAGAAAACCAAATCGAACTAATTAATCATCGGTTCGATTCTGGATTTACAATTTCTCAATCCGATTACCCCAAACACGCAACTCGAACACTCAATCAACTCTTTTTTGTAGTATTGGGAAGGAAAACTATCACAACCTCAGGAACCAAACGGGAGAAACCAAACTTAATCAACAAAAGAACATGTTCCATGATCAGAATTGCTGCTAGCCCTGGCTCTATTTTCCATTTCCCCTCCTCATCATATAGCCATGCCAAAAGTGCACAATTTGTACATATGGACATCAATATGAGAAACTGCAAAATAAAGAAAATTTAATAATTTTTATTGTGCTATATAAATAAGATTAAGTCATAGGGAAAATTAAGCTAACACCTAAAATTAGGTGATATTATACAACACCTAACAAGGGTTCTTGAGTGCATGTTTACAGGGGTATCTAGTATCATATTCCATTAAGTTGAGTGTATAATTTCATAAATCACATGGTTCAACTGTGATATTGTCCGACTTCAAGGAAGATCAATGTAATTTACCCTAATTGATATAGCGCGTCGTGAAAGATAAGAGTGTTAAGCCATCTATGAAGCATTCATTCATCTTAAAAAATAGCCTTATACAAAAATCACAAGGCAACAACAATTGAAAATATGGTCCAACATAATTTAGTATATAAACCTTCTATGTTATATGTTGATTAGTTGGTAAAAACAGGCTCTAATTTATCAGTCATATGTAAGGGACTGTACAGGATAATTGATAGTAATTCCAAAGCTGCAGTAAAGTATATACCTGAAAAATGTTAAGCCAGGCTCCTACTGTTGCAGATGCGCGAGGAACAGGTCGCCTCAAAATTGCTAGCAGTTTCAGTGCATCTGTCCTGATTTCCATAATGTTGTTCTGTAACATGGAGGGACTATGTTGTCAATTACAATATTTTACGTAGGAGTGAAGGAATTAGGATCTTGTGAGGCTCTATTCATGAGTTTGGAGGGAAGGGAAATAGAGGGTTTCAAAGGAAAACGGAGGGAAACGGAAGGGAGGGTGTTGAGTGATGAATGAAAACTTCCATATCTTTGCCTGTTAAGTTTTGTAACTCGTGAACATGAAAAACTTTTAAAGGCCTTTCATTTCCCTCCCTTTACCTCCAAAACCCAACTCATGAACAAACCTTAAAGTAAGAATGGTTGTAAAGTTTGTAAAGTGAAAGGGGATGGATTAACCCCTTAAAAGTTATTTTGTTGAATCCACAACAATGACAGTTATTGATCCAATGGTTAAAAACTTTTTAACCACCCTCATTTTTGAGGATCCTAATCTTTTTACAAATACTTAAAAATAAATTAAGGAGCATTTATATTTTATGAGAAATGATTTATGTACACTAAAAAATCAGTCACTATATGTAATAATCCAACTTTTTAAAACTATTAATTCAACTATTAATATTATACATTAATCCAATATTTTTAAAGGTTGAATTAATAGTTTTAAAATGTTGGATTATTGCATATGGTGGCTGATAGTGGCTGATTTTGTAGTGTACATATAGTATTACTCATATTTTATAGCACTAGCAGTCTCGAAGGCAACGGAAAGCAAGTAACAAAGAAGGTAGACGAAAGCATCTATACCACAGCAGCAAAAGCAAATGCAGGTGGGAATGCACAAGCAAACATCAAAATCATTCCGAACTGCAGCGTCAACTCTAAGAAATCTGCAATCATGGCAGGAGTTTTCAGTTAAATCCCTAAAACAATGTCAGTCTTGCTATGCTTTTGAAACTTGAAAACTAAACGTTTCTGAGTTCTTAGTGACACATACACATGTTTATCAAAAATAAAGATTAATCATCGTCCATATGAACAAGAATTAAATACTATATGCAATTTGACAGTAAAATGGATTCAGAAGTACCATCGAATAACCCATCTTCAAGCTCCTCGCCAATGCTAGCAGAATATGCAGGCTTAAGGTATTCTTTCTCAACCCTAGAAGCAAACATGATTCTTTCTGTCGATTGACCTTTCTCTTTCTTCTTCTTGTGTCTTAACAAATGGATGTTAATTAGCTACTTCTTGCTGATAATATACAGTATGCAAAGTAAAACCTAGCATAGTCCATCTCTAAGGGGATGAAAACTCTTACCTAACCCTGTACTTTTTATAGTTGTACTTGAGATAAGGCAGTGAATTTTCCAACAAGTTTTCCAACACCTGAAATTTTTTTTCTTCTATTACACTAAGCTAAATGAAAAACTTCAAATTAAAGGGAGGGGGAAAAAGTCGAAACGTAAAGGGAAAGGAAAGAAGAAAGAGACGAGATGAAGATAACAAAGAGAACAAATTTTCTATGCAACCTCAGACAGAAGGAGCCTCTGAATCAACACTTTGCGAAGAGTTTTAAAGTTACGATGCAACAAGGCATGATAAAAAATTCCAATGTATGTCTGCATGAAGTATAAACCAAACACCTGCAGAAGAAAGTAATTCCCTAAGTTCCATGTCGAATACTAGGGAAGAAAGCCACAGAGACCTTTTAGCTATACATTACTCTTACCTTGTAGACCAAGCTGTCGGCCCGCTTTTCTGTGTTTTCATTGTTTTCAGACATGATTAGTTTGACAGACACCTTGCCACCAATCTGGGTAATATATTGAATGGCGAAAATATAAACAGCGGTGAGCCCAAACCTGAACCCCAACATTTGAAAATAGAGCCATATTAGTGAAATATTTGACTTGAGCAAATATAAGAAAATTTCTGACTAGCAATAACAAAAGATAAAGTTTCAATCTAGTCACTTCCAATAGGATCCAAATGTCATGAATTATAACACAACCATCAACCATTGCAGGTCATGTGACCATCACATGTTGTCCAATTCATTAGTTATGCTGACGGATTGTCATGGTGAAACACAAACATGAGGAATAAGTGATGAAGGGGTAATTTAGAAAAATAGAAGTGCCATGTAGAATTAAGCTAAATTTCAAACTAAAGTAATGTAATCTTCAAGAAATAAAAATTGCAAGCAATAATAATTATATAAACTCAGAATCTTTTGTCGGGAACAAAGAACGATATAGAATTACTTGAATAAATGAACAGTGCAGAAAAAATTTCCAAATTTAAATAACAGAATATAGAGTTAACACAGAAAGTAGAAGCAACAAAAGAATGACTCAGATTCTTACTTAAATATATCATAACCAAGAACTTCATAAAGATGAGCGTATGCCAACTCAAACGGCAACTGAAGGCATATTATGCTGAAGATAACGAGTGCATCATTCCTGAATCGCAGAAGACGCCCGAACCACTCATATCTCTGGAACACTGCCTTTCCTTTTACTCTATCGGCCTCAAGTACCTTTATGAGTTCCATTTGGACTTGTTGGGTACCGCCCTTCCTGCCCGGAATGTTGTATCCTGGGTCAGCTGCAGCTGTAGAGCTAATAGGCCACCTGCAACATCATAACACAGAGGAGAGGGTGAGTGAAGCATCTCAGAAAGTGAAGGAATTCATAGAAAACCGAATGTACTGAATACTGATCCCCAAAAAGAAATAGGTAGAGTGAAATTTTACCTGGCTAAAAGTGCAGCATTTTTACGTTTCCAGAATTGAGAAAACATTATAGCCCAAAGTATCACCATCATGAAGAAAGCAGGGAGCATTACTAATTTCATTGACCTATAATGTAATAAGAAAGAAGTCAGAAGTCATATAATCGCTTAACTAAATGCAAAACTAATGCGACAGTGGTAGTGTAAACATTCATTAGCAGATATATTGGCGCACCCAAAATCAATCAACTGCAAAGTAAGTCCAAATGCAGCAGGGAAGAGTAGCCACTTTGTGTACATTCCAAGAAAAGCAAAATAGATTGCGATCTGCGATTTATTCATTCCTTCATTGGATAAGGAGAATGGAAAATATAAAAAAATCCAAAAAAAAGCTCATAGTCACATTCACCTTCTCCCCGTAATATGAATAAATCTCATCAATTGGCTGAGTTGTGAAGTCCCACCATTGACGCGCCCAACTTTCGAGAAGTTTCTTTCTCTTCTTTTCATCTATCAACCAAAAGCAGTGTTAGTCCAGGCTTCAAGCAATGCACGATCTAAAGAAAAGGTTGATGGATGTGTTAGTAAAAACACCATGCAAAGGAAAGATTTGCTTAACAATGTTCTCTAATTCCAATTTCTGAAGAAGATACTCTCCAATTTCCCAACGGATTTCTTTTCCATCAAACGTAAGGGTTTTGGCAGACATGCTGTTGTTTTGCTGTGAATTGAATTTACAAGAGATATAGCAATAAGCAGCACATCTTTAACAAGCTAACAAATTGAACTACAAAAACAATAAAAAATGATCTTTTAATGGCTAATTTGGAAGCACATTCCTGATTAGGACTGACTACACAAGACTGCAAATTCTATCCAGATGGATTTTGACAAGTAGTATCTAAATGGCTATGATGAGAACTTACTATTCCATATATTAAGTGAGTGTAGCACTGAAAGCGCTCACTCCAACTAAAAACAGAACCATCAGGTTGTTTCACAAAAGCGTCAACCTCCTCCACCTCAAATTGCAAATCCATACCTGTAAATTGGCACAAGCCATGGTAACAAAAACAGTAAAGATTTGTATCCTTATAAACTAGTTAGCACCATTTAACACGGTGAACTTAAAGATAAATATCCCCTTTTCGGTATTGCGTGAATTTACCAATATGAGTCCGTTTCTTGATTCCTAGCTCGGCTGCAGCCCTCCCCAATGTCTCCAAAGGTGCAGCCAGCTAAACAAATGACAGCATAGTTTTAGCTACTCACCAAATAAATGTAAATTGGACTGAACTGTGTAAACCACAATAAGATATGTACAACAGAGAACAAAGTAAGAAAATGCATATTGGTAAAAAAAAACACCAAATGGTTTATTTGTAAAATTTGATGTTTTGTGAGATTTAATTGCAAGGTTTATTGTAATGCTTGATCAACAAGTAACTATACAAGGAAGATATTGTATAAGGAATCCATTTAGTATTTATGCTTCATATTATACCATAACTTTGGATACATGAGGTTCATTCAAAATTCAACGCAACAGGTCTAAATATGTTGCATGAATACGGGTACCTGGCACGACACAACTCTAAAATATAATTAAAAATATCTAAAACTATGATAAAGTTTACCATACATATCGTATATCCTATGTCTAAATTTGAAAAGGAAAATAAAGGAAGCATTAAAAAGGAATACAACTAAAAACCTAACCTTGATGAATTCCTCTGCAATGCCAATGACTCTCTCAACCAAAAAACCCACCTTCTTGAACTCATCAACAAGGACATTGGTGCAATCAGATGATTCATCTTCTTCCTGCACCAATCTCCTTGGAATCACCACCCCAACCTCAAAAACCACTTCTTCTTTCATCCCAATATTCTCATTCATATTACAATCCAATGTACGGCACCAAAAAAAGCAACTAAACAATCAAAACAGGGGAAAAAAGAAACTTTTTCCACCCTTCAAACTGTTCAAGACAAGCAGCAAAAAGGGTCTCCAAGTTTTCAAAATTCAAAATCAATCAATAATTGGAAACAAGAAAAGAAAAAGATCCCTCCTTTTGGGCTAAAATGGGTAGAATGAATAGCCATAAAAATGAATAATTCTCATGAAAAAAACATTCTTTTTGTTGGGAATGGCTGAAATGAAGAAAAGGGTTTTTTTTTTTCTTTTTCCTCTCTTGGGAATGAAATGCGAGAAAAGAAAGAAAAATAGTAAGAAGTAAAAGGTTATAGTTTAAGGGGTCAAAGATAGTTTGTAATGACGAGATTTCCTAAGGAGAGAAAGTGTGAAAAAAGAGATTGATGATAAAAACGAACAAAAAATTTGGAAGGTAAAAGACAGAAAGGGAAATATTGAGGGATTTGAGGAATGAATGAAAAAATTGGCCATTCGGCAAAATGGAAACTGTGTGGAGAGATGGACACATAAACATCGTACATGCCTATGCTAATGCTGTCATATGCTTGGCGCTTCTTTCATTATTTTTTTACTTTTTGTTCTTTTTTTAGGTTTAAGATATACTCCCTCCATTTCAAAATATTAGTCTTTTAAGGTTTTTATACGGAGATTAAGAAATTCAATAAATATGTTTAATTTTATAAAATAATATATTAAAATGACTAAACTACCTAAAGCATTAATGAGAAAGAAATATAATTAGTGGTCCCTTGGAGTAATATTCAAGAAAGAAAGAGAAATGATACTAGAAGTATAATAGGTATGAAAAAATTAAATTGGCATTGGAAGTTGAAAATGAAAATCATTGTGAAATTTTTTTTTCTCCCTAAAACGACTAATATTTTGGAATGGAGGGAGTATTTATTATTTCTGCTCAATCTTTGTATGAGATGTGAGATTTTATTTCTGCTCTATAGTGTTATTTTAACCAATAATAATATTGTTTACATATTTTATAGACACATTCTGTTATATCTGAATTTTGGTATGATTCTTACTACACCATCTAAACTTTAATCTTCCATCTTTAAATATTAATTACATTATTTATATGTACACATATCATATCTTATTTAAATTGAATACATATAATATATATGAGTTTAATTATGATGCACTATTTTACATTGTCAGTTAATCACATCCATTGATTTGTGTGATTATTTAGTTAGTGTGTGACTGAGTTAAAAACTTTTATTAATGTGTTAATCCATGATTGAATTTCTATATAAAATTACTTTATACTGATAGTAAATTAAAATTAAACTCAATATATATATATATATATATAATTTTAAAATACTACATAATCACTTCAAAATTTAAGGAGAGATTAACCTGATTTACCGATTAAAAATAGTGTACTTCCTTGAAAATTGTGGGGTTATTCTCCTAAGATTTTCAGTGCCATGATGTGTGTTAGCAGTAGATAAATATTATTTGGGAACAATGAGAAGGCATCATGGCACTTGTATTGAATCCATATGTATGTTAAACTATTTAAAATTTTGAATTCAAAATTTCAAATAGAGACTTTAGTAATTATTCTCCTAATGAAACTAATTAAAATACCAACACCAAGTTGGTCCAGCGGTGTAAGGTCTAGCAAGATCCATTTGGATCTCGAGTTCGAGTCCTCAAAGATAATGAAAAAATTGTGTTGGAAGAGACAGTCACGAACCCCGAATCGGATTAGTTGATCCCTGGTAATAGGAGTCGGATATTGATGGTGAAAAAATAAAGAAACTAATTAAGGTAGCTAAAATGGATATGGCTCAAAATATTTATATACACATGTACACAATTTCACCAAAATTTCAACTTTATCCTTATGTATATTCTCTAGATCGTATAATAAGTCATATAAAAAATTAATAAAATTCTATTAATATAATTTAATTATCTTTTGGATTTAATTTCATTCATCAACCATGTACAACTTTTTTATATTGTCATCCAATTATGTGTTGTTGTATCATTTATAATTATATTTTCTCTACTTATATTGTCGGTAAATCAAAATTAATTCTTGTTTTTATTTGTATATTTTAGTAATTCCTTAATCTTCATGTGAAAATCTTAAAAAAGACTAATAAAATTGAAGAGTAAATATGAAAAATTAGGCAGAATGTAGGTAAGTCATTATTGTTTTCACCTAGTCTTGTTGTAAAAATAATATTTTTTCTATAGAAAAAAAAAATTCACTGTTTAAGATATTGTGCTGGTTTGGATGCCATTATTTACTTAAAATAAGATCTTTTTTAATTAAAAAAAGATCTTATTTGTTATGAGATAATATTGTTAATATCTGTATATTTAACAGATTAAGATGGGATTGGATAAGATTTGATCTGATCTTATCTCTTCCTTATTAATATTTGATTTGATCTTATCTCTTCCTTAGTTTGGCTATAAATAGCACTATGAATCCTAATGGAAGAGTAGACTTTGGAGACTATCAATAATATGGTTTTCTCTTCTCCTCTATTTTCTCTCTGTTATTGTTATTAGTTTCACAACACGTTATCAGCACGAAAAACTCGCAAGGTAACATTTTTTTGTTTCAATTATGTCAAATCTCTCTCATCTTGAATTTGTTGCCCTTGAAATTTCGGGAAAGAACTACATGACTTGGGTTCTCGATGCTAGAATCCATATGAAATCATTGGGTCTTGAGGACACAATTGTTCAAGGAAATGCTGCATCCCAGAAGGATTGCTATAATCCATATTAATTTTCCCTAGCCGTCATCTTCATGAGGCTCTAAAATTTGAATACCTTATTCTGGAAGATCTTGCAGATCTCTGGAATAGTCTGGAAGAAAGATATGATCACCAAAAGTCGGTAATTCTTCCAAAGGCTCATTAATTTGATTGAAGGCTCTAGAAGAGCTATAATTTTGTTACCTGAAGGAACAAAATTCATCATTAATGATGCATTACTGTCTACTAAATCGCAAAGAAACTTTTTGAGTTTTAAAGATATTCGCCGAAATGGATATCATATTGAGACAGTAAATGAGGGGAATAATGAGTACCTTCATATCACAAGTTGTGATTCCAACAAGAAAGTTGTACTAGAAAAATTACCTTCATTTTCATCTTGTCTTTATTACACTAAAATTATTGTAATTGAATCACATGCTATTGTAAATCAGAAGTTTACTAATTCAAATGACTTTATCATTTGGCATGATCGATTGAGACATCCAGGAGAAATAATGATGCGAAGGATCATTGAAAACTCGTATGGACATTCATTGAAGAACTATAAGTTTTTTCAATGTAATGAGTTTTCTTTTGTTACTTGTTCTCAATTAAATATATATTTATATATTATATGACCTTCACCAATAAAGATTGGATTTAAACTTGTATTTTCTAAAGGAATTCAATGTGATATATGTGGATTAATTACTCCAATATATGGACCTTTCAAATAATTATGTTAGATGCATCTATGAAATGGTCACATATGTGCTCATTATTATCTCGCGACCTGAAGTTCGTGATATACTTGCGCAAGTTGTTAAGAGCACTAATTTTTATAAACAATTAAAATGGTGATATTGTGAATTTATTTCTCAAGCTTTTGATGCTTGTAGGCCAATATTGTATAGATTGAACATCCAAATCATGCATGTTCATAGAAAGAATTGGCTAGCATAATAAATTTATGAAAGACCTCCAGTTGATTGCTAGACCACTTATTTATGAGAACAATTCTCCACATTCTAGTTTGGAGCAAATCATTTTACAAATGCTTATTTGCATAAGACAAATTGTCGTTATTTATCTCTCCCAGTAATTGTTTTGACCTGCAACCAAACAATTCTCATTTAAAATGTTGGAAGTGACTCCCTTTAAAATCAAGTATTTTGGAATACAAATAGGAGATGTCTTTAAAGCTCAATTTATTGATTGCCAATTTAATGAAGTAATGTTCCCAACATTAGGGGGAGAATGATAGCTGAAATAAATTGCAATTCATCACTTTTACTCTATTTAGATCCTCATAAAAAGGCAATTTGAACCAGAAGTTCATAATTTTATTGCAAAGAGTTGTAAATGCATTATCAGATGCATTTTTATGGTGAAATAGAATGACTAAAATATACATACCAGCTAAATGAGATATCTTTTTCAAAATTGATGCCCATTATTAGGGCAATTGACTAGTGAATAGATCACACGCCAGAAGCGTGATATGCCAGTCGGTTCCAAAAATGAAAATTTTCAAAATAAGGGGCAAATAGACAAAAAATATTGTTATGGAAAAAAATGATATTCTTCCTGTTGAAGAGGATATAGACATGCTAAGGACACATATTGTGGTGCAAAGTTTGACATAATTGAAACGTTAGAAGACGTTCAGGTACCTGAAAATTGTCAAGATATTGAAAATGATGAGATCTCAATAAATCATGTTTACATAAGAAACTATGGAACCGACAAGTAATTGTTGTCACGACAATATATTTGCAAATAGTGTAGCGCTACACTTATGCAAGAAAATGAGGATCTTGAGTCAAGAATCAATAACAAATATATCGATATATAAATGATTGGCCAAATTAGAAATAAGCCTTGTAGGCTAAACTTGACTCATTTGTTGATTGAAGTTGTAATCCAAACACCTGGAAGGTGTGAAACCCACGGGATACATATGAGTATGTTTGCGAAAGCAAAAATGAGAAAAATGAATGTATACACTATAAGGCTCAATTTGGAGCACAAGGTTTTTTTCACAAAAGACCTGATATAGATAATGGTGAAACATATCCCCTGTAATTGATGCAATAATGTTACGATATTTGATTAGCTTATCTACATATAATAATCTAAATATGCATCTAATTGATGTTGTCAAAGCATATCTATATGGTTCATTAGACAATGATGTTTATATGAAAGTCCTTGAAGGATTAAATATATTAACATTGTCTAACGAATATTTTTGTGAAATTTATTCAATCAAACTGTGAAGATCTATTTATGGTATAAAGCAATATGGGCACATACGGTACAACCGTTTTAGTGAGTATTTGATTAAGAATATGGATTTCAAGATGATTCTATTTGTCCATGTGTAAAATGAATTCATCATATTTGTGTATGTTGATGATTTAAATATGAGTTAAACCTCAAATTGGTCCTCCACTTTGCATGCGTGAATCAAATTAGTCCTCCACTTTGTAATCTGTGAATCAAGTTAGTCATCCTGATATTCTTTTGTTATAACTCCATAAACTTATGCTAATGTAGACTGTTTAATACCAACTTGACAAGTGACATGTAATCCTAGAAATACATATAACTCATATTATTCCTCCATTTTACTTGTTTTGAATCAAAACAATCATCCACTCTTATTTGAAGAGAACTATTTTAATCAAAACAAGTAAATTGGAGGACTTATAGGAGTTATGAATTTCTATGATTACATGTTACTTGCTAAGTTAGCAATAAATAGTCCATATCAGTAAAAATTAACAGAGTTATAACATAAAAAATAAATGGAGGACCAACTTGATTCACAAAGTGCAAAATGGAGGACTATTTTGAACAAAAACTAAAGTGGAGGACTAATTTGATTTACGCATACAAAGTGAAGGACCAATTTGAGGTTTAACTCTTTAAATATCATTGGAACTCCGGAAGAGATTCATATAGTCATAAAAGATTTAAAAGATGAATTTGAGATGAAAGATCTTTGAAAGACTAAATTTTGTCTCGGCCTACAGTTCGAGCATTTGACTAATGAAATATTCTAGTTCGTCAATCAACTTACATTGAGAAAATCTTGAAGAGATTTTATATGGATAAATCACATCCATTAAGTACCCCAATGGTGGTAAGGTCGTTGGATGTAAAAAGAGATTCATCCATTCCTTAAGAAAATGGGGAATAAGTCTACTTGGTCCTGAAGTACCACATCTTACTGTCATTGGAGCACTCATATACCTTACTAATTATACACAACTAGATATAACATTTGCTGTAAATGTATTATCAAGACATAGTTCCTCACCAATTTATTTGATATTCTTCTACCGGCACATCTCAATCTTGTGTACTAATTTCTTGAAGGTAGAAGTATATTAAGTGATGTCTTTAAGAGGGGGAGAAAATGTCGTACTCTTTTTTCCTTGATTAAGGTTTTTATCCCACTGGGTTTTTCCTTGACAAGGTTTTTAACGAGGCAATCAAAAGTCTTACATTATGAGACATATTCCCAATGGGTTTTTTCTTAAGGTTTTAACGAGACATATTCCAGTAATAGATATTCAAGGGGGAGTGTTATGAGATAATATTGTGAATATATGTATCTTTAACAGATTAAGATAGGTTTGGATAAGATTTGATCTGATCTTATCTCTTCCTTATTAAGATTTGATTTGATCTTATCTTTTCCTTAGTTTGACTATAAATAGCACTATGAATCCTAATGAAAGAGTAGGCTTTGGAGACTATCAATAATATGGTTTTCTCTTCTCCTCTATTTTCTCTCTATTATTGTTATTAGTTTCACAACATTATTGAATTTTTTGATATGTTTTGGAGTAAATTTTTAGTAAAAGTATAATCACTGAAAAAAAGTAAAAAAAGATCTTATTTGAGAAGCTATAATTTTCATCTTCTGAAAAAAGACATTTTCTATAATATAGAAAAGATGTTTACGACTAAATAAAGATATTTTATAATTACATCCAAACATAAATTAATTTTGTATCAAAACATAAAATTACTTTTATTTCTTCAAAAAATCTTAATTAAAAAATTAATTAAAAAGAGATTTTTTTTTTAAGTCTGTTTCTTCACTTGCTACTGATTATACATTCATTGCGTACACTTTTTTCTGCTTTAATTTTTCATTCAGAAAAAAAAAAAGGAACCATGTTTTCTTTCAAATGGTTCCTTTTGTTCCTCATTCTTCAATTCTTTGCTGAAACAAGACCTACCTTCTCAGTGACAGAACAACAACACTCATCAATTCCCACAAAGTTTCTAGATTTTGCCAAGAAGCATGAGGTTTTTGATTGGATGGTCAAAATCAGGAGGAAGATTCATGAGAATCCTGAACTGGGTTATCATGAATTTAAGACTAGTGAAGTGATAAGAGAAGAATTGGGTAAACTGGGAATACCCTATAATAAGGATCCAGTGGCAGTAACTGGTGTGATTGGGTACATTGGAACAGGACAAGCTCCTTTTGTTGCAATTAGAGCTGATATGGATGCTCTTCCTATTCAGGTTTTGTTATATTCTCATCACATGTTATGAGGGCTTTTACTTTTTTATTTTTATTATTATTAATTTGGTGGTTTAATTTTGATTTTCATGTTGTGCATTGTTGAATCAGTCAATATAGTGGACTCTCGAATTCACTACTTGAAAGGTCTTGTGAATAGAATAGAATAGAAAAGATTTGATTTTGATGGCATAACAAAAGATTATCAGTACATCCAAATTAGATTAGGGTAAGTTTGATTGATGGGTAAAAGTGGTGGTAAAATATAAGTTTAGAGTTTAATTTCAATCCACTGTTTTTAACCCAACCACCCATTAACTAAAAAGTCACACAAATTAATGAATATGAATGATCAGTGTAAAAAATGCATCATAATTGAACTCATAAGTTTATGTGTAAAATAACATGGCAAACTTGATAGAGTAAATTTTACTCATATTTTTACTCTTAAACCAAGCACACCCTTAGTTCATAGTTTTACACTATCACATCCTCTGATTCATGTAACTGACTTTGAGTTCGTTTGGATGGTTTTTTTTAGTCAAAATCACTTTTTCTATACTTGAACAATTTTTAAAAATAATAGGAATATAAAAATTGAAGTTGTAGAATCACTTTTTTTCAAAATTTGGAACAAATGCACCTTAAGAAAAGAGTTTTCCCATTCCTTGAACTTTATTGAAACTGTATTGTTGCTCCCTTAACTTGTTGCTGCTGTGTCTAACCTTAGGAAATGGTGGAGTGGGAGCACAAGAGTAAAGTGCATGGAAAGATGCATGCGTGTGGTCATGATGGTCATGTTACTATGCTTCTTGGTGCTGCAAAGATTCTCAAAGAGCATGAAAGTGAGATACAGGTTTGGATTTTTTATACTGGCTTCTTTGGTTCCTTTTCCTTTTCTGAATAAGGTTATGTTCTGCTTTGTTTTCTCAATGTTTAAGAATTATGGCCACAACTCAATGTCCAATATGCCATATACTTGGTAAATTTGGCCCTTTTGTTGTTTATATGTATTTTTTGCTTTTACAATTCTGACCATGTTGAAACCAATTATGGCTTATGTTCACACTTTCTAACATATTGAATTGGTTCCAAATCATGAGTAATTACATTTTACCAACCTTGCAAATTTCATATCATGAACGACTTCATTATTGGTGTTTGCTCTTAAAACAAAAACCAGAAGAAGGGAGATAGGAAAACGAAATGACGAACAAAGTTGGCCATCTTTTAAAATTTCTACTATATCAGAAGAATCACCCTTTATCTGCTGCTACTAATTTTCTGAAACTGTCTTGTTCTGGAGTTTGGACCATTTCATGGATCATTGATGGATTCATTAAAATGTTGTGTACATAGGGAACTGTTGTTCTTGTTTTCCAACCAGCAGAGGAAGGAGGTGGAGGGGCTAAGAAAGTTATAGAAGCTGGAGTATTGGAAAATGTTGCCGCTATCTTCGGATTACATCTTATGCCTAACATACCATTAGGTGAAGTTGCCTGTAGGTCTGGTCCCATTATGGCAGGAAGTGGCTTCTTTGAAGCAACAATAAGTGGAAAGGGAGGTCATGCAGCTATTCCTCAACATTCTATAGACCCCATATTGGCGGCTTCTAATGTGATTGTTAGCTTACAGCACCTTGTATCTCGTGAAGCCGATCCTCTGGATTCCCAGGTACGTTATATTTTGCCCATAGGGTGTGTTTGTCGAGGAGGAAAAAGGGAGTGAAAACGTCGTCTGATCCATATAGCCAACGCCACCTAGTGGGATAAGGTTTGTTGTTGTTGTGTAGTGTTGTATGAAGAACCAGAGTTGAGAATTGCTCTAAAATTTGTCTGTCAAATGATCGAGTATGTCCTGCAAAGTTTCTAGATCACATGGGATGTAGAAAATAATGTAATTTGAAGATCAATTAGGTGAAGCTTTAATATCACTGTCAGTGAAAGGCTTTTTTCTTGAAGGACTTTCCTTGTTTAGGGCAACCATCATCTTTGTCTCACTAATGTAAAGCATGTGATCCCTACAGGTGGTGACGGTTGCAAAATTCCAAGGAGGTGACGCATTCAATGTTATTCCAGATTCCGTGACTATTGGTGGCACCTTCCGAGCGTTTTCAAAAGAAAGCTTCACGCAATTGAGAGAGCGCATTCAGCAGGTATGTCATGTATAGAGGACTAAATTCATTTTGTTATGAAAATAAAAATTAATTCAATCAACATTATGGTATCTCATAAGATCAAGTGATCAACTTTGTTAGTTATAAAATCATTCATGTGCTTCTACTGAACAGTTTAAACTTTTGGGAGAGATCACGGTCTCTTTGACCAAGTTGTTGTCTAAAGTTAGATCCTTACCATCCCCCGATTTTCTAAATAAAATAAGTTGATATTCGGCACAAGGTAAGATCGTCTTCGGCATTATGCACACTATTAAGTCCAATAGACCTTCGCCTGAACGAGCGTGTTAGATATAAAATCATTCATATGCTTCTATCCAACAGCTTAAGCTTTTGACAAAGATTGTTCATGACAAACTATAAGCTATACTTATGTAATTACACAATCAAAACACCATACAAACTACAAATGCTGCACTAGCATTATATTTATGAGACTAATTCTTATGGGGTAGTTTTTCTCTTCATAGTGTAAATAGACGCATAAATTGTTTGCACTTGTATTTTTCGCTATAATTTCGGCAGGCTCTAATTAAGGCCGAGTCATCAATCAAATGCAGGTTATCATGGGGCAAGCTGCGGTTCAGAGGTGCAACGCGACGGTCAGCTTCCTCGATGAAGAGAGACCTTTCTATCCTACATCCATAAACAACGGCGACTTGCACAAGCATTTCATTAATATCGCGGGGAATTTGCTCGGCGTTGATAAAGTTAAGGGCATGCAACCGATTATGGGAGCTGAAGACTTTGCATTCTACCAAGAGGTTATACCTGGCTACTTCTTCATGCTTGGAATGAAGAAGAACTCAAATGAGAGGCTTGAGTCATTACACTCACCTTATTTCACAATCAATGAAGATGCACTTCCTTATGGTGCTGCACTTCATGCATCATTAGCTGCTAGTTATCTTCTAAATTATCAGCAGGGTGTAGGTATGGTAGAGGGTAATTATCATGATGAATTATAACATGTTTCTTCTTCTTTCTTCCTATAAAAGGATGAATTGTACCTCTAGTCATCATAAAAGACAATATATATTGGCTTATTATTGGGGCATAGCCTGAAATGTGGAATTGTGTTACTTTACTCGAGAAATACTTTACTCGAGAAATACTTCACTTGTAAAGGTATGTAAGATAAAAATTAATACTATGATTTTAGACTTGTAGGGCTAATAGTATCAAACTCGATTTTATTATAGAAAAATACTAAATGTACATAGTAAAGTACTCCTCAACCCATTTTCCACTTCATTCAAATGCTGACAACTTTAATAAATATGTTTGCAACTTGTCAACATATTCATCAAAGTTGTCAACATTTGAATGAGTGGAGGGTTAATGTGCTATGTACCAATAACACTCCCTTTTATTATATGTTTGGCATCACACATGGTAGTATAATATTATACGAACAACACGTCCTATGATGCCTAACCTCTAATTTATTTGTGAGTTACCCACCACCTTTTGAAAGTGGTCCCTCCATCACTATGCTATTGATAGCCGCTCCTCCATCCGTTGGTGGCCACCCCGTTACATGTTGGTTGTTGTCTCCTTGTTACGATATTATTCTTATGGGTTTGAAACTTGAAAGTGGTCCCCCCACCGCTATGCTATTGGTAGCCGCTCCTCCATCCGTTGGTGGTCATCCCGTTACATGTTGGTTGTCGTTTCCTTGTTATGATATCATTCTTATGGTGCATGAAACATACAATATGTTAAAGATTTATATGATATATAGATTGCTTATATTTCTAAGGTATCAGGCCCTATGGTGAAGAAGATGAGCTTAAGCTCTAAATAACTAAAAACAGAGAATAAGGAGGAGAGGAAAGAATATCTGAATGCAATATTTCATTGAATGAATGTAATGTATTTTCACACACAAGAAAGAATAGCCAACCCCTTAATATATACACAAGCCTAAAGGGTTAGAATAACAAACAGAAAACAGAAAAAGTAACAGAACTGATACAAAACTAATACATCCTACAATAGCCCTCCTCAAACTCAGTCTCACTTTGGAACAGATGTGAGTCTGAGTTTGGATCTAAACATATTAAAGGAGACAGCAGAAAGGGGCTTAGTAAGAATATCTGCCACTTGTGCAGTAGAAGGAATATGCACAATGTAAATCTGTTTGTTAACTACTCTATCTCTAACAAAGAAAAGATCCAATTCGAAATGCTTGGATTTGCCATGAAGAATAGGATTGGCAGCAAGCAAGCAGGCACTCTGATTATCACAAAAAACCACTGGAGGTGTAGAACATTGAATGTGCAGCTCCTGAAGAAGAGATTGTAACCAAATGATTTCTGTAAATGTTGAAGCAATGCTCCTGTATTCAGCCTTAGTGCTAGATCTGCTCACAGTAGCTTGCTTTTTGCTGCTCCATGAAATCAGATTCGTCCCCAGGTAGACACAGTATCCAGATGTGGATTTCCTGTCATCCACATCATTTCCCCAATCAGAATCACAGTAAGAAATTAATCTGAGATCAGTATTTTTATGAAAAACAATACCAGAATGTAAATTGCCAGCTAAATATCTTAAGATGCGTTTTAAGCAACCCAATGTGAGTTTAAAGGTCTATGCATATATTGAGAAATTTTGTTGACAGAATAAGCAATCTCAGGGTGTGTAAGGGTGGCATATTGCAGCCCCCCTGCAATTGATCTATATAAAGTGGGATTATCAAATACATCATCACCATCACCAGTGAGTCTTAAAGAAGCAACCATAGGGGTAGGCATACTTTTGGCATTTGCCATCCCTACCCTAGTTAAAAGATCCTGAATATATTTAGATTGAGATAAAATTATTTGAGAATCAGTAACATATGTGGCTTCAATTCCTAAAAAATAATGCAATAGACCAAGATCTTTAAGAGGAAAAGCAGTGTTTAATTGATGAATTGAGTGATTAATTTCAGCAGAATCATTACCAGTTATTAAGAGGTCATAACCAAGATATAAATCTGAGAAGTAGCAGTAATCTTAATAAACAGGGAATTATCTGACCTAGTATTAGTAAAACCAAATTGTTGCAAAGTATTTTTTAAAGTGTCAAACCAAGCTCGAGGGGCCTGTTTAAGGCCATAAAGAGCTTTATGCAGTTTACAAACTGCAGTAGATGGAGAAGAAACAAAACCTGGTGGTTGTTCCATGTAAATGGTTTCAGCAAGATTTCCATTTAAAAAGGCATTGTTAAAATCACATTGCCTAATTTGCCAACCTTTAGATAAAGCAAGAGTTATTAGAACTCTAATAGTGGCTGGTTTAACAACAGGGCTATAGACTTCATTGAAGTCTAAGCCTTCTTTTTGATGAAAGCCCTTGGCAACAAGCCTTGCCTTGTATTTTTTAATACTTCCATCAGGATTTTCTTTCACAGTAAAGACCCAACGACAACCTATAACAGAATTAGGAGGGGGAGGGGGAGTGACTAACTCCCAAGTTTGATTATTTAGCAGGGCCTGAGTTACAGATGTTGGAATTATAGATTTTTTATTTGACATAACAACAGCAGCATATGATTTGGGTTTAGAAATACCTGATTTGGCCCTTGTTTGCATAGGATGAATATTTGTATGAGAGGAAGGTTCAAGGACAGCAGGGGGAATTAAAACAGAGTTACCTGAAGAGGGAGATGAAGGAACCCGAACAGTAGGATCAAGAGTGGAATGAGGTGATGGTTGATCCAAGGTTGTTGACACAATAGCAGTAGATGAAGGAGGTATAGGAGGAACAATATTATCTATAACAGAAGCAATAGGTATGGAAGGAGTAGGCATACTAACAAGGACATATTGATTAGGAGTTTTATCTAAAAACAAAGATGAATAAGGAAATATATTTTCATTGAATTGAACATGTCTAGATATAAAAATCTTACCCGTGGGAGAGAGACATTTGTAACCTCTATGATCAGTAGCATAACCCAAGAAAATACAAGCATGTGTTTTATAATCAAACTTGTGGGAATTATAATATCTCAAATAAGGATAACACAAGCAACCAAAAACTTTGAACAAGGTGTAATCAGGTTTATTATTGTGCAATATTTCAAAAGGAGATTTATTTTCAAGAACAAGAGAAGGTAACCGATTAATAATGAAAACAGCAGAAGTAAAAGCATCTTCCCAAAAATTCAGAGGCAAAGAAGAATGTACAAGTAAGGCTAAGCCTACTTCAGTAATGTGCCTATGTTTCCTCTCAATTCTCCCATTTTGCTGATGGGAATAGGGACATGTTAATCTATGTTGAATACCATTGTCAAGCAAAAAGGTTTTGAAGGTATTGGAGGTAAATTCTCCACCATTGTCAGTTTGTAAAAACTTAATTTTGCTATCAGTAAAGTTTTCAATCATGGTTTTATACTGTTTAAAGGCCAAAAACATTTGAGACTTAGTCTCAAGAAGATATAAGGATATGTACCCAGAATATGCATCAAGAAAGGAAACATAGTAGTGACATCCAGACCGTGAAGGAACTGGAGAAGGGCCCCAAACATCCGCATACACCAGAAAGAGAGGTTGAGTATATGTATTTAAAGAGGTATGATAGGGAAGTTGGTGACTCGTGGCTCTACATCAAGAATCACACAAAGAGGGATTAAACTCAGATTTAGGTATAGAAATCGAATTTTGTTTTAGAACAAAATCAACAATTTTTGGGGCAGCATGCCCTAGTCTGTGATGCCACAGACTCGAAGAAGAGAAAGTAGTGAGCATAGCAGTAGATCGAGAGGATGAAGCAGAAGGAACAGAGATATCTTGCAATTTATATATACCATTATTTTCAGTTCCAGAAATCAAGATTTGTTGAGTAGAAGGAGATTTAACACAACAGTGATGAGCATGAAACTCAAAGAAAACATTATTTTGTTCAGCAAATTTTTGGACGCTTAGAAGGTTCTTGACAACATCAGGGACATGCAACAGATTTTTGAGATGAAAAACAAGATTCGATCGTTTTGAAAACAAAGATGAGTTACCTATATGCTTAATCGACATACCTGTGCCATCGCCGATGGAAACTTGTTCGGAGCCGGTGTAGTTGGAGCACTGAGCAAGGTTGGATTTGTCGTTGGTGAGATGGTTCGAAGCGCCAGTGTCCGGGTACCAGTCGGGATCTGAAACCGTCGATGGTGCGGCAAGGAGAGCACGCGGATTGTGGAAGGAGGATGGCGGCGGCAGAGGGAGTGGTTGAGAGATAGCTCGAGATTGGGGCTGAGATGAGGAATTAGGGTTTTGAGAAGTGAAAGGGTTAGTGTAGCCTTGGTCAAAGCGAAAGTAACAATTCCACACAGAATGACCAAAACGTCCACATAACTGGCATTGGACCCGGTTATTGTTTTGCCAAAAACCACGGCCTCTGGGCCTAAAAACGCGCCCCCTGCCCCGATTAGCACCACATCTACTAAAATAAGCTCCATTCTTTTGGTTCGAAAACTGAGAACTTGAGTCTGGAAAATTGCTTGAAGACCGAGACTGTGCTATATTTTCCTGAATGAGAGGAGATTCTTCGTTCTTGTACCTCTCTAATAATTGTTCTTGAGTCATTAAAAATGCCTCTAACTCTGTAATACTCCATGCCTCTTTTCTTCCCAGTACAAAAATACTAAAGGCTTTGTAGTCTTCATTAAGACCATCCAAGATTACTTCAATGTGTTCATCAATGGTGAGAGGTGATCCTACAACTGCTAAGGCATCAACATTTTGTTTAATCTTGAGAAGATACTCTGGGGCATTCATACCTTGTTTCTTGATGGATTTCAATTGATTCTTGAGTTGTTTGACTTTGGATTTGATGTGGGCAGCAAAATAGGTTTCAATGGTGTCCCAAATTTGGTAGGCATGGGTACACCCAACTACTCTGTTCTTGAAAGAAAGATCCATAGAATGCAATAACCATGTGACAATAGCATAATCTTCAAGAAGCCATTCTTTGTATTGTGGAGTTTCTTTTTTTGAATCTTTGTCAGCATCAGAGGTATCAGGCCCTATGGTGAAGAAGATGAGCTTAAGCTCTAAAGAACTAAAAACAGAGAATAAGGAGGAGAGGAAAGAATATCTGAATGCAATATTTCATTGAATGAATGTAATGTATTTTCACACACAAGAAAGAATAGCCAACCCCTTAATATATACACAAGCCTAAAGGGTTAGAATAACAAACAGAAAACAGAAAAAGTAACAGAACTGATACAAAACTAATACATCCTACAATAATATTATATTGTAAGATTTTATATTATCAAGTTTAATATTATAATATCTTATCATATACGATCCATCAAACAAGGTTTAAATGTATAAAAATAATACTATCAGGTGTATTATGTCTTTTCTGATTTGATAAATTGATATTATAACTGTGGGGAAAAAATGGATTGGCCATATAATATTATACTACGAGACACTAAATATGTGATAAAAATTAGTTTCATTGTTTTGACTGATACTTATCATGGCTTGACAGTGTTTCTAAATTAATTTTAAATCTATAGAATTGATTTTGAATACTTATTTAACAATTTCAATTTTCACATCGTCTTATAATCAATATTATTTGTCGTACATCAGAAATAACGTCCAATCAACTAGTTTTCAACGTGTGTTATATATAATATGGAATGTGTGTTATGCGTACATGTGTTATACATATAGCACACATTCTGTATTATATATAGTACATGTTGGATACTAGTTTGGACGTATTTATGTTGTTCAATAAACATTATTGGTCTCATAATTATTTCCTGAGTAATTACTAAACATAATCACTTCACATTAAATTAACTCTAACTAAATTAATTTTGACAAAATTATCAGGAATGAGTTATATAAACACAAAATTAACCACACCACACCTAAGTTCAAATAATTTATCTATTAAGCAAATAATAGTAGTGACAAGCTTTTTACAGAAATCAGTTATGATATATTTGTTAGAATTTTATGGACTTAGTATAAATATAAATATGTGCTATTATAAAGTTTAGCCCAATATTAAAGTGATATGGTAAATTTAATTATTATTAGTGTATGGGCATAAACATCTTATTAAGTGAGTATGAGCTTTGATATGTGTAGATATCATTTGAGCTCAGTTATTAATTCTATGATGGGCTGAATTAGAAACTAGGGTTATGTTTGTTTATAAAAAGGTTATGGTCCCCAAGCTGTGAGTGTTGCCTCCTTTCCTGTTATCCCATCAGCAGAGAGGTAGAAGAGCACTCACTAGTTTGGAAGATCAAGAACCAGATCAATCAACCTTGTAGATCAAGAACTAAAGAGACCCAAAGCATCAATCGATTTCTATGGCATCAGGTATGCTTCCGCTTTTGATTTCTACATCTTCTCTATGATTCAATATGAGTGGTCTTGGATTATTATGGATTTAAAGTTTTCCCAACAAGTGGTATCAGAGCCATTCATACTTGAATCATTGAGAAAATAATTATATATTGATGTTTGGAATTTAGAATCAACCTTTTTTTTCACAGTCAATTTTGATTGCCGATTGTCGATTAATGCATTGTCAATTCGGGATTGATGTTCTTTTACTTACGGTTGTTATGCCATGAATTGTTTTTTTTAATTGCATTACCCTTCTTTTGGATGTATTATCCCGTTTTCATTTGTCAATACGTGTATATATATGGCATCATGCGTGCATTGCTCTTTTCATTCATCAGCGTTGTGCCGCTGTTCATCATGTTCATGTTGTTAGTAATCATCATGGAGTTAAGGGATTTGATGCTTTTATATATATATATATATCGTCAATTGTTTTTGGGTGCTTATTTATAGACAATCAAATGGATTTTTGATTTTTGGTTTATATAATTATATTATTATATTATTCGGTTTATATAATTGTTACTTTGGGATTTATAATTCATATAATTATATTATTATATTATTCGATTTATATAATTGTTATTTTGGGATTTATAATTCATATCGTACATGAATTTGGAATTGAGTTGATTTCGTTGTTATGTTTTGATCAGGATTTAATAAGTTTTAGGATGTGTGCTCTCCTATTTGGTTTGACATTGTGTTAATCTCCCACTTGTTTTGGCATGTTAGTTTTCATGTCTCTTGATATGCCAATAAGGGTTTAACTCTAACATGTATGTGTGATTCCATATTTTTAAAATATCTTATTTGAGATTTTTTTTTTATTAAAAAAAAAAATTGAGGTACTTGATTTTGATACAGTACTCCTAAAGACTATTGAGATCACATGATAGAGTAACTATGGTGATTGTTGCATTATGATTTGTAAATAATTTTGGATTTTGGAGTAAATTGGCTAAACAATATGCTGCCAAAGTAGCCTTTGTTGTGTAAGTCAATTTATTTTGAAATATAAGGATAATTGTTGGCATGTAATTCGTTAAGTATTGATCAGCCCAAAGGAAGGTCAATACATTTGGTAGCGAATTTCCTGCTCACTTGAGTAATGAATATAAATTCATAACAGTGTTACATAAGGATTCTGGCAACAATCGTATGAGTTCTATGATAGATTAATTGAAGCGATATGCTGCCAAAGTAGTCTCTATTGCTTAGGTTGATTTATTTTGGAACATAAGGACAATTAGGAATAAGTAATTCTTGCGAATATTGGTCGGCCCAAAGGAAGGTCAATATTTGGCTGAATTACATGCACACACTTGTAGTGATAAATATGTGATAATTGTTAGGTTCCATGTGAATGATAAGTCGGTCCAAAGATGAACTTATTGTTTGACAGGATTTATTATCAATATTTAACTACTATTCAGAATTCATACGGGTATTGATCGGTCCAAAGGAAGGTCTATATCTTACTGAATTATGCTTATAATTGTAGCAATGAGTATGTGGTGGTTATTGGGCTCCATGTGAGCAACATGTTTGTCCAAAGATGAACTTGTTGTTTGACAGAAATTACTATCAATACTTCATTACTACATTGAGAGTACCACTTACAAGTTAATATTTTTGTCCAAAGACTAAATATTAATGTTGTGCTAGGTATCTTGTGATGGGCCCACCATTATTTGAATTTATAAAATTTGTTTGAGTATATTGTTTTGTTCTAATTATATTTTTATTTTTATATATGTTTTGGTTATCTGTCATTATTAGTCTACTCATGCGTTGAATTATACCAATACTAAGGAATAGGAATATAATTAATTATTGTTCCTATTATGGTTGTTTGATCTTGAATTGTGCACTAAGGTTTGAATAAGCTCATTTCTCTTATGGATAAAGGTTCTTATAAGGAATTAAAAACAAATGGAGGACTTTGAGAAGTGAGACTATTCTGATTGCACAAGTCTTATGATCTTGAAACATGAAGTTATATAAATATTCATGGGCAATTTGTCCGAAAAAGATATTAGGTGTGAAGATAATTATTGTTTTCTAAAGGGCTTTATCAAAAGCAATAAGGTAAAACAAGTACGATTTTATCGAACTTGTTTTCAATAAAGTGTTAAGGAAAACAAAATTTAAGGGAGTACATCATGAATATGTCTTATCTTGTCAGATGCCGATTTTGTCAGATGTCAAGAGAATTATATTTTCTTTTTAGTTATATTTCTATGCTTGTTGGATGAGCAATATTTTGGTAGAGTGTCAATCAGACACTCATTGCTCTTTTCACCAAGGCAGTTGAGCTTATTGCTCATTAAGAAACATCAAGTTAATATGATTATGTAATTTTGTCACATAATTGCAAATTCTTGAATAAAGTTGAAAGACCACTTAAGTTATTTTGTGACAAATTGTTTATAATCATTTTATTTAAGGAAATACAGAGTGATTAAGGTGTCTTTAGAGCATATTAACATAAACTCCATAATTGCGGATCCGCTTACTAAGGGAATCAAACATATGGTCTTTCTTGAGTTCAATACTCATTTTGGTGTAATATCATTTTATATAATATATTGTTTCAGTGGGAGTATGTATTTGGATGCTCATGTGTTTCACAGACACACCTTAAGTTTATGGATATTTTCTGCAGAAATAAAGTATTTGGTTTTGTTTATCACTCTGGATTATTTAATTTGATCTCATAAAGAATAAAGTTTGGACCAGTTGGAAATAGGCATGTGTGATCACATTACGTGTAATTTCCATGCTACACATCCATGCTTGATCTATGTCATTTAATTGTGATGATATTTGTAATCATGGAAAACTTAGTTATGAAAAAATATGACGAAAGTTGCCTTGGTCCTATATCAACATAGTTGATGGACAAGATTGTTTAAAGATATTTTTGACATAATAGCAAATTTAGAGCTCATAAAGTTACGGTTTTGTATTTATATATACACATATGTCCAAGTGGGAGATTGTTAGAATTTTATGGACTTAGTGTAAATATAAATATGTGCTATTATAAAGTTTAGCCCAATATTAAAGTGATCTGGTAAATTTAATTATTATTAGTGTATGGGCATAAACATCTTATTAAGTGAGTATGGGCTTTGATATGTGTAGATACCATTTGAGCCCAGTTACTAATTCTATGATGGGTTGAATTAGAAACTAGGGTTATGTTTGTTTATAAAAGGGTTATGGTCCCCAAGCTGTGAGTGTTGCCTCCTTTCCTGTTATCCCATCAGCAGAGAGGTAGAACCCTAAGGAGCACTCACTAGTTTGGAAGATCAAGAACCAGATCAATCAACCTTGTAGATCAAGAACTAAAGAGACCCAAAGCATCAATCGATTTCTATGGCATCAGGTACGCTTCCGCTTTTGATTTCTACATCTTCTCTATGATTCAAGATAAGTGGTCTTGCATTATTATGAATTTAAAGTTTTCTCAACAATATTAACCCTTCAAAATTTTTACTTTGACAAAAATTCTACACCAAAGTGAGACCTTGCTTACGTGCAAGAACTGTTTACCATATATGAAATGGAAATTATGAATCACGGGTTTTGGGGAAATGTTGGTGGTACATCAGAAATACGTCCAACTATTATTCAACGTGTGATATACATAATATGTAATGTGTGTCGTACGTACATGTGTTATACATATGACACACATTACGTATTATGTATAACACACGTTAGTTATTAGGAAACAAACACAAATTAAAATACATTCAACTCTCATCCAACTATATCATTAATACATTATTTGATCCCTCTTTACTCCCCAAAATCTCTCTCACTCTCCCAAACATCTCTCACTCCTTAAATCTCTCCTTTAATTCTAACAAAATTAGGAAACAAACACAAATTAAAATAAAAAAATCAATAAAAAATAGTGGAAACACACACACAAAGACAACAACAAAAATGCAAAAAAAACACTGATTTTATTGATTCTTTTAGAACACACAAATTTTGTTGTTAGTATAAAAATAATATGTACTTTGCGTAGTAGTAGCACACATTAATACAATAGCATGCATCATCTGTATAGTACGCATTTGTCTCAATACAATAAAACACATCATCTGTCTAGTACGTATTTATCTCAATACAATAGCACACATCAATATGTTAAGAAAATTAGAGGATATTACTGCGTGTTTTGATGGTTCATTATATATAACAACATCAAGAAATAATAAAAATCAGAGGATATTTGTACAACTAATTCCTCCTCATTTTTCTTGTGTATGTCTTTTCTGCATTATTGGACAAAGTGTAATAAGACGTAGTTCTCATATTAAATAGGACCATAAATACTAACAAGGATTTGCACAAGTGGTAAGCGGCTTGTTGTCCCTTAAGCAAGGTCTCGAGTTCGAGCCTTGTGAATGGAAAAAATCCTCGCTGGGAGCCTCACCTGCCATTCCCAGGTACGCGACCCGGGGCGATGGATTAGTCGGCGGGGCGAAGCTCCGGACACCGTGGGCAACCAAAAAAAAAATAGGACCATAAATGTACCAGGAAATAAATAACTAAATAAAGGAGTTGGACCACAATTTTTCAACACATTATTATATAATAATGTTTGTTGTACAACATAAATTCGTTCAATTAATATCTAACGTGTGTTATACATAATACGTAATGTGTGTCATATGTATAACACACGTACGTACGACACACATTACATATTACGTATATCACACGTTGGATAATAGTTGAACGAATTTATGTTGTACAACAAACATTATTATATATGTTGAACTGGTTATCCAGTCCGGAATTATTATGTCCACTTTAAATATTTAGTATTATCCTCCATTTTTTTTTATCAAACAAGTACAAAAATATTATGTCTCCTCTCAATATCTCCATCCCTCAGTATCTCTATACTTAGTATCTCTAGTGTCTCCACAACCAACCGCAAGGATCTCAATGTGCTCCCATTCAATAATTGAGTTTACTATATGTAAATTAATAAAAAAAAGTCTCATGCATGTACAACAAAATGTCGGTCAAAATAGTCATAATATTATGCACATCATATATTATATAATGTGCACATTATATATCATAATATTGTAACATAATTTTTCTTTACGACATATCATATATAATATGCACACACAATATTTTCACTGTTTTGGCTGAAATTTTATTATGTGTCTAGCAATGCTAGTAAATTAAATATATGCTCTCAAACCCTTACCAAAAATAAAAATAAGGGATTAGTAGTAAACAATGGAAAAATCGTCAAACCAACTAATAGGCTCATTTGATAATATTTTGGCAAACAAAAAAAACTCTTTTTAATAAGTCAATCTTTAGTGAGTTGAATGATTTTGACCCAAAATGTCTATATTAACTGATTTTTTATTATACAAATAGCGGCACTCTAAAAATAATAATGGATAGAACCAACTTAATGTAGGATTTCATCCGTGAATAATAATTGTCTCACATGCACCATATGTATCTTCTTCTCCTATAAATTTGGACCACCCTACTTAAAATAAAAACCCATCCATGTTTGCTTATTTCTCATCCATACCTTAATCTCCATTCTATCTATATTCTCAACTATGGCTAATTATTATTTCTTCAACTTGATCCTAATAATTTTCTTTGTTGCAACACCAATCTTCTCATCATCAATAATATCCCAAAAACAAAACTATGACAAGTTTCTAGAACTTGCCAAGAAGCCAGAGGTTTTTGATTGGATGGTGAACATAAGAAGGAGGCTTCATGAGTACCCTGAATTGATGTATGAGGAATTTAAGACTAGTGAAGTGATAAGAGCAGAATTGGATACGTTAGGAGTACCTTATAAGCATCCAGTGGCAATTACTGGTGTTATTGGGTACATTGGAACAGGACAAGCTCCTTTTGTTGCTTTAAGAGCTGATTTTGATGCTCTTCCTATTCAGGTAATTTAATTTGGTAATCACATGCATATTCTTTAACACATTAATACGAAATACGTCGTACAACATAAATATATCAAACTAGTATCCAACGTATGTTATACATAATATGAAATATGTGTTATAGCACACGTACATATAGCATACATTTTGAGTTACAATAATGTTTGACGTACAACAGAAATACATCCAACTTGTATCCAATGTATGCTATCTATGTTATAGGATGTGTGTTATACGTATATGTGTTATACGTATAGCACACATCCTGTAACATGAATAACACACATTGGATACAAGTTCGACGTATTTATATTATACGTCAAGCATTATTGTTTTGGGTTATGTATATCACACGTTAGATATTATAGTTGGACGTATTTTTGTTGTATGACAAATATTATTGTTAATTTTTATGCATTAGAAGAGCTATTTTTATGTTTATATTTGATCAGCATCAATCTTGTTAATATTAGGTTGTGTCTTGCCTATAGTGTGTCTATTCTATAATTAGTAATGATAGTTTAACGAAAAAATCTTGACTTCTATGTCGATGATTTCGTATAATGGAGTATAAGACTTCATAGGACTCGTACTCTATCTAATAGTTTATACGAAATCATCGTCATAGGAGTTGAGATATGTTTAGTACACATAACATTTTAAAATGTTAGATTATTGTATAATATTAAAAGTTTTGAATTAATAGTTTTAAAAATTTGAATTATCGAGTGATTTTGTAGTTTACTATAAAACATTTCTCTTTTTCAAATAATGAAAACATACGACTAATAAATGAGTTAATAAAATTTTTGAAGAGAAGAATGAAAGTTCATATATATATATATATATATATATATATAGTTGGTACTAGCCATGATTTTGTCATATTCTTCTATAAATTAAAGAACATACAAATTAAATGAGGATTGCTATTTGTACATATAATAGTGATATCCACCCATTTTTCACCCATTCAAAAGTTGGCAACTTTCATAAAAATGTTGGCAAGTTGCCAACATATTCATAAAAATTGCCAACTTTTTAAATAGGTGAAAAATTGGTGGATGTGTATTAATGTATGTACAAGTAGCATTTTCCAAATTAAATTCATCTTCTTATCTCAAATTTATGTTCACACTATTTCTTCTATATGTCAAAATTTAAGTTATTGCTATAATATGTCTAATAACCTCAAATTAAATAGGAACTTGTGGAGTGGGAGCACAAGAGTAAAATACCTGGACAGATAGATGCATGCATGTGGCCATGATGCTCATGTTGCTATGCTGCTGCAAAGATCCTCAAACAACATGAAAATGAGATCAAGGTTTTATTTCCTCTTAATTTCTTCTTTATCTTCTTTTCCTTTTTCATTCTACGGGTGGATTTAATATTGCTTATTAGAGACGTGTTTATGTTTTTCAAAAACATAATTAACATTTTATGTTTTGATAGATCCAAAAATTTATTTGTTTATGCATTTAACCTTTAAAAGTTATGAATACTTTTAAGAGAAGTATCAAACGTGTGCTATATATAATACGTAATTAATGTGTGTCATATGTATAATACACATACGTATAACACACATTATGTATCATGCATAATACACGTTAGATATTAGCTAGTTGAACATATTTCTGTTGTACATCAAACATTACTGTATATTATATACAATAATGTTTATCGTAAAACAGAAATACACCCAACGAACATCCAACGTATGCTATACATGATATAGAATGTGTGCTATACGTACATGTGCTATACATATAGCACACATTTCATATCATGTATAGCACACGTTGAATACTCATTAGACGTATTTTTGTTGAACCACGGATATTATTGATATTATATATATATATATGTACGTATAGGGAACAATTGTTCTAGTTTTCCAACCAGCTGAAGAAGGAGGAGCAGGTGCAAAGAGAATATTGGAAGAAGGAGTGTTGAAAGATGTAGAAGCAATATTTGGAATTCATGTAGTTCCAAATGCTCCGGTGGGCATAGTGGGCTCAAGGAGTGGCCCATTAATGACAGGAAGTGGAAGTTTTGAAGCAATAATAGATGGAGTTGGAGGCCATGCAGCTACTCCTCAACTTACTATTGATCCTTTATTGGCTGCTTCTAATGTCATTCTTAGCTTACAACAACTTGTTTCTCGTGAAGCTGATCCTCTTGATTCTCAGGTAAAATTTATCTAGCTATACAATAAAACCCTATTCAAAACCGTCAAAATGTTATACACACTATATATATCATATAACATTCTCATTATATATTACATATTACATATTACATATTGTGCATATCGTATATCACATGTTATGTATATCATATATTAGATATTGCAGAGAAAGTGATGTCTTGGCATTTTTAGTATAATTTTAGTATAAATTTCCAATAATTTATGTTAGTTTTAACAGTATTTTGTTTGGTTTTAGAGTAATTTAATTAGTTTAGAATTAATTTAAATTTTTAGTATTATTTTATGTATTTTGTGTATTTTTTGTGTTTAATTTTCAGGAAACTTGTTACATTTCTGGACAAATCAAAGTCTGAAGCGCCCATTAGAATATTGCAGGCGCAAGGCGCCACTATTGTGCGCCCTTAAAAAGAAAAGACTGGCGCTGCACTTTAAGGTCATATGACCCTTTGACCATGCATGCATTACAAGGCACAAGGTGCCATTCTTTGTTCCTATATACAAGGGTCATATGACCCTTTGAAAATTAAAGAAAAGCACATGATGTGCACCTCTTTGCTTGAAAACCGCGTGAAGCATGACCCTGCATGCAACAAGAAGCAAGGCGCCAGGCGCCATTCATCCGCGCCCAAGAAGGAAGTACAGGGCGCCCCGCGCGTGTCCCGCGTCCTGCGTCCCGCGTCTTGCGCCTGCGCCCATCCCGCATCATGCGCCATGTCCCGAAAATTTCTCTCGCGCCTCATAACACGCACCGCGCCACCGAAACAGAACTGAATTGGAGAAATTGTACAGATT
Organism: Aeschynomene evenia; assembly: GCA_013621005.1. Classification (NCBI taxonomy): domain Eukaryota; kingdom Viridiplantae; phylum Streptophyta; class Magnoliopsida; order Fabales; family Fabaceae; genus Aeschynomene; species Aeschynomene evenia. Next base: position 5,006,184 of record CM024271.1, read on the forward strand.
CAGGCGCCCCGCGCCCATCCCGCGCGTCCCGCGCCCGAAGTAAATTGAAGGTCTGCGCTCCGCGTTCCCCTGAAGCACCGCGCCTCATCAACTGATACCTAAATTGTGCCGCATGATCCAGAATTAATTCAAATGCAAATCTTTTTCATATCTTTTTGAATTTATCTTTAAACTTAATTCCCGTTGTTTTAGGGATTGGAACAATTTGAATTTTAGGATTTTTTTTGTTATAAATAGGACTAGACTGCAATCTTAGTTCTATCTTTTGTTCTATCTTTTGTTTCACGTACTGTGTTCTTTTCTAGTTTTATAAAGTCAGTTATTCGTTCTTAAAAATGTCTTTCAATTTTTATGCTTTATTTTCTTTAATTATGAGCAACTAATTTCTTTGTTAGGGAAAGAGGATCGTATTATTATGAATTAATTTTATATTTGTGAACCTTTGAGTTTTATTAATTCAATTCAAGCAATTACCTTATTTGTATTGTGTTGTTCTGAGGATTGGAAAATCACTTTTCAACTTATCTTGGATTCATGTGTTTATTTGGAAAAATAGATTTGTGAATTAGCTTAAGGGAAATTGTCAGAAAGATTAATATCTAGGAATAGAATTAAGATTTTTGTGAACTTTGAATCAGTAAAAATATTTTATCTTTTCTTTGAAATGATTTGATCAAGGGATTGACTAATTGTTCATAAAAAAAGTGTTAAATTACCAAGGAATTAGAATTGACAACTTAAGATTCGTTCATTGAATTGAGGTTTTAAAATTTAAAGGCAAGCAAATGTTTTATTAATTTCAGAAAATACGTGAACCCGATTCCCTAACCTTTTATCAATTGAATTTTTCATTAAACTTTTACCGTCTTGTTACATTTAATAGCCTTTTAAATTTAGATTATATGTTCATTCATTACCTTTTATTGGATTCGTCTAATTAGAAATCTACTTTAAGAAATTTTTGTTCGGTTCTTTAATCCTCGTGGGAACGATACCCACTCACCGTGGTTTTTATTACTTGAACGATTCGGTGCACTTGCCGATATCCTATCAGAAAGATAATGTAGCAACATGTAATATATGATGTGGATATTATATAATATATGGTGTGCATAATATTTTTACTATTTTGATTGGTAATTTGTTCTATACCAAAATTTTTATAAAATTAATTAAACTCAATTGAATATAATATATATATGGTAATTTCAACTTTGAGACCTAGTACTATTGATAATAATTAGTTGAGTTCTTTATTAAGTGTCTAATTAGGGATTAGATTCTCTTGACAATAAAGAACCTAAGAAATAGAATATTAGATTCTTAATCTTTCTCATGCTTTACGTGATTTTAGTCATTAAATGTAAATAAAATATAAAAAAGAAATTACATTAAACAACATATGTAAGGTTTAGATGATATGTGGAACAAAAGTTCTCTTACTCTTTTGCATCCAAGAATTTTTTTTCTCTTCTGACAGTGTTTAATTTATTTTAGTTCTTTTTTATATAAAAAAATTGGTTTTTTTATCAATATCCTATCCTTTTATAATCAATTATTATGATTTGATAATTGACTTCCTAAATTTAAAAAATTTAAATTAGTAGAACACATAATTAAATTGGTAGTCACAAATAACTTATTAAAAATATTGTGTATTCTTGAATTTTATAAGATATAGAAATATTATTTGTAATTTTTTTTTTCTCCAATGGCTGACTTCAATCCTTTTCTATTATGTTTGTATATCTCTCCCAACAAAGGTTGTGACAGTTGGAAATTTGTATGGAGATGGTTCATTCAATTCAATGTTATTTCAGATTCTGTGACTCTCAGAGGCACCTTCCGAGCTATTTTACCAGAAAGCTTTGATAAATTGATACAACGCATTGAGCAGGTATACATGGGAAATCATTTTTTTTAGGCTTTGTTTGGGAGTTTGGAGGGGAGGAGAGAGGAAGGTCTTGGAGGGAAATATAGGGGGAGGGAAATATAGGGGGAGGGAATGAAGGAGATTGGAGGAAATGACATCTCCTTGTTTGTGAGTTTTAAAATCCTCCACATTGGGGGAACTTGAAAATGAGGAGTTTGGAGGGTTTTAAAAAATCCCTCAAACACCTCTCCTCCCCATCAATGCAACTCACAAATACAACCAAATCTCTCAAAGTCTTTCCCTTCCAAAACCCAACTCACAAACACACCCTTAAATTCATTTTTATTGGCATTCATGTCGATAAACACTCCATCTATCATCAAAAGAAACAAGGAGGTTTAGAATCCTAATCAAGTCAACAAGTTTGATTTTACGATTCAAATTTATTAAACTCATAAAAGTTCCATTAATTTAGATACATTTTCAAATTTGATAACCTTAATCACAAATATTCTCAGTGACACCCTTATGCATGCAATAATTTCTGTTCATGATGATCACAATAGTAATATTTATTTAAGAGTGGATACAATATAATACAAAAAATATAAGGATGATACAATACAATGAATTTTATGTATTTTATTTTGAAATTTTGGTAAAAATGAGAAGGGCAAATAGTGAAATGATGGAAAAAATAAAGGGAAACACATGAAACAAAATTTTCATTAAAATTTATGTATCAGCGTCTATATTTTGTATATCTACTCTGAACATGGACATAAAATACAGAAAAAATTTATACAAATACAGTCTGTCTTATATGCTACACTAAATAAACATATAATTTTCTTATTTTGTATTTTATACACAGTATCAAATAATGTTATAAATAAAATTAAATTTTTCACAGGTAATAACAGGGCAAGCAGCAGTTTCAAGGTGCAATGCCACAGTAGATTACCTTCAAGACACAAAACCTTTCTACAATGTGACCATAAATGATGATAACTTGCATAACCATTTCCTCCAAGTTGCTAGTGACTTGCTTGGCTCCAACAATGTCCTTATTGTGGATCCAGTTATGCCTGCTGAAGACTTTTCTTTCTACCAACAGGCCATGCCTGGTTACTTCTTTTTCCTTGGTGCTCAGAGTGAAACAGGGGAAGCTTGGCCTATGCATTCTCCATATTTCACTCTCAATGAAAATGCTTTCCCATTAGGTTCTGCACTTCATGCTTCATTAGCTACTAGCTATATTCATAAGTTGAATCAAGAGAAGGAGGATCAAGAGGGGAAATATAAGGATGAGTTATGATTTGGTACTCTTATGTAGAATTTTATGGCCCTTAGACTAGAATAAAATAAAAAGGCCAATTGTATTATAGGGTTAATGTTTTAATTTGGACCGTAATATTTTAATTGTCAAAGTATTGCATTTGAATTCAAATAATGTTTCTAATCCTACGTGTGTGTTTGGATGGGGGTAATGTGAGTAATGTTACGTGTAAACTAAAAGTGACATTAAGTCAATCATTAAAATAAAATGTTTGATTGAGTAAGTATAAATATTATATTATGTCAGTATAAAAATTGTCATTGTCTCAATATAAAAGTTTAAACGTAATGTTGGATTGAGTTATGATATAATTAGATTGAGTAGTTGTTAATGTTTGGATTGTATCATAGTTGAATTGAGTGTGACTATGATTTATTGTTGAATATAGTATATAAGAAGTATTTCATGGGTAATTTAAGGAGGCAATGTGATTTTCTAGAGATTTTAAAATTCTTTATTATCAAATAATTTGTTTATTTATTTGATTGGAAGATATTTTAAAATTCAAAAAATTTTGAGAAGAAATTTTATTTGCCTAATCGAGAGTTTTTTAATTCCCACATAAAATGAGAAAAAATTAAAAATTATTTCTCTCTCTCCTCTATTTATTATTTAATTATCTTTCTCTTTAATTAAAATTATCACTATAATTACCTTATTTAAATAAAATATTTCACAAATGATATAATATGATTTCTTCATCCAAATAAAAAAATTTAAATTAAAGAAAATTTAAATCATATATGTATTTAGAATCCCTTTAATTTCAAATTTTTTAGAATTTTAAACATATTTCATTCAAACACAAACACAACCTAAGTGTTAGCTTTCTAATAAAAATCTTCCAAATCATAAGATTATTCATGTATTCATCAATTATAACATTAATATATGTAAATAATGAAGAAAAAACTCTTACTATATGAATGAAGCTATAAGGGCAAACCTATCTGATCGAGATAGTAAGATTTATCACATTTAGTTTGCAAGTTGCAACAAGTTATTACAATGATGAAAAATAGCAGTCATGGATTTGTTTTAAATATTACTCCCTTCATCTTTTTTAATTGTCCAATTTAGATATGTGCAATTTTCTTTTTAATTGTCTATTTCAAATTTTAAGACAAACTTTATTATTTTTATCCTCTTTTACCCTTATTTAATACTCATTATCTCTAATAATTGAGGAGAGATAATAACAAAGAAGTGCATGGTAATTTAGTAAAACATATATACATTTTGTTAACTTTAATACTATACTAATCATTATCTAAATTTCCGCACGAATTTAAAACTGGACAATTAAAAAAAAATAGATGAAGTAATTGGCCTATAAATTAGGAGCTTGGGATAGATGACTTTTTTTATAATTAATTTTGTATGCAAGTTAGTTGAAGCAAGTTGTTATTAAGTACTACCTCCTCCGGGCTCCATCTATATAGCACATAATTAATATATATATATATATATATATATATATATGTACAATTGTCAACAAAATTTAATTGATATTTATAAAATTATCCTTTTATTTATTTGTTCATAAATTATTATTAATTAAAATTGTTCAAGAGAAACTTTATAAGAGCTAACATGAAAAAAAATTATTAATATTTCCTTATGATAAAAATTGAGTGATGAATTGGGAATGAGATTTAAGTTCTAATTCATTACTAATCCTTACATACTTACCATCACCAAATCCTAATATAGGTATATAAGAATTAGTGGTGAATTAAGATTAAGATGGTAATTTATTTATTTTTAATAAGATTATAATTTTTTTTTAATTTGAAGATTTAATTAATTTAGGAATTTGAGATTCAATGGATTAATTTGAAAATTTTTGGAAAACTTTTATAAAAATATCTCAAAAATTCCCAAATTAAACATTAAATCTCAAATTTCTAAATTAATAAAATCCTCAAATTAAAAAAATTATAATCATAATTAAAAATAATTAAAATCTCTAAATCTTAATCTTAATTCATTATTTACCCTTATACACCTTTATTAGAATTTGATGATGAGTGGTTTTATTAGGTGGGTAAGTGTTAGTGATGAATTAGGAATATAAATTTGTTTATTATTTTTTTTTATAATCTGAGACATGTACCAATGTAATAATATGTAAAATGAATACTACTAGGGAATGCATCAGACAAACTCAAGGGAGAAGTCTCATTAAAAAAACCTCTGAGCCTAATAAAGAAACTAACTTAATGAGGAAAAAGAGTGCTTAACCCATGAGATAATGCAACACCATCCGTAATATTTAGCATTACAAAAACAATAATTCATGTTAGTTCAAAAATAATACGTTTCCAGCAACATGTGCATAGTATAGTATCCTCTTCAAACATCATGCACTTCCACACTGAATAATACTAGTACTGTTAGCAACATAAACAAAAATATATATCATGTATCACACACACTCCATGTCTCTTAGCACTCCATGAATATTGCATTATCATCAACCAACATCATTGCATAAACTTTGTATGAGAGTAACAAGACTCAAACTCCCAAACACCATAAGTATGATGAGAATCAACACTAAGAACACACAATTTGTGTTGATATGGGTTATTTTTCACATCTTTTTATACCCTTACACATAGAGACGAATCCTCTTGTAGGGCTAGGGGACAATGACCCCCTAAAAATTTCATTTTCTCTAATATTTATTTTATTTTATTGATTTGGCTTCTCTAATTTTTTTAATTTGAATTATTTGTATTAATTTTATAATTAACTAGATATATACTTAAAGAAAATATAATTTTATAATTTTATAATAAATGCTTTACTATCAAAATTAAAGAAAAAAAAATATATATATATATATATATATATTTCTTTAATTTTGATAGTAAAGCATTTATTTTTTCACATATAATATTTTTTTAAATTTTTTCTTTAATAACCGGTCGCCCTTGAAACTAAAGGCAATAAGGGTCCTGAGATGGTTAGATGATTTGAAAGATTTTCATCTCAAGACCTTTGTTGCCTTTGGTTTCATGGGTAAGTGGTTAGATGATTTGAAAGATAATAATTGGCATGACCTTTGTTGCCTTTGATTTCAAGGGTGAGTGGTTGGATGATTTGAAAGATAATAATTGGCATCAGATAGAGGATTCTCCATGAGAATCTTCTTCAAAAATTATTTAACCACTTTCCTTTGAAACCAAAGGCCACAAGAGGTCTTCATATGGGAGTCTACAACTTCCTTATATGCAGAAGGGTAAATTTGTTTTATTATTAAACATATTCAAGATCAATATTAATTTTTAATTATGAGGTACCAATTTATTTCTCAATACATTGTAAAGGACTAAAATAAGGGGTGTGGCTATTGCCACCTCATCATAAAACATGTATAGACCTTACATCTCGATTCTGCTAGGCTCGAAGAAGGCAGCAGAAAGTCCAAATGTGAAAACGCGAATTTGGTGAGAAAAATCATATTATCCATTGAGAATGGATCATCTAGAACTAAGGTTAAAAAAAAACACAAATTAGAGTATTGGAAACTAAAGCTAAGCACGCTAGAGAACAAAAAAATACTTGGAATTGTTCCAAAATATTACCTGATCCCTCAGGTAGCGCGGAGGAGGAGGAGGATGGCATGGTGGTCGACCTAATGCGAACCATGGGAGGATAATCCTGAAAAGGAAATGCTATCAGTTTCATTCCCTCACCTAAACTCACATGCATATAACACTTAGAATCATCTTATTCAAAATCAATAATCCTTACAAGGATGCGATTACCGCAATAGCGTTCCACTCCGCTACGCACCAATCTGAAGCGGCGTACTGCCGCTACGCTACGCGACGCCGCTACAGCGGCGCTATTGATAACAGACTTACTTTCTATTTCTCTTACTATATCACTACAATGGTACATAACACTCACACGCATATAACACCACCTCCCGGTACCACCCTAGTAAACCAGCAACGATGGAGAATGAAAGGGATGGAAGTAAGGGCACTTCTTGATTCTCTTATTGAAAGCAAATGAAAATTCACAGAGAAGCAGAGCCGGCTCAAGGGTAAAGCTAGGGAAGCTAGGATTTTAGGCCTCCAATTTTTAAAAAAAATATTTTAATAAAAAAATTTAAGTGTCATAAGGCAACATTCATTATCATGACTTATGAGTTGATCAATACTCATGTCTAATGTATGTATGTTATGCACTAATCTCTACATATACATATATTTTTTTCACTTTACTTAATTATTTATTTATTTCTCTTCTATTTCACACAAATCACAAAACATCATTCACATATATTCTTTGTAATTTCTATCAATTCTATGTATAATTTTTTCTTTACTTCTTAAGTTCTTCTCTTTTATTATAAGTCCTCTCTAGTCTCTAGGTCTCCTCCCTTTCCTTCCCTTTTTGTGCTAAACTCGAATTGTGCAGATTGTTACTTAATTTTATAGTTGCAAGTGATACAAAACTTTATCTTATTTTGATATGATAAGTTATAAGTATTATTTATATTTTTTTCTCTCGCTCTAACTTATTTTGTTATTCTAAAATATTCCGAAAATAAGTTTTTCAAAGTAAAAAATTAATAAAATCTTATCTAAATTCCACAATATCTCAACAAAGATTAAGTGGACTAGCTATATTATCAATTGAAAAATAATTATTTAATGTAATCGATTACTATATAATATAATAAATAATTTTGCATTCTAAAAATACGAAAGATAAACTTTAAATAAAAATTTAATAAACTCAATATAAGTTTATTACTTGATATAAAAAAGGCCTCAATTTAAATTTGGCTTTAGGCCTCTAAAAGTGTTGGGCCGCCACCGCAGAGAAGGTGAAGAAGAGAAGTAGGGATGGGAAAAAGAGCGCGTACCTCCAGAGTGAGACCGAGAGAAAGAGAGGAACACGTCTGTCGGGCTACTCCTCTGGTTAGCGCAAATGGAGGATGAAAGGGATGGAAGTAGGGGACCTCTTGATTCTCTTCTTGAAAGCAAATGAAAATTGGCTCAGGATAGGTTGCGCCTTATATGGTTTGTCTCCAACATTGCGCCTGTATGCATTGTTAGTTAATAACCATTGGATTGGGTATATTTTTCATCTAACCATCCATTTATAAAAATATTTTACTCTTTTATGAATTTATTAATGAGTCAATCTTTAATTTTTGCAGGCTTACTTTGACGAAGTTAACTTCACCGTTGCCTCCACCTCCGACCAAAATGCTCGTCCACCTTGTGATTTTTAGCTCCCAAAGCTCAGGGCTTCATCATCATGCTTAGGGACATCCCCTGCTTTTGTTTTGTCTCAAATGCCAAATCCTCCTAAAGCTCGGGGGCTTCATCATGGTTAAAAAATGAATCTGTCATTTTTAGCCTTGAAAACATACTTACTCTCATGTCATTTTTTCTTTTTTTCTAAATCTTGTCCCCAAAGTGGTCTGAGCTTGCACACATGTCTGATGTTGAATCCGACTCTATCAAATTGATTTGTGTAATTCTTAATGTTGATGAACTTTTTTATGAGAATCATGCTCTCGAATATTCAAGACCGGGTAAAAAGGGATTGGGGATTTATGCTCAGTCATGTGTTACATGAAGCTAGCTATACATCAATTTTTTTTTTTTGACAAATCCGAGTAGTATAGTTAATTTAGTGAATCCTCTATATACGAGATGATGTTGGGGTTTTTTTTGTTGTCTTCTGCAGCAACAAAATAAGAAATCTCCTAGTGAAAGTTGTCCAGATCTAAAACCTATTGGAGACAACATAGACAAAGGTTATTTTGTAAATTTCCACTCTTTAGACCTCTCATTAAAAACCGCAATGAAGGACTATTTTGTAAATAAATTATGAGGCGCAATGTTAGAGACAAACCATATAAGGCGCAACCTATCCTGAGCCATAAAAATTTTCTGGGTAAACTAAAAGGCTGCGGATTACTTGCGCCTCATCACTTACGGGTTAAGGCGCAAGTAGTTGGAAGAATCTGCCATGAGTTATCTTTGTTGATCACGAGTGAATGACAAAGGACCCAACGCTTAGGGTTATAGCCAACTCTAAATTGACATCTTTTAAATTAAATAATAAAATTATATTAAATTTATTATATTTTTATTTAAAGTTTATCTTTCATAATTTTTTAGGATGTAAAAATTATTTATTAAACAATATTGTAATCGATTTCATTAAATATTTCTTTTTCAATTGATAATATAAGTAGCTCATTTAATTTTTGTTGAGACATTGTGGATTTAATAAGATTTTATTAATTTTTTGTTTTGAAAAATTTCTTTTCGGGATATTTTAGAACAACATAATAAGTTAGAACGAGAGAAAAAAATTATAAATAATACTTATTATGTATCATATCAATATAAGAGAAAGTTTTATATCACTTGTCACTATATAAGACTAGAAAAAAATCTGCACAATTCGAGTTTAGCACAAAAACGAGGGAGGAGAGCTAGAGGACTTATAATAATAGAGGAAAATAATTCAATAAGTAAAAAAAATGATACATAGAATTGATCAAAATTACAAGAAACATATATGAATGATGATTTGTGGTTTGTGTAAAAAAAAAAGAACAATAAATAAATAATTAAGTAAAATGAAAAAAAAATGTATATGCAGGGATTATTGCACAACACATACGTTAGACATAAGTGTTGATCAACTCACAAATCATGATGATGAATATTGCTTTATGATCTTTAGATTTTTTTATTAAAATGATTAAAAAAAATTGGAGGCCTAAAGCCCTAGTTTCACCCTTGAGCCGGCTCGCTCTGCTCTTTATTGTATGGGGACCGGTGTGCTATGCAATATGCAATATTTTACTATGTAAGCTTGGACCCTAATGTTTTATTACACATTGATACTCTTTTTTCTCAATAAATTAGTTATATATTATTTTGTAATGAGGTTAAGGGTTCTAAAATTAGGTTTTCCAAATTGCATAGTGATTAGGGCAGGTAGTATAAGCCCCTGGTGTGGTGGTAGATGTTGATAGAACACTATGATTAAGTGTTATTGTTGTTGAGCTGGAGTTGTTAGAAAATAGAAGATGATATTTTGAAGATGCTATTTTGATTGAAACTAATGGTTGTACTGTATACTTGAATTATCGGAAAAAAAACTTAGTGGGTATAAATAATATTATCTAATTTGAAATAATACCTCTATTCAATTATATGTCATTTTTTTTGTGTATTTAGTCGTTATAGTGTTTAGATACATTATTGAAGAAATGATTTATTATTGTTGGACAACGAATTATTATAATATATATCTGATGTCACTATCTTGTGGTTGTTGTGCAATCTTGGAACATGTTTAATTCATCTTCTGAAAAATAATGGTTGGTTATGAATGGTTTTAGAACACACATTACAATTAATGAGTACATAAAAGATTCTCTTGGTATATGTTCACCCTCAACTATGCGTTCTTTCATTTGGTTAAATTTGTTCACTATTATTATTATTATTATTATTTTCCATTTCTTTGTTGCTACCACACCAATAATCTTCTCAGATTCTGACTCAACAAAGTTTCTAGAACATGCCAAGAATCCTGAGGTTTTTGATTGGATGGTAAAAATCAGGAGGAAGATTCATGGGAATCCTGAATTGGGTTATGAGGAGTTTGAAACCAGTGAAGTGATAAGAGCAGAATTGAATGAATTGGGAATAGATTATAGATACCCTTTTGCAGAAACTGGTGTTGTTGGCTTCATAGGAACAGGGAATGCTCCTTTTGTTGCTCTAAGAGCTGATATGGATGCTCTTGCTTTACAGGTTTAGATCCCTATTTTGTTTATACTATGGTTTTGAGTTCAGAATTTCTTAGATGTATCAATGAGTAAGAGATTTTTATTTCACTCATCTAGATCTTATATAAATTATTTAATGCAATCCTTTTCCCTATTTTATTAATATAGAGCAAGAGAAATTACTTATTCCCAAAGTGCCCAAGAATTTTTGTTTTGAGTTTGATATGGGTAGATTTGTTATTTGTATGCTTCTCTGTCGACGAATTTGTATCAATAGTTAGATAGAGTATGAGTCCACGTTCAAGTAGGTCTCACACTATATTCAACGGTGGATATAACGGATTTCGGCTCACATAACATTTTCCATAAAAAGGGTAGGATGTGTACTGTTTCTTTCTGATTTTTCTCTCTTTTTTTTTTTTCTTTCTATATTGGCTATTTATATAAACTTCTATTCAATAGTTAATTGCTTAAAATAATCTGTTTTTTAAACTCTAAGTAGAAACCAATAAAATTAGCTTCTGAAAAAATATTCACTTTTCTGGTAAAAAAATGAAAAAACAAATGCACCTATAGGTCATAACTGGCCTTTGTATCCTTATTTCCATGATATTGTGAATGGAATAGAGATAATAGGAGACTGAACTTACTAGTTTTGACAGTTTTTTTTTTCTTCTCAAAATCATTGAGAAAAGAGAATATATTGAAAATATGAAATGAAATTAGAAACCAATCAGAGTTTCTAAGAAGGGAATGTGATATGATAGACATTTGTAATCCTCAGGAACAATGTGTTTGAATTTTCATTTTCTTAATTAGGACTTCACTTTTATTTCAATTTCTGTTTCTGTTTTTGGGTCTATCTCTTCTATATTTCATTGATTTGTTTGTTGCAATGTCTAACCTTAATTAGGAACTGGTTGAATGGGAGCACAAGAGTAAAGTACCTGGAAAGATGCATGCATGTGGCCATGATGCTCATGTTGCTATGCTTCTTGGTGCTGCAAAGATCCTCAAACAGCATGAAAATCAGATACAGGTGTAATGTTTTATATTAGCTTCTTTCTATTTAGCTTATTGTTTTGTGTATGTGCGTGTTTTGGTATTTCTCATACAGTAATGCTTGTTGTACATCGAAAATATATCCATTGAATATCTAAACAGTATTCACGTTACGTATAGCACACATTACGTATGACATATATCACATGTTGGATATTCGTTGGATGTATTTTCGATGTACAACAAGCATTACTGATTCCCCCCATATATTGGTTTAACAATCTCAATTTAGAATTTTGGTTGCTGAAGTCTAGTTTACCATTTATTTGAGAAATTTGACCTTTTGATCAATATATATTTTCAGAAGACCATGTTTGGAAAATTGTTTAGGGAGTGTAGAATTGATTTTGGACCCCCAAAATTGATTGGACCAACTTTTGGTGATGTTTGGTTTTGATTATGGGAGAAGTGAATTTTTTTTACTTTGTGTCAAAATCACTTTTGGTGTAACTACCAAGCATAAATTACTTTATTTTAAAATCAATTACACCATAATCAGTTCTGATAAAATCAATACTAGCTAAAACAGATTCTATTAAAGCAGACCCAAACACAATAGTCAAACATATCTTCTTCTTCTGTTCATAGCATATTGGCAAACTGCTGCTGTATTAGGACTATCAGTATCTCTCATTATGCAGATTTTGAATATTAAAACCAACCTTTCATCTAAGCCTCACATAAAGCTTAAAATGAAATCAATTCATTCTTGGTTGTTGCTATTTTAAGTTTATAATTTAATCTACAAGAAAGGAGGAAGAAAATGAAAATAAATAAATAATGGTCTAAATTCACGACAAGACACAATAACACCGTTTAATCCATGTAGCCGACCCCACCTAGTAGGATAAGGCCTGTTGTTGTTGTTGTATTGTGGTGTTGTCTTCAGTTTTCAACTTCTCATAGATCCGCGATATAAAACCGTTATTTTCATGTCTAAATAGGGAACTGTTGTTCTTGTTTTCCAACCAGCAGAGGAAGGTGGTGGAGGTGCTAAGAAGATTGTAGAATCTGGAGCCTTAGAAAATGTTACTGCTATCTTTGGATTGCATATAACATCCAAGTTTCCAATAGGTGAAGTAGCTTCTAAGTCCGGTCTCATATATGCAAGGTATTTGAGTATATGGAGTTAGTATTACATTGTTAATTGAGATTAGTTGTAGAGTTATGATTAGTTTGTTGGTTGGTTCATTTTGTTCAGTCTAATCAGAAAATTTTCTGTCTCTATTCTACTTTCTGTTCTTTGTTTTCTCTGATCACCATGAATTTCAACACAAGGTGCGGTTTCTTTGAAGCAACGATAAGTGGAAAAGGAGGTCATGCGGCTATTCCTCAGCATTCTATAGACCCTATATTGGCAGCTTCTAATGTGATTATTGGCTTACAACACCTCGTTTCTCGTGAGGCCGACCCTCTCGATTCCCAGGTAAATTTGTTTCGCTTTCTTCATTCCCTTGTCATCTGCCTCTCATTTTTTTGCATGCATTGCACTTATTTGTTTCTTCTAAATGTTTGCTTAAGCTAATGTTGACTTAAGAAAGAAGAAAAGGAAGTAAGTAGAAGTACTAGCAGTGCCTAATTAAACTATCAGCCTAAGTTTTTTAGAGCAATTCTTGGCTTCCCCTGAATTCACTCTATTCTTGTTTTTCTTCTTGTAGGCATATACTTTAGAACCACCTAGTTGGCTTTATTTGGCCGGTATCACCGTCTATAGTGCTTGTAAGGAGTACAGTCCCTTAAGCTAGATGCAATTATAAGTTATAAGAAAATAAAGATGCACTGTTGCTAACAACTATAGCTTTTAGCCCAGTAATTGGTGCTTGATCCAACACACCTCTTCATCAATTTAATTAATCTCAAAGCTTAGGCTTTCACAAAATTTTAAACATTAGTGTATAAAATAAACTTAGAAAACTTCTGTAAAAGTGGCAGGTTCGTGTGTTTAATTTTGATAACTAATTTGCATTCTCTTTTTGGTTAATGTATTCGAATCTTTAGGAAAGTAGAAATGACACCAATTGGAGGGAATACCCTTTTGTAAGTGTATAAAGCTGTAATCAGGGAATAGAGATTTTCATGAATCATATAACACTTCACACTATCTTACCTTGCTTATATGTCATAATTGGAAATAATGAAAGGTTTGTATCCAGAAGGACCTTCAAATTTTCTATGGAGACAAATACTGTGTGTGCCTAACACAAGGATTTACCTGCAGGTTGTGACAGTTGGAAGTTTTCAAGGAGGCAGTGCATTCAATGTTATTCCAGATACTGTCACAATCGGCGGCACCTTCCGAGCTTTTTCGAAAGAAGGCTTTATCCAACTGAGGCAGCGCATTGAGCAGGTGTGCCATAGAAAGTTACATGTTACAACTTGTTTCTGTCATGGATTAGCAAGAATTTACTTCCATTGTGTATATTCTTATTTTGTTATTATATAAAATTTTAGTACTTCAAAACTGCTAAGAGAAAAGAAAAAGGAAAAAGATTGGAGAAATTGGAGAAATACATCTTTAGAAATGATTTCTGTATTCGCATTGTCACGAACCATCTTTCACAAAAGTTTAAGTTATTAGGTAAAGATATATATATCATTTCGCAAACTATCTTTTCCAGAAGCTTTCATTATCAGACACGTAAATGGTTTTATATCTAACACTTTCCTATTTAGAGGCTGAGGTTGATTAATTTGTGGCTTCACAGGTTATCACTGGCCAAGCTGCCGTGCACCGGTGCAATGCAACAGTCAACTTCCTTGACGAGGAGAAACCTTTCTATCCTGCGACCGAAAACGATGACAACTTGCATGAGCATTTCCTCGAAATTGCTCGGAACTTCCCAGGAATCAATAAAGTTAATGAGATGAAACAGTCGATGGGAGCCGAAGACTTCTCGTTCTATCAGGAGGTTATACCTGGGTACTTCTTTGTGCTTGGAATGCAGAATGCCTCACATGAAAGGCTTGCATTTGGACACTCACCTTATTACAAAGTCATTGAAGATGCACTACCTTATGGTGCTGCACTTCATGCATCATTAGCAACTAGTTACCTTCTAAAACTTCAGCAGGACATAACAGTTGTAGAGGGTAAAGATCATGAAGAGTTATAGTCAGTAAAGGATTTAATTTTGATGAACTTTGTTAATAGTGATTGACTACTATGATAAATTTGTTAAATAATGCAAAATATTTTACGTTTTACACTATAAGCGCATCAAAACTAGTTTCAAGTCAATGAATACTTATTTTTTAGCAGCCATAATGGTGGTGAATGAAGAGTTAGTATTTAAAAAAAAAACCATAATTCTTAGCATAGTTACTTCATCTGACATCCAAATCACAACCTCAAAAACATTAGTGCATCATATATTGGCCAAAAAAGAAAAAAAGAAAGCTAAACATGTGCTTATTACAAGATATATATTGCAAAAAGATAGCTAAATATTTATTTAATTAATAAGTAACCCAATAAAATATTAGTCTATAATTTGGCTAATACTAGTATAAAATGTGGTTTTGGATTTTATAACCCTACACATCTAAAGGCTAGAAGGGGTAAGTCCAAAATTCCTGCAAAATAGTGAGAGAATACATGATCAATCATGTGATGCAACTTAGAAAAGCCACACCAATTCAACTCTCAAATTCCTAGAACTTTAGGTGCTATATGTAAAAGAGGACCTAAAGCATTAGGAGCAAATTTCCTTGCAAACAAGTAACAAAGTGAAGTTGGCTGGTCATTGTAAAGGCATGTTTGATCTTCCAAGATTTTCTTGAAGAATTCCTCGTTTATGTCATCTTTTCCAAAAGTAGCAGGGTGAGCACCACCCCTTGACCAATCCACATAAGTGAGGCTCCGATTCGCAAGAAGATGAGGAGTGTTAATGGTTAACATTGTCTGGAAATAGTGCTCGTCGACGTAGCACTTGTGAGGCAAGCAGAAGTCCTTGAGCTTCGGGTAGTACGTGCTGTCTTCAACTATCCTCAGGGCAAGTTCGCGGTTGATCTCGAACCATTGAGACCCCTTTCGCCAATCACTCATGTTGATCTCGGGCGCCATGTTGTCGTCATAGCGTCCTCTCCCGTAAGGACCAGGTTCATCGACCGCGCCCATGAAGCTGTACCGTGACCGCGATATGTAGCGGTACACAAAGCTGAAGTTCTGGAGAGGAATGCAGGCCTCTGATAGAAGGATGAACCATTCATTCGAGATATCGAGCAGTGCATTAGCTAGAAGTCTTCTTTCTGCATCACACATACTCATCATTCCCCATTCGGCCACCTGCAAAGGAAAAAGCAGCTACTCAGAAATTTGTGCCCCTAATTTTGATCTATCAATTGAATTATCACAACCGATCCATGTAGCCGACCCCAGTTAATAAGATAAGGCATAGCTGTTGTTATCATATTTATAACTATATATCTTGAACATACACATAGACTCTCGCATCCCAACACTCTAGTGTGTAGTATGATAATCAAGACCTTATAAATTCCCCTTCTTCAGAAACTGGAACCATCAAATTACACAAATATTCATTAATTTTTCACTTGGCATCAACAAATACTATCTTCAGAGACTCATCTAGATGATTTGATATTTAGGCTTTAAAACAAAGTCCAATGACAAAGAAACTTTTTTTCTTTCCATTCTTTAATAACCTATCAAAACATGCATAACTTCCTCTGGAAAACAATAAAGTGCATATAATGATTAATGAAGCTATCTGGTAGTAGTGAAAGAATAAACTTGAAAACAAAGGTATTCAACTTTTTGTTTAAAAAAATATGCAAACATTAATAACCACTGTTAATTCATACTGAATTAGTTTTTCTACAAAAAGAACTGGTATTTCTAATTACCATATATATAGTAAAATTTTGAGAAGAAACACAAATGTAAAAACCACAACATCTCACAATGAGAGATGGTTCCCCCAGTGGAAGATTTTATTGTTGGGAAAATGATCATTTCCCTATTAGATCTTGCATGGATAGAGATAATAGCATAATACATCTGAAATTACTCCTTTCTTAGAAAAATCTATTATTAAAAAAGCCAAAGCAAAAAGATTTCCTAGTTACTACCAATGATATAATTCATAAATGAAGAATATGAAATTTGAATTTCATTTTCCAATTTGTATATTATTTCAGCATAAGAAAACAACTCTTACAACATGTTGCATAATTCCTACCAACATTTGTTTGGCATAAAAAGCATGATATAGCAGGGGAGGTTTATATTATATGCCTCTAATTACTCTATGAGATTGAGAAAATGGTGGATAAGTTGAAAATTTATTAAATAACTAGCATTGCAATGCCTCAAAATGCATTAATTTTTATTAGACAAGTCAATGAACACATGGCAAATTACATAAATAATACTACTTTACTAATGTTTAAAAACAAAATTAAGATAAGATTAAGCTAGTTTATACCTGGCTTGGGATCTGCCTGTTGTAAAACACTGATGATGGTTGAAAATCGGGCGTGTAAGATGGCAGTGAATGAACATATATAGAATATAGCCTCTCATTCCCTCTAAAGAACTTCTCCCAGAGCAGTTCCATTGGCAAAGGTCCCTTAGTCAAGAACATGAAGGCAATCTTAGGAACTCTCTTGAATGGATATTGCTTGATCCCGGGAGCGAAAGAAGCCCTCCAGAAGAGCTCGGTGTCATTCATCTTATGCGTCAAACTAGATGGAGGCCTAACCCAACTACCTATTGTCGCCGGAGCCTGAAAGCAAGGCTTAAACGCAGACTGCACCAAAGCAACATTCTGAATACCGAAATGCCGGATCATGTACATGCTAAGAATCGAAGCGGCTAGACCGATAACCAAAAACAACAAGAAGAACTGAAGAAGCCGAAAAGGGAAAGGTCTAGAGGGACTAGCCCTTATAGCAGCTGTAGCAGGGTCCTTCCCTTCCTCCAACCTAGACTGCATTGTTATTATCCCTCTATTCTAACTCTAATCAAATCTAGGATCTTAGTACTACTAGTGTTCCTTCACACATAATCAAACTTCATCAAACACCTTATGTGCATAAGAAAAAAATCTCAACTTTGATGGCAAAATCACATCAAAACAAACGTGTCATACTATTCAGCCAAAAGGGTATCCTTCCTCATTGATAAGAAGTGAAGAATCAACCAAAAATTCAAACCCCACATGAAATAGTAACAGATCAAAACAACAGAGGATGCCCTTTAGATCACATCTAGTGAAAATAACTATGAGAAAACCAATCAATCACCACCCCACAAAGCCAATAACTAACAAGAAAGTTTTGTGAGAAAAATCAAAACTTTCCTTTCCTATGTTCTTGGCACAGCACATGGTGGATTATTAATATAAAGGGAATAATAGAAAAAAAGCAGAGAAACGTGAGAACCGCATCACCATGTTGCTATATACAAAGAAGAAACGTTTATGGAACAAAGTGGTGGGACCCTATCACACTTTTCTTCTGTACACTTGAATTGTGCCAGATTTCAATGGAACTGAGAGTTTTTTTCAATTTTTTTTGTTGCTTGCTCTGTTTTTTGTCCTAAAACACTAAGAAATTGGAAAAACGTGAAAAGGGTGGTGGCACTTTTGTTGTTGTTCTTGTTCAGTGATTTGGTTTATGAGTTGTGAATGAAAGTGTTGTGAGAGTTAAAAGGGGAAAAGGTTGAAACGGAAGGAGCTATGAAGAGAGAGAAAGAGGAAACAGCAACAACATCATGGGTTGTTGTTTGAAACCTAAGGTAAGTTTCATGGATTCTTGTCTTCTGTTAGCTTTGGAGTTTGAGATTTATTTATTTTTTAGAGAAAATTAAATTAAATTAAAAAAGTTTGGTTTATTTATTAAGAAAAATAAAAATTAAGGTTTGATGTAATTGAATGGAGTGAGTGCATCACAAGGTGAAGAGTGAAGACTTATGCTTTGAATAGTATATTATTATTATCTTACACATGTATATTACACCTATAATAAAAAATAAATAAATAACACATATCTTTTCTATTATTTAATAAAATTCATTTTATCTCAGACCTATTTATAAAATGAATAATGTATAACTTCATTAATCATGTTGTATTGTTGTTATATTAATTATAATTGTATTTTCTTTCTCCTACTACCTTAAAAGTCATACAAATGAAGAATTTTGATTAAATGATAACACTGTCAATGTATTAAAATTAAATTCTTATAAAATTTATCTAAAAAATTGACCTTAATTCTCTAAAATTACACATATCTTTCTTATATTATAATTGAACAATATCATCTTTACAAATAGAAAAAAATTAAATCGAATTTTATCAAACATATATAATTTTTTTTTCAGCGTATCAAAATGAAGGATTTTAGTTTGAAATTTTACATGGTTTGCAATTATATTTGAGTTTATACATTGAATCCTCCTATATACATAAATTTCAAAATAATGAAGAGGACCAACTATGAATCATCTCATAATTGGATGATTACCTTAAAAAATTTAGTCCATGCTTCAAATGAAACTAACAAAATTAAAAAATTAGTCGTTATACTTAATTATAACCTAGCTAATCATATAAGTGAGAGATTTTGAACCAATGAATATATTAATACATCTGATGTGAGTTGTGCTGGTAATATATTAGATTTAAACTTAAAATAATGAACATGATTACGTTGATTACAACTAAACTATTTTGGTCTAATATTAAGGAGAATTGGTCTAAGTTGTATGATTACGTTGAACTCAAAAATACATTTAAAAAAATGAACAAATATTCTGATTCATATCAAGTTGAACATATATAATGAAATTCTTCCACCGAAAAGTTATCGTACATTATCAATTAACTTAAATTTCATTGAATTCAAGATGATACTAAATACCCTTTTGATACCAAAGAAATTCCCAATTAATAATAATTATATAATTACTTTAAAAATATATCATTTTTTATTTTAATTATTTATGTAATATCTAATGGTTAAAATTTAATTATTCTCTGTGATAATAAATCAGTAATGACTATCATAATTAAAATTTTTAATTATTTTAAAATAATTTAAATAGAAATATTTGATATGATTAGGTTTAAAAGTTGAGTTAGTGTTAGATGCGAAATAACACTAATTTTAACACTAAATCAATCACTCAATTCAATTCTATTATAATCCAATATGTATACCACAAAGTTTTGAATAATAATATTTTTCAGCCAAAAAAGGTCAGTTTTAACACTTTTGATCCAAATACCATTTTTAATCATGCATTTTTTTTAATGGACGAAGTGATTTAGACTTAAAACTGGTACAATTTTATATCTCTAGCAAAACTTTATTTATAGATATTCAATTTAATTTATATTGTATCTCAATACAACATTATATTTAAACTTTTATATTGAAATAATGATAATTTTTATATTAATACAATCTAATATTTATACTTATCTAATTAAATTTTTTATATTAACGACTAATTTAGTATCACTTTTAATGTACTCGTCCCATTACTTGTGTTAGATAGATTCGGCCTATATATGGCTAATGTTGTTGGTTGCCCATTTTGTGTGGTATGATATGGGTGCACGTGTTTGTGTTCAGCTAGGCCGTTATGTCTATGTTGTTGGAATTTTCATTTTTCTATACAATCACATGCACATTTCATTCTTCTAATTTTCACCACCATAAATGTAATTTCCTCAACAAAAGAAAAAAAGGAGCATAACACATTATTCCTCCTACCTTCATATCTTTTACCTTATCAAGATTAGAGTATGATGTATAGTTTCACCAAAAACAGCATTCATATATATATAGGAATACCAAACAAGTTTGTCCAATTCTATAATTAAGCATATATAGTAAGAAAATGATTTATTAGTTTTGATCCATTCATTGTTAGGTTTTTTTTTTTTCTTTCTTGATTTGTCATTGTTAGTTTTCTAATAATATATCACCACATGTATAGTTTTCTAATAATATATCATAATTGTATAAAATATTTTTACATTGTTAGTGCATATCAAAATTAACTCCTATAACATATTCGAGTTTAACTCAATAAATATAAATATATATAGAGAGAGTTTAATTCAAATTTATTGTCAGTGTAAAAACACTAATTGTACACATACATCCAATTATGGATTGACATACCAGTAAAAATCTTTAACTCAATCACTCACTAACTAAAAAGTCACATAAATCAATAAATGTGATTGTCGAGTCAGTGCATCATAATTAAACTCATAGCGAATTAATACACATGTAGACATATGTATACATTTAAATATTAAAAATTAAAAAAGTATTCCAAATATAGATTGAATTTAATTTCAATCTACTGTCAGTGTGAAGTAATTTTACACAGACATCGAATCATGGATTGACACATCATCAAAAGTCTTCAACTCAACCACCTACTAACTAAAAAATCACATAAATCAATGGATATAATTCACTGATATACAAAATGTATCATATTAAACTCATATAGACTAAATAAATATGTATAATTAATTATTGATTGAGAGTAATAGGAGCAGTTTCTACTTTCTAGAGAAAATAAATAAAGTATTGAATGAACAGTGTATGATTCATCTTGTGATGGATAATGTGTTTCCCCAATGATATTGATACAAGGAAGGAATGAAGAATAATTTAATTAGGACCACCAAACTTTTTCTTCAGTGTATTTAAAAATCAATAGGTTGCATCACTAGATTGTTCTGTTGCTTTCCCTTAACGTTTTGAATTTTGATGTTTCATGATTGCAACGTTTTTCAGTTTGAAATTGAAATTCTTTAGTAAAGACAAAAAAAAAAAAACTTAATTATAATTATGTGGATACCTAGTTGATGAATTAATGCATGACATCTGTTTTCTTTGCAAAAGTTGCCATAAAGTGCTTTTGAAGTCTTCTGCTATTTTTCAAAAAGAAGTTATATTAATATATTATACTACATGATAAAATAGCAATATATATATATATATTACTACATATAATAAGAATTTTTTAAAAAATAGTTATTTTTTTTCTTTAAAAATTGAAAAATAAATGAAATATAAAGATAATTAAAATTAAAAAATAACTATTATTTGTAACTTCTGTTATTCAAATTCTTTCTCCTTTTTTCTATTTATCTTTTATATTAATATTTTAATAAATTAAAATGAGATTTAGAAGAGACTTTAATTATATTAAATAGTATTATTTTATATCTACCAAAAAAAATAGTATTATTTTATAAATAAATATCAATAAAATAGAAATAAATAAAATTATTTTATAAAAGATTCATCGAAAAATTTAAAAACGACGTGACAGGCACGGAAGTAGAAATTATAGGCTATATACTTTAAACGTGGGATTTCATAATTTTTTTTGTTGTCTTATAAAATAAAGACTATAAACTTTCAAATATTGAAGCACGTGAATTTTTTACATATAGTAGAAATACTATATATTTTAAATTGTGAGATTTTACAATTTTCTTGGTTGTATTATTATAAAATAAACACTATTGATTTTAAAATATTGAATCACATGAAATTTTTCTATATATTAGAAATTGAAAGCTATATACTTCAAAATGTAAGATTTCACAATTTTCTTGGTTGTATTATAAAATAAAGACTATAGCCTTTAAAATATTGAATCACATGAATTTTTTACATATAGTAGAAATTGAAGGCTATATACTTTAAATTGTGAGATTTCACAATTTTTTTTGTTGTATTATAAAATAAAGACTATAACCTTTAAAATATTGAATCACGTGAATTTTTCACATATAGTAGAAATTGAAGGCTATCTATTGTGAGATTTCACAATTTTTTTGGTTGTATTATAAAATAAAGACTATAACCTTTAAATATTGAATACATGAATTTTTCACATATAGTAGAAATTGAAGGCTATATACTTTAAAATGTGAGATTTCACAAATTTTTTTGGTTGTCTTATAAAATAAAGACTATAAACTTTAAAATATTGAATCACATGAATTTTTCACACATAGTAGAACTTAAAGACTATATATTTTAAAATGAGAGATTTCACAATTTTTTTGGTTGTCTTATAAAATAAAGACTATAGACTTTAAAATATTGAATCACTTGAATTTTTCATATATATCATAAATTGAAGGCTATATATTTCAAAATGTGAAATTTCAAAATGTTTTGGTTGTATTATAAAATAAAGACTATAGTCTATTAGCCTTTAAAATATTGAATCACACGAAATTTTTCTATATAGTAAAAATTGAAGGCTATATACTTTAAATGTGAGATTTCACAATTTTATAGGTTGCCTTATAAAATAAAGACTATAGACTTTAAATATTGAATTATATGAATTTTTCAAATATGGTAGAAATTGAAGGTTATATATTCTAAAATGTGATATTTCACAATTTTTTAGTTGCATTATAAAATAAAGACTATAAACTTTATAATATTGAATTGCATAAAATTTTTTTCTATATATTAGAAATTGAAGATTTTATACTTCAAAATGTGAGATTTCACAATTTTTTTGATTGTCTTATAAATAAAGACTATAGACTTTAAAATATTGAATCACATAAAATTTTTCCCATATAGTAGAAATTAAAGTCTATATACTTTAAATTTTGAGATTTTTCAATTTTCTTGGTTGTGTTATAAAATAAAAACTATATAGACTTTATAATATTGAATCATATATTATTTTCACATATAGTAGAAATTAAAGGCAATATACTTTAAATTTTGAGATTTCACAATTTTCTTACTTGTATTATCTATTACTACTTATAGAGAGAATTTTCAAAAAGTTGGTTACTTTTGATCTCAACGTAACACCCATTCTCTTCATAACATTCTTTTTCTATGTAACATTTTTTCTCTACGTAACACTCTTTTTCTACGTAACATTATATCTAAGATTTTTATCACTTATCATGAATTAAATTAATCAATCTATTTCAGGGTATATTTTAATAAAAGAGGGGAAAAAATGGTTACAGTGTCAAAATGTTATGGTATAATATATAGTGTGTCAAAATTTGGAATATATAGACTAATAATTATAATTTTTTTTCCTTTCTTCTTGTATTGATCTGAATATCCTTGCAGCTGATTCAGTTGCTGATTTTGGATTATGAGGCATTGCTTTGATCACTCTTGTATGATTCTGATTCTGATTCTGCTGCTGATTGTTGTGATGATCATCATCTTCTTGTTGTGTGTTCCTATCATTATCTGTTGTTGATGATGGCCAAAATGTTGGTGCCACAGGGAACAGAGGAAGAACAACTTCACATTTCATTCTCTTTGATGATGGACTACTAGCTGTACTTTTTTGTAACTCTTTATCTTTTGATGACGATTGATGATTATGATTATGATGATGATTCGTGACATTCTTCGGTATTACTTGACTAGTTTGGCTTGAAGAAATGTTAGATGATGAGTGTCTGTACAAAATTGCATGATCAGCTTCATCGGCTAGCCGATGAAGCTGATTTTCTGGACAACTATTTGACTGTCCCATTTGCTCGACGGCCGAATGTGATATAGACTGATGCATCAATGGTGGTAGGAAATGATGGGGTAGCGAGGAGCCGGAAAAGATTCCAATCCTATGGTGAGGATTTGGACCAAGATTTGAATCTTGAACATCTTTGGTTATTGGATTGAAGCTCATTGTGCCATAAATTGGTGGCATGAACCCGGCATTCGGCGGGCACGGCCCAATGATTGGCTTATATACAAGGCCTTCTGATGGAGACATGACTGGGACCAACCATTGGTTCCCTGGTGGTGGATAACCACAGCTTGGAGGCTGATGTAATTTGGCGGCAGCGGTGTCGATATCTAGACCGGTTAATGCAGAGTGGTTTCTTAAATGATGGTGTTCATAATTTGGTATTTGGTTATTAGCATGGATGATTTTGCTCATGCTGCTGATACAAGGAAGGGGAATCTTGCCGTTCGTGTCGCCCTTTGCTTGCTCAGCAACAATCTCGGGATTCTCGAGCTTGCTGTTGAGTTTGAGTAAGGACGACCGGTCGGCTAGATATTCGGATTGTAGTTTCTTGAATGCTGATGGTTTTAGTGGAGTTTTGTTGAATAGAAAGTTATCTTCATGCAATAGGTGAGGTGATCCAGCAATTGTTCTTTGTACCTGGTTTTAAGAAATTTTGTAGTTAGATACTTCTTATATATGACAATAAAAGCTCTATCATGTAAGAGACCTAACAAGTGAGAGTAGTGATTTTATACGAGAGTGATAAGAATAAATCTACATAGTTAGATCTTACAATAATAGTCATATGATCTTTTAGTAACTTTTAATCCTGACTATCCGGTATAGTTATACGATCCAAATTTGTTCCTTTCGCTGATAAAATTACTAATCTCATTGTGTATATGTGTGTGTGAAAGAGACACACAGACTAAAAATATATTGTCAAGCAAAATTACCTCTATCAATCTGTGCAACTCAAACACTTGCACAATGAAGATTTTCTGTTGACTGCAAATAGCAATGCAAGTATCAGGTCCAAGATCTGAAGTAGGATGAAAATAAAAGAAACAAAAGAAATCAAGAACATCAAACTCACAAGTTAGTCCGTAAAACTCTTACGAGTTTAGAAGTTCAAGCCCTCTAGCTTACCAGCTTAACTTTATAGTTTTACCTAAACTGGTAAGAGTTTCACGAGTTTAGACAAACTCTCGAGTTTGATAACTTGACATTGGAATTTGAGGGATATTATGCAAAACTATATAAGCTAAGAGGATGAATCATGTTACAAATAGCATTAGAAGTTTTGACAATTTTTTATTTATTGTCTAAAGGTGAACCAAAATACAATGAATCTTATTGAAAGCAATGCACTATGTTTCAAAAACTCAACCAAATAAAAATGCAGAATTTAAGCTTACTTGATGATAGTTCTCCTTGCTTTCCAAAATTGCTTTTCACCTATAACTTTAAGAACATTGTCTGGTGAAATCATATCCATACCCAATATACATTCTGAGATAGGTTTGTTATTCAATGAATCATAATGTCTATATGTCTCCTCATCATTGTTCATGTTCCTCCTGCTCAAGAAGCACCTCTGACCGATTTCCAACTCGTCCGGATATTTATGGACATCGATCGCAGCCGGCCGTGGAAGCTTCTCAAAACAACTGTCACCAAGGTTAATACTATCTCCAAAACTTGCTTGATCTTTATGTGCTTGAGCATTGCTACCTAGCAATACTCTGAAGCTATCTCTTGAGATGCTTCTAATTTCATCATTCAATGATATGATTTCATTCTTCATTGCCTTAGAATTCAATGATGCATCCTCATTCATATCACCAAAACCATCTAATTTGAGATGAGCAGAGCCTTCCTCTGCCTTCGGACCAACTCGGCTCGCTTCCAAATGCTCTTCCATCTGATTCTTACCAAACTGTGCTAACTTTGGTTCTATTGCTTCAAGTGAATTCACCTTCTTTCTTAATGAACTCAGACTCTTAACCGAACAGCTCGAGTTCCGGTCGCCGAGTTTGTCTTCATCCTTGTCATTTTGGATGAGGCTGCAGCATGAGTTTTTCCCATGGCCAGGACTAGAAGTTATAAAACCGTCTTCGCCGCGTAATGCTTTCAGAGAAGTCTTACTACTGATGAAACTACCTTGCTGAAATAAATTGCATTTTACTAGTAAATGACAAAAGCTTAGCACACAAGAAAGGTTAACTATTTTTTGGTAACAACTTGTATAGAGAGTTTCATGGTTTAACACTCAAGACTCACCATCAATTTGGTGAAGTCAATCTTTCTGGAATTATAGTCCTGAATCTGATCTGCAAGAATTGAAGGTGCATTGGTGGTACAAAATTGGATGCTTTGATTACTACCTACCTGTATCATAGTATAAAAACATCATTAAAATGTCTTTAAAAAGTTGGAATAGAAAAGGTAATGGCAAAGATATGTAACAACATATTATGTTTGTGTCTATTATGATGCATGTATGCTGCTACTTAGCCATAAGGGACTGCACCAATTAGGCTCTCATCATGGTAGGCCTTTTGAAACTCGTCAAATTCTAAGGGTGATCCTTTCTGTCCAAATAATGATAAAAATCTACACTTTAATGTCACTCAAAGGATCCGCGTCCACGAACTTGCTCTGATACCATATTATTGAATCAAACGCTTACCACCAGGCCAAAAGTTATTACTCAATGGCGAGTTTACTTTATTTCTTTAAAACTTCACAATATTGAATATCATCCATTGGTTGTACACTAGAGGCAGCCTGAGCGGTTAAGCCAATCAAATCTTAAGGGTAATGCTGACCGAATAAAGCCAACACTCCCGTAGTTTCCACAGAAGAAATAGGGGGAAAAATGAAGAAAGAAAGACAGGAGCAGAACTACTTCAGGACTAAAAGAAGGCACTGCCAGTCCCTCCTGCTCCCACAAGAAAAAGAATGATACTTATAGTTCAAACATAGGGTAATACTTTAATAAGGAAATAAAAGTGATTCAAAGAAAAAGACATAGATCAAGTGATTCATCATTGATGATGCACTTTTATGATTCAAAATTTTCTATATCCAACACACACAAAATTTCTATAATTGATACCTTCATTCAAGCTTTAATACTAGTATCAAAATTCTAAACTCTCTAAAGCTTATAAAAGGGTTATAAGATACATGATTATATGGAAATGAGACTCATAGTATTATTACTTACTTGACTCATCACATGGTTAGATATTGAAGGAACTGTACAATTTCTGAGTGGTAGAGAAAACAAAGATCCTGATGATCCTGAGGAAAAGCTTTGAGAAGGGATTGTAAATTGCTCATAAAGTGTCATTTTATTCCTTGGTGGTGCTTTTGGACCTCCTTTCTCTGCATCTTTAACATGTAACCTTGGAAACATTGGACTTATCATCTCTTTTCCCTCATCTATTATTGCCCCTTTCATCCTAATCCTCTATCTTTTCTACAAAAATGGTCTTTACCCTTTTGAAATGAACCAATTAATCCACAAGAAATTCATGGTATTAGGAGATTTAAGACATTATTATTAATTAACCTGCTTCAAAGAAGCAATTTTTCTGAGTGTACATTGTTGAAAAAAAGGATGAACACATGGGAAGAAGAACACAAACACAAAGACACAACCCTCTTCCTAAAATTTGAATTGAAAACCAAAAGTAGCCAAAAATCAAACATATCAATAATTTACTTATAGTGAAAACAAATGAAACTCCACAAGGACACTACAAAAAACAACATTAAAAATTATTTATGGTAAGATCAATCTAGTAGGGGACCCCCCCAAGTAGCTATAACTTAAATTCTGAAATACCCCATTTTCTTAGAAAACTCCATTCCCTTTTGAGTATGAGAAACATTATTTGCATTATTTTGGATTTGATGATGATCATAAAGAAGAAGAAGAAAAGTAGAATAATAAGAAGAAATTGAGGAGAGAGTATGATGGCATTTTCAATGAGCTATGATTGGAGACAAAAGCAGTGACCGAGTCTCTCTTCAATTTTCCAATACAACTATGTGTGTGTGTTAAGAGAAAGTGCATGGTTACCACATGTTTTTTCATTTGGCCAAATTTCAACGAAAAATCCGTTTAAGAATGTTTGATTCATGAGTTTGTTTTTGTTTTTTTTAATATTTACACATGATGATGAGTAGCACACACACTCCTTAGATTTGATTTTTAAGGAACCATCCAATTGTGAGGTTTGTTCAAAAACTACAAATTCGCTTTTTACTATGATGATATGGTGAGAAAAAAACAAAATATTAAGTCTTCTAAAACATGATATCATGTGAAAGATTGTGGTTGATTTTGTTTTAAACTTTTCTTTTCTTCCGTTTTTTACTAACATGTTATTAATGTGGCTTAGATTGAAGATCTTTAGCATTACTAGTTACTACTACTAAATTCATTTTTATTACTCTCTCTTTTTTATTTTCGGTTCATTTTAGAAAGGTGCGTTACTTTATTTAGTTATTATTAATTTTTTTCAACTATACTCTTAATTAATATGAGAGATAATAAATTTAGTGGCTAATTAAAAAAAGAGATAATGAGTGATAAAGATAATATTATAAAATGTATCATTAATTCGTATGCACAATTAAAACTTAACAGATAAAAAAAATGTATGGAGTATATATTGTGTCATATGTAATACAGAAATTATGAATGTATAATCAGTTTTAATCCATTTTTACATCCATCATATTTCTAGTGGGAAGATTGGGAGAGGTTTTGAATGTGTTAGTATAAAATAATGGAATCAATTTCTACTTTGTATACATGTGAATGTATAAGCTATGTGATATTGGTTTATATGTAGTTAGATTGTATATGATAGTATAATATTATATGATTAGCTTATTTTTACTACAATCATAATATTAATTTATCGTATCATAAGTAATATCATAAGACCCAATAATATTATTTTTACGAATTATGTTATTTGATATCTAAACATAAATGTCTTAATAAGATATTAATTTATTTCATCACCTAGCAGTATGTTATTGAAAAAAAAAATGGAATATGTAGGCCTTACCATCACATTCAGGAGTGATAGAGTGGAACTTCATTAGGACATCTATTCTTAGATATAAAAATAGAACTTTTTTTGTAATTTTATCACCCAAAATCCCTAGTTACATGTGACATGATATAAAAAGTGATATATTTTTAACAAATCAAACATTATAGATTAACTTAAAAATAAAAACTCTCAGCTGAAGTAATAAAACATAAATTTACTCACTTATTATTAAAACAAGTATAGTTTTCTAGCTTTTCCAAAATACTCTAAATCAAAACTAATAAGCTTTTTTATCTCGCTCTTTGTTTTCCATTTAACCAAATCTAATTGGTCCATATGTTAAAAGAGCCATGAATATTCAATTTGGGCAATCTCTCTCTCTTTTTTTTTTCACATTATTCAGAGTTTCACTTTGACTAATCCGTCATCCTGGGTCACGTATTTGGGAATGACAGGTGAGACTCTCAGACAAGGATGTTTTCCATCCACAAAGCTCGAACCCGAGACATTACTTAAGGGACAACAAACTGCTTACCACTTATGTTAATCCCTGTTGATTCTCTCTTTCTCTTTTTTTTTTTTTTGTTGTTAAGATCTCTCTTTCTCTCTTTAACATTTTTTTTTGTTTCGCAAGGTATCCACCGGAGCGATTTCGATGACTAATCCTCCGCCGATTTGTACGTGCACCTCATGGATGAGACGGCTGGCCAAGGTCCTTTCTGCATACACACCGTTCCGGGATCGAACCCGGGACTAGATGCTTAAGCAACCCAAGCCACTACCTCTTGTGCTAGGCCTTGGTTTTCTCTCTTTAACATTTTATTTTTGCATGAAATTATTTGGGCCACGTTGGACCCAAGCCTGGGCTTTTATTCAACAAAGCATGTGCTGAGTCAAAGTCAATACTCAGTAGGCAAGAAAACCAAATCAGCAAAGTGAAATTCTTAAAAGTGGCATAGCCCAAGAAAGAGGCTCGTTGTGCTCAGCCATGAATAGTCTTATTTTTTTTAAGTAGTGTCTTATGCTTTCACTCATCTATTAAATAACCTCTATCCAAGTTATAAGCAATTTGTTATCTCTTAACTAAAGTTTCGAGTTCGAGTTTTGTGGATTGTTGGAAGTTTTACCTGTGATTTTTAGATACGCGATCCGAGACGACAGATTAGTCGGGACGAAATTACATATATCATGGGCAACCAAAAAACTAACCCTACCCTACCAAGTGGAATAATAGAAAATATAGAAAATCTGTTTTTTGTTTGTTAATATCAGTATAACCTCAAAGAAGAATGAAAAGAGACATTAACTAATAAATAGAGAGAACACAGACAATTGTTTTTTATTCTATTTTCTATATTCAGCTCCAATTGTAACAACAACCAAGAGTAGTGTATAGTAGGAAATGAAACATCATATAATATATATATATATATATATATATATAATACAAGAGTGATGAGCATTATTATAATATTATCAGATAATAATTTTGAATATATGTAGTTAACTTGAGTACGTGTGTAGAGCTAAGTTCAATTATAGAATGATGAAGAAAATAATTGCAATGGTAACTAATAAGAATATTAATTAATGATTTCCCAGCTACTCTCTCCATTTCAAAATATTAGTCTTTTAAGGTTTTTACACGTAGATTAAGAAATTTAATAAATATTCTTAATTTTATAAAATGATATATTAAAATGACTAAACTATCTAAAACATTAATGAGAAAAAAGATGATTAGTGGTCCCTTTGAGTAATATTCAAGAAAGAAAGAGAAATGATACTAGGGGTATAATAAGTATGAAAAAATTAAATTGGCATTGGAAGTTGAAAAAGACAATCATTGTGGAAAATTTTTTTTTCCTAAAATGACTAATATTTTGGAATGAAGGGAGTAATTAATAATAGTAACAAAGTAAAATGAAAAGAAAGACATAGATGATTGTGTGGGCCTAGTGTTGTATGGTCAACATCATTTCATCACCCTTGAGCATTGTCAATTGCCAACTGTCAAAGCTAACCTAGCTATATTGTTCTAGGATAAAACTACCATTTTTAAATTCTAAAACAAAAAATAATATGTATATATTTTTTAGTGCCACAATATATTTATATAATAAAAAATTAGTTAAAATTAAATTAATATATTTTAGATTACAATTACTCGATAATTCACTAAAAACTAATTTTTAGAGAGATTCTTTTAATTAAAAGATTAATAAATAGGTTTGTTAACTAATTTAGCTATTTTTTCATTGTTCATGAAATATTTCCCATACTTTTAGCTACATCTATGAACACTTATTAGTTTTTTATTTTATACCTTTTTAAATATAAAGTATTAAAACATATGTATATATCTACATACTTTTTCCTATAGCTAATCCGTTCTAGAAAGAGTATTGCTATTGGTACATACCAAATGGTATGTATCATATATATATATATGTTTAGATCTAATGATGGAGAAGAAAAGTGTAAGTGGTAAAATGATGTCACATCAAAATCTAATGGTGATAAAGTAGGTGGAGAAGATATGTAAGAAAAAATATATGTATAAATATTATTATTGTTCTAGAAAAGATAAAGCAATAATGATAACATATTTTTTGAAAGGAGAAATATACATAAATATATTTTATATGTTACATATATACATATTATGTTGATTTATGTATATATAATAACCATCTATTTTGAGTATTAGTAGTGTATTGAGATAGACTTATCTGACCTCTTCGACATATGCTATTTTTAGTGGATAAAGAGTAAAACAAAATGAGCCAATTAAATGAGACAATCGACATAAATATCATATATGAACTACGTGAGTAGATTTAGTGTAGACCTCGTTTAACCTTCATTCGATCCAATAATCTATTATGATATATGTTTAATAGCATAATTAATTCATTCTAGAAGTGATAATAGTATATGGCCCATTACATGTGTCTTTT
The DNA here is from genome assembly GCA_013621005.1 of Aeschynomene evenia. Taxonomy (NCBI): domain Eukaryota; kingdom Viridiplantae; phylum Streptophyta; class Magnoliopsida; order Fabales; family Fabaceae; genus Aeschynomene; species Aeschynomene evenia. The sequence goes on from CM024271.1 coordinate 5,038,805, forward strand.
TATTTTTGGTTGTTGACATAATAAGGTCATTGAATGTGACAAAACCTAGCTAATGTACATGCATGTACGAAGACGATCACAACTACCATGATGATAAAGAGAAGAATGATATGTTATTAAATTATTATTCCATTTGTCAACAATGGTAATGTGGTCACACCCTTTTTCCCTATCTAATCTCTAGCCGACATCCATGTTTATTCACATTTCTATATAGCTAATTTATTTAATTATATCCCTTTAGCTATATATATTTACTATATATATAATATCAAGGAGCTAGGGAATCAATCAAATTCAAAAAGATAAAGATCATATATGGAGGAGCTATTAGTTGTCAATGGGCACCACCACATTTTGTTCATTCAAGTGATATTGATATTAGGTAATAATTGCATTAACAAAAACAATAATGAGTATTTTAAACAATAATTACTAAGAAATCCTATGAACCCAATCAATCTGAGAAGTTAAGAATAATCTACACATTGGCTTCAAACTTGGGCCGTTATGGAGAAGTTGTGGGTTTATACATGCATGGATAGGGAAATGCCTATCTTGATGGTCCACAACCATAGGCTAAGTACATGCATGGATGTGTGGTACAGGATAAGCAAAGTAGTAGAATGAAGTACTCTATTCTTTTATTTGTTCTTCATTCATTGTTTCAAACTTTATCCCCATTTTTGCTTTCCCCAAAATTTCTCTCATTTCCTCATCAAAGATTATTATTTGCAACACTCTAGAACTGTGGTTCCATGCAGAGATTAAAAAGAAAGTTATTAGGGTTTATTAATTAAGTTCTGAATGCATCAATTATTCGTAAATCTGATTTTTAAAAGATATATTTATATAAACTAACCCCATCCCTCTAAAAGAAACACAAAATCTTGAATAACATCTCTTTTAATATTTTTTGGTTCAAATAGCATTTTTAATCATGTGTATAATTTACACTCAAATATCTATTTTTGATTGATATATATAATTTTATAGCCCAACAAATCTTTTTTTTTTTTAAAAAAAAAGCGTTTTACATCTGCCACCTAAAACCCTCAAAATAGTATGATTTGTCAGATTTGATTTGATTCTCCTATGATCTTAATACACAATATCAAGTCTCATCTCGTATGATCATAATATGATTGTGAGTGATGTGATCATGAATATAATAATGAGTAACATCTCCGTGTTAATAAAAACTTACATTTCATCAAACGGATGGTAGTACGTCTAATAAATATCTAACGTGTACTATATATAATATAAAATATGTGTTATATGTATAGTATATGTACGTATAGCACACATCTCATATCATATATAGTACACATTGGATATTTATAGGACAATATTTGTGTTGTACAATTATTGTTTCATCTAGAATATTCATCCACATGAATAACATAACGCCGTTAGCTAGAGGAGATTTTTGCTGCGTCAACCTAGCTAAACAAATTTCGATGACAACCAACCACAAACAAATTGCCACATGCTCCAAAATCCATTAATTAAGAAATAATTAAGTATACTATGTTGTAACTGCCTTAAAAAAAATGTTAGCAATTAATTAGGTACAAACTTTTATTAATTGTTTAATTTTCCTCGTAATTATATATGATATGTTAGTTTCTACGAGTATATGATATCGTTAGCTAGACGAGATTTAATATGCATGTTTGCTATTATTTTTTCATACACTTTTGATCGAGAACTACACTGTCTGTAATCTGTATTAATAAGATTTGAATTAAAATAAATCTAATGTATATTATTTAAATTTCTCATTACCGAACTACTAAATTTATGTTAACTTTTAAATGGGTATCAATTAGGAATGATTGAACTTTGCATCTTGTGTACATATTTGAAGTCACACTCACCATTTGTATTGAGAAGAAAAATGTGGTATATACAATGAAAATGTCATAAATTAGTTAATTAACTCTTTACATATTACAATTTAATTATGATGTATAAAGAATTTTAGACCGTCACTCAACTATATTCAGAGATGATTTGTGTGACTTTTCAGTTAGTGGGTAGTTGAGTTAAAATTTTTTACTAATGTGTCAATTCATAATTGAATGTCTATGTAAAATTACTTTACACTGACAGTAAATTGAAATTAAACAATTACCTATATAAAGAATACAAATTACACACACCTAGTACATACAAATATCAAACAAAATGTATATAGTGATTTCATTAGTAGTTACTTCAACTAACTATTTATATATTATATATAATAAGAGCTGCAAATTACACATACTAATAGAATACATACACTAAATATCATAAATTATTGTGTGCTTACATATGAATATACTAGTAGATGATTATTTGTTGACCGGTTAATCATTTTACGTATAGCATTAGAGAAAAATATAAGCTTTTCCACGAGAGTTCTTGCATTTTTGTTGATTTCTCTAACTTATTTGACTACATACACTCTCATCTTAAATTTTATTTATAAGAAATATTTTTTTACACTATAAAATTAATTACTCATGATATACTTTTTTAAAATTATTAATCTAAATTTAAATATTATACATTTTAAAAGTTGGATTAATAATTTTAAAAAGTTAAATTATTACATATATTGACTAAATGTTGACTAATTTTACGAAATAAATGTAATATTATTTTTTTGAAAAATGAAATACTTATTGGTCCTTAAAATAAATAGCATAAGATAAGTGGGTGCTTGAAAAGAATAAAAAATATATTTGATTATTAGGTGATTATCAAACCCAAAGAAAGACAGCACATAATAAGTTGGATATATAAAGTTTGGATGAGATGGTCCCCTATTATTACATGATCTTGCATGGCACGTGACCAATCAGTGCTGGACCAATGATATTACGCCACGTGAGCATAGGAGGGTTCACTTCACGTGCCAGTTGGTTTATGATTGAAGCTGGGAAACAAAGTTACGAGCCGAGAGAAGAAGAAGCGAAATAAGGAGAAAATGGCGGCATGTGATGTGAAGCCCACAATTTCGCGTGTTTGGCAGAACGCACGAAATATCGCGCGGCGGCATCAGACATGAAGAGAGATATAGATAGAGTATTGATTGAGATTTTGACATTCTCATCTCAAATTAGTAATAACATCCTATTAATATATAATGTATTATATATTATATATAACGTATACTATTTAATATATATTGAATACTAATTAAATGTATTTATGTTATATAATAAGTATTATTGTCAAATTAAAAGGACAAAACACAAGTTGGCCTCCAATGTGAGAGTCCACACAAATTTCTATGGAGGTTTCCAGACTCATACTTTTGGTTACATTAATGTAATGTATACAATAAAAATTATAGAATATATATATAATAACAATCATATTCATCGTTGGATTGTAATATGAATTTATAAATTAATGTATCTAAAGATTAATATGACTATTGTACAATTTTTATTATACACATAATATTCTTCCCAATTTTATGGTGTAGAAAAATCATTTCTAAGTAATTTTAGTCTGTAGACTTAAATAAAATAAAATAGGAAAGATAAGTTATATTAATTAAAAAGTTTGTGCCTAGATATGACGTGAAATAAAAAATCTCTTATTCTCTATGCATCTAAACATGTTTCACAGTTAAATGGTTGGGAATGATAAGAGAAGTAGCTAGATGATCCTCAAATTTGTGTGAAAGCAATGCAACAAACTAATAAATCAAGCAAAAAATATCTAAACTACATTAACAAATAATAATAATGTATGTGGTGACACATTATTATTTCACATTTGCAAATTGGCAACTTGCATCCTCTCATCTCTCCACTATAAATTAGGTTTAACAACTAAAAGAAACAGTTCTATCAAAATTGCTTATGTCCTTACTTTAAGTACTTGTATAATATCTTAAAAAAAATTAATTTTAATACACAGATATTTCTAAAAAAATTTATATTATTAATTTAATAATATATTATTGTCATATACTAGTAAAATTGATTAGTTCTCATTCTTATTATCAGAAAAATCGTACACATACAAAAAATTAATTCAATTACAAAGTAAAAATTCTTATATTCTTAATAAAAATGTGACATAGTGCACGAGACTTTCATCAGGTGAGGTGTGAGAATGATAAATGTATGTAGTTTTATCACTGTTTTGCAAAGAGCCTGTTTTCAGGATTTAAATTCGTAACTTCTAGATCATAAGGTAACACTTTTATCGTTGCGTCAAGACTCATCCTCTAAAAATTCTTATATTTTTAATGTATTTCAAAATTAAACTTCTTACAAAGTATAACATTTTCTTCATGATTGAATAGACTTTTTGTATTCTACTAATAATTATTTTTCCTTGAAACTACTATGTTAGAAAGTAAGATGAGAGGATATGATTGAAACCGTGATTATAACAGAAATTTTTTGTATTGTTGCATTGTTGCTGTTAAAAGTTGCTTTCAGTTACAATGCAGCTTTAACTTTTTTAAGTTCTAAATAAGGAACCAAAATGAGGTCATAGCAATTTCCACACTCAAAAAAGAATACCCATAAACAGAAAAAGAGAAATAATAAAAATATTCAATCAGTTAAGAATTCGAGATTCAAAATTCTCCTCTCAAGTCTAATGCTCCCTATCTTCAAGAATAAAAAAAAGCCTTATCCTTTGTGCTGCTCTAAGCTGTTAAAGTATATTATATTATTATTATTATTATTTATTTATTATATAATAAGAGTAAATTACACTTGACTTTCTCAAAATGTAGTAAAATTCATTTTACCTATTTTTAAGTCGTAATTGTATGCTTTAGAGGTCTTTCAATTGATAACACTATTACGCTAATCCTCTAAACAATATAATACCATATTTAAGAGATATTAACCCGAGAAGTATAGTTGAGCAATAAAGGCTCATACTCTCTTAATTAAATGTTGAGGGTTTAATCCCGTTTTGAACATGAAAAACTTTAAAATTTTGGATTAACTGTCTCATCCTTTGAGGTGCTTACAAATCAGCAAGAGATTAATCATTATGGTCGACAGTTGATATTCCGATCGTGAGCTGAAAAAATATCAGAAAGATCGGTGTTATATGAACAAATAGAGGAAAAATGAGCTTAATTTCACTAAATCTAGGAGAAATCATTATAATTTATTCATATAATTTTATAATGGATTAGACTAACATCAAATCAAATTCCTTATATTCAATTCAAATAATCCTTGAATTAAATGATGATATGTATATAATCTTATTGGAATCAATATTCAAGTGGTAGTGGTACAGATACAATTAATATCAACCAACATAATTAATACAGTAGAATACAAAATTATTAAAATTTTTCATTTTTCTAGAAAAACATAATCAATATCTTTGTGTATAACATTTAATAAATTGACTAATAATCGATTACATTTGATTATATATTAGAGTTTTCAATACTCAAAACACACTCTTCTAAAGAGAAACGAACACTTGTCTTTTTTTAATTTGAAAATTAGATATAAATAACTTAATTTAAGTTTTTTTTCTAATATACTAGTCTCATTTTCTTTTTCTATTTTTAAAATTTAAATTTTCCTGCTATATTAATCCAAGTCAATTGCCTATTTATTATAAAGTTTTTCCCTGACGTAATTGCTCAAGTACCAATACTTGTTCTTATTATAAATAAAAGGTATATCCAACCAACCATTTTGTTCTTCCTACCCTATAAGGTTCTTTGCATAATACACTCTGCATCACTACTATTATACTCTTCAATGGCTGCTTCAGGTACATAATTCTCTCTCACTTTCTATATTCTCTTTTATCAGATTGATATATAAATAAATGTATCTGGTTAATATCTTAATTCTTAAAGCTCCAAAGTTTTAATCTTTCATTCATTTTAATTAATTGTAACAATAATAATTCAGCACCCAAAATTAAATTCTGTTTCCTTAATTATTCTGACACAACCCTTTTTTGTTTTGGTTTGTTTTTCATCAGCAGATTGAGCTAAAAGTTGGTGCAAAATCTACATAATTCTCTGTTTTTTGACTTTGAAGACTTAAACAAGGATTCTCATTCTGTTTTGCTCTGGAGTTAAAAAGAGTCCTCTGGTTCTTGAACAGGTAAGGTCTGAATCAATACACCATCCTAACAATCCTCCTAATTACTATATAAGAAAATGATTTAAGAGGATGTATCATTGCTGATATAATTTTTGTGCATAATATTATGAGAATTTATGTTGATATATATTTGAGATTAATTTCTATACACCGATAATGTAAGATGGTTTCACATTGTCAGCCAATAGAATTGAGAAAGATGTCAAATCATGGTAGGTGCTTAGTATAATGCGTGATTTTTAGTGATGATTTGTCATTTTCTTAGACTTCTATTAGCAGATAGTGTAAAACAATTTTATACTATTAGTGCATATGAAAATTAGAGGGTGAGTCTCGGCGTAACGATAGGGTTGCTGCCTTGTGACCTGAAATTCACGGGTTCAAATCCTGTATATGAAAATTAAATCCTAAATATTTACTAGCATTATTGCCATTCAGGTTTGAATTTTGGACTTCTCTATAATTCATCATAAACTACAATAATCATCCATGGATGGTCTCAATTGGGATGATGCATCATCATCACAACTTGCAAAAACTACACCAATAATCCATTGGAGCACACAGCAACAACATCAAGACCTTGAAGAGATGCAGAGGAAATCTCATCAAACATTATTTCATACATACACAAATTCTGATGAAGATATGATTTATCATCATCAGCCAGAAGAAGTTGCTATCTCTAGATCAGATATAATGGATAATGTGATTATGCCAAACACAAATCCATCACAGAATCATCATCATACAGAAGCAGCAACCATGATGGTGAAATCAAGAGCTGGTGGATCCAATTGGGAACCATACAACAATAGTGCTATGAACCAGATAAGTAATAACTATATGCCAGAATTTTTCAACATGGCCAACCAACACAATCTTATCAATGGAAATGGAAATGGTAGTAGTAGTAGTGGTTGTAATTCTCTTGAATCTATTGATTGCTTGATTTCAGCTGCTAACAGAAACACTGAAAAATCTGTTGAGGATATATTATCTGACAGCAGAAACAAATCATGGAACTATTTCACTTATGGAAGCAATAATGCAGTTTCCTCTGGTGAATCTGATAGCAATAATGCTTCCAATTCCAATAAAAACAATGGTAGAAATTACAGAAACAAAGACATGAAAAGTTCAATCAATATTGAACTTGATCATGAAACAATGTCTCAAAGCTCCTCATATCAACATCATCAACACATCAATCAAGGAAAAGGAACAACAGAACTATTCAAAATTGCTGATTCCTCAAAGAGGAGCAACAATTTTGTTCATCAGAGTTATTCTTCTGCTGCTACTACTGAAGGAGGTGGATTCAACAACATTATCTCACAGAATCAAGCAAAATCAAAGAAACCCAGATGGGAAAAGAGTCCAAATTCATCAACCATCAATTTCCAGCATCATCCAAACAACAACAATAACAACTCATCAGCATCATCATCATCATCACCTGAAGAACAAGAGGCTGATGCAGAGGCCATAGCACAAATGAAGGAAATGATATACAGAGCAGCGGCATTTAGACCTTTGAACTTATTTGAAGAAGTGATAACAGAAAAGAAACCAAAGAGGAAGAATGTGAAGATCTCAAATGATCCACAAACAGTTGCTGCAAGACAGAGAAGAGAAAGGATAAGTGAGAGGATAAGGGTTTTGCAAAAACTAGTACCTGGTGGGAACAAGATGGACACTGCATCAATGCTTGATGAAGCTGCAAATTACCTCAAGTTTCTTAGATCACAAGTTAAGGCACTTGAAAATCTTGGGAACAAGGTTGATAAGACAATGATGAATTACCACCCTACTAGTATTGCTTTCTCCTTCAATCCTTATTTTCACTACAATTATTCTCAGGGTTGATTGCCGGAGGAAATCCTAGCGTGCAACTGGACCACATTTAATACATGACTCAGCATCGGAGAATATTTAGATACAATAATTCATTTTGATTTGTAAGTGTTAGTGAAGTACGCATTAAATATGTTGTAGCAACATGCAAGAATGTAAGTCTAATTGTTTGTTAAAAGTTTACTGCAATCAAAATATAGAATTGTGCCAAACCATACAATTTGAAAAAGCCCTAAAACAATGAAAATTTTGCATTTACCTAAAGCCTATCAAAACTCAAAAGTATTAAGCTCCCATTGATTGGTGACTTTTGTTTTAGTAAAATCGGGTTGGATGATAATGTAATATTTTTTTCTGGAAGCCCATGTATTATGTGATCTATTATGAGTTTGAGAGTTGCTCTGTGATATGGACTTAGTCCAATGTTTAGTGTGCTGAAGGGTGTTTGAGACCCAATGTAACCTAGGTTAATGTCTTTTTATGATTTTTCAAGTATTGGGAGAGAGAAAATACAATTATAGCTGATTGTATATTTACAAAAATGGTACACCGTCAATAAAAATTGAATCCTAAAAATATATTTAAATCATTTTAATATTATACAGGTTTCTATTATTTTAGATGCTCTGATATATGATAGAATTTAATTTTGGATTTAATTTTTGCATACTATTGTGTAAAATAATATACAAACATCCCATCATATATAATAAAACCAAATTTAAAACAGAATGGTAAACACTTTCATTTTTTTGGTATAAAAAATTGATTTGTACTAATAATGTTAAAAAACCCTAATTTAGTATATTTTAAATTTTCATTTATTTACAATATAATTTTACAAATTTCATTGCATAGAAATTGCTTCAACTATTATCCTTGTCAGTTGTCACCTTGTGAATATTCTCTCTTTACATCATAACTCCAAAATTAAAAAGAAAAAGTAAAAATTAAAACAGAAAAAAAGGAAAATAAATCTAAACGACAATGCGTTTTAAACCTTGGGAATACAGAACAGAGAAAAAAATTGCGACTTCTTCTTCCTGCATGTTGTGTTAGTACTCACTCACTGCGTTTCAGATTCCCCTTTGAAATTTCTTCACAATCACCATCGCCCAATGCCTATCACCACCATCTTCAAATAATGCTCTTTCCTTCAATCGCTTTTCCATTGAATCCAAAGGCTCAGATCTCTCCAACGCTCCCAATCCCTAACCCCTGCGAAATCGAATCACATCAACGCGATCCCGTGATACGGTACGCGTTTTTGGTTGATCCCTTCGATCATCACTCGAATTTTCAGTCTAATTTACTTGAAATTTGTTTAGATTTGGGATTTTTAGGGTTGTGAGCTTGAGCTTTGAGTGTTTGGAAATTTGGGATTTTGGGCATGATTTTTGTTACCCAATTGACCATTTAGTGACTCTGATTTGTTATTTTGTGGTGAAAATAAATGGCATTAGGAGCATTTTTTTCTTCTGTTGTGTATGTGATTTCAATTGATATGGATATTGTGTTTCACAGGTCCATTTTGCTACTGAGGTAGAGGGAAGACTGAATTGTGAACAGAATGGTGAGTGTTGTTGTTTTGTTGGGTTTTTTCATGTTTTTGTTGTGTTTCTGTGTTCATTTAGTTTAAGTTTCTAACCTTGATTCATTTGATTTGTGTGATGGGTGTGCCCTTTTTCTCACTCAATTTACCCTTTTACGGAATTGGAAAAATAGAATTACCTTCTTGGAGCTTTCAAGCCAGCTTGTAATGTCTTGATCTCGTTTAACGATGGGAAAAACCGGAAGCAGGTGAGCCACACTCTTGTTTAATGAGAATTGAGAAGTAGAGTAGTAGAGTAGTGGACTAGTGGTATTCATCAAATTGATTGCTATATATAATTTTCTAGCAAAGTGCTAAGCTTGATGCCTAGTGTATTCAAGGAGGGAATTTGTAACTTAGTTTTAAGTTTATCTTTTCACTGTTAATGAGCACATGATTTATGACAAAACATTTTGATCTCAAGTGATTTAGCTTACACCATCTGTTTGGACTTTGGACAAGATGTAGTTGTTGTTTTTCACTATTGATGCTTCTCACTCTTTGAGTAAAGTGGCTTTACAGAGCCTCATTTGAGTGGCTTTTTATGTGTGGATTTTAGGTTCCGTTTAAAAAAGAGAATGGTCAAACGGTTACAGTCCCGCTTTTCCAAAGTCAAGAAAATATTGCTGGGAAGGTACTGTGTTAATGTTCATGATTTTCTGTTATTGATTTTATGCTAAACCCTTGATGTTATCTTTGTATTATCTTTTGATATCATGTCTTGTGAACCTTACAGTATTTACCGTCTATCTATTTGCTGCCATATTTAGATTACAATAGAACCAATGCAAGGGAAGAAGATTGATCACAATGGTGTAAAAGTTGAGCTACTTGGACAGATAGGTTGGTACCTGACTAATCATCATAACTCTTTAATGTGTTAAAAGTGTCTAAAGTCTAAATGGAGGGGGGAAATGAAAAAATAAGAATGATTTATTCTTGATAACTATTTTCTTTTTTGTTATGATACCACTATGCGATTATTATAGCAAAATCCTATTATATTTTGTAGTTTGTAGCATTTTGGTACAGCTGATAAAAGGAGTTTGCCTTGTCAATCATTTATAAAAAAATTGCTTTATTGCTGATGCAAAGTTCATATTGGACTATGTTTCACTGTGCAGAGATGTATTTTGACAGAGGAAATTTTTATGACTTCACCTCCCTTGGTAATTGATTATTCTATCACTCTTGTTCTTCAGTGAAGAATATTCTACGATTTTGTTGTTTACGTTTCTTTTAATGCTCCATTGAATTACCTATACTTCTAGGAAGTAATAATTCATCATTTGGCTATCATTTGCAGTACGAGAACTGGATGTTCCTGGAGAAATCTATGAGAGGAAAACATATCCATTTGAATTTTCTACAGTTGAAATGCCATATGAGACATATAATGGGGTCAATGTGAGGCTTAGGTACGATTTCTTTATGATCAAAGGAAGTATATTTTTGCTATCTCGTCCATTTGCTTTTTTTGTTGATAATCATTCTGGAATATCTTCTTTCCAAATAATAGGGTGGGAGATTGAATATGATATATGTGATGTTTTAATTGATACAGGTATGTCTTGAAAGTGACCATCAATCGTGGTTATGCAGGAAGCATAATAGAGTACCAGGATTTTGTGGTATGTTCTTTATCAGTGAAATGGAATTTATGATTTATTTTTTGATGAATAGTGAGATATTGACTTCAATGTTATTTTATCAAATCACTACTCTTCATAAATAACAATATGTTGGATGTACTTGCTAATATTTTATGAGATATTATTATTAACACATGATCTCCACACCTAACTTGTGTATATGATCACATCATTCCTGTAGTATTTTCCAATCGATAATTCGATATGCCTATACTTACATATGAATACATTATCCCCATATCTAAAAAAGGTTTGTGTAATCTGTATCTGTATATGTTAAATAGATCAATAAAAATTTTATGATCCTATCGCATCAATTTTTCTTATATTATTCTTACAATCACTGACCAGGTTCGCAACTATTCTCCAGCTCCGTCGATCAACAATAGCATCAAGGTGAGCTCAATAACTTGATAAATGAATTTCATTGGATCCTAGGCCTAGCACGAATTCTCTGCCATCATATAAGTTGTAATAGTGATTCATGCACAATACTTACCATCAATTAAAAACTATAATGGCCCGGGGAGCAATGGTAAAGTGCAGTTATGTCATCAACCATTTCCTTGGAATACTCATTGATATAGTATCTACTGGAACATGTAGTTATTACCTTGTGCTCTATCTCGAAACTTTGTTATTGGATGCTTTAATTTATTAATTATATTTAGCATAATATTATGTCTCAAACAGATGGAAGTTGGAATTGAAGATTGTCTACACATTGAATTTGAATACAACAAAAGCAAGTAAGTTGAACATGTTGATTAACCATTGAATTGTCTCTTAGAAAGTTCTGTATACAACTTGGGCTGCGAAATTTATTTATTGCTTTACTTTGCTTGGATGTATTGGCCTGTGAAGTTACCATATAGTGTATAAGTTCGTATATACATGCACCGGTTTGAAGAGAATATTTTTCTCGTCTATTAATTTTTATATTTTAAACATGAAAGAGCAAATGAATTGGAGATACTAATTGGAATTTCAACTTTCCAGATACCATCTGAAAGACGTTATCATTGGTAAGATTTACTTTCTACTCGTCAGAATCAAGATAAAAAACATGGATCTTGAGATCAGGCGTCGAGAATCCACAGGATCTGGAACCAACACCCATGTTGAGACAGAAACATTGGCTAAATTTGAGTTGATGGATGGTGCTCCTGTCAGAGGTAAGGTTGACCTTGACATGAAATGAGTAAAATATAACTTTTGTCCTTTTTAGTTACATAATTACTTTCGATAACATGGTGATAGTTTAGATCTATGTGTTGTCGGGGAAGATTTGAGAGTTAATGACCTAAATCCTAACGTTATTCATGATAGAGTGCAATGACGTCGTTTGATCCATGTAGCTGACCTCACATAGTGGGATAAGGCTTGTTATTGTTGTTGTATGTTGTTGTCGGGACCCTTTTGGGGTAAAAAGGTTTTATGCAAAGTATGTTGATTTCACCTGCATAGAATACATTTCATCTTTTTATAATGAGTAGATTTCATAATAGCAATATGCATCCATTTTTAAAGAACAGTGCATGCAATCAAAATTAATTACAAATTCACATTGGAAAATACAATTGGCAATAGATTAATCATCAACATCTTTAATGAAATTTACTTCTTTATATATGCTTATAAATGCATAGGCTAATGTGTAATTGTTTTTAATTTTTACAGGTGAATCAATCCCAATCCGACTGTTCCTTAGTCCTTATGAGCTGACACCAACGCATCGGAACATCAACAACAAGTTCAGCGTGAAGTACTTCTTAAATCTCGTGTTGGTCGACGAAGAGGACAGGCGATATTTTAAGCAGCAGGAAATCACCATGTACAGGCTGCAAGAAACTTCCTGATTGATTATCACACAGGGAATGAGTCTTAGGTCTGTATTAGGAATAAACAAGATTGCAGTAACGATGAAAAGCTCCGAAATCTGGGAATCAGGCATGCGAAGCCTGTAAAACGGATTCAGGATCATTGCTTGAAATTATGTACATTGACTGTTCTCTGTCATTCGCGTGCCGACACAGTTCTAGAACTTTTTAGACATATCATTGAAGGAAAGCATCTGTTATGTGTTCTGGATTGTTGATATCCATGGAGAATGTGGTGACTCAAGTTTTTTATACTTGAATATTCAGTGTGTGATATCTTTGATAGTCTTGATTTTCTGTTATCATCATTGTTCTACCTCCTTATTCCTGAACATAATGACTACTTTTTCCTTTGTTCATTTGTCATTAATTTTTGTTGTGAATGAACAATCAGAATGTGATGACGTTGGAATTGTTTTGTTGTGTTTTGTTTATGCATTTGCATATTTGTTTTTTAGAAAAATGATAGGTTGACATCCATATAAGTTGTATGGGATGAACATTCATAATTGATGTCAAATAATGGTATCGTGATGTCAAAATAATGATCCATGATGTCAAATTATTATGGACGTCCACCTCATACATCATATATGAATGTCAACCTATCATTACCCTTTGTTTTATGACGTTACTCACAAGAATGTTAAGGTTTTTAAGTGTGTTATTATCCTTTTCCCTTTTCAAGTTCTCTTTAATTATCTTACTATAAATTGAGGGGGAGTGGAATGATTGGGTGAAGTGAGAAATAAGAATCATCACCTTTAAGCTATAAGTATTTCATTTGCTTATTTAGAATACAATTTCCATACATTATCAATAAAATGGGAAGAAAAATCAAGTTTTTTTTTTTTATATTTATTACAGATTTGTTTCAATTCAAAGAATAATAAGTGGATTTTTATAAAGGGAGTAGGGAAAAAAAGGTACTTATAGTTATATCACTATTTGATTTTAGAATTAGTTAAAATAGATATAAAGCAAATCTATATTCATCTGTTTTGAGTCATAATATTCTTTAGGACACATTATTAAATATTTACATAAAATTTGTGAAAATTAAGTTTTTTAACTTAGTAAACCTATAAGATACTTGTATCCTAATATAATTAACACTCATGATTTAATCAGACTTGATGGTTTTAAAAGACTTGAGTTAACATGACATATGACTCATTTATATCCACAAACCACAAAATGATACCAATATTCTTGAATTTTATGGGATACCGAAGAACTTCTCTGAAATTAAAATAGCATCTTTGATTATATAAGATTTTCAATTTCGGTAAAACTGATAGCTTCTTGAACTTATTCTCTAATAAAAAAATACAGGGACAAAGCATATCAAATGATTTATTAATGATCAAAATATACAATTGCTTGGTACATAAGCTCATAATAAAACACAATAATAACACATGCACTCAACTCAATCAACAAGATCATAATAAGAACTTAACATGCAAGAATGCAATAAAAGATCCAGGAACAACAACAAACAGAATCTGAAACAACCCCACATTCTGTTAACTTAGTATTATCTAGCTATAGGGCCAAGTTCAGTAGTCACATTCATTGAAACCAACTCAACTGAATCTTGGTATTCAATTTCACTACCACTTCTTTTTCTTGCTAATTCTGTTGCCAAACAGTCCTTAAGCTCAGACACAACATCACTCATGTAAGGCCTTTTTGAGGAACTAATGGAAACAGAAGCCATAGCAATCTCAACAGCTTTCCAAACAGAGTTAGTGTCATAGTCTCCTTGTAATCTTGAGTCAACAATGCTTTTTATGTCACCTTTTGAAAGCATTGAGCTAACAAATTGGCTTATGTGAACCCTCTCATGTGTTCTTGTTATTGCTGGTTGTCCTGTGATTATCTCCAATAGAGCAACTCCAAAGCTGTACACATCACTTTTCTCTGTTAACCTGTTTGATATGCTGTACCTGCAGGCAAGATTGTTTAGTTTTCATCATTTCTGTAGATATAAAATACAATTCGTGCATCGCTTTCCGATAACTTGGTAGTGTTTGGTAACAGAGACACAGAGACACAAATGCAGACATCGAAGGAATAGAAAGTTGCTTGATTTCTTTCCAATCATGGATACAAATTTTTTGTACTTTCAAAACATGGGGACAATGAAAACAGGACACTTGAGATGAAATGTCTTGCAATACTATATTTGTCCTTGTTACTTATGTTTCCACTTATTTATATTTGTGTATCTATCTCTACTGTCTCTCTCTGTATCTGTATTTGTGTGTCTTCATTAGATACAAAATTATTCATATTTTTCTAACCAATTTTATAAGTTTCTTGGAGATATGGTTTGCAACATTGTACCAAAAAAGTTTCAATGACCAATTGGTCTAAAAAGACTTCATCCAATATAAGCTTTTGTGAACAATAATGCGTATAATGGTAAACCAGCCAATACAGTCGATGAACTCATTTTTAACTATTTTTTATCCAAATAATTATTGAAATTTTAATGGGATGATTAATTATGGCTCAAAATCTCATTTGTTGACTGATTTGACTAGTTTTTCATTATACACGTAGTATCACTCTTTTGAGAAAGTTGGTTAATGTCATGAATTTCTATTCAGCATTAACTCAATAATGTATAGATTAATCTTTCAAAGAAACTAAATTGATTCATAGAATCATATAAATAAAAACACTTACTCGGGATCTAAGTAACCAGGAGTTCCAGCAACAACAGTGGAAACATGAGTGCCTCCATCAGTGGGAATGCTTTTGGATAGGCCAAAATCAGCCAATTTGGCTTGAAAATTTTCATTCAATAAAATATTTGTGCATTTCACATCTCTGTGGATGATTGGTGGCTTACTACCATTATGCAAATACTCCAATCCTGTCATCAAAATTTCAACATCAATAAATAAATAAATAAATAAATAGGAAGGATAAAAAATATTTTGAAGTAAAAGATTAACATAATTTGGTTTCTATTCTAACCTTGTGCTGAATCCACTGCTATTCTGAGTCTATCTTCCCATGTCAAGAACTTTGCATTGCTATTTTTACCTGTTAAAATCACAACTTAGTACTTTTCTAACATTTTGACATGAGTTAAATGAAGAGTGAATGTTAAACCATATACCAAATATATTAACATTGTTACTTATACTAAAATTCATATTGTTATTTATCTCCAATAATGCTTTATTTTTATGTAGTTTGTTTAATTGGTAGAGGTTAAGTAAAATGTCAGATTATCACTGACATGTCAATTAACGTGACATATTAGAAAAAATGTGACAATATGATAATAGAAATATAGGACTAAAGACTAACGTGACCTACATTTTACAAATTGAAGGATTAAAATACAAATTTATGATTCTTGAGGACCAAAATGACTTATAAATATAATTGAAAGTCCTGGAACAATACTTTTTCGGTCAAAACAACTAAAAAAGTTTACTTTAACATTTTATGGCTCAAATAATATTTTTAAGTATGTGTATTTTTAATAGGTTGAATGATTGTGACTAAATTCCTATTTTTGACTGTTTTGATCGTTACAATTTTGTATACCTAATAAATAAAGCTGTATATATAATTTTAAGGACTAACTTGAAAATTCACTGGTTAAATGAAACTTGAGTAAATTAAAAAACATTAATTTGATGAAAAGATACCTGAAAGATGTTCATCTAAGTTTCCATTTGCCATGTATTCATAGATGAGACCAATGCTGTTTTCCTCATTGCAATAACCAATAAGAGATGTCAGATTTCTATGGTGAACTCTCATTAGAAGTTTAACCTGAAATTCAGAAGGCACTTTTATGTCACAATAGCTACAAAATTTTCTGGTTTGAATCTTTTACTTTTTGTACAAATAATGATCACTTGCCTCTGCCACAAATTGTTGATATCCTTGTACTGATGATTGTGAAAGCATCTTAACAGCTACTTGAGTGTCATCAATAAATCCATGGTAAACTGTTCCAAATCCACCTCTTCCAATGATTTTACTAAAGTTGTTGGTAATCTTAACAAGATCATTGTATGAATATTGTCTTTGCTTGGTTTCCAATTCTGACATAATTGGAGTATTAGGGTCCACATCAATGTTCACAGCAGCTAGTTTTTTCCAAATCAGTGAAATGAGCAAGTGTGTCAATATTACAATGTTGCATAGATTATGCCGGTACGAATATCTGATACGATACGAGTACACAATACATTATTTAATATTAGTACGTTAACTATTTTCTTTTTTCCAAAACAGGGAAATTTGAGAAAGTGGGTCAATACTACAATGTTGTATAGATTATGCCGGTACGAGTATCTGATATGATAAAGGTACACAATACAAAAATACATTATAAATTAAACTATAAACACATAAAATGTTAACTAGAACTGATGTATCGATATCTGACACAATACTTATTTAATACGGATACGTGGACTATTTTGAAGTATTTGTGCATTATGAAGTCAAAGGGTAGTAACAGTTTTTCTTTACCTTGCGGCTTTTTCTTTTTAAGGCCAAAGATGATAGCTGCTGCTACAATCACAAGAAGCACCAAAACACCAGCAATAGATGCTACTACAGGAATGACTACATTACTTTTCTTCTTCTTGTTTGTATCACTTGTTTGTTGGTTGCATGATGTAGCTGATTCACATAGGTTTGGATTTTGCCCCACACTACCATCATTCAGACAATAATAAAAGTGAGGTCAAGAATTAAACATCACTATCACACCTCATTCAATTCTTCTTCAATAATGTTTGTGATACAATAGAAATACGTTCAACTAGTATCCAACATGTGTTATACATAATACGTAATGTATGTCATATATATAACACATACACGTACGTATGATACACATTACATATTATATATAGCACACGTTGGATACTAGTTGGACGTATTCCTGTTGTACAACAAACATTATTGTTTCTTCTTTTGTAAAAAACAATTTGGGAACAAATGAGATATCAATGAAACTTGCAAATTTTAATGTGAACTCAAGTTTCATGCTGCATGCATATAATAAAGTCATTAAAAAAAAGGGTTAAAATAGACTTTTTAGTCTATTATCTTTGCTCAAAACATATGATGATATAATAAAAATTAATACAACAATCATCATCAATGTTAAGTAAGTGTATAGATTGATGACATTTTAAGTGAAAAGGCATACCTCAATGATAGTGAACCTTTCTTTGATTTATCAACAAGTCCACTAGGAACTGAGCCAGTAAGATTGTTATTCTGCAAGTTTCTGCCAAAAACAGAGCAAAAATGACACAATTTTCTCTTTAATGACCAATTAAATTACATTGATGTACCTATAAAGAATTATTAACTTACAAGACTTTTAGTGACTGAAGTTGTGTAAAAAAATCAGGTACTGTCCCACTTAAGCTATTGTTTGATAAATCCCTGCAATTTGCAACTCAAAATACACACTTACAAAATCTTAATCTATAAAATTATAATAATAAAAATTGAAGGGTAAATTATATTACTTTTTCTTTAGGTTTGATGAAATTCAATCTAATTTTTTTCTATTTGTCTAAGTGACACCGACATTTTCTTGATGTATTGTTCAGTGTAATAATGAATTCAGAATCTGTTGAATAAAATTTTTCAAATAGAGAAAAGTTTGATTGAATTTTATCAAACTTTTGGAGAGATTAGTAAAATTTATTCAAAATTGAATGGATTTGGTTCCACTATTTAAGACACTTACAAGTATTGTAACATTGTGAGCTTGGAGATAAAAGATGATATCTGCCCTGTTAGTCCACTAGAAGACAAATTCCTGTTTGCAATTTCCAAACATTTTATCAATCAATCAATGGTTTGAATTCATGAATTATTTATGCATGGTTTATTATTTTGTGAATCATTAAACATTTAATTAAACTTACAAGGATATGATTCTTGGGGGATTATTGCTATCATCAAAACTACAATTTAAGCCTTGCCACATGAATGCAATAGGGCCACATGGATCTCCTTGCCAATTTCTTTCCACCCCATAATCTTTCTTGATGTTTGTGATAGCATCAACTGGTATTTGACATTAAAAAAAAAAAAGTTTCAAGCCAATTTTATAATGAATTCAAAACCCAAATCATATTATAAGGGTGTGTTGGGTTCCAATTTTCAGTTATCTTCTTTTTTGGATTTTTTCTTTCTTTTACAAAATTATGAAAACACAAATGACACTGTAACACTGTATTTGGTCTCTGTTTTCAATTTTCATTTTTCTATTTTTCTGTTTAGGGTTTTTCTATTTCAACCTTCAATTTTCATTTTGTAATTATTGTCCGTGTAAAGAAAATATTGAAAATTGTAAAACGTATGGTGGTGATTGGTTTATTTTCTGTTTTTATTTTCTATTTTTATTTTTCAATGAAATAAAACCAAATATTTTCACTTGTGTTTTCTATTTACAATGAAAATAAAATTGAAAATAAGAAAATATTAAATTCTTGTTTTCTATGTTTTCAGCTAAAAGTGTGAAAATAAAAAATGAGTTGAATGAAAATACCATGACTATTACTCACTAGAACAAGTAAACAACCTCTATACCTATATAAGCATTTTCAATTAATTTTCAGTGTTTCCTTCACAAAACGCAAAAAAACAAAATATGAAAATGAAAACTAAAATTTATGAAATAAAAACACAACACCATAAAGTTGTTAACTATGTTGAGATCATAGAAAGGCTTACTATCATCTTGTGAAGTTTCTGGCTGTGACAAATCCTTAACTGTATAAATCTCAAGGGCATTGATGATAGGTGGAAGAGTTGAATCCTCTGTCTTAAAAAGTGAAAACAGATACCTTGTGGCTCCAGCCAAAGCTGTTGGATTAAAAATTGTACTTAATGATTGGTAAGAAGGCACAAGAGGACCATACCAATACTTTCCATTTAAAGTGACATTAAATGATCTTGTTTCATTTGATGCCAATTTTTGAACCTCATTGAAGTGCATGAACACATAGTATTGCTCATTCACATTATCAGGATCCCAATAGAAATCAAAAGAAGCACTTGTGTTTATTGGTGTTGCTGCTGTGCTCATTACAATTGTTGGTGGTTTATAATCATTTTGACTAAGATTGTCATTTGTGAGTGATTTTGTGCTTATTTGTGTCCACTTGTCAAATCCTAGAGGTGCCCAAATTCTGTCATAAGCATCATCTTTGTACCTGCACATATAGCACGATGAATAATCTAATGTTTGATTATAATAATGTTTGTTGTACAATAGAAATACATCTAATTAGTATCCAACGTGTGCTATACATATGACACACATTATGTATAATATACGTTGAATAGCTGTTGGACAGTATCTGTTGTACAACAAATAGTATTGGTTTGGTTATATGTTTTTAGTCCTTATGAGATATGGGTGGTTTTGCATTTGATTATGGTCCCTGGAAAATGTTTGCTTTGATTTTGGTCTTCTTTTTCATTTGATAGTAAATTGTGATATTTATTATAAGAGTCAAAATAAAGGTTATTGAAATATTTATAAATGGAGAGATAAAAATTTTAATATTTGTAGAGACCAAATGGATATTGAAAAATATGGTAAATTATACTAAATTTCCATAAAATTTGATAAAATTCATTCTGACGTCCCTTTATATGTTTTTTATGTCAGTAATCTTTCATCGATCCATTGTTCAATCGATGAAAAGAAGGTGTAATAAATTTTCAAATTCAACTGAAATTAATGTAATGATTTTACAAACTTGTAAAATTTTAAACAAATTTTATAATGAAGATGATACAAGGTCAATTTTATCAAATCTCATAAGAGATCAGTGTAATTTACTCTAAAAAATATTTATTAAGACCAAAATTTATAACAAGTACGAAAAACAAACAAAGAATAGAAGGGGAAAAAAAACCAAAATAAAAATTTTGGATCAAAATCAAAACAAAGAATAATATCTATACATAGGGACTAAAAATATACTTAAACCATAACAAAATAGCTCAATACAAAGAACTTTTTACCTGTATTCCAAGTTTGTGATAGATCCTAAATCATATCTCCTAAGTCTTGCCAATGACTCAGATGAATATTGAGTGACATAAGTATCATTTTTCAAACTCCTCAATTCAATAGCTGAAATAAATGGAGTCCCATTTCCAGTATTAACCAAACAAATATGCACATGATCACTTAATGGAACATAAATGATCTCACTAATTGTGCTTAGTGAAGCATTAGGGAATTTCACTGTGTCCCAAAAATTAGGTCCAAGATGAATATCAAATTGTGGCACCTCATTTAAACCATCATAGTTTCCATAAAAATAAGTGGCTCTGATTAAGTATTTTGTGCCACTTGTCACATTAATTCTGTAACAATTTCTTAGTCCATTTGGGAAAGTCCTCACATAACTTAGTTGTTGTTGATGAGTACTTTTGTCTGCAGGGGATATAGTTTTGGATATTCCAGTTTTGATGAATTTTGAATCTGAGATGTAGTTTATGCCTGTGTTTTTTTCTGTGTAGCTGGAATTTTCAGGTAGGCCACAATCTATGCTAATGAATCCTGAAAAAATGAAAAAAAAAAGGAAAGTGAATTGAAAATTTTAGATATATTCATCATTTTGAGTACATAATATTAAGTAATGTGTAAAAATTCTTTTTGATTGTCGGAATTGTATGCATGTTTTTCCTCATAGGCTAAGAAATTAAAGATTATATATAGATCTCAATCAAGGGTTTAATTTCGTAAAATAGTTTTTCGGATTTTGTTTTCTGTATTTTGTGAAGGGAATAATGATAAATTTTAAAAGAGAAATAGTTATTGAACAATGGAAAAACAGTCAAAACAATCAATGAGCATATATGACAATATTCTGGAAAAAAAAATTCTCTTTAAAATATTAGTTTTTAGTGGACTGAGTGATTATGATCTAAAATATCTGTATTGGCTGGTTTTTATTCACTTTTTTATTGTGCAAATAGCAGCACTAATTGTAAAAACTACAAAATTCAATTTTCCAGTAGTTTTTCGATAAAATTCCTAAAACAGAAAAATTGAAAATAAAAAATCATTTTCTGAAATTAAATATACCCTAAAATCGCCCCCAAAAAAAATACTCAAGTTAGCTCATAGAATAACATTCGTGGGGACTAACTTGATTCATAAAAAAAAAAAAAAAGCAAATTTAAGTAACATTTTATAATTCCAGTGACTAAATTAGCTGTTGTTTCTTAATTTTAAGAATTAAAATGTGAAATATATATATATATATATATATACAATTTCAAGGAAAAAAAAAAAGCTATAATTCTTCAAATTTGATATAACCAAACCTGATTGGTCCTGAGCTTGAGCAAGAACCACAATGATAAGAACTCCAAGTAATTCAAAATGAGAACGTAGTGACATTCCCATCATTTTTTGATGAATCATACTTTGCTTAGAAAAGTGATTATCAAGATATATGATATGATAGTCTTATACTACTAAAGTCGCATTCATTGCTTTTTGGTAACGTAGTCAATTTTCTTGGTGGGTTAGGGATTTATTTTATTTAACAACAAGAGACATTATTCAATGGACCTACCACAAAAAAATTCTTAAATGCAACTAAAATATTATGCAATATACTCTATACAACTAAGATATCCTTCAAATTCTAAATATTTATTTTAAATCAATTAAAATGTCACGTTATTAGTGGATAGATAATATACGGTAAATTACACTACTCATCTCTATATCTGAACTTGCCGTATAAATCTTTTATGACATATGAGGAATATATGACTTTTAATGATATATTTATAAAAAATAGATACTCTTTCGAAATTAAAATGATATCAAATGGTCTATTAAAACTTATTTATTTCATTTCTTCTATCACTTGTTAATTACATGATTATTGAATTCATTCGGTCATTTTTATTTTAAAAGAGTAATAACTATTATTTATAATTATTCGATTAAAAGTCCTCACATGTCATGACAATTGTTAGTTATTAATTAGTAGTTAAACATTCTTCAATGAATACTTGTACATATTTTTTATCATTTGAATGATTTGCGTTGCAAATTTTGTTTATATTAAAAAAATCGAGTATAATTTTATTAAATTTAATTTTAAGATAGATAAGTATAATATCACTTTGAAATATATATAAAATATATTCACCTGTGTATTTAAGAATTTCCTGGACATGAGATAGATATATAGCACGTAGTTTTTTTTAGTGTTATGTGAAGGTAGTTACAGAGTGTAGCTAGCATTCATTAATTAATCATAAATGATTTGAGGTCAAAGTAAACGGGGTGACCAAAACGAGTGGAAATTAAATTTATAGTTTCCTGGAAAATTAATACTCACAAATAAAAGAATCTTTATCTTCACATCAGAGCCGGCTCAAGGATAAAGCTAGGGAAGCTAGGGCTTTAGGCCTCCAATTTTTTAAAAAAATATTTTAATAAAAAAATTTAAGTGTCATAAGACAACATCATGACTTATGAGTTGATCAATACTCATGTCTAATGTATGTATGTTATGCACTAATCTCTACATATACATATATTTTTTTCACTTTACTTAATTATTTATTTATTTCTCTTCTATTTCACACAAATCACAAAACATCATTCACATATATTCTTTGTAATTTCTATCAATTCTATGTATAATTTTTTCTTTACTTCTTGAGTTCTTCTCTTCTATTATAAGTCCTCTCTAGTCTCTAGGTCTCCTCCCTTTCCTTCCCTTTTTGTGCTAAACTCGAATTGTGCAGATTGTTACTTAATTTTATAGTTGCAAGTGATATAAAACTTTATCTTATTTTGATATGATAAGTTATAAGTATTATTTATATTTTTTTCTCTCGCTCTAACTTATTTTGTTATTCTAAAATATTCCGAAAATAAAATTTTCAAAGTAAAAAATTAATAAAATCTTATCTAAAATCCACAATATCTCAACAAAGATTAAGTGGACTAGCTATATTATCAATTGAAAAATAATTATTTAATGTAATCGATTACTATATAATATAATAAATAATTTTGCATCCTAAAAATACGAAAGATAAACTTTAAATAAAAATATAATAAACTCAATATAAGTTTATTACTTGATATAAAAAAGGCCTCAATTTAAATTTGGCTTTAGGCCTCTAAAAGTGTTGGGCCGCCACTGCTTCAGATTTGTCCAATATAGTAGTCCTTTTGACAATGAAGATATGAAATTTGTATAGTTGCACATGCTTCTTAATTAATTTCTTGCTAAGCAATTTAAGATACTTTTGACGTGATAATATATAATTGGATGACTGTGTATAAAAATTGTACTCGGTCAGTAGATAAAAATTATATATATATATATATTTAAAATTACTTTTGATTATTTGATCTTGAGGTATATCATTTTCATAAATTATTTTGATGAGAAAAGACAACAATATAGCTGCTAAAAAATTTCAAGGGGCGAATATTTGAAAATCATGCTTATTGCTACTTGTGGTATTGACATTCTACAATGTTACTAGCAAAACTAAAGAGAGAGAGAGAAAGAAATAAAAAACTACTGAAGACAATGCATGGAATGTCTATATATTATATTAATAAGCATTGTTATATGCACACTAAAAAACAGATAAAACAGTACATATAATATACATAACGTATATTATATGTTGTGTCCAACGTATATCGCATGCTGTAAAGAAAGATAATATTATCATATATGATATAAGTTATGCACAACATGTTATATATGTTGTGGATATTATATATTATATATAGTGTGTATTATTTATTGACTGTTTTGACTGATTTTTTTATTGTGCACTAAAAATTTCTGTATATTAATATATTTATTTATGACAAAAATTCATTGACTAATTGACAAGTTGTGCTTTTGCTTTTAAATATGGCAAGTTGCAGTATTAATTAGTTACTTATTAATTAATAATAACATGCATTCTTGCTTAAAATGGAGGAGATATTTTTTTTTTAAAGAAATTAATTTTAATACACTATAGATATACATGGGCGGATCCTCTTGTTATGTTAGGTTAATGACCTCTCCTAAAAGTTTTTATTTTTCTTATAAATTTCTTAATTTTTTATAATTTTTCCCCACTAAAAAAAATTATTTATATTATATTTATTAATTTTAATTTAATTAAATATTTTCTCAAGTAATTATCATCATACTTCATTTGAGATATTAAACATTTTTAATTGAGACGGTAATAGGAAATAGACTAGGGACAAATTAAAGAAGCAAGCAAAACCGTTGATGGAATTTTTTAGATGATTTTGTATGAAATGTGATTTCCAGCTATTTTGTAATAATTTAATAGGACCAAAATAGTAAAATTAATAAATTATAGATGCCTAAATCAAATAAAGAAAATAGGTCACAGATAGAGCCTTTCCAAGTTAATCTCATCTTATTGAGATATTCAAATTTCATACCAAGACCAAGTCAAAGAACCAGCTAGGTTTAATTTCTACTATATTTTACTAAAATTATTCATTTAATTGAAACCACAATTTCTTCTTTACAACCGAGGGATGGTCAACAAATTAGTACTACTAATGAATTGACACTCACTCACATTTTGATTTTTGAATATTTTGCTTAAAAGATGAATAAGAACTAATAATATAAATGACTATTTTTTAAAAGAAGAAAAGGGTGATATATTTTTTATCAAAATTTAAAAAAGAAATAATATAAAACTAGAGTAGATAAAAAGAAGAAAAAGAAAGAGAACTCAAGTGGTGATGAATATATTACGTATAAGATAATTATTTTTTAGTTCTTACTTTTAAAGATGAATTTATTTTCATCCACCGACAATATACAATTTTTTTACACAGTCATTTACGTCAACATATGATTATATTTTTCTCTTTTGTTACCTAAAAAAGTCATACAAATAGAATATTTTAATTGAATAATAGATTTGAAACTTTTGAACGCTCACATGATTCCTATGTTTTTTTTTAACTTTTTGTTTTCTTTTGTTTTTTGAGTAAGAGACAAAATTTAGGGACTTAAATTTTCTTCCTTGCATGGAATAATAACGTGAACCGCACGACAATTTATAATTTTTCTTGCTTTTCAGAAGTTGAATTAGTCATCATCCATGGACTTCAACACAATTCTCTTGTGATTAGATTAGCAAAATCATTATTTACGATTTGAAAACAATTTAGTTCTAACTTCATTTTTTCATTTTTCACAATATGATTTTTTTTAGAGTTTAATTTTGATGTATCGACATTATCCAATCAAAACATTCAGTTTATATGACTTTCCAAGTAGTAGAAGAGAGAAAACACAATCATGACTCACGTGACAACATATGATTAAATGACTGTGTAAAAAAATTCTATACTGTGACCTGAGTAGATGAAAATTAAATCCGAATTTTTATAGTAGTTTCCTTATTCATTGTGCTCAATTGCTCGATTCTAAGCGGTTAGATTGTCAATCAAAACTTTGATCGTTTCCAAAAAACTTGCGAAGAGAGGCGCTTTTTCTTATGATGAACTTCTTGAACTTCTTTTTATTGGCTTCAACTTATTGATATATCTTTGGAATATTATGAGTGATCATTTGATGATTTAAAATAGTTGTATTATTATATTCTATAATTGTAACTTGTATGATCCTTTGTATATTTGATTTGAAAGATTGGAATTGAATTGAGTTAGATGAGCTCCTTAAGCTAAGGTAACTCCTAGATACATGGACGAAGTGGGCTGTCAAGAGGTAGATTTCCCTGTTTTGATATGAGATTGGCTTAATTTAGTCTCGTCTTGTTATTCTCAATCTGTTCTTTTCTTCCATACCTCTTTACAATATTGAATTTTATGAATTTTTTATATTTAATAGAAATTGAAGGCTATATAATTTAAAATATGAGATTTCATAATTTTTTTGTTATATTTTAAAAAATAAAGAATATAACCTTTAAAATATTGAATCACATGAATTTTCACATTTAGTAGGAATTCAAGGGTATATACTTTAAAATGTGATATTTTACAATTTTTTTGGTTGTATTAAAAAAGAAACACTATAGCCTTTAAAATATTGAATCACATGATTTTTTTTTTACATTTAGTAGAAATTGAAAACAATATACTTTAAAATGTGAGATTTCACAATTTTTTTGTTTGTATTATAAAATAAAGACTATAAGCTAAAACATATTGAATCACATGAAATTTTTAGATATAGTAGATATTGAAGGCTATAAATGTTTACATATACTATAAGCTATAAATGTAAAGAGTCTTTAAAATATTGAACTACATCCATTTCAAACCTAATTAGAAATTGAAGACTATAGACTTTAAAAAGTGAGATTTCATTATTTTTCTAGAAACACTATAAAAGTAAAGACTATAATATTTAAAATATTGAATTACATAATTTTTAGAATTACTAAGAAATTGAAGGCTATAGACTTTAAAAAAAAAGATTTCACTATTTTTCCAGAAATAATGCTATAAAAGTAAAGACTATAGTCTTTAAAATATTGAATTACATAATTTTGAGAACTAGGTAGAAATTGAAGGCTATAGACTTTAAAAAGTGATATTTTACTATTTTTCTATAAATGCTATAAAAGTAAAGCCTATAGTCTTTAAAATATTGAAATACCTAATTTTTAAAATTAAGTAAAAATTGAAGGCTATAGATTTTAAAAAGTGATATTTCACTATTTTTCTAGAAATGTTATAAAAGTAAAGACTATACTTTTTAAAATATTGAATTACATAATTTTGAGAACTAGGTAGAAATTGAAGGCTATAGACTTTAAAAATTGAGATTTTTCTATTTTTCTAGAAACACTAAAAAAGTAAAGACTATATACTTTAAAATATTGAATTACCTAATTTTTAAAATTAGGTAGAAATTGAAGGCTATAGACTTTAAAAAGGGATATTTCACTATTTTTCTAAAAATGCTAAAAAAATAAAGACTATAGTCTTTAAAATATTGAATTACTGGATTTTGAGAACTCGGTAGAAATTGAAGGCTATAGACTTTAAACAGTGAGATATAATTATTTTTTTAGAAACACTATAAAAGTAAAGATTATAACCTTTAAAATATTGAATTACATAATTTTGAGAACTTGGTAGAAATTGAAGGCTATAGACTTTAAAAAGTGAAATTTTTTTATTTTTCTACAAACACTAAAAAAGTAAAGACTATAGTCTTTAAAATATTGAATTACATAATTCTTAGAATTAGGTAGAAATTGAAGGCTATAGACTTTAAAAAGAGAGATTTCACTATTTTTCAAGAAATGCTATAAAAGTAAAGACTCTTTAAAATTTTGAATTACATAATTTTGTGAACTAGGTAGAAATTGAAGGCTATAGACTTTAAAAATTGAGATTTTTCTATTTTACTACAAACACTAAAAAAGTAAAGACTATAGTCTTTAAAATATTGAATTACATAATTTTTAAAATTAGGTAAAAATTTAAGGCTGTAGATTTTAAAAAGTGAGATTTCACTAATTTTCTATAAATGCTATAAAATTAAAGACTATAGTCTTTAAAATATATAATTACATAAGTTTGAGAACTAGTTAGAAATTGAAGACTATAGACTTTAAAAAGTGAGATTTCACTATTTTTCTAGAAAAGCTATAAAAGTAAAGACTATAGTCTTTAAAATATTGAATTTCACAATTTTGAGAACTCGGTAGAAATTGAAAGCTATAGACTTTAAAAAGTGAGATTTCACAAATTTTATAGAAATGCTATAATAGTAAAGACTATAGTCTTTAAAATATTGAATTACACAATTTTGAGAACTCGGTAGAAATTGAAGGCTATAAAGTTTAAAAAGTGAGATATAACTATTTTTTTAAAAACACTATAAAATTAAAGACTATAGCCTTTAAAATATTGAATTACATAATTTTGAGAACTAGGTAGAAATTGAAGGCTATAGACTTTAGAAAGTGAGATTTTTCTTTTTTTTCTAGAAACTCTAAAAAAGTAAAGACTATAGTCTTTAAAATATTGAATTACATAATTTTTAGAATTAGGTAAAAATTGAAGGCTATAGACTTTAAAAAATGATGAGATTTCACTATTTTTCTAGAAAAACTATAAAAGTAATGACTATAATCTTTAAAATATTGAATTTCACAATTTTGAGAACTTGGTAGAAATTGTAGGCTATAAACTTTAAAAAGTGAGACTTCGCTATTTTTCAAGAAAAACTATAAAAGTAAAGAGTATAGTATTTAAAATATTGAATTTCACAATTTTGAGAACTTGGTAAAAATTGAAGGATATAGACTTTAAAAAGTGAGATTTTTCTATTTTACTACAAACACTAAAAAAGTTAAGACTATAGTCTTTAAAATATTGAATTACATAATTTTTTAAATTAGGTAAAAATTGAAGGCTATAAATTTTAAAAAGTGAGATTTCACTAATTTTCTAGAAATGCTATAAAAGTAAAGACTATACTCTTTAAAATATTGAATTAGATAATTTTGAGAACTAGGTAGAAATTGAATGCTATAGACTTTATAAAAATGAGATTTCACTATTTTTCTAGAAATGCTATAAAAGTATTGACTATAGTCTTTAAAATATTGAATTACATAAATTTGAGATTAAGGTAGAAATTGAAGGCTATAGACTTTAAAAACTGAGATTTCACTATTTTTCTAGAAATGCTATAAAAGTAAAGACTATAGTGTTTAAAATATTGAATTAGATAATTTAGAGATCTAGGTAGAAATTGAAGGATATAGACTTTAAAAAGTGAGATATAACTATCTTTCTAAAAAGGCCATAAAAGTAGAGACTATAGACTTTAAAATATTGAATTACATATTTTTTAGAATTATGTAGAAATTGAAGGCTATAGACTTTAAAAAGTGAGATTTCACTATTTTGCTATAAAATTATAGACTATGGTCTTTAAAATATTGAATTACATAATTTTAAGAACTAGTTAGAAATTGAAGGATATAGACTTTAAAAAATGAGATTTCACTATTTTTCTAGAAGTGCTATAAAAGTAAAGATTATAGTCTTTAAAATATTGAATTACATAATTTTGAGAACTAGGTAGAAATTGAAGGCTATAGACTTTAAAAAGTGAGATTTCACTATTTTTCAAAAAAATATTATTAAAGTAAAGACTATAGTCTTTAAAATATTGAATTAGATAATTTTGAGAACTAGGTAGAAATTGAAGGCTATAGACTTTAAAAAGTGAGATTTCACTATTTTTCTAGAAATGCTATAAAAGTAAAGACTATAACATTCAAAATATTGAATTACATATTTTTGAGAACTAGGTAGAAATTGAAGGCTATAGATTTTAAAAAGTGAGATATCACTATTTTTCTAGAAATGCTATAAAAGTAAAGACTATAGCCTTTAAAATATTGAATTAGATAATTTTGAGAGCTAGGTAGAAATTGAAGGCTATAGACTTTAAAAAGTGAGATTTAACTATTTTTATAGAAACGCTATAAAAGTAAAGACTATAGTCTTTAAAATATTGAATTACATAATTTTTAGAATTAGGTAGAAATTAAAGACTATAGACTTTTAAAAGTGAGATTTCGCTATTTTCTAGAAAAGTTATAAAATTTAATACTATAGTCTTTAAAATATTGAATTAGATAATTTTGAGAACTAGGTAGAAATTGAAGGCTATAGACTTTAAAAAGTGAGATTTCACTATTTTTCTAGAAAAGTTATAAAAGTAAAGACTATAATCTTTAAAATATTGTATTAGATAATTTTGAGAACTAGGTAGAAATTGAAGGATATAGACTTTAAAATGTGTGATTTCACAATTTTTCTACAAACGCTATAAAAGTAAAGACTATATAGTCTTTAAAATATTGAATTACATAATTTTGAGAATTAGGTAGAAATTGAAAACTATAGACTTTAAAAAGTGAGATTTCACTATTTTCTAGAAAAATTATAAAATTAAAGACTATAGTCTTTAAAATATTGAATTACATAATTTTGAGAACTAGGTAGAAATTGAAGGCTATAGACTTTAAAAAGTGAGATTTCACTATTTTTCTAGAAAATCTATAAAAGTAAAGACTATAGTCTTTAAAATATTGAATTTGATAATTTTGAGAACCAGGTAGAAATTGAAGGCTATAGACTTTAAAATGTGAGATATAACTATTTTTCTAGAAATGCTATAAAAGTAAAGACTATAGTTTTTAAAATATTGAATTACATAATTTTTAGAATTAGGTAGAAACTGAAGGCGATAGACTTTAAAAAGTGAGTTTTCACTATTTTCTAGAAAAGTTATAAAATTTAATACTATAGTCTTTAAAATATTGAATTACATAATTTTGAGAACTAGGTAGAAATTGAAGGCTATAGACTTTAAAAAATGAGATTTCACTATTTTTCTAGAAATGCTATAAAAGTAAAGACTATAGTCTTTAAAATATTGAATTACATAATTTTAAGATTGAGGTAGAAATTGAAGACTATAAGATTTAAAAAGTGAGATTTCACTATTTTTCTATAAATGTTATAAAAGTATAAACTATGGTCTTTAAAATATTGAATTACATAATTTTGAGATTTAGGTAGAAATTGAAGGTTATAGACTTTAAAAAGTGAGATTTCACTATTTTTCTAGAAATGCTATAAAAGTAAAGATTATAGTCTTTAAAATATTGAATTACATAATTTTTAGAATTAGGTAGAAATTGAAGACTATAGACTTTAAAAAGTGAGATTTCACTATTTTTCTAGAAATACTTTAAGGAGGTGTTTGTTATGAGGTAATGTGGATAGATTACCGGTAATCTTGCAATTAAATTACCTGGTAATCCAGATTGATTCGTTTGGTTTGACAAAGATATTGGTAATGTGAATTATCCAGTAATCCACATTACCTCCAAAGTGGTAATGCAGATTACCTTCATATCATGTGGCTATCTGGATTACCACCCGTAGGTAATCTCTAAATTATGTTATTATTCAATTACCCCTCTAACAAATTACATTACTATTCCTAATCCCTCTAGCACGCTCTCTCTCTCTCCTCCGACCGCGGCACCTGGCAGCCATGATGGTCGCGATAGGCGCGGCCTTCCCTTCCTCCTGCGGCGGCTCTTGCCGAGAGTCATGGCGCCTCTGCTCCCCGAAGGCTCTGGCCCCCTCTCTCTTCCCTTCGCGCTAACGGCTCCGGTGACCCTCTCCCCCCTCCACCACTATCTCTCTCTAGATGCGGCTGCTCCCTCTCTACGCAGCGGCGCTGCCTGCTTCTCTCTCTCACGCCATTGAAGTCCAACCCTAAACCTAATCTGATGTGTATATGTGTATGTGGGCTTTGTTATGATTTTTTCGGTTCTTGTGTGCTTCCATTTTTGTTGTGTTTTTCCAATTTCTTTTTTAAAAAAATAGAAGCCCATATTTTGTATTAAATAAAAAATTATGCGTGAGCCCATTCTTTTTTAGTAATTGGTGAAGATTTAATTGTTATATTTAAAATGATGATGGAGTAACTTAACATAAATGGTAGTGGCTTGAGTTGCTTAACGATCTAGTCCCGGGTTCGATATCGGGGTGGTATGTATGCAGAGAGGACCTTGGCCAGCCGTCTCACCATTGAGGTGCACGCACAAATCGGCGGGGATTAGTCATCGGAACCGTTCCGATGGATAACTTGGGAAACCAAAAAAAAAAAATGATGATGGAGTAATATATATTTACCTTCATCGTAAGATTTATTGAATAATGGAGTGTTACCTTCATCATAACAGGCTCTAGAACTCAAATCTTGTTTTCAATATCATATTTCAAATAAAGAGTTTTTCCATAGTTTTCCCAAATAAATAAATTGTGGTGGCGACTCCAATATTTTCTCCATATTTTAATTCTTTTTTGTCGTCCCTATTGCGACAAGACTATAATTTTTAAAAATATTGAATCACATGTATTTGTTACAAACAGTAAAAATTGAAGGTTATATATTTTAAAGTGTAATATTTCATAATTTTTTTATTGTATTATAAAATAAACAATATAGCCTTTATAATATTGAATTACATTAAGTTTTTACATTTAGTAGAAATTGAAGACTATATAGTTTGAAATATGAGATTTCGGAATTTTTTTGGTTGTATTATAAAATAAACACTATAGCCTTTAAAATATTGAATTACATGAATTTTTTACATATATTATAAATTGAATGCTATATACTTTAAAATTTGATATTTCACAATTTTTTAGTTGCATTATAACATAAAGACTATAGGCTTTATAATATTGAATTACATGATTTTTTTTACATTTTGTAGAAATTGAAGACTATATACTTTAAAATGTGAGATTTTTCTATTTTTTTTATACCCTATAACATAATGATTATAGCCTTTAGAAATATTGAATCACATGACATTTTTACATTTAGTAGAAAATGAAGGTTGTATACTTTAAAATGTGAGATTTCACATTTTTTTTAGTTGTATTATGAAATAAAGACTATAGCTTTTAAAATATAGAGTTACATGATTTTTTTACATTTAGTAGAAATTAAAGGCTATATATATACTTTAAAATGTGAGATTTCATATTTTTTATGGTTATATTGTAAAATAAAGACTATAGTCTTTAAAATATTGAATCACATGAATATTTTACATATACTAGAAATTGAAAGATATATCCTTTAAACTATAATATTTCGCTTATTTATGTAGTATTATAAAATAAAGACCATAGATTTTATAATATTAAGAATCCTAAAAGACTAATTTGGTCGAATTTTTTAGAAATACCAATTTATCTTACATTTAAAACATCGTAGGGACTAAAATGGAGGGTTTTCACACTCTAATTTTTAGCATTAGCTTGGAAGAAACTACCTAGCCAGGGGTCCACTTTCAGTGTTGAGATTCCTAGTTACAACCACAACTGAATCATTGTTTTCAATGTGACAAACACTATATTTTCGAGCTAATTCTATAGCCAAACACTCCTTTAGCTCAGACACTACATCACTCATATGAGGTCTTTTGGAAGAATTGATGGAAACACAAGCCATTGCTGTTTCAATAGCTCTCCAAGCAGAGCTAGTTTCATAGTCATCTTGTAATATTGAGTCAACAATGCTTTTTATGTCCCCTTTGGAAAGCATTGATCCAACCCAATGACTTATGTGAGTCTTGTTGTCATGAGTTTTCAACAATGCTGGTTGACCTGTGATTATCTTCAAAAGGACTACTCCGAAACTGTACACATCACTTTTCTCTGTTAACTTGTTTGATACTTGGTACCTGCACACGACGAATCGTACAATTCGGTTAAATTCTAATAGTCTCGTAATTAGAATGGTTTTAAATTGCAATCTGCAGCCGCATTGCAGTGGCTAGTATAGTTGTGCCAACCATGTTTGCATGCAATGCAACCGCAAGCATGGCCGCCACCGCAATTTAAAATAGTTTGGTTAATTTATATTATTATGGTCTTATCCTAATGGTTCTAAATTGCAATCTGCAACCGCATCGCAGTGGCAAGTACAAGTGTCAACTACATTTTTTCGTGTAGTTTTCCGTATGACGGGCACTAAAATTTAAAACAAATTTGGTTAATTTATCATGGTCTTATCAAAATGGTTCTAAATTGCGGTCTGCAACTGCATCGTAGTAGCAAGTGTGATTGTGCTTGCAATGATTTTTGACTCTTTTTTGCATCACAGCATGACAGTAACTGCAATTTAAAACCATGAAACCGAGGCTTAACCATATAAAACCGAAACACTTACTCAGGATCTAGGTAGCCAGGAGTTCCAGCAACAATAGTTGATACATGTGTGCCACTATCAGTTGGAAAGCTTTTGGAAAGGCCTAAATCAGCCAATTTTGCTTGGAAATTTTCATTAAGCAAAATATTTGTACATTTCACATCTCTGTGGATTATAGGTGGCTTGCAACCATTATGCAGATATTCCAATCCTGAAATTAAACAATTTTATCATAAGCAAATGGAAAGAAAAAAAAGGATCAAAATATTGAAGGAAAATGATTTCTCTGTTAGTCATTTCATTTTCTTATACCTTGTGCTGCATCCAATGCTATTTGGAGTCTATCTTCCCAATTGAAGAACTTTGCCCTGCTATTATTTCCTGCAAAATCATGATTAAATACATTTGAAAAGCTTAATTATATCATAAATTAACCGAATCTCATCAAAATTAGAAATCGGTACGGTATGAATATATAATTAATCAGTAATGCTACGCGTACAACAGGTAGAAGTCAATAAGGAGTCAACCAAGTCTATCTAATGCAATAAAATACACAAATCATTGATAGAATTTAATTCTTAAACATTCCTAAATCATTTATGTAATCATAGACTTTTCCATAATATTATATACCTAAAAGATTTTTTTAATGAGGCTTCTTCAAAGGGGTAGGGGCATTAAGACAATTTCTATTTTTGACACGCTGAGCACGTCTTTGGAATCTCATGTATAGTTATCGAAAGAAATATACCTGAAAGATGCTCATCAAGGTTCCCATTTGCCATAAATTCATAGATGAGCCCTATTCGCTTTTCTTCATTGCAATATCCAATTAGAGAAGTCAGATTTCTATGATGAACTCTCATTAGAAGTTTAACCTGCAATTCATGGCAACCCTTGACTTTATCTTTTCTTAATCATCACAAATTTAGTTGAGCTCAAATACTTTTTTGCGCAAGTAAGATCATGAAACTATTTCTTCGAAAAGTTTAAGCTGACAGATAAAAACACGTGAATGATTTTATACTCTAATAAGTAAAATAATTAATGACCAAAACTTGCCTCTGCTAGAAATTGTTGATATCCTTGTACTGATGATGCAGAGAGCATCTTAACAGCTACTTGGATGTCATCAATAAATCCATGGTAAACTGTTCCAAATCCACCTCTTCCAATGATTCTATCAAAGTTATTTGTGATCTTAACAAGTTCATTGAATGAGTATTGTCTTTGCTTTGATTCCAATTCTGACTCATTTTGCCTAATATTGTGCTCCACATGATTGTTTACAGCAGCTATATATAATTTTGAGATGAAGTATATTTCAGTTGTTAACAATTTAGAACAAAATTGGAACCTTGTGATTGTTCAGTTTAAGAAAAATGATA
This sequence comes from Aeschynomene evenia, assembly GCA_013621005.1. Lineage (NCBI taxonomy): Eukaryota > Viridiplantae > Streptophyta > Magnoliopsida > Fabales > Fabaceae > Aeschynomene > Aeschynomene evenia. The sequence goes on from CM024271.1 coordinate 5,075,101, forward strand.
GGTTGAAATCCATAGAGAATGTATGAGATTGACATCTATAATTGATGCCAAATAATAATGTCGTGATGCCAAAATAATGACATTTGATGTCAAATTATTATGGATGTCCATTGTCCACCTATCATTACCCGTCAGTTTAATTTGGTGCAGTTTTGTTTTACCTTGTTGCTTTCTCATTTTAAGGGCATAGATGATAGCTATTGTAGCAATTACTAGGATAACCAGCACCGAAGTCCCAGCAATTGATGCTACTATGAGAATTGCTACATTGTTGTTGTTTTTCTTGCTTGTATCATTTTTCTGTGGGTTGCATGTAGCAGATTCACATAGATTTGGGTTCTGATGCCCCATGCTGACATAATTCAGACAATAATAAATCAAATGATCAGTTGAAATAGTCACACGATTTTATGTTAAAAAAGAATTACTTCTTTCCTTTTTTCTTTTATCTATCCTATTTTAAATGCACACAGAAATTTAACTAATAATTGATAAAATATTGAAATTAATAAAATGTACATTTACTTTTCTATACTACTCATTTTGACTATTGTTTTTATTGAAAATAAAATATACATTTATTATATTATTTGATAAAAAAGAAAATATTAAGTAAGAGTAAAAGATGCATAAACTAATAAAGTTTACCTCAAATTCTTAAATGGACAAGTATAAAAAAATACGTATTTCTAAAATGGATGGATAAAAGAAAACAGAAGAAATATTTAAGAAAGATTCGAGGATTTATATATATATATTTAGTGTAATATGATAAATCAATCAATACAATCAATAGGACCCATTTTTTCCAAGATAATCATGAAGTTGTAATAAACTGAGAACCTGTAGTGCATAATCTTATTTATTTGCTGATTACTCATAGTACATATAGCATTACTTTCTCTCTCTCTATATATATATATATAATATAATTGTTTATTCATGGCTTTAAGTTGGAGGCATACCTCAATGATAGTAGACCATCATTTGATCTTTGAACAAGTTCATTTGGAACTAAACCTGTGAGGTTGTTATTCTCCAAGTTTCTACAACAACAGGACAAATATGAATCCTTTTTCTCTTTTAATTTATAATCAACAAAGTTATATTCATTTGACAAATTTGGGATTGACTTACAAGACTTTTAGTGACTGCAGTTGTGTCAGGAAAGTAGGTATTTCCCCACTTAAGCCATTGTTTGATAAATCCCTAAGTGGATGAAAAGCAATATTGAATATTCAATATAGACATATATATATAGTACTATTACAATCCAAGATTAGAAAAAGACATAAAACTAAGCATGACTTGGAATAATCATTTATTAACCAATTATATTGTACTTTTTTAATGCTTGATCTTTGATAAAATTCATTTCAATTTCTCTCTATCAATTCAAATTATATGGATTTTTCCAATTAAATACACTGTTTAAATGAAGTTATTATAATTTTCAGAGGAGATCAGTATCATTTTTAGGAGAGGTTGATATAATAATTTTACAAATTTAACAATGTCCTCTTTAAGAAATTTTACAAATATAGAAAAGGTAAAGTGAGTTTCAAGATAGTTGAAATTAGTTATGTACTCACAAGGACTCTAACATAGTTAGCTCGGCAATGGAAGGTATTATGTGCCCGGTTAGTCCACTTGAAGACAAATTCCTGCATACATTTCCAGGAATGAGTGATGTTATATGTATATCATAAAATCAATTATCATATCTATATAAAATAATTTAATTTCTTATAACTATTAATCTAACTTTTAAAATATTATATTAATATATAATATTAAAAATTGGATTAACAGTTCTAAAAAATTTGATTATTAAATATAATGACTGATTTTATGATATACAAAAAATATTTCTTTCCATATATATATATATATATATCATAATAAATCACTACAACAATAATGATTATTTTCAATATGTAATTATCGAAAAATGTTGATAAAAATATTGTCAGAAAAAGATATATTGACATTTGTTGACCATTAAAAATAATCATAAGTTATTCTTTGACAATTAATGATCGTTGAAAATATTCATAAACTAACTTTAAATATTTTCGACGGTCACTAATTATCAATATTACTTTTATTGATAATATTTTTATTGATACATTTAATGTTGAAAATGTTAATTTTTTCGCAGTGAATTTATGATTGGATTTCATGAATTATAAGCATGATTTGGTTTTATGAATGAATCATAAATAAACTTACAAGGATGTGATTCTGGGGGTGCCATCAACACTACAATCTAGACCTTCCCACCTGTATGCTAAGGGGAGACATGGATCCCCTTGCCAATTTTTAGTCACCCTATAAGCTGACTTGATGATTGTGATGGCATCAACTGGTGGTATTTAATTTGGATGCAAGTGTTCATGTGAGAATTTCAAGCATTTATACATACATAATTTAAAGGTTTAATTTATCTACAAATTAAGTGTAATTTCAGAAAAATTTTAATTGAGTTCCTATGATTTATAAATTTTTAATTGGGTCGGTTTCTACATTTTATTAAATTTTCAATCAAGTTCATGATTTAATTCATCATCATAAAAAATCAAAATTAACATATAATATCCTTTATAATTTAAAAGTATTCTATAAAGTAATATAGAGTAGAAAGATATTTCTTTCACCATAAAATCAATCATTATATTTAATAATTCAATTTTACAAAACTATTAACCCAATTTTAATATTATGTATTAATCTAACATTTTAAAAGTTGGATTATTTAATTTATAAAAATTGAATTATTGCGTATGATAATTGATTTTATGATGATATACATGTAACATTACTCCATAGAATATTATGTTAAAACTGATTTTTTTAATGATAAATGGATTCAAGGACCTAATTAATATTCTTTTAGAAAAAAAAAAACATTGGATCCAATTGAAAACTTTCCAACTATAGGAACAAAATAAAAAATTTAACCAAACTACTAACACTAACAATAATAACTATTTTCAACATGTAACTATTGTCAAAAAAAAATTTATTAATATTTGTTGGTAGTTAAGAGTAGTTATAAACTTTTTTTTAACAATTAATGATTGTCAAAAATACTTATAAATTACTTTTAAGTATTTAGATGGTCTTTAAATGATTAAAAATCTCTATTTTCTACTAATTATTTAAATCAAAATTGATAATGGAAACAAGAGTTAGTCTAGATAAATATACAATAATATTTGTGGTACAATAGAAATACATCCAACTAGCATCCAATGTGTGTTATACATGATACAGAATGCGTGTTATACGTACGTGTGCTCTACATGTAGCACACATTGTATATTATGTAATAACACACGTTGAATATTTATTAGACTTATTTCTATTGTACGTGAAGCATGATTGGATAAATATAGCATACCATCGTCCTTTTGAGTTTCTACTTGTGAGAAATCTTTAACTGAATAAATCTCAATAGCACTGATGATGGGTGGAAGGGTAGAAAGTTCTGTCTGAACAAGTGAAATTTTATTTCTTTTGTATCCAACCCAACCTGATCTACTAAATATAGTGTTGGTTCTATGGTATGAAGGTTCAACTGATCCATACCAAAAGTTGCCATTCAGGGTGATGTTGAATACCCTTGTTTCATTCTTTGCAAGCTTCTGAAGCTCAGTGAAGTGCAAGTAGAAATAGTATTGGTCATTATTAACACTATCATCATCATTAGCATCCCAATAAAAATCAAAGACACTACTACCATTCATTGGTGTAACTCCAGTGCTCATGACAACTGCTGGTACTTTATATTGATTCTGAATCAGATCATTGTCAACAAGCATTGTGCTATTTAATTCTGTCCAATAGTGGTTCTTGTTGGAATAAGGTTCCCATATTCTGTCATACAAATCATCTTTGTACCTGCATGCCATATTGATTCTCTGTTAAACAAGTTTTTTTTTTTTGTTAAACATAGTAATTTCACCAAATTTTCACCAATAATAATGTTTGTGGTACAACAGAAATATATCCGATTAGTATCCAACGTGTGTTATACATAATATGTAATGTGTGTCATATATATAGCATACGTACGTATGACACATGTTATATATTATGTATAGCACATGTTGTATACTAGTTGGGCGTATTTCTATTGTAAAATAAATATTACTAAATTTTCAAAACCTATAAAATATCTTATCCGTTAACTTATCATTTAAAAGTCTGTTAATTATAAGCTGGTCACATTCCTTGTGCAACTAACTCCTACTCATTTATAGTTTGAGCAACTCGATACAATTATACGTATAACCTATACACATAACCTCATGCTCTTTTATAGACTTTTTGATGGCATGTTAATTAATGAGGTATTTTGCATGCTTTAGAAAAATCATGATTTATTTCGTATTTTAAAAACTCAATGACTAAATTATAGAGAGCCTAGATAAAGTGTCTTATACCCTAAATCTAATTACTTTACAACAGTAAAATGAGTTCAGATAAAAGCTGAGTCAAAGGGACATACAAATTAATTAGGGAAATACTCGATAAATAATGGAAAATTAATCAATGAATCTATTTGACAATTTGTTTTGTCCAAAAAATAACTCTCTTCACGTAGTTAGTTTTTAGTGGACAAAGTAATTATAACCCAAAATCTCTATATGAACTGATTTTTTCATTGTGCGTATAACAATACTCGTAATATAAAAATGAAAAAGCTAATGGAACCGAATAATTTTAAAAAGGAACTGACCTGTAAGTGAAGTTAGTGATGGAATGAAAATACAAACGAAGGAAACAAGCCAATGAGTCTCCTGGTTGAGTGGCATAAGTATCATTGCTCAAAGTCCTCAATTCCACAGCCGAAATGAATGGAGTCCCATTCTGAGTGTTAACCAGACACAGATGCACATAGTCCTGTGTTGGATCATGAATGGCCTCAATAATTTTTATGCTTTCTGATTCATTGCTCAATTTCACTGTGTCCCACAAATTGGCTCCAAGATGAACATCAAACTTTGGGGGCTGATTCAAACCATCATAGTTTCCATATAGGAAACTAGCTCTTATTAAATATCTACTCTCACTTATCACAGTTATTCTGTAACAGTTTCTCACCCCACTTGGAAAACTCCTCAAGTAACTGAATTGCTGTTGATGGCTAATCTTGTACTCAGCTGATACACTCTTGCTTATACCAGTTTCAATGAATTTTACATCTGAAATGTAATTTATGCCTGTGCTCTTCTCGGTGTAGCCTTCATTTTCTGGTAGCCCACAATCTATGCTAATGAATCCTGAGACATGTAATAATAATATAAAAACAGAGCAAAAAACTTCAGTTATCCTCCTCTTATAATTAAACATCATATCATACAACAAAAATACGTCCAACAAATATCCAACGTGTGCTATACATGATATGAAATGTGTGCTATTTATATAACACACGTACGTATAACACACATCTCATATCATGTATAGCACATGTTGGATACTTGTTGAACTTACTTCTGTTGTACGAAAAACATTATTGTATCTATTTACATTATACTATATCTATACATTTGGCCGTGTTTATCTCAAAAGATACAAAATACAATACAATACAAATCCCCTTGTCATATATTTGTTAAGAATAGACATCGACAATATATTTTAGTATATTTTATATCTACACTCATAGTAGGTATATCTACAAATAAAGAATAAATCTTATTATATTATTCTGTATATATATTTTCATGCTTAATTGTATAAAATTTGAAACAAATTTGGACTCTAAAATTCTAATAAAAAGTAAAAAAACAAAGTTAAGTATATAAAAAGAGAATTTCAAAACAGTGTGTTAATTTTTTGTCTCTGAAAAGTAAAATTAAAAAAATATTACTCTCTAGTATTGACATAAAACATCTCTTCTTCCAACCTTTCTATTCTCCCTGATTAAAAAAGTTCCCTAAAACATGAACAAATGCATATGAAGTATGAACAATTGGGTAGCTTTTTTTTTTTTTTCAAATTTTGATACAACCACAACCTGATTGACCTTGGGTTTGCACCACCAGAACCACACAATATAGAAACCCAAGCAATACAAAAATAGAATGCACTAACTTTCCCATTTTTTCTTTTATTGTAATCTAATTTTGGTTATGAGAGCCATGTTATGATTATTTTATACTGCTGAATTAGGCTTATTGATCCGCATTGAATTAGGGGGCAACGTAACGTAGACTTGTTGACTTGTTCTTAGTAATTTCATTCAATCACATCAACTATCTCAATCTTTTTCTCTTCTGAACAAGTCTTGGCTCTGCTTGTTCCATTTTTTTTGGGGCAAAACGACTTAAAAGACTCGAACTTATGTCCAAAACGTTACGTACACGACAAGCATGACTTGTGATTTTTATTATTATTATTATTATTACCAGCAATTTCCGTGAGAACCAGCAAAACAGTGAATAAATAGTGCACATATACAATATATATCACATGTGATAACATAATTTTCTTTACAATATATGATATATGTTATGTGTAATGTGTGATATATATTGTGCATACCATAGTAGTTGTTTTGATTATTTTTTCATTGTTTATATAACAATGTTCATATCCTATTACTATTATTATTATTATTATTATTATTAAAATGTTACTAAATGTACAATAAAAAATCAATCAAAACAATCAATATGTTGTGCATAATATATATAATATAATATGTACAATGTATCACATGTTGTGCACACCATATATTATATAATGAGCACAACACATTTCATATATTACAAAGAAATATGATGTTGCAATATATGATATATATTGTGCACAACAGATGATATATGATATACATACGTTTTGCATATATTATATATGTTATGAATAACATATTAACTGTTTTCCAGATTTTTTATTATACATTGATTATTTATCTTATTTTTAACTCATTTTCTTGTCTCAATTAGAAACATAAGAGTCATTAGAAACATACGTTTGGTGAGAATGTCCACAGTAAGATTTTAGACCTTGTTGAAAAAATATATCAAGATGGACTATTTTGGGTAATAGAATTTTACATTGATAACATCTCATAAGTTAATTAATAAATATATGAGATACATTAATAATCAATGGAATTAACTTTTTTTGGTAGGGAATATATGTTTTGATACCTGATAGATCATAGATGCTCTGCCAAGTTTCCATTGATCAGAAATTAGTGCTGTTTTTGTGTCTTCATTGCAATATGCACTGTGAGAATTTTTAAATGCAAATCAGAGCAAATGTTTCTTCATCTTAAGAGACTTCAAATATTTAGGATTATATGCCATCATTAAAAGGAAAGACCTCTGTTTGAAATTGTTCATCCCTCAGTTGAAGCAAAGAACATGACGCTGCATTACAACGACCAATCAGCCAACGAACAACCAACCACTAATGGATCCACTCACACACATTCTGTATGTGTAACTTATGATTAGTACGTGTAATTTGTAATAACCACTAATGAGCATACTCGCATACATTTTGAATGTGTAATTCGTAACCCTTAATATGTGTAATTTGTAGCGTTGAATTAACTGATTTTTGTTTGATTTTCATTATGCACACAATATTTTCCCTTAGATATCTATCATGAATCCACATCAAAAGTTTAACTTGTAGTTAATGGCCACCTTCATTATGTCATCTTAACCGCAAACTTAGTTGAGCTTAGATACTTTTTGCAAGTAGTGAAAACTTATTGCCTATGCTAGAAATTGTTGATATCCTTGTAATGATGATCAGTATGTGTAATCTATTCTATTCGGTATGTGTAATCTTGATAATTTTTCTATTAATAGCTCGTTGACACAATCTCATTATACATTTAGCATGACTGATCATCAAATCCATGGAATTAGTTCCAAATCCATCTCCACCAAGGATTGTATCAAAGTTGTTTGTGATCTTAATAGGTTCATTGAATGAATATTTGGATTATTGGGCTCCTCCATTAGCATTAACCAAACTTTGAAGAATGTAAAAGATAGTTAGCAACATAAGACTACAGATTCACATAGATTTGAATTTTGCACTCTAGCTTGATTCAACTGAGAACAAAGTCAGGATGATCAAGAATTACATTTCACTTTCACATTCACATTCACATTCACATTTACTCCTTCTACTATCAAAGGCTCTTCTTGGAACTTATTTTTTTCAAGTTGCTAACAAAGCATTTATGGAAATAAAAGTAAAATATAGAAAGTTGCAGCATGGCCAGTATGAATTAATAGTTGCATGCATATAAAAGATAAAAACATTAATAGCTAAACATCATTTAGTAAACAGTATAATGATGAAGCCAATATAGTAATCATATGCAATATTACTTATATTTTTCTGAATTTAAGTAGGAGGTATAACTCGGTGACAATAGACCATCATCGAATTTATTTGGAACTAAACCAATTAGGTTGCTATTCGCCAAGAGGAAATGCTACGTCGACATCCAAAGTTAGATGTTTATAAGACATCCATCAAGGTAAATGATAAATGAAGTGTTTGAATGTTAGAATAAAAACCATATCAAAACTTAAGAATGATGGAATAGATATCGATACAGAGTATGAAATAGTTGATGCGCAAATAATATTTTTATTCGCCAAGTTCCTACTATGACAAGAAAAAGATGACACTACTAGTACTATCTCCTCATGTAAAAGTAAAAAAGTTACACTAATTTGGGATTGACTTAGAAGAATTTTAGTGATTCTAGTTCAGCCAGAAAATAAGGTATATGCCCAGTAAAGCTATTGTTTGATAAATCAGTGGGAGGAGAATTTCAGTTACACTAGCACAATCCCAGAGAAGAATCAGAGAAAAAGATAGAGATTGAAATGGAGTTAGTCAGATTTTACCAACTCGCCCTTACAAGTTCATGGTACAATTTTCCTGTTGTTACATGACTGATCTATGACTGATCAATTATCAAACAATCTCACTGATCTACATACAGATTTTGCACCCCAAGAAGCATAAAAGTCATGCTCATGTTGAAGCAATTCTTTTTTGTGAAGGGTGTCAATAGCACAACAAGATGGTACATATCTAGTACACAGTACACACATACAGATGTCCCTTCAGGGATACGGACGGCTCTATGCAGCGGTAACGCGACTCCTCCCCCTGCCTCTTCGCGAGCTTGCTATGCTAGCTATTAACGATTGGCCTGCATTATATAAAGCACTTGATCCCATAAGCTTCAACCCAAGGTTTTTTGTTAAGTATGACAACCTACTTTCATCCCCTCCTGTAATTTGCTGCAGTTGTTGCGCCTGCTCCCGAGATACGATAGTGTAAAGCTGCAACGGCAACTTTGCGGGATTTGGACCGCTGTTTAATAGCTCCTTGTAACTTTCTTCAGCAGCATCGAAAGTTATTTGCAAGAACCCCTTTGACTGAGGACTTTCTGAAGAAGGACCAAATACAAAAGCGAATTTCCCATACTCCAAATCAGGTTTCTTGAACATATCTACCAGAATGTCACCGTTCGGTCCGATATTCTTAAGAGTGTATCTTCTAGAATAATTTTGCCGAACCCGGGACGATTGGTAAATATGTGAAGCTTCTCTCAAGCCACTCAAGTAAGCACCGTGCATTGTGGCCGGATAATGCCTAGTTGTTGCCTCGCCAGCAAAGAACAGTCGGTAACCCACATTTTCTGCAAGTATGTCATAATCACTTCCAGATGAATGCACACTAACATGAGAATATGAACCATAAGAAAGGGGATCACTGCCCCATCTTGTGCAAACCGATTGTATTGGATCGGGCACGGTTATCCCTTTAGTTTTATAAATACCTGCATAAAAATAGACGTAACGCGTGAAACAAGGCAAAGAAGGAAAATAAGCAAAGAAATATCCATACTATTCAATAAAAATAAGACATAATTTTTCATAACGAAGCCATGAATAAACATAAATGATACCTCTTAGGACGGTCAAAACTCGATGAAGCAACAAGGATGGGTCTGTGGATTCAAAGCTTTGTGCAGCTTCACCAGCCACCAGTGCAAGAAGTGCCGGCCCTCCAGAAACAGTATGGTAACTGTAAAACAGGAAGAATTTGCCGCGCTGACAACTAGTTTCATTGAGATGTCCAAATGTGTCCAGTTCTTCACCCCAGAACACGTACGGAAAAACCATCCCAACCTTGTTCAGCAGCCCAAATCCAACCCTCTCAATTGCTTCCAACTTTCTAGAAGGTAATTCAGGTTCAAAAGTGACAGCCTTCTTCTTCAGAACTCCAAGGGGCACGGTGCACAAAACAGTATCTGCTTGAAAGATTTGGTCCCCAGCAACAACCTCAACACCCTCGTCTCCATATCTAATAGTGCTGACCGTCTTTCCGTATAGAATAGGAACTCCTTCACATAAAGCCTTTATCAATCGCCCATTGCCACCAGCAAGAAAGCAGTGATCACCACCCATCTCATAAGGATCATCCTGATCCCAATTGGCAGCCGAAAGGTTCGAAAGACATCCAGCATTCGCATACTCCAAATTCGCAAGATGCCAATCAAGCAATTGCTTCTCATCACTACTCCGAGCCACACCATACAAAAGCCTGAGTGTCTCCAAGACCGAACCAAGCGACGTATCACTTGCAAACCCACCCATAATTTTCCTCAGCTCCATAACCTTGTCAAGCAACCTATTGAATACAAATTCAACAGTCGAATCCTTCGAGCTATCGACCGGCTCCCCATTCGGCTTGTACAAAGGGCAAGTATCCCTGACCTTATGAAGCGGTATAGAAAGCTGTCGAGCCAGAACCCCCAAAGGATTAGCATGAATCCCAGTGATGATACTCCCACCAACATCTACAGCAGCAAAGATACCCTCACCCCCCATCTTCTTAGTATAAACCCTTCCACCAGGGCGGTTCCTACCTTCCAAAACCAAAACCTTGTAACCAAATGACAAGAGCTGTCTCGCCGCAGCCAACCCTGCGAGGCCAGCGCCAATTACAATCACACTCCCTTCATTAGCCTCCTCAGGGACTTGTGCAATAAAAGAGGGCGAAACCCCGAAATTGATGTAACCATTGTAATACAGAAAATCATAAGCAGAATGAACCAAATGATCACACTCACTGGTAACAGTTTCTCTAATCTGCCCTTTCGTCAACCACATCCTAACATTCCCCCTCCACAGGGTAAGTATATGGTTCCTTATGACAATGTAATCATTCTGCTCCTTCCCCCCCAATTCCTTCACAACCCCAGCTCTAATCTCATCCTCACGCAATGCATCGATGGGGAAGCCCAATGAGAACGCGATCATCGCCTCGGTTTCAGTCTCCTTATCCAAATCCTCCTTGGTCCTACTCCTCCTCTTCCTCGAACCACCAGGCCCCATCTCCTTCTCAAACATCTCATCCATCAGATCCTCATCATAGCTCCGCAAATTCGGCTTCTTTCTCAGCGTACGCCTCGAAACCGATCCATTCGAAGATGGATTCTCCATTATTCCTATATGGGGGTTCCAGCACACAAAAAACAAACCAACCAAATTCCTACCCCTAACACAGAACAGAACAGAACCTAGCCTTAACTCCAACTATTCAAGAAACCACATATATAATAACATTAAGCCAGATACATAAGCAAAACTACATTCAAAACACAAAAAAGACAGTGTTTTTACAATGAAATAACACAATGAGCAAATGGGTAATTTTGTTACAATTCTTGATGATTCTTTATGTACAAGAAACGAGCAAAGAAAGGGTTCCTCGTAGAGTCACATAAAAAGGAAAAAGAAAAGTGATTGAAATTTGAAACACAGAAGAAGAAGAATAAGAGAGGAAATCGAAGGGCTTACAGAGATTATTGGATTTTCTGATGCGAAGGTTTTTTCTCTGTGTCACGAGTCACACTACCTGCGACCACGGAAGAATTTAAGGAGGAGTTAAGAACACTGTGTTTTCATGTTTTTTTATTTTATTTTTATTATCAACGGGTATAATCCAACCAAAATGGTAGATAATTAATTAATAATAGGAAAAGAATATGCTTGTTTGGAATAATATATTTAAGAAATGGAAGGAAATTAATGTAATTAAATTTAGAGGATATATTTTTAAAATTTAATGGAGCAAAATTTTCAAATTTTAAATTTTAAGAGGTCTTTTAAAATTCTTTTTTATATGTGTATTTTTTTTTTCACAAATGTATCAAAAAGGATGAAGAGGCTCAAATTATATTAATTACATTTTGACTTGATTCCTGTTATTCCGCCTTTGCATTATTAATTACATTTTGACATAATTATTAGGACTAAAGACAGGGGTAGATGTTATTAATACAAGAATATTATAAAATTTAATTATATCAATTTTAATCAATTTTTAGATTAAATGATAATATATGTATAATTTTATTGAAATTAATTCCAAATACAACAAACATAAAATTAATAGCCTAAGCAAGGGAGAATCACCACTTTAACCCTTGAAATATTATATAACATCACACCAATAAAAATAGTCTTTGAAAGAAATTTTATTTTCTTAATAATCCATTTTATTTAACAAATTCATCCAAACACCTCATGTCCTCCATTTTATGCCAAGTTGTGTAAGTAATCCTACCATATTGACCAATAAAAAGATCATATTATTAACAAAATAGTCCCAAAAGAATCACTTACATTCAAAAGCAAATGTCAATTAATATTTGGATGAATTTTTGTCGTAACATAGAGTTTAATTTTGATGTATTGACGGTGTAAAAATATTTTACACTGTCATCCAATCAAAACATTCTGTTTGTATTACTTTTCAGGTAATGTGAGAGAGAAAACACAATTATAACTGACGTGACACATGATTGGATAACTGTGGATGAAAATTAAATCCAATAACATATGTTTAAAAGTTACTCCTGCTATATGGTTACATCGATCAAAGGATCACAAACCAATATTATAGTTTTTTTTGGGCTGAAATTGTAATTCCCCCTCCAATTGTACACTACTTTTAGCTTCAATAGATTACCACTATCTAGCAAAGGGTTGAATTTCAGAAGCCATATTAGAGGTTATCAACTCAATTGAATCCTTGTTCTCTGAGGAAACACTGTATTGTCTTCTAGCTAACTCTTTTGCCAAACAGTCCTTAAGCTCAGACACAACATCACTCATGTAAGGCCTTTTGGAAGAACTAATGGAAACAGAAGCCATAGCAATCTCAACAGCTTTCCAAACAGAGTTAGTGTCATAGTCTCCTTGTAATCTTGAGTCAATAATGCTTTTTATGTCACCTTTTGAAAGCATTGAGCTAACAAATTGGCTTATGTGAAGCTTCTCATGTGTTCTTGTTATTGCTGGTTGTCCTGTGATTATCTCCAAAAGAACTACTCCAAAGCTGTAAACATCACTCTTCTCTGTTAATCTGTTTGATATGCTGTACCTGCAAAGCAAATCATGCGGTTTTCATCATTTATAGTCATTTTATTTTATTTTTGTGTTATGGTATGGACTAAGTAGATTATCTCAATAATGTGTAGAATGATATTGCATGAAAAATCTTGGTGCACAATAAAAAACTAGTCAAAATAGTCAATAGACTGTGTACAATATATAATATATGTAATATGCACAATGTATATTATATATTATACACATCATATATGACATGTTGTGCACAACATATGTCACATGTTGTAACATTATCTTTCTTTACAATATGTGATATATGTTGTGTACATCGTTTGTGCACATTAGGTAATACTTATTGTACATGACATATTGGTTGTTTTAGCAGTTTTTTTAATTGAACATATAGTAATTTTCTATGTTCCGGAAGAAATCATATTATACTCTACTGGTACTAGGTAGGATGGAAGATACAAGACTCAGCAATCTTGCAAATATATATTAGATTACATTACATGTATGGAAGGATATATCATATGAAGAAAAGGGTAAATTGCACATTAGTCTCTAAATTTTTAAAATGTGAAAATTGATTCCCAAGTTTTTACAAATATTCATTTTAGCCTAAATAATTGTATTGTACTCTACTGAACTTTGTTCTAACAAAAAGTGATGCATATATATTAAATAAATTGAAGGACTTACTCAGGATCTAAGTAACCAGGAGTTCCAGCAACAACAGTGGAAACATGAGTGGTGCCATCATTAGGAAAGCTTTTGGATAACCCAAAATCAGCCAATTTGGCTTTAAAATTTGCATTTAGTAAAATATTTGCACATTTCACATCTCTGTGAATTATCTGTGGCTTACAACCATTATGCAGATACTCCAACCCTGAAATCATATTTTATTCATTAGATGAGAAAATTAAAATTAAACTTTAAAATTATAGCAGAAATTTACATATACATTTAATTAGTTTCCTTTCTAACCTTGGGCTGAATCCACTGCAATCTGAAGTCTGTCTTCCCAAGTCAAGAACTTTGCCTTGCCAATTTTTCCTATAAAAAAAATATCATATTTGTGTGAATTCTCCGTAATTTGAATTAATACTTTTTTTCCTCATTTAGATTAGAAAATTTTTTAATAATGCTAATACAAAATATTAATTTTCTATAGTTTATGGTGGTAAAACTTCTCTATGAGTTAGTTCTCCACTTATTTGGGTTCTCATGTCATTTATTAAAAAAATAAAAACTTTATCCCGCTAAATGATTTTGACTACATAAATCAAGTAACGTCATAATACTGTATCATAGGTCAGGTCATATTTATGTTCAAATCATTAACATTTAAATTAAATATTTAGTTACAGAGATATTTTTTATCTTATCCACTCTCTTTACTAAGCATACACAACATGGAAATGGAAAAGGAAAAGGAAAAAGAAAAAGTGAGTAGTGAAGATACCTGAAAGATGTTCATCCAGGTTTCCATTTTCCATATATTCATATATGAGCCCTATACTGTTTTCTTCATTGCAATATCCAATTAGAGAAGTCAAATTTCTATGATGGACCCTCATCAAAAGTTTAACCTGAAATTCAAATACCATATATATATAAAAGTCATGATAGCTAAGGTAGTGTTTCATAGCTGTTCCGAGACACAATAGACAGAGACACAAATAGATAGAGATACAAAGGAACTGTTGAAATCATGATAGCTAAGGTAATGTTTGAGATCAGCAATTTTCTTTTGCAAATTATTATGACCAAAACTTGCCTCTGCTAGAAATTGTTGATACCCTTGTACTGATGATGCAGAGAGCATCTTAACAGCTACTTGAGTTTCATCAATAAAACCATGGTAAACTTTTCCAAATCCACCTCTTCCAATGATTCTATCAAAGTTATTTGTGATCTTAACAAGTTCATTGAATGAGTATTGTCTTTGCTTGGTTTCCAATTCTGAGCCACTTGGATTAATATTGTGCTCCACATGATTGTTCATAGCTTCTAGATTAAAGGTAAGAAAACATTAGTTAGTTTACAAGTTTCATCAAAATCCAAATATACTCCCACCGTTTAATTATATTTGGAGCATTACTATATGTACAATAAAAAAACAGTCAAAACAGTCAATATGTTATTGACAATAAGTATTATGTAATCTGTAACAGGAATAACTACATTATTTTTTACCTTGTGTCTTTCTCTTTTTAAGGCCAAAGATGATAGCTGCAGCTACAATCAGAAGAAGCACCAAAACACCAGCAATTGATGCAACTACAGGAATAACTACATTACTTTTCTTCTTCTTGTTTGTATCACTTGTTTGTTGGTTGCATGATGTAGCTGATTCACATAGGTTTGGATTTTGCCCCACACTAACATCATTCAAACAAAGTTAAGTCATATGAAGGATTAAGCATCCTAGATGATCTTAAATTGCAGTTACAATCGCAATTATAGTTACGTTTTGAAGCGACAAACTATTGTAAAATGATGTTGATGCAATGTCAAGAAATCATCTCATCTAAAAGTTTAAGTTGTTAGATTGAGGGTGATTAATGATTTTATATTCTATCAGTTATATTTAACCATAATTTAAAGAACTAATGGCTATTATGTAGGAGGAGGCATACCTCAATGATAGTGAACCTTTCTTTGATCTATCCATGAGTCCACTTGGAACATAACCTGTAAAGTTGTTATTCTCCAAGTTTCTGTTAAAACAGGACAAATATCAAATATGACACCCTTTAATTTTCTCTTTTATGAACAAGGAAACTTTAATAATGCACAAATAAGGGATTAACTTACAAGACTTCGAGTGATTGCAATTGTGTAAGAAAATCAGGCACTGCCCCACTTAAGCTATTGTTTGATAAATCCCTGAAACATGCAATTCAAATGCACTATTAAAAAGCTAAAATCTAGCGACAAGGGTTGACACAAGTGGTAAGCGGCTTATTATTCCTTAAGCAAGGTCTCGGTTTCGAGTCTTGTGGATAGAAAAAATCCTCATTAGGAGGCTCACTTGTCATTCTCAGGGACAACCCTAAAATCTCCATGAGGAGAAAAGTGCAATTTGCCATAAACTAAATTAGTCTTAGATGAGGCACTCACAAGTATTGCAACATAGAGAGTTTGGAGATATATGTTGGTATCTGCCCTGTGAGTCCACTAGAAGATAAAATCCTGGTTGCAATTTCCAAACATAATAAGAGCCATTGATTGAGGATTTCATGAAAATATCATAAACACCTAGCAATAATGCTCTAAATAGAAACATGGTTTCTTAATTTTTGGATCATGAACTTACAAGGATATGATTCTTGGGGGATTATTGCTTTCAAAACTGCAATTTAGTCCTTCCCACATGTATGATACAGGGGCACATGGATCTCCTAGCCAATTTCTATCCAACTTATAAGCATTCTTGATGTTTGTGATAGCATCCACTAGTATTGAATTCATAAGAATTTCAACCAAAATTTATGATTAGCTCAAAACACAAAGATTTAATCATTCTAGAGATCTCCATAATGTTATTCAATTTTTAATTCGGTCTTTATAGTTTAAATATTTATAATTAAGTCCCTTTAGCTTAAATTTTTTTGTATTCAAGTCCTTTTATAGTTTTATATAGTACAAGTACTAGATTGAAAATTTTTGTAATACAAGGACTTGATTGAACATTTTTACAATATAGGGACATAATTGAAAATGATTAAGCTATAGAAATCATGATTAAAAAATTTTGTATAGTACAAGAATTTGCCTACAAATTTTTTAAATTACGGGGATCTAATTAAAAATCAAATAAAACTATAGAAACCTTCGAAATAATTTAACCGAAAAGATGTACTAATAGTCCAAGAGTTAGTTCACCATACCATCATCTTGTTCAGTTCCTAATTGTGAGAACTCCTTCACTATATAAGTCTCAATGGCATTGATGATAGGTGGAAGTGTTGAACTCTCTGTCTTGAAAAGTGAAAACAGATACCTCTTTTCTCCTGTCAAAGCTGAAGGACTAAAAACAGTAGTTGTTGATTGGTATGAAGGTACAAGAGGTCCATACCAAAACTTCCCATTTAGGCTTATATTGAATGATCTTGTTTCATTTGATGCCAATTTCTGAACCTCGGCGAAGTGCATGTATAAATAGTATTTCTCGTTCGGACTATTCGAGTCCCAATATAAATCAAAAGAAGCACTAGAATTTGTTGGTTTTAAAGCAGTGCTCATAACAATTGCTGGTGGACTATAATCATTTTGAGCTAATTGATCATTGGTGAGTGTGGTACTAATTTGTGTCCATCTAGGGTTGTCAACAGTTGGTGACCAGAATCTATCATAAATATCATCTTTGAACCTGCATAGGATTATATAACTCTATCATTATTTGATACAAAGGTAACAATGATTTTTCAATAATGTTTTTTTTACTGCAGAAATATATTTAACTAGTATATAATATGTGCTATACATAATACGTAATATGTGACATATGTATAACATAAGTAAGTATGACACACATTACGTATTATGTATAACACACGTTGTATACTAGTTGGACGTAGTTCTGTTGTACAACAAACATTACTGATGATTTTTTTTAACAAGAATTCTTTGTATACAGTCAAAAACCAGCTAATTCAGTCAACAACTCAATTTTGATGTGCACACTTAGTACTGATTGGTGTGCATGTTATGTTATGTTATGTTATTTATGGTATGCGTGTATTTGATAAAATTGTGTGCATCCAGTGGTTGTTGCAATTTATATTATGTCAAATTTAAATGGTTTACTGAATTAGCTGAGTTTTAATTGTATATCTAGTCGCACTCCAATTAATTCTTTAAATTTCTATAAAAGAATCAAATAATGACACATAATCTAGTGAATATAACAATTAATGAATCAAATAATTGAATCAAAACTTTGGACTAACCTGTAAGTTGAGTTGGTGTAGGAACCTAAATCCAATCTTAGTACACGAGCCAATGATCCAGCAGAAGATTCAGCAATATCATAAGTATCATTTTTCAAAATCCTCAATTCAATAGCAGAAATAAATGGTGTCCCATTTCCAGTATTAACCAAACACAGATTTATATAATTCTTTGATGGAACATGAATTATCTCATTATTAGTGCTCAATGATGAGCTAGTGAATTTCACTGTGTCCCATAAATTAGGTCCAAGATGAAGATCAAATTGTGGTAGCACATTTAAACCATCATAATTTCCATATAGGAAAGTGGCTCTAATAAAATATTTTGTGCCAATTGTTACATTTATTCTGTAACAATTTCTAACACCATTTGGGAAACTTCTTAGAAAACTTAATTGTTGTTGATGAGTACTCTTTTCTCCTGGGATTACACTCTTGCTTACACCACTTTTAATGAATTTTGAATCTGAAATGTAGTTTATGCCTGTGTTCTGTTCTGTGTAGCTAGAATTTTCTGGTAATAGTCCACAATCTAGGCTGATGAATCCTGGAAAATAATATACAAATTAAAAAGGTTCAGCTTTTTCTTTAAATTGCATAGGGAAGTTATAAGTACACAATTCCATACTCCAATGTAATCGTTTAATCTATCATTTTTAAATTTTGTGGGTCTTGTATTTAAATATTTATTGATTCTTTCTCAACTCTTAGATTTGGACTTTTTTTGGATGTCTAAGTAGCACCGGTCTCATAGTTAGGGCATGTTTGGTTATTTTTTTTGTATTTCTTTCAGAAATTTGTATGAATGAAATAATGGAATAGTAGCAGTTAGTGGCACAAATGTTATTTTGTTATCCACTCGACTCACCTCAATTTATCAGGTGATACAGATAAAGACTTTTATTAATGAATTGATACATGATTGGATTTGTGTGAAATTACTTTACGTATAAATTAAACATTGAAATAATTAATTAGAATAAATTTGACACTAAATCAGTCACTCAATTTAACTATGATATAATTCAACGTTTACAACTACTTAACCTAACTTATATCTTTAATTAATCCAACATTATATTCAAACTTTTATATTGAAACAATGATGATTTTTATACTGGCATAATCTAACATGTTTACTTACTCAATCCCACTTTTTGTATTGATAGTAAGTTGATTTAATGTTACTATACACATAGTACACTAATATTTGCTCTACAACAAGAATATTATCAAATAATACTATCTAATATGTGTTATATATAATGTGTGATATACGTAATATGTGTCATATATATAGCATACATTACGTGTGTATGTGTTATATATAATGTGTGATATACGTAATATGTGTCATATATATAGCATACATTACGTATGACACACAGTGTATATAATAATGTTGAATACTAGTTGAATAATGTATTTCTGTTGTACAACAATACTGCATATCGTATTAGTGGATTAAACCGAAAACACAGCACATACAACTGATAAAATACAAGTCTGAGTAAAAAACTATTCGAGTCATCACCATCATCACACATCATTTTTCCACAACAGAAGTACTTGTGAAACAATAAAATCATATATAGTTTTCGGTCTTCATCTTCTAGTTTCACTATCTCTTTCATAAAATCTTGCAAATAGAAAAAAACATAGGAAAATAGAGCTAAAAAACTTTTAAAATCTTGATAAAACAAATAAACAAAGAAACAAACCTGATTGATCCTGAGCTTGAACCGTAACCACAGCAATAATAAGAGCCCCAAGCAATAGCAAAAGAGTATAATCCAATGACATTCCCATCATTTCATTCATTTTTTTTTTTTGCTTCATATGTCTTTTTTTCTTTTTTTGCCTTAGCTTTCACAAAGATGTGAGTGCCTTATAATAATGATTTATATTCACGTTCCATAACATTAATTGACGTAGTCAATTTTCCAGTTGGCTTTGGACTTTTTTATTTATTTTCAAATTCAATAGAAGACATAAATTATGTAGTAGACTTTAATCAGTAATCATTAATATTTGATGTACAATATAAGTATATCCAACTAGTATTCAACTGTACTATACATAATATTTATTATACATTGTGTATGTTTTACATATGACACACATACATTACGTATGACACACATTATATATAACACATGTTGGATGATATTTCTATTTTATAACAAATATTACGTAGACCTTTAATTTGGCACTGCATGGTAGGTTTTTCTTGTTTTTATTTGTCCACTTTTAAAACTATAGTTTTTTAATTTTAATATATAATTATTTATTTGAGAATTCTAGACAATATTTTTATATTTTTTAATTCTATCTTTTATTAATGAAAGAGAGAATAAATATAATAAATAATTATAAAAAGTGATAAGTAATATTAAAAATTGAGATTTTCCTGTATTCTTCTTTAATATTTAATATATGTGCAGAATTAAAACTGAATATTATTTTTTTAAAAGAAAATGGAGGGGTATAAATGTATAATTAATATATAGGTACTAGTTGCACACATTGATGTACGTACTATGCATTAAAATAGTCAAAGTAAACGGGATTGCAAAAACGAAAAGATCACGGGTTACATTCGTGGAAAAATACGAGTAACTGCCTTTAATTTCTTAGGTAGGGTTTTTGAGTGAACATAGAGTCAGAGTCGACAGAGTCATGAAGTTAGTGTGTTATAGGAGTTAAAATTGATTTTGAACACATTTTCACATATTTTTGCTTACACAGTGACTTTTTTTCAATACACGAGTGAAAAAAAATGACAATTTTATTCACTGAGTCATTGTGACTCTCACATTAAACATGTGATGTTATATGTATAACACACATTATATCTTATATATACTACACACACGTTGGATATTCGTTGGACGTATTTATATTGTATGTCAATTATTATTGTTATAAAACTATAAAATATATAAGTCAACTGATCTTCAAGAAAAAAGAATGTCTGAATAAGTAATGCAATGACATGATGATGACTAATTAATTAAAGAAACATTATTAACATGAGTTAGTATAAAGAGATAGAGATGTTTATTTATAATTAATTAATAATTAAGGAGGATATTTTGCTGAAGCATTCTACTTGAAAATTTTAATATATTTTTTGTTTACAATTCAATTAGATGGAAAAAATGCTAGCTGAGAAATTAAATAATGATGGTTGGTTTAATTCTATTTTTATTATTAGTAATGTTATATATATTATAATGAAAATATAACATTTTTTTCCACACAATCCATGTCAATTGGACTATGTCAAAATTTTCACTTAGTCCACGAATTGATTTGTACTAGGATTTGCTATAGCTGTTGGCCACTAATTATGGGTTCAAACGAGGGATTATTTAGAGTTTTTCAACAATTATATACTACAACTTTGTTGTATTAATTGAAGTTTGTGTATTTATATTCCTCCATTTGAGATTTTTAATTTTGTTTTTGTGCAATTTATTTGTGTGTACTTAATTTTTTTCGTTATCTAATAAGTGTCAATTTTCTACCTTTTGTTTTTCTATACTAATTTTATCTATTTAAAAATTCTAGCCAACAAAGTTTAATCTTATTAAAAAATCTCCTAATCTAAAAAAAACTAACATAACTTAACAAAAAAAAAAAGAGTATTCCATTATACTTAAACTAATTGTCATTTGTATTAAGCATCATGATTTAACTACTATATATTTATTATAGAGTAATGTTATATGTACATCACAAAATCAGTCACTGTATGTAATAATTCATTTTTTTAAATTATTAATTCAACTTTTAAAATGTTAGATTAATATATAATGTTAAATGTTTGATTAATAATTTTAAAAATTTAAATTATTATATATGGTAATTTATTTTGTGGTGTATAAAAAACATTTCACTTTATAATGATATTATAATTAACATTATAATTATAAAGTATACAACTTAACCCCAAACTAACTCTTCCATTTGAGGATGCCAACAAATTACTAGTACCCAATATTCCACAAAAGAACCACTATACCAATTTGGTATCTAACTTTTTTTTTTCAACACGCTCAAAAGATAATTATGTTAATGTCACTTTTTGGTCCTTAGAAATTGAAAGGAAAAAGCCAAGGATTACCAACTTAACTTCAAATTTTGTTCTCTTACACAAGTCTTTTGGCTTTTTGAATGTACCAATTTCTCAGCTACATTTATTTTTCTTCAATATAGCTTTGTCGCATGCATGTGTTCAACGTGAGTTACAGGACGCTCAAATGTGTGTTATTTATGTTATAAGATGTGTGTTATACGTATAGCACACATCCTGTAACATGGATAGCACACGTTGGATACAAATTAGACGTATTTCTGTTGTACGTTAAGTATTATTGTGAATTAATTATTCATCCATGAGCTTCAATACTTGTCTTAATAATTTACAATTAGAGGGTGTTGGTGTTTGGACTTTGGATATAGAACAATTGAAGGAGAAAATGTAATTTTTGAGAGACTATATATATTTTTATTATAATATATTTTGTTTGATATTATAATGAAAGATGTTGTAAAATTGAAGGAACTTCCCTAAATGCACTCTAACATGAGAGGTTAGTATAATAATTATATGATATACACAACATATTCACATATCATCCATAATATGTATCACATATGGTAAAGAAAGTTGATCTTGAAACATGTGATATATATTGTGCACAACATATCATATATAGTATGTATAATATGTAATATATGTTTTGCATATCATATATTATATGTTATACATGATCTATTGATTGTTTTGACTGATTTTTTATTGTGCACCATCAAGATTTTTTCAATTTTAATAGAGTTAATTATAATTTCTCCTTGAAAAAATAACACTACTAGGTATTTTGCAAAAGTTGTCCAAGGAAAATTTACTGCTAGAGCACAAAAATTAACGACTAAGAAAAAATATTTCTTGTTTGACCCACTAATTTGTGTTAGGTTATCTTTTAGAAATATTAAATGTACAATAAAATGTTATATAATATTTATCTTTATCGTTGGATTGTAATATGAATTCACTCTTTTATCCAAATTAAATTTTTACAATTCAATGATAATGATAAGTATTATATAATATTATGCATCTTTTTGTGGTACACTAATATTTTTTTGTTATTTTTCTCAAGGCCAAAGTGAGGTGTTTACCTTTTTTATTTTACCGTATTAGATATCTGTGATTTTTCTTTCCTTTTTTTTTTTTTTTATTCTCATCTTTCCTTTTCTTCATGCACTAGGGTTCGAACATTGATAACTATGGATCAGTTTTGCAACTAACACCATTCACCACTAATCCAAGATTTTTATCCCCATAGAGAGGTGTACTTTGAAGAGGCCCATGATTATGGTGGGCTATTAGTAATTATTTTGGTCGAAGTGGGCCATGAAAATTTTAAATGGCAATATAATAGCTGCTTAAGCATCTAGTCCCGGATTTGATCCTAGGGGCGGTATGTATGCGGAGAGGACTTTGACCAGCCATCCTACCCTTGAGGTGCACGCACAAACTGGTAGGGGATTAGTCATCGGAATCGCTCCGGTGGATACCCTGGAGGAATCCAAAAAAAAATTTTAATTTTAATACACTGATAATGTTTAGATATTTTATATTGCCATCCAATCAAAACATTCTCTTTGTATAAAAACACAATCATAGTTGATGTGACAGCACATGATTGGATGACTGTGTAAAGAAATTGTACGCTGTAAAATTAAATCCGAAAAGGAATAGATAAAATGAAAAAAGAGGACAAGGGTAAAGAAATGAGTTTAAGATAATATATTGAAAATTATTTATATCCTTGAATTTTATAGGGTATATGAAAAATCTTTAAAGTATAAAAATAAAGTATCATCTTTTATTCACTAGAATTATTATTAATCAAAGTGATACATTTTCTTTTTGATAGTGAAGAACCAACCAAACAATTTTACTTTTTTTCAACCCATTTTTTCCCTTTATTAAATTCAACTACTGATAAAACTTGACAAGCCAAAAGTTTAGCATTTTGCTGTAGAAAATTTAAAGTTAAACTTCAAAGTTAACCTTTTTTAATGGCAAAAGAACACATTTAGTATTCAGATTTCAGATATTATTATTTAAAACACCAAAACAATTAAAAAAATGATGAAAAACTTAGGCCTCACATTCAGGATATTTTTGTGATGCATTTACAAAAGTAACCCTTCACATATCAACTTTTTTAGTTTGGTCGTTTCATAAACTCAAAGGGACAATTTTGACATTATGTCACATTCATATTACATCATTACATTAAAATCATTATCCAAATTTCTCAAACAAATAACTATATAAACTGAACTCAAAAATACTATACACTAATTTTAATTAACCCTTTTGCTGTTACTGGCATTTGATTTGTAACTTTGTGTTATTTTGTAATCTCAGAAGTTCATATGGTTCTTCTCTAGTGAATGATTAAATGGCAAATATTCTGAGTTTTTCTTCAACCATTTTTACATCTTGTGTTGTATTTAGGAATGAATTACCAACTTGGAGCATAGACTCTTCCTTATGGATTTCTTGCATTCATCCAAGAAACCAAGCAAGTAGGAAGCTTTTTCAGCTCAAATGCTCAAATGGGCACCCTCTAAATGCTGTTTCTTCCCATGATGGTGTGTTCTTGATTCTCATGTTTCATCATTTTTACACGATTCACTTGTTTTTTGTGTTGTTTTGGTTATTTTGAAGCTGAATTTCTCATTAGATTTTGGGGTTTGTTTAACTTCACCTTCTCATACCTAACCTTAGTAGTATGTTGATTGATTGATCTAGGAATTGATCTCACACTTTATTAGTATATCAGTATATGTCTTCAACTTCTCAACAAAACTTGAGGCAGATTGGTTGAAAGCAGTGTTAGGACTTGGTTCATTAGGCGGTGTTTGTTTTCACTGACTCCTCCGATAGTAGAGTCAAGGAGTCAATGAAAAAATAACTCTGTTAAGTGTTTGGTATATAGTCACGGTGGAAATAGAAACAGAGTCACAGTGACTCAGTAAACAAAATTGTCAAATTTTTTGTTCACTCAAATTTTGGGAGTCACCATGTGTTGGAAGGGAGACACGAATGTGTAAGGGGTGTGTTTGGAGTCAATATGTCTCTGACTCTTGTAACACTGACTCCATGACTCTCTTGACTCTGCCCTCAGAGTCATTGAAAACAAACACTGTCTTAGGGTCCTGGTTATTCTTGTTGTGTAATTTAGTTCTACAGGGAAAGTTACACTGATCTCCCCCAAGATTTGATAAGATTCGTCGTGTTTCTCCTTTATTTGTAAAATTTGCTCAAAAGACTTGAGTTTTGTAAAATCATTACACCGTGCTCCCCGTTGCATTATCCAATAATCACACAATGTGTTTATTTATTAAGTGTATTTTTTGTTTAGTCCTGTTTCACTGAACTCACATCTTGTGTTTCAGCTACATTTGAGTGATTATTTTTTCTTGAAAGTCATTTAGCTAAAGTTTCACAGATTAGAAGTGTTCAGATAAAGTAGTAATACATCATATTTATAAACATTTTGATTAGGTCTAGCTAGAAGTTCACTGGCCAGAGAAGATAGCAAGTCTCTATCAGTTGATGGAGCATTTCCCTTGTCAGATTCAGAATCTACAGGATCCAACCTTAGCATTACGGTTGTCGGAGCTTCCGGAGACCTTGCTAAAAAGAAGATTTTTCCAGCACTCTTTGCTCTTTATTATGAAGATTGTTTACCTGAGGTCATACTTCTCATAGTACTTAGTTTCATTTGGCAGCAATGGCTAAAATGTTTTGGAACCTTGCTTTAACTTTTCTATTTCTAATACTTTTTGCAGAACTTTATTGTGTTTGGTTATGCTCGGACCAAAATGACCGATGAAGAATTAAGGAACATGATTAGCAAAACTTTAACATGCAGAATTGATAAGAGGTAGATAAATGCTACTGTTGTAGCTTGATGTTAGGAGTTAGCCATTATTACCTTTTCCTCATACTTGTTTTCATGTTGTAAATATTGATAGTTTTGCACTTGCAGGGAAAATTGTGAAGATAAAATGGATCAATTCTTAAAAAGATGCTTTTACCATTCTGGTCTATATAACTCTGAGGACAACTTTTCAGACTTGGATTGCAAGCTGAAAGAAAAAGAGGTAAATATCTATTGTTGCTCTTTTATATATATATATATATATATAAACATTTTCTCCCAAAACAAAAAAAAAAACACTCCAAAAAGTTGCAACAAACCACATAGAGCAGGTGATGATTAGAAATCAAAATTGTAGAGCTACAAAAATGGTTCTATTTTCAATTACAAAATTTAAGGTATTTTGTATTTTCCAGAACTAAATTATTGGTTTCATACAAACTAACTTCAGATTTTGCATGGTAGGATTCTGCTTAATCATTGTTCTTAAGACTACATTTTGAAATATTTCATAATGTTATCTTTCTAGGGTGGAAGAATTTCAAACAGGTTGTTTTATTTGTCAATACCTCCAAATATATTTGTGGATGTTGTGAAATGTGCTAGCCTCAAAGCTTCTTCGAAAGATGGCTGGACAAGGGTCATTGTTGAAAAGCCGTTTGGTCGCGACTCGGAATCATCTAGTGAGCTAACTAGATGTCTGAAGCAGTACCTAACTGAAGACCAAATCTTCAGGTGCATATGATTCCTTTTACTTTAACAATCTGAAGAGGAAGAAGCTTTGGACTAACTGAAAATTGTTTAGGATTGACCATTACTTGGGGAAGGAGCTTGTAGAGAACCTATCAGTGCTTCGCTTTTCGAATCTTGTTTTCGAGCCTCTGTGGTCCCGGAATTACATTCGCAATGTGCAGCTAATATTTTCTGAAGATTTTGGTACAGAGGGAAGAGGAGGGTGAGTCATGATTTTCCTACATATTCAGATTGAAATTAGACGATTTTACAATCATACTCCATGATATGCAAAAATAGACATACATTAATCCCTTTTGAGATTTAGGTGATATTATACCCAATAGTTTTATATTTTGTGGAATGTGATAGTAAGAATTTCTCTAAACATGACACTAAGAACGTGTTAAGAATAACAAATCAAGAGGCATCGTGTGTAATTTCATTTAATCTCAGGAGAAGTCGGTCTATTTAACCCTATATGTTTCTTCATTGTATTACAAAGAAATCATAATTCACAATCTTTTATGCTTTTCTTCAGTTATTTTGATAGCTATGGAATCATTCGTGATATAATGCAAAATCATCTTCTGCAAATACTTGCACTTTTTGCAATGGAACCTCCTGTCAGCTTGGATGCTGAGGACATCAGAAATGAAAAGGTAGATATCTCCACTGAATAACTGTACCTTGCTGATGGTGATCATGATGATGAATATGATGCATTACTTCTTCATTCTGTCCTCTTAATTCCTCTAGAATCTGTTGAGGAGAATTCATCAAATATAGTGGTTAGATATAAAATCATTTTATGTGTCTTTACCAATAGTTCATGACATAGTATGAAAGTTTTTATAACCAAGTAGCTTAGAATTCAATTTTTGTTCTTTTATTCCAAATAGAAGATTAAATACTAACACAAAGTAAGTTGGGTTCAAAACAATATTCATGCCTCAAGCTCATTAGGCATTTTCATGAAGGGACTTGTTAGATATAAAACTATCAGCAAATTACATTGACTACGCCATAAGTTTGATGAATGTTATCCTAGCTCGTCTTTATTTGTCCATGTGATATTGACCTTCTCAGGATACCCTGCTCGTTGTGAACAAACTTAGGTGAGATTGATATAACGATTTCATAAACGCAGTAGCAAATTTTACTAATAGAGGAGAGTCAGAGTAAATTTCACTAAATCTCGGGGGGATGTTAGCATAATTTTCCCTAAAACTATTCATATGCCTCTACTCAGTAGCTTAAGCTTTTGGAAAGATCACAATGTCGATGTTCGGTGATTACTGATAACGGCCATTACATCGCAACTCAGGTAAAGGTTCTGAGATCAATGAGACCAATACAACTTGAAGATGTTGTTGTTGGACAATATAAGGGCCACAACAAGGGTGGTAAATCATATCTTGGTTACACAGATGATCCAACTGTTCCAAAGGGTAGTATAACTCCAACATTTGCAGCAGCAGCACTTTTTATTGACAATGCCAGATGGGATGGTGTTCCTTTTCTCATGAAAGCTGGCAAGGCTCTCCATACTAAACGGTATGGAATATCTCTTTTTCTTTTAATACTACCTCCTGTTGGAAATAATAGATCATTTAGACAAACTGATAGATTGAAAAATCAATGTATCTGGATACATTGATTTTTTATAATGTATCAGTTTGTCTAAATGGACAATTATTTCCAACTGGAGGGAGTACTTATTCGTGTAGATTCAATCTTTGAATTTGCCATGTTTTGTTTGGAATAATAGTTAAAAAAAACCAGAATTTGTATCCAGTGCAGAAATCAGAGTACAATTCAGACATGTACCTGGCAACTTGTACAAGAGGAATTTTGGAACTGATCTAGACAAGAATACAAATGAGCTTGTACTTCGTGTACAACCTGATGAAGCTATATATTTGAAAATCAACAACAAAGTTCCCGGTCTCGGGATGAGATTAGACAGAAGTGACCTAAATTTGCTGTACCGAGCTAGGTATGAGAACTTCATTTGGTAAAGTTGCAGATTTAACATTACTGCAAAATTCTATTTATGTTTAAAGATGGAAGTCACAACATTAGTCTAGTTACTTTCTAGATGCATAAGATGAGATATTACAGAAGTAATATAGTTACTTTATGGATAAATAAGATGTTGATTTCATGAAGGTATCAAGGAAAATAATAGAAACATATCAAGTTACACTAATTTACTATGTTGAAGTGAAGGTTTTCCTTCGAAGTCACTATCAGCGTCTTGTTTCTTGGAAATAATTTAGCCTTTGATTTTTCAATGATACCTGAACAGAACTTTCACTTGTGAAAATATTGCTTAACAATAAAAAAACAACTCAATCAGATAATAATGACCATGATATTGGAAAAGATAGAAAACATGTTTTGTCTGAACTATACATAATTGGAGTTTCCTAAGAGTGAGTTTAAAATACTAGCTTCAATTTTTGTGCAGGTATCCAAAGGAAATACCAGATGCATATGAGAGGTTACTCTTAGATGCGATCGAAGGGGAGCGAAGGTTGTTCATAAGAAGCGATGAGCTTGATGCGGCTTGGGCCCTCTTCACTCCTTTGCTGAAAGAAATCGAAAACAAGAAGATTGCTCCAGAGCTCTATCCATATGGTAGCAGAGGACCAGTTGGAGCACATTACCTTGCTGCAAGGCACAATGTAAGATGGGGAGATCTTGGTATTGAAGACTGATATATGTGGCCAAACCCTAAACTGAAATTATGCATATTCATCATCATTTCCCTATGTAATGCAATAATTTTGTGATTGCCTCAGTTTTGGTGTGAAGAAGGTAGGTTAATGTAGAATAATATCATAATTTATCATGTACTACAGGTTGGTGTAGAATGATAGTTTAATGGACAGAAATAATGAGTAAAAACTGAAACAATTGGAGAAAATATATATAGCGCAATCTTAATAAATGTATCTTCTGTAATTGATTTGAGGAAAAGTCTTTATATTGAAACAACTTACTCAAGTTGGAGTAAGAGATTCACAATCATTAAGTTAAGCATGTAATGGACAGCTTCAAAAGTGAGAAGAAATCACATAGGCCAAAAACCTAACAAGTTTAACTATTTGTCTCATTTTCTGTATTGTTTACGGCTATGATTTCTCTGTCAAAACCTTCTGGCAGTAGATTCCTAGCTTCAATCTCACTACACAATAACGACGCCAATCGATTTTTCCCACACCTGGAAAGTCCACTGATGAGCTCAGACAGGACACCGGAATCAGGAGCTATCAACCTCTCCAACATGTCCCTCAAGACCTGCACAGCTCCATCAAAGTCTTCATTCTGCAAGAATGCCGATACCAACATCTTGAAAGTGTGCTCGTTCGGACTGCAACCGCTCCTCACCATGCTCCTGTAAATAAGATACGCGCGCTCGGAGTTTCTCCTAACACACTGCCCGGAAATCAGTGCCGAAAACGTCGACGAGTTCGGGACCAAGTTCTCCTTATCGAGCTCCTTAACAAGATACGCAGCCTTCTTCGTCTTCCCCTCCTTGCAAAGCCCCAAAATCAATGCATTATAAGTAAGTATATCAGCCTTAACCCCATCCTTCCCCATCTCCTCAAAAAGCCTTGTCCCCATCTCACTATTCCCAACCTGACTATACCCATTGATCAAAGTATTGTATGTAACAGTATTAGGAGCCACATTGCAACTCTTCATCTCATTAAAAACCTTGTTTGCCTCATGCAATTTCCTCTCCTTACAAAACCCATTAATGATTGTGTTGAAAGTAACCACATTTGGCTTCACCCCGTTACTCTCCATCATCAAGGACTTAACCTTCAAGGCCAAACCAACCATACCCTTGCTACAATACCCAGAAATCAATGCATTAAAAGACACAACATTTGGACTCAGACCCATGTCCCTCATCTTCTCCAACACCTCGTACCCCTTCTGAATCTCCCCTAACTTGCAATAAGCACATATAACCATGTTAAGAGTGTAAACATTAACCGAAACACAAGACTTCTTAATTTCACGGTAGAACAACAGAACAATTTCAGGTCTTTGTAACTGAAGCAAAGAACTCATGAAAGCATTACAGGACTCTACAGGGGGAAAGAACCCATGTTCCTTCATTCGACAAAAGGTATCGGTGGCGTTTCTTATCCTTTTCATGTGTGCCAGGGTCTTGAAAAGGGTGTCGAAAACACTTGGTGTTGAATCACACAAACGGTAAGAGTACAACAATGCTTCGAAGAGGTCAGAAGGCAAGTTTAAGGAACCAGAAGCGATGATTCTCCTGAGGATTGTTTGGGAGGCTTTGAAATTCTTGTTTTTTGCGAGGGTGTGGAGGAGGATGGCATTTGTTTCAAGGGTTTGGGAATTGGGGTTGTGTGTTTGGACCCATTTGGTGAACCGGAGGGACAAAACAGCATCGTTTCGAAGCTTGAGGAGGATGTGCTTGAGCCTGAAAGGTGTAAGGGACTGTGATAAGGGTTGGAGGTGTTCCCATTGTGAGTGAATGATGTGGCTGTGTGCAACATTGACGAAATCTAGGTCTTGGCCTTTCGGCTGAGGGATTGTTCGGTGTGGAATTGGTACAAATGAGGTGGTGGTGGTGGTTGGAAACCTAGTACTTGGTCTCTTTTGGATGCTACCACTAATGGATTCATCAATCAAAGTTGAAAATCGATGGAACCGAAAGTTTCTCATGATCACTCATTGATTCACTCGTTTCTGTGACTGTGGATAACTGATGTTTGGCTTTCAGAATATGAACGGCATCCTGTTACATAGTTGGAGGTAACACACTTCAATCTCAAAGTCTTAAACAAAGTAAACATTTTTACCCTCAAATGCTACCCTATACCACATGAACATACTCACTACCCTTTTTCCTCAATCAAAGCTCAAATAACTTAATCAAAATAAAATATAAATAATAAATAAAAAAATAAAAAAACAACAAAGAACAAGTAACAACTAACAACCAAAGTCTTTCTTCCTGCAAGTCTTCTTCCATTGATGATAAATTGATAACCAGCTAAGTCAAGGACAATATGTTTGGGTGTAGTATTAAAAGGTATTCATTTATTCTGAAACAATTTTTTAGCTATTAAAAAAAATCCCTTTCTAATTAATGAAAACTATAAGCTTCTGGGGGGAAAAATATAAATTTTTGTACTTTTTTTCTAGTGAATTTAATTTTATACTACTCTAAAAAGTAAAAAGGTCGTTTTTTTCAGAGAATTAAGAACACATAATGAGCTTTTACATTACATTGCCCTGTGAATTTTGATGAGCTCAGTGAAATCGAGGACGATGACGTAGTTTAACGTACCAGAACCATGAAGCATGAGCCTTCTCCGCATGGCGGATGTAGAGCCTCCCTCGGCCAAGTTAACAGCAATGTCTCAGCGTCGTGGCAGTTGATCGCGACGGTGGCGCCGATGGACCTCAAGGCGGTGGTGCGGAAGCGGCGGAGAGGAAGCGGCGGTGAGGGTAGGGAAGAAGATTGGGATGTTTAGGGATTTTGTAGTAAGGGTAATTTTGACATTTTCAAGAATTATATTACAGATTTACAGGAACTTTACTTTTGCATCAAAATAATTAGCTCCTTCTATTGTAATGATGGTAAATGTTAAACTATTTATTTTTCAAATTTAGGCTTCAAATTATTTATTTTTTAAAAATTTGTATTAATCCAGCAAGAATATTGAAACTTTAATATCATAGAAAGTGGAGGACTAACTAAAGTTTTAAAAAAGCAAGAATATTTGTATTAACACTGATTTGTGTCACTTTTAAGTTAGTTAATGTTTCAGTTAAAAATTTTTACTAATGTGTTAATCTATGATTGAATGTCTGTAAAATTATTCTACACTAACAAGTAGATTGAAATTAAATTCAAAAGAGAATAATAATTACCAAATGTTCTCTTTTAATAATAATTATTCCATAATTTCTAAAAAATCACCTTTTATAAATGATGTGTCACAATACAAAAATATATTTATATCATCATTATATTATAATTAATCTCATATTGTTATGTTTGTTACGTTATATTTTCTCTTTTTTACAACATAAAAAATTATATAAATAAAATATTTTAATTTGATGAAAATATATTTTACCTTACCTTCATACATGAAAATTAAAGTTTTTAAAAAATAAAATGAAATGCTTGTCCATTTCTGGTGTTTCAGCGTTATTTGACGTATATACTATGGATCTTGTCGTGGAGTGGACACCGAACGTTCACGTTCTCAGAGAGAGCGTAGAAGAAAGAACCCTCCTTCTTCTCATGCACCCCTGCGTTGCGTCAACCAAATCTCTCTTATGATCACCAAATAAAATTACTATGTCATTATTTCTCTGCTTTTTCACTACAAAAATTGAAAAAAGAAAATGAAAGTTTAGGAAAATTCAATCTCAAGGCAATTCAGCGAGCGAGTGAGGAAGAAGAAAGCTTTGAAACGCATCCCTTTCTGTTTTCTCTTCTGCCACCATTATTTGTAAGTTCTCCACCGATTTCCTTTCAATTTCGGGTTTCTTTTGCTCTGTTTTTGGTAAATCTCTCTGTTTTTTTTTTCCTTTTACTTTTTTTTTTTAACTGGTAAGTTTCATTTGTTGGGATGTAATTGATCTGAAATCTGAAATTTTGAGCTCAATTTCAGTTGTGGAAATTGGTGGGGAATACTCGATTCAGTCTGGTTGGGAATTTTCAGTACTTTGTTGTGATTTGTGGGTTCCGTTGTAGTGATTAGGGTTGTTGCTTATGCCTTTTTGTTTGGGAATTGAAATTGGAAGACCTAGAAATGACTTTATATTGCATTTGAATCTAGAGACATGACACAAATACACAGAAAGAAAGAAAGAAAGGATGCTTAGTGATATGGATGCATTTTTGTTAGGGCTGAGTGGTGGTTGCATGCAGAATAATGAAAATGACATTGAACTTATTTCATTTTGGTTCTGTATTATAGCAATTGAGGTGTCTATTTTTTCCTTATCAAAGAAAAAGAATTAATGTTTTTAATGTTTCATCATGTTTAAGTAATGAGTAATGATTATCTTCTTTTGTCAAATACATTCAAATAAATCACTGCTACTGGGATCTGCTATGTGGGATCTGCGACTCAATCTAGTGGGATCTGCGACTCAATCTAGTGGGAAAAGACTTAGTTGTAGCTGTTTATCGTTGTTGGGAGTCTACTGGGGGGAAATAGAACCCAGCTATGTACTAGCCATTTTGTTTTTCATGCATAATATAGTTGGTTGTTTTCTATGGTTTAATTGGTAGCAAATGTTTTTGTAAATGTATATGTAATTGTGATTTCATTTGTTTGCCGCTTGGCACTGAAATTGTCTTACGAAGTCTAAAGCTTGGCCACTAGTATGATTACAGGGATGTAGTTGCAAGCGAAACATGGCTCCCAAGAAGAGATTAAGGAAATGCAGAATAAAGGAAACACCCAACTCCAACAACTCTGATGAGATATCCCAGTTGCCAGAAGCCATTTTGCGACACATACTTTTCTTTTTGCCCATACAAGATGCTGCCCGGGTCTCCACTCTCTCCAAGACTTGGCTTGAAGTTTGGAACTCCCTCCCAGTCTTTTCCTTTTCCTTACATCAAGATAAAGTGGGTGAGGATTTGCCTGCATTCGTGACTCGGGTCAATGAAAAATTGTCACCACTGCAAAATCAGAAGGCTATAATCAACAGCTTCACCCTTAACATGAGTCTCTCCCAAGAGGGGTTTTCCTCCACCATAGATGATTGGATTTGCTTGGTCATGAGAAATTACGTCAAAGAGCTATGTATCAATATTTCAAGCACACAATACACTTTACCTCAATCCACGTTTGCTTCAAAATCCTTGGTCAAACTAACATTGGAGGGTTGTAAATTTCCTGATGCTCTAGTATGTGCTGATACAAAACAAAAGTTTAAGTGTCTCAAAGAGCTATATCTGGTGAACATTGTTGCAGATGAAGATCAGATCCAGAACCTAATAGAATGTTTCCCGTCTCTAGAGAAACTCACCCTCAGACTGCGCACTGCTATGAAGTGTCTGTATCTTAATCATTTTCCCGTGTTGCAGTATGTGGCAGTAGCTGCTAAAAGACTTACAGTGGATGCTCCAATCCTCCACACTCTCATCCTTTGTGGACCTCACGAACTCCATGCTTCTAGTTCTACTGTTAACATAAGGCAGCTGTGGTGCATCCTATCTCCTAGAGTTCTCAATGACAACAACTTGTTGCAAGAACTTATCTCTAAGTTTCCCCTATTGGAGACTTTGTACTTAAGCTTATCAAACAATGGAAAATTCAGAATTGAACACTGTCATCTTAAAACATTACATTTGTATGGGAGATTTCAGGATCCGATGGAGGTTGAGATTGACGCCCCAAAACTCTGCAAATTCTATTGTAGTGGCAGTGTATTTCCCTCTTTGCGTGTTGCAAGTAGATCGATCAAAGAGTGTGAGACTTTTGAACTCCATATTCGCGGTGTTACCTTTGCCATTCTAGATGGATCTCGCCTTCATCAACTTGGGAATTGTTTGCAAAATTTCAGTCCAAATATAGAAGTAAACTTGCACAGTCTGTGTACTGAGGTATGTAAATGATTTAAAGTCAGTAGTCATTGTTGTGCAAAAATTGAATTTTAGTGATGCAGGCGAACTTTTTCATTCATGAATCATGTTTGTTCTCTTAGTCATTGTGTATACCGTATACATATACTTTAAAAATATGTGTGCAAACCTCTTCATTCCTCGCCGGTTTTTGATGCCATGAATTTTATATGTGCAGAATCTTCTCACATTGGCACAGCTGCAAGAACAGGAAATTATTTCTCGCCCATCAAATGTCAGGAAGTTGGTGCTAATTTCTGTAGCAGCTTCATCAGATTACACATCTTTTCTTGACGGATTGCTATGGACATGCCATCCTACTACTCTAGTGATAAAAGATTGTTCTGTTAATGGTGATAATTTTGTCAAGGTAGTCCTTCTGAGCTGAAAACTGATCAATGAAATAGTAGGAAGTAGTTTTAAAAAGAAAAGTAGACACTTTTCAGTCATAATAATGTCTGACCTAATGATTTGTTTTTGAAAAAAATGCAGTTTCTCTGTCGCGAGTTATTGGGCAGAGAAGAAAATCCAACATGCTGCAGTGATGATCTTCAATCCAAATGCTGGAGACATTTCGTGAAAGGTGTGAAGGCTCAATTCTACATGAGGGTCTGTGAGCCAGATAAACCTGTAAGACTCCGGAGCAGTAATCTCTCTCGCACTCTAATCATGTGTGATACCGGCAAAAAAGTAAAATTTAGATTTGAATGGTTAGAAGATCCTATTTCGCACTAGTTTCTAGCACTTCTTGTAGAGTTGTAGTAACAGTTTACAAGCTGTCATATACTCCTTTTGTGTAGTGATCGAATATTGATTTGAGTTTTTCTGTTTGACTAAGTGTAAAATGTTCAGGTATATATGAGTTTTTCAGTGATCACTTCTTTGAGAAATGTTTGGTGAAAAAAAAATACTTACAACATTTTACAACACCTATGTCCAACATTGGATTTTAAGTATTTGGATATAAGGATGGGGTCTACTTAAAATTTAGTGATGAATATAGATGTTGTACAATTGTTATAAGTACTTGTAATGTCCATGTATGTGTAGTTTTGCGCTACTATAATACTTGTCATACAATAGAAGTATGTCCAACTAGTATCCAACGCGTGTTATACATAATACAGAATATCTATTATATATATGTGTTATACGTACGTGTGTTATACATATAGCAGACATTACGTGTGTTCACAACATAGTTTGATAGGCACATACACAAACTTCTGTTCTAGTTTATGTCTTATTCATGATAGGCCCATTTCGGCCCAATTTCATTTCAGCAACTTCCATAGTGTTTAAAATATTAATTTTATGAATAAAAAAATATTAATTTTTTAAAATCTAAAGGTTATAGACTTTAAAATCTTTTAGGATTTAGTATATAAAAGTAGAAATTAAAAGTTATATATTTTAAAATTTGAGATTACATTATCTTTTATATATTAAAAAATAAAGAGTATACATTTTATAATTAGATATTATTCAATTTTTATATAATAAAAATTTTAGATTAAATACTTGAAAATATAATATAATTTTTTTAGGAGTATAAAATTAAATATTATAGTCTTTGAAATATTAAATTTTGTAGACTTTTTATTTGAAGAAGAAATTGAAGGCTATATAGTTTAAAATTTAAGATTATATGATTTTTTTATATACATTATAAAAATAAATAGCATACACTTTACAATTAAAGATTACTCATTTCTTATACAATAAAAAATTGAAGATTATATACTTTAAAATTTGATATAGTATAATTTTTTTTTTTTTAAGTTAAACCTTAAATTGGTCCTCCACTTTGCATGCGTGAATCAAATTAGTCCTCTACTTTAATTTTTGCTCAAAATAGTCCTCCACTTTGCAATATGTGAATCAAGTTAGTCCTCCTGACATTCTTTTTTATAACTCCATTAACTTCTGCTAATGTGGATTGTTTAATATCAACTTGACAAGTGACATGTAACCCTATAAATACATATAACTCATATTAGTCCTCTATTTTACTTGTTTTGAATCAAAATAATCATCCAATCTTATTTAAAGAGAAATATTTTGATTCAAAAGAAGTAAATTGGAGGACTTATAGGAGTTATGAATTTCTAGGATTACATGGTACTTGCTAAGTTAGAAATAAACAGTCCATATCAGTAGAAATTAACTGAGTTACAATATAAAAAATAAATGGAGGACCAACTTGATTCACAAAGTGCAAAGAAGAGGACTATTTTGAACAAAAATTAAAATGGGGGATTAATTTAATTCACGCATACAAAGTGGATGACCAATTTGAGGTTTAACTTTTTTTTTTTTAATGAGTATAAAGTTAAAGGCTATAAGCTTTAAAATATTAACATTTTAAGACATTTTAAGATTTAGTGCATAAAAGTAGAAATTGAAAGCTATATATACTTTAAAATTTAAGGTTATACTATTTTTTTATACATTATAAAAATAAAGACTATACACTTTCTAATTAAAGATTACTCATCAATTTTAATGCAATATATATAAAATTTTAGACTATGTACTTTAGGATAATATAATATAATTTTTATTAGGAGTATAAAGTTAAAGACTATAATCTTTGAAATATTAAATTTTTGAGGTTTTTTTACATATAAAGAATAAATTGATGACTATATAATTTTAAATATAATATTTTTTAGATACATTATGAAAATAAAGACTATACACTTTGCGATAAAAAGATTACTCATTTTTTATATAATATAATTTTAAGACTATATACTTTTAAAAAGGATGATTGTTTGAGTTTATAAAATTATTACACATATTTCTCATTAAAAATCACATTAATTCTCTTTAAAAAATTATACTAACCTCTCATAAATTGTGTATTAAAAAAATGCTTGTTATCAAGATAAATTGAACAGAGTTAAGTTGAATTTAATTAAATATGAGGGAAGCCAAGGTGTAATTACTAAAGTAGAAAATTAATAAAGGCACTTGTTCTTATATATATAGTTCTATGTAAGGTCACTATGATGCTTTCAATTAGATTTCCTTGTCACATAATTTGTTGGATGATGGTGATCGAGTGGTGGGGAACAAATTAAGTCGCTGTTAAATAAATAATTTTCTCCAGGTGCATATCACTAACTTATATACCATCCTCACATTAAATTTAATTATTAATTATTACAAATTTGAAAGATGTTTTTTTGCTGACTTAGATCATGAAATATATAAATAAAAACACAAGCATTTGAAAGCAACTTCCATATTACTCCCTCCATTCTAAAATATTAGTCATTTTAGGGAGAAAAAAAAATTCCACAATGATTGTCGTTTTAATTTTTTCATACCTATTATACCCCTAGTATCATTTCTCTTTCTTTCTTGAATATTACTCCAAGGGACCACTAATCATCTTTCTTTCTCATTAACACTTTAGGTAGTTTAGTCATTTTAATATATATTTTATAAAATTAAGAATATTTATTGAATTTCTTAATATACGTGTAAAAATCTTAAAAGACTAATATTTTAGAATAGAGGGAGTAATTATTATCTTTCGATATGTTCGGTCTTTGAGCTGTTGTGAAGAAACAAAATTAGTTACACCTATGTTTTCTTAATTGAAACGTGTGGTTCACACGTACTTATTTATGTGCTATAATTGAAGAGTTTAATTATGATGCACACTGTACAAAATTTTAGTACATTATAAGTTAATTATATCTATTGATTTAATTTGTGTGATTTTTTAGTTAGTGTGTGATGAAGTTAAAGATTTTTGTCGATGTGTCAATTTATAATTGGATATCTTTGTAAAATTATTTTATACCGATAGTGGATTAAAATTAAACTTATAATAAAAACTCAATTCTTTCATTATTTTTCGCTAAAATACATTTAAAGAGTTAAATTATATATTATATATGATGACTTATTTTATGGTGTATAAAATATTTCTTAAATTATACATATTATTTTGTCAACTAATTATATATTATTTTACTAGACTTTTGAATTAATAAATGATAAAATTAAAGATTTTTGTTGAGGTATTATTATATAATTAAATATTTTGTAAAATAATTTTAACTGAAAATATAATTATAATAATTAAAATTAAACTCGAACCCGTTAATTGGAGACATCCAATGTAATGCTTGTGATTATTTATAAACATTATCTTGTCAGTGAAGGTCACATGTTAATCAGATCCAACTAATTAACTCCAACAAAAATATATTAGATAAATAATTAGAAAAAATGCAAAGGTGGGAGATGACACATGTGAGTTCAAAGTTGAACGTTTAATATATTTATTACATCGGTTACAACACTTATTACAAGAGTTGCATATTTTACCTTTAATAATTTTTCAATTAATACCAACCACTAATTAAAAGATTATATGCTCTCTTTATAAAATTTAACATCAATCCAAAATTATTTGATCCATTATTTCTATGCATATAAATCCACTATTTTTTATGACACGAAATATTTTAATATGATATATAATTATAATTTAATGATTAGATTGAAAAAATAAATTATAATATAACTATCAAGAGTAGTTATTAAAAGTGTAAAGGTATTAAGTCTTCTGTTGGTGTCAATAAATCTCTCCTCTATTTATATAATTTTTTTGTGAAAAAAAAATATTTCTGCAGTGGATATTTAATTTGATTGCAGGAACTGTATGCATCCCATTTGTGTAATGTAGAAGCAGCACTTGTTTTACAATTAATAATGTCGTACAACATAAATATATCCAACAAATATCTAATATGTGTTATATATAATTTTAAATATGTATTTTTTATATAGTACACGTACAAATAATAATATTTCATACCATGTATAGTATATATTGTATATTTGTTAGATATTATACGACAAACATTATTGTTTGCTTTATATTATTTTATTAGGAGCCTAGTCACAATATATATAATTCACAAATGAAAGTTAGAGAAAGAGATAATATTCATATCACAAACATGCAGAGACTCATCAAATACAGCTTGCTGAAAGTGACTAGACATCAGAAACAGGAAACTGAGGTGTTCATTCCTAGAAAAATAGTATTTTTAAGGTGGTAATAAAATTATTATCAATGAAAATTATATTAACAATTAGTTGTAGTCAAAAATATTAAAAATTTAGTTAATTAGTATTTTTAATGGTTTTTAATTATTAAATAATAATTTATAATTATTTTTAATAGTCAACAAATATTAATACAATTTTTTAATAATATTTTTATCAATAATAATAAAATTATATTTTTTTTATGTTTTAGTATTTATTTCACAAAACAAAACGAATAAAAAATAAAAATAGAAATCAATGGGCAACACATTGTTTCCATTCCTTTTCCTTTGTATGGAGGAATTCTGTTGTAATCTGCTGTACATTCACCCATCATTCAAATAGTAATTAACAATTAAAAATATTTAAAATGAACAAATATTTAAATATCATTACTCTGTACTATTAGGCGATATGGTTAAAAAAATTTCCCCTAGTGCTTAGATGATGTGGTTAAAAACTTAAAAATAATAATTTCCCCTATTCCTTATATATCCTTGATCCCTTGCTTGTTGGCTTCCTAACATTTGAAAGTCAAGTTTGAAAATCGAGAATCCTATGCCTTTTGTCCTTATGTTCACGGATTGATCTCATTACATCATAAATTGACAAATTGATGACTTTAATATTATACTCCTACTTCCTCTATTGCAATATAAACGTTTTAATAAAAAATAAAACTTATAATAGTGTATTAGTGAAAAGTAGTTTAATGAAAAAAGATTAAATTAAGATAGTGAGAATAATTTAATCTTTAATATACGATTTAGAAAATAAAAATATTTATTAAATTTTATAATGAATTTAATTTTGATGCACTAGTGTTTTACACTGTCATCTAATCAAAATCTTTCATTTATATAACTTTTAAGGTAATGAGAGAGAAAATATTCTCATGACTGATGTGACAACATATAATTAAATAATTGTATACTGTAATTGAATGAAAATTAAATCTTTTTATAATATGTGTGTACAAATTTTAAACTTCTATTATTTTAAAATGGATAAAGAAGTATATATACACATGTTCCACCTACTAGTAAGTTATCTTATTAAATTGGAAGAAGAGAATACCTCACATAAAATTGATCGATATACTTCACTTGTTCTTCTACTTATGCGACATATATATACGTTTACGTAGGGTTTTGCTAATTTGCTATTGAATGTTCTTATCTATTGACTATATATTCCATCTTATCATATGCTTATTATAATATTATTATATGTTTGATAATTCGCTATTGAATGTTCTTTTTTAATGACTATTCCATATTATTATTATAGTATCAAATTGATCACATAAATGAAACACACCATAAAGATTTTCCCTCAAACGTGTAACGCTTCTATGCATGCCATAACACGTATTGGAGTGCGAGCATGACACGTGTCCGGTCATGATGTCCCTCAGAATAATAAAACGGTGATGGAAACTGGAAAACGTGGCAATCAACAATAATAAAACAAAATAAAGAGATTAATTTTCATACATAGAAATTATATTATTTTTTATACATTCATTCAAGTATGTATTGTCATGTTAGTCATAATTATTTTTTCTCTTTCTTATTACATAAAAAATCATACAAACAGAGTATTTTAATTGAATTTATATTGTCAATACATTAAAATTAAACTATTTTCTTAAATATAATAAAAATAACTTTATATTTTAACATATCTATGTTTAAAATTTAACACATCTCTTTCTTATCTATGCTACAATTAGAAAATATTTTAGATGTACTAAGAGTAAAAAGATTTATGAATTATAAATTATTAATTATATGATATATAATTAGATAATTCAACTATAATAAAAAAAAAGTGAGTTGAGTTTTAAATATAAATATACAATTATTGATGAATTAAGATATGAACAATATAGAACAAATAAATTCCATAAGCACTACTTAACAATTTCTCCAATAGGTAACCTATTTAATTATATATTAAATACAATAAAAATAAATAAATTTTTTATTTCATACACCTGCTAGACAATGTTTTTATTAATTTTAAACCGATCAATATTATAGAAGTCAAGATACAATATCTCTAAAATTAACTCTAAATACACTTACATATCCTTATCTCCTTCCTAACACTAAAATGACTTCAAAATTAAAATAAATAAAAAATTATCATGACTTTATTTCTGTCTTCACTGCAAATCTATTCCAAACACTTGATAGAATAATTTATTCATGATCAATTTGTGACAGAATCACTAAAAACATAGGCTACCCTAAAAATTTGTATAAAATAAAATACTCTAGTAGTATATAGTAGTAGTACATGTTAATAGAGAAGAGCGCCTTATAAGGACAACACGTGTGTGTAGTATTGACTGTATGCCACGTCACTGGGGCCCACAGAGCGTGAGATATTATGTGATCCAACTCACAGCTGACTCACTTATGACAATAAATTACACAAAGTGGGTCCCCTTCTAACTAAATCCTCTGCCATTTCCTTCCTTTCATAAAATTATATTATCCTAAAATAAGATTTATTAGAACTATAGTTTTTATCCACTTGTAGTGCTCAATAATTTTATTTTATTTTAGTATAAAACTATAAAAAATATCAAGTTGTATTAAAAAATTATTTACTCTATGAATTATCCATTGTAATATGATTTAATTTTTTATTTCTATTAACTAATAATTATTTTACATTATCAATATATAAAATTTATCTATTATTCTTATTATAAAAAAATTATTCTATTATTGAGTATAAATATTATGACAAAAATCTTATTGTTATAGTTATTAATTTACATAGGAGAAATATTTTTTATATATCACTCATCAAATATAATAATTCAACTTTTTTAAATTATAATCTAACTTTATATATTATATATTAATCTAATATTTTAAAAGTTAAATTAATATTTTAAAAAAATTAAATTATTATATATGATAATTGATAGTAACTGATATACATATATTATTATTCTTTATTTAATTGAAGAATAAAAAGGGAAATGCTATTGACACATAGCACAGTATCTCTCCATCAATTTTTCACCTCATTCAAATATTGACAATTTTATCAAAGTCACTAACATTTAAATGAGGTAAAAAAATGAGTGAAGAGATACTGTACTATGTATATTTAACATTTTTCGAATAAAAAAGTGTGTTAGGTGAAAATGTAATGATAATATGATGAGCTAGTTTCCACTTCACCCAAGTAACAAAAACAAATATGTATGTGATATCCAACCAATTGATCACATTATTTTCACAAGACATTGTATCTTGTCTTCTTTGTCAACTTGGATTGTACTTTCTCCCTCAATCACTCTTTTTTTTAATATTATTATTAATAATTATATATTACCTATCTATTATGTGTATATGGGGTAGATAGGATTAGGGTTTGATAAAAACATATGTTTGTATTAAAAATGGGATGATTGAAAAGGAAAAATGAGAAAAAATTAAAGTTGTGAGATTTTTCAGGGAAGGACTTAGGAACTCCCAAATCTCAGGGAAGGACTCTCCGGCCAGTTATAAATACCAACCTCATTTTTTTGAAACATCACTTCACAACTTCATTTTCCATCATCACCAATTATTACATATATTAAATTTTTGTGTGTTTTTTTTCTTTTTATTGGATCTCTCTTTTTTCTTTGTTGTTATTTTTCCTCTTTT
The DNA here is from genome assembly GCA_013621005.1 of Aeschynomene evenia. Classification (NCBI taxonomy): domain Eukaryota; kingdom Viridiplantae; phylum Streptophyta; class Magnoliopsida; order Fabales; family Fabaceae; genus Aeschynomene; species Aeschynomene evenia. The sequence continues at coordinate 5,119,591 of CM024271.1, forward strand.
CTTCATCATTTTGCTCTGATTCTGTGAGTCACCAACATGACTATCCTCATTGAGCAACCTCATCAGTTTGGTAATTGTTTTATTTTTTATGAACTCTTCTTTATGTTTAGCATAATTTTTGTTAATTAGCATAAACTTTGTTTATTAGTATAATTTAGAATTTTTTTTTGGTTTTTCCTCCATGAATCATAGAGAGAAAAGTTTTATAGTTTTCTGCAATGTTTTTACTTACCCTTTTATTTAAAATAAAAATAAAAAAGCATATATATTCTGACCCTATATGTAGTTTCTTTTTTTTTTTTTCTTTTTTGATGAATTTTCAACCTTGTATTTTTGTTTAATAAGGTAAAATCGGATAGAGAAATTAAAGCTGCTCTATAGTTTTGTGCAATTTTTCAATTATCCTTTTAATTGAAAATTAAAAAAAAAAATTGACCCTATAGCTAGTTTCTTTTTAAAATTTAAAATTTTTAAATTTTTAGAAACTTTTAATATACTTTTGTTTAATGTAAAAATTTCACTTTTTGGATTTAATTATTTTCATGAATTTTATGCCATTTTCGCTCTAACAAAATTTAGTGTATGACATGTCCTCTTTAGGACAGAAACACAATATTTGTATTTATTTTTGAGATGTAAAAACTAAAAAAGTGTCCACAAAATTTAGTATTTTTCAGTTATAGTATATTACTATAGAGTGAGTGTTTTTTATTTTATTTTTATTTTTTTAAATAAAATTGCAGATGGTGATGTAGAGGCAAAGACAGCACCCATAAATGAGAAAGAACTGGTGTTGGATGGTGGATTTGTGATCCCACAGACCAATTCATTTGGCCACACTTTTAGGTTCACACCCTCTTCAATTAGCAACGTTTCTCACTAGATATTAACTTGATTTTTCAACATATTTAGAATTCTTTTATTAGAATAAAAAATAAAGAAGAAGCAAATCGACTGGCTAATTTAAAATTTAACATGAACTTTTTTATAATATACAACATTACACAATTATTTATTATCTCATATATTAATTCTCATATTCATTATATTTGTATAAATATTCATAAAATAATATATTTTAATTGAAAGACAATATAAAATATTTTATACATAAAGTATAAAAAATAAACTCATATACAAAAGATAAAAAATGCCCTTTTTTGCAATTTGTTTGGGCTATAATTTGATATAGTGAATAAATTATAATGGTAATCCACCGAACTTTGGGCTAGGCCCATCTAGTTTCTCCACTTTTATATTGTAGCAAAATAATATAAGGAAATAATATAATTAATATAGTGACATACACGGCCAAAATAAAAAAATAATAATAATATAATGAATTCTCGGTTTTCTCACCCATAAAAAACAAAAAAATACAATATCATCACATATATACATCTAGTATCAATATCTACCCAGATGTCCTATTTTTTGTGTTTCTCTCTGATTTTCGCCCAGGGTGGGCTAAAATCACTTCATTTTCGCCCGGGGGGCGAAAATGGCTTCATTTTCGTCCCGGGGGCGAAAATGAGTTAAAATGGGCGAAATGACTATTTTCGCCCCCCGGTGTCTATAAAATACACATCCGGGCATTTCATAACTCATACACACTCTTACACAATCCTACATCACATTATGGCAGAAAATAATTACTATCATTATTGAAAATTAATAATTTAAGAAATCTAATTTCAATAAAACTAATATTCTATAAAAAAACTAAATTCTAATTACCAAAACTAAATTCAATAAATATTCTATTTAAAAAAAAATAATTACCTACAACTGTAAAATCTAAAAATAAAATAATTACCTACAACTTATATAAAAATAAAGATTTTAATTTTTTAAAATTTAATAACTATTTTATAATAAAATGTAATATATAATACACTTTAATTATTAAAATTAAGGACTATTAAACCTCTAAATTTATCAAATGTTATAAATTTCCATTTTTATTGATATTTTTCATGCACTTTAATTTTTCTATAGCATATAATTCATTATATATGTATATATTTATAGATAAATATATATTTTATACGTATTTTATTATATCCGGTTGAACCTCCGGTCGAACCGGTTAAACCTCTAAACCTCTGAACCACTCCCTCGTCCGGTTTAATGTTCGGTCCGATTTTCAGAACCTTGGTAAAATCTAATTACAAAAACGAAGTTGTAATGTAATTAGATTTTACAGTTGTAGGTAATTACTTTTTTTCAATAAAATATTTATTGAATTTAGTTTTGGTAATTAGAATTTAGTTTTTAATAGAATATTAGTTTTATTGAAATTAGATTTCTTAAATTATTAATTTTCAATAATGATAGTAATTATTTTCTGCCATAATGTGACGTAGGATTGTGTAAGAGTGTGTGTATGAGTTCTGAAATGTTCGGATGTGTATTTTATAGACACCGGGGGGGCGAAAATAGTCATTTCGCCCATTTTAACTCATTTTCGCCCCGAAAATGAAGTGATTTTCGCCCACCCTGGGCGAAAATCAGAGAGAAACACCAAAAACAGGACATCTGTGTAGATATTGATACTAGATGTATATATGTGATGATATTGAATTTTTTTGTTTTTTATGGATGAAAAAACCCGAATTCTCAACCCAAAAAATAATATAGCGACGTTACAAAAAGGAAATTCTCTAGGGTTTAAGTCCTTCATTGCAAAAAGAGAGGAAAAAAAAAAAAAAGGAATTATGAAATTGTCTTTCTAGTTTATGCGGCATAGTTGGCATTTTGTGCGTCATTTTGCAACAATTTGAAGGAAAAAAAATTGACAAATAAAAAAATATAAAATAAAATTATTGTAATTTAATTTGAAAATAATTTTCAATTAAAACGCTTCGTATGCTAGTGAACCCCTCAATTTTACCAATAATGTTGATCGTACAACAGAAATACGTCCAACAAGTATCCAACGTGTGTTATATATTATATGAGATGTGTGTTATTTATATATATAACGTACATACGTATAGTACACATCTCATATCATATATATAGCTGTTGAACACGTATCATTATTGCAATTTTACTACTAGTGATTAATTAATCAATCAATTTTTACTTCTAAGCTTGTATTCAAGTGTATATATCCATGTTATTATTATTACATACTCTCGAACTATATATATTTACAGATTAAATTAAATAATAATTTTTTGTTCCTCTTAACTAAAATTTGAATCTATATGTTTTAACACAAGCTATATATATATTGTGCAAATCAGGGATTATGATGCTGAAAGTGAGAGGCAAGAAGGGGTGGAGAATTTCTACAGAAAAAATCACACTTACCAATCCTATGATTTTGTAAGCATCTAGCTACCACAAAAATTTTCATTTTCATTATTTACAATTTGAAATCAATTCCATCTATCCTAACAAAATTGATGTCAATTCAGCCCTATCATTTTCTATTCCAACATAAATTTAATCATTGATGTAGAAAATTAAATGTTAATTATTAGGATAACATTGATGTTAAGTTGAAATTAAAATATTAAATTTTAAAATATTGTTTAGTAATTTTTTCTCCAATTTAAACTTCTATTTAATTACTCCATAATATTGAATATATACTATTAGAATCATGCGTAATTGATGGAGTTGACATGTCGGTATATCTATCGATAAGGACTGTTACGATGAATTTTACTCACTATCTATCCGTGTATTGAATATTACTGACGAAAAGTGGATAAAATTCAATAGTAATGGATGTTTTTTTGTTGGTAATAACAAATAGGGTAAAATAAGATAGTAATTTGTAAATCATGAACTATAAATTAAATATGTACATATATATGCAGGTGAAGAAAATGAGAGAGAGGTATGGAAAATTAAATAGGGTTGAAATGAGCATATGGGAATGTTGTGAACTTCTAAATGAAGTGGTGGATGAGAGTGACCCTGATTTGGATGAGCCTCAAATTGAACACTTGCTTCAAACTGCTGAAGCTATAAGGAAGGACTACCCCAATGAAGATTGGCTTCAATTAACTGGCCTTATCCATGGTACATTGGTACTTAATTAATTTTCAATTTCTAATTATTACTCCCTCCATTCCAAAATATTAGTCGTTTTAGGGAGAAAAAAAAATTTCACAATGATTATCGTTTTCAACTTCCAATGTCAATTTAATTTTTTCATACCTATTATACCCCTAGTATCATTTCTCTTTCTTTCTTAAATATTATTCCAAGGGACCATTAATCATCTTTCTTTCTCATTAATGCTTTAGGTAGTTTAGTCATTTTAATATATCATTTTATAAAATTAAGAATATTTATTGAATTTCTTAATCTACGTGTAAAAACCTTAAAAGACTAATATTTTGGAATGAAGGGAGTAGAGTATAAATGAGATTTAATCTAACAACTTAAACTTTTAAATTAAAATAATTTTATAACATGATACCAAATGTTCAGTTTATAATCTAACACTAATATTGATACCTATTCATTGTACTTTTTTCTTATAAATAAGAGTTTAATTATGATACACTGACAGCAGTTAATCATATTCATTGATTTGTGTGACTTTTTAGTTAGTGGATGGTTAAATTAGAGACTTTTGCTGATATGTTAATCCATGATTGAATGTATATGTAAAATAATTTTACACTGACAATAAATTGAAATTAAACTCTATAAATAAACTCATCACTACAATCATTTAATAATGTATTGTTATAGAAGTAAAAGAAGTTAAATCTTATCGGCATTACCCTTTAAAAAGTATGCAAGTTAGAGGACTTAATTAATTGGACTCTTGATGTATTAAGATTGAATTCTAAAATTTATGTCTATCTATACTCAGGGAGTTTACTATCCTAAATTTTTTGCCCTTATGAATTGAAATGGAGAATTGGAAATGGAAGATAGGAAATTACTTACCAAGACTTGTAGTTCTCTTATATATAGACCAAAAATTAATTTGATGTATTTTGGTTATAATGCAGATCTTGGGAAGGTGCTTCTGCTTCCTAGTTTTGGAGAACTTCCTCAATGGGCTGTTGTAGGTCAGTATGATGGTTCATCTATATATAATAAGATATTTGTTTGTGTTTATTTTTCAAGAAAATAAAAAAATTCACTTATTAAAATATTGTATATATACCATTTGGATATAGGACTATGAAAAAAAAGTAGAATAAGAAAATCATAATTATTTTTATAGAAGTACATAGAAGTTATTTATAATGAAATTAATTTAAATTAATTACTATCTTAAAATCAATTTTTTTAAAAAATATTTATATATCTTACATATAACTTCTTCCTTGAAATTTGAAATTTGAGCTACACTAATCAATCTTTGATATTTGTAAAGGTGACATATTCCCAGTTGGTTGTAGATTTGATGAATCCATTGTTCATCACAAGGTAATTTTTCAATTTATCATTTTCTGTTAATTGATATGAAGAACAAACATTTTTATTGAAAATTAAAAAAAAAATTTGACATGGGTTTCATTATTATTCCTACTTCAGTATTTCAAGGAAAATCCAGACTATGATAACCCTGCATTCAACACTAAATATGGGATTTACAAAGAGAAATGTGGACTCAACAATGTGATGATGTCTTGGGGACATGATGACTACATGTACCTAGTAAGCTTTCATGAAAACCCTAAATCAAATCTTTGATGATTAGTCTAGTTTTCATTATCATTTTCTTTTTTTTTTGTTATTCAAAAAACGATAAAATTATTTTTTCTCTGTTTTCAGTATTTTATTCATAAAATTCTGATAATAGAAAAAACATAAAATGAAAATGGAAACCAATCAGCACCTTAGATGCTACTTAAATATTAATTGAGAATAAAAAAGAATTGAAACATATTCTCAACTAATATTTAAAGTATTCTTAAGAATTTTTTTAAGATATTCTCAAAAAATAGTACAATTAATTTTTTTTTATATTAATGTAGGAGAGATTTAAGGTTGTTATTTCATAAATTAAATGAATGTCTAAAATTTGGGTATTTGTCTTATTAGGTGGCAAAGGAGAACAAAACTACTCTGCCCTCTGCTGCTTTGTTCATTATCAGATACCATTCATTCTATGGTAAGTTCAATTAGAAGCAAAAGATATTATTACCTTATAAAACATTTTATTATTAGTTCATTACAATTAAATAATGATCCATTTGAAATCTTATTGAATTTTGATGCACACATTTGTTATGCAGCCTTACACAGGGAAGGAGCATATAAGCATTTGATGAATGATGAGGATGTCGAGAATATGAAATGGCTCCACATTTTCAAGTAAACTAATCTTTTTCCAATTAACTAGTATATGAATTTAATTTTAACAAATTAACAGTGTAAAGAGTTTTACAGAGTTATCTAATTTTATATTTTCACATCGATAAATATGGTTAATTTTCACTCGATTATCTAAAAAGTCATATGAATTAAAAGATTTAATTGGATAATAATGTAACATTATTTTATATTGGTATTATATAAAAATTAAAATAATATGCTATGATTTGTTAATTATTTTTTTCTAACTTAATTCTATGTGACTTGCAGCAAATATGATCTCTACAGCAAGAGCAAAGAACGAATTGATGTTGAAAAGGTTAAACCATACTACCTCTCCCTTATTGAAAAGGTCAGAACCATTATAAAATTAATTTTTATAATTTTATTACTCCATTCTCCCCCAATTGAAAAAGAAAAAGAAAGTTTCTTCCTTGTTTAAAAAAATTAGTATAATAATTATTGGCCAAATAAAATAAAGTTGGTACTAATTATTCAAATATCTATTTTTGGCTGCAGTACTTCCCTGCAAAGCTGAGATGGTGAAACTTTGGAGACTTCAAAATTGCTTTCAAGAGCCAATAATTTAGCATGATAGCAAAACTAGTTATAGTAATAAGAAAAGGCAATGAGATATAAACTTGTAGTAGTAGAATTAATTTATGTGCTTTGATAGTAAAATATATATTCTTGTATGAAATAATAGTAATTGTCAAGGCCGTTTGTGAAATATTCTTCCTCAAGTTTTTGTTCATTTTAAAAGGATATATATATATATATAAATAATTTTTAAAATGTTGAATTAATAAGCTGTATTAAAAGTTGAATTAATAATTTTATAAAAAAATAGATTATTACATATAGTGACTAATGATGATTAATTTTATGGTGTATAAAAAATATTTCTGTGTATATATATATATACACATGTTGATTTTAATATATATAAAAATTATGCCAACAATATTTAATTACTATATCACTAATTTAAAATTAAAGAAATAAGACATTGGTCTTAATATCAGTTTTCAGTAATCAGGCTCAAATATGGTTCCTAAATGATTGTTCATCCACAAATAAACACAAAGAAACCACATCCCTTACATATAAAACTAGTGAAGGCAACACTTCTAAGAAGGAGCAATCAAGAACACTATGCACAATAGGTACCCTTTAGTTTCTACAACCTTCTTAGTTAGTTAATTTTTCTTCCAACGAAAACTGAAGCCAACTTTATCAGTCACCACCAATCGTCGTCGACATCATCCTCGACATCACGGCTGCATAAACCCTCATCATAATCATCATAATCGTCATCATATAATGGACCAGCGCCACCGCCTCTGTAAAGATGCTTGTGTTCTAGATCATCTTCTGATTGTTCATCGCTATCATTGCCATGTTCGCGTTCTTCTGATTCGCCTTCAGAAGCTTCTTCCTCTTCCTCCTCCTCCTCTTCAGAGCTCTCATCCGGATATTCATTCAGTGGATTGTTTTCAGCTATAATTAACAAACGTAAACATTTTTTTTAACCGAGAGTGAATCAGATTAAAGGGTAAAGAAGAGAAAAGAAGGGCTATCAAATACCATTTGAATCGTCAGATTCATAATCTGAATAATCTGGCCCATCATAAAAATCATCATCAACATCATCAACTTGAACCCTGAACCAAAAGATCAGTGTCAAGAAGCAAGAACAAGAAACCTAAATAAACAAGTGATAGAGAAAAATACTCACAGTGGATAAGAATATGAAGAATCACCAACATTAATGTCTGTCTCCTCCTTCACAGTGTAGATGTCATACACATAATCCTCTGTGTGTGTCACATAGGAATATGCATCATAACCAACAAGGTTGAAAAGGTTTGGAAAAAGACAACATTTAAACAAATATAACAACTTCAAAACATTGATTGAAAGTGTTGATGACATACACAAAATTCCACAGGATAACTCAAATATATTTATTTCCTATATCGAACATGCAAATAAATCGTGTCTGCATAAATACCAGATCTCCCGGCTCTTGTTGAATATTCGGATAAAATTAGAGCAACATAGGCAAAATGCAGCAACACTGGTAATGTTTTAATGGTGGTTTGAGACTAAAGAACAAACCTTGTTTGGAATGGGCATGCACGTCAGCTTCAATCTCTTCAGCAGCATTAGGAATAAACTCTCTGAGTAAAGGGAGGTAACTAGACAAGAGTTTTTGATCCTCCAAGGAGATTTCTCTGCATTTTTCACAGGATAAGTGGCTTAAAATGATAATTGTCCAAACAGAAGAAACAAAAAAAGTTAATTATGGAAATACTTACTCCTGTTGCTTAGAGTTTTCCTCACTGTCAACACGAACAATATCATAGAAGTGGCATATTTCTTGTAATGCTTTTTCTTGTTCTGCCCCTTTGTTACCCTTCCTACTCTTCCATATTTGTTCAAATCGAGCATCTTTTGCTAAAGACTGGTAAAAAGAATATAAGATAGAGTAGGTTCACCAAAAGAAGATTCTTAAAGAAATCCTTTCGATGTTTATGTACTAATATATAGTGTTGTATACCAAAACTGGTTACTTTTGACAAATTAGAGAACTCATATCTCTATGCTTCTAACAAATGTCTGTTGCCTTGTCTATCAGCAAAGATTTCCCTTACACACCAATTAATTGTCTACCATGATCTTTTATTTTATTTTATTTTACTGAAACAAAAAAGCAAACTTTTAAAAAATATACATCAGGAACAACACTCAAAGTCTTAAACAAGATTCTTATTGACTCGACTACAATTCAAGTAGGTCAGCTAGCAATTCACAATGCAAATCAAGCTAGCTATGAAAGCTAAAAATCCAGAAGCACACAAGCTACAATATGACAACAAGCCTAGTTCGGTTGTGTTATAAGCTAGATGGAGTCACAATCTGAAATGGAAACATTATTAGAGAAGAGACATAGGGTGCATTCGTTGTGATTTTGGAATTTGGAAACATTAACGAAAAAGTACTTATAAAATTGTTAGCATCACAAATGTCCAACCATATGTGCACACATAAATAGGAGTAACATAAGCCGTGTAACAAACCTCTTTTTCTTGTTTAGCTTTAAGCAACAGCTGATCTTGTTTCTGTGGACAATCAATGTAAACAAGGAAATGTTGAAGTCAATATAATTAGCAATGTGAACCATGTCCACAAAAACCAACTAGAGAGAGTAGTGATTTTATGACTTAAGGCATACACATGCACAAGTGTGTGTGTCTGTGTATGGGCACTTGCAAATGAGGTAGGATGGAAGAAGTCAATAAGAGAGCTTACATTATCCTTTTTGAAGAAGTGCTTCCTTTGCTCAATTTTTGATTTAGTTTCAGATGCACTACTGGAACCAGGATCCTAAAGAAACAGTCAATCAGTAAGGATCATATACATTTGGCATGGTGCAACGCAATGGTGATTGAAAGCTGACACCTATTGGGACGTCCAACTCAATAACACTAACATGAAAAAGATAGTGAACAATGCGAATTGAGACGAGAGAGCATTAATACAGAAGTTTATATCATGAGGAGAAGATCAGTCACTATCATCTAGATGGGTAACATACCATGAAGGATTGCACAGTATCAAAGGTAACTGCAGAACTGCTTATTGTCTCCACATGTTGCACGAAAACCTTTTTGTTATGAAATTCCACTAAAGGAAAAGAGAATTATGTTAGGAGTTAGGCATGGATAAAAACACATTTCAGCAGTTTTCACTGCTCTTCATTCTGTCACTAATTTATAGCTGAATTCTTCGTGTGGGTCATTGAACTTTGTTTTTTGCAAGCATCATGATCATGAGTCATGACATCCTTGTTTTCTTAACGCCAAAATTTGTTACTAGTAAAAAAAAATCCACATGAAGGGGAAAGATAATAAAATAAACGAAGTCTTTAACACTTGATACTGGAAGAAATATGTTATTAGTCACTTTTTTAACCCTTAACCATGATGGCTTTTGATTTTTAAATGTGAAAATACTTGATTAGTATAAGAAATCCACAAAAATATGGCACAATTGTTACTGAAATTTACAGGTAGACTGAAAAGATCATGTAAGGTTTGTCCAAAACACCTGCTACATGAGCCAATTACTATGCAGATCTTCTGGCTAAGGAAGAAATTATAACTTAATAATGTAATCATTTCCATGTTATATCTACAAAATCGTTCTAATGGACAAAGAGTGGCAGAAAAGTAACAGACCCTTTTGAGCAGAATCGGAGATTGACAGGTTTCCAAAATCCAAAAGAGGGCGCTTCAATGGCCTCTCATTGATTTCCAACCCTACATTGCCACGTCAAAACAACAAACAATTGTAAACAAGTTTGAAAAGGGTTGGGGGATCTAGCTGCCAAGCACTGCAAATATAAATAATATATACATATTTTCACGAGTGCCCATATGAGAGTAAAAACAATAGAAAGAAGCCAATGAAAAGACACACTTACAGAAAGCATCAACTGGAGATTGGAAGGGTTTCCGTTTGACCCTAACAACCACAGGCTTGGGTGGAAGTGCAGCTGAGGAGCTCTCAGCCATGGTGGCTATGATCTTTGTTCTTGCTGAAAAATTAGAACTGTTACTTCGAAGTCTGCTCCAACAAGTTCAGAAAGGCTTTAACTTATGCTAAAAGCATAATAACGATGAAGATTCCAAGGGAACTATACAATTCCAGAACAAATTCACAATTCAATGAAAGGCTCAAGCCACAAATTACATAACAATGCAGTACAACTAATAACTATCCAACACCAACATGACACTAATGCTGTACCCACTTATAAAACAAAGCAACCCTATGTCAAAATCATAAGCCGAATAATCGTATAACTAACAACAGAAACTGAAATTATAGCAGAAATTAACCATTTGAAGAAGAATTTGGGGGTTAAAAGAAAAAAGTGGATGTACCTAGCTGACAAGGAAGCGCTTGTTTGTAGTTTAGCTGAGGAGAAAGCTCGAGAAGGAAGCGGCGGCGTGATCGAGCTCAACGGCGGCGGCGGCGCAAAGGTCGGCGGCGGCGGAGCGGAGTAAGGATCGGAGGAGGGTGGAGAAGAGAACAAGGGTAAGTGAGAAACCCCACACAAATTTCTCCTTTTTTTTTAAGCTGGGTTTATTTCTCCCGATAAAATTCATCTTATTTTGTTTTTATTTATAAAATTTATTCAAGAGGTTATTTAGTTTATAAAATTATTATATTAACATCTCTAAATAGTGTAATTAAAAGGGTTTGAGCTGAATTTTAATGGATCTCAATAAAGTGCAATATAAAGGTAATTATATTAATCTTCCTAAATAGCGCAATATTATTTATCTTTACAATATATAATATATACATTATATGTTGACTGTTTTAATTTTTTTTTTTTATTATATATATAACCATGCTCTATAAAAAATCACTTATATGGTTAATCATTGACAAAAATCTCCAATAATAAGAAATTAGCCAGTATAGAATTCACAATTATATGCAATACATAATTCATTACACGTGAGAAATTGTCTCAATGCGCAAATATTATACATGTGTTAGTATATATATATTTTTTCATTGATCTTTCATGTTATTTTTTATTATTCATTTTATCTTTAATCTATCTAAAATAAAATGTGGTTTGACGGGGCTCTAATTATAAAATAAAGACTATAAACTTTAAAATATTGCATCACATGATTTAGTAGAAATTGAAGACTATATACTTTAAAATTTGAGATTTCACTATTTTTTTATTGTATTATAAAATAAAAACTATAACCCTTAAAATTTTGAATTTTATAATTTTTCTTATATAGTAGAAATTGAAGGTTATATACTTTAAAATGTGAGATTTTATAATTTTTTTGGTTGTATTATATGAAGACTATAGGCTTTAAAATATTGAATCGTATAAATTTTTCACAAAGAGTAAAATTTGAAGGCTATATACTTTAAAATATGAGATTTTACAATTTTTTTTGTGTATTATAGGCTTTAAAATATATAATCATATGATTTTTTCACGTATAGTAGAAATTGAAGTCTATAGACATTAAAATATGATATTTTCTTATATTTTTGTTGTCACATGAATTTTTCATATATAGTAGAAATTGAAGGCTATATACTTTAAAATTTGAGATTTCACAATTTTTTTGTTTGCATTATAAAATAAAGACTATAGCCTTTAAAATAATGAATCACATGAATTTTTCACACATAGTAAAAATTGAATGTTGTATACTTTAAATTTTGAGATTTCATAATTTTTTAGATTATATTATTAAATGAAGACTATAGACTTTAAAATATTGATTCGTATGGATTTTCAACATATGGATCTAGACTAAGTAATAACTAATAGGGAAATATTTTATACACAAAAAATACGCTTATACCTTCTTTTTTAGAAGATATATTTTCTGTTGATCAAACCGTTGAATTACAATTGCATATCAAAATGATTGTATTTACCAAATTTCAAATAAATTGAACTATAGGATTGTGGTCAAAGTATTATAAATTACAAACGTTTGCAATTTATTATGTCAATTTATAGATATATAAAAAGTGTATCAAATAATTTCTAATTAATGTAAAATTTATTAGAGATGACCTTACTATAATATAAGTTTGTGGATCATGCTCACACAGGAAATGTTCTTGCACCTTCAAGACTCGGTCAGACTATAATCATAAATGTGTGAATCTGTTCTTTGTGGCATACTTTCATAGCATCTCACTCTTACATAGATTAGTTTACCAAAAATGAATGATGACTGACAATCTGACATGGAGTAAATACTAGTAACTACTACTCATCATCAACAATACAATACATTACTACATACTCTGCACTTCACTGCATATATATACATATTCAGAAAATGTTATTCATAATAGAAAAAATTAATTAAAACAGACAATAAATTATGCACAATATATAATATAATATATATATAATATATTATACTTTATATACACTATATATAACATATTATGCATATTATATCACACGTTATATTTTTTTTTGTAATATATAATATGTATAATATATGATATATAATATGTAGTGCCTGTAACATATAATATATATGTTATATAATATATATTGTGTATATCTAACATTTTTCATTGTACAGTGAGTATGTTACAACACATTGTTTGGGGAGTCTCTATTTTCCACCAAAGTGTCGCATCTGAGAGAACAAGAGCCATTATCACATATTAATGCACTATACTCATACTTAATTACACAACATGTCTTGTCTCGCGTTGACCAAAATCTGACAAAGAAAAAAAAAATCAACCTTATGAATTTTTATCTTTCATTTTTGTACTGATATATTAATCATCCAAAAACGTAATATTAGTTATATACAGGGGCGGATCTACATGTAGAGTTATGAGGGTTTATGGGCCACTAGGTTTTTAATCTTTTGGTTAAAGTATATATAAATGTGTATATTTTGTCCCATTGTATTATTAAATTTGTCTCCACACTATAAAAAATTCAAAAAACATCATCTTATATTTATATATATTAGTAATGTAATATTTTTGCCCACACTGTTAAAATTTTCTGGATCCGCTACTAGTTATATATACACGTGCTATATATATAACATACATTATATATTATATATAGCACATGTTAGATTCTACTTGGATGTATTTTTGGTATAAAACAAATATTATTACTATTTATATATATATATATATATATATATATGTCACCCAAGAAATTCTTCTTAATTACTTAGTGACAATTTATACATATCAATTACATTATAGAAGATTTAAATAATTTATATATTATCATGAGTTGCATTCCACAGCTAAGAGACTCATGTAATCCAAATATGGTATGGCCATAATATTAGTGTATTATGACATTTATAGAGAGATCGCCACGTAGGAAGTGTTTTTAAGTGTAAAGTCTCAGAGAATAAAATTAAGTAAATAGTATATATGTATATAAAATATGAGGAACTATATATACAATTATTGTCTTAAAATCAAAATATATATAGTGTCCCATTTATGTCAGGGCAAGGCTAGAATGAATCCCATGTCAGAAATTCATAGCAGTATGGTTAAGTATTGCATTTAATTAATCTATGAGCTCTCACACCCAATATATTTACATTTTGAATTGAGATCTTTAATTTCTTGACTTAAATTAATAACAAATTTTATCGAATTCAAATTGAACCACATTGCATGGCTAGAAAGAACATGACATGCCCATAAAATTAAAAATATGATTTTTATACGAGAAATTCTTATATGATTTTAAAACACATTTGACGAGTATTTCAAAAATATTTACAATTATAAATTCTAATTTTTTTTATTAAATTTTGGTCTTTTTAAATTAAAATTTGTAGTTATCAAAGTTTTTAAACACTTTGAATGTGCAACATATTATGATTAATACGAAAAACTTCTCACAGCACGGATTGACATGCATGATAAGTGACTTGTTATACTATAATTAAGTAAAATCTAAGAGGAATTAGACATGTAATAAGTGTTGTAGCATTGATACGAAATAGAATATGGACTAGAACCACCTAAGTTACTCATGTAGGAGTACTAATATAGGAATTGAAGTCTATTTATTGATGTAAGATTACATATACAGCTATAAATTTGTTACAGTAATATTAATTGCACAATAATGAAAAATTAGTCAATACAGTTAATGAGTCTATTTTGACTTTAATTTTGGCCTATAAATAATTGAGATTGTAATGAACTGAGTAATTATGACCCAAAATCTTATTTATTGACTGAATTGGCTGGTTTTTTATTGTACATTTAACATCACCCAATTTGTAATAATAGCTGCAATAACTAAGGTGATGATGTTTTTTTCTTCTTTTCTGTAAACATGATCGACCTCATAGGGATGATAACCTAGTAAATGCTGATGGCAACTGGCACCAACTCAATTCATTCATTTCTTATTAGATCCAATATATCTATCCATCTTTTGGTCCACCATCACTAGAAGAAATCACTAATTTAATACTGCATGAATGGTATCACCCTATGCAATGTTTGTTCCGGACACGACCATTTCTAATTTGTGGTATTTATTTACAGAATCACATCGGTAAATGTTAATTCTATGTACAACGTACATCCAGCAACTAGTATCAAACGTGTACTATATATCATACATAATGTGTGTTATATGAAACATATTATATATATGATAAACATTACATATGATATATAGCACAAGTTAGATACTATAGTTAGATGAATTTACGTTCTACAACAACTATCAATGTGTGTACAATCGAATATAAAAAACAAAATTACTTAAATATGTGTTAGGGATATTTAGTATCCGTTTAGATATAAATATATCAGTAATGTTTGTTGTACAACAAAAATACGTCAATTTAGTATTTAACATGTGATATATATGATACGTAATGTGTGCTATATATATAGCACACGTATGTATAATAGACATTACTTATTATGTATAACACACATTAGATACCAGTTAGACGTATTTTTGTTGTAGAACAAATATTATCGATAAAAAGAAGCGTATTAAAAGACCGATTAGCTTCAACCTATAAAAAAAACAATACCAACAAGCTTCAGTTATTTTTGTCAACCCCTTCCTAACTTGAACTATATATCCAATAGAAATGACTAATTTATTAAGATCATAATTCATATATATGATAGAGAACCACACATACACTGATTTTGACTATGATCTCTTCCTAATTAATATAGGAAACTGATAGTGACTAGTGACTAATTCCTGTAATTTACAGCTATTAATTCATTGATAATTAATTAAGGGGATGAAGGTTGCAAGTGTTCCTAGTCAATGAAATAAGTATATTTCTTCTAGTTTCTAATTTAGATATAAATTTTGTTAATCAGTGCCTTTAATAATGATATTTATTAAGATCATAAAAAAGAAAATATTTATTTTAAAAATATATATTTTTATCTTCTTCATGTAATTAATCCACCATATTTTTTTTAATTTTTTAAAAATTTATCATTTTTAATATCCTTAATATCCTAAGAACACTTATTAACACAAAATCCTTTAAATATTAGTATTAGTCTAATTAATAATTTATGTCTAATTAATTATGTGGATAATAATTGCATTTTATTATATTATCCTTTCTATTATTCTAAAATGGCCACAATTTTCCAATGATTCTGATTTCTGAACTCGGCCGAAAATTCCTGATCGTTTTCAGCAATTAATATGAAAAATGGTGTGCTTTGAATATTGAGTAGGTGAAAATAAAGTTACCGATGTTCCGAGTTAATCACTCTGCTAGTCTGCTGGATGTATTTCAATGAGTAAAAATATTATACTTATTTTAATAATTATTTTATTATTTTTTATATATTATTAATTTTTGGATGAATTTATTTTTTATTACTTTAGCTAAAATATTTTTAAGTTAACTTATATTGTTTGAATTGTTAAAAAATAATATTTTTTGTAATAAATTATTAAAATGAGTTTGAAATAATAATTGAACTACTTTTTTTAATGTAAATATGATTTTAGTAGAACAATTTCTTTTAAAAAAATAATACTCACCATTTTAGCTCAATTTATTTTGGTTCAATTAGCTTTTTTTATATCATTTTCAAAATGTTAAATTAGTGTATAATATTAAAAGTTTAATTAATAACTTTAAAAGGTTAAATTATTATATCCGGTAATCGACGGTAGCTAAATTTATAGTATAGATAGAATATTTATCATCTAAAATTACACGTATATAGCCATTCGTATACAGGGGCGGAGCTTCCCTTTGTTAAAGGGGGGCATTGGCCCCCCTGAAAAATTAAAATGCTCTGTAGTATAGTAGTATTAAGAAATATAACAACTAAGGAAAAAATTAAAATGTTCTATAATAATACTAGGAATATAACAACTAAGGTTAGTTACTATGATAGTTAACTAATCTTACTTAATTATTGTTATATTGTGTTCTTGAACATATATTTATGATTTACTAAACACGAATAATATGAGTATTAATTTCTTCATTCTTATATGTTTTAGTTCTCGGATAAAATACGGACCAAAAGTTTAAAGTTTCATCAACAATAGCTTAAATCATAGAGTTTCTTCTCCATATTTTATATATGTTCAGTTTTTTTTATTGAAATAATGTCAATTTTTAATATATTGTGACATTTATTGAATTTTTTTTATTTTTACTTCTATATCCTATAAGATGCCGATACGTTAATGTAATTAGCACTCATAGTTTAATAATTGACATAATAAATTTGAAACATTTGAGTTAGTGATATATTTAGTTCATTTATGATTACAAATTATTAAAAGAAGAATGTACATTTAATTTTATAGAATGCAAATAAAATAAAAATCTATTTTTTTATTAATATTTTCTGTGTGTAATTAAGTATATTGTTAAAAAAATTAAGCATATTGATCCCCCTTAAAATTTATGTCTAGCTCCGCCCCTGTTCGTATAATAATTTCCCTCATCCTTACCCATTCAGCAAACTTAACTTTAATCTGAACATTTAATTGCCATAAAAGAGTGTACATACAGAAACTTTTGCATTCAACAACCGAAATAACTCTTGCACATGCATCTCTACAAATATACGCCACCTAACTACACACAAAATTCTCCACGAATAATACTTCTCATACAATGTATAATTTAATATTCCAACATGTTTTATACATAATATTAAATGTGTGTTATATGTATAATATACATATATATATATATAGCACATATATTATATTATATATAATACATATTGAATATTAATTGAACGTATTTATATATTGTATGAGAAACATTATTGAAATTTCAACCACTTTATTGTTCCACCAAATTAAAGTAAATGAAAAGAAGCCAAAAGTCATCATATTATTATTGATATATTCGAGATATGAGTAGTGATGATCAATTATACAGAGAAATAGAAGAATAATAATCACAAAGCTAGCAAAATTGAATATTGATGAATAGTTCTCACCGAAAGTAGTATCAATTATATTGAGGGTACGGTATCCTAAATTCTCAAATTTAAGCAATCACACTTGAATTTCTAATGACAATGTATTGAAGATAATTACACATGACATTGTGTCTTAGAATTCAAATTTTCTAAATTTTATGTATTATTTCTCTAAACATGGAATAGAGGAAATATAAAATGAGACATAGTTAGATAAAATAAATTTACTTGTATCTTTTTCTTCATTGTCTTGTATCTACATCGTTTCTCTAATATTAATTACAACTTTATTATGTGCTATACTAAGGAATATATGCAGAATTATGTTTTTTATTTTATATTTTTTAAATATTACAAAATAAAATGAATGGTTGTATATGTTTTTGAAACACACAAATTTTGTAATGGTATAAGAATTTCCAGCCATGTCTATATGCACATAAAAATAATAATATAGATTCGAATTTATTATGAACCATACGCGTGATAATATAAAGTTCATAATATCATTGTAGTTATAACTTTTAATTAAATTTTGAATGATTGATATATTGTTAGCTATAGAGTTCACCGTAAACCCATTTTTCCTATAATATTGGTCGTACAACAAGAATACGTCCAACTAATATCCAACGTGTGCTATACATAATATGAAATGTGTGTTATGCTATACATATAACACACATTCCATATTATATATATCACACAGGATACTAATTGAACGTATTTATGTCATTATTGCAAATTTATATTACTAGTGCTACTGCTCTATGCTCTATGAATATTGGAGCCATGCAACAACGCGTTTCACATTTAATAGCTATGCCTAACTTCCACCCTCCTCCTTCAATTCAATGTGGGGTCATTTTCAATTTCCATATAAAGTTCCATCTTGTGTAGAAGGTTAAGCTCTCATCACTCTCACTAGCAAAGAGAGAGAAAAAGAAAGCAGAGAGAAAGATTTATGATGATGAGAATGAGTAGGAAAGGAGCAATTTTTATGATCCTAATTGGATGTGTATTAGTGGCATTAGGGTATGCACAAGATACATTAGTGCCAGCAATCATAACATTTGGTGACTCAGCTGTGGATGTAGGAAATAATGACTATCTCCCAACTCTGTTCAAAGCTGATTATCCTCCTTATGGAAGGGACTTTGTTAATCACCAACCAACTGGAAGATTTTGCAATGGAAAATTAGCTACTGATATTACTGGTAAGTACAAAATAGAAAAAAAAAAGTTTCAAACTTGGAACTTAATTAATTCAATGAAATAGTATAGTATATGTTATTACACATCGCTATGTGTTTTTTTAGTTGAAAAAAATGAGAAATAGTTTGAAACTAACTCTTTTGGTTAATTTTTTTTACTAATTCTATGATCTCGTCCATTTAAAATTCTTATATTTACATTTGCATAGATGAGATCGTAGAGCTAATAAAAGGTTGACTAAAAGAGTTGACTTCAAATCACTGACTTCAAATCACTGACTTGATTTGTTGATTTCTCTTTTGAAAGTATTGACTCTAATTGAGGGTATTGAAAAAAAAATTATGTTTATTTTTTATGAAAGTGATTTTTTGCATTAAAAATGAATAACTTCTTGAACTCATGCATGTTGTTTGTTATTATAAAATAAATAATTTCAATTTTATACTTATTTCTCAGAAGTAGAAGCATATATTTTTCTGTCAGAAGTAGTTGTTATGATAAAAATACTTTTTTAGTATTGTCTAGAATGTTCTGTTTTAAAAATTCATTCAAACACACCCTTAATTCTTAATCAATTTTCATAAAAGTTATTTATTTCAATTTCTACTCAAATGTTACTAGTAATTTGCAATACTAAGTTTCATTATTAAAATTGTTAAAATTATTTGTGTTGCAGCTGAAACACTAGGATTCAAGAGTTATGCACCAGCATATCTTAGTCCAGAGGCATCAGGGAAGAACCTTCTTCTTGGAGCTAACTTTGCTTCAGCAGCATCAGGTTATGATGAAAAAGCTGCTATTTTGAATGTAAGTTTTGGATAATTTAAAACAAAAAAAGAATATTATACATACTTGAAATTCTTTTCTTTTAAAAAATATTTAATGATTTTAATTTTAAATTTTGGCAGCATGCAATTCCATTGTCACAACAATTAGAATATTACAAGGAATATCAAAGCAAATTGGCTCAAGTAGCAGGAAGTACCAAATCAGCCTCAATCATTAAGGATTCATTGTACTTATTGAGTGCTGGAAGTAGTGATTTTTTGCAAAATTATTATGTAAATCCTTGGATCAATAAAGCCTTCACTGTTGATCAGTATTCATCATACCTTCTGGATTCATTCAATAGCTTCATTAAGGTATTTTCTATGCTACAATTTTCTATTAGAATATGTTATTTTTTAACAATGCTACTGTACACTAAAAGTGATACTAAATCAACCATCAGTACAAAAAGCTTGATTGAGTAAGTGTAAAAATTGTCATTGTCTCAGTACAAAAGTATGAATATAATGTTGGATTGATTTAGAATATAAGTTAGATTGAGTATCTGTAAACGTTGGGTTGTATCTGAGTTGAATTGAGTGACTGATTTAATGTAATTCAGTGTACATGAAATATTTTTATTTATGAATAAGGACTAGTTTAATAATGTTGCATGCATTGCTCTGTTTTGTACCTACACAGGACTTGTATGGATTGGGAGCAAGGAAAATTGGAGTGACCTCACTCCCACCATTAGGATGCCTACCAGCTGCAAGGACCTTGTTTGGTTTCAATGACAATGGATGTGTGTCAAGAATCAACACTGATGCTCAAGGATTTAACAAGAAGATCAATTCAGCTGCATCAAATCTTCAAAAACAACTCTCTGGTCTTAAGATTGTTGTGTTTGATATTTACAAGCCTCTCTTTGACCTTGTTCAGTCCCCTTCAAATTCTGGTACATAACTAATTAATTTATTTGACTAAATTACACTTGACATAAAATCTAAAGTTATATTTTATTATCACTTTTCAAAAAATGTCATTTTTATTGCTTTTTTGTTCTAACTTCTAACACCCCACAAAATTATTTTTGTTACATGTATTGGTATGCAAAATAATTAGAAATTATTTATAAAGGTTTGTTTGGATAATTGTGCTAATGATTCTTTTAACTTTTTGGGAGTCAAAATCATACTTCTCAGTTCTCTCTCAATTTTACAATTTTTTATTTTTCTACTAATATTTATCCCTTTAAGAATTCTAGACAATATTAATTGTTTTTTTCATTGATACCCCTATAAGAGAGAGAAAATTAAGATATAAATTAAATATGAAAGATAATATTAATAAGGATAATAATATAAATTATACTAAACATTACCTATTTCTAAGACCATTCAATCATTTCCTTAATAAGTGTGAAAAGTAAAAAATTGACACTTATTAAAGAACAGATGGAGTATTTGTCATTATATAACTTATCATCTCGATAGAAACCATTTACCCAAACAAATCCTTATAAGGATTTAGATAAGTCATTTACTGAAAATAATGTGATTATTTTAAACTCTAACCTTAATTTGTTATGATGTACAATAGGTTTTGCGGAAGCAAGAAGAGGTTGTTGTGGTACAGGAACTGTAGAGACAACAATCCTTTTGTGCAATCCAAAATCAATAGGAACATGTGATAATGCAACACAGTATGTCTTTTGGGACAGTGTTCATCCTTCAGAAGCTGCTAATAAAGTTCTTGCTGATGCATTGATTCTACAAGGCATAGCTCTTATCTCATAATCATAATAATAAGGACAACTTGTTTTAATTAATTATATATACTTATATCTCTATATATTCATGTGAGTGATGCATAAGTTTCATATTTTTCTTGGGGTCTGGATAGAAAATCTATATTCTATATGTACTTTAATTTTAGATCTTGCAGAAAATTTCATAAATTAAATCGTTTGTAAAACATTTTGTAATAGTGAAATTTGTGCTTATTATTATTGTTTTTAGATTACGTTGTTCTATTAGTGGTATAGTTAGATTGTGACATGCATTTTTCAAGTCATGCAGAATATAGAGCCAGGCATATAATAATGATTAGAGATTCACCATATATGGAAGGAAAAAAATGTTATAAAGTCTCTTAGATCCTTTGGTATAAGATTTCAACAATTTATATGCCATAAAAAGTAGAATGGTATTTTTGCAGAGCAAAATTAATAGTCTATAAACAGAACTTTTGAACAATTATTCCAAAATGGATCTATAAGATGAAAGCAAAAATAAGCATGGTTCCTTATTTAGCCTTGATCTTGCAAAAAAATAGGTTTAAGGGGAGCTTAATATTAGCCTGACATTTCAAAAATTTGATTTTCTACAATATTAAGAAAATCACTAAACTGTTCCTAATTTCTAGTATGGTACATTTCTTATCAGTAATAATGTTTGTTCTACAATATAAATCTGTCTAACTAGTATTCAATATGTGCTATACATAATACGTAATGTCTATCATATGTATAACACACGTACGTATGACACAATTACGTATTATGTATATGACACACGTTGAATACTAATTGGATGTATTTATGTTGTACAACAAACATATGTGATGTTATTTATATACTCTAACACTCATTTCACACAAATTCCACTAAAGTGTGAACAATTTATGATAATAGAGGATAATAAGCATCAAACTCATCCTACCAATCAATCTATGAGGCTCAAAGTCGAAAAGGCAAAAATCTTAGCACAATATATACAAAACAAAGTCAAAATGAACTATATGATGATGATCTTCTATGCACATAACGTTTAGCACTTCCACTAGAATCTTTCAAAGCTTCAGCATATTTCACCAAATTAGACTTCTCTGCTCCTCTTGGTGAACTCAATAAAGAATCAACATTATTGTTATTGCTTTTCGAATCCGTTGAATCTCTCTTTGTGCCTACCATTCCCGGCACAACGCTATCCGAATTCCTCCCACTATCGTCCTTCTTTAAAGACACAACCATGTCCAAATCCAAGGAAGTCCTCCTTGTAGAAGGAGGAGTTAAATAACACTCACTCTTACTAGTACTACCATCACAACCACCATCATTCCCCTGAGACGAATTAGACAAATTCGATAGCCGTGGGGAAATGCAATCGTCTAGAGATCGAGATGATCGAGTTTTTTCTCGATCTCTAAACGACACTACACGGCTAAGCTGATGCTGGCCGTCATTCCCCTGCGATGAATTCGACAAATTCGAAAGTCGTGGGGAAATATTGTCGTCCAGAGATCGAGACTTATCTCGATCTCTGGACGACGGGACACGGCCAAGCTGAGGCTGGCCGTCTCGGCCTCGGATCAGCTTCATAAGCTTCCTAATAAACCTAGATTTGTTAGCATGGCTACTAGCCTTCTGATTATCTGATAATCCTGAATGATCAAGAAGAGAATAATCATCGATTTCACCGGGATCAGTTGGTAAGGACCATTGATCAGAATCAGAGTATGAAGAAGAAAGATCATTGTGAGCATATTCGAGGATAAGTCGTTTGGCTTTCTTCTCAGAAGTAGGGCTAAGGTTTTTGCTTAAGTCCCTTGCAACAGTTTTGCCTGGGGGAGGGTTGTAGTGCCTGAGTTCATGCCTTAGGCATGCGTTGATCCATCTTAAGTACACTAATTCTTCAACATCTGAACATCGATCTTGTTGGAGTTGCTCTATTTGCTGCACTAATGCCTCGTTCTTTACCATCAGCCTCTCCATTTCTTGCTTTTGTGCATCTGCCTGCGTTTAGAACAGAGTGATTGTTAGGCAGAGAATCAGTTGTGCTACAGTTCTTTTCTTTGGGATTCATTCTATTAAACTTAGGATGAGTTTGTTATTTCGGCAACTTTTTAAAATTTGCTTATTTTTTTATTATTTCAAAAGTTGTACCATATATATTTGATAAAATTAAATAAAATTTGCTTTCAATGAGTACAACTTATAATAATAATAATAATGTTTGGTAAAACTACTTCTAAAATTTTAAATGTCAATAATAGACATAAATTATGATAGATTTATTAATAGATAAAGATATATTAAAGTTTTTACTTTTAAAAAGCATGAGCTATGATCTAACTTTGAAATGTAATTTCATATGTGATTGCTTTCAAAAGCACTCATAACTTTTAAAAATCAAAAGCACAAATATCTAAATTTTTTTATTAGTTATGATATGTGTATAATGAAAAATGTATAATACTTGTACAACAATCATATCTACCGTTAGATCATAATATGGATTTACAAATTAAAACAATTCAACGAAAAATATGATTATTGTACAAATATTATACAATTTTCATTGTATATATAACATTCTTCTTTTTTTATTTACCAAATATTAAATCTTAATTTATGCTTTTAAAAAATACAAACACCTCTTCAATAAATAATACCAAACTCATCCTTAATGATAAAAAATAATTAAGAGAATAATAAACAAAACTATCCACTTACTACTAGAATACTACAATATCCCTAACATTTTTGTTTTATTAATTGAATTAATTTTACTACTTTCTTCCTAAAATTCTAAAAACTAACTAAAACTGAAAATACACATAGGAGTCTTTTCATAAATAATGTTTGTCGTACTATAGAAATACGTTCAACTAATATTCTACGTGTATTATATGTTACAAAATGTGTGCTATAACACACATTACGAATTATGTATAACATACATTGGATACTAGTTGAACGTTGTTATAATTAGTATTGATTTTTTTACCATATGATGGGATTACATAGATACCTGAGGGTCTTCAAGAACAGCATGAGCAAGGATCTGAGTAGATTCCAATCTGATACCCAATTCAGAATTCTCCATCTGCAATCTCACAACACTCTTCCTCAACTCCTCTGCCTCCAACTCCAACTCCTTCACCCTTCCCATCTTCGCTTCAATCTCTCTCGATTC
The DNA here is from genome assembly GCA_013621005.1 of Aeschynomene evenia. Lineage (NCBI taxonomy): Eukaryota > Viridiplantae > Streptophyta > Magnoliopsida > Fabales > Fabaceae > Aeschynomene > Aeschynomene evenia. The sequence continues at coordinate 5,144,889 of CM024271.1, forward strand.
CTGATCCTGCAACTTCGATACTCTCTGCTTCAGGTTCATTATCTGCTCCTTACTCTGCTCCGCCTCGTACTTTATCTTCTTCTTCATGAACTTCACCTTCGTCTTCGCCGCATCTAGCTCTGCCACCACTTTTGAATGATCTGCTACTTGTGTCTCCAATCTTCTCTTCTCACATTGCAATGTCTCTACTTTTAGATTGAACATCTTTGCCTCCATGCTACTTATCTGTTCGTTTTTTATTATTCATTGTTAGACTAATGTATACCAATTTGATAGAGTATAATGTATGGTTCAATTATTAAAAATTAAATAATAATGGGTTTAATTGTGTTGAATAAACACTAGCATTTGTTTTTTCATATAGAAATGAAAATACAAGTACAAATACATAAAATTGGATTGTTTGTTTTTAAATACAGTCACAAGAATCTTTGTATTTGTATATAAATTTAGTGTATTTTGTATCTTTTTTCAAAAGTGAACACATAATACATAAATACTTGAGTATATGTATTTCTTGTACATGTATTTGTGCATTATATTATATTGTACTACAAAATAAATGTGAGTATGTGTTTAGATTAACCATAATGTACAAAATTAGTGTATCCTTAAATAGTACCCCATTGATAAAAGGAGAAATTCTTAGATGATCATGTACTATATATAATATGTGGTTCAGGAACATTTATAACCATATATTTTTTTTTCTATATAAGTTTTGAATATTATAAATTAAAATATATAATTATAAATATTTCTGGACCATGTATTAAATATAATACAAGACTACCTAAATATTTCTCTTTAAACAGACATACTAAAAAATTTATAGCATTGGTGGGAATCCAAGACACTATTTTTTTAGTTATGCTATTTATACAATAAAAAATCAGTCGAAATCAATCAACAGAGAGATTTTGGGTCAAAATCACTAAAATTCACAAAAATCTAACTTCTTAGATAGATATCTTTTTGAACTAAAAGACTACTAAATGAACTCATTGATTAATTTAACTGTTTTTTCATTGTTCACGTAGTATTTCAAAGTTAATTTTTGATAAACATTCAAGACAAAATATATGACTCAATTTCAGACTCTTGCTAATTTATCATATATTCCTATACACTCATATAATTAATTATTGGTGGTAATACATGTCATGGTTGAAATTAAATTTTCTCATTAAAACATTAAGAGGGCGTTTGGTACGAGGTAATCTGCATAGATTACCGGTAATCTTGCAATTAAATTACCTGATAATCCAGATTGATTCGTTTGTTTTGACAAAGATAATGGTAATGTGGATTACTGGGTAATCCACATTACCACAGGTAATGTGGATTACCTCCGTATCAGGTGACAATCTGGATTACCACCCCTAGGTAATCTTCTAATTTATTTTATTACAACATTACCCCTCTAGCATTTTATAAGTTTCTAACACAAATCCTAATTTATCTCAAAAACCCACGTAACCTTTCTTGTTGGTGTTTTTTTTTTTTAAATTTATTGCGTTATATTTGTTTTTTCTATGTTGCACTCTTTATAAGAATATAATAATTATTTTAATGGATTTTTATTTTTAGTAAATAATTATATTAATGTCAAAACTGAAAAATATTAATATTAAATTTAAAATATAATTATATTTGATTAATTTATTTTATATGTATTTTACGTATTTTAATAATATATATAATATAATTATATTTGATTAATTCATTTTATAATTATTTAGAGAGTATTATAGTAATATATATAGATTATCTTGTAATGTGGATAATATACCAAACAAGGTAATGTGAATTACCAGTAATCTTATTTGTATATACCAAACAAGATAATGTGGATTACCGGTAGTTTAATTGGAGGTAATCTATCTGTAAGGTAATCTAGATTACCGGTAATCTTCCTCGGTAATGCACCAAACACCCCTAAGAATTGCTACATTACATACCTTCAACCGGTTCTGAAGCTCCATAACAACTGCTTCTTGCTCTCGAAGACCACAATACTCGAGAAGCTGAACCTCAAGGCTTCTTTCCCTTTCTTGAAGGTCCCTTATCATGTTCCTCAATTGTTTAATCTCTTGCTCTTGTTCAATATATTTATTATTATCTGAACAATTATTATGATTGCTTCCATATGCTGCTGCTACAGGGGAATCTGTTCTTGACCTTGGTGTTTCTGTCACATAGTCTTTCTTGAAGGAATTTGTTTCTATCAATTGGTTACTGAATTCGTGTAGGAGGAACTCATCTCTTTCTTCAATTTGTTTTGTTTTTGGAGAGACACTACTTATGGAGTTGTTACTGATCACCCTTTTCAGGCATGGTTCTTCTTCCTGCTATAAAAAGGTTCTGTCACAAATAAATCTTAGAATATTTTTTACCAATTTGGTAACTTTTATTGAGAAGAGTATTCAATATCATACCCTTCCATATTAAAGTATTACTCCATTAAGTGAGATCACTACATGGATCCAATAACATCATTATGTTATGTTTTTGTTTTGATCCATGTCAAAGAACTCAACAACATTTTGATTTGTAACAACATTAACGATCAAAGATCTAACAATATCCTCCTCTTTTATCCGGATTTAGATCTAGCTAAGTAAAAACTTAGGCAGAGTATGATAAAAGTATTTAATTACGTTTGCAAATTTTCTTGTTAGAAAGAGACATAATAGAATTGAAATCCTCTCATTCTATTTTTTAACATGAGAGGATCATACTTAAATCTATAACTTTGATCATATTAAAAGAATAGTTAATAATATAAGAAATTGACTAAATAAATAGTGAGTATTTAACCTATTAAATAATAAAATAAGAGTATCCACTCCCAATATACCAAGTTTGCATAAGATTAAAAATGAACATTATTATTTGATTCGACCAGAGTACCTTATAAGACACAATGATGAAAGGTTGAAAACAGAGAAGGTAAAATTCTCTTTATTTATCTATATGTGATATTAATTTTTTCTAGATATAGTGTTCATGGTAATAACAAGGATCCACTTATCAAAAAGTTGAGATATTTTCATTCTTTCCATGAAACTCACAATTTCCACAGTGCTACAAAAACTAGAATTTGCCGTCAAATCTCCTCCAGACTTCACTTGATTCCCATTACCTAATGAAAAAAAAAAAAACTATAGTTATAAAATTATATATATATATATATATATATCACTTAGATTATTCTTCATTCATCCAAAACCAAACAAGCAAAGAAATAAAATATTGACATTAGGGAGAAGAAACAAAGGTGTATAGTTAGTTACCCTTATTAGGGGAAGTAGTGAAGGACTTGAGTCTTTTGATTCTCATGTGAGAGTAGAGAAATCCAGCAAAAGTAAGTGCCAAAGCCAAACCACATTTGAGTAGAAAAGGCTTCATATGCTTCTTCTCCTCTATCACATTTGCTTTTAAAAACCTACTAATAATTATTTTATTCTCCATTAAGAGATCATCTAGTAGAGTGAGATCACCTAGCTAGGTCTCTTCTTAATTCTTGTTCTTCATCATCATCATCCATCTCATTCCAACCATACACAATACCCATTTGTGGCCTATACCTATAGAAAACACAAAAAATTAAACATCATGGATATTTAAGAAAACCCTAAATAGTACATATTTATTAGGAAAACTTCAACACCTTCCCAAAACATTCACACAATTCACATACCAATAATGTTGGTAATAGATTTCTTTAGTTGGTCGTACAACAGAAATACGTCCAACTAGTATCCAATGTATGTGTTATACATGATATGAAATGTGTGTTATACGTACGTGTGTTTTACATATAACACACGTTGGATACTAATTAGACGTACTTCTGTCGTACGATCATCATTATTGATTCACATATGTATACCCAAATCATATCTCTTTATTTTTTCTACTTGTTACTTCAATTCACATACATAAACATTAAGACTAATCCAAAACTTATTATAGTCACCAAATATATATATCACATGTCGATTAGCAAGAAAGAACAGAAAATAAGACATGATTTGAAGATAGATGATTTTTTGTTCCTCTAAAACCGATGTAATTAAACTTGCATGCATTATCTCAAACCAAATCATAAAAGTTATATCATGTTATCATCCATCCAAAGATTTAAAAAAGACTCTATATGTTTCATTATATATTGTAGGAAAATATTGGGATTTTACATTTATAGGATGATCAAATAGAGCACAGAAGCAGAGCTTTAGGCGTTTTGATGTTGTCTTGTGGTAAGAGTTTCAATTGCATTTATGCTTCTTTCTCAAATACAAGAATCTGAACTTTAAATTGTGAAGAGAAACAAGAAAAAAAAAAGGATTAAGAAATGAGAAAATTCTGTTTCCACAAGAGTCATTAACCTTGAACGTAACAATCAATGAGAAAGAGAAAAAGTTTAACCAAAATTCAAATGAGTACAAAAAATTAAAAAAATAAATAAATAAATTGGAAAAAAATCATATAACCATTCTTTTTTCTTTTTTAATTATACCTTAATTGTTCAATTATAGCAATCGGTTTTTGGTATTGGATTAAATATAGTAAATGGAGGCACCTAATTATGCGCCTTTTCAATTCTTTTTGCATTTATTTTCCTCCATTGCTTGTTTGCTAATTGCTAAGGGCACATTAGCAAATTCTATATTGCTTCATTTGTAATTCATGATAGATAGGGACATAAAAGAAAGAGAAAAGTGGAATGTTAACAACTTCACATAAAGCTGAGTGAAGCAGGGTTATTTTCACTATTTTGATACATTCAATGTATCTAGATCTAACTGTATCCACATTCATTCATTTTTTAACTGACCTAACAATTGAAACTGACTTGTAGAAATAAGAAGTACTAGTAACCATAGTTTCATAACGAAACTGGTGATCGACTCGACCAATTCACCGAATTATTGATTTAGTTGTTCAAATGATAGGTTACTGGTTCAACATGTTGAAATTAAATAAAGAGCATTGTTAGAGGCACAACAAAAAATCAGCCAACACGGTCAATAAATAGGAATTTGAGTCACAATCACCCAGCCCATTAAAAATGTACTCATAATTAAAAGTGATATTTGAACCATAAAGAGTTAAATGAGCTTTGTTGGCTGTTTTGGCTGGTTTTTTGTTGTGCCCCAAGCATTTTTGTATTAAATAAATAAGTAAAATATAATATTATACATATTATTATATATTATATATTATTATTAATTGCATCATATCCTTTATACTTCATTATAAAAATGTTTACTTAATTTGGACGAGCGACAATGTATCATTTTGTTTGGCACATCTGGAAAGATATAACAAACGAATTAAATGAGAATCATATAAGTAGATACAACGTTACCTTATATCACAACCCAAAATCTTAAAATATTAGATTCATATGTCCTCCAAATTATATACATTTCACTTGTCTTACATAAGACTTATTTATCACACTTAAATTCCCAACATATATATTACAATCTTTATTGGAGACACATATAAAAGTGGAAATTTTCAGTAGATGAGACTAATAAAACACAATAATGTTTGATATACAATAAAAATAAGTTCAACTTATATCCAACGTGTGTTATTCATGTTACAGGATGTGTGTTATACGTATATATCCTATACGTATTATAGCACACATCATGTAACATGGATATCACACGTTGGAGATAAGTTGTACGTATTTCTGTTGTACCTCAAGCATTATTAAAATAAAATATGACTTAGGTAGTACACTACTAAATATGTTGGAACTTTACACAGATTGAGCTTGAGAGAAAACTTTGTTATTGCATTATGCACACTAGCTACCTTGCCAAGGGAGCAAACTCTGTGTCAAGAGTAGGTGAGGTTATATGAAGTGTAGAACCAACCATTATCTCCAAAGAAAGACACTCTTTAAGCTCTACACATATTTGGCTTATGTCTGGCCTTTCAATTGGAATTGATGAAGTGCAAGACAGAGCAGTCTCCACAACTTTCCATGCAGAATTGGCATCAAATTCTCCATTCAATCTTGGGTCAACAATGCCTTTAATATTCCCTCTTTCAACTTTGGGTTTGACCCAATTGAGTATGTGCATGTTTTCTCCATTATTTGCTATTGTTGATCTTGCTATTGCAGGTTTGCCAGTTATGAGTTCAAGTAGAATTATGCCAAAGCTATAGACATCACTTTTCTTATTTGAGTTTCCAGTCCTGTGAAATCTGTTAAGAAAACAAATAATTTAATTGCATCTATCGAAAAAAAAACAAATAATTTAATTGCATAATTTTAACGGAAGGATTTTCTAAAGTAATAATGTTTGTCGTACAACAGAAATACGTCCAATATCTAACGTGTGTTATACATAATACGTAATGTATGTCATAAATACGTGGGATACTAATTGGACATATTTCTATTGTAGAACAAATATTAATGGTTTCTAATTCTAAATTTCTTCTCACTCCATTCTTGGATAATACAAAATATGCAATCCAAATAAATAGGTCTTTTTTTTCCCTAAACAGAGGATAATTTTATATCATTCTAGTAGTGGGTATGTTGAGTAATTTTTTTCAAATGTTTGTAACATTATTTCATCTATTTTACCATTAATTAACCAAACACACATTAATTGAAGATGCTAACATTGTTAATAAGTTAACCATGAATAATTAAAGAGAAATGATTTTTGTATACAGTAAAATTCAGTTATCATTAGTCATCATATATAATAATTCAACTTTTTAAAAACTATTAATCCAACATTTTAAAATTTAATTAATAGTTTTAAAAAAATGAATTATTATATATACTAACTGATGGTGACTGATTATATGATGTATATGTAGTATTACTCTTAATTAAATCTACCACTTTAGCTACAAAAGCTTTGCAAATTATGTAAATGTTACAAAATATTGAAATTTAGCAAATCTAATTTAAAGACATATATAAAATATATTATTACTTACTCTGGATCAATATAACCTGGTGTACCAGCAGGACGAGTTGAAATATGAGAATCAACATCAGTACAAAAAGCTCTGCTAAGACCAAAATCAGCAATCTTGGCATGATTGCTTTGATCTAATAATATGTTTGAAGTCTTCAAATCTCTGTGCACAATTGCTGGCTTGCACCCATTATGTAGATAATCAAGTCCTGAGAGTACAAACACATATCAAACCATATATATAGTTTTTGGCATTAGAGTAAATGAAGCGAGAAACATATAGGAAGTGAAGTTATTTTCAGAAATATAGTTTTCATTTTTTTATTTTCAGTTTTGTTATTTAACTTTTAAAAAACTATAAAATATAGCTTTAAAGTTTTATCTATTTGTGAGTTGTTATAATTTTATTAGCATTGCTAGAGGTACAACAAAAAAATCAGCCAAAACAGTTAACAAATAGGAATTTGGATCACAATCACCCAACCCATTAAAAATATATCCATGATTAAAATGTTATTTGGGTCATAAAATGTTAAATGGATTTTGTTGGCTGTTTTGACTGATTTTTTATTATTCCTCGAGCATTTGTGTAATTTTATAAAATCTTTAATTGGACCCATGTAGCAATTTAAAAGCTTTTAATAAGACTTATAAAAAATTAGATTTAACAAAATATTCTTCACTAATAAAATAATTCTAGATAGAACCATAAAAAAATATTCTGTCAAGTATTTTTTTTTTACAATAAATGGGTTCAAGTAACTTATTGATTTTTTTTGAAAAAATATAAAGATCCAATTAAAAATTTTTAAAGTATAGACTCAATTGAAAATTAGATAAAACGGAGAGTAAGGACATATAGATTGATTAGAGCTAATTGTGATAACAACTTTAAGTATTTTTTTCACAAATTCAAAAAACTGAAAAATTATTAATAAAAACTGAAAGAGTGATGCTAAATGAATCATATAAAATCAGTTCAATCAACCAATAAATGAGATTTTGGGTCATAATTACTCAGCTCATTACAATCTCAATGATTATTTGGGTCAAAACCAAAGCAAAAATAGGCACATTGGTTGTATGGGCTGGTTTTTCATTGTCCACTTAGCATTATTGAAACAGAAAATAGCTTTTTTAAAAATCAAAGACACACTTAAACTTTCAAAGATGGGAAACACAAGTGATGGGCAGTAATACCATTTGCTGTGTCAACAGCGATATTAAGTCTCTCATTCCACTTCAAGACATTTGGATTTTTATCTGCACACACACAAAGCATAAAATTATGTGTGAATGCTTTAACAAATGAACTACCTTACGAAATATAGGAACAACTTAAATCATCAAATATCAAGGAATATAGAAACCAACTAAGACACTATTTAAAGTTCATATATGATTATAAGGAGTATTATTTGGATATGTATATCAAACAAACATCATTAGTCTCTTTCCGTCTCTGAATTATTTTGTGTCTCAAGACACAGCTACCGCTACCGCCTACCAAACACTATCTAAGTTTACACAAAGATCATATACATTAGCTAATTCCCACATGCTCATCTCATTCCTCATTCCCGCTTTAGCTCCACTAGGAGCTCCTAAAAATCAAAAAATCAAAAACATATACATTAGTAAAATATATATATAAATTATTACCTGATAAATGTTGTAGGAGATTTCCATTAGGCATATATTCATAAATCAATGCTTTAGTTTCTCCTTCATCACAATACCCAATTAGAGAGACCAAGTTTCTATGATGAACAAGACTTAGGAGTTGTGACTGCATTTCATTTTTTTATATCTTTAATTATCAAAAATAATAACTTGGAAATATATTATTGCAAAGTTCTCCATCAAAATAATACAAGAAAATTGGAAATTTTTTACAACTTAAACATTGAAACTGAGGATTATTAAAGTATTCATATTAAGAAAATTAATCTTAACAATCAGTGAAAATAGAAAATACTTGTATAAACTTTTCTTCATAATAATTGTAAAACAAATATAATTTTTTTCACCAATCACTTATTATCAAGATTGTCAAAATTATCAATATTTTTTACAGTTAAATTGTTAAAAATACTAATCTTTTGCTATAAATACAATATATATCATTTGTTGTACACATCATATATCATATGTTATGCATAACATATATCTCATGTTGCAACATCATATTTCTTTGTAACATGTAATATATGTTGTTCACATCATGTGATGTAACATACAACATATTAACTATTTTAGCTGATCTTTTATTGTACATGTAGTGATACTCTGTTAATTATCTAACCTCTGAACGAAATTCTCTAAAACCTTGTACCGATGATGGAGAAAGCAATTTAACAGCAACTTGAACATTGTGATGTAGAATTCCAGGGTAAACCCTTCCAAACCCTCCTTCTCCAATTACGGTTTTGAAGTTATCAGTCATATTCAGAATCTCATTGTAACTAAATGCTCGATTTTTTGATTCATTTGTTACCCCCCTTGTAGGAATATTATTTGTATGTGTCTCTAATAATAACACAATAAATTACGAAAATTAGAATTAAAACATGCAAAGACATGCATGATCAAGAATTAATATCAAATGTTATTTTCTGAATGTATACCATTATTCTTAAAAAAAATAAAACATACATAATCAACTTCATATCAATATATCAATATGGATTTAATTTTCATTCATTCACAGTGTATAAATTTTTTACACAGTTATTCTATTATGTGTTGTCATGTCAATCATGATAATATTTTCTCTCTTCCACTATCTTAAAAATCATATAAATGAAGAATTTTAATTGAATAATAGGGATGATGGGGTTTGGGAGCAAGCAGGGAGACTGGGAAGAGATAGCAAGAAAAACATTTACCATTTTTGTGGACGGTTTAAACGAGTATATTTCGAAGAATGCTCTTAGGGGTGCATTTAGATGGGCGGGTAGAATCGAAGACATCTTTATTTCGAGAAAAAGCAAGAAAAGGTAGGAAAAGTTTGTTTGCCTTTGTTTGTTTCGATTCTAGAGGTAATGCAATAAGGGCAATAGAAAAGATGAATGGCGCTATTATAGAGGGATGCAAATTGTTTGCCAAAGAGGCGATCTTTGGTAGAAATGGGGCAAGAATCCATACAAGCATTGCTGGGAAGGGGAAGTCTGTGGCGAGGACTCATGCTAGTACCCGCATTAATACTCAAAGGATCCATCCAAATCGTAAGGAGGGTATAAACAAGGCTGACGGAAGTAAGCAGGTGCCTTATAAGCCTAGAAACCAAGTAAAGCTTCAAAGTAGCGCAGTGATGGAGGAGAGACTAAGGAGAAGAGCTGTTGTTGAATCCAACAAGTCGTTAAGCTATAACGGGGTGGTGAACAAGTTAAGAGGAGGGTGGGATGGATCGGGCGTAATTTCAGTCAGCGAGATCGGTGCGTTCGAATTCCTTCTTTGTGATACCCCGTATCATAGTATCCCTTAGGAATGACTCTCTTTAGGACACGTCAGAACACGTCAGCAAGTTGCTGACAGAGGGGACTCGCTAGCGAGCAGCCAGCTTCCGCTAGCGAGTAGTTGGTCCCCAGCGACTACCTGTGAGTCGCTAGCGATGGGACCTAGTCCCACATCATGCAGAACGAACGTCACAGCATTGCTGTCAGAAGGCGCTAGCTAGCGAGCAGCCAGTGCCCGCTAGTGAGGAGCTTGTCACTAGCGAACGTATTCTCGTCACTAGCGACCAGACCGGAGTCCCACATTGGTTACTTTTGGTTCAGCCTTCTTCCCCTCACCCTATATATATGAGAGGTTATGTTACCTCACATCTCACATCTCACAATTAGTCTTTTCAAAGCAGTGCTTTGGGCTTTCTTCGTATTGAGGATAGTGTGAGCTCGACGTCTTGGGGATACTCTGCTAGAGCAAATTCCCGACGGTGCAAATATGGTTCCAGTAGCTCGGGACGGAGCGTTCGGTCCTCTTCAGCCTCAGGATTATCCAGGTGAGTGGAGATCTTGTATGTAGTTCAGCATTTACAGCATATATATTTGTATGATCACTAGATAATTAGGCAAGATAATAATAATAAGTTATATATATATTGCATGTGTTTGTAGTAGTAGGAGTAGTAGTAGTTAGCAACATGTTACGTGGTTAAGTGTAGTGATAGACTAGGTAGTAGTGACTTAGTAGGTGAATATAGGAATTTAATTTTTCTAAGTTATGTTATATATGTTGACTGTATGATGGATGTTGGATGTTATATATGTTATGATAACATGTGATTAATTAAAAATAAGAAGTGTAGCTATAGCTTATGATATGATGTGTGATGATTGTACTACTTGTTGACTGTCTTGAGTAATCGCACCACCCTGATTAGTATACGTCAGACGCTATGGCCGGAGGTCAGATCCCGGTATCTTAGTATGGTGTGCTAGTTAAGAGTGAGTCGCCCAAGCCCGCCAAGCATGTTCCGATCCCGGTTACCGGACGGCTTGGTGCCAGATGTACCCCTCACGGGACAATTAGGACTAAACACTAGTTGCGTGCTGAGAGTCAGTCCATAGATTCAGATACAGATACGTAGATGTAGGCTTGGGTTGCTTTAGTGTGATAACTCGACGGGATTGTTTGATTGGATGATAACATGCTTGTATGTGATATATGTGTTGTGAGTGTTGCATTACATGTATTATCCCATCGCTGAGTCGACGACTCATCCCTCGTCAACCATGTTTTTCAGAGTACGATCCTACCGCAGACGAGGAGCCCCTGATCCAGTAGAGGTTGCAGTTATTATCCTTGGTGAGCTCTGCTTCTGACGTGGAGCCTTTCAGTTCTTTTCCTTTTTTTTGTTGTTTAGACTTCCATTTTCAGTTTAAGTGTAATGTTTCAGACAGTTTTGTTATGTTTTAGTTGCTCCAGACACTAGAGGCAGGATTCCTTTCAGTTTATGTATCAGTTATCTTTACAAGTTATGATATATTTATGATGAACAGTATTTACAGTTATTTCAGTTAACAGTTATTCAGTAATTATGATGATATTATATTCAATCTCTAGGTCCTAGTAGCGTGTTCGTTGGGTTAGTGCCCTTCGCACGGGCACCCCTAAGTAGCGGGGTGTTACATTCTTACATTCGAGAGTAGTGAGATGATGATGCAGGTTGTTTCTATGCCAGTATTGAGAGAACTATTTGATGAAGTGTTCCCATGGGACGGTCCAAGATGGTGCACTACAAGGCGCATATGGATTAAAATCTTAGGGATTCCAGTCCATGTTTGGAGCGAGGAATCAATACTTAAGATCAGAAGTGTGTGGGGGAAACCAGTGTTCGTGGAGGAAGCGTCTATAAATGGAAGATCCTTTAGCACTGCGAGGGTCCTTATTGATACAGACCGATGGGACAACATTCATGCTAGAGTTAAGGTTGTCTGTAATGATGAAGTATTTGAGGTCTTAACTAGAGAAATAGGAAGGGATATGTATGCCCTTCAGAGCTTACAGGGTAGTGTGAGCTTGGAAGGAGTGGAAGAAGAATCAGTACTAAGAAAATCTCCGGTAAAGTCCACGCCAACGGAAGAGAGGAACTCAGTGGCCATTGGTGGTGCGAACCAAGGGATAAGGTTGGTACCGGCGCATATTCCTGCGCATGAAGGCGGGACATGCAACGTTGGTGACGCATGGGGTTCTGTTCCTGACCCCATTGCATGCGAAATAATTTCCAAAGGCGGCTCCATTTTGGGAAAAACAATTGGCGAGCCATTTGAGAAGGTGTTAGCACATGTGGGACCTGAGAAAGCTTTTTTTTTTATGGTTTACAAGGAGCTCCACTAGGAGATAAGGGAAATAGGAAAAGAGATGGCCATATGGGGAAAGAACCCCTGAACCTTGACCAACAAATTCACCCCTTAGTCACTTGGACCAAGGGAGGTGCCAATTGGGCTAGAGCTCATTGGCTGAGGAAGCTTTTAAAGGGGATAGATTTATGCTAGCTGTGGAAACTGAACTCTCTTCTAAAGAGATTGGGCCTATGGCTTTGGGCCATGAAAGCTCTATTGAAAAAATGGCCTTTGTGCCTAACGCGAAGGCTTGTTCGAACGATGCAGTCCGTAATGACTATGTGCATAGGGATATTGGGCTTGGGGAGTGTAGTTCATCGGTGCCTCCCGGTTTCGAGCCGAGGACTAGTCCAATTAGAAAAAGGGGAGAAGTATAATCTAGAAGATGCTCATCATCGAGTGGACACTCTGTCTTTCTCTAGCAAGATGGCTGAAACACCATTCTTCCATCCTTTTGAGAAGGAAATAGCTAAGGAGTGGGAGTCAGATGTAAACTGTGACGGAAAAAATGGGTCAAGGATGGGATGCATCCATTTAGGAAAGGGCTGGTCAAGAGAGTCGGTCAACGATGGAGTTCTGTATAAAGGGAGGCATCCAATTACGCTCAGAGGTGGCGGAGAAAGCTGCCTTAGTTCTCAACTCTAAGATTAAAGAGAGGTTGGAGAAGAAGAGGAGGGGACTTGCCAAACGGATGCCAGCGGGTGGTAAAGTTATGCTAAAGCTATGATGTGCAAAATGAAAGGGGGCATATTGCCACCTAAACAAATCACAAAACGGTGTACCAAGAAATACCCAGGTGTGAGTTCATCAGATAAATGATGATTCTTGCATAGAATGTGAGGGGTTTGGGGGGGTATAAAGGTAGTAGATGGATTGCAGTGCTAGGGGAGATGGTGGAGAAAATTTTAGATGTGTAATCTGTGTTGTCTATGGTGCTTTGATTCGGGAGGATAAAATAAGACTCTGGAAGGATTTATGGTATTTTAAAACCTACTATGGTGTTCTGGTCTTGTTTTGCGGTGATTTTAATGAAATACTAAAATCAGAAGAGAGATTAAAGGAATCACATAGGTGGGATTAACATAATGAAGAGGTACAAAATGAATGATGAATGTTAACTCTATTGGGGTGTTCATGATAGTGAGTGAAAAATTATATGAAATGCACATGGTGCCTGGGAGAAGCTTGAGTGGAGTATGGGCTTTAGATACTAATGGGGGAAGGCCAAAAATTCTAATGGTACATCAAGAATCAGCCATCAATTAGCCATCAAATAAATGCAACTTGAAATGCTTTAAAATAAACTTATATAATTAAGATGAGAGAGTATGTAATACAAAGAGTAAATCTGATCCAAATTTTGAAAATCTTATTACATAATTATGAGATATTATGCAATTATTATCCGAGATTGTGTAAAATTATTTCAAAATCTTAGATTACAATTTTTTTCTCTTTCTATAACATTGCACTGTCACCATTGTTAATCCTCAAAAGCAAAATGGTGATAAGGTTTCGTTATACGCTGCACCATTTTTCTTTTCGTTTGCAGGTAATTATATATAACATACAATATTCTTTTTTTTTCAATCTCGATCTCTCACCATCCAGCTTTTCATACCAATGGAAGAGTTTTATTTTCACATGCAATCCATTTTATTTCAGTATTGAGCAGGTAATTGAGAACTTCTTTTTGTTTCTTTTTAATTCAGTATTCCTTTATTTTTTTTTTCATTCGTTATTCTTTATTTGGGCAGCGTTTTTATGTCACGGCTTTTTTTTATCTCATTTATGCCACGTCTTTTTTTTTTGGCAGAGGGTGATCAAGAACAATAGTCAAACAAGAATCTAATGAACAACTTATTAATAATAATTTCGATCTCAATATTCCATACACTCATGGTATGTCTAATCTTTGCTTTTATATCAGTATATATAACATTTTTCATGTGATATTGGTAATACTAATTATGTTGTATATATGTAATATCAATTACGTAGTATGTGTAATATCATTTATTTGATATGTGTAATATCCTTAATGGGGTATGTGTAATAATACACTTAGTTTGGTATGTGTATTATTCTTTATAAAGTATATGTAATATTTCTTATGGTGTATGTGTAATACCCTCTATTTTGCTTGTGTAATACCCTACATACTTATGGTATGTGTAATACTTATTATGAGGTATGCGTAATTCACTTTCTATGGTATGTGTAGCACCATTTATACAATATGTGTAATGTTTTATGCTTGATAGTGTAATTTCCTTTATTAGTATGTGTAATTTCTCTTATTTTATATGTATAATTCATTTTTTTTTCTAGATTTTGAATAGAATGTGTAATGATATTGTATATCAAGTCGATTTTGAGGTAAAATAATTTATTTTATTTTGAATGAAATTTCCTTTTTTAAGTAGATGAAATATCATATCAGTAACGTATCAAAATCCTTTTTTAATTAAATGATATTGTAAAATAAATCTCTATAATATCATATCAGTAATGTATCAAAATAAATTGTAATTATCATTAATTGTGCAATAAATTAAAATATTGTGTAATCCATTTTTTGATACTAATTACTATCATATTAATTACATACTCTTTTATATGTACATCATTCAATTGTTGGTAAATTTGTTGGCTTATTTCGTTGTACACATAGCATGATTGGGGGAAGACTTTTGTCCTGCTCAAGGCTTAGTCTCTGCAAACTAATCATAGTTGAAGAATTCAGTGACATGTATTTTTAGGAGAAGCAATGTTAATCCTTATTATTTGGCAAAGCCTTTTATTTTTCTATGGGGTGTGTGCTGCACATAGTTATGTTATGCATTACCTATGCTGCTACTATTGTTATTTGATTTTACTTTATTCGGTGTATTTGGTGATGAAATTGCTTTGATGCCACCTTCTCTTGCCCTTTGTGGAGCACTTTTTTTTTTCAATAGGTTAGCTTTTTAGATAGATTAGAAGGTTTTTAATGAGGTTTTTTCAAAGGGATATGGGTATTAAGACAATTTCTATTTTTAACACATGAGCTTGTCTTTGGACTCTCATGTATAATTATCGAAAAAAAAAAATTTACATTATCAATGCATCAAAATTAAACTCTATCAATGTTTTGGAAGAAAAAACAAAAGTGTTTTATTAAAATAATAATTTCTCTAAAACACATAGCTAGTAATGATTGGGATCAAATACTAATGGCAAGACTCATTCATTTATCCCAAAAAAATATTATTCCTTCCGTTCTTTAATAAGTGTTAATTTTTCATGCATATTAAGATGATGATCAAATAACATTAAAAATATGTAATTTTTAGTATATTTTATATTATTACTCTTATTAATATCTTCTCTCATATTAAATTTTATATCTTAGTTTTCTTTCTTGTAAAAGTTAAAAATCGATACTTAATAGAGAATTGATGTCTTAATTAGGTTTATACACTTAGAACTGCATGTATACTCACTCCCTTCGTTTTTTTTATTTGCCAACTTACACTTTTCATAATATTTTAGGTAATGATTAGTTTACTCTCAAAATTAACAAAAGATCAGTGTAATTTACTATATTATCCTTAATTTAAAATACTACTCCCTCCGTCCAAAAATAAATAACATTTTAGACTTTTCACGGTTATTAAGAATGTAATTAAAGCACACAATTTCATATGTTAAAATGATATATAATGACTAAATTATCCTTTTAGTTTTTTATGTAATAATTATTATAAGATATATGAAAGAATGTATACGAGGATAAAATTGAAAAAAAAATAATAAATATTTTCATAAAATTCTAAAATGACAAATAATATTGGACAAGGGAATTTTCTAAAAAGACAATTATTTATGGACAGAAGGAGTACATTATTATTACTATATTCTCCCACTCCAATTTGCTAGCTAGGTAAAAGAAAAATATATAATTAAAGGTAGAACAAGAAACAAATAGTTAACATTACCTAGAATTCCTAAGTAAAAACAAAAAAACAAAAAACTAAAAAGTGAAAGTAAAAAAATATAAATAACGGAAGGGTAACTCTCATTCATTTAAGGGTTATGCTAATAAGTGTCCTAAGAACACTTGTTAAGGAATTAAAAATAAAAATATTCATCTTTAAAATATGTATTTTTATGTTTCCTATACAAGGAGTCCACCATTATATCTTAAATTTTTTTAAAATTACTATTTTAAGTATTCTTAAGGACATTTGTTAGTAAAACCCTTCATTTATTAGAAACTAAAAGAGGATAGAAGAAATTAAAGTCCATACATACCTTTCTGTCTTCTTTTGAATATCCAAAATCCAAGAGAAATCAACATGATTACAATTAAAGCTGAAAGTGATGCAACAATTGGGACAGTGAAGTTCTTCTTACTATTGCATGGATCCATCATACACAGATCAGGATTATTATCCACACTGAAGGGAAAAAAGAAAAAAAAAAGGTTGAAATGCCAAAATACTTGTTAATTATAACATAAAATTGATTAATTTAAATTTTCAAAAATTTACCTTTTTTTTAATATCCTTAATAAGTGATATTAGGACACTTGTTAACAAAACTATATACATATATATTATTGAATATCTAAAGAAGAATATCATCATCATCTATATATCTTTTTACTATTGGGTGAAAAACTATATGATTCCCCAACTTGTCTTTCACTAATTAATCCATTTTCTTCACTCCTAAATTTGATAGAAATAAAATCAACATCAATTTTAAAATGTTGAATTATCATCATTACATATATAATTACATATATAATAATATAGGGTCACAAGCCAAATATCATACAATCATTAATAAAACACCCTAATTGCATTATAGGAGTGGTCTAATTAATTACCCTATTATGGAAATGAAGTTCTTCTAGTACTAGTTTTTTTTTTAAAAAAAAAATTTCTTACTACTCACAAGATTATATTGGATTAAACCCAAGATTATCTTACTTATATATATTAATGAATAATTTAAATTAATTATAAGCATGACTTAATGTTCATATTTTATATAAATAGTTAATATTCATTTTCATCTCTTAAGTTATACATAAATTATATTTGTCCTTAAAATTTAAATTAGCCCCTAAAAATAATTACTTGATCGACTCAAACTATTAGTCCACTTTAGGATTTACTTATTAGAGGCTAACTTGGTTCACACAATTATCATATATAAAATTGGGGACTAATTAGTCAAATTTTAAACTTTGAGGTATATCAAAATAAAGTTATTCACATCTGTGTAATTTTAAGGATCAAAATGAGTATTAGGCTATTAGCTTTATAAGCATAGGTGTATGTTTATATCAATAGTTACCATTAAAATATCATGCCAATATTCCAATGAAAGATCGTGGTAAAAAGAAGAATAATTGAAAAATAGCCACTGGTGGGAAAAAATTTGAACCAGAAAAATATGAAATATTTATAATTATAATAGAAACCTTAATTGCAAAGTTGTTTCTGCCTTTTCCTTCAGAGCCTTAGGAATTGAACCCGACAATTTGTTCCCGGTCAAATTACTGCAGAAGAAAAAAAAGAAAGAAGTATAGGATGAATTTTTTTTTCACATAAAAGACAAATCTAATATTCATTTAACCGCTTTGCTATTGGCACAACAATCTAACAGCCAATTCCAGCTAAAAGGGTATGAATAAAAATTTAATCTTTACAAATAAGTTCCTTAATGGGCATTTTATGTAACATTACTTTTATCTATAATGTCAAATGCATGGATATTTCTTTTAAACAGCAACTGCACATGTTGTAAAATTTTCTATGCGATTACATTTATATAATTTAAATTAAAAAATAATATTAAATTTATCATTTTATTATTTAAATTAAATAATTTATATTTAATATTATAAATTTAAAATTTTTTTATTTTAAAACAATTTAACTTAATTTTAATCGTGCATACAATCATAACTTAAAAATGTCACTATATACTAGATGTGTACAACCATAATTTTATTAATATTTAGAAAAAAACACACAATCAAATTAGAAATAATTGTGTATCACTATGTATTAGATGTGCATAACACTTATTTGAAAAAAATGCACACTAAAAATATGAATGAATGCACATCATAATATATTGTACGTGCACAAACAAATTTATTATAATGAAAAACAAAATAGAACATATTACACGTCATCTTTTTTATACATGCATGCACAATTGAAATAGGAGAGATTGCATACCACTATGTACAAGTTTTGCACAATACACATTTAAAAAAATACACAATCAAAATAAGAATGAGTGCATAACTCCTTGTATTGTGTATGCATAACCAAACTTAATACAATACAAACCAACATAAGACTTATTGCATGTCATTCTCTTTTATATTTGCACAAACAAAATAAGAACAATTGCACACCACTGTATATTGAATGGTCACAATACACATTTAAAAAATGCACAATCAGAACGAATACGAACAAGTGCACAACCCAATTTGTTGTATGTGTAAAACTAAATTTAATATAATGCACAATAAAATGCAAAATAAAACATATTAGACAAATTTTTTATATATGCACAATCAAAATAGGAATAATTAAACATCAATCACTGTTTATTATATGTGCAAAGTACATATTTTAAAGAATGCATAAAAAAAATATAATAGTTTGGGTCATAAGTATGTGTGTCTATATCGGATATAAGAGTGAATCAGTGGATATAAGAGTGAATCAGTGGTAAGTGGTAGCAGATGGGATGGGAAGGGGGAAATGAAAAAAATAAAATTTGGACCAGAATTACTAAAATGGGCTTGGTGGTTGTTTTCGACTGTTGTTTTTTTTTATCAAGTTTTGGTTGTTTGTTGTTATGCACTTTCTGTTTATTTAATTATGATAAAACGAATGGGCCCACAATTTATATGATCCCATAATTAATAAAGTTGGTGAAGCCTTTTCTTCTGTAAAATTGTATATGTGAAGATTGTATGAAATTTTCATGTAAACAAGATTCTAACTCATTATTTTTTACCAAATCCACAGTAAAGGAGAAATATTTATTGTATACTAAAAATATCATCTAACAGCTATCTAATGCGCTATATATCGGTGCTCCACACTCTTCGTGATTGCTTTGTTGCGAGAGGTTTGTGGAAGAGCATCGTTCCTAGATCTTTTGAATCTACCTTCTTCTCTAAAGCTCTTATTCCTTGGGTTGATGAGAATTTGGTGGATAGATCTCCTCACTTGCACGAGGCCCCTTGGTCTCTTATTTTTGTTACAGCCTGTAATTCTTTGTGGCAGATTCGGAATGAATTTATTTTTGAGAAGAAGGCCCCTACTAGAAAGGAAGTTGTGGCTCGTGTGCGAACGTTGTGTCATGATTACTTTCTAGCCATGAATTCAGCTAAGCAAGCTAGGGAACACATTCGGGATTGGAATGTTACGTTAATCAACTGGACTCCTCCTCCTACAAGGTGGATCAAAGTGAATGTGGATGGTTCGGTTCTTAACTCAGGAAAGGCTGCGTGTGGTGGGATCCTTCGAGATTCGACTGGGAGGTTTGTTAAAGCTTTTAGTGCCAATCTCGGAAACTGTTCTATCACCATTGCAGAACTTTGGGGTGCTATTTTGGGACTTCGAATTGCTGCAGATTTAAATTTTCATCAAGTGGTTCTTGAGATGGATTCTAAAGTGGCTGTCTCTTTTATTAATGAGGGTGTTAATATGGATCATCAATTGTTTCATATGATTCAATCTATTCAGAAGGAGCAAAATCGCATTACAAATTGCACAGTTCTCCATGTGTTCCGTGAAGCAAATTCTTGTGCGGACAAGTTGGCTAATTATGGCCATGATGTGTCTACCAGTGCCCCAATGCTGTTCATGGATATCCCAGCCTTCCTCTCTTTGGTGTTTTTAGCTGATTTTTCTAGTGTTAGTTTTCCTAGAATTGTAATTGTAGGTAGTTAATTCTTCTTTTTTTTTTTTTTTTTGCCTTGGTCCCGATGTTTATCAAAAAAAAATATATATGTAATGTGTGAAACTGATTGAATAAAAACAGAAAATAACACACACAAAGTACATCATACACGTATGTCACTACTAAAATACATAATGATAATATGTGTATAAATATATATTCAAAACAGTGTATGTCAAGAAAAGGACTATGAAATCTTGTTTTCTTATTGTTAGTACTAATGCGATATTTGTACAAAGTTTTTGGACAAAATATCGATAAATATTATTATTATTATTATTATTATTATTATTGGCAAATGTATGAATTTTATTTGAATAAAATTCATGTAATATTTAATAATAAAGACAATATTACTGGAAAGTTGAGAAAAAAAAAATTGGTACTAATTATGTTTCTCTTTCGTGTAACTCCCTTATGACACAATTGAATAACAAGGAAAATTAAAAGTAGGAAAGGTTTGAAACTTACAGAACTTTCAAATTTGGCAATTCTGCCAAAAAATCAGGTAGAGGTCCTTCCAACTCATTGTCTGACAAATCCCTGCAACATAATAGATCTTTTATTGTTAGAACGGATACAAACTAGGAATTGGTTTAATTTGGATATGGTTTAAAAAAAAACAGTACATAATAAAAAAATAGTGAAAATAATTAATACGGTATACATAATAAATATTATACAATGTATGTATAATATATATTACCTCTTGTAGATAACATATATTACATATTATGCATAATATATATCAAATATAAAAAAAAATAATATTATCATATGCGATATATGTTATGCATAACATATTATATATATTGTGTATAATATATACGTTGTATATATTATATACTGTGCACTACTATCTGTTTTGACTGATTTTTTACCATTGCACCAAAAATTTCCCTTTAAGATAATATCATCTTTGACTGAATTGGTTTAATTTGATTTTTTTTAAAAGAAAAAATAACAAATTTGAGCTATATAAATCGATTTGATCAAGATTGAGTTGGTTTGTAGTCCAATTAAATAAAGATTAAATTGTTATTTTATTTTTATTTAATGAAAAATCCTTATAAAAACTAAGATTATATATATTAATGTAAAACATGGTTATGATATACTTCTTTTTTTGTAAGTTATAAATAATTGTTTTTGGTAAGTAAAACATGGTTATGATATCATGATTAGAGTGTAAATAGATAAATAAAAAATGATTTCATTACTTAAAAATTTGAGTGTGGACATTGAAAGTTTATTAGAAATAAATTTAGAAAAAACACAATCAATTGAATAATTATTGGTTTATTGGAAGCAATTTTGTTTCCCCATAATTGGAAAATTTCTCCGATCCATCCACCACTAAAACAAATGGGCAGCACAAGCTAAGTTTCATGATCAATATATAATGTCATAAATGATGAGAAACCATAAATTGAATTGAAAAATTATAAATTTGATCGAAGTTTAACAATAATTTGTGTGGTTTTATATTAATTTAAAATAATTAACCAATTGCCTTAACTGAACCACCGATAAAAATTTTTTAATTTAATTTAAAGTGTAAAGATCAATGGATCAAACTAATACTTACAGGAATTCTAGTTCTTTAAGATTTGAGAATGAACTATTTATCACCCCTTTCAAATTGCTTGACCTAAGGTCCCTGCTCGTAATTTACAATTGCCATTATATAAGTC
Source organism: Aeschynomene evenia (assembly GCA_013621005.1). Taxonomy (NCBI): domain Eukaryota; kingdom Viridiplantae; phylum Streptophyta; class Magnoliopsida; order Fabales; family Fabaceae; genus Aeschynomene; species Aeschynomene evenia. The sequence continues at coordinate 5,167,386 of CM024271.1, forward strand.
ACAAATTCAACAAGACATAAATATAAGCTAAAAGTGCAAAAACAGAAAATAGAAAATAGAAGTGAGCAAAAATATGGGGTATTACTGAATTAGAAAAATGTTACTTATACTCAGTATGTAGAATACTATGTCAATTTGGATTCGTCTACTATTAAATGATGAAATATGAATATTTCTTAAATCTAAAATGAATGCAAGAATGTGTAAGATTATAGAGAAGTGTTTTTTGAATTCAAATTTTCTTGACTTTTATGTACGTTGTCGAGCACTTATTGTTAGATAAAATATGAGTTTAGGATCCATATTTCATTTATGGTTGATAAAGTATTTATTGATGTGAAAGTCAAAAAAAGTTCACAAAATATATAATATATGTCACAACGTCCCGGGTGTCGTGACTAAAAGTGGAGAAAAATGGAGTCGTCACCGACTTTACTTATGGAAAAATTGGAAAACTTTGTTTTGTGGAAAACTGGTCTTTTCAGATATAAGGTTTGGGAGTCGAATTATGATTAGGGAATTGTGAGAACTTAATCCCGCTGCACCCCTAATACATCCGTATAAATACGGTTACCCTAGAGCAAATTATGCAAATCTATATTTATAATTTAATAATATTTATTTTCTCCTTTAAGATATAAGCACATAAAAACAATGTGAAAAGAAACAAAATAAGTTAAAAATTAATTTTGGGTTGACATTGTAGCCTGCGCCGACGTATTCTCTGGTGCAATGAGGAACTCAAACCCACGTCGTTCTTGTAGAAAATAGTTGTGTGTTCAGTGTCTTTTAGAGAACATGGAGTACAGGGCGAGTTATGAATTGCACAAGTACCCCGTAATTCGAAATTCCGAGGATGATTGTCTCATACAACGAAATACTAAATTACAAAAGATTTTGTGAATTTTGTTTTGATTTTGGTTAAAAGGAAAGGATTATTTTTTAAAAGGAAATTATCTATAATTTTAAGAAAATATTTTTTGGGTACAGGGCGATCACCTTGTACAAGTACCCTACAATTTCAAATTCTGAGGATGATTATCTCATACAACGAAATAAAAAATTGTAAACAGAGTATTATGAGTATTAAAAATATAATGATATTAATAAAAGTGAAATAAAAATGAAATAAAAAACGTTGTGTTGTTTAAAAAAGGAGATGTGTTAGAATGTAATAATAATAATAATAATAATAATAATAATAATAATAATAATAATAATAATAATAATAATAAACCTAATCTAATACACACGCGGTACAACACAAACACACTTCACATACACACTCTAGATCTAGGTTTTGAAACATTGAAAGAGTGAGAGAGGAGTAGAGGAGAGAGAATAGAGGGAGCAGCATCGGGCGCCGCCGTCGGGAACCGAAAGCCGCAGGTCTCGCGGCTGCAGGGCGCCGCGGTAGCGGTGGAGAGAGAAGGAGGGAAATAGAGAGAAGAGAGATGGATCGAGAGAGAGGGGGAGGTCGCGGCTTTCGCGGCCGCCGAAGTTGTCACAGCTGCGAGGCGTCGCGGCCGATCGTGGAGAGGAGAGAGAGAGTTGCGAGGGAGAGAGAAGACGGGGTGAGAGGATGGAGGCCGAAGGACCGCGGCCGCCGCGGTCGTCGCGACTGCAAGGCGCCGCGGTCAGAGGAGGTGGAGATCGAGGGGAGTGAGAAGAGGGAGAGAAGCTGCGCGGCAGCCATGGAGGAGAGAGGAGAGGGAACAAAGCGAGATGGAGGAAGAGAGGCGCTGTCGCCGCTTCCTGCCGCCGCTGCTGCCACTGCCCTGTTCTGTTCTGTCGTTGTTCGTTCTGTTGTGTTGCTGCCGTGAGAAGAGGAAGAAGAGACGGCCACCGCTGCAGGCGGCTCTGCAATCTGCGCCGGCTGCCATAACGGTGGTGGCAGTGACTCTCTCCTCCTCCCTAGTGTTATTTATGTTGTAAATTTTTAATTAACATGATGATGATGATGAGAATGATAAATGTAGTGATGATTCTACCTCTGCTCTGGATATCTTTTGGTTTATTTTGAATGGACTGGAAATGAAAGTAGTCTGGGACTTATTGGGATGGTGTTGGATTTCTTTTTCTGAGTTTTTTTTATTTTGAATGAATTGCGTATGAAATCTCTGGTGTCTATTTTTTCCCCTCCCTCTCTGATATTTCTTTACTTCTATTTATAATGTTTAGATTTTGTTTGTTAATTGATCTGAATAAGCAGGAGTATTGAAGCCAAATAAAATTGTCTGTTCAACATAAATCTTGAAAAACTCTTCTTTGTTTTAAAATTAGGAGTCTTGAGGCATGAAGTTCTTGTCTCCTCAAACAAATAGCTCTTGTCTCCTCAAACAAAGATCAAGACAAAATGCATCTATAATATCATTGTTGTTGTTTTTTCTTTATTATTATTATTATTATATATATATATATATATATATTTTATATATGCTAAAATATTTTGGGCCAGAACACAAAATAAATGGGTCATAAAAAGAAATGGGCTGAAATTTTTTTTTTTTTATTTTTTTTATGAAATTGGGCTGTAATGTCTTTATTTTAATAGAAAATCCGGACAAAGTACGGTGTTTACAATATACTTCATTAACATATATAATAATATCTTATACAATGCAAGTTCAAATATATAATATATACAACAATAATGATTACATTATTCTGAAATCTAAAATTGAATTTTTAATATGACATCTAACAAAATTAATGATAGATTAAAAAAAAGTTTGATTTTAAAGTGAAGGCCTTACCAAAATGTAAAGGGGTGATGAAATTAATGTTAATAAATGTACATCCAATATTATATTATATGTCAATTTTATGTCAACTCATTAATGAACTTGATTCTATGTATTCGAAGTTTCTACTTATCATTCAAAGTAGTTGGAAAATGCTACTTGTACATACACTATTATATATACACTTATTTTCCACCTATTTAAAAAGTTGGCAACTTTTATGAATATGTTGGCAACTTGCTAACATTTTTATAAAAGTTGTCAACTTCTAAATGGGTGAAAAATGGATGAATGATACTATTGTATGTACAAATAGCATTCCTCTTCAAAGTCACTATCATTATGCTAAGCCTCTTCTAAATCGCTCCTCATTGTTTTTCATCCACCACTATTGTGTTTACCACCCATATCATATACCCTAATCGAGTAACCTTAACGTGTTTTTATCAATATTTTAAAAACCGGACTAGACATTGAATCGAATGAGCAAGTGGTTCATAGGTTCAGAGGTTCAACCGTATATAATATATATATATATATATATATATATATATATATATATAATAATAATATATATGCATTTGATGAACTATGTGCTATAAAAAATTAAAATATATTAAAAATATTGTTTGAAAGTTAAAATATATAGCATTTAATAAATTTAGAGGTTTAATAGTCCTTAATTTTAATAATTATATCATATTTTATATTATATTTTATTATAAAATAGTTATTAAATTTTAAAAATTTAAAATTTTTATTTTTAAATTAGTTGATCGGTTCAGTCTATTTTTTCGCCGGTTCACAAATTTCCATCGATTTTGACCGGTTTTTCCGATTTTTTACGAATTTTTTGAAAGCCTGTTTTTATCTCAAAATTGAACCGGACAGGGGTCCGATTCCCGGTTCAACCGGTCGGACTGGCCGATTCAGTCCGATTTTTTAAACATTAATTTTTATCGTCATATAGTAGTTGTATGTGTAGTACTAACATGAAAAAGTGCACATACAAATAACTTTTTTTCCTTGATAAAGCTTGATACTTAGTACTTAAAAATGTAGTATGTAGTATATGTACAACAAAAATATCATGTAATAATTATCTAATATATGTTATATGTAATGCGTGCTATATGTAATGTGTGTTATATATGTGTCAAATTGGTTGAAACAAAAATAAGAAATAACAAAAAAATACAGCATACATATGTATGTATCATTACTAAAATACATAATATGTGTCATTTTTTATTTATAATATACGATATATATTGGATATTAGTTGAATATATATAAATTCTTAGTGCATAATGGAAAATCAACCAAAACAATCAATAAATAATACACAACATATAATATGTAATATGCACAACATATATAATTACATATTATGCACAACATATATAACATGTTATACACAATACATATTGCATATGGTACAACATATTATATATGTTGTGCACAACATATAATATATATTGTACACATTATATAATATACGTTGTGCATATTATATTAATTATTTTAGTTGTTTTTTCATTGTTCTTGTATAACAATCCTCTTCAATATATTACGATAGTACAACCAATATTTCCCATTACTTACAATGATGTGATCCTAACTGGATAGGTGTCAGTGGTGCAAATGAGGCCCTCCCATCTATAGTCCATTGATGGAAGACATGGGTCTCCTTGCCAAGTCAACTTGGAGATCTTGTAGGCCCCTTTAATGTCCATCATAGCACCAACTACGCATAACAATTAACACAACTGGCATTTTAAAAGTAAGAATATTCATATGTGATAAAAGATAAATATAGTATTTTTTCTATTTTAAGAGTAATTAAGAATTTCTTTTTGAATTATATTATTTAAACTATTTTTTCCATCTCTATATACTATAACTCTATTATTAAATGAGGTTCTCTTAATAAAAGTTGAGGGTAACATGCGGGAAAAAGAAAAAAATTAAGTTTAAACTATGCGAAACATAATATCCTCAGGCCTCAGCTTGTGTCTAAAGTCTAAACTGAACCACAAAAAGTTGAAAAGTATGAGAAATCAAAGGAAACAATAGTGTGATGAACAGCAAAATTTTCTCTGTAGAGGATATAGAGAAACAACTCAGGAATGTATAAAATTTCACCTTATGAAGAGCAGATTTCATGCGTTAATATATATGTATGTGAGTTTGGATTTTAAGGGACGATTGTTACGAGGTGACGTGGATAGATTATCGGTAATCTTGCAATTAAATTACCTGATAATTTATATTGATTCGTTTGGTTTGACAAAGATATTGGTAATGTGGATTACCCAGTCATCCACATTACCTCCAAAGTGGTAATATGTATTACCCCATATCAGGTAGCAATCTGGATTACCACCCCTAGGTAATCCTCTAATTTATTTTATTACACAATTACCCCTCTAACAAATTACATTGTTATTCCTAATTTTATATATTTTTAACGGACTGTGACAATAGTCACCATTGTAACACAAATCCTATTCTTTACAAGAATAATATAATTATTTTATTGAATTTTTATTTTTATTAAATAATTATATTAATGTCAAAATCGAAAATATTGATATTAAATTTAAAATATAAAGACTAAAGTAATTATTCACTCAATAATTTACTATTAAAATTAAAGAAAATTAGAAATTTATATATAATATGTTATGTATTATAGTATATAAATAATTAATTAAATATAAAATTGTTAAAATTTTACTTAATAAAAAATATGGCACTTGACTTGCCTTTTCTTGGTCGGTTCGAATCCGGCCCAGTCCTAGGGACACACGTGACTGACGTTCTTGAATGTTTAGAGAGTGAAACTAAAAATTAGAGGACATTATAGTCATATGTGTATTTTAGAATATATTTTAATAATATATGTAATATAATTATATTTGATTAATTTATTTTATAATTATTTAGAGGGCATTATAGTAATATACATAAATTACCTTGTAATCTTTTTACTATACCAAACAAGGTAATGCGGATTACATGTAATGTTATTTGTATATATCAAACAATGTAATGTAGATTACCGGTAATTTAATTAGAGATAATCTATCTACAAGGTAATCTAGATTACCGGTAATATTTCACGGTAACATGCCAAACGTCCCCTTAGACAAGAAAAGAAAGGAGGTGACCATACTTTTTTTTTTCTTCTCTTCCAACACTCAAATTCACAAACTTGTTCTAAAATGAATACTTTAAGATAGTGTTAAAAGTTATTTTTGATAAAATATAAATGTGATTGATACGAGTGATTTTGTATTATCCAATAAAATTTACGAGTACCAATAGTCATTATGTGATTGTAAAAAAATTATATGCTAATTTTTTAAATTTATTAAGTGAATCATTAAATCACAATCATTGATTATATAATAAATATTGATACTCATGGATATAAAAAAATAGAAATTCTTGGCACACAATAAAAAAAAAAATCACCACAGTCAATAAATAGTGCACAACATGTAATATATAAGGTATTTGCTTGTGTACTTCCAATAATTAGATAGTATCCATACATACTATTATATGACACCTTTTGATTGGTCGTAAATTTAGAGTACTAAATTTAATAAGTGATGACTAGGCACTGACATAGATGATACAACCAATCAGAAGGTGTCACGTAATGATATGTATAGATACTATATAATTATTGGAAGTGCCCAAGCAAACACCAATATATAATATGCACAACGTGTATTACTTATTGTGCACAACATGTACCACAAGTGGTAATATCATCTTTCTTTATAACATGTGATATATGTTGTGCATACCATATTGACTGTTTTCTCATTGTGCATATAACAATGCTATTAGAAACTATATATATATATATATATATATATATATATATATATTAAGTGAGAGAGATGAGAATGAAATGATTAAATATTGAACTATCAAATCTTATTTGAATGATTAAAATTAAAATAAAGATGCCATCATATAACTTTTTAAAAAATTTTAAAGTTGATCATTCATATATGGCTAATTAAGATAAAATTTTTGTACAAAATGATATAGGAATAATGTATATACCATCTGTTGGGTCAGTTGGAGAATCAGGCTGCTTTATCAACCTGTAGATCTCAATGGCGTTGAGGATAGGAGGAGCACCGGATTTTGGCGCTGCAACGATGCTAAAATTAATATTATATGTATCATTAGCAGGTAAATGGTAAGGAATTGTGACTGGCTTCAAGTATTCAAGAACCAAAGGCTGTTGGAGGATGTTATGATAAGAGTTAAGGGCAATCCTTTCAATTACTCTCCCCATCCGGAAGTTGCTCAATTTCAGCAAAGTGGAAGTAAATTTGATACTCTGAATTCATTTCGAGATCATCAAACCTGTCATCATTGTTGTCAAAATTCAAGGAAGATGAGACATTCTTAGATCGGGCTGCAGTGCTCAACACCTCAGCTGGTAATTTATAAGCATCTGATGTGATTGTAGGATCATAATTTGCAGACGTATTATTCCATTTGAAACGAACCCAACTATCATCATGAACATCATCTATGCGCCAAATCCGATCATAGATATCATCCCTATACCTAGAAAATCATTATATTATAGAATATAGTAATGTTTGACGTACAACTGAAATACATCCAATTTGTATCCAACGTGTGCTATCCATGTTACAGGATGTATTTCAGTTGTACGTCAAGTATTATTGTATAGAATATAGGAATACAATAAACTTATTAGGAATAGATTTAATTTTATTTTACTTTTAGAATAAGAACATGGAATATTGGTTGTGCAATTTATATTATATATGTTTGCACAAATTGTTAGTTGTTTTGACTGATTTTTTGTTTTATCTCTGGCTCAAACTTATATTAACAGCAATGTATTGTTGTGCTTGTGCACATCATGCTCAAAAATTATATCCTAATGCAAGGTGTTGTTGATATATTACCTGCTAAATATTTGGAGATTAGTCCCGCCGACGTCAATATTTGATTTATAACTCAAAAGTGGTTGTGGGCCCGGCCCCTGTTGAGTAGCAACATTGGATGAAATAGGATAACTGGAGGCGTTAAGAGGCCTTAATTCCAGTGAAGCAATGCAAGGGATTGTTTTGTCAGTGTTAACAAGACACACTTGTATGCTGTCACTTGTCGACGATGGAGTGTGAATGATCTCAGCCAATTGGTAATCATCCTCCCCATATATTAGATCAACTGTGTGCCATAGATTGACTCCAAGATATAGATCATAAGACTGATTTTGTTTTTTGCCATCATAATTTCCATATGAGAAGAAAGCCCTTATGAGGTATTTGCTATTGTTTTCGCTCTGTTTGGTTTTCAGAGTGTAGCAATTCCTTTTTCCCTTTGGAAAGCATCTCACTGTCTTTAACCGTTTCGCAAAGTAACGATCGTTCAAATCGGTCTGGGCTAGACCTGGAAGCGTATGACTTTCTCCTGTTTCTACGAATTTATCGTCAGCCTGGTACCAAAACCCAGTTTCATCATCATAGTAATCATTGCCTGATCCACAATCAATGCTTATGAAACCTGTAAATTATTCCATTTAGGATTATCCAAAAAAAATAACAATAATATCAAACAATATAATTTAGCTTGATTCAATACTAAACTCTTGTATGTCTCTCAATCAATATCAAGGTGAACAATGAATAACCAGTCAATGACCCAATTAGACAATTTTTAACCCAAAAGAAATTATCTCTAACTAGTTAATTTTTAGTGGGCTGAAATATTTATGGTCCAAAATCCCTATATAGGCTAATTTTGGCTGGTTTTTTATTGTGCAAATAACAACACTTTATCAAATACTAGTGCCTTATCCGCTGCATTTTTATTTAATTATAATATAAATTAAAATTAATTAAATAGTTAATGAAATTAAGATAAAATAAATAATAGTTAGGAGATTTATTCTGTACCCAATATTTTTGTTGGGTACCGGTACCCAATTATATGTTTAACCTATTAATATATACTAAAATAACTATAATTTGGTACCAACAGAGCATGGTGGTCACGATCGCAGCATTTCTAGACGCGTCTCATTTCCAATCATACATGTTCTTCATCTCTCTCTTGCATAATGCGTTCTCTCTCTAGCGACGAGTTATAGATTGAGTTTTTTATAAAGTTAGAGAATATCAATATATAAATTAAATTAATTTTTGAAGATCACTTACCTAATAGGTTACTAGTTATATAAGTTTAAAAAATTTAAATTAATTTTATCTATAAACCATATACATATATGTATTGAGTATCAGTATCCTATATTTTCCTGGGTACCGAATCAAAATCCTAATAGTTAATAATTTGTAATTTTTAGTATTTGATAATTTGTGGATCTTTTGTAATTTTTAGTGATTGATTAGAGAATAAGTATTTTTTAAAATTTTAGATTTATTTAACAATATTAGTAATAATAAAATAGTAGAAAAAATAATATTTTATGATAATTAGATAGAAATTCTTTAAATAATTATGACAATATAACCAAAAGGGTGAGACAATAGACAATATAATGCATATGTTTGGTATATATATATATATATATATATATATATATATATATATATATATATATATATATATATATATATATATATATATATATATATATATGATGGTTCAGTATATATGATTTATTTATAAAAATAATTTTAAAACTATATATGATAAGTAGTTGTTAGACACTCTCTCAAAATCCTATTTTAATTTTTATTTGAATTCACTAATATAATAATAAATTTATTATTATATTTATAAAATAAATTTTATGAATAACATATTTTTATTTAAATTTTTTTTTATAAATTTATTTTATTAATTATTTAATATTTTAAACGTAAAATTCGATATAATCTCGTATAAATACACGGGTATATGACTATTATTTAAAAATAATCACTTCGTTGGTTTTATAACCCTACATATTCAATGAATTAATTATCTTATCCGATACATACAATGATAAAAAGAATAGTAATTCTTTATGCTAAATTTCAAAAAACAAAGGTTGCACTTATTGATGACTTTTAGCTTCTAGTAATTTTGAAATAATATATTGTTAAGAAAAATATTAAAAATTGCTTCATCAATTTAATAACAATTGATAACTCATGGCATGAACATAAACATTAATTTATTGATTTGACTAAAAAATAAAATTATATGGGATTATATTTAATCAAGATATAACTTTTTTTGTATTTTAACTTGAAAAATTAAATTTGATGTGAATTGTCTAAAATGAGAAAAATAGAAATTTTCCACAATATAAACATACCATATATTAAAAAAAGAGTAATGATACATGTACACCATAAAATTCGTGATCATCAGTCACTATATCTAATAATAATCCAACTTTTTAAATATTATTGGATTACTAATACAAAATATTAAAAGTTAAATTAATATAGTTTAAAATGTTAGATTACTAATAGTTGATTTTACTGTGTACAAAAAATATTTATCTTAAAAAAAATAGAGGGAGTAATGATATTGCTATCTATTCAAATTAGATTATCACTATACTATCATTGAAATATAATAAAAGGGCAATATAGATAAACTAAGTCAAATTAAAGTAATTAATAGGAGTGATAATAGTAACTTATCTAGTACAATGATGAGTTTATCAAAAATAATTTAAATAAGGAGAAATGATTGTAATTTACCAATAGTATAAGCTTTAAATTTATATATATATATACCTGGATGATTGTCACCGCCATCAAGCTTCCTATGAGCCCGTTCATAGTTTTCTGCAGCTAGTGCTACACTTGAGTGGCTAAGACCATCAATGATGATAAACGAAGCACAAACCCCTAAAATCATAAACCAGTACTTTAAGGTTCGATTCATCTTCTTCACACAATGTCAAAAAATAAAGGAAAAGAGGGATGAATACGAGAGAAGCAAGGTTTTTTTTTTCTTTCTATTTTTCTTTTGGAAGGAAAAAGTTTGGTTTCAAAAGCTAAGAAAGGAATGAGTATAAATAGTTAGCAGGAAATTATATTTCTTTTTTTTTGTGCGAAGAAATTATATTTCTTTCAATAATTGTTTGTATTACTTTTTTTAGAAAACTCAGGATTTAAAAAAATAGTTGTCAAAACTTTTTGGATTGGTCTATATTATCGTCTAGATAATATAATCAAATTTCCACTTGGTACACTGGACTCGACCACCTCCATCACATCCATGCAATTAGTGTGTGAGTGTGACAAAACTTTTTGGATTGGTCTATATTATCGTCTACTGACTACTATTCATCACAATAGAGATGGTAAATTGGGTGCACCAAGTGGAAATTTGATTATATTATCTAGAAGATTTATCAACATTTGATTATATTTAAATTCTAAAAATAAGAATTAAAAAATAAAAAATAATCACCATCAATATCAACTACTCTAATTTTCTTTTTTCTTTCTTTATATCTATATACTCTACTTTTACATTATTAAGAGTTTAATACATTCACAATTCACAGTTAGTCAATCACATTCATCGGCTTTTGAAACTTTTTGATTCGTAGGAGTTAAGATAAATATTTTTGTTGATGTGTCAATTGAATGTCCATGTAAAATTATTTTTACACTGACAATAAATTAAAATTAAACTCTTTCTTTAAAAAAAACTATCACTCTATTTTTAAAAAAATAATTTCATAAAATTTTATTCATTACTTACTAGCATCTTTTAGAGCACTTCGTGTCCGTTAAGTCGTATTTTATTATTATTTATTTAATTTAATTTAATTTAATAATTATATAAATTAAAATTAAATATATAATTAGTGGAATTGAAATAGTAAGAAGTAGTTATTATTATTATTTATTTTTTTTCTCTTCCTTTTCTATGTCTCTTTCTTAGCTCTGACAAACCAAAGATCACCTTCAATACCATCTCTACGCCCCCTCTCTCCCTCCTCCACCAACCCATTGTCCCTCTGACCCCTCCTTCTTCATAGAAAAGCACGAACCAGATCTCAGGCGATATAAGTACAATCAGAGACTTGTTGAAAAATGTTGACCCTTCTTCTTCCTTCTCCTCCTTATTCTCCTTCTCCTCCTCTTCCTCCATATATTTTTGGTCCTCTGTTTGTTTTAGTTAGAATAGAACAATAAAAAAAAATACACAACAAAAAATGGAGGTTGTGCTTAGGAGAATGACTCTCCATTAAAGGTCGTGTCAAGAAAAGTGTTGAAATTGAATTGAGTTGAATATGTAGAGAAAAAAGTGAGAGAGAGAGAGGAAGAAGTGATGGTGGCATGTGAATTATTGAATTTTTTGGCTGTGATGTCGATTAATTCAATGGTCTTTGTAACACCCGCTAATGAGGAGTATCCGTGCAAAGGGCTTTCTCCCTACGAACACACTACTAAACATAGCATATATATATAGGGGGAAGGGGAAACTGGCTAAACTGCTCTAAGCGATGTGAGACTCGCTCCGATCGCTAGCGACTAACTCATGGTCGCTAGCACCCACCCACTCGCTAGGCGAGATGCACTTGCTCGCTAATGAGCAGCTCGCTGGCAGCAAGACAAAGAGGCGTTTTGACACGTCCTAACTGAGTCATTCCTAAGAAATACAGTGATACGAGGTATCACAATCTTGTACTATTGGGAGTTGCACAAACCAACCATAAAGAAATGCACACACCAATCATTAGAAACTTCACACACCAAATATAAAAAATTGCACACATCACAAATACACACACTAAACATAAAGAATTGCTCACATAAAAAATAGTGTATTGCATGCATCATATATTAATAATTGCACACACTAAACATACACAAATGCACACACTAAATGTACAGAAATATGTATACCAAACATACACAATTGCACACATAAAAAATACAGAAATGCACACACCAAACAAGTAGAAAAGATTTTAGCGTATACTGTGGGTAGTGAACAATGTTTCCGTGTTAAAAGTACGTGTATCAGTTCCCATGTCACGTCTTGTGACCCTTTTATATGGTGGATAAAAGTGATGGATGTATTTTTATGGTACATACACTACAAGAATCATGTGGTATTTCGAAAGCAAAATAGATGGGAAACCGACGGGTAATCCCTTAAACCGACGGCGTACCGACGAGAAAAGACCCTCGGAGTAGTCGTCGTCAGTGAATTAAAATCGACGGGAATTATATCCGTCGGTTAATAAATCGACGACTCTCCGACAATATTTTTTTAATATTTCCCGTTGAGAAATGAGCTTTTAGTACGACGAATTGGTCGTCATAATAAACGCATTACCGATGGCACACTGACGGAAAAACATTTTTAGAAACCAACGGTGTAGTGACAATATTTGATTTTTACATAATTCGATAGCATCCCAACGGGATATAATGCATAAATATGAACGTTATGCAGACGGCTTATCGACGAGAATTTGCACCAAATTAAATCAATAGACAATTTTCCAACGGGCATGCAGAAAAGAATTTTTAAAATCACATTTATTTTAATTCTATTTATGCATTCATGTATACACAATTCATATATCATTCAACACCAAATTGAAAATTCATACCAAATTTATTTAAATGATTATCAAATTTTATTTCACAAAGAAAACAAATGTTATATAAAAATATAGATAAATAAAAACATGGTGGAGACTAGTGATAGTTAGCATCACGATATCCACATCATCCTAATCTCCCACGCCGCTCTCCTCGTCAGAAGAAGAAGAAAGAAAAAATGTAGCCGTCGAGCCAGATGGACCCATGATTTTGAAGAAGACCCTCATCGCGCTCCGCATCTTCTCCACTTTTGTCTCTGTCTTCTTCTTCCTCTCCTGCTCGGCTTGGAGCTCCTCCTGCAACTAATGTACCTCGTGATGATCTAGAGCACACACTCACTTTCTAATCAGGTCATCGGTACCTGCAGAGGCAAACGCAAAGGCAGAGACAGCAACCACCAAGGAGATAGACTTGGCAAAATGGGTCCTGCCAGTGCCATAGATACAACCCTTATTAGGACCACCCACCACTTCAAGTCACAACTCGTCCTCATCAATAGGGGTAATGCTCCACTGTCTCTATCCGGGTCTGACGCTCAGCCTCAGAGACCCGCAACCGGTCTTCGTATGCTCCTTTCTTTAGTTTTGAGATGATTAAGCTTTTTATATTATTCTCGTGTTTAGATGTGTTGCTTCTACCAAGTGTTCCTTAAGATTTTGATATAATATTTCTTTGCAATGAGCGTTATCGTAACATCGAAAGTAATATCAAGAAGACTAAGGCTATGTTTGCCTCAGTGTTTGAATCATCAAACGCTCGTTCAACATTCTTGAACGCCTCAAAATGATGTTTGAATAATTTTGAGTGTGCCAAACGTGAACGTGATTTTAGTCCAAAACCATGGTTAAGTACAAGCTATTTTTTCTTGCTTATGAGTTTTATTTTTTCACGTTGAGTATCAAAAGTAGGACTAGATATTTCACTTACCAATTTTACCCTTAGATTATTATTGATAATAAATTTATATTCTTAATAAAAGCAGTGTTATATTTTTTCATCAAACTATAAATTATTTTATACATATTTTTAAGGCTTACCAAATAAAAGTTTATGCATATTTTCTTATCTAATTATATTCCACTTATATTGATAGTATATAAAAATTTAACTCAGTAGAAAGATAAAAAAATATGAACTTACACATAAAACTTTAAACTCAAATATCTATTTAACTTTTTTATATAATAAATTATTAATTTATAATATTATTAATTTTTAAATAACATATATATTTCTTTATAATAATATTAAATGTGTTTTTTATATATTTAAAATAAAATTGAAATAAAAACATAATACTTATAGCAAAATATTAAATTCATATCCTTTTTGGTAACTACACCTTCAAAAGTGATTTTGATCATCCTAACAATATTTACTATATCAAAATTAATTTTAAGATAAAAGTATTCAAACATAAATCACGTTAACCTCAACCTTTTACTCAAAATCAATTCCACAGAATCAAGCTCATCCTAACACCAGTTTGCAAATGCTAATTCAAATACACACTAAATAGAAGGTAGAATACTTCATCAAATTACGAATCACCGTCATTGCTCAATCCCAAGTTGGATATCTTCATATTTGAAATCATATATAGTAACATAGAGTCTATTTCAGAGCGTTCTTTGATCATATATAGTTGCTTAAAGCGATCTTTTAAATGTCATTTTGACGAGTGGATTCACTCCACTCTTCGATCTTCATTTGATTCATCACTTTTTCATTTCATGCTTTTGCACATTTATTGCCATTGTATTTCATTTATATGATGATTAGGTTCCTTATATTATGCTTTCATTGTCCCAAATCGAAAATATTAGAGTTCATATGCTCCACTTTGCAGGGAATGTTGTTAGAGATAATAACTATTACTTAAATAGTTGGAAAATTAATTATTAATTATTACTCCTTATATATATATATATATATATATATATATATATATATATATATATATTAAACACTTTACTTGTATTGGATAAGTTGACCACTAAGTCAATTTGACGTGTTCATTTTTTTAGTCCATTCATTAATAATTTCTTCGTGTTTTGAAGTTTGAACGGGTCGTTTGGCTTGTATGTATGTACATGGTAATAATTGTTGTATAACAAAAATACGTTTAATTAGCATTTAACTTTTGATATACATAATACGTAATGTGTGTTATATTATAGTACACATTATGTATTATATATAGTGCATATTATATGTTAGTTGAACGTATTTCTGTTGTACATAAGCGTATCTATATGTCATCTTTTCATCAAAATAAATGTCGATGCGTTGAATGAAGACTGCTGGTTAGCTTTGATGTTAAATAGCACTGACATCAGTAACATTATTATACTTGACTAGTTAAGTCTTCTATTTTTCGTCTTTTGCAAGAGTCTTTTGGTTTGTATGTATTTGCCATTTCCAAGCAACACCATAGCTACGGAAGGAAACAACAAACATTTCATTTCAATCACTGTTTATACGTTATTAGAAGCCACTCGACCAATTTCATTTAGAAAAAAAAAATCAGATAATGTTTTTTTTATATTTATTATATTCATCTCTTAAAGTCAAGAATAATAAGTGTATATTTTTTAAAAGGGTGTATTTTTTAATTTTAAAATTGTTTATTCTAAACAAACATACACGTGTCATCATTTAAGAATTGATTGACATATATATAAGGAACTTATATTAATTTTGTTCATTATATATTTTTAAAATTTTACAAATATTTATTTTTGTGTATTTTTACTACTTTTCTGCTAATAGGTACATTCAAACATCTAAAATTAATTAATGCGATTTGAACTAGTTAAATAGGAGCTTGTGATATGCAGGTTGAATTTTTCTTTATGGGATTAACATTCTTAAGAATGTTATTCATAGGAATTAAATTTCCAAACAGAAAATATAAACATGTTTAGTAGATGGATTACAATCTCAAATATAGTTTCGTAGACATATACTTTCAGAGAACATTGAACATTTTTCCAAAATAGTTCATAGTAGAATCTAATAGCAGAAAATATGGATTACAGAACATGAAGAAAGAACCGGGCCGAGTAGCCCAATAAGAGATGAAGCTAGATAGAAAATTAGGAGCCTCCGGTGTAGAGTGTAGACGCAAAGTTGTACAACATAAATACATATAATTAGTATTTAATATGTAACATACATTATAAATAAAGATGTGACATACATTACATATTTTAGTAATGACATATAAGTATGATGTATTTTTTGTGTGTTATTTTCTATTTTTGCTCAATCAATTTAACACATGTATAACATATATTACGTATATAA
Organism: Aeschynomene evenia; assembly: GCA_013621005.1. Taxonomy (NCBI): domain Eukaryota; kingdom Viridiplantae; phylum Streptophyta; class Magnoliopsida; order Fabales; family Fabaceae; genus Aeschynomene; species Aeschynomene evenia. Next base: position 5,184,040 of record CM024271.1, read on the forward strand.
CATGATGAATAGTATTCTTGCTATACGCTTACTATTATTGCATGACAACCATATGGGGGTGAAGAAGCAAAACAGGGGATCATTGTGCATATCTTAGCTGGGAAGTTATAGTTATACAAGAACTTGGGTGAAGATAACCACATTAGAATAAAGGATCATAGAGAATCTAGAGAAAATCATTGTGATTTTCATTGTTAAGTGGTGGAGTTTATTGCCTGGCTCGAAAGGGGAAGTTGGTGTTCTTTACATTCATTACTCTTTGCTTAATCTGCATACTGCTATTGTTCTTGTGTTAACTTCAAATTTTGATCCAACAATGTATCTTTTTTTAGAACAAGAATGAATTTGGTTTTAGTCATGAAATTGGTTTTCACGTTTACCTTTGATTTTGAATAACCAAATTCATGGTTTAATCTATGCATTTTAAATGGTAAAATGTTCATTTCTTTTTGTTAACTTATGGTAAATGCTTATTTTAATTAAGAATTTAATTTTTATCAGTGTACAATTTTTCACACAATTATTTAATCATATCTCGTCATATCAGTCGTGATTGTACTTTCTCTTTCCTATCACCTGAAAAATCATTCAAATAGAGTGTTTTGATTGGATGATAGTGTCTGTATTAAAATTAAACTTTTTAATTAATATTATATATATATATATATATATATATATATATATATATCACTGATTTTTTTTATTATTTAAGTTAATTTTCATAAACATCAGCACATTAAATTACTTTTTACAATTTTACTAATTAAATTTGTTAATTTTACGTGAAGCGTGACATGAGCGCCAAAATCTAAGCATTTTTCAACTAACACCCTTTATCACTACTTCACTAGGGTTTATGTTCATCCATGTAATTATGTAAATCCTCCCCCAAATCCAAATGCTTTCCCTCACATTCTCTCCTTTCCCTTTCCACCCTTCAAACCCCTCAATCCCACACCGCAACCCATTCCCACAAAATGCAACCTTTCGCTTTGACTCCCCACAAGGCAAATTCACCACCAATTCAAACCCTCCTTCTCACGGCAAGGAGCAAAACCCTTCTTCTTCTTCTTCTTCTTCTTCTTCTTCAGACCGCAAAGTTGAAGACTTTGATAGAGAAATGGCAAGTTTGAGAGTAAAGGGTACAAACCCAGTTCATGGAATTGGAATTGGTTCTGTGAGAAAGACAAAAAAGGTTAAGGATAAGGTTCATTGGGTTTGCAGCAATTGTGGGTACAGTACTGGGCAATGGTGGGGTGTGTGTAGATCATGTGGTGAAGCTGGAACAATGAAGGAGTTTCATGAGCCGAAAGCAAGTGATGGTGATGGCAACAAGGTTAGTGGTTTTGCTGTTTTGGAAGGTGCTTTGGGATCATGGCTACCTCAGCAGGATGGTGAGTTGCGTCCTTTGAGATTGGCTGAGGTGAATAGGGGACTTGATCAACAGCATTGGAGAATCCCTTTGTAAGTTCTTGAAGAAAAATGAATAAATAAAAAGTTTTTTTTATGTCTTCTTCATAAATATGTTGAGTTTTAGGTAGTGTATAATGATCCACTAATTGACTCAATTTTAATGGTTCTGGTGCATATTTAATGTTTGTATCATAAGCATACACAATCACTGGTTTTAGGTGTTTTATTTATGTAATTTTTAAACGTTGCAGATCAAAATGAATAGTTGTATATATTTTTGGAGCATGCATTGAATGTGTTTTGATGTAAGAGCATACGAGGATTTCTCTTGACCTAACATGATGGAACAAGAATTAGTTGTTTAAGAGTATGTAGAATGTACAAGGTTATATCTAGATTACAATGTCAAAGACTTAATTCATGTATTGGTGTGTATGAGAGCATTTAACATGCACTTCAGCACTTGCACTTTAGTTGGTCCAAGTAAATTAAGATTAGATAAAGTTTTTGGGTGGTTGTTAACTGCCTAACGCAACCCTTCTCCTTTTTGTCGACTTGGAACTGGCAATGTAAAGATTTGCAATAAGCAAAACATAGGCAGAGTTATCTGCACAGAAGTATTAAAGAAAAATGTGTTTTCCTCCCTCGAAGTGTAATACTGTGTAGTTTGCTTTTATTTCAGAAATGGTCCTTGTGGAAATGAAGTTGCTAGGGTGCTTGGTGGTGGCCTTGTACCAGGTTCAATTCAATATTTATGCTTACCTTTGCACACATTTTTTTTTGGCTTGACCATGTTTGATTTGTGGGGACTGGGGAGGACTAGTTGTAAAGAGTTCCTACTTTTGGACTATTAAAGTTATCATATCTTGCTTAATTAAAGTTCACTGAGAGCTGCACTGCTACTGGAGTTGAGTATTCATGGCTAACCTTACTTTATAATTTTGGGTTTGAAGGCTCTTTGACTTTAGTTGGTGGTGATCCTGGAGTTGGGAAGAGTACTCTGCTGTTGCAGGTCTGGATTATTTTGAGATAGTTTTACTATTAGACAGATTGTTAACTTTCTTCTGTAGACTTAACCCCAGTAATAAAAAAAGGACGCCCAGTGCACAAGCATCCCGCGTTACGCAGGGTTTGGGTTATCGTACTATTTTAAATTTAATTGTACTATTTGAATTGACAGATTGCTGCAATGATCACAGAGGAGTGCAGTGATGGTGAAGCATCTCCAGTCGTGTATGTCTCTGGCGAAGAGGTTTGCCTTAATTGAGCCTTTTGGTGGTTTTCAAATTGAGAACTTATTAATATCTCAAGTTGCTGAAAGCTCATAGTGCTTGTGAAAAATTCAGCGTAGTTTCGCCTTTGATTTACAACTGTTTTTTGGGTCTTGAATACTTGTTGATGTAGCTTGCATTTAAGACAATCCTGTTCTTTTATGTGACAGAGTGTTGAGCAAATTGGTAACAGAGCAGATCGCCTTGGGATTACTTCAGACATTTACTTGTATTCAAGTAATGATATTGAGGTGATTTGTCTTGGGTTCAGCAGACTAGTTTTTGTTGCTAGTGTTTTTGTGAATTGTTACTCTTGTCTTTTAAGTAGCAGCTCTAATGATTTATAATGTGTTAGTCCGTGAAAAAGGTTGCTTGCTTATTTATTTTTAATTGGCTAAAACAGAGCATTGTATATCAGTTAAAATAATTATGTGTTTCATGGTGTCAGGACATATTGAAGAAAATTCAGCATCTCTGCCCTCGGGCTCTAGTTATTGATTCAATACAAACTGTTTATTTGAAAGGAATAATGGGAAGTCCTGGAGGGATTATGCAGGCAGGGAATCTTCGCTGCTAAATTTCCATATTAACTTGTAGCTTCCTCATAATGATCATAGTGGAATGAACTAATGAAGTATTTAATCTTTAGTCTTCCTCATAAAGTTATAGTTCATTTTTTTTTTGTTGCTTTAAATTATTTAATTGGCTAATTTGGCTTCTCAAATGAATAGTCAATGTAGTTATTTGCACCTCATTGTTCATATTTGAAGTTCCTCGATAACATAAGTTTAATCTACTCCTATACCAAACACTGTCAAAAGTGCATTATCTAATGGCTAAATCTTTTTCTTATTCTGAAATGAAATGTTGTTTCAATGATACATGACGTTTTGTAGGTGTGTGACAGGTGAAAGAATGTACTTCAGCTTTGCTGCGATTTGCAAAGACGACAAACATCCCCGTTCTTTTGGTGAGCTTACTTATGCGTATTAATTTTCTTGATTTTACCTTTTCTGCCAAAGTGACATTTGAATTGTTAGCATTTACAAATCACAGTTTTTGATTTGTTTTGTGCTATATTTTAGATTGGACATGTGACTAAATCTGGAGACATAGCAGGACCTCGGGTCTTGGAGCATATTGTAGATGTTGTTTTGTATATGGAAGTTGGTACCTTCTCACATCTTTCTTTCTTTTGATAGTTGTCAAAGCTGATTTGTACTCATTATTATGGTTTCTACCTCTTAGCTTGTTTCATGAGTTTCTTTACCCTTTTAGTTGTATAAAATTTTGTGTACATATGGTAACACATTACTAAAGATACATCACTCCTTCGACAAGATGGATACTATATATTTATACTTAATGAAATTTGATTTGGTTGTATGACATGGTTTTCCCAATCCCTTTTCAAAATTCCTTTTACAAAATATTTTTAACTGCAATGTTGAAATTTTATTTGTAATACCTATACATATTTGGTGAATGTTACTTATAGTTGACTTCTTGAACTCTGCATTTTCTGTATAGTAATTGCTCTTATTAATGGCTCAGGGGGAGAAGTACTCTTCCCATCGCATGCTTCGAGCTGTGAAAAATCGATTTGGATCCACTGATGAGGTATGCTCTACAACAATTATATTGTTGATCAATCAACTATATCTTCCTTGCTAGTAAACTTGAACTTATTCTTTTGTAACGGATCTTAGATGTCATGGTTTTTTTTTCTTTTTTCTTTCAATTTAACTATATAGAGAAGTGTTTCATTTTTTGGCATTATTATGCCGATTTCTCAAAGCTATTTGGTTTAAGCATTATTTCCCTTACTATATTTTTATGTTTGATTGGGTTGTCTTTCATTCATGCAATCAGCTTGGAGTTTTTGAGATGTTGCATTCAGGACTTCAGGCCGTTTCAAATGCCAGTGAAATGTTTCTCAGTGAGCAACACTTGGATTCGGAAATTTTAGCTGGGCTAGCTGTTGCTGTGATAATGGATGGCTCCCGAACATTCCTTATTGAAATCCAGGTAATTCTCTTCTTGTTTCAGCTTTTCAGCTTTAAACATTTTAAGCTGCCATGCCCTTTAGTTGGATTTTCCGTTATAGTCAATAGCTCTGTTTTTAAGAAGAGTAGTGTTAATATAGACTCGGGTTCATGGTGAACCCTATACGTGGCAACATATCAATCATTCAAGATATAATTAAAAGTTATAACTATAATAATATTATGAAATCCTTGGTTGATACATTGTCACGTGTAGAGTTCACCATAAATTCGAGTCTATATTATCATTTTCCTTTTAAGAAGCATCTCCACCATCACCCTTTTCTTTGATTATGGTATGTGTCTTTCAAGCAAAGCCCTGGGTTCAATAGTTGTGAATAAATGCTTTATCTGTGTAGTCGAATGAAGCAACAGAAAAATCACGTTGATTCTTCTTTTTCGTTGTTTAAGAAATCAAATATATCTATGCCATAAGTTTGGACAAAGTTTTACGTTGGATGCTGAAGTCTAGCACAACCCTCCTCTTTTTTTTCGTGCTTGGGACCGACTATGTAAAAACATGAGTTAAGAAATCATATATATGTATAAGCTCTTACTAGTTTCTAATGAATGTCTTGCTAAATCTATCAGGCTTTGCGGCTTGTTTGTTTCTTCATGTTGCAAAAAACAACTGTATTATTCTAATACAAATTATACAATATTAGGACCATCCTTTCAGACATTTTGTATTTCGGAAGAAATATTAGGCTAATTTTGATTTTTGTGTTGCAGGCACTTTGTCTTTCTGGTTCAATAGGTTCAAGGCAAGTTAATGGGATCCAAGCAAGTAGAGCTGATATGATCATATCTGTATGTTACTATTGAAGATTTTATTAACAATCTTATCCTTGCTTTCTTACCATATGAACATCTTTTCATCTTCTCTTTTTTCTAAATGGGAAAATTAATGAAACGGGTGCTTAAGGGTTTAGAGCTTCTGTTATTGAAAATATAAGTTTGTTTCATTGAAAGGTGTGAAATTGTTCTCTAATCATATCATTCCTTCAAGTGTAGGTTCTTATAAAGCAAGCTGGTCTTCGTCTACAAGAAAATGTAAGCTGACTTATAAATCTTTTCATTTTTGTTCTTCCTCCTTCTTATATATTGCAATACACATATCATGTCACAATTGGTATTTTCACATAATTTTACCAGTGTAAATATTTTCTTGTTGATTTCTGTATCGATGATGTTATGTTTTCCTTGTCGCATCTTGCGTTTGAACAACAGGCTGTGTTTTTGAACGTTGTTAGCGGCTTGACGCTGAGCGAGACTGCAGGAGATCTTGCGATAGCAGCTGCGATTTGCAGCAGGTTCGTGTTTCTAAAACAGTCCAACGAACATCCAACGTGTGCTATACATGATATGGAATGTGTGCTATACCGTCTATATGTACGCGTGCTATACATATAGCACACATTCCATATCATGTATAGCACTCGTTGGACGTAGTTTTGTTGTACGACAAGCATTATTGGTTTCTTATAAATGAAGGCTACCATTAAACATTTCGCCCTCCTTTGGTTTCAAAACACAGTTTTTAATGTTTTAAGGACTTTGTAAAGGGAACAGTAAAAAGTACAAAATCTTGAAAATAGAAAATGAATTGAAAACAAAAAATGAAAATTGTTTTCTGAAACGGAAACACCTTTTAATTAACTGAGATTACTGGACCACTGGTTTTTCTTTCTTCCTTCTATTAGATTTAAATCTTTATTAAGTTAATTTGTTATTTATTATCCATGTTGTCTTTTTCTTTTTCTCCAGTTTCTTGGAGGTCCCAATTCCTAACGATATTGCATTCATTGGTGAAATTGGCCTTGGTGGTGAGCTTCGAATGGTGAGCAATTTTTTTCTGTTGTAACTTTTCTTACTAATGTTAATGCTGCCATAATAATATTATTTTTAAAGGTCAATTGCATGTATGATAAAAAAGGTTGTGATAGATTCATTTTGCTTGTGCTAAACAAATTATAATTCAGAATGAAGTACTCTTTAATCTTTATTGTGCTTTTCAAGAATCACTTGCCGCATTCCCATCGTATAATATCACGCAACAAATATAATTAGTTTTAGGTATGCAAAATGAGAGACTTGATTCGGTCTTTTACACCGTCAAATAGTGTTATCAAATATCGGAAATGGTGGCGCCAGGCGGTATGGGTGGCGGAAAATGACTTCTCCGCTATAAACATAGCAGTGGCGTTGCGGAATGGCGAGGCGGAGCGTGGCGGCCGCAATGCTCATGATGCCATGTCGGTGAGAAGGCGGTAATGGCGGAAATCAAGGGCAAAGCTCCGAATATTGAAAAAGGAATTAAGGGTATTTTGGACTTTTTGCGGTTTAAAATAACCCTATTAACCTAACCCCTTTCTGATCTCTCACTCTCGTTCCCTCACTCTCTCTCTCAATCCCTCACCTTCTCGATCTTCATTTCTTCTTCCGGCGAAGCATCGGCGGCAGCAGCGGCATCGGCGGCGCATTTCATGTTCTGCTCCATTCCCTCACTCTGTTCTGCTTTTGCTGTTTATTTATTCTTATTCTGTTATCTCTTTCGTATTTTTTTCAAGCAGTATTCCTTTTTGTTTTGGGAGAGGGATATGCCATCAACAAAGATTACTTTGGGAATGAGGATGATGAGACTAGTCATTAGATTATTTTATCTTTATTTATTATAATTTGTCTTTATTATTGAACTCTTAATTTGTATTGATGTGCTCTTGACATTTGTTGTTGGATACTTGGATTATGTTTTCATGCCTTTGATATTATGCATTTGATCACGTCGTTGTGACTTTGAATATGTTTTGGTGACACTGATAGTTTGATATAATGTATTTATGGCTTAGACTGTGCGTTTTGATATTATGCATTTGATCACGCCGTGGTGACACTGATTTTTTGTATTAGTATATATATTTATAATTTTATTTATCCGCCATGGCTTCTGAACGTTATGGCCTTCGCCATCCGCCATATCGTTATGGCATTTTTTGGCTCACCGCTATTTTTCGCCATCCGCCATTGACAACCTTGCCTTCAATGCATCATAATTGAATCCTTATTTTAGTAGTACTTTTTTGTGATGGTTTTATCTCTGTGATGATGCAGGTTCCTAGAATGGAGAAAAGAGTACACACAGTGGCGAAATTGGGTTACAGAATGTGCATAGTACCAAAATCAGCTGAAAAAACCTTAGGAACTGAAGGTTTAGAAAAGATGACTCTTGTTGGTTGCAGGAATCTGAAGGACGTTATTAACACTGTCTTTCCCAAAATAATGAAAAGAAGATAGTGATGATTGGTCTCATTCAGGGTACTTATATCTCTCACATTAATCTCCATAATTTCTCTGATGTAAAATTTGACTGTTAAAAATCATGTATATAGTATACTAACTATAGCTTACATATACCACAAAAGACTTATCAGGTATATAGTTTCCTGCGTAGCATTGAGGTTGCATAAGTAGCTTGCATTTCTCATCTCTATAGTTATAACTAGAAATTATGGCCTGCTTTATCATACACTTTAATTTGTGCTAATGACAAAATCCATGTACTCTACAAAATTAGGGCTGGTTTTATGCTAAATTCTCTTTGGAACTTTATAAGTTTGTATATATAAAGATCAATTTCTAACCATTTAGTCAAGTCATGGTAGTAAGAACTGAGGTATAAAAGTATGGATTAATTGCATTGATATTGACTTCGTGTGAGATTTAGTAAAATTTATCCCACTTCGTCTTTATTTGTAAAATACTTAAAAAAATCTTAAATTTTAAAAATTCTTATATTAGTCTTCCCTCAATTACACTGATCTCTTTTGAGTTTTGAACAATAAAGGAGGTCAATAATGAGTTAAATTTCATCAAAAGTCTAGGAACTCAATGCACATTTACCCAAAAAGTACTATGATACTATCTAAATCCTACTATCTTCCATACATTGACAAAAAGAAAGGATTCAGTAATTTGATGAGTGGTTTTTTAGGTGAATATCTTTTTAACTTTATATTAGGACTTAAAACACCACCAGCTTAAGATGCAGTAGTAGATATGACACAAAAAGAAGACAACTTAAGAAAAAGAAAGATAATAAAAAGAAAAAGGAAAGTGAGTAGTAGCAGCTGCAAAAGTGGGTTTAGTCGCCTTGTTTAGCCACAGACACAGTGGTTTCTGTGTGGACCCCATTTGGTATCTGGTTTTCCCTTTTCTCTTCTGTATCCACAAAGACATCTTTCTGTTTTATGAAGCTTGGTTGATTTGTTGAAGATAACAGCCTTGCCCACATTCTATCAGTTATAACAACTTTCTTCTGTTTCTCATTTATCCTCTGCACATTCATAAACAACTACATAAATCAACTTTCAGTTAACTTCAAAAAGTGCAAGATTAGGATATCTCACAAGAAAATATGTAAGAATGCAGAAAACAATGTGTCAAATGTCACAACACTCATCATCAATCACAAATAAGAATTGAAGGTCAAATTAACTATTAGTGTGGTTAATTGACAAGTGACAACCACCACTATATATATATTTTTTCTGTAATTTTTGGCATAGTTATGATGAATGTAAAAGCAATGCTAAAACTATTGCGCATGTTTTCTTCCCCTATCTTAATATATTGCAAAAATGCTATTTTAGCATTTAAAAAATTCATGTGTCTAATTAGGACATTCAATGTATCAATTATTAAATGTGACGCTAACCTTCACTTATTTAATCTATTTATCACATCTAACAATGCTGAAGTGAATGTTCTAATTAGACACTTATTTTTGGATGTCGAAATAACATTACCAAACAACTAATATTTAGTGATGCAATAACAAACGGATTTATAAGAAACAAAAACACTATAACTTACCTCAAATGGAATATAAGCATGTCTACCATTGACAGGTCCAACAGTGAAACCAGTGTATCCAGCCATTGCACCATGAATAGCACTATGAGCTAAGAGAGTGCAATACACATTATCAGATGCAATACTTGGAATTGCACGGATCATATAAGTAGGATCTGCCACACAAGAAAATTTCTAAATAGTTATTGAAACATCTTGTTTGTCTAAATAACATTAATACCATTTTTCATCAGTTAAAGAGAAGAGAGAGCTCACCAATGTACTTCAGATTTATAGTCATCTTTTTTTGTTTTGTGAAGTGGTCCTGCAACAGAAAACAAATTAATAAATAAATTGGTTAAATAGTAGAAAAACTAAAATGAAAATCACATGCATCATGCAAATGATGTGGTTTATATAGTAGGCTAGGCCAATTGCTTCACAACTCCTTTGGCAATTGAAATCACAATGCATGTGTCAATATAGTCATCTTTAATATACATAAAGAGCAAATTATAATGTTCTTTCCTAAAATTCGTTGAAATTATATGACTCTTTTCTAGTTGTAAAATTTGTTCAGAAATCACTACATTGTCCTTCTTTCCCAAGTCTGAAAATTTATTACATTACCCTTTTCATCATTGTACATTATGCCATGTTAGTTGGTTGTATTCATAAGAAGTCAATGTCACCCGGACAAATAAATATTTTGCCAAACCTTAGTGTATGTAATTTTTCCTATATATATAACAGAATTGACATTATATATGTTACATATGGTTTTTCTGCAGATCCTGAAGTAGGAGACTTCAAAATTGTCAACTATAATTCTATGATACATTTAACAGTAAAGTCATACTTCAGGAGTATTAGTCCATGGTTTTTACCTTAATCTTCTGAGATAACCAGAGACCAACATCTTGAAGTAACTTGTTGCCAGAAGCATCCTGTTTATGCATAGCAGCAAGGCTTTCAGAAATAAGGTCCTGGCCAGCACCTTCAGCTACTACTATAACCATGTGTCCATTTTCTGTGAGCCTTTTCTTGATGAACTCAAAAAGTCCACCTTGACCCTCAAGGTAAAAGGGTGACTCTGGAATCAGGCAACAATCTACATCTCTGCTTGCAAGAGTTGCATACAGTGCTATGAATCCTGCAATATTAAGGTAGCTCATGTGAGACTACAATTATCATCATTAGATGTGATGATAGTCTCATTTATTTAATCTGTCTAATTAAGACACTCAGTTTTAAATATTTGAATACTCCTAACATAATTCACTGGTAAATGAGCACAAGAACTAATAACATAACTAGTAATGTTTGTTATAAAATAGAAATACGTCAAACTACTATCCTACGTGTACTATACATAATATGTAATGTGTGTCATACCTACGTATACTATACATATGACACAAATTACGCATTATGTATAACACACGTTGAATACTAGTTGAATGTATTTATGATATAGGACAAACATTATTGTTAAGATAAGTAACTTACCACTATAACGACCCATTAACTTGACAACACCAATACCATTCTCAACACTTTCTGCTTCCACATGAGCAGCATTTATAGCTCTTTGTGCCTCTTCAACAGCAGTGTCAAAACCAAATGACTTATCAATAACCTAATTCAAGTAAAGTAAAAGCATATCATTACTTAATTAAGTAATTCTTCTAAAACATTATTTTACCTTGTGAGCCAAATAGCTTTAGGATATACTTCACATATAAATAAAATTCAAGCATGCATGCTTAATTACCGGGATATCATTGTCAATAGTTTTTGGAATCCCCACCACTGAAACTTTCAAGCCACGCCTTCTAACTTCCTGTGTGTAAATAGCTAAACCTTATAAGGACACATTTAACTTAGAATATTATTTCAATGTAGTAAAATCTGCATTTTTACCATAGTTAGGTAAAACATAATTCACATGATACTCCATATTTATAGGGTTTGACATGTAGATTAATAGGTAAAATCTGTATTTCAGGTCCTTATTTTGTTTATCAATAGTTGGAATGCAAGTCTTTTTAGGGTTTGACATGTAGATTAAGAATCATTAAAAATTCACTAACACCATAAGAAATTAGTTGATATTGACAAATTCTCATCCCTTATAATTTTTTTTTACAATATTTAAGACCCGTTTGGACAAGTTAAATAACTTATTATTTAAATCCTTATACAGAAGTAATTTTTAAAAAGTAACTTATGAATATATTATTTTACATTTAAATACATAATAATAAATAATTTGAAGAATACTTTTAAAAAAATCAGATATCCTGACTTCTATAAAAACACTAAAATAACTTTCTAATAAGTAATCTTCTTAAAACTCCAAGTTGACAAACACTTTGTAAAATAATAGATATAACTAAATGGATAGATCTAATATCAATAATGTTTGTCGTACAATAGAAAGTATTCAACGTATGTTATACATAAGACATAATGTGTCCTATATGTATTGTACATGTGCGTATAATACACATTACGTCTTATGTATATAAGACACGTTGGATACTAGTTGGACATATTTCTGTTGTACGATAAACATTATTAGATCTAATATTGCTCAAACATGAATAAATTACCTCAAAAATCACAGAAGCTCCTCTCTGAGTTCCATCTCCTCCAAGTATATAGACTTGGTTAATTCCTCTATCTTGAATGCTATCAACAATCTTTGAGGTTTCATGGCCTCCTCTTGATGTACCAAGTATGGTTCCACCACGCTTGTGGATGTCATTCACAACCTTTGGTGTTAATGGAATCGTATTTCTTGAATAAAAACCTTTGTATCCTCCCTATAAATATACACACACAAATTGAAGAAAAACAAAAATTAATCACTAGATTATGTCCTTGAATGAAACACCATAACCAAAAACAATATGAGTACACTGTTAGCCAATATATAAATTGTCATGTATTACGATTTTAGTCAAACTTTATTTTGAATTAAAAACCACCCAATATGGATGATGTGTTTACCTGTTATTGGGACAGTGTATTATATTTATATTGTCAATGCATTATAGTTAATCTCTTTTAGATTTTCAATTATTAAATTTTGAAAAAAAAAATACTGGAAACTAAAAAGTGTTTTATGAAATCAAATACATAGTAAAAGATTTAGGGTGAGTGAATCCTTAAAAATATGAGTAATGTTATTGGTACATATCAAATGGTATGTATAGTATACATATATTTTGATACAATGATGAAGAAAAGAAGTGTAAGTGGTGAAGTGATATCACATTAAAATCCAAAAGTAATGAGGTAGGTTGAGAAAATATGTAAGAGAAAATGTATCTACAAATATTATTACCGTAAAAATATACCTCTATTCCAAGAACTTTGTTCACCCCATACATATAGTGTAGTCCACAAACTATTTCTCTGATCACTGTATTTAGACCAGGACAAAGACCACCACATGTCACAATACAAGCGTATACATCTTCTGATTCAAAATATATCTGGAAACATCAAACATTGAGATCGCTCCATAAATAACATAGGCTCATAAAAGAATAATAATATATAATATGAAATGCAAAAGATGAAAGACATGAAACAAACCCTCTGACGTGGCCCAGCACGGCGAAAATGGATCCCTCTAGGACTATTCATATGTAGAACTATCTATACACACCATAGAAAATTGAATCAACAAATCATAACATTGCAAGAAATAGAGAGGAATAATCATAAAACCAAAATAAATAAGGTCGCAGGACACAAATACATATATAGAAATATAGTAGTAAGATACTTGATGATAGAGACATGACATAAAATCTGTGTACAAGAACAATAGAAATTTTATATACTCCTGAAAAGTTGGGATAAGATAGACACAAAATAGAACAAAATGAGACAGAAACTATTGTCTTTATAACAATCTAAATATAATATAAAAATTTTATATCTTTATGTCTCTATCTTCTTGTCTCTCTTATCTCTATTTCTGTCTAGCATTGTGATGTACACTTGCAAAACACAACCTAAAATATTTTACTTGCCTGTTGAGCAACCGTGTCATCCACATTAACAAAATACTGCCTGGTAAAATATAAAGCAATCAAATTTATCATAAGATATAGCTACCATGATAAATAATCCTTAAAGCAATACCTACACTTATGATGCATAGTTGATATTTTTAAGCAAAATCATTGATCTATAATAAAATATAACATTTGTACAATATTTATTCTAAGAGTTTAGATGTAATGGTATAATTCAACGATGTGAATGAATGTTATACATTTTTTTCAATAATATTTGATATATAACAAAAATACGTCCAATTAGTATCCAACGTGTGCTATATATAATACGTAATATGTGTCATATGTATAGCTCACGTACATATAACACACGTTCCGTATTATGTATACCACACGTTGGATACTAATTGGACGTATTTCTATTTTACAATAAAGATCACTGATTTTATATACTAATAATATTGATCTACTCATATAGCATAATCCATATTGAATACATGTTATATTAGTATATTACTGATATTTTTATAGATAATTATCCAACTTAGCTTGTTTTTTTACATGGTGTGCTGAATTCTCTTACCATTACTTGTGTACCATATGAACTTTTAAAAAGAACAAAGAAAAAAAAAATTTCAATGGTGCTACAAAACAAGTAATAACTTACTTAACAACCGAATAGGAAGGATTGTCTTGTAATGGATTAGTATATGTCTGCATGATTCCCCAAAAGAAATTTAAAAAGAATCAGTAATATGTTTCTAAGCAATAAAATTCACATACATCAACTCATGCAAAAAACAGAGTATCTTTCTCTTCCTCTGTTTCTATTTTTTTTTTTTTTACTAAATACCCAAAATGATCATTTATAGATATATTGCGAGACAAGTTGATCTATTAGAATTTTAAAGTCCAATATTGATTTTTTCGTATTAAAAAAAAACAACGAATATTTTTTCTAAATGTGAAGAATCAATATTAATTTTCCAATCCTCAATTCTGGAGGACTAAAATGAGTTGGAAAGGGAGACAGAGGTTACAGGGAGATCAGGTAAGAAATCAGACAAGTGAGGAACATCTTCAAGGACATATCCAGCATTTCCAATGATTTTCTTGGATTCAGAGTCTTCCATGTTGGAATTTTTCGATTCTTTCAAACCAGGACTTAATTTTGGAGCGAATATTGTGTGATGATAATCTCTTGGGCTTGAAGAGATTGAAGAATATGTATTGTTTGGATCAAAACTTCGGAATCTAGGAGAAGAGATTGAAGCAGAGTTTGAATTTGGCTCCATTGAAGTCGGTGGAAGTGAAAACAGAGGAAACAGAGTGAGGTGTATTTATAGCCGTCGATGATTAATCAAACGGCTGAGAGAACAAGTCATGAATATGAACATAGCATTATTATTATTTAATGATTCTTGTATCGGTGAGAGTGGTGAGAAGAGAATGCTAGAAGAATTAGAAGAGTGAAGAGATCTGAAAAAGCAGAACAGAAAACAGAGGATATGCCAAATGGCCAGCTTCAAATTGTGTTTTGCTTTGATACTTTAGAAGAAAAGTATTGTTAGAGTGATGTTAATGTTTTGCTTATTCGGTTGAAAGTGAAATAAGAAATGACATGAACTTGTTCAATCTAGAGTGATGTAAATGTAATATAAACTCTAAAATCTATAACATTCCATGGACACACAAACCAATTTACCATTTAAAAATATATTTTTTTTAAATATTTTTTTTTTCTTGTTTCCCACTGTATTCCCTAGTCCGGAAGGTCAATGACTAATCCATCATGGATCTGAGCTCCATTTAAGGGTTTGTCGTTGTCCAATGGGTTGCTGCATGGGATCAAACCCCGAACCCTTGCTTGAGCGGACAAGTGAGCTAACCACTTTACCAATCCAAGTTAGTTTAAAATATTCCTTTTTAACCTAATGCACTTGTTTGACGGTTGTGTCACTTGTGTGTTGCTACTTTTTACTCATGTGTATAGATGTACCATATTTCCCCGTCCAACATCTATCAAAGTTTAGAATGTACATAAATTAATATCTCAATAAAAAATAATTTTTTTCATTAAAAAAGGAATAATAAAGATTTAAATTTTAAGTACCATGAAATATTTAAATTATTAAAAACCATTATAAAAAGTTTTACGAGAATTATGCTTATATTTTACCTATGATAGATATATATTAGAAGATCCCTTAGCCCTTCTTAACACAAAATTAAAAATTATAAAAGCAAAATTACACATGGGTCATTTAAAGGCCAACTTTACATGATCTGATTCTATATTGGGCCAAGTGATTGGGCCCAAATTATTTAGGCTGACCCAATATAAGTTTGACAATTTCAAAATTAATGGCCCGGCCCAATCCTCAATTGCCCTGGTGTCTGGAACCGAGAGCTTCTGTGTGCGTGTGTCTGTGCTTTCAATTGGGAATTGTGTTTGCGCTGCTTTCTTGGAATTTTGGCTTTTGAAGTCTCAGAAAATCGAAAATATTTTGGTTTAGATTTGATTTTAAGGGATTCATTGCATTCCTCATCGTATATCATGTACAGAGCAGCGTCTTCATCACTCAAGAGGCATCTCAAGGTCTTTTTTACTTATCAAACCCTTCTCTGTCTTTTGTTTTTAACAATTTTTTTTAATAATTTATCCTAGTAGCTCAAATATTGAAGTTTTCAATTTTTTGGAACCAACCCAGATAAAAAAAAAATCGATTTTGATTGGTAAAAATTGAATTTTTATATTGATTTTGTGGAATACCAGATTGATGTAGTGGAGAATTATTGTTTTGAATAATTTTGTAAAATTCTTATTGGAAAATGGGGAAATGTGAAATTTAGCTCGTTGTGGTGCTTTTCTAATCAAGGCTATAATTGATATTGATGGAATGGAATATTGTTTTGAGTTAGTGGAGGTGGAATAGATTTATGGAATTGATTTGAATTCGTGGAAAGTGGAATGGAACATTCATTTGTGTGTTGTAATTTTGTTGCACTAGTTGTTTATGTGATGAGACCATGTAATGTGATTAGGGCCATGGAAGCTACTTGGGAGCCACAAGGTTTGCAGCAACAAGTGCAGTAGCTGCAAAGTCTTCCACAGGTGGTTTGTTCAGCTGGCTTACTGGCGATCGTTCTAGTTCTCTTCCTCCCCTTGACACGCCGCTCGGTGGTGTTACCCTCCCGGATCCAATTCCAGATTTTGTTGAGCCAAGCAAGACCAAGATCACAACACTTCCCAATGGTCTCAAAATTGCATCAGAGACCTCACCAGTATGTGCATGTTTTATAGTTCTTTGTATGTGTTGATATGTATTAATAGTGTGTTCGAGGTGTTTGGCTAGTGGAGTGAATTTTATTTTATTTTATTTATTTTGTCTGTTCATCAGAACCCTGCAGCCTCGATTGGGTTATATCTTGATTGTGGTTCCATATACGAGACACCGTTGTCTAGTGGAGCCTCTCACTTGCTTGAGCGAATGGCTTTCAAGAGCACAACAAACCGTAGTCACTTTCGAATTGTGAGGGAAGTAGAAGCAATTGGCGGTAATATAGGAGCCTCAGCATCTCGGGAGCAAATGGGATACACGTTTGATGCTTTAAAGACCTATGTTCCTCAAATGGTTGAATTGCTGGTTGACTGTGTTAGGAACCCGGCCTTCTTGGATTGGGAGGTCAATGAAGAGGTATTTGTTTTTTACGATCTTTTAATTCTTAAGTTGAGTAATTGTTCAACTTTGGCAATCCTTCTGAATTTTTTGAACCATCTATTTATAAAGCTTCGAAAGGTGAAAGCGGAGCTTGGAGAACTTCCAGCCAATCCCCAGGGCTTGCTTTTGGAAGCAATTCACTCTGCTGGTTATTCCGGCGCATTGGCTAATCCTCTTTTGGCTCCCGAAACAGCACTGAACAGATTGGATGGCCCCAGTTTAGAGGACTTCGTTGCTGTAAGATCTGTTATCCTTTTTGACATTGCATGAATACTGCTTGTATTAATTTATGCTTAACTTAGATTTTGGACTTTCGGCTTTTTTTTGTTTCTTTCTGGCAATCTATTAGAGAATCTTGATTGTTGTCCGATGTGAAAAATCAGGAGAATTACACAGCACCTAGGATGGTACTTGCAGCATCTGGAGTTGACCATGAAGAACTTCTATCTGTTGCTGAGCCACTTCTTTCTGATCTACCAGATGTTCCCCGTCCTGAAGAACCAAAATCTGTGTATGTTGGGGGTGATTTCCGTCGTCATGGCGAAGCAGGGGTATGTATGAAGTTTTATAAAATACTGCTTAAATTTGCTCGTATCCCCTTTGATAGACATAGTGGTTCTTACCAACTAAGATATGTTGCAAGATCAGGGTACACATGTTGCTATTGCTTTTGAAGTCCCTGGTGGCTGGCAAAAGGAGAAGGATGCCGTCGTTTTGACAGTTCTTCAGGTACTCTCATTTTGTGTCCAAGTCTTTCTGATTTCATGATATACCATGCCTTCGGATTCTGCTTCTTTTCTTAGGTGGCAAGTTAAAAGGAAGAAAGAAGTTATTGAATGGTATTAACAATTCCAAGTCATGCAGATGCTTATGGGAGGAGGTGGATCATTCTCAGCAGGGGGCCCCGGGAAAGGGATGCACTCAAGGCTGTGTAAGTTTTACCTATGCCTTCCGGCCTACGATATAGTTATTCGATGATGTGCTCTATCTTTGTCATTATGTTCTATTAAGTTTTCCAATTTGAGATGATTTCTCTGCATGATGTCTTAAGACACTTACCACAGCCGGAGTCCGGACTCCTTATATTAGTATACATTCTCTAATACTTCAATTTGTTTTGCATGTCCAATTGAATCCAGATCTTCGTGTCTTGAATGAGTATCAACAGATTCAATCTTTTTCTGCATTCAACAGTATCTTCAACAATACAGGACTCTTTGGCATTTGTGCAAGCACTGTAAGTCAAACGCTTTCACAGCTTCTTGGTATTCATTTACATGGATGTTTCCCAGGATTGTCGTAATTAACTAAATCAGTTATCCTATCTTCTACTTTCTTTTCCTTTAACCGTTATTTTAAGTTGTGATGAATTTCTAACACTATGCCGGGATTGGAGAAGGGGGTTAACTTTCCGGTGTTGTATAGGATTGGGATTCTTTGCTTCATTTTCTTCCCTTCCTAGTTTTGGCTCTATTTTCTCTCTTTGCTCTTGAATAACACTTTCTTTTGAAAATGAATGCTTAACATGTGTTGGTAATCTTGACACATTTTTCTATTTGTGATGTAGAGCCCTGATTTTGTTCCAAAAGCCGTGGATATAGCAGCCAAAGAACTAATAGCAATTGCATCACCTGGAGAAGGTTTTTTCTCATTTTCATCTCCTTTTTTTCAGCAGTATATTTGTAAGAAAATTGATTTTCTATCAAAATTAAACTTGCACTTCTTGCCAACACAGTTTCACAGGTACAACTCGACCGTGCCAAAAAAACCACAAAGTCTGCAGTTCTAATGAACCTGGAATCCAGAGTATGTTCTCACTGGAAATCGGGTCAGTTAATTTTTATGTCGTTCTTGTATGCTTAAAATCATTGTTTTTTTGTTTTCCAGATGATTGCATCAGAAGATATAGGAAGACAGATTTTGACTTACGGAGAAAGGTAAGCAATCAATATCTTAGCTAATGTATCGATCCCAAGAAATCTCGACTCGGTTTTGATTGAACAATCTTTTGCATTTGAATTTCCCACCCTTAATCAAATGGAGAGAACCTCGTGAATATATTAATTAGCTCGTGCCTGTTTGCAAACTGTAACATATGAATTTCGCACCGATTTCAGGAAGCCAGTGGAGCAGTTCTTGAAGGCTGTTGATGAAATCACATTGAATGATATCACAAAAATTTCTCAGAAGATTATTTCCTCTCCTTTGACTATGGCATCATATGGGGATGGTAAGTAAAAAGATTTCTTCTTATTAACTAAGAAGCACGGATACTTAATAGTATCCGTGTCTATATCGAAAGCGTATCCTGTCGGATATTTCACAAATGCTTTAACACACCATCCATTACTTGAAAAGTCGTGGAAATGAATGACAGTATAAAAATGTCTTACACCGTAGAATGTCAAAATCAAACTCTAATTTTTATGTTAGTCATTAATTTTCAGGTTATATATATAACAGCCAAGCCATATTCTACAATTTCTTAAAATTTTCATATCCATGTCATATTGTATGCATTTGCCTTAACCGTTTGATTGACAAAATACACTTTTTTTTTTTATTATTGCAGTTATAAATGTCCCAAGTTATGAATCTGTGAACAGAAAGTTCCATGCAAAATGATTGTTCCTCCTCTTTTCAATTTCTTCACCACCATGATTTCTGGAATACTGCCACTTCCAATTTTCAAGGGGAAATACAATACCATCCCAGCAATGCTGAAAATAAATCCAAGCTAAATTTTGTGTGTGGATCTAAGGAGCCATAAGCCATAACTCAGGTTCCTGTTTTTCATTTTTTGTAATGATTTTGCCAGATGTATTAGGTTTATGGTCTCTCATAGTTAATGATCATGTCCATTTATTATTTATTTTTAGTTAAAGAATCAAATTCTCTCATTTCATAGCTTAAGAAAGCACAAAAGTTGTGCATTTATATACAAAAGGCATGAAAGTTATTCTTTTGAAAATAAGGCCTTCTATATAACATATGTTGCTTGGTTCATTTGATTTTAATGGCAAGGTGTTAGTTTAGATTAGAGTTTGCAAACTTGATTTTTGCATCAACTTGGTATTTTTGTTTTGGAATAGCAAAAACAGAAACAAAAACAAAAACCAAAACAAAACAAAACTTTGCATCGTTATTCAACAACAAGAAGCGACTAAGGCTCGTTTTTGTCGTTGAATAACAATGCTAGTTTTGTTTTTATTTATTTTACCCAAACATGGAACCTTGAAGAAAAGAATGGAATGCTAGGTTTCTTGTTGCCACATTCTCAAGGCTTAGTTTGGATGTTGTCCATAGAAATACATAGACAAAATGACAAAAAATACATGTCTTTGAATTTCTATTGACAACAAAATCACAAAAATAGAAATCAACTTGGATTGGTTTAGTGATCAGTTCACTTGTCCACTTAAGTAAGGATAAGAGATTTGATCTATGCTTTGAATATGCAAATATCTATTGACCAGCGACATACCCTTAAATGGAGTTTAGATTTGCGGAATAATTGTTAGCATGTCGGGAAAAAAAATGACAATATGTAAAATTAAAAGATATTATTGACTTTCAACCTTATAGAATCAAATATGTTGAAATTTCTTGAATCAAACTGTCCTGAATCATCACCACCGTTGTTGGGCCATTGCATGCCTTGGTTATCATCGTTGCTGCCACCACTGTCGAACAACTGCTACCATTGAACTATTGTTGCTTCAACCATTTCTTTAAGGAAATTGTTATTTGTACATACAATAATACATTTCCACCTATTTTCTACTCATTCAAAAAGTTGACAATTTTTATGAATATGTCGACAACTTGTCAACATTTTAATAAAAATTACCAACTTTTGAATTGGTGGAAAATGAGTGGATAAAACTGTTGTATATACAAATAGCAGTCCTCTTTTGTTAAAGATGCTTTTGCAAAAATACCTAGTATTCCAGAGAATATCAATATCAATTAAACAAATAAATGATTTATTTTCAAGGTATAATTTTCAAAATGTTTTTAGATTTTAGTTTACATTCCATAAATGTGCCGAAACATAATGTTTGGATTAAAAATTAATGTGTACCTCAATAAAGTAGGTTCTCTGATTAGTTTCCTTTTCATTTTTTATGAATTTACTAATTAAATAGTCAAATAGGAAAATGAATTTCATTGTTCTTTAATATTTAACAGTAATATTTATTGTACAATAGAAATACATTCAACTAGTATTCAATGTATGCTATACGTAAGAAATTCAAGTTATTCAGTATTTTAAAGGCTATATAGTCTTTACTTTATAATACAACCATAAAAATTGTGAAATCACACATTTTAAAGTATATAGTCTTCAATTTCTACTATAAGTGAAAAGTTAATGTGATTCAATGTTTTATAGTACAACAAAAAATATGTAAAATCTCACATTTTAAAGTATTTAGCCTTCAATTTCTACTATATATGAACAATTCATGTAATTTAATATTTTATAGGCTTTAGACGTTATTTTATAATACAAAAAAAAATTGAAATGTCACATTTTATAATATATAGCCTTCAATTTTTACTATATGCAAAAAATTAATGTGATTCAATATTTTAAAGGCTATAGATACATACGATAATGTCATATGATCGGTATCGGGTCGTCTTACTCTCATGTGTATTTTAAACATTGATAAAGTCAGGTGAATAACATATTTCAAACAAACAATATAGGATAAACATTCTACAAGTAATGGAATGTGTATTATATGAGACCGCTATTTGTATGTATATATATATATATATATATATATATATATATATATATAAAACAGTGTCATTTATTCATTTTCATCCATTCAAAAGTTGTCAACTTTTTGAATGGGTGAAAAATGGGTGGATAAGTATTGTTGTATGTACAAGTAGCATTTTCCGTATTATATATAGTGATGCATATGCATTATATATACTAGGGAGTGCCCATCAAACCGTTTTTTTATTTTTTGTCGAGTTATGTTATTTATTTATTTTTAATTTTTCTATAAAGAGGAAGAAAAAATAAAATAAATAGTAAAAAAATAACATATATATGAAAATAGAGGTGATTATCTTTAATTTTATTTTATTTTTGTATTTTTTTAATTTTAATTTAAAATTCAAAAAATAATTATATTCAAATGAGTGTGAACACCAAAAGAGTTATTTTTTGCAATTTCCTTTATATATAGTATAGATTAATAGTTATGCATTTATGTGATATAATTTTCTTAAAATGAATTACATGTATATTCTGTAATGTTGATTTGATGTGCATTATATAAAATATACTAAAATGAATTACATCTATTAATATGAATAATGCACATGCATTACTCTATATATATATATATATATATATATATATAATAATAATAATAATAATAATAATAATAATACAAATCTCATTACACTTAAAATTTACATCTTATGTTGTTGACTGATATTGATGTTGGCTGAAAATTTATTATTCACATAGCATTATTATAAAACTTACTTCATTTATTTCTTCTCATACATGATTTTATAATTGCTACATTTACAATTAGTCATTTTAATTTCAAGAGAGTATCTATTATTTACCAATAATGTTTGACTTACAATAGAAATACGTCTAACTTGCATCTAACGTGTGCTATCCATATTACATTATGTGTGCTATACGTATATATATGTGCTATACGTATAGCACACATCCTGTAATATGGATAGCACACATTGGATGCAAGTTGAACGTATTTCTGTGTTATACTGTCAAACATTATTGATTATTTACTAATATGAAATCATGGCATTTAATTTGCCTCTCACATGTAATGGGAGCCGGTAGTTTCAAATCAAACATTTCCGGGGAGAGGCTGACGTATTTTTTAATAAGTTGAAGGGTTTGCGTTGCAAATTTTAAAAATAGAGGATAATTGTTTTATAATTTTGCTAAACTTCATAGAAGATAGTATAGTTTATCCTAAAAATAAATCCAAATAATGTCACATGCTTAGATAAGTATGAGGTTTTGTTTAGGCCTTAGGGTACTTAGCTTCTAGAGAAAACATGACATGAACAATGATGTACGAAAATATAAGTTACTCCATTTTATTAACACAAATGCTCAGGGAACAACATTTTTTCAGCCAAAATAGCCAATAAATTTCATTTAGCATTTTATGACCCAAATAGCATTTTAATCATGAGTATTTCAATGGGCTATGATTGTGGTCCAAATTCCTATTTATTGGCTGTTTTTGCTGGTTTTTTTTTTTGTTGTGCCTCTAGTAATGCTCGAAAACCTGAAATCTTGGGTAATAACAATTTTCCAGCCAAAACAACCAACAAAGCCCATTTCAACACTTTTGGCCCAAATAACATTACTAATTATGTGTGTTTTTCTTAATGAGCTTAGTGATTTAAGTTCAAAATCTTATTTTTGACTGTTTTGGCTGGTATAATATAATGATGTACCCTTAACAAAAGCTCTTTTGAAAGTAATAAACATTAACCAATGGAGATTGACACACTTGTTCATTCTTTAATTTCGTCCATGCTAGGTGTAGTTTAAGTTTAAATTTTGAGGAACCATTTTTAATAAACAATACGTAAATAAATTCTTACTGAAGTTGTTAATTAATACACAAATATTTGGGGAATAACAATTTTTCAGCCAAAATAGTCAATAAAGTCCATTTAGTATTTTATGACCCAAATAACATTTTAATCATGAGTATATTTTTAATGGGCTGGGTGATTATGACCTAAATTCTTATTTATTGGCTGTCTTGACTAATTTTTGTTTGTGCCTCTAATAATGCTCTAATTAATAATTGCTCTACACGAGAGTGTGTTTTTCATAATCTAAATCTTTTAGTCATATAAAAGTAAACATTAACTTATTTCAAATAATGCTCCAAGACATAATATTTAATATGAACATTATAAACCCACTTGAAATTGATTTTCATTGCGTGTTCTAACGATATATTGTAAAAGATTATATTATTCACGTTGCGGAACAAAAGGAAAAGTTGGTATACCAACTTGACAGATCATACTTGAATCAATCCAGAAAGAAAAAACTAAGAAAATATATAAAATTATAAATACATAGAGAAATATCTAAATGATTATTGGAAAAAATTATGCATAGTTACGTTGGTTTGAAACAAGACTTACACTTTTCTCGCAGATTGAGACAAAAGAAGAGTTGTTAGTACAGAATCAAAACCAAGTTTGACAAAAGTTGAAATATCAAATGTATATAATTTTAATCTTTAAAATTGTTCACATGAATTATATTAATTTTTTATATTTAAGATAAGTTAAAATGATCTATCATCTTATAAAACTTTAGTTACTATTATGAGCATAAGACCATTTCAAAAGCTAATTATAAATATGAGAGAGTTCAAAGACCTTTGTTTTACTTCAAATTCCTTGATATTGGACCGGTAACATGCATAGTATTTCTTCTTAAAGTCGGCATCCCAAAAACTTCACTCGGTGATGTTTTACTCATTCATGGTCAACTCCTTCGTCAATCATTAGAATCCGTAATCTCTTTTAGTTAGTCGACTCTCAATTAATGAAAGTATCATTTTTACAATCATATATAAGAGATTGATATAAATAATAGCTCAAAAACTAGCTATTAGGTTGAGAGAGCTTAAGACCTTATAAGACCTTTGTTATACTTTTAAACTTCGTGGTGATGTGTGACTCAATTACTTTAGTTAATTGTTTATATTTTTATTTAATATTTATCATTTAAATGGATAATAATGTAAAATGGCACACTATCATAAATACCATAGGACATAAAACCATATAGGACATAAAACATGAATGTAATTTTGAATAATCAGTATATATAATCATTATCCAGATATAAAGAGAGTAGTACAAGTTAATTTATAGGTCATGAGAATTCCAAAATTTGATTGCGTTTTTTTCCAAGTCAAGGTAAAGATAATTTTAACATTTTGGTCACGGACTTAGCATCGATCATGATTGATTGATTGATGAGGCACTTCATATTAAAATAAAGAATAATGCTAAATATATAATGAAAAACCAACTAAATCAATCAATAAATGAGATTTTGGGTTATAATTACTCAGTCCATTACAACCTCAATGATTATTTGGGTCAAAATCAAAATCAAAATAAACTCATTAGTTATATTGTATAGTTTCATATTGTACAATATTGTAAAATAAAAATCTCATGTTTGTCGCGCATCTTTTAAATTATAAAAACTTATTGTGTTCATAAATACAAAAGTGACATCTAATTGTTTACACGAATACTATATGTTCCACATTTCATGATCACACTGGCTAAAAAAATATAAAAGCACATTAATTACTTCGGCCTTTGAGATTAAATTAAATGGAGTGAGTCGTGTAGAATAGTAGAGATATTATAGAATTTTTTCCATTATCCCAAGTCAAATAGTAGAGATATTGCAACAAGGATTGACACAAGTGGTAAGCGACTTGTTGTCCTTTAACCAAGGTCTCGGGTTTGAATCTTGTGGATGAAAAAAATTCTTGTTGGGAGACTCACCTGCCATTATCCCATGTACGTGACCTCTGGGATGACAGATTAGTCGGGACAAAATTTCGGACACCGTGGAAAAAAAAAATAGAGATATTATAAAATTTAATTTGGTTATGGAATCGCATTAATCACGATTGATTTAGACACTTCATTTTAAGAATATATAAACTCACATTTGTCATTACTATTCTTTGATTTCTTTCAAATAGAGAAGCTCCAACACAGCTGAAATAATAATGGTCATTCTTGCTCATGCTAGCGTCACATAATAGACATCATCATAAATTACATTACATATATTTTAATGCAACATGCTAAAAGTATAATAACTTGACATTCCCTAATATTTTTATCGTTCATATTCATTTTCGTATCTTTGATATGGTTCAATTTAAATAAATTTTTAGTAAATGTTCATTTTTGTACTTAAAATTATGTGTTATATATATATGTGTAAGTTATTGGACTTGTTTGTTTGTGCATTTTGGAATAAAATAGAAAATAATTTTTTTTTTTAAATTTTACAAGCACACATAGTGACATATTGACATGCTTTCTCCATAAGCAAAAGTAGTAAAAGAGAGAGAAAATATTAATGTTGCAACTATATATATATTTCCTCAAGGTTTTATGAAAAGACAAAATTAACATTTTACTGTGGTATGAGCAATGATATTTGTTACAATCTACATATTTTTATATTTAAGAATGAAGAATAAAAGTTTAAGTGTCGGAGACCGGAGGATGAAGAGGTTAATGATTAAATTATTAGTTGAAGAGAAACTTAGAGTGCTTTTGTTTAAGGTACTTCGATAGATTCTGGATGACACCCTCATAGCAAATGAAGCAGTACATTAGGCTAAAATGAAAAATGTATCTGACTTTATTATTAAGCTTGACTTTCAAAAGGTGTATATGATATATGGTGAGATAAGATTTTATTGATATAATTTTGCAAAAAATGAGTTTTGGAGTTATATATTAGATGATAAATAGTTCAGATAGACAGTTGATATTTATCTGTTTAGAACTGATTAACAAATATACTAACATAATTAAATAGCTAATAACTAATTAACTTATTAAAAATACAAGTGGGATTAGTCTTATTTAGGCACATCAACTAAACTAACCAAACTAACTAAACTAATTACTAATTACAATGGTATCTCTAATATAACTAGTTCTAAATAGATAAATATCAACTGACTAACTGAACTATTTATCATCTAATATACACGACCAATCCAAAGTTGTTTAATATCTACCTCCATTTGAATGTATTACTAGAAACATTTCCCAAATTAATCTTTCTTCATGTATGAACGGATATTAATAATTTGATCATGTGTGTGAATTTTATATTTGGAAAAAAGAAGGAAACGCATATATATTGTGTCATGTTAGGATAGTTAAAGGTGTGGGATTCCATGTAATGGAGCTTAATTTGATTCTGAAATATTAATATGAGCATTGCTAGAGGCACAACAAAAAAATCAGTCCAACACAGCTAACAAATAGGAATTTGGGTCACAATCACTCAGCCCATTAAAATATACTCATGATCAAAAGTGGTATTTGGGCCATAAAGTGTTAAATGGACTTTGTTAGCTGTTTTGACTGGTTTTTGTTGTGTTCCAAATATTTGTGTATTAATATTTGAGCTCCAGCTAAGCGACAAATTAAAATAAATAGAAAAAGATTAAAAATATAATGAATTAAGTCAGAAAAGTCGTGCTAACTGTATTGCAACGATTAAAAAATTGCAGAGGATGAGAAGGAAAATGAGTACGTGTTGATTAGTGACTTGAAAATTATAAATATATATTTATTTAAAGATCTTCTAACTTTTTTTCTTTTTTTTAGATTATTTGAGTTTTTCAGTTAAGTTCTTGAGTGCCAGCTACTATTTAAATCAATAATATTTCTCATACAACATAAATACATTCAATAAGTATTAAATATATGTTGTATATAAGACATAATGTGTGCTATACGTACATGCACTATATATATCAATAATACTAAGTGAACCATAAAAAATCAGCCCATACAGCCAATGTGCCTATTTTGGCTTTGGTTTTGACCCAAATAATCATTGAGATTGTAATTACCTGAGTAATTATGGTCCAAAATCTCATTTATTGGCTGGTTGGGCTGATTTTGTATTGTTCATTTAGCATCACCCCTATACATATAGTACACATTACATCTTTATGTATATCACACATTGAATGCTCGTCGAACGCTATTTTTGTTCTACAATAAACATTATTAATGTTGAATAAGCCATGCAATTAAGAATGATATTCAAATCGTTAGTGTTATTTGTAATTTTGTAAATATAATAATACTAGGAATATCATATCAACCCGCATTCTTATTCATCAGTAAATAATGATATAAATTTAATTTAATATAATTTTTTATATTTTATCTAATAATAAACAAGAGTATATCAATATAATGTTCCATACATTACGTGTAAAAATAATTTTCTCTGTATTAAAATATTAAGTGGGTTTTTAGTAAATATCCACAAAATTCAAGGAAAGAGAAGATGAGTATATGGGTTACAATCTCATTTAATGATAATATAGTGGATGTATAAATAACACCTCCACTTAAATGGCTAGAGGATGCAACCCTTAAATGGATGCAACTCATTAACTAGCAATAAACTCTTAAATGAAGCTTAGATTTATAACAGATTAGTTCTTAGTCTTTCGAACTGGGAGATACCGTGGAAAAAAAAAATAACACAATAAAAAATGGAGTGATTTTTATGACTTGGTTTGATATTAATTGTTGTGATTCTTAAAAAGTTAATGAGTGATTCTTAAAGAACATCTCTAAAAATGCATAATGAAAAAAGTAATTTTCGATAAACAAAAGTTATATAGAAGTAATATTAGATAAATTTATTATAAATTGCTCTCAATATTTAAAAAAAATTGTAATGGAGGAGAATAAAAAAAATTAAAATCATATTTAATATATGGATAAAATAAATTTTTAATAAAATTTATGTTTATATTAGTGTTTCAAATTCCAAAATACAAAAATATCACAACTTTTTTAGGTTACCAAATATAAAAATAAACACAAATACTTGGGAAACAACATTTTTCCAGCCAACAAAATCCATTTAACATTGGCCCAAATAACATTTTAATCATAAGTATATTTTTAATGAGCAGGATGATTGTGGCCCAAATTCCTATTTGTTGGCTGTTTTGACTGATTTTTGTTGTACCCCTAGTAACACTCAAAAATAAAATATTACCAAACTGACCTGACATTCTAACCAAAATTTCTGTTTTGGGTTTGGAGTATTTTTAAAATTCAAGAAAATTTAAAATTAAAAAGAAATTAAAATGTTTCATTTGAATTCCCTTCAATTTCTGCATTTTAATTAAATTCGCTCATAATTGTAAACAATTAAAACAAACACGTCCTGCCCATGATTATTTGAACCCAAACATGAGCTGCGCCACTGAATAAAAAAAAGGTGGAACTAAATAAATCTATGACTGAAATACAGCTCATTGCCAAATGATGTTTTTAATTCTTTCAATCTAAAAATTGTAATATAGAAGGTCAATAAATTAAATAACGAATCTAGTTCAGATCTTAATTCTTAACTCATCTTTACTGGTGGCTGAGATATAATAATAGATATTATGAATATAATAATACCATCTCTGATGTCTGATGGTCTACACATACAGTTTAAAAGAGCCCTTAAGTCCCTACTCCCTAGTTAATAAAAAGAATTGTGAGGATTAGTATAATTGATAATTCTTGGGTTCCCTAATATTGCATTTGGTAGGATATATATAACAAAAACATATAGACATAAAATTTGTGTATTTTTCTATATTCTTAAAAAGTTGAATAAAGGGGACATGAAATTAAGCATGATGAAAGACTACAATTTTTATACTAATTTAAATATGATATAAAAAATTATGTTTTCAGTCATATCTCTATCGTCTATGTAATTCAGTCTTAT
This sequence comes from Aeschynomene evenia, assembly GCA_013621005.1. NCBI lineage: Eukaryota > Viridiplantae > Streptophyta > Magnoliopsida > Fabales > Fabaceae > Aeschynomene > Aeschynomene evenia. Next base: position 5,213,965 of record CM024271.1, read on the forward strand.
TATATATATATTATATCAATCTCACCAAATGTAACCTAAGTACATAGTGATCCAACATTATGTGAAGGAAAATTCTTAAGTGAGAAAAAAGTTCAACATCTTATCTTTACATGCACTTATAAAAAGTTTGTAGAATTCGAAAAATAATATAAACAAATAAATCTTAAATATAAATTGTGTAACGAGCATTATCTAAGAGGTCTTCTTCGAGATAGGGTTATATGGTGCTCCGAGCTGGTGGATGCAGGAGTCCTCTCCTCCAACTCCTACGTCTCCGAGGGATTGGAAGGGGATGGTAACGAGCAATGGCCTCTGATGTTTAAGTTAGTAAATGCTTAAGATGGATAGTATAAGAAATGAAAATTACCTTGAGATATGTATGACAATTCCCCTTTTATGGTGGGCTTGTGCTACCCCAATTTGGGAAAATATCAACCCCCCACCCCTCTTGGCAATGACCGAGCACCTTCTAGAAAGTGCTCCCTTTCTAGAAGGTTCTGATATTTCTACAACTCCCTACCATGGTGACTCAGCACTCTAGAAGATTTGTTGGTGGGCCAGTCATAAATGAGGTGGTGTCTTAGAATGCTAAGGGTTGTAGCTAAGTCTGAGATCCCTATATGAATCTGACCTCGCGAGTACCCTTAGTCCAAACGAGGTTGGTTCATCTTGAAGAGTGATAGGCCCAAGGTTGCGGGGTACTTGCCCCCTGGCAAGATAGGTTCTAGGTAGATAAGATCTTCTGATTTTGCGAAGACACCCTCAGTTGAGTCGGGAGCTTGTCCCCAAGTCCTGATTAGTTTCGGAGCAGAATAAAATCTAACCTCAAAGACCTTATTGATGAAGTCAGGTGTTCTAGGAATAAGTTCAATCATCGCAGAAGTCTTTGATAGTAACGGTGTCGCGTGTTCCACCTTACGTGCTCATCTCTCATGAGGTACATGGGTTTATCCCATAACAAATTGATAAAACCATTTATTTTATGAGTGTGCATAAAAGATACATGTTAAACTTATGACATACAAAAAGTTTTCTCTTTATTGAGTTAATATATTGTTGGATGATAACCTAAAGTCTCATGTCCCGATAAGAGTAGAAATCTTGTAAGTATTTTAGTTTATAATTAATTAGAATCTTTGATTGCTTATGTTAATTATCTTTCAAAAGTGAAATCAATTCATTGTATGATTAGTTTTTAGGAATTGTCCATGTAATATAAATGATTTATAGGAGGGTTTGCAATTTTAGCCATTCAAAAGTCGTATAATAGTTAAAAGATTTGGAAGTCATCTATACAAACAAATAGATTGAATACATTAATAATGTAGTCATTTTTTAATCTTAATAAATACACAAAATATTGTATTTTGTGTCTATTCTAAAAGTGAAAATACAAATACACCCTAGGCAAGATAGGATCTAGCTAGGGAGATAAGATCTTCCGATTTTGCGAAGACACCTTCAATTGAGTCGGGAGCTTGCCCCCAAGTCTTGATTAGTTCCGAGGTGGAGTAAAATCTGACCTTGAAGACCTTATTGATGAAATCTGACGCCTTAGGGATAATAAGTTCAATCAATAAGGTCTTCATCAATAAATTATCTATAACATTTTCAGAGACTAAAATAAATATTCAAATTACGACATTGATAAGTAAACAAATTAGCAGTAAATCATTTTTTTAATAAATAAATATGAATTTTCAAATGAGAGAGAAGACTCATGAGTTTTCTCTTATAAAAAACTTTCGTAAACCCAAGTGAGAAAAAAGAGTATCACAATAGCCAAGCAGTAGCCAATAAGTGGTAAATCACTGGTTAAAAAAATAAAAATTAGTTAGTAGTATATTTTACATAAAAAAAACACTAGATTTCAATTGATTACTTTACACAACTATATTTCAAATGAAACATATAATTCATGGCAGAATAAAAATCATGTTAAAGATTTTAATGGTTCATAGTGAGAACCAAGTTTTTCATTCTCCATATCAGAAATGAATACAACTAAACTGGGATCAAAAAGGCAAAAACTTCATACAGCAAAAGGGCAAGAAAAGGAAAAAAAATGTAAATTGGTTTATGCTTTGTTACACCCAAATTATTTGGCTGAGTCAACACAATCAAGTTCTCTGGCATTGCAACCTCTCAATAAGACTAATGACAAGAACCAAAGCAGATAAGATTAAATCTGAGTTCTGAATGAATCTCCCATGATATCTGTGTTCAACATGCAGAACAAAGACAAACTGAAACCAGAGACAATTAGACACAGAATAAGAAAAATAATCTGGCTTATTTTACACCAAAAACCAATCTGCATTTAAAAGTCCAGAATGAGAGCATTATTCCATTTCCAGAAGCAGAAATATCAAGCTTTCAGAGACTCTCCTGCTTTCACCAGATCTTCGAGTGCCTTGGAGATCTGTGCCTCCGACAAACCTTCCAATTTGATGCCTTTCTCAACACCAAAGTCTAGTATTAAGGAACAAATTGCAGGAAGTGAGGACTCGTGATGAAGAGAAAAACCTTCCCAAAATAATGCAAACAAGATAAACTGGCAATAAAAGGTTATCAGTAACTATGGAGTGTAATTATCATAAAATTCTCATCATATAGGGATTTATTATGGATTTACCTAAAAATGTAATTTAAATCCATTGACACTGTAGAATTTATATTGTTATCCAACCAAATCCTCCCAAGTGCATGACTTTTTAAATAATCGGGTGGAGAACATGTAAGAACTGGTACAACGTATGCAATTAACAACCGAAAAAATATATGGATAACCTCTAGCTTAAGTTTCAAACTCAGCCTTTATGTGTCTATGGAGTGTGAACATTGATAACAATAGATGAAAGGAAAATAAGCTTAGCATAAGGAGCCCTTCATCCTATGAGTCGGATCCGGAAAGTCTAATTGAATAACCTCACTCCTCAACCCCCAACCAAACCCCCCCAGCATGCAGCAGCTATAATAATCTCTCTGCTAACAACTCACATGGAAATCAACCCTTCTCTTTCCTACTCAGATAACCAATTCCTATTTTGTCTGTTTTCCCCCAAGAATGGACCCAACTCCTATTTTTCTTGTGAGTAGAGTCAAACTTGTTTTACTGATGCAATAATATGTGACTGAATGTGTGTGTACAAAAGGTTTATGCTATGAGTGCATCAAAATTACTCACTTATTATTGAATTAAAATTTTACAGATCAATGAAATCTTTAAGCACTATTTAAGGTCAACCAAAATCAGCAAATAACCATCAAGCCACACAACCACACAATTTTACTGATGTCATCAATAACTTCATGACGTTATTACAGCAAGAACAAGAATGATTCCGTACATCCAAGGTTCTTGCATCCAAGCAAATTATCCATAAATTCCAATTTTGTTGACATTACATAATGAAGCATGTCGACCAATATTTAGAGCAATAATCTAAAAGTGCACAATAGGTGGTCATTTTTACAACTATGAATAGATGAAAGTATTTTGTTTCAGAGTGACCTAGTATACCCAGAAATGGAGCACCCTGGAGGTTTTAGAGGGCACGAAACTCATCCCGGTGAAATTATTCTCTCAAATTTGGGATATATAATTATAAAATGCTTGCATAACTTCTATCTAAATATGTATACAAGTTTCAGAAGGCGCGAATCTCATCCCAGTGAAATTCTTTCAAATTTGGGATATATAATTAATAACTATAAAATGCTTGCATAAATCCTATCTATTTATGAACACAGAGGGCAGAGCTTTCAACCACACAGATTCACAACAAGTACAGCTGCATTTTCAGCCACACGATATTCATTCATTATGTATGCAAGAAAGTATAATATCTTGAATTTGGATAAAAGTCAAATTTTGGATATATTAACATTTATTTGTGTTTTGGCTACTATGATGGTTTTTTACTGTCACAACTCTGGCCTGTGCCTAAAAAAATGAGGGGACTAAAGGGCCAGAGAATGATGATATGGAATAAGAATGGATATAAAGGTGAAAAAAAAAATAAAAAGAAAAGAAAGACATTTAAGATAGGTTATACCGTATCGTGCCCATAATTGGGGTTCAACACCACTGCATTCACGGATCAATATTGGCAACTTAGGGTTCAATGTCTTCAGTTCCTTATAATTCTTTTCCACAAATGCCCTGAGATAACCAAATTGAAAAATATTCAGCATTATCCAAATATCTATGAAATGTAAGTGTAACTAAGCAAGCTATAACCTATAAGATATGGAACTGATAATGCTGTGAAATTTGTTACCAAAGAAAGGAAAATATAAATATAACCTTGCAGATGAGCTTGCGGGTGATGACTGGCACATCAAAAACCGAAGCTCTCTTATGCTCTTTGAAAGGTGTCCTCTCCATGCCATTGCTTCACTGCTCAATTTTATTCTATTTATCAGATTTTACCTCATCACAATGCAATGACAAAAGAAGGTAAAGACTAACAAGCTAACAAAAGGCGAACCAAATCCATCTAGCTCCACTCTACTCCATCCAATTCTTCTTGTACCCAAACAATAAAAGTAAGGTCATTCCATCTATCTTCATTCCATTCCATCAAAAAATTTGTGTTGTACCAAAACAATAATTCCAATACATTCCACCCCAGTCCATACTATTCATCAAACAACAACAGAATCCCACACTCTTCTTTTCTCAATTCGTGAGTCCATCCAAAATCACTCCCAATTCATCATTCACTCAACTCAATCCCAAACCAAAACCCATGGTGGAATCCAGGAACAGAGGCCCCATCATGCCCTAGAACGTGATCTACACCCCCCAGTCACTAACATCGAATAATACATTGTAAACATAGCATTAAAAAGAGCATCTTCTGCTATAATTATAAAATTATTATTATTAGTATTACCTGAAAAAATGAAGAAGAAGAAGATGATGATGAAAGCTTGCGATGTTTGATAATTTGATTTGTTCGGTTGTGGTTGCTCTCTCTCTCTGAGCAGCGATTCACTCTCTTCTGCAGACTTATGTGATTTTTTTTTTTTTTGAGATAGAAAGGCTTCCTTCCCCTTGAAGCCCAATTACAGAATAAAAATTAATCCTTTCTGGCCAAAATCTAAAAGGAACCTTGAAAATGTTTCAATTAATTAGTCCAATAAAAATTAGTCCAAAAAATTTGGGTTGGCACATATGGACGAGGGTTAGGAAATTGCTAGGTTGGGGGAGGGGGAAGGAGGGGTGTCGCCTCCTGATGGGCCTCTGCTATATCCGACAGATTAGTCATTAGGGTTTTGAAAAAAAATATAGTGCAATAAAAAAGAAAACAAAAATCATTTAGGAGACATGTGGTTCATGGAAATATGAAGATGGTAATAAAAAATTAAAAAATTATTAACATGTTGGATTTTTATTCCTAAAGAAAGAAAATGTTGGATCTACTATTCTGGTGATCCACCAATAGAGTTCATTGGCCTACTGCTTCGTTGGCACTTTACCTTGATCCTTTGGACATGTCTAGGAATGTATTCCGAAAATCAAATATATTACATATTATATTTTTAAAAATAAATAAGAAATACTATTTGGATTTAATTTTCATCTTCTGACAATGTACCATTTTTTTACATAGTCATCCAATCATGTATTGCCACGTGAGCCATGATTGTGTTTTCTCTGTCTCATTACCTAAAAAATCATACAAACGGAACGTTTTGATTGGACGATAGTGTAAAATATGTTTACACTGTCAATACATCAAAATTAAACTCATACTATTTGTTCATTCTTCATCAAGTATTTCTTTATTCTCATTCCAATCATATAATGAAATCTGCGTATCTATGCGGTCGTGAACACACATTCGATTGCAAAGTTAAACTTCACAGCCAAGAAAAAATCATCGTATATGCTAATATCCACTTGAACATTATAGAACTCGAGTTACAAACCCACCAAATCTTTTGAAAAGAATTATATAACCAATTTATATGTCAGATAAATACATTTAATTTGAATTTTAAAGCGCAACATTAACACCACAAAAAGCCAAGAAAAAGAGATAATAAGAAAGAAAAATCATAATCTTGCATACAACACAGGGAAGGTAAAAACAAAAAAAAGGAGTAAATGTTCATTTTGATCATTGAAACATTATGCATATTTCCTTTTAATCCCTAAAATTAAGAAATTATCAATTTAGTCCCTTCACACGTAAAAAAAGAAAATCAAAGTAGGAACTAACTTGAACCACTTCTTTCAATTTCATAGACTAAATTAATAGTTTCATAATTTCAGGGACTAAATTAAAACATGCATGTAATTTAAAGAACTAAATTGAACATTTACTCTTTTAAAAAAGAAAAGGACACAAAGTAGATATGATAAATGCACTTCAATGATGTCTTCCCGCAAGAGAGAGAGAAAGAGAGCCTTGAATATTTACAAGTGCTACACACATCTCATGATCATTCATTCATTCATTCACAACACTCATTTCTTTGATCTCTTTTCTGTTCAGAAAATGATTCAGGCGGATCCAAGAGATCATTTCTTGCTCCAAGAAAAGCAGCAAAACTGAAGAAGCAAGAATAATGCAAAAGATAAGCACAAGTATGTCGAAAAGTAAAACTCGAAACCTATGGACAGGGGCGAAGTTAGGTGATGAGGAGGAGGGCGACGGCCCTTGAAATTTCTAGTTTTTGTTTTAGAAAAAAAAATGCATTTAGCGCTCCCCCTATAAATTTTCAATAATGTTTGTCGTACATCATAAATATGTCCATCAAGTATCCAACGTGTGCTATACATGATATGAGATGTGTGCTATACGTACATGTACTATACAAATAGCACACATCTCATATCATGTATAACAATACTTGATGGACGTATTTCTGATGTATGATAAACATTATTGTATAAATTTTTGTCTCATGTTTCATTGAATTTCATTTTAGATATAACCCAACTATCACACACTTACGCTATACTTGTAAAAATAAAATATAAAAAAAGAAACAAGTGTTCCACTATTAGTCTCACTCGTCACTTATCACGCCGCTACATATATACTCATTTAATATTAGTACAATGAAAAACGTCTAGCTCCTCCCTATAGCCCCCCTAAAGAAATTTCTGGCTTTGCCCCTGCCTATGGATCTATTGTCTCATATTATAAAGGTTTGCATACCTGGACTTTGTCATCGCTCTGTTGGCTCCGGATAGGACGAGGTCTCTCATTGGGAGTACCCGGAGTCTGTCCAGGTCCGCCCTGTCTCTCCTCCCTCACTTTGTTGAAAATGTGAGTAAAGCCATCAGCTGATGCAGGGTTACTCACATCCCACTCACCAAACTTTGGAACAGCTGCTCCTTTGTCAGGCTGGAACACACATTATCATAATGCTACTAATCAGAAACTATTTGTGATAGTGAAAAATCTCATAAGAACTCCAAGGTCGAATACTCGGAAATTTGATGCCTTATTAATCAGTGTATATACATGTAAATGGAAAATAGATTTTTATGTCTCTTACTTTTGCTCGAATTTTCAGTTTGGTACCTTATGTCTTCACAATTTAGTCCCAAATCACAGTTCCGTGACGAAAAGTGCTAATGTGATACAAACAATGCGAATGTGGCACATAGGTGGATCTGAAGCGAATTGTGCCACATTGACATTATTCACCAGTCGTACAACGAACAATCATTTGAGACAAAATTGAAAACAATTTGATGCATAAAGGAATCAATTTGAAAAAACAAAAGGTGTGAGGCTAAGTTGAAAAGTTGAGCAAAAATAAGGGACCGTAAAACCCATTTTACTTATATATATGCAAGCTTTTATTTTCCATGCCATGAATGGTAGCACGAAAAAGGACAGAAGAAAGAAAACTAACAGTTTCATCCCCTCGATTCACAGGTCTTAACCGGGATCTTCCTGGTGTGCCATGGCTGCTGTCATAGGAATTTTTGCCTTCCCATGTGGGACTATCTCTGCCGGGGGCTCTGGCCTGACGATGAAGGGGTGAACGTTCAATGCTGTATTCAGACCCAGTACTTTGTCTTGAAGGTCTTCTGCGGTTATCAGCAGAACCTGCTCCAGGGCCTGCATGACGAGCAGGCGAGTCAACAAAATTCTTCGGATCGTTATCTTCCCTGCTCTTGTGTAGCTCATGTGTTGATCTAACTGATCCCTTTCCAGATGAATCCTCTAAATCAACTCTGGGTTTGGCTGGAGGTAGGTTATCAGATGATTTATCAAGAGATAAATCTGAATTTTCCTCAGGGTCATTTGGGTTTACTATCTTTACGCCAGTTCGACCTTTCCGGGCCTTGTCAAAATAAGCCGTATAAGGGACATTCTCTTCACTATCCCAATTGCCAAATTTTGGTACATGAGAACGTTGCTGCTGTTAAATCGAGACATCAAAAAGAGTCTGATAAGTATAGTTTCCGTAAACAGACCAGAGAGTAAAAGCTCAAGATGCTAGATGTTCATGTCACCACTCCCATCTAAGAGTCAGAGTTATCACTAAGAAAAGTTAACAAGAAAGAAACAAAAAATATTGCTCCTTCTGTTTTCATTGCAATAAGGATGATATTTTGGTAAATCAGGGAGATTTCTGAATTTGAATCAGACTAAAGTATTCATCAACTTGTCAAAAGGTTACTTTCAAAAAGAACACAGATCTTATTACCAGAGGAAGTTACACAAGACTCTTCCCAATTTGACCAACTTTTCACAATCTTATAGACTTATTGTACTCTTAAATATTAACCCCTATCACGCATGTTTCAATAAAAACAGTGCTAGCAGGGTCAAGATTCTCTATATTATGTTCATTTCTAATTCTATCCTGTCTAGTTTATCCACTTATCCAACACAACAATCTAAACTTTGCAACATTGAACTTATTCTTTTGTTGGCTTTTTTACTGTCCAACAATCTTACCTAACATTGTACAGTTTTGCATACTTATCTGCTTGAACGATGTTGTAGAATGCATGCAAGAATTGATTGTATACTGAAATTTTTTAACTCGCCGCTCAATATTCCAAATATTTATTTTCACCAAAACCTTCTATAGTGAATTTCCAGAAATACAGTACTTCTAAGTTTAACTGCTTTAGGGTGAGGAACATACAGGAACCAACAATGAGATAACCTACTGCTGAACAATCAAAGCAACTATTTATCTAAAGTTCCTACTCTTCACCTAGGTAATCATAACTCATTGTGGTTATGTGAGTGTAAATTTGGTACTTCCTTGTACCGTGCCATTAAAATCTTATGCATCATTGCCAATTTAACATTTATTTATGCACATAAGCACATACATTACGAACCTAGCATCACATGAAAAAGAAAATGGAAACATAGTGTGTAACCAAGGTTGCTACGAGAGACCTAGCTACTCTCCCAAGTCCAATTCCAATTCTGAGATACCTCCCTCATAATCCCTCCCTCCCCTTGCCTATATAGCTCTAACCACCTCAGAATACATCTCTCTCCTGTCTAACCTTGCCTATCTGACAAGGTTAGTTACAAAACTTCTGACTCATTCTTTTACCACACGCCCATACATCATCAGTGGTTCCATCACCTAGCCACCGTCCCCCACCCTCTCTCCCACACACTCACATGTAACAGAACTAGTGTCAATATTAGGAGGCCTAACAACATACTAGGTGAATACCCTTCCTTCTATTATCCAAGACAAAAAAACTCCTAATAGTTCCTTAAAACACTGCCATCTTGTCTAAAATGACAGATGATTCGTAATATGTCCTTATTATTTAACATAGTTGTTACGAGACATCTTCTAAAACTTTCTTGATAAGCTGACAGTGCATACCATATGGTACATGCAGCTTTATTTCACTTCACATATCGAAGGATACAACTGTTTGACAGTGAAAGAGTAGGATTCCATAAAAGTCGGTATATATCACTAAGGCTGCGGATTGGAATTTTACTAGAAAGACTATTGAAGCCAATGGAAAACCTCAGTAAAGACTAAAGACAAAAGGACTAAATTTTCAAAAAGATAAAATTAAGCAATGCAAACTACTACAAAGATTGCTGCCTGAACAAAATTGTTAGCAACTGAAATGAATCACCAAGCAACTCTCACTTCTCTGTAGACTCTGGAATGAGTTCTAGAACTAATCTATACCTAATGGTGCAAGCAACTTAAAAATGCAACAATAGATTAGCCGGAGTAATCAGAGCACTGAAGCTTATAAGTGATAACTTAAAACTTCTAGAGATAATGTTTTACTTGGTCCCTCTGTTGCAAGCAGAAAAATACTATTAGTGACCTAGAAATGGTTAATAACTTAGCTGTAGCCTAAGAAAGGTTATCAATATTTCCTAGTTAACCCATTCTAGACAATTGTTATCTCCAAAGTTAATTCTGCTGGTAAAAAATGAACAATATTTGCATTTAGAAGTCCAACTTGACATCCGTTGAATGCCCACGGATCGAAGTTCTCTTTGAAGCTGCAATAACTTTGTCCACTCTATTGTAGAAACTTATGAGTAGGATACCTAGCTTCTTTGGGTTGGACACCTTTGTCCAGTGTGATATTAGCTCCAAATCTATTGACAGCCTCTTTAAAATACCACAAAAATCTTCACTCATGCTGTTCCTACGACTCCATGGAGCAGTTACAATAGTATTGCTACTTTTAACAACATAAAGATGTCCTCATAAGTTTCAAGGACCTATAAGCCAAATTATCGGCTATTTCTCATATGAGATAAGAACAGATAAACTAATGCAGGCCACAGCCCGTAGCTGTCTGCCGTGTTTACCTGCATATCCTTTGCTAATCATCTTTCTCCGTACCTTGTCTTCAGTCTCTCTCTGTGTGGGGTATATCTCAACACTAATTGTACTCCATATAGGAATTATTTATGACGAATCCATTAATCCATTTTATAATCATCCTCAACTTAATCTCCAACAATATAGCACTTTCTGTCCTAAGCAAATTTCAGCTTGCAGAAGTATTCATCAAAGATAATATCCAATTAAATATTCATCCGTTTGAGATTAACAAAAGTCAAATTTCCATTTAGGAATTTTTGTTTTTTCATCCTTCTATTAATCACCTAAGATAATCCACATTTGCTTAAGTAAATCTGAGAATCAATCCCTCGCTGCCATGCTAAACAAACCTCAGAAGACAGACAATATAATTAAAAAATTGACTTGATTGAACTTAAGTTACATTTGTTGCTACTTTTAGATGTCTCTTAGTTCAATTTATAGGCATCAAGCTTGGTTCTCCATCCTTAATGTTAACTACTACATATTTACAACATCAATTAAGCCTAAAACACAAAAGTTTAATTTTTCACTCTGATATTTATCATCAGAACAGATGCCAACTGCAAAGTGATATTCTCAGGTATGTACCAAAGGTCCAAAGCTATTGGCAAGTTTCCACACTAGAGGAAAAAACACCTGCAACTATATTTTGTTTCCCCCAAAATTTTACTAGGGCAGAAGATGATCGTTCAATCCTATAACAACGACAACAACTGAGCCTTGTTTCACTAGGTGGGGGCAACTACATGGATCAAACGGTGCCATAGTAATCTATCACATATTTATGTTTAAACAGTTAACATTTAAGTCTCTTTTGATTGTTTCACCTATAGTTTTCTGAGGTCTTCATCTACCTCTAGCATTAGAGCTACTCTCCATCTGATCCACTCTCCTTACAGGGGCCTCTACCGGTCTCCTCCATATATGTCCAATCATTCTAAGACGAGATTCTATCAACTTCTCTATACAATAAATGGTACCCGAACAGGAAACAAATTATCTTTCTCTATATATTAAACTTAAACAGGAAAGTTCAGACTTTGTCAATTAATATAGAACAACAATTCATGTGATATTCTAATTCTCATCATATGTCAAATGATCATTATTTAAAACTCATTAATTTTCAGGGTGTGTATGGTCGAAGGGTACGAATGGGGTAAAATTCCCATGGATGGGCTCTATGTGTAAATTTACACATGAAGCTCATCCATGGAAATTCTTACCCCCCACTTTTTCCCTTCAACCAAAAACATCATAAAGGTGAACATTTCAGCACATCAAAAAGGCATTCCTTTAACTCAAACATGGGATCAAAGCAAAAGAACAAACTCATAGGTATAGCTCAAGTAGCTGCTTGTCATGTCTTATTTTGACTAAACCAAAAATTCAATTCAATAATTTACTACACATACAGCTATGGTATCTTATGTTTCTTAGATTAGTTTAGTACATGATCTATATCTTAAGGGGAAAAAATGATGTCAAAAAAATAAACTCGCCCATATTACACAAGGCTATTTAAGCTGAATTGTTAACACAGCATGATTTTTGAAACTATTAGCTAAAGAAAACCAAGTAAACTCTGCCTAATAACATTCTTATTCAATTGCTTCATGGTTCTAATAAACAGAAAAAGCTTGAAGCTGATTATTGATTTGGCTACAAAGAAACAACGAGTTGACCAAAAAACAAAAAATCTAATTTTGGTCAACCATACCAAAGTTTAGAACCTGAACAAAAACAGCAAAACCAGACCAAAAAAGGAACCTCACCTAACATAGCAAAACATAAAGTATAATGCAAAAAGATTGAAACTTTAAATTCTCTCTGTACCCCAAAAGAAAAAAAAAATGAAATTCTCATACCATTTTTTCAGCAATCACAGACACATAAAGCACACCCAAAAACCATGACAAAAATAAAAACAAAAAAATTACCCAAATAAAAAGGAGGGGAAAAAAAATACTTACTGCCATTTCCTTCTAAACCAAAGCTTGAAAAAATCAGCAGAAATTGCAAAGCAGAGTTCTTCAAAAATAATAGAAATTAATAAAAAAAAATTCAGCTTTTTTGGATCAGAGCCAGTACAGGTAAAAACTCAGAGAACCCAAGTTGTTCCTCCACAGAATTCAAAGACCCAGTAAGAAGGAGAGAGAGAAAAGAGCTTTAAGAGAGAGAGGGGTTTATCAACCGTTGACCGGAGCCACCGGTTATGTCTATTGTTTGACCATTATTTTTTTTTTCCCGTGTCTGTAAATTGAAAGTTTTCTCATTTGCTTCCAATTTCGTTCTATTGACAAAGTCATACATTGGATATGGAAAATTAGAAATAGAATTAATATTTTATCCAAGTTTAAATTGAGAAGAAATTTTTTCATTACTCTGGTCATTTTTCTGCTCCTTTGAAATCATAAATTGTTGAATAAGCTTAATAATTCATGTATCGTGAAAGAGAAAGATTTACAGTTAATATTTATCAATAAAGTAGTAATATATGATACATTATTATTCAGTATATTAAAATTGAAGTGATTATATTAAAAATACTTCTTATAAAAATTAATTTTAAAACATTGGAAAAAAAATTTACACTTTTATTTATAGAACTCTTAAGATAATTGATGATCAAATAACAAAGTTAATAATATGATAATAAATAATTGAACTATTGTATAAAATTTTTTTATATGTTCTTGTTTTATCAAAACAGAAATTCTCAGTCAAAATAACCAATAAATAGTGTACAACATATAATAGATAACATGTTCACCGTATATTATATATTAAGCACAACATATATTACATGTTATGCACAATATATATCACATGTGATAACATCATTTTTCTTTATAATATGTGATATATATTATGCAAAATATATGATATATCTTGTACACAACATGTAATATACTGTGTGCAAATTATATAATATAGGTTGTTCATAGCATATTAATTATTTTGATTATTTTTTTATTATGTATATACGTATGCTCATATCAAAATTTAGTGGTTATCTTACAACTCACTAATCACCTTATTTTATTAAATTCAATAATACTATTTGTACGTATTTTTTTCTTACATCTTTTGTCACTCTACTTTATTTTTAAATTTTAATATGATATCACTCTAATACTTGAACTTTTAATTTCATCATTGAATACAAATGACATGCACAAATATCATTATTCTATAAAACTGGAATAAGTTTTCGTCATTAGCTTTGTTTAAAAAAAATAATAACAACAATGCTTCGATGGATGTTTGATTCTGAAGTAAAACGATGGCTTTCTGAAATTTTTAATTATTATAAAATCAAACATATGACTGTTTAGGGTGGAAGATGCAAATTGAGTGGCGTTACATTCACATTCACATTCACAAAATGGATATTCATAAATATCTATTCAAATTCTTTTGTTTTTCTCACGGTATTCCTAGTTCGAAAGGTCAAAATTAATCTGTCGTAAATCTGAGTTCAATTTAAGGATTTGTCGCTGGCCAATGAATTGCGGCATACACAAGGCATAAATTGAACCTCTGACGCTTATTTAAACAGAAAATGAGCTAACCGCTTGACCAACTCAAGTTTGTTAAATATCTATTCAAATTCAACAAATAAGTTTTCTCCTATGCTTCCAAATTCGTTCAATTGACAAATGCAAATAATAATTTCATAAAATTTAAGAACGATAAGCTAAATATTAAAGCAAATTTGATGGAAAATAAATGTTAAAATAATTGGGTGGCAAAACTCATAAGTGGCATTCTATATTAATGAGTCTATGAGCTGTGTCTGCTTTGGATTTTGTGAGGTTGAGAGTGACCGTTTTCGGTTGTTGGGCATTTGTAGCAAGTTGGTGCATTGACGTCGTCACGTTAAACATGTCATAATTAAAAATATGAATTAGTACTTATATATAAAAATATTATTGAATTTAATTTCATCATATATATTATATATATATATACTAGTATTTAAAAATCCAAAAAATTATAAATAATAATAATAATTAATTTTATTTAATTTATTTAAAATTTACAAATTAAATCATTAAAAAATTAAGAAGATTCAGTGAACAAAAATTCATTTTAAGAAAAAAAAGCATGTCATTTGTGTCTTATATATTTCATATGGTAAAATTTAAATTAATAACCATAAAATTTATATTTTAATAATATAAATTTACATCCGGATGAAACACCTAAAAAAGTATAAAATCAACACATAGAATGTATATATATGGTATCAAATTTTTTAGTTATCTATACATATAATATTTACGAACCTCTTGCATTAAATTTCTTGTCACGTGTCATTTTTTTAGATTTTTTAATTTTTAATTTTTCTAAAAAATTTACTTAATTTCTTTTCTTAATTTAATATATTATATTATTAAATATAACAATTATTATGATAATTATTTATAGGAGATACTATAAACTCAATCAATTATATTATGGTAATTATTAATAGGACTACTTTATCATGTTAGGGATCGACTGCAATGTTACTATTAAAGATAATTCATGTTTTCCATAACAAGAAAAATTATGAAAATAAGTGATAGATAATTAGATATAGTCTATATTATAATTTATAATCTATACACCATAAAGCTGAAAGCTGATATGTGAAAAGTGTGTGGTGTAAGAGCATATAAGAATATGATATTGATATTGATTTCTATTATATTGAACTATTATTTATTATTCTGCATTTGTTGTGTATACTTATCTATACTAATCTGAAAGAGGAAGCTTTCAGGCCTCATCGAGTTTGCATCATTTTATGATTTAGAGGAGGTTGTACTTTACTTTACTTTTAACATGACTTACATCTCTTTCAGGGCATAGTAAAACCTTAATTTGAAAAGAAGTAAGAAACTTTAATCCTTGCTAAAATATTGATGGATATATATATATATATATATATATATATATATATATATATATATATATATATATATATGTAGAGAGGAATTCTTTAGTGGTATAGTGATAGGATTGGTGACAGCAACAAGATGCACGGGTTGGTTTATCAGAGAAGAGGAAAGAAGAGGAAAGTAATTAGTAGCATTTAGTTAGTCAACTAGTTGTATAAATACTGATTTATAGTTAGTTTGGGATTCATTGATTCATTTATATTATTTTACCACTTTTTAGTAAAGAGTATTTTCTTTCATAGGAGGTAGTTCCTTCATTGTACTTTCTTTGAGGGATTGAAATTTCCTTCCCTGTGGCAATAAAATTGGGGATTTACTCAATCTAAGATTTATCCTGTCATATAGTATGTCATAACTTTAGACAGTCTAGCACCATTATTGATTCTTTAAAGAAAGTCTCAAAGTATGCTAAAAATTTAGAATATAAGTTGATTGGTATGTCATTGGCATATTTTTATACAAGAGATTTTTGTACCTTGCAAATTTTAAAGGTACTGATACTCTTTAATTAATTGTGATTAAAAATTTGTCATGTATCTCACTAACTTAAAATATTACATTCATTATACTCATGATGAAATCCTATCCATCTGGGTACAGGACGAATATATGTAATCCAATCTGCCAAAATTAATAGGCTATGCATGTTGAACCTGTTTTGTGATCTCTTTTGTGAATGGAAGAGACAACTCGGGGATAGACTCATTTACAGCTATATTTACCAAAATGAAATTAAGCTTATATGTTGCATCTGTCATATCCAGAGAACCAAGATTGTTCTGCTAATTCTGCAAGCTCACTGTCATCTTCTTCATTACAAAATGTCTCAAATTGATCATTTACACAATCTTCCTTAGGCAGACGCGCTTCGGCAAGAAGCTCATTAAGTGTGATAATCTCCTTCTCATGTTTCTTCTGCAATTTATCCATCTGTTTGTAAGCCTTTGCAGCTTCCTGCTCTGCATCCATAGCCCGCTTCTACAAATTCACATCTTAGAGTCAGGTTCATATGTAAAATTGCTCACCACTACCATAATAAATTGTAAATTTTTGTGCATCATAAGCCCCCAAGTGCTGTTGATAACAAATATTGAAAATACATAGTGATCCTTTAACTCACCTGTGCAGTAACCACACCTTCTTCAGCTTCTTTAAGTCGCACGAGCAGTTCACCGGCAGCTTGCACTGCTTCAGCAGTATCCTTCATTTGGGTCCGAAGGCCTCTATTTTCATCCCTTAGCATTCTTCTTTCTTTTTCTTTTTCTGCTTTCAATGCTGTTATTTCTGCAGCAAGGGCATTTATGAACTTAGATTCTGCACCTCTTACTCCTGCTCTGGAAGCTGCTTTCTTGACATCCTCAATTCCATCTTGGATCTTTCTATGCCTTTCAAGCAATTCGACATGTTGCTCTTCCAAATCCGCATACTGTTCTAGAAGTCGTGCATGGCCTTCTATAGCTTTCTGCATTGCTCTGTTCAGTTCCTCGACACACTTCCTCTCGGCAACTAGTTCCTGCTTCCTCTTTTCAGCTAGTGACCTGTTAGCTTCAACTTCAGCTCTCAGTTCTTCAGAGAGAGAAATCCACCTTCTTTCTGCCTCAGCCCATTGATTTCTTTCCTGTTCAAGCTTTACTTCAGCATCGATAATTACTGGATTTGCATTTTCCTGGGTGCCACCCTCTGTTGTCTCTGGAATGGCAGTGAGGTTTGCTGCCAAACTTGGTTCGGATGAATGACCCGAATGCAATAGCGGATATTGCTGTCTTGCTGATGGGGACAAAGAATCTATATAAAATTGAAGCTGGTTTCTCAAATTTTGTATCTCTTCAATTAACACTTCCTTCTCCCCCAGTTTGTAGAAATTCTGGTACGCTTCTAGCTCATTTTGTATTCTTTTTAACTCTATATTCATCTTCAAAACTTCTGGATGATGTTCATAGTTCTCCTTTAAAAGCTGTTGAATGTTAATATTAGGTGAGTCCTAAATATAAGCATCAAACATTGTAATAATAGAAATTAGAAAGGAAACCTTTAAACAAACTTATTTCTACCTTGTATTCATGTCTGAGGGAAACCAGCTCTTCATCCATAAACTCCTCAGCAGGTAAAACACCATCCATAAGGCTTTCAAGGCGAAGAATTTTTTCTTCCCTCTTCTGAGCTATTACGGCACTGCATTCTCTCTCATGCTTGTACCGTTGCAGCTACAAATGTGATTGGAAATAGTCACAATAAGATATGACAAAACAATGGCTACAAATGGTTGTTAATAAACAAACAGAAACCTACTAAGCAATTGAGCTGCATTATCTCAGAAGTCTGTTTTGCACTGAGTTCTTCTAGTGCCATTTCTCTCCTTATAGATCCGGCCAAAACCTTCTCTACTGCCTACATCACAAGAGAACAAATTATAACCAAATGAGTAAATTCAAACTAATAGGAAAATGGACCTGTGATGTTTACACTCACTTTTAGGATTTGCATCTTTGGCTTATTAGCAGACTCGGGGCAATCCACAGGTACCAGCTGCATGTTTGAACCGTTGTCGTTCTCAATATCGTCAAGCTGCATTCTGCTCTTACAGTTAGTACAGCCAGACACAACAGAATCTTCTTGGCCGGCATTATCGTCAAGGAAAGTCTGCACTCCAACATCAACTTTGTTAACTGGAAAACATAGCTTGGATTCCCTGGGTTTCGATGAGAGCCTCATTGATGATTGCCTCAAAGGTGCACTACAATGGTGGCTATCAATAATTTCAAGACCATGGCGGATGCTTGCTGCTAAATTTTCATTTTTCATAAGGAAGTTTGGAGCTGTCTGGCTAGAAAAAGCAGTACCCAAGCTTTTCTGATTAACAGATTTTGTGCCTAACTCACTTTCACTTTGAAGAATATTCCCAGATGGAGATAGCCTTGATGAGGTCTTCAAACTTTTCCTACTACCACTGATTGTCGGTGAAACACTGGGAGTTGGGGGTTTTGGAATGGGTGATGAATTGCATTGGGTTACGCTGAGGTTAGGAGGGGAGTCACAATTCAATGAGGCACTAGCAGAATCATTGGATGCATCAGGGGCTGAAAATCCAGCAGAACCTCCAGCAGGATTGTGGAGAACTACTGCATGATCCTCAATGCCTTCCTCATCAATCTCCATCACTTCATCACCATCTTCATCAACATGAGGTATTGATGGCAGGTGGCTGAGGCTGGACTGCAATAAATTTAAACTTCTACGGATCCAAGCTGCTGAATGACCTCCACTTCCACCACTTGGCCTGGAACCATTTGCTTTAATTTGATGCAGCTCATCCTATTGATTTCATAAACTTTGTTAGAAGAAATCTATGTACTGAAAAGAAAAAATGATTGAGCATGGTGGAAGACATATACCCTGAGTTGGCGTATCACTTCATGCAAATGGTTCACATCATCATGCATGACTTCATTTACAACTGCTTTGTTCTTGATAGCTTTGGCGCGTTGTGCAAATCTCAATGTACTGAAAGTTTCACTCCTACAACTGCAATAATGAGTCGTGTCAAAATATGAAAAATACATAAAGATCAAACAAAGATACTTCAAATGACCAGTGGTTTGCATCTACCTCTGTGCTGGGGAAATAGCACAAACCATTGCTAATTTTGCATTTCCTCCGAGAGACTCCTGCAATAAAAATGTCAACCTAGAATCTCTATAAGGTATATGTCGCTGCTTTCCAGTCTGAGAAACTTCAGCTAGAATGTTAATCAAGTTCCTGCAATCCAACTTAATGTCAGTAACTATATCAAATGATGAGAAATAAAGTAATAAACTATAATTTGGCAGTTAGGAAGGAATTATTAAGATGAATGCATATTTATTTTTAGCTCAGACAATATATGGTAGTGAAAGTAAAAGTCTAATGGTTAACTTACGAGCAGCAATGCAGCATGGTGGGCTTAAAATATGAACAGTGGCAAGAAAATTGGGTAGCAGAGAAAGAATAAAGAGGTGGATGGAAAAAATTAAGACTAAGAATAAACGTATTAAGAAGAAGGTTGAACTGGCAGTCTGGCATGTATTGATGAGAAGATGGAAGATGACAAAAGAAATTCCACTCCAGTGAGGAAATTGAATAAAATGGAAGTCCAAATGCAGAGGTAGGTGAACTCCAATACATGATAAGATGACCACTGCTTTTTTTTTTTTATCAGGATCCCAATTTGCTCTCAGTTTCTGTGAATACAATCATGAAAGCTAAATTCACTTTATCTTTTAATAAATAGTTTTCCATTTTACATGAAATTATGGTACCAAGAGGTTTTGTATTTAAGGCAATTCACTATTTGTGATTGTATCTCGAGTCTGACATAAAATCAAATAATCAATATCCTACACGCACATATTAAATCATACCCAAGCTGTGAAAGTGATCTATTAATATTGCCAGCTTCCTTCAGCCGCTCTCCAGCTGCACCAGTTATTTTTTGACGTTCTGACCCAGCAAGATCAACAAGATTGATTCTACTTGTTTTAAATCTGCTTATACCACCTGCAGAACTCTGCAAAGAGCAAACATGAACTTAGTTCAGGGACTTGTGTTTCAACAGTTTTGCTGTCAGGCAGAGGAATACACTCCCACCAGACGTTCTTTTGGTAAAAAGGTGAAGAGAAGAGCATAAGTTTCAGGATTACAAGATTTCATATTGCTAATTTCCAAACCACCACTATTTTTCCCTCTAAAATTTATCCAGTTATAGACCCTTACTGTTTGTGGACCTTGGACCTCCAAGTGACACATATTCTATAATACAATTTCAAAATTATTCATAATGATCGTATTACTCAAGGTGAAGAGGTGCATCACCTTACATCGAGATTCAACAACACAAGTAAAGACGGTGTGCGAGCGAGAACTCTCAGAATTTATACTGGTTGCACCTACTCTCCTGTTTGACAATCCCTGCATAATTAAGGCAAGATAATAGTGAAGCACACATAAAAGGGGCAAGGAGAAAGGCAAATCACGATGAATTAGTAAAAATGAAAGATCGAAGACATTTGTATTCATGAAAATCCTGTGATACAACAAGTATGATGAAACACACCTTTATTAAAAGCTGAGTCACATCCTTCATGGTACATACATGCTCCTCTGTAAGATTTTCAACATAGACACCAGATTTGACATCTTCTCTAATCTGGTCAAACAACACAAGAGCAGTTATAGTATAAATAAGTCAAACTTGAAGGAAGGAAAATATAACATTTTGGGCTTTACCTGTAGGTTTCCTTGATTCGGATCTAACAGATCTGTTATTTGTTCATTGTATATCTGCGGAAGGAATTTGTGTGTCAAAAGGATTACATAACAAGTTAAGAACACAAAAAGAAATCATTTACAGCCATTCAAATCAACCTCAAGAAAAGAGCAGTGGCACTGATACTTGAGTTGCTGATCAGAATGCTTAGTTTGTTCCTGTACAGGAAACACAACAACCAAAATTGTGATAGAGTTCTTCCATTCATCAAAGGACTCAATCAGGAATATAACTAAGAACATACTTCATCTATCCGGGCAAAGAGCCGCTCAAACACACGCGGTGTAAGACCCCGTTGGTCATTTCTAAAATTGTCTTCTGACAAAGAATTGGCAGGTCCCCAGATGGTATAAGTCTTTCCACTTCCTGTCTGTAAACATATGAAAATCAACATAGTCAAAAATAGCAACAACAATTAACCACATAAGGGAGGGGGGAAATGGCAATGGAGGAAATGGTACCTGCCCATAAGCAAATACGGAACTATTGAATCCAGCCAAGCAGTTCTCTACAAGAGGCACCCCAACAAGCTGAAAAATATCTATCTGGATAACAGAATGATGAGCAGTATTAATTAAACAACTGAAAAATTGTAACTTGTGATAACACAAAGCATAGTTGAATTCTATAAACAGAAAGTCATGCCTGGGTAGCTTCATTGTCAGCAACAAAATCAAATGTGAAATTCTGACCATTAATGGACAGTGACTGGTTGGAAATCTTCTGAACTATAGAGTCTCCTTCATCCTTGTCGTGGCGTAGTGGCCTCATCCTCACAACCACCTACAAAACCAAAAATAGTAAGCCAAAACCCTAAAATGATCATTCTTCAACAACACCGAGAAAACTCCCCATAATCTTCACGGAGTGAAAATAATATACCTTGACGCCGGAATCATGGGTGGCGGGGACTGAATTTTCGGGAAGAGGGGTATCGTGGGCAAGCTTGCGCTTGAGAGGGTTTGAAGAGGGAGGCCTCGGAGGCAAAGCGCTCTTGAATTTGGCATTGTGGTGTTCGGAAATGTGAGGCGGAGGATCGTTCTCCTTGGTGGGTCTGTGCCTTCGAGTTGGCCTCGGTTTTCTTGCATATGAAGTTGGGTTTGACGGAGAAGGAAGCTCTGCCGGGGAAGGAGCGTGAGCGTCCCTCAATATTGCGTTTCTTGGAAGCATGAAGTGCTTCATCGTTACACGGAAATGGAGTCCACACAGAGAGAGACAGAGTATGGTTAGGGTATGGATTGGGGAAGAAGACAAGTGTGTGAGAGAGAGAGAGGAAAGTGGAAACTAGCCGTTGGGGTTTGAATCTTGGCAAGTCAGAGACTTTTTTGCTTGGATGAAATTGCAGGTTCCTTACCCTTCCCTCTCTTCTTTACTTTAACATTTTTATTTTTTTGTTAGAGTAAACCCCAAGTTGGTCCCTGACAATTTTCGTGGTGGACAAGATAATATCTGATATTGAGAAATTGACAAGTTAATCCCACAATTTCAATTTTCGGACAACCGTTAGTCCCTAAACAGATTCCGTTATTTCGAGGGACCAATATGACTTATTTATTAATTGTTAGGGACTAAAAAAAGAAATTTAATAAAATATGTACATATTTGCTTTTTGATAGTAATACATCCAAATAGAGACTTAATATTTACCGGAATAGTTATATGTAACTTGGAATTAACATATAATTAGAATGAATATGAGTCAATGTTCATATCATAATTTATAGGATTCATTTTATTAAATTTCTTTTTTTAGTCCTTAACAATTAATAAATAAGTCATATTGGTCCCTCGAAATAACGGAATCCGTTTAGGGACTAACGGTTGTCCGAAAATTGAAATTGTGGGACTAACTTGTCAATTTCTCAATGTCAGGGACTACCTTGTCCACCGCGAAAATTGTCAGGGACCAACTTGGGGTTTATTCATTTTCTTAACTTGTGTGCTAATAACAGTTACTAGTGAAATTTCGTAATATAATTTGATCAATAATAATTGTCTATTATAAAGAGTATTACTTCTCCAACAATACATACATTGGGCTTACTCCCACTAAAAGATTGAGAAGGAGGAGAATAAGCAAATAAAAAAAAAATATTTAATTAGTTAATTACCTACCCATGTATGTATAGAGTATATGAAAGTAAATATTTCTAATGTTCATGAAGAATTATTGTATTATAAATGCAAATGCAATGACTAGTGCTAGAAATAAAATAAAAAATTGCTTTTCTACCCTTAGCTTATTGGCGTTTTATGAAATGATGTGTAATATGATTTGTATTTTTACATATATGTTGGGTGCCTTTGGAAGTTCTAAAATATATATTTGTAATATTTTTAAACATTTAAACATCCTATATTATAAAATAAGTGGGTCTCACCATTTTTATTATTTATTTTTTCTTTCAACTCATTCTTTCTTCACTTTTTATCTCTCTTAACATAAATGTCTATATATATTTGGATATGAAAATATGGCAATAACTACAGTGCAGTTGTTACTTTTATTAGAATACATATGTTTAAAAATTGATAATGAGATTACTACTCTATCTTTACTTTTAATTTTTTTTCCCAAACAAAACCCCATCTTTCTCATTAACACCACCACCACCTTCAGTTCAGATCCACCCCCCTTATTCCCTCTTCAACCTAAAACCTCCGACGACGACGCCACCAACTCCCTCGGCTGCCACATCACTCAGATCCACCACCACCACCTTTAGATTCACTCTTTCCTCCCTTTCCACCTCAAATCCCCTTCCTTCCCTGAGACCACCACCACCACTTCTCATCTCTTCTAAAATTTTTCTTCAACACATGGTGGAGGAGCTGTGAGAGTTATTGTAGGAGTAAGGAGTGATGGAGCTCTCAGTGAAGTGTGTGGTGCCAGATCTTAGATCTAGATCTGTCGGAGACGTGATGCGAGATGAAAGGAGTGGCGGTGCTGGAAGACGATGGGGCTAAGGTGGTGGTGCCGTGGCTGCTGTGGGCTCGACTTGCTTCTTCTGTGAAGGTGGAAGACTATGGGACTCAAGCTTCTCCTCGATTTTGCCACTTTTGATTTTATTTTTGGTTTTCTTTTATTTTTTTTGGTTTTGTTTCTGATTTTTGGGTCTTTGTTGGATGACTTGGATCTGTCCCTAGAGAAGCAAACTGGTGGTGGTGGATTGGGATGAGGGTGGTGGTGTTAGTGAAGATTGGGACGAGGATGGTGGTGGATTGGGATGAGGGTAGTGGTGATAGTGAAGATTGGGATGAGGATGATGGTGGTGGTGATGGTGTTAGTGAAGAAGAGGTGGTGGTGCGATTAGGTGGTGGGTGGTGGATTGAAATGAGGGTGGTGGTGGTCCGATTGGATGGGGATGGTTGTGGTGGTGGTGGATGAGTGGGATGAAGGTGGTGGTATTAGTGAAGGGGAGAGTTTGTTGGGATAAAAAGTGTAAGCAGGGACAATACTGTAATCTTACATCAATATTTTAAAATAACTTTACTTTAATACTAAAAACAACTACATTATAGTAATTGTCATGAAAATATAATTTTTCTGAGTGAATCAAGATGTGAGATTCGAACAAATGTATATATTAATATAGTATTCCATGTACTATAAGTAAAAATGTTACGACTTTTGGCTAATAAATGTCGTTCTAGTTAGGATGAATATTTTTTTTTAAATAAATGTCTTTAGACTACTTGTTAGTAAAACTCAAAATATTATAATTCAAAATATTATTACTCTATAGAAAAATATGTATCTAGACATTTTAAATTTTTTAATTGTACAAATTTGTCCAAATTAACGAGTGGTTGTACTGGTGTGGAGGGATATGGTAGGAGAAGAGGTCATACAAAATGAAGATGCTTTCAAGACTTTTGATGAGATGAAGAATAAAGGATTGGTTCCTGAGGAGGTAACTTATAGCTTGCTTATAAATTTAAGTGCTAAAGATGTAGCGCAAAGATTGTATGATGATATGAGGTCTAAGGTAGCGTTTGGTAGCTGTCCCAAGTCAGTGAAGACAGAGACATAAAGACACAAATGGACAGAGACACAAAGGGACTGTGTCTCTATATGGTGTTTGGTAAAAAGACATCAGAGGAATAATTCCTGTCTTTTGTGTTTTTGTCCATTTGTGTCTCTGTCTCATAAACCAAACAGGATTAGTCTCACTCAGTCTCTATCTTTTATGTCCTGGGACAGTTACCAAACGCTACCTAAAGGAATAATTTCTAGTAACTACACATGCTCTTCACTTCTATCTCTCTATTACAGATATGAGGACTACCCTAGAGCCCTCTCTCTCTTTTCATAAAACATTTGAAGAGATAAAGCAGCAGGGCCTGCTGACCAATGAGAAAACATATTTGGCAATGACACAAGTCTATCTTACTTCAGGAAATGTAGACAAAGCCTTGGAAGTTATTGAACTCATCAAGTCTAGCAATATCTGGTTTTCTCCATTTGCTTATATTGTCCTGCTGCAGTGTTATGTGATGAAAGAAGATATAGTATCAGCTGAAGAAACATTATTAGCTCTCCCTAAGACAGGAGCACCTGATGCTGGTTCTTGTAATGATATCCTCAGTCTGTATGTTGGGCTTAATTTGATGGAAAAAGCAAAGGAGTTCATTGTCCAGATAAGGGAGGATGAGACAGATTTTGATGAGGAGCTTTGCGGAGACAATGAGCACAGAGACAATAATAGTGACACTGTGTCATCCGTTTGGTAAGGGGGCACGAAAATTTTTTAAGGACAAGAACACTAAAAAGAGGCACATTAATGATTTTTCGGTGTGCATTTCATTAGAAGGCACACTGACACTGGGACGGGGACACACTTTTTGCAGGGACACGGAATGAGTTTAATGAAAAACTCTTCCAATTTTGTCCCTAGCATATTTTTGAATTTCCAACCCAATACCCCTTCTTATGTTTACCCTATTCATCGTGGAGTGCGACGGCGAGGAGTACGAGGATTGTCCAGAAGCAGTAGCAGCAGATTTGGGTGCATCAATACCAAACGCATTACAGAGACACAGGACACAATGTACTAGAGACTAGTGTCATTGTCTCTATGTTCTCATTGTCTTTGTGCCTAGTGTCTCCGCAAACAAACGCACCCTTATAGAACAGTTATGAAGGTTTATTGTAAGGAGGGAATTGTGCTAGAAGCCGAGCAATTGACAAATCAGCTTTTTAAGAATGAATCTTTTAAAAATCATAGTTTCTTCCGGACATTTTATTGGATTCTTTGTGAACATAAAGATGGTGTGCAATCTGATGATAAACATGTGGCCATTGAGCCTGATACTATAGCACTTGGGATGATGCTCAGATTGTATTTGACAAATGGCAACTTCAGCAAGATTGAAATGTTACTGAAGCTATTGCTAAGTTATGTTGGGGGTTCAAAAATTGTTAGTCAGCTCATCATCAGATTGACAAAAGATGGTATGAATTATGTAAGCAACTTATGTCTTATTATCTCTACTGTCATAAAAGATTCTGTCTTATCAAGCAAAGTTCATTTTCTGTATTAGTTTCTTGAACTTACCACTTTTAAGTCATTTATCTCTTTTTCCAGGAGAAATCAGTAAAGTAGAATCACTCAACAGTTTATTACTTAAGCCTGACTGCAAAATGGATGAAGCTACTGCAGCTTATTTGATTAGTCATTATGGAAAACAACATATGCTAAAACAAGCTGAAGATATGTTTGAAGTAAACTATTATATAACTCTATGATCGATGTATATCCAAAATGTGGTGAACTCGAGAAAGCATATTTGTTTTACAAGCAAGTATTGGAGGAAGGACATGATTTGGGTGCTGTTGGACTTACTTAGCATCACTGTAAATGCTTTGACCAATGGAGGTATATCATGGAACACCTAGTCCTCTGATGTCTTTTTATCAATAAGATGGAATATGATTGTAGGCATAATTCTTTTTCAGGAAGGCTTCTATGGACAAGATCAAAAGTTGGATAGAGCTGTGGTATTGGATGAAAAAACATACATGAATTTGATTGGCTACTATGGGAAGGCTGGTATTAACCTTATCTGAGATAGAACTTTGACAATAATTATTGATGCAATATTGTATTGATGATCCATTTTTCTTGGATTTTCATGGGCAATTCTATATTTCTCACTTTATATGATGCTTTATAATGATGTTTTCTAGTTTGGGTGCTACGTGTTATCAAAACAACTTGGCCAAGTAGCCTTTCTTTTATTTGGCAAAAAAATGGATAATTGAGTTGGACTGTTAGAAAAATTGTTGAACAGCAAAGATGGTTCTTAGTAAATTCATCACTGACAGTATGCCTGAGAATATGATCATTATAAAAGAGACATTTGAAATTGCCAAAACTCTTCATTTCTTCTTATTAGCCATAGTATATAATATAACATATTAACATGACTTGTGTAATAACTGACAACTAAAACCATATGCATTTTTCATATGTAAATAACATAACAACATATCCCAAAATCAGCCAGGTATCATGACAATTATTTGAATACCACCATACATGTAGGCAGAGAAGAACACAGACATATAGGTTGCTTCTAAGTTTAAGCTTTGCTGTCAATTGTCGTCGGGACTGGCTCCTGTTTTGCTGATGCACTTCAAGCCTCTCGAGTTGGACAAAATCTCAAACTCGAAACCCAATGAAAAAGTCCATTGTTTCTGTTCCATTGCATCACTACAGGAAAAAATAATGTCACAACAAAGTCCTAGTCTCTTTCACCGCTTGCAATCGTAAATATGAGGACTGAATCAGAAAAAGAATCCATAAGCATCAGCAAAGTTGTGATTTTTTATCCAAAAAATGACCCTTGTAAGCGATCAACAATGCTTCAGCATTTTCTCTGAACCGTAATATATACTTTTTCAAGAACACCTCCTCAGGGAAGTTCAGCACATAAGTAAAACTTGGCACCTTCTTCACCATATTCTCTGCAATCAAGATCTGGAAAACTCTATACCTTGGAACCACCCTATCCTCAATGCTATACATCAGAATAGTAGGACTACGAACCAAGAATGATCTTGGAACCATAGCTGTATGCAAGAAGAATTCAATCCCAGCCTTCAATTTCTTCTCAGATGTTCTAGGCAAATATGGGGCACTTTTGAACATTTCCATGCTCTCAAATTTGGAGAACCCAAAACTCTGAATGCACTCAAGCTTTCGATTGAAAGTCTTATAGCTCAAGCAAGAGAAGGTGTTGAGTGCATGGACAAACATTTTTGTATTCATATGGAAACCCATTTCCACAGCCCTTGAGACATAGTTTCTGAGAGTAGCTTCTTGTGCAATGAAAATCCTTGATTGTCTTTTCAGCAGCGACGAAAGCTGAGACCCAACAATCCCACAACTCTTTAAGAACGCAACATTGACCATGAGCCTTTGGTACTTTGGAATCACCCACCCACACCTGTGCAAAACCTGAACAAGGTCGCTCTCATTGCAAACAATTTTCCTAATGGCTTCCACTGAGGGGATCAGTGTTCTCTTCAAGCTATGGGACAAAATGAATGGATTCTTTGAAAGGAAGACACATAAGTCAGAACCCTCAAGTCCTAAAAGCTGAAAAAACTCGATTTTTGGCCTCAGGGTTCTGTCAACATCTGAGAACAGCCATTGGGGTTTCTGGCGAACCATGGACTGGATCTGGGATTCAGAAAATCCAAGCTTTTTGCAGAAATTGAGGACAAACAAGGGGTTTCTAGGGTCACGGACCATAGAAACACGCTTGGAGACGTAGATTGATTGGGATTTTGAGAATTTGAAGTTTGAATTCAGGTAATCAAGCATGAAAGTTCTTTCCTTTGAGAACTGGGTTGGTAGAGGATCAGAAACAGTGGAGAATAGTAGGGGGAGAAAGGATCTAGGGTATTTAGAAGACAAGTGATTGAGAAGGGCATTGTGCAATTTCAGGGTCTGCATTTGAAGTTTTTTCTCAACTATACTATATTATAGTGCTTCAGGTTTTTGATTAGTGGACGCTACCTGACAGAGGCGGCGGAGAATGGTGGAACCGATGGTTCTGGTTTGAGTGGGCTACGGCGGCGCTTCAAGTACCCTTTTCATTGTTCCTCACCATGACGGCGTGTTCATTGTCTCCTCTCAACGACGCCGTTTTCCACGTTACTCTCTCATTCCTCACACTGATACACTGCTTTTGCTGCTCGAATCACTGAGATGACTACAGCGAAACCCTCATTCACCTGTAAAAAATTATCACAACAATTGTAAAGTCTGCTGATATAATTATAGAGTTAAAATAAGATTTTTCTTATAAAGGATGTTCTATTGAAATTTTAAGTTGTGTGAATGAAAGTTTATAATAAAAGTGTAAATAGGAAGTCTAGGACAGAAACATTATGTCAAAGATAGAAGGAGTATATGAAAATTTCAGATTTGGCTTAAAAAACACCTTAGTGGCTTGCAGCAGCGCGCTGAGAGCGGCGGAGCAACGAGCTGGGAGCGGTAAGGCTCGAAGCAGCAGCGCGCGGAGGAGCGGTGCGCGCGGAACAGTGCGCGGTCCGGTGGAGGTACAGCAGCAGCGGCGGCGGTGCAGTGTGCGGTCCGGTGGAGGTGCAGCAGCAGCAGCTACTGGTGTTTGTTCGAGTTCTGATTTTGGAATTTGAAGGTTCTGACCTAATTTTTACTTTTTTTTTTTTATTGTCTTAGACCAATCACGGCCGAAAACCACTAATATGACCCAGGCACTGCAGTGGCGATGGCGGCCCTAACCACGGGTGAATTTCCATACATATGAGAACCGGGATCGAACCGGGAAAATGCTTAAGGGAACTCAGCTTCACATCTAGCTGAGCCACACCTCGTGGTTATACTAATTTTTAATTTTAGATATGTTGTTGGGCTTTTTGAATTATGGGTCCCTGCATTTTTTTTTTCTTATGGTCAATGTTAGATATCGAATCATTTCAATTCTATTTTAATTTTAAAGAATTATGTTATGATTTTAATATCTTGGGAAATTATTTTATAGTTTTTTTAAATTTTAAGAAATTATATTGTTATTTTTGTACGATAATTTTTTTTTTCTTTATAAGAAATTTTTGGAAATTTAGTATATTTTGGTCCAACTCCATCTAGACGAATGAGTTTAGTGTTAAGTCGAGCCAACTGATGTTTGAACAATAAGACTATGTTTGGAGAAGCGTTTGTAAAACCAAACCCCCGTTCATTTACATTGAATGTAAATATTTTTGGTTTGGATACAATTTTAACACGTTTACGTGACTTTGATTTAGTCAGCTAATGGCAGTTCACCCAAAGCAAAAAAAAATTTGCTTTCATGTTGAAAGGGTACCTATTCATTGTATCAAAATCAAGTTTAAGATAAAAAGTATCCAAACATAAATCATGTTAACCTCAACCCACTTTTACCCAAAATAAATTCTACAAAATCAATTTCATTCAAACTCCAGTTTGCAAACGTTAATCCAAACACACATTAATACCTACAACACTATACATCCAGATGCTACCTTAAAGTTGGATGCTTTGTCAACATGGGTTAGTTTGCCTAGTTGATCTTTTTGCTCAAACACTATCATAATTTGGTTCGATTCTCAAGTTTTTCATGTCATTGCCTGATCAATATAAGTACATTTGTTAGAATTTGACAAATTTGGTGAAGACATACCTGGTCCGGGATTAAGACAAACTTCTCCTTAACTCAAACTGTTGTATACCTAAAAAAGATAGTTGGATGCTTCAATGTATACGCTCTTCTACCTTTTCATATGTAATAATACTTGTTGTACATCCAAAATACATCCGACGAGAGTATTTAATGTGTGCTATATGTCATGCATAATGTGTGCTATACGTAATGTGTTATATTTATAGCACACATTATGTATGTCATATAGCACACGTTGGATATTCGATAAATGTATTTTCAATGTACAATTAGCATTACTGTTTATATATATATAGTTGTGTTTAAATGACATCCGTGTAACTTTATGTAAAGTCACATTGCTTATAGCTTTTTATAAAATAGTATTTTTGTTGAATTATAATAACAAGTTGTGAAAATCATTCATGCCAAATTTCATAAAAAATGAACATCATTAAGAATGTATATATATATATATAACTCTTATTCTTATTCATTTTAAAAATTATGTATTGCGATAATTTTTACGTCAATCAAAACTATATCAAATTATTCTATATTAATTTAAAAATTTGTAGGCATAATCTATATAACATCGGTTGGTTTTATTATTAAAAATTAATTCAACAAAAAGTTATTAAGCATTATAATAATTACTTAGAGTTAGATCGGTATTATTTTATTCCAACTCATTTATATATATATATATATAAACATTTTATACTTGGTGCTTGTTTGGATATTATTATACATATAAAATAAGATCTGATTTAATTAAAAAAATATCTTAATGATTTATTTTCATCTTCTAAAAGAAATATTTTTTATAATATAAAAAACATATTTATAACTTTTTAAATTATATCCAAACATAAATTAATTTTGTATCAAAACATAAATTTACTTTTACTCCTATAAGGTCCAAGAAGAAGACTGAAGACATCCCGCACTACGAATTATTGTCGTTGTCCGATCCCGAGTTGAGACATCTCATAATTGGAGCCATTAAGCCCATATCAGAACGTTTTTTTATCGATGTTCTTTCCAACGAGACGATTCCTAAGTCATTCATGATTCATCTTCTCCGAGGAGCGGCTTTTGATCGATAATGTTATTTCAGCGAGCCGACTCACTCCATATTCTTTACATTATATTTTCACTATGATTGTATTCTTTTATATTTCATTTGATTATAATCATTGTATCACACTCTTATCACAAGTCAGACATGCTAGTATTTACATGCTCCGGCTTACACGGGTGTTAGATAGTATATTAGTCATTAAAGATTAAAATTGTTACTCTACTTAGCCTATATGTAAAACTCATTACTTTATAAGATCAAAGGGATATCGTGAGAAACAAAAAAAATATATATACAATTAATCATTCAATTCCATATTTGTCTCTCTATTTCTCTCTTCCCTAAATATCATGGTTTTCTACACAAATTACAAATATTAGTAAAACTTTATCAATCCAAACATGCCTAAACCCTAAAGACAAATTTAGAGAGGAAGAAACCTCAGTTTGATTCTCTTTCCTATTAGGAAAATTCTTGTCTTATACTGTACTTCACTTTGACTAATGATACAACCACATTTACTACACAATTCGAGCTTTTTTTTTTTTCGATGAAACACAATTCGAGCTTTGATCATTCTTCTTTTTCTGCCATTTTTCTTTTTCTTATTTTTTTTTTCAAATACAACATTACTATTCAAATTGGAATACAACATTTTCAAATTGAAATACAACATTTTCAAATTGGTGCAATTAACTAAAGATGTTTATTACTATTCATTATCTGAATTAGTGCCAAGATTATTACTATTCAGATTCAGCCAATAAAGATCTTTCAAGTTTCCTAGACTTGGAACTTGCCCAACAAAATTATTAACACCAATATCAAATAGTTGGAGCAAAGATGCATTTGTTATGGAAGCTGGTATTTGGCTTGTGATTTGGTTTGCACCAATACCAAACTTCTGCAGATTTGTGAGTGTAGAGAACATGCCGGTCAGAAGAGACCCGCGAAACCGGTTCTGTGCGAGTGAGATGAGAGCAAGAGATGACATATTGTAAAGCGAAGAAGGAGGCATACCGGTCAAGTTGTTCGCAGCAACCGCGGAAATCGACAAGTTTTTCAGTTGACCTATTTCCTCAGGTAACTTGCCCTGCAAATTATTATATCGCAAAGAGAGAGCATTGAGGGAAGAGATATTCCCTATGGAAGATGGAATTTGTCCTGTGAAATTGTTTGTGACAAGGTAAAGCTTTTCAAGCTTCTTAAGAGATCCAATCTCTATTGGTAATTTTCCATAAAGATTATTGCTTGACAAATTCAAATGCCTTAATTCAGAGCAATTTGTTAAACTTAGTGCATTACTTGAGAGTGAAATTTCTTGCAAGCTAAGCAAACCACCGAACTCCAGCAGGATCTCGCCTTAGAAGTTGTTGCTTTGGAGATTGAGGTTTGTTAGAAATGAGAGATTGCTGATATATGGTGATATGACACCTTGCAAGTGATATTGTTGTAAGTTCAATGTCAGGACTCTTTGATTTTTATTACATGTGAATTGTTCCATATGGCTTGTAGGCACCTCGAAGGGTGAGACAACTGGCCCGGAGTTTTAAAATTTTTCCATACCCAAGGCGATGATCGAACCCTCAACACTTGGTTAAGCAAGGATGAGTCCCTACCGCTCAACCACACTTCCCGGGTTACTAATAATTACTCAGCTTACTAATAATTAATTTTTTTAAAAAAAATTATAGATTAAAAACTTATCAAATGGGTCCAATTACTGCTGTTTTCTGTTGTTCAGCTAGTTTTATTAATAAATAAATTCTATTGAATTAGACAAATCAAGATTACAACAAAGTCCATTGTTTCTGTTCCATTGCATCACTACAGGAAAAAATAATATCACAACAAAGTCCTGCAATCGTAAATATGAGGACTGAATCAGAAAAAGAATCCATAAGCATCAGCAAAGTTGTGATTTTTTACCCTCAAATGCTTGTTATCAAAAACAAGATTTAGAAAACAAAACTCCAAGACATTGTTAATTACACTTCCAAAAAATGACCCTTGTAAGCGATCAACAATGCTTCAGCATTTTCTCTGAACCGTAATATATACTTTTTCAAGAACACCTCCTCAGGCAAGTTCAGCACATAAGTAAAACTTGGCACCCTCTCCACCATATTCTCTGCAATCAAGATCTGGAAAACTCTATACCTCGGAACCACCCTATCCTCAATGCTATACATCAGAATAGTAGGACTACGAACCAAGAATGATCTTGGAACCATAGCTGTATGCAAGAAGAATTCAATCCCAGCCTTCAATTTCTTCTCAGATGTTCTAGGCAAACATGGGGCACTTTTGAACATTTCCATGGTCTCAAATTTGGAGAATCCAAAACTCTGAATGAACTTGAGCTTTCGATTGAAAGTCTTATAGCTCAAGCAAGAGAAGGTGTGGAGTGCATGGACAAACATTTTTGTATTCTTATGGAAACCCATTTCCACAGCCCTTGAGACATAGTTTCTGAGAGTAACTTCTTGTGCAATGAAAATCCTTGATTGTCTTTTCAGCAGCGACGAAAGCTGAGACCCAACAATCCCACAACTCTCTAAGAACGCAACATTGACCATGAACCTTTGGTACTTTGGAATCACCCACCCACACCTGTGCAAAACCTGAACAATGTCGCTCTCATTGCAAACAATTTTCCTAATGGCTTCCACTGAGGGGATCAGTGTTCTCTTCAAGCTATGGGACAAAATGTATGGATTCTTTGAAAGGAAGACACATAAGTCAGAACCCTCAAGTCCTAAAAGCTGAAAAAACTCGATTTTTGGCCTCAGGGTTCTGTCAACATCTGAGAACAGCCATTGGGGTTTCTGGCGAACCATGGACTGGATCTGGGATTCAGAAAATCCAAGCTTTTTGCAGAAATTGAGGACAAACAAGGGGTTTCTAGGGTCACGGACCATAGAAACACGCTTGGAGACGTAGATTGATTGGGATTTTGAGAATTTGAAGTTTGAATTCAGGTAATCAAGCATGAAAGTTCTTTCCTTTGAGAACTGGGTTGGTAGAGGATCAGAAACAGTGGAGAATAGTAGGGGGAGAAAGGATCTAGGGTATTTAGAAGACAAGTGATTGAGAAGGGCATTGTGCAATTTCAGGGTCTGCATTTGAAGTTTTTTCTCAACTATACTATATTATAGTGCTTCAGGTTTTTGATTAGTGGACGCTACCTGACAGAGGCGGCGGAGAATGGTGGAACCGATGGTTCTGGTTTGAGTGGGCTACGGCGGCGCTTCAAGTACCCTTTTCATTGTTCCTCACCATGACGGCGTGTTCATTGTCTCCTCTCAACGACGCCGTTTTCCACGTTACTCTCTCATTCCTCACACTGATACACTGCTTTTGCTGCTCGAATCACTGAGATGACTACAGCGAAACCCTCATTCACCTGTAAAAAATTATCACAACAATTGTAAAGTCTGCTGATATAATTATAGAGTTAAAATAAGATTTTTCTTATAAAGGATGTTCTATTGAAATTTTAAGTTGTGTGAATGAAAGTTTATAATAAAAGTGTAAATAGGAAGTCTAGGACAGAAACATTATGTCAAAGATAGAAGAAGTATATGACAATTTCAGATTTGGCTTAAAAAACAATTTGAGAGCTGAGAAAGATAGATCAGAGATGCTAATGCAGAGGGACCAAACCTTAGTGGCTTGGAGCAGCGGAGCAGCGAGCTTTCACCGCGGCGGAGCAACGAGCTGGGAGCGGTGAGGCTCGAAGCAGCAGCGCGCGGGCCGGTGGAGGTGCAGCAGCGGCGGCGGTGCAGTGTGCGGTCCGGTGGAGGTGCAGCAGCAGCTGCTGGTGTTTGTTCGAGTTCTGATTTTGGAATTTGAAAGTTCTGACCTAATTTTTACTATTTTTTAATTTTAGTTATGTTGTTGGGCTTTTTAAATTATGGGTACCTGCAGTTCTTTTTTTTTTTTTTTTCCTTATGGTCAATGCTAGATATTGAATCATTTCAATTATATTTTAATTTAAAGAGTCATGTTATAATTTTAAGGGTAAATTATACTAACCTCCATTGAAATTTGATGAATTTACGCTCAATTCCCCTCTATTTTTAAAACGTGCAACAGAAGTCCTTCAACTTTTAATAATCTACACTAACCTCCCTTAAAATAGATTGACTAACGGTCAAACTAATAGTTAAATAAACATGTGAATAACACATGTTTACTAATGGCACATTCGTAAATATTAGATCTATTTTTTATAATAAAATGACAAACATACCCTTGTATTTTTTAAATAAATCAAACTTTAAAATTTTACCCAATCCCACCTCACCCACCTACATCGACTACTGAATTTAAAGGGAAAATTAAAATTTCTCAAAAAAAAAAAATCAAACTACTGAATGAGTAGAAAACTACTAAATCAAACAACAACCAAATATGCTATAATGGCTACAATAGAAACTAGAACAACATAACAACCAGACAGAAAGAAGCAGAAGTAAAAGTGGCGTTCAGTTGGTTGAAGCTATGGAGGCAGAAGTGGCGTTAGGTGGTGGTGGCTATGGAAGCAGAAGCAGAAGAAGAGTTGGGTGGTGGCGGCTATGGAGGGTGGCAGCTATGGAAGTAGAAATAGAAGCGGAAGCATACTTCGGTGGTGGTGGCTATGGATGACGGAGGCGTGGCGAACCCAGTAACGGAAATGAGGAGTTGGGTTATGGTGGCTATGGAAGCATACCCCTGAAGTGGGTGGTGGAGGGCTGGCCGCTTAGAAGGATTGAGAGAAGAGGGGAGAGTACGTGAGGGGAGGCACCTAGGGGCAAGGTAGCTAGGATCGAGATTTTATCTAAGATCGAAATAGACATACAAAATCGTATAATGTAAAATTGTAATATGGATCGTAAGATCCTACCAAAATAAAAATATGTAAAATATACATGATAAATTAATAAAATAGGTCATAACAAAAGTAAAAAAATTCAAATCCACAATTATCAACCTTAAACTCCAATTTAAAATGTATAAAAAATAATATTAAATAACAAATTCAACCGAAAATAATCGTAGATTATGAGACATGTCAATAAACAAATTAGAATTTAAAAAAAAAAAGGTCGAGTTATGCATTTTGAAATCGTATAATCGCACTGTTACTCGTAGATCCTACCAAGTTGAACACAAGGAAGCACGGAGGTGAGATCGGGATCAAGCCATGGTAGTGGGATCGTAAAATCGTGCGATTTTAAGAGTTAAATCGAGATCCTAGCTACATTGCCTAGGGGTGTAAATTTTTAGGGTTTGGGGTGAAAAATTGTCGGGGTAGAAAGGTAATTGCTCATTTTCTAATTTAACTTAATACGATTTATTTTTAAATGATTCAGGGGAGGTAACTGTCAAATGTTAAAAGGTGAGTGTAATTTACCCTAATTTTAATATCTTGGAAAATTATTTTATAATTTTATCTATTATTTTAAATTTTAAGAAATTAATTATATTGTTATTTTTGTACAATAATTTTTTTTTTCTTTATAAGGAATTTTTGGAAATTTAGTATATGTTGGCCAAACTCCATCTAGAATGAATGAGTTTAGTGTTAAGACTTAAGAGCATCTCCAATGGTGGGACTCACAAGAGTCCTAACATTGGCCCCACTTTTCTGCCACATAAGCAATGCGTCATAAAAATGTAATTGGGACTGGACTAGGGACCTATTGCTTCAATGATAGGACTCAATTTCAGTCTCAACTATGGTCTCACATGTACTTTAAATTAATAATTATAATATAATTTTAAATTATAAATTTATTATTAAATATTATAAAATGATATTTTATTAAAAAAGTAAGTTTGGGACTGTCCCATCCTCTTGGGACCGGTCCCAATATTTGAATTACATACAATGAGGGAATTGAGTTGGGACGTTCCTTGGCACTGTTGGACTGGGACTGGGACGCGCAAATAAGCATCCGTTGGAGATGCTCTAAGTAGGTCGAGCTAGCCGAAATTTGAATACTAAAGCTAGCGTTTGATAGCTGTACAGTAAAGACAGAGATATAGATGGACAGAGACTGAGACTGTATTTTTATATGGTGTTTGGTAACAGTGGACAGGACACAAAAAATATTTTTTTATTGTATTTGATAATAGTGAACATGATATAAAGACATGTAAAAATGACCTTGGATATACATAATGAGAATTATGTTAAGTGATCAAGGGTATATTGATTATAAAATTTCATTAAAAAGACAAGTCCATCTAAGTCCTTCACTTCTGGGGTGAACACAAATTTTGTGTCTTTTCTGACCGTGGACACAAATTTTTGTCCATCTGTGTTTTTGTCTTATAAACCAAACAGAATTAGTCTCTCTCAATCTATGTCTTTTGTGTCTTGAAACATCTACTAAACGCTACCTAATACCTACAGCACTATACATCCAAATGTTACCTTAAAGTTTGGATACTTTTTCAACATCGGTTAGTTTGCCTAGTTGATCTTTTTGCTCAAACACTATCATAATTTGGTTCGATTCTCAAGTTTTTCATGTGAGTGCCTGATCAATATATGTACATTTGTTAGAATTTGACGAATCTGATGAAGAAATACCTGGTCCAGGATTAAGACAAACTTCTCCTTAACTCAAACTGTTGTATACCTAAAAAAAATAGTTGGATGCTTAGCATTTTTATATTTAATAATGTTTGTTGTATATCGAAAATACATCCAACGAGTATTCAATGTGTGCTATATGTCATGCATAATGTGTGGGTTATATGTAATATGTTATACTTATAGCACACATTATTTATGTCATATAGCACACGTTGGATACTCGATAAATGTATTTTCAGTGTATAATAAGCATTACTGTTTTCAAATATATATAGTTGTGTTTAAATGACATTCGTGTAACTTTATGTAAAGTCACATTGCTTATAGCTTTTTATAAAATAACATTTTTGTACCGTTGAATTAAAATAACAAGTTGTGAAGATCATTCATGCCAAATTTCATAAAAAATGAACATTATTAAGAATGTATTCATATATATATATATATATATATATATATATATATATATATATATATATATAACTCTTATTTATTTTGAAAATTATGTATTGCGATAATTTTTACGTCCATCAAAATTATATAAAATTATTTTATATTAATTTAAAAATTTGTAGACATAATCTATATAATGTCGGTTGGTTTTATCGTTAAAAATTAATTCAACAAAAAGTTATTAATCATTATAACAAATATTTAGAGTTAGATCGATGTTATTTTATCCCAACTCATTTATAAACATTTTATACTTGGTGCTTTTTTGGTTATTATTATACATATAAAATAAGATCTGTTTTAATTAAAAAAATATTTTAATGATTTTTTTATATGTTTGGGTAATAATTTTTAATAAAAAGTTAAATCAGTATAATTTTTTTTTCAGAAGTTATAATTTTCATCTTCTAAAAAAATATTTTTTATAATATAAAAAACATATTTATAATTAAATAAAAGTCTTTTTATATTACATCCAAATATAAATAAATTTTGTATCAAAACATAAAATTACTTTTACTCCTATAAGACCCAAGAAAAGGTTGAAGACATCCCGAACTACGAATCACTATCGTTGTCCGATCCCGAGTTGAAACCTCTCATAATTGGAGTCATTGAGCCCATATCAGAGCGTTTTTTTATTTATGTTATTTCCAACGAGACGATTCCTAAGTCATTCATGATTCATCTTCTCCGAGGAACAGCTTTTGATCGATGATGTTATTTCAACGAGCCGACTCACTTCATATTATTTACATTGTATTTTCACTATAATTGTATTCTTTTATATTTCATTTTATTATAATCATTATATCACACTCTTATCCCAGGCTGGACAAGCTAGTGTTCGCACGCTCCGACTTACGGGGATATTAGAGGGTATATTTGTCATTAAAAGTTAAAATTTATTACTCTACTTAACGTATATATAAGACTGATTACTTTATAATCAAATATACAATTAATTATTCCATTCCATATTTATCATCTCTAATTTTTCTCTTCTCTAGATACCATAATTTTCTACACAAACTACTAATATTCGTAAAACTTTATCAATCCAAACATGCCTAAACCCTAAAGACAAATTTAGAGAGGAAGAAACCTCAGTTTGATTCTCTTTCCTATTAGGAAAATTCTTGTCTTATACTGTACTTCACTTTGACAAATGATACAACCACATTTTACTTTACTGCACGATTCAAGCTTTGATCATTCTTCATTTTCTGCCATTTTTCTTTTTCTTATTTTTTTTTTTCAAAAAGCAAAACCCATTTGCAAACCCAACTTTACACTCTCAAACCCCCAAACCCCAAACCTCTCCCATTTCATTTCTCATTCTTATGCTGCACAAATCACTATTAAAAGCGTTATAAAAAGGAAAATAATCTCTCTTTTGATCATTGCATGTGAAAAAAATCAAACTTTTGTGGGGTGGTGGATACCAATTTGCGGTTGCATTCTCATCTGTTCTATTTTTCTTTTTAATTTTTTTGTTCTTATTATAGTCTCAGTTTTCAGTTTCTCAGTTCCAGCAAAATGACAAATTGGGTGTGTGGAAAATCGCGTGAAGAGGGTCAGTGTTCTCCTCTTTTATTGTTAAGCACAATAAGGGTAGTTTTGGGTACTTTGCTTCTTCAATAAATGAGAGAGTATTTGTATTTGTAGTTGTGGGGTTAGTGGTAGGTTCCGTTTCTCTTTCTCTTTTTTTTGTTTTTGTTTTTGTTTTTTCCCCTCTTTTTTAGCTCTATGAAGCACTAATTGGTGGTGGTGTTGTGAAGAAGAAAAATGATTCAGTTATTGTTCATGGTGATT
Source organism: Aeschynomene evenia (assembly GCA_013621005.1). Taxonomy (NCBI): domain Eukaryota; kingdom Viridiplantae; phylum Streptophyta; class Magnoliopsida; order Fabales; family Fabaceae; genus Aeschynomene; species Aeschynomene evenia. The sequence goes on from CM024271.1 coordinate 5,254,653, forward strand.
TTTGTGGAGGGTTTTATGGCATTATTTCTGTTGGTGAAAGTTGGGCCACTTAGGGATCTTGTGATGAAGACACTTGATCAGGTTAAGATTGGGAAGGGTCCAGCTACAGTGAAGACCATTGCTGGAACCATGTCTGTGATTTTGCTTTCAAGCCTCATGAGCATTGTTAAGATCCAAAACAAAGGTGCTAAGCTTGGTACTATGTCACCAATGGATCAAGTTCTTTGGAGGACTCATGTGCTTGAGGCTTCACTTTTGGGTATGTTGCTAGTTGCTACTCTCTTTTTGTTTTTGTCTTTCTTTAATTGCTGCCTATTTGATTTGATTTGATTTGATTTTTACTTGGTATAGCGGGTGTTGAATTGTTGAGGCGAAATTAGTTTAAGTTCTGTTGTTTCAGATTTTGAAAATAAGTGATTCTATGATAACAAAATTAGTTGAAACATGTAAAACTGGTTTTTATTTTTTATTATTATTTTTAGAATAAATACCCTATTTAGTCTCTCAAGAGTAACTTTGAGGACAATTTAGTCCCTCAAGATTTGAAAGTGACAAAATAGTCCCTCAAGATTAGTTTTATAGGACACATTAAATGAGAATTTACTCCCTTCGTTAAGTTTCTGTTAATTGAGTTGCAATGATGCATATGACACATTGTATGACATATCACCTAAGTTATGTCATGTTTGTAACTCAATTAACATAAACTTAAAGAAGGACTAAATTGTCACTCAGTTAACATAAACTTAACATAATGACTAAATAGGGTATTCACTCTTATTTTTATTTGTGGTTGGAAAAAGTGATTTTTGTTTAGACTAAAAGAATCTAAAACAAACACACCTTAACTGGTTAACCATAAAACTGAAAAAGGAAACAATTGCAAATGTTGCATAGAAGTGTTGTTGTAAATGTTTTGCTTGACCCTTCTTTTATGTATAGGCTTTTGGTGAAGAAGGGGGCCTGGACTTTTTTTTCTTTCAAGTGTTTGAATTTAGTTGTTGTTTGATGCATTTATCTGCCAGAAGCATGAGAATTTATTAAATTGGGTTTTCCGTTTTCGTGCCGGTTTTACTGAGGAGAAGCATCAATCTTCTCAATGCTTTGTCAGAAAGTATATTGGATTCATTATCAAATTGCCATTTTTGTGTTGTCAATCTACTACAAACAAATGTGAGCATGAATACTGACAGTACCCTGGAAATCCAACCATAATTTAGTTGTGTATTCCAAAAGTTTTGGATTTTCCCGAATCTTTAATTCAATTGTTAATGTTTCCATATGTAGCTTTGAAAATACTCTGTAAACATTTTGCATTTATTCTCATTTAAACTGCTCATATTTTCACCTAGATTGCTAAACTTTTACTTATAATCTCCCTTCATGATGAGTTTTAATAGTTGATAATGGGCAGAGAGGTTCATTATTAATTGAATGAGTAAAAGAACATCTAAATATAGTATAATTTTGATAGAGGGTTTTATCAGTATATGGTTTCATTGCAACACTATGTTGATGATATCAGGCTTATTAAGTTGATAACATTTCTTTCTTGTGAGTTTTAGGTTTGCTTTATAAGTTTTAGCAGCTCTGTTCAAAGCTTTGTTTGGTCCTGCTTTTATTTTAACTTAAATTCTTGATAAATTATATACTATTAGTTAAGTTTTATTGATGTTGTACTAGAGACCAACTATTATAGGATAAGTACTGGAAATAAGATGTTTTTCTATGATGTTTTATTTATTTTGGTAAGTGTTGTAATATTTTGTTTGCTTCATTATTTGTTTGGGTTCTATTCAGCAAGTTTATACTTTCATTAGCTGTTTAATAATGTGACTGACTGATTAGCCATGATTCCTTCCCATTCTTACCTATTTTTCCATGTAGTGTTTGGACAGACATATGTACCTTTCAATTTATGGCTGGTCCTTAACTTTAATACCCATTTTATTCCATCAATCTTTCAACCTTCAAATTACCACTATTCATTTGAAAAACTTTGATGGCCCTTAGACCTTATTTCTTTTTCTGCTTGGCTCAATCTGACATCTGATTTCTTTCCTTTGGGCTCGAAAAAAACACTTACTTAACTGACTTGAACATTTGCTTACAACTGAGTCCTTGAATAAAAATGGTCGTCTTGGTTGCTACATTGATTTCAAATAACATATTGTCTAATCTTTTAACCTTTGCTAAGTTGTCCTGTTCCTACTGCCAAAGTACTCCTTAACTATATAATTAGGAGTGGAACATTACTTCTAAGCGATAAAAGGAGCATGAGCTAAGGAACAAGTGAAGAGAAAGCTAGGTCTTTAGGTGCCTGTTACATTAGTGGAAATCTACTCTAGGGAACAATTTTTTTCTTTTAGCTTCTTTCGCTTTTTTTTTCTTAATTCTCTTTATCATGGTCTAGGACTTGGTGTAGGAAGGGGATGTGTAGGAACAAGTATTGCCAAAGTGGCCTCTATGACTTGATCATGATTATGCAATGTGTACTGCCCAGCCCTGTGGACTAGTAAGTCGGTCTCTCTACCTACCCTCGAGTCATTTAGCTCGGCTGCCCATGTTGTCACCATCAATGACCTGTGAAGAATCCGTCCCTCTTCATCAGGACCATGATCCTCGCACTTCAAATTCCCTGATTACTGCCCTCAATGAGCACCTCTCCTCATTAATACCCTCACTTTTACCCTTACTTTATATACCAGTAAGGGAGATAGAGGGAACGAGCACTAGCCTAAACACCGGTCTATCCTACTTTTATCGCAACAACAACATAATGCACAATGGCGATTTCCTCTACTTGAACTCAGGCTTCTATGTAACGGGGTTCATTTATTGGGGACAGAATGCAATGGTAGCCTAGCGCACGATGCTCGCATTTTGTGGGGTTTGGCGAAATGATACAAGGGACATAGTTATCTTTTAGCTGGTTCAATTTAGTAGAGATTATGATTAGCCAAACCGAATCAGCATGCATGCATCTCTCGTGTTAAAAGTTAGATTATCTAGTTTTTAAAAGGAAATAATTTGATGTTGCAGGTTTTACGCTATTCCTTGGATTCATCATAGATCGCGTCCATCATTATCTCCAAAAGCTGGACACGTTACGGAGTAACGCCGGAGCTTCCAAAGAGGAACTAGAAAGCCTTCAGAAAGAAAAGGTCCAGCATAAAGAAAAGGAAGAAAAATCTATGAAGGAGATAAAGGAGTTGAAGAAACAAATTTCAGCTCTTTCCGAAAGCTTGAAAAAGATCAAGGTGGAATCTGAAGAGAAGGACAAAAGAGTCGAAACCGCCGAAGCTCATGTTACTTCCCTCCAAAAGCAAGCTGCGGATCTATTACTCGAATATGACAGGCTCTTGGAAGACAACCAGAATCTTCAAGCTCAAGCTCTGAAACTCAAGGTTTGAGGGAAAAAAAGAAAAAAGGTTTAGTTTACATTGATGAACCAAAGTTTTGAGGGGAAATTTATCACCGGGACCATTATTAATTTTGTTGCAAAATCATATAAATTGTTCAAAAGCAAAAATATCATTTTTTTTTGGTCCTTTATGCAATATTGATCAAAATAGCTTCTGGCCAAAGTTTGACTTGCATTTGGGTGTTTAGATCATTGGTGCTTAGAAATTGGTAGCAATTGTTTCATCTATAATTTTTATTTGTTATTTTTAATATTATTAAAGTTCTGCACTGCCTAGATATAAGACCTAGATAGCGAATGCTTTGGACAATCCTTGGATCTTGAGCTATCTTTTGGAGTTGAGTTGGTAATTTTTCCTTGACATGGTTACAACGTATCTACTTGCTTTAGAACTTAGTTTCCATTTTTCTTTTTTGAGGTCTCAATTTGCATTTTTCAGACATTGTGATAGGGTGCAAATATAAACCAGAGATAGAGATAGAGAATATAGAGGTATATTGATAGTGAGATTGACACAGAGTATAAAGGAATGGAGCACTATAGCAGCTCCTCTCTCCTAGCCTATTCCAAAATGAAGCCTCCCTCAGATCTCTTAGCTCCCTCTACTTATAGCCTCCCAAAACAGAATTATCAAATTAAATCATAATCGTATCCCAATCCTCACCATTGCTCAGCCAGCACATCCCTAGTTAGTTACAATGGACCCCACTCTAGTCTTTGTTATAATTCCCAATACCCACTCATATGCTTCCTATTATAATTACAATTAAATCCCCAACTTATATTAACTATGTCTCTATCACATTGATTTTGAGGAATTATTATCTGAAAGATCAATATATGTTAGTGATCCCAGAGTAATATCTCGTATTAGCCTTTTTAATTGAAGGTAAAGAACCCACAAGCCCCGCAATATTGTAAAAAAAATGAGGGAAGAATGATTATATGCTATGACTTCTGAATTTTGTTTGTTTTGGGAATTTCTTCTTATAGTTTATGTTGTTGTATGTTAAGTTTGATCAGTTTAATGGTCTATTAGGGTATATATATATATATATATATATATATGAGTGTTGCTAAATGCACAATAAAAAACCAACAAATAAATGAGATTTTGGGTCATAATTACTCAGCCCATTACCATCTCAATGATTATTTGGGCCAAACTCAAAGCCTAAATAGGTCCATTGGCTGTATTGGCCGATTTTTTTATTGTTCACTTAGCATTATTGTATATATATATATATATGTTCATACGAGTGATGCTAAATGTACAATGAAAAATCAGACAAACTAGCCAATAAATAAGATTTCAGGTCATAATTACTTAGCCCATTACAATCTCAATGATTATTTAGACCAAAATCAAAGCCAAAATAGATCCATTAGTTGTATTGACTGGTTTCTTATTATATACCTAACATTATTGTTATTTCATACTCATTTTAGTAATTTATGAAAGAAAATTAATTATATTTTAACACAGTAAACAATACAAATTAATTTAAAACCTTTTTGAATTAAAGTTCTCATATATACATTGATTATTAGAAAATAAGCAATTATTGAACTAAGTATGATATTGTCGCTTTGCCAAACATGTCATCAAAGTTGGCAACTCTTCCTTAATTTAATATATCGATCTCAACCAAAAAGAAATGCATTTTTGGTAAGATTTAGCTCCTTAATAACATCCCTTGTGTTCATCCTTTCTTTTGGAGATTCCATTGAGCAAGCAAGTCCAATTCTAATTAGAGATGATAAACACATATTTTCTTTTGTATGAATGATGGTCAATATCTCCTTGTTTCTTTCTTCTTCTTCTTCTGCTATTGTTGTTTGATGTAATTGTTTTGGCAAAATGGTTGAGTCCAAAATCTCTAAAAGCTTGTTTGGATATGCCAATTTCACATAGTTATGAAGGTTGTTACCATCTTTGAACATTTCTTCTGTAGGTCTTCTGCCGGTCAACATTTCCAACACTAGAATCCCAAATGAATATATGTCGCCTTGTGTTGACACCTCAGAACTCATTCCATACTCTATAACACAATGCATTATGGTCAATGCTTTGCAATATAACTTATATATAAACACTTTCTGATAAATGCATTATTTACATGCAATAGATCAGAGGAGGTCAATGTAACTTTTAAAGGAGGTCAGTATAATAATTTTATAAAGGGTGTTGCTATATGCACAATAAAAAATTAATCAAGACCAGTCCATATAGAGATTTTGGGTCATAATCACCCAGCCTACTAAAAATTAACTTCTTAGAGGAAGGTTTTTTTGAGCCAAAAAATTGTTAAATAGGCCTATTGATTATTGACTGGTTTGACTGATTTTCTATTGTTTATTAAGTATTTCCCTTTTATAAATTCAGGAGCTTCCTTGGCAAATTTTACAAATATAGGAGATGTGGATTGACTTTTATGAAAACTTATGTGAGTAAGTGCAATTTATCCCACTCATAATATATAATCACAGAATAGGTATGAACTTCACTTTATGAAAAAAGAAAGACATGAATTCAAAACATAATAAAAGATCAAGAACATACCAGGAGGAGCATATCCAATAGTCCCCTTTAATCCAATTGTGCTTGATTGCATTTGAAAGGAAGTGCCATTGATTGTTGAGAGAAGCTTTGCTAATCCAAAATCAGAAACATGAGCAACCATATCATCATCAAGAAGGACATTGCTTGGTTTCAAATCACAATGGATAATAGGTTGCTCACATTCATAGTGAAGATAATGTAATGCAAAAGCCACATCAACAAGAATCTTTAGTCTTTGAGCAAGGTCCAATATATGTGATTGATCTACATATTCAGAACTTGGATGCAACCATTTTTCTAAGCTTCCATTAGACATGTACTCAAAAACTAATGCTTTGAATTCTTGCCCTCTATAGTCTATGCTTGAGCAGCAAGTAAGAATTTTCACAAGATTTCTATGCCTAATGACTTGTAGTGCATTGCATTCAGCAATGAAACTCTTGTGACCTCCTTTCTTCTGAAGATTTATTACCTTTATAGCAACAACCTTGTTTTCTGATTCAAGAAATCCTTTATAAACAGAACCAAAACTTCCTGATCCAATCATGTTATTGGAAGAAAATCCTTCAGTAGCATGATGTAAGCTTTGGTATGACACCTTGGAATGTTGGTTCATTGTTGGTGATCTCAAGGACAATAGTCTTTTTCGCTTCCATCTCCAACAGATAGCGAAAATTGATGACAACAAAAGAAGAAAACTCACCACACAAATTATGATCACCACAAGTTTCAATTTTTTATGATGCTTGTTCTGTTTCTTTGTGTTGATGGGGCATGGAGCTAGATGTAGCTTCGATATTCCGCCGCAAAGCTTATTGTTATCTGCTACCGATATCGCGCTTGCATTCTTGAACACCCCTTCTGTTGGTACCTCTCCATCCAACATATTGAATGACAAATTCAAGTATGTTAGTAGAGAAAGATTTTGAAAAGCTATTGGAATGGATCCATAAAAGTTGTTTTCTGATAGATCCAATTCCACAAGGTTTCTTAGTGAAGCTATTGATGAAGGTATTACTCCACTGAAGAAATTTCCTTGTAAGTAAAGGTATTCCATACTCAAACACTGTCCGATGGTAGCCGGAATCTCACCGGAAAGATTGTTTTTTGAGATATCCAAAATCCCAAGGTGCTTAAAAGCTCCAACCTCAGCAGGTAGAGTGCCATTAAGAAAATTATGAGATAAGTTCAACAATGTTGACAATGAAAAAAGACTAAGAATTTGCAAAGGTATTGTACCACTAAGGTTGTTTCCTGAAAGGTCTAGGAGCTGCAACTTTTTCAAATTTCCAACAATTGGTGGAATTTTTCCTTCCAAAAGATTGTTTGCAATGCTTAAATAATACATCTCAGAGAGATTTCCCAACCAGACAGGTACCTCACCAGAAAGTTGGTTTTTGGCTAAAGAAAATTGTTGCATAATTTGAAACTTGCCAAAAGTATCTGGTATACTCCCAATAAAATAGTTTGATTCCAAATTCAAGGAAATTAAATATATGTGGTTGCCTAAAGTTGAAGGAATAGGTCCATGTATTTGATTGTAAGCTAGAACCAATTCACTGAGTTGTGAAGATAAATTACCTATAGAGTTTGGTAGAACACCCCCCATGTTGTTGGAATTGAAATACAACATTTTCAAATTGGTGCAATTAACCAAAGATGTTATGAAATCCAAGTCATTATCTGAATTAGTGCCAAGATTATTACTATTCAAATTCAGCCAATAAAGATCTTTCAAGTTTCCTAGACTTGGAACTTGCCCAACAAAATTATTAACACCAATATCAAATAGTTGGAGCAAAGATGCATTTGTTATGGAAGCTGGTATTTGGCCTGTGATTTGGTTTGCACCTATACCAAACTTCTGCAGATTTGTGAGTGTAGAGAACATGCCGGTCGGAAGAGACCCGCGAAACCGGTTCTGTGCGAGTGAGATGAGAGCAAGAGATGACATATTGTAAAGCGAAGAAGGAGGCATACCGGTCAAGTTGTTCGCAGCAACCGCGAAAATCGACAAGTTTTTCAGTTGGCCTATTTCCTCAGGTAACTTGCCCTGCAAGTTATTATATCGCAAAGAGAGAGCATTGAGAGAAGATATATTCCCTATGGAAGATGGAATTTGTCCTGTGAAATTGTTTGTGACAAGATAAAGCTTTTCTAGCTTCTTAAGAGATCCAATCTCTATTGGTAATTTTCCATAGAGACTATTGCTTGACAAATTCAAGTGCCTCAATTCAGAGCAATTTGTTAAACTAACAGGGAATTCCCCTGTTAGTGCATTACTTGAGAGTGACAATTCTTGCAAGCTAAGCAAACGACCGAACTCCGGCGGGATCTCGCCGTATAAGTTGTTGCTTTGGAGATTGAGGTTTGTTAGAAATGAGAGATTGCTGATATATGGTGATATGACACCTTGCAAGTGATATTGTTGTAAGTTCAATATCAGAACTCTTTGATTTTTATTGCATGTGACTCCATTCCAATTGCAGAAGTGGATTGAATTGTTCCATGATGTCAAAATTTGATATGGATCATTGGATATTGATTCTTTGAATTGAACCAATGCCATTAAATCTGTCTCATTTCCTAAGGTGGTGGTGGCTATTGAAGGTTGAAGCCATGATATTGTGAAGCTTACACAAAAGAAAAGGATGGTTTTAAGACTTATGGACCAAAATTGGTATGACATGGGAGCAGAGAGTATTATTTTGGTTGAGTGTTTGTGCTAAGATAAAGAGCACTTGTAGTGGTTATTTATATGGTGAACGGAAGACTATCATCTTATTGAATTGTGCTGATAATAGGTAAGAGCATATTTATTTATGAGTATTTATTTGTAAGTATAAGACATAAATCCATATACAAATATATAAATTTATGGTATTTAATTAGAAGAATATATATATATAGTAATAGAGTTTAATTATGATGCATTAATAGTGTAAAAAATTTTATACTGTCAGTCAATCACATATATTGATTTGTATGACTTTTTAGTTAGTAGATGGTTTAGTTAAAAACTTTTGTTGATGTGTCAATTCATGATTAGATGTCTGTGTACTATCTTTTACAAAATCATTCGACCATGTGATGCCACGTCATGATTGTGTTCTCTCTCCTACTACCTGAAAAGTCATACAAATTGAATGTTTTGATTGGACGATAGTGTAAAATACTTTTACACTGTCAATGTATCAAAATTAAATATATATATATATATATATATATATATATATATATATATATAAATTAATTTTCATCCACTAACCGCGTATATAAATTTTTTACACAATCATTCAGTTATGTGTGTATTGTATTGTTTTATGCTTACCATCAAACGGTATCTAAAGTTTTTGGATAAGTGTTCAATGAATCCAATGCCTATTTGACTTCAAAAATATCGAGTTCTTCTTTGTTTATTGAAAAAAGGTCAAAATAGTTATTCAATGAAAGTTGCTAGAGGATAAGTTTGTCAAGAGATGATCCAAATTTTCTTCACTTTGAAGTACTCTATTCAGAGACGCAAAAGCAATATCCAAGTTATTTTCTTCTCTCTTTTCTCCTTGTACGTGAATTAGTTGATCGTAAAAGTACACCAAAGTCAGCAAATATTAGATGTCAAATGACTAATCAACTAACTAATAAGCAATTATTAATGTGTTCACCCCTATACAATTCCATATATATAATTATTGTGCGAAAATGATTGGCGTACATCATCATTTCATCTGGCATCCATCAAATATCATTACCATTAATAGAACTATTCGTCGTGTACACTCTAAATATATAATTTGATATTTAATATCAGTAATATATAGTCATTATTAATATATAGTTTAATTATGATGCACGGATATTATTAAAAAATTTACATTATCTGTCAATCACATCCATTGATTTGTGTGACTTTTTAGCTAGTGAGTGGTTAATTTTGAAAACTTTTGTTGATATATCAATTCATGATTATATGTCTGAGTAAAATTATTTTATACCGATAATGGACTGAAATTAATCTCATTAATATATATATATATATATATTTTTGTAGTCATTAATATGTGTAACGTATGAACAATTAATTGACTAATTATTGACTCAATTTAATTGTATACGTTATTTTTAATATCAATACGGAAGCTTTGAAGGAAATTCTACGATACCCATAGGGTGACTAAAGAACTATATATTTGAATATTATTTTATTAATTTAGACAAATAATTTTAAAATTTATGGTTTACCTTACACATCATAGAAGAACTCGCATAATTTTTAAAGATTTTATTATATTTTTGTGAAGATCGATCAACATATATACATTACATATTTATTTACATTTCGAAGATTTTAGAGTATTATTGGGAAGATTGAAATCTTATCTCTTTGTTTTCTAAAAATATTAAAAAATGAATAAAGAATGAGTTTGACAACTTGAATTGAAGTCCATTCGGTTGCTACAATCTTTTCTTGCAACCATTAACTCTTATGCAAGTGGTTGATGAATCTATTGACTACTACTATGTCATGTAATATGTCACATAGTCAAAAGTCTTAAAGTGTGTATAGTTGACCATTAATTGTATCTACTACCGCGTCAAAAACAAGAGAAAAATTATTAGGTCGACCGATGAGTTTTTTTTACTCTGCACCATTCATTGTATGACACGTAATTTAAAAGATCAATTATATTAGTAAGGAAGGAAGCTAAGAAATTAAGTTTCAAATAAGAGAACAAAATAATTAATGTGTCATGCAAAAAATCTCTTCTTCTTAATGCACCTAATAATTTTGATCCCAAAATCTCCTAATGTACTCATGTATCCATTTCAAAATAACTACTCCCTCTGTCCATCAATAAATGACGTTTTAGACTCTTTACGGTTATTAAGAATGTAATTAAAACACACAACTTTATATGTAAAAATGATATATAATGACTAAATTGTTCTTTTAGTTTTTTGTGTAATAATTATTATAAGAGATATGAGAGAGAATGCATGTGAGGATAAAATTGGAAAAATAATAATAATAAATGCTTTCTTAAAATTCTAAAGTGATAAATAATATTGGACAAGATGATTTTCTAAAAAGACAATTATTTGTGAACGGATGGAGTATCTTCCTAGACTTACACACACTAATTAAGATTGATCAAATTTTATGAAAAAATCTAAATGATAGAAATTAAATAAAAAATAAAAAATACATTTTATTCTATCATTAATATTTTTTCTGTCTTCATTAATTCAATTTTTATTATTCCTATAAATATTCTTTGTTTCCTATTAAACATAAGAGTATAATAAAAAATAAATTAAATATTTTTTAAAATTATAAAAAATAATTTATAACAAAATAATATGTGAAAATAGAGTATTAAAAATATTTTATTAACAAGTGCCCTAAAAATATAAGAGAAAAATTTTACATTAAAAATATTCATTTTTATAATTTCTGTGTATTGAAATCATCATATTATTTTAAATTTTTTTAAATATTTTATTTGTAATATTCTTAACCCGTATCGAAATAAAATTCTTATTTTAAAATAGGAGCAGCATTATTCATCATAGACCTAAACCATTTACAAATATTTTTCTGCATGTCCAACTTGTCTCCAATTATCCACTTCACGCTCAAAACCCATATCTCAGATCTCAATTCCTTCTAAGAAGCCCATGGTCTGTAACTTCTTCTAGATGCCTACGCTCAGGATCCAAACCTTGCGTCTTGTTATGCATTAATCAATCATAAGAGAAAACTACATCAAATTTTCTTATTTGACACTTAATCTAAGCCTATCTCGACATTTTCCTAAATCTATTAGGCCTTCTCATCATTATGAACCATCCTTCATGTAACTTGACATCGTATTTCCATTTAATTCCTCGTCGAAAGAAAATTGCTATTGGTACATATTATAATAATATTAACCTTTTTTCTATCTCATAAAAATATTGGTAACTTTGATGAAAATGTTAGTAACTTGTCAACATTTTATTGGGTAGAAAAGAGGTGGATGATACTATTATATGTACCAATAACATCCCTAAGATGGAAGTGATTCTTAGGTGCTATGAAAGCAATAATGTTTATTGTACAATTGAAATTCATTCAACTAATATCCAACATGAACTATATATCATACATAATGTATGCTATATGTATAACACGTTACGTATAACACACATTAGGTATAATATATAACACACGTTGGATACTAGTTAGATGTATTTTTATTGTACAACAAACATTACTACTAGGAAAGCAACAAATTTTTTTCTCTACACTAATTTTTTTATACATAAGTAAAATGTAACAACTTGACCATTGTCTTTTCTATTATAGTTTATTCATATGCTTATATGTCAAAAAGTGAACGAACAAATGCCCAAACATTTGGGTGTAATTGGGAAACAACGACATTCATTCGACGAAGAATATGACACTGAAAATTAGAAAAAGGAAGTCCTAGATCTAACCGACTAAAGAAGTTAGCATACACAAAAATGAAGTCAGCATCACTCTCATTAGCTCGAAAATGGCAATCTCAATCAGAAGGAGAGCAAGGAAGACACTCAAACGCGTCCTCGCTATTTTGAGAAACAACTATAGAACAACTTTCCCTAAATTCGTGAATGTGACTTTCATTTTCAAAACATGAAACATAGAATATTACTTCACCTCTATCCTAAGCATAAGGATCGGTAGAGCTAGAATTTTTCTCAGCAATGACAATCGCACCCTCGATAGAAGTGGTAACAGAATTTATATCAACCCTATTTACAATACTTTCACTAGCATTTTCCCTAGTTGCAGACATTCAACCTAATCGAAATGAAATTCTCCAAACAAAAAAGAAATAGGAACTCACCAGGAATATAACAAACAGATTTGTCGAGAAAGACTTTTTAAACACTGCGAAGAGGGAGGAAGAAGAAATGGACAGTGACAATGGAGAAATGAAGAAGACGAAGAAGAATGAGGAAAAAGGTGAAAGGACGAAGAAGAGATAAAACTAAAAAAGATCTTGATCGTACATGAAGAGAAGTGAGTAAAATCATCTAACGGCAAGGGAAGATTGGAGACAGTTTCTTTAATGTGACTTGACAACTGTCGAATTAACAAATGACACGTGTCCAAGCACGAATATCAATAACCTCTCACCTCTTTCTTAACCACTCCAAGAAGAAACTAAAAAGAGACCACTTCACTTCATTTAAACTCGGCTACAAGTTTTACTCTACTTTACTTGCAACCGAGCTTGGGGGTTGTGTAGTGGATTAGGGCTGAATTGCCAATACTCGGCCCCCACCACACGGAGCTCGGCCCACTATACATGGAATTCAACCACATGGGATTTACCTCAGGTCGAGTAGGATCATAATCATAACGTCCCCACCAGACAAGCCTCATTATTCCTCATAATAAGCATTAACGGTAATTAACGGCAGGATCCCAGCTCCCCTTTAAGCGAGCTCAGCAGCCTGATCCAAGTAAATAACAATTGATCCATAGTTGATACACACTTACTATTGTTGTACTTGCTTTCTAGACCTGACTTGAGCGTCAGAGTGCCTTTTCAAGTACACCCCAACCTGGATCTGAAGGTATTCGGAGCTCAAGAACCAGAGGAGTCAGATCATCTCATTAAAAGTCGGCTCGAACTCTAGAAGGGCCAGAACAGTAGATGTGTAATGTATGAACAATATACATATATAGTGCACATGAACAATACACATTATTAACTGTATTTTAAGTATTTTCTATTTTTAAAATTCTGATTGAAAATTGACTGAAATTTATTGTTTCACAAGTATTTTTGTTAGTTTAATGTGGTGGTACAAATTAATTGTTTTCTCATCAAGCAATATGAGAGCTTCAGCAATAGAAACCTAGAGCTAGTTAATTAAAACTCTCTCAGCAATGATTTATAATCCTTCCAAAAGACCACTAAAAAAACAAGTCAATAGAAAAGAAAAAGGCAAAGTAATCTAGAAAGGAGTGAAGCTCAGAATAATCTATCGATTAAATCAAATGATTCAAAAATAATAGTAGTAAAGAAAAGAATGATGGGTTTTTTGTTGGACATCACTAAGGCAAGACAATCAGCACCTCTTTCTAAGTTGATGGATATTAGAGAGTCATACCCAAAAAGATAACATCCATCTTCTTTAATTTGGTGGGAAAACACAAATTTATGCATTTAAAATTGAGAAAAAGTGGAAGCATGATTTTTCCATTAAATTTAATTTAAACATTTGAAGACCTTTTCCTAATAATAATAACAATAGCCCTCCTTTTTTGCACCACTATCTTCTCAACCTGCAATATAATAAAGAAATATTGATCATCATCATTTCCTTAATCATATATTTACTAGGAAGCACGGATACACCGATGCTAAGGCGTGTCCACGTGTCCGACACCCGGTGGACACCGACACTCGGTGGACATGCGATGGACACGTCTCCGACACGCATTCGTACGTGTCCAAGAGAAAATAATTTTTTTTGAGATCGGATACGCGTTGGACACACGGTGGATGCTGTCTGACACGCATCGGACACGTCGTGACACACTATAGACACAAGTCGGGTACACCGTGGACATGGCACATTTTTTTCTTTTTTGATCTTTTCATATTTTATGAAGAAACTTAAGATCAAATTCGTCCTAAATTTACTTGACACAATAAAACTTAAATTAAATATGTATTTTTAACCTAAAGTAAAGGAAGTTTTAATAAAAATATTTATTATATATTCATTCTGTGCCTGTGTCCTATAATTTTTCAGTTTGGTGTGTCTCCGTATCCGTATCCGTATCATGTCCATCCGTGTCGGTGTACGTGCTTCTTAGTATATATATATTGGGGAAAATAATGTTTAGTTACCCATTGATTTTTTGCAGATTGAGAGAAGAACAACAAGAACGGCTAGACCTCCAAATACTCCCACAATAATTGCAACGGATTTTCCCACTTGATCGTCGTTGTGAGAACCTGCCAATAACATAAAGTGGGGGAAAAGTGTTGAGAATAATTATGCACGTATACTATTATAAATGAAAGTAAATTATATTTGTCTAGATTTATAATAATCATAATTATATTAAAATTATACAGGTGCAAGTGCAACTTGATCCTAATTCAGTATTTGAAACTGTATTTATTTAAACAAAATAACAAAAGACTAAAGAGAAGGATAACCGCAGGGTCTAACACAATTAATAGTTAACTTAATTCTCTAAAAATTTAGTTCGAGATTCCATTCTTGACGTCGTAACCAGAACTTTTCTCCCTTATGAGAGAGCTTTTGCTTCAAAAAGATCAATTACTGTTATCAAATATCTTGAATAGTAAACAAAAGGGAGAGGGATTGAAGATTATTCTAGGCCTAGAATCTGCACCAAATTTTATTTACAAATATATTGATGTGTAATATTTGGAAGCATGGGCTGTAAAAGTCTTAGAAAAAGAAAATATATTTTAACATATATTTCTCATATAATTTATGTACATACTAAATATGTCACTTTTAACTTGTGTGTGATTTTTATTTACATATTTTTTAATCTTATTTTCTATATGACTCAATATGAGTAAATATTTACTTTATGATGTCCAAACAGCAAATAATGTTAGAAACATCTATTTAATTACGTACTTTTGGGAAGAATATAGAGCTTTTAGCTATTGGGGGTTAAAAGTTGTTCTCGGATTCTTTGTTATCTTGAATTCAAGAAATAGGAGGATGAGGTTCACATATGAATTGATAAGTGATAAAGAATAGAGAATGTGATACCAAGTAAAAGGTATTCAAGATGTAGAATAAAGAGGAACGAAACAAAGTGTTTATTTTGCCCCCCAATGATAAAGCACAAAAGCATATGTTCTCAACAGTTTCCTTCAAAATTTACTTTTTGAAGAAGGAGAATTGCATTTAATCATTACTAATCTAGTTTCAATTACTCTTGCTTAACTTGTACCTCTCCTTATAATTCTACTGATTTAGTTATACTCAACTTTACATCTGCTCATTTTCAAACATATTTTAAGGTATATTAGATTAGCTATAAAAAAAATATTGCATTGTAGAAAAGATATATATAAACTTATTGTTTTAGAAATTGAACCAACTGGTTTGATAGGTTGAATTGAAAATCAGACTCTTATTCAATATTAGGGGATAAAAATAAAAAATAAAAAAACAAGTATAAACCAGAAAAACATAAAAGAATGGTGAATTGACAAAAAAAAACTTGTATGAACCGGTTGAATGGTCAACTTATTTTTTTAAAAAAAATATTATGAATTTTTTAAAATTCAATAATTTTTCTATGATAAAATATAATATAAAATACATATTAATTTTTTAAATTAGGAAAATATTTAAATCTTTTAAGTGTTCAATATTTTAACTTTTTATGTATATAGGATATTTTTTAGCACATAGTATATATTATTGTCTTCGGTTGAACTAATAAACCTCTTAATATTAGTTCATTTGTTTCATTAGTTTGTCCAATTTTTCAAACTTGTTATAAACCTTCTTTTTTAAAACAAGAATCAAATCAAGTATTAAATGCTTAAAGTTAACATTAAATCTTAAAGATGAAAGTGTTGATAAAAAAGCCTTCAAAAGGATTCAAAATAATATTTGTATATCCAATCTTCCATCCTCGAACGTAGATGGTGATTCACTGTCATTCAAATTTTAGATGTATAAATATTATTATTATTATATAAACTCACTTATCATTACCCTTAAAAGATGCTTCACTGCCCACTATATCCCCATAGTTTCTCAATGGCCAATGTGCTTAAAAATTGGTCTTTATAAAATTAAAGTGATTACAAATTGATCCTTAAAAAACATATAATTGTACTATCAAGTCCAACTTTTAAAAAATCTGTTGTTAACACTATAATGCATGCAACAAATTACTCGCATCCTGATACCAACTTATGCGAGTTCATTAATCTTTCAAGGATTAATTAACAATTAATAAATCTATTAATTCCTTAATGATGAAAACATGCATATGACTTTTACTGAAAGTTGAAGGCACAAAGAAGAAGAAGAAGGAGAATGAAAACTGAAAAGAAATTAAATAAATATTAACAAGAACTGTTATCGGTACCAAAAGAAGCATCATTCTTCGTAATTCGTATCGACCATTAAATGAAATGTGAAATTTCACTCTAAAGAATCCACATTTCATCAAATTTGTATGAGATGTGAAACTCCACTCAAACAGGACTCATACTCCATCTAACCGTGGATACGAAATCAAAGACATAGAATTCTAGATATTTTTTGTATCAATAATGGGAAAATCTTGGTGTATAATAAAAAATTAATCAAAATAGTCAATAAACACAACATATATAATATGTAATATGCACAACGTATATTACATATCATACACAACATATATGATATGTTGTGCACAACATATATCACATATTATAACATCATTTTTCTTTTGTAACATATGATAGTGTTATACATAATATGTAATGTATGTTGTGCACAATATATATTATATTGTGCACATTATATAATAGTTGTTGTGCATAATATTTATTGACTGATTTTGATTGTTTTTTTATAGTATATGTAGCAATGTTATTTCAATATTAACCTGATTCTTCATAGTAACCAGAAGCCCAGTAGCGAGCATAACACTGTCCCAAGAACACATCAGCAGCAGCAGCAGAACCACACAAGCTCTTCAACTTCCCAACAGCATCACCCAAACAAGAATTGCAATCCGTAACCGTCAAATCCCCTAAGCACTGCGCAAATCCTTCAACCAAACCAGAGCTACTCACTCTAAACCCATTCGCCGTCTCCAAATCGGCGATCACATCGTCCCTTCGCCGGAAAAACTCGACGTCGTTGTTCACAGCTCTACTACACTTCTTAAACCTAACACTCGTATCGATCTTCCCCAAGAAATCGCCGTTATGCTCGTACCGCAAATAGCACCCTTCCAATTGCAGAGTCGCTCCCATTGCATAGGGACAAACTAGGGCAATTTGATTAACCAATCTCGCTACGCATTTCGAGCAATCGATTGGGTGTAGATCTCCCCTGCATTGGTATAATCCGTATACTGATGCGTCCTGCGGTGGAATTGTTGAGGTGCCATTTCCGATTGCGAAGGTGTTGTATGTGATTTGGGAGGATGAAGTCGCGACGGAAGAGAGGAAGGTGTTGAGGTTGGATTCGAAGGGAGAGTTTGGTTGGTATTTGTCTTGTGAGCAACCGGCGTAGATGAAGATGTGAGTTCTTGAAAGGTAGCCATGGACGCTACTGCTAAGAACAGAACAGAGGAGAAAGAAAAGCAGAGGATAGTAGTAATAATAGTAATGATTGAGTCTTGGGACTAAGATGATGATTTTGTTTGTGGTGTACTCTAGTTGAAAGTTTCTCAACATTTCTTCTTCTTGTTTTGTTTTTGGGTTTGTTATTTGAGGAATCTATTGTTGCTGTGCATTGGTTATGAGAGAATGTAGAAGACAGAGAGATAGTGGTCTGTTATTAGTGCTTTTATGATTGAAGTTTTTAGGCAGTAAACTGTTATTTGTCTATGAGAAATGTTGGTGGTACAATGACAATACATCTAACCTCTTATTCAACATATAAAAATATGTTTATGGCCCACATATAGTATTAATAAGTAATAACACATCATCTCAATTTTAATCAATAGACGCGTGCAATAAGTACCAACATAATTACTTTACCAAATTGTAGGCAAGATTGTTGTTTCATTAATCACTATCTAATTTTATTTTTTTAAGACTATCCTAGACAGAATTAATATTTTCATTTTTTTATATTCTACTCATATTCCATAAAAGCAATTAGAAAGAGAGGATATGAATGTTTTCCAGTTTCATTTTCTGCTTATTAACAATTAAATTTTGCATCAACAAGGAAGTGGCTTTTTAGCCTTGTACATAGAGCTAAGTGAGATCATGGTGCAGGTGCTCACCGCCTCCGATGTTCATCCCCATCCATGAGTATTACATTTTTTTTTCCTTTTAGTTATTCGTTTGTTTGGTTTTTTGTTTCTGGAAAAAAAATTTATAT
Source organism: Aeschynomene evenia (assembly GCA_013621005.1). Classification (NCBI taxonomy): domain Eukaryota; kingdom Viridiplantae; phylum Streptophyta; class Magnoliopsida; order Fabales; family Fabaceae; genus Aeschynomene; species Aeschynomene evenia. Next base: position 5,273,747 of record CM024271.1, read on the forward strand.
AATGTGTTATTTTTTTTGGCAAATATTCTTAAATGATGTGTGTTAAGTGTTATTTTTTTTAAGGAAGATAGATCGAAACCAAAACAATTTTTTTTAAATGTTGCGTTATCTTGTTTTTCTTCGATTTTAGTATTATGTGTTAATATATGATGTGTGCTGTCTTGTTTTTATTTTATTTAATTTTTTAAAATACGCTAATGGGATAGTCATGATATGTGCTATTGTTTTAATCTAATGTGTGCTTCTATTAACATTTATGTTTGATATCAATGCAGTAATAGTATAGGTACAACATAAAATCATCCAACTTGTAATTATATGGTGATGAGATTCATTAACAAACAAATCCTACAATTGTGTTTAATGAGTTGGATGCTAGTTGGATCAATTTTAGTTGTACGATAAACATTTCCCGATATCAATGTGTGCTATTATTTTTTAAATGTTGCGTTATCTTGTTTTTTTAGATTTTAGTATTATGTATTGAATGATGTGTGTTGTCTTGTTTTTATTTTATTTTTTAAAATATGCTAATGGAATAGTCAGGATGTGTGCTATTGTTTTAATCTACTGTGTGCTTTTATTAACATGTGTGTTAGATATCAATGTGTGTTATTCTTTGAATGTGATGTGTGCTATCATTTTTTAAATGTTGCGTTATCTTATTTTTTTAGATTTTAGTATTATGTGTTAAATGATGTGTATTGTCTTGTTTATATTTTATTTAATTTTTTAAAATACGCTAATGGGATAGTGAGGATATGTGCTCTAGTGTGTGCTTCTATTAACATGTATGTTTGATATCAATGCGTGCTATTATTTTAATGTGATTGAAATGAGAGATTTTAAGAGTGAGAGATATTTGGGGGATTGAGAGAGATCTTGGGGAGTGAGAGAAATTTTAAGGAGTGAGAGAGATTGAAAATATAATTTTTCTATTAATGGGACTAATTGTGATTCAATTCTACATTAATGACATACGTTGGTTCGATGAGAGTTGGATGTATTTTAATTATACGTGTAGCATTACTGATTTGTCCATATAACAGTGTCACGGTATCATCTACTTATTTTTTACCCATTTAAAAATTGGTGATTTTTATGGAAATATTTGCAAGTTGCTACATATTTATAAAAGTTGCCAACTTTTTTAATGGATGGAATGGTATTATTGTATGTACAAGTAGCATTTTCCTTTTATATTTCTATTTTTAAAAAAATTTATATTAACCGGGTACACTCCATGTTGTTGGACCAAGATAATCTATCAAGTAAGAGTTTGCGGTGAAATATATATATATAATTAGTATATAATTCGATCAATAATGTTCAATATACAATATAAATACGTCAGACTAGTTTCAACGAGTGTTGTTTATGATATGGAATGTGTGTTATATATATAGCAACGTAAATCATACATTCCATATTATATATAGTACAAATATTAATGATTAATAAATAACAGAAAACTCCAACCATAAAAATTAAAAATTGGCAACTCTGAAAATCTCAGTGTGTTTATTTATGTTTCCAAAATCGATCAACTCAATTACAAACAAATGCATTTCTAATAAGATTCATCTCCCTAATGACTTGTCCAATATTCATTCTTTCTTTAGGTGATTCAACTGAGCAAGCAAGTCCAATCTTAATTAGAGATAATACACAATTCTCTTCTTTTGAATGAATGATGCTCAACTTCTCCCTATTGTCTTCATTTTCTTCTGTTGCTATTTGTTTGAACTGATTCAGCACAAGGATTGAGTCCACAATCTCCAAAATGTTATTTGGATATGCCATTTTCACAAAGTTGTGTAGATTATTGTCACCATCTCTAAATATTTCATCTGTTGGTCTTTTGCCTGTAAGTAATTCCAGTACTAAAATCCCAAAAGAATATATGTCACCTTGTGTTGAAACCTCAGAAGTTATTCCATATTCTGTAACATGTTATTGTGGTCAAAGCTTAGCAATGTATTAGTCTAACAAAAGCATAAATATTACCAAAAAACAAACTTGAATTTAAAGCTTAAATAATAATAATATAATTTTTACGTGGATTTCTATAATTCAATCAAATTTTCAATTGGGATTCTATAGCTTAAAATTTTTCACTTAAGTTCCTTTATGAGTGTTGCTATTTGCACAATGAAAAAACTAGTTAAAATCAGTTAAAATAAAGATTTTGGATTATAATCACTCTGTCCACTAAAAATTAACTTCTTACATGGAGTTTTTTTTAACAAAAAAGTTATTAAATGAACCTATTAATTAATTTGGCGAGTTTTCTATTGTTTATCAAGTATTATTGATTCCTATACTTAAAAAAATTAGTCATGTCTCAAGATTCATTTACAATTATAAAAAGGGTAAACTTAATAGAATATTAATAAGTGATTAATTTCAATGCACTGACAGTATAAAATTACACTATCAGTCAATAAAAAATGAGAACAGAAACAAAATCATGGTAGGTGGTTATTATAATGGGTAATTTTTAGTGATGATTCACCATTTTCTTGAATTTCTATTGGATGACAATGTAAAAAAAATTGTCCATGTATAAAAATCAGATCCTATTAATAAATAACATTTTATTAAGTCTGATGTATTTACTTTAATAGAAAGTGGAACAAATAAACCAGATTGAAATTTTTTGAAAAAATATAATGATCAAATTCAAAACTTTCAATTTATAGAAAATTTAATACATCCAAAGAATTCAGGGATTAATTAAACCTAATTATTCTAACAAAAGCAAAACTAGCACTAAGAAGACAAATACTTGAATAGTTGAATTTGAAGCTTATATGATAATAAATAATCATACCTGGAGGAGCATATCCAATGGTCCCCTTTAATCCATTTGTGCTAGAATTCTTATGAGGGTTGCCATTAATTCTTGAAAGAAGCTTTGCTAATCCAAAATCACTAACATGAGCAACCAAATCATCATCAAGAAGGACATTGCTTGGTTTTAAATCACAATGAACAATTGGTTCTTCACATTCATAGTGAAGATAATGTAATGCAGAAGCCACATCAATAAGAACATTTAATCTTTGAGCTAAGTCCAATGTATATGAAAGGTCTAAACTTTCATAAGTTGGATGATGCAACCATTTTTCTAAACTTCCATTTGACATATACTCAAAAACCAATGCTTTGAATTCTTGCCCTCTATAATCTGTGCTTGAACAACATGTAAGAACCTTCACAAGATTTCTATGCCTAACAACTTTTAGAGCATTACATTCAGCAATGAAACTCTTGTGAGCTCCTTTCATTTGGAGGTTTATTACTTTTATAGCCACAACTTTGTTTTCTGATTCTAAGAATCCTTTATACACAGAACTGAAACTTCCAGAACCAATCAAGTTATCAGAAGAAAACCCTTGTGTAGCAAGATTTAAGTTTCTATATGATACCTTGGAGTGTTGATCCAATTGTGGTTGTGTCAAACATGATAGTCTTTTTCTTTTTCTGCTACAAAAGATAGCAATAATAGATAACAAGATAATGCAAATAGCCACACAAATTATGATCACCACAAGTTTCAATTTTTTGTTATGCTTGTTCTGTTTCTTTGTGTTGATGGGGCATGGTGGTAGATGTAGCTTCGATATTCCGCCGCAAAGCTTATTATTACCGGCTACTGATATCGCGCTTGCATTCTTGAACACCCCTTCTGTTGGTACCTCTCCATCCAACATATTGAATGACAGATTCAAGTATGTTAGTAGAGAAAGGTTCTGCAAAGTTGTAGGAATGGATCCAGAGAAGTTGTTTTCTGATAGATCCAATTGAATTAGGCTTCTTAGTGAAGCTATTGATGAAGGTATTACTCCACTAAAGGAATTTCCTTGTAAGTTAAGGTATTCCATACTTGTGCACTTTTCGATTGTGTTCGGAATCTCGCCGGACAAATGATTTCTAGAGACATCTAAGTGCAAGGTTCTAAGGATCCCACATCAGCAGTAAGTTCCATTAAAGGAGTTATGAGATAAGTTCAACAATGTTGATAATGAAAAAAGGCTAAAAACTTGCAAGGGTAAAACACCACTAAATTTGTTCATTGAAAGGTCTAGAAATTGCAGTTTTTGCCAATTCCCAATACTTGTTGGAATCTCTCCTTCCAACTTATTGTTTGAAATGCTTATTTGGATTAGTTGAGTGAGGTTCCCTAAGGAAATAGGAAATTTTCCTGAGAGCTTATTTGTCCCCAAACCAAATATTTGCATCTTATGAAACTTCCCAAAAGTATCTGGAATAATCCCAATAAATTGGTTGTATTCCAAAACTAAGGCAATTAAATTTATGTAATTGCCTATAGTTGAAGGGATAGTGCCATATATTTGGTTATCACCAAGATATAGTCTAATGAGTTTTGTTGATAAATTTCCTATGGAATTTGGTAAAACACCTCCAAATTTGTTGGTAGACAAAATTAGATTTTCCAACTTGGTACAATTTACCAAAGATGTTATAAAATCCAAGTCATTATCTGAACCACTTCCAAGACTATTATAGTTCAAGTTTAGCCAATGAAGATCTTTCAATTTTCCTAGACTTGGAACTTGTCCAACAAGATTGTTAACACCAATATCAAATATTTGAAGCAGAGTTGCATTTGTGATGGAAGTTGGGATCAGACCTGAAATTTGATTTCCACCAATGCCAAACACTTGAAGATTGGTGAGAGTGTTGAACATGTCGGCCGGAAGAGAGCCGTGAAACCGGTTTTCTGCAGCTGAGATGAAAGTGAGAGATGACATATTGTAAAGTGAAGAAGGAAGCATACCAGTTAGCTTGTTTCCAACAACTGCTAAAACCGACAAGTTTTTCGTTCGGCCTATTTCTTCCGGTAACTTGCCCTCCAAGTTATTGTAAGCCACAGAAAGAACATTAAGGGAAGAGAGATTCCATACAGAAGATGGAATTTTTCCAGTGAAATTGTTAGTGAAAAGATTCAACTTTTCAAGCTTCATAAGAGATCCAATCTCTATTGGTATTTTTCCATAGAGATTGTTGCTTGACACATTCAAGTGTCTTAGCTCAGAGCAATTTGTCAAACTAACAGGAAACTCCCCTGTCAGTGCATTATTTGAGAGGGATAGTTCCTGCAATCTGAACAAAAGGCCGACGTCTCGCGGAATTTCGCCGTAAAAGCTGTTATTCTGGAGATAGAGGTTTCTTAGAAAGGAGAGGTTGCCAATATAAGGTGATATTGTACCATACAAGTGATAATGTTTTAGGTTCAATGCTACAACTCTATGATGTTGGCTACTACATGTGATTCCATGCCAATTGCAAAAATTGCTAGAATTTTTATTCCATGATGTCAAAATTTCATAAGGGTCATTGGATATGGATTCTTTAAATTTAAGCAAAGCCAAAAGATCAGTTTCATTTCCAAAGGTGGTGGTGGTGGATGTTGTAGGTTGAAAAAGCCATGTTAAGTTTACATAATAAAAGAGAAGGATAATTTGAAGGTATTTGGAAGCAAAAGGCATTGTTTGGTTTGAAAACAACAAAAGAAAGACTAAGTATATGCTATATGATTAAGAATATTGTTTGTGCTATGCAGATTGAATTATTGTAATGCACAATTTATAGAAGAAAATCATGAGTTTGGTTGGTTTGCATGAAAGCTGCAAGGAACTTGCATGTGAAATGTTCCTCCAAAATTTTCAACATCTTTATTTTTTTTTTAAAAGAAAATGTTTGATGAACAATAGAAAAGCAGTCAAAACAGCCAATGAGCCTATTTGGCAACATTTTAACCCAAAAAAACTTTTTTTTAAGGAGTTACAGTAGTTTTTAATGGACTGAGTGATTGTGACCCCAAATCTCAATATTGGCTGGTTTTGGCTAAATTTTCATTGTGCAAATAGCAATATCTTTTTTTAATTAACAAAAAGTCTAGGATTTATACACCTCGTGCAGTGTCAAATCAGACCACCAGTCTCAGTGCGAATTTACGATAAAATTTATATATTATCCACCATAAAGAATTTAATCTAAGATTCGAACCCAAATCACAACTAGTATGGATGGAAGACTAGATTAGGTGTGTGGTTTGAAGATAAATAAATGTTAAAAAAATTGAAGATGAGGATGAACATATGAAATTCTGGCTTCTTCTTCTGGCATTTGAATTTCTCATCAGATAGAATAAAAAATTCATTAGTGCTTACAAAGTCAAAGAAACTATGACTTTTTTAATGAAAATTTCAACTGATATGTATTAAGTAAGGGGTAAGGTTGATGGTATTTTATTTCGTAGTCAAACTATTCGACAGCTTTTTTGGACCCATCTAGTTTGTTGTTTCTGCATTAATTATTTTGCAACCTCTAGACTCTTTGAGAGGATGTTAATATTACAATGTACTCTACTATTAATTAATTTATTTTATTATCATTATACCCCTATGTTATTGCTACCACATTTTATCTTATTCGTTTACATGTTAATCTTCTTCTATGGATATTAATAATTTTATGAGAAATGTTTTGTATAACAGTAATACTTCTAACTATTTAATGTCAATAATGTTTATTCGTATATCACTAAATGTCAATATATTTTTTAGTGACAATATTTTTATTCAACATTTTTTTATAGTTACATGTTAAAAATAATCATTATTATTGTAGTGTTTGTGCAACATATAGTGATAATAATGCAACTACATGTACGTTTAATAAGGAATACAGAGATAGAAATACATAAATAAGTGTTTGATTATGTAGAAAAGATAGAAAATTTGTGTTTTAGGTCAAAATATTTGTGTATTTTTTGTACTCTTGAAAAGTAAAAATAAAAGAGACACAAAATTAAATAAAATAAGATAAAAAATAATTATTTTTATATCTGATATAAAGACTTTATATTTTAATGTTTTTATTTTTATTATTTCTATATTTCTATCTTGTCTTACTATTTTATACATCATATAGCCCTATATATTATATATCCACCTATATGGAAATAGAAAACTAGGTCCAGTACCCCATTGATCCAACCAACTATGGCACTAAATATGAATGAGATAGATGATGTATAGATGTACATGAAAATTTTCTTATTATGATGCATGCCAATATGGTGCTATAATGTTAGTTATTAATATTTATAGTTAATTGTAAACTTCTATAGTTATTCATTAATATTTTTTTACCTTTATTTTGAAGGTCATATGAAAAAAGAAACAGGAATAATATATTGACAAATAAATAGTAAAAATTGATAAATATTTATCAAAATTTAAAAATCATATTGTAATAATATAATGGCACGCATAATGTGTTCCACCGTAATATTTGCCAAAAAGAAAATAAAAGAGTCACTTGGAAATAGAAGTTGTGCTATTGTATTGTTTAGTAATATGAGAAAATTCCAAGTCGAATTTATTTTTGTGTAGAGATTAAATTGTCCAAGATGACATTATTAGGATTAATGTGGATGTGACTTTTAAGTCTCTTAAAATAATAAACTTGGGTGCCGTACTAACTAGTAACCCCTTATACATGTAAAAGGACAAAGGAAATCATAATGGTGATTTTGTCAATTGACTTTTTTGATTTAATAATAAAAAGCCAATTTGACTCTGAAACTAAAACCAAACAAGATTCTCCTGATAAAACAACAAAGCGGAAGCATGATGGACTGAGGTTGAGCTTGAGTTTCGTAAAGCTTTTTGTTGGGCTCAGAAAGCTGGAGCTTCTATTTTGCGTTTGGTAAATAAAAAAGTTGGACTGCTTTTGCTCCTGGCTTTTGAGAGCAGGGGTACTCTTGGGAGCCATCAAGAATAGCTTTTCAGAGCCAGCTTTGGCTCTCTAAAAATGAAAATACATAAATAACTCTCATTTACACAATATCTTTTAATATTATGTCTATTATGGTCATTTAATATCTTGGGAGTCATTTTACACTATTTTACCAAACATTATAATGATAGCTTTTGCTTATTGAGAGCAATTTTTGTATAATTTTACCAAACGTTACTACTATGGCTCTCTAAGAGCATCTTTTTAAGAATCCAAGAAGATCAGCAGCTTTTCAAGAGTCACAACTTTACCAAACTCAACCTGAAACTCGTTATAAGTTTAAACATCTTGGTGTCATATACTCCATTCTTTTTTTTACCCATTTATATTTTAGACTTGTTTTTATTGTCACTTAAAAATTCACTTAAAAATTTTAGATGATATTAAATATTTTTTTATTTTATTCTTAATAAATTTTTTATAATTAGAATAACTAAAAAACAATAATGGAAGAGAGCTAATTCATTTTGATCCAAAATTATTATCTATTATATACAATTAATAGTATATAATAGATAATAGATTTGGATCAATATGAATTAGCTCATACAATCAATCATCTACACATATACTAGCTTAGTAAGACTTGAGGTTTGATTTTCAGATTGAAAAATGATAATATAGACTCGAGTTTATGATAAACTCTACATATGATAATATATCAACCAAAGATTTCATAATATTATTATAGTTATAACTTTTAATTATATCTTGAATAATTGATATATTATTACGTGTAGGATACAGTTCACTATAAACCCAAATCTATATTAACACTATTCTTTCAGATTTGGACAAGTGTTCTCCTCATCAATATTAACTTTTGAATATAAAAAATAGAAAAAAGATAACTCTTGAAGGATTGAGTGTGTGTTTGGATTGGCATTTACAAACTGGAGTTTGAATGAACTTGATTTTGCAGAATTGATTTTGGGTAAAAGTGAGTTTGTACCAACATGATTTATGTTTGGTAACTTTATATCAAAATTGATTATGACAAAATGAATATTGTTTGGATGATGTTAGTTAAAATCACGTTTAAATGAATAATTACTAAAATGGACATTAATTTAAATTATATTTTAAATATTATTTTGACATTTTATTTATATTATTAGTTATAAGATATTTTAATCAATTTATTATCAACTTATAAAAAAGACATATTTAATGATGAAATAAAAAAATTATATAAATTATATGAAATATATTATAAATATCAAAATGAAAAATATATAAAATAAAAAATAAAGTTATCAAATTAATATATGAAAAATTAAAATTTATCCTAAAAATATAAATAAGTGACTCGAATCAAATTTATTAATGTGAAAGAGATAACAGTTAAATTTGTTGTTTAACTTTTATTACCACCTTTTTACTTGTAAAATTTATAAGTATTATTATAATGTAAATACATGTATAAAAATACTAAACTAAAATTTTAATAAATAAAATTATCAAATATGTGATTTTTATAGGGTTAATATGGTAATTATGATAATTCAAAATAAAATTTTGAAGCTCAAGCATATGAACGCAACTTAAAAGCTAAAAAAAGTTGCTTTCAGGCCAACCATGGTTCAATAGAAAAATCAAGTTGGCATCCATGTGTTTAAAGTCACCCAAACTAATTTATAGACGTTCAAGGTGTTTCTAATGTGCGTTTGAAATTACAAACGCAAAAACAAACCCTCTGAATGACTCAGTACTATATTGAAATTTATGGTATTAAGAGAGTTAGTGAAAACGAATTAAATTGAAGAAATGAATTCCACTCAAAATGATCAAATACACAAATTTTTATAAATGAATGTGCCTTATACAAGCAATAGAGAGAAACAAATAACTAATACCTAACTAACTTTAATACAATAATACCGATCGTACAATAGAAATATGTCCTTTATCAATAGAAATATGTCCAATTAAGGACATAGAGCCTTCAATGAAAAAGACGTTGATAGATAACAGTTAAAATTGCTTCCCATGGTTTAATATAGTCAATGCTGCAATTACACTTGGACTGTAGTCATGAAATCCTCTCGTCGAGTTTCGCTGAGGAAGGTTGTGTTTTATTCTTTCTGCAGGCAATAGAAGCTTAACAAACTTTTCAGCTGCCATTATTTGTTCTTCTCGACAACCATTATCATGTATTAAATCCCTGCAATAGAGAACCAAGACCTAATGTCAAATACTTGGATTAGAAATATTTGTTTGTAAGTGACTAGTAAAGAACAATGGTTTCATTATTACATGCATTTAACAGATTCCTATGGTATTTTTGGTTGCATAGAACAGTTGTTCTTTTTATTTTCTGTTTTCAGTTTGTTTTCAGGATTTTCTGATATTTTATATGAAATTAGTGAAAACTGTTTCTTCACAAAATTCTTAGGCTGCGTTTGTTTTTTCTGACTCGAGTCAGAGTCAGGGAGTCAGTGAAAAATTGACTCTGTCAAGTGTTTGGTGCGAGGGTCACAGTGACCCAGTGAACAAAATTGTCAATTTTTGTTCACTCCAATTTTGGAGTCACTGTATATTGGAAGGGAGTGACTATGTATTGGAAGGGGGACACAAATATGTGAGGGTGTGTTCGGAGCCAATTTTGGAGTCACTATGACTCTGACTCCTGTGATACTGACTCCATGACTCTCTTGACTCTGACTCCAGAGTCACTGAAAACAAACACTACCTTAAAAACAAGAAATAAACTAAAAAAGAAAATGAGAACTGTGTTCTTAAACCAAACAGACTCAGTTTTTCAGACATTTCAGGTCTATTATTTTCATCTGAAAGTATTAATGCAAATGAAATAATTTGAGTTTGAATCTTACTTGAGCAACAAGGCTAGGTTTCCTGGTGTGCATGATTGAAAAAGTGCTTCAGGAATAATAAAAGAATCCAAGAGAATATTGGGAAGTGAAATGTATTGTATCTTCGCTTTGTATCGAATATACCATTCAGTCAAAATATTGGCACGATATGCAACAACACAAGGTAAACGTGCAAGCTGAAGCTCCACAGCAACTGTCCCAGATGTGCATAATGCAACTCTACTTGCCTGCAACGCATTTGAACTCAACTTAAGCTGGGGCAATATGGAACTTTCATGCACTATATGCAAGAATTTATGAAGGTTGAATAAACAAAAATTGAGGCTTTAGTCAAAATAAATTTAGGATTTAATTTTCATCCACTGACAGTGTACCATTTTTTTTACACAGTCATCCAATCATGTGTTGTCACGTCAGCCATGATTGTGTTTTCTCTCTCCCACTACCTGAAAAGTCATACAAACAAAGCATTTTGATTGGACGATAGTGTAAAATACCTTTACACTGTCAGTACATCAAAATTAAACTCATAAATTTATCTATAATGCATACACAAGTACAAGTTGAATGTATCTAAACCATTTCCAAGTCCAGAAAACTAAGATGCCTTCATTCTGGGCAAATCTTGTATGCCTATACGGTGAGGTATCAGATGGAAGTGGCCAAAGTTACTATGGAAGAAACAATTTGGGCAAAACTACCAGTATTTTGCATCAACGTGAAAAACCATCAAACTTCATAGAAAATCAACAACTATGGTGCCAATCAAAGTTTAGATTTATATATCTATTCTATTGACTAAAACTTGATAAAGCTAGATCTGCCATAATCTGCAATGTGCTGTAAGAAATTTCAGAAGGGTCAAACCAATTTCCTACAACTGCTACATGTTTTTTACATGAAGAAATCATAAAAATTCTCTATGTAAATGCAAGTATGAAGGGACAGTGTGGCTTACACTAAAAGCATCATATCTCAGATTTGTTATTCCACCAGGAACTAATACAACAGGAACGGGCCATCTATGAACAGCATCAGCAATTAAATCTTCCACATGCTTGTTAGGTGCAACATGAATGACTGCCATCAAGTGTGGAAATGTATCTTTCAGGAGTTCCAATGTGTTTGCGAAGATGGGGAGCATCCGAGTGACCTCTTGTACTCTGCTTCCAGGAAGCAAGCTGATGATAGTAGCTCCTTTTAAGTTAAAAATTCGTGAGATTCCAAATCGAATTGGGATTTCAATGTTCACCAAAACTATTTCTTTTTTTTTTTTGGTTGCCCACGGTGTCCGGAGCTTCGCCCCAACTAATCCGTCGCCCCGGGTCGCTTACCTGGGAATGACAGGTGAGGCTCCCAGCAAGGATTTTTTCCATCCACAAGGCTCGAACCCGAGACCTTGCTTAAGGGACAACAAGCCGCTTACCACTTGTGCCAATCCTTGTTGGTTCACCAAAACTATTTATAACAGTACAAGTAGTAATAACCTTTGGCCCTATTCCATCAAATGAAACCTATTTCTTTTTCTGTCACAATGTATCACATTACCACTTAATGAAAAGATGATTAGAAAGACTCTGTAGCTTAGTTGGAGTTAGTTATTCAGTTTCGTAGGCTGTTAGTGGTAGTTACTGCTATCTCTTAGCTTCCCTCTGTAATATAAATTATAAACTCATCATCATCCTCTTGTATCATTCAGTAATGAAATCAGAAATGAGCAAACTCTCACATTGAGAATTTCTCACAGATCGATCCTTTCTCTCTTCTCTCACTTTCTCTCTTGAAGGAATGGAATTTATCATGGTATCAGTTTGATATCAGTTCTTGCTTCCGCCATTTCCGATCCTTCATCCTCTGTTCTTGATCTTTCTTCTTCTCTCCTCATTTCTTTCTCACGCCGCATCAATGGCGAATGCTACTCTCAATCCATCAAGTCCTTTCTTCATTCATCCAAATGAAAACCCTGGAATCTCCATCATCTCCTCCACGCTCACAGGACACTCAAATTATCACACATGGGCGCGCGAGGTCACGATGGCTCTGGAGCTCAAAAACAAGATCCAATTCATTGATGACACCAATGCCAAGCCAGATCCAGCCGATCCTCTCTATGACTCTTGGTCTCGATGCAACACTCTCGTTCTCTCATGGCTGAATCGATCTCTCAGCAAAGAAATCGCCATGAGCATGCTCTGGCGCAATGTAGCTTCAGATGTTTGGAATGCTCTTCGTACTCGTTACTACCAAGGAGATGATTACAGAATCTCATCTCTCCTTGAAGATTTTTACTCCCTGAAACAAGGTGATCGATCTGTATCTGCTTATTTCTCGAAACTCCAAGGAATTTGGGAAGAATTGGAGTCTTTTCGCCCGATCCCTAATTGTGCTTGCTCTGTTCCGTGTTCTTGCTCTCTCATCCCCACTGTTCAAAGCTACCGTAATAAAGAATTTGTAATCAAGTTCTTGAAAGGTTTGAATGATCAATTCTCTTCCAGTCGCAGTCACATTATGCTTCTCAAACCTTTTCCTGATATCAATCAAGCTTTGTCCCTAACTCTACAACAAGAACGCGAAGTTATCGGAGAACCACCTCAAAGTGTTATTGCCGCCGTTGACACTTCCCGCGGTCGTGGCCGTGGTCGTGGTGGCAGAGGCCGTGGCCGTGGTCGCCCCTTTTGTACTCATTGCAATCGATATGGACACACGGTTGATCAGTGTTGGGCAAAGCATGGCTATCCTCCTTCTATGCAAGCACAAGTGCATTCCATTAATGCAATTTCTTCTGAAACTGGAGAAAATCGGGCGCACAACAATCTTGCTCCAACCTCGATGGTTAATCAAGGGAATGCAAAGGAGTTCTTGACTCCGGAGCTACAACGGAAGTTGATAGCCTTTCTTCAGCAGTCAGATGTGCAGACTATTGCTCCTCCACATATTGCCAATCAAATTGCAGCTACTCAAAATCTAACTTCAACTTCAGGTAACTCTTGGATTCTTTCTTGTGGTGCACATTATCCTGGATGGATCCTAGATACAGGAGCCACTGATCATATTTGTTACTCTCTAAAATCTTTCACCACATACAAGAAAGTAAATCCAATAGCAATTAGATTACCTGATGGAACAGAAATCGTAACTGACATTGCTGGAACAGTTTCTTTCTCAAAATGTTTTTACCTAAACAATGTTTTATACATTCCTCAATTCAGTTTTAATCTCATTTCAATTGCCAAAACTACAACTGCTCTGCAATGTCATTTTAGATTCTTTGATATTGGATGTATAATACAGGACAACAACACATCGAGGACAATTGGAACTGCTAGTTTGAATAGAGACCTATATGTTCTGGATTCTACACCTGCTGATATCACATCTTCACACCACAGTCACAGCAACAACACTTCTCACATCAACACAACTCAGAGCACATTGGATCTGTGGCACTATAGATTAGGCCATCCTTCTTTTGAAAAATTACATGTATTAGCAAAGCAATTTCAATTCATTTCTTGTAAAGGCATTGATTCTCATTGTGACACTTGTCACTTTGCCAAACAAAAACATCTCTCATTCCCTATCAGTAATAAAAGTGTTGATTCTTGTTTTGATTTGATCCATATGGATATTTGGGGTCCTTTTCACTTACCTTCTATGCTTGGACACAAATACTTTCTTACTGTTGTTGATGATGCATCAAAATTTACTTGGATATTCTTGATGAAAACAAAAGGTGAAACTAGAACTTTGATTAAAAATTTCATTCAAATGGCTGCAACTCAATTTCAAAAACAAATTAAAACAATTAGATCAGACAATGGCCAAGAATTCAATATGGAACCTTTATATGCCTCTTTAGGTATTATTCATCAAAAATCTTGTGTTGAAACTCCACAACAAAATGGAGTTGTGGAACGAAAACATCAACATCTCTTAGCCATTGCTAGATCCTTAATGTTTCACTCTAAACTTCCTTTAAACTTCTGGAATTTTGCAGTAGCACATGCAGCTTTTATAATCAATCGATTGCCTTCAAAATCTTTGCATAATAAATCACCTTTTGAGATTTTATTCCAAACACAACCAGATTTTTCAAACTTAAAAATTTTTGGATCCTTGGCTTATGCATCAACCATAACAGCTAATCGACACAAATTTGATCCAAGAGCTAGACAGTGTATATTTCTAGGATTTCAAACAGGAATCAAAGGATATGTTTTGTTTGATTTAAAATCTAGAGAAGTTTTTGTTTCTAGACATGTCATTTTTCATGAAAATATATTTCCTTATCATAATGATTCTAGTGTTTCTGCTCCTATCTTTCCACAAGATTTCACTAATACACCTCACACACTTGAATCACTTGATTTTTTTCCAAATACCTCAAACACACAATCTATGACAGATCCACAAACATCAACTCCTTTAATTGAAATAGAAAATTCTCACAGTCCCAATGTTGTAGATCCTTTTCCTGAAATGGAAAACAATCCACCTTCACTTGACCAAATCTCTGTCTATAACTCAGCACCTTGCACTCACATTTCTGCATCAAATGATTTTAATGCATCAAATCAACCATCTGCATCTAATGATGTTAATGCATCAAATCAGCCACACACTGAACCAGAACAACTTAGGAGATCCACTAGGATCAAGAAACAACCTTCTTATTTGAAAGATTATCATTGTAACTTGAGTTCATCTAGTTCAGTTCCTACCTCTTCTAAAATTCAATATCCTGTCTCACATGTAATATCATATGATAATCTGTCTCCACAATACAAAGCTTTTTCTCTTGCCATAGCTGCCAACACAGAACCTGCCACATACAAGCAAGCTGCTGCTATCGACTGCTGGTGTGAGGCTATGAATGATGAGTTGAAGGCTCTAGAGGAGAACAAAACTTGGATTCTCACTGATTTACCTCAAGGGAAGAGAGCTATAGGTTGTAAATGGGTCTATAAGATCAAACATAACCCGGATGGTTCTATAGAAAGGTACAAAGCTAGATTAGTGGCCAAAGGTTTTACACAAACTGAAGGTCTTGATTATACTGAGACTTTCAGTCCCGTGGCCAAAATGACCACCATACGTCTCATTCTAGCCCTAGCTGCTGCAAATGGTTGGTTTCTAAAGCAATTGGATGTTAATACAGCTTTTCTTCATGGTGATCTACCTAAAGAAGTGTATATGATACCACCACCGGGTCTCCAGAATATAAAGAAGGGTCAAGTTTGCAAGTTATAGAGATCTTTATATGGCCTTAAACAGGCTAGTCGTCAATGGAACCAAAAATTGACTCACACTCTTCTGAATTGTGGTTATGTTCAGTCCAAGGCTGATTACTCCATGTTCATCAAAAGGTCAAATCTCAAAACCACTATAATTCTTGTATATGTAGACGATTTATTACTAACTGGCAATGATTCTCTGGAGATTGATTCCGTTAAGAAAATCTTGAATGATTTATTCAAAATAAAAGATCTTGGAGATCTCAGATATTTTTTAGGCATGGAGGTGGCTCGAACAAGTAAAGGAATTGCTCTGTTTCAAAGGAAATATGCTCTGGAATTAATTGAAGATGCTGGCCTGCTGGCTAGCAAGCCTGCCAGTACCCCCCTTGATGATGGAATCAAGTTGCAGAAAGAAGGTCTACATCCAGTTGCTGATATCTCAAGTTACAGGAGACTAATTGGAAGATTAGTTTACTTGACAAACACAAGACCTGATATTTCCTTTGCTATAAGTCAATTGAGTCAATTCTTGTCTTCACCTATGATAGAACATGAGCAAAGTGCACATCGTGTCCTCAGATATTTGAAAACATCTCCTGCCCTTGGTTTGTTTTTCCCAGCACAATCTGATCTTAAAATCCGTGGTTTTAGTGACTCCGATTGGGGTTCCTGTCCAGATACTAGGAGATCCATCTCAGGCTTTTGCTTCTACATCGGATCAGCCTTGCTCTCTTGGAAGTGTAAGAAACAGCCAACCGTAGCTCGCAGCTCAGCAGAAGCAGAATATCGAGCTCTTGCTTTAGCAAGTTGTGAAGTTCAATGGCTTAAACATCTCCTTGATGATTTAAGTCTCTCTCCCTCTGACCCTATTCCTCTGTACTGCGACAACAAATCTGCAGTCCACATAGCCAACAACCCTGTATTTCATGAAAGAACCAAGCATATAGAAATGGATTGTCACACTGTTAGAGAGAAAATCCAGAATGGCCTCCTCCGTCTATTGCCTGTCCACACCAAAGAACAAGTTGCTGATGTGTTCACCAAAAGTCTCCATGCTGGTCCCTTTCATTATCTTGTTTCCAAGCTCGGCCTCATAGATTTATATCGTTCGGCTTGTGGGGGGGTGTCACAATGTATCACATTACCACTTAATGAAAAGATGATTAGAAAGACTCTGTAGCTTAGTTGGAGTTAGTTATTCAGTTTCGTAGGCTGTTAGTGGTAGTTACTGCTATCTCTTAGCTTCCCTCTGTAATATAAATTATAAACTCATCATCATCCTCTTGTATCATTCAGTAATGAAATCAGAAATGAGCAAACTCTCACATTGAGAATTTCTCACAGATCGATCCTTTCTCTCTTCTCTCACTTTCTCTCTTGAAGGAATGGAATTTATCATTTTCTTTGATTTTTCTGTTTTAAGGGATAAAACCCAGTTCTGATGTCCCTTTTCTTTCCAACTACAATTAATAAGAGATAAGGAAAGCGAAACAAATACTTATCGGGAAATGGTGAAATGTTAAACTCCAGCCCTTACATGGACAGTACGACAAATAGTGAACAGTTATGATAAGCATAGTAAGCATGTGGATCTTCATCAGATTATCAATACCTGAGGGCACTGCATGTTTAGTTTGGAAATCTTCACTGTTGCCTTCAGCTTTCCACTCAGTGACTAAGTAATTGCTTTTCTGAAAAATATCCAGAAATTACTACCAACTCAACTTTACTAAAAAGTTCAGATAGATGAAAAAAAACCAATAAAAGTTTTGGTGAAGTACAAAGAACAGTATTATATTTTTCTTTCCAGCTAAAAATGAATAAGTTTATATACAGAACAGTTATAAATTAACAGCTAAAAAGATATTAGCTTTGTTAAAATCTACAAAATAACTAAGCTCGTACCAAATTCAATTCTAGAATATCTTCCAGGACAGGATGACCAACAAAGGTTGCAGGTATTCCATTCAATTTACATATTTTGTCCTCATTTGGAAGTATGCAAAATAGGTGATCCACGAATTCTGCTAATCCTCTAAGTCTTGCTTCACCTCCTTTCCACGCCCAAAATGATGGCGCGACATAGTGAAAGTGAGCTGGCGGATGCAATTTTTGCTGATTGTATCTAGCTGCAAAAGGCATTCCCCGACTTGCATACAGCTCACCTCTCAATAACATATATGTAGCATTTTTTCTATTCTAGCAAGGTGGGGTGCATTAGTACCTCTTAGCTGCTTCAAGAACCGGAAAGAAAAGCCTTTAGAGTCCACTGTTAATACAACATGAGGCTCAAATGAAGCAGCTGCTTCTATAGTTTCCTTCAATTTCACCTGATAATTTAAATCAACAATCAGAATTCATGTTCTGATCTGATATAACAAAACTTACGTTCTGATTCTTTTACTAAACAAAAAAAAATATAGGAAAAAAACTTCCACTAATGCCTAAATGGTGTTCATATAGCAAAATCCATGGCAAAAAAGCTTGAGTCAAAATTTCAATATTCAAGTTCTTGATCTTAAAGAAAATAAACAAGATAAATGTTAGTTATCACTCACTCTGATTCTATACAAATGTGGCAATAGTTCCCAAATTCCCATGACAGAGATATCCTCAATAGGAAACAGTGATTGCAATCCTTCACTTGACATCTTAGCCCTGAAAAAGTCAAGTGGAAAGAGAAAATCAACAGCAACAACAAAGCTACTTTTATGATATAGCTTCTTTTTCTTTGTAATTTCTTTTATCTTAGAAGGGAAAAGAAAACAAAATCAGTAGGAAGTATGTTTTGTTTTTTCTCCAAGAAAAACTAAGTCAAACATCTTTTTTTTAATAAATTTCTTTTAATTAAAAATCACTTCTCTTAAAAAACTCAAAGAAATAGGCACTGCTCATTTAAATCATGCTAAGGTAAAAAAAAACTACAAAAGAAAACTGTCACTAATTTCCAAAGCACAAGACTGCAACCACAATGCAACAAGATTCTCAGCAGACTGAGGTCATGTTTGGATATACACTTCCATCGGTAAAATCCCGTTCAAGATCCAATGAGTTAAACCTCAATTTAGCTCAACACTTTGAAAAGGGAAAGTTATTCAAGTCATTCACTTTCAAAATAAGTTAAATTGGTCCATAACATTGCAAAATATGAGTTACATTAGTCCCTCAACACACTTTCATTTAACTCATTAATCTTTGATTCAGATTTTGCAGTAGAGTTAAACTCACTTTGGTCCTCCACATCACAAACTCGTTTTAGTTTAGTCCTCCATTTTACTTTCGGTTCAATTTAGTCGTCAGCATTACACTCTGTGAGTCAGTTTAGTCTAGTATTCCGTTTTAACTCTAATAATCCTATCATGATGTGTACTTAAGTGTCAAGTGGCAAATGCCGTGTACAATCATAGTCTTAAACTAGAATGACTTATAAATACAAAGTGAGAGATTAGAATGATCATAAACTCACACCCAGTTAACAAGATCACAACCGAACCACAAGGAAAAATACCCAGAAAACAACAAAAGAAAAAGAAACAACAAGGAACAAAGAAACCAATTACTTCCTATGCATAAGACTTAAATCAAAATGCTTTTTTTAGATGATTTTGAAATGAAAGAAGAAAAATTCGCATTTACCCTCCAACGCCAGCAAAGCGAACAGGGAGAGGGGAGAGAAGCTTGAGTGAAGCCATGACACGAGAACCAATGGAGTCACCAGAGACCTCTCCCGCTACAACGAAGACCCTCAATTCGCCACCGTTTCTTGCAGCCATGTCCAAGGGACCTGTGTCTGTGGCACTCGAAGTCGAAACTGATGAAGAGAACAACGAACGTGCACTGTTCACAGTGCTTGGCCTCCATTTCCTCGTCAAGAACAAGGCTTTGGAGATGGAAATGGTGGGTACCAGCATCATACGAAGGACCATCATCACAGAGGAAATGGCACATAATCATCAAACTTCATCGCAGCAGTGAAATGGCACAGAACAGAGCAAAAATTGGGGAAAACACTAACAGTGGAGAAGAGAAATATTAATGGGTAGTTTCAGACATTTGGAAAAGGAAAAATAGTGAAGGAGGAGGCCATACCAGGCGACGGTCGAAGCTACTGCGATGGATCTGCCTACGATTGAGAGCCTGTGATGGAGTTGCTGCGAGGTGAGGAGCCGCGACGGAGGAAGAGAAGCGTGCAGCTGAGATGGAGGCAGGTCGAAGGAGGAGGGTTGAAGGCTAGGTTCGTGAAACAATAATGTTTGCAGTACAAATTAAGTCCAACCAGTATCTACATATGATATGAAATATGTGTTATATGTATAGTATTTGTACGTATAACACATTTCACATTATGTATAATAATTCTAATTGAATATATTTCTGTTGTACGACAAGTATTATTGTTCGTGATATGAGGATAAAATTAGTAAGGATGGTATGTGATAGACACTTTAGGTAGAATTTGTTTACTGTGTACAAGACATAAAATACAATACACAACAAAAAAATAACATGTTTGTTTAGTATAAGCACATACAAGACAGCCTACTTTATCTGTAAAAAAAATTAAACCTCAATTTAGTTATTTACTCTGAAATTTAGTCTCTTGTCTCCATATCTATGTCTTTGTCTCCATCCACTCTTGAATTCAAACGCGGTCTTGAGGCTGCATTTGGATTGCCAAGGGAGACGGTGGACAACATACAATTTATTTTTTGTATCATATTTGATTTGTGTAGATGAAGACAATGTTAGGAAATCATGCATAAAGGCGTAACGAAAAATAAAATTTTTTAATGCAATTCTCACTCAATGACCCATGTGAATAAACATGATTCATCTATGAATTATCTGTTGAACCGTGATCGCAACACAATTTGAGAACAACACTTGTTCTTGAGTTTTTCAAAAGTTCTTGTTCTTGGATTCTTCAACTCTTGAAATCTTGAATTCATGAACTTTTCGATTCTTGAAGTCTTCAAATCTTGAACTCTTTCATTTTTGAATTCTTGAACTCTTCAATTCTTGAATTCTTCAAATCTTCACAAAGAGTTATGTCAAACTCTTCCGTCGCAAGTATAGCGACGGCCTAGAGATGTCCACACAGCAGTTGCGGATGTCAAACACTCACCTTGATGCTTTTCTGAAACCCACTATGTTAGTAGTGAGAAGCCGAGAAATAAAGATTTTTAGAGAGATTATGTGTGTGCAAAATCAACAACATCAAAGGCTCCTTGGGTGTTGCTATTTATAGTCAACATAAACCTAAGCCTTATTGGGCTTATCCATGGAGCTCAATTTAATTAGTCACTCTAATTTTACCTTAATCCTTATTACGTCCATCTTATGGAAGCCCAATTAAATTAGTCACACTAATTTAATCTTATTTTTTATTAGGGTCATCTCATGAAGCCCAATTAAATTAGTCACACTAATTTATTCTAATTTAGCATCAATATAAAAACTGTTTTAAGGTGCGACCCTATAGGTTCTTGCAACGTTGACAATGTTATTAAATCTCATTTAAATAATATAAACAGTGAGCGATATCTAGCAACACATCACTGCTACCCAAGTTATAAGAAAGTTAATGGTTTGACATAACATTTCCGTGATTGAGGTTACCGTACATTTCAGTCTTTTTGTCCAAATATCCAAATTTAACACAAGCATGAAATTAGTCATCTTGTATAGTTAAATCATTAGTTTCTTGATCTCCTACTAGAATGATATTCTATACTGTCGTCTAATCAAAACATTTCGTTTGTATGACTTTTCACGTAGTAGGAGAGACAAAACACAATGATTAGATGATTGTGTAAAAAAATTTTACACTGTCAATGGATGAAAATTAAATCATATATCGGGTTTACATGATAAAAATATTAAATAAAAAAATTAACTATAAAATAATTATGATATATTAATAATATAAATCAACTCCAATTTAAATTTAAATAAGTCATCTAATATTGATGATATGTTAAATTATCAATAAAGTTTATCGTACAATAAAAATATATTCAAACTAGTATCCAATGTGTGCTATACATAATACATATTGTGTGTCATCTGTATAGCACATGTACGTGTTACACACATTATCTATTATGTATAGCACACATTGAATACTAATCAGACATATTTATGTTGTACGATAAATATTATTGAATTTTTATTAATTGAGAGTGAATGCATTGACCAAATTTCAAGGTGATTAAGTAAATAATAATGATATTCGTACGTACAATTTTTTATGTGACATCACTACTAGAAACTCTCGGATTATCGACCGACATTATCGACGGATGATTTTGCCAAGGTTATCAGCGGATTTATCGACGGATATAGCATTGGCGAGATTGTTTAATCAACGAATATAATATCGATATCCCTCGATAATATGTTCCCGCGCAAAACAAAAAATTATTTTTGGGCATGTTGATGTTATCGACGGATGGAGATTAAAATATTCGCCGATAAAACCCTAAACCCTAAACCCTAACCCTAGAAGACAACTATCGACGGATAAGAATGATTTCATCCCTCGATAACTCAAACACACCGTGTCATTAAATCGGGTACCTTTTATCGAGGGATGATATCGACGGATGGTTAAACCATCCGTCGATAATCCGCGAATATGAGGAGACAGTGTCTCCTTCTTCCTCATTTCGCGACAGTTCCTCTCTCTCTCTTCTTCGCTCTCTCTCTCTCTCCGCCGCGAAAAACGGCCGTTTCCGCCACCGTCCGCCGCCCGTTCGCCCTCCGGGAAGTGCCAACAGGTTAGTCTCTCTGTCCTCTACATTTTAATCGGTTTAGATTTTTTGTTTGAGGTCTCTAATGAGAACTCATTGTAGCATCCTCTGTCTTCTCCGCTGCCACCGCCGTCCGCTGCCGCCGCCGCCACCGGTCGTCCGCTGCCACCGCCGCCAGGAAGCATCTCTTGCTCTTCCATTATGTATTTTTGTTAAATTTTAATTTTTCATTGTTTTGGTATTTTTATACATTGTATTTATTATTTATTTTTTATTTTTTCTATTTAAAAAATTAATATGTTAAACTTTGTTTTTAAAAAAATAAATATATTAATTTTTTAAAAGGAAAACTGTTTTAAACAATAATAGAAAACGTTATTCCAAAAAAGATAGATTTAATAAACTTATATGTTATTTAAAGTAAGTAATTTTTCAATAACGTAACAAATATATTATTTAAATGATATATATGAGAACAATTGTTGATATATTCTGGCGATTGGAGCTTACGTTTATGTTAGGTATGTTATTTATTAATTTTAATTTAATGATATGATTCTGTTGTTATTATTGCAAAACCTTAGGGTAGATGACTTAGTCTGACACCGGTCCTTAAACTCCGGCAATACTGGTTGATTGATTTGTAAAATTAAATGAGAAAGTTTGTTTAAAATTTAGGGGAGACTCTGTCAAAATTGTGTGAAGTAAAAATTTTGAGAAATTAAATAACTGTTGTTAAGTTATGTAAAACTAAGAGAAACTCTATCGAAATTATGTTTGAGTAAAAATTTAACAAATTTGTAAAAATCATTAGTGTCATATTAATGGTGAATTTAGATTAACTAAAAAACTGTTATTAATAAGTCTTAGTTAAACTTCTCATTTTTTGTAAAATTAAATGAGAAAGTTTGTTTAAAATTTAGGGGAGACTCTGTCAAAATGTTGTGAAGTAAAAATTTTGAGAAATTAAATAACTGTTGTTAAGTTATCTAAAACTAAAGGAAACTCTGTCGAAATTATGTTTGAGTAAAAATTTAACAAATTTGTAAAAATCAATTGTGTCGTATTAATGGTGAATTTAGTTTAACTAAAAAACTGTTATTAATAAGTCTTAGTTAAACTTCTCATTTTAGGATTCTCCAATATTCAAGGGCAATGTCATCAACAAATAGATCATGTATGATAGGTTACACCCGAATAGGGGGAATTAAGCCGGAATTCTATGCTGGAGTTGAAGAGTTTGTGGGGTTTGCTTCTATGTCTGAACAATTTAGGACGGAGGGAAAAGTCAAGTGTCCATGTGCCAAGTGTGTTTGTAGGTTTTTCTATGATGTTGACACGATTAAGGTTCACCTGTACAAAAAGGGATTTATGGATAATTATTATGTATGGACAGTCCATGGGGAAGTCGAGTCAGTGTCAGTACAGCAGGATCAGTTTGTCGGAGGTAGTTCAAGTGGGTTTGATGGTGACCAATATGGGGATCGTAATTTAAATTGGGGCGGTGATAATCGTGGGTGTTATGAGGAAATGATCCATGATGCCTTTGGGGGCAACATGATGAAGATTATAATGAACCCAGAGAGGAGGATGAAAGTGATGATGTGGATGAAATAGCTTACCAAGTCGAAGTTGCACGTGCTCCAAGGGTGGTTGTAGATACAGGAGTCCCTGCTACTTTACACGATGATACTGGTGAAGATGACATTATTAAGATGTCTCGCCAATTCAATTTGTTTTCAAATAACACTACCTCATTTTAAGATACTTTGTCAAACACTTTAATTAATGAAAAGTAACTTGTATTGTTGTGAATAGATATGGCGGATGATGATAGGGGTAGGGGTAGGGGCAGAAGCCGAGGAGATCGAGGGCGGAGGAAGACCGCCGCCCAGCCTCGTGGTTATCTTTCCAGGGGTGTTCAGTTGTATGACATCCCTGGTCGTGAGTCGAGGCCAGAGACGGAGGAGGACCCCGACTACGAGCCAGTACCATCACCATCACCATCTGCTGCTGCTGGGGGACCATCATCATCACCCATTACTGCCTCCCCACATGATATTGGGGGCAGTAATGAGGTGCCGGTCGAGATTTCATTTGCAGTTTCAGATTCACGTCCTCTCCCCTCCATCAGACCGGATCCATCCGGTGTAAGGTATATGATTTAAGTTGTTATAAATGTCAATCTTTTATAAATAAAATATGTAAAAGGGATTATTATATAAAATAGAAACTAATTCTTTATAACAATGTATAGTTTTGTGCCTGCCACCCTCGGCACTCATCAGATCACGGCCACGATACAATATGTGTATCATAGGCCGATCTAGTATTTCTCGAAGTTGACCGAGGAGGAGAGGCGACGATGGTATCAGAAGTGGAAGGTAATATGAACTCTTCAATTTTAGTAATTACTAATTAATTATGTTGTGGTAACTAACAATAAATTAAATTTGTCTATATATTGTAGTCTCACTTCACCATTAGTCCTGCCGATGATCCAGTACTGTACCGTGTCTTCTGCCATCGGGCAGCTAAGAGGCTCGGTGACATGTTCTTATGGATCCGTAATGGCAAGGACAGGGATCACAGGTGGCTCTCAGATGCCCACCACCGTGTGCTGCAGGAGTATTGGTCTTCTCCGAGGTTTAAGGCCAAGTCGGAGAAGGCCAAGGCTAGCAGGGCCTCATTGAGGGGTGGCTCCCTTCACTGTGGTGGATCCGCTACTGTGGACTCCACTAAGAGACGGCTGATACGTAATATTCCGAACGCAATACATTTAATTTTATGTTTCTTATATATGAATTGATTAATTAATGCTTTGTTCAATTGTTTTAAACTTACAGGAGCAGAGGCTGAAGAGACCACCCACGCAGGAGGAGTTGTTCAGGGAGACCCACACCAGGAAGGGCGACAAGACGACGTGGGTAGACGAGCGGTCGCAGCGCACTCATGTAAGTGATTTCATCATAGTTGTATAAATGTATTCAATTAATATGATTATGTATTCCACTTAAAATGATTATGTATTCTTCTAATTGTAGGCTGATTATACGCGCCGCTTGGATGAGGTCCGCACCGAGCTGGCAGAGGCATCACAGCCCGGTGAGTCCGTCCCACCCGTCGATGAGGAGGCGGTGTGGATCGAGGTTGTGGGCGGCCCTTACAAGGGCCGCATATACGGGCGGGGCGCGATCGCGAACCCCATTGCTCGTTCCTCCCACGCATCTGCTGCGACAGGAGCAGCAGCCTCAGCGGAGAGCAGCGACGCTGAGGTCCGTGACCGGGTTCACAATCTAAACCTGGAGCTACAGACCCGGGTCGAGGTGCTGCAGGCCCAGCTTGAGGAGGAGCGGACCGCCCGACAGCAGGACAGGATCGCCCAGCAGCAGGAGATTGCCGCGGAGGTCAGCCGCGAGATTAGAGAGCAGATGTCCCAGTATTACGGGATGTTTGCTGCTGGGGGTCATCATCTGCACCACCACCACCTTCTCAGCCATCACCCTTCCCTCTCACTCCCCCACAGTATCCTTATCCCCCTGCATTCTGGCCTCCTCCTCCACCTGCATATCATCCAGGATATCCACATCCCGCATATTCTACACCACCTCCACTTCCTGCTGCTACTGCTGCTGCCGCTGCCCAGACGACACCGCCTGCTCCTCAGCCTGATGCTGCCGCTGCTGCCCACACACCGACTCCTCGACCTCCTCCTGCCCAGACTCCTCCTACTCAGCCGGATTCATCCAGAGATGATGTTGGTGATGGTGATGATGATTGTGACGTTGATACGATGAATTTTGTATGACTTTTTTTTATTGTTTATGTTTTAGATGTTCAGACATTACCTTTTGGATTTTTTATGACTTGACTTATATAGTGTTTGGATTTTATCTATTTTGTAAATATTGATTAATATATATATTATGATATTTCATTATAGTTTTATTTATGGAGATTATTACTATTTTGTTATAAATTTTGATTTAGTTTAAATATTATTAATTCAGAAATTAAAAAAAAAAAATTTCGGCTACTGTTATCGACGGATGCATCCGCCGATAAAAATATTTAATAATTTCTTATTATTTTTTAAATTATTTTATCGAGGGATACATCCCCCGATACATCCGTCAATACTATCGACGAATGTCGACGAATATATCCCTCGATAAACATATCGACGGATGTTTTGGGTTCATCCGTCGATAAGCGAATTGCGACTAGCAAGTAATCGTGGGGGACTATCCGTCGATACATTGATTTATCGACGGATATTAAGTGTATCCCTCGATAAAATCCGTCGATAATCCGAGAGTTTCTAGTAGTGCATCACTATACTACTTACTTTTTTTGTAAATTTAATTTTCATCCACTGACAGTATATCATTTTTTTACGCAGTCATCCAATCATGTGATGCCATGTCAGCCATAATTATGTTTTTTCTCTTCCACTACATAAAAAGTCATACAATTGAACCTTTTAATTGAACAACAGTATATTAGTGCATCAAAATTAAACTATTTTTTTCTACCATTAAATCAAAATATATATACATACTATACATACTAACCATTTAGTATGTGCCAATATATTATTCTTAACTAAAATATAATTGAGGGATCAAATTTCAACTTAGACAAAAGGGAAAGAGAACCATAGCATCTCCTCATTTGTGCTTCAGCCTTCAGCAACCCTATAAACACACCATTAGCCGCCGACCCACCTCTGCCACCAACCGCCGCCGCACCGCCGCGTCCAGAAGCGACAGTCCTTCGCGAATCGCGTCCTGCAGCAGTCGCGCTTCCAGCGTCCAGGGTGGAGCAGTCGCGCGTCCAGCATCTAGCCATCCTTCCACCATTGCCCTCTCACCAGCATTCGGTTGGTATACCTTACCCTTACTCTAAAATCCGCTCTCTCTGTTTCAAAATTAGGGTTTCTAGATTTAGGGCTGAAATTATTCCCTTCGATTTTCGAACACAGTGAATCGTAGAACATGTATGCTGATAGGGTTGAGAGTGGAGCTAGGAGGTCCGTGAAGGAACGCCTTAACGGGAACGCCATCAGTGATTCTACTCGCCCACAACGCCAAATCACCGGCAAGAGGTTTTTTTTACATAATTATTTTAAATTTAAAAGTATGTTCTAGAAAATGTAGTTACTGTGGAGTGTTATCATGCATGGATTTGGCTTATCTTTGAAATAATCAAAATGCTTTTTTTTTTTTTGAGGTGATTCTTTGTTAATATTCCGCATGGGTAGTGTGACTATTAGGACGCATTGATTTCATCAAGCTTGTGTTGCTTGGTAGGACGATGGTAAAGGAAATGATTTCATTTGTTTTTTTTCCAGTTACTATTTGGTTGTGACTTATGAGGAAGGCCCACCTCTTACGACCTTCAATTTAGGCCTTAAAATTTAAGAAAGTATAAATTTAGTTCCAAAAATTGCAAAAAGTTATTCAAATTAGTCCTATTTTGGTGATTCAAATTAGTCACATGAACATTACCATGAGAACTAATTTGAATCACTTTTTTTTTCTTCCAATTTTAGGGACTAAAGTAAAACAAGGGATAGCCTTCATGTTTGTCAAACACCACCTACTTATGTGTACCTGCATATGACCAATCAATGAGGAACCTACAATCCTAACTTAGGTTATGGTGAGGTAATGGAAGGCAGACTCGATGAGCCAACCCTGTCAGTCACTGGTTTAAGTTTTATTTGTGATGTTACTACTTAGTGGTGGATTCAGATGTTTAAGAGTTTGTACATTAGGTTTGGTCGATCTATTGTCTACACACAAGCAATTGTGGAGGTCAGTATGTTAGTTTTGATGGATTTTTAGTCTTAAACCAAACAATTGGGGAAGTCAGAAGTGTCTTGGATTGGACCTTGTAGGGAGGGGAGTAGCTTGATAGTTGAAACTGGGTAAATACTTGCCAGAAATTGTTTTCGTTTAGCAGTAACTTTGATGGATCTAGTAAAACCCTCTGGTCTAAGGCTTATCAATCTGAATTTATTCTGTTAATTTTTCTTCTTCTTTAAAACTGAAGACTTCTTTTTTAGGGAATAGGGACCCCTTTTATGGGCAGATTTTTTTTATAGGAGGAGACTGAATAGCCCAAGTTGGGTTTATTTACGAGCCCAATGACTTGTAACTAATAAATTGCAGCTAATACTAGTAAATAAGACTGAAGTGGATTGGGGTGTTTTAGTCAGGAATCAGGAATAACAGTTAGCAAGGTTTTGTAATAATGGGGGAAAAATGATTAGACAGGGTTGTTATTGACAGTTGTATTGTAATTCTCTCAGCAGGTAAAGGGGACTCTCATTCTTCCTCACTTTTACGTTTTCTCACCATTGTACGTTTTTACCTTTTCCCAGATTCCTACCATGCTTGGACACATTGTCTGGAATACTGATTATGTTCTCTCTTCTTCACTCTCTGAATCAGTCCTATCATATTTCCTAGGCTTTGTGAAAAGAAGTTTGAACATTGGTGAACTTGCATGAGCATTCTATGTTGTGCTAAAACCCATAGAGATATGAAAGGGTGTTAAAATAAAAAGTGAGAGAGGACAGAAAAATTACAGGAAGGAAAGAAGGAAAAGGGTTTTATTTACCACAACGGAGTTCTTGTCTTTTGATTATTAGATGTAATAATGTAATGTGGATTTTTATTCGGTAGTGGTTATTAGTGCCTTAAGAACTTATTTCATTTTTGTTTTCCTGATCATTCTGCAGATATCAATCATCTGAATTAGTTCATTCAACTACATTCAGGTTCCAGGAATTTTGTGAAATATCTCCTGTTGTATAAATCTAAAACTTCTGTTGCATGAACTAGTTTTTGTGGCATTATATACTGTCAGAGCGGTTGCAGTTGGTAGAAAAAATAGTCAGAACTTATATTTAATGTCTTTAGCCTTTAGTTATGAAATATAATATAAGAAGTCAACTAATTCTCATTCATATGCTGAGCTACTGCTGTTTTAGTTGTGTTTAGTATGTTCTACTTGACTGGATTGTCATAGCTGTCTAAGTTAATGTGCACCTTCACATCTTGGATGTTTCAATGCTTATTGAAATAAAAACATGATGTGTTTACATTCATTATTTTTGCAGGCAGAGGCAAGATGACAAGTGGGAACATGATCTCTTTGATGATGATGATGAATCCCGGATAACTAGTATGGATTATGTTATTTATCATATACAAGTATAAGCTGCCACTGTTGTTGGATGCTAATAATTATTTTTATGGGTTTTGACCTTTTGTTAATGGCTTGTGAAGATCGCAAAGTTACTGCTCAAGATCTTCGTCTTAAGCTTCAAAAGAAAGGTCTTCAACCTGCAACTCAGAGTGGAAGAAGTACTGTTCCGAATGTACGGGATCTCCGTGAAAGGCTATCAGGGACAATGACTCAACAACCTAAAAACTCTGACCCACCAAAGTCAAAAGTGGTTGCTAAACCAAGTAATAAAAGTGTTGGCATTGAGGCTCCTGTAGTACAGAAGAACAAAAGGCCAGCTAATCCAGCCCCTAAAAAGTTGCCTCATAAGGTACTATTGTTAATTTTGTTGTCTCTCACTAATTGATTAAGAACTTATTTATTTATTCTTTCAGTGACATCAATGTTAGTGCATGTCATGGCCTATCATCACCTTCTCCTGTGTATATATGCTATTGCATTTCCTGTTAAATAGGTGATGGCTATTGAAATATGCATGGATGTTTTTTTTTAAAGAACTGAAGAAGAAGAATATGTTTTTGCTCTCTTTTTAGTGTTTTGAGAGGGTATATGGATTACAAATATTTTTGAGAAACTACTTGATAATTTTACACAGTGGGTTGGGGCATCAAGGCCAATGATTGCTACAATCCTATTTTAATAAGTTCATATGTAATGAGATGAATTGTCATTGTGCTTGGCTATGTGAATGTGACTCTGCTGGTGGGATGTAATGTATTGTTGCAACTGAGAAAAGACTACATTTGTCGATAGTGATAGTTGTATTTGAATTTTCTAGTGGAAAAGGTGAAAGCGAATGAAGTATCATTGACTTTGTTTTGTGTGCAATCCACAGTCTGGTTGGCTGGTGAAATTCATGCAATAGTTCTGGCTCCTAATAACTGTGGATATGAAAAGATTTTATTCTAATTGTCAGGAGGTGATAGTCGGTTCAGGTGTTAATGTGTGTTTTGGTGGTCTGTTTGTGTTTAAAACTCTACATTTAGATGCTTTATTGTGATTTTGTTGTTATGATTATGAATTCGTATTTTCACCTCTGAAGGCCTGAAACTGTCATAATATAATTTCACAATAGTCAAATGAGTTTCTTATTTTCTTTATTAGATACAGGAAAAGTAGTCGAATATAACTCCTGGTTCTTGCTTTACAGGCTGACATTTCAGTGGATGAATTTTTGCAGTCCTTGGGTCTGGAAAAGTATCTCATAACTTTTCAGGCTGAAGAAGTATGTTGTACTTCTCCGTATCTTTTCCCCCCATTAGAGAGATTTTCTTGTCTATCATAACTGAGTTTTAATTGAGCGATCAAGAGTTAATACTTATACATGAAAGCCGTTTCTTCAGGTTGATATGGCAGCTCTCAATCATATGACTGATGAGGATCTCAAGGCCATGGGTATACCAATGGTACGAATCAAACTAGTCTTGGTCTTGTTTACTTTTTCTGTTTTTCTATTTTCCTCTATGATATATTTGCAATTTCATCAGTCATATTTGCACATGTTCAGTTTGAGAACGATCTTGTAGTTTAAAATGGTGCCTTTCTTTCTCTCAAGGTTGCTTTGATGTTAATATTGATTCATCTTTTGCTCAAATTGATGTCATTTTTTCCCAATAGACAAAGTTATTATATGATAACAATAAACTTACAGTTCAATAGTGATTGAAGTCTAGCAATATTTCCTCAACATTTTCTTCACAACCTATGTGTTTGTTGGGTGTGGTACATTGATTGTGTCATTTACCCTCAGTAGCTGCTTGTTCTTTAGTAATGTGCAATGAGTTGCTTATCGTGTCTGTCTTGAATTTCTTCGGTATTTTGTGTCACTGTCTGATATGTATTATCTAAGGAAAATGCTAAATGTATATACTACAGTAACCCTCCATCCATTTTCCACCCATTCAAATGTTGGCAACTTTGATGAATATGTTGGCAAGTTGTAAACATATTTATCAAAGTTGCCAACATTTGAATGACATGAAAAAAGGGTGGAGGGGTACTGTGCCATGTACCAATAGCACTCCCCATTATCTAATCTACGTTCGTTTTTATGTAATATTTGATTTTAATGCAGTGTTAGTATAATTGACAAGCTTTGATCGGATGACAATGTAAAATTTTAATATTAGGATGAGCATCAAAATTAAACTCTTGTTAAAATACCAATTGGTAGTTCATTGACATCATAAACATAATATATCTAATTTGTATTTTTATTGTAACATAAATTGGGATCAAAATTTGATCCAATGTCGAGATCCTGGTGATAGATAGCTTTCTACAGTAAAGCCTCATTTTGGTTGTGTCATGTGTGGTTGTTTCCAACCAAACCAATCCACATTTGATTGGATTGGTTTAGTTCAGATTTTGGAAAAAGAAATAATTTTGAACGAGCCAATTAGAAAAATTGTCAGTTCAAAATCATTTCCCCTCCAATCCAATCTGAACCAACCCATTTGCACCCCTAATTGTTTCTAACCCCCCGGTAGGAGTAGGATGAGTATGAAAAATTTATTAAAGTTTTTGTACTGTGTATGTTTATTTGTGTATCTCCTTCTTTTGGATACAAAATAGAACCTTTTTGTATAGATACATATTGTATTATATCTGTCGTACTTATCAAACGTCCTCATTTTGTATATGACTGATATCGTGCAAACAAACGCAGCCTTGTTGAACACATTATGATTAATGATTTGTTGCTTTCAGGGACCAAGAAAGAAGATACTTTTAGCGTTAGAATCAAAGGTTTGACATATATTCTTGGCTTGAAAGGATCTCTTTATGGACACTGGTTTCAGGGATCAACATCTCAAAACCAGCAACTGTAATAGCTTTTAGCTCTTTTGACTATCTTCATATTTTTTTCATATCCCCAAAATTTTAGATGTGAATCAAGTTAGTTGGAGTTTGTTTGGCAAAACTTGTCAATTACTTGGAGCTTATAGTTGTACCTATTATTAATGAATATATTAGGAGTTTGCCTGTGCGTTTTGTGCCAAATTTTAACCTAAGAAGCGCACACAAAATATGTGATATTTATTTTCTTTGGTCTTACCTGTTCTCTCCTTTTCCTTCTTTAGAAATGTTATATTATCCTACCAAATTTCCAATTAACCTTACATATTGAATTGAATGAAAAAGTGTATATTATAACTTACGTTTTTTTTTTCAAAGGTAAATGAATTCATAAACTTGTTTGAATATTTTAAAAAATAATAATGTTATATGTACACTCCACAATTTGTGTTTTTTGGTTCCATAACCCACTTGCTACCCCCATGAACTCCTTTCATTTTCATCTCTATTTTTTTCCCTCTTTTTCCTAATTAAACATAACTCAATCAAACAAATTAGAAAAATACAATCAAACAATAAAAGAAAATCACCTTAATAATAGATAAAAATTGATCAAATAATAAATTTTTTTTAACTGAATGATAAAATAAATTCATTCAAATAAATAAAAAAATTCATTCTAAACAATAGGAAAAAGCCATTGAACATCAATTGAAAAACATATTCAAATATGTACATAAACAACAACAAACTCCTAAATGCAACACCTTTATCAATAATGTATTTTTTTTATAAAGGTAACACCTTTTAACACTAAATGTAGTACTTTTATCAATAAAATTAATAACACAAATTATCATTAAAATAGGTAAAATATATTATTTTTTCTAAAGATAACACATTTATCAATAAAAAATCAACCTAATAATCACCAAAATATAACTAAACATAAAAAAAAAACTCAAACTAATAACAAATAAAATTCATTCAAACAACACAAAAACTCTAAAACATTAAAAAAAAAATCCTATCAAACAAAAGCTAAAAATCTCATTTTATGATTACAAAAAATATTTGTAAAACATTTCTCTTTAATATAGCCGTCTCAAAATAAAATATCATCAAATGACAGGATAGGACTGACCCCGCCAAATCCAATCTCTCACACTCCCAAGTTCCAACCCCACGCTTACTCACCAAACTAGCTTCTTCTTCTTCAGAAACCTTGCAGCACAGCGCCGTCACCGCCGCCGATGCCGCCGGTTAGAGTTGCGCCGTCGTCTCACTAGTGGCGGACTCGCCTCTCGTCTCAGCTTAGCAACAGCATTACAGCACAGCCTCACTCAAGTCTCATCTCAGGTCAGCAACAAGCCAACATTCAATCCTTCTTCTACCGTTTTCTTAATCTGTGGCTGTGATGTGAACCTGATTTGAATTTTTTATTGAAGTGTTATGAATCTGAATTATTTTTAGTGTGAAAATGGAACTGATTTTTTTTTTTTTTAATTTTTCTGTGGTGTACAACTTTTCTTTGCAGTGGGTTTGTTATTCACTTATTCGGATTATTCTTGCTCAAGAATTAAAATCGATTCAGTATCCAATGATTCTATTTTTTATTAATATATGTCAGAAAAAAAATTGCTAGAGCTTATTTAGTGTCTCATTCGTTTTGTATTTTTTTTCAAAGTTTCTGATTTTTTTTTATTTGTTTTTGTTTCTTGTTGATTCAATTTACCTTTTTTAACATTAAGTAGTTTTCTGGTTAATTTTGCTAACAGGTATACCATAGTTTTGGATGGTTCTGTAACTGTGAACACAATACAACAATTCCGAAAGTATCAGAAATCTTGAAGACCCTGTTCTTGAGAACAGGTAAATCAAACGAAACATTGTCTGATGTGGGTTCTTCAGAGTTCCCAATTTCCATTTCAGAGCCATCTCTGCCATAATTCACATGCCTCTTCAAGGCTGCCAGTTTCTTTTGTTTCGTTGAACCCTTCCTCCAACCCCATTAAAGACATCAAGAGTAGTAACAAAACCAATAACAACAACAACAACAACAACAACCAGTTGATAGAATCATTGTGCAGAGGAGGCAACCTTAAACAAGCGATTCAGGTCCTGTGTAATGAGCCCAATCCAACTCAGCAGATATACGAGCTTTTAATCTATTCATGTGCGCAGCAGAAGTCGCTGACCGATGGCCTTGATGTTCATCGCCATCTCGCCAAAAGTGATTTTTGCCAAGACCCTTTTTTGGCTACTAAGCTGATCAATATGTACTATGAGCTAGGGTCTATTGATCGTGCCCGCAAGGTGTTTGATGAAACTCAGGAAAGAACCATATATGTCTGGAATGCACTGTTCCGAGCTCTTGCAATGGTGGGCCATGGTGAGGAGCTGTTGGATTTGTATGGTCAGATGAATTGGATTGGGAAGGCTTCAGATAGGTTCACATATACGTATGTGCTTAAGGCTTGTGTTGTTTCGCAGCTGTCAGTCTGTCCTGTCCGGAAGGGTAAGGAGATTCATGCCCATATTCTGCGACATGGCTATGAATCGAATACTCATGTTATGACAACTCTATTGGATGTGTATGCTAAATTTGGCTTTGTGTCGTATGCAAATTCTGTGTTTGGTGCGATGCCTGTCAAGAGCCTTGTCTCTTGGAGTGCTATGATTGCGTGCTATGCAAAGAATGAAATGCCGATGAAAGCATTGGAGCTGTTTCAGCTAATGTTGCAGGAAGCATGTGATTCAGTTCCAAATTCAGTTACAATGGTTAGTGTGCTTCAAGCTTGTGCAGGTCTTGTTGCATTGGAATCAGGAAAATTGATTCACGCCTATATCCTTAGAAGAGGTCTTGATTCTATTCTGCCAGTTCTTAGCGCCCTTATAGTAATGTACGGAAAATGTGGTGAGATTGCATTGGGACAAAGAGTCTTTGATAATATGAAGAATCGTGATGTAGTTTCGTGGAATTCTTTGATTGCTATTTATGGTATACATGGTTTTGGAAAGAAGGCTATCCAAATTTTTGAAAATATGATCCACCAAGGTGTTTCACCAAGTTACATATCATTTATTACTGTTTTGGGTGCCTGCAGTCATGCAGGCCTTGTTGAGGAAGGGAAGATTTTGTTTGAATCTATGCATAGTAAGTATAATATCCGTCCGGGTGTAGAGCATTATGCTTGTATGGTGGATCTTCTTGGCCGAGCTAACAGGTTGGATGAAGCAATCAAGCTAGTAGAAGATATGCGTTCTGAACCAGGACCCAAGGTCTGGGGTGCCCTTCTTGGATCCTGTAGGATTCACTGTAATGTCGAACTTGCAGAGAGAGCAAGCACTAGACTTTTCAAGTTGGAGCCTACTAATGCCGGCAATTATGTGCTTTTAGCAGATGTTTATGCAAGAGCTAAGATGTGGAATGAAGTAAAGAGTGTGAGGAAGCTATTGGACACTCGTGGCCTACACAAGATTCCAGGTTGCAGTTGGATTGAAGTCAGAAAAAAGATATATTCATTTAACTCTGTCGACGAGTGCAACCCACAAATTGATGAGCTCCGTGCTTTTCTAACTAAATTGTCAACTGAGATGAAGGAGAGGGGTTATATCCCTCATACAGACGTTGTCCTTTATGATCTTGATGAAGAAGAGAAGGAAAGAATTTTACTGGGACACAGTGAAAAGCTTGCTGTGGCTTTTGGACTCATCAATACTGCAAAAGGGGAAACCATAAGGATCACAAAAAATCTGAGATTATGTGAAGACTGTCATGCTGTTACAAAGTTCATTTCCAAGTTTGCTAGTAGAGAGATCCTTGTTAGAGATGTGAATCGCTTCCACCATTTTAGAGATGGAGTTTGTTCCTGTGGTGACTATTGGTAGTTTTTCATTTGTAGAATGTTTGAAATGCTAAAAAAAGTTCTTATAGTGTAGTGAGAGATCTAATGGTGCTATGGTTTCAAAATTCAAACAGAGCATATGCCTCTTGTGTTGTAGATATATTGTCTATTTAAAACTAAATAGGTGACTGAATATTTTGTATTCATTAACACTAATTGGAGAGAATGCTTACAATATCCAATGTTGTGAGCATTTGTGATTATAGATAAAGAAAGGAACTTCACTGCTTTTGGATTTTAAGTAATACAGATGCCAAAATTCAGTTTTGACAGGTTCATATTTGTATGTATGTTCTTTCTTTTTTGCATTCTCTTCTTGCTCTCTTCCCCTGTTCAGAAACAACATGGCAACACCAGCTTCTTGTCACTCTACTTATCTTTAATGATGCTGCAATGGAGGTAAGTAAATTGCTATGCCCCTTTTTTCCAAAACTCTGAATTAGTTTCAATCCCATGCTAAATTTGTATGTGTTGGTCTATAATTTTGCAAGAATTCAGTTAGTTTCTGGTAATTGGTATCGCTTATCCGTATCACTAAGTATTTCTATGAAAAATCATTAGCTAATAGTAGTTGTTTCTTAAATCAATTCTATTTTTTAACCAAAAAAAAAGGATTAGGGAGGTTTAAATGACCTTGTTTCTCTACTCTAGATTTGGAAGGTTTTCTGCCAAGCAGTATCCATGTGTGTGCTTCAAAATTATGCAATTATCAGTCTGTTTTCCTCAGTTGCTATTCAATGTTGTGTTGCTGAAATTTCTAATGTACACTATCATTACACAATTGTTCTCATTTTCTAGCTTTTACAAGTTTTTTTGGTTTCTTTTGAAGAGTTCTGTGTTATGGAATGTTCATAAGCATGATATTGGTTTTGTCATCGATTGTCAGCATAAGCTAGCGTAAGTTAATAGATGGCATGTTCATATAGCTGGAGTATGTTTATTTAGAAGCTGCAACGATATTTTTGACTTCATGTTCTTAATCATGGTCTAATCTTAATTTTCTTTTGGGGTTTAGGACAGGTTTTTGTCATCACATTAGAAGGCTAATTAAAATTTTCCTCTTACAAGTACGCCAAGTTAGATATTTGAATTTGTTTATGTCATAATTAGCCTTCGGTGGCACGGTGAGAATCCGGTGGTGGTGCTGGCGGCTATGGTGGCGAGCATGCAGTGTTTGTTGCAGTGGCTGCCAAGGAAGAGTTGGTTTCATGGTGGGGAGTTCAAGGTGGCTAAGAATGGACTGGTTTCACGGTGGTAGTGGTGTCATGGTGACTGAACGATGGTGGTGGATCTGGAGCTGATGCAGTTGTTAGGAGTGGCTTCTGTGTGCGGCGGCGATCACAACTTTGAGGGCGAAGGATTAGTTGGAGCATACTTAGTTTGGCTCCAAAATATGAGACTTATTATTTATCACTTATTTTTATATTTTTTGAGGGATCTATGTTGGAGCCAAACTAAGGGAGCTCCAATTAATCCTTCACCAAGAGTGGTCGAAGTGGTGATGGAGCTCATGACTGAGGTGGCTCTATTTCACTCTTTCTCTTTCTTTCACATTTTTCTGATTATTTGATGGGTTGGTTTAGTTTGTAGTGTTAAAACCATTGCTGAGAATGGCTTGAATTTTACGGGGAAGCTTTTTGTTGAGAGATTGATTTGTATTGTGAGTGCTCTCTCTTATGAATTTGTCAAAAAGAATTCGTCATGACTCATGAGTTTTTTTCTTAATAATTCTATCCAAATATTGATAGTTAACATATTTATATCTGATTTTAAAGATGAAAACTACTCATTACTCAATATTGCAAGATTAAACATCATGAAGGCTAATTACCAACCTTAAAGCTAATTATCAAATATGTGGATAAAAAATAACAAATTGTTTTTATACGTATTAATGTGGGCAAAGACCATCGATGTGTAGGATTCGAGTTGTTCCACTCGGCAACATCCAAGTCAAAAAAAAAAAAAAATAGTCATTATTTTCTACTATAGATACCACATAAATCGAAAAAAAAAAAAAATACCATGAAAGTCATATTTTCAAACAGTAAGATTATTTGTAAAAAATATTATAGGTGTCCGTGCTAACAAAATTATCATACAGAAGTCTAGATATTTTCGTACACATAACATTTTTCATTTTCAAATTATATAGAAATGCTACAATTGTTTTAGGAGAGTGGCCATAGGTAAGCATGAGTTACCATCATCATTTTTTTTCCTAAAAAACTTTTCTCCGTGTAGCTTAGTTTTAAAGCCCGCGTATACTATAAGCTATTAGTTTCAAATGCTAAAGTCTTATCCGCGTAGCTTACTTCATAAAAAATATTATTTTAGTTAACACTGTAATTAATAATAATAATAATAATGTCTTTATATATATATAAACATGAATAGGCAAAATCCAAGTTCATACAGCTCATAACATCTAATATTCCACCATGGCACACTTGTTACTATCACATTCTTCCTCACAACATCACTCTGAATCCACAGTATTATTAGCTAACAAAATAATGCTAAAATCAATTAATAAAGGTTCAAACATAGTGATATCTCCTCTATCATTCAAAGCTGTTCTAGGCTTCATTG
Organism: Aeschynomene evenia; assembly: GCA_013621005.1. Lineage (NCBI taxonomy): Eukaryota > Viridiplantae > Streptophyta > Magnoliopsida > Fabales > Fabaceae > Aeschynomene > Aeschynomene evenia. The sequence continues at coordinate 5,312,959 of CM024271.1, forward strand.
CTTTGGGTTGCAATGGACCAACCCAGCAACAAATCCTTCAGTTTATTATGGGAACATCAACAAATAATAATAATGATAATAATAATAATTACCTTCAATCCCTTTGCAATGATGTGGTTTATCTCACATCACCATTTGAGAGCAACAATATTGGTATTCTTCCAAATCTTTCATCTCCGGAGCTAAGGTTTGCTAATGCTGTTTATCTTCATGAAGATTATTCCTTTAAGGCATCTTTTGTAGAGAAGGCCCAAGTGTTTTTTAAAGCTGAATCTAGAAACATCAACCATGGTCACAAGGTAAATATTCATGACATTTCAAGAGACCCCATTTTTTTATTCTTCTTTTTTTTTTTTGGCATTTGATGAACTTACATTTAATTAATTTGTAAGTCCTTATTATTTAAAAGTTTTCAATTAGGTCCTTATATTTTAAAAAATTCAATTAGTTAATGGGTATTATAGGAACCAAACAAAATATTTTAAAATATAGGAATTAAATTTAAAAATTTTAATGATGAGAACAAAGTTGAAAATGTAGTAAAACTATAGGGACTATATGTACTTAAATCTAATAAACTTTGAGTTTTCACTTTTAATTATTGTGTATAATTCCATAGAATATTCTTTAAAAAATATTTGATTTAATCTGATTTTTTTTAATTAACAAGAAATGGGTTGGGTAACTTAATTAAGTTTTTTTTTTCAAATTATGCATACATGCATGGTACATCATATGTGATACTAGCTATCATAACTCTTTTCTTTTTCTGGTATTTCTGTATTCCTTTTGGAAAATGCTACTTCTACATATAACAATACTCATCCGTCCATTTTTCATCCATTTAAAAAGTTGGCAACTTTTATGTTGGCAACTTACCAATATTTTCATAAAAGTTACCAACTTTTGAATGGATGAAAAATGGTGGATGACATTGTTATATGTACAAATATCATTTCTCTCTTTGCTTTTTCTTATTTTAATTCCTGTTTGTTATGTACATCATGTAGGTTGATGACATATTGAGCCAAATCAACTCATGGGCCACAAGAGTTTCCAAGGGATTAATAACTCAACTCCTCAACCAAAACTCACTGACAGAAAAAACATTACTTCTCATTTCCAATGCCATTTACTTCAAAGGAAAATGGGCTAAACAATTTGATATGTTCAGTTCACAGAGCAAAAATTTCTACCTTCTAACTGGTGGAAGTGTTTTCACTCAATTCATGACAACAAGGGAAAAATCACACCTTTTTGCACAATTCAATAGTTTCAAAGTTCTTGCATTACCATACCATAATGGTACTAATAATAATGATCCAAGGCAATTCTCTATGTACTTATTTCTCCCTAATCAGATAAATGGCTTATTAAGCTTAATCCAAGCCTTCAATAATGAACCATTATTCTTGACTCATTATAATCTTGGCTTGAAAAAGGTGAATCTAACTGAACTATGGATTCCAAAATTCAAGTTTTCATTTGAGTTGGAAGCTTCTGAGGAATTCAAAGAGATGGGGCTTGATCTTCCATTCAAAAAAGGAAACAGAGACTTTAATGAGATGATGTCTAATAATAAAGGTGGTGATAATGACACAATTCACCTTTGTAAGGTTTTTCATAAGGCTTGTATTGAAGTGGATGAAGTAGGAACAGAAAGTGTAGCTTTCTCTGCTTGTGAATTTTTGCCTTTCGCTGGTGGCCCTTCCTCTGCACCTGCAAAACAACACTTTGTTGCTGATCATCCTTTCTTTTTCATGATAAGGGAAGAGATTACAAAGACTGTATTTTTCTGTGGATCTGTGGTGAATCCACTCATGACTTGAACGGAAAATGTTTATCGAACAACTAAAACTTATCCAACTAACATCCAACTTATTAAACATAATTGTAGAATTTATTTGTTAATGGATCCAATCAGCATATAATTACAAGTTAGATGGAAGTTGAATGATTTTATATTGTACCTATACTATTACCGTGACTTGAACTCCTAGCAATTTTTTCTACTGTAAAACCACATTTAAAATCAAGCTACACCCACCAAATCATTCACCTTATATTTATATGATTTGTGTGTGTTTGTGTATAATTTGTATAAGTTCATGTATGCTTTTGTTATAAATAATTGTGTGCTCTTTTTAAACAATAAATGTACATTATAGTAAGTTTGATTTGTACTTTTTGTGAATAAAATTGTGTGTTGCTTTTTTATACATTTAGAATGTTGTTATGGTCTCAATATATAAGTATGCGATGAATGATTTGATAAATATATTTTTATTGTATATATTGTTTTTGAGCATTGTTATATGTATAATGAAAAACAGTCAAAGTAATTAATATATTATTAATATATTATGCACAATAAGTATTATATAATGTGCACAACATATATTACATGATGTGCACAACATATATCACATATTATGCACAACATGTCATATATGATGTGCATAATATGTAATATATGTTATGCATATTACACCCTAAACCCTAAACCATATTACACATTATATATTGTGCACGATCTATTGGCGAGTTTAGAGAAATTGCGTGTGGTGGATTTGTGTTTTATGGTGATCGAAATGGGTTTATAGAGCCATTCTCATCTTGTGCTAGGTTGAAGACTTTGGTAATTGATTATTGTCATATGAGGAATTCAAAAATGCTCTGTATTTCAAATTGTGCAGTTACCAATTTATTGAAACTTTGAGAATTGCAGAGAGAGAGAGAGAGCTTAAACTGATTGAAAGCAATGAAAAGTGATTTTATTGAACTTGTCTTGAAGTATTTATATTACAAAATCAAAAGTAACTAACTAGTGTGAACAATAATAATTACAATAATAACTAACTAACTAATATATCCTAATACTCCCCCTCAAGTTGGGAGAAAAATGTCAATGACTCCCAACTTGGAGATAAGAGTTTGAAAAATTGAACTAGGTAATGCTTTTGTGAGGAGATCAGCTAATTGCTTATTGGATTTGACATGAATTAATCGAAGAAGGCCTGACTGCACATGATCTCTTATAAAATGGCAATCTATATCTATGTGTTTAGTCCTCTCATGAAAGGTGGGGTTGCTAGCTATATGTAAGGCTGCTTGGCTATCACAAAACAACTTCACTGATGAAATACTGACATGAAAATCTTTCAGCAGCTTGACAAGCCAGAGGACTTCACTAGTTGCATTTGTCATAGCTCTATATTCTGCCTCAGCTGATGATCTAGCTATAGTGGGTTGTTTCTTTGATTTCCAGGATATTAATGAATCTCCTAGATACATAAGGTAGCCTGTAGTTGATTTCCTAGTATCATGACAGCTGCCCCAATCTACATCAGTGAAGGCAGATAAATGTAAGTTAGAATTAGCAGAAAAGAAAATTCCTAAACTAGGAGAACCTTTGAGATATCTAAGGAGGTGATGAGCAGCTTGTAAGTGAGGTTCTCTTGGTTTAGAAACATATTGACTGAGTTTGTTGACTGTAAAAGTAATGTCAGGTCTTGATATTTGAAGATATGACAGTCTTCCAACAAGTCTTATGTACATAGACTCATCCTCTAGCAAAGTTCCTTCATCTGCAGTGAGTTTAATGTTGGGATCCATTGGAAGAGGAGCAGGTTTACATCCAAGGAAGCCTGTATCATTTAGTAACTCTAGGGTATACTTTCTTTGGTGGAGAGATATGCCTTTGCTTGAATTAGCAATTTCCAAGCCTAGGAAATATCTCAATACTCCTAAGTCTTTCATCTTGAAATGTTGTTGTAAAGAGGTCTTAATCTGAGTTAAGACAGTAGTTGAAGGTCCTGCAAGAATGATGTCATCTACCATCTACATACACTAAAACAACCACAAAGTTAGCATTAGATCCTTTTGTAAATAAAGAATAATCATTCTTTGACTGGATAAAATCTAAACTTAGTAAAGCAGTTGAAAACTTTGTAAGTCATTGCCTTGAAGCTTGTTTTAAACCATATATAGATTTGTGGAGTTTACATACAGTTTGCTCCCCCTTGCTGTTAGAACTAGTACCTTTGTAGCCAAGTGGCAAGGTCATATATACTTCCTCCTTTAAATCTCCATTTAAAAAAGCATTATTCACATCAAGTTGAAAAAGATTCCATTTCTTAACTGCTGCTATAAATAATAAGGCTCTAACAGTTGTGAGCTTAGCAACAGGGGAGAAAGTCTCAATGTAATCCACTCCCTCTTGTTGAGTGAACCCTTGAGCAACAAGTCTAGCTTTGTGTCTTGCCACTGTGCCATCTTGATTATGTTTAACTTTGTAAACCCATTTGCAACCTATGGGGATTTTTCCTTTTGGAAGAGGAACTATGGACCAAGTGTTATTCAATTCCATTGCATCTAGCTCATCTTTCATAGCCATTCTCCACTCCTCATGCTTAACTGCTTGATGATAAAACTTTGGTTCAAAAACAGCAGTAACATTGTTGATGTAGTTTGCATAATTGGTGCTTAGTTTGGAGTTTGAAAGATAGTTATTGATAGGATATGTAACAGAACAAGCATAATCTTGCAAGTAAGCAGGTGGCTTAGACACTCTTTGTGATCTTCTCATAGGTTGAGGCTCCTGTGATTGAACACTTGAATTATTCACGGCATTGAAGGGAACAATGACATTGTCAGCAGTAGAGGTTTCAGTTGTAAGTTGATTATTCAAATCAGCTTGTGAAATTGCATTGGGAATAACAGTAGTGGGAAAAATCTCATCCATAGAGGTATAGTTAGAAGAATCATGAAAAGGAAATTTTGTCTCATGAAAATAAACATCTCTAGAAATTTGCATTTTCTTAGATTGCAAGTTATAAAGCTTGTATCCTTTATAACCCGTGGGATATCCTAAGAAAACACAAGGATCAGCCCTTGGTGTAAACTTGTGTCTAGTAGAGGTCAAAGTAGAAGCAAAATAAAGACAACCAAACACTTTTAAATTGCTATAATCAGGATGAGCTTTATGCAACATATAAAAAGGGGTTTTATTGTCTAAAATAGGAGAAGGTAATCTATTAATAAGATATGTAGCAGTGCTAACACATTCACCCCAAAAAGCTAAAGGTACCTTAGACTGAAACAAGAGAGATCTAGAAACATTTAGAAGATGTTGGTGTTTTCTTTCCACAACTGAGTTTTGTTGTGGTGTTTCTACACAAGAAAACTGATGATTGATGCCCTTTTCTGCAAGAAACTTTGTTAAATGTAATTCTTTTGCATTGTCACTCCTTATGGTTTTGACGATAACCTTAAACTGAGTATTTACCCAAGTTATAAACTGCTGAAGAAGTATACTTGCATCAGATTTCTGTTTTAACAAATGGATCCAAGTGTATCTAGTATGATCATCAACAATACTTAAGAAATATTTATGGCCATTATGCGTAGGAACATAGAAAGGTCCCCAAATGTCACAATGAATTAAATCAAAAGCATTAGAAGACATATGATTAAAAACAGGAAAAGAAAGTCTCCTTTGTTTAGCCATAGGACATATAGAACAAGAATCACCACTCATTTTATTAATAGGTATCTGTAATTGAGATGAAATTACAACAAGCTTTTGTAATGAAGGGTGTCCTAATCTAGAGTGCCAAGTACTAGAGGAAACAGAATTTATACTTAAATCAGTAGCAGTGGTGACAATATCTTTATTTACAACAGAATTACAATTTTTATCAAGAAGAGAAGCATCATGATGATCCTTTTTAAAGACATATAAACCCTCTACAAGGTCACCCTTGCCAATCATCTTCAAGTTCTGAATTTCCTGAATGAAAAAAGATTTGGCACGAATGCAAATTTGTAGTTTAGGTTCATCTAATAAACAACTCACAGAGATAAGGTTGAAAATTTTGAAAGTTGGAACATAAAAAACTTTACGAAGCACAAGATTGGAGTTTAAAACCACTGTTCCAGTGTATTTAACCAAGATTCTGGTTTTGTCAGGCAATTGAACAAACACATTAAGGGCTGGTTCAATATTAATAAAATTTTGCAAAGAAGTAGAAACATGACAAGAAGCTCCAGAATCTAGGATCCAATCTTTTGAGTTAACAATTTTAGAGCAATGTGTGGAAAGAACTATACCTATTTCAATACCACTATTGCCAGCATTAACAGCAGCATGTGTTTGAAGCAAAGTAAGCAATTATTTATATTGATCAGCAGAGATTTGAACAATATTACCACTAAGTACTTGGTGATCTGAATTTTCACATGCAATTTGATTAACAGGATTGACCTTTCCCTTCCTATATCCAGGAGGGTATCCATGGATCTTGTAGCACTTCTCGATGGTGTGTCCTTGAAGTCCACAATGAGTGCAAAGAGGACGACTCTTCTTGATGTTCTTTCCTCTGGGATCGTGTCCTTTGGCAGCAAAAACAACTTGCGATTCAGACAAAGAAGAATTTCAGCTGATGGCTTTCTGTCTTTCCTCTTGAATAATCAGTGCATAAACTTTGTTGATAGTAGGCATTGGCTCCATCATGAGGATCTGTCCACGAACTTGTGTGAATTCTTCATTTAGCCCCATCAAGAATTGAAGAACATACTCTGTCTCGAGATGTTCAAGAAATGGCCGAAATCCATCACAGTTGCAATTGACGACAGGACGATGTTCCTTCATTTCTTCCCAAAGAATCTTGAGACATGAATAGTATTGGGCAACAGAGGAACTACCTTGAGTAAGAGCCATGAGATCGCGTTAGATCTGGAAAAGACGAGGTCCGTTTCTCAATTGAAAGCGCACTTTGAGGTCTTCCCAAATTTCTGCGGCTGAAGTGTAATAGACCAAAGTAGGAAGAATATCTTTGGAGATGGAGTTCAAAAGCCATGAAATAACCATGTTATTGGAGCGGAGCCAAGCTTGGTATTGCAATGGTTCGGTGACAGAGTTAGGTTTTGGGAACAAACCATCAACAAAAGAAAGTTTGTTCTTGACGGAAAGAGCTATAGTCATGGCGCGACTCCATGAGGAGTAATTATCCCCAATGAGAGGTTGAGAGACAAGCACATTGCCCGGCCCTTCGGACTGATGGAGATAGAGAGGATTGGAAGCATCATCCATGGCGGAGGGCTTGGGAACAAGGTGCTGCAGAGATGAAAGAACGCAAGAAAAGCAAAAGAAATGCGGAAGCAGAAGTTTATCCTCCTGATACCATATTGAAACTTTGAGAATTGCAGAGAGAGAGAGAGAGAAAGTTTAAACTGATTGAAAGCAATGAAAAGTGATTTTATTGAATTTGTCTTGAAGTATTTATATTACAAAATCAAAAGTAACTAACTAGTGTGAACAATAATAATTACAATAATAACTAACTAACTAATATATCCTAATACAATTTGAGCATATTTGCTGCGATAAATCCTAGCAAGGAAGGTGAAGCCGAAATTGTTCTGGCTACTCCGAATTTGGTATCCTTTACTTATTCAGGTTTTGTCAATGCTCAACAACTCTCTGGAACTAATAATCTTTCTTGCCTTAAAGAAGTGAACATCGATATTCGTGTATTGATGACATCTCTTCAAATCCGCTTGAAGACGGCATGCATCCTCATTAAGTGGTTGCGATTGTTTGGTAATGTGGAATCAATGACCATCAGTTCATGCACTCTTCAGGTATATATATATATATATATATATATATATCTTCATTCATTAACATAATAAATATAAGAATAATGATATGGGTATATACCAGATGGTATGTATAGTATACATATGCTTTGATCCAATGACGAAGAAAAGAAATATAAGTGATGGAATGATGTCACACCAAAATCTAAAGGATGACGAAGTATGTGTAGAAGATAAGTAAGAAAAAAAGTATATGTACAAATATTATTATTGTAAATATAAATAGGGTGATGCTAAATGTACAATAAAAAATCAGCCAATAAATTAGATTTTGGGCCATAATTACTTAGCTCATTACAATCTCAATGATTATTTGGGCAAAAATCAAAGTCAAAATAGACTCATTGGCTGATCTTTCATTGTACGCTTATTAAAGTTATTGATATAAACAACCAATCACATTATTTCTTATTAATTATTCGATCTCAACCTTGTGATTATTATAGAATTTAATTACCTTGAATTGTGCAAGCAGGTTCTGAGTTTAATCCCGGATGTACTGAAGAAGGAAAGGTCTTGCTTGGATAAGTTAAAGTCATTGAGAGTGAATGATAGAAAACATGTAGCAAAATCTCCACCTATACCCAGTGCAGTAGTGGATTACTTGATTCGAAACTCCTCCTCTGCAAAGGTTACTACGAGAACTTGGTATGGCTGGTGAAGCTGATGCACACATTCAACTCTTTGCTGATATGATATATAAATAAATACAATATTAGTGGTGGTTTGATGTTTCATCCTTCATGTATTGTACGGTGATTTATATTAATTAGATCAATTCCAATGGCTAATATATTTACCCACGTCAAGTATAATATATATTACATATTACACACAACATATATCACATATTATGCACAACAGTATTATATGTTATAAAGAAAAATGATGTTATAACATGTGATATATGTTGTGCATAATATGTAATATATGTTATGCATATTTCGTATTATATATTAGCTAATTTTTTATTGTGCATCAAGATTTTTTCAATATTATAATAAATCCATTATCATATAAAAAATATTGGATAAACCAATGGGATGTTCCCTTTATTTTGCAAATTGCAACCAACGGGAAGAGAATGTTAGAGTGAGATCGATCCTCTATTATATATGCACGTAAAGTAGTGTTGCAAAATCATATTTTTTTTCTTTCTATACAACTTATTTTTAATAAAAATATAGTTATTTTTTAATTCAAAATATATATGGAATCAAATGTAAAATTGAATTTCTGTCTCATCATTCAATTATTAGATTATAAATCCAATCTCAAAATTTCTTTTATAAAATATTGCATACATGACATAAGATGGAACAATATAGGAACTCAACTTGATTCTCACTATTATATTCTTTAGGGTATGTTTGAACTTATGGAAGATGGTGGGGGCATAGTGAAGTGAAATTAATTGATACAAATTTCATTGTTTGGACATTAAGAGTGTGTTTGAATCGATCTAATTGAGCATGATAAAATAAAATGAAGTGGAGACAAAGGGAATGACATATATATCCTGCTGCTAATGTGAAGGACAAAAAGATTTAATAACACAAATGTTTGGGGCACAACAAAAAAATTAGTCAAAACAGCCAACAAAGTTCATTTAACACTTTATGACCCAAATATCACTTTTAATTATGAATACATTTTTAATGGGCTTGGTGATTGTGACCCAAATTCCTATTTGTTGACTGATTTAACTGATTTTTTGTTGTGTCTCTAGCCATGCTCATTTAATAATTTATCGATAGCTTGCATGTGACTGTGACATATAGAATCATTGGTTAGAATAGTCATAATTGGAACAAAATACTTAATGCTGTCTAAAATGAAATATATTAGCAGATTTTTTTATAACAAAGATAAAAATAAATACGGCATCATCCACCTCATAGCATAGCATACAAGTAGAGGCAAGAATCTTAGAACAGGTTCTTTCTTTGGCCATTACTTCTTTGTTGTGGATTTTTTTCCTTGGATGTTGTTAATTTTGACCATCAATGACAGTGCTGCATGTGGCCATTAGTATTGTTGAATCAATTTGGACCTCTTCACTTTACTAAAATTATGACAACCATCATTTTTTCTTCATATTTTTTTCTTCTTCTTTTATATGTAATTAAGTATATTAAAATTATGAAACAAATTGATTTTTTCAATATTAATAATATTTTAAAATTGAAAACTTTTTTATTTCAAATAATTTTTAAAATATAATAATGTTTTTTATTTTTTTATCTCTACAATACTATAAAAAGAATTAAAAAAATCGGGTATGCTTTGGTCTCTAAAATTCTAAATAAAAAAAAACTATTTAATTTTAGAGCAATTTTTTTCTTAAAATTTCTCATACATTCTAAAAAGTAACCACTCTTTCACTTATTAACCAAGTCATTTTTTAAAAGAAAATAAACTGATTTCACATGTCTCTCATTCTTCCTGATTAATTGAATCATGAAGAGCAATATAAGATTACATTCATCTTAATTATCAAGCAATTGTTTGTAACTAATCCAATGTTATTCTATTAATTGTCAAGTTGCTCGTTATTTTTATTATTTTATTATATTATTCATAATTATATTTTAAATAAAATTAAACATTTTTTTAAACAAAATAAATAAATGAATATATTTTTAAACCTAAATACAAAATATATTTATATATTGTAATCAATATTTAGATGTACTAAAAGAATTATATATTTTAACTATATATATAGGTTATGTAATTTATTTATTTTTTGTACATATAATTTATAATATTAGGTTATAGATTTTTTTAATTATATGCAAATATTTTAATTAATGGAACATTTTTATAAAGCTTAAGGTGCTTTAATTATATATAAGATATTAATAAAATATAAAAAATATTAGATAATATTAATTTTTTAATGTTGATATTCAATATCAACTATAATTTAAAATCATTATTGATATTTTTATTTCATTTACATTTTATTATTAAACTTATTTTTTATTTTTCATTATATTTTTAAATTATTCAAAAAAATAAAAAGCTATTATTATGGTTAAAAAATTATTTCAAATAAAAAACTATTTCAATTTCAAAATATTATTAATGTTGAGATATTCAATTTGTTTCACAATTTTTTTATATTTATATATAAAAAGGTAGATTAAGAAGGATAAAATGGATGAAGAAAAAATTTTGATTGTCATAGTTTTAGAAAAGTGAAGAGGAACAAATTGATTCAATAACTGTAAAGTGGAGGACCAAATTGAGCTATTGACTTTGCCGAGTACACATCATCTGCTACTGTGGCACTTAACGGACATCTCAGCAGCCATGTAACGGAGTTAAGATGGAGTATGGACGGAAGGACTAACTTGAGTTACGAAATGCAAAGTGGAGGACTATTTTGAATAAAAGTTAAAGTGGATGACCAAATTGAGTCGTGTGTGCAAAGTCACTAAATTGAGTATTAACTCTTATGTATTAATATAGAGTTAATCCTCAAATTGGTCCTCCACTTTGTATGCGTGAATCAAATTAGTCTTCTACTTTAATTTTTGTTCAAAATAGTCCTCCACTTTGCACTTTGTGAATCAATTTAGTCCTCCATTTATTTTTTATGTTATAACTCTGTTAATTTTTGCTTATATGGACTGTTTATTGCTAACTTAGCAAGTACCACGTAATCATAGAAATTCATAACTCCTATAAGTCATCCAATTTACTTGTTTTGGATTTAAATAGTTCTCTTTAAATAAGAGTGAATGATTATTTTGATTTAAAACAAGTAAAATAGAGGAGTAATATGAGTTATATGTATTTATATGGTTACATGTCACTTGTCAAGTTGGTATTAAATAGTCCACATTAGCAGAAGTTAATGGAGTTATAAAAAAGAATGTCAGGAGGACTAACTTGATTCACATATTGTAAAGTGAAGGACTATTTTAAACAAAAATTAAAATAGAGGACTAATTTAATTCACAAATACTAAGTGGAGGACCAAAGGTTTTACTCATTAATATATGTTGTGCAAACATTTGTTTTTGTTTTTGTTTTTTAGTTGTGATTTTCCCCTCTAACTCCCATTTAAACCCTCACTCCTCTTCTGTTCTCTGACTCGGCACCTCAAAGCTCTCCCCACCCTGTCACAGCTGACAGAACCGCTGCAACCAACCCAAACCGGCCACCGCTTACAGCGGCGGCGGCGGCGTCATCCTCGGCGCCGACTCTCTTACAATTTGTCCTTGGTCGAGATCTATAAATGACCAACTTCCTAATATCAAATCATATAAGAGATCGTATCACAGGCAAGTGTTCAATACTATCACACATAACCCTCTTTTCTGCACATTGGAACACCACAACCACAAAATGCTTCTTTTCTACCCAATTACAAGTTATGCAAGTGCAACAACCATGCCTTGGCGCGTTCGATTCCCATTACTACGCCAACAAGCTCCAACGAGCCATCCAGAGCCGTGACACGAGCTCAGGGAAGCGCCTCCACTGCGAGGTTCTGAAGCGGGGCGCTTGTTTGGACCTGTTTGCTCAGAACATTCTGCTTAACATGTATGTGCAATCCGAGTCACTGGGTGATGCGTCGAAACTGTTTGACGAAATGCCGCTTCGAAATACGATATCTTACGTCACCTTGGCCCAGGGATACTCGCGCTCCCAACAGTTCGACCATGCTCTTCACTTGATTCGTAGGTTGCTGCATCTCTGTTTTTTGTTTTTTCTCTTTTCGAGTAAATGCCTAGTTTAGTTCCTCAAAATTAATATGATGGATAAATTGATCCATCGAGATTAAAAAATAGCATGACAAAATAGTCTTATAAAAGTGATAACATGGTCATTCTAGTATGAAAATTTATAACAAATGCATCAATATCGAAAATTTAGGACAAGTTGAGCGATTATCTTGTTCTAAATTTTCAATTTTCTAAATTTATAACAAAATGGTCCTGCAGTATCGAAAATTTAGGACAAGTTGAGCGATTATGTTTTCCTAAATTTTCAATTTTAAGGAATAAAATGAAGTATTTATTCTTTTTTTTTTAATGAGTTACAACTCTAATTTGGTTAGAATTAGTCACGGGAAACTATAGTATGCTAATACTCTCAACTTAAAATTTGATTTATAGAACTTACATTAGGTAATATTTAGAAATTAATCTTGATGTACTTTACACTAATCTTCAACTATATTCTTCTTTTGTTTGAGGCTTTTAAATAGTGAGTAGTTTAGCTAAACACTTAGATTGATATGTAATCAAAAGGTCATGATTTAATCATTGGTCTTATTGGATTCAAAAACTTTGAGTTAGTGACACACATATACATGAATTTTATAGGGGTACCCCAAAAAAAACCCCATAATTTTATAAAAATACTATTTGTACATTCATCCCCTTGTATCCCATGTTGATATCCACTTCTATCTCTATGGATATTGATGTGGTCTCCACTCTAACATCAAACTCTTCGTATCCGCCATTGTTCTTGATGGATGTCGCATAAACATCTAAATTTGGATATCTATATAACATTACTCATAATTTTAGGGTGTGTTTTATATCAGTATAGAAAATGAGAGAGAGAACTGTTTAACTTATTAATGAAAAAATTTCTCTCATTTTTACCTCTCTACCATGGATAGAGCCTTATACTTTAGGTATGTTTGGTTGTGGAGTGAAGGTGAGGGTAAAATTTCTCTTGATGAGTTTCATATGTAATTTTATACATGAAACTGATCTATACAATTTTATACTTCATCTTTGCTCCTTAACCATAATGAAATAATAGAGGTGTCAAAGGAAAGAATTTTTTCTTGTCCTTGGAGCAGCTAAGAGCTTCTCATATAAGCTGTCTACGTGTCATTATTTTATCAGACTGCATGTAATACTGAGACTGAGTGCATAGAAGGAATTATTGCATGTTGCTTAAACATCACATAGACATTTTAATATTTTAAATTGTAAAAGGTAATAAATAATTAAGTTGGTATTTGACTCTATTAGGAATTGTGACTGAAATGTCTATTCCTAAACGAAATGGGTATAATTATATTTTTTGTTCCATAAAAATTTCTAAGCTTCTTTGGTTTAATGAGTGAGCAGATAGTCACTTTTTATTGTTTATGTAATAATTTTCATTCTTTGAGTTCTTTTACTTCTCTCAGTTTCTTTAATCTCTACCATGCTTTTTTTTTTTTCTGGCACAGGTTGTTCAGAGAAGGACACGAGCTGAACCAGTTTGTTTTTACTACTATTCTCAAGTTGCTGGTGAGCATGGATTGGGCTCACATGTGCTGGAGCGTTCATGCGTGTGCTTATAAGCTTGGACATCACACTGATGCATTTGTTGGCACCGCCCTTATAGATACCTACTCTGTTTGCGGAAATGTTGAGGTTGCTCGTCAAGTGTTTGATGGTATTTGTTATAAGGACATGGTATCATGGACTGGAATGGTAGCTTGTTATGCTGAGAATTGCTGCTATGAGGATTCACTGCAACTGTTTTGCCAGATGAGGATTATGGGGTTCAGGCCGAACACTTTTACCATTTCAGGTGCTCTTAAGTCCTGTCTTGGTCTTGAAGCGTATGATGTTGGGAAAAGTGTTCATGGATGTGCTTTGAAAGCTTGCTATGATCATGATCTTTTTGTCGGCATTGCTTTGCTCGAGTTGTATGCTAAGTCTGAAGAAATTGTTGATGCGCAACGGATTTTTGAGGAAATGCCGAAAAATGATCTTATTCCTTGGAGTCTGATGATATCACGGTATGCTCAGAGTGACAGAAGTTGGGAGGCCTTGGAGTTGTTTCATCGTATGAGGAGATCATCTGTTGTTCCTAATAATTTTACATTTGCTAGTGTATTGCAGGCTTGTGGTTCTTTAGTTTTTCTGAATATGGGAAAGCAAATTCATTCTTATGTACTGAAAGTTGGTCTTCACTCAAATGTGTTTGTTTCAAATGCCCTTATGGATGTTTATGCCAAGTGTGGGGAAATTGAGAACTCCATAAAATTATTTGCTGAATCGCCTGAGCACAATGAAGTTACGTGGAACACTATCATTGTGGGTTATGTTCAGTCAGGGGATGGGGAGAAAGCAATAAATATGTTTTCATGTATGCTTGGATATGACATGCAGCCAACTGAAGTGACATACTCAAGTGTTCTCCGTGCCTGTGCCAGTTTAGCAGCGTTAGAGCCAGGGCTTCAGATTCATTCCTTAACTATCAAAACCACATGTTACAAGGACATTGTGGTTGCAAATTCTTTGATAGATATGTATGCCAAATGTGGAAGAATTACTGATGCTCGACTGATATTTGATAAGATGAATAAAAGAGATGAAGTGTCATGGAACGCTATGATCTGTGGATATTCGATGCATGGTTTGGGCATGGAGGCTCTAAATTTATTTGACATGATGCAACAGACCAATTGTAAACCTAATAAACTGACTTTTGTTGGTGTCCTGTCTGCATGTAGCAATGCAGGATTGCTAGAAAAAGGACAATTTCACTTCAAGTCAATGTTACAGGACTATGGCATTGAACCATGTATAGAACATTACACTTGTATGGTTTGGCTTCTTGGAAGACTAGGCCAATTTGATGAAGCTTTGAAGCTCATTGGAGAAATCCCATTTCAGCCTAGTGTTATGGTGTGGCGTGCATTGCTGGGTGCGTGTGTTATCCATAAGAAACTTGATCTAGGAAGAGTTTGTGCTGAGCGTGTGCTTGAGATGGAGCCCCATGATGATGCAGCCCATGTACTTCTGTCAAACATGTATGCCACTGCAAAGAGATGGGACAAAGTTGCTTCTGTTAGGAAAAACATGCAAAAGAAAAGAGTGAAGAAGGAAATAGGCTTAAGCTGGGTTGAGAATCAAGGTGTGGTTCACTATTTTACAGTGGGGGACACATCGCACCCAGACAATAAACTGATATATGCAATGCTTGAATGGTTAAAGAAGAAAACCAGGGATGCAGGATACACTCCTGATTGCAATGCTGTTTTGCTTGATGTGGAGGATGATGAAAAGGAACGCCTCTTGTGGGTTCATAGTGAAAGACTTGCACTGGCATTTGGTCTACTTCGATTTCCTCCAACAAGTTCCATTAGAATCATTAAGAATCTCCGGATATGCATAGATTGCCATACCGTTATAAAGCTGATATCAAAAGTTGTGCAGCGAGAAATTGTTGTTAGAGATATAAACCGCTTTCATCATTTCAGGCATGGGATTTGCTCATGCGGTGATTACTGGTAACTGATGCAGTCAAATACGATATAGCTTGTTTTGTTGCTGGAGGAGGGGGTGGATGCCTGTCATTTTGAAGCAAGTTCCAGATTCTTTTAGGTAATTACTTGCGTATATGAAACCTTGAGTAAAAGCTTATACATAGTGAGTTGCACAATTTTATTAGTTCACTATTCCCTTTTTCTGATATGATTTGAGGAATATCCATTTCAAATGGGATTTCTGCACCTGATTAATTTAAGTCAGATTAATTGAGTTTCTCCTTTTCTTAATATTTTGTTCTTATTTTGCAGAATAACCGTACCGGAAGTATAAAAGAGATCTAGATATTTATGGGTTAAATATAAACAAAATTTTCGATAAAATACTACAATGTATTAGCATCGTTTGATCTATATAACCGACCTTATTTAATTGGCCAAGCTTTACTTGTTATTGCAACATAACCATCATTCTTTTTTCCATGATTATTTTTTTTTCAGAGTAAAGAACTATTTTGCTAATTTTAAGTCTAGTACTGTATCTATTATATTTCTAGTGTATGTATTTATTCTTCTGAAATCTAACTATGTCCAGGAAGTTCGAAGAAGATCCTTTTTTGTAGTTTTACCTTTTTTCTCAAGTCTGCTCTTTAGCTCTATATTAAATATCACTTTATTTTCAGCTCCTTTTCATCTGAATAACCTATTATTTAAAGTTTTCCTTTCCATCACCTGTAAGATGAAACTTTGATGTATGGATGGATGATGAAAATTGTGTGACAAATGCTGAATCAGTATGGATGATGAAGATTCGATGATGCGGCCTCTGGTAGCACACAATGCTTTAAATGCTTCGATGGCTGGACATCATCTGAGGATGAGGCAGAAGCATAAAATGAAAAGTATGTATTCATTTTTTCTCATGAGTTTGGATGTATATCCCATTATATATTCAGCAGCATCATGGACATTATTTGGTGATTGGCAATAAAACTAAAAGTTTGTGGCTGGACCATGCTCATGTCCATAGAACATTTGAACAAAAGTGAAATTACCTTGATATTGCAACAGATTCTGATCGAATGTTTACATTGTTGCTTGATGCTTGGTGCATTGCTAGCACAACTAGTTTAGGAGAGAACTGAGAGAATTTTAGCTGAAAAACAAATCTGTAATTTGTCTTTGTGGCATATTGGATTGACAAATCTTATGCCTGTAACAAATTTCTTTGAGTTGTGATGGATCTAAAGACTAATCATTAATCAATTTGCTGTTTCTCTTTGGAAAATTTAGATGCAGAGTCAAGCATGCCAGCAAGATTTCTGAACAGATCAATGAAAGTTGAGAAGAAAACATCCTGGCAAATATCACGCCCACGAATGAGAAGAAAACGTTATACTATTGCAAATATTGTTCACTGTTCCCGAACACATGTCCATGAATTTATATGCAAGATGCATTAAACAAGGGTGAAGTTAGACTATTTTGCCAGGGCCAACAGGGATGGAGCTAGCCATTTTTGGTACCAATATTAAATGAGTACATATATAAGGTATGTGACAAGTAATTAGCACGACACAAAGTGAAACATTTATGTTTTTGGTTTTTTTATATATTTATTTTTTGTTTAAGTCATTTGTTAAATTAGACCATATTATAGAAGTTTTGGGCTCTCTAATTTTCTTATAGTACAATGTAAATTTGTGTTTTGTGATAGTTGGATTATATATCAAATGAGATTGAATAAGATATAAGACTGGAAAAAAATTCAAGAGAGCCAATTGCATATTTTTTATTTTATTTTTGTAAACAAAATTAAAAATTTCAATAATAAAGCCAAAGCCAGTAATGTAGTTTTATATCAGAAGTGAAGGAAATGATTCCAACTAATTTCTAGTGTCTTCTTATATCAGCAATGCTTATTGCTTACTCTTGGTTTAACAAATTATCAGGTTTTCCTTATTATAAAGAAAGTAGCAAAATAATAAGGAAAACCTCTATTTATAGTGCAATGGTTGCTATGCATGACATTAGGGTTTTTCTTTATGTAGTATGTTATGTATTCCTCTATTCAATTCAAGACCTATAATATAAAATGTCATGTTAAATCAACACACTGAGCTGCATCCATTCCCAAAGCTTAAACATTAGTGTAAAAATGTTCTATGCTTGATATGCTAGTCCAATAAAGTTAGTAAGTACAACATTTAACATTGGACAATTTACTTTCTTTACTATTATTTCTCTCCACTAATAACAGTCATTTTTACAAATTTGTCTTAGTAAAAAATAATATATTTATACACATCAGGTTTATTAAAAAAATGAAGGATCCTCCTATGGCACTCATGATAAATCTTAGGTTTTAAAACCCTTGATTATATAGATTAATAATTTTAAAAAAATAAATAGTACCCAAGATAAATCTTGAGATTGAAATTTTTTTATTGATCTATTTAAGAGTTTCAAAATCCAAAATTTATCATTAGTACTATAGATTTTTCCAAAAAGATTAAAAAAAAAACTCAATTCTGTAGGAGAAGATAATATTTTGAGACTAATATAATTGCAACTGGAAATTATGAGCTAAGTACTTAAAAGTCCAAAGAAAGGATTTGTCATAGCAGAATTCAACACAGTACCAGCTGAATTTAGTAATTCCAAGTCAACCTTTTCACGAGGCAGATACAAGAAATCACCAGTTCTTTCAAAACCAGAGAGCTCAAGAAACTCTATACCTCCATTCAAGCTTCCAACTCTTTCCTGTTAAGAGAAATAATGTACAAAAAAGATATTAATAACTGAATGAAATATTCTTAGGGCAATATAATGTTATAGTACTCTTGTTAAATCTTGATTCTTCTTATTGAACCCTACTTTAAACATGGTGTTTCTGCAGATAAACATTAACATTTCATGTTGTGGAAAATGCTAAAATTGTTTCAGGCATGATGAGGTGAACAAATTAAAGATTGAATAGAGGGAATATTGCTAAAACACAAACATATTACTCTTATTTTCAAATAATTAGAATGCAATCATTTTTGTTAAATGTCTTTGCAGTATGTATTTATGAGAAAATATTAAAGTAGAATTGACACATCAGTATAAATGATAAAAAAAAAAGTCACTAGAATTGGTTTAATGGTGCAGAGTTTGAGTAGTAATGTATTCTATTCCCACCACTTTTTTCATCATCGACTCTATTTCACCATACACACTACATTTTGTCTCTCATTTTCTCCTTCCTCCAACTCCCTATTTCCTCTATAAATTTTAATAGACGGTCACTATAAAAGAGTTTTACACGGTTAGTAATTATAACACTTTATTTTGATTACTTTTCAAGTAATAGGAGAAAAAAATATTATCATTGATATAATGACTTGTAAATTTCTTTTTCGTCAAAATTAAACCTTTAAAAAAAATGATGATACCTGGAATAATGGGTTGGTCAATCGGATCTTCCTGTACTTTTCCTCGTTGGGATTCTTTGCAACATTTCCAACATATATTAGAAGTGTTTCATAGGCCTTTTTGACTCTTCCATGCTCACCCTATATATAGACAATTTGGAAATTCAAATAAGAAACAGTTCAAACTTCAAAGAGACAAAGTGCAATTGACAATAATATTTCTATCAGAAACCCACAGTAGTAATGAATGTAGGTATTCCATTAGTCTCAGGAGCAAATCAAAATAAGCTCTAACATTACCAGTATGTGTTAGACTTGTTAGTTGTTATCCTATTTGATTCATCAAGGAAAATTTTTACACAATTAATTAAATAGAAAATGAATAAGTTTAAATAAAAATATAATATGAAAAAACATAGAACATATATATAAGAATATAAAAGTAAAATACAAATAATATATAAATCCCTCTGATCCAAAATAATTGTCTTTTTTACTTTTTGTTTTGGTTCATATTATTTGTTTCTTTAAAATTTTCAGAAGCATTTAATTTATTTTTTCCTATTATACCACTTATTAATATAAGAGAGAATATTGATAGAAATAAAAAAAGTTGAGTTAATGAAGATAGAGAAAATATTGATGATAGAATAAGAGGTATTTTTATCTTTTTATTTCTATTATTTTGGTTTTTCATAGAATCCAATTGTTACCTTAATTAGTGTAAATAAGTGAAAAGAGACATTTATTTTAGACCGAATGGGTAATATTTTTCTTCTCTTTTGTCTTTAATCATATTTCCAAAATGTTTTGAAATGAATTTTGGTAATAGAAATCAGAGATAAGGGTCTAACTGGTAAAACTATAGGGATTAAAATGAAAAATTGATAAAACTGTAGAGAAATTCAATATAACTAAACTTTCCTTATATTAAAGATACTATTATGGGATCATGAAACTTATGATTTAGAAAATAACCTTTCCTATTTATATTTGGATTGGATAACCATGTGAATGAAATTAAAAAAGTAGTAATTATATTTTAAAAGAAAGAAGATATGAATGATGATTCACCTGGTGTTTACGCTTGAGAGACCTTAGACATTCTCTTAAGTGCTCAACTTTTGTAGTTGTGTAATAAACAGGCTTCAGATTCTGCAATTTCCATCAAAGTGAAAAAAGAATACAAGAATGATAGATATATTCTACAACAATTAATAGGGTAAAATGGATAATTGGAAAGAAAATTAGTTTGATGTGCCCTAATCTTTTGATATCTTTAAAAATTTAATTTTGATGCACTGAACTTTACATTCTCAGTCTAACAGAATACATGAAAGTGGAGGTAGAGCTCACAACTATGGCAGCAGAGCAAGGAGAAACAGAGAAAAACCAATATGAGAGCAGAGAACAAATTGGGAAAAATGAATGTATTCTCATTATCCTTTTCACTCATAGAGAGTGTTTTTATATGATATAATGTACAAGGACATGGGAAGTGCATAGAGCTAACTATGAGCTAACAAACTAACCACAACTAATTCTAATTAAGTCACATGCTTAATACAAGAGAAAATATATCTCCAATACAGTCAATCATGAACTGAGTCTGACACATCAACCATGATCATTTATTCTCTCTCCCACTACTTGAAAAATCATTGAAATGTTAAGTCTGACACATTAACCATGATAATTTTTTACACTGATAATGCATCAAAATTAAACTCAATTTTTATTTGTTTGTTTGAGGATCTCTAGTCCTCTTTACTACTTGTAATATTGTTCCTCTTACCAATTACGGTTCTTCTTTTATCCCCAAAAAGAAAAAATCATACCTTTTCTTGCTGCATCACAATGGCAGATGATCTCTCAATAGCTTGGCCTTCTGAAGGCAATACATGTTTGGACCTTCTGTTTATCTGAATAGAAAGGCAAACATGGAGCCATTTTAGTTTAAGTATATATAAATGTATATATTTTGCCCCCATTGTATTATTAAATTTGTCCCTACACTAAATAAATTCAAAAAACAACATCTTATGTTTATATATATTAGCAATGTAATATTTTCGTCTTCGCTGTTAAAATTTTCTGGATCCATCACTGCTTGTGAGTTGTGACCTTGAGGTCACATGGAGACAACTCAACCAGTTACTCCATGGTTCCCCTTCACTTCAAATAACTATGAAAAAGAAATTTTTCAAACACAATATAGAGGAACAAAAGTTGTGCTCCAAATCATTATAGGAAAATTAGTTCTATACCTTATCTTGTTCCAGTTTCAGTAGAACCCTTTCCCTTCCTCTTTTCTCTTCTTCCTTCTCTGCTTTTCTTAATGCTAAATTCCTGATAACAGGATTGGAAATGTATAAATTTGCAATAGACCAATAGCTAGTTTCATTACAGATACATAGTAGAAGCGATTTATAAATATTAAGACAGATACCGTTGTCTTTCATTTTCTTCGGCTATCCGCTTCGCCTCGAGGAGTTTCTTACCTGCTTGAATCCTCTGCTGCAATCAAAGCAACAAAAAGAAGAATCTCTTTAAGATGCACTCAGATCACACAATTACCAACAACAGCACAAAATATCAATTATTTGCAAACCAAACCAGATATTCTAGTAACTTGTAAGATTTATTTAACCAATAATATAATTCTTGATATTTTATAGGCATAATCTTATGTAAGAGCTCATTCTCTACTGGCAGGATCATCCTCATCAGTATTTTGGAACAACTGTGTGATCTGAATTGTTAAACTGAATGAATTGAAGGTTAATAATATCCACCCACACTTTTCCTCAACCAAATATTTCCCACCCCACTGACCAAATCTTCCTAGTTCTCTCTAAGTCACATCATCAATTCTGTTATTCTTCTCCCAATCTTGGCCTTACTAATTTCTTTTTGCATCGGAATTCTTACAAGGTTCTATTCCTGAGCATACCATTCATAGAGTTCTCATATTGTTATCTTGTGATATCATTCCAATATCCGGTTACTTTTCAATTTTTCTTATTAACATCAAAAAAAGGTTTTAAGTTTTAATGGTTTGGCCATGAACAAACATGACATTATTTGATCCATGAAGCCGACTCTATCTAGTGGAAAAACACTTCATTATTATTATTACCGTAATTGTCTATTGAGATTAAGTCTGATGTGGAATTTAGGGCTACTATAGTTGAATAAGTCACATTGAGATAGTAGATTAACATACATTTTCCTACCCTTTTCATTATTTTCTTCTCATACTTTACTGCAAAAACCAAGACTTTAGCAATTGCATTGTTTCATTTTCATCTTGCATATCATATATGTATATTTTCCCCAATACAAATTCAATCATTGTATAATATGTAAAGCAAACAGAAGAGGGCGAAAGAAATTAAAAAACAAAAACTACAGACAAGTAGTTTGTAGTGTATGGAGAAATTAATGTACCTTCTCCCTTTCCCTCTCCAATTTTTTTTCTTCATCCTCTTTCCTCTTCAGCTCTTGTTCTCTGCAACAGTGAAAAATCAGAGAAAATATGAAGCATTCAGAAGAAATGGGGAAATATGTATTGGAGAACTTGTCATCAAATAAATCTTAAGAATCATTCGAAAAAATTATTGCCTATAGTCGAGACAATGGAAACAAATTGATACATTAAAAAAAATGTATCTGAACACAAATTATGTCCAGATACATTGATTTTTCAATATATCAGTTTATCTTCATTTCTATACAAGGCAGATAAAAGTGGTCACTGGTCGGAGATATTAAATAACTAGTAGACGATTTCAATTTTCAACAATGAAAAAAAGGATCAACGGCTCAGATATTCAAATATAAAAACTAAGAACTGCAATGGAAAAAGAGAGAGGCCACAAAAACCTTAACTTCTGTGCTTTGGTTCTTATTTCTTCTGTGATAGGGAACGATTCAGAAGACTCGATTTCAATGTCTATATCTACCTGTTAAAATTCAAACAATCGAGACAATGCCAATTATGCATGATTTTAATAACCTATGAAAAATAGTAATGGTAGTAGTACTGATTCCAGCAAAAGAAAATTTAGACGACACAAGCTTGAATGTTATCAAAGGCTCTATGCTAGTAACTATGCTCATCAACTATGCTTCATTCTATCTTTTTCTCTCTTAATCTTAATATAATTCTTCCTTTATTAAGAAAAAAAACAGTAATTTCCTTCAGGTTTTCCTTAATTCATTTTTTAACTTTTCAACTACCAAAAAGTGCAGCCTCCAAAACATTCTTAAGCTAAATAATAAATAAGTAAGATGCATACTTAATTACTTATGATACCAATTAGTACAATATATAAAGCATCTTATCTTATTGCATAACCCGGCATGACAAAAGATTCTAATCAATTCCATGTAAATTAGAGGAAAAAGAAACCAATATACATCTGATGATAATTGAATATATACCCATTAAGTGAATATCAGAAATAAGAAAAACTAGGGTTTGAATCATACCAATGGCATCTCATCAAAATCAGGGTCATTTTCATGATCAACTGTCCAATTTATTGCATCCTCTAAGCTAGTATTGCCTGGTAAAGAATAAACCAGCTATGTTAAATGAAATATACACACGAACCACTAGAAAAACAAGCATCCCGAATACAGAGTTCGAAAACAATAGCGACAAAGACACAAATACAGAGACAAAGAGACGATAGGGACTTAAACACATAAATTGGTATCCCATGATGGGAAAATTTATCTATTTATGTACATATCTCCGAAATTAAACAACTTCATGTCGTTTCTTATCCTATATGTATACCAAATACGGAAATTATATTCACAAGAAGGTTACTTCAGGGCTGGTATTGGATCGGAAGGCCTTTTCTTCTGATTCAATTTTGTTAGCACCAATCTACTCCAAAGCCATATATGCCCTGAACAGTCTTGCTCATACAATGAATTCTCTTTTCTAGTCACAGGTTTTTCTAAGATGAGCACATTTGTGTAGAGACTTATGTACAGAAGTGCATATGTTCATGTGAATACTTCTATATATATGACTTGGATATCTATCTAGGAATGAGTTTACTTGACGATTAGATATTTAGATCAAGTAAAAATAAAGACAAACACTTAGGTAGTATTTGTTTTCAATGACTCCGAAGTCAGAGTTAAGGGAGTCATGGAGTCAGTGACTTCAAAATTGACTCTGAATACACTTTCACATATTTGTGCCTTCCTTCCAATACACAGTGACTCTCCAAAATTGGAGTGAACAAAAAATTTGCAATTTTGTTCACTGAGTCACTGTGATTCTATTCCCATCTGCACTGTGACCCTCACACCAAACATACATTTGACAGAGTAATTTTTTCACTGACTCTTTGACTCTAACTTCAGAGTCAGGAAAATTAAACGCATCCTTAGTGATTGGCAATAAAAATAAATCATTTGGACCAAGAGAGACATGTATGGCATCATGCACAATCATAAATCATCTAATAAGGGGAACATCTTGTCAATAGAGAGCTGAAAATTGCAAATTATCTGCTAAGTTAGAAATGCAACCGGCTAGGCTTGGTAGTTGGTACTGTTATGATTCTCAGAAAAATTGTTCTTAACAATATCTCAAAAAAGCACAAACAACATTTTAACTTTTTTATTTACCAAACACAAAAAATTAACTCGGAATATCCCCTTAGCGAGCACTACCAAACTCAGCCTAAATTGAAGTTATTAAGCATTAAATCTGTGATGTCTGCATGAGTTAAAGAATGATGCCTCCTTCAATAGATTAGTTGGTCTTCACAAATTGATAAAACAAGCCACATTCATCACAGAGGCAAGCCAAACCACCAAACATAAATTTCATGACTTAAAAATTTATTTTTGTCTAGAAGATATAAGCTTCGTTACTATGAATTATGAAAATATTTGACACTAAGTTAATTCCCAATATTGTATAATGTCATGACTTCACTCCTCTAAAGATTTCTAGCATAAATTTAGTTACTCAACATAGATAGCACACGTTGGATACAAGTTGGACGTATTTATGTTCTACGTCAAACATTATTGTTTCTCTACTTCTCTTAAGAGCAATGTTACATGACACTAAATCAGTCACCAATACAAAAAAGTTGGATTGAGTAAGTATAAATATTTGATTGTGTCCGGATAAAAATTGTCATTTTCTCAATATAAAAATTTGAATATAATGTTGGATTGAGTCAGGATACAAGTTAGATTGAGTAGCCGTAAATGTTGGATTGTATCAAAGTTGAATTGAGTGACTGATTTAGTGTCAAATTTATTGTACATGAAGTATTTCACTTCTCGTAATCATGCAAAAGCCAAAATGTCGACAAATTAATCACATAAATCACGACATTATTACACTCTTCTTTCTTAGTCCAAAGAAAGACAGACCAAGTTGGAAACAATTAGCAAAATTGAGAAATTAAATTGGTGAAAGTTATTTAAAAGATTAATTCAATAAAAAAAAAAAGTGACCTGAATAGTAAAGTGCTCGAGTTGCTCGTGGCCGTGGAAATCCCATTTCTTCAAGGTCCTGAAGCAACTTTTCATTCACTTTTGGGACAGCCATATTTCTATCTATAACAGTATCCACTGCATCATAAAACAGAAAACCAATCATTAGATTCATTACATCATAAAAACAAAATCTAGTAGATGATATCATAGGTTAGAGCTGAGGTAGCCCAATGATTTTACAACTTATATGCAGCTCTCGCACAGACCCTAGAGACGTCACATCCTAACCCAAAATCTTAAGGGAATGAACTATGAATCTTCCAACTTATATACACCTCACATAGTCTGTTATGTGAGACATCACATCTCACACTTGAAACTCAACATAATGTGTGCTCATGTAGTTAATTATTGTATTGAATTAGAAACATTTTCAGTTCTCATAACATATATTTTCTACAAGAACAAAACGAACAGAGCATCACTTCTAACCAGCAGATTAATCCTGGATTGACAAAACCAACATCTATCAACCTACTGTATTAAAAAAGTATCAAATAGGAAATGAAACCTTATACACCTTGCAGTTCATAATATAGGACGAAAAGAGAATTTTTTTAGGTCCCTATACTCATTATGCCTAGCATTGAATAGACTGGGTATTTACCTTATCAATATCTCAAATCAATGATGGATTCCACTTGACGTCTAAATCCTTTGTCAGGCTATTGTTCTCTTGTTTTGTTCGTTCCCTATAAGGTGGAGTAAGACATTGATTTTTCAATAAGATCAACTCTTTTGATTACATGATGGACTCCTCTGAAAAAAAAAACAAACATTGGCGCACGTGTAAACGAGGTGCTCTACCTAACTGAGTTATAGCCCTTTTGCGTTAGATACATAACATATTTTATAATACCAAAAAGGTTTTAAAAAAATTGCTAAGTTAATCATGCTTGTCATGTTAGATCTAACAATAATGTTTGACGTACAACAGAAATATGTCCAACTTGTATCTAACGTGTGCTATCTATGTTACAGGATGTGTGCTATACGTATAACACATATACATATAGCACACATCCTGTAACATAGATAGCACACGTTGGATACAAGTTGGACGTGTTTCTGTTGTACGTCAAACATTATTGTTAGATCAAATATAGGGATTTAGTTTCATTTTCATTAATTGAGATTAGTTAGTTTGTGGAGTATATAAGCTCTATTGTATTAGACTTCTATTCTTTCATTTTTTTGGACACACATCTTTTGATTTTCTCTCAACTGTCCCTCTATTCTCTCTAATTAACATGGATTTCAACAAATTATCATGAAATTATTTCTTCTAAGAGTTAAAGCTAAAACAAGGATCAAACTCAAGACTTTAAGGTTACAGAGGCTCTTATACCAAAAACTTAATACTTGTGGAGTTGAAGCCCATAAATGCTTTTATATCTGAAACAGACGTAATTGATCTAGAGACACTATCAAAACTTTAAAATTAAAAAAAGAAACATATTCCTTGTTTATAATTTTCTTAGATGCATAAAGAGTAAAAAAAATTATTTGTTCTTTATCATTCCTTATATGACACATAATCAAATAGAATAAACATGAAAAAATTTTAAGTGATCTGAGAGTAAATTTTTTTTTCTACACCATTCAATTTTTGACACATAATCATATGAGTCAACTATATCAGGAAAGAAAAGGATTAAGTTTTATCTTTTGAGTATAGAGTAGTTACATTTTGCCTATGTAAAAAAAAATGAATAATATAGAGCAAAAAATTGAATGATATAGGGTTAATTTTTTTTACTCCCAGAGTACCTAAGAATTAGTCGATTAACCATAGTGGAAAGGAAGGGGATAAGTTGATGTGTGAAAATATAATTGATGAAAAACAATTGAATCTCTTGCTCTGAGTGCACTTATCAATCTCTCTTTGTTGCAAGCTTAGTTCTGTATTGTTAATATGAAAACAGCATAGTAATATAGCAGCACACAATGAGCATTTGAATGGAAATTAAATGTGATACTGAAGTTTCAAAATTTGAATTTACCGTTCTTCAAAGTGGCAGGATTTTAGAGATGGTGAAAGAAAATGGATACCCAAGAAGTTATGAAATGGAAAGTACAAGTATAAATTGTGTTGAACAACTCTTCCAATGGCTTCAAGGAAGACCCACAATGCAAGCAACTAGTAATTGGAAAATGCTATTGGGATTGGGAGAAGATTTTGATTCTACAAAATTCTGGGCTCTTCCGACATATTTTCCTTTGTTCAAACTCATTCTGATTCTTTCCTTTTCTTTTTCCTGTCTGCTTGTTTGTTAAGAAAAGAACTTCCTGCTGCATGAAGTTTTAATTTATTAAATTTTATTTTATTTTAGAATTAAACCTCTACTTTAAATCAAATTAGTCATTAACTTTAATTTCAATAATGCTTGACATATAACAAAAATATGTTCAATTTGGATCCAACGTGTGTTATCCATGTTACAGTATGTGTGCTATACGTATATGTGACATACGTATAGCACACATTGAATACAAGTTTGACGTATTTTTGTTGTATGTCAAGCATTATTACTTTAATTTTTATTTAAAATAGTCCTCCACTTTATAATTCGTTAATTAAATTAGTTCTCCTTTATTTTTATGTTACAATTTCATTAATTTATGCTTATGTGGTGGATTGTTTATTGTTAATTTGACAAGTGACATATTATTTAAGAAGGAGTGCATCTTCATCCTCTTCACGTTCTTGCTCTAAACTTTTTATTTTTCATATTTTGATTTTAAACCGGTAGAGAGTGAAGGACTAATATAAATTATATGTATTTCTAGGGTTATATGTCACTTAACAAGTTAACAATAAACAATTCCCATAAATTAACAGAGTTACAATATAAAAATGTTGGAAGGACTAACTTGATTCACTTATTGGCAACATAAAAATGCATGCAAAAATTAAAGTGTAAAATCAATTTGATTTATGCATATTGTCAATATATTCATAAAAGTTTTTAACATTTAGATGAGGTGGAAAATAGATGAAGAGTTAAAATTGTATTTACACATTTAGCATTTTCCTTATTTATTAGGGTCAAGTAAAAGAAACCTGATCCATCATGTAACCCGACCCAAGCATTCATGCGGATCTACTTGCATTTAGACACTTCGAGAAACACATAGAATGGATTTCAGCATCATCATGTTCATATCATACTCCGGACACAGAGAAATAACAGAGACACTGATCAAAATTGGCAAAAAAAGGAAGAAGAAAAAAATTTCAAACTTCAAAGAATACTCTACTAATCTCACTCATTCATAGCAACAAGTAAATAATAACTCACAGAGATTATTTTTTTGTTTCCACAATCAATTGTTGTTGTTGAAAGAGCCATAATAATGTCATCATCTTCCTCAGTGAAAAAACCCAGAGAGATAAAGCTTTTATGCCCATCACTCTCAAACTCAAAGGTAGCAAAAATGGTTGCTTGGGATGAACACAGAATCGACCTTGGGTCAATAGCGCGTGCTTTTGGGCTCGACCCATCAACGATGAGGCTTAATGGTCACTTTATAAGCAGAGGAATTGACCTCATATCTTCCTCTGTCACTTGGAAGTCTCTTCTTTCTTTCTTCTCTTCCAAAGGACTCTCCACTGGGAAGGATCTCTGTGATGATGCTCTTGTTGTCACTGGCAAGCTCTGCAAACTTGGGAACAAGCGTATGTTTCTTCCCCTTTTTTTTTTTTTTGCTCTAGTATAATTTTGTTGTGTTACTTTTCTTGAAATTTGGAATTTTAGCTAGTGAAGCAGGGGTTTCTTAACAGAAAAAAATAAAATTTGTCTTTTTAATGGCAAAATAGTACGTGTATAATAAAAATTGTATAATATTTGTACAACGATACTCTCTACAGGTGAATTGTAACAGTTTGGATGGAAGAGTGGATCCATATTATAATCCAACAGTAAAAATGAGTGTTGTACAACTTTTTGTAGTACATATAACATTCCTCTATTTGATTACACTGAGGTACCAAATTAATTTTGACTCCCTTATGTTGTGAAATTATTACACTAGACTTCCCTTGAGTTTCTAAAGTTCATTTCAAAGGAGATCAGTGGAGTTAAATAAGTAGAGTGAGGCGGGGTGAATTTTATCAAATCTTAGGGGAGGTCGATATAATTTACCCGAGTAGAAATTGTGGTCCCATCTCCCATGTTTTTAGAGAGGGACAAAGGGAATGGCATGGTTGGTTGATGACAAGGTTTTAGCCATTTGCCATGATGCACTAATACTTTAAAATAGTTGACATATTTTTAATTTGATTTATACCATGTCTCCTACTATGTCGTACCAAATATTCATATCATTTGTTGTTTGTCATTTATCAGTTTATGGATTGTTTGGTTGATGCCTGAGCTTTTTAATCATTTGTTGTTTGGTTGTTGAGGAAATGTTGATGGAATTGCACTGAAAAATTGTGGTGTGTTGTTTTCTGTGTGGAATTAAGGTTGTCTAGAGCTCTGATTGCTGATAATACACTGCAGGGAAGAGAAATTTGATGTGTCAGTTTAGTATAAGCCATTCATGATTTGTTGAGAAGTTTTGTATTTTGTGATGCCGGTTGAGTTGTTATTTTGGTTACTGCATTGTTTTGGCGAAAATTGAAGCCCATTTCCTGTTGTTACCTTTTTATATAGAGTTGCTGGGTTGTGACTTGTGAGAAAATAAAATTTTTAAATTGGAGGATAACATATAGTTTAATCTGAAAATGCTCTTGTTTGGTATTAGAATTTATTACTGAAAATTTCGATATTTTTTGTTGTCAAAGAAATTGTGCGAACAATCACAGTGCCATAACTGTCTCTGTGATCTAAAACCGGGAAAGAAAGAAAACAAAGACAAGGCTTCTCATATATGTTATAAATTATAATACTCAAAGGCTTACACTGTTTACATGTTTATTCTATCTCATGATCACAATCATTCCAATATAACATTGATCAAATCCTTTTTTTTTTTGTGTTTTGATTGAACCACCGGTATCGGCCTTTCGGGATCTTTATTACTGGGAATCCAACTAACTCAGAGTGTGATAATGGAGAGATAGAAGTGCATGACAATGTGTTCATATGAGGCTTTGTTACTGTAATTTCTTTCATACGATCCTGCTATGTCTTTTGATCTGCCAGGACATGGAACCCATGCATTCTAAGTCCCGAGTTGCTCAATTTATATTTTCCATCTCGTACAACAAAAATACATCCAACTAGTATGTATAGCACACATTACGTCTTATTGTATAGCACACGTTAGATACTAGTTGGACGTATTTCTGTTGTACGACAAGCATTATTGGTAAATTAATGGTTTACCCATGCACTTATTTTCATGCTTTAATCTGTGTGTTCAACCACGATATGTGCCTTATTTGATATTGTATGTTTTTTTTGCTACTGCACTATATTTTTTCCTTATCTAGATTAATTTGTGATTCTGCAGGAGGACATGAATCTCAAGATTTTCAAAATGGTATTGTCAAAGTGATGGAAAATGAGAATGCTTGTAGAAGCAGTAGAGGAACTCAGTTGGAAACTATCAACTTGCCCCAGAATAAAAAGTTGAGAGAAAGCAACACAGGTATAAAATTTTAGTGACTTGTGAAGAATATATAATTGGAATTTGGACTAATGTTTCCCTATAGAACCATAAGATATGCAATTATAAATTTAATTTTTATACACTGACTTTAAGCTAATAAAATTAGACAAACGTGAGAAATCATGGTACGTAGTGTTATTGTAGCCGGCAATTACTTATGTTGATTTGGCACATCTTTGCAATCTTGTTGATTGATAGTGTAAAAAGGTTTTACACCGTCCATGTATTCAAATTATATCCTTATGATTGAGTAGTTAAGAAACATTTTGCAATTTTTCAGTGATAATTTTGGCACACTTTTTGTTTCACCTTGTGGAGGTATATTTGTATTGTCCTTAACTTCTCTTTTTTTTTTCTCAAAAGGAGAGATTTTGAAAGGCCTATGCTGCAAGAGAAAGGGACTATTGGAAGATGTCAACTTATTCAAGAAATTAAAAATCAAGGAGGACAAGTCAGGCATGTTCTTATCCTGATCCTTTTTTCTTCCTGGTCTTTTATCTCTATTATAATTGCCTTTATTTTTTTCTCATAAATATAAATTCACCTGAGTTTGTTCATCTTGATAGCAATTATCCCTCTTCCTCAAGTCTAGTTGCATCTTCAATTTGGTTTTTGCTTTCTTTTTGTTTCTTTGTTAGCTTTTCTAGCACTAGTTTCTTCACCAGTGTGGCTAATCTTACTCATGGTTGTGGGAAACTCTATTCTCAACTAAACTCTTCCCCTCCCACTTCATAATAAAAAATAGATAAATATTTTTTATACCCCACAAGATTAATCACCATAAGTCATCATATGTAGTAAGTCAACCTTTTAAAACTATCAATCCAACTTTTAATATTATACATTAATCTGATGTTTTTAAAAATTGGATTAATAGTTTTAAAAAGTTGAATTATCGTATATGGTGACTGATTTTGTGACGTCTATGTAACATTACTCCAAAAGATATTCTCTTACTCATCTACAATTACTATTTGAACATCAAAAAATGGATACACATTTTATAGTCCTTGGATGTCTCTCTCAGATGAATATAATAAGTAGGGACCACCATGACTAGTCCCACATTCACTTCTAGATATTAAAATATCAATTTTCTTGCAATAATAAGCTTTGTGCGCTATCATTTTTGCATTAAAATACTCCCCTAAGAAGAAATAGTTCACTACACAATTTGTAACTTAACACTTGAGCTATTGCATTAAAAAATACAGGAAAAACAATATGGGTCAATGATGACCCAAAAAATTGTTGTTTTGAGTGGTGAATTGTATAGATCTTGCTCCAAGAGCATATAAGGATTTCTCAAATTGTTATTACAATAGCTTACGAGTCAAGTAATGAATGTCTTGCTCTAAATTCTAAAATGTAAAACCATAAGAAATAAATTTCTTATGTTTAACACATTTGATGGACTCTTCAGCAGAAATTCGAGATAAAGGGGATGACCTCTCTGGAAGCATTTCTCGCAGCCCATTTACATGCAGATACATGATGAGTAAGAATCTGAAGCGGATTAGAGAAGATGAGTCAATTACAGCAGCTCATTGCAAAAGGATTAGATAAATTCTTTTAAAAAGTGTGTTTCTGCAAATTTCATGCCTGTTATATAACCTTTTCTTAATTTATTTTTGCTTTCTTTTTGTTGTATATTGTAAATGCTGTATATTCCTTGATCTGTGTGATGTGTTGTGAAAATATTAAAATCATTGGAATTTTATAGATTGAGTTGTTTCTGAGTTTGCATTTTATTAAAATAAGAGTGATGAGGTGAAAACCGTCTTTACAATCAACACCACCCAACAATAGCTAATAAAGTTATATTGGGCCGCTCTATAGTGACTCAAAGGAAAGACCTAAATTTGGTAACCCACTGTCTCACTTTCACTACTGTGTGTATTGTAAACCAACTTGGTTGGTTGGTCAAGTGGTTAGTTCACTTGTCCGTTTAAGTAAGGGTCCGAAGTTCGATCCCCGCCTTGTGTATGCAGCAATCTGTTGGTCAGCGGTTAAACCCTTAAATGAAGCTTCACACTGCAACGGATTAGTCCTTGACCTATCAGGCTGGGGGATGTCGTTGATCCGGTACAAAAAAATAAAAAATGTGTGTATTGTAGCACACGCAAGTTGCTACATACTTGAATTCATATATTGCAAATTCATTTGAATATTTGATATGGATTACTCATTTCAGGTCTTGGGATAAATTATACTTTCATTACTTTCATTTTTATAAAAAAAAGAGAATGACTACTTATTTAACAAAAAGCAATTGGGCTTTCTCGAAACGCATCTTCAAATCTTGAATCCACGCTAAACCAAACATGCACTCAGATTACACCACTAGTAGTACAAGACTACAAGTTACAATAATGTAATTTCTACTATAAAACAATAAATAAAGAGGATTTCTTCAATACTTCTATGAAATTTAAAAGTACACTTTTTAGTTATAGTTTAGAATGAGCCACATATCCAACTAATCCAAAATTTTTAAATCTTATCAAATGGCCAAAAATTTTGTATAATCAATTTGGTGGTGTACATAGTTAATTTGATCAACCAGAAAGACAGCAACTAGACATGATGAATGCAAGTACATTGAGAAGTGGAAGTAAGGCTTGTATTGTACATAAAATTACATGGAATTAGAATTAGTACACTCAAAACTACCCTAGTTTGATGGTATCATTATGAGTAGTATTGCCATGCAACAGCAATTCCTGCTATAAGTACCACTCTAAGGATCAATTTTGCACTAATGAAGGATGATGATGATGGCGGTGGTGGCGGCGGCTCAGTGGACTCTGATGATGTCCCTCTAAACTTGGAAGAGAATTTACTTAATACTCGACGAAGCAAAGCAACTTTGTTTGCACCTACAAGAAGAAAAATGAATGACATCAGAAAATGAAAGCACTATTTGCACATAGAAATGAGAGGTAAGCTAGAAGCAGAAACACATAACATTAGTAGGATGTATGATGCATATAGTAGAGTACATGTTGTTGCCCTTGCAGATTACATTAAAGCCTATTTTTCAAACTTAAGTATATCCACAGAGACATCCATATTCACACCATCAACAAAGGGAAATTTCATAGATTCATATAGTAGAGTACATGTTGTTGCCCTTGCAGATTACATTAAATCTCATCTAACAGATTCATTTTCTCCTCATCTAACCGATTTACACAGAACTCACCCCCTGCACATGCTCTTTTAACTGATAATTCAATCCTTACCTTTTCTGCTATAAGTAATTGGAAAAGGAACAATTTTACCATTTTCACCCTTCAATTCACCCATCCTAACAGACTGTTTCCTTACCAATGGCACAATTTTACCATTTTCATTTCTAAGGGTCGTAACAGCATGCTATTTTTTTTCCTCTGGTTAGTGGTTTTTGTTGGTATTAAGTTGACGGTGCTCTATTAATTATATGGGTATGATACCTTGGAGAAACACATTGTTCTATAAAATTGAATTGCTTGTACCCCCAGAATATAAACAATGCAAAGAGTTACCTCTGTTTTTCAGAAGTCTATCCTCCTCTGCAACACGTCTTCGGAGTACATTTATCAAAGACCCAAAATACAATGCACAAACTGTGCATGTAATTGTTATTACGTTGTAAGGCATACTGAAATCTGGTGTTGTCAAGGGTACGAGCAGAACTTCAGTGTAAGAGAGAACAGGACTTTTTTCCTGCATTAAATATCCAAACAGTTAGGTAAGGCCAAGAAATCTTACATGTACTAGACTTATAAGCAAAATAGTGCAGATTCAATTAACCTGTAATTTAGACAACATTGGCGTCTTGCTTTGAGAGTTATCAGAAAATTGCAAACCAGCATGGAAATCAGGGAAGCTTATTATTGCTGATGGAATGTCAAATCCTTGATTAGCATCTGGAGGGTACTCGTCAATGTGCAAGAAGCCCTATTCATGCCAACAAAAGAAGTCAAAGACCAATATTTAGATAATCAAATTTCAGTCACCTTAATATAAACATAGCAATTAAACCTCTACCTCCCTAGTCAATCAGAATCATTTCCAATCAAAATTTCCTATTGCTCTAGGTTTCTGTTCATCTAACACAACGAAGCAACATAACTTTATAATGAGCCCAACATTTTATAACCATTTATGAAAAAGATCCAAGAAAACTCAAAATAGCACAACACAGAGAATTTCCTAGCAGACAAAATGTTGCTGATGATCTAATATGACTGCCTACAATCCTTAAACTCATACAAACACTATGTCCTATGCTCAAATTGGAAAGTATATTGAAGTATTTTTATTTATTTGTTTATTATTTACTTTTCAAATGTAGAAATATAAATTCAAATGCACTTGGACTTTTTAACCACTCAAGTGACAGGCATATACAGAAAACGCCACAAATGCATTTTAACTAAAAAATAACATCTAAGTTGGAAAGTCACTGTCCCTATTAGAAAGTTTGCATTATTAACATCACACAAAATCATCCACTCTTCCCGTTCTCAGATTCAGACCCTAAATACTCACCATAAGAGCATACATTTTAGAGTTTAAAATGCATATAAGTGAACCAAATAAACAATTCAAATGATTCCTTCTGCTTACACCTAATATAATCATCAATTTGTTTCTTTAGCACAAGTTGAGGTTGTTTTCTAACATAACTTACAAATAGTCAAGTAAATATCCAAAAGAGAAACAAATATAATTGAAGTATGAGCAAACCTTATCGAATTCTATATTTAATACTGCTGACTTAATATCGCAAGGAAATTTGAGGACCAGTTCCATTAGCCCTGGTGATACTTTGTCTTCAGACGGTGAAACGTGCATTCTCTCGACAAAATCTGTGACTACTTGAGGCCGTTGATCAACTAATAACCGTAGAGTGTGATAATAAACCTTAATATACCAAGGCACAATTTGGAGAACATTAACATGGAAACTACACTTCTGTTCAGCAGCATTGGCTGCAACAAAGCCCTGCGTAAATTCTGTTGATTTCAAGGATATTGCAATAGACCCCCTTTCATTTCCACTTCCCGTTAAAAATCTACTGGCATATAAGGGTGCATGTGAGGTCGACCAAATAACAGGATGCTTCCACGTTATGCCTAAATCAAATTCTTCAATGTCTTTGTACTCCTTGATTGGATATTCATACAGAATCAAGGAGCTCTTTTCTACTTCTTTATGCACCCTGTGAGGATTAACAGATAACTGAAAGCCCACATTCCTTCTAAACTCTTCAGAAGTTGTGCCATTAGCAACATATGCAGCAGTTCCCTTCTGGAGATTCTCAAGTTGACTGACCAGACCTCTCTCAACTTGGAGGTAAACATTACTTGACTTGGCCAGAACACATCTTCCTTTGACTTTTCGTCCAAATATTGAACTTAGAGACCAGTTTGGTTGCTTCTTTGTTTCACTAATATAGTTCATACCAGCTTTCTGAATATCAGGCTGAAGCACAACAGTAAGTGTCTGTTCTAGAATAACTCTTGAATTTAACCCATCTGCAGCATTTCCAGATAATGTCAAATGTAATCGCTGAGAATGGTAAAAGCTTCTGTAAATTGATGGTCTATCCATCAAGAAAGAGAGTCCAGCTTTATCACGACAAGGAAGGAGTTTCAACCAAGGAGTTAGGTTCTCAGTGCAGACAGCTTCACGTGGCAGTGTACCATATCTTAAACTACCTAAAGCTGATTGAAATGCCAATTCTGGAGCAGAATAAGATGTGGAAGACTCTAGGAAGCTGATTGAAGCACAAAAGAGACCGGACAGAGCATGGGTTAAATTTTTCCAAGAAGCATCAACCTGATGTGGAGGGACATCAAAGACTGCCCACAATTCAACTCCAGGAGGCTTTGCATTGTGGCTTGATATCGGATCAGATCCACCCCATCTTTCGTAGTTCCACCGACCTTGTGTGAATGATAACTCCATTGCTTTAATATGAAATTTCTGAACCTGTCCATCCAACACTAATCCAAATGTTATTTAGTATATTTAGAGGGAAAAAATGAGAAGTTCGAATCTAAAAGAAAACGGTACAAACATGCTTCTAAAATTCACTAGCAAAAGCACATAGCATAGAATAAAGTGTAATCATAGGTAGCTCCATCAGTATTTGATGTTAATTTAAGCGCTAAAGAAACTATATTAGACTCCATAAACTGTATGGAAGGCTCTACAGAAATTTAAATTTTGGATTCATCTCTGCATTAAGAAGACTATACTCCTGAGTCAATAGTAGTCTCTCTATGCTCAAATCAACTCTATCATCTATTATATCTAAAACATTGAAATGTTAACACAAAAATTGATACGATATGCTTTTGGTATACCAATTACCGAAATACCAAATTCTCTTATCCAGGGGTTCATTCACATGCATAACTTCATCAATTCAGAAAGCAAGCAACACGAAAAGTTCTCGAGCTGCAGGCAGCACATGAAACTCTCCACTCACTCTTTAAAGTTTTATTCAAACTTTTAGTTTTCAGTTATTTTCTAATAAAAGAGGCAAAATTAACATGATAATACATAATACACAATGCACTACACATATACAACTGAAATTACCAAATCAACAGTTAGCAGAATAAGCTTCCCTAATCTCAGATTTCAATAACTTAAATTCGAAAAATTCTTGCATACTCCTGCAGCACAAACATTCACAACCCCTAATGCTTGAAATTTATGTTAAAAAAAGCTGAAATGAGTGAATGTGAATGTTTCCAAACACGGATTTATACAGATGCAAGCAATTGGAGACGCACCAGTTGAGAAATGGATTTGGGGAAGATGTGGTGGTGACGGGCGAAGGAATCAGAGAGAGGGGCTTCGCTTTGAAAGTGGAAATGAGAGAGCACTTTGCGATCGGGTAAGGGTTTCAGTAGAAGCTCCTCATGGAATTCTTCTTCTTCAACGGAATCAGATGCAATTGCCGACACCACAAGGATCGACAGCAACAGTAGAACAAGTGTCGCTTTCAGAGGAGCCATTGATGTCTGAAACTGAAACTGAAACTGTATTCAACACATACGAAATTGAATCTGGGAAAAAAAATTAAATAAAAGCCCTTTTTTTACCAAAGGATCATCGATATTGGGGATTTTCCGAAGAGAAAGAGGTTTGAAGGGATGTGGAACAAGCTTGTTGTGTGATGATGAAGGTTACAGCTAGTGAGGTACGAAAAAGGAAGGATATGATCAGTAAATAGTGGCGGCGGCGGAGGACGGTGGTGATTTGTAGCAGTGAGGGTTGCGGACGGCGGTGGTTGAAGAAGATGGGATGTGGTTGTGCGTCAGAGGGTGCCAGCCGCCGTGGTTGCTGGTGAAGACCAGAAACGGAAAGGATGTGTATAAGTGAGTGGAGAAACGAGAGTGAGTCTAAGGGCATTCGGAACAGAGTTAAGCGAGGGGCATTTTTGAGAATGTGAAATTTAGAAATTTTCAGGAATTAAAATAAACACTTAACTATCACTCTAGTCTCTCCCATTGCACATTTGTTCCACCGCTAATGATATATGTACAATAAAAATTATCTAATATTTATACAATAATCATATCTATTTTTGGACTATAATAGGGATTTACAAACTAATATAATTCAACGGTGGATATAATTGTTGTACAAGTATTGTACAATTTTTATTGTACACATAGCATTCCTCTTGTTTCACTTTAACTCTCCACTTTACTTTTTTTTTTTCCAATTTAGTCTCTCACATTGTATTTTGTGATTAATTTTACTCCTTCGTTAATGTTCCGTAACTAACTCTGTTATTGCTTTGTTGATGTGTACCTTAAGTGTCAAGTGACAATTGCCAAGTACAATCAAAATGAGTAGTTTGATTTAGTCATTCACATTACATTATTTGTATCAAATTAGTCTTTCATCTTATGTTCAAAATTACAGTTTATTTATCTTCTTCTTCTCCTTCTCCTCCTCCTTTTTCTTCTTCTTTTCTTTTTCTTTGCATGTATTTGTTTTTTTCTCTAAAATTCAAATCTGTCATGATGAATAGTGGTCATAGGATTCTCAACTCCTCATTCTCATCAAGGTCATATGGGAACACTACAAGGAATCACAATCACCAAGATTAAGGGGTAGAGAAACTTTTCTATGTGGCTGCGGGTTAAAGACAATGGTTAGAAGTCTAAAACACGACTTAATTCTAGAAAATTATTTTATGGGTATGTTAATTATGGAGTAAATTCCTTCCTTCTTACTTTTCATTCTTACTTTTGATTTTGAATTTTGGTTAGCTAAACCTTATTCCCTAATTTTTTTACTCTGATTTATTTAATTTTTACCTATATTTTTTTCTAATACATGCGGACCAACAATGATTGTAATTCTTTTATTGGATGTATAAGGAAACACATGGAACTACTTAAGTAGTTGGTAATTTGGATACTTGTGAGAATGAAGAGTGGAAACTAAACTATGCATGGAAGATTGGTAGTTTAGAAGCTAAAGTTAAAAGTTTAAAGTGTTAGTGATCATTATGTATATTGTAATGATAGGAATAATAGAATTTTGATTATTTACTTTATCAAACAAATAAAAGA
Organism: Aeschynomene evenia; assembly: GCA_013621005.1. NCBI lineage: Eukaryota > Viridiplantae > Streptophyta > Magnoliopsida > Fabales > Fabaceae > Aeschynomene > Aeschynomene evenia. The sequence goes on from CM024271.1 coordinate 5,353,032, forward strand.
TATATGCATTTGTGCCAAATAATGCATGTGTGTTTAAATTTGATGCAAAATGTGTAGTTATATAATATATTTCAAATTCTAATGAAAACCTTTTATCATTTTATCCCTTACTGCAAGTATACAAAATATTAAAAGATCAATTGCCCTATAAGTTGTCATATATATTTATATTTATAAACCTGCCAATTCATAAGTATACGAGTAGTAAAAAGGGTCCGTTGTCCTTGCTATATAAGCTATCAAAGTCAAGGGAAAATCTAAACAAAGTCAAATGGACATAAAAGCAAAACAACCCAAAATCAACATGTAAAAGCAACACATAATGAGACATAGAATATCAATTAATGATCTCTAAATCAACCCTAGATAAAAACAAAACAACCCAAAATTAACTTAAAATAACAACTAAGGTAGGTCTCAATCACTCATTCTTTCTCTTTGGAGGATTCCATCATGGATTTGGCATAAATCTCATGAATGTATTCATCTTAGATGTTGTTGCAGACCTTGCTCCCTCCAATGTCTCCTTTGAAATAGCACTTGGGGAAGGAGAACAACTTCTTATTACATGAGGTGGTTGTGTTTCTTGAGGAGGCATTGGATCACTTGCATGTCTTGCTCTTATACTAGGGAGCTTTGGTCGTCTCCTTATAGTAACTGTTTGTAATAAAAATATAGTACTACAGTCAGGTTTAAACCAGTACCAATCATACAAACTAGAATTAAAATCAAAATAAACAAGATTAAACCACCCACACGAGGAGTTGGAAGGGGCAATATAGGTTGATTGCATGGAGGTGGCTAATTTGTTAGTCGTGGAGTTGACTCAATGAATGGTGATGGAGCTGGCTCAGTGGATGGTGTTGGAGCTTGCTCATTAGATGGTGGTGGAGCTCCTCATGGAACTCTCCTCTTCTTCTTTAATCGAACTTGTTAGGAAGTATAATTTGGGTCATAAGTCCAATTAGGAAAGTAGCCAATTTAGTTAATATAAATAGATAAGATTGTAATTAAATAGGTAGTCATTATAATAATTGTGAAGTCATTTCCTCTTTCGGGCCCCTAATGGGATTTCTATTTCTCTCTAGACCTTAATTGGAATTTCTTTCTAATTTTACTCTATCTCTAAAATCTTACTCATAACATTTGGTGCTTTCATTGATCACCATGTTTGGAGCTTCAAATTCACCATTTTCTCCCCGTGGTGATTTTTCGATCTCAACCTCCACTCAACCTTTAATTAAAAAGCTCGTTATAAAATTAATTGCTGAGAATAAAAGCTGGGAAGAGCACTATAAATTGACATCGAAAATTCTTCAAGAGCAACGTCAATATTCAGCAATTCAACATTCAGAAAATTCAGATCAAGAAAATTCAAAAACAAATCCAGCAACATCACAAATTTCAGATCAAGAATTGACTACATCAGCAAACCTAGGTTATGCAGAAACGATCAGAACAAGAAACAAATTTACACCATCACTCACATGTGACCTTCACTGGACCAGCAACAGATTTTGGCGCATCGGTGGCGAACAGAGGAGATCTAGGGTCAGATCAATTGAAGGAGGGGAGAAAGAACGACAGGTACCACCACTAGAGTCTCCAGATGAAGATCCATCGCAAAAATAAAAGGGTGAGATCCATCGCTTTCTTCCTCTGGTTCCGGCAACGGCTCTCCTGTATATAAATGAGAGCATTGGGCTCAGCCCTTGATTTTGAATCCCAATTTATAAATGAGAGCACTAATTTGTTCATTTGTGGCCCAAAGTTAACAGTTGTTGCATTCTTGGATTAACCATCAACTCATTTTTGGAGAGTTCCTAGCTACCATTATCCAATAAGCAGTTTTTTTATTCTGACCTATTAGGAATAAAAAAGTTAAGAAGTCTCTTTTTTTTACTTAGTTGTCGTTGCAGTTCTTTTCTCTTCTCCTTGTTTTTTTTCTCAATTTAGGATTTGTGGATTCTCTTGGATTGAAGAACATGGACAACTCAATGACTCATATATCTTCCAATACAGGTTCTTATTTCTCATCCTTTTATAATAATTGTATAATATTCATATGCTATAATTAGACTGTATTAAATATAATATTTTCTGTTATTTTTTCTTCATGTTGTGCATTATTTATATATTGATTATTTTAACTGTTTTTTCATTGTACATACTATACATATAGCAATATTCTAAAATTTATATACACAAGATTGGGAATAAATTTATGTAGGATTTATTATTCTTATTAATTTTTAGTCCGGTATATTATATCAAGAACCTCTCTATAGTATATATGGAAAATGAGTTCCACAACTCCACCTTGCCTATTTAGCTCACTAACTATACACACTCCAAAGGAGGTGTACGATACCTTTTCCTATCATTACAATAGTCATAGTACATAAACTTTTGCTTTACATTCTCATATTCTCTTTCTCTTAAAGGGTCCAATTGCCAAAACATTTTGCTATTCCAAGGGTATTTCTCAGAAGCACAATGTTGAATAATGTCTGATGAATCTTTAGCTTCACAGCCTCTAACATCAAAGCTTTGGAAGTTAGCTTTGAATGGAGCAAAAGTCCAATTGATTTTGGTGTTTCCTCCATCCGTTGCCCAGCTGCTTCCATCCCATAAACTTGTTTGTATTTGCATTGGCTTTGATGGGTACCCTACTCCAATATTGCTTTTGTTCTTGTATACCCTAATTGGGACATGGTCAACGAAAAATCTGCCAATATCCAAATATTTTATATTATTAGAGTATAGAGTTATAGCAAACTCTCTATCTATAATGAAAAAGTTATCAAGAATAAAACTGTTAAGAATAAGATTACATATACTTAGTATAGTAAATTACATATATTCATAAATAATAAATTTCATGTACTTGATTTGATTTGACAGATTATACATATAAAAAAATAATAATTTATACATATAATTTGTTATTTAGTATATATATATATACTAGATTGAATTACACATATAATCCATTATTTATTATACATAGAGTTTGTAGAACAATTAAGTTAAATGGATTTGAAAGAGTAAAAGTGTGGGATATCAGTCACAGTGAGTGTAAGAGCCTGGATAAAAGCAGTAATACTTGTTCTATGTATATCAAAAATACATCAATCAATCGAATATTCAATATGTATTATATATCATATGTAATGTGTGCTGTAAATATAATATATTATGTATAACACACATTACGTATGACATATAGCACATACACATTAGATACTCGTTGAGTATATTTTCGATGTACAACAAGCAATACTGGGATAAAAGTGTAATTATGACTTATGATATCTATAAATATAATATTTCAGAGTTCACTTCATGAGGTTGTGACAAGTGTCACACTCTAGTGATTCTGTAATTAATTAAAATATAAGAATTAAATTTACTTAAAAAATTATTATAAACAATTTAATTGACTCATAATCTATAATTCAAATATTCTATAATTGTTTCAATCAAGAAATATAAATTATATTCAATCAAGGAATGTGATTTCATGTAATTTATTTCAATCAAGGAATGTGATTGCATGTAATTCTTTTCTCAATCATTCAAGAATGAGATATTTCAGGTAATTTTTTTTTTCTCAATCAAAATTATTTTCCAATTATTCAGGATATGCAATCAGTGTCTCTTTAGAAATTACTATAAATAAGTTAATTGATATAATAAGAATCTGAATTAATTTTATCAGATTTGAATCAATTTTTTTTTAAATAAGAAATTTTTTTGATTCTAATACTAAACTATATTTCATCAAAATGTTTCCTTTTATTTTATAACAGTTCATATCTTTAATCACAATATTTTCGTCTAATCAATTTATTCTAATACTAAATCTGGTCAATTTATAATTCATAATACTATCGAATTTATTCAAATAATAAATCTGATTATAAACATTATAATCATGGTAAGATTTAAATAGACGGAGAGAACAATAATAAAGCGTTTTGCTTGAAAAATTAAGTAAAATTTGATTCTGTAATTAATATGATTAGTCTAATTTATAATTTCCAATACTAAATCTTATTCATATCTTCAATCAGAATATTTTCGTCTATTTTCATCTCTTGCTTTTTTCCATTTCACAATTTATATATTTATGTGTTATTTTACTATTCAATTCATTATCTTTGTCCCTCTAATATTTACTCTCTGTAGCTTTTGAGGTTTAATATTTGGTGTCAACATTTTTTAGCATGGCAGGACAAATTTCTTTGTCCCTCTCATATTGTTCTGCAGAAAGTGATATTTGGTACCTGTCTTTACTTATTTGACTTTATAAAATCTATAAATAGTTCAATTTATAATTTTCTAAATTAATTCTTATTTTTATTTCAATACAGCATTTTTTATGTCCATTACCAGACAGAGATACTGGAAAAGGAATAAAGACGTTATATCATATTAAATATATGTTTGTTCTTTTCTTTTCTATTACTTATTTCAATAGATTTGTTTAAATATTTTAATACAAAATTATTTGTCATTAATAATTAATTATTATATAATATATTTATCTTAATTTAATATTTAATAGCTTGATTTCTATATTTTATTATTCAAAAAATAATTACCGTGCATTGTACGGGTAAAAAAATACTAGTATGTAATATATTATACTTAATATGTGTAATCTAAACAGTTTTTTCGTTGGCGGCTGACAGACACATTCTTATTGTATATGTAGTTCTGCTATAAAATTATTTATGGATTTCTTTAAAATTGTTCTACAATCAAATTCCAACCAAAATATACACTAGTACTTTTTCAAAATTAAGATGTTACAAAACTCATAAAAAATTTAGCTGTGCAAATTAAAGTAAAAATGGACCAATAAAGAAAACAAGAAATAATATATAGCAAGAAGAGTGAAGTGTGAAAGGAGCATATATAGATCTTACACAATTTGATGTTGGTTGAGAAGAATTCTGTAGTCATGAAAATCTTGAGTGGGGTCAAACCAAAGCTGAAGTCTTTGCTCTCTGGCGCCTTGGCCATCTACATATACATTCGTCTGTAGTGTGTATGGCTTCCCTTCTTTGTTGCCCAAGAATTCAAAGTCTAACTCGTCCCTCCTATTATCATCTCCTGAAATCAGCTGCATCCAAAACACACCAATAATGCTAGCTAGCTATTTTCTAAATAATTTCTTCATTTTGTTCCATTTTATACCTACATTTTGACCTATGAATTGAAATAGAAATCATTAAACTGACACTATTAATACCAAAAGAAAGTAGTCTATATTGGCGAAATTATCCTTTGAGTAGTAGTGTTAAAACACCTAAAAACTGATATATAAGTTTGGAGAAATGTTTTTTTTTTATATTATAAAATTAATCACTATATGTAATAATTTAATTTTTTAAAAATTTTAATTCAATATTTTAAAATTTTGATTAATAATTTTAAAAAATTAAATTATTACATATGATAAATGATTAAAATGTACATATGGCATTTCTCCTAAGTTAGATACCTACATTATTATCCTACAATATAATAGATGGATAAAGTACAAGAGAAAATGTGAATGAGAGTAATGTTATATTAAAAAGTTCATAATAATACTTATTTAAAACAAAAAGAAGACATGATATTGAATAATTTGTCTTTTATTAATAAAACAGGATGGATAAAAGAGAAATTAACTAATCTAAGGAAATTTTCTCCTTTGTATATTTCTTATATGAAAATTAGCGTCTTCTCAGACACTTTATGATCATTAAGCCATTTTTTTATTTTTCTATCGTTTCATATTAAATAAATATAAATAAAATATTAAATAAATAGTAAAAAAATATCATGAAAAATCTAGAGGTGAAAAGAGAAAAAAGAAAGAATTAGAGTGATTTTATTATATTTAGAGGTGGTTATTTTTTTTATTTTTATAATTTTATTTTTAACATTTGGAAAATTACTACCTAAACGGATGTGCATGTTAAAAAAAAGTAGTTATTTTTTGAAATTTTTTTATAATGGCATAGAAGATACAAAAAAAAATTTCTCTAAAATAAATAAGTTATGAAGATAAGATGAAATTAAAGAAGTTACATAGTAAGCTGTGACAACTCCTGCAGAATCGGCCCCTGGTACTTTAATCCTTAGATGGAAGAATCCAGAGCCATACTTCATCTTCGATCCAAATCCAGATCCTTTAATTTAATTTGTGTTCAAATAATGAATAAAATTATTTGAATCAGCAAAACGAAGCAGAGTCTACCAATAAATTTCTAATTAGCTACATACCTAAAACTTTTGGTATCTCAATATATGATTACTTTGAACATGGTTAGAAATGGCAAGGGAATTGAAAAACGAATAATTACTATATATTTGGTAAAGAAACAAAATTATAAGAAGCATATTAATGTATGTTATGTGAACAATGAAAATTGTATAATACTTATACAACAATCATATATATCCATCGTGAGATTGTAATATGGATTTGCAAACTAATGCAATCTAACGTAGATATGATTGTTGTACAAGTATTATATAATTTTTATTGTACACATACATAACATTCCTCTATAAGAAAAGTAATTAGGTGCACTTGAGAGCAAGTTAAAAATTTGTTTTGCACAATACTAGAAAAATGAGCATTTTTAACATTAAATGTGTCAATAAAAGAATTATCAATAAGAGTAATGTTGACAATTAGTGCCTGTCGAAAATACTTAAAACTAGTTTTTGAGTATTTTCAACAGCCACTAATTGTCAAGGAAAAATTTATGATCGAATATTTTCAATGGCCAACAAAATGTTAATATATCTTTAGTTGACAATACTTTTATCAACACTTTTCGACAATTACATGTTGAAAATGATCATTTTTATTGTAGTGTTATCATTAAGATTTTAACACATACATAAGAAATAGCTTCTCTCTATTACACTATATTGATCAATTTTTTAGTGGTAGAAAGGTTAAAACTTCAATTTGATCTTGATGCACCTAAAACTTCTCAAATTATAATGATCTAACTAACTAGCTAGGTTGTGAGTTTATGATATCATAATAAGGAATTGTTTGGACAAACTAATAAAGCAAAAGTTCCTTGTTATTAACTCTTGCTTAATTATTGCATATGTCAAATAGTGAAAAGTATTAACAACTTCAAAGATCTCTCTATTAGTGGAATTTTGGTAAGACATTGATGTCTCAACTAAATCATGTTATGCATATTACATATAATACTTGTTATGCATAATATATTAGTTGTTTTGATTGTTTTTTCATTATACATATAGCAATACTCATTATTATGTGTAAATTCATTTACTTTTAGAGAATAATTCAAACTTTTTTTTGTTGGTGCCTATTCATATATCCTAGATGCATGAGATTTTAGTGAGCATATGAAGACATAGAAGAAAATAATTTATATAATATACCTGCTCTTTTTATATGTATTCATGCACATGCATGCATATATATAATAACAATAAGAGTGATAATATATACAGGAGTTTATCTAATCATAATACTAACCTTATATGAGATTAGAGAGATGAGTAAATTTGAACTGTATAATCATATATGGATGATCAAGATTAAAAGATTTTAAAATTTATAACATACATGCATGACCACTTAAAAAAGTCACGTTAATATTTTATGTTTTAATCTTGATAATTCAAATAAGATTCAATCATTCATAATAATAGCTAATTAATTAAGGCATAATGCATCATGCTAAATTGATTAAGGGAAAAGGAAATGATGTTTATTATATATAATAATAATTAACCTGAAGAGCTATCCAAAGTGAGCTGAATTTCTTTCCCTTGGTTTAGGCGCACAACATTATTGCCACCCCATAAGACCTCATAATTTTGATCAAAGGTTATTTCTTCCTCTTCTCTTCCTCCGGCAATTATGACACCACCATTGGCAATGATCAGAACGAGAAGAAACCCAAATATAAGAGAAGTATTCATATCAAAGTAATTATATTGACAAGCCTTATATTATTAGCTAGGGTTTAATTTGGATACCTTATGCGTGCTTATGGCTATTGTGCCTAGCTAGTTCTTCTATATATAGAGAGATATATAATACATGATGACGAAATTGGGGCTTCTTAGGAACCATAGAGAAAAGCATAAAGTGCATGAGTCCCATAATTGCCTTAGCAATACGCTATTGACTTGTCAATAATATGTATATACTATGCATCCTCCATAACAAACCAAATCATGATGATGGCTTAGTTTGGAAGCAACGTTAATAGAGACTTCAAGCACGTCCATATTCATTAGATTTCTGTTAAGTATTTGATTATAAGGCAAGTGAATTAGAAGGCAACAATGTTTATCGTACAACGAAATACGTCTCACTAGCTAGTATCCAATGTGTGCTATTACATAATACATAATGTATGCTACATGTATAGCACACTTACGTATAACATGCATTCTGTATTATGTGTATAGCATACGTTAGATGCTAGATTGATGTATTTCTGATATACGACAAACATTATTGAATCCAAACCATATATGTTAGATAGAATTAATTAATGCTATGTCAATATTAATTAATCATATTCATGTATAAATTAATTAGTTATAGCACGCAACTAGAAATTAAATATAACATTATTTTATGATCATCATGTTATAAATTTAAAGGCTAATAATCATGTTATATTATTTCGTGATAACAAAATTTATTGGCTATCTAGCACTTTTTATATAAATTTATATAAGTTAAATCGTAATCTTTTATATTTATGTATTGATTTGAAGCAATTTTACTTATTTTACAATTTATGGTATAAAATGTGACTCTTCATGTAATGTGAGGGCAAGACTAAATTTAGATTTTACTCAAATGTAAAATAGAAGAAATGTTTGATGTGCAATAAAAATACTTATAACATTGTATATATGACATTTATTTCTTATAATCCGATTTGAAGTATTTAAATGTAAGAATGATGTCTATTTAAAACTCAATGATGAAAATAAATATTATATAACTATAGTATATGTATATATATTAGCAATATCATCTATAATAACTATTCAACGTGTATATGCTTGATATAATGTGTGACATATGTAATGCGTCTCTTACATGTGTGAAACTCGTTGAGCAAAAACAGGAAATAACACATAAAAATATATCATACATGTATTTTTTTATTATTAAAATAATACATAATGTGTGTTAATTTTTTATTTATAATGTGACCTATATATTATATACTAATTGAATATATTTTCTGTTGTACAACAAAGATTTTCTTTTATATTATAGGTATAGTTTTACTCATTATTAAAATAAAGTATGTATGATGTATGTATTTCTTGGTAGTCATAGCAGCATGCATACTTTTTAGCTATTTATATACTTTTAAAACAATAAATCTAATAAGTTAGTTTCAAAAACAACGTATGCACTTAAAAAGAATATAATAATACTTGACGTATAATAGAAATATGCTCCACTTCAATTTAACGTATGATATCCATATTACAGGATGTGTGCTATATGTATATGTGCTCTATATATAGTACACATTCTGTAACATAAATAATATACGTTAAATACAAGTTGGACGTATTTTGGTTGTACATAAGACATTATTGAAAAGAATATATGCGAATCGAACATCAAAAACTGTGCCTCAAGTCCACGTATTAGAAAGCAACTAGGTAGGTTGTTATGCCTGGTCTTTCGAAAATGTCATGTATATGCATGCCTCATTTAGACCCACACCTTTCAATTTGAGATAGACCAAAAACCAAATGTCTTATTTGAGCAAATATATATATGAAGTATCGTATGTGTATATCTCTAATGTCTAATTCTGAGGTGGATAGTTTGTTGTTTTCTTTTTTTTTAAATAATACGCGTATTTTTTGTTAGGAAATAAAAATGAAAAAAAAGGAAGTTTTATGACAATAAATAAATCTTGTTTTATAAAATTTCAATTATGAAGTGTAACATTGTGGTAATTCACCTTCTTTCTTAATAATGTTGTAAGGTTATGGAACTCGCGTAACGCGTATGATTATGACTTATATTTTGGGTTAGTTTAATTTGGATGTGTTTATTTCTAGAAAATAATTTTTTTATAATGAAATTTTTAAATAAGATTTTTTAAAATATAATTTTTTAATATTAGATATAAAATTAATTTAAATTTATATTTAAATATTTTTATTTAATCATAAACATATGGTATATATGAATAAAAATTAGTTTTTTTTTTCAAAAGATGAATTTATTGCTCTTTGGGCACAATTTCTTTGTTAAAATAAGATTTTTGTATTAAGAAAAATTTTGTGTTACGTTTTTTAACAGTTTACCTTATGGATCGAATGTGATGCACCTAAGAAAGAATAATGTTTATTTGATAAATAATGTAAATAGTATCTAACATATATTATACATAATATGTGTTATACATAATGTGTAATATGTATATGTATATGATACATATTAAATATAATACGTATTAAATAATTATTAAATGATATTGTTATTGTACCATAAATATTATGCTAACAAAATATGGATTGTTAAGTTGGCATAAGTGTCTTATTAGGCTCATCAACTAGTAGTGGCGCAAGTTAGTGGCGGCGGCGCCCTACGCCCCACTATTACGACTTTGATAATTGATTCCATGTACCATGTAGTGTACACTGTGCATTACGACGAAAAAGAAAAAGAAAAAATTGTATATTTCAATATTTCAGCATATTAATATATTATTGACAAAATAAAAAAATTGATATTTTAATTGATATTTCGAGAAATTTTGTAATATTGTGGTTGTAAGGATTTTGATACGAATTAAAATAGAAATTAGATAGAAAATAGAGTTAATCAGAGAAAAATAAATAGAATAAGAGAAAAATTTCTAAATCAAGGGAAAAAAGAAAATATCAATCAATATTCTTCAATACCTAATGCAATGTAATCTATATCTGTTTATACTATTTTTTAATTGAGCTCCTATTGAATTGTCATTACTCGATCTACCATTCAAAACAACTTTGCCCTCAAGAAGGTTGTGGAAAAAAAATACATCTTTCAAATACTAAGTACAATTGTTCCTAATTACAATTTTTTTTTCCGATAATTCAGCATGACATTACATATTACATACTGTATGTCACCCTTACAAGTAACTCACAACACCTAATTACAGTATTACATAGTCCATCCATTAAAATCATACCTCATATTAATGATCACAGTACCTTGTCAACACCTACCAAAACACCATAGGTTCAAATACCAACTGCACTAAGTCACTATGCAAATTTGAAAAACCAAGTTTTAGAGTCCCCTAGCCTCATTAAAAAACCTTCTAGCCTAAAAAAAATTGTTCCTAATTACAATTATTAAAGAAATGAAATTATAAGTAATTCTAAAATAATTATTTCTATCCTAAAACATAAAAAAAAGGTAAATTACACTCACCTCCCCTGAGATTTGGCGAAATTACACTCGTCACTCCTCTATTTTCAAAACCTTACACACAGATCCCCTAAACTTATGAAATTTACACTGACCTTCCCTGACAATGATTAATTATTAGTCAAATTAATAATTCTTATGATATATGAATTATATAATAACTTTTAACGACATATTTGTAATAATAGCTAGACACCTCTATGAAATTAAAATGATTAAATATTCCATTATGTATATTAAAACATTATTTCTTGTATTTCTTTTCATACTTAATTTTATTACTCGGTACACGGTCATTTGCTCATTTTAACTTCAAAAGAGTGCATATTATTTATCAATTTTTTTTCGATAGATACTAACACCAGCACCCAAAAGCGGCCATGCTAGTGCGAAATAAAATATGAGTCTCTATCATCACACTTAAGATGAGCAAACCTCATTAAAAAAACCTTCTAACCTATTAAAAATCTAATCTATTAAGAAAAAAGAGTGCAAGCTCAAAATAAGATACATTGACAGAGGCAACATATTATAGATACAATCCAAACCAAATACAGAACAAAACATAACATGAGCAAAAGAAAAAAGAAAGAAACAAAAACCACATATCATCATCATGCTGCAATAGATACATCACTCAAAAATTAAAATTCTAAATGCTTACCTACTGCAGTGATCAATAAGCATCATCACCGCAACCATTACACCAATCACATGCCTTCCAATTCTCAGCCTTCCACTTTCAATAAGTGCCCTTTTCCCCCTTCCATCCAAAACATACCCCTACAATTCAGGCTTCATACCACACCCTTGTCATTCATGGCCACTCAACAACACCTTACCCCTTCAAGTTTCTATTTCATTTGACTACCCTTTATCCAAGATTTCATTAAATCACCACCAAACACCATTAGTAACAATTAAAAGTCATGTATCTCTCATATATCATAAGAACTACTAGTTTTACTAACAATTAATCATTGTCAGAGAAGGTGAATGTAATTTTTATAAGTTCAAGGAGTCTATGCATAAGATTTTGAAAATAGAGAAAAAACGAGTGTAATTTCATCAAACTCTCAAGGAAGGTGATTGTAATTTACCTTTAAAAAAACAAAAAAGCACGTAGCTAATTAAACCCCTTTCGACTTGCAGCTTTGACCGTGGTAAGCATAAGCTGAGAGACATCCTAAAAATTAACTTCACCTTGTGGGGGCTATTAAGGGTCCCGAGACAAATGAGCCCATGGTGGTTGTAACATAAATCTTATTTTATTTTTTTTATCTTTCTTTCTTTTAGTGAGTTTGTTAGGTTTAGGCCTTTTATGTATTTAAGCCCAACTTTCTTATAGCAAATTAATTGAGTTCTCAATCTAAAAACACAAAATCAAGATGTATATATATTAATTATGAAAGATCATATTACAAATGAGGGTTAACACAAGTGGTGAGCGGCTTGTTGTCCCTTGAGCAAGGTTTCAGGTTCGAGCCTTGTTGTGAATGGAAAAAATCCTAGTTGGGAGTCTCACATGTCATTCTCAGGTACACGAACACCGTGGACAACAAAAAAAAAAAAATACTAATTCTCTCTTTGTTCTATCATCTTCTACCTTCCTCTTCTTGAACCCTAAACATTATTATTTGATGCACAATTAATAACTATATCCTTCCGCTAATTATAAAATATTATAATCAACAATTGTCTTTCATTCATTTTTATTAATTTCTAGGTGTTAAAATAGATTATTTGGAATTCTAGTATGACTGACTTATCACATGTAGCTTCTAGTATATACAAGGCAAAAGGTTGCCTTTGTGAACTAAACACTTAGTAGAACCTCATTTAAGATTTGCAACCATTTTGCAACATGCAACCACAAATTAATACATTTCTACAAAATGATTTTCAGATTCACCATTTTTAGGAATCCAATTCCCAGCTATAAGTATCAGGATTATTTGTTGTACAACAGAAATACATCCAATTAGTATCCAACGTGTATTATGTATTATACGTAATGTTGCTATACGTAAGAAACATTACATACGATACACATTAAATATGACACATAACACACATTGGATACTAATTGCTTAAGTGTATTTTTATTGTATAACAAACATTACACGATAAATATTCAATTTGCGAATCAAATACCCATTAAGGAACAAAATACATGGGATTAGGGAGCTTAAATGTACGGTTTCCAGAGGAATATCCTTGAAGATCACTCCATTGGTCACCCACATTCCCCCATATCCTGTAACCTTCATCTTCTAATTGCTTCCTAATTTCTGACTTATATTTTATTGCACTTTGCCCTTTATGTGCTGCACTCCTGTCAAGAATTTTAAAACAATTCAACCATTCTTTCTTTTTTTTCTTTTTCAACGTAGATTTTTTATGCTTTTATTAAACTTATTGAACAATATGATTCGATTAATTTAACCCAAAACATGCATCATTTTGGTAAAAATAATAGATTTGATAGATATGGGGTTCGAATAATTGGTAATAACTACCCGTGGTTTTAAACTGTAAGTCATTTTTTATTTTTCACACGTATTAAAGTGATGATCGATTTGTATTGATATTTTAAAAATTAAAGATAAATGACAAAAATATCCTATTAATATACATATTTTACACGATATTGAAAATAATATTGAAATTTATGAAGGATAATAGAAAAAATAAAATAAGAGTGTATTGAAAGTTAAAAAATGATTTATATTTTAAAATGAAAGTATAAAATATATATTTTGAAATGGAGGGATTGGAGAAACAATATAACGAGTAAAAAGCTTTTTTTCACCATCCTATCTACTTGTTTGTCTGTTAATTAGGGACAATGAAAATAGAGGGAAACCATAGTTTAAAAAAAATCTGGTTTTTATAATGATTAAAAAAAAGAAACTATTAATAAAAAAAACTATATATATATATATATTTAAGCATTGCTAGAGATTGACACAACAAAAACCAGTCAAAAACAGTCAACAAATAGGAATTTGGGTCACAATCACCCAACCCATTAAAAATATACTCATAATTAAAATGCTATTTGAACCATAAAATGTTAAATGGACCTTGTTGACTGTTTTGTCTGAAAAAATGTTATTCCCCATGTATTTGTATATTTAATTTGATTGATGTTTATTACCTCATAATGAGTTTTTCATAGGCAATGAATCCTTGAGTATGCAAGTTATCCCTTGTAACTTGACCAAGAGTCTCTTCATCTCTTCCAGTAAGTAGGATGACCTTAAAGCCTTTATCAATCAACTTGTTGAACATTCCTAATACTGAAGGAATCGCAGTGCACCATCCTTTCGTTGCCCATGCTCTAAACCCTAATGGATCATATGGATCACACCTATTCATGGTGGATCCAAAAATAATTTTCAGTGAAGCAAAAATATTTCATCGCTTATATTTATAAATATATATTATAATATTCTATAGAATTTTTTATAGTGTGAGCAGTTATACATAATAATACAATAATGTTTGTTGTACAACAGGAATACTTCCAACGAGCATTCAACGTGTGTTATACATAAAATGTAATGTGTGCTATATCTATAGCATACGTACATATAACACATATTACATCTCATATATAACACACGTTGGATACTCGTTTGACGTATTTCTGTTGTACGTATAATAACACAATGAGGATACGCATCTATATACTTCAAATTTTACAGTTACATATCAAATCCCATTGTCATCTTTGATCTTATTAAAGGGAAATACACAAAATAAGTATATTATTATTATTATTATTAACAAATCGAACTCAATTGCAGATTTGCAGGATGATCATGAATTTTCAATTAATCAAAAGCTTAAGTTATTCAAATACAACTCATACAACCTTGTAATTAATTTAATTTTTACTTTTATTAGAATGAGGTTTTAAACTATTGTCCAAGTAGTGATTGATTCGGTTACACCTTTGGATCATGTCACTAGATCATTGGTTCGACCAACTGGTGGTGGGTCACTATCGGTCTACGGTTGATTTGAATTTAATTAAAGAATATATATAAAATATGTTAAATATATAATATATATTAATATTATAACATTATTAAACAATAACATGTTGACTTGGTGATTGGAGTGCTCCTGTAACAACTTGGTGGAATGTAAGGTTTTACTACCTCCTGTGGAAGAAATTTTTGCATTATATTTGGTTCAAATGAAATCAACAAATTAAGTGATGTAATTCAAGAAAAAAATGACTCGTGGCCGATTTGAGGGCAGGTTGATCATGTTAATTGAATTGGTGAGTTAATAATTCAAGTTTAATAAATAATATAATTTGAATCCTTGACCATGTTATAAAATTATTTCAACTGAAAATTTAATACATAGTACTTCCTCCGTGGTTTAATTTGTCCATTTTTTCTTTTCACGATATTTTAGGTAATAATTGATTTTATTTAAAAATAAATAAAAGACTAATGCATTTTACTATATTGTCCTTAATTAAAATGTACACATTGTTAGATAATGTAATTTACTTGATAGAAGATAAACTAAATAAAGGTAAAACAAGAAAAATATATTAAATATTGTTTAGAATTGCTAATTGGACAAATAAAAAAAAACTCAAAAGTGAACAAATAAAAAAAAAATGGAGGGAGTAATAATTTTATATTCTAATATAATAATATAATTGAAATAATCTACTAATTAACTTTAATTAAAAAAAATCAAAACAGGAAGGAAAAATGACGTGCATGGTGGGTTTTAAGCCCCAAAAAGGAACTCCAATAGCTGCCCCGATCTGCTTTTGATTAATTAAGATTAATAAAGTAATTATACATTTTTGTTCTTGGTTTACGAATTAAGTAACTAATTGTTTTTCGGTCGGAAAAAAGTAAGTAAAAAGCAGCAAGGTAATGCCGACAGTGCATATGGGTGTGAATCTAGTGTTAGTGTGGCTCTCATCATCATATGAATCTATTTAATGTAGGGCTACTACAAAATAAAGCTATGCCCATTATGATGAACAAAATTAATGTTGACCCAGAAAAAACAAGACAAAATCAAATCACAAGTTATACATTTTTTCCTTCTTTAAATTTATATATACAAGTTATGTTTCAATTAACTTTTTTCCATAGAAATTATTCATTTATATCTTTTATATCTTCTATGCATCAAACTTAAATTTAAAAAAGAAAAGGATAAATATAATTACACTAACTTTTTTATAAAGTTCAATAAAATTCACTTCATATCAATTTCATTTAATTTTTAAAATTTCCTTATGAAATCCATTAAATTTATAAGTTTATAACATTATTAGACTAACCTCACCTCAAAATTATATTGATCTTCAATAAAAATTACACTCAATTCGTAGAAGGGAAGGTGAATATTATTTGGACATCTAAATTTTATTAAATTAAAGGAGAGAGTTGCATGTAATTAGGGTAAGTAGGGTAAGTTTGAGTAAACAATTTATTTAAGCTTTTATATAAAAGTAATTACTGAGAAGTAATTTGTGAATAAGTTATTTTATATGTGGATATAAAATAACAAAAAATTTTATTTCAATTATTTTGAAAAGTACTTCTAAAGAAGTCATAAGTTATATAGCCAAACAAAACAGAATAACTTATAATAAATCAGAAGTTAAAAAAGTCAAAACTATTGTAATTCAAACGGATCCTTAATGTATATAAACCAAGAATTAAAAGTTTATTGTGTTGTATATGAGAAACATACCCATATTTCTTGCTTTTGTAATAAAATAGGTTGGAGATGCAAGTATCATCAACATCCAAAATCCAAGCATCCAAGCCATCACCACCAACTGTTATGCTGCTCACATAACTTGATGCCTGTTCCATTATCAGCTCTAGGTCCTGCTCATACTGCCCATGGATCATGTAATTCTCCACATACTGTGAGCACTGCGTCGGAACCGTCGGCCACGGAAGCGCATTATTCGTCTCCACCGCCAATCGCCAACTCAAGCAAAACGAATTGTTAACAGAATTTGGAGGATCGTTGATGCTTTGGCGCGGTCTTATTGACATTGCTTTAGAACAAAGCAATGTCAATAATAGCATAAGTACCAAAACCCCTTCTCCTTTGTGTATCATCCTTAGTTGATCCTTAATTATGTAAAAAAAAGAAAACAAATAAGTGAGTTATGTATGATAGGGAGATTTAATTTAATTTAATTTAATTTCCCTTGAATTCAAGATGTTTATTATGAAAGGAGAGAAAGAAAGTGTAGAGGTTGGATGAAAGCTAAGAACTAATAATTATGACTATATATAGAGAAAAGTTCATATATACTTTGCAATGGATTTTAATTTCTTGTGTGAGATTTTTATATGATAAAGTTGAGATGATATTGTTATGTATGACGATCTCACACATCATACAAGATAATAACTAATGTGAGATCACACAAAATAAAATTATGTTAAATTAAATCTATGAAAGAATTCATTCTCTAGCATAGTCATTATTTCATTTGGAATGCTATCCATTTAGAAAAAAAAATGATATTCTAAATGAGTGTAGATTAAAGGAGAAATACTTATATGTATCAAGAGAAAGTTTTTAATTTGTAATTATTACTACTACAAATTAGACACATAATTATTCTTTATTCATACCTAAAAAATAATTTTTTTCATTATAGTTAATCACTATGATTATGTGTTAGTTTTTTTAGTGGTGCCAGAATAAAATTTCAGTTTTTCTCAGTGTATCTAAGAATTTCTTATATATAAGAGGATGTGAGATAGATAAATGATATAAAGAGAAAAAAGTTGAATGAGAAAATAAGTGTAAAACTCATATATTCTGTGAATGAGGTGTTTTAATATTTGAGATATTAAGATGTTGAAATAACATTATGATTAATTTATTATTTACAATTAAAATGTTAAGTTTTTAATTTTAAATATTTTGTGAAATTTTTTATGTTGGAGGATGATGAGTATTGGTGCGTTAACATATCATTGACTTTATTACTTTTATGAAAAAGTAGAAGAGAGTCGTGGATTCTTTTGCCCAAACTAAAGTAATAATGATTATGGTATATCAAAAATATATCTAACTAGTATTTAACGTGTTATATATATATAATGTATGTGATACGTACTTAATATATTATATATAACAAATCAAAGCTCATGGAATAAGGCCAGAACTTGAATATTCAGTCGATGATATGTATTTTTTTAAAAAAAAAAATGAAAATGGTGTTTTCTTAAATTGAAAAATGGATGTGTTAATAAATAATAAGACACTTATTCTATCATTATTAAATGTGATGATAACTCTTAATTATTTATTCTACTTATCCCTTATATTACACCCAATAATAATGGTCAGGTAAATAAGCCACTAAAACATCCAATTTTGGTGGTTATTAGAATAATTTAGGTTTGCGTGTACTTTTTAAACGTTGTTTTCATAATTTTTTTTTATGAAAAAATATTCACAATAAAATTAAATTTGTCTCATTGGGAAATTTAGTATCTAATAAACATTATATAACTACAGTTTTAGGGTTTTATTTTTGGAGGATTTACTTATCAAGAGAATAATAGAAAATAATTAAAATAAATCGGTTCAAGTGAAACGCAATATTACTTAAGTCGTGTTACTAAAAAAGTCAAATTAATTGCAAATGTAATTAATTTCAAGTGCTAATATTTTATAATCTTGAAAAACTGATATTTTCTGGATAAAACATTTGTTTAGCAGAGAAATTTATTATTTGATCGATATATGTATGATATAACTGTCATGATCAATATACTATGATGTGAAATAAATGGATCTCGTAGAATAATAGGGAAATGTTTGGTCGATATCTAAACAGACCTATACATCTAAAATATACGAAGAGATAGATTGAAAAAAATGAATTAAAAAAAATAAATAATAAAAATAATATGATTTATAATTGATGTACATAGAGAATAAGCAATAATCAATAATGCTTCTCGTACAATAAAAATAGGTCAAACAAATATACACATATTAATTATAAATATATGTTGTTGAAACACACGCGAAAAAAAGAAAAGAAAAAAGGCGATGGATAAAATTCAAGATATAAACTAGCTAGATAGTTTAGCTTGCTTGTATTTGAAGATCCTATAAAAATAAAATAAAATAAAATTGCTAACTCTACGATGAGCGAGATGCTAGAAATGCACTTACACTGGCAGACGCTAAGAATTAGAAAATTGTGACATTCACAATGCATGTTAAGTGGCTATTTATAGTGAAGTAGAGTAGGTATGTATGAGCTTAAAAAAATATATTATAATCTCAAATGCACAATAAATTTTAGTACTCTACACATGATATTATATTACTATTTTGAATTACAATTTTACAATAAAATATACACATGATAATACATTAATTGGTTAAAATACAATTTAAAATTATAAATACAGAAATTCTTGATTTACATTAAAAAATCAACCAAAACAATCAATAAATAATGCACAACATATAATATATAATATGCACATTGTATATGACATATTATGCATAACATATATTAACATTGACTAATTATTTTAAAATAAGAGTTTCTTCACAAAGATGCTCTCCATTCATACCACCAGATGGGATGAAAAGTTAAATTAACTATCAACTATTCATTTATTCCTGTTTTAGAAGATTATTTTTTTTTTCACAATATTCCTCGGTACGGAAGGTCAAGGATTAATCCGTCGTGAATCTGAGCTCCTTTTGAAGGGTTTGTCACTGACCAATGAATTGCTACATACACAAGACGGGGATCGAACCCCCGACCCTTACTTAAGCGGACAAGTGAACTAATCACTTTACCACTTTACCAAGACAAATTGTTAGCACATATTATTGGGTGGGCTTGGCGTCAGAGAGCAAAACTTGTTCATGAGGTGGAGATACCCCCAAAATAAGATATAGAGCCTTAAAATAAGGGATGTTGGGGCCACCAATGAGGCACCACAAAGGAAAAGGGTTCAACCGCCAAGGTTATTGGGACGGATTTTGGTCCAAAGGGTAAAGTGGAAATAGCGTCAGAGGCCACATGGAGAATGGAAATAGTACTAGTGGGTGGGGTGCCACATATATATATCCCACTACCGACCATACCACACTTTTCCTCATCATCACTTTACGTAGCTATAGCAAAGTGTATATATTCAATTATTCATGTACAATCCAATGGACCAAGATTCACCAATCAAGGATTAGAGTGTTGGTGAGTGAATAGGAAAATACAAGGCTACATTTGGATCCTTATGTAGACACTAATATATCAATATTTGTTGTATAACAGAAATACATTCAATTAGTATCCAACATGTATTATATATCATACGTAATGTGTGCTATATGTATAACATATTACGTATGACACACGTTACATATGATATATAACATAAATTGGATACTAGTTGGATGTATTTATATATGTTGTACAACAAATATTATTGGTAATAAGATAGCTCTTTCCTTCTTTTTTTTCCCTTTTTTTTCTTTGACCTAAAATAACTGATCAGTTGAGTTGGCACTAGTTAGTTAGGGTGGATTCTACAATGAATTTGTAAGAAAAAGAAAGGAAAGAAAAATTTCTTGTGGGTTTTTTTTTTTTTTGTTATAATTCTTATTCAAATATTAGAAAGTATTTACTTATGATGATATAATCATAATGTAAAAAATTTTACATTATCAGTGTACTATATTTTACACTGTTAGTCTGTCAATTAATAACATCTATTGATTTGTGAAATTTTTTAGTTAATAGATGATTAAGTTAAATACTTTGTTGATGTGTCAATGCATGATTGATGTACATGTCTTTGAAAAATTGTTAAGTGATGCTAAATGATTTGAAGATTGAAAACCACTTAAATAGCATAATTAAACAACTTGAGAACTAATTATCAACCTTAAAGTCGGTACCAATTTTTTCAATATTAGTTATTAATACTTGGATAAAAATTGCAATTAGACCTCAAGATGAGTGTTTTTTTTTTCCTTTCTTTAGAAAGTCAGCATAGAAGCCATTGTTAGTGAGCCCTTTGATCATTCTATACAAACTTCACAAAGTTAACAATGAAAAAGAGATCATATTCATTCTCTTCTCGATCGACATGCTCTAATAGATTCTATTGTTTAGATATTATGAAACAAAGTAAACTTGTGTTTTTTTTTGGGTATTTTGTTTTAAATAAAGGATCAAGAAACCCTTTTTTTTTTTACAAGAACATCAAAACCCACAAATACACAAAAGAAGAAACTACAAGGAGATCACATGGGGCATTGTGTAAGGAGTAAAGTAGGCTTAAGCATCTAGTCCTGGGTTCGATCCCTGGACGGTGTGTATGCAGAAAGGATCTTGGCCAGCTGTCCCACCCTTGAGGTGCACGCACAAACCGGCGATGGATTAGTCATCGGAACCGCTCCGGTAGATACCCTGGGAAACCAAAAAAAAAAAGTAGGCCCGATAGTTAAATTAAGTAAGTTTCATCAATTCGTTAGTAAAATTTATTATAAATAGGTATAATGATGATGTAATTAATATGTATTGTGAACTGTTAGTTGATACTTTCTTTCTTTAAAATTCCTATTTTCTAGGGAATTATTCTCCCTTCTCTCTATTAACTCTAATTCAAATTTCTTTCCTTATTCTCTCTGTCTCTAAGATTTTATATCTTACATTGGTGCTTTCATTGAGCATCATGCCAAATTTTCATGCATGGTGATTCATCGATCTCAAGCTCTGTTGATCAATGGTGGTGCTACTCCCACATATATATAAATAATGGATCCAGACAAACTCTACTACCACATATATAAATAAGCTTATATGAGACTGAGACTCACCAACTCTAAGAGCTCGGAGGCACATACGACTCTCCTCCTTTACTGGTACATGTGTCTGAAAAAATGATAAAATAGAAATTAAAGGGGTGAGTTTACACTACACAAATACCAATTTCATTATCATCATCATACATAACTATGATAATACTATCTTTTACCTCTTAGGTCTCGTTAGACATCTTCTTTGATAACATTAGGGACTTAGCCCGTTATCAGGTATTGATAATTCATCAACATGAGTTATCTTTGTTTGGTTTTTAGAGTAGTTTTTATATAATTTTATTAGTTTAATGAGTTGTTATTGAGTTATTTGGAAAAAGATTATTGAAAAATTATAATTTTATGCGTTGAACTTATTAATATGTTTGTTAAGTGTTTTCAGGGAATAAATCGGGTTAAAATAAGCAAAATGTGAGAAAAATACTACCTCGTCGTGCAAGGAGCTATCCTGGTCGCGCTATGAGCTCTTCACAAAGACGAATTAGCCTCCTGAGAAGACCTCGCACGATAAGCTTTACAACTTGCGAAGGAAGAGAGAGAAAATGTCTACTAGAAGACCTCATTGCGCGACGAGCATTACAGTTCGCGCGAGGAGGAGAGAGAAAGTTATGAAATTTTCTCCCATTTGTTGGCCCACTTAATAGAAAAACACTAGGAAACTCATTCCATAATGGGATTCCATTAATATTCACATTTTTGGGAAGAAAGAAATGCTAGCAGAGCTCTCTAGAGACCAAGAATAAGGATTCACCAAGAGATCAAAGTCAAAAACAGAAAGATATGGAGATTTCCTAATTCTTAAGTCTTTCATCTCTACTATGTATTTTTTTTTCTTCTCTCATGTATTCTTTTCCAAATAATATGAACTAAATATCCTTTGCTTGGGGTGTTGATGTAACAACTATGATTCTCTTTTAATTCAATTCTATTGTTATCCTTTGATTTTATTTTAGAATTAGGGATGCTAGATATATGATTTATGACTAAATTGCTGGAAACTATAGGATATATATTGATGTTGATCATAGCTTTTGAGAAAGAATTTTTCAGTAGTGCCAATATGAAAGTAAATATCTATCCATTCACATACAGAAGATGATTCTTTCCACACAAAAAATACCATAAAATCATGTAGTCATATTGTGCTCTATTCTTTTTATCTTATATTTTTGTGTTTATTTACTCAATTCCATTTACGCATCTATCTATTCAAAAGTATGATTAAATGATATATTCAATATTTTGAAGTGTATTAGTAGAAAACAATTAAATAAAGCAAAGTCAAGTCTTTATGAACAAAATGCAATATTCATTCATTATTCATCTTTTAAACTAAAAAATTAGTAGTTATTTGCTTGAACATAACATAAACATGCTACAAGAGAAGCAAAGAAATTAAAATGGTATAGTTAAACCAACCTAAGAATAAAAAGCGGACTTGAAATCAACTATCCAATAGATTTCGAATGATAGGATAAATCCTATGGCAAAGTTTATGATAATCATAAAACTGATCTTCCTTCTACTTTCTTGCATGCTATACTATTATATCCCATGATTAATATTTATATGGGTAGTTATATGTTGTAGCTTGGAATTAATGCATAATTAGAATGCATGAATCAATGTTCATATTATAATTTATAAGATTCATTTTTATTAAATTTCTTTTATTAGTCCCTTACAATTAATAAATAAGTCATTTTGGTCCCTGAAAATAACGGAAGCTGTTTAGGGACTAACGGCTATCTGAAAATTGAAATTGTCATAGACTTACTTGTCAATTTTTCAATATCAGAGACTATCTTGTTCACTGCGAAAATTGTCAATGACCAACTTGAATGTTTACTCTAAACATAAAAGAGAAATATTATTTTCCAACTAAACAATGATACAAGTTCCTCTTATAATGAAATATAGATACGAAAGAAGATTAAAAAAAAGTATATATTCCCTCTAATTCTGTATTTGCACAACTTTTTCTTTGATAAATGACCATGACCACTAAAAGAAATTCTTACATATATTTTTAATCCGAGAATCAATTGCACTATACATAAGTCAAATGTACAAAGATGTGCGAAAGTAAACGTCCTTTCCATTCTTTTGATTCTCTTCAACCACCAACTTGGTATACCGTATACTGCTTCTTACAAGTTACCCTAGAAAGTTGGGGATATGCCTACAAAGTATAGTGAAGATATACGTACATGAGATGTTCATTTAAAATATATAAATATTAATTTGAAACCTTAAAATAAATAATTATATAATTTTAAAATATATTAAATATTTTCGAATATTGTGTAAGAATCTCTCTTTTGTATTCTAATGGAAAAGACTTAAGTCCTAATTTTAGATGAAATAGTCATCTCTTTAGTTGTGTATGAATTTAATTGAGGACTAGTGAAAATGAGATTAAACATTATATCATTGGAGTTAGTTAAAATAAGACATGAAATTTTATTCAGATAATGTTTATCCCCACTTTAAACCTCTCCTCTGAAAATAGATCATTGCTAGAGGTACAACAAAAAACCAACCAAAACAGCCAACAAGTAGGAATTTGGGCCACAATTACCAAGTTCATTAAAAATATACTAATGATTAAAATGCTATTTGGGCCATAAAATATTAAATGAGTTTTGTTGGTTGTTTTGGCTGATTTTTTGTTGTTCCCCAAGCATTTGTGATGAAAATAAAATTTAATTTCTATCCACTGCCAGTGTATAATTTTTTTACACATTCATTCAATCGTGTACTTTTACATAAGTTATAATTGTATTTTCTCTCTCTCACTATCTAAAAAATCATACAAACTGAGTGTTTTGATTTGATGACCGTATAAAATATCTTTACATGTCACTGCATTCAAATTAAACTTATTAAAATATGTCATTAATAAAAAAATTAATTAAAAATTGAGATTAATTTCAATTTATTGAAAATGCAAAATTATTTATACTATCAACCAATAAAAATTGATAATTTATACTAAAATTATGATGAATTTTTATTATAACAGGTGTTTATTAGTAATAATTGATATTTTTTTATTAGCCAATAGTATAAAATAATATTACATGATATTATTGTGACTAAAAAGGTTGACATTCACCTTATGTACGTGTGCACGCCTAATTTGCCAAGGAAGCACCACCTATTTTCATGTTAGGCAGAGACCACTTAAGAGTGCAAAGTCAATATATATATATATATATATATATATATATATATATATATTTACACTTGCACATTATGTGGTGGGTGGGAGGGATCCAAATTCATATGGTTACGAGGTAAGTCGTATTAATGACCAAATCATATGCCTCTTCACTATTGCAATCAAAGCCAGTCAGAAGATCCATCAATAGGATATATTGTGCACCCTCCTCCACAGCCAAATGCCCACTTAAACACTTGAAATATTTTGTCCAATAATTTGTTTAGAATTTGGACTAGGATGATTGGAGAATCTAGTAATCCATGGGTGCCAAATTATTTTTTAATATGGGGAATGATTGTCTAAAGAATCCAAATATTGACTTTGGAGAAAAGCAACCAGGTGTGCGCCAGGTTTTCAAAAATAATAATGCATGTCGTATAACAGAAATACGCCCAATAAATATTCAATTATACATGATGTGGAATGTATGTTATTTGTATAGTACACGTTGAATACTTGTTAGACGTGTTTCTGTTGTACGTCAAACATTATTTGTATAGCACACACTCATATATACGCATATGACTAAAATAAAATAATTAAAACGTACAAATTCAAAATTTGAGTAAATGTAGAGGATTGATAATTTGATATAATAGTTTTGCCTGATTAATTAATGTAAACAACCATCAAATTATTATGTGGATGGCTAACTTATCTTGGAATGCAAGAAGGAATTTCCAGACCCTTCAGAAATTGTAACCTCAACATCTTTATACCTATTTTCATTATTATCTGTACTGCCCACATTCTTGGTATTCAAGAGACTAGTACTTTTCTCCTGCTGCTGGTCAAACATCATCTTTAGCTGCTTACCTTGTTCCTCAATCCGCAATTGTAATTTTCTCTGTATCTGGATCCAAAATGTAATAGCAACATTTGAAGTCAAAGAATCCTAAGAAAATTACATTCTTGAGAACAAAAAATGCTGAATTGTTATTCTTATCTTTCACGTGAAAATGTTGAGTTTCTATGAAAAGGAAACTTATTGATTTTCTCCAAACCATCATTAGAGTACATCATCCCGTGTCATTAGGGTCGACCGACCCATCCATCACTAAGACTCGTCCGCTTGTGGCCGAGCCTTGTTGGACATGAAACTTTTTTTTTTTGAGATTATATATTCATTATAATGTTATTTTATCAATCAAACGCCTCATATTTTATTTTAGTAAAACTTATTTATAAGAATTAGGGATCTCAAAGTGGAACAGACCAACATAGTCTATCAAAGTAACGGTTCGAAAAATCAGGCCCAACCCGCATTAGAGTGAGCTTGCGGGCTAACCAAATTCACCCTAAATGGAAAAGGATAGCTAGGATATACCTCTAGCTGCTCATGGAGACGCCTCTGTACATCTAACTGAAGCTGAAGTGCCTCTCTAATTTGCAAGCCACTATAAATCAACAACAATAAAAAGTTAGTACATAAATTATAGAGTAACACAGCATCTAATGCCAATAGGCAAAAAATGGAAAGAAGTAAAGAACAAAGAATGGAATTATATAGAATGAGAACAAGGAGTTTAGACCAAAGAAGAAGCATTACGTTTTCACATCAAGGGTCACATTATCTGCATTTGCTCTTTGGTCAGATTTCCCTGAAATCAAAAGACTTGAAACTAATCAATAATTTGAATGTAAGTAAGAACATAATGCTGTTGAAGATTATGAATAACAGGAGAAAATGAGTGTTTGGTAGCTATTACAGGACTCAAATCAGAGACACAAAGAAATTAATCATGTTTGGCCATAATTCTCTGTCTAAAAGTACTGATAGCCTCTTCTGTCTAAAATACACTTTATTTGCAAATGCTTGCTTCAAATTCAAAAGATTATGCATTTGTTCTCCAAAGTTGAAAGAGTACATTTTGTTTATCATTTAACAATTAAGATTATCACTCACTTATAAGGTTTGTGCACCTGACTTTTCATCTTAAGTTCTCTAAACTATCCAAGAAATTCGTTTCATTAACTATCCATCAAATTCACCATTACGACTTTGTTTGTGGTTGGATTTTGGAGGAGAAGAGGTTGTGTTGAGAGGGTTTTTCAAAACTCCAAAAGTTTTGAAGTTGGAAATTTTCAAACTCCTAAATTAGAGAAGATTATTTCATTCAAGTTCCTTATTTCCCTTCCTCTTCATTCTCCTTAGCTTCCCTCCAAATTCCCTAACAAAACTAAATGCTCATGTGCAACTCATAATTTAGGATGTTGAGTTACATAACACAAATATTATCGGGGTATTTGGAACACCATTGGAATTCAATTCTCACGGAAATTGAATTGAATTCTAGTGTTTGAAACAAAAAGAAAACATTTAAGTTGAAATGAAATTCAATTCAATTTTAAGGTCTTGCTTCAAAAACAAATCAGAATCATTTCATTATGATTTCAATTGAATTCTGTTGGCAATTCATTTAAAATATGAAATGTCCAAAATATCCTCTTTAAATTACTCTATTCAAATTTCAAAGTGCCTTAGGATAAATTTGTCCATTAAAAAATAATTCATTTTATAAACATTCCAAACATTAGAATTCAATTCAATTCTACAATTTTACTAAAGTATTTAAAACACCGAAATTCAATTCAATTTATAATAGAATTCAATTCAATTCCATCTTATTAAAAGTTTACGCCATGTGGGGGTTAAGTACACAAGTGTAAATATTGAGGATGTCGAGTTGCACAAAAATAAAATCGAGTTTAGAGGAAATGGTATCTCCAAATATACAAATAGAATATGTCAGCAGCATGTAAGCATTTAATGGTAAATTAAATGACAATTAAAAATATGTTTTTTGCAGTTTAGAAAACGTTAGTAGTTCTGTACATTTTCAAAAGTGGTGATCTAAAATCCATAAAATTGAAGTGCATTTATTTTTTTTTTAAAAAAAAAAGAAAGAGAGGAAGCATTTTGAATACAATAATGC
This sequence comes from Aeschynomene evenia, assembly GCA_013621005.1. Classification (NCBI taxonomy): domain Eukaryota; kingdom Viridiplantae; phylum Streptophyta; class Magnoliopsida; order Fabales; family Fabaceae; genus Aeschynomene; species Aeschynomene evenia. The sequence continues at coordinate 5,381,551 of CM024271.1, forward strand.
TTGTCGTACAACTAATATCCAACATGTGCTATACATAATATGAAATGTGTACTGTATGTATAGCACACGTATGTAGACCACACATTTCATATTAAGTATAGCGCACGTAGGATACTAGTTGAACGTATTTCTACTGTACAACCCACATTATTGGTTTTAATATTACATGAAATGACTTTCTATGTAAGATGTCAAGCAACAGAGAGCATGAAATGTACATACATGACATGATAAAAGAAACTGCACTTTCTGATATGCTAAGAATTTACCCTGAATTGACTCTGGCATGTATTTTGCAATTCTGTATTTCTGCAAATGACTTTTAACATGGAAGATTGTTAATCCATCTGATTCCATCAGCCTTAGTATAGCTTTCGGCGTCGCCTCTGCAATTAAACGGCCAAGAAGACCATCATTAGTATTAGGAATATTACTGTCCTTTCAGATATTAGTCTAAGTTATGTCTATACATAGGCTATGCTTATTTGTAATATAGATCAGTACAATTCAATATACATTTTCCTTCATTGTTTCCTTTGTTTATTTTGTCTGATTATTGAGTCTGATATCATGAATTCCAACAATCCGATGCTTTGCGGTTAACAAAATAAGAAATTTACTTACTCTCGGCACCGCCGAGGCGATTGACACACTCAACAAACTTCTCATGAAGATCCTGAGTCCATCTTATGCGCGTTTTACTGCTCGAGACGACCGGCACATTATTAGAAGCATTGATTGAAGAAATCAATGATGGACTTCCTGCAGAAAATGTTGGAGACAACTTCTCTTGATGTTGAGAAGAGAAACTCTTCTGAGGTAAATTGTAGGATCCACAAGCAACCTGTTGGACATAAAGATCAACAACTAATGTTGGAATTCATGGTATCAGGATCAATGATGATCGATCAAATAATAAAATGACATTATTGTATTGAATGAGTAAATTGGGTAATTATACAAGTGAATCTCAAGTCTTATATAAGCGGTACAAAATACTAATTACTAAAAAAACAGTTATATCCTTTCACAAATATAGAGTCATACTATCTGGCCTAACATATTTACTAGAAAAAATTTGCCATATATTGTTAGCATACATGTAGCAAATTTTGAGCTATTAGACAGAAATCATGCGTGGTTAAAAAATACGAGTTTTTCATCTTTCGTCTCAGAGCTTTCACACAATTTTGACCATGGTAGTAAATTGCAGTCTGCAATCACAATATTATTGTTGCGGTGCCATCCGCAGTTGCATTGCCACAGCAATTGCAGCTATATGAAGTATTTTCTTGCAATTTTTCACTTTGCAGCACGACGTCTCTGCAACCGCAATTTAAAATCATAGTTCTGACAAAAAGTTTCCAGCATATTTTCTAGCTAAGGAAAAAAATATGGGATTTCACTAAAAAACCAAATACTTACAACATGATCCTGATTTCCTTTAGAAGGAATTGAAGGGCTCCTAGTTACTGCAGCAGCATCAATGAACAACTTATGTTGTTCAATTGGGAGGAAATTGCTGCCATGGAAATTCCCACATGGAACAATCTTATTAGATTTCTCAGAAGATTGATCATTATTCAGCTGTGATTTCATTGCTTTGTTATTAGATGAGTCTGAGAAAAGGCTTTCCTTGGAAGGTTGATACAAAGGGAACTCCAAATCATTAGTATTCTTGGAGAATTGTGACACCAAAGAGGGGCTACCATCTTGGCAATCATACTGTGGGATTCCCATGAAGATTTCCGTGGCATAAAAGGCCGAAGCCGGCGACTCGAACCGGCTTATAATCGAGCTAGAAGATGATTTGGCAAGGCCTATGTATGGTGGTTGTTGTTCTGCTCCTCCTCCTCCAACATCACCACAAGCCATGCCAAGTTTCTGACTAGAAGTTCCAATATTCCTCCAAGCTTCTTGTCTTACATTAAAATATTGACAAGAACTATGGTTTCCAAATTCAGAATTCAAATCACCATTATTTAGTAGGCTTTGTTGAATCCGTCCTAAACAATCAATCTTGTTGTTTTCATTCATTTACAAGAACATCAAATTTCACTATATACAAAGTTGGAGTTTGGTGGCAAAAGAATTAATGGTGCTAGATATATACAGAACTCTTTAAAAGGTTCATCATTCCTTCTTAATTGGAAAATCTTGACTCTTCAAATGGAGTGTCCCATGTGGACATTCATATTTTGATGCCAAATACTGATATCATGATGTCAAAATAATGACCCTTGATGCCAAATTTTTTTTTTTATGTCTACACGAAACACTTATTTAGAGAGTCCATATAGCATTACCCTTCTTAATTAGGAGCACCAAGTGGAAGAGGAACAAAAGAAGAAGATTGGAAAGGTAAGCAGAATAGTAGTGCTAAAAATTCTTTCCTATGGCATAAAATTCTCTCTTATAATATTCTCTAAAGGCTTGAGGAATAAGATTTGAATCTAATTGTCTAAATGCAACCATGCAATGTCATTCATTAGCTATTATTCTTTCAAAGGAGGATAGGTATGAACAATAATAAATTAATTTGATATCACCAAAGTACAGAACACTGAAAAGAACAAAGCTCCTACAAACAAACAAATTGTTTTTATGCTAGACAAAGATACCGGAATAAATTCACATGACAATAGATCTGCAGTTATTCCTATAGTGGACTCTAAAGAAATATTTTAGCCACCTAAGGAGATGAGAAATATATAGATAGATAGATAGCCGAATCTCTCTTTCCCAAAAAGAGAAAAATTATATTATGGACTTAAAAAATTGTCCTATTGCTAAACATTGCATCTTGCAAAGTGGGGTATTAGAAATCACCAGAAAAGTCTTAACTAACTTTATATTCATCTTAAAAAGCCAAATCGAACTTTAACCATAGAATCCATAAGTGTTCATTACATTAACCTTAATAGGCTTCCCATTTCCAAAAGGTGAAAAGATAATACACATTTTCAGTGCATTCTATATGTTGTGTCACTTCCTTGTTGCCATTGATTATATATTGTCCATTTAGACATAATATTGTAGCTGTTTTTATGCTTGAATCCCCTAGAAATTGTAATATGACTCTCATCAAATCACAACATTCACAAATCTTTGATCTTTTTCTCATTATTCTTTCGTCTTCTTTTTTAAACACATTCATTAGTGTAGATGCTTTTCCCTTTTTTAACAGATTTTTAGTGTCTTATGGAGTAATTTAATCATAATCAAATATGATGATATGTAAAATAAAGAATAGGTGTTAATTGGTTCCATTATCATTTTCTGTTTTCATTTTCTATTTTTATATAAATATAGAAGATGTTTATTTGTTCTAGTAGATAATAGTCATGGTAATTTCATTCAACTTATTTTCTATTTTCACACTTTTAATTGAAAATATAGAAAACAAGAATTTGACATTTTCTTATTTTCAATTTCATTTTCATTGTAAATAGAAAACACAAGTGAAAATATTTAATTTTATTTTATTGAAAAATGAAAACAGAAAATAAACCAATCACACCTTACAAATGTGTTAAGATTAAATCCATCCTTCCAATAAAAAAATGGTTTTTTTTTGGTATTAAGAAGTTTATGTCTATACTCTGTTTCAACTCTTCGAAACAAAAAGTAATATTGCAAAATCCATTATACAAAACTTCAAAAAAAATGCAATCTACCATTTTTGGTTGAATGAGAGATGCAATCAACTCAGAATTGCAAAATCCATTAAACAAAACTGACTCCAAAAAGATGCAATCTACAATTTTTAGTTGAATGAGAGATGCAATCAACTCAAAGAATTTGGCCCCTTCTCTCATGTTTAAATTGTTATCAACATCAGTAGTACTGGTTCCAACACTAGATTGCTCAGGCTCAAAATCTACACTTTCACTCCCAAGCCCGATTTCATCACTAGCTTTAGCAGCAACTTCACTGCTTTTCTTTTTAGAAGACTACTACTTACCAGAAAATGCAAACACAGAAACATCATCCTCATCCTTGTCATCACCAACTTTAGCAGACTCAGTGACAGAATCCTCTTCTCCATCACCCAAAGCTGAACTAAATGTAGCCTTCTTAGAAGTCTTCGATGACTTCTTTTTCTCAGCCGAGAAAGTGATTGGCCCTATACCCTCATCATCTTCCTTTCATTCTTAGCCTCCTCCCCATCATCAACATCGCCAAAACTAGCCGCTGAAAACGCAGCACCACCCTTCTTACCGCCTTTCAAGCAAGGACTTCTTCTTGCTGGTGAATGCAATTACAGGTTCATCATCATCATCCTCACCTCTGCCACCATTCACCGCCTAACCACCACCACCATCATCAACATCAATAGCATCGAAGGCTGAGGCACTGAACAAACTTCTGCCACCACCTTTCTTTGATCCCTTTCAAGACTTCTTACCTAAAAAACTAACCACCAGATCATCTTCTTCAACACCATATCATAATCGATATCATCAAAAGCCGATGAACTAAATACATTGGCACCACTACCAACGCCTCCTTTCTTCGAGCCCTAGAGGGCTTCTTCTTACCCGTGAAACTAACCACTGGTTCCTCATCATCACCACCACCACCAGTTAACCCTGTTTATTCATCATCATCATTAGCAAACCAAAACTCGACACACTGAACATACTTCTCCTGCCACCACCTTTCCTCGATTTCCCCTTCTTCCCAGCATACACAACATCTTCATCACCATCATTATCACCGCCACCAACACCAATCGCCACATCATCATCTTCTTTTTCTTCATCCTTACCTTTCCCTTACCACCTTTTTGGCATTCCCCTTTTTACCCTTCTTCTTGCCAGGTGCCACAGCTGCCACCAAACAATACAATCCTCAGGCTTCCACCTTGAGAACTGAAACTCTCAATTTAGTGAGCATGGGACTTAGTGGTAGAGTTTCACTTGAGAAGTTACTAGAATTTCGTTCACATATGTTATAGTCATCACCTTAAAAAAATCCCAATGAATCCTTCAAACCTCTCAAGCTTTAGTCTTGATAAAAAATTAATTGTCAAAACTCACTAAATCTAATGAAGCCCTTTACTGCAAAGGTACTCAAGCTTCTTTCATCAAAGTTTGATCTTTGTTTCTCTAAGGACTTGATGCACCAATCACCACACAACTGAAACCACCACTTCTGTTATGATTTTGTTCATTCTTCTACCAATGCAAGTGGATTCAAAACCAAACAATGCATATAGGAGGCCACTAAGAACATTTCAGAGATTGTTTAATAAAATCAGGGGTTCTAAACAATCGAGAAATCTATCTAACTTCCACATATTAGTGATGTGCCTTTCAGAAACATTCTTCCACCTAAATCCATCATCTGGTCAAACACAGTGGGGCAGCATTCCAATAGAGCAGTTTGCATAGAATTTCCTACACCACACAATAACCATAGAAAAAAGACATTCTTAAATATACTGTAAAACAGAACTTAAACAAGCAGTAGTGAAAAGGATAGATGATTTTTTCAGAGGATAGATGAATTTTTCAATTAATCAGAAAATTGGGATTTGGGAGGATGCTAAAAAGAGCAGCAACCAGAGCATGCAATCATCACAGTTAAGTGTGGATGGGAGAGTTGATATCTAAATTATACCAAACAAATACAAAATCTATGGTATACACCAAATGCAGAATTTCAAGAAGCATCATCATCAAAAAGAACTTTATAAAACCGTTTCCTTTCTTCTAGGTCAAACAACCCTCCCAGCTTATTATCTCCATCATCATCATTACTATCACTATCGGAATTTTCACTTCTTCTCCTACCCTTGACATCATCCACTCTAGCCAAAGGAACCCCCTTCTTCCTCTTCTTCTCCAAATTGGCAACATGCCGCCTCTGATTATACTCATGAAGCCCCTCCTGCATCAGTTCCCCAAATTTATCCTTCACAATAACCAGAGGATCCTTGTCAACAAGTTCACTCCCAACATAAGCCTCCCTAAGAAGAACAGTGTAAATCTGATACTTATTGGAAACATAGAATATCGCAGGGTGCTTAAGCAACAACACATTCAATCTATCAGGCAAACCAAATTCCCTCCTAAAATGACCCAACTTCATAATCGATACCTTCTTCCAAAGAGTCAAAGACAAAAGCTCATGCACCAACCCCACATTCCTCTTCTCCATCTCCTTGGACCCTTCCACCAACTCCTTGGGGTCCAAGTAAGGCGAAAAATAAGGAACCGAATCAAATTCCCTAAACCTTTCCCAAGATTTCACCCAACTAAACGGCAAAGAACACGAGAACCTTGGCTGGTCACTGCCGATCCTCTGGGCTGAAGCCTCCACTGCCGAGATGGCTAAATTAGGGTCCCAATGCACCAATTCAACCTCCATGGAGCTCCTCCTCCCACCTTCATTCACAATTCGGAACAAATTGGGGTACTTGGCCACAATCCTAATCAGGTAATCATCAGGAAACCCTAAATTCCTTTTCAATTCGTTGATTTTCATCACATTGAGCTTCTTATGGAGGCTCATCATCAATATCTTCGCCAATCGACGAACGAACGCAGGTTCCTGGGAATCCCTAACGGATTCTTCCTCTTCAACAAGGAAAATCATGCGCTTGGCGAGGCGGCAGTACCGTTGGTCGCCGGAGAGAGTAACATCGAAGCAGGAAGGGTATTTCTGGACCCAATTTAGGGCTTTTCCCTTGAGATCTAGGGTTTTGAACTTCTTCTGCAGAGTTGTGATAGGGATTTCTTTGTTAGGGTATCGGAGAATGATGTTCTTGATCTGGTTGTTGACGATCCAGCGGCGGTTGCGAGAAAGCGCCGATTCGAGGTCTGGGTCCTTCTTCATGGACCATAGGGAGAGGGTTCGGACAAGGATAAGAAAACATTGTGATTTTGAAGATCGAATAGCGTGGAGAATATTGTGATGATGGATTAGGTGCGTGATCATGTGCGGTATAGTGAGGTTAAGATTAGGTTAAATTCGTAGAAACTGCAAAATCGAGAATTTTAAAATTGGATTGCAAATAGTTAGGTCGAATTTTAGAGCTCCGTTTCAAGAAAATGGAAAATCAAAGCTTCCGAATTGAATTGTGCGGAAAACTGAACTTCGATTGGTACGAATTGGAATTTGGAGCTTATCGGACTCGAAGTTGTGGTGGCAGAGGCGAAATTGGGCGGTGGTGGTGAAGATAAAACACGCGACGGTGATTGGCTGAAACGGTGTCGTGTGGGGGATAAACCCCAAGTTAACCCTGCTAAATTTCGCGATGAATAAAGTATTTCCTGACATGGAGAAATTAATAAGTAAGTCCCTTACTATTTTAATTTTAAGACAAATATTAGTTTCTAAACGGCTTCCATTATGAGTCGACGACATGACATATTTTTTAGGAATCATAATATTTTATTTATTAAATATAAAATACCATAATGAGTTATTTATTTATTAATGCATTTGTCTTCTCATTCATCTTCATCCTCATGTATTCTCTTCTTCTCCTTTTTATTTTCATTCTTCTTCTTCTTTTCACTAAGACTGTCATCAAAACTGTCATGTTCCAACCCTCACTTCTATTCATTCATTTACTAATAACTTACACAACACCTCCTCCTACGTGGCCCATCTCTTATTCTTAAATCACTCTTTCTCCTTCTCCAAAATCTAGCCAAAATTAGGGGTGTTCATCGGCAGTTGGTTCAATTTTTGGACGAAATTCCAACCGAACCGACCTCTTCGATTGATATAAAACATCAACCAGCCGGTTCTCTTTAACCGCCTCCAACCGAACCGAATCAAACTGATTACAATTCGGTTGGATTTGGACAGTTTTTTAGGTTTTTAACCTGCTGAAATTTTTTTATATATCATAGTAAATACATTAACATATCCAAAATATTCAAAATACTCCACACAAATAGGAAATTCAACCAAACAACATAATTAAAATTGACAAATATTGAAAAATTGAAAGCTAAAATCATAATATGTCTTCTTTAACAAAAATTATTTTCCAAACCAATATAATTACATAAGCATATTTTAATTTCAAGGTTAGTCTTAACAATGGCAGAGAAACCTAACAGAGGAATATTGATTCACATAATAGAGAAACCTACCACAAACATAGAGAAACGAAAATGGTGATGCTGGTGAAGGGAGGTGCAGTGGCTGGGTGCGAGGCAGCGGCGAGGCGACACGACTTGCAGAGGGAGGCCGACCGGAGGTGACGCGATTGCAGAGGGCAGTGAGGTGGCGCTTCTTGAAAAAGGAGGTTGGGAGGCGACACTACTGTAGAGGGCAGTGAGGTGGCGACCTGAAGGCGCGGCTAGAATCTGCCAAAGGATGAAGACGGTGCACGACCGAGGATCACTTGCACTAGGTCTTTTCACTTCCATTGCAGTAGCCATCTCATAAACATGATCAAATTCTTCCATTATAAACTTATCAGCAACATCTGATCTTTTAGCTAATTAAATCAGAAAATTTATTCATTTAACATTGCACATGCATGCTTCTCAACACACTTGATTCATGATTCTGAATGTCAGTATCATATACCGCAAGGCCTTTTTGATGTCTTAAAAGCTTTGGATATTTCTTGTATTCCAAGGTCACTTGATGCATTTTTGGTCTCAAATGCATGGATGTCATTCTCATGTGAACCTTTCTGAGTACACTTAGCATACATATTATAGCTTTCTTCAATAAAAATTTTTATCTTTCAACTTAAGAGAGTTATCATTAAAACATTCATTTGCTTAAGAGTAATTTCGAAAATTTAATTACTCTTAAAGGGGTTCTGGAGCTTACAATCTCCCTCTTTTTGATGATAACAATTTAAGTGTTAGATAAATATTTTGTTTGAATGGTGAGAGTGTTTTCTGTTTAAGTTTGAGAACTTAATCAGAATGCACTTATGCTTTCTTAGAATATAACTTAAGTTTCTGATAGAAACTATAATTATTTTCTTAGAAGGCTTTTGATAATCAACAGAATAAATAAGCTTATAATGAAAATTGTTGTAAATATCAAACTGAATTAGCTCATATATTTCATTTATATATGATCATTGTACAGAATAAAAAAACATGTCGCCAAAAATACAATTAAGGAGAGAAATAAAATAAAAAGAAATTTTATATATGTACTCCCCCTAAATCCTAGCCTTTAGTATTTATCTAAGCCAAATATTTTCTAATACATTTACTCCCCCTTTGTTTCATCAAAACGGGTGGCTTAAGATAAAAACACCATCATAGACACTCTTGCTAGCATCGGCGAGCTATGTATCTCAGAAGCTTGCACATTTCGATGATGTGTTCCTTGGTGCCCAAATGTGCAGGAGTTTCTAGAGGGAGTTCTGCTTCGCTAGGACCTGCCACTGTAGGAGGAGGGGCTTCAGAAGTACCACGACGGTTTTCTTCTTCGAAGAGATTAAACATTAAGTCATCCTTCTGAGCTGTTGGAGCAGTTGTTAGAGCTGATGATGCAGAGGGCTGCAGCCTTTCTGTTGTAGGCTCAGAGGCTTCATTAGGAAGAAAGAACTGAGGTATGGGTTTTGAGGAGTGATTTACCCCAAAGATCCTTGGCCGAGCATCTCCGTAGAAGTAGGAGCGATAGGAGACCGAGGGAGAAGTATTTACCATGCTTCCTAGTTGGAATCTCGGATTCATCATTGATCCAGAGATTGAGAAGGATGGTGCTGGGTTGGTGAAGCTAAGTGGAGCAATCTGAGTAATGTCCACATTCGGAACCTGGGTGTCCATCTGAGTAGATGCTACACTTCCAGATCCAGCCAAGGGGCATTGACTGACAAATGTCTCGACTGCGGCTATGCCGTCAGTAGCGACATCATTAGTTTTTGCTTCTGAACTTTGTTCAGTGCTAGCAACCACTGTCACTTGATCGCCTTCTGAGACATGGATCTGCCCATAAACTTGGATGGAGTCATAAGGTTGCTTCTCAACCTCAAAAGTTGGTTCCTCAACACCAAGTGGTGTTTGTGGATCCATTTCAGCTCCTTGTTGAGGGTGAGCTTCAATTTCTTGCTTTTGTTGTTGTTGATCTGGCTCTTCTTCTAGTTGTGGTTGCAGTGATGGCTCCTCATGCTCTTGGCTTTGATTGGGCTCCATAACTTGGCAAATTTCCTCAATTCGTTGGGCCAAGTTCAGAGCAGGGATGTTTGCAGTCTCAGAAGGGGTAGCTTCTGATAAAACTACTCTAGAGCTGCCTTCCTTAGTTTTCACCAGAATAGTTCTCAGTGAACTCCAAGCATCTTCAGCTCGCCGTTCCATATGGAACCTTGAGCCATCATCCTCAGAGGAATCTGAGTCAACAACATTTTCTCCTGTGCCCTCAGCATCCTTACGGGCAGGAGATGCCTCTCCAGAAGAGGAGGAGTGATGTGAGGCTTCTGGCTCCTCAGCCAGAACTTGTTTTCTAGCACCCTCAGATGGGCTAGCTTCCTTCTGAATCTCTTCTTCTTGGTGTTGTTGCTCCCCCTGAGTAGAAGCACCATGAAGAAGGTCTTCTTCATGAATGAAGAGAGATGGAGAGCGGGGAGGTGGAGGTGGATGAGGAAGAGATTTTAGTGGAAGTCCCTTTACCAACCTTCGTTTTCTCTTTAAGTCAGCGGGTACCTCAGGAATGTCGGAAGAATGAGGATGTACTTCTGGCATAGGTTGTGGAGGAGTCTTCCTCTTCTTTTGGAGTGGTTCTTGATGGGATACAGTCTCTTCTGAGTCCTCAGAAGGTATCTCAGCAAGTCTTCTCGTCTTCTTCTTTTGTGGAGTCTTCTGGACTTCCTCAGAAGTCATGCTTCTAGTGACCCTTGAGGTTGGGCTTAGGGTCTTTTTCTTCTGAACTAGTTCCTCAGAAGGTTCACTCGCCTTCTTCTTTCCCTTCTCAAATTTAGAAGATGTAGCAGCCTTCTGAGCTCCCTTTGAAGCCTTGGATTTGGAAGACTTTGCTCCTTCTTTTTCCGGAGGGCTGGCTTCAGCTTCTTCTGATTGCTTTGCCTCCTTCTCGTTCTGAAGCAGTATAATCCTTTGCTTCTTGATAGAGGTGAAGGTGAGCATTGTGAACTTGTTGTTGTTGAAGAGGTATTCGAAGTCTTCTAGAGGGAAGTTGAGAGACTCGAATATCTTTGTGAGAAGGCTCCCATAAGGCACACTAGTGAGGGTCTTCTTGGGATTGGCATGATGCATGATGTGGTTCAGCATCATCCTTCCGAAGTTGATTATCTTTTTCTTTAGGATATAGTAGAGTAGAGAAATATCCATTGTGGACATATTTCCCATATCGTCAATCCTTGGGAGTAGAGTATGCTGAATCACAGAGAAGATCATCCTCGCACCCATAGTCAGGTTCGGAACCTTGACTTGACTCAGAAGGAGCCCTTCTTTGCCAGTGAGTGTCTTAGCAATTTGCTCTTCTGAGTCCTCCTCATCCTTGAACCAATCTTTGTCATCGGCGATGACTTCTCCTTCATCTTTAGTCTCAAAGATGCGATTGATGTCGGTTGAGGAAAATCGTATCTTGTGGGAAGCCACCAAACTCTTTACAGCTTTGTTGGTGGATCTCTCAACCTGACAGTAGAAGGCGCGGACCACGTTTGGGTAGCACACTTCCTTAATGGACATAACTCTCACCCAGTTGAGATGGATATGAAAGTAGCTCTGAAGCACGCCCACTTGATTGTAAACTGAGAAAGGAAGAGAACGACCCATGGCTAGGTTTCGAGGAAGAAATTCCTTCTCGAATTTAGCTTGAAGAGTCTCATCCTCGTAGATGATAGTTTCAATTACTTCATCAAGGTGATCCCTCCTGATACCCTTAGGTTCAGTTCTTATATCGGCCATTTCAGGTGAAGAATGAAGGATTTCAGAGATAGAAGTTTTAGAGCGAGAGAGATGAGAGAGAAATAGGTGAAGATAGATGATAGAGAATTTTGGCAGATAATTTATAGGAGGAATAATTATAAAAATATTTAGGAATATATTTTTTCTATATTGAGCCCATTTAGATTCTTATTATAATTATTATTTTAATTATTAAACTTACAATTTTGAAAAGATAAGTAATCCAATAATTTTATTACTAAATAATTTAGATTCTTACCATTATTATTTCAATTTTATCCTTACAAATATGAAAATATGCATGAGCCCAAATATTTTATTACTAAGTAATTTTGATTCTTGCAGTCTTGCTTTTAAGTTATTCAAACATAAATGCATTTATTATTTTTACTTATCTCATCCTTACAAATAATTAAAAATAATTATTCATTTTTAGAAATATACATAGACATTATAATGTCCAGATACACTTTAGTTATACACTCTTTCATTGAAGAAAGTCAATTTAAATTCTTACAAATTATTATTTTATTTATTAACCTTACAATTGTGAAAAAGATGCACGAATTCAATTATTATTTTAATTAGTAACCTTACAATTATGAAAATATGCATGAAACCAAATATATTATAACTAAATAATTTAGGGACTTTTGTTACGAGATAATGTGGATAGATTACCGGTAGTCTTGCAATTAAATTACGTGGCAATCCAAATTGATTCGTTTGGTTTGACAAATATATTGGTAATGCGGATTATATAGTAATCCACATTACCTCCAAAGTGGTAATATGGATTACCCCATGTCAGGTGGCAATCTGGATTACCACCCTAGGTAATTCTCTAATTTATTTTATTACACAATTATCCCTCTAACAAATTACTCTACTATTCCTAATTTTATATTTTTCTAACGGACTATGATAAATAGTAACCACTGTAACACAAATCATATTCTTTACAAGAATAATATAATTATTTTATTGAATTTTATTTTTGTTAAATAATTATATTAATGTCAAAATCGAAAATATTGATATTAAATTTAAATTATATAAGGACTAAAGTAATTATTCACTCAATAATTCACTATTAAAATCAAAGAAAATTAGAAATTTATATGTAACATGTTATGTATTACAGTATATAAATAATTAATTAAATATAAAATTATTAAAATTTTACTTAATAAAAAATGTTTAGAGAGTATAACTAAAAATTAGAGGGCATTATAGTCATATGTGTATTTTAGAATGTATTTTAATAATATATATAATATAATTATATTTGATTTATTTATTTTATAATTATTTAAAGGGCATTACCTTGTAATCTTTTTAATATATCAAACAAGGTAATGTGAATTATCGGTAATGTTATTTGTATATATCAAACAAGATAATTAATGTGGATTACCGATAATTTAATTAGAGGTAATCTATCTACAAGGTAATCTAGATTACCATTAATTTTCCACGAAAATGTGTCAAACCCTCACTTAGATTCTTTCGGTCTTTGAGCTATTGAAACTAAAATGTATTTATTATTTTGATTATCTCATCTTTGCAAAATTGAAAAGAAAACACAATTATTGCCTTAGCTCAATAATAACAGTTTATTATTATAAAGTTTAGCCCAATATTAAAGTGATATGGAAAAATTTTAATTATTATTAATGTATGAGCATAAACATCTTATTAAGTTATCAGTTGGGCCAAGTTACTAATTCTATTATGGACTGAATTAGAAAGTAGAGTTATGATGTTTGTATAAAAGGGTTATGGTCCCTAAATTATGAGTGATGCCTCCTTTCCTGTTACCCCATCAGCCGAGAGGTAGAGTACTCACTAATTTGGAAGATGAGCAACCAGATCAACCAAAATGAAGAACCAAAAAGACTCAAAGATTCTCATAGAGTCCGGTATGCTTTCGCATTTGATTTTTCTACATCTTTTTTAAGATTTAATATGAATGGTCTTCGGTATTTTATGAATTTAAAGTTTTCCCAATAAGTGATATCATAGTCGTTCATAGTTGAATCATTGAAAAAATAATAATTAATTTATGTTTTAACTTTTTTTTCTAAGATGCGTTGATTGTTCAATTACTTCTTCATTGGATTTGGATATTCAGCATAAAAGAAAAGAAAAAAGTTCTGGGTTCTTGATAAGTTTTGAATTTAAAGCCTATATGTATGTAAATACATATCTTGTGCATGATGGATGTTCTTTTGCTGACATACGTGGATCTTTTTTTATTCCTTTTATCATTATTATTATTATTATTATCGTTCAATGATGATATATAAATATGGAGTCAATTTGTTATTTGATTCTCAAGTGTGTATTATGTTATCCGGTTCCATGTATGTTGCTTTATTTTCTGAAAATTTATAATTCATACGTGTGTATTACTGTTATGCTTTGATCAGAATTTGAGTTTTGGAATAAATTGGTTGAAACAATATGCAGTTAAAGTAGTTTTTGTTGGCTATTAATTTATTCTAAAACATTTGGATTATTATGATAATCTAAAACGTTTGAGTTTTAGAATGTGTGCTCTATCACGTGTGATTCTCTATTTTTAAAATATCTAATTTGGATTTTTTTTAAAATAAAAATAAAATTATTTGAAGTACTTTATTTTGATACATTACTAATAATGACTATTGGGAACACATGATAGAGTAACTATGACAATTGTTGCATTAGGATTTATAAATAATTTTGAATTTTTTAGTAAATTGGCTAAACAATATGTTGTCAAAGTAGTCTCTGTTGTGTAAGTTAATTTATTCTGAAATATAAGAATAACACAAATGCTTGGGGCACAATAAAAACCAGCCCAAACAGCCAACAAAGCTCATTTAACACTTTATGGCCCAAATAACACTTTTAATCATGGGTATATTTTTAATGGGCTGAGTGATTGGGGCCCAAATTCCAATTTATTGGCTGGTTTTTGATTGTGCCCTTAGCAATGCTCTAAGAATAATTATTGGCATGTAATTTGTTAAGTATTGATCAGGTCAAAGGAAGATCAATACATTTGGTGACAAATTTCCTGCTCACTCAAAAAAATATCTTTAACACATACATCACTTAATTTCTAGCTAAGGTAAAAATACACGTGATACTATGATATCAATTTATTAATCCTTGAAAGTTATATATTATATATCGGTCAGTCCCTAAAAATACACGTGATAATATGATATCACTTTGGTTCCTCAAAGAATCATGTGACAAATATATTCAATATTTTTTTATCTAAAAACTTGTGACTTTAATTATTTGATATAACATATATACCTTTCTAGAATCTAAATGATGTCTAAAATTTTAGGGATAAAACAAGTATCACTTTTATCTTTTATGGGCTAAATGGATTCAAAAATTTTCAGAACTTAAATAGATATCACTAATATTTTTTAGGAATCAATTTGACCACACCATTAAGTCAATATATAATTATTTTTTATTAATTTATTAGTTTTACATTTACTCGATCTTTTAGCCACTCCAATCTTTATTATGTGGTTCCAGTCAGGTTTTTATATATGCTAAATAAAAATAGAGAAAAATGTGTCTCACAAGAAGATTTTTCCCTTTTGTGACAAATTAGGTTTTAATAAATATAACGTATTGATTTAATTTTACTAAGAACTGTATCTCACTCCAATGCATGACATCAAACAAAAGCATATTTAATTTTCTTATATTATTGAATGTACATTATATTGCAACACACAAGATTATTTAAGCTTAATTACAAAAATGAAAAGTTGCACTTTTGAAGAAATTAAATAAGCTCCCTACCTAGGAGTTCAATAACTAAATACTAACAATCAATCATGTTATTGTATTTATTAAACTCAAAACCTTAAATAAATTAAATATGACCCAATAACACTATTGTAGTACATGTACAATATAATTAATAATGATACATCACCATATATTAATAATGTAGCCTATCTTGGGAGTAATAATACACGTAAAATCATTTGAGTCTTCATGATCAAATGATTAGAGTTTGATCCTTGTTATTAGCTTTAAGCTTTTAGAGGCAATTTGGGATGCCAGATTTATATTGTTGTCAATAATTAGGATCTTATATATATATAAATATAAATTTCCACTTCTATCAGTCTGATCACGCCGCGAGTGGTCAACAGGGAAAAGTAGTGTGTGATGTTGTCAATAATTAAGATCTTATATATATATAAATATAAATTTCCACTTCTATCAGTCTGATCACGGCGCATGGTCGACAAGAAAAAGTCGTGTGTGATGTTCAGTCTGATCACGACGCGAGTGGTCGACAGGAAAAAGTCGTGTGTGATGTTCAGTCTGATCACGGCGCGAGTGGTCGACAGGGAAAAGTCGTGTGTGATGTTATAATTTAGAGAAATGATTTGTGTACACCACAAAATCAGCCACCATCAACCACCATGCATGTGTAATAATCCAACATTTTGAAACTAGTAATCCAACTTTTAAAAATATCGGATTAATGTATAATAATAAAAATTGGATTACTAGTTCCAAAATGTTAAATTATTTCACATGATAATTGATGGTGGCTGATTTTATGTTGTACCTGTATCATTACTCATCATTTATTTGTAACCAATATGTGGGATTAATTCATTTGTTATCAACATGGTCACTCTTCCGTCCAACAGTACATTGGGTGATAACCACTGAAAATGTGTGGCTCGCGAAGAATCCCATGCTAAAGATGAACCCTTCCATAGCCTTGAAACACTGCAAATAAATAATAATTGTTGAAAGATCTATTTGAAATAAGGATTTAATTTTCATCCATCGACAAAGACATGTACAATTTTTTTACATTGTTATCCAATCATGTAAAGTTATAATAGTGTTTTCTCTCTTTCTTTAACTAAAAAGTAATGCAAACAAAGTGTTTTGATTGAATGACAGTATAAAATATTTTTACCTATCAGTGCATAAAAAATAAACTCTAAAAATAAATCAAGAGATGTATGTATACTAGCAACTCGACAGACACTATCGTACGTCATTGAAGCATAATCTTGTTTTAATTTGTAATCTCTCTATTTCAAATGGTACATTTGAATATCAATGAATGTGAATACAGTTAACTTGAGATATATAGATATTCAAATTCAAACATATATATCAAAAAATCAAAACGATAAATACTTTAAAATTGATGGAGTTTATTTTGTAAAATGAAGAACAATCCCTAATTTTGCTCTACAATTCACAATCATAAAATCATAATTTTTTGAAAGATAAAAAAAACCAAATTAATTAATGATTGCACATATAAAATTTTATGATGAGAACAAAGACTCACAATAAATGTAAAATTGGTTGGTGTTTCATTGATTTGATATATATGATGATACTGAGATTGTTGTCAAAGATTGTATCTTCCATGAGCAAAAGGAAGATGTAGAAGGTAGTAAACATCAATTTTAATGGTAATAAATAATATAGAAGGGGCTCCATGAGAAGTTTAATCTTTCTATATGATCGAGCGTTTATATAGCCATCAACCTTTAAAAAAGATATGAATTATTTATTGAAATAATTATTAAAAAATGTATAATAAATATATTCTTCTATATGTGTGAATATATTTTTCTATATTTAAGAATATATTTTTCTATATGTGTGAATATATTTTTTTATATCAAAACAATCTAGATTCTTCCAATCATTACTTTAACTATTAACCTTAATTACAATAATAAAAATATGCATGAACATATTTATTTTACATTAAAGTGATTTGGATTCGGACAATTATTAACAGAGAAATATTTTTTATACACAAAAAATCAATCACTATCAGTTATCATATATATAATAATATAATTTTTTAAAATTATTAATTCAACTTTGAATGTTATACATTAGTGGATCGAAATATATATTAGCGTAGCAAGGTGGATTTTGTCCTGTTTCCATGTCAGCGCCACATGGCATCCATGTTAGCACCACGTGGCAACCATGTCAACGCTACGTGACATCCATGTCAGCACCATTAGTGCCACGTCAGCACCTCACTAACGGAGAAATGGTTGACGTTTGCAAAGATATAGGACCAAAATCAGAAAAATATATAAAAGATACCGGACCAAAATCAAAATCAGGTAAAAGTTACATGACCAAAATGATATTTTATTTTATCATTGAAAAAATATTACTTTAATTAAAACATGTTCCATGCTTATAATATAATAATAATAAGCAATAATTGAATGTATTGGGATAGTGTTTTAAGGCTTCTATATATATAGAAGCATCAAAGTTGAATATGCACTAAGCCACAACACTTCCTTTCTTTCTTCCAAGAGCAATTAGTTTTATTTGTTCTCTTTAATAATTTTTGTGAGTGTATTGGTGTATGCAGTCTTGGAGAAATATTGAGAGATATTTTGAGTGTATTTGGGATTTGAGATTTGAGTGGATTATGACCATTTTTATATTTTTATTATATTTTCACCGTAAAATATTTGATTATCATATTTATTCGTGAATATAAAATATTTTGTCAAAATACATAAATTTTTTTGTGTCCTATTGTTCCTATGTTTTCACATTTTTTACCCCAATTTACTTTTGTGGGTGAGGCCATTTCCTAACACACATTGGGGCTTTTGGTTTGGAGTTATCATGTGAGGATCTAGCTGCAAAAGCTAGTTGTGATCCTTGGGAACCATTGCTAATTTGCTAGGATATATGAGTGTTCATTCTGTTGTTGCTTTTCTTCTTGAACCAGTAGAGCAGGATTCAACTTCGTTTCTATACACTATCTCTAACACCATCTCTCTATATTGCCTAACAGGAATAGTGTGTTGAATTGGTGTTAGGAAAACTTTGAATTGATTGATGTATGACTACGAAGAAGGCCACAACCTTAACCATGAGATGATGATTATGAGGAGAATGAGACACGAGAGAGAAATTAGTAGCAATATGACAAGTAAGGACGAAAATCGTTATCCAGCGTGAGCACCACGAGCTCACTCCCTCTTCCTGCACCCTCCACGTGTCATCCGAAACTTCCAATCCCAATAGATAGCCCCATCTCCTTCAATCCAAATATACAATATAGAGAAATATTTTGTGAATAAATCAGTCTGATAATATTTTAATCCAAAAAATCTCCCTCTAATAAGTTATTTTAATCGGTTGAGTGATTATACCTAAAATATTTATGTTCGCTGATTTTTACTATACGTACGATAAAAAAAAACTCAAACCAGCTAATATGAAAGTTTTGGACCACAATTATTCAATCGGTTAATATTTCACTCTTATTCTCACTCTCATATTCGAGGTAGAGAAAGCCAAATTGAACTTATCGGCTAGTTTCTCATTGTACACCAAAATTTATTGATATATATATATATATATTTAATTTTCATCCACTGACAGTGTAAAACTTTTTTACACAGTCATCCAATCATGTACGGTCACATCAGTCATGATTGTGTTTTTCTCTCTCCCACTACCTGAAAAGTCATACAAATAAAGTATTCTAATCGAACGACACTGTAAAAGTATTTTACACTGTCAATGCATCAAAATTAAACTTTATATATATATACATATTATTTTAAAGTAATCCGGGATTACAGAAAACTTTGTGAAATTCTTTGACATGAATCAAAGCAAAAATATAAGGCAATAATATTATCTAAATTATGTATAGTCAACCCCACCTACTAAGATAAGGTTCGATACAGCATGGCATGGTATGGTATATATTAGAGAGTGAGACTGATAGTTCGGAGAAAGAGTGAAGAAGGAACTGCATTATTTTGCACCTCAAATATATATAATTATTGCATAGAAGAAGCTAAGGCAGTGAGTGAAGAAAAAAGAAAAAAATGGATCACAGCGCGGATGCTCAACGAACGGACCTGATGACAATAACGAGGTTTGTGCTGAACGAACAGTCAAAGCATCCGGAATCTCGCGGCGACTTCACCATCTTGCTAAGTCACATTGTTCTTGGCTGCAAGTTCGTTTGCTCTGCTGTCAGCAAGGTCATTCCATTTATAATTCAATCGTCTTATCCTTTCTACGAATTTCTTCACCTATTTTTCACAAAAAATTCTTGAATAACAATATTTTTACAGTTAAAAAACAGTCCAATAAACTTATTCTAACATTTTTTTATCTAAATAGCATTTTTAATTATGTGTGTTTTTTTAATGGACTGAATGATTTAGACCTAAACTACTATTTTTAACTGTTTTGATGGGTACGATTTTATACCCCTAGCAAAACTCATTTTTCACTTCTTATTTTTCTATTAATATTTTTCAATTTAAAAATTTTAGATAATATTTAATTATTTTTCTTTGATATTCTTATAAAAAAGAAAGAAAATTGAGATATAAAATTACATATAAGAAATGATATTAATAAGAATAATAATATAAAATAGATTAAATGTTATCTATTTTTAAACTTATTCAATCATTTTCTTAATAAATAATGTTTAAAATGAAAAATAAACACTTATTAAAGAAGGAAGTAACTACAAATTTATGCAAGAGATTGCTGACTTGTTCTAGTTATTGCAATCTAAGAATTTAAGCTTGTATACATGTGCTTTAAACCCGGCCCCATTATTTATTTTGCCTGCAAATATGTTTCCAAGGACGGATTTAAGGGGCGGGTATAATGGGATATATCAAGTGAGACTAAATTTGTTATGCGAGAGATTGAGAATAATCATTATGATTATTGGATTAAATTGTGTTATTAAGATCAATAGTACCAATCTATGAGAAAAATCTCTTAATTAATATACAAATCTCTTTTCTTTATTATGGACTTTTTTTTTTGGTAAGGTTTCTTTATTATGCACTTCCTTAGTCAAATTCAATTTTATTGCTAATGAAAAAGTATAACTAAATTTTAATTATATGTTATTTGTATTTTTGTTTTGTTTTGTTTTATGGTGTTTCATATTATATTTTTTAATTAATTTTATACTTTATTTTTCAAAATATAAAAAAATCAGCTTTATCTTATATATATTTCCTTACTATTTTATTTTCATTTTAATATTTTTTGTTACTTTGTCATAGATTTTTTAATTATGTCTTTTTAATTAATTTATTTTCATTCAATTTCATCGTTTAGGCTCTTGTTATTTTTATTTCGATTGTTTAGTTTTTAATTTATTTAATTTCTATTTTATTTGGTTTATATTTAATTTTTGAAAATTTTAAAAAGGACACATATGTTATTCTATTTTATTTTTTAGTTTCTTTTATTTTAATTTATTTATTTTCAAAGATATAAATATATTGTTGATTAGAAAACAAAAGACACCCAAGGACGACCAGCAAAAAAAAAATAAAATCAAAGAATACACTAAAGCCTAACATCACTACTATGACAATGGTAGGAAAAAGAATATTTACTTATTTATACTATCTATAAAGAGAATTGATAAAAAGATAATTATATTTTGGACTCAAATTAAAATATAATTTAAAAATGTTATAATTTTCTTTTGTTCAACTTCTCTAAAATAATCACTTTCTTCTTTTTAAAAAAATATTAAGATTAATTTAACTATTACATAGTATTAATTTTACAAATTTAATTGAAATAAATAGTATTACTAATTATATTAATTTCTTAAAAATAAAAAATGCAACTTGATAATACACACACATGAATATATATAAAATCTTTAGTCATATTATAAAGCTTATTATGATTAAAAAATAATGTAATATTGATATATATATATATATATATATATATTAATTCAAAAAGAAACTAGAATAGTCAACTTAATAAAAAAGTAATATATAAAGTTTATAATTTTTTAAATATTTATTTGATTATTCAATATATTATTTTTCGGTTTTCCCATTGATAGTTTTTTTGGATCCACCGAAAAATGTGACCACTTGGATATTTTAGTCTAGAGATGCAGTTCTATTGAAAAAGCATGCATGCATGCATGTCCAATATTATTTATTTATTTATCAAATTATTCTGATTTGGTTTACTATTAGTGAAAATTTGAAGTGTAGCAATGAATATTATGCAGGCAGGTCTTGCTAAGCTTATTGGACTAGCCGGAGAGACTAATGTTCAGGCAAGTGATTGTTTGCTGATAGTGATAAAGAGTAATGCTAAACGTAACATATATAATTAGTCATTATATGTAATAATCTAACTTTTAAAATTATTAATTCAATTTTTAATATTATACATTACCAACATTTTAAAAGTTGATTTAATAATTTTGAAAAGTTTGATCATTATATATGATGACAGACTAATTTTGTGGTGCACAAAAAATATTTCTCAATGATAAGTTTTATAATGCTTCCCTCTTATTCAATTATTTTATCTTATCTCTTTTGTTTCTTGATTATTTGAATCAAAGGGTGAAGAACAAAAGAAATTGGATATCCTTTCCAATGAGGTATTTATCAAGGCTTTGATAAGCAGTGGACGAACAGTAAGTCATCATCTCATTATATTATGTAATTTTTGCCGTGTGATTTTCATGATAAACGAGGTTAATTTTATTTTTATTTTTATTATATATTACTGGCTTCTGCTAATAATGATGAGATATTTTTAATTTCCAGTGCATCTTGGTGTCTGAAGAAGATGAGGATGCAACTTTTGTTGAGCCTTCTAAGCGTGGAAGGTTGTTAACCTCTCTGTTATGTTAGTTGTCATATATCTATTGTATTATTAGTACGTGTTTCTTCTTATTATTATATTAATTAGGAAAAATTTCCGTACACAATAAAAAAATAGTCAAAACAACTAATAGATTGTGCATAATATATAATATATAATATGCAAAACTTATATTATATATTATATGCATATCATATATGACATGATGTGCATAATATATACAAAATGTTACAATATTATCTTTATTTGCAACACGTGATACCTGCTGTACATAATATGTGATATATGTTGTGTACAATATGTAATATATATTGTACATATTATATAATATTTGTTGTGCATAACATATTGACTATTTTAAGTGTTTTTTATTTTACATATAACAGCAAGATTACTCACAATGATCTCAACATGGGACATTTTTTCATTTTTGGATGCTTGCAGCCTATTTGGAGTGACTTTTGATGGAATCTACACTCATTGTATCTCATTATTTCCTTTAATTGTATTTTTTTCATTGCATTTTTGTATATTGTCTTTTAATCAAATCAGGACATGCGAGATTTTGCATAATTTAACTTGTGGGGTATTTGGGATATTTTTGTATTTAATTGTGTTATGCCTATATATAAGCTATATCTATTGTAATTGATAACCAATAATTATTCATTCATTCTATAGTTTTTTTCACTCTTCATTATTCTCTTTATTATTTATTCAATCATAGAGTCTGATACTTAAATGATCAATTCTTAGGTGCTTTCAGAAAAAGTGGGTGTTTTTTTTTACTCTAATCACATATATTAAAAAAATAAAAAAGTAAAAATTAATTTTAAATTATAAATGAATGAGAACCAAAAATAAATAATTTGCTTCCAGAAAACATAACTTCTCTACCTAAATTCTATATTTGTAACTGTGGAAACTTGGTCCCAATTTTTCATGATTATTGTGCAGGTATTGTGTTGTTTTTGATCCCCTTGATGGTTCCTCCAACATTGATTGTGGAGTTTCCATTGGCACAGTATGTTCCATGCATCTTTCTTAAATGCATGTCACGTAGTAAATTAATATATTCAATAATGTGTTTAATTTGCACATTGACTATATGCATACGTTGCCTTTTGATCTAGATTTTTGGGATCTACATGGTGAATGATGACCATGAACCAACCATAGAAGAAGTTTTGCAACCTGGGAAGAACATGTTGGCAGCTGGTTATTGTATGTATGGAAGCTCTTGCACGGTAAATATTACAATTTCCTTTCTTCTCATGTGCCTCATGTTTTCTTTTCTGAAAAATAAATCAAAATCACTCCAAATTTTTATTTATAATCATTCAACCTACTAAAAACTAAACTCAGAAATATTTGAATAACAACACCCAACACTCAAAAACCAGCCAACAAGGTCCATTGCACACTTATTGGCCCATTAATGATTTTAAGGATTTAAAATGCACCACTGTTGATCTAAGTTAATCGGCACATATTTGAGAGTGTTACCTGAATTTGGCTAAACTCTTATTGTGTCTGTAGCACGGCTGCTAAAATCTAGATTGAAGCTTTCTTTTGGCAAAAATATTACCAAATGAACTTATAGACTAATTTGACTATTTTTTTATTATTCAGTACCGAGTATTATTCATTAGTTTCCTTTGATTTCGTTATAATTTTTTTTAAACTAATTATATATGTAGCTTGTGCTAAGCACTGGAACCGGTGTTAATGGTTTCACCCTTGATCCATCTCTTGGGGAGTTCATTCTAACACACCCTGACATTAAGGTGAAATGCTCTATTCTCTAATTTCTCATGTTTTGTTGTATCTATAGTAGAGATGTAAAAACTATCACTAGAGATGCAAAAATGTTGGGCCTGTCATCAAAAGCAGGGTAGAACAGATAATTTATCAAATTAAAATAATCAGATAGTAGGCCAGTTTATTAAATAAATTTTATTTAAAAAATGTTTTTTAAAAGTTGTTTTAACTTATTTTGTTAAGAAAAAGATAGATTTATTTATTTATATATTTTTTTAAAATATATATATATATCTTTATCAAATAAATTAAGTAGATCACATTTCTCAATTTGTATTAGACTTAATATACACCATTACATAACAAACTAGCAATAATTAATACATCACATTATAAACATCAATCATCACAATCCAATAAATACAACACAATTTAAAGTTTAAACTTAACATCCAGAAAATAACATTATTATATTAGCATATTATTATATATATTTAAGCAAGAGCAGAGTAATAAGAGAGGGGCGAGCTAAATCGATTTTCTTTTTTTGGGCTCAAAATCTTAACCCAATCACTAAAATTGGCGGGCTGTTACTATAGTAAGAAGTTAGTGGTTAATTTTATTGTATAGAATTCAAGGATTAAGGACATGTGTAATCATAAGTTAAATAGCATTGCTAGAGTTATAATAAAAAATCGGCTAAAACAGCCAACAATAGAAAATTGAGTCTAATTACTCACCCCATTAAAAAATACACATGGATAATAATACTATTTGAGCCAAAAATGTTAAAATGAGCTTTGTTGACTGTTTTAGCCGTAAAAATTGCTCCCCAAGTATTTATGTAAGTTAAAACCACCTGTGGCTTATTTGAGCCATATCTTAATTACTTGATCTGTGGTTTCACCATTCAGATCCCAAAGAAAGGCAAGATCTATTCAGTGAATGAAGGGAATGCTAAAAATTGGGATGCTCCTACGGCTAAGTATATATATGAATCCACTATTTGTCATTACAATCTTTCTAGACACCATAGTGCAATTTGGGACAATCTTTAATTAATTTCCTGTCTTCTATTAAGGTATGTGGAGAATTGCAAGTTTCCAAAAGATGGATCATCACCAAAGTCACTAAGATATATTGGAAGGTATATATAGTGGATTCTAAAGCCTTAAGCGAATTCTAATATATATGAATTAGAGTATAAATCATTAAATGAGACTAAAGGAATGTGACTTAAGTACATAGAAATGTTATATTGACATCCAATATTAAATGTTTATGTGATATCCAATAAGATCGATCAATGATAGATAAGAAGAGTTTGAAAATTTATGTGGAGACCATATGAAAAATCAATGGTAAAAGATTAAATGTCGATACAATATACAAAATAGTCAATGTACAAATAGTATTTTTTTGTTAAGTATACATAGTAGTTTCATATTAAATGGACCAGTGATTTGGGGGCGAATTCTAATTTATATGAATTAGAGTACAAAATCATTGAATGAGTCTAAAAGAAAGTTTAATGTACTTGAATTATTAATTATATACAATGGTTTCATATTAATGGACCAGTGATTCGGATTCGAAACTCATTATGATGAAAAAATAAAATTAAACAAAGGTTTAGGTGAACTTTTTATTATTCGCGCTTCAAAGGCACAAGTATTTTTATAATAATAATATTTGTCGTATAATAGAAATACGTCCAATAAATATCCAATGTGTGCTATACATGATATATGATGTGTGCTATTTGTATAACACACACCGCATATCATGTATAGCACATATTGGATATTTGTTGGATATATTTCTGTTGTACACGTAACATTATTGTTTTCATAACAATGTGCTTAATTAACTTGTCCTTTATTTAGTACCTTTTCTAATTGCATCTCTATCTTTATTTGTGATTTCTACAAATTAATTACAGCATGGTAGCTGATGTTCATCGCACACTGCTTTATGGAGGAATCTTTTTGTACCCTGCAGATAAAAAGAGTCCAAATGGGAAACTGCGGTATATATATATATATATATGCCATGTTCTAATTTCCTGAGACCTTGATTATGCTCTTTATTGTGGTTTCTGAATGTGGCATTCTTAATTTACTTTATTTGGTGCAGAGTACTCTATGAGGTTTTTCCTATGTCATTCTTGCTAGAACAAGCAGGAGGACAAGCTTTTACCGGCAAGCAGAGGGTAATTTAATTTATTTTAGTACTTAATTGAATGACATTATATGTTTAAATTAATTTTTTTAATTAAAAAATATTTTACTGAATTTTTTATAGGTTTAGGTGACAATTTTTAATAAAAATAAAAGAGTTTAATTGTGATGAACTATCAGTATAAAATAGTTTTATATTGACATATAATCATATGTTGTCACGTAAGTAAAAATATTTAACTTTTATACTCACTATCTCAAAAAGAACTAGCTTTTGCTGATGTATTACTACATGATTGAATGTCAATGTAAAACTATTTTACACTGACGGTTCACAATTAAACACAAAGTAAAAACACTAAAAAATATGAAAAAAATCTTTTTTTTCAAAAGCTATAATTTTCAATTTTTGTAAAAAGATATTTTTTATAATAACATAAAAAATGTATGAAAACACAAAATTACTTCTACTCATTCAAAAGATCTTATTTAAAAAAAATCAATTAAAAAATTAATGTTTTTTCTAGAAGCGAATTTAAACCAAACCCAATATCTACTTCAAAAAGGATTAAAACACATCTTGAGAAATTTCAATTTCTCAAATTTGTTCAGACTCTGGAAGAATTAGCATTTAGCATTCAATTTCAAATATGTTCTTTGCACAAAATGAAACATATATATGATGTATATATGTGCATTTTATGTCAAAATAGGCACTTGATTTGGTTCCAAAGAAGTTGCACGAGCGATCTCCCATATTCCTTGGTAGCTATGATGATGTGGAGGAAATCAAAGCTCTTTATGCTGCTGAGGATAAAAAGGAATGATCCTATAAAAACAATCTTTGTATTTTTCTCTACTTACAAGCAATTGTTATCTAATAGTTATTAAATTGATATCTACTCATCTTGTATATGTAAGAAGCTAAGAGTACTTCTTCATACTCATGCAATAATGATGATAGAATTTATTGATGGGATAAACAAAACTACAGATTCAGCTCTAACAAACTAATTACTAAAAGAAAAAACAAGTAAATTTTCCCTCTGGTAGTATATATGTGATTTAAGAAAGATAAATTTGATTACTAAGCCAACTAGTTATTGTTAGGTGGCTAAAAGAATTAGCCAACTACTGCAAGTGGAGTGTAATCACTTTTGTATCTCTGCTATATTTTCATTGTGAAATATTTGAAAGTCACATTTGTTCGTGGATGTAGGCTATTTTGCCGAACCACGTATTGTGTCATTTTGTTTTTATGCTTCCGCACTTTTTTTACCGGTGTTATTTTTACTTTTGTGGACCCGCCTATTTCTTAACAAGTGGTATCACAGCTCTTATAGAATTTTGGGCCAATTTGCTCAAATATATCTACAGTAAAATTAAATTTGAGATTCAACATCAGTTTAATAGGCGGATCAATTTTGGAATGTGGAAGGTTCGCATGATGACATTCCTTGTTCAACATGGTGTGAAAATAACACTTTTCGGTAAAGAAAAGAAACTTGATACAATGAAAGATTCTGATTGGGAAGCTGCCGATGAAAATGCTATTTCCCTAATCCAGTTGTGCATTATAGATGATGTACTACAAGACGTCCTTTAATTTCAGAAAACGCTGCAGCCTCATTGTGGGCCAAGTTGGTGTCATTATATATGACTAAAACTGTGGCTAACCGTCTCGGTGTATTGCAGTGTCTGTATATGCTTCGTATGTCAGAGGGCTCATCGGTGAAAACTCATATAGCTAAGTTTATATCACTTGTAACTGAGTTGAAAAATATGAATGAGACATTCTCCGGAGAGCAACAAGCTCTGTTATTTCTTTGTTTATTGCCACCGTCATACAAAAATTTTCATGAAATGCTCATTTATGGACGTAAAAGTCTGAATATTGATGAGGTTAAATCCTCACTTTTGAGTCGTGAAAAGATGGAGAATAATGTTTGTGATAATTCTGATAATACTACTGCTTTGTTGCCAAAGGGACTTGGAAATGTGATGGTTCAAAAAATCTCAAAAGTAAAGGTGCATGTAGATATTGTAAGAAAGATGGTCATTGGAAAGTTGATTGTCCTAAACTAAAAAATAAAAAAGGTTAATGATTCACATGTTGTAACAAGTGTTGTTGTGGATTGAATACTGAAGTTCTCTAGCGACAATTTTTGGGACAAATTTGATCTGTGGAAGTATTGTGCTCGAAGTGAAGTTTGTGATACCTTCTGTTGAGCAAAGGAGCTTGTTCTGTAAGAAAATATTTTATGTATTTTTTTTTATTTCTTTTGTTATTTGGGTCCAAATTTGTTGAAGAGAATCTTTTAATCAAAATGGAGAATTGTTAGGTGGCTAAAAGAATTAGCCAACTACTACTCTACTTTGAGTAGTTTTGGTAAAGCCAACATTAGAGCAACTTATTGTGTCTGGAATTTGATTAATTAGAGACCACACAATAGTCTTGATCTTGTGCTATAAATTGGCTGATTTAAGGCTTCATTCCATGCATCCAATCCAAGCTTCCCTTTGTCTTTTTTATTCTGTCAACTTTCTTTGTTTACCTTTTTTACCTTTTCATTTCCTACATCACTGTCAATCATGGGAGTCTTTCCTTTCTCTCCCTTCCTCTCTGAATCTGAATCTGAATCTGAAAATGATGAATCCTCCTCTCTAGAATCTGGTTTATACAACACATTCTCTGCACTCTCATAAGAGTCACTTCTGTCCTCCTCATTAATTCCACATCAAACTCATCCTCACTTTCAACCTCAACATTGTCCTCCTCCACTCCTTCATCATTCTCCTTCTCTACCCCTTCATCATTCTCCTTGTTTACTCCTTCATCACAATCCTTCTCTATTATCACTACAATCTCGTTATCATTCTCTTCCTCTATAATCGGTTCCTCTACCACTATTGGCTCATAAATTGGGTGTTCAAAATAAAGGTGTATCTTCTTGTCGTTACTCAACACACCTTCTTTACACATATCACATATATCTGAATCATTAGTAACTAATGGTCTTAAACCTATGTCAAAGTTATGACTACCTGGCTTAAACCACCACACCTTCGTATAGTTATCATATCCCAGATCCTTGAATAGAGTTTGTATATCTATCAAACAAGTTTCATTAGGTCTGTATCAACTCTAGGTAGAGAATTATTCAACCCATTAACATACTCTAAGACATTATTTGAGTTTCTTTTTAAGCTTCTTTGATGGTGAAAAACTAACTTAATATATTCAGTCATCTACAAATAATTAATAACAAAAAATGCATAAACTAATTAAAAACTACTCCCAACAACTTTACATACACCAATCAGAAACATTTTATAACAAAATAGGACCACAGTTCAATAAAAACAGAGCAACTAAAAGAAGAGATTTCACACACACAAAGAGGTGTTTTTCCAAGGACTAACTTGGGGGGTTTACTTCATATTTGTGCACACGAAGACAACAACGACAAATTATTTCAATGGAGGTCCCATACCATAAAAAGAATAGAGCTTTTGGGAGCACATGCATCGGAGACAAAGAATATTTCGAAGAAAGTGAAAGGGCTTAATCGTGTACCTTCAACGACGTTAACCTGTTAAGTTCACCGTGTTACACATTGGTCCTACCACGATGAAACCACGAGCAACCACCACGTCATAGGTTCTTCAGCACAATCGACGATGGAGATGAAACTGCAATGATGGATCGAGACTTATGCTTTACTCTAATCCCTAAATCGCAACAGTGCATAGATGGAAAAGAGAGAGATTGAATATGTGAGTGGGTGAGTAAGAGTGAGAATGCAAAATTGTTAAATGAGGTTAGGGTTTTCTCTTGCTAATTTGGGATTTTTAGGGTTCAATGGAGATTTAGGAGATAATTTTCTATTTGGTGTTATTAAAAATGCGAGCATTTCACCTAATTTAACCACCATACATCAAAACACCATTGTTCCATCTATGTAAGACACACATCAGCAATCCTCTTCACTATTCAAAAATGACACGCCAGCTACATTTAAAGGATTCTGTCTAGGGACTAACGTTTGTTCGATTATTTTAAAATTTGGTAGGGATTACTTTATGTTATTTTCTCTTTGTTAGAGATCACCTTATTCGACGGGAAAATTGTCTAGAATTAACTTGGTGGTATGTTTACTCTACAAAACAATAATATATTGCTATGTGTATATTTACGTCTCAAACATTTAAATATCATACTCACAATATACGTGCATTGTATCGATTAGTTTTCTTTTAACTCATTTTTCCTCTCCAACATTTTACTCATGTCTACGTCTAAAATGAATGTACAAACATGAGTTCACATAAGAAAAATAAGTATATATAATCTCTTCTTATTAACAGGGGAGGAAATTGGAGAGACTTGTACGTATACGTTTTATATATATTAAAGATTAAGGACAAGAATACAATCAAGGTTTCAATCACGTGGTGATGACTTTTTCCTTCAAAAAATATTTAATCAGCTAAAAATAGATATGGGATGCTAATATAATGTGTATGACGTTAATAATGATAACTATTGATGATAACACATCCTATATCAATAATGTTTAACGTACAACAGAAATACGTTCAACTTGTATTCAACGTGTGCTATCCATGTTATAGAATATATGCTATACATATATCATATATACGTATAATACACATCCTGTAATATAAATAGTACACGTTAAATACAAATTTGACATATTTTTATTGACAGTCAAGCAGGCATCCTATATTGTGATTTTGTTAATGCCAACAGCAAAAAAAAGACAATTGCATGATCTTGTCTCAAAAGATTGATTACTGACCCGGAAATTCAAGTCAGTCAACAATTTCCTCGAACATGTGCTGAAAACTAATTATTTCATTTTCTATTCTATCTATAAGAAAAAAAATAACACTTGGATAGCATTTTTATTGTTTTTTTATTTTTTGTCAGTATTCTTGGATACTTAGAAGTGCAAGCTGGCATGTTTATCTTCAAACAAAAGTTGGTTGGCTTTTGGCTTATTTGTTGTTTCTAGGTAGTTGTCATAGTATTATTTAAGTTGTACTAAACTTCATGCAATCAATCGAAAATAGTTATTATATTGGTAGCTAATTTAACTCTTTAAATATTTAATTAGTTAAAATTTTGATTTCTAATGGTGTATATATAGATTTTGTAATCAACGATTTATGTTTTTATAAAAATAAATTTCACCTCAAAAAATTAATCACTAATATTGACTATAAATATTCTACGAAAATAAAAAAATCATGCTATCATAAGTGTGAAACGGAAACAAAGTAACAAACGCTACCGTCCATAAAAACTATAGAAAGATTTTTATTATTTTAGTATATACTATTACAATCGTTTTAGTTGTGTCAGTTTTTTAATAAAAAAATTATTATCTAATATCTTAGGATTTTGATTCGATACCCAGGAAAATATAGGGTACTGATACTCAACACATGTGTATGTCATAGTTTATAGATAAAATTAATTTAAATTTTTTAAATTTATATAACTGATAACCTGTTAAGTAAATAATATTCAAAAAATAATTTAATTTATATTGATATTCTCTAATTTATGAAAAAAAACTCACCTATTCTAAATTATTTAACTTTGTTATATGGTTACTTGATATACAGTATCTCATCACTACTTTACATGTGTGAAGAAGCATGAATTACTGATAGGTCTCATCATTAATTAAAGCTAAAATGACGCATGTTATGGGTGGAATGAGAATGAGGACCATCTTAGTATCTTACATTTTACATAAGAAATACCTAATAATTTTTCATAAATTATATCTAAAAGGATAGCTATTGATGAAATAAGGATTATAGCATATGTAAGGTCATGTTTTAATCTACGTCTTCAATAAGTTGAAATGATCTAGTTGATGATATAAAAATAATGATAATTAACAAAGGTTAAAAATTTAACGTTTAAAAAAACTAATATAAAAATATCCACCTTCAGATAAAAGCTTTCTTCTAGAACTGATCATAATGTATTTTAATGAAAGTATATGTATATATATACACAATTAATAATTGTTGTTGTACAACATATTTATGTCTAGCGTAACAAATATCCAACGTGTTTTATTCATAATATAGAATGTGTGTTATTTGTATTGTACACGTACATATAGCACACACCACATATCATGTATAGCACACGCATTGGATACATGTTGGACGTATTTAATTTCTGTTGTACGACAAACATTATTAATACTTGTTGTACAACAATAGAAATACGTCCAACAAATATCCAATGTGTGTTATTATATTCATGATATAGAATATATACTATTTATATAGTACACGTATGTATAACACGTACATATCTCATATCATATATAGCACACTTGGATAAAAATCCTTATCAATGAGCTACACCATGCTCTTTTGTGGTCTAAATTAAAGTAGATAGGCAACTCGAGATACAACAATAATGATGAGAATAATAGGGATAAAAACAAGCTAAGTTTGTCATCAATTTTATTTTCCTTCCACCTTTATGCAAGTTTGTCATGTACAAGCTTAAAGTGTTTTTGACCGTTGTAAGTTGAAATCTAACACTTGAACTCATATTTATAATATTGACCTCTATCTCATATTATAAATCTTAGATGATGTAAGACTTGTTCTAAACTACTTTTCCCTCCGATTACAATCTTGGGTGATATAGAATCCGTTAAAACCTTCTATTTCATTAATCAAACCCAATATATGGAGAGTACACAAGTAAACCTCAGAATCCAATGTTCTTTAGGCCAAATGGCCAATTATATGGATATATATATTTGTCAATTGTTAACGTTATTTGTCAATATTTTTATATTTTTTCCAACTTAATTTTTCAATTTCAACAAAATTAACACACTAAAATAAACTTATGTTCTATTTCATTTTCATTTTGTATTTTTTTCATCATTGTTTCTATTTTCAGAATTTTATAAAAAAATACTAAAAATAGAAAAAATATATTTTTATTATTTTTATATATTTCTTTCATAAAATTCTGAAAAACAAAAAATACAAAAAATAAAAATAAAAACAGTAATCAAAGTACCACTACAAGAAATTTGGCCTATGGCAAAGCCAAGAAAAGTGTTGCCTAAAGTGACCAAAGGAATCACTTTTGGACCAAAGGCAACACTTTTGAACCAAAAGGCAACGGTTTTGGACCAAAGACAACGCTTTTGGACCAAAGGCAACACTTTTTTCTGGGCGTAACCTAAAGTGAGGTTACCTTTGATCGAAAAGTGTTGCCTAAAGTGACAATAGGCAACGCTTTTGAGCTGTTGTCTAGAAAGATCGTTGCCTAAAGTCTCGCTTTAGGTAACACTTTCGGAACCTGTTGCCTAAAGTGACACTTTAGGCAACAATTTTTTTAGACAACGACTCAAAAGCGTTGTTGATTATTGTCACTTTAGGCAACTCTTTTTGATCAAAGGTTACGTCGTTTTAGGTTACGCCTAGAAAAAAGTGTTGTCTTTGATCCAAAAGTGTTGCTTTTGGTCAAAAAGTGATTCTTTTGGTCACTTTAGGCAACACTTTTCTTGGCATTGTCATAGACCAAATTTCTTGTAGTGTACTTTTTCAAGTTGAATGATTTATTTATTAATATTTTATTTCACTTTATTTTTAATTATTGTCATGTGTTAATTTTGATGAAATTAAAAAAAATGATATAAAATGTTAACAAATATAAAAGTTAATAAATATATATTAAAAATTAATAACTAATAACTATGAACATGAATTGAACACCGGAAGTGCGGAGAAGAGACTATGCACCTATTTTAAAAAAAATAATGATATATACTTGAGTTTATAATGAACTCTACATGTAATAATATATCAATAAAATATTTTAGTATAGTTAGTATAGTTATAATATTAGTATAGTTATAAATTTCAATTATATTTTAAATAGTTGATATATTGTGAATTGTAAAATTTATCATGAATCCAAATTTATATTAATATTATTCTTTTAAGAGTATGCACCTATTTTTTATTTGATAAGCTAAATAAAACACATAATATAAAGTCATGATGTTAAATTGAAGATGAAATGACACAGGATTGGGATTGCAGACCAAATGGTTGTCTTTGCTTGTATTTAGGTCCAGGTTGACCACAACGACTACCGAAATCTTTAGCTACAGAACAAGGAGGAATTAAGACGTTCACATGTATGGTCGGGAACTGAAACAGTAAGGCAATGTTTGATTGGAGGTACAATACAGAAATATAAAGATAGATACAGAAATTTGAGTTGTTTATTTTGTGAGACAGATACACAAAGTTCTGTATCTGTACAAGAAAAATGTGTATTTTGTGTATCTCTTGAAGGAGAGGACACAAATACAGATACACAAATACACAAACTTTATAATAATTTTGGACCAACATACTCTCACTATTTTTAACAAATTTCCAAGTCTACCGCTGCTCCGAGGTTGTCCGCTGCTGCTGCTCGGAAGGCCGTCGTCACCGCTGCTCCGAGGTCGCCGTCGTCGCTGCTCCGAGGTCGCCGTCGCCGCTGCTCCGAGGTCGCCGATGTGG
This sequence comes from Aeschynomene evenia, assembly GCA_013621005.1. Lineage (NCBI taxonomy): Eukaryota > Viridiplantae > Streptophyta > Magnoliopsida > Fabales > Fabaceae > Aeschynomene > Aeschynomene evenia. Next base: position 5,416,640 of record CM024271.1, read on the forward strand.
CTGTTCCAAGGTCTCGTGTCGCCGCTGCTGCTCCAAGGTCTAAGGTCGCGCGTCGCCGCCGCTGCTGCTGCTCGAACATCGCCGCTGCTACTGCTCGAAGATCGGCGACAATGGTGACCTTGCTACTGTTGCTTCCTGCGAGTCTGCGACACTGGCGATCATGGTCCGTGAGAGAGAAGGGAAGAAGAGAGATAATGGTGGTGGACATAGGTGAGGGTGAGTGACTGAGAGCGAAAGAGAAGGGGATGAGAGAGAGAGGGGGATGAGAGAGAGAGAGGGGGGGATGAGAGAGAGAGAAGGGGGTTGGGTGGGTGATTTTTTAAATTTTATTATTAGGGGTATATTTGACTTTTTATACATAAGTGTACAATAATGATAAGTGTACAATGAAAAATCAGCCAAGTCTATTTTGACTTTGATTTTGACCCAAATAATCATTGAGATTATAATGGGCTGAGTAATTATGGCCCAAAATTTCATTTATTAACTAATTTGCTTAATTTTTTATTGTAGATTTAGCCTTACGCTTTTGTTTTTATTCTCCAAGGTAGGCATAGGCAAATCATCGTTAAGCTCCAAACATGAGGCTGCCAATGATTACACGCACTTTACCAACTCTACCAATATTGTAATAGTAGTTGTGTTATTTTTAACTTTTGCACATCTAAAATTTCATATAACTAATCCTCATAGTCATAATGCATGAGATTTTATTGAATTTCATGTTTAAAATATTAAATAATTAATAAAAATTATTTATATAAAATTAAAGAAGTTAAATGAAAATATATTATTTATAAATTTATTTTGTAAAAATAACAATAAAAATTAATAAAATTATTATTACATTAGTGTATGTGAATGTAAATAAAATTAAAATAAGATCTTAGAAGATTATTTGAGAAGAATTAATATAAAGTACGTATTGAGGTTAATATATATATTGATGGATATTCAAAATACTATAACAATAGATGAGATGAATTTAAATATTGAGGTTAATATCATATTAAAATTAAATAATAAAAGAGTTAATATCTATATATAAAAAGTATTTTTTTATTTATGATGGAATATCTATCATAAAATGCTAATTAATCTTTTACTACCTTGTAAATATCTCAATAGGTTAGATAATTAATCTAAAATTTAAAAGAAAATATATCTAATAAGATGAGATTTTCGAACCTCTCATGTTTTATTAAGGGATGATTACTCCTATCATTCAACTAAAAGTGTGATAATTCAGTAAGAGGAAGTATAAACATATTTGGTGGGTGAAAATTGTAAATATAAAAGGCATCGTCGTCAGATGCCGCTGCAGTTTATAATATATTTAGATTAGATACATTTTATGTTTAAATATATTAATTTTACAATGAATCAAAAACATTAAAACACCTATTATTATAAAGAATTTAATTATAATGTATTGATAGTGTAAAATATTTTATATATATTGACAGTTGTCAATCGCATCTATTGATTTGTGTGATCTTTTAGTTAGTAGGTGGTTGAGTTAAAGACTTTTACTGATATATCAATATATGATTAAATATATGTATAAAATTATTTTATACTGAAATTGGATTGATTAAACTCAAATTAGTGGAAGATTAGTAGTAATAATTATGAAGTTTGAGTATATTTTATTGTTGACTGGCTCTGGCTAGTTACAACCACTTTCTTGATGCGGAAGGAAAAGAATTTCAGTGGATCTGTCAGAAAGAAGACTTGAAGTATTACGCAAGTAATAAATAGTAAATTATTTAATTATTACAAACCCATTTACTATATAAAAAAAATATACAGTCAAAATATATTAATCAAAGTCATCAATCATATATTTATATATAAGGATTATAACTACTGATATTTTAAACGCATAAATTTAGCACACAACTAGGTTCTATATAAAAACACATACATATCAACTTATAAAAATTACATAATTAAATATATAAAAATCGTATAAATATATGGTGAATGTATTTTCATTTTACATATAATTTTATGAAAAAAGAATTGCTTTTATAGGAGCAAATATATATTTTTATTTACTTTAAGAGATTTTAAATTATTAAACAAGAAAAAAAAAATATGCATCAGTACCTCCTACTAGCTAGTACTACAGTAGTCTACACATTTGTTTTATAGTTAATAAATTTTGTTTTTCCTATAGGACTGATTAAAAAAACAAAAAATAAAGTTGGAGGCTTTTTCAATAAGAAAATTTTAAACCAATATTCTTGCAATAATGTTTGTTACGTTGTATAACAGAAATACATTAAACTAATAATTAATATGTGTTATATATCATACGTAATATATATATTATATATATAATATTTATGTATTATGTATGATATATAAATATATAAGACAAAAACAAGAAGAAATGGATATAATATGATGTAGAATAACACTTAATTGAGACCTCCACTTGGTTAGTTTAAATAAAAGAAAAAAATAGTTAATGCTCAGTGAACTTTTATTATCATGATAGACCAACCTAATTTCGAGTAAATAAGTTAAAGTACATAAAATAAAGAATTAATAATTTATTAGGGTCATTGCTCTCTAAAATTGACTTTTTGGTTTACATCTCTCTCAATTGATGAAAGTGGAAATTTGATTCAATAGTATATGAAAAAACAACTACTCAAAAGAATAATGAATGTGACGCTGAAAACTATGTGTTATTGTAGTTTTTATCTCAATCACATAAACCGATTTAAATGTGTAAGGAGTAGAATAACCCTAGAGTGAAAAAAAAAGGTTTGTTTTGTAATAACTCGAGTGAAAATTAAAAATGAAATGTCACTTTAATTCTCATTTATAGTTACTTTAGTCTTTCAATTTTAAAAAATAAATAAATCAGTCCTTTATTTTATAATAAATTATGAATCATTTTAACCTCTCACTTTTTTAAATTAGTAAATTAATTTTTCACTTTATAAATTGTAAGTCAAGTTAGTCTTTTTTTTCATCCATTTTAGTTTCATGAGACAGACTAATAACTTGATTCATATTTTATAAAATTTATTTATTTTAAAAAGTAGAAAATCAAAATAACTACATCATATAAAAGTGAATTATCAATATGACATTTTACTTGAAAATTAATTATTCAAGTTGAAATATGTTTAACCACTTCCGCTCTTTTAGGCTCTACCATATATTAAACCATTCATTATTGGTTAATGGTTATATTCAGATAATGACATGTCTTAGCAAGAAATAACCAGAAAAGTTCCTCTAAGTAACTTATTGTACTCTCATGATGTATAGCCCTTCATTTCTCTAGAAATTAATTTTTTTTTTTTCTTATTGTTTCTTCTAAGAGTCGTACCTCACTCCCTGCCATATTGATATAGTCAGAGACTCAGAGTACTTGTCCTCCTAAAATATGACACATATATAATCACTTATTAATAAAAATAAAGAGTGAAAGTGATTATACTATATATATATATATATATATATATATATATATTATATTTTAGAGAAAAATTTGCACAACCTTTCTTGAGGTAGTATTTGATAGTTGTCCTAAGATAATGAAAACAGAAGTATAGAGAAACTGAATAATAGATGGTAATCTTTGTTTATGCTCATTGTGGCTGTTGACTGTTTGCTATATTGCCATTTTTGTTAGTGTTGTGTCGTAGTTTGTTTCTTAGTTTTAGCATATTATATTTATATAAATGAGAGGATCATGTGAGAAAAGTAAATATAGATTGTTGGATATAAGCATTAATGGGGTCAACATAAATTATAAAATCACGTAACTTTTTTAAGTTTTAACTGATCATATGACGATATTTTAAAATTTTTTATTTTTATTATGATTATAGGGCCAAATTTACTCTCCCAATTTCATATATGAAACATCCTCTCACCAGATCTATATATATATAGAGAGAGAGAGGGGAAAAGTTCTAAGAATTTCAAAGTTTTTTTAGTTTGTCCGGCATGTATATGCATATTAAACGTATATATGAGGTATAATTTGTTTTTTAATATTTCATATATTATTATGGTCTATTGCTCGATCCGGTCAATTTTCTTTATATTATCTTCCCTTTTATTTCGTGTTGCATAAAGTCCAACCATGGTTGCTTTATGATATTAAATAATAGGACGTTTTATCAAATAGAGTTAAATTCAGGTTAAGTTTCTCAATTTTATTTTTACTTTAATTTTTTGACTTATGCAAGCTCATCATTCCGTAAAGTCACTAACAAACCCCGCCTACTTGATTCAATGGGATATTTTATTTTAATCAGATACTTTAAATTCATACATAATAAATAAATACGTTGACGATATAATTAATATGTTGAGGACTTGGGACCAGAGAGGAAGTGGAAACAGCAGAAAAAAGACAGAATACTCTGTTTTTTTCAATGTCTTCATTCGACAAGATGCTAGGAGGAGTTCCTTGCTGGTACGAAAACCAAAATTAGGAACCATGAAAAGTACTCCGCACAAATTTAAGTTCAAAATTAAAGATAACCGCAAAAAATTATTTATAATAAGAGAAATGTTTTGTGTACACCACAAAATCAGCCACCATCAGTCATCAAGTGTAATAATTTAACATTTTAAAACTAGTAATCCAACTTTAATTTTATTATTTGGTGACTGATGATGGCTAATTTTATGATATTTATATAGCATTACTCTTATAATATAATGATGGATATATAATGTTTCATTGAACTCACATTTTTTTTTTCTGAAGAACTTCTTTCATAATTAAGAGAAAATTAAAAAAGAGAATGAATTTTTTCTTTTGAAATAAATTGTCAAGATAAAGGTAGTTAAAAAATAAAAAAAATAGTTTTTTATGTGAATATGAAAATTAATAATATTTAATAATTTATTTTTTAATTTTATTTTTAGAGACTAAAGGTAAATATTTTTGAATATGCCTTTTGTAAAAATATTTTGAGTCCAGAGAGAATAAATATGAATTGTTTTGTAAATATTAATTATTTGAATTCAGAATCTCTTCTTATATATCATTTCATGCCGAATTATTATTTATAGCAAAAAAGGAATAAGGAGTAAATATTTAAAGAAATGGCCAATTAGAAAAAAAAAAGGATTAAGAAGTAAATATATTTTAAAATGGCCAATTAGTGAAAAAAGGAAAAAGAAGTAAATATTCTGGAAAGACAAGAGAAGAGAAATAGAGAAAGAATAAGATGAAAGAAAATGTAATTACTAAAAGTTGTGGAATCCACGTAATGAGATGTATAATACTAATTTTTGAGATAATAATAATGAGTAATAGTCACCTTTGTATTAATTAATTAATAATTATATTATAGGTAAGTCTCACTGAATAATTTAACAGTGGATACTTCTGTCTTGTTTCGATTTAAAAGAAATTTCATTTGACAAAATTCAAATCCGCTTTCCTTTCTCATGAATTATTATAATATCGATAGGAAACTTCAGACTCGTTGACGAAAATATAATAATACTTCTTTGATTGAATATGCCTTGAGATGTTCTTCAAGGGGCTTCTGAGTGATTGCTAGCTTCCCTAACCTTTGGAGAGATATGGACGAAATTTGTAAAAAATAAATAAATGATAATCGAAGTTTTTTTTTTTTTTTTAAAGTATCCACCGAAGTGATTCTGATGACTAATCCCTGCCGATTTGTGCGTGCACCTCAAGGATGAGACGGCTGGCCAAGGTCCTCTCTGCATACACACCACCCCGAGATCGAACCCGGGACTAGATGCTTAAGCAACTCAAGCCATTACCACTTGTGCTAGGGCCCTTGATTGATAATCGAAGTTTTCATACATAAATCAAATGGCAATATATAATTATTAATTTTGGCCCAAATAATCATTAAAATCATAATTGATTGAATAATTATGGTTCAAAATCTTATTTATTGACTAATTTAATTGATTTTTTATTATAAATTTAGCATTACCCTAAATTTAATTTGTAGATAATTAAAATTTACATAGGAGTCAACTCATTTGGATGATGAGATCAACTAACCTCATATTGGGTACAATAAAGTGATAAGTATAACCCTGAATAAATAATCTAAAGATAAATGCACCCCTATTTTATTTGATAAACATATTCAACTTAAGAATGGGTTATCTTATTACAATCATGCATAAGTCATATTAATTAATTAATAATATCTTTTTAACACCACTGTTTGAGACATATCACAGAAGGCACATTCCAAGTTGTTTCTCAAATATCATCAGTGTATGTGTCATAAATTTATTTCATCCTTCATTAATATTCATGGGACTACTCAAAAAATGAATTTTATTTTTGAACATGTCTAAAAAGTAATGCAAATAACATTAGGTAATGCTTGTAGTATGATAGAAATACATTTAACTAGCATCCAATATGTACTATTTGTCATATGTACATTACGTATAGTACACATTGTGTATGAAAAATAGTCCACATTGAATACTAGTTACATGTATTTATATTATATAATATACATTATTGAATAACATTTATATATCCTATCATTTCTTGGCGCAAAATCTCAGAGCCTTCTATAAACAAGAAAATGGCACACCAGCAATAGTGTCCATCATGACGTTCGCAGAAACAAACTAGGAACTATTTAACAAAAAAAATTTCATTCTAAACAAAAATACATTCACCAAATAAACCATTGTATAATTATAATAAGACGACAACGATATTCATGAAAACTACTTATTAGGAAAAACTACATATTATACTCCCTACAAAACACACTTTTTATTTAACAAAGAACACACACGCACAAATTTATATAATTAACATATAATGTTATTCACTAAAATCACACATCAATTTATGAAAATTATCCACAAATAATATAAATATATGACATATGATTTGATGAATGCATTTTGGTTGTTTATATAATTTTACAGTTATATTTATCAATTCCAAACATTCAAATATAATACCCATCGTAGATTTTACTATTTTTATTAATTATTTTTTTAATTTATTCTCTCACTGTCATTTATCTACGAGTGGATGTATACATATAGTTTTTATAATAATATTTATCATACAATAAAAATACGTTCAACTAATATTCAATATGTGCTATACATGATATAGAATGTGTACTATATGTACGTGTACTATACATATACTACACATTCCATATCATGTATAGTACATGTTTGGTACTAATTAGACGTATTTATGTTGTACGATAATTCTTCATTATTTTTTTATTTAAAAGTTAGAAGCAGGTCTTATATATTAGAGCAATGCTAGAGGCACAACAAAAAAATAGCCAACACAGCCAACAAATTGTGCACAACGTATATAACATAAATTGCACAGCGAATATTACATGTTGTGCACACCATATAGCACATAATGTGCACAACATATATAACATGTTGCAAAGAAAGATGATATTACAATATGTGATATATGTTGTGCACAATAGATGATATATGTTGTGCACTACATATAATATACGTTGTGCATTTTATATTATATATGTTGTGCACATCTTGTTGACTGTTTTGATTGCTTTGTTGTGCCCCAAGTATTTCCCTATATATTATATATCCCAAAATACACCAGAAGCACATTCAAATTTTCCTCTAAACTGAACAGAACTACCTTAAATAAACAAAAAGTCAAGGGGCAAAATTATAACCCAATTCTCCTTGGTACCCCAATATAAACAGCATCACATGACTGCCATGGTTGGCATAGTCCCAAAATCTCTCTCACACACACAAAATTAAACACTACACCCAAAAAAATACACAAAAAAAAAAAAAATGTTTAGCACACTCAATCTCAAAACCTTACATCCTCTTCAATCTTCATCTTCTTCTTCTTCAGCCTTAAGCTCCACAAAGCTGAAAATCAACCTTATACGCACCCTCATAGTCTCCCACATGTGCAGGCTTATGCGTGCACTCTCAAAATTCAAGACCACCATAGTCAATACCCTCATGAGGCACAACAACCATAACTACTATTCTTCAAAATCAAACACAACTAAATTCCCCAAAAAGCATAATAACAATACTAGTGCACAAAAGATTATATTGGGGTCTTTCAGGCTCCACTATAATTGGTCCTGTTCGAATTCCTCTCATATTCTTCCGGTTCCCACTCGGGTTTTTCAAGGGTTGAAACCACCATCATCAAATAGTAATAGTAGCCATTTTCATAATTATGATGAGCAAGAACAAGAAGGTGAGGATTATTGGGCTGAGTCAGAGCTTGCAGGGTACTTGCAGTGGCTTGAGGAGAATGAAGATGATGATGAGAATGAGAAAGTAGTAGAGAAGATGAACGAGATCGATATGCTTGCCGAGATGTTCATTGCGAATTGTCACGAGAAATTCAGGTTGGAGAAACAGGAATCTGATAGGAAGTTTCAGGAAATGTTGGCTAGGAGCTTATGATGATGATGTTCTTGTTGGATGAAGAAGGCACATACAAACAACAAAGGATGTGTTTGGATGTTTCTTGTTTAACATAAATGTTATGGATATAAAAAAAATTAATCTTTGTGTAAATGATTTTGTATCAATCGTTAGATGAATTGTGAGATCTCACTTAAATAGGACTCACACTTCGTCTAACAGATGATACAGAATCATCGAGAGAAGATGATTTTGTATCAATCGTTAGATGAATTGTGAGATCTCATCTAAATAGGACTCACGTTCAATCTTACAGATGATACGGAATGATTGAAAGAAGATGATTTTGTAATCATAACATTTTTCATAATTACAAGTAGGTGTCTACTACTTGGTAATTATATTTTAATATCCATTGGGTCATGTAAAGAGGATTCTACCAGTAGTAACTTTTATTTGTGGTTTTGTACATATTTTCTTCTTTCTCCTTTTGTTGTGTAAGTTGTTTCAAAAGATTGAAAGAAAGAAGGCAAAAAATATCTGCACCCAGACATCTTTTATGGGGCACCTTGAGATTTATTCACTTGATGAATATCAAATTAGGTAGTGTCAACTAATGTTCCAGGGATAACTCATGGTTTAATTTTTCTTAAAAGATGTTTCAGAAAATAATATCAAAAGATCACTTTTTTAGAAGGGAAATTGTACATAGAAATTCATGGTACAATTTTAACACTTGCTCATTCTTAAAAAAATAATTGGAGAGAAGTATGGATCTCATCAATTTTATTACGACCTAAAATTTGATATTTATAAGACATTTATTCTGAACTATGATAAATAAGAGAAGTTGATATACTGCAAAATGAATATAACATGTAAAAGTAAATGTTAAAATAGTGAAACGGTTCTTGAGTTCCATGGTGGTGTTAACTTCCAGTTGCCCAGCTTGTGTTAAGATGGAACTGCAGTTTCAAATTAGGTTCCTCTAATCTCTCTCTCTTCATTTGTATTTCAATTTGTAAATCACAAATGCTTGGGGCAAAACAAAATGTCAGTGAAAAACAGTAAACAAAGTCCATTTAATATTTTATGTCCCAAGTAGCACTTTTGATCATGAGTATATTTTTAATGAGCTGAGTGATTGTATTTCAAATTCCTATTTGTTGGCTGTTTTAACTGGTTTTTTATTGTGCCTCTGGAAATGCTCTTTATAAATAATAAATAAAAAAATTCTGTGATTGATATGCTTACGAGTAGCTTTGCATATGAAAAATGATTCGTAGATATTTGTTTTATTTCCCAAAATTGGAAAATTACATAAACTTCTACTGAGTTCTAAATTAATTAATTAGGATAAATTGGGATTAGTTTTATACACATATAATATAGCATGTATGCCATATATGGAGCAAGAGTGTATTGTTTAATATATGTAATACTATGCGTGTACAATATGAATACCATATAACAACTATCTATCGGGTGTATGCTATATATATAATATATATAATATGTATTATATATAATGTGTTATATATATATATATATATATATATATAAAATCGGTTAAATAAAAACAAGAAATAACACAAAAAAAATATATCACATATGAATATCATTATTAAAATACGTAATATGTCTCACTTCTTTATTTATAATATATGCTCTATGTTAAATACTAGTTAGGTATATTACTTTTTTGAACAACAATTTTTTCGTTTAATATATGGACCGGATATATTTTAATTAGGGAGGAAATCCTTCGAAACCTTATAGATTAACTTTATACGGCGCCATGTCTTCTACCGGCACCTATATAAATCTTGCCGAAATCATGAAGTCTAACTTGATAAAGCTCCTTAAGTATCTGTTCGAGAGTTTAATTTTATGGAGAAAGTTTTGTAACTAGAAATTTATCTCTTTATGAGAGAATTTTCATCTTAAAAAGAATAATTACTATTACTATATATGAATATTTTGAACAATAAAAAAATAACTATCATATCGTTCTAAAATTTCTAGTGGACTACAACTTTCTTATCCAATATATCAAAGCGATTTTTGGTGCTACTCATCATTCGTTTGTTATTATTTGCTTGGGTTATTGTGGCGGAAAAGAATGAGAAAGAGAGATATATAACAAAACCAATTCATATGTTAACACATACATTTATTAGGTGGCCCCTAGTTTCAGTTACATGTTTGGATCCATTTTGTGTACATGATTATAGTACAACAGAAATACATTTAACTAGTATCCAACGTGTGCTATACTATAAGACGTAACGTGTGCAATACATACGTGTGATATACATATAGCACACATTACGTCTTATTGTATAGCACACGTTGAATACTAATTAGACGTATTTCTGTTGCACAACAAATATTATTGTTTTGTGTAAGTGTATACCACCACTTGATTTCATGGGATAATCGATGTACAAAATTCTAAGCCCCTTTGAAAGCTTCCAAACTGTATCTCTTTCTGATCGCATATATATCTATCTATATATATATATATATATATATATATATGTTGAGCACATGTAGTCCATGGTTTTGCAGAACTCACCTTAACTCAGTTGGTTTATAGTACTTTTGGATAAGACTATATGAGATTCATCCATACCCATTCGGGGAAATATACTAATATCTACTATTATATACGTCAGCAGCTGATAAATTGTAATTCATAACCCCAGTTGCATGGGCTAAAAATTAATCAAACATAATAACAATTTTTTATGAGATTAATTTCAATGTAATGACAACAGATAGAAATTAATAATTGATATCTAATTATGATTATTGATTATTACAATTGATTTTTAGTGATAATTTATTATTTTCTTATATATATTTATATCGGTTAATAGTGTAAAAATAACTCTATATTATCAGTGTATAAAAGTTAAATTTATTTTTTATTGATCGATAGTATAAAAGTTTTTATACCATTCGTGCATAATAATTATTCCTAATTGTTCAACTTATTAGATTTTATGCACAATGTAAGAGATTTATAAATAAAACTTCATATTAAAATTTTGATACATATATATTGAATTATTAAAAATTATGTGAAATTATATTCAGTTAGATATAAATAAGAATTCAATTTTGATGCACTACAGTCATCAAATCAAAACACTCTTTTTATATAACTTTTCAAGTAGTAGAAGCGAGAAAATACAATCATGGTTAATGTGACAACATATGATTGGATGATTGTGTAAAAAGGTTGTACATTGTCTTAAATCCTATAAATAATAAGGATTATTTCTATATTTTTTTAAAGCTAAGGCCAATTAAATGAATATAAAATAAATCAAGAATGATAATATTGTAGGCTGACATGTAGCTAGTCTTATAACTAAATTATTTGATTGACATTGAAAATTTATAAAGGGAAAATTTCTTAATATACATTATAAAAGGGGAGGGGAGCCAAACTACCCACTGCCCTCTTGAATTTGTCAATAATTACGTTGTGGTTGCAAAATTACTATTGCAATAATGCTTAACGTATAATAAAAATACGTCCAACATTGTATCCAACAACGTGTGCTATCTGTGCTATACGTATATGTGTGCAAAGAAGATAAAAAGGGAAGTGGAGCAGGTATTATTTTAGAAAACAATAATGGTGTTATAATTGAATAATCTTTGTATTTTTATTTTCATCAAGCAAGTAACAATCAAGCAGAATATATGAGGCACTCATAGCTGGGTTAAAGTTAGCCAGAGAAGTGGGAGTTGAAATCTTGTAGATGAAAGCCGACTCGAAGCTTATGGTCAGTCAAATCCATGGCGAATACCAAACTTGAGATAAATTTTTGGCTAAATACCTCGGTCAGGTACAAAAGTTTTTACAATTATTCAAAATTTGTGAAATAACTCACATTTCCTGGAGGCAAATATAAGAGCAGATGTATTATCAAAATTGGCAAGCACTACTAAGACACAGAATAATCGGTCGGTCATTCAATTGAAACTGTCTGAGCCAACTTGTGACCTATTGGAAGTGAATCTCATATTCACAACTGAAGAAGAAGATTGGATGAGTCCTTTCAAGTTATATATTCAAACAGCGAAGCTATCGAACGAAATAAAAAATCAGCAGAACTTTAAAAGATCGGCTAGCTTTTATACTATGATAAGTGGTGAATTATATAAAAGAGGTTTTTCGTTACCTTTGCTCAAATGTTTAGGTAAACACGAATCAATCGAGGTTATAGCAGAAGCTCATTTAGGAGTATGTAGCAATCACATCGGAGGCCGAGGACTAGCAGCCAAAATACTCAGAATGGGTTACTACTTTCAGAATATCTAGCGTGGTCGGACGAAGAGCTTACAAATTGGAGGAACTATCACGAAAAGAGGTACCTAGCTAGAACTTGGAATGCTGCTTCTTTATTACAATATTTGTCTTAGGTTTCCATTTCTTCATAAGACTATGTAGAATGGGTGCACTCTTTTTCCTTTATTGAGTTTTTTCCCAAGGGTGTTTTACTAATAAAGGTTTTAACGAGGCATGATTGTGCATAGTCTCTTGGAACCAAGGCAATGTTCGGAGGAATCCCCTATATAACTCCTCCGAACACAAAAGCAGCATGCATCATCCGATTGAAGAAGCCAAATTTGAGCAAACACATAATGCTCAAACAATCGGATGATCGGATAATCTTGAGTAAACAATTTTTTACGCTCAACCAAGTTCAAACACAGTACTCAAAGGAAGAATATACAACTCTACCAAATGAACGAAGGATACATTCAATGGTTTAATACTCAATATTATAAGTATACAAGTTATCATATTTGTTGAAGCATATTCAGAATTATTCTAAATCTGTGTCTTTTAATTCATTTACTTATTTTACACATCGGTCGAACACTAAGTCTCCCGCCCTTAAATGGTCGAGCACTAAGTCTCACATACAAATCGGTTGAGCACTAAGTCTCCCGCCCCTAAATGGTCGAGCACTAAGTCTTCCATACAAATCAGTCAAGCACTAAGTCTCCCGCCCCTAAATGGTCGAGCACTAAGTCTCCCGCCCCTAAATGGTCGAGCACTAAGTCTTCCATACAAATCGGTCGAGCACTAAGTCTCCTGCCCCTAAATGGTCGAGCACTAAGTCTCCCATACAAATCGGTTGAACACTAAGTCTCCCACCCCTAAATGGTCGAGCACAAAGTCTCCTGCCCCTGAATGGTCGAACACTAAGTCTCCCATACAAATCGGTCGGCATACTCACAAAAATTCTGCTATTGATCGGCTCAAAATAATAAAGAGTGATTATAATCAAAAAGCAAATGAGTAACTCACTATTAATAAACATTATGGTCATTTAACGCAGCAATGAAACATCAGCATTCAAAATATTTATAAACTACAAAATGGATCTTTTAACACAAATCATACTTGTCTCAAAAACTATAAAAAGTCATATGCTGAAAGAAAAAAGAGAAACTAAAACTATTATAAAAGTTTCTAAAAAACTATGCTTGATCATCAGCTTCATTGTGTCCTCGATCAGTTGCATCATTCTCATTCTCCTCATTAACGGCATGCTCCTCTTCCCTGTCGGACATGTCCACCAACTTGCCATCCTGAATAATTTTTAAAACTTCACAATTTTCTAAATCAATTTCAGGATACAAAAGTTTCACTTGAGTCAAAGCTTTCTCAAAGCCTAAAACATGCTGATCTAAAGCCTCACTATGCAATTGATCTATCTTCAATTGAGCTTGCTTCTCGTTGAACTATTTATCTTTCTTTAGATTTTCCAAATCTGTAGCAGCAGTATCCAAGTCAGATTCTAATGCTTTAATCCGATCTTTAAACTAGGGTAATTTTGCAGTCAAATTCTTCTTTTTAGACTCAAATGTTGTCTTTTGTTGGGTCAACTCCTTCTCAGTTTTCAAATGCTCTTTTTCCATGAATCGAGCAATAGATGCAGTCCACATGCTTTGCACTTCAAACATCCGGCACAAATTAGAAATTCCAATGTTCTTAATCATTGATAAATCTTTAGAATCACCAAAATATTTATCTATATGCTCGTAAAATGGGAAATCTACACTCCACAGACTTGACTTTGAAACACAATCTTAAAAACCTGGCATGCCTTGATCAAAATTTACATGACAAGATTGAGGTAAAGAACTTACCCCGGTATCAACCATAGTCGACTAGTGACGTACGCTTTCTCATCAAAGGAGTCTCAAACAGAGTTTCTGACTAAGACCCTTCTATAGTAACCGACACCCCACCTTGACCAAAACCCCCAAGGTTTTTCTTCTTCTTCATGTATTTGAACAAATCATTGTCACCAAGTTTGGGTGCCATATCCTCTTAAGAAAATAAAATTAATAATCAACTACCAAAATTTGGTACAACAATGACTAAAATCAATTAACACAATTAAAATAACCAGAGACCTAAATGTCAAATGAAGGCGCCATCTTCCATTTCAATAAGATTGAGCAATCTAAGGGGCGACCATTTTCCAGGATATTCTCGTTCAAACCATCAGCTATTAGTTTTTCATAATCTTTAAGAGACTCATACATAGTCCCTATTATCTTTTTCGGAATAGGTTGCCAATAGAGGGGAAACAGAGGAAAACCATCCTTACGAAGGAAAAAGGGATACTCGGTCGGTGAAGACTGAATTTTAAAGAAACGATCCTTGAAATTATTATAAGAAGAAGTAAGAAGATTTAAAATCCTCTGACGGGGATAGCTATTGAGAGATACCCAAAGCCCAGAGTTGACCTTTTTCGATTGGAAAAAATAGAAAAACACATGCACACAAGCTACTACCCCCAAAATATCACATAAGATCTCAAAGGCATAGACAAAGGCCACCCATTGGGATGTAGTTGCGAAGGGGCTACGTTCAAAGCATTTAACACTCCAACTTCAAAATCAGAAAAATGGAGGGATAGACCTAACTTATCTAAGAAATCTACATATGCAAAAATAAAATTGGAAGTATCTTCGGCAGCAAAATGGCAAACTCGGTCGGTAGCAGAGCAAGGTATACACATATATTTATCTTCCTCCTCACCATTAGCAGAAATAAAACAATTTCTACGAACGCATAATACTTTCAAAATCATCATACAGAGAATTGAAGCTTAAAACTTCTTTATGGACCCAAATGTACGAGTCCTCTATAAGAGAAGAAATATCTACAACAACAACCTCCACATTCCCTTCATCAGTCATTTTTTAACCTAAGAAAGGGAAAAGGGGAGCAACTCTCATAAAATAAGAGAAGAAAAGATATCTGAAAAACATCAACACAACAACGAGCAAAGTACAACTAAACAAATAAAAAGGTGATTACCTGAAGAAAATAACCAAATGCAGTTCACTTTACAATGAGAAAGGCGCGCGGTGAGGAAGACGAAAATGGCGAAGAGAAAGTGAAAAATGTAACACCCTACTAGAAAGCCCTTAATGCTTAAGTCATTTTAGGTCATTTCATAAGGGTTACCTCCTGTTATTATGTTTTATCTTTATATTTAAAATATAATACGCGGAAAATAGGCGGGAGTAAATTTTCGAAAATCATTTGCGGTATAGAAAATAAGGGTCTGACGCATAAATACAATGATAATAATAAGTTATACAAACATCTACGAAAATACTACATCATATAAATAACTCCCATCAAGTAACAAACATGAAATAAATACTAGGTCTCACCCCATAAGCCAAAAACTGTAACCTATGAGATTCCACCATAAATATGAGTAAATAAATAGCTGCCGGCTAACAAAGGTCCGGACTCAGAAAACATAATAAATAAATAAACGTAGCGGAAGCATAAAAGTCATAACATCTGATAAGGAAATAAAACATGTCTCTGATATCTAGGGAACTATATCATAAACTAAGTCTGCACGGGCTCCTCGTGTGCTCCGACATCCTGCTCTGTCTGCTCCTCTAAAAGGTGGGAAAAACATAGGGTGAGCACTGGGAAGTGACTCAGTAGAGGAAGCCGCCCCGGGTTTAATTATAAAATAAGTGAAGCATGAATGAGTTCAATTCGGATATAAGTTGAAAATCAATCTTTCCCCGGAACGTCTTACCTAAGTGCATCTTGTCCATTTTATTAATTCATATAACATATCATAATTAAAGGCCCGTGTGTAGTGTACTATGTGTTTCTATCACAATCAGGGAAAATATAACATAACAGAACATTTATCAGAACTTTCTTTCAGAGCATCTTATCATTAACTTTTACTTTGAAGCTGTCAGACATGGCAAAGCCTCCCTCCCATCCTTACTCCTACAATCCGGCCCCTAGGTATGAGCTCATCCTAAAACATTACGGGGAAGAGGGGGTACAGTTCACCTTCCTCAAGTGAAGGAGTTGCAGCTGAGGATGCCACCCCTCCCTACAACACTCATCACAAGCTGAAGGCTACAGGGTGTTTTAATCTTTCAGAGTATCAGAGATCTTTCAAAACGTCTTTTAATTATCAGAAATCTTTCAGAGTTAACAGAGATCTTTCAGAGCACCAGAATATCTTTCAGAACATCTTTTAACTTTTACCGAGTGACAGAGTTAATTCATTCAGAGCATTTCATCATAATATATATCATATACGCACATAAACAATTTAATGCATCATAAAAGCAATACATATACTCAACATAACATATATATCTCATACAATAATTATATATACATCGTAGCAATTAAACATACATATAAACATATTTTATAGCTCATATAATCATATATAAATCATGCATAAATCATATATAACATTTATACAAGTCGTAGAACGCATTAGGGAGCATAAAAGGGTCAAAACATGTCAATTTATATTCTTTAACACCATGGAATAAACATAGCACATACACTTACTTACCCAATATTAATTTACACACTAATACATTAGTATGACTATTCAATATTAGTTGTACTAAAATATTAAACAATTTTATTAATTATTTTATGACCTATTAAAATATTTAGCTACTAAATATTTTATAAGTATTGAAAATATATTCAAGGTATACATATATATTTACAGTATACACCAAAATAGACTAAATATAATATAGAAGTAAATTAAAGATGTTTTATTAACATATGAATATACGTAAGAATTTTAACCTAAGAACGTAACTTAGATTCATACATATATGTATATATATATACTTGATGCGTTCCAGCAGAAAGTTGCCATTTTGCTATTGTTTTTATTTATTTTTATTTATTCATTGGTAAACCCTAAGTAAGTTTTATCAACAGCCATAGTCTCACATTGTAACCTGGTACATCATCGTTCAATGTCATTATAAGATAGAAAATTCGTAACACATCATTTCATACATTGTACACGCCGGTTCTCATAGTTTTACGATTTGTAAAATATAAATAAGCACAATTTATCATTCATTCATAATAAAGTTAACATATAAAATTATCATCAATATGCATGAAAATAGAATGTCTAACCCCTACCTCTTGAAGACAATTTCGAAATATGTAAAGAGAAACCCTTTCCCGACGTTGCTCTCGTTGGAAACCTCTCTCTCTAGCCCCACGAACGGTCCGGTGATGCCGGAGACTCTAAACGGAGAAACAGAATCGGTAAAAAGGTCCGGCTTGATGAGAGGATTAAGAATATGAGTTTATTTTCTGGATTGGGTAAGGTTTGATAGGTGTTTCGTGGTTTGGAGTATCAATGATTTAGGGAGCTCTTGAGAGAAAGATGGCTATGGCGACTCAGAAGAAGGAGGAGAGTGTTTTTCTCAATTGGAGAGGGTTACTAGTGTTTATATAGGGAGTGACTAGGTCAAGAGTCATTGTGGGGCCCACCGTCACTTAAATTACTAAAACACTCCAAATCCCCCCAAATAATACTATAATGCTCATATAATTTTTCTAATATTTAAATATAAATTAAAATACACACATAGGCACATAAAATAAAATAAAATAAAATAAATAATAATATATAACACTAATATTATCTAATAACATCATGTAACTCATATAAATATTTTATATCATCATTCCTAACCATATGCATCATCTAAATACCAATTAAAACTCATATATGCATCAAACATACTCTCTCACACACAATGAACACTCACATAAATACACATAATTATCATGACATATAATTTACACACGCAATTCACATAGCATAGAATGAACACATATATACACACTTAAATCACGTCACACATAAGGGTTTGACTAGAAGAAACTTATCCACCCAAACCGAATTAAATCCTAACCAAGGTCAATTACCCTTAATCTCACTTAATTAGGACTTAATAAAAGTCGGGGTGTTACAAAAAAGGAAAGATGAAGATGAAAGGTTAATAATGGAGTAACCCCTCACTTCAATAACTACACTTCCAAAGTGAATCCAACTATAGATAATCTTTGCAAAATCAGATTAAATCTGAGCCATTGAAAGTGGAATGTGTATTAAATAGACATGACCACTAAACCAACAGGAAATCAACGCGTGTCCCACTATACACAAACTCCAATAACCGCCTAAAATGAAAAGTTGCATTTTCCATTCAAATACATAACTCGGAGCTCGACCTTAAATCCTATTTAAGCCCAAGCTCGGGGGCTGTGTAGTGGATTAGGTCCATGGATTTAAACTCCAGACCGTAAAGCAGCCGACCACATAAGGGTATGAAACTACTCGAGGTCTCTACACAACTTATAGATCTCGGCTTTATAACCTGTTTAAGCCCAAGCTCGGGGGCTGTGTAGTGGACTAGGTCCACAGATCTCAGCCCACAATATTAATCGATCGATAAAGGCCAAAATTGGTTAAGCTCATCTCATCAGATTTGGTCCATACTATGATCGACCGAACAATTCGGCCTCATTTACAAGCCAAGCAAACAATCAGCAAAAATAATGAGTCTGACAGAGACGTTAGGATACGACCGACCTCCGAGAATAGTAACGCATGGATCCTGTCTTAAAGAGCAATAACTAAGAGAGAGAGAGAGGTGCGATGGCTTGTTCTGGTCTATATTTGGGAAGTTAAGCTTTCCGGTTGGGGCAAATTGAATAGATATACTCGAATACCAATACAGAACGAGCATTTTTTATCTCTTGTGTCATTGCCTTGCTGAGTTTGGACCTGAGCTAAAATTCTTCTGAGGGGCTTAACTCTCAGTCGGATTTACAGGACAAGAACACTCTTTCTAAAATAAAGGTCGTCTTCGATATATATTCTCTCTTTGTTTACCTTGATTCTTCTCTTTGGCTCTCAAGGGTTGTTATAAAGCTCAAGATGAGATTCTCACATAGTCATTATTATAGATATTTGTAGTGTTATATCTATATGAGGCAATATCCATTATAATTGATAATTAATTATTTATTCAAATATTTTTAACTTTTCAATATCTTTATTTATTTCTTCGATCATTGAGTTTAATATTACTATGAATTTCAACGATAAGATAGAAATGTTTAATTAATGAAAATTCTCAAAGTTAAAATAGAAAGTTGTTGAGTTTTTCTATTTTTAAAATATATTGATAAAATATCAAAATTAGTCCCAATTTCTTATCGGACAAAATAGTTCCTCCAGAATCAAAAAATCAAAATACATCCCTCCAAAATTAAAATGTCGGACAAATTGGTCCCCAAAGAAAAAATTAGACAAATTAGTCCCTCAAGATTTATGAAAATGGTCAACTTGGTCCCTATAATGGGAGGATTGATTTGTCCAAAATCTTTAATTAGTAGAGACTAATTTGACCATTTTCATGAATCTTGAGAGACTAATATAATTTTTTCTTGGAGGACCAATTTGTCTGGCGTTTTAATTTTGGAGGGATGCATTTTGAATTTTTTATTCTTGAGGGACTACGTACTTTGTCCGATGAGAAATTTTGTAGGGACTAATTTGGGTGTTTTGTCAAACATATTCTATCAATAATATTATTTTTAGACGTTATAGGCCCGTTTCTTAATAAAGAAATATTAATATATTAAAAATATATAAATATATGATCTATTAAGATCGATCTAGTCAGCACTTTACCAGTCAAATATATCAACTATATACATGTCCTTAAAATTTTTTAAATTTGATCTAGCCATGTGTAGGACACTGACACTTTGTCTATGTGAGGAGGAGGGGAGATGATTCTCATTCAAACGAACATACAACCTTCTATACTATAAGAATTTATATTTTTATTTGAATAATAAAGAACCATTAGTTAAAGCTCAAGGCAACAACAAATAAAAAAGAAAAAAACTCATGGCAACATGAGACGATGCATTATTCAAAATGCCCCTAGCTATAAATATACAATTTAAGATCTTTAAATTTTATCTTTTTAAAATTTCACCAGTCGCAGTGTTATTGAAGGATTGAACTCCTGGATTAGTGATAATCTTTGACTATAAGACCTTTCTCATATACAATAATGTTAATTATACAAACAGAAATACATTCAACTAGTATCCAATGTGTGTTATATACCATATGTAATGTGTGTCTTATATATAACATATTACATATAATATATATATATATAACACGCGTTGGATATTAGTTGGGATGTATTTCTATTGTACAACAAGTATTATTGATTTATGACTGTTTTCAATGGCCAACAAATATTAACATATTTTTTTTTACAATAATTTTATTAACATTTTTTTTATAATTACATGTTGAAAATGATAATTATTGTTGTTGTGTCGAATCTTTAACAATTACATATTTAAAAAATTCATTTAGATAATCAATTGTGTTTGGTTGAAATATAATTCTCAATCAAGGTTATATACATAGTAGGAATGGATAGTCAAAATTAGCTGCTAATTAAGTATAATGTTTCTTTATACTATATATATATATATATTGATCCTCATTGCCTAGTAGGGACCTTTGTCATGTGAAAGGACTAAATAAATTAAACAAGAAGAATCTGAGTACAAAATTAACATGGAAGAAAACAAAACTTGCAGGTTTAAATGTTCATGGAGAAACAGTACTATTTTTCAAATGAATCTGACAAGCCAGTTACTTAAGTAGAGTTGAGTTAAAAAATTATAACAATTATTGCTCTATAGTTTAATTTATTGAACAAGAAGATCTTCTTCATTATAATATAACTCAAGTGTTGTAAGGTTTTCACATGATTAGGCTGAAAACGGGAAAGCAGTTTGAAAGTGGTGAAAGATGACAAAAACACAGAAATGATTAGCTAGAGCTATACTCAAGAATAATAAAGCTATTGTTTTGTGAAAGGATTTTTTTTTTCTCCGTGGTATCCATCGGAGCGATTCCGATGACTAATTCTCTGCCGGTTTGTGTGCGCATCTCAAAGGTGGGACGGCTGGTTAAGGTCCTCTCCGCATACACTACTAGAAACACGGAGTTTTCCGACGGGCTTTTCTGCCGTCGGAATATTCCGAGGGGTTTCCGGTGGCATCTCCCGCTGACCACAAAGCGACATCAAATTTAAGAAAACCCGTCGGAAACCCCTCGCAATATAGCGCGGGAATGCGCGCCATCATTCCCGCCATAATATACCGATGGACTTCCGAGGGCTTGAACTACCGTCGTCGTAAGACCCTCGAAAGTAATAATACCTTTCGGTGGACTTCCGAGGGCAGTCGACAGGGTTAGGGTTAAGGTGTAGGGTTTCTCTAAACCGTCGGAAGACCCCCGGAAAATCATATATTGTTCCGGCGGAGTTCTGAGGGTTCTCGACAGGGTTAGGGTTAGGTTATGGGGTTTCTGGGGACCGTCGGACGACCCTCGGAAGTAATAATATGTTTCGGCGGACTTCCGAGGGTTCTCGACAGGGTTAGGGTTAGGTTATGGGGTCTTTGGGCACCGTCGGAAGACCCTCGGAACGAATAAAATGTTTCGGCGGACTTCCGAGGGTTCTCGACAGGGTTAGGGTTAGGTTATGAGGTCTCTGGGCACCGTCAGAAGACCCTCGAAACTAATAATATGTTTCGGCGGACTTCTGAGGGCTCTCGACAGGGTTAGGGTTAGGTATAGGGTTTCTGTAAACCGTCGGAAGACCCTCGGAAGTTATAATATGTTTCGGCGGACTTCCAAGGGTTCGTGATATTTAATAAACTTACTTTAATTATTGGATTTAAGGAGATATTAAACGGATTTAAATGTCTGGAGTGTTTGTATTAGTAAAATAATATTAATAAATGATATTTCGTCCAATAAAATCTTTAATTAGTTGAACGGTGTGTTCGAAGTAGCCAACAACATTGACGACTGACTTGAGAGCCAGGGAGATTCTCAAGTACTTATATATAAGAGAACACCAAGATAACTCATCAATTGAGTTCATCAGGACAATACAGCTCCTGACAACAATAATATATGATTGATCGTTTGTTATATATTAAGAATTGAACTGATTAAATTAATTTGTTAGTATATTATAAAATAAAATGTTAAGAGTTTCATGGACATCCGTCGGAAACCCCTCGCAATATAGGAAGAGTTCCGGCGGTTTTCCGAGGGCATAAGGGACCGTTTGGATTGAGATTCCCTTCGAGCTTGACTGAAACGCTGCGTTTCATGGTTTCCTATTGGAAAACCCTCGACAATTTAAATTTTGAATAACCGAGGGTCTTCCGACGGAAGTTGGCGAATTAGGGTTTGGGCGCCATTAGACCGTTTAATGAAACGGTGCGTTTCTGTAAACTGTCGGAAGACCCTCGGAAGCCCCCCGGTAAGTGTGAACTTAAACATGAGATCGCGTCTCCTTCCTCACTCTGCGCCGTAACTTCTCTCTCTCTCTCTCTCTCTCTCACGTCCGCCACCATTCACGCCGCCGTTGACGGTGGTTTCCAAAAAAGGAGACCACCATCTTGCTCACGGTGAGTAGAGCTACCTTTCTAACCGATTGGTTTTTTTATTTGGTTTGTATTTTGAGTTTTTTTTTGTTTTCCGAACAGAGCCGCCGCGAACCACCCCGCCGCCGCCTCGTCACCACCGGCGCTGACTCCGGCCCACTGCCGCGTCCTCTGCCCGAACGCCGCCGCTGCGCTGCAGTCCCGTTCGTTGCGCCACCACCAGATCCGCCGCTGCCCACCGCCGCCGCTGTCACCACCACTGCCGCTGCTGTTTCTACTCTGTCAAGGTAAGTGTTCTTAATTTTTCAATTGTTAAATTTTATTAAGTTATAATTGATAAATTAAAATTGAAAAAAAAGATATAATTGAGTTATAATTGTTATAATTGAAAAAAGAGATATAATTGAGTTATAGTTGAGATATAAATTATTTAAGTTATAATTGTTAAATGAAAATTGATAATTAAACTTAAAATTGAAAAATATTTATGTGATAAAATATAATTGAGTGAGTTTTGGTAAACTAATTTCATAAAATAATATATTTCATAAAATAATATATTTCATAAAATATTTATTTGATAAAATATATTTCATAAAGTACAATACATGATTAATAAGAAAGTTAGATCAATCACAAATTTGTACGTATACTTGAAGAGGGGGCGTACACAATTTCCCGTCTCTTGTGCGATTGGAACATGTCGCGTCCCTGGTTTGAGCCAGTGATCAGACTTGTTCCAATCGCGAAGAGACGGGAAAAGTATTATGTCCTCATCAATCAACAAAGATAAAAATTAAGAAAGTTAGATCAATTAATTAAGCAAAGATCAATTAAAATTTGTACGTATACCTGAAGAGGGGAGTACACAATTTCCCGTCTCTTTTGGGATTGGAACATGTCGCGTCCCTGGTTTGAGCCAGTGATCAGACTTGTTCCAATCTCGAAGAGACGGGAAAAATGTTAGGTCCTCATCAATCAACATATATAGTGGTATAATAAGAATTGTTATTTGATGAAAAATTTGACCAAAATTTTGATATTTGTTGATTGTTATGTTTGATGATAGTATGTTCATATATTAAATCAATCTCACGATGATATATGATTGTTGTATGATATGATTGGTATATGTTATGATATTGATGTTCAAATTACAAATGTTGCTAAGAACCTTAGGGTAGATGACTTTGACTGGGACCGGTCCTTATCTCCGGCAATTGATATTTATTGGTTAACTTTGGTTATATATAGGGGCACTCTGTCGAAATTAGGTTAACTGAACATGTGTTTAATAAAAACTTATATAATAAAGAGAATCAGTTTGTAAATGGGTGACGGAGCTCAAAATGCCTGAGAGTTATGCCACTAACTTGGGGAGATGTGTCAACCTTGATCAAAGTAAGTTTGTCGGCCTTAAGAGTCACGATTGCCATGTCCTCCTGGAGAGCATGCTTCCTATAATGTTTAGGGAGCTGCCCGACCATGTTTGGAAGCCATTGACGGAGTTCAGTGAATATTTCAGAGACTTATGTGCGACAACACTCAAGGTAGATGATCTTATCACCATGGAGGCGAATATCCCCATGATCCTGTGCAAATTAGAGAGGATTTTTCCGCCTGGGTTCTTTAACTCGATGGAACATCTTCCAATTCACTTGGCATATGAAGCGAGGGTTTGTGGGCCGGTGCAATATAGGTGGATGTACCCATTTGAAAGAGAAATGAGAGTCTATAAGCGGACTGTCAAGAACAGAGCTCAGGTGGAGGGTTCAATTTGTTAGGCATACTTCGCAAAAGAGACATCAAATTTCTGCTCATATTTCTTCCAGGATAATGTCCAGTCTCGCAGAACAAGGGTTCCCCGCAACGATGACGGAGGAGAGAGTGTAATGTACCCACCTCTGTCAGTATTCAATCAACCAGGCCGAGCAACTAGTCAATCTGTGGATCGATGGTTGACGGTTGAGGAGTGGACTTCTACACACCTCCACGTGTTGCTAAATTGTGACGCGGTCACACCGTATCGAAGGTAAAATATCAATCTTTACAACCTAATTCTAAAACAATGTAAATAAAAGTTCATCTAATCTAGTGTAATTAATAAATGACAGGTACTATGAACAAATTCATGGGGAGGATTCTCTTCAACAATTTCCGGCATGGTTCAAGGGCTATGTAGGTTACCGTAATAAAACATTTAATTTGTATTAAAATTTTTTTCATCACCTTGTGTAACAAATCATTTGTTTTTGTGAACAATACACGTAGGTACAAGATCCCTCACATAGGGTAACTGACCAATTTTTGCAAGATATAGCTTGGGGACCAAAAAATAAAGTGCACAGTTGGTCAATATACTATGTGAATGGAATTCCACACTGTAGATTGGGGAAGGGAGAGGAACTCATATAATTGTGGGGTTTGTGTCAAAGGAGATGCTGGAGAAGGGGAACGAGATTGGTATGGTACAATTAAAGAGATCTTAGAGTTTGAATATGTTGGGTTACCAATTAAAAGAATTATGTTATTCTATTGTGATTGGTATGACCCACAACGCCCAACTGGAACTCGATCTCACACTCAGTACAAAATAACTGAGATTAATAGTACACAACGAGAGCAGCGATTTGATCCATTTATCATTGCTCAAAATGCTCGTCAAGTGTATTACTTATCTTACCCTGGAAAGTGTAAGTCGAAATGGAGGGTCGTAAGAAGGACAAAACCAAGAGGGCGAGTTGAATATGATAACGAAACCGTTCTCGACGACCAAGCTTATCAAGTGGATGACCAGTTCCCACAAAGGTTGATTACTGACACTACCATGCCTCCCAACCTTTTATCCGATACAGGTGAAGTTGATATTGTTGAGAGTCCATCACATACAGTACGAAGCGAACCCCATAATAGTGAGAGTGAGGATGAAAGTGAAGAAACGGAAGGATCCGAGGATGAAGATGAAAGTGAAGAAGATAACGACCGATGAAGTCTTCAAGTATATATATATATATTTAATCATATACTAATTGTTTAGGAGAAAACAAGAAATGTTTACAATTAACAAGTTTACAAAATATTTTTTTACAGATACATATGGCACCACGTGGACGAGGTCGTTCCAAGAAGGACGACCCACCGAGGATTCGAGGTTCCACGTCCTCAGACGCAGCACAGACTACTCCCATCGATCCTCCAGAGACTGCCGTCACCCCACCCGCGTCAGTACTTGGCCCACAGTCAGGGGCTATTGGAGGTGGTCCAGAGCCCCATGTAGTCACTACTGATAGGAGCCACCCCGTTACTGGGGATGAGAGTCAGCCCACGGATACATCTGATCGGTACCCCGTGGGACATGAGCCCACTCGGATCCGATGGGATGGCAAGAATGGGTAAGTTTTAAAAATTAATTTGACTATCATGGATAAACAATATTTTTTTACTAATTTGTAATTTAAAAAATAATGGTTTATATTTTGTAGTTGGATCCCGTTTAAGGATAGAGCTCACAAGATTACGGAGATCATACAGAGCCATTTTGATGCTCTGTATCTCAAGTTCTCCAAGATCTCTGTGCCCACGAGAGACATGTGGTATAGGGAGTGGAAGGTAAACTTTAATTTATTCACTTTTTAATAACCCAACTTAGCTTATTATGATCTTTTCTGTACATTCTATTGGACACTAACTTTTTTTCCTGTAAACGTTGCAGAAAGATTTTCTGATATTCCCTGAGGAGGAGCCAGCCATCAGACGGGCTTGGAACTTCAGGGCCGGGAAGAGGTTTCGGGAGATACTCAGAGATATTCGGGACGGGACTTCACGCTTTCAGTGGATCCCTGAGCGTCAACTCCAGGTGCTGCGGGAGCACTGGGCCACCGATGCCTTCAAGGCTGAGCAGGCTCACAACAAGCTGAATCGGGCCTCACTTAAGGGTGGTTCCCTCCACACCGGCGGCTCTACCACTGTTGAGGACACACGAGCACGATTGGTATGTACATAATGTTTAATATTAATTAACTATGTTATTAAACCTATTGTTTTAGCACAAAATACTAACATAAACTCACTTGAACACAGGCTCGAGAGTTGAGGCGCACCCCCACTCACAGTGAGGTCTTCGAGCAGACCCACATGAAGAAGACTGAGAGGGGGAAGGAATGGGTGGATGAGCGCTCCAGGAACACCTATGTGAGTATACATAAATTTTTCTCTGTATAATTTTGTGAGTAAGCAACTAATCTTTATTTACAATAGCACTTACATTTTTTAAAATTGTTTTGATACGTTGCAGGCAGAGTTCAGGCAGAAGTTTGATGAGACAACACAGACCTATCAGACTCAGCTTGATGCAGGAGAGACAGCCGAACCTCCTAGTGAGGATAATATTTGGCTGGGGACTGTTGGTGGGCCATATAAGGGCCGTGTTTATGGTACCGGCATTGCTGGGTTCACCGACACTCCATCTCCTGCATCGGCCTCTGCATGTGGTTCTGGTGTTGGAGATGACGCTCTAAGGGACCGTGTGCATGCCATGAATGCAGAGCTCCAGCAGCAAGCGCAGACCATCCAGGAGCTACAGCAGAGGCTGCAGAGTCAGGAGTCGGACAAGAAGAAGATGAAGAAGAATATGAAGATGTTATTCAAGATGTTTGCGTCTTCTAGCTCTTCCGGAGCCAAGCTGCCATCGGGTCTGGTCGTTGATGATGATGATGATACCAGTGGTGATGAAGGCCACCCGGACTATGAGTAGTCTGTTTCTTTATACTATTTTATTCTTATGTTTCTCTGCTACATTCTCATACATTTAATTTCTTTGTTATTGTTATACTATTTTATAATTTAATTTTTCATAATATTTGTTTAAATAATATATATAAATATATCGATAAAACAATTCGATTATTTCGTACTAATAATAACAGATATTATTATTCAATTTTATATGTTAATTTCGTACAAACAAATTCCAAAAAAAAAAAATTCTCATTATTTTCCGTCGGAAATCCGTCCGAAATTGATGAAATTATCGTGTTGCTTCTTAACCAAAACCCATCGGAAATCCCTCAGAAAATTCAAACGCAAACCGCCGGAAAACGACCGGAAATATCTGACGACTATTTCTAACCCTACCCGTCGCGAACCGATCGGAAACTTCCAAGGGGTTTCCCTAACCGTAACCGTCGGAAGTCCATCTGAAACTTCCGACGAGCTTTCTAACCCTAGTCGTCGGAACTCTATCGAAATCCTCCAACGGTTTTTTCAAAATAAACCGTCGGAATTTCCTCGAAGATATTCCGACGACTTTTTTTCATTTTGCCGTCGGAGGTTTTTTCCGACGAGCCGGATTCCGAGGGGTCATTTTTTGAAAAAACCGTCGGGAACCCATCGGAATTTATTTTTTCCGTCGGAAGCCCATCGGAAATCCCTCGGAATTTTCCGTGTTTCTAGTAGTGATATACACTGCCCCGCGATCGAACTTGAGACTAGATGTTTAAGCAACCCAAGCCACTGCTGTAACACCCTAGAAATTAGCCCTTAATGCTTAAGTCATCTTAGGCCAATCATCAAGTGTCACGTCATGATTTCATAGCTTGTTCCTTTCTTTTAAAATAATATATGCGGAAAATACGTGGGAATTTATTTTCGAAAATATAATATCATGAAAATAGGGGCAATCGTCAATATATAAACGCTAGATATAACCATACATTATATATCTATGTAATATATATACAATGCAACTCCTACATCACAAATATTCCCAAATACACGAATCATAACGATTATTTAATATAATATACTACTAATATAAATATCGCCGGCTAACAATGGTCCGACCTTAAACTAAGAGTAAAACACATAAAAAGGGACAATCGTATAAAACAATGGAAGCTCTAAGTGCCATCGTCTCAGCTACTGGTGTCTTAGACGTGGTATGACGGCTCCCTCCAGCGGTAGATCGTCTAAGCTCCTTTCGAACGGAGGGACTCCCAGGTCCTTCAGCATCTTGCTAGCGCTCTCCATCTAGAGATGGTACGTAGTAGGGGTGAGAAACTATAATTTCTCAGTAGGGTATGCACACATAAGTGTCATCGTATCCATCTCCGCCACTTCGAGTTTTTTATGAAATTGTGATCATACATAAAGACTTGTTCAATTTTAAGTTAAAAATCCCTTTAGTCGAAGTGGATGGCTTTTAATCATGCTTCTTAATAACATACTAAACATGCTATGCATTAAACATACTCATAATAAAATTCACATAACACTTCATTCACAAGGCAGTTAGTCACACCATACATTTTCATAACTTCTTAATTCTTTCTTGTCTTTAACTTTACTTTAACTTTAACTTTAACTTTACTTTACTTTGCTTTAACTTTAACTTTAACTTTAACTTAGTCCATATGGACCTCCCTCAACTTCTTTCTTTCTTGGTAATGAGCTCATACCGTGGCCGTCGCCACCTTGGGTTCCCTTTCGGGAGAGGGGTACTTTTGATGAGAGTCACCTTCCCTTACCGAAGGATCGTCATCATCATCTTGGCTAGAATCATCTCTCCTTACCGGAGGATCATCTCTTAACTTTTCTTATAATCTTTAAGTATCTTTACATTTAATTTTGCGTAAACTTAAAATTAAATGCAATCATCATCAAACATGAAAAATATACTCTTTAACATCATGAAATAAACATAGCACATACACTTAATTACTTACTCTAACATCATGGAGAATAAATAAATATAACTCCTTATCAAATAAACATGATATATATCTACTTATGAATATTATTCTCAGTGCTTCTATACCTTTCATGTCATATGATCTCATTTATTTTATTATTATTTCTTACTTTATACTTTATTATAGTTTTACTTGTATCTTTTACTCTTCCTTTAAGTATCTTATAAATTCTTATATTTTATTCATCACTAATCTTGTCTTCTATATTGTCATTTTATTTTCTATCTTTACTATCATTAATACTGCAATTCTTGTAATCATTACCATTATTATCCTTATGATTAATTTTTTTTTTTTACTATCTCCATCATTAAAAAACCAACATCATTAATTGCCCTATTATTTTTATTATTGTTATTATTCTTATTACTTATATTTTTATTCTTCTCATCTATTATTTCTATTATTATAAATATCCTCACCAACATTATTAGCAATATTTATGATTATCATTTCTACTTTAATCTTATAATTATTGTTACTGCTATTATTATTATTACTACATGCTGACAATAAGTTCCAAAATATGTATTAGTAATATATAATAGTAATGTATATAATGTCTTAATTATTAGTAGGTATATTAGATATACACACTATTATAGTAATACTACACCAATTAAATATTTACTCCTCTAATTTTATCCATTAAACTTTAAACACATACTTATCCATTTATCATATCACCTTTATTCTCTCAACTACATTTCGTAACAAATTCAAAAGAGTTTTGAGCCATGAAACTTTTACAAAAACCAATTTGTTTTCAAACTAAAATTTTAAATGAATTTTAAATATTTCATGACTTATCATATTATATAAATTATCTACAATATTTATCTACTAAATATTATATAAGTATTGAAAATATAGATATACATATATATAAAAAGTATACCCGAAGATAGACTAAATATAATATAGAAGTAAATTAAAGATGTGCTTTATGAACATATGTATATTCGTAAAACTAATTAAGAATGTAACTTAGATCTATACATATATGTATACCTTATGTTTTCTAGGAAGCTACGTTTTCTTTATATGCAAATTATTTTCTTTATACACTCTCTCTCTCTCCTCTCCCTCTCTCTCTCCTCTCTCTCTCTCTCTCTCTCTCTCTCTCTCTCTTCTCTCTCTCTCTCTCCTCTTCTCTCTCTCTCTCTCTTCTCTCTCTCTCTCTCTCCTCTCTCTCTCTCTCTCTCTCTCTCTCTCTCTCTCTCTCTCCTCTCTCTGCTCCTCTCTCTCTCTCTCTCTCTCTCTCTCTCTCCCTCTCTCCTCTCTCTCTCTCCTCTCTTCTCCTCTCCTCTCCTCTCTCATCTCTCTCTCTCTATATATATATATATATATATTATATATATATAATATATATATATATATATATATATATATATACACATACGAAATTATTATATGCAAGTGACTTACGAGTGTGTATATATATACACTTGCTTGTACTTGTTAATTATTATCATTAGACATTTCTAAACAATATATTTCATTCTTTAATACAACTCATCATTTGTTCTTGAGGAAAGACAATAAATATGACATAATAACACAATAAAGTTTAAGAACATACATTAACATAAGATCATACATGAATAGCAATAAGGCACAAAAATCCCTACCTCAAATCTGAAAATGACTCCTAGACTCCACGTTGTAACTCTCTTAACTCCTTCTTGATGCTCTTTTCACTCTCTCTATTTTTAAAACTGATCTACACTCTCTCTTAGAAGTAAGTGTATTTAAAAGGGTGAGTTAGTGGGAGTGATAAGGTGTGTGGGTAGGTGTGTGGGTGAGTGGGTCTGTAATCTAGGGATTTACTTATCAGTGGAGTGAGAGAGTGTGTGGGTGATATTATCTATATTCTAGGAAGTGGTTTAGTGGGATGTGAAAGAGTGTATTGGTGAGTGGGTAGGCTATCCTATAATATAGGAATTTAACTTAATGGCTATCTACTTATTTTATTATTATTATTATTATAATTATTTCCCCTTAAAAACTAACTACCTACGGGTTGCCTACCTTCCATATATAATATATATATATATATATATATATATTATATATATTATATAAATATATATATTATATATATACCAACCAAAACTAATATATATTACGTACCCTTTTAAAAATAGTTATCTATACTATTTAATTAATAAACATTCTTAACTCAACTATTATTTAATTTCACATGCTAATATATATGTATGGCTAATCAAACATAATTTAAGGTACCTTTACTAGTTATTATATTTATTTCTAGTATACTTATTTATCAATATAGACATGTAGGATTTATTAGCACAAAACACAATTTATTTTGTAAATCAACTTAATATTATCACAATAAAATAAATCAATTAAGAGTCCTAAAATTGAGGATGTTACAACTGCCACTTGTGTTAGGCTATTGGTTGAAAGTAATTTTACTCAACTGAATGTAGATAATCCCATATGAAGATGAACTAATTAATTAAGAATAAATACCTAAAAAGTCATTTTTCATGTTTGGGAGACATATAAAATGATATTCCCTCCTTCTAAAATATAAGTTTTTTAGCTTTTTTTTTTTTCTATTTCGAAATATAAGTTATTTCTCAATTTTCAATGCATTCTTATTTTAGTTTTTTCGTCATTTTTCCTTTCGTAAATTTCAATTATTTTTTTTCAATATTTTATAAAATGTATACCAACATTAATAAAGATATTTTTGTCGATCACAACCTTAGTATATATGAAAAAAATCAAAAGGTAAATTACATTTTGAAATGAAGAGAGTATCATTTTATATACTTCTTATACATATACACTGTCATGTATGAGTTGGTCAAGTCGTTAGCTTACTTGTCCAGTTAAGCAAGGAGTGAGGTTCGATCCCTGTCTTGTGTATGTAACAAGCGAACCCTTAAATGGAGTTCAGATCCGCGACAGATTAATCTTTGATCTTTCGGGCTGGGATACCGTGTGAGAAATAAAAAAAATATTAATGGCCACGTGAAAATTTACTAGTAATTTTTTAGATTAACTTCGCATAATTAAATTGTCCTATAATTTATATCCAAAGAGTCTTGAGGAGAGTTTATGTTTTTGAGGATTATATTATCATATAAAATTATATTAAGGACCATTTAAGTTATTCACTCAATAATTAAATTAATTAAAGTGATTAACCATGGTTTTGATTGATAAAAGCTGTGAACATGGGTTATTAGAGGATGGTTAGTTCACATTCACATGTCTTATCACATGATTAGTCGTCCTCGTTTTAGTCCATGTATAGTTTAATGATTGTTTTGAAGATTGGAACATATATATAAGTCTGTCGTGAACAGAGTTGTTCAATTATGCTTCACAAGATCCGAGGCTTCTTGGTGTCAACCTAGTAAACAGTAACACAATAAAAGAAAGGAAAATATTTACTGTACATATAATAATAAACATCCACCTATTTTTCACCTATTTAAAAAATTGACAACTTTTATGAATATGTTGACAACTTGCTAATATTTTTATAAAATTTGCCAACTTATGAATAAATGAAGGGGTGATGCTAAATAAATAATACAAAACCAGCTCAACCAGCCAATAAATGAGATTTTGGACCATAATTACTCAGCTCATTACAATCTTAATGATTATTTGGGCCAAAATCAAAGCTAAAATAGGCCTATTGGCTATATGGGCTGGTTTTTCATTGTTCACTTAGCATTATTGTAAATGAAAAGTGGGTAGATGACACTGTTATATGTACAAATATCATTCCCCATCAAGAAATGTGCACTGCCCTTCCCTTTTCAGTAGTTAAATTAAATTAAAAGTCATTATATACATATTTTGATTAAATTATTGTATAATTTTTACTTTCTAACTGTTATTTTACCTGATATATTTTTGTTATATATATATATATATATATAGCAATTCTCATGATATAATATATATTTATAGGATAATAATACAAGTAGTGGTGAACCACGTGGACAAGACATACTCGTGCCTTTTCATATTCATATATATACATTTAAAGATCGACCCAACACTTGAAAAAATCACAACTTATTCAGTACTTCATACTTCTCTAAGATCTATTATTTCTCATGAAGAGCATAAGGTGCAGAGTTTTAGCTCCTCTGTTCTTGGCCTTGGTTCTTGTTCATCTTTTTCTGTTCTCTCCTTTTTATTATCCCTCCCATGATGAACAACAAGGCTTTCAAGTTAGAGAGATAAATCTAACAAGGAAGTTGCTGTCTTCATCTTTGGATCACAATTCTGTTTCCATCACAAGCACAAGTAAATTAAGTGGGAGCAATAAGAAACAGGGCAAGAAAGCTGTGGATCCAAGTTTAAGAAAAGCACCATCAAGTAACCCAAATCCTACACAGAACAAGTAGGATTATTTGGAAAATTGGTCCTCTCACGTTACATGTGTGATCTAGCTCGTACCATGATATGTACCAAATAATCTTGATCTCAGTGCTAAGGTGTGATATCTCATTCGAGTAGATCACTCTATTTAACAGTTAATATGAAATTATCAGCATGGAAGTCGAGATATTTTTCATACAGTTAACATTTTTCATCAAGATAGACAGTGAAAGATCACATACCATAAAGTCATGTACAATTTTAACAAGAAGAGTATCTATTCTCATATTTATAGGATATTTATTTTTTGTAGATCTTGTCAAGGAAGAATTATAAGTTAGTTCATGTGATTTCAGTCTTGTTCCTTTTTTATTTTCTACTTTCTTTGGCTAGTTTCTTATATTATATAGTTATTTGCTAATTTTTGGCTCTTGGGGTATTCTGATTTCTTATCATTGAGTTTAATTATAGTGTGTTACGAGTCCCACATCGGGAAGACTAGAGCAAAGCAAAGACTAATAAGGTTTTGGGCTCTCTCACCCTAATAACTAGCTTTTGGGGTGTTGGTTCTCCCAAAGTCTTATACTTATAACATAGTGATGTTGATATGTACATATGTTCTAGAATAATAGAATTAAAGTAGGTGAAAGAATTTTGCTTTGCAAGGGGCGGAAATTTTATCGCATAGGCCTAAATGTCAATTTTGATCAATCACGAAGATTCCTAGCCTTCAATTTCACTATTTTCTGTTGATTTTTATCTTCTTCCCCGTAGTATATAATAAATAATACTGATTGTCGTACAACAGAAATACGTCCAACTAGTATTCAATGTGTGCTATACATAACATGGAATGCGTGCTATACGTATGTGTGCTATACGTATAACACACATACCATGTTATGTATAACACACGTTGGATACTAGTTGGACGTATTTCTGTTGTACAACTAGTATTATTGGTATATAATAATAATATTTGTGGGTGGTCGAGCTTATCCTACCTCGGGTCGGGTTGTGGGGCTCGTACCTGGGTCTGACTCTTGGTCCATTCTAATTGGGCCATTAATCTCGGTCACGACATTAGGCCTTGATCGAGACTCGTCCCTAGAGGGGGATCCAAGGTCTGACCTTGGACCCTAAATGAGATCATTCCTTGTCTTTGATTTGGGCTGCTCTTTTGAGCCATAGCTGGTATTTCGAACTGGGTCGTCGAATTGGGCCGCAATCCGAAGTGTGAACACATGTAAAATAATTATAATTTTAGCATGCTTTATGAAAAATGAATAAGTAAAATATTTACTTTTTAAAATTTTAAAATTAAGAAAAAAAAATATCAACTTAAAATGATAATATAATATATTTAAAAATATTTAATTTGGTTGAATTTCTATTTTAAATATGAAAAATATCATATATTATACAATTTACAGTAAAATATTAAATTAATAATTTAAACCAGCTTTCTTATTAATTAATAATTGTCAAAGTAAAATAAATGGATATATAAAAATGAATAGCAATAAAGACTGATTAGTATATAATAAACGAATAAAGTACCACTTTGATCCTTCAGTTTATATGCGTGAGTAATTTTGGTTCCTCGCTTTTTAAAATAAGTAAATTGATCCCTCACTTTACAAATTATAAATTACTTTGGTTTCTCATTTTATAAAATTAGCGAATTGGTCTCTCACTTTACAAACGGTAAATCATTTTGATCTCTACATTTCATAGGAACATAAATTATTGCAATTTCTAGGGTTGCATTTTTCGCTGGTGATGAGGGATTCATGGTACCGAGAGAGAACAGGTGGAATAGTTAAGGAGTGCACGTTTGGTTGTTCACTAGTGTGTTGTTGGGTCGTCAAGTCATATGCACCTTTTAGGTATAAAGTTTGCTTTACAACCAAAAAGTTTGAAACCCGTTTGGAGTTTATATAAAACCTAGTTTGGACGGTTTCATAGAGATGGTAATGCACAAATCACAAATTTTTTGCCCAAATAATATTCTTAATTATGTGTGTTTTTTCTTAATGGACTTAGTAATTTAAGACCAAAATCTTATTTTTGACTGTTTTGATTGGTATAATGTTGTACCCAGGTCAGGACAAACAAAACTAAACTAGCTAGGGTGTTCTTTCTTCCTTCACAATTCTCTTGTGCATTATTATTGTATATATCACTTCATCATTTGAAAATTTGCATTATTGGAGAATGAAATGAAAGGGGCATGCAAATCAGTGATTTAGAAATCGTTGACCCGGGCTTAACCATATCACCGTCGACAACTGTGAGATCATCGTCAACCACCATCATCGGCCGAAAAGACTTTCATTACAGCTGGTTGGATTGATAACTTGGAAAAATTCATCAATTTATCCAAGTTATTTTTACCCTAATTACTCTTAATTTGAGCTATTCTTAATTAAACATATTGAGAATTAATTCAAATTTATGTTTTGGTGTTTAGTGAGTTGGTGATGTTATTAGGAAAAAAACTGCTACGTAATCAACACTCTGTGAGCAGCACCTATAAATAGTGTTCGGAGAACAATAGTGAACAATAACATTGATGAACAGTACTTGGTGAATAGTACTTCTAAACACTAACTATTAATAGTAGTCATATACGCCAATAGTACCCTATATATGAATACTACCCTCGTATACAATAACGAAAGCATACCTAAATTTGTGGAAATTAATGAATAAAATAAAACAGCAATGTTTTAAAAATCAGAGTGAACATCAAACCGGATGAGTTAAGGGATCAGAGATTCATTGGTACAACAGCGATTCAACTGAAATATAATAAATATTTATAAATAATTGATTATATATGATGCAAAATAAAAAATAATAAAAAAACTAAAAATATCAAAGTTGAGGGGCCTAATTGAAATTTTGCACAAAGCCCATTTTGAGTTGAATCCAACTAACCTTGATGGATTTGGCCCATTATGGTTAGCAAAGAGCCGAAGACCTATTCCTAAATGGCTAAATCTTCATCTTTCCTCTCTGCGTGGAGTATTCCAACTTTTAAATCTTCATCTTTCATCTTTCATCTTTTTTTCTTTGTGAAGAAGTGAAAAATCATGAGGTCTATACATGAAATGGCAGCTTCTCTGTAGATCAGCAATGGCGATGGTGCTCGTGCTCTCTCTCCATCATTCGTGCGCGATAGACGTACACGGACCATGATAGTGGTGATGTTGCGGCTTGTGATACGATAAGGAGAATGAGGGCCGCCTCCACCACCCACCACCACCACCTACAGCCAAGCCAACCGCCACCGCACCCTCTTGCCCCGCCTACCACCACCTCAACTCGAGAACCCTCCCTCTCTTTTTTTTCTGAATTAAAATTGAAAAAACGACGCCATATTTGGCTTGTTGAGCAGTTGTTGATTTGAACCGTTGAGTCAGCCCTACTTACCGGTTCAACGGTTCAAAGCCGGTTTTTTTCACTTTCCCGGCTCACTGTCACAACCGAACCGGAACTCTGACCGGTTCCCTGTCCAACTGGTCGGACCCTATCCACTGTAAATTACTCACTCATGATGTAAACACAAAAGTTGCTCATCATGCAAATCCTGAAGTAAACAACTACTCTGTCTAGCAAAAAGCAGCAAAAAAAAAAAAAACAAATTTCATTTGTACAAGTTACCAATCATTTCATCCAACATATTAGAAATGTATCTTATGAACTAATATCTAGTTTGATTGTTTGAATATTCAAATTTCAAATGTGACACAATAATTTCAATTCAACAATTCCCTCCCCCTACATTGCAAAAATTTGAAAAACAGATCAAATAACAAAAAAGCAGAGCTGAATTGGATCTTAACTTCATCTATCAGAAAATAGAAACAAACATAACTATATACATAGACCGAAAAAAAGCCTGTATATTACATGATCAACCAAAACCAACATAAATTAAACCAATTAACCACACACACACACACACATATATATATGGCAATTTCAAAACTGGAACTAAAAATCTGTAATGAAAATTAACATAATGATTCTAATAACTTGGAACAAAAAAAGAGTGGCACCATTTTATGCAGTGCCTATCTCATTTGGCAGTGATTGTCTTCAAGCACCAGTGGCTCCCATCAATGCCTTCTTCAATTCCTCACTGGCATCAGCCTCAGTTGATTTTCCAGGAAAATCCGAAGATTTCCTCTCACTTTTTCTCGCATCAAAGCCTTTCCCTTTCACACCATTCCTCTCAAACTCCCTGTACTTTCCCATATCAAAACCGCCACTGCCGCCGGCGATTTCTCGGCGGAGATCCTCGACGGCGTTTCTCAGCAACCCGTTCTCAGTCTGAAGAACCTCCAGCTGCCTCTTCACCGTCAAACACACCTCCGCCACGTCACCACTTGCCGGAAAACTCAAATCTCCAGCAACCCCCTTCCCCTTCACCTTCCTCGATTCT
Organism: Aeschynomene evenia; assembly: GCA_013621005.1. Classification (NCBI taxonomy): domain Eukaryota; kingdom Viridiplantae; phylum Streptophyta; class Magnoliopsida; order Fabales; family Fabaceae; genus Aeschynomene; species Aeschynomene evenia. The sequence goes on from CM024271.1 coordinate 5,455,503, forward strand.
CCGCTGCCGCATTCAGCCACGTGCTCCACCGCAATCTTATCCATCACAAGAAACGGTGCATTCCTAAACGAAATCCCAGCCGCAGTCGTTTTCATCTCCGTCGGAACCCTAACTCCCCACCGGAACTTAACCGCAGCGCGACCCCTCACCGGAACAGTCGTCCTCGCCGCCACCTCCATCCCGGAAAACACACCGGCAATCGCGCCGGCAGTAGGATAATCCCCTCCCAAGATCGGAACCTTCCCAATCTCCTTCCCCAACGGCGAATCCACGCCATCTATCGAAACGACGTCGTCGTCAGAGCCATTACCATTACCAGCGATAATGCTCCCAAATCCTTTCTTCGTATCGAAAACCGAAGACTGCGACTTCTTAAACGAGAAATCACCAAACCGAGGTTTGAAGTGAAGCATAAAAACAGGGTTTACACTGTTCCGGTTGCCGGTTGCGCGATTACCGAGGAGGTTGAATTCGCAGCTCATGAGCATGGAGCTGGACAACGGGGAACCGAAGGGTCCGGTTCCGGTCTTGACGATGAGTGAGAATGGGTTCTTAGAATCGTTGGGTCTGTAAGAGAGTTTAATCGAAGGTCCTGATTCGAAGAATGTGGCAAGGTTCAGTGTTAGCTCCTTGGAATCGCCGGCGACGATGCCTGATTGAAAGGGCATCCCTAAGATGTTGAGTGGGATTTTTGCCCTCAATAAGGGTTTCTGTTCTTCGCGGAATTTGAGAGAGGCTTTCATTGTGGGATAGTGAAATGAAACCCTAGGTGTGGGGGTTTGAGAATTTGGGGATTTGGATTGGGATTGAGAAGTTGTTTGTTTTTTATAGAGTGGGGTTTGGGTTTTGGGGGAAATTGAATTTGGTGTTTGAAGTTTGAAAAATGAGAAAAAGAAATAAAAAATGGGAGGAATTTTTGGAGTGATTTGGCGGATATTGCGCCAAAACGGGGTTGGGTTGTGTATTTGGAAGTAAATGGCAGTGTGGTTTGTGCTGTGCGCCTGTGCCTGTGCTTCACGGTTGGAAAATGGGTTACTGATAAGGGGAGGGTCAGCACCATAAAATCAACCATAATCAACGATAATGTGTAATAATAATATTTTAAAATTAATAATTTAACTTTTAAATATGTTAAATTAATATATAATAATAAAAGTTGTATTACTAATTTTAAAATGTTAAATTATTACATTTAATTATTAATGGTGGCTAATTTTATTACGTACATGAAGCATTATTGATTAGAAAAATGGAAAATCATCTCATGGTGCGGTTACGTTACTATTTTACGGGGATGTTATTTCTAGCACCCAAAATTCTCACGGAAGACGTTACCAATGGTAACGTTTGGAATATAGAAGTAGACACTTAGACATAGACATAGATAGACAAGACACAATGTCTTATGTCTTATAATTTGGGTTTGGTAGTGTGCGACAAGACATTAGTGTCATGTACTAAAAGATGTTTGGAATTGAAGGACATTGTTACACACTAATTACTCATATACTAAAATACCCTTATTCAAACGGTTTAATTAATCCGGAGGTCCTATAGTTTAATTAATTTTTTAAATGGGTCCTTATAATTAAAAATTTTGTAATTGAGTCTCTACATTTTAAAATAAAGAGTGAATATCCTATTTAGTCTCTCAAGATTAATTTCGATGACAATTTAGTCCCTCATGATTTGAAAGTGACAAAATAGTCCTCCAAGATTAATTTTATAGGACACTTTAAGTGACAATTTAGTCTTTCTGTTAAGTTTATGTTAACTGAGTTACAAACATGACGTAACTTAGGTGATATGTCATACAATGTATCATACACATCACTGCAATTCAATTAACAGAAACTTAATGGAGGGACTAAATTCTCATTTAATATGTCCTATAAAATTAATTTTTAGGGACTATTTTGTCACTTTCAAATCTTGAATGACTAAATTGTCCTCAAAGTTATTCTTGAGGGACTAAATATGATATTTATTCTAAAATAAATTTTAATTAGATCTCTAACACTAATCTTGTCACTTAGCCACATTTTATAATGGGTGATGCTAAATGAACAATACAAAACCAGCCCAACCAGCCAATAAATGAGATTTTGGGCCATAATTACTCAGCTCATTACAATCTCAATGATTATTTGGGCCAAAACCAAAGCCAAAATAGGCCCATTGGTTGTATGGGTTGGTTTTTCATGGTCCACCTAGCATTATTGTTTTATAAATGTGGTTAAAGATAAAAGAAAAAAAATATTACAACATTTTGATTATATGGTATTTATAATGAAAAGGAAAATAATAGTATTATTAAATTTTATTTATTTTTTATTTTTTGTAATTTTATTTTGCTTCATATTATATTATATTTATTTTTTATTTAATTAATTATTTTTATATTTATTTTATGTTGAATAAATTTATTTTTATTTATTATAAAATTAAAAATAAAATTTAATTGAAATTAAATTTAACATAAAATTAAATAAAAAGAAAATAAATCTAAAATTAAAAATGTCTTAAAGTAAAAAATTATAAATAAAAAAAAGTTAATAAGAATTTAAGAAAGATAATTTAAAATATTTATGTTATATTTAATTTAATTTAAATTATTTTTATATTCTTTATTTATTTTAATTGTCATAATATATAAATATAAATTTATTCAAAATAAAAATAAATATAAAAATAAATTTATTAAATAATAAATAAATAAAATATAATATGAAATAAAACAAAAATATAAAAAATACAAAAATAAAAGATAAATAAAATATAAATAAAATTTAATATAAATAAACAAAGCTTGCTATGTTGAATAATTTGTGTCATTTTAAAAATTTAATGAGGTTATTATTGGAAGAAATTATTGTGTTTCAAGTTAATCATTCGTGTCTCTACTCACTCTTGAGACACTAGTGTCTCAACATTAGTGGGTAAGAGTGTATAACTGTGTCTTCAAGTGTGTGTTTAAACTTCCACCCCAAACAAGATTTATGTCCCACTGTGTCTCCAACCTAGTGTCGAGTCCATCCTTTCAAACGCTACCAATCTTTCATGTGCTTATCAATTTTGTCCGTGAGTTGGCATTTTGCATTCTTGTGAGTGGTAGTGGTACTAGTCCTCATAGTATTTTTTTTGTGTGTATACGTGGAATTGTTTGGATGTGCTCCTAAAAATTAATTTTTTTTAATTGATATCTTTAATTAACATCTTTTAAAAAGGTAAAAATAAATTTATGTTTGGATATAAAATTAATTTATATTTGGATGTATTCAGAGCTGATTCAAGGGTAAAGTTAGAGAAGCTAGAGCTTTAGACCTCCATTTTTTTAAAATATTTTAATAAAAAGAAATTTAAATGTCATAAGGCAACATTCATCATCATGACTCATGAATTAATTAATATTCATGTTTAATGTATGTGTTGTGTATTAATCCCTATATATACATACATTTTTTTCACTTTTCTTAATTATCTAGTTATTTCTTTTCAATTTTACACAAATCACAAAACATCATTCACATATATTCCTTGTAATTTCTAACAATTCTATGTATCATTTTTTCTTTACTTCTTGAGTTCTTCTCTTCTATTATCATAAGTCCTCTTTAGCTCTCCTCCATATCTCCTTCCTTTTTTTGTGCTAAACTCGAATTGTGTTGTTGCCTAGTCTTATAGTGGCAAGTGATACGAAACTTTCTCTTCTTTTGAAATGATAAGCTATAAGTATTATTTATATTTTTTCTATCATTCTAACTTATTTTGTTATTCTAAAATATTCCGAAAAGAAGTTTTTCAAAACTAAAAATTAATAAAATCTTATCTAAAATCCACAATGTCTCAATAAAGATTAAGTGGACTGATTATATTATCAATTGAAAAATAATTATTTAATTAAATCGATTACAATATAATTTAAAAAATAATTTTGCATCCTAAAAATACGAAAGATAAACTTTAAATAAAAATATAAGGTGTTGTTTGGTTTCCGTTTTTATTTTCTGTTTTCATTTCTTGTTTTCTCTGTTTTCAAAATTTTGTGAAGAAAATACTGAAAATAGAGAAAACGTGTGTTTTCTCTGTTTTCAGTATTTCCTTCACAAAAATTTGAAGACAGAGAAAACAGAAAATGAATTATTAATTTTTTTAATTTTAAAAATAAGTTTATCGTGGGTTACATCCGCCGAAAATACCGTTGATAATATTAGACAATATTGACGGATGTATCCATCGATAAATTATCAGCTGATTTTCTTCGGTCATCTATCGATAACAGTTTTTCGACCACTCAAAAATCATGGACCTCTATCCGTTGATACATCTGTCGAAACATTGAATTATCGACAGATTATTGACTTATCCGCTGATAAAATCCGTCGATAATACGCTGGTTTCCTGTAGTGTTAGCTGATACAAAATGAGTTGGAGTAAAATGGAAGGGGGCTAAGATTCAGAGATCTTAAAGCAATGAATTTGGCTATACTAGTCAAACAAGGATGGAGGTTGATAAATGCAAAATCTTCTTTTTTTTACCAGGTTTTTAAAGGAAAACACTTCAAGACAGAAGATTTCATGATAGCTCAAGTTGGGGCAAATCCATCTTGGACTTGGAGGAGTATGTTAGAAGGTAGGAAGCTGATTGAAAAGGGGATCAAATGGAAAATTTGGGATGATTCGGCTGTCAAAACATACCAGTACCCATGGATTGGTAGTCTTTACCCGTTCAAAGTGCCTAGCCAGATAGCAAAAAGGAATAATGAATACCATTTGGTGCAAAATTTGATGATTCTTCCTGGAGTGTGGGATGAAGGATATCAGGAGCCTATTTCCAAATGAAACAAGATAAAATATACTCAACAAATCTCACTTTAAAGACAAAGACTCGCCTTTCTTGTGCCTTGATTCGAAAGGGAATTATTCAGTTAGTTCTAAATACATAGTGGCTTACCAATTCTTTCATCCTCCCCTATCAAACTACTCTAATTACATGTAGAACAAAGACTACTCCAATTGCATGTAGAACAAAGACTACTCCAATTGCATGTAGAATAAAGCCGTGTGGAAAGCCATTTGGGCGTTGAAGGTTCCTCATAAAATCAAGTTATTCATGTGGCAAGTTATGCATAATGGATGCCCAGTTAGGAATAGACTAAAATCAAGGTTTGCAAACCCGGAGAGTGTGGTTGAGCGGTAGGGGCTCATCCTCCCTTAACCAAGTGTGGAGGGTTCGATCCTCGCCTTAGATATGGAAAAACTTTAAAAGTCTGGGCCAGTTGTTCCACACTTTAAAATACCCTGCCCTCTATGCACTATGCACTGAAACAAATGAATCTATTCATCACTATCTCATCTCTTGTTGCAAAGCCGAAGAAGTGTGGCAAGCTTTACATCTTTCAAGCATAACTCTAGGCCTTGCGGGATTGAAAATGGACTAGTGGTGGATACAAGCTCTTACAACTATTTAATCTTGCCCTGAAGCTAAAAGGACAAGGAACCTAATAGCAATTACTTGTTAGAACATATGGAAGGGGCACGACATGCTTGAAGGAACACATATGGAATATGTTCGAAGGATTGAATTTCAATGTAACAGAAATAGTTAGATCATCCCTCAAACTCTCAAAGGAATGTCTAATCCTCTAATATGCTTTTTTTTTTCTTTTTGTTGTTTTTTTTTTTTCATTTTTTACCTATTGATTGATAGTGGTGTTGGGTGTTCCCTTTTTCTTTGAATCTTTGTAATCCTTTGGGACGACTTTTGTTGATTCATTCAATAAAATTTTTACTATCTTTGGAAAAAAAATGATAGTTAAGTTGATTATTACTTTCAAATCTCTAAAAATGAAGTTAAAAATGTAAGAGTTTAATTTTGATCCAATGTCGGTGTAAATAAATTTTACACATATATCCAATCATGGATTGACACATCAACAAAAGTCTTTAACTCAACCACCTACTAACCAAAAAGTCAAACAAATCAATGGAGGTGATTGATTGACAGTGTAAAATTTTTTACACTGTTAGTCATTATGTAACACCCCAACTCTAATTAAAGTTTAATTAAGGAAATTATGCAGTGATTAGCCTTGATTAGATTTTAATTACGACCATGAGTGATATGTTGCATCTGCATATGCGTACATGTGAAGTTATGTGCATTAGTATGTGATGAATGTTACTGAATTGAAAGTATACGTGATAATATGAAAGCATGATTTCGTATGATGTAAATGTTTGATTGGGAGAGTATACATACGAAGAAAATATATATGCATGATACGATATGATAAGATGATGACATATGAGAATATATGTATTAATAAGTTATGATGTCAAGTTATATGATGAGATAGGATGATATGTGTAGTTTATGTAATGGAGCGAGAAAAGCCCATTAAGGTGTGGTGAAGTGAGAAAAGCTCACAGTATTTAGAGGCAAAATGTAACTAACGAGATAAGCTAGTGATGATGACGTGAACTATGCATGTTCTATGTGTTATGAGTGTGTATGCTATAAGTATGATGAAGTATAATTTATGTATGTTTGAATTATGAAATGAATATGTGATGATGATGTACGAATGGTTGTAAAGAATGGATAAGTGTTGGAATGACTTGTAGGTAAATGGAAACGATTTTCAAAGAAAATATATGGATTTGGAATATATGTTATGAGTTTTATGAAGTGGAAATGGATTTCAAGTTATTGTCCTGTATAGATAAAATGATTTTAATGCATGGATGAGTAGTGTATGGTTAGAAGCGTCTAGGATAGAGCATTATGAGGTATGGAGGAGTTCATGCATGAATAATAAGAAACCGGATGAATTAGTGATATAATTAGTGTTGAATTGAGTATATTGATGCAGAATTAGAATGTTATGGATTAGAATGTAACGTCCCCAAGTATATTTAAGGTTTTGATCATGTTTGGAGGAGTATGGATGAGTTAGGATGCATATTGGGACACTTAGAAGGAAAATCTGCATTTTGCCACCAAGACAGGCACTGGCGCGCAGCGTGCACGCGCTAACGCGTGGCCGGTCGCTAGCGGCCATGTATCAGGCGCTAGCGACCAAGTCGCAGCAGAACAGCAAGTTCTGCATTTTTGCATTTTGGTCTCTGATCCTTCAACTCTTGATAATTGCCTAGATGACCCTACCGACACTCCACCCTTCAGAAACTCAATCTCACCCTCACCCTCACCCCTCTCATAACTCAGAATCTCCCTCTCTCCAACCCCCTAAATTCTCTCAACTCTCTCTAAACTAAAAATCACTCTAGTATCAATTTCTACCACAAATCCTCACCAAAACCGAAATTAAATTACATATTATTAATCCTCACGAAATTCCCTACATTTCTAGTCGATAAGAATAAGTAGGCAACCTCTGAATCATCATCATCATCATTTCATAGAGTTTTGGTGAAGTATGGAGCTAGGAACTTAAAGATCAAGAGAGAATTAGAGCTTGAATTGGAGGTCTACAAGAGGTAGGGGTTTAGACTAAGTTATATGTATATGTATATGTTTATGATATGTTGCAATTTCGTGTTAGAAATGATATTTGGATGATATGTATTTGGTTCTGTTTTCTGGGTTTTGTGTGCAGGACGTGCACACGCGCTAGCGGCCAGCTGGTACGCGCTAGCGCCTGTGTGTTGGGCGCTAGCGGCCAGTGCGCAGGAAATTCCAGAATTTTACAGTTTTTGCGAAAATTGATGTTTTTAATCCTGAGAAATGATTTTTGAAAATGTTAGATACATTTTATACGTATATGAATGTCAGTAGAAATTATGCTTTAAAAAAAAAGGAGTTATATGATTTATTAAATAACAAAGATGCTATTTTTGTGAATTATGTAAACCATGAGTTTTAACGGAATTAGTTAGAATTTAAGGAATGGATTTATGAAGCATTCATATTATGAATTAATGTTTCAGAAAGATGACATTTTAAAAGGAGTTTGTATTAAGATGTATGTAAAAGAGATATACGTAGTGAAGAGAAATTATGATATTGGTTACGACGAAAGTGCTTAGATTGATTATATGTTTATGTCTTGATGATGACTGTGATGATGATATGATTCTGATATGATGTGATGATTTAATGACGTTCCTTGTGTTAACATAGTGAATTTAATGATGACGTTTGATCTATGTATGTATGATATTATGTTAGGTATGATAAAAGAAGTTTGATGTGTTACGCTATGATTATGATTCTAAGTTGAATAAGTTGAGAATAGATTGCTTATAATAAGGTTTATGTGGCTAGTGAGAAAAGTTAGTCACACTAAGTTGAAAGTACAAGGCTAGTGAGAAAAGCTAGTCACAACAAATTCAAAGTTGAATACTAGTGAGAAAAGCTAGTCACAACAAATTGAAAGTATAGGACTAGTGAGAAAAGCTAGTCGTGCTAAGCGAATGCACATGACTAGTGAGAAAAGCTAGTCAAAGTACGGCCGTGTTAAGAAAGAGATAGGTGGTCGAGCGAGATAAGCTGGCCACGGCCAAGTGAAATAAGCTGGCCTCGACCAAGTGAGATAAACTGGTCAAGACTCGACTGAGTGAGCAAAGCTAGTCGAGAGCTAGATTATGTTGATGAGATATGTACATGTATGTATTGATGAATGAGCCGAGTAGAAAACATTACACGTGCACGACACAATGATTATACTATATATATATGGTGATTATGGTTGATATGTATATATATGTATATACATGCATATATCAATAAAATGAGCAAGATGCACCTAGGTTAATGTCATTTCGGGATAAAGAGTTTTCGAACTAATAACTGAATTGAACTTGACATGTTACACCTTTTTATAATAAACCCGAGGTGGCCGCCCCTACTGAGTAACTTTAGTTGCTCACCCTATCATGGATAAACATTTTAGGTAATTCAAGCAGACTTGGACACGGAGACGCCAGGTGGGCTTGACGACGAATGCTTCGGAGCTTCCGCCGCTGCTAGTTTCCCTTTTTGTTACGTATGTCATGTTGAACCGGACTTATGTTAGTCGGAGCTATTTATATTGGTGTATTATTATTATTATTACTATCGATTTTTGATGGTGTTATGTGGGGAATGTATTTGTATTCTGTTGAGATTGCATGTATTGTAATATGTAATTACTATTCAGGTTGTATCATAACGCTTATATATATATGACGCATGCCCCTAGTTTCCGTTTAAAGTATTTTCGAAATAAATTCCCACGTATTTTCAATATATGTATTTTCAAAGTTTACATATGTTGTGATGTTCAAGAGTAACATTAAGATAATTAGTCCAAAATGACTATAGCATAGTAAATTAATTATTAGGGTGTTACACATTATAATTAAACTCAAAATGTAATATATATAATTTTTAAAATAATGTAAGATATCATATAATTTTTTATATATAACTTTTTAAAATATATAATTCCTATAGCATTTGCAATTAATGCCTCTAAAATCTTAATCTAATCTAGCTTGACAATAGGCAATATTTTTTTCTTTACAAAATACTCTAAAGAACAAGAAAGTGACATGTGTATTATGCATTGAGTCTTGCTAGGTGTACAATATAAAATACTTACAACGTATAAAACAATGTACAATGCGAAAATCAAGCAACAAGATTGAAAAACGCGCGTTTCGTATACCCACTCTCATGGATGCGCGCCTGTATGGTACGCGCTTAAGCGAACACATTCTAACACATGAAATGAACACATATTTCAATAGCAAATGAACACATTTGATTATCAGAAATGAACACATTTATTCATTATAATGGACACACTTAAGTAGAAAAAAATGATCACATTTACTTAAAAAAAACATCTCAAACTCATTGATTTTATCTCTTTTCATTATATTATGTGTTTAATTAGTTAAGGTGTATGTATGTGTTCATTTTGCATTGTATTATGTGCTCAGTTACAGTATAAATATGTGTTCACTTTCCATTGTACTATATGTTCAGTTATAGTATATTTATGTATGTGTTTACTTTGCATTATATTATGTGTTCAGTTACAATATAAGTATGTGTTCACATTACATTGTATTATGTGTTCAATTGCAGTATATATGTATATGTGTGTTCATTGTTTCATATATTATGTGTTCATTGTGACTTAACTTTAATATATATGTATTCATTTGCTAATAAATAATTTTATGACCAAAATATTACTTGATGTGTTCATTTTAGGTTGTCATATGTGCTCATTTAATCTTATACAATGTGTTCGTTGCGCATAGTTTGTTTTAATCTGAAAAGAAAAATAATGTTCTTGTTTGGAACTAAAACAACATGATATAAACAAAGATTGAGTTGTATGATAAAAAGAAATCAAGAATCTCATTAGATATCACAAGAATCATTGTTAAAAATGAATTTAGTTGATGAATATATGAAATATATTCATAGTTATAGAAGCAAATTGCAAAGAAGAATTACAAAAAAAAATCAAAAAATAAAATGAAACAAAAACAAGAATCATACAAGAAAAAAAAGAGTAGGTATCTTGATTGAGAGAAGAATAAGAGTGAGTATCTTGATTGAGAAGAGGAGAAGAAAAAGAAGAAGGAGGAGGAGGAGGAAGAAGAAGAATGCAGACAAAAAAAACAAAAACTGAAAGAATAAAGAAGAAAAGAAAGAAACGTGATGTGAATAGTAGCGTGTTGATGTTGTTTGCATTGGTTCTATGTATATGCATAATTTATACATTGTAAACTACGTTGTTTGTACAATATGTTGTACAAATAGAATTTCCCATTATGCAATCTTTGAATTTACAAGTTATATAGATATGATGTTTATTTACGGGGTGTTTGGAACACCATCGGAATTCAATTCCCTTAGGAATTGAATTGAATTCCAGTGTTTGAAAACAAAGAAAATCATTTAAGTTGAAATGGAATTCAATTCAATTCCATCGTTTTGATCCAAAAACAAATCGGAGTTATTCCACTCCGATTTCAATTGAATTCCATTGACATTTCACTTAAAATATGAAATGTCCAAATTATTCTCTTTAAATTACACTATTTAAATTACTCTCTTCAAATTTCAAAGTGTCTTACGATAAATTTGTCCATTAAAAAAATTTAAATCATTTTATAAACATTTTAAATATTTGAATTCAATTCAATTCTACAATTTTACTAATATATTTCAAGCATCGAAATTCAATTCAATTCAAGTATGAATTCAATTTCTAATGGAGTTCAATTCAATTTCATCTTACAAAAGGTTTCCGACATACGGTTAGATTTACAATTTCAGTTCCAGGGACTGTTTTGTACATTTACATATCCCAACACTCATAGAAAGGGTTATGTGCAATTAAACCACAAGATAGGGTGGTCTAAGGAATCGATCCCCAAACCCTAGAGTATACACAATACACTGTACACAACACTTAACACAACCTTATTTCTCCAAATCCTCTCACGAGTTACGCCTCAATTCCGACACTTACGTCATCTCCGCCACTTTCTCCGCCAAGCCAACGGCAGCGCCTCTTCTCTTCCTCCTTGCATTGTACAACAACCGCCGCGGTACCATCCTCTACCGGTTGCGAGCGACTAGAGCCCCTCTTCCCTGAATCAGCGCCACCGTCACGGTACTTAACCTCAACCGTTCTTCTTCTTCTTCTCCTCTTATGTAATTTCTGTCTGATTTGCAATTTCGTTTTCGAAAATTGGGAAAGTTAGAATCTTTTTATATAAAGATAAAGATAAAGATAAAGACTTTTAGGTTTGTTACCACCCATTCTTTTCACACAATAAGGTTTCAACTTTACTGTAAAAACTGTTTCTTTGTCTCTGGTTCATAAATTCGGGAATAGGGTTTTTTGGGTGGTCATGGTGGAGGGTTATGCAGGTAAGGAACTTCAATGGGGGATGTTCCCTTTTATCAAACAAATTTTGGTGCTGATAATGTTCTTCCTCCCTCAAAATCTAATTAGGGTTCGGAGTGGTAGCAGTGTTGCGAGCAATGTTAAATCTGCTGTAGGTTCTATTTCACACTCTAGATTGCTAAGGTCAAATGGAGGCTCAAATTCATCAACTAGAGCAGGAAGCATACTCTGCTGTCTTGCGTGCTTTCAAAGCTCAATCTGATGCACTTACTTGGGTATAATTTCTTTGGCTGGTTCCATGCCTTTCATATTAACTTTATATTTTTCTTGTTTTGAAGACATATTTCTATATTATCTTATGTATTAATCAGGAGAAGGAAGGTTTGATAACAGAGCTTAGGAAGGAGTTGAGGGTTTCAGATGATGAACACAGAGCACTTCTTACTAGGGTTAATTCTGATGAAATTATCCACTGCATACGGTATTGTAATTATTTGAACAGTTGCAATGGTGTTGCAATATAGAGACAATTTTACTGATTCAACCCTTTTACAATGTTATGCAATGGAAATGCAATCAGTGAGTGGAGACAGACTGGGTGTTACCAACCTCCAAGGCGCAGCATATCTCAGCCTGTTCATGACGTCTTACCGAGCCCAAGTATTTCGGCTCCTCATAAGAAGCAGAAGACATCCCACTCGGTACCACTTTTTCTTGCATGCTGATGCTATATGATGTGACATGTGAGCTTTAAAAGCATTATTTGTATGTTCAACTGTTCAAATTAACCACAGCAATTGTAGGGGTTGTATGAGACAGAGGCCAAAAGCCTATTAATTGCATTGCAATCAAATTCTTTTTTAGAGAAGTACAAAGAAAAATAATGCATTCACGTTCATTTGATTTTCTATGTTCCAATTTTGTCACAGGGTCAGTCATTGCCTGGTTTGGCTATGAAGGGTAGTATGAAAAGTTCTTCTGGAGCTAGTGGGGGTAGGCATTTCACAAATCGCAATTCTTCTTCAGCTCTAGCAGCTAATGCACCTGCTGAAGCAGCAGGTTTTGATCCGTTGATTGGTAAGAAAGTTTGGACTCGATGGCCTGATGACAACCACTTTTATGAGGCTGTCATAACTGATTACAACCCTACTGAGGTATGTTTAAGTCTTAATGCTTGTCAAAATTCTTGATTTTGATGCATGTAATTTACCTGATTAATGCCTTAATCTTTAAGATTCACCAGTGTAATTGTCGTTCCTTGTTTAGGATGAATTGTGTGAGAACTCTAACTCTGTTAATGTGTAGGAAGAAACAGAAATAACAATGCTTAAATGTGTTTATGACCTGGAAATGCAAGGAAGATTCTTTTGAATAATTTTCTTGGCAAACTTTTATTTAATCTTGGACTATTTTTTTTCCAGGGTCGGTATGCTTTGGTTTATGATATCAATACAGCAAATGAGACTTGGGAATGGGTTGATCTCAAAGAGGTAATTATTCCTGTTTTTTTGTTTTTGCATATAGGAGCATTTACTAATTAGGTTTGAGTGGTTGCATCGATTGAAACAGTGGTTACAATAGATTAGTGTCGATTAAAACAGTGCTGACAATATATTAATGTCGATTGAAACAGTGGTGATAATATTTTAATGACTAATTTAAAGGAATTCATCGAGCTATGTGATAAAAAGTATAGTACCTTTCGAGATGACAACAGTAAGAACCACAGAAGGTTTTGTGGCTACGTAGACCACCTTTTTTTAAAATGAATTTAAAAGCCAAGCTTTTTGAGTTTGAGCATCAACAGGATGCTGAAAATAGTTGAAAGAGTAGAGGCATGAATCGTGTTTCTCATTATGTTAGAAGTTACTGCTTTAAATAAGATAAAAATCGGCAAAACAAGTATTTGACTGTTTCCATCTGAAAATAACACATGTATGTAACTAATGACTAAGGCCCCAACTGGATAAATCTTTTTTTTTAAATGCTTCTGGATAAGTAACTTTTGAAAGGTAACTTATAAATAAGTTATTTTGTGTAAATACGTAATAACAGATGTAACATGTGAATGTTTTAAAAAGTGCTTTTACTTCTCAAAAAATCATTGAAAAATGACTGTTTGGGAAGTAATGAGCTGATTAGTCAAATAGGATAAAGAGTTGAAAATTTGCCTTTTGATTTGCAAAAATAAATTAAAAAAGTCATAAGCAGTGTTATCTAAACTGATCCTAAATAGACATGTGAATTTAGTAGACATTATCTTTTATATTTTAAAGATAGTTATCATACCTAATTGAGCACAGATCTCTCCTGAGGATATACGATGGGAAGGTGAAGATCCTGATATAAGCCATAGAGGTGGACATAGTGGGCTAGGTCGTGGAGCAAAGTTCTTAAGCCGTGGTAGTGATACTTTAGGTGCTGGAAGAGGGAGAGGACATCCAAAGTTTCATCCCAGAAAAGAAATTCCCCCGCCACAAAATGGTATTGGAAAGAGAGTTGCGGATGACATTGAGTTGCTGAATACAGATTCACTAGTTAAGGAGGTAGGTGTGACATTCCTGTTCAATCTCTCTGCGATCAAGAGAAAGATAGGGGAGACTCTTTTACTTATTAGCAACGCTGATGTTTTATCAGGTTGAAAGGATTTTTGCTGCAAGTCCTCCTGATTCGATAGAGCTTGAGAAGGCAAAGAAAATGCTGAAAGTGAGATCCACAACTTTTCTAGGAATTCCTTCTTGTTAACCTTTTTGCGGAATGGTTATTGTTCATTACTTAAATTTTTGTTTATACTATTGTACAGGATCATGAGCAGGCACTTGTTGACGCAATTGCAAAGATTGCAGATGCATCTGATGGTGAAAGTGGTAATAAGTAATAACTAGAAGTATACATAATATTTCTGCACAATTTCTTTATATTTTATTTTAATATAAAATAATTTTGTAATTGAATAAAAAGTACAGCAATTTAATCTGCTATTGGTTACAACACATTTTAGCAATTATTTAAACACAGAAATAACCATCCCTTCTCCTCTCTGAACCCCCTTTCCCTTGAAAACAGAAATAGCGTCTCTATGTTTTTATCAGTACAGTGGATTCCACCAAAAAGGGATGAGGGAAGAGTGAGGTAGAAATGAGTGGACTTTTTAAAGTGAATTAAGTGCATTTACGCCTCACCTAGAGGTGTACTAGTATTTATGTCTGTGATTTCATGGTTTATTTTGACTTCCTTGTTATAATGGAAAAAAATGCATTTGAATTGTATTTGTATTTGATGAACTTTACCGGTATATATTTAGTTGAGTAGTCAATTGTTCATTCACACAGCTGTTGGATGGTGTAGTTTCTGCATTTTAAGCTATGGTGTGCTATTCCTTATCATTGTGAAATCCTGTTTACACTTCAAGCCAAAACAGGCCTTCACCTGAGAGGGCATGTAAAATATAAAATTATTCATGTGTATCAACCCAACAACTTTTATATTTTCTTATCATCAAGTGTTAATTTGTAACAAGCTTAAAGCTTACTAAGCTAAGCTTATTAAGCTTAGGGAGCTTTAGCATGAGGGCGATCTTAGAAATATGCATGTGTCTAATGTATTTTACCACGTGTTTAATAAATATGTGTGGCACTGGAAATATTATGCTCCTAGGAAATAGCTAGTTATTACTTATTAATTGCTGTGTCATGAATATTTATTTTCTATTGAGGCAGTAAAAACCTAAGACCTAAACAAGTCTACCACACCTTGCTCCAGCTCTTCTACACTTCCCTTTCTCATATTTTTCTACACATTCTACTGGAAGAACGAGGAAGAAGACGGTTAGTGTGTTTGTTGAGGAGGAAAATCGGAGGAGAGGGGATAACCAGATAATAGAGTTTTTGGGTTGTTTTAGGATGAGAAGTGGGGAAGAGGGGGCTGTTGTGTTATACAGAAGGAACCGAATGAATGCCTCGCTTTGCGCCTTCTAGCATGCAGTGCACTTCTTCACAAAAGGCCATTCCGCCAGTTGATAGAAACAAGTAGGGCAGACTGTGTGGGCATCATCCACAAGCTCCCCAAACTGAGTAGCTTTGATACCAGTTGATAGAAGCTGGTCAGATACAGGAATTACTGAAAAATAACCTTTGTATTATTGTTGTACAATAGAAATATCAGTATCATATTCCTGTTTGAACTTGTATGAACAGCAGGCTCATAGGTCACCATCCTCCCGAATACCGAATGACTAATTTATTCCTCATGCCGCATACATAAATTATTAAATTCCCTCACTGCGTATCCTGAAGATTCTCCCTCCCTATACCACCATGCCCAGTTTGCATAGTTAGTTAGAGCTTCCCCTTGACTTGTGGGTTCCTTGCAATCTTGCATCATATTTCTGACATGTTTGTTGTTGATCCTAGTCGACCTCATATAGTGGGATAAGACTTGTTGTAGTTGTTTTTAAGTTCTTATTATTATGCCGTATGTTAACTGTTTATTGTGTGGCATGTTTTCAGACGGAGAACAACCGTACAACCGTGGGCAAATAATGGACAGAGGATGAGAGCTCAAGTCAGTTTCTTGTTGGATGAAACTGTGTTTGAAGATGATCTTTCTCTGATCGCATGGAAGGAATTCGTGGGTGAATGCATTGGAGCAAGGAATGCGCTTATTGGACTTAGATGCATCAAATGGCCAAGATATATTCTTAATGATGTACTTTTGTCATATATTTATTACACTTCCTGACATTTGTCACTAGGTGCCTACTTGTGCCAATTTTGTGCTCAGTTTAGTGGCAATTTCAGGCACATTTTCAATCTGTATGCAAGTGTAAAATCATCTTTTTCCCTTCGAAACTGGTTATTAAAAGAAACTTGTTATTAAAAGAATGTAGAAAATTATTTATGTTCTGAATAGCCAATGTCTTTGACAATCCTACCCCAAGTTTCATTTTTTCGCCTTCAAAACTGGTTATTAGAAGAATATAGAAAATTATTTATGTTCTGAATAGCTAATGTCTTTGACAACCCTACCCCAAGTTTCATCTTTTTGCCTTTGAAACTGGTTATTAGAAGAAAGTAGAAAATTATTTATGTTCTGAATAGCTAATGTCTTTGACAACCCTATTCCAAGCTTCATCTTTCTGCCTTCGAAACTGATTATTAAAAGAATGTAGAAAATTATTTATGTTCTGAATAGCTAATGTCTTTGATAACCCTATCCTAAGCTTCATCTTTTTGCCTTCGAAACTGGTTATTAAAAGAATGTAAAAAATTATTTATGTTCTGAATAGTTAATGTCTTTGACAACCCTACTAATTAATGGTGGATATTACAGTCAAATTAATTCATTACTAAAAAAATGGTTAAAACACTGTAGTGATACAATATACGTACCATAATGGTGAGAGTGAGATAATATAATACAAAATTTGGATTTTTTTTTTTTTTGTACAATGTAGCCCAACCCAAAACAACAACTTTATTAGCAGCTGTTGGTTGTTTAGGCTACTAGTAGCACCATTTAATAATTTAGTCAATTTACCAATAAGGGTTGACACAAGTGGTAAGCGGCTTGTTGTCCCTTAAGTAAGGTCTTGGTTTGAGCCTTGTGGATGGAAAATTTTTTTGTTGGGAGCCTCACCTGCTATTCCCAAGTACGCGACCCGGGGCGAAGCTCCGGACACCGTGGGCAACAAAAAAAAATTTAGTCAATTTACTTTTTGTTTTAATTTTTTATTTTGTTATATCTTAATAAACTTTTGTATAAGAGTTTAATTAGAGGATTTGATTTTCATCCAGAATATTAATATTTTACACAATCATCTAAATATCGTATTACCACGTTAATTATGATTGTATTTTTTTTATTACCTAAAAAGTCATATAAAATTATTTTGATTGAATAACAATTAAAAATATTTTCACACTATCAAAATTAAATTCTTAGTTAGAATACATTGATAAATTGAACTAATAAATTTTCTAAAATGACGTAATGTAAAAAGTTTTAAGATGCATTATAATTAAACTCGTAGTAAAAGGGAAAAAAAAAACGTAAAAAGAGAAAAAATGGTGTGGCCGAGTCGATCTTGTTAATTGTTAATTTGTTATGCCTTCTGGGATGAGTTAAAGTAGATATACACGTCGCAACGCAGCGTTTTGATGTGCCATCTCGCATCTTCTAATTTCCATCGTCCTCACTTTGTTTTCCTCTTTCTTCCACCATCGCATTAGGTTTTTCCTCTCTGCACTTCAATCTTCAAACTCACACTTCGCTCCCAACAAATACTGTAACTTCCAAACCACTGCGTTTTCTCATCCCCAAACCCCATTTTCTCCACCTTATCCAACGACCTAACACAAAAAAATAAATAACTAAAAATAAAAATCGGAAATTCCTCAACGACACGGTACGGCACGTCGTTTTTGTTGCTCTTGATTCTCGGTGCGTTTTTGTTATTCTCTGTTCATAAATGCTCTTCTCAAACGAGTTTTGCGTTTCGTCATGCATTGCGCGTTTTTCTGACAATTTTTTCATTTTTTATAATTTTTATTTTCTGTGGCATGAAACAGATATGTTTGGTGCTTGAGTTCTGGTAAAGCTTAATGGCGTCCAAAGGTCCCAGGTCTAAGATTGATCATGAATCTAGAGCTAAACGGCAAAAGGTACTGCTTCTTCTTCGGGCCATTCTTTTTTAATTTTTTTTATTTGGTTTTATGCATGAGTTTGAAAAATGTGATCACTGGTTATGATTTCTTGTTTCACTTTTTCTTATGAGGCTTTTTTTTTTGGGTCCTTCTGAACGATATATATTAGTGTTTTTGATGCATAAACTTCAGATTCAGGAAAATTGGCTTACGTTTATGGAGTTAGAAGTTAGAAGTTAGAATAAAGTAAAATTAGCTGAAATAGCTCTTGTTATGGCTGTTGAAATTGAACTGTGTAAGATGAATTTACAACCATGAGAGAAAACATTGATAGAGAGGAAAAAAATTAGAAAATAGAGGTGTGGAATTTAGCCTAGATTTTATTTATGTGGAGAAGCCAGTGAAGTAACGAGTATTTATATGTTTATGGAGTTATGATTGTTTGCTGGGGGATATATCCTTTGCTTAATGGAAAATGAAAAAGGGAGCTCTGCCATTCTTCATATATATATTTGGTAGGACAGGAATAGGATTAAGTGATTAGAACTGGTTTATGAACAAAATTGAAAGTTGAAACTTACATCTGTATTGCTGCCATATGTTTGCACTTTTCAGATTCTTCATTCTTTGAATCAGTACAGTTATCTGACCCTTTTGATTGACTTGTTTGAGTCTATGTAAATAAAATAGGATACAGGGGTTTTGAAATTTTTGTTCTGAAATTAGTCTGAAAGAAAGCTGGTTAAGAAGTTATTGTTCTTTTCTTGGATTTACTCTCCCAATTTTACGATATCAAAATTAATTGTATGCTGGAAAAAAGTAGGTTGGATGTCACAGACTTGCACTGCACGTGACTGAGCATTGAGCAAAGTTGAGTCTAGTTAGGTAGTTCTCTTGTTTGGATTTTGGATGAGATAAGCAAACCCTTGTAAGTTAGTTTGTATTTCATAAGTAAACTTGAAAAGCCATTAGTTTTGGAGAGTGGATTGCTGACGATATCTATTCTCACAGCATTGTTTGCAAATAATAAGTATCAGTAAGGTCCATCTTATTTTTCTTTTTCTACTTATTTTCCATAATTTGCCAGACAAGATGTGAGGCAAACTTTGTTCTGACATTTTTTGTGTTTCTATTGGAGATGCTAAACATCTTTTTGTGTATCAAACACATTGACTGAATGATTTTTGATGAAATATATATAGATGAAGGGTTGTGTTAGGTCTTCGACAGCCAACATAAAACACCGTCGAATCCCATGACATGAATTAAATACGATATTCAGATCGACTAAGTATGGATGAGGTGGATCAAAACTTTACCTTCTACCGAAGAATTAGAGAATTTGAAGTGAGGGATGCCCTTAAGCGGCTGAAAAATGGGTGGGCAGTGGGGCCAGATAACTTACCTATCGAAGTTTGGAAATGCCTAGGAGGTCAAGGAGTGAGCTGGCTGACTAGTTTTTTTTAATGAGATTCTAAGATCAAAGGAGATGCCCAATGAATGGAGAAAGACACATTAGTTCCCATATACAAGAATAAGGGGGATATACAAAACTGTGGGAACTATAGAGGGATTAAGCTCATGAGTCATACAATGAAGCTATTGGAAAGGGTGTTAGAAAGAAGGTTGAGAAAGGAGACCCATGTGACAGAGAATCAATTTGGTTTTATGCCGAGTAGATCTACTATGGAAGCTATTTACTTGGTAAAGAGGATGATGGAAAGGTTTCGAAACAAACAAAGAGATTTACATATGGTTTTCATTGACCTGGAGAAGGCATATGATAGGGTACCAAGGGAGGTTTTATGGAAGGTCTTAGAAAAGAAAAGTGTAAGGGTAGCCTATATCCGAGCAATTAAGGACATGTATGATGGTGCTACGACTAGCGTGAGGACTCAAGGTGGACTAACGAGAGAGTTCCCTACTGGTGTAGGACTACACCAAGGGTCATCTTTGAGCCCTTACCTTTTCACCCTAGTCTTGGAGGTGCTTACAGAACATAGAACTAGTGTCGTGTGCATGCTTTTTGCCGACGATATAGTCCTCATAGGTGAATCAAGGGAAGAAATTAACGGGAAATTGGAGAAGTGGAGACTAGCTTTGGAAGTACATGGTCTGTGCATAAATCGCAATAAGACAGAATACATGCATTGTAAGTTCAGTAAGCAGAGAGAATACTCAGATATAGAAGTGAAGATAGGAGAAAGTGTCATACCTCAGGTTAAGAGCTTTAAATACCTTGGTTGCTTCGTTCAGGATAACGGAGAGATAGACGAAGATGTCAACTATAGGTTTCAAGCTGGATGGATGAAATGGAGAAGTGCCTCGGGCTTTATATGCGATAAGAAGGTACCTTTAAAACTTAAAGGTAAATTTTGTTGCACGGCTATCAGACCCGCTATGTTATATGGGACAGAGTGTTGGACAGCTAAGGGCCAACACGAACATAAAGTTAGCGTAGCGGAGATGAGGAAGAGCGATCACCCGAGAAAAAACAAGATAAGGAATGAAAGCATAAGAGAGAGACTTGTAGTAGTCTCTATAATCGATAAGATGGTGGAATCTCGTCTTAGATGGTATGACCATGTGGAAAGAAGATCAGGAGAACATCCATTCAAGAGAGTGGACCAGATGAGAGATACCACAATAATTAGGGATAGAGGGAGACCAAAAAAGACTATAAAAGGAGTTATTGAGGAAGATTTGAGAGTTAATGACATAAATCCTAACATTATTCATGATAGAACGCAATGACGTCGTTTGATCCATGTAGCCGACCCCACATAGTGGGATAAGGCTTGTTGTTGTTGTTGTTGATAGTTTAAGCCTTTCAAGAGATGTTGAATAAATTTAAGCCTTTATAAATTGTTTAAAATTAAGCCTTCTAACATTGATTAAGGATATGACCAAAAGATGGCCTTTATCAGAACTTGGGCAACTCTGTCTCGATGAACTAGTTTTTGGGGTATATAGTTAGGCCCACTTTCTTAATTCTAAGATGAGATCAGAGCCTATCTGGTAGTTGTTATATTGGGCCACCCACAGATTCTCAGTCCTGGAAATTTGACACTCCATATGTTCAGTCCTAGCCTCCTAGGCTTTAAGGTGGTGTGTTAGAGAGTCACATCGCTTTAGTATTTTCAGATTGAGTTTATTTGGCACTTTCTGATCACAAATTATGCTTGCGTATCTCCTTTTCAACCTCAAGCTCTTATCACTTGTAAGTTAGACCATATTGCAGTGTACCTAAACTGTATGACTTATAGAATGGTATGATGTAAGAGATCATGTGCCTAATTTTTTGGGGATGGGGGATGGGAGAGGGGTAAAAAGTATACAAAAGAAAGAAATTTGGGGGTATTTAGGTCAAGACCATGAGGGGCTGGCTATGCAGCCTAACAACCTGGCTAACTCAGCAGGTGGGGGGGGGGGGGGGGGTTGGATGATGTGCCTGAGGGGTGATTCTGTTAGTTAATCAGTTATTAGTTGGGGTAGAATAGGTAGGCAAGAATTAGGACCAGGCTTGTAGAGGTGCTGCTGTCGGTTACTGGCTGCTGTTTACGGAGGTGCTGTTTGTTGAAGGTTGGGTTAGGTTGTCTATACGGTGCAAAGCTTATGACCTTCTTTTAGGGGTTTCTCTATATAATACGTCGAGGGATTGGAAGGCTTTGTTATTGATAATTTCCTGTCTGATGTACATATTTTGTTCTTGCTTTCAGTTTAGGAGGATTCCTCCTCACTTTTTGTAATTCTTTCTCTTGTCAATAGAATTCTTCTACTATCAAAAAAAAAAAATAAAATTAGAGATTGTAGTTCTAGAGGGTTCCTAGAAAGTAGGTAAAGAAATCTTCATAGAACACCCTAAAAGAAGTAAGAGAAATCATCCAAATATCCAATTAGAACATTTTAGTTTTCTTTAGCCTTACCATTCTTTCCTATTTTCTTTTCTTATCTTTTTGCTGTATCAGGCGCTTGAAGCTCCAAGGGAGCCTCGGCGTCCCAAAACTCATTGGGACCATGTCTTAGAAGAGATGGTGTGGTTATCAAAGGTATCTATCAATTTCACCTTCAAAATCTGAAATTTTATTGTGACAATGTTTGAAGTCATATATCATTTTGCTTGTTATACTTTTGATTTGCAGGACTTTGAGTCAGAGAGGAAATGGAAACTAGCTCAGGCAAAGAAAGTTGCTTTAAGAGCCAGCAAAGGCATGGTAGATCAGGCTACAAGAGGTGAAAAGAAGATGAAGGTTCTAATCTCCCTTCTATATTTTAAAGAATTGATGACATACCAATGCCATTGCTACCAAAATGTGATTGTATTACTTAGAGTGACAGTTATAGGAAGCATCAGTTATTGTATGCATTCCCCCCCTGTATTTCTGTGTGATGAGAGTGGAATTTTGTACAGGAAGAAGAGCAGCGTGTAAGAAAAGTTGCACTAAATATTTCCAAGGATGTTAAGAAATTCTGGACGAAAATAGAAAAGCTGGTAATGCATTTCTATTCAATTAATTGGGTTGCTTATGTAATTTTCATAATTTTAATTTGATGTCCTTCATCATCAATTGTTGTCTTAGGTACTTTACAAGCATCAAATGGAGCTTGATGAGAAGAAGAAAAAGGCACTTGACAAACAGCTTGAGTTTCTTTTAGGGCAAACTGAGAGGTTGATTTCTTTACTGTTGCATTTATGTTTTTCAGTAATTAGAAGCCAACTTGACTTTGGTGACCTTTCTTTTAAATATGTTTGTTTTCAGGTACTCATCAATGCTGGCAGAAAATCTTGTGGATGCTCATAAACCAATAGAGAAAAACTCTGCAGGTCATCACCTAAGTTGTCAATACAAGGATGTAAATGGAGACATTGTTAATGAACCCAAGGAAGTTAATGTTGGTGGGTACAGAGATGTATCTTAAGTTATGAGTGAACTTCACTTATTTTACTAACTTCACTCAATTCATTTGTTGCAGAGCATCAGTTAGATGCACCTGATGATGATGAAGAATATGATGTACAATCTGATGCTGAATCGGTATGCATATTTTTTTAATTAATTTCCTCTTGATTTTAACTGCCAAAATCTCAGATTCTATCATATTGCTTGTACTTTTTTGTGTGACTTTGCACCCTGAAACCTAGAAAAAGATTATTTATTTCTACTTTTTGTAGCTTTTGTTATGGAATATCTTGTAAAACATTCAGGTGTCCTTTTGGTGCTGTTGGTACTCTGCATGAGCTGAACTGGGTTAGTTGATCTGCATATTGTTTGTTTGATAATGACAGTTGAGTGTGCTTTTTCTATCTATGGAAACTAAATATAGATTTGTTCTGCTTGCTAGTTGTTGTGTTGAGATAAAAAACTTTAACTACCTATGGATAATGCAGATATGTGAGGTTCCACTACGGTGGGAAGTGTCTCACTTTCTTTGTTACACAATCAATGGAGAGCATTATTTAGTATGCTTTCTGCATCTTCTAATTGTGACTTGTTAATTGATGAGTTATATTGGTTACTGGAAATCAACTTTCCTCTCTCAAACTGGAGTCATTGTGTTTGGTTAAACTCCTTATAGTCATCAAAACAGACTCAGCCTTAAGATTTATGTACTTAAGTATGATGCTAGTGTAATGTGCATATAAATGATAATGCTCTTCAATCTTTTGTTTTTTTTCTAGTCTTCGTTTTTTCTTGAAATATAGCTAAGTTAAAATGTAATGTAACCCAAATTTATAAAAAGATTGGTGAGAATAAAGTCATTTTATTATTTCTCCTTCTATTGTACTTTTGCCATTCACGTTTATATCTTTATTTATTACTTTTACATACTGTTTATGATGTTCAGATAATCAATATAGTATTGTTACTATGATAGATGATAGTCATGTATAGTTCTTTTTATCCATGCTTGCTGAAATTTCCTCAATGATATATTTCTTTTTGAAGTCCAACAATTCCTGTATTTTTTATCTGATTGTTTCTTGTGTTTCAATGGGTGAAGATTGATCCAAACTCATATTCTAATGTGAATGGTGTGCTATTTCCAGGAGGATGATGAGAAAACCCTTGAGGAAGATGAAGCTCTTATAACTCAAGAAGAAAGGCAAGAGGAGTTGGCAGCTTTGCATGCTGAAATCGATCTTCCAATTGAAGAGTTACTCAAACGTTATGCTGGTGGGAAAGGAGAGAAAGGTGAGTTAACCTTCTCTAATGCTGTTAGTCTCACTCTGGGAAACCAATATATACCATAGAAGGAAATATGGTAGAAGGTGCTAGTTTAAATGGTACTATCTATACGTTTCTGCAAGAAAACCATGTGGTAGCGAGCTTTGCACTGAGATATTTATTTTGATTGCCCTAATTTACCCTTGACTTTATTTTTTTGCTAATCAATTAGAAGAATCAGTGAGTCAAGAAAGTAGTCCAGAGCATGATGAAGATGGTGGCAAAATAGTTAGAACTGGTGATGGTAAGGACTAGCATCAGGTATGTGCCCTTAATATTGCTCATATTATGGTTATTTCTGACAAGAGCTTGATTATATCTGCAGAAAATGGAGATGATGTTTTATATGCCAATGAAATTGGTGCAGGCGACTTCAGAATGACCCCTGGTCGACGTTGTGTAAGTTGTATGTGTTTAGTTTTCCCACTTTTAGTATCAAAGTGAGTTAAGGACTTAGTGTAATACTCATTTTCTAATAACAGGGTGAAAGTAATGCTGATGTAGCTACACCAGTAAACAATATATCTCAAGATGATGACTATCAATCTGAAAATCTAAAGCAGGTTCCAAGTGAGGCAGCCAATGAAAATGTTGAGCCCGAATTTACTGATTTAGCTACCCTTTTAAACAAAATATCTAAAGATGAAGACCATCAATCTGAAAGTCTAAAGGAGGTTCCCTGTGAGGCGGTCAATGAAAATACTGTGCATGACTTTACTGATGTAGCTACACCAGTAAACAATATATCTAAATTTGAGGACCATCAATCTGAAAATCTAAAGGATGTTCCTAGTGAGGTGGCCAATGGAAGTATTGCACATGACTTGACTGATGTAGCTACACCAGTAAACAATATATCTAGAATTGAGGGCCATCAATCTGAAAATCTAAAGGAGGTTACCAGTGAGGCGGCCAATGAAAATATTGCATATGACTTTACTGATGAAGAGGTAAGTTGCATTTTACTTTTACTTTATGAGGATACCTTATCCTCTCTGCAATGTTTTCTTATTAATAATTATTCTTTTCTAACCAAAAAGATAATAATTGTCTGTGCTTGTACTTATGATCTGCTACGTATTTTGTTTAAAGTTTCATTTTTGTTCTAAAGCCAATCCCACATAGTGGGATAAGGCTTGTTGTTGTTTCATTTTTGTTCTAGAAGTTTTACTCGGGCCCATATGAGATAGCAACTTTATGTCTTTTTTAACTTTTTGTAAGCCAAGTCATATTTATCTTGATTGATTATATAGCTTCATACTTCTCAAAAAGTCATTCTAGTGCCTTTATGCAGAAGGGAAACAAATCATTTTTTGTTTACTCAGTTTTATTAGTAATCAATCAAAAGAACAATAAAATATTGATAAATATACATGAGTGAGAGTGTCTAGGCCAATAAACAAAGTTGCAGAGTAATGTGACTGAGTACTAGCCTACTAGGATTGTGATTCGTGAGCACAAATGAGAGCGGGTGAGAGATTTTTTTTTAAGAGGTAAGACAATGGATACAGTTGGAATTACAAATAATCGTAAGGGGTAAATTAGAAAGGGAAATACTTGGTGAACAATGGAAAAACAGTCAAACCAGTCAATGAGCCCATTTGGCAACATTTTGGCCCAAAAAAAGCTATCTTTGAAGTTAGTTTTTAGTGGGTTGACTGGTTTAGGGTTTAGGGTTTAGTGCTGCTATTGGGCAACTTAGCATAATAGTAACTAGTTTAAACAAAAAGAGAAGATTGACTATAATCTTTGTTATAAGTGATAATTCTTTTGTTAAGCATCTAAGGAAAGGTGGGAACCACTCCATAAAAACTAGCATGTTAAGGGGGGATAACCAGTCTCCTTAAATACAACATAAATCATCCCATACTACTCAATATGGACTATATCGAGCATCCCATAATACCCAAGTCCCTAAGAATACCAGGGGCGGATCTACATGTAAACTTATGGGGGCATATGCCCCCATTAGATTTTTAATGTTTTAGTTAAAGTATATATAAATGTATATATTTTGCCTCCATTGTATTATTAAATTTGTCCTCACTCTATAAAAAATTCAAAAAACATCATTTTATATTTATATATATTAATGATGTAATATTTTTGCCCCCACTAATAAAATTTTCTGGATCCGCCACTGAAGAATACATTACCCCTGGAGAGTTGACGTCCTGACGGCTGCACTCACTAGTACTTTACTCGGCCTCTTGCTTGTCAGAACTCTCAATAGTTAGCCCTTTTCGTGCCGCTAACAACCAGCTCTGATACCATCGTTAAGCACTTAAGGAAAGTGGGGAACCACACTCTAAAAGCTAGTTGTTAAGGGGGGAGAACCACTCTTTGTTAGAACACAAGTTCTAATACTGGAAATCTCCTCTTATTAATGAATAGGAGGGGAATGTCCCACAAATCCCTAGAAAGAATTACAAGCAGAGCTCCCTAATTCTCTCTCAACAATCACAGAGAAAAGAGACTCAGAACTACTATCAAAAAACTGAATCATCATTCATCAACCACTCCCTTTCCCTCCTATTTCTGTTATTTATATAAATGTATATGTAACTAATCCTTTTTTGACTAGTATAGTTAGTTTAACTAACTCTAATTGAGCTAATTATGTGACAGCTGGTCTAACTCTGCCTTCTTTCTCCTTTCATACACCTTTCCAAAGTGTCTGACCCTACTACTCTCCTTAATTATAACATCGAACATCCCACACTAATCAATGTGGGACTTTGGGCAGCCCATAATACCCAAGTTCCTTACATCTTTATTCTCACTGTTATATACTGTTCAGAGGAATTTGTATACAGAGCCAGCCAAAACTAAGGGTTGACAAGGGGTAAAGTAAGATGATTAACAAAATTGAACATTATTTCTTATAATATTAAAATTGACATCCTATATTCTGAGTCGGTCTGAGATCTTTGGCTGGTTTACATATTTCTCCAAGCCTTGTTCTCTCATTGAGAGCCATGTGGTTTTGTCTTCAATTTATTGTTATAATCCTAGTTCATGAGTTCATATCATGTTACATGCAATAAATAACAATAATAATCTCTGGATCCATGATTTGTATGTTTTTCCCCTCTTTTCACCGGTGAGTTACTAACACTTCTGTTTTACCTGTAATATTGGCAGGATGACGGTGATTTCTTGTTTGGCACAGAAGATAAGGTAAATGCTAAATTAGATGGTATAACTTATCATTTCTATTTTTCAGTTGATCTGAATTTGTTTTGACCACCAATGTGGTAGGTACTGGTGAATCAACTGTGTGTAATTAGGCCCTTAATTTTTTTAGAAAGAAAATTTTATTGATACAAAGTGAAGAAGTGTATTAATATCTACTTCTATTTCCAACAGTTTTGAGTCAAGAATTTTGTTGGATATAATAGTTTCAGAACAACTTTTGTATTTAAGGAGTTATTGGCACTGTTCTGTATTGGTTATTGGTTAATTGGAAATTTTGTGTCTTAACTTCATTTCAATGATCAGGATGATGAAACAACCTTATCTGAGGAGGAAAAACTGGAAAGAGTAGATGCAATTGATCCCAAGGATGAGGTTAAGAGCTAGGCTACTTATGTTTCTCCGCACATTACTTCTGAATAGTAATTTAAATTCCTTGATAATTTGCCATAAATTTTTAAATAAGTTTGCTTTGATTATATGTGTAAGTTGTCATGTTAGTCCTCATGTTGAAGCCATTGTTTGCAGATTGCATTATTGCAAATGGAGAGTGACATGCCTGTTGAGGAACTTCTTGCAAGGTATAAAAAGGTAGGCAGTATTTATCTATAGTTGTTACTCATGGCTTAAGTCATTTGTGTCATAGGATTGACTTTATTTTCTTCTCCTTTGTTTATCAGGATCTGAGTGATTATGAAGATGGGGAAGATGAATCTGACTATGCTTCTGCTTTATCAGAGGAACATTGTGATTCTCCTGTCTATGACGATGCTGGACAGAAGGATCCTGCTCCTATGGATGAAGATATCAAGTCTGAGCATCATGATGCTGTAGAGTCTCAGGCAGAAGAACAATGGGAAGCACCTCATGAAACATCAGAAAAAAAAGAAAGTGAGCATATAATTGCTGATGCAGCTGCTGCTGCAAGATCAGCACAACCTACTGGAAACACCTTCTCCACAACTAAAGTGCGTACAAAGTTCCCTTTTCTACTCAAGTTCTCTCTTCGTGAGTATCAACACATTGGATTGGATTGGCTTGTCACGATGTATGAAAAAAGATTGAATGGAATTTTGGCAGATGAAATGGGGCTTGGAAAAACAATTATGACTATAGCCTTGCTTGCACATCTTGCTTGTGAAAAGGGAATCTGGGGTCCACATCTGATTGTGGTACCAACTAGTGTAATGCTTAACTGGGAGACTGAATTTCTGAAATGGTGTCCTGCTTTTAAAATTTTGACTTATTTTGGAAGTGCGAAGGAGCGAAAACATAAAAGACAGGGATGGTTGAAACCAAACTCATTTCATGTGTGCATAACAACTTATAGATTAGTCATTCAGGATTCCAAAGTTTTTAAGCGCAAAAAGTGGAAATACTTGATCCTAGACGAAGCTCATCTAATAAAGAACTGGAAGTCACAAAGGTGGCAGACACTCTTGAATTTCAATTCAAAAAGACGTATTCTCTTGACTGGTACACCACTGCAGAATGATCTCATGGAGCTGTGGTCTCTAATGCATTTCTTGATGCCCCATGTGTTTCAATCTCATCAGGAGTTTAAGGATTGGTTTTGTAATCCTATATCAGGCATGGTAGAGGGAGAGGAAAAAGTTAACAAGGAGGTTGTTGATCGCCTGCATAATGTTCTACGTCCATTCTTACTCCGCCGGTTAAAGCGAGATGTGGAAAAGCAGCTTCCAATGAAACATGAGCATGTCATATATTGCAGACTGTCAAAGAGGCAGCGCAATTTGTATGAAGACTTCATTGCTAGCTCAGAGACCCAAGCCACTCTTGCAAGTGCCAACTTTTTTGGGATGATTAGTATTATCATGCAACTTCGTAAGGTTTGCAATCATCCTGACCTATTTGAGGGTCGCCCTATTGTCAGTTCTTTTGATATGCGGGGTATTGATATTCAGTTAAGTTCTTCTGTATGCTCCATGCTTTTGCCTAGTCCCTTTTCAACTGTAGACCTAAGAGGCTTAGGCCTTTTATTTACTCATCTTGACTATAGCATGACTTCTTGGGAAAGTGATGAAGTGCTAGCTCTCGAGATCCCTGCAAGTTTAATCATGGAACGCACTAGTACAGATGATCTAGAATTAATTAAGCCTGGGCTGAAATGTCGAAAAAAGCTGCAAGGAATAAACATTTTTGAAGAGATCCGAAGGGCAATTTGGGAAGAGAGGGTAAAACAAGCAAAGGAACATGCAGCATCTATTGCATGGTGGAACTCCTTGAGGTGTAAAAAAAGACCCATCTACTCAACAAGCCTTAGGGATCTTGTTACTTTAAGGCATCCTGTATATGATATTCATCAGAACAAGGCAAACCCTGTTTCATATTTTTACTCATCAAAGCTGGCTGACATTGTTCTATCCCCAGTTGAACGATTTCAAAGGATGACTGATGTGGTTGAAAGTTTCATGTTTGCAATTCCAGCAGCACGAGCACCCTCTCCTGTTTGCTGGTGTAGCAGAAGTGGGACAGATGTGTTCCTGCACCCTTCTTACAAGCAGAAATGCTCTGAAGTTCTGCTGCCACTGCTGTCACCTATCAGGCCTGCAATTGTTCGCCGGCAAGTGTATTTCCCAGATAGGCGTCTTATACAATTTGATTGTGGGAAATTGCAGGAGCTAGCAATATTGTTGAGGAAATTAAAATCAGAAGGTCACCGTGCTTTGATATTCACCCAAATGACAAAGATGCTTGACATACTAGAGGCGTTTATTAATTTGTATGGTTACACTTACATGCGTTTGGATGGATCAACTCAACCAGAGGAGAGGCAGACCTTAATGCAGCGCTTCAACACAAACCCCAAATATTTTCTTTTCATCTTGTCTACCCGCAGTGGGGGCGTTGGTATCAACCTAGTTGGAGCTGACACTGTTATTTTTTATGATAGTGACTGGAATCCTGCTATGGATCAACAGGCTCAAGATCGGTGCCATAGAATTGGTCAGACACGTGAAGTGCATATCTACAGATTAATTAGTGAAAGCACCATTGAAGAGAATATTTTGAGGAAAGCAAATCAGAAGCGTGCACTTGATGATCTTGTTATCCAAAGTGGTGGTTATAATACTGAGTTCTTCAAGAAGCTTGATCCTATGGAACTGTTTTCAGGTCATAGAACACTGCCAATTAAAAATATGCAGGGAACAGACCAGAATAATGGGGAAGTGTCTGTAACTAATGCAGATTTAGAGGCTGCATTAAAATGTGTCGAAGATGAAGCAGATTATATGGCATTGAAGAAAGTTGAAGAGGAAGATGCTGTGGACAACCAGGAGTTTACAGAAGAAGCTATCGGGAGACTTGAAGAGGATGAGTATGGAAATGAGGATGATATGAAGGATGATGAGCCTGTAGAATTTGGTGAATCTGTGTCCAATTTAAGTAAAGAGAATGCATTAATGTTAAACGGAAGTGATCCTGGGGAAGATAGACCACCCTCTGTTATAGCCAAAGAAGATGATGTTGATATGCTGGCTGATGTAAAACAGATGGCTGCTGCTGCTGCTGCAGCTGGACAAGCTATATCTGCCTTTGAGAATAAGCTACGCCCTATTGATCGCTATGCCATTCGTTTTCTGGAGGTGTGGGACCCAATAATAGATAAAACAGCATTGGAGTCTGAAGTCAGGATTGAGGACACAGAATGGGAGTTGGATCGCATTGAAAGGTATAAGGATGAGATGGAAGCTGAAATTGATGAAGACGAAGAACCTCTTGTATATGAAAGTATGTGCCTCATTATTCCCTTGTTTCATAAAATTTTAAGTTGTTTATGTTCTTAAATACTAGAGTGGATGTCATAAGATTAGACCTCATGAAAACTGTGATTTACTCATGACATTATCCAAATGACTTGTACTTCTTGTTTCTTAATATTTACATCAGACCTTAAATAATGTGTAATAATTAATTAGGCACATGGCTACCCTTTCTCAAATTTGAATTTGAATATGGGGTTCTCATGGAATTTAGTTTATTGACGTATTTGGCTGATGACCTATTACAAGTATTGACTTGAAAGAGATTTAGTTTGTAATTGTATACATGAAATATTTGTGAGACTGAATGCTGTCTGTCTTTTATATTAGGATGGGATGCTGATTATGCAACTGAGGCATATCGACAGCAAGTGGAGGCCTTGGCTCAACATCAGGTGTGTTGGATGGAAATTAGATTTATATATTTTTCATCATTGTCTTGTGGGTATGATTAAATATGTTTACTTTCTTGTTTATGTAGTTAATGGAGGAACTAGAATATGAAGCTAGAAAGAAAGCGGAAGCTGAGGAAGAGAATTGTGATTCTAAAAAGTGAGTCTGCACTGAGCTTTGGCTATCTTCTGTCTCCACTTTACTGGCCTTCTGAACAAGTTCTGTAACATCTATGTGAAACTAGTTTTTGCACTTGATTAATCTAGCATTTTTCTATGAACTATGTTTTCTTCTATGGGTGTTGTGGTTTTGGTTTATGTCCTGATTTAAAAAATCAGTTTTTTATTATCGTTTCTATATCTTTTGGTGTGAAAGTTTGAAATGTAAGGAGATTTGTGCTTTGAATCTAGGTAATGCCATAAATATGAAAATACATCTGAATGCTGTTATTTTTCCTTTGTGAGCAGGACACAAACGCCAAATGATTCGAAGCCCAGATCAAAAAAGAAACCAAAGAAAGCAAAGTTTAAATCTCTGAAGAAAGGATCTTTAACATCTGGCTCTAGACCTGTGAAAGAGCCACAAGCAGAGCTAATGATTATAGATGACGATGTTATCAGAAGTCTTGCTTTTGGGTCTCCAAATTCAGCTATGCAGAAAAAACGTAAAAAATCTAAATTAGCAACTGATGTTGAAGAAGAAAAGAGAATGAAGAAGTCCAAAAAATTCAAGAGGGATCCTCTTGATGTTTGTGCTTCAGATTTAGATTCCAATTTAATAGTCCTGCAGGATGAAAATACAGAAACAAAGGCATGCGAAAGTCTGGTTGACTATGAACAAAAAACTGCAAGCAGGAGTAAGGTGGGTGGAAAAATATCTATCACTCCAATGCCAGTGAAACGGATCTTGATGATTAGACCTGAAAAATTGAAAAAGGGAAATTTTTGGTCCAAAGATTGCATTCCACCAGCTGATTTTTGGTTGCCTCAGGAAGATGCAATATTATGTGGAGTTGTTCATGAATATGGTTCTAACTGGAGTTTGGTTAGCGAAACACTTTATGGCATGACTGCTGGTGGGGCATACAGGGGGAGATATCGTCATCCTGTCCATTGCTGTGAGAGGTTCAGAGAACTATTCCAGAAATATGTATTATACTCTGTAGAGGCTGCAAATCATGAGAAGATCAACAATACTGGCTCTGGAAAGGCTCTTCTTAGAGTTACAGAGGTTGGAGTGACAAACTTGCCTATTCTTATTTCCTCATTTACTTTTATATTTTAAATCTAAGGTGTCAGTATCATCTATATGTCATCTTCATCTGGAGTAGAGGATATTTGAAAATTCCTATTAGGCATCATTTTCTCAGACTTGAAAATTACAGATTTTTGAAACTTGTTTTTTAAACCGTAAAATCTACTTTGGCAGGATAACATTCGGCTGTTGGTTGATATTGCTTCTGAGCAGCCAAATAGAGAGTTACTACTGCAGAAGCATTTTTATGCATTGCTTTCATCCGTCTGGAAGGTGGCATCACATGTTGATCGCAGGAAAAATCCATCTCCTAATGGTCTCTATTTTGATAAGAGTTTCCATCCATCCATTGGCCAACATTCACAGAATTCCCTGAAGAAACACTCTGAAAGGTTGACATTCAGTGATATGGCCCAGAGCAAGAAGTTATTAGCAGCTGCACTTGATGACACCAGAACTACGCAAGAGAATGAACCAATCTTCCTCTCTAATCACAGTGAAGACTTGCCAGTCAGTAAAGATCAGTTGGATATAACACTGGAGTTCCCAAGAGAGGATGATGATGCCTTATCTTCATTTCCATCTGTTATAGATTTATCAATCCAGGGGACAGAACCCTTTCCATCTTTAACTAAGCAAGCTGAAGATGATTACCTTAAAGGAGGTTCGTCTGTTGCTGAGAATCGTTTCAGGTATGGCTAAATACAGCAGAATGGGTTTTAGTTCATAGTTTTATATGTCAATGAAATTTTTGGTAAATTAGTTGATTTCATTACATACAAGCATTTGGTTTAGTGATGCAGTTTTCCTAATCTTGTTGATGGAAAAAAATTATTTTATTTTTTTCAATAAATTGATTACATATCTTGATATTATGCACCAACTTACTGGCATGGTTGATGCATGTCAGACAACTAAATTTAGTGGCCACATGTTGGACGCACATCTGTATTCTGCTTTATGATGGAGAGTTGCTTATTTTATCCATTTTTATTTTTCTTTCCTTTGACAATTCATTTTTTATATTAAATGTTCAAGAACTGTTTATCCAATAAAATAGATGCCCTTCTGTCTTAAGCCTTGCCTTGTTAAATTTAAGTCATTTCTCCCGCTGTAATTTTATCCTGATATTTTGTAGCTCCCCTTGTGCTTGTAATTAATTGGGTTGAAGCTCTTCATTTTATCCCAAAAAAGAGAAAAGATAAGAAAAGGAAAGGAATTTACTCCCTTAGGAATTCTCTTTCTACATCATAGTGATCAAACCAATCCTCTTCATTGCTGTTTATTGGCCATGATTTTCCTCTACACAAGTAGTTACATTCTTGTTAGTTATTTGTCCTGTTTTAGTCAAGCTGTCAGTAAATGCTGAAATTTCTTTTCCCAAGGCTCAACTATATAAAGCATATGAATTTATAGTTACTGTTGGAGAGATGCTTATAAGCTGTTTCTTACATTTTTTCTCACTTCAGGGAGGCAGCAAGAGTCTGTGAGGAAGACAGTTCAGGATGGGCTTCATCCGCATTCCCAACGAATGATGCGAGGTCTCGACCTGGATCCAGGATGCAACCAATAGGAAAGCAAAAGTCTTCCACCTCTGAATCTAGTAAACTGTCTAAGTCGAAGTCTAAAAGATCTTCAGTGGATTCTAGTGATATGCATCACCAACAGGCTGAACAATCATTCCCCTCTATGCCAACACTTAAGGATCTGAGATTTGATCTCAATGAATCCACTATGGATGACATTGGAATTGATGATATCAATAGCCGTCTCCAGTTTAGCCTCAACACGGAAAGTTCATTTGAACCCGAGAGTTTCGAAGCGTTCCCACATGATTATGTAGCTGGTTTAATCTCAGGCCTTGATGATTGCTCAGCATTTCCTGAATATAATGACATTCGGTAGGATCATTCCAAACCCGAAATGCAGTTCTGTGTGACCCCTCTTTGCTATTGGAGGACTGCCATATTACTGGCGAGTTGATCTTGATCAGTCCATGAATTATGGCCGGAATACACAATCGGAATTCAGTGTTCTCTGATGGGACAGCCATTTTTGGAGATACAGAGATACAAAACCAGGTGGAAATGAACTGGATTTGCAACTTACATGCACTGCAAAATTATGTTGGAGGGAGGATTCAGTCAAGCCTGCGGTATGTTTGGGGATATGATTATACATAGATTGTAGGAAGATGTCAATAATTTAATTTCTCACTGGGGAATTCTGTGCTGGTTTGAGGTTTTCAACTCAAACATGGCAACCATTTTTCCCATAGGAACAAACGTAGGTACTGATTGGCTTACATGAAAAGGTGAACTGAAAATGCTTTTTTTTTTTAATTTTTTTTCCTTCTAATGGGACATGGCATATAGATGTGCCCGAGTACATATGTTTTTTTAGCTGGGCATGCCCTTGGTTTAGTGCTTTCACTGGCAACATTTTTGTTGTGCAAGGTGAACAAATCAGTCTTTCAGTGGCTGTTCATTAATCTTATTTTAATAACATTTTGAATTATTAGAGATGAGAAAATGGGTTACTCCATTAACAATTGTTTGGAGTCTTGTCTTTTCAAAAGTGTCACAAAGGTTAATGTTGCTCCGTACTTTTTTTTTTCAACTCCCAAGAGAGTGTTTAGTTGGAGGCTTAATATTTTATGGATGTGCTTCATGTGTAAATGTACACAGAATTTATCCATGGAAATTTCCCTCTTTTTTTATTTTCCAACCATACATTACAAAGTGTTGACAGTTGAAATTTCATGATAGGATGGTATAATTTTAATATATATTTTATTTTTTCTAATTTTAAAAAATTTCTTGAAGTAAATAATTCCTTGAAATGAGATATCTAGGTGGTGTTAGATTGATTGGTGTTTGAAATTAAAACTACAAATTTCGTTACAACCAAATGACATATGAAGTTTACATATATAGCTTGATGAAAGTTTTCTGACTTTTCTTCCACCAATCCATCCTTTTTCTTATGGTTACATAGAAAGAGAAAATGATAGATTGACATTCATATAGGATGTATGGGATGAACATTTATAGTTGATAATAAATAATATTATCGCGATGCTAAAATGATTCCTAATGAATTAAAATTTAACTCGCTTTCAACTTATCTCGTTACTAAAACTTCTCATAGATGGGATAATGGTACCATTTATGAACAAAAAAAACTGTCTATTTAGACATAAAGCAACAAAGAAATATATAAATAAAAACTTTACCAAAAAAAAAGAAATATACAAATAAAAAACCACAATTTCACAATTTTCATTACAACAAGCAGATGTAGCAACTACAAGACACAACATAATGTACCATATCCAACACTAGTCCCAACTGAAGTGGCCAAATTAAAAACACAAATTAAACAAACATACAAACATGACCTAATTGGAGCAGTAGGGCCTCACACTAGTAAATAACTAAACAAAGCACACAAAAATTACAAAGTCACAAACCCTAAGCCCCAAACCCTAATTCCATAAACATTCAAACTTTTACTAACTGTTCAATTGAAATCACCACGTCCAGTCCCAGTGGTAGATCCACCCACATTTGAATCATAGGCAATGCTCCTACCACCCATTCCAGTGTTTGTTCCAGACAGATTTGAGCCCATCACCCCTTCATTGGGCCCAGACCCAAGCTCAGAGTTGGGCCCAGACCCAAGCCCATAGTTGGGCCCAGTGGTGGAGTATGTTGTAGTCCCAGACCCAGGCCCAGTGGTGGAGTATGAAGCGGGCTCAGGCCCAAGCCCAGAAGCAGGCCCGGTGGTAGTGTAACGGCCCTGGCCCATTATGCCGGCGGTGGCGGACTGTTTGGCAGCAGAGTTGTGCTCACGCGCCTCCTGCTTGGCAAGCTCTGCCTGATGGATCCTCTCATCTTTCTTCTCTGTTGCTCTCTCCTTCTCTATGGGATCATGTGCTGTCATCCTCTCAGCCTGTTATATAAAAAACAGAGTTGTTATATTTATACGTACTTTTCTATATGTACAATAAACATACACTTAAGTTTAATGGTGGAAAATAAAAGTTAAAGTGTTAAAATGATATTACATCAAAGTCTAATGATGATAAAGTAGGTGGAGAAAATATATAAGAGAAATTGTATGTACGAATGTCATTGTTGAAAAAACAATAATGAAGAAACTAACTTCAATACACTAAAACTAAAAGTATAAAATTACTTTACTGTAAGTAATTAGTAGTGAGTGATTTTTAGTAGTAGTTTATCACTTTATTAAATTTTTATTGTTTAAAGGTAGATAAAAAAGAAATTAAAACATTTTCATGAGTTATAAATATTTGAGCAAATTGTATTAGCAGCCAAAAACAAGAAGATTGTAAGCCATTAGGATTGGATTGATTATCAATGATGGATTTAAGTAGTACAGATTAAATAACGTACAAGGGAAAGAAAAACAATATAGATTCTTAGTTACTGGCATTCAATTAATTTAACAAAAAATTAATTAAGATATATGATATATATTACATGTATAATTTGATTTCTAACCTATTTATCCAGAGTAAAAAAAAAAGAGAAGAATAGACTACCAGTTATATTATATGTACATATTATTATATATTATATATATAATAATGTGCATTGTACATATCTCTCACCAAATGATGATGAATTAAACTTTGATGATTAAAATGAGGCCGGTTACATTAAAATTAAAAGATATAATAGAACATTTACGTATAAAATATGTACATAAAGATATGTAGAAATAATATTATTAAACTTCTTAGTCAAACTTCTATTTTTCATTTTAGTCATACTTCTTATATCTACATAAAACATAATAAAAAATTTATTAAAGTATAGAATACAAAAATCACAACATGAAAGCTATATAAATAGGTATATAATATACTTTTGTAATGAAATCTTAAAAAGTAACAATCTTAATAGTAGAGCAATTTATTGTTGAAAAATTTGAATTGTATTAAAAGATGAAAATTATATAAAATTAGGTTGAAGCCTTTGCCCATTTTCTTTTTTAAGTTATATATTAAGTCATTAACATTTTTTAAAATTACACTAGATATTCATATACACATATTTTTGAAAATAAAAAAGTTGGGGGCCTCGGTCCGTATAGCCCCCTTCAAATCCATGCCTCAGAACATATAAATTGTTTGAGTGTATACCATAAAATCAGTCATCATCCGTCATCATGCGTAATAATTCAACATTTTGAAATTAATAATTCAACTTTTATTATTATACATTAATCCAACATTTTTAAATGTTGGATTACTAATTCCAAAATGTTGGATTATTACATATGATGGCTGATAATTATTGATTTTGTGGTGTACACAAATCATTTCTTGTTTAGAATGGTAAAAAGAAAAAAACTTAGAAAAATAAAATAAAAACCTTCTCCTCGACAGTGGCCTTTGTTTTCTCCAAGCCAGACTTAGCAGATGCGCCAATGTTGGCCGCAGTTTCCTTAATGCTCTCCACTGCTTTCTTTGCTGCCTGCATTTTTTCACTCTCTTCAAATTAAACTATTCACAAAATGTTCTTTTTTCTTTTTCCCTTTTCTTTCTCTTCTTTTTTTTGCATGAAACTCAAAAGATCAATTACCAGAGAAAACACAGAGTTTAAAGTCGTTTATATATAGATTTGATTTGATGCCCCACTATCTTATTAACTTGTCTCTGCATGATACACGTGTCGAATTTCTAGAGGCAAGTGAGTTAATAACATGACACGCAATTGACACTTGTCACTTGGCAAGTAACAACTGCAGATTAGGCAGTTAAGAAAGACATGTCCAAGAACGGTACTTCTATTCTTAGTTACTCTCATAGCACAAACCACTCTCTACCATTTAACCGTCACCATGTCAATGATGTACGACCAATATGTTTTTAACCTAAGGGTGTGTTTGGATGTTATCTTCTAAAAAAATCATTAAATTACATAATTTGAAACCTATAACATTTATTTTATGGTGTTTCTAGAAAAATTAGTGAAATCTCACATTTTAAAGCCTATAGCCTTCAATTTCTATCATATGTAAAAAAACTCATTAAATTACATAATTTGAAGTGTATAGTCTTTGTTTTATAGTGTTTCTAGAAAAATTAGTGGAAACTCACATTCTAAAGCCTATAGCCTTCAATTTCTACCGTATGTAAAAAACTCATGAAATTACATAATTTGAAGTCTATAGCCTTTGTTTTATCGTGTTTCTAGAAAAATTAGTGAAATCTCATATTTTAAAGTCCATAGCCTTCAATTTCTACCATATGTAAAAAATTCATGAAATTACAGAATTTGAAGTCTATAGCTTTTGTTTTAAGGTGTTTTTAGAAAAATTAGTGAAATCTCACATTTTAAAACCTATAGCCCTCAATTTCTACTATATGTAAAAAAATCAAGAAATTACATAATTTGAAATCTATAACCTTTGTTTTATGGTATTTCTAGAAAAATTAGTGAAATCTTACATTTTAAAGCCCATAGCCTTCAAATTCTACCATATGTAAAAAATTCATGAAATTACATAATTTGAAGTCTATAGCCGTTGTTTTATGGTGTTTCTAGAAAAAATAGTGAAATCTCACATTTTAAAGCCTATAGCCTTCAATTTCTACCATATGTAAAAAATTCATGAAATTACATAATTTGAATTCTATAGCCTTTGTTTTATGATTTTTCTAGAAAAATTAGTGAAATATCACATTTTAAAGCCAATAGCCTTCAATTTCTACCATATATAAAAAACTCATGAAATTACATAAATTGAAGTCAACAGGCTTTGTTTTATGGTGTTTCTAGAAAAATTAGTGAAATCTCACATTTTAAAACCTATAGCCTTCAACTTCTACCACAAGTAAAAAATTCATGAAATTACAGAATTTGAAGTCTATATATAGCCTTTGTTTTATGGTGTTTCTAGAAAAATTAGTGAAATCTCACATTTTAAAGCCTACAACAGCCTTCAATTTCTACCATATGTAAAAAACTCATGAAATTACATAATTTGATATCTATAGCATTTGTTTTATGGTGTTTCTAGAAAAATTAGTGAAATCCCACATTTTAAAGTCAGTAGCCTTCAATTTCTACCATATGTAAAAAACTCATGAAATTACATAATTTGAAGTCTATAGCCTTTGTTTTATGGTGTTTTTAGAAAAATTAGTGAAATCTCACGTTTGAAAGCCTATAGCCTTCAATTTCTACCATATGTAAAAAACTCATGAAATTATATAATTTGAAGTCTATAGCCTTTGTTTTATTGTGTTTCTAGAAAAATTGTAAAATCTCACATTTTGAAGTATATAGCCTACAATTTTTACTACATGTGAAAAATTCATGTGATTCAATATTTTAAAAGCTATAGTCTTGATTTTATAATATAACAAAGAAAATTGTGAAATTTCACAATTTAAAGTATATAGCCTTTAATTTCTACTATATGTAAAAAATTCAGGTGATTCAATATTTTAAAGCGAATAGTGTTTATTTTATAATAATACAACCACGAAAATTATGAAATCTCACAAGCACTCTTGTACATGTCAAGTCGTTTTTTAATTGCTTTAACGAAGAAAGTGTGTTTGCGCAGACAAATAGTGTTATGTAGAGAAATAACATTCTGCATGGAAAAGTGTTCCTAGAGAAGAGTGTAACAAATGAAACTTATATTTATTAATTTCTTATATGTTACGAATAAAAAGAGTGTTACATAAAGAAAGAGTGTGTTATGAAGATAAAAAGTGTTACATAGAGAAAGAGTGTTATGTAGAAAAAGAGTGTTATGAAGAGAAACAAAGTTACGTAGAGAAAGAGTGTTAGATAGATACCAAAAAGTAAGCAATTTTTTGGAAATTCACTTCATAAGTAGTAATAGATAATACACGCAAGAAAATTGATAAATCTCAGAATTTAAAGTCTATTGTCATCAATTTCTACTATATGTGAAGAATTCATGTGATTCAATCTTTTAAAACCTATAGTCTTAATTTTATAAGTCAACCAAAATAAATATGAAATCTCACTTTCTAAAGTATATTGGCCCAATTTCTACTATACGTGAAAATTTTATGTGATTCAATATTTTAAAAGTTATAATCTTTATTTTATAACACAACCAAGAAAATTATGAAATCTCACAATTTAAAGTATATAGACTTCAATTTCTACTATATGTGAAAAATTCATGTGATTCAATATTTTAAAGTCTATAGACTTTATTTTATAAGACAACCATAAAAATTGTGAAATCTCATATTTTGAAATATAAAACCTTCAATTTCTAATATATAGAAAAATTTCATATGATTCAATATTTTAAAGCATCTAGTAGTCTTTATTTTATAATGCAACAAAAAAATTGTGAAATCTCACATTTTGAAGTATAAAACCTTCAATTTGTACTATATGTGAAAAAATAATGTGATTCAATATTTTAAAGACTATAGTCTTTGTTTTATAATACAATAAAGAAAATTGTGAAATCTCACAATTTGAAGTATATAGCCTTCAATTTCTACTAACTGTAAAAAATTAATGTGATTCAATATTTTAAAATCTATAGTTTTTATTTTATAAGACACAATAAAAAATTGTGAAATCTCACATTTTAAAGTATATATATAGCCTTCAATTTTAACTATATTTGAAAAATTCATGTGATTTAATATTTTAAAGTCTATAGTCTTTATTTTATAAGACAACCTATAGTGAAATCTCACATTTAGAGTATATAACCTTCAATTTCTACTATACAAAAAATTTCACGTAATTCAATATTTTAAAGGTTGTAGTCTTTATTTTATAATACAACCAAGAAAATTGCGAAATCTCATAATTTAAAGTATATAGACTTCAATTTCTACTATATGTGAAAAATTCAGGTGATTCAATATTTTAAATTCTATAATCTTTATTTTATAAGACAACCAAACAAATTGTAAAATCTCATATTTTAAAATATATAGCCTTTAAGTTCCACTATGTGTGAAAAGTTCATGTGATTCAATATTTTAAAGTTTATAGTCTTTATTTTATAAGACAACAACAAAAAAATTGTGAAATCTCATATTTTAAAGTATATAGCCTTCAATTTCTACTATGTATGAAAAAATCGTGCAATTCAATATTTAAAGTTTATAATCTTTATTTTATAATACAACCAAGAAAATTGTGAAATCTCAAGATTTAAAGTATATAGTCTTCAATTTCTACTATATGTGAAAAATTCATGAGAATCAATATTTTAAAGGTTATAGTCGTTATTTTATAATACAACCAAGAAAATTACGTGAAATCTTACATTTTGAAGTATATAGCTTTGAATTTTTAATATATAGAAAAATTTAATGTGATTCAATATTTTAAAGCCAAAGTATTTATTTTATAATAATACAACCAAGAAAATTGTGAAATCTCACAATTTAAAATAAATAGCCTTCAATTTCTACTATATGTAAAAAATTTATGTGTGATTCAATATTTAAATGTCCATAGTCTTTATTTTATAAGACAACAAAAAAAATTATGAAATCTTGTGTTTAAAGTATATAACATTTAATTTTTACTTTCGTGTCTGTCAAGTCGTTTTTTTATTTTTCGGTGAATATTTTATAAAATTATTTTATTTAATTCTATTTTATTGATAATATTTTTATAAAATAATACTATTTAATATAATTAAAGTCTCTCCTAAATCTTATTTTAATTTATTAAATTATTAGTATAAAAGATGAATTGAAAGAAAGAGAAAGAATTTAA
This sequence comes from Aeschynomene evenia, assembly GCA_013621005.1. Taxonomy (NCBI): domain Eukaryota; kingdom Viridiplantae; phylum Streptophyta; class Magnoliopsida; order Fabales; family Fabaceae; genus Aeschynomene; species Aeschynomene evenia. Next base: position 5,498,656 of record CM024271.1, read on the forward strand.
ATAATAGAAGTTACAAATGATAATTATTTTTAGTTTTTATTTATTTATTCTATTCTTATAGACCAAAACTAACTAACTTTTTAGAAATTCTCATTATAAATAGTAATAGATTATTATTATTATTTTATTATAGTCTAATATAAAATTATATAAATTGGTGAGATTGAAATAGTAAAACGTTCTTATTTGTTTTATTATTTTTAATTTTTACATTTATTTTTTAAGGCATAACTATCTGAATGAGTGTAAACACAAAAAATGTAGGTATTTGGAGGAATAATTGTGCATTCATATGTGTTACATGATATAATTTTCTTGATATTAATTATATGAATTTTGTGTGCACGTGCATTTTATATGTAACGTGATATGCATATGCATATATGTTGACAGATGTTGATTAAATTTTTATTGTTCACCAATTATTTTTAAAGAATTTAAAACCAGAAAAACTCTAGTTGAAAATTGTATAATTTCCACTGGTCATTGCCATTGACACAATAGGAATCGTCAACCAGAATCAGATTGTGTCTATGAATGAACTAAAATAATTAAAATTACTTCAATAACTGTTTATATGTATGATCTCTTTTCTATATTATTAATTATGTGAGAATGATTGTGTTTGGACATTTTACTTTAAAAGTGATTATAACATAATCTGTTCTGTTTAAATGATATGAAAAAGATCACTTTTGTATGATAAAATACTTTTAAAAAAAAGTATGAGATGATTAGATATAGTTGATGATTTGATCAAAATTATTGATGACATTGATGAGATGGACAAAATACAAAAGTAAATTTTCAAGAAGAAATAATCAGATTGCTTTAATCAAGAATGTCCAAACTATAGCCTTTTCTTTGATTTTGAGCTAAAAATTTCACCTTGCAGGTGTGTTTGACATGGGTAAGATTAAGAACAAGAGAGAAATTTTCATAAATTAGATTTATGCGTAATTTTACAAGTAAATTTACGGTATGAAAATTTCCCCCCATTTATATATCCTCAAACCAAACTCGCTACATTTATAGAATTCTTAGCTCTCATATTCTGGAATTGATTCTCCCAATGAAGATGGTGATGCATCCAGCCTCGTTAAAACTTCAGGCATCCCAGTTGTGTCCCTTATTATCTGCATCAAAACAGCCATAAAGATTCAAACAACAAGAACAAGTTAACAAATTAGAGGAAAGTGAAAAAGTAATATATTCTCATTTTCAAGGCCTTGCCATCAAAGACTGAATGCAATGTGAACTGCATTTGACTCTCAGAATTAATCATCCAAAATAATATTATTGTAGCCCTAACGATATGTAATGATATTAACATGAGATGCCAGAACCAAGAAGCTCTTCAAGAGGTATCGAAATATTTTGGTACAACTTAGTATGGTTTTTTCGTTGGTACCCGTGGCTACCGATATTCATTGTACAATCAATGATTGTGATTTGATGATTGACTTGATGGATTTTAAAAAGGGATACATGATTCTTTTATAACCACATGATATCTGATAGTATCAGTACCCATGAATTTTATTGGATATCGAAGAAATCCCACTTAGTATGTAATAGTTTTCATACAAGAAAGACGATACTGGCAGGAAACCATGGCCGGAGCACAGTATGACCAAAGATTTCAGATCATCATCTGCTTTACCACATTATCAGAATTTATGTCACCATATTCCAAATTTCCAATTAGAAAATTCAAGTAAGGCTTATAAAAGATGTCCTCCAATATAAAACAACTTTAAAAAGATTTGTTTGGGATTTATTATTATAAAAAATGATCATACCCCCATTTCAATATGTGATTTGCTTCATCAGCATTGACATTGTCATTTAATGCAGAAGCAGCTGTTAAAATTAAATAAAGTAACACATGCATCCGATTTATCTATACTTGATTGCTGAATGAGATTATAACATAAACTTACTAGTATCTCCTCATCGAGATAAGAAATCATGAAGAATCTCTGATAGCTGCCACCTTCATACACAAAAGAGAAAAGTTTAATGTAGATTTCACAATGAAGTTTGCATAAAAAGAGAAGAATGAGTTTATATTGTTAGACCCACATTATTGTCATAAGTAAAACCCTCCATTTCTTGCATAGGACATTTCACACAAAGTTTGCATAGAAGGTACAGATTGAATTTAACTTGTTCCGCACACATTGTCGTCATAAGTCATCAATCATACCATTTCTTGTGCATTAAATCTTTTTCACATGTAAACAGTAGATAATGTCACAGTGAACAACAAGTGCCAACATAAAACATTTCATTTCTATTTATATATATCTAGCCATTTTGAGCACAACCAATCCAAAAAAAATGGATTTAAAGGTGGCATAACAGTTTTTTAATATCTTGACTAAAAGAAAATTTCATGAAAGCTCAGGTTTCCTCAAGAGAAAACTGTTTCCCAACCGATTAACTTTTAAAGAGCTGGTTTGCAGCATATAAATTTTGCAGCGAATAGTGAAAATAAAATTCAACAGATTGCGCAGATCTCCGAGAACACAAGCCAGATTATTGTTAAGATATTTGATATGAGCAGAATCACATCAATATTTACATAGAAAATTAGTGATAGCTTACTTAGAGGAACTTTTAGGCCACTGGCAACAGCATCAAGTATAGGGGCAGGAAGCTGTTGTAAAGCATTAGTTGCCTGCCCAAGGGCACCTTTAAGTTGTTCTGGCACTCTATCTTCAATAACCGTTGGTGACACAAGAATCCCCTCAACATACTCCTCTTTCATTCTAAGTGGTCCCTCCACAGATAATTTGGTTGAGAGAATAACTTTGCTTTCTATCTAAATTTTATCATAAAGTCAACAGTGATTAAAAGTTACAAACTAAAAGAAACTATAATCACTCAAACAAAATCATCACAGAAGACAATGTTAAACAACATATAAAATACACACAGTAAAACGTACAATGTAGTCATTATCATATCACACAAGTACCTATTGGAAACAAATTGAACATAAAATTTAAAATATGGCATATTGGTAGATTCTAAAAACTAACTTTATGTATCTGCTAATGAACACATGATGGAACTTTTTCAAACATGTCTGAAAGATAAAGGGCAAAAAATTTTAGTTCCCGAAGTTCAGGTACAGCAAACAGAAAAGGGCAAAAAGGAGGCTGTGATTATATATGTACATGAACTTCCACCAAGCAATTTTGAATGTCAAATACACTAAACTTCATTGATTTCTTAAGGATTTTTAGAGAGTTACTACCCTGGCACTCAGGAGGTTGGATGCTCCTTTCAACATCATACAGGAATCACTTCCACAAAGTATCTATTTTACGAATCATCAATAAATTCACCAATACAAGAAGTGAAAATGAAAGTCGGCATTGACTAGGTTATACCATTTGACAATCTTGCTAAATTAAAAAACAGAGTTAGTAAATCACATGCAAAATATATTAGTTAAACTTGTTTAGCTGACATAGAAGTAATCTAAAAAAATTGGCAAGGCTTAAATCAAATGCAGTACTAATAGTTGGTTCAATTTTCAAGCATACCACAAAATTACAAGAGAAACTTTCAATGCTTCCTGAATGCTAAAGTAGATGTTCAGGCATAAAAAGATTTGGAAGTCATAAGATAGTACCGAGCTCAACAATGTCATGTTTGCAGTAATCTTTGCATTTCCATCCTTAATAAAGACATCCATCTTTGATAAAGTAGCTAAACTCGAAGGAAAATTCCTACAAAAATGCAAAGCCAACAAGAACATTAACATTAACCGGCAAAGTTAATCCAAATTTATGGGCAGTTTTAAAATAATCTTAGATTCTTACAATCAAAAGTTCACAACCCATAGTCTCAAAAGGCAACTCAAAGACTACGATAAATGCAGATCAGCAAATGGATAACTCACTCAAATAAAATTCGAGCGGCAAACAATCCTAGACTTCCGGGCCCAAACCACTCAAAGTTCCATCGTCCTTCCAAAAAGGGTGACCTGTAGCATATATAACGAATAAACATCTCAAATAGAACTGTAAGACATTAGCATAAGAGTATTATTAGCCACTAACGTTGTAGGGCGGGGTGTTGGGTTGAGCCGCTCAAGACCAGTTATCCTTTCGTTTACATCAATTTTATGCATATCAGTTGTCTTGCCGGAGACCAAGGCCTCAAAACCCCCTGCATCTTTAAACTGAAAGGATGTCACCAGAATAAGTACTATTGAATCCAAGATTGATGATTTGCATAAATAAAGAGAGGGAACCAAATTAAAAAGCATAATAGTAAAGAAAAATAAAATAAAATGTTCGACATCGTGTTCAGTTCCCTTCACTTTTAAGAAACCTACATTTCAACAAGGACACTGTACACCACATTTGCATCCGAATTTTCCACTTTTACCATAACGTCCATAAGTATGCATGAAAGAAACACTGAGCAACTGTATGGTAATCCAAAAGGGGTAAAGAAAGTGAGAGCAATGAAATCCGAAAACAAACTCAGGCAGAAATTAGCAACTCTAATTCCTCATATTCCTTCTCCAAAACAACAACAAAAGTACAAAACAAAACAAATGAACGAGAAACAAAACAAATTAACAAACAACCATAATCCATTCAAAGCCATACCATTGTCTAGAAGTGCATAAAACTTGTTTCTTACTTTCTTTACTGGCAAAACGATTAGTAAATAAGAAAACACACACACATACATACACAGAGAACAAGGGCCACATCCATTCTAAGCTATAACAATAATACATGCTCAATCATGAATACAAATTGAAGAAAGTGCCAAATCGCAAGTAGGTAGTTTATCAGAGTTAGAAGTTACCTAGTATCGATTTACATCTGTGCCAAATCCCCAAAAGATTTATGATTGAATGATTGAATTTTATACACTTGAGCTCCAAAATATTTTCACTATAACACTTTAGTCCATTAACCAATGTTTTCTTTCTTTGGACTAATATAATCAATCTTTCTTCGGACTGAAGTATTATAATACCAAATATTTGAAGGACCCAACTGTGTTATAATATCAAATTTTTAGGGACTCAAGTGTATAAAATCGATATTAAAGTGTTAAAATATAAAAAAAATTAGGGGCCGAAGCGTAGTTTTACTCTAATAATCAAATTAAAAGAAAGGGAATACAAGAAAAAAAGGCTACCATCCATTCAAAGCTTATACCCATTATCCAAAACCGCATAGAAATTGATTGGTGAATGTTTATTATTAATAAAAATAATCTAAAATTAAACGAAAGAGGGCACAAATTGGGATACTGACAGCGAGAAGAAGCGATTCTTTGGCAGAGAGGCGCTCCATTTCCTTGGCGTAAGCGGCAGGGGCACCCTGAACGGCTTGCTGGACCATGGCCCTAATGCACGTGCGCCTCACGTGACGGCGTGGATGGTGGGCGAAGAAGAAGGGGGAGAGTGAAGTGGTGAATTTGGAAGAAGAAGAAGAAGGGACGATAACTGAGGAAAGAGAAGAGGCATGTGAAGTAGCCATGGACATTGTTGTTGATGTTTGTGTTGGTTGCTTGAATCTGAAGAACGGGAAGTGACTAAAGGGAGAGGTTGAAGTTGGAGGTGATAGTCGTCGACATGAGAGGAGGACCAAGACACAGAATTAAGAATTGGGAAGAAGAAGAGTGGACCGCAGTGGAAAGTGCGTGATGTGTTTCTTTTGTTATGTTGGTGCCTGCTCTAAATTTTATTTTCTAATATCTTCTGTAAAGGAAAATGTTATATTTTTCATCTATTTTCATAAAAATTATTAACTTTTAAATGAATGAAAAATAGGTGAATCACAATATTAGATATACAAATAGCAATCCCCCTACTTCAATTATGATCCATACATTTACATTTTCAATTAATTATATGTATTATTTTAAAAAAAATTTAATTAATGGACGATTAACTCTGTATACGCTAAGTTTTATTATAAAATTTGGGATAACGAGTCTCAAACTTGAAGAAAGAGGAGAATTGTGTTATACCTTCGACAACCAACATAAAATTTCGTCGAGTCCTACTTTTATGGTATGGATGTCTCGGACTTTATACAAAAAGTACCTTTAAAATTTAAAGATAAATTTTATCGCTCAACCATTAGATCCACTATGTTATATGTGGCAGAGTGTTGGGCAGCAAAGGACCAACCGGTCAAAGTCCATATCAGCACAGTCCAAGTTCATGTCAATACCGTCAAAGTTCACATAAGCACAGTCCACATTCATGTAAGCACAATAGAAGTCTATATCAACAGTCAAAATCCATATCAAGACCGTTAAGACCATATCAACATTGTTACATCCAAAATTATCATTTTTTTAAATGTACTGGACCAAAATTTACAAATTAAAAGAAAGTGAACCAAAATTAAAATTAAAAAAAAGTTAGTAAACTACGTTGATAGTTTAACTTAATAATTTACACCGTCAAATTTAAATAAAATTGATACCATCATGAACTTGATACCCATTGAAATAATTAAAACAAAATATTTAAAAAAATTAAATATATCAATAGAAGATTAAACTGTAGTTTTGTATATAGGTCCATCATCACTTTTTTATTTAATATGAGACTTACTTAGCTTTATTTCACACAAACACGCTTGCAAATTTGCAACATCTTTATAAAACACAAATCTATACATTTTCATTAAAATTTAATTGTCAAAATCTTATAATATAGAGTCAGTTTCTTTTAAGAGTTTAATTTTAATTTACGGTTATTAAAAAATAATTTTACATAGATATCAAATTATGAATTAACATATCAATAAAAATCTCTAACTCAATCACCCACTAACTAAAAAGTCACACAAATCAATAAATGTGATTGGCTGACAGTATAAAATTTTTTACACTGTCAATATATCATAATTAAAATTTTTTTAATAACATATGGATATAAATTATGGCTCACGAACTCTCAAACATATATGGGGAATAGATGCAGTCCATAATTATAGGCACCAATTTAATTATAGTAAACTTCGAAGACAAAAACACAAGTCATACATCATAAAATTCACATTCATACAACACAATCACACATATAACCGGCAAACTAGATACACACAATAGTAACCCTTACAAATTCCTATTGTAACAAAGTAGTAATTCAAAAGCACAAAATTTTGAAGACAAATGACCTCAATTTCTAAAAAAATTTCATAAAACAATGTCTTCCACAAGGATACGTTACCAACAACCACACAATAACTACATGCCAAAATTCAAAAGTTCAAATATATGCAAGAATCTCTTAATCAAAAGACACAATTCTAAAAGCCATATAACTCCCGCGCAAGCAAATATACCAATCTCAATAACTCATTAAAGCAATCAAAATTAAATTAATGATATAAAACAAATTAAAAAGAACCAATAACTAATCAATATCTTGGAGAACACAAATCACATACATTTTGACATAAGTAACTTTGAATTATCTTTATTAGTATTGCTTTCCTTATGTCAAACTATTATTCATATTGAAATTTAATAAACCCAACAATTACTAATATCTCGATCGAATTTAAAACTAAGAACAAGATGTCATGAAAACAAGCATCATTTTTCAATATTGTCTCAATGTTCACCATTTTTGCCCTCCTCACAATGAACCTTTTGCATTGCACTAACAATGTGAGTGGAATGTGTTCCAATTACTCCTTCTCCCTCTGTTACCATCATGGTTGTCGGATTTTGCTTTGGGCGAAATGGTATTCCTTTAGAAGGCAAAAGGAAGTAGAATTCATTTTCGCCAATACGAATGAGATCTTGTGAGTTGAGCTTTACAGGGGAGTCACAAGGGAGGTATAAAACGTCTTGCACAAAACATCCCTTCTTACCAAGAACTTCCATGGCGAAGTGATGATGCTCAAAATCATAGAAGATGCGTGCGTGACACCAAGATACATCCTTGTCTTTGTCGAGGGACGACAAATTGACATCAACGACTGAATTCGTGGAGCCACAACCCAAGATAATGGAGTATTTTTGCATGTAAAACTCGAAGTCTTTGCCTTTTAGCTTCGCAAACCCTACGTTTATGACATCATGTGTGGTTGTTCCCATAGTAATGAATTGAAAATGTGGAGAAATGAAGGAGATTGTGAAATTTGTTTTCTTGAAATGGGGTCAAAATACTATCAAGATTTATAATTTGAAGAGTGACATATTAGGACATTTTAAATCCTTTAATTTTTTTCCTATGTGTTGATGCATCCTAATATAATAATTTTATTTATTTTAAAGATTTTTTACTCTTTTGTTAGATATGTAATGATTAAATTATGTTGTTGACTCTTTTAAAAATCTAATTACCTTATAAAAATAAATTTTGAATGAAAAATTATTGAAATAGACTATAAAAATCCTAAAGAGAATTATTTTTTGCCATTTATATTATATATTATGCAGCAAATTGTTTCAATAAAAGGAGCATTACAACATGTTCCGTACTTCTCATCGAGGTTGAACTATCGCCGGTATCTAAACTCCACACGACGCTCCTCTCCAACATGTTGGGGGATGTTTCCCTGAAATTAAAGGACTCAAAAACTTGAGTCAGTAAATATATATACTAGCTTGGGAACTAAACTGAAAGTGTACCTGATCACTGAGAATAACACCCTATTTATAGAGTGGGAATCAAGCGGATCTACAGTAACCACATCCGGGCGATTCGTGTTAACGTCGCTCCGCTCTTCGCAATGTGCTTGGTCGATCCTCGTGCTACCCGTTGTGGCTTTGGGATTCATGACGTCATCATCCACTACTAACGGAACAATCACCCTAAGTGCTAAGTCGAGTTCTGTGCACCTTGGGTCGGGTCTCATGAGCTGGCTCCGACCCGAGGTTTGACCCATTTTGTGATAGGTCATTCACTGAGTTGGGCTCGAATTGGTTGCTTCGTGGAAAGACCAATCCGAGTTTCGAATTGGGCCTGATCTTTGGGCCATAGCTCTCATATTTGAATAATTTTGGTTGGGCCATCAATTTGGGCCTTTAAATTGCGCCGTTGGACATGGAGTGTGAACATTGCCCTCAACTTGGGCTTTAGAGACATCCAAGGTTTGAGTTTCGATGCTAAATTCCATGTCTCGAGACTTACGCTCACCAACCTTCTGACACACACTCTTTCGAGTCACCTCAAGCAGTTAGATCCTTAACACGCGTTGGCTAGATATGAAGCGTAGTCGAGATGAGTTTTGAACTTCCAAAAAATACCCCTGGAACCGCCGCGTAAAAAGGCAAAAATGCCCCCAACTTTTGGTACTGTAGTCCCGCCTCTGAGTACTGTTTCCCTTTCTCCTTCATTTCTAACTCGCGCTCTGATTCCCATTCTTCACTCCACACATTTTCTTTGTGATTTCTCTCATCCACCATTGTTCTTGGGATTAAGGTTCTTCATGGAATTTCAAAGATTAACTCAGGTCTCACCACTTCATCACTATTGGACACTTTCTCTTCTTTCAATTGAGTAAGCATTTTACCCTTTTTTACCCATTTTCTTGTTTTCTGGGTTTTCTTGAATATTTGATTATGGGTTTCTTTTGCTTTGTTACTCACTTTTATCTGAGTTAGAATTTCTAGTAGGCCTTTATTTTAGGCATGTGATTTATCTTTCATTTAGCATTTGCCATTAATGCATACTTCCATTTCCTCTAGCCTCTTTGTTTACTGCTTTTTTGGACTTTTCATTTTTATATCGTATTCTTCTTGGAGGAACTAACGTCGGATCTCGATTACCCTTAATCGGGTACCATTATAGGTGCTACTTAGTCTTTTTAGGACCATGAGAAGTACACTAGTCCTTTAGAGGAAACCCTAGTTCTTTTTTCTTTGTAACTTGTATTAACTTTTTTTTTCTTTCTTCGGAAACAATGACATTAGAACTCGATCACCCATCCATGGGATCCGTTTCTATTGCCTTTCTCCTTTTAAGGGAAACCATTGGAACATCAGTACTCCGATTTCTGAGAATCTAAACGTCGTTTAAATGGTTTCCCTTGTAGGTAAATAGGAAAAAGACCGAGCCCCGAGCTTCAGCGTCCTCTGGTTCTTAATGATTCGTACAATTGGGTCGGGGAAGAAGCTCACAACATAGTCTCTGTTGCCAATGATGAGTACGTCTCCGACGTTCGATCCCGAGAACAATTCTTCGTTGAAGGATCTCATGGTTGCTACCTTATTGAGGCCCCAACAGACGAGGAAAGAGTCCCTTTTAATAAGGGTGATGAGCGTTGTGACTTCTTCTATATGTACGACATCCTCCTAACTCGGATCGGAATTCGAATTCCATTTACCGAGTTCCAAATAAAAGTGCTTTGGATTTCGAGGATTGCCCCCACTCAACTCCATCCCAATTTGTGGGCAATTGTTCGAGGCTTTCAAAGGATTTGTGAGCACTTGGAAGTGACTCCATTCCTCCCGACCTTTGTCTACCTCTTCGCCCTCACTCATCCCCATGGATCCACGGAGGGGTGGATATCATTCTGAGCTCGCATAGGACGGAATGTATCCACCCTCTTTGAAGATTCAATTCACAATTTCGATGAGGTCTACTTCCGTGTGTCACCACGGCAGAAGGGACGTCCCCATTCTGTCTCAACTCTGAGGGGAAACGCCAGTTCCACCTATACTGGTGCCGATATATATATCCCATCCTTGGGTCTGGAGGATGAGGACTTGACCGAGGCCGAGCTAGCCCTAGCTAACTTCTTCCTCGACCATTGTCGGGAGAAGAATTTGGACTTAAAAAAAACTAGTCCTGGGTCGGATTCTGATTTTGAAGCTCAAATATGTTACTTTTTCTTTCGTTCCTTTTTTTTTCTATTCAGTATTTCTCTGTTTTATACATTGTAATTAAACTTTGCATTTTTACCCTTTTTAGGTACAATGACAGGCGCAGCTGAGCTTGACACCATCCAAGCTGCTTGTTTGAAGCAGAAGAAGAAGAAGCCACAGTCTAGCACTTCAGTTGGCCACACTTCAAATTGGATGGACCTGGAAACAACTACTCCTATAATACTTGGTGAAGTATAATATACTCGTAGTTTGTATCTGACCATTAAAGTACAGTAATGCTACATGTACAACCAAAATACATCCAACCAACGTATGTTATTAATGCAAAATTGTATTCCACTAGCCCCATTAAAAAAAGTCTTATCTTTCCAATCACTCTCACTCCCCCAATTATCTCTCACTCCTAAAATCTCTCCTTTCAATTATACAAAATTAAGAAACAAACAGAAAATAAAAAAACCAATAAAAGATAGGGAAAAACACACACGAAGGGAATCAAAAAATGCAAAAACACATTGACTTTGTTGATTCTTTTAGAGCACACAAATTTTATTGTTAGTATAGAAATAATGCGAACTTTGCATAGTAATAGCACATATCAATACAATAGCACACATCATCTGTAAAGTAGTAGCACACATTCAATTCACAACAATAGCACACCTTGTGTACCAACTAGACACATTAAACTATCTTAGAGCACACAATACATGTTAACATTATACATTATTCTAATTAGCATAGTATAATATGTTCAAAATGGACACCACATTTTCAAATAAAAAAATAGCACAAATTCAATTCACAACAGTAGCACACATTGTGTATATAAAACAAATAGGATCAATATTATTTGAACAAGAAGATTGAAAAGAAATCAAAACTCATAAATTTGAATTTGGGAGAAAAAAAAAACATGTAATGCTTACCTTCTCCATCATGTAATCACTTAAGATGATATCCATGTATTCTTATGTGATGACACTCTCTTTGACAACTTGAGTAGGATTTGATGCGAACGAGCACCAATTGATATTGATCAACTTAGACTATATTAATCATATGATAATCATGAAAAAAGAAAAAAAATATGAACAGTAAAAGGTAAAAGATGAAAGAAAAAAATAATACGGACTTGATGGAGATAATAGGTTTGATGCACTATGAATTGATAGATAATACAATAAAAAAATAGATCTTTGATTGATTGCCAAAAAGAATAATTAGCTGAAGAAATGGCAAATCAATCATGCACATTAATTGAAATAAATCAAAACAGAATCTTAAATTGAATACTTGAGGTATGCTATTTATGTGGATGTGGTTCCTTGTAGGTTGGATATACGGTTGCATGTATCTTGATTGTACAGTAAACATTTTTGGATTAAAGTAAATGAGAATATAATGACTAACTTCTGCCATTGATTCAAAATAAAATACTTGTACTCAATGTTTAACACACTCAATGCAGTGTAGTAAATGTGTTGGACAGTTATTTATAGGCATAAAGTAACGTATAATCATTAGACCTTAGTTATTATTATTTTTTTCGATTGGTATAGTGAACTTCCAAAACACAACAGGGAAGCTCAGTATCAATACAGTATCACAATACAAACAAACCACAATTTCTCTTAATACACCACATGATAACACTAGAATATAATAAAGAAACAAAACTCCTCTCTGCCTCCACGGTCTTGCAATCCGTAGGGAATCAAATCAATCATTTCTATCTTAGACAATCAAACCTTCCTAATTGATTTATTACTTAGCCAAACTCTGCACTTCCACAAATCCGAAATTTGCGCATTCCTTCAAAAGTGAAATCAACCGCCCACTCTTTTAGCAACCAATTCACTGATAACATCATATTTCTCACTTCAACATCCCATTTCGGTTTTTCCCTTCCAACAAATTGTTTCTGATTTGCCATAAATTCCACACCACAGTATAAAAAATAGACAACCAAAGTTTTTTTTTTCCAAGTCTAGCATTTTCCTACCCACCCACTCAATAAATATTATCCATGTCCAGAATGAAAATACATTGTACGCCTCACCACTTGCACATCTTCCACCACAATGACCATGAAAGTATACATGAAAAAAGAGGTGGCACACAAATTCACCCTCCACAATACAGAATGGGCAGATCTCCTCCAGTGGTTGGATACTTGGATATTCCCCAAGTAATACAATCTTTCTCTCGTATTTAATCCTCGACACAGATCCAAATCTCCCATGTATAAATTTAACTTCTCCAGTATCTTCTCCCTACATAGACATGCTTTACCTCCACTTATACCATTTGCCCTTACATCTGCCCATGACACCTTAGAATCCGCCTAGCTTTGAATCTTTATTTTATTATTATTATTATTACTTATCTCTCAACCAAATCTGAATGCTTAATTTCAATTAGACATAGAAAAACTAACCCATTCTCTTTCTGCAGCTTTTTAATGGAGATACTCTTGTCATTTCCTCCACTCCCTGCTCTAGAACACAAACCTCATCCATAGTTCGTGCTTCTCCCTGCCGCTCTTATATTCGCCTTTTCAACTTCGACTTCCAGCTCTCAGGGACCGGGATCGCCTGAGCCTTTTTCGCTACTTCCGCTCTTTGCTTCTGCCTTCTTCTAATACGGGTTAGAGCTTTGGAAAGCTCCTTGTCATCTTCATCCACAGGGAATCCAAGAGCCTTGCCTGCTTCCATTGCCGCTGGCGCCGCTCTCTCAATTTCTTTTTCCTCTTCTGCTTCCTTGATCTCTGCCATATCTAGATTATTTGAGTGATCTTTTGACAGGTTTAGGTCTGCCGGATCATTTTGGAATTCAAATCCCGGTGGGCCCCTTCTATCATCAGTTGAATCTTCTTTCTCATCAATGGGACCACACTCTACTCGCTTTCCTTTCTTACTTTGTTTCATCAGCTTAATTACTTCAGAAGTTGTTGTACTGCACGGCCAACATTGGGTTACACTTTCCTCCTCTTCCTCAATAGTATTTGGGCCCAAGTCCACTTCCCTCCCCATTGTCTTACTTTCCTCCATGGGTCCCATATTCTTCTCAATGGATAATCCACACCTTTCATGGTCCACACCAGGGCCCATTAGTGATTCAGCTACCATCGACCCTTCGTCCCTCACCACCCTCTGGTTTTCACCCGACCCTTCCTCTTCCTCCTTATCTTTTGAAGACTTTTCAACTTCAGGAATGCTGGATGTCTTGCTCGCTATGTCTGGCGTCTCAAAATGCATGGCCTTCGAAGCTGATGCGCATTTTGGGCTCACCTTCCTCTCCCCGGATTCTTTCGAATCATCACACCCTTCCCCCTCAGAGTCTGTAACCTCCACAATTCGGATCTTATAGATCTTCTCTCCCAGTTCAATGTTGATCCATCCTTTGATTTCCTCAAGATTCGTAGTTTCAATGATGAGTTTTACAGACTTGAATTCATCATCGATCCGGAATCTTACAAAGGTTCCCCAAGGTTTCATTAAGGTTCTGAAGTTTTCCTTAGCCCAACCATGAATGGGCAACCCTAAACATCTGACTGTTGCACTTCTTAATTCACAGTAAGATCTTTCCTCCCATGGATTGGCTTCGCTAATAATTGTCATCTCTCTTAGACGTTTCACCCCTTCCATCATGACGTCTTTGTTTACAAATTCCACTAGCATGAAACGTGCATCAAGGGCTCGTATACTACATATTCCATCTATCTCGCCCTTCACAGTTTCATCAAAACTTTCCCTATCCATCACGTCTTTCATTTTGATAACACCACACCTTCCGCACCAGTTGACCGCATCCTCATTTACCATTCCATTGGAAACCATAAAGTCGACGGAGTCTCCTGCACTGGAATTTCCTTCCAATCCTATGTCCTCCTTTTGAGATTCCTGCATTTTTTCACGATCAGTCTTATTTGCTTCAACTTCTAGAATCCCCTTTACCCTCCAAACATTCTCCCACTTCCGTCCTTTGGCTTCAGCCCATTTAGACGTGAGCTTCGTGTCATCTACTTCCCAACCATTCGATCCCTTGATCGCGTTGTGTGCTTCCTCTTTACTGTCGAATCTGACAAATCCGAAGGTTGTCTTCCTCGCAGGTCTTTGTCTTTGTGAGATGTAAATATCTAGTATCCATCCGAATTTTCGAAAGATGTTCCACATTCCCCTTTTACCAAGGTTCCATGGGATGTTGTCCACAAAGATGGAAACTCTTCTGCTTCCTAGTGGTCTATTCCTTGCACTGTTTTCCTTACTCATTCTATTTGTGAACCTTCTCTCACCAACCTTCCTTATCCACCCTCTTGGAAACATGTATCTCCCTCTGCATCCATTAGTGTAGTGCTTGTTCAACCTCTTGCTCCATACTGATTCTATATTTCCTTGACGACTCCTTTCCTGTTGACGTTCTCTCTCCCACTCTCTCTCCATTCTTTTTGAGTTATGTCCACACTTTTATTGCTAGACCTTAGTTATTATGAATTAATTTTGCATTTTTTTCTTATAATCGTTAAGGATAAGCGATTATATATGAAAGAAATGCATAAATTAACCAATTATCACTAAGGTCTAGCGTTTATATATCACACTTCATGGTGAAAAAAAAAATCATCCATGTACAAGGATATGTGTGTTGTTGATGATATCGATTTTTTTTTAATTAAATGGATCAAAAAGCTATAAAACAATATAGATGATAAGTTATGAATCGACTCTTAGATATTCAAATCATATATTTTCTTATCCATAAGCTCGAAGCATGCCTCAATACTTTGTGAGTTATTCCTCGGTCTTGATGAAAAATTCAGCATCTTGGAAAAATAATGAAATGAGTAGTTCAATTGACCAGTTAATATATACTTCTTTTTTATTTTATTTATCAATTTTAATTACACATATATGTATTTAAAATATATTTTATAATATTTTAAATTTAGAAAAATTTAAATATATTTTATAATTTTATTCTTAATAGTTATTATCTTTCTTATTAATTATTCACTATATTTAATCTTTTTCTTCTATAAATTAAAGATATACTTGAAAAAAATTAATAAAAATTATCTAAAATTTAAATAAAAAACGTATATCTATATTAGACAAATAAAAAAACAGAGAAAGCATATGATTATTATTATTATTATTTATCTTTAATTTTGTACAGATATACACATGTATTTTAAAATTTCCAATATCAACTTGTTAACGAGTGGCATCATTAATTTAAAGAAACTTTCCTATTCGTTGTTCTTGTTTTTACATGACGAAATGGAAATTCTTGACAATTACACGTTAATTGATTCATTCATTTCATTGACTATTATTTTTCCAGCTTGAGTTTATCTATCTCAATTGGTAGACTTTGAAGAGTCAAGCTTCATTAATATGACAAAGTCACGATGTTTGGAGTGTTAATTTCTTTCTTTAATCAATTATTATTCCCGCCTCATGGTATTTTCACACGAACACCATCTCCAAATTGGTTTTATACTTCTTTTAAATAAAAATTTAAGTCAAGTAAAAGCTAGTTCTAGTTCACATCAGGTCATGAATCCAAGCTCATAAGTAATTAAAAAGGCATATATAGGGTTTTATTACTGTTAGAGGGATGACTTGCCCCATTCAAGTTGTGTGTTAACATTATTGCACCTGTTGACACCAAAATTTACAAGTGATTTTTCGACTGGTAAGATTTGGTGTCAAAGGGATAGAAATCTAAGTGGATCCAAACATTCTTTCGATATGTTGTCGAAGTATGTTAGCTCACGATTGTCGAAGTTTTTGGGATTTTTTCCCAAAAAAAATAAAAGAAAAATACATTATTTTTACGAATGCAATGAGAAATATATTATTTTCATTGTGTGTCGTGATTTCTAATTTATTACTGCAATTCGTAGAACCCCTACAAATTCCCGTAAATTCAATTTTGTCAATTCGTAGGAGTCCAACGAATTCATGTTGGATTTTGTTTTGTTACATGAAATTAGTTTTGTTTTGGTGCGTTCTGTTTTTACATTTTTTTCTCTCTATAAAATTTCTTCAACTTGATACTAATAGACCACGATGACACATGAAAATTTCGGAGTTACTTCACAGTTCCACATTGCACAAAAATTGAGTGTTGTGGTTAGTTTTTTAAATTAAAGTTATAGTTTATATTTTTACTGTTAATAATATGTTTAGTAAAATATAATTTGAATTAACGTATATTTTAGGATTATTTTAGTATTGTCCTTGTTAACTAATTGTGTTACTTTACTTTTACTATTTAAGGATTAAATTATTATTTATACTTAGTTAATATGACTAGTGAATACATACAATTAGTATAATTAATTTAATAAGATGAGGACATAAATTATTAAATTAATTACTTAGCCACCATCAGCCACCACTCATATGAGTAAAAAAACTCAACCAAAATAAATAAAAAAATCAATCAAATAAATAAATAAATTCAATCAAATAATAAAAAAATTAATTTAATAACAGCTACAAATTGATTAAATAATGCATTTTGTCCATTTTTAGTATCATCATGTGTTATTTAATGATAATTTAATGATAAAAGTGCTACTTTTAGGTGAAAAATAATGTATTTTATACTATTTTTTCATTCTCATCATACTTATAATGAATTTATTTAATTATTTAGTAAATTTTTAACTATCATTAAGTTATTTTTTATTATTTATTTGATTGAATTTTTTTGTTTGTTTGGTTGAATTATCTTACACATGAAGATGATGACTAATGATGACGGAGGAAGTAGTGTACATATAACATTATCGACATATACATATAGAAATATAGACAACGATAAAGAATTGTCTTCATGTCCGTAAACCATTATATTCATGATATATACCAAAGGAAATTGTATCATGTCCCTGTCTTCTTGCTGAATCCAAACGGATCCTTATTTAGATCTCCCCTCATATAAGAAAACCGGAGAATCATAGCGATAATATTAATAAGCAAAAGTTTGACCAAACTGAATTTATTCGTTAAAACAAAGGGAATTAATTCTATGCATTCACGTTTCACAATATAAAAATATTTCATATCATTTAGTCATCTATTATCATATTAATTATCATAATTAACTCACTCAGACTTTTTGTTGGATGATTGTGTAGATGTATTAGCTTCAAATAAATTATACTTTTAGTTAAAACATATAGATACTTTGGCAGAGTATTATAACTTATAAGATGAAGGGTTTTGTAGGGAAATTATATATGTATATACACAGGGTGTACATATTATTTTCATATTAAGAGATAAAGAAAGAAAAATAATAACAAAATATCTTGATTTACAATAAAATTCAAGGAAAAACAATCATAATAATATAATATTGTGTACACTATATATATATATATATATAATCATATAATATACATATCATATATTATATATTATGTACACATCACATTATATATTATATGTTGTAATATTATTTTTCTCTACGATATGTGATATATGGTATGTACAACATGTGATATATGATGTGCATAACATTTAATATATGATTAGTAACCGTTTTTGCTGGAATTTTATTGTATACTTAGAACTAGCAATGCTAAAATAATAATAATAATAACTAGTGAGTCTTTCTTTATTTTATTTATTTTAGAGAAAATGTTGATGCACAATAAAAAATCAGGCAAAACAGTTAATAGATTATGCACAATATATAATATGTAATATATAAAATATATATTACATATTATGCACATCAAATATGATATGTTGTGTATACTATATAATATATATTGTGCACATTACATAAATTTTAGACAAAACTCTCAAATTAGTCCCTCCGGAATTTACAATCGGACATTATAGTCCCTCAAGAATGAGAAAGTTAAAATTAGTCCATGCACATGTTAGATGTCGAACTTATCGGTCCCTCTGTTAATCTTCTCAAACGAAGATGATGATTTAGTAACGGTGATGTTGTGGCACCGTTAAATGACACATCACCATAAATTAAACGGCACTATTTTGATGTTCCAAATTATCAATTCACTCAACTTAAGTGAAGTGTGGAAGAAGAGAGAGGTGTGGTTAAGTAAAGTAATGATTTGAAACATCAAAACGACGTCATTTAGTTTATGGTGATGGTGATGGGTCATTTAACGGTGCCACATCATCACCGTTACTGCCAGATCATCATTTCTATTTGAGAAGATTAACAGAGAGACTAATAAGTCCGACATCTAACATGTGCATGAACTAATTTTTTCTTTCTCATTCTGGAGGGATTATAATGTCCAATTATAAATTCTTGAGGGACTAATTTGGAGGTGTTGTCTAAATTTTATTATACATAACATATTAGCTATTTTGACTATCTTTTCATTATACATATAAATAGTAATGTGTACGAGTGTATATATAAAAACAGAATTTATCAGTACATAATTACTTAGCACTACAACAAGTCGTTGAACAATAAACCCAATCTTGGAATATCGTATATCACGTCATAATAGAAGAACTTAACAAGGAAACTTCCAACACTAATAAAAAACAAAAAAAAAGGACTTTAAATTACTACTTGACCTTGCCTAATTATATATGGTTTATACAATCAAAGGCATGATACTCATAAACTTCTCATACTAGCCTTCAAAACCTCTTCTTGGTATTTCATTCACATTTTTCTTCTGAAATTACAACACATTCAAGGCCATTCTTTGGCCATTTCACTTGAAGAACATGCACTTTTCACATCATTTTTTACCAGCCAAACTCATCATCATAATTATAATCTCCCTTATCACAACCAAAGTTTATTGCTTTCAATTCAATTTCCCTACTTTCCAACCACAAGATGAAGACCAATTAATTCTCAGCAAAAACTCAAAAATATACTTAGATGCAATCCAAATAACCCCTGATATCCGTGGCCAAATAGAAAATTACTCTGGCCGTACTTTCTACAACAAACCCTTCAGAATCTGGACCAAGAAAAACAACCAAACTGCAAAATTCACAACCACTTTTGTTCTCAACATTAGCCCTCAAACTTCCCCTGGTGGAGAAGGCTTAGCCTTCATCTTAACCTCAGATACCAATCTCCCAGAAAACAGTTTAGGTGAATGGCTAGGAATTGTTAATGCTACAACTAATGGAACTTCTTCTTCAAAAGGGGTTATTGCTGTTGAGTTTGATGCAAGAAAAAGCTTCCCTGAAGATGGCCCTGATAATCATGTTGGAATCAACATAAACAGCATCAATTCTATCAAACAGGTTCCATTAATCAACACTAGTGTCAATATCTCATCAGGTATTAATGTTACTGTGAAAATTCAGTATGAAAATGATGTTATCACAGTTTTTGGTTCCATGCCTGGAACTTCAGAGGAATCAATGGAGACCCTTTTGGTATCTCCACCTCTTAACCTTTCTTCCTTCCTCCAGGAAGAGGTTTATGTTGGTTTCTCTGCTTCCACGAGTAATTACACTGAGTTGAATTGTGTTAGAGCATGGAAATTCGAAGGTGAAGACATTGTTCATGATAAGAACAAGCTTTTATGTGTTTGGATTTTGATCACAGTTCTGATTGTGATCATCATCATTGGTGGGGTGGTATTTTTCATTCTTTGGCAGAGGAAACGCGGCGGCGTGGAGAATCAGGAAGATACATATCCAAGGATAGAGGATCAGATTCAGCACTCATCCATGGCTCCAAAGAAGTTCAAGTTAAGCGAAATCAGAAGAGCAACAGGTGGATTCAGCCCTCAGAACAAGCTCGGCGAAGGCGGCTTTGGAACAGTTTACAAAGGCCTAATCAGAGGCAAGGAGATAGCTGTGAAACGAGTCTCCAAGAATTCGAGGCAGGGGAAGCAAGAATTCATAGCAGAGGTGACAACAATTGGAAGCCTCCATCACAGAAATTTGGTGAAACTTATAGGTTGGTGCTATGAAAACAGAGAACTTCTCATTGTTTATGAGTACATGCCTAATAAAAGCCTAGACAAGTACCTATTTGGTGATTCAACACTAGATTGGAAAACAAGGCATAGTGTGATATATGGTGTGGCTCAAGCTTTGGA
Organism: Aeschynomene evenia; assembly: GCA_013621005.1. Classification (NCBI taxonomy): domain Eukaryota; kingdom Viridiplantae; phylum Streptophyta; class Magnoliopsida; order Fabales; family Fabaceae; genus Aeschynomene; species Aeschynomene evenia. Next base: position 5,519,579 of record CM024271.1, read on the forward strand.
CTATCTTCACAATGGTTGTGAAAAAAGGGTGCTTCATAGAGACATCAAAGCTAGTAATATTATGTTGGACCTTGAATTTAATGCAAAATTGGGAGACTTTGGATTGGCAAGAACAATTCAGAAGAGAAATGAAACTCACCATTCAACAAAAGAGATTGCTGGGACACCAGGGTATATGGCACCTGAAACATTCCTTACAGGAAGAGCAACAGTGGAAACTGATGTGTATGCATTTGGTGTGCTTGTTCTTGAAGTTGTGTGTGGGAAAAGGCCAGGAAACATGTTTGCAAATGATGATTACAAGAATAGTATTGTGTATTGGGTTTGGGAGCTTTATGGTAAGGGGAAGATAGTTTGTGCATTGGATAAAAGGGTAAGTAGTGAAGAAGAGGTTGTGAAAGAGGAAGAGGTTTGTGGTGTGCTTGTTTTGGGATTGGCTTGTTGTCATCCAAATCCACACTTTAGGCCTTCAATGAGGACAGTTCTTCAGGTTCTGAATGGGGAAGCAGCACCACCTGTTGTGCCAGTTGAAAGGCCTGCTTTTGTTTGGCCTGCTGCTATGCCTCCATCATTCAAAGAAGATGTGGATAGGTCACTCATCAATGAATCAGCCACTCCAATTTTCACTGAAGTTACTGGCAGATGATCAAACTAACATGGGAAGAAATTAAGATGATGCTTTTTGTTGAAGTGACTGAAAATTTTCTACCTAGCTGTGATATATATATACATATATGTGTAAATTGTACATACATAAAAAGTTTGAGTATTGAAGTAACAATTACAAAATATGTATAAACTGTGAAATAGGTGTATAAAATATATACCAAAAAAATATTTACAAAAATTAGTGTTGTTTATGTTCATACTCTAGCTTTCTGAACCTCCGGATAAGCTTCCACGTCTCAATGCTAGAAGAGAAAAAATGTGAATCAAAAGAAGCAACAAAAGAAAAAGACAAAGATAAAAAAAATTGAAGAAAAATTTATGTTTAAAGTTAGCTGTGATTTGCAAATTTTGTTTCTAAAATATCAGCAATAGGAGTGATTAACTCAACTCAATCAACATACTTTCACATAGGAGACTTGGACATCATGAGTGGTCTCGTCAGTCCAACTTAGGGACGTTCAAATAAAGTACATGTTAGGAGACAACCCAATTATTTTTATACTTGTATCGTTTTTTTATTTTTATTATTTTATTGATCTCTTTTTATTTTTATTTAATTGCATGTTTATTTTATTTAGTGTTATTTCTGTGGTAGTTTTGTTATTTAATGCTTAATCCAGGAGTTTCTTGTGTTAATTTTTCTAATTCAGGAGGCAAGATCGCGCGATGGTCATTTGGGCTCACGCGATGAAGCAAACTGGGAGCTAACATAGTTTGGTTGGTGAGGCAGGTCGCACGAGGAAGCTAGAAGGTCGCGCGACAAGAGAAAGGTTGTAATCACCGTCAACGAATCGAGGGGAACTCGCGCAAGAGCACTGTAAATCGCGCGGCGAGGAGGAATCGCGAGTTACTGGGCACGATGCTCGCGCAAGGAGGACAAGACATCGCGCGACCCATCTCTTCCCTCATCATACACACATAGCCGCCTCCATCTGCTTCATTCTCCAATCTCCACCACTGCACTACACCATCTTCTGCAACCGCGCTTCAAACCACCATAACAACAGCACTATGACCCACATTTCCTTTGCAGCCTCCACCGCAGCCACACGGCGGCGCGATTTGCAGGTTCAAGCCAGCCGCGCCACCACTTGCCCTCAGCCCATCTTTCCCTGTTCTCTCTTTCTCTCTCGCCCTGCACCAAGACAGCCACACCTAGCCTCTGTTTCCAACCGCCTCGCATCGTCTCCTGCACAGCCACCACAAAACCGCGGCCCGCCAAATCGCGCCGCCTCGCACCACCACTCTGTCGCAACCTCCCTACAGCCGTGAAACCACTCCCTCTGTCTCTCTAGCTCTGTTTCCTGCACAGACAGCAACAACTTTTGGTCGCACATGAAGATCGCGCGATGAACACTCTAGATCGCGCGAGTGAATACCAATTCGACCTACTGCAGAGCTGAGTTCTGATGCCCAGGAAGTGGGGTTCTTGATAGTTCAATTCGATGTGGCAAGATAGGCACAACAAAAAAAAGGGTCTGAGTCATCATGGACACTACTCTCATAAAACTTGAGTATGTTGTGGTAGCACATGAGAGTGAAGCAGCTTGTGCCATCAAAGAAAAGCTTTGGAATCTGGAACTTGCTTGCAACTTGCCTTGTCCAAGCAAGATTCTTGTCGGCAATGATGCATGCTGGGAAGGGTTCCAAGTGTTCGATTAAATTTTCCAAAGGCTTTTGGAGCTCATTAAGAGCCTTCTTAATCGTCAATTTGATGTATCAAATAATTAATGATTCAATTGGGGAGATTCTCAATCCTATGATTTTTTTTTTTTTCATTGAGGATAATGTCATATTTTAAAGTTGGAATGAAGGTATTTAGTTATTTATTGCATTGATTTAGGCTTTGTTTGGGAGTTGTGGTTTGAAGGGGAAGGAAAGGGAGGGAGAGATTTTGAAAAAAGAGATTATATTTGAGAGTTTCAAAAATTAAGAAAGGAGGAGTTTGAGGTATTTATGAAATCTTCCTAAACTCTCAATTCTCCCCCATTTTAAGTTCCCCAGGGTATTTCAAAAACATTTAAAATTCAAAATACTATTTTACCCTTAATACTTCTTTCATTTTACCCTTAAAATTCAAAACAACATTTTTTTCAAATTTTGATTGTGCATCAATTTTATATTTATATTAAAAAACAAATTGCATGTTATTATAATATAAATTTTATTTTTTTTATAGATTTTATTGAATAAAATCTTGATGAGAATATCAATTTGTAAATAATTATTTTATAGATGAAAAATTAAGAGGTGCACATTTTTTAATAATAGAAATATGTTGTAAAATATAATTTTTAAAATATAATTTAAATAATTATCTTAATAAAAGGTATGATAATACAAAATATATATTTTCTATTTAATATTTTTGGGTAATTAATAGAAATACATTTTAAGTAAGATAATTAATTCTAAAAAACTAATTAAGTTGACTAATAAAGGATAAAAAAGTAAAATTACATTATAAATACTCCAATTTCCTTCCTTCAATCAATTTTACACTTACAAACATAAGGAGAATTAAGTTTTCCTTCCCTCCCTCTTCATTCCCCTCCAAAATCTTTCCCTCCCCACCCCTCCAAACTCCCAAACAAAACCTTAGAGTATGTTTGTGAGTTTGAGTTTGGAGGAGAGAGGAGAGAGAGAAAAGATTTTGAAGTCTGTAAATGTGTTTGGGAGTTATATTGGGAGGGAGAGGAGATGTTTGAGAGAATTTTAAAATCCTCCAAAATCCTTCAAACTCCTCAATTTTTAGTTCCCCCAACTTGGAGGATTATCAAACTCTCAAACAAAAGGAAGATTTTATCTCCAAGTCCCTTCCTCCCTTCCCCTTCCTTTCCTTCCATAACCCCCACCTTCCTTCTCCTCCTAACTCACCAACAAAGCCGGTTAATTGTTGTATTGTGTTTTTTTTTTATCTTTTATTTTATTTAATTATTATTATTATTATTTAATTATTAAAAAAAATTGTGCAAGTGTGTTTTTATTTTTATTTTTTGGTACTTTGGCACAGCATGATGATTGAACCTAATACTTTAAATTTTAACTTTTGAGTGACCATAATTTTTGGTTGGAGAATATTGAATACTCTTATGTGTTTATATAATTAATTTAGGAGTTTTCAAAATTTATGCACAATGATTGGTACTCATTACTGAGAATTTGCTTGTGTATGCTTAATTTAATTTGAAACATATCCTATGCACTGAATGAATCCCAGTGGAAATATGTTTGAGTAAATATTGAATAGGGAAATGATTTAGGTCATGTTTGGAAACCCACAAAATAATTATTCATATAGTCACCCCATTGAGCCTAAGCCTACTTTTGTTGGAATGGGCAGACAATAGCCAATGTGTCTTTTCTTGATTACCCTCTTTGATCCTTATATGCCTTCAAGCTTGAACCCTTAGTTCATATCTTAAGATATATCATGTATCCTAGGAGAAATTCGCATTTCCATGCTTCAACATCAAAAAGTTGGATACCAAAAAAAAAAAAAAAACAAACAAAAGGTGCATAAAAAAGTGCAATGAAAATATCCATTGAGTTGCAAATCACAAGAACAACTCAAAAATAGAGAAAAGTGCATAGCAACAAAATTCATCACCAAATTTCAAAGGGGAGTTTGAGATGTGCTAACAAACAAGTTGGGGGTACTATAAAAAGAATGATCTAAGGGAAAAAGTTCCTTAAGTTAAAGGTATCAAGATAAGCATAAATGACCTTTTCATCATACCTTTACCTAAGCCCGTCATTACAAGCTGAAGAAAAGTCTTTTTGATCCATGTTTGATATTTACTTGAGCGGAGAGAAAGAAGGGAAACTATGGTCAATTGCAGTGGTGTCTCTTCCTAAATTTTGCATGACATGGTCTGATTGGGTGATGAGATACTATTTGCACACACACTCTTGATTAACTCCTTAGTTAATTTGTTTACACATTTGAGTAGTCTTTATTCCATAATTTTTGAATTAGTGTCACTTTTGAGTTGAGAAGGTAAGCATTGCTGAGGGACATGAAACTAAGTGCACTTGATGATTCACACTTGTCAAAAAAAAAAAAATTATTTTCATTGTTTGTCGATTTTGCGTTTGAGTCGGCTTAAGTGTCTCCCTGAGTTTCGTGGTTTTGTAAGAGGATGTTTATCGGGTCACCACACAAAAAATATTTCCTTTCAGTTAATGTTTTATTTTATTTTTATTTTTTTCTTTGCTTAGGGACAAACAAAGGTCTCAAGTTGGGGGTTGTTTGATAGCTCATCAGCATGAGTTATTTTTTTTTTTTTAATTTTTAGAGTAGTTTTTATATAATTTTATTTGCTTATTAGTTGTTATTGAGTTATTTGGAAAAAAAATATTGAAAATGCATGATTTTTGTGTCATGGGCTTTTTAATTTATTTGTTAAGTGTTTTCAGGAAAAATGACCCAAATAGGATAAAACATTAGATACTTTTGGCATAAAAAGCATTCCAGAATTCAAATTCAAATCATCATTCATTCCATCATTTCATTACTATCAACATTTTTGAGAAGAGAGAAACCCTAGCAGAGAGCTCTAGGAGACTAAGAAGAAGAATTTACCAAGAGATCACAGCCAAGAGCAAAGAGATATGGGGATTCCTAAATTCCTAAGTCTTTTATCCCTTCTATGTATTTCTCTCCTCTCTCTATCATATATTCTTTTCCAAATACCATGAACTTAACACCATTTGATTGGGGTTTTAATGTAACAACTATGATTATTATCTTTTAATTCAATTCTTTTTTATTCAAATTTATTTTACACAATTGTATGAGTTTAAATCTTGTTCTTAATATTTTTGCTTGATTGGTCAACTTGTGATTGATTTTTAATCTCATATGATCTCTAAGAGGAGTATTGTGAATATGTACATGAGATTTAAACCACAATCTAGCTATCACTAGAGATAGATGACTGCGGGTTGTGCAATCATGATGGGAATGCAAGAACTTAATCCCTAGAAAGTCTATGTTAGTCTAAGAGATTAGTTAACCGAGCTAACAAAGGACTTTAGGATGATCTTGAGAAAGACTCTTAACAAAATAAGGATCTCGATTGTCATACAAGTAAAATAAAGATTGAATAACATAGATGATAATTAAAAAAAAGGCATAGATTTTGAAATCAGAATCCCAATTATTTTTCTTCCATAAATCACATCCTTTTTAATTGTTTATTTAATTGTTTTAGTTTTTTAATTATTAATTTTAATTCTTATTTTCAAATCATTCTCTACAACTATTTTTTTTTAATTCCAATTAGTTTCACACATTTTATTGACAAATTGATTGATTAGTCTCTGTGGGATCGACACAAGGTCTTAACTACTTGTTTTTATTACTTGAACAACACAATATATTTGCCATGAATTTCGTATCATACACATAGAGAGACAAAACATATTCCTATTTATGGACATCACAATAAAAATAACAAGATAAAAGGAAAAAAAATACTTCTCATGAATACTAAAGCTAATTTTATACTGTAATTCCAATTTTTGATCTTAAACTCGATCCATCAAACATGATAACTTGAACCCGAATTTTAAATAAAGGTACAAGTTCAATCCATGCATCATATAAAAAAAATAAATACTTTCTCAGAGAAAACCATATATAAGATTAAAAAAAAAAACAGGCAAGTTCAGGTTGAATCATGTTACTTGAGAAGCAGCTTCTATGTGTAGGGTTTCAGAGAGGGGGAAAATCAGAGAAAAAAAGAGTGAAGTTGGACTCAAAGAAATAGAAAAGAAGGTGGACTTAAAGTCATGCGAGAAATGACGATTTTTTTAGGGTAATGCAGTTTTGATAATATAGTGAATTAAATGATGAGGAAACAGGTTTCAAAACAAAAAAAAGTTTTAACTTTTAATTTTTTATATTTAATTATAGTGCAGGTCCCCATATTTTAATAATTTTTCTCTCTTCTTCCATTAGGTCCCTAAATTTTAATAATTTTTCTCCCTCTTCTTCCATCTCTCCATCTATCATTAGGGAAAGAATAATTTTTTTTTCGAGATTTGTTTCTTTTTTTTTCATTTTTTTAAATCTTTTTTAGAAAATAAAATAGCATCCTTTCTAAGTGTTGATTATTAAGGTGTATACTCACACAAAGTGGAAAATGACTAACTCTATTTCCAAGAGACGAAGGGGCATGAAAAACATGAAGAAGACCAACATTCCTCTTAGTATAGCCTATGTGGAACGTATTGAACGAGACATGCGTTCAATGCTTTTGTAGGTTGCTAGGTATCCCCCAATATCGGAACACTAAGATGTATGACCATTCCAAGAAAATACTTTATCTTTTTTCATGTTATTCTATGTTTTATCAACCTTTAAGGTATTTTTTCGACTAGCTAGATTTTACACATGAGCACATAAGTCCAAGTGCCCCTAACAACCCACTTCAATATTCTTATCTCATTCTCTCAACTCTTTGTGCTTCAATTCTAGATGGAGCATCCACCTCTACCGCCACCCACACTCACCATTGATTTTTCCATAGCGAGGTAAATGCCCACTACAGGTATTGTCTCTTTCTCTTCCTCCATAGCTACCTGTCTCCCTTCTTAAAACATTCTTCCAAACATACTATGTGCCTAACATCACTTTCATACCTTGTTTTTCCCTCCTTCGCCCTTTAATGTCTTAACCCTTGGACATTATAAGATGGAGGTGCTTCACCTTTAGGGGAAATAAAATAAATTGTATAGCCAATTTCCTTGATTCTAGAGGTATCAACTTGAGTATAAAAAAGTTTTACTATGTCATTTTGGTCTACTTTGAAGTTCACAACTTCTATAAAAGACGAATAATTGAGTGTATAGGTACTATTAGCTTCATAACTTGCCAAAACTTGATACACAATCTTGTTGTCAACAAATCTTACATTGAATAAGAACTTTAAAACAGATGTAACAACGAACCATGAGATATGAGATAGGAATTTTCCATCGGTAAGGACTATCTTTAATTGCATTTATTTCCAAGCCTTTGGGAGATGGAAATTTGGTTTATTCCAATAATTTCAACCTCCTTAACAAGAGTTCTTTGTGTACCAATTGAACCTTGATTTACATAGAAGTTGACATAATATTGACATGAACATTCTGAGTCATGGGAGCTTCTCTGTATGGATTTGATTTTGGCATCAACCCACACCTACATTTGAAAAAGACATGGTCAAGTTCAATATTTCTATAGCTACAATCCTAATATCTCTGTTCAATAATAAACGTTATTTTTTTTTCAATGTATATAGACAATATATATAACATTCAAATACATTATAAAAATATTAGTTATTACTCGACGAAGAGAGTAACATTTAAGTTGAGAGTGTATATAGAGAAAGTATTTTTGAACAGAGACATCAAAGAAGAGGCATAATAGTTATTTGGTCACCTAGTAGATGTATACATACACCATTATTAAGCGTGTTCTGTTTAGCTATATCTCATATAAGAATAACTAAAAAACATAGTGACTTTTCAATATAATATTTCACAAATAAGTACCAAAAAGGAATCTGAATTAGTCATATGTCAAGGTTTATGCATCACCGTGCTTAATCTATTTTGTTCCTTAGATTAATGTGTGGATTCGAATTGTTGACTGATAGAGCATAATTTGCATTAATTAATCCTCGTTGTATGCATGTCATTTAACCACTTTTGAGTTTAATTGATCACTTTTGCATCATATTTGACATTTGGAACTCAATTTGGAACTTTCTGCATTTTCCAGCATTTTGTACTTTCTGACACGATTCTGTAATTGGTTGATAACTTGAGTTCTAGAAATTGAAATTTTGTGTTCTTTGTGTTTTTAAAAAACTAAGAAGCGGTTCTACAACTTTCATGAAGAGCACGAAAGCTAATTCAGAGCTTAAGGACTTGATAATTGAGATTCAAGGAAGGTCATCGTTGCTGCAGAATTCTACATCAGCATTTCTGGAGCAACAGTCAGTAAATTCCAAATATCTCGAGCTACACTTGTTTGAATATCATGTCTTGGTGGCTATGGAAATCTAAGACAACAAGCCACAACTTTGCTTCTGAGATCGAAGCCAATAAAGGTCATTAAGAGGTTCAGAAGCTTGCTACAACATCTCAGGTAAAAGCTGCAGAATTGCTGAGCTTTCTTATTTGCAACATTTAGCACAAGTGTCCAATTTATCCTTGCCTTATATGTTTGTAATAGTTTAGTACATGGGTATTTTAGTCATTTTATCTCACTTTGATGGCTATATAAGTCCTAGCTCAAATTGGAGGGAAGTCTTTGGAATTCATTTTCTAAAATTCAGCATTTAGGATTTAGAATTTTCTCTCTACTTTCTCCATTTTTGTTTTTCTCTCCTCTCCTAGCCTCTGACTTCTTCATGATAATGAAGAAATAGATCCCTAGCTAGCTTGAGGATGAAGATTTTAAGGTACATTGAGAATTGCAATATGAATTGAAGTGTTTTTCTTTCATAATTCTGTCCAAGATATCTAAGTTCTCTCTTCCTCTTCTTCATAATTCAATCAATCATGAAGGTTTTGTGATTCATTGAATTATGAGTTCAATTGATATTCTAGAGATTTCTGAATTATGAATTGATACATTAAGTTGAGATAATTCCTAAATCTAGAGGTTTCTGATTTAGGCAAATCGAAATTGTGCTTCAATCTCAACATCTTGATTTTGGTTTTTGAGATTTCAGAATTGATTGAAGTATGTTGAGATGAATTCATGGAGGTTTTCATGAGTGACTCAAATATGAATAGAGGTTTCTTTTGGATTTGAATTCGGTTTGAATTCTTGAAAGAATTATTGGAAGAATTATGACTCAATGATATGAACTTGCAATCTAAATTCCTTAAGCTAACATTCTAACTATTTGATGTAATTCTTAATTAAATTTACTTGCTTTTAAATTAAATGTTAAAATCCCCAAACCTAACCAAATTCTGCATAATTACATTTCAATTATTGAAATCCTTGGGAGAATTACCTAGGTTATTCACTTTACTACAAGTTACCTAGTTTTAATTTGATTCAATTCGACAGTTGATAATTGACTATAACATGTGATAAGATCATGATATTCCAGTTGTGATCACCAATGCAATCGAATCATACCACAATTGTAGTCTGCCAAAGAATCATATGAATTAGAAACAATGCAACCACATCAAGTTTTCACAATACCATATGAGTGTTATACTAATGGGATGTAACAAAACCCCATACAAAACCAACTCAATCGTTAGTAATTACTATAAATAAAAATAAAAATCAACTTATAGGTTGAGGAGAAGATTCATCAAGATCACCACCACATTTGGGCACTATTAGAACACATATGTCAATCCCAGGTCGTAAAAAGCAAGTTGCTTTCCTTGACCTTAATCGAATTTCTGAAGAATATTTTTTCTCCATTTTCAAACAATTGTTATCCTTAAAATATAAGGACGTAGTTCTTGACTCAATTTTTATGTTTTTGACAGGTTCCCATGAGTCAAACAAAAGTCCCTCAAAGGCTATTCAGAGAAATAAAATATTTGAGTGAAGTTAATATGGTATAAAAGCTAGTGAATGTTATTGTACAAATATGTTCAAAATAAAAAAAGAAAGAATATCTTGGTCATCAACGTACCTATATTGGTTAAAGATATATTTTTAACTTTTTATTCATGGTGACAAATTAAAGGAAAGAATAAGAGGAAATGCTTACGATAATCATCAAATGGATGCTTTCGTTGATGTAATATCCTTTTTATTTGAACCATTGAATTTGATTAGATCAACTAACAGGTCTGAAATGCAACAAATATGAACACATAAAGTCACTAAAAAATGTTCATTAAGACCTTCACAAATAAGAGGTTAATACTTGGCATACAACGGATATAAATCATGACATTATATGAACATTTATCTTTCAAAGTCAAGACAGCATAAGTGTTTCTTGACATGCTTGTTTTCTATGTTATTTTTTATATTTTATAGGGTGAAGTACCAAAAAGGAACACGAAATATTTTGTCGATAACAAAGTCCACCACCAAAGATTATTTGACAAATCCACCTAAGAAAGATTGTATAGCTTTAACAAAATTAACCATCTTTTGCATTGTAGAGTTTGACTAAAGAGAACAGTTGGTTCATTTTGTCAAATTTATACAATCTTTCATGAGTGAATTCGTTAAAAACATCTTTGGTGGTTAGTTTTGTCAACGCTGAAATCTTTCGTGTTTCTTTTTTGTACTTCACCATTTTTTATAAGAGTGAACTAAGTTTCAGAAAATAGTTTTTTATTTTAGTTATTCTACGAAGAACACATTGAAAGTGAGAATGACATTGAAAACTAAACTATTTAGGTTTTACAGTTTTAGCTATTTCTTATAAACATCCTAAGAATGAAACAATAGCAAATGAAACCACATGTACCTTAAGTAAATATGTACTCGTAGTCCAAAATGGCCATAGAAAAGTTTTGAACAAGATCAAATGATACAACAGTTTAGCATCTGTTACGATGTTCACATTTTCCCCAAAATCATATTCCTAAAGTCAGAACATTATGAAGTCATCAACATATATGAAATGAGACCCCATTATCAAATTAGTGCAATTTATCCTAAAGGACAATATATTATACTTTAGAGCTCTAGTTCAGAGTTATATAATTTTCGTTTTGTGCCAAAAATATATGTTTTATATTGTGAAATCGTTGTTTTGGAGAAAAATCAATATTTTAAATAACAAGTGAGATAAATCTGAAGAATTCCGAGTTAAAACACTTGTAGATACACATAGAAAGAAAAAAAAAAGCATATGCCTATTTACACACATCACAACCGAAAAAACAAGATAAAATGAAAAGAAATTTCTCATGAATACAAAAGCAAATTCTATAGCGTAATTCCAATTTTCAACCTAAAACTTGATCCAACAAACAGGATAACTTGAATCCGAATTTGAAATAAAGGTGAAAATTCAACCTCTACACCATATAAAAAAATAAATACATTTATGGAGAAAACCACGTACAAGATTAAATAAACAGTCATGTTCAAATTGAATCATGTTACCTGAGAAGCAGTTCTATGTGTAGGCTTTCAGAGAGGGGGAGAAAGAAGGAAACAAAGAATGAAGTAGGATTCAAAGAAATAGGAAAGATGAGGGAAAATAAAGTCATGCGGGAGATGATATTTGTTTAAGGGTAACACGATTTTGACTATATAGTGAATGAAGTGATGAGGAAGGAGGTTTCAAAAAAAAAAAAAAACTAAAGTATTAACTTTCATATTTTTAGATTTAATTATAATAATTATAATAATTTTAATAATTTTTCTCTCTCTCCTTCCATTAGGTCCCTCTGTTTTAAATATTTTTACTCTCTCTCCTTTCATATTTCCTCCTACCCATGGTCTCCCACACCCCCTTTCTTCCAACTTTGGGAAAAAGAGTTATTTTTTTTTTTGTGCTATATTTGTTTCCTTTTTCCTTTTTTTCTTTTTTTACTTAATTTCTTTTTTCTTCCTTTTTTTAATCTCTTTTGAAAAAAAATAAGTGTTGATTATTAAGGTGTACACTCATACAAAATGAAAAACGTCTAATCTCTAGTTCCAAGAAATGAAAGGGTCTGAATAACACGAAGCAGACCGACATTCCTCTTAGTATGTGGGACCCATTGAACGTGACATGTGTTCAGTGCTTTCGTAGGGTGCCCCTAGTATCGGACCACTAAGATGTTTGACCATCCTAAACAAATACTTTATCGTTTTATATGTTATTATATGTCAAGCTTTAAAGTATTGTTTTGACTTACTAGAATTGACACATGAGCACTTAGGTCCAAGTGCCCCTAACAACCCACTAAGATATTCGTATCACACTTCCTCTTATCTTTGTGCTTCAATTCTAGATGGAGCAGCCGCCTCCGCTGCAAGCCACGTACGCCATTTATATTTTCATACCAAGGTAAATGCTTCTTAAAGGTATTGTCATCTTCTTGTCATCCATAGTCATATGTCTCCCTTCTTAAAACCCTTTTCCAAACATACTATGTGTCTAGCATCACTTTCATACATTGTTTGTCCCTTTTTCACCCTTAAGGCAAGTAGATCCTTAAACAACCATGTATTGTTTTTGCTAGAAAATGTTTGTTATCGAGAATATTCTCTCTAATATAAGATTAAAGTATATCTCCAAATTCAACAAATTTATAGCATTGTTAATTCATAAATAATATTATTTAAATGTCCAAAAGTGTATCACTCTTGATATGATAAATAAATGGAATTTGTGAAAACAACTATTATATTTAACGGTGATAGAGTGAATAGCACAAATAGATTCTTAAAAATATTATTCAACCCCGAAAAATTTTTTGATCGAGACAACCACTTTATAACCATTAAATATTAATTAGTTGAAGAGTGGGTAATCATTTTTTTACAAATTTGAACACTACTTTTAATATATAAATAGCATAACTCTATTAGCGAGCCTATAAATCAAGAGTCAATTCAAATAAATAGTTTTCTTTCAGCAACTCACGTCCAAAACATGCAACATAAATAGGTTTATAATGGTTCAAAACAAATAGTCATGATAGTCCCCGATGACACATTAATGTTAGACCATCAACTTGAAACTGATCAAGATGTTTTTACCATTGGAATAGTATTTTGTGCATCCACGAACAAAACATACCAAGTCGTCTATAAAAAAGCATGATAATTTAATTGATTAAGGAAAAAACACAGTTGCTGAAAAAAAATTTAGCTCATTTGTTGATATTCCTTACTTCTAGATTATCAACCATTGATGAAATTATTCAACAATCAGCCACCTAGAGAAAAAACACAAGAATTAGAATTTAATCACAATGGTGCATGAATCAAAGGTAAAACCAATGAGCAAACTCCAATTAATTAACCAATAATAAGCAATTCAACTAATCTAATGCTAGATGTTATGAATTGACATTGATTGATGAATGTAGTAGTAAATGACAATATCATCACTGTACCACTCAAATTATCCAATTATGCATGCAATAAATGTTGTCACTAATTTATTTACATATTATCATTGATTGATAGACTCGTGATAAAGAAGAATATTTCAAAGCAATAATTTTTCATGATAATTACACAAGTTTTTATATGAACAAATAATAATATTTAGTCTTGAGTATTTTACCTATATCAAGGTGAGTCAGTAGGCTTTTCCATGTTCATTGTCATGATCTTATGGAATACCTTAGACTTGTCATCCTTAACCATCACCCTGAGCACCTCATCCTCAATATTTTGTGCTTGAGATTGGGAAGGTTCCACAACTTCCTCATTGAAAATTATTTTAGAAACCCACTCTTTCCATGTGGTTGTCTTGTTCTTATCTTCCTCAATGGACTCTATAGCAATTAACTGATACACATAAACCATCTTTTGCTGACCAGGCCTAAAAGCCCTTGCAATAGCTTGCTTAGTCTTTGATGGGTTCCACTCTGTATCCATCATAATAACCCTCGATGCTGCAGTGAGACTAATCCCTTCGGCGCAAGCCGTGATCGAAGCAAGTAACACCTTTGATTCACCACAAGGGTCTTCAAACTTATCTATCACTTTCCCTCTATCAAAAAGCTCAAGTGCACCAGTTATTACCATAATCTCTTTGTCTTTTTTTCACTTGAAACACATCTCAAATTGTTCCAATAGCATCTTCATAGGTGCAATGTTATGGCAAAAGATGAGAACTTTTTCCTCCTTCTGAACTCTATGGACAAGGCTCATAACAAATCTAACTTTTGTTCCTATCCTTAAATCATACCTGTAATTATTTAGATCCACTAATTGCCTATGAGAAAAGAACTTAGAAGCACATTTTGTTGTTGTTATCAGCCATGGATGTATTGATCCAAGTGTTATTAGAAGTTCTATCTCCAAAGGGTAACTAGTATACTCTGCCATTTTCTTGTGAAGGATTTTTAGAATCATTTGTTGTACTTTTGTTGTGTTCATAAGCAAATTATATATTTTTAAACCTAGGAGTGTGTCATGGTTGCCACCTTCATAAGCATCAATGAAATCATTTGTGAGCCTTTTTAACAAGTTTATACTTTGTATACTTTCTTCATTGAGGAAAGATTCATAATCATTTGACTTAATTTTCTTGCCAATTTTGTCTACGAAGAACTTTCGAGCACGTGCCTCAACTAAATGTGATGCTTTGTCTGCTACCTTGTGCTTCTCATAGTTTGTGTCTAGTTCATTCAACACTTCATGGATAAACTTTGGCCTCGCCAAGCACAACGTGTTGAAGTACTCACAAAAATTGTTCTGAAATAATGTACCTGATAGTAGCACTCTATGCTCTGTCTCTACTGTCATCAAAACTTTTCTAAGCTTCGATTTGGTGCTCCTTGGATTGTGTCCTTCATCAAGTATTAGCAACCCAGGGCTTTCTCTTATCTCTTTTGCCATGTACTTCCTATGTTCATACTTTGAATTATCTCTCACCATTGCTAAAAAAGAAGTGTATCCCATAACTAGAACACTAGGATGATCACGCCACTTTTGTATCCTTTCTAAACAATCCAAAGCATGATTCACATCATTTGTTGGCTTTGGAACACCAGGAATGGACAATGATGTTTTCTTCAACTCTCCATGTGATTCGCGGCCGTGAATCAAATACACAGGAATAAGAAACTCCCATTTGACAAACTCCTTATGCCAAGTGTATAATGTGGTTTTTGGAGCTAACACCAATGGCCTTTTTCCTGGGAATAGCTTCAAGAAGCTTTTAAGAAAGGCGATGATGAGGAAAGTTTTTCCTGCTCCTGGACAATGAGAAATCACACACCCACCACTATCTTTGGATTTTGCTTCCATTTGTGATGGATCTGTAGACCCTGCAATGTTTTGCCAAAGAAATTCAAAGGCTCTCCTCTGGTGAACATGCATTTTTTCTCTTAGCCCCGGAACTAACTCCCAAATTTTAGCATTTTCTTGAGATATAGGTTCAATGGCATAATCTTGACGTATAGGCTCATTAGTAGAATCTATAGCTTTGGCAAGTTTGCAATTAGCCTTTAGATTCTGTAATTCTTGTTCTGCATTTTTTATTATCTTTTCCTCCTCCTCTTTCTTCTTCTCCCGCTCCTCCTCCTCTTGATGGTGCCTTCTTACGCGTGGCAACTATCAACATGAACAAAAGTCATTAGATTCTTATTTGAGAATGGACAAGATATATAACCATCACAGGATAATAACCAAAACCAGAAATACAATTTATAGTCATTCCTATGGCTATAAAATCATGTACGGTAATAAAAAATAAAAAGTTCATGTAGCACATGGAGCCAATTAATAACATACAAAGTCTGGTGTGATACTCGTGATGTCGACGCTCTCAACACCACATCTAAGACAATAAATTCCAATCTCTTCATCCAACCTATTGTCGTGATCACATATTTTTCCAGTATGAACAGGAACAACATCCTAATTTAACAATGGAACAAAATAAGTGTTAGTGGAAAAAGATAAAAGTAGTAGACATGGAAGCATATAGAGTGAAATTAAGTATTTTGTGTTAATTACTTCTTCAAGATAAATCGATACCAATGACGAATCCATCTCTTGCCACAACTTATCTATTTCAGATATTTCTTTATCTTCCTTCTCTAGAGATGTTCCTTCTCCATTTTCCAACTCACAATTGCTTATTTCAGGCCATTGATTCCTTATATTTAGTTCTTCCTTGTTTGATATTTTATTATTCTTCAAATATGAATCTATCATTTCCTTGTAGGCAGCTGAGTTTATATTTCTATCTTTATAAGTCCTTTCTTGATCATCTTCATTTCTACTTCTTGAAAGTGTTGACCGATATCTTTTCTCTTTAACTCCATTTTTGGGGTTTTTTCCTTCCGATATAGGTTCATAGTCCATATCATCTACACTAGATGAACTCTTGTTGCGCTTCCTAGACACACCATAAATTTGATAGCCCCTTAAAGAAACATCAACAGCCTCTTCTTCATCATCTATATTCCCTGAAACTTAAGAAAATAGATTATACATGGTTCAAAATTTGACAATTTAGTATTATCTTGCGTTCAATATGGATCAATTGGTTCTTGTTCTCGGTTTATTTTTGCTTTCATTTTTGTTTTAACTATATATTTAATAGTATGCTGAGAATGGAAAACAAACTAAAAATACAAAATGAAATAAGAATCTGAACATGCTCTCATATTTAAAAGAAAACTTACAAATTTCATTTGCATCACCCTTGTTATTAAGAGAACAATCCATATGCAGAAAGGGATCTCCTTTATAAGGATTAATGATAGAAAGTGGAGTATGATTTTTTGATTCTATTGTTGGATGAATGATAGCTCCTTTGCCAGAATTCCCCTTTATTCTATTGCTTAAGCCACATTCTGATGCTAGTGGTACTGGCTCATCATCATCATCATTTTTCTCGTCTCTTACCTTGTATTGCCATGCTCTAATAGAATCGACATCCTTAAAATTGGACGCATTGCAATCTTGGTAACGCTCAGGTTCTACATGGCACCGCATAGAACGCCTTAAACCTTGGACATTAAAAGATGGAGGTGCTTCACCTTCAGGGGAAATGAAATCATTTGTATAGCCAATTTTCTTGATTCCAGATGTATCAACTTGAGTAACAAATGGTTTTACTATGTCATTTTGGTCTACTTTGAAGTTCACAACATTTATAAAAGACGAATGATTGAGTGTATAAGCATTATTAGCTTCATAACTTGCCAAAACTTGATACACAATCATGTTGTCAACAGATCTTAAATTGAATGAGAACTTCTTTAAAACAGATGTAACAATGAACCATGAGATATCAGATAGGAATTTCCTATGAAGCAGTTTAGTTTGAGGTATTGAGAAGCTATCCATAGTTGAATCCCATCGGTAAGGACTATCTTCAATTGCATTATTGCCAAGCCTTTGGGGGATGGAAATTTGGTTTATTCCAACAATTTCAACCTCCTTAACAAGAGTTCTTTGAGTACCAATTGAACCTTGGTTCACATAGAAGTTGACATAATATTGACATGAACAATATAAGTCATGGGGGCTCCTCTGTATGGATTTGATTTTGGCATCAACCCACACCTACAATTGAAAAAAACATGGTCAAATTCAATATTTCTATAGCTACAATCCTAATATCTTTGTTCAATAATAAATGTCATTTTTCCCAATGTGTATAGACATTATATATAACATTCAAATACATTATAAAAGTGTCAGTTATAATAAAGAAAGTGTTATTGAAAAAGGGACATCAAAGAAGAGGCATAATGGTTATTTGGTCACCAGTAAATGTATACATACACCATTATCAAATGTGTTTTATTTAGATATCTCATATAAGGATAACTAAAAAATATAGTGATTTTTAAATATAATATTTCACAAATAAGTACCAAAAAAGAATCTAAATTAGTCATACGCCAATGTTTATGCATCACCATGATTAATCTATTTTGTTCCTTAGATTAGCGCGTGGATTCAAATTGTTGACTATAACAAGTGATAAGGTCAAGATATTGCAATTGTGATCACCAATGCAACTGGATCATACCACAATTGTAGTCTGCCAAAGAAATGAATTAGCCAGAATGCAACCACGTCAAGTTTTCACAATATCATATGAGTGTTATGCTAATGGGATGTAACGAAACCCCATACAAAACTCAATCATCAATAACTACAATAAATAAAAACCAAAATCAACTTACAGGTTGAGGAGAAGATTCATCAAGATCATCAGAGCATTTAGGCACTATTAGAACACATATGTCAATCCCAGGTCGTAAAAAGCAAGTACAATCTGATGAAGTTGCTTTCCTTGACCTTAATCGAATTTCTGAAGAAGGACCTTTTGCCATTGTCAAACAATTGTTATCCTTAAAATATAAGGACATAGTTCCTGACTGAATTTTTATGTTCTTCACAGGTTCCCATGAGCCAAACAAAAGTCCCTCAAAGGCTATTCAGAGAAATAAAATTTTTGAGTGAAGTTAATATAATATAAAAGCTAGTGGATTTTATTATACAAATAGGCCCACAATAAAATAAAATAAAATGTCTTGGTCATCAAGGTAGCTATATTGGTTAAAGATATCTTTTTAATTTTTCATTCATGGTGACAAATTAAAGGAAATAATAAGAGGAAATGCTTACGATAATCATCAAATGGATGCTTTCGTTGATGTAATATCTTTTTTCTTTGAACCATTGAATTTGATTAGATCAGCTAACAGGTCTGAAATGTAACAAATATGAACACATAAAGTCACTAAAAAATGTTCATTAAGCCTTTGCTCAAATAAGAGGCTAATATTTGACATACAATGGATATAAATCATGACATTATATACACATATATCTTTGAAAGTCACGACAATATAAGTGTTTCGTGTCATGCTTTTTTTATTTTATTTTCATATTTTATAGGGTGAAGTACCAAAAAGGAACACGAAATATTTTGTCACTGACAAAGTCAACCACCAAAGATTATTTGACAAATTCACCTAAGAAAGATTTTATAGCTTTGAAAAAATTAACCATCTTTTGCATTGTAGAGTTTGACTAAAGATAACAGTTGGTTCATTTTGTAATGTTTATACAATTTTTCATGAGTGAATTTGTCAAAAACATCTTTAGTGGTTGGTTTTGTCAGAGCTAAAATCTTGTGTTCCTTTTTTATACTTCACCCTATTTTATAAGAGTGAATTTAGTTTGAGAAAATAGTTTTTGTAATCTATTCTATGAAGAAAATATTGAAAGTATGAATGACATTGGAAACCAAACTATTTAGGTTTTACAGTTTTAGCTATTTCTTATAAACATCCTAAGAATAAAATAATAGTAATTAAAACCACATGCACCTTAAGTATATATGTACTCATAGTCCATAATGACCATAGAAAAGTTTTGAATAAGATCAAATGATACAATAGTTTAACATCGGTTACGATGTTCACACATTCCCTAAAATCATACTCTTAAAGTCAGAACATTATGAAATCATCAACATAAATGAAATAAACCCCCGTCATCAAATTAGTGCAATTTGTCCTAAAGGACATTATATTAGACTTTAGAGCTCTAACTCAGAGTTATATAACTTTCATTTTATGCCAAAAAAATATTTGTATACCATGAAATCGTTGTTTTGGACAAAAATCAATATTTTAAAAAACAACTAAGATAAATCTGAATAATTTCGAGTTAAAACACATATTGGTACACATAGAAAAAAACATATGCCTATTTACGCATATCACAACCGAAAAAACAAGGTAAAATGAAAAGAAATTTCTCATGAATACAAAAGCCAATTCTATATCGTAATTCCAATTTTCAACCTAAAACTTGATCCAACAAACATGATAACTTGAATCCGAATTTGAAATAAAGGTGCAAGTTCAATCTCTGCACCATATAAAAAATAAATACTTTTTCGGAGAAAACCACATA
This sequence comes from Aeschynomene evenia, assembly GCA_013621005.1. Taxonomy (NCBI): domain Eukaryota; kingdom Viridiplantae; phylum Streptophyta; class Magnoliopsida; order Fabales; family Fabaceae; genus Aeschynomene; species Aeschynomene evenia. The sequence goes on from CM024271.1 coordinate 5,539,812, forward strand.
CAAGATTAAAAAACCAGTCAAGTTCAGGTTGAATCATGTTACCTGAGAAGCAGCTTCTATGTGTAGTAGGGTTTCACGGAGAGGGGGGAAAGACGGAAAAAAAAGAGTGAAGTAGGATTCAAAGAAATAGGAAAGAGGGTGAAAATTAAAGTCATGCGGGAAATGATGTTTTTTTAAGGGTAACGCGGTGACTATATAGTGAATGAAGTGATGAGGAATGAGGTTTCAAAAAAAAAAAACTAAAGTCTTAACTTTTATTCTTTTAGATTTAATTATATTGTAGGTCCTTATATTTTTAATAATTTCTCTCTTTCTCCTTTCATCTCTCCTCTCGGCCATGGTCTCCTACACCCCCTTTCTTCCCTCTTTGGGAAAAAGAGTTTTTTTCTTTTTTTTTCCGCTTGATTTGTTTCTTTTTTTCTTTTTTTACTTTCTTTCTTTTTTCTTCCTTTTTTTAAATCTCTTTTAGAAAAGAAAAAACATCTTTTCTAAGTGTTGATTATTAAGGTGTACGCTCATACAAAGTGGAAAACGGTTAATCTCTAGTTCCAAGAAATGAAAGGGCGAGAATGACACGAAGGAAACCGACATTCCTCTTAGTACGACCTATGTGGGACCCATTGAACACGACATGTGTTCAGTGCTTTCTTAGGTTTCCCGATACGCAATAACATGGATACTTTACGTAGGTATCCAAAAATATCGAACCACTAAGATATTTGACCATCCGAAGCAAATATTTTATCGTTTTGTATGTTGTTCAATGTCAAGCTTTAAAGTATTGTTTCGACTTACTAGAATTGACACATGAGCACTTAGGTCCAAGTGCCCCTAACAACCCACTAAGATATTCTTATCACATTTCCTCTTATCTTTGTGCTTCAATTCTTGATGGAGCAACTGCCTCCGTCGCCAACTACGCACACCATTTATATTTTCATAGCAAGGTAAATGTCTGTTAAAGGTATTGTCACATTCTCTTCCTCCATAGTCATCTGTCTCCCTTCATTCTTAAAACCCTCTTCCAAACATACTATGTGCCTAACATCACTTTCATACATTGTTTGTCATTTTTTCACCCTTTAAGGCAAGTAGACCCTTAAACAACCATTTATTGTTTTTTTTAGCAAATGTTTGTTATCGGGAAGATTCTCTCTAATTTAAGATTAAAGTATATCTCCCAATTCAAAAAATTTTATAGCATTGTTAATTCATAAATAATATTATTTAAATGTCCAAAAGTGTATCACTCTTGATATGATAAATAAATGGAATGGGTGAAAACAACTATTATATTTAGTAGTGAAAGTGTGAAAAACCCAAATAGATTCTTAAAAATATTATTCAACCACGAAAAAGTTTTCAATCGAGACAGTCACTTTATAACCATTAAATATCAATTAGTTGAAAAGTGGGTAATCATCTTTTACAAATTTGAGCACTACTTTTAATATTTAAATAGCATAACTCTATTAGCGAGCCTATAAATCAAGAGTCAATTCAAATAAATAGTTTTCTTTCAGCAACTCACGTCCAAAACATGTAACATAAAAAGGTTTATAATTGTACAAAACAAATAGTCATGCTAGTCCCCGATGACACATTAATGTTAGACTATCAACTTGAAACTGTTCAAGATGTTTTTACCACATGAATAGTATTTTAAGCATCCACGAACAAAACATACCGAGTGGTCAATAAACAAAGCATGATAATTTATTTGATTAAGGGAAAAACACAGTTGCTGTAAAATATTTTACCTCCTTTGTTGATATTGCTTACTTCTAGATCCATTAACCGTTGATGAAATTATTCAACAATTAGCTACCTAGAGAGAAAACACAAGAATTAGAATTTAATCAGAATGATGCATGAATTGAAGGTAAAACCAATGAGCAAACTCCAATTAATTAACCAATAATAAGCAATTCAACTAATCTAATTCTAGATGTTATGAATTGACATTGATGGATGAATGTAGTGGTAAATGACAATATCATCACTATACCACTCAAATTATCCAATTATGCATGTAATAAATTTTGTCACTAATTTATTTACATATGCAATTCCCAAGGACCCACGTGAGTAAACATGATTCATCTATGAATTACCTGTTGAAGCGTGATCGCAACACGATTTGCGAACAACACTTGTTCTTGAGTTCTTCAAAAGTTCTTGTTCTTAAATTCTTCAACTCTTGAAATCTTGAATTCTTGAACTCTTCGATTATTGAAGTCTTCAAATATTGAACTCTTCAAATCTTGAACTCTTCAATTCTTGAACTCTTTAAATCTTCACAAAGAGCTATGTCAAACTCTTCTGTCGCAAGTGTAGCGACGACCTAGAGATATCCACACAGCAGTTGTGGATGTCAAACACCCACTTTGATGTTTTTCTGAAACTCACTATGCTAGTAGCGAGAAACATAGAAATAAGGATTTCTAGAGAGGTTATGTGTGTGTGCGAAATCAACAACTTCAAAGGCTCCTTGGGTGTTGCTATTGATAGCCAACACTCAACATAAACCTAAGCCTTATTGGGTTCATCCCATGGAAGCCCAATTTAATTAGTCACACTAATTTTATCTTAATCCTTGTTAGGTCCATCTTATGGAAGCCCAATTAAATTAGTCACTCTAATTTAATCTTATTCTTTATTAGGCTCATCTCATGAAGCCCAATTAAATTAGTCACACTAATTTATTCTAATTTAGCATCAATATAAAAACTGCTTTAATGTGCGACACTATCGGTTCTTACAACGTTGGCAATATTATTAAATCTCATTTAAATAATATAAACAGTGAGCAGTATCTAGCAACACATCACTGCTACCCAAGTTATAAGAAGGTCAACGGTTTGACATAACTTTTCCGTGATTGACGTTACCGTACATTTCAGTCCCTTTATCCAATTATTCAGATTTAACACAAGCATGAAATTAGCCATCTTGTATAGTTAAATCATTAGTTTCTTGATCTCCGAATAGACTGATAAAATAAATGACATTAATGTCACACATTAATTATATTCATTTCAGCATGGTCATGCATTTACCCCGTCCTACTCATAAAGGGGTCCACAGATATATCTCTCGTAATGTGAAAGGGACAAATTCTATCTACGTCACTCGCACCGCCACATGATTCGTGATATGCCTAATGACCGACTTTATAATTACCCTGCTACAGATAACGTTTGACAGTATCAAAGCATACAACTCCTCATGTAACGGATCGCAGTAACTTCAATTCAAAGGACTACATGTACCATCATCACTATGAGAATCACTTATGACATTCACATTACTATCCATGTAGTGTTCACAAGGTGGATCAGTTCAGTATATAACACCATATATACCTATGTGCAAACTTGATATCACATATCCATAACCTGTGAGAAAAGGTTATCAGTCCATACACATACTAGTCTCAGCGTATTATTGTTGTCCTGTTGTTTACAGTAATACTTGACTAGGGACATTTAAGAATGGAGTCTCACTATTAGGTTATGTACTTAATCTTTATTCCATTCTAAAATCTTCATAAGGTTCATAAAATAAACAATTAATGAAAACAATGCCTCACAATATATATATATATATATATATAATGTCATAATATCATAATAAAATGCAACTTTGATTGGCTCTCTAGGGCATATACCAACAAGAAGCACATGTTGTTGTTGTTATCAGCCATGGATGTATTGATCGAAGTGTTATTAGAAGTTCTGTCTCCAAAGGGTAACTAGTATACCCTGCAATTTTCTTGTGAAGGATTTTTAGAATCCTTTGTTGTACTTTTGTTGTGTTCATAAGCAAAGTATAAATTTTTAAATCTGGGAGTGTGTCATGGTTGTCACCTTCATAAGCATCAATGAAACCACTTGTGAGGCTTTTTAACAAGTTTATACTTTGTATACATTCTTCATTGAGGAAAGAGTCATGATCCTTTGACTTAATTATCTTGTCAATTTTGTCCACGAAGAACTTTCGAGCATGTGATCAATTGTCGAATTGATTCAAATTAAAACTAGGTAACTTGTAGTGTAATGGTTAACCTAGGTCATTTCTCAAGGAATTCAATCATTAAAGAGTGATCATGCAAAGATGAATTAGGTTTGGGGATTTTGAACCTATAATGAACAGAAATAAGCAAATTCAGTGAGGAATTTAATCAACTAGGTAGAACACTAGCTTAAGGAATTTGAATTGTAAAATCCATATCATTGATTCATGATCCTTTCAATGATCCTTTCAAGAATTCCAATTGAATTATAGATCTGATTTTAAACCTAAAATCGAATCTAATTTCATATGAAAACCTTCATACATTCATCTTAATACACTTGATCTAGATCTGAAACCTCAAAACCTAACTCAAGATATCAAGATTGAAGCTCAACAATTCAATTACCTAAATCAGAAATTTCTAGATCTAGGCATTCTCTCAACTTAAAAATATTAATCAATAATTCAGAAACCTCTAAAATTATCAATCAATTGGATCCATAATTTAAAGAATTAGAAAACCTTCATAATCCTTGAATTATGAATCAAGAAGAGATGAGATGAGAGAATTCGAAATTCTTGAATGAATCATGAAAGAAATACCTCAAAATTACATTGCAAATCTCAATATATTTTACAATCTTCCATCCTCAAGCTAGCTATGAGTTTATTTCTCCATGATCATGGAGAACTCAGAAAGTTGAAGAGGAGAAGAGAGCAAAAACGAAAATGACATAAAAACTAGAGAGAGAATGAAGTAATCTTTAATTCTAAAATTTGAAATGTAAAAAATGAATCCAAAAGTCTTCCCTCCAATTTTTAGCTAGGAATTATATAGACATAAAAGTAAGGGGAAATGTCTAAAAAGCCCATGGATTAAACATTCACAATATATAAGGCAAGGGTAGAATGGAACTTGCACAAAAATATGACAATTAAGACAACTCAACAAAATGAAGTTTCTGCCCGAAATCTTGCACCCAGTTTCTAGGGTCCCTAATGAATCCTTTTAGCCTCGAGCTCTGAAGCAAAGTTGTGGCTCTATGTCTCCTCTTTCCATAGCCACCAAGATCATCCAATTCCAGTAAGTTTATCTCGAGTTATTGCCAACACACTGAGTGCTGTCCCAGAATACTGTCACAGTTGCTGCATAAACTTTGAGTCCACTTATGAGCTCCTTAGTGACCTCAATTGATTTCGAGTTATGAAGATGAAATGTAGATATTTGTCTTATCTTTACATAGCAACTTAAATCATGTGATTCCAACATCTGTAGCTCCAGTTCCAGCCTCTGCAACACAGACTGCTCAGGAATGCTGCTCTTGAATTTTGCAGCAATCTTGACTCCACTTGAAGCTCCAATTTGAAGTCTTATGCTTTGAACCAGCTTTCGAGTTCTTCATGAAAGTTGTAGACTTGTGTCTAAGATTTCCAACAAGATAAAGAACACAAAATTCCAATTTCTATAACTCAAATTATAAGCAAATTACATAACAGTGTTACAAAGCACAAAATGCTGGAAAAATGCACAAAGCTCCAATTAAGTTCCAAATGCCAAATATGTACAAAAGTAGTTCTTTAATCTCAAAAGTGGACAAATGACATGCATACAAAGAGGACTAATCAATACAAATTATGCTCAATCAAATTCCCCCACACTTAGCCCTTGCATGTTCTCATGCAAGACTAAGAATCCAAAGTTAACCACCTAATGAGAAAGAGGGAAATCAAAAGGTGCTACTTGAATTTCAATGAATGATCAAAAGTGTTTTAGCTCAACACCAAGAAAAACAAGTGAGATGGCAAGAGTATCCAACAACAAAGCATTTCAATACCAAGGAGCACAACATCACAAGCAAAGTAAAATCCCTTAAAATGCATAGATGAAATGTAAAAACCTCAAAGGAGTGTGTGTGCTCTCAACTCACTAATATGGTAGTCATGTCTTCCTCTCAACTCTCTTGTTAGACCAAGCATTCAATGTAGGTTTGTCAAACCTCTAAATCTCCACTACTAGCATTCAATGCACCCAAGAATCAAGAGGTCTTTGTTTTGGTTATAATGAGGCCAAGGTGAGAGTGTGGAATGTATGGATAAGTGAGCTAAGGACCTAAGAAAATAAGACTAGCATTGGTTAACATGAGTCACAATTAAACACAAGGGGAAAATTCCACCTCGACACAATGCAAGACTTATAACCAAGCACACAAAAGCACAAGAGTTTTTCTTTTTTGGAGGGTGAGGAGACATCCAAAAGAAGAAGAGATAATTTGGTCAGCTCACATCCATTCTGTTAAAATTTGTCCAATGAAGTTAACAGCCGGAGCATTTTGACAAAACTTAATTATCTTTTGGGGGCTATTTGTAAAAAAGATGCTTTGCAGTTATTTTTATCAGCGACAATTTTTTGGGTTCAATTTAGTAGTTCAATCAATTAATAAAGATAAAATTTGCATCTTCACTAAGGCCCATAAGTGACAATGATAAGCCTAAAATGTTAATAGGCCATAAAATGATAGCTGAAGCCTAAATTGAAGATACCCAATCGACTCTCAACCATCAAACCCTAACCTCTCTCTTTAAATGGTTTCGTTCCCTTCACTTTCATTCGAAGATTAGAGTAACTCAACGCCGTTTTGTGTCATTTTCTCTTGCTTCTATTTCCATGTGTTCTATGAATCCTGTGAATTTTGTTTTCCTTTAACTTGTTGAATGCTTTCGTTTATGTTGAAACGTGAAAACCATATGATGAATCTGGATTTACATTTTCTCACGACGGTCGTCTGAGAATCACTTGATGCAACGATCCTTTATTTCTGATGGTTTTCGCTTCTTTAAATTTTTTTCTTTTTTCGCTTTTTTTCTTGGTGTTTGCTTGAGCACTTCCAATAATTAGATAGTATTCATACATACTATTATGTGACACCTTCTGATTGGTTATAAAATATAGGGTACTAAATTTAATAAATGATGACTAGACGCTGACATAGATGATATAATCAATCAAAAAGTGTCAAATAATAGTATGTATAAGTATTATTTAATTATTGAAAGTGTCCAAGCAAATACCTTCTTTCAATTGCAAAAAAATACTTATTTGTCATGATTTTCAATGTCAGTTTTCTTTTTTGTTCTTTTCTTGGCGATTTTTTTTATTGTAGTTTGATCGCTTATATTGATATTAATTATTGATCATGATTAAGTTTTTGATAATCCTCGGTTGCACCATGTACGAAATAAAAATTTATATTCTTGTGTGGTTTGTGTTATCACTCAATAATATTTTTTATGTTGTGATTATTGACTAGTATTTTTTTTTTTTATAAAATGCTCATAATAATTTCGCCCCATTGCATTTTTCTATACAATTAGTGGTCGTATCTTACAAATACCAGATTTTGTTTGAATAACTAATAGTGGACGGAGTCAAATAGAATTGAATGGAATATAAAGGAATGATATGGGATGAGATTATATATAAATTTTATAACATTGTTTAAATATTTAATAAAATGAAAAGAAGTAGGATGGTAGGTTTTCTTAAAATTTTGGCTGAAAGACTATAGAGATTTCACCTTATACCTTCAATATGAAGGGGATATTAAATGAAAAAAAATGATGAAATTGGATTGAATTGATTTCATTCTAAAATGAATTTAAACAATTAGATATTTAGGCTTTATTTGGATTGATGGGGTTGGAATTTTTAATATCCTATGTTTGGATTTATTTCAAGAAGAAGGGATGAAATAGAAGGAGATGTAATCATTGTTATCCAATTTCATCATTTTCCTCAATTTACATCCCCTTTAAATTAGGAGGTATTAGGTGAGATCCTACTATTTTCTATCAATTTTTTTAAAAAACATACAATTCCTTTTTTTTTTATTAAATATTAAACAATTATATAAAATTTACATCTTATCTCATTTCATAATATTCTTCTATATTCTTATCCATTCCATCTCACTCCATCTATCATTAATTATCCAAACAAAGCCTAGTTCCTGTTGAGATTCTTTGTGCGAAACACTAGTGAAAACAGATAATAAATAATGCACAATATATGATATGTATTATACACAATGTATATTACATATTATATACAATGTATATTACATATTATATACAATGTATACTACATATAATGCACAACATATGTTGTGCATAATGATGTATGTGGTAACATCAACATATGATATATGTTGTGCACGATATGTAACATATGTTATATATAACATATATTTGTGCATATCAGTTTAATTTCAACCATTAGTATCTACCATTTTTTCCATGTACATACAAATAGATAATATGAAGAGTTTAATTTCAACCACAGTACATCTAATCTTGTATTTGACTAATTTAATTATTCACCAAGTAAAAAGTCTCATAAATCTAAGCACGAAATTGATGTTACTGTAAAGCATTTTACACTCTGCGCATTAGAATTAAACTCCAGGGAAGAATCCCCTAATGGACTAATGGTATACTGATTGAAAATGAGCAAACCAAAGTGCTTGGTGAGTTTTAAATTTTAACTAAACAAGTTCTATGACCCATGGATTGATTTTATTACGAATGAAGACGTAATCTAATTCAATATGTTTTTTTTTTATGACCGGAGTATCCACAGTGACTAATCCCTCGTTGACTTGTAGGCACCTCGAAAAATGGTGAAACAACTAGCCCGGAGTTTTAAAGTTTTTCCATACCCAATGCGAGAATCGAGACATTTTACTATTTAAAAAAAAAAAGACTGAATTGCCAATACATAAAAGCCAGCTGTTGACAAAGCTTTGAGACGGAGTTGAGCACAAGAGCCTTGAATAGAAGATTTTGTGCTGCCAAACAAGGTGAATAATGAGTTAATTTGTTATTAGGATAGGCCTTTATTAAATTGGATTTAATTTATTTAAATTAACTTTGTAAAAAGAAAATATTTCAGACATTCTACCATAGGAAAATGATATTGGATGTAGATATTCAAATTATGAAATGAAAAGTGGAGAGAGTATAAGTTGAAAAAAAAACTTTGATGATAAAAGTGATTAAATCCACTTATTTTGTGAATATGATGTTTAGATGTTTCAAAATGGTAAATGTTAAATGTTCAAATAAATCATATATTGCTATATCAGCATTCAGCAATAATAAATCCAATAATGATGAAAGAGATAAGCTAATGAATTATAAATCAATAGCTCCAATATCTAATCCAATTTTGAAAACATTGAAGAAAAAGAGCTTCAACTGTATGAAGCCTCAAATACCCAAGAGAAAGCTGCTAGTTGCAGTTTGATGCAGAAATTGGGAGGGATCATTCTTCATAAAGAATTTTAGCTTTCATGATTTACAACTACTCTATGTTTCAACAAACCATGTCTCAATCTTTCTGACATAGTACATCGTTAAAAAAAGTCTCTTTTTGCCCTAAAGGAAGAAACTGAAGAAATTTTCTGGTGATTATGACTTGCATTATGCACTATTAGACTGTTTCGTCTTTCTTGAATTGAGCAATTGTTCATCAATCTTACAACAATTGTGCATTTTAGCCTGTACTGTTTGGATCTTTCATGTTATGTCAGTGCCATTGAATTTTAGAAGGAATTCAAGCCAGTGATGTTTGGATCTAGAAGAAGTTGCAGCCTCTACAGGCTGAGTACTCACCAAATTTTCTTGTATTTACAATATTCAGATATCCAGGGTACTGCACCAGAAAAAATATCTGGGAAAATTTCATTACTTAAGAACTTGTATTAGTGATCACTAAAGAAAATTCATGTGTAAAAGTAGGGCACTTTATATGATCTTTTGTGTGATGATTACTTACCAGTTTGTCATGTCTCATGATAGCATATGATGTTCCAATGTAAAGGCATGAATATCAGAAGGACTAGTACCCGGCCTATGGACAATCACAGAGGATAAAATTAAACTTGAGCAATAATAAAGGTCTAGGTAGCTATGAAGCAGAAGCAACAAACAGCTTAAGCAAGATCAAGAGTTACATTAAAACACTTAGGTGGTGATTGATTTGTGAAAATGTTTTCTATTTTCATTTTCTATTTTTATATAGGTATGGAGGTTGTGTACTTGTTCTAGTGGGTAATATGTCATTGTGTTTTCGTTCAACTCATTTTCTATTTTTAAACTCAATGAGATAAAACTAAACATTTTTACTTGTATTTTCTATTGATAATGAAAATGAAAATAGAGAACTGGCCAAACCAACAATCGCACCCTTAGGCGTCCTAAACACACTGGACCGGACATTTATGTATTTTTCTATGCATTTTTTTCGTAACATTTATCACGAAATAGAATGATATGAAGAGTTATGAGCAACCCAACTAGATGAGACTTACATGGGGTAAAGGTGGCTAAGTTATTCCTGAACAGAAGTATAATTTCTATTTGAAATGTTAAATGAGTTTCTTGACTCAAAGTAGATAATGCAAAAGATTAACTTAAGTGAAAATATGGCAGGTACAGGATGAAAATACCTTTTGTTAATAGTTCCATAATGGAATCTGGGCTTTCCTGCTTTAATGTCCTCAACATACTGCAGCCATGAAAAAATGTCGAGAGACACATTATTAAGTTGGCGAAAGTAAAATGACCCAAATTTATATAATTTTTCAAATATCTGAACCATAAGTCCTCATGAAATATCATATATATTTATATGAAAATGAGTACTAAAATACTAAGTATTTGGGGTAAAATATGTGCATAATTTCACACTTATCACATACCAAGCTTAGAGTAACCACCATTGACGAAAATGATAGAGAACTGAAAGGTATATCATCTAGTGAAAAAAGCTGGCATTCTGATGATTCTGGACCAGGAGAAAAGTTGGGCTTCTTCAGCCTTGCTAAAAAGATTATATAGGTCTGTCTCAAACAAGCCATAATCATGACTAAAAATATATTCATGGACAAAAGAAGATAAAAGAGAGAGAGAGAGAAAAAAAGTTAAATGGAGAAATCAATGCTTGTTTCTTACTTGGCCAATCAAAGGAATATCCAATTGAGCAAAGGGTGAAATCACTTCTACTTCAGCATTGGCTTCCTCCCTTGTTTCTCTGATAGCACCTTCCATTGCCGACTCTCCAATTTCCAAATAACCAGCAGGAAGTGTCCTTGTAGACACCAAAACAAAAATTAACATAGCTCGCCAAAGATAAGAGAAAATATTAGCATCTTGGTTTTGCAGAAAAATTTCAGGGTAAGGAATGCAACATGTATGTAAACCGAACTAATAAAGAGAGCTCTTTATTCTTTTATCTATTTTTTGTTTTATAAGAACTACACTCTTACCAAAGGCCATAAGATGGTTCGATCTTCCGCTTGCAAAGGAGGACCTTGTTATCATGTTCAATAAGGCAACCAACTACCTGGTTTCACACTTAAACTCATGACATGTTCAGAAGAAAGTATTAAGTTCTAGGACAGATGACTTGCAATTATCACATTAATTTTTCCAGACAAAAAAGTCAGAGAATACATCTCAAGAAAAACTTATCTTCCACCACCAAAACCTGATTTGTTTTTTGCGAAAAATAGAACTACTGCAGAGAATAAGATTGGTTATATGCAAGAAAAAAATATCATAGAATTATTTCAGATATTTTTCCAGACGAATTCAGTCTTTCAAAACTGCTTTTGATTTCCAGTTTTACAAACAATGACATTAATTATATGCATGGAAGCATGGTGATCTAAAACATGTTACATGCAAATACCTTAACAACAATATTGACTTCAGAATAAAATCCATTTCATTACAAAAATAAAATCCTAAAGCTGATATAAACAGTTTGTTTCTTATGATCGGTGCTTGGCAAGGCAGAAATTGAACCACTCTTTTTTCCCCTCTCAATGCCTGCCTGAATTCATCTTAATGATGCAACAAAGGCCAAAATAGGATGAAATTAAAGATAACAAAAAATACCCATGACCAAAGTACATACGCAATACTACTGTCAGACACTTTACTCTAACAATTACACTAAATAAACTTGTATTTATGTTTGGGTTACGCACAAAGCAGTAACACTCTCCATCTACTGATAACAAGCAGAATAACTGGTCAAAATTTCAACAACTACAAACAATTTCATATTTAGAATAAAAAATATAATTAGATGGCAGAGGAAAGAGTAGCATTTCTTATACATATTCAAGTTCAGCATCAAAAGTAAGTTAGTGAGCTACATAATTGACTAGATGGAATAAAATGAAGCCACATATAGCGTGTTTGCTTCTGCTTTTGTAGAACTGATTTTGGATTGATTGATCGTTCTATAATTGATTCTGAGATAAAATGATTTATGTTTGATAATTTAATTTGAGAAGTGATTTTGCTAAAATTGAAAGAGAGAAAACTTAAAAGTAAGAATTTGTTCACTTCTACTAGGATTGAATTTGGATCCAAAATCAATTCTACAGTAACGAAAAACCAGACATCATATTTAATCACCAAAAATGATTTTGGCCATCTAGAATTGATTTTGCAGCGTACAAATGCACATCCAAACACACTATTAGTGTTTTTTAAAAATGGTTTGAATCAGCTGTCAAAACTCAAATAGTTTTGCATGACAGATGAAAGAACAACTAAACCAGTTTTAATTTTCATAAATAATTAGTATGCTTCCTGCATAGCTGCCATCATGTACATGACACACATTTGATACTAAGCTTAAAAAACATTGACACGTTTTTAAAATCATTCACATGCTCAAGAAAATTGCAAAAAAGAAAATATTTCTTATTTTTGCATAAGCACTAAATTTAATCAACAACAAGCTCCTGTGGCTTTTTCTTAGGCATTTACCATTTTCGGATTCTGATAGGCAATCTTCCCACAAATTGTACATATAGCTCTCAACCTTTCTTCTCCTTCAGGTATATCATGCTTTGTTGTACCACCACACCATTGACAGAACTTAATCTTTTGAACATCTCCCTACATTGTAATGGAACTTATGACCAAAGTCCAACAGCCATAAGGAAGATGGCTACTGAGTAGAATGTTCAAGAAGAATATAGATTCAAAGTTTGAAGATTTAGATGCTGGTGCTCAGTATATCTATTCAATTGTAAACAACTGAACATGATGCAATTTAATCTGGTTCAACTGGTTTATTGACAATGTCAAATGCAAATACATTAAACAAGTATCTTCTCTGGAATACTAGTTAAGCTTGCCGATCATAGCTAGCAATAGCAACAACTAAACACCAACCACATCTAACTCCAACATACTCATCAAACTTGTATATGTACATTAAGTTACAACTTACAAGCATCAACAAAGAAAAGAAAATAGATATAATGATTGATTTTCTAATTCTACAGCTTTAAACCAAGTATTTGTTTTGACTAATACAAGTACAACTGATGATGATATTCATTGTTGTAATTCAATAATTCAATTCAATTAACTTCAAAGTATAAAAATCAAAATAAAAGTAAAGACCACTGAGGCCATAGAAGTCCCTTAAAAGATACATAATTCCAAGTTTATGAAACAAACAATGAGTGAATGTTCTTTTCATCTTTAAAGTTGCATGTGTGTTTCACTTTAATCACCGACTTAGTCTGAATTCTGAAGTTGTAAAACAGGGTAAACCAAAATTTTGCCCTTTAAGAGATCAATGCATTGAGTCCAATTAGTTTGTGGTTCCCCAATGAAAATTTCCACTATCGCCAAAGGGCACCAGTAATATGGATCAAATATATTTTAGGGACTAATTTGTCAGGACATCAATCTTTTAAGTATTAACCGGTAATAAGGACGACAGTAACAACAAAGATACAAATACACATTCAGGGAGAGACTAGAGAGCATAGACAAAAACCAAATATAGAGATAAGAAGATAGTATAGATAGAAATTTCTGATTTTGGAAGTACAAGAAATACATAGGACAAGTTCCACGAGATAGATAATTTAGAGTAAATAACTCATCTGGTCCTCAAGATCAATACGAGGAACAAAATAGTCTCTAAAAATACAAAAATGACAATATGATCCCTCAACATTTAACGTAATGAACAAAATAGTCCCTCAAAATATGAAAGTGTCAACACGGTCCTTCATGATTGAAAATTTAGGACAACATGGCCCCTCAACTTGTTCGAAATTTTCAACTTTGAGGGATCATGATGTCCTATATTTTCAATCTTGAAGGACCATGTTGTTATCACTTTCATATCTTAGGACTATTTGTCTATCACATCAAATTTTGAGGGATCATATTATCATTTTCATGTCTTTGAAGGTTTATTTTGGGGTTCATATTAATTTTGAGGGACCAAAAATATTTTATTTATTTTAGTACTTGTTTCTAAAAGCAAACAACTTTCTATCCCTCTATATAATAATGTCTCTCTCCCTGCTACCAAAAACGTTATTCAAGCTAGTGCCTAGTTGAGGTAGGTAGGTAGCGATTAACTCAAATCACCACCAGGACTATACTAAGGTTTATTTTTTTCTTAGTTTCATGAGCTAAATTGAATCAGAAACACAATTTCAGGATAATTCAGTGAACAAAGAAACCTATATAAATACTACTTTGAATTTAAACTGTTGGAATTAAATAAAAACAAATACTGAAAGGAATGAAAGAATTGACAATAAGAAAAACTCACGGCAAAGTGAACTAGCGATGACGAGGTGTGGTTGGAGGTAGCTGACAAGGAAGAAGAGGGATCCATGGAAGAGAAGTGTTTGAAGGAAGAAGGGTATGGAGAGAAGGATGAGATTGAAATTGAGGAGAAGAGCCTTTGACTGATACGATTTTTGCAACGCTCAGTGGTGAGAGAAGATGAACAACCCAGGATCTCAAGAGCTTTCAGCATTATTATTATTATTATTATTGATTATCCTTTCCGATCACACTCAGGATTAGAATGCAGAGCATATTGATTATAGAGAAAAAAAAAAATGGATGATGACATTTGAACAAATAACAATAATAAGAGCATTATTATATGATATGTAAGATGATATTACCACATATGATATATGTTGTGTATAATATGTAATTGTGTATATTATATATTATGCATTATTTATTAACTATTTTGACTTATTTTTCGTTATACACCAAGAAAGAGAGATATAGATTATGAAATTAAAACATTGATAATTTTTTCTTCCATAAATCATATTATTTTAATTGTTTAGTTTAATTTGTTTAATAATTTAATTCTTATTTATTTTATTTTTAATTTTAATTCTCATTTACTCTCTATAATTATTTTTATTCCATTAGTTGGATAAATTTAATTAATAAATTGATTTATTAATCTTCGTGAGATCGATATAAGGTCTTTAATACTTATTTTTATTGCTTGAACGACATTGTATATTTATCATAATTTTTCATCAATTATAGTATTTGGAGGTGTGTTCAGTATGATTCAAACGATATCAGTAACATTTAAACTGAAATTGTAAGGTTCCTACGATTTCCCTTTAAATGTTACTCCCTACGATTTCAAGAAAGAGAAAAAAATTAAACTGAAATCGTAGGGATCCTACAAATTCCTCTAACAAATCGAAAAATCAGGACATCTGTATAATAAATGTATTTTTTACTCTATACCTACAAAACATGATGGCAACTAATAACTAGTCTCAACAGTAAATGTGACTCGCGATGAGGGCCGTAGGGATGCCTCAAAACATTATCTTGTAGAGATAAGTATTGTATGAGAACACGACATTTTAATTATAAATAATATGAGTTTCAAAATTAAAAGGAGACTCGTGGTTTAATTAATTGGTATAGACTTATTAAAAAAAGCACTATACCCATAAAAAAATGCATATAAGTTCATCAAAAGGAACTTCCACATCATCAAACAATATTAAGTGATAATATACTATTTAATACATGTGTTTATTGTGTTGTTAATTAACCAATTCTGTTAGTTTTAGTTAGTCAATTAGATACTTGTAAGTGCAATGCTTGCAAAGCAAGCTTTATCACCCGTGTATATAAACTCTTTTTCCATTAAAGAAATGAGGATGATGAGATCATTCTCACCAAATCTTCATGCAGCAGTGTTAAGAACCACCTCCTCCTTTGTCTCACTGTCCACCGCAACTAAAACAATGACATAGAAGTGGTTGTTGGCATTTTATCCTATTGCGGACAACAACTGTCTCTCATAATAACCCTTTGAAAAAAAAACCATCAAGCCCAGGGGCGGACCTAGACAATAATTTTAAGGGGGGCCAATTTTTTATACAGGATAAATTAGTCTATACTTAATATTTAATAAAATTATTTGTTTCATTTACATTTTAATTAGCAAGTAATTTTAAATTATTTATAAAACTATTAAGGATCATTCAGTCCTATAAACATTTACAAAATAGCAATAAAAGACTTTTTTTAATTAAATAATAAAATACTATATCATAACATATTTTTAAGATATCAATTAATTTCTATCTTTATATCTATAATGTAATTGAAACCCATTTTGCTCAAGTGTCTAATTAAGTATTGTCATATTAACAAAGGTAGTTGAGTATATTTATTACCTAAAAGTCATCAAAATGAAATGATTTAATTGAATAATTATGTAAAAAAAATTATGATTCAAAGAATTAATTTTTTATTTGTTGTAAGGGGTTACAATTTTTTTTGTCATACAATAATCAATCTATAGAATAATAATAAGATAAAAAGAATCAAACAATATAATAATAATAAGAATGAATGATAAAATTAGCTTATGAAAATATTGAATTTATTTAATTTTATCTACTTTTAGTATATAAAATAAATAGGAAAAAAATAGAAGGAGCCAAATATATATATAAAATAATTTTTACAAAGATTTAAAAAATTCAGGGGGGCCACTGCCCCCTTAACCTAATAGAGGTTCCGCCCCTGATCAAGTCCTATGTAAGGCCTACAACCTGCTATATAGGCTCTTGAACAAAGGGGGTGATTCGAGTTGAGGACTAACTTCCATCTTGTATAAATTATTCGGGTTGCTCCTTAGTAGCTCATTCAAATAGTCTTACAACTTTGCATATAGTTCTTTCTCACACCCTTCAACAATTTCTTTCACTTCCTTCAATGCCTATAAATTTCTTGTCATTTAAGTGTACACCATAATCCTCCTTCATAAGGTTAAACATCTCTTGGTGCCTCAACATAGGGTGACTCCAAAGCCTCTAAACAAGCTTCTTAATCACCCAAATCCTATCAACCTTTCTATTTTGGAATCGCCTAGACCAACTATGATTCTTATCATACCTTTTCACAATGTAACTCTTACTTTTAGAGTTCCACCCACAAACTATCAACCACTGACATCTTTCAGCTATACACACTGCCCTTACTCTTTCTTTATCATTCTTCTTCCACTTAAAATGCCTTCCAAGGTGAATATTGTAATTTTCACAGCATTCTTGAACTATTCTAGATTTGGAAATTTCATCCCTTGCACAAAATCAATTTGCCCATATAATGCATCTTCATTAAATATAGGAAAAAATGTCCTATGTGCCTCTTCATCTTCATTAGATGGTAAATGTGATTTAGACTCTTTAGACACATATCCATATTCATCATCACTCACATCCACTATAGCCATATCTTTCTCATCACTAAGATCCTTCATTGTTAGTCTCCTCTTCAGTATGGAATTCCAATTACTCTTTAATTTCTTCTTCTTACCACCTCCATCATCAACTACAACATCTTTCCTTTTACCTTTCTTGTCATCTATCTCCTTTTCTTTCCCATTCCCTTTCTTGGTCTTGGTCTTTGTCTCCTTCTATTTCCCTTTATTAACCTCTATAAAATCAGAATCCTTATCACTATTCGAGGATTCTATTTCTCTAGGGTTTGACTTGTACAAAGGATACTCAGTACTCTCATAGGAATCATAATTATTGCCTTCATCACTTATCCATTCACTTTCATTCTCACTATCTTTCTTTTGTACTTTAGTCGTGGCTTCAACCTCATCCTCACAAACATCCTTTTCACCTTCATCAACTCCAGCTTCTTTTTCACTTTCAACACCCTCAATTGCAGGCATCTCAACCACTTCTGCCTCATGAATAAGGTGCTTTAAAGTGAAGGTGAATCTCTTTCTCTTTAGACTTCAAATCTTCCTTGCACATATCTAATATATCATTATCCCCAACTAAAAGCCTTAGACCTATGTTTAGGTCTTTACTGCTTGGCTTAAACCACCACACACTCTTGTAACTATCATATTCCATTTCCTTGAATAAAATTTGGATATAAAAAAGATTCATCAAGTCAGTATCTAAATCGTCCAACGAATCTTCCAAGCCACCAACATACTCTAACACACATGATTTGAGTTCCTTAAAAGTCTATCTCTGATGAAAAACTAGCCTAATATAATCACTCAACTGCACATTACAAGAATTTTTTTTTTAAAGAAAACAATACACAAATTTTTAGGACCATCGAAATTAAGCCCTAAAACCCAAAGAGAAGACTACCGAAAAACATTTTAAAAGACAACAACACACAAACAGGGCGGGACCACTGAAAACAAGCCCTAAAACCCAAATCTTATCCCAATATTATATAGAAAATTTTGGGACCACAACACACAGAATATTTTGAAAAAAGGAAATACAAATTGTACCTTTGAGGGTGAGAGACTGAAGATTCTTTTATCGATGGGACCTACCATCGATTGCTACTCCAACTCATGGTGACGTTGTTAACGGAACAGGTTTGAAGGAGACACAGGGCAGAATAGTGACGAGATTGAGAGTGTTAGAGTGAGAGAGTTACGGTGAGGGAGAGGGAGGAAGTGATTTGGGATAGGTTAATTTTGGAGAAGAGAAGAAGGGACAACATCGAGGTGATTAAGGGATAGAGAGAGTGAAATCTAGGGTTACAATGAGAGATATTTGGAATTTAGAGTAAATTTGTGCATTTAGGGTAAATTTTAGTATGCCAAATGCGTGCATTTTGAAGCCACGTAGAATAAGTTAACGAAGGACGTTAAAAGACGAATGAGTGTCCGATTTTGAACATTGTCAAGAACTCAGTTATCAATTTCCGATTGTCAGGGACTAACTTGTCCTAAGTGAAATTTGTTAGAAACCAACTTGGGGGCTTACCCTTAAATAAAAAATTATTACTATTTTAAATAATGATTACAATAATAAAAGGATTTACCATTAATCCAAATATCCAAACATATAAAAAAAAGGTAAAAGGATAACTTTATATTGTTTTTTGTCTCAATCCTATTCATTTAAGGGTTGAGGACACTTGTTAAAAATACTCAAAATAACAAATTAAAAAAAAAAAGTAAATACCCAAATTCGTCCCTGAACTTTTTTTCAGTGCCCACTTCCGTCCATGATTAAATTTTATTAGTCCCGCATTCCCTGAACTTGAATTCCGTGAGACATATCTGTCCCTCCGTTAAATTCCTCGTTAATGAGTAACGGAGTAGTCCTACGTGAACCGTTAACTTTGTCCTACGTGGACCGTTAACTTTGTCCTACGTGGACGTTAAGTGACACGTGTGTAATGGAGTTTCTAATAGGGGACAAATCAGTCCCCGGAGTTTCTAATAGCAGACAAATCAGTCCCTAACCCTTGAACCAAAACGGTATCGTTTTGCAAATCTTCTATTACCTTCTTCTTTTTTTCTCATTTGAAACCCTAAACCCCCATTGCAGACCTACACAGCCGCGCCTCCATCCTCTTCTTCCTCCTTGGTTATTCTCCTTCAACCTCCATTGAAACACCTCCTTAAAATGGAATATTGACGTTGGGTAGCTGCTATGATAGTGTAACAGTGGAATCTTGAGGTTGAAAGAGGTGTTGCAATGGAGGTTACAAGGGGGACAAGAAAACAGAGGACAGAAGAGAGGCAATGGCAGTCCTAGTGTGATGATGAAGGTTTAAGGAGGTGCTTCAGTGGAGGTTGAGAGAGAAGAACCAAGGAGGAAGAAGAGGATGGAGGTGCGGCTGTGGGGTCTGCAATGGAGGTTTAGGGTTTCAAATGGGGAAGAAAGAAGAATGTAATCAAAGATTTGCAAAACGACACCGTTTTGGTTCAAGGGTTAAGGACTGATTTGTCCCCTATTAGAAACTTCATTGCACACGTGTCACTTAACGTCCACGTAGGACAAAAGTTAACGATCCACGTAGACTACTCCGTCACTCATTAACGGGAGAGTTAACGGAGGGACGAATATATCTCACGAAATTCAAGTTCAGGGATTGCGAGACTAATAAAATTTGATCAGGGACGGAAGTGGACACTGCAAAAAAGTTCAAGGATGGATTTTGGTATTTACTCTAAAAAAAATATGTGGATCTATTGTATTAAAAATATGAAATTGTATATTCCTAAAATGCATATTTCTACTTTTATTATTAAGAACACTTTTTAGTAAAACTTTTAAGTTAAATATAAAATAACATGTTTTTTGGTCTTGTCTTGTGCATCCAAACATACATAATACTCCACAGTCCACACACACACTAAGATCAGGGTATTGTAAAACGGACGGTCACGATGTCCTCAAACTGCATTTGTGGTTCATTTGAGGCGAATTTCATTTGCCATTAACTTCTCAGCCACGCACGGTTAGTTAGTTAATAATAGAAAAACAGAAACAAAAGCTACGCAAAAGTAGCTTCATTCATTCATTTTCGGAATTCCAAGGTACACCCAACATAATCTCATTTCTCTTCTTTTCTACTTTCCTTTCTTTTTTTTCACATTCCATCGTCAAATTAATCTTTGCAGGTGAGAATTTCCACTATTGATGATGAATGAGGCATTTAATTTAAAAAGATATATAATAGTAATCTGCACTTACTTGTTGTTTTCTAGATCAATCTTCATCAAATCGAAAATGCGGCAATGTTTAAATGATCATAGTATTTTATTAAATATGTTGTATGTTATTGGATTAAAAAACATGTGACTTATTTTGTGCATGAAATCATTTTTACTGAAAAGTAAGAAGTAAAGTTGTGTTTTGTTTTTTATTTTTTTTGTTTTTCCTTCTTAGTAATTATGTAAAAATTAATCAAGTTGGAACTTTTAGAGGAGACATTGATTCTTGTTTCTTTTTGTTTGTTCTTGAGTTATTTATTTGTTTATTTAAAAGAAAGATTAAGTTTAGTGTGTCTCTTTGCAGCAAACAATAAAAAATGGGAGATGCTGAGGATATTCAACCTCTTGTTTGTGACAATGGAACGGGAATGGTCAAGGTATGGATCCAAACTATGCTGCTTGTTGTTCTTATAGCTAGATGGCGTGTTTCTAATAATCTCTTGCATGGTTTTAAATTGCGGTCTGCAATCTAATTAGACTCAAATATATCTATCGTGACGCCCTCAACACCTGCATTGTTGCGAAAATTTGTTGTTTAAGTAGTATTTCTTCGTAATTTTATGCATTGCGGCACAAAATCAAAGGTTAATGCAATTTGAGGTTTTTGCGCCGATGTGTTCATGAGCTCATTTTGAACGCAAAATTTCAAACGCCAATAACTTTTGATTGCGTTCATGTAATCTAGTACATTATTTCTCTTGCTGTGTGTCGAATTTACAGGCAGGATTTGCCGGAGACGATGCTCCAAGGGCAGTGTTCCCAAGCATTGTGGGTCGTCCCCGGCATACTGGGGTGATGGTTGGTATGGGACAAAAGGATGCATATGTTGGCGATGAAGCTCAATCCAAGAGAGGTATTTTAACTCTAAAGTACCCAATTGAGCATGGCATTGTTAGCAATTGGGATGATATGGAGAAGATTTGGCATCACACATTCTACAATGAGCTCCGTGTGGCACCGGAAGAGCATCCTGTTCTTCTAACAGAGGCACCCCTGAATCCGAAGGCCAACAGAGAGAAGATGACACAGATTATGTTTGAGACCTTCAATGCTCCAGCTATGTATGTTGCTATTCAAGCCGTGCTTTCCCTCTATGCTAGTGGCCGCACAACTGGTAAAGAATAAAGATATACTTCAATGATTACTTTCCTCTTCTTTGTTGTAGAGTGCTCTCTCGTTTCATGTTATCTGTCACTTTAGCTAAAGAATCCAAATAAAGGGCAAAAGGTAGCCCGATCCACAAGCATCCCGCATTATGCAAGGTTCGGGAAAGGGCCACACCTTGGTGGCCTGGTGTATTGTATGCAGCCTAATCTGATAAATACATCAGTGATTTTTTCCAAGGCTTAAACCCGTAATGGTCAACAACATTGAAAAAAAATGACAGTTATTAGTGGACGGATCTCGGAAGGAGTATACAATAGTATAGCTAGAAGTTAAACTAGATTGACAATTTGGCTGTTATATTACTGTAGGTATTGTTCTGGACTCTGGAGATGGTGTCAGCCACACAGTTCCTATTTATGAAGGTTATGCTCTCCCACATGCCATCTTGCGTTTGGATCTTGCAGGGCGTGATCTCACTGATGCCCTCATGAAAATCTTGACTGAGCGTGGATACTCCTTCACAACTTCTGCTGAGCGTGAAATAGTGAGAGATGTGAAGGAGAAATTAGCCTACATAGCTCTTGATTATGAGCAAGAGTTAGAAACATCAAAGACAAGCTCAGCTGTAGAGAAGAGCTATGAGCTACCAGATGGTCAGGTGATCACAATAGGCGCCGAAAGGTTCCGTTGCCCTGAAGTTCTCTTCCAGCCATCCATGATTGGCATGGAAGCTCCCGGCATACATGAGACTACATACAACTCTATCATGAAGTGTGATGTTGACATTAGGAAGGATCTGTATGGTAACATTGTCTTGAGTGGTGGTACCACAATGTTCGCAGGAATTGCTGATAGGATGAGCAAGGAGATCACAGCATTGGCGCCTAGCAGCATGAAAATCAAGGTGGTAGCACCACCAGAGAGGAAGTACAGTGTCTGGATTGGAGGCTCCATTTTGGCATCTCTGAGCACCTTCCAACAGGTAGAATGCATAACATCATTTACATTTACAATAATGCTAAGTGTACAATGAAAATCCAGCCAATATAGCAAATGAGCCTATTTTGGCTTTAGTTTTGGCCCAAATAATTATTGAGATTGTAATGGACTGAGTAGTTATGACCCAAAATCTCATTTATTGGCTGGTTTGGCTGGTTTTTTATTGTACATTTAGCATCACTCTTACATTTATGCATCAACACATGGTGCAATGATATTGTTTGATCTATATAGCCGACTCCACCTAGTGGGATAAGGATTTAGTATGGTATTGGTATGGTAATGAGATATGTGGGAAACCTTTAGTCACAAGTTAACAGATGGTACCAATACCTTAGAACTTTATAGTTGTACTAGAGAAATCTCCTTGTAAAGATGTTTTAGCAAATTAAACCTTGAAATCTATTTAAAGAATATTTAGAGACCAGAAAAAATAATGAAAGTTAAAACAAAGCAAGAAGGAGTAACAAACAAAGTACTCAAATAGACCAATGATAGCAAACTAATCTAAAATGTGTATTGATTTTTCCTTGGGTTGTGAGGCTCTAGTAACAGGCTTATTAGTGTTAACCTGATCATTATTCTTAGTTTCTTACTACAATTATTCATGGTTTTTTTATATCTTGTCTTGCCTGAGTGCAGATGTGGATTGCAAAGGCAGAATATGATGAATCAGGCCCATCAATTGTTCATAGGAAATGCTTTTGATGCTGCAGAGAGTTCAGGAAATTATTATATACATTTTTTCTCCTACATAAATGCTATCAGTTTATGGAGGGGCTTCCTATCCTTATTCTTTTCTAAGTTTTCTTTTTATCATGTTTTGGTTTTTTTCCTTTCTTTATATGTTGGGATAAGAACACAAAAGCAAGACAAGATATGTAAGATTCATTTTTCTTTCTTCATTAACATTTTGTTGTAGAAGATATGTGTATTGTTATTGATTTGGTCTGGTTGAATCAACAATTCTTTCAAGTATTTTGACCAATATATAGTGGTATGTATTTGGTTTATTATTCTCTGTAATTATTGGATTGAGCACTTACTACTTCGTAAAAAATTCTCTCTTTTCACATATGTTCACCCTTTCATTCAAAAGAATACCAAATAGACTAAAATAACTTACCATGTATTGTGAGCTCAAAGAAATTCACCAATTGGACTAGAGAGCATGTTAGAAGTTGGTATCAATGGAGGAAAAAGGAGATTTTAGGAAGCGTTTGTTTGAGGGTCTCAGACACTAGATAATGGACACATTTATTCACATCTAGTGTTTGATTGAGTGTCTCAAGATACGAAGTGAGACACGTTTACCCACTAGTGTCTAATTTTCTCGTGACTATGTGTCCATCATAAAACCTAAGACACTCTAACCCACAAATTTTAGAAAGAACTTATTATGTTTTTTCCTTATTTTCCCTTATATTTTTTTAAAAATTATAACATATCAAATACAATATAAAGATAATGACACTATTGTCACTATTGTCTGTGTCCATTTTTGTCTTAGTGTTCATGTTCTTTGTGTCTATCTCTCCAAACCAAACACAACCTTTATTGATCACAGGGGTTGGCAAATCACCACAACTCTCACACCAATCTGTACAAGAAGTGAATCATGAATTTATGACAAAAACTCCTCTCTCAGCTTCTCAAGTTGTAACTATCACATATGCCAGCTCAGGAACTCTAACTACCAGCTGCTAGATCAGTCTTTTCCTCTCCTTCCCATCTCTGCACCATATCAGTATAAGACCACTAACCATATGACCACCAAATTGAAAAAGGTGACAAGTATAAATGAAATAGTTGGTATTAAGAACAACAATGATACATACTTATACACCTTGTGAAAGGAGTGATGGAGAGAAGATCTTGATAGAAGAATATAAATGATAAATCTAATTGTGTTTTCTAAGTAAGGTGTATGAGTGTATAATTTAAGATAAGAATATGTAAAAATATCACTTCTCATTAAGAGAAGATGATTTCACTAAATGGAGAATGTATAGGTTACATATACACTAGGACAAGATAGGAATCGATTGTAAGAAACTACCCAAAATATCACCAACTTGCTATAAATACGAAAGGCAAATTTTAACTTAACCTCCCATCATCGATGTATGTTTTTTCCCCACTATTGGGATATGCACGGTTGAGGATGGTGATTAATCTCTTATTAATTTGGGGATATCTTGGTGGATAAGACAATTTGCTTAAGAGTTTTAAAATTTTTTCAAACTTGATAAAGATCGAATCATCAACATTTCATTAAAGGAGGATGAGCGAGACATACTCGATCAACTACCCTCATTGAGCTCATATTGGAATCTTGTAATTTTACTTTTTAACAAAAAAAAAAGATTGGAAGCCTATGTTAGGGCAATGTGACATGTAGCTGCCTTAGCCATTTACCACCTTTCAGATGCAAATACATTTGATGATCAAACATGAACACATTTAAAACTCATGAACCATCTCTAACGACTTTAGCAAAAAATTATAACTAATATTTGTTCATTTTGTGCAAGTCCATATGTTCACTTATGATTAAATAACATATTCATAATTAAAAAACAACATTCAATGATTATAATTCATGTTTAATTCATATAAGTGTTCTGATTGCATAAAATTGTGTGTTCAATTATAACTAAATCATATATTGGTATACAACAATGCTTCTTGTACACTAAAATGCTGCCACCATCAGTCACCCATAATAAATGCATATGATTTATCATTAATATTTTTGTGGACCCCACCTTAAAAAGTTGTTTGTGGCTGAAAGTGGTTAAAAAATAGTGTACATGTAGCATTGTTGGTTTGTATAAGATGATGAAGAATGTTCTTCATGCTAATAAGAGTAAAACTACAGCCATATATACATATATATGCGCATATATATGTATAGGAATTTTTAAAAGTTTAAAGTTAAAGCAGGAAATTTAAAATTGACCTTATTTTAAATAAAAGTATAAAACTATTAATCTGAGTATAGAGTTGAGAATCAACTAGTTTTTCCACATTTCCGCAAAATTTCTTTCAATGGTCAGAATCAATGGGGGGAGGGGTACCCAAAATTGCTGAGTCAAACAAGTCTATTTTAGTGATAAAAGTTAAATCATGCTTCAAAATTATACACTTTATTCAACAAACTGTATAACAGTGTATAAACTATCACCAAGCAAAGTTTGCCACTTCGAAGATTTCACCCCAAATAAAAATAAAAAACATGGCCTCCTGATCCTTCAGTTATCACCAACAAGTGTGTTTCCAATAGGCAAGGTATAATTTCAAAGTAAAGCAGTGAAGAACCTGACGTGTTTGGTTGAAGGGTAAAAGTGATAATAAAATTACTCGATTGAGGTCAATATGTAGAATAACACATAATTGCCATTTTGGTCATTTTTACCCTCCAACCAACCGTGCCCTAGTAGTAAAAAAGTTAAAATAAACAACAATTGGATGCTGCAAAAATGTCAAAAGTACTGAGTTCTTTTTAGCTTCCTTTTGGAAAATCAGGTTGAGCCAACCATGTTTGTTGGCTGTAGTTCTAGAAATGAACCTTCCAATCACGCCAAATCGTGGAAGCTTCTAAAATTTGACGGTCCAACCGAGTCAACAAACCCTTTGATCGACAACTCGGGTACTGTAACCTTCTTCCCAAGCAATTCATGGTCTATGAAGATAACAACCACTGTGATATCATCATGGAAAAAACGCCTAATCCCCTTTTCAACCTTTTGAAGGTCTTTATATCTCATTTCTCTTTTTCTAGCTGCTTCACTTAGAGCAGCCTTAAGAAGTCTTCTTGCAATGCCCTGTTGTTTAAAAAAATGTAGTGAGAAAAAAGTAGAGAGCTTTTGATCTTCAAGGGCAAAGATGATTTGGAGGGAAAAGAAGAAAGAACACGTATAAAAAGCATACGGGTCGAGGGCTTTTGTGAACGATCTCAGCAGCTTCCTGATTCGTCATGTGTTCCCAAAGGCCATCCGATGCAAAAATAAGGAATTTATCATTAGGTTGTAAAACTCTTGAACACATAGATGGTTCTGCTGTTAGCACTGGCCGACGGATAGGATCCGACAGGTGGAACCGTGGGAATGAAGGATCAAAAGAAAACTCTGGACGCTTCAAATATGCATCTCCTATAGATCTAGATACCTGATAGCAATTGTGAAGTAGACAAGAAAACTTTCACAACGAGAAAAACCCAATTGACACAACAGGCATTTCATTAATAATTGGCAAATTACAGAAGTAAATACAATGATTAGCCAGGAAGTGATTAGAAGCTTGATGAAGCTATAAAATATGATTTGCATATAAACAAAATGAAGTTATGAAGCCTAAAAAATATAAGCACGTAATGGTACCTTACAAAAGAAACTGAATCCCACAAATCTCAAAGATCAATGAATAATCATGTCATAATTTCCATACAATTTAAGGAGTCACAAGATAGTCTTGCAATACAGATGACAAAAACTAAAAGAAATCATAAAAAATATACATGTTTAACTTAAAGGTCAAACTACATAGTCCACTTTGCTGCACTTGAAGAAGACATCAAAATAAGAGGAGGATTCTCAGTTGTCACCATCCATTCACCTATCAAATGCTTATAATATGAACTATTATAAAATGAGACAAAAAGTTCATTGTCACATATGAAAGAGAATCAAGAAAGCCACTAGGAATGGTCTAGTACTGAGGGGTTTGGGTAGTTTACATGAAATATAGGTTCAAATCTCATTGCTGCAATGTACCAAAAAAGAACGAAAGAGAATCACGAAAAAAAAATGAGGTGCCTTCATAGGGTCCAGGCAGTGATAAGTCGTTCTGTCAGAGTCAGTGTTTGGGTCATCCAGAGATGTATGTGTTCTACAGCTAAACCAGACTAAAGCATGCCCAAAATTAACAGAAGTAAAATAAAAAAAAACAGCATTCATATTCAAGGCATGTGATAGAATTTGAAAGAGCGCTACTTGAAAAAATTTCAAACCGACAAATATTACATAGAAACAGAAGCAAAAGAAAGAAGATATAAGCCACCTTAACCATTAACAGAAATTTATTTCTAAAGGAAACTGATAAATAACCTGGATGATGCCTTTAATGCGCCATGTTCCGTGCTTCATAACAACAATTTGTGAATCTTCAGGATGCAAAGACCTGAGCTCTCGTCTAACCTCTTCTTTGCTAGCGTTGTGCTCTCTGGTCAATTGTTCAGCAACTATCTTGTTAGATCCATTAACAGAGCCGATTACAGCACGTGAGTCTCCAAGATTGGCAATGTATAGTGTCCCTTTCCAGATGACTCCAACCAGACAACATGAACCCATTGCTGCCATCAATGGCTTTATTCCATAACTCCTTCGAACAAGAGTCAGAAACCCATCCTCTGTAGCAGAAACAGCACCCTTGATTATATCTTCAGAGATAGAGCCATTTTCGCAAGCAATCTCTGCAAAAAGGGCATGGACGACAAAATGAGAAATAGAATGGGGGAAAAAAGAGTTAATAAAAACACATACATTTTGCACGTCAGAAAGTAAAATTAATATATGTTAAGTTAATAAACTTTGATCCAAAGATCAAGCAAAAAGAATTGAAAACGGAAAACAAAGAAAATGAAATTTCATACAAACTGTATCACTAAACTAAAGAAACTCCGACTATGTTTTTACATAGTTTGTCTCAAGCCCGGATAAAAGAGGAGGGTTGTGTTAGCCTTCGACTGTAAACGAAAAAATTTTGTCTAATCCTTTGGCATGGATCAAAGCAAAAACATGTCACACTGACGTTGTTTGATCCATTTAGCCGATAGTGGGATAAGGCTTTGGCATGGTATGGTTTGTATAACTAAAGAATTTACAGGCATATAAGTTTTTCACATGTCCCAGATCCCAAATCATGTCTGCAAATTTTCTAAACATCATTTAGGGAAAAAAGAACATTTTCCCCATTGTCATAGATTTCCAAATGACCAATATAAATAACAATACACTAATTTCAATAAACACATGTAAGGGTCTGATTGATTGAGTAAATAGAGAATGGAATGGGGGGAAATAGAGAACAGAATAAAAACGATTATTTATCTAAGTTATGGCCTAAGCATGTGTATAGTGAGTTCCATTACTAATTTTACATCTTCTCACTTTCCACCTACACAACCAAGCAAAAACCAATATATAAGACTGTACATAACAATGAGAACTGGTATAAAAGAGGAAACCATATTAAGCCAAAAATGAAAAAAAAAAATATTTAAGAAAGTTAAATTGAGAAGGTATTTGAAAATTGAGATGGTTCTAGGAAAATAATTTCCCTAGACTCACTTCTTGCATATAAGGCTCAATAATTGGTTCATTTAAAACAAAAAGTAGAGAAGAAATAATTATATATATATATATATATGATAAAAAATCAGGGAAGGAAGAGCAAGACAAAAAAGTGTCAGCTGGTGTTATATCTTTTGCTTCAGAATTGCTACCACAGCATCAGCAACATTAAACACGAAGAAACCAACAAAACAACAAAGCAGCCAAAACAGTTTAAGCACATGAGCCAAAATTGGTCATCAATTCATCATCCAAATAACAACAAGAACACCTAAACCGAAAAGGTCCAACTACATTGATAACACCCCCAGTCAAATAACAGAAAGTAAAAACTGACAAATTCAGAACAAATTATTTATTTATATTTTTCACAAACATAAAAAAGCAAACACGGAATTGGAAAAAAGACTCAAAATCTGTGTAAAAAACAAAAATTACACAGATTTCAAATATAACTAAATAATTCAAAGATTAGTCTGCCATCTATTGTGAGATGACTAAAAGGTTTATTTCAAAATTATAAGTGTGTTTTTCTTTAGTCTCTAGAAATTAAAAAAATTATCAATTTAGGTCCAAAAATTACCAAAAAAAATATATTCAACTTAATCCCTAATATGATATTTACCAGGTTAACTTGACTTGTCAAAAAGTACTATTTTGAATACCTTTTGGTTGCATTGAGAAATGATTTGATTGGAAAATGAATTTCAATGTCTAAATGAGTTATAAATGAGAAATGATTTCATTTATAATTTGATGGTTGATGAAATCCTATTGCTTTATACTTACAAATCCTTTAGATTTTGAATAGATTTTTGGGAGAAATGAAATGATTTTCATCCAATTCATTTCATTTCTTATTTGTTGAGAACTTCCAAAGTCACCTTTAGGATTCAAGAAATTAAATTATTACTTTGCTAGTTTGCTTAATCTCAGCAACTAGAATAAAAAACTCAATTTGAGGTGAGTTTAATTTGTATGCTAAGGTTACTAAATCTCTTATTCACTATTTCATCCATTTGAAA
Organism: Aeschynomene evenia; assembly: GCA_013621005.1. Classification (NCBI taxonomy): domain Eukaryota; kingdom Viridiplantae; phylum Streptophyta; class Magnoliopsida; order Fabales; family Fabaceae; genus Aeschynomene; species Aeschynomene evenia. Next base: position 5,570,207 of record CM024271.1, read on the forward strand.
GAATTTGATTGGATCACCGAAGGTGAATTAAAATTAAACTGGAAGTGAGGTACAAAATCAAATTCAAGAAAGTGACAAATTATCACTAAAAATTACCCACCATGATTTTTTCATCAACCCTCGATTTCGATTGATTGAAAGTGTAAAATAATTTTACAATTGAAATTAATCTCCATAAATTAAGTAAAAAGAAAATCACAAATCAGAAATGACAAGACTCACTCATGAGATTTTGGAAGAGGTGATCATTGATGAAGCGAGAACATTCAGGGCCACCATGGCCATCATAGACTCCAACAAAGACGGAATCGGAACCAGTCTCGACCTGGCTCTGATCTTCGATGACTTCGTTGGCCTGAACCACAGCGAACGAGAATTCACCACACGAGTGCTTCTCGAGATCCCTACACCACAAGAGAGCGTCGTCGTCGATGGCGGCGTCGAATTCTTCATCCTTGCTCATACGGGCATATCGCCTCACTGGCATCAAGCACACCGAAACTATCCTTGCCAACCACGAAAACATCCCACATTTCCCTCTCTCACGAGACCCTATGAACGAAAGACAGAAAAGAAAAACCACACACAAATACGAAAGGTGCAAGCTTTGAGGAATGAATGAAGAGTGTCTTTCTGTGTGTGTTGTGTGAAACTTTGAGAAGGAAAGAAAAAAAAGAGAGAGAGTTTTGTGATCAGAGATGGGTTTTTTTTTTTTTACTATTTTTAACTCTATAGATAGGCAGAAACAAGATTGTGATTTTGAGAGAGTGAGAGGAAATTGGGTATTTTTGGAATTGTTTTAGAAAAAAAATGTAGAGATCTGATTTCTGATATTTGAAATCGAATAGTTAGAGAAGAAAGAAGAAAAGAGTGATTTTGATTTTTGATTTTTAATTTTTTCTGATGTTGTGGGGTTAGGACATAATAGTGTGTGTCCCTTTGTTGTGTGTTGTGGGGTATAACTAAAACTGAAGGGTTATTATTGTTGTTGTTGGCAGAAGGAAGCAAAGAAGAGAAGGAACGAAGCCTGAGTTTCCAAAAAGAGGAGAGAATGAGAATGAGAGGAATGCTGGGTTTTGGGAAGTGGAAGGAAGAGGAAAGTTGAATTAAGGCAGAGTTGACTTTGGTGTTAAGGAGAAGATGGAGGAGGAGGACAAAGATGAGTGCATGTGCATCACTCTTCTTTTTAATTTAATTTTGTTTCCTTTCTTTCCTCCTTTCCCTTTTCTCATTTCATATTTTTCCAAAATAATGATAGTCGTACCACATAAATATATCCAATTAATATTTAATGTGTGTTGTACATGATATGTAATGTGTGTTATACGTACGTGTGCTATACATAGAGCACATATTCCATACTATGAATTGAATAATACACATTGAATATTAATTAGACGTATTTCTGTTATACAACCAGCATTATTGTATTTTCCAGTTACATCTCTATTTTTTCCTTTTTTTTCTCCTCAAGTTGAGAGAGTGGTTTTATCTACTTTTTGCCATTTTGGTTTTGGTAAATGATACATGAATAATAATATGAATACCTAAATTTATTCTATGATTGGTCAAAATAATCACTCTAAAAATAAAAATTTAAAATATATTTTTTTTAAATTAAAATATTGAATAAATTAGTCTTCCAAGAGATTAGTCCTTTAAAATTCATAAAAATAATTAAATTAATTCATATATAGAATGAATAATTTGTCTGATATCTTTAATTGTTATGGAATAATTTAACCATTTTTATGAATCTTGAAAGACTAATAAGTTTGATTTTTTTTTTCTTGAGTGATCAATTTTTCTAACTTTTTAATTTAAGAAGAATATACTTTGAATTTAAGACTAGTCCACAGATAAATTTAAATGTTTTGTCTAAAATTTTTTGATCCAACACCCATCAATAACATAAATAATGTATATTTTATGTGTAATAAGATCAACAAATTCAAGTTCAATTGGATTCATGCTAATCAAGAAGACTATATAACCCAGTCAAAATCAGCACAAAATCTCAACTTAGTGATTTTTGGTTGATTCATATCATCAACAAAACGGGTAGATTATGAAATTACATTGATATATTTGAGATTCAATTAATGATATAAATACTACTTCTTGACTTATAAAGGGATATTTTTGCATGATAGATGTTATTTGTATTCTCTTGTGTGAACTCATTTCTTTTCATCACCGAATAGAGGTAGAGGTAGGTTATATGTAAATATAAATTCACTTCTTATTCAATAATAAACTATCATTTTGGTCATCTATTCTTTTATGATATTTATCATGTATCTTTTAGTTTTTTAATTTTGACCCATACGGTATCAAATTGTTAGGGTCCGTTCACACGAAAAGGAAGGCTTTGATGAAAAAGAGAGATAAAGATGGTGATTTCAAAAGGGTTTAAATCAATTTTGTTCGTAAGTTTAAAATTCACAACAGAAAAAAAAATGGAGAGTTTTGAAAAGTTTTACAATTTTACCATTTTCTTGTATAAATTCAATATAATTATAAATTTTAGTAAAAATAATAAAATAAGTTAACTTAAAATTCTAATAAATCTTTTAATTTGAAAAAACTATCGCATATGGATTAATAAAAACCTTCAAACTTTCACCTCTTAAAATTTGTAACTAGTGAATATAAAATTTTTTTAGAACTCTTTTTTTTTCTTTTGTTACTCTTCAAAACACAACTCGATAACATAACTTTAACATTTATACGGTAGGGTTGTGTTTTTGACTCTGGGATCAGAGTTAGGGAGTCAATAAAAAATTGATTCTGTCAAGTGTTTTGTACAATAATCATATTGACTCAGCAAATAGAGTCACAGTGACACTCAACCAAAATTATCAAATTTTTGTTCATTCTAGATGGAAACATATTTTTGAGAGTGTGTTCGGAGTTAATTTTGGAGTCACTGTAACTCTAACTTCTATAATACTGATTTTATGACTCCTCATTTCTGACTTTAGAGTCACTGAAAATAAATACTTCCTAAATATCATTTTATATTACTTAAATAGGAGTATGCATGATGTTTTGAGTTTACAATATCTCAACAAATTTTTTTCTATGCTTTCTCAAAATCAAATGATAGGTCAAAAGGATACATGCGAATTGCCATATGTCTTGGTCATTAAATTTCAATCCAATAATTGTTGTGCAGCACAAATTATATGAGCAGCTATTATGAAGTTGGATGAACATTGTCCAGAAGATAAGGTATTGGGCCAATGCAAATGAAGGGGCTAAAGTGGACACGTGTGGTTAAAGTAGGTGTGGCTTATAAATTGCGCAACATGTTTGGAGGGAAATAAGGGTTGCCGGGGTAGAGGACATGTTGTTTTCCAAAGGAAAGGAAAAGGGGAAAGTCACTTAAACACATGTGGCTTGTGAAAGTGCCCTTAACTGTTACAGTTGCATTAAAGGTTTGTGGTTGCTACCTAGGAGGCATGGACCATTTGATCCCCAAGATTATCTTCCTTTCTTTCGTTTTCATTATCACATGGGTTGTGATAGCACAAATATGTATTTCTGATAGTCAATTTTTTATGAGTTAAATTTTGATAAACTAATATAGTATTTTTATCTAGATAAAATACTTAAAATAGTTCTCCAGAAATACATCATAGGAGAAATTAGTTCTTCAGAATTTAAAAGCTCAATATTAGTCCTTTACATTTCAAAAAAAGGGACAAATTCGTCATTCCGTACATGTTCGTACAATGGTTTCTTTGTTATACGGACATGTACGGAATGACGAATTTGTCCTCTTTTTTGAAATGTGAATGATCAAATTGAACTTTCCAATTCTGAGGGACGAATTTGTCCCGCGATGATATTTCTGGAAGACTAAAATGAGTATTTAGTCTTTTATCTAATTAAATATTACGTTTATATGACTTTTTAAGTAGTGGAAAAAAGAAAAAATTATTATAATTGACGTGATATCACATGATTAGATGATTATGTAAAAAAATTATACACAGTAAATAAATGAAAATTAAATCATTTTTATATTATTAGTTTTAGGACTTTATTTACAAGTGTACTTTATCATTTGTTAAAATAATAAAATTAAAATATTTATATTGAAAAGATATATTTTTTTTGTTTTTTTATATAAGGAATCCATTTAATTTTATACCATTAATTTGAGATGAAATTGAAACATAAAAAAAAAAAAATTAATTGTACAAAATCACAAGTGATAACATAGTGGGTTTTCATCGTTTTGATACTCACAAAATAGTGCAATACTAATATTCTTATATATTAACTTAACAGTTCAAATAATCTACAATATTTAAATTAATATGATCCATGACTTATTTATAACCAGAAATCAGTATAGGTACTAGTACTCTTAAATTTTACAATGGGCTATAATATATAATACAAAATTTTGACCTAGGAAAATTGATTTACCAAGACTCCAAGATTAGTGGTGCTATTTATAAGACCATGCACTAACATATTTCAATAAAGAGTAAATACTCAAATCCGTTCCTGAATTTTTTTTAGATGACCCACATCCGTCCCTGAAAAAAATTTATTAGTCTCGCAATCTCTGAACTCGTATTCCGTTAGACATATTCGTCCCTCCGTGAACTCCCGCCATTAATGACTAACTGCGGGATCCTACGTGAACAGTTAAATATGTCATGTTTCTGTTATCTTCCACGTCATCAAAAGAAACTTAAGAAGGGACAAATTAGTCCCTACTAAAACACATTAAACGACGTCATTTTGTTCATCTTCCTCATTATCTCCTTGTTGTCCCCTTGTTTTAAACCCTAATCTAAAAAACTAAATCTAAACTCTCTCAATATGATTTGCTGCTTTCAACCCATCATTAAGAAATAGGCGATGATGATTCAAGGAGAGAGCAGTCATGGAACCCCATTGTGAATCGCCAAAGACAAAGAAATTTAAATAAATGATTCGGTGGTGATGGTGGTAGTGTGAATAGTGTGAAGAGTTATGAGAAAAGGAAAACCATTAGAGGACAACACCCAAAGTGCAGTTGTGGAGTATATGCAATTTTGTATAAGTCAAGAACTTTGGAGAAGATACAAATCAGTCTCTGGATTTTTTACAAATGTACAAATAAGTCCCTAAATTTTTTTAAATGAGACAGATCAGTCCCTACAAGAACCCATCGTGTGACAAAACAAACTCATCAAAACAGGACAATAATAACTCAACAAACCTGTATTCTCTGAAACTAAACAGGACAATAATAACTCATCAAAACCTGTATTCTCAGAAACTAAACAATTGCAAACAAACATCTTGGCACTTGGCATTAAACATACATAAACATCCTCCTGAATGGCCACATCAAAATCAAAACAATCTGTGGTAAAATACTATCACTAGAATACAATCACCAAAAACTCCAAATCAAAATAAACAAAATGATTAATTGTACCTGTGGGGCTGATTGAGAGACTTGAGCCTCCTCCTGAATAGTATTAGACTGCTTTTGTTTTCTTTAGCCCTTTCCACTTGTGGGGCAGGCTTCTCTTTTGGTTTTCCTTTCTTTTCCAAATAGTATTGAGAGAGTTCAGATTTGATTTTTTTAAATTAGGGTTTAAAACAAGGGGACAACAAGGAGATAATGAGGAAGATAAACAAAACGACGTTGTTTAGTGTGTTTCAGTAGGGACTGATTTGTCCCTTCTTAAGTTTCTTTTGATGACGTGGAAGATAACAAAAACATGGCATATTTAACTGTCCACATAGGATCCCATCGTTAGTCATTAACGAGGGAGTTCATGGAGGGACGGATATGTTTAATGGAATGCGAGTTCAGGGACTGCGGGACTAATAAAATTTTTTCAAGGATAGATGTGGGTCCTCTTAAAAAATCCAGGGACAAATTTGGGTATTTACTCTTCAATAAAGGTTCATTTCCCTTAAATATTAAGTATGATTTATTTTAGTCCCTAAAATTTTAAAATTAACTCTTTAGTCTCTTAAATTACATTTTGTAAGTCATTTTAGTCCTTGGTCAAACTTTCGTTAATCAACTGTTACCAATTTGCTGATATGACAAATTAAGTGACACGTGACATGCCACATGCCGATTACACATCATGTTGAGTCCATGTGGCATACCACGTGGCTGCTGATGACGTGGCATAAATTTAAAATTGTTTCACTTTAGTCCCTGAAATTTCTAAATATGTCACTTTAGTCCTTAAAAATTTTTAAATGTGTCAACAAGGTCTTTAATCTTGAATTTTTCTTTTTATTTATAAATTCTAAATATTTAATTTATCATAAATTTATTTATTTATCATCTCACTTTCTATATAGATGAGACTAAGATTATTTTTTAAAATTGTTTACACTAAAAAATTTATAATTATAAATCTTTAAATTAAATTACTAGACTCTTGATTGATAAATTCTAATATGTTATTGTATAATTTTATTTAATTATATATTTAAAAGAATTGTTTTATTCATTTTTTTTATTTTTAATAATTAATTTAGTTTATAATTAAAACTTAATGATCTGAGTCTTGTCTAGGTCGAAGAAGTACAACTAAAGGATTATTTAACCTTTCCCTTACCTCCCACAAGAATAGTTGACCTAGGCATCAAGAGATTAAGAAACAAGACTGATCCCTTGGTGAAGGTGGCCTGGGGGAAGGGGAGGACAGAAGATTTCACCTGGGAGAGAGAGGAAGATATGAGGAGATTACATCTAGATATTTTCATAGGTATGGAATTTCGAGGGCGAAATTCTTTTTAAGGAGGGGAAAATGTAAGGCCCCAAATTTTAATTATGTCTTAATTAAGAGTAATTAGCGATAATTGGCCTTGATTAGGCCATAATTAATTTTTATGTGTATTATATGTCTAGGTGAACTTGATGCATTGTTTGGTATGTGAATTGTACGTGTTTTGTATGTATTAGTGAATAGGTAATTGTATATATGTTCTAATGCATTATAGTGTTTTTAGAGTTTAGCAAAAGTGATTTTGAGTAATTATGTGGATTACCGGTACCTATATTATGTTTACATGTTAAAATTGGAAAATGTGTTTCTTGGGTGTGAACACCTGCTTTATATGTGAAAATTGATTAAAATAGATTTTAGGAGTAAAATAATTGATTTTGAAAAATTTCATAAGTTTTATAAAATTGTACATAGGTCTCCTAACTTATAAGGCATTCCATTATAACCCCTCACCTAAAATCACAGACCCCAAAACTTCCTAAAATTACACTTTGACTCCAAAACCACCTACAACTACATTATTTCTCTCATTTTCTCTTCTCTCCTGTAGACTCACACACACACACATCCTCTCATCACTCTCTTCATCTCCTTCTTCAAACTCTTTACAAAATCACCATCAAATCACCAAATCTCATCATAAGTCATCACAAAATCATCATCATATCACTCATCACCACCAAGTATTCAACACAAACCACTCCAAGAACTCAAGTCTTCCACCCCTCAATTCAGCCCTCTTCAGAGCCACGAAATTGGAGCCATATAATTGGGAAAAATAAAGTCAAATTCATCAATTCCTTGTTACCATATTTGATCTTGATGAGGTAGGGGTTTAGATTTTTCATGTATTCTTGAGTGTTTTTGGTGGTTTTTAACCCTAAATTGAGGATTTTATGAAATTATGATTCTATGTAATGACTCTCTGTTGTTTAGTATGTTTATGTAAGTGTTTGAATGATTAAAAAATGAGTTTGGTGGTTAAAAATCGGATTTTGGACGAATTCTACAGCAGAGTCACGGATACAGCTCTGTTGCAGACGAATCGGCGCCCCAGCGGCTACAGGGCGCCTCGCGCTCTAGCGCATTTAGCACGCTCCAGCAGCCGCGACATTGGCGTTCCAATGCGCCTCGCTTTGGCCGGGCAGTGCGCCCCGACGCTCCATTCGCGCTCCGGCGCCCTGTCTGCACCTAGAAATTGATATTTTCCTCCGTTTTTCATCATTTCAAGTTTATATTTCCATTTGATGATTATATATCTGCCCTGTTATATTTAATGTATTTTAATATAAGTACTCTATTATGAGTTTTAATTGATATAATTGGAAGTAAAGTATATATTCGTAAATGTGCAATCATGTACATAATAGATGTTTTGAAAGGAATATGTATATGTATTGTTATAGGTGCATGATGAATATGTAAAAGATATACTGAGATTGTCATGTGAAATGAGAAAAATGAGATTTTAAGTAGCTTTCTTCTCAAATTGGGTTGGCAACCGCTCGGTACTCAACACCAATTTGTGAGTGAAAGCCCCTATTCCCCACCAGTTTCCTAGTATAGACCAGAGAGGTATGAGTTCATAGCCTTGGGGCAGGATGATGCGAAGGTTAGATAGAAAAGAGGATGATGTCGTTCTAAAGTAAAGGAATCACGACAAATGACAAATAAATGATATTATGTGTTTTGTTATGAATTGTGGTTAAATGAATTATATTAATTATGTAATTGATGCATCATTTATACATTAAATAAGACGCATATAGGCTAAGTCACATTGAAATAAAGATGTATTTGTGAAAACTCATTAATACGAAAATTACATGTTTCACTTATTTCTTAATAAACTGGAGTGTACCCCTACTGAGTCCGTGGAACTCACCCTAATCCACCACTGCTTGTTTCTAGATTCAGACAGGGACACTGATGCCACCGCTTGAAGGGCAGTCCAAGTATTACTGAAAGACCGTGGATCCTTGATGTTTTGGAAGACTTGGACCTAATGGATTATGTTCTTTTATTTATATATCTCCATGTTGTGTATTGTTGTGAGAATCGAAATGAATTTATAACGAATTACCAAGTGACATTACCACCATGTGGTTCGCTTAAAAATTCTATTATCAACTATTGTAATATATATATATATATATATGAGGAGAGATATGTTTACACCGATGTAAGATATAATGTTGATCTTACATCGGTTATAACTTTTTATTGAATATGTATTTTTTCAAAATCCACCGTTATATTGAAAGCTTATATACTATAGATCATCTCTAATAAATTTGACCTTAATAAGAAATCATTTGATACATTTTTTGTATGTCTATGAATCGACGTAATAAATAGTTCGCGAATGTGTGTAACTTAGAATACTTTGATCACAATCTTATAGTTGTTCAATTTATTTGAAATTTTACACATACAATCACTCTGATATACAATTGTAATTCAACGGTTGGATCGAAAAAAAAACATTCTATAAAAAATTATTAAAAGTGTAAGCGTACTAATTCTTATACCGGTATCAAAGTATCCTTCCTCTCTCGCAAACCTAGATTTTTAATTTACCAAAAAATTGGTCCTATTTTACTTGTAATATTACTTTCAAAATCTTGGGCAATTTGAGTGAGTATTTAACTCAATCTTGTAATATTTTACTTGTCCTATTTAACTCAATATAATTTAAACATAAAAGATAATTATCAGAGTGTTAGATGAATCACGCTCACAATTTGAGTGAGTAAACTTTTAATCAATAAAAATGTGACGGACAAAAAAATGATCATCCGCTAGTAATAATAAGGATTTAATTTTCATTTAGTGTAAATTTTTTTTACAAAGTCATCCAATCATGTACTGTCACATCAACCTTAATTATGTTTTCTCTCTCCTACTACCTGAAAAATCATAGAAATGAAATATTATGATTGGAAGATAGTATTTTATCACAATTAAACTCTAATAATAATATAAAGGTATTTGCTTGGACACTTTCAATAATTAGATAATATCCATACATATCATTACGTGACACTGATCGGTAATTAGCCTAATAATAATATTGTGAAATTCCTATTGGTGGCGAACACGCAAACGTTTGTTCCGGATCCCATCGATTGACACTGCTTTGACCCGGCGGAGTAGACTCACTTCTTTGCCGAGGCAAAAACCCTAGTTCTCTTCCATCCCAAATCGAAATCGAAATCGCAATCCCAATCCAAATTCCACCTCCTACTTCTTCTTCGATTCCCAAATCAAACACCAAATCACTACAGTTGAAACCCCCATCCAAGCCCTATCACCGTTCTGTTAATCGCAACTCAGAGATCCATTGATACTCCGAAATCCTTTGATCCCAAGCCAAGCCATGAAACTCTCCTTCTCCATCCCCTCAAAGCCCTCTTCCTCCTCCAAGCCCGTCGTCAAACTCAACGACGCAAAAAACGAATCTGCACCGTCCAAACACTTCGTCACCGAGTTCGACCCTTCCAAACCCCCCACCACCCTCCATCAACCCTCCGTCATCCCCCCTATCCAAAACGAATGGCGACCCCTCAAGAAGATGAAGAACCTCGACCTCCCCATCACCGACCCTAACGCCGAACCTCAATCCCTCCAATTCGAGCACGACAATTCCGCCGCCGCCGGAGTTGAGCCCGGTTCCGACATGTCCTACGGTCTCAATCTCCGCCAATCCGCCATGAAAAACGATGATGGTAATGGTGGTGTAGGTGATGATGGAGACAGGGTTCCACGGCAGAGACCGGAGACTGTGTTGCTGCAGAAGTTCAAGGATGACTTGAAGCGGCTGCCGGAGGACAGGGGTTTTGAGGAGTTCGAGGACGTCCCCGTGGAGGGATTCGGCAAGGCGCTGCTTGCTGGGTATGGGTGGTCTGAAGGGATGGGGATCGGGAAGAACGCGAAGGAGGATGTTAAGGTTGTGCAGTACGAGAGGAGGACTGCCAAAGAAGGGTTAGGGTTTGTCCCTGACGATGATCGCAGGAAGAAGACGACGAAGAACAAAGAGAATGGGAGAGATGATCGTGAGAAGAAAGCTGAGGCAAAGAAAAAGGAGGAGAATGGGGATTCTGTAGCTGGTGAGAAGAAGAGCAAAGTTGTGAGGATTGTTGGTGGGAGAGATGCTGGATTGAAAGGAAGTGTTGTGGGGAGAATCGGGGAGGATTGGGTTATATTGAAGGTTGTGAGGAAGAGTGGGGAGGGAGCGGAAGTGAGAGTTAAGGTTGATGATGTTGCAGAATTAGGTTCTGTAGAGGAAGAGAGGTGCTTGAGGAAATTGAGGGAGTTGAGGATTCGGCGGGATGATGATGATGATGATGGTGATAGGGAGAAGGATAAGGATAAGGGTGACAAGGGATCAAGGAATAAGCGTGGGAGAGAGCGAGGGGAGGCTGAGGGGATGAAGAGAGTGGATGTTAATGGGGACCGTAGGAAGGAAGAGCAGATGGGAAAGAAACATGTTTCTTGGCTTGCAAGTCACATTAGGGTTAGGGTAATTAGCCGAGACATCAAGGGAGGACGGTTGTACTTGAAGAAGGGAAAGGTTCTCGATGTTGTTGGGCCGACGACTTGTGATATATCTATGGATGAGAGCAAGGAGATTGTTCAAGGGGTGTCCCAAGATATTCTCGAGACTGTGCTCCCTCGTCGTGGTGGACCGGTTCTTGTGTTGTCAGGTAAATTTAAGGGCTCATATGGGAGCCTTGTTGAGAGGGATTTGGACCGGGAGATTGGCGTTGTTAAGGATGCTGATACTCATGAGCTGTTCAATGTGAGGCTTGAACAAATTGCAGAGTATATAGGGGACCCTAGCTTGTTGGGACTTTGATTCTGTAGTATCCGTTGCAGTGTAGGGATATTCTTCCATGACAAATTTACAAGAGTATGCATCTTGGGAATACATAATGAATTTGCTTCATTTAAACACCTGAGATAATTTAATGATGTATTTTTATGTGTTGAAGTTTGTTGATTGTTAATATGATCTTTTCTTTCTTTTCATATATTGATTGAAGTTGAACAAGTACCAGACAAATAATAGATAGTTTTATGGCAATAATCTGTTGTCTTTGGTAGTCATGTTACAATGATGTAGTCTACATTGTTTGGAGCTTTTTTGTATTTACCAGAGCTGCATTTGAATTTAGGCAAATTGCCAGTATCTCTATCATTTTGGTATGAGATAATCTCAACATGTAAAGGCTGCACTGCATTCACAATTCATTTCTTTGGCTTTCTAATATACACATTCAAATTGAGTAGAGTGCATCTGAGTGATTTCCTTGTAGTTTTATACATTGACTGATTCTCGTAGATGAAGTTCCCACTGGAACCTTGAAATCGGTTCTGCAAAAAAGATAGTGTTGATAAGAGATAGTGAATCAAATCAGGCGAGAAGAGATAGTTTTATACATTGTTATTCTTCTACTTCTGATCAAGGGTTTTTACAGTAAGTACACTTGCAAGTGTCTTATAAATCTGAGTTGCTTATGCATCACATTCTTGAGTCAATGTGTAGTTGATTTAGTAGATAAGTTGCAATTCTCTTTGTCTTTGGTTGAATTTTGATCCAGGTATTCTGATGATTTAGGCTCATTGATAACTTGATTTTTTTTTTAAGGATTGGAAAGAATTCCAGCCATGTATCTTTATTATTCAACGTCTCTATGATTTTTCTTATCTTTTTCCTTTCTTCCATTTCTTTTGTTGAAATTATTAGTACCTATAGTGATTTTATAAATTGTTGAGCTTTTGACAGAGGTGCAAGCTTTGAGGGAATGTATTGAGAAGAGGAAGAATATGAACAAAAGTAAGAAGGAATTTCTTCAGAGATGAGAATTTTAAGCTTTTTGTAGATTGAACTTGGGAAATAATACTTTGACAGGCAGATGAGATGTATGTTTCACCTAGCAAAACAACTAAAATCACCATTTAAAGTTGGTTTTTTGCTAGTTCAATGTTGCATTTGATGCATGATGCTGATTTTAATGTCTTTTACATTGTGGTTGTCCATATGATATGACATTGAAAAGTTCTGTATAATTCATATATAATATGTGGCTGTAAGGCTATGGTTCTCACCCTCTTCGGTTGTGGTTCTTTCTTCTTTGGGAGGGTTGTTCGAGAGAGTGAGGTTATGAAGTTGGGGATGGATCACTGGTTTGCAGACTTACCAAGGCTCTCTATGGCTTGAAGCAAGCCCCCAGGGCTTGGTATCAAAAGCTCTCTTCCTCCTTGATTGGTCTTGGCTTCCATTCAACTAGGTCAGATACTTCACTGTTTACAAAATTCTCAGGAAATTCTGTTATTTTCATCTTGGTTTATGTAGATGATATTATTGTGACTGGTAACAATGCCTTAGAAATTGCTACATTAGTTAAAATGTTAAATGAGTCCTTTGCACTCAAGGACATGGGTTAACTTCGCTATTTTCTTGGAGTAGAAGTTAGTTATACCTCTGATGGGGGATTGTTGTTGTCTCAAAAGAAGTATATTCAGGACCTGTTGGAAAAAGCAAATATGGTGAATTGTAAACCCTATGCTACACCAATCCCATCCAGTTGTAAGCTCTCTGTGGAAGGAGGTACAACCTTTCATGATCCTGCTCTCTATAGGAGTACAGTAGGAAGTTTACAATATATATTATTAACCAAACCTGAGCTAGCCTATTGTGTGAATCATGTTTGCCAATTCATGCATGCACCTTTAGATGAGCATTGGCAAGTGGTCAAGAGGATATTGAGATACTTATAAGGAACATGTTCTTTGGGGCTCCATCTTCAGAAATCAAATAATTTGCAACTCACTGGGTATTCTGACTTAGATTGGGGATTAGATCCAGATGATAGGAAATCCACGACTGGGTTTTGTGTGTTTCTTGGTCCAAACTTGCTCTCATGGTCTTCCAAAAAGCAACATGTTGTGTCGAGGTCCAGCACAGAAGCTGAATACAGGGGAGTTGCTGCTCTTACTTTTGAAATGCTTTGGTTCCTTTCTCTGCTATATGAGCTGCATATTCTAGTTCCAAAACCAACTATATATTGTGACAATAGTGGTGTTGTGTTAATGGCTGCCAACCCTGTACCTCATTCAAAATCCAACCATTTTGAATTAGACCTCCATTTCGTCCGAGATCACATTGCCAAAGGTAGTTTGCAGAATAGCCACATCATCCCTGCACATGTTCAGATTGCTGATATTTTTACCAAGCCAATCCCTTCAGCCAAGTTCCCTGAATTCAGAGACAAGGATTGTGGATTCCCAATCCATGAGTTAGAGGACGGATGATGTGATGAGCTAGAAGTTAGTTAGAAGCTGTTATAAGTTGTTAGAAATGATAGTTAGATTGGTTAGTCTAGCACAATGTGTATATATATAAGTTGTATTAGTTTTACAAAATCATCTATTACAGAATATTCAATTACACAAGATTACTCTCTATTCTCTCTCCCTTTTCTCTTTTCTCTTACTTTTAGGGATGTCAAAGCGGGTAGCCCGTTCCGCTTAGGCCTGCCCCTCCAATAGCCCGCAAAAAAGCGGGGCGGGCTAGTGGTCCGAAAATATGAAGCCTGCCCCGCTTTAATATGGGCTGGCAGGATGACCCGCCTATTTTCTCACTATATAATTTTATACTTTATTTTGATTATTATCAATTTTTTTAATTAAAAAATAAAAAATATCTATTTTTTAATAAAAATTTTATCAATTTTAATTGAAATTAATTAACAAAGTACAATTAAAAATTACAAAATCAAAATTCAGTACCAGAAGAAGAAGCAGTGGTGTAGAGGTATAAGGTTCCCTTTTTCATCAACTAGCTCTGCATCGAAGGAGATGATTCCAAAGTGACCTTTTGGCATTGATGAGATGTTGAACACTTGTTTACTCGTAACATTTCCTGGCTCTGATTCAAAGTATTGATCGAGTAGTGCTGTCAATGACATTTCTTGTTTTTCTCCGCTCTGCCATAATCGTCGCCATAGTGAACAAGATCCTATGCTTGATTCTAGTGCGATCATTGATAAGGATGAAAGTAACAACACTTGACACATATACCTCATCTTTATCACCTGCACAATATATATAAAAATAATTGGTAGTTTGGTGACCAGAGGGTGTAAATGTGGTAGGCAGAAGAAGAAGCAACACCGCGAAGTGGTGGTTTGGTGGCAGGAGGGTGACGGTGTGTGGCGGCGACCAGTGAGGGAGAGCTCAAGGTGGCTCGAGGGAGTGAGTGAGTGTTGTATTGTTGTTTGTATTGTGTGAGGTATTGCAGTATTGCTGCACTAAGTGGTAATTGATTTAATTCAGAAAAAAACAATAAAAATAGGCGCGCTAAGCGGGCTAGTCCGCCCCGTCCCATTTAGCCCGTGGGTAAAGCGGACGGTTTAAATGAGCTTTTAGAAAATGATAATCCTAAAATTGCAGTCCAACCTATCAATTTGGGTGGGCTAAGCGGGCCAACCTGACGGACTACACTCGTTTTGATATCCCTACTTACTTTTCTTCTAACTCAGTCTTGCACTTGAAACCTTTATCATTATCACTATATGTAATAATCTAATTTTTTAATTGATCTAACTATTATAATATTAAATTAGTGTATAATATTAAAAATTGGATTAATAATTTTAAAAAATTAAATTATTATATATATAGATTTTTTGCTGTGAAACAAAAATTTCTCTTTAACATCAATCTTCAATTTCAATTAAAAACTATCTTCACTTTCAATTTAAAACTAATCGGCTTACTATTGTTTAGACCTGTTTTGAGCTGAAGCGTTAGCAGTAATGGTTGTTCAGTTGTTGTAAAAGAGAGGAATAGTTGGTGACGATGAATTGAGATGAGAACATGAATCACAATAATTAATCAGAAGTATCAATGTCCTCGCAGGAACAAGCTCTAGTGTCCCTTCTCTCCCGTCTAGCCCTTTCCTTCGACGGCGCCGTTTTGGGCCTCGCCTTAGCCTACGCCGCCCTCCGCTCCCACCTCAAGTACACCGCCTCCTCCTCCGCCCTCCGCAAGCTCCACTCCGCTCCATCCGTTTCCGTTGCTGACCTCCGCTCCCTCCTCGCTGACGACTCCACCTCTGACGCTGACGGCAATTCCGACGATGGCAAAATCGTTATTGTCCGCGGCACCGTCGACACCAAGTCCGCCGTCGACGGCAGCTGGAAAGCTTTGAGGCCCGGCGTCTTGGTCTCTCGCGAGTCCGGCGATAAAGCCGTCGTCCTTCAAAGGACTCAAACGGTAACCCTCTTTTGCTTTTTTTTTTATTATTTTTTATTCTGTTGTGTTTTGTTACTGAGATAATGATGCGATAATAAAAGATTTAACATTGTTAGGGTTTGGTTCAGGATTTTAGAACTGATGTAGAATGATTATTTGAGTTTTTAGGTTGCTTAGAATGTTTTAACGAGATGGAAATTGAGTTCAATTCTGTTCAGGCTGCTTGGAATGTTTTAATTAGATGTAATTTCAGATTATCCAGATTGTTTGGGATCTTTAGTCAAAGTATTAATTTGTTGTTAGGGTTCGTATGGTTGAGATTTGGGATGTGAAAAAAGTTGATACCGTGGAATGAAAATCATTTCACATTTAATTTGAAGCATTAGTTTAAATTTGAAGATTGTTTCCTCTCTACTTTAACAACTTCAGTTGGAATTTGAGCATCATTTCCCGTTAGTACGAAAATTTTCAACTTATCACCTTTTAACTTTTCAGCCAATGCCTCTTAACCTACAAATATGCCTGTTTTTCCTCATTAATTTGGTTTTCTCTGAGCATATTGTAATGAAAAACTTTGCTGGTTGATGGCATGTTAGAATTTCATTTTGTCCATGCTTAGCCATAGTTTTGAAGGATGCAAACTGAATTTTAATTCATTTCAACGTTATGCAAAATGATGTTGAGTTACATTTGATCATAATTTTCAGAATCATAAATTATAGGTAGAGTAGTAGCAGAAAAAGTTGATTTTCCATTGGACCAAACCATGATTGAATACAAACCAAAGACACTGCGTCAATCTGTTTTACAGCTGCATTGATCTCCAGTGTTACCCTAGACTCGGTACTTTTCTCTTATTTCGATAGCTTTATTATGGTGTTTGGAGTTTTGGCCCTCTACTTGAAGAAATGATATTTTGGTCATAAGGTGTAGATGACAATGAATGTTGTAACCTTTTTTTAAAGTAATTTTTTATCTTGATGGTCTATAAGATTATAGCATGCAATTATTATTTTAGGAATGGAATAATTAATTTTGTTTTTCAAATAATATATGGGCCATCTATTTGGCATTAGAAAAAAGGGTTTTCTTGTGTTTGAGGGTTAACATATTTTCATTGTCGATGAGTTGTGATCCCAACTTATATTTCATCATTTTCATGTAATGTGAATGTGAGTTTGAACATAGAACTTGAAATAAATATTTTTCTTATTTATGAAGTGTATATACAATGAGTGGAAGGGCTTATTTGGATGGACTTCTGATCTTCGAGCTATATTTGCAAGATCTTGGAGACAACAAGAGTCTACATTCCTCAGAAAGGTAATGTATAACTTGTAACACATGGAGGTTCATGATGCATCTCAATTTCTGGTATAATTTTCTTATCAAGGTATTTGAATTTCATGTGGTAATACTTGAGACTGGTTTATATAATCAAGTAGGTTAAAGATTAACCATATCTGAATGTTTAAAATAATGGAGAAGTCTTTAGACTCTTGGTCCTACTCCTACCCTAGGCAGAGCATATGGGACATTCATGACAAGGTTTTAGTAACATTTTACCCCCAATCATTTTCTGAACTAAAATTGTCCACCATCGGTGTGTTTTAGGGCCCATTTCGGTAAATCGTTTAAGTTCTTATGTGAAAGAAACTTCTGTAAAGTAACATTTCAACAAGGTATTCTGTTCTGTATTTTAGTATGTAGTAACGGAAGTGCTTAGTTTCAGTGTTTTAAAAAGAACTTCTTGAGAAGCTAGACATTTTAACTTTCCCTGAAGCACTAAAATTGAATTTTGGGAAACATTATAAAGTTGTATAGTCAAACAGAAGAAGTTCAAAATGCAACTTCTAACTTCCAAAAATTAAAAAAAAAAAAAAAAGTCATAAGTAGTGTTATCCGAATGTGCCTTTAGCTTTGCAAAACCTAGGGTTGTTGAAACTTGAAATAGCTCAAGGTTTTTGAACTGGAGCTTCAAGTTATAATTGCTAGAAGATGAGCTCATAACCTTAATAGGGATTTGATGATATTATGCCTTTGTTTATTTTTATCTATCACCAAGATATGTTGTCTTGAATTGTTATGGTTGAGAGTTGAGACTTGAGAGGATTATGGAGTGTATTTTGGTTTCAATCTTTTTCCCATCTGTTCATCTGCATTTGTTTATGAGATCCAACAGCTAGGATTTATATAATTTTTTTGGGGTTTTAGGTGCCTTTTGTTCTCATTGATGTTGGACGGCGCCCAAATACTGAATATGTTGTCGTCAACTTGGATGGATCAAGACATCCATTACCTCTAACAACAGTTTATCACAAATTGCAACCCATAAATGCTTCTCCTTACACTTTCTTGCAAGCACTTTTTGGGCATGAATATCCGGTGAGTTAATATTCTCAGTGCTCGTGTCTTGGATAGCATGAAGATGAGTTTTGAACATGCTCAGTACTTGTGCTATTCAACTCTTGATTTATCTGTTTTGGAGTTTTGCCTCTGTGGCACGTGCTGTACTTCTCTTGTGAGAATATTGATATTGGGTATACCACATTTGCATTTTGCACAAAGTTTAAGATATGCTGTTTCTTTTCTGAAGGTTGGACTACTAGATGAAGAGAAAATTCTTCCTGTGGGGAAGGATATAACTGCAGTTGGCCTTTGCAATTTTAAAAATGGAATTGCTGAAATTAAGTCATGTAAAGACCTACCATATTTTCTGTAAGTTATTTTTCCTTGAAATGAACTATTATATTGTTGATCACGGAAATCTCTTTGCCTTTTTGCATTGTCATGAGTTTGAGCTTTTTTTCCTTGAAATGAATTATTTAGTCTGGCAAAGTTTTACTAAGTCTGTTGACTGCTTAACACAACTGTCTTCTTTTGTACTGTTTCATTTTAAATTTGATTGTAGTCCCAATAAGATAAATACTATGGAAAAACGAGAGAATGATTATGGCCCTTTTTTCAATATTACATTGGTTACCATATAACTTTATTTGGGATCCATCAATATGTACCATATGTAACGTAGTCTTGGATTAAGGAGCCTCTGACAACTCTACTTTTTTTTTTCCTGCTACATTAGTAAGAGTAGTGCTGAATTCTTGAATTTATTTATTTTTTGCTAGTTGGATATGTTGATGTTTGAGTGCGCCCAACTTGATAATATATTATTTTATAGCCATTGCCATGCTTTTTGTAGGTCGGACTTGAGTAAAGATCAGATGATTGTAGATCTTTCCTTCAAAACCAAAATATTGTCTTGGGGTAGTATTCTTCTTTTTACATTCTCTCTTGGAATTCTTGGCTATTCAGTTGTAAGGTATGTTGATATGTTTGTTGTCCACTTATTTTGATTGTTTGCGTGATATTCTGAACTTTGTTAATTGTGGCTGGCTTTAGAACGTCCATGATGCATACCCTAGGTTTAGTAAGATTTATTGAAAAAAGAAGAATAGGAATTGTAGGCTGCCCATTAGGAGGAGACAAGCCTGGGTTTGTTAGACTGGGCTGGATAGAGACAGAATGAGTGCAGTAGTGAGGATCATAGTTGTCAAATCGTGAATTTTATTTAAATAGTTTGATCATTTTTTGAATTATGAATGGTTTCACATCGTACAATTTAAAAGCACATCAGGTATTAATAGAAGCTTGAGTAACACAGTGAAATATCAAAAAGATTAAGAAAATGCTCAAAAAATTGCAAATGAGTACTTAGCTTCAGTAAATCATTGAAGAAATAGAAAAGTAAGGTTTAATTATTCTGCTAATCCCTATTGTTCACCCAATTCTTCTATTAAGTCCCTATAATCTAAAAGTTTTTAATTGGATCCCTCAATTATATAAAATTTTTCAATCAAGTCCCTTTTAGCAGTAAAATAGTTAAGAAAAAGAAATCCGAAATATTCTCAATATATTCTATCTCCATTTCTCTCTAAATCACCATCTTTCCTCCCCACCATCCACCCCCCAACCAGTAGTACCTCCGCTTTGCTGAGAGATGAACAACTGAAAATCTTTTATATACTGTAATGAACTCCTGACTAATATGGCCACTTAGGTCTAATCAGGAATGATAGATAGGGAAAGATCAAGAGTCCCCTCAAAACTCTCCTTTCCCTTTCTGCACAACTTGCTAACCAACTCCCCTCTTCTTTTTTGTTCATTAAATCTACATACCTAGGCATTACTGTTGGACCACTTTGTTAATTTGGTACATTGCCTTTCCTATTCTTCCTTGTCTAGGATCCTCATTTTGTAAAATACATATTTGGTTTGATTGTTCTTGATTTATGTTATTATTGTTATTTTTTTATAAAAGAAGAATTTCATCAATATTTGAGGTGGAAAAGTACAATTAGGTAGACGATAACTGGTCCTCCGAAGTACAAAATAAAACTAGTTGTGAAACATAGATTTTCAATCTCTTAACATATTTGAGATGCATAGATTTATGTTATTATCTTTTATCATGTGTACTGTTAAGCAGTTTCCTTTTTAGTGCGTGTGTCAGTAGGGGTGTTATGGTCTAAACCCTAACATAATTCACGATAGAGCGCAATGACGTTGTTTGATCCATGTCGCCGATCCCACATAGTGTGATAAGACTTGTTGTTATTGTGTCAGTAGGGGTGTTCATCGGTCGGATCGGTTCAGTTTTGGATGAAAAACCAACTGAACCGACCAAATCGGTTATCATCTAAACACATCCAATCGGTTCTTTTTTTAGCACCTAACCGAACCAACCATACTTATTGTTGTTTGTTTTGGCCGGTTTTTTCGGTTTTAAAAATCTACATAGATTTTCTTCTGCACTTTCAGCTCACAATATGTCTTCCACCATTTGAGATATGTTGAAAGAGATTAAAGCTAAGTACACTTTCCTCACTAGATCTCAACCTTCTAGCTTACAAAATTTTATGCACAAATCAAAATGATACTTTAAACATGCATAAATTTTCTAATAAAGACCAAAAACCAAAAATAGAAAAGTCCAGCCAATCTAGTTCAAACACCTCAAGGGCTTCCATGTTTATAGACTTAATTGAAATAAAATCAAATTGGAAACTACATGATGGTGGCTATTGGACAATGGACATCGAGGATGCTACAAGCCTTTTGTGGAGCAAGCATGGAGCGGCAACAGAGCATTAATGTAATGACGACTGAGCAGCGACGGAGCAAGGAGGAGGTGACGTTGGTTTGATGGGTGAGAAGCTGAAATCATGAAGAGGAGGAGGAGGAGGGGTAGTGTGTGACGGTTGTGCTTGGTTGAGATTTAGCCAAATAGTGTGTAAGCTTTGTGACTTGTGTGTATCACTAAGAAATTAAAAGAGTGGGAGTTGAGAGTGAGATGCAGAGATGAGAGCGGCGCATGAGTGATGGGAAAAATTAGGGTTGAATCAGTGAGTTGTTTAAATAGGGTTGGGTATTTTAGAGAATAACTAATAAAATAACAGGGTATAATAGTTTTTTAATATTATATTTGATTCAGTTCGGTCGGTTTTAATATGTGAGAACCGAAAGTTGAACCGAGCCGATCTGTTTTGCTAAAAAGCAACCACAATTAACCATTTTTTTCGGTTTTCGGTTTTTTCAATTGGTTTTTGGTTCTTTAATCGGTTTTGTTCGGTTTTGAACACCCCTACTGTGTGTGATGCTTTTGCCATTTGCCATATTTGTGTAGTGGATTCCATTTTTAACAGTGGAAAGGCAATATTGAATGTGTAATTACTAATTTGACTTCCTAAATAGGGGAAAAAGCACTCTTCCAAGCCTTCCAACTATCTAAATGTTTGGAAATCTTGTTCAGCAGAAATAATCCGCCAAAGATCTCTTTACTCTGTACTATGCAAAACTGATACAGAGAAGTTACCTTGAATGGGATCTCAACGTTATGAGAAAACGTAATGTCCTTAACTATCCGCATACCTTCCGAGGTCCCAAAAGAAGGCAAACACTCCCGCTCCATAAATATAGATTTTCAAACCTTCACTACCTATGTCACAATGGTTATGTGAAATAGTTTTTATTTAGTTGAATACAATTATACCCTTTTCACTTGATAGTAGTCAAAATTGTAGAAAACGTTTTGAAATTAAAGTATTTACAATTTTGGGTTGTTAGAGTTGCTTTTAGCTGAAATGAATTCTGCTCTTGTTTCCAGGAACTGGCATAAGTGGAAGCAGTGGAAACAACGGCGGGAGCGGCAGCAGCAGCAGCAAAGGCAAGCGGTGAGTGATGAAGTTGAACATCGAGCAGATGACGATAACGAAGACGTTCCAGACGGACAATTATGCGTTATATGCCTGATGAGAAGAAGACGCTCTGTTTTCATCCCCTGTGGGCATCTTGTGTGTTGCCAGGGGTGTGCCATATCAGTTGAACGTGAAGTGGCACCCAAGTGTCCAGTTTGTCGGCAGGAGATTCGAGATTCGGTGCGGATTTTTGAATCTTGATCAGACACAGGCTGGTTGTTCTGTTGGCTACTGACTGTTCTGTGTACACGAAATTTGGCTAGCGTTTTATTTCATAGCCTCGCTTTCCTTCTCTTGAACATGGGTTTTTTTGCACAAATAGTTTGAACCTTCTAGGATTGCAAATTTATCAGTTGCGATGTACATATATATAATTTTACCTATAGAACGACCACTGGAATGTTTGCATGTATATAATGCTTGCTTTTTATTTGCATTACTACTGTTTTGGTACATTGGTGGCAATGGGAAATGTTTATCCAGTAATAGTATATACAACATCAATATCATCTAACTTGTAATTATATGCTGATGGGATCCATTAACAAACAAATCCTACAATTGTGTTTAATAAGTTGGATACTCGTTGGATCAATTTTAGTTATACGAATACATAATTAAGAAATTTATTTCGTTACGAATAAGCTTCTATTTTGAAAGAATTAATCACTAGTGACTAGTGAGTGATAAATACTTCGATCATTTAAAAAACATAATTACCAATTACAAAGTAGAGGAAACAATCTCAACCCAATATATCTTCCAGTTTTATAATCAATAATTTCACATAAAGTAGTACCTATTGGTGAAAGTTTGCAGGGAAAGAATAACTACTTCTTGAGTGATAAACAGATATAAGATTGATCATATTGGCACATGAAACTTTGTGCTTAACTTACCAAGCTATATTGACATAACCAAAATAAAAAAAATGCTATTTGTACGAAAAATATTTCGAATATGTCGAACAATTTCGTATCCACATTTACATGAAACATGAATTCCATCTAAGTGGGATCGCAAACTCCATCTAACTATTGATACGAAATCCTCAGTGGAGACGGAAATTTACCAAAATACCTAAAGCCGAGAAGCTAATGCTGAGCTTGATCTACCATTTTCCTTCTCCTCATCCAACTTCCATAAAGAGCAGAAAGAAACAGGTTCCCCTTTCCACCATAACCCAACACACTTATTGTGTTCTTCTATTTTCATCTCCCAATTATTATCATACTTCCTCAGCAAACCTCGAGCTCCATCTATGGCATCCTCTCCAAATACTTCCCCTACGAACCCTGCTTCTTTCATTCTCTCCCACCATTTTTCCTTCCCTTCATTCATCTCTCTCTGGTTCGTCAACGCTTTCGCAGCCTCGCCTTCCATCACTCTCCTCTCATCGCTCTCCCGACCCTTGAAAGCAGAACTCGTTGAATCCAAAAACCTCCATAAGTACTCCACTCTTCGGGAGAATCCGGTGGCGAAATTCCCGCAACTGTTGCAGCAACAATCCATGTTGTTCTCGCTTAGTATCACCCCTTTTGGCTCCATGTTCCTAAGAGCCTTCAGAAACTCACTCCTTTCATCTGGGGTGTTATGATTCAACTGGTGAAGCCTAAACTGTGCACACACAATTAGGGTTTCGTCTGAGGAGGTAGAATCAATAGTTTGAGCATTTAGTGTCTGTAATGGATGATTATCAAGCTTGTTTATCTGCAAATTGACATTGATTGATTGAGCAAAACCAAGGAGTCTAGAAGAGAAGTTATCACCAGGTGGACCTACTGAAAATGGGGTGTCCATATTTTGTTCATTTTCAGTTGATGATGGAGCAGTGACAACCGTGAGGCGAACCAATGGAGGAGGCCCACCAGGTGTTCGACTTAATGCCTCAAGAAAAGTTGGCCATTGTACACCATGAGAGACACCAATGTCAAGTATATGAAGAGTACGCTTAGAATTGGATTCCGTGGCAAGGATTTGAAGGATGGAGGCATTTGCAATGTTGTTAGGAAAAGAAAACCATGGACTAACCTCATAGAACTTGAGCAATGACTTTTGGAAAAACCGTGGCTCTGTTTTTGCAAAAGTCATAGCCCCAGATGAAGATGATGATGCAGATGCAGAAGAAGAAGAATGTGATAGATGATGTGTCAGTGCACGGAAACCATAAGCTGCAAGCCTGTGGTTGGCATCACCTGTTAGTGATGCTAGCTCATGTAGAACATACAAGAGGTGCTGTACACGGTTCAGGTTTCCACTGGTTATGGCCAGAGCACAAGGGTTGAGCAATTGCTCCGCCCACCTACCATCCTTGTTTCCATTGTTGTTGCTGCTGTTGTTACCATTAGCCTTGGCTCCACTTTTCTTGTTCCCACCAGATTTTCTCATCACAATTGTTGTCCCTTCAACAGCAGCATCTCCATTATTGTCAAGTTCACTCGCATAACGGTTCTTGAGTTTCTTGGATCTGTGGTTCTGTGATGAAGGCTTTAGGCTGGATTCATCGATGCTGTTTCGCTTCTTCGGCAAGCCGGGAAGTGGCTGGTTGTTGTTGTTATAAGGGTCAGGGTCAAAGGGTGTTGTGCTTTTTGTGGTACTAGTAGCAGCAGTGATGATGGTGTTTGTGGCATTGGGAGATCCAATATTGGGATCATTTTGGTACTGGCCTATTTCTTGGCCTTGATCCCACAAAGGGTACTCTTGGATGTCACTTGAGTTATATGGATCATCCAAGAATGATGGGAAAAAGGAGACAGAACCTTCAAGCCAGTCCAGAATGTGATCTGGTGTTGGATTTGGTTCCATGGTCATAGCAATGGAAGAAAGAAGCTATTGAGATATTTGAAACAAAGATTGAAAGGGTTTCAAGGGGTTGAAATGAATGGGGCTACTAGTACTATTGCATCATTGACCGAATAGAGAGGAAGGTGGAACTATAAAACTTTTTAAATTATCATGTGTCTCTAATTTGTATTAACATTCAATATAATACTCTCAATTTTTTTTTATAATTCCACCAATTCTCGGCATGTAAAGTGATTGTTTTCAGTGACTCTAGAGTCCGAATCAAGGGAGTCATGGAATCAGTGTCACAAGAGTCAGAGTCATAGTGACTCCAAAATTGACTCCGAACACATCCTTACATATTTGTGCCTCCCTACCAGCACATAGTGACTCCCTGCAACACACAGTGACTTCAAAATTGGAGTGAACAAAAAATTGACAATTTTGTTCAATGAGTCACTGTAACTCTGTTCACTGAGTCACTGTGACCCTCGCACCAAACACTTGACAGAGTCAGTTTTTCCAACAAAGGCATCCTAAGTCTATGAACATCTACTTTCTGCATTTCCAAATTATTTTATAATCTTTTGAAGGTGATCATCATCTCTTTGTTATTGTAAATTCTTTTAATAATGAGACATGGGGCAGTGATGTTTCCTAATAGTGACAAAAGAAGGAATTTTCTAATTGTTTGTGTGCTGTTCGTTTGGAGGATGTGATGTTTTATTGAGATTTTAATAAACATTTTACAAAGGCAACTAGGAGACGCTGATGTCTCTTCTTTATGCTGGGTGGTTAACTTGTTCCTCTTGTATTTATTTGCAATAAGATCTATTTGCCTAGGATTGGATAGAGGAATTTCTAGGGAGGTTGAGGACTGATCGTGATGGGTTTTCTTTTAAAACTATTGCCGGCAAACACTGTTTTGACTAATTGGAAATTCTAAAAGAAAAATTTGCGTCTGGCTTGTACAACTTTTTGTGCTGTATTATGTTGTTTAGGCAACGGTTGATGCTAAATGAACAATACAAAACCAGCCCAACCAGCCAATAAATGAGAATTTTGGCCATAATTACTCACCCTATTACAATCTCAATGATTATTTGGGCCAAAACCAAAGTCAAAATAGGCTCATTGGCTGTATGGACTGGTTTTTCATGGTTCACTTAGCATTATTGTTATGCAATTTGTATGACATAATTTTCATTGAAAAATGCTAAACTTTTTTTATTTTTCTGGGAAAAAATTCAAGTATTCCTCCACTCATTTTTGCACCTCATTTAAATATTGGCAACTTTAATTAATATGTTTGTAATTTGTTAACATATTCATCAAAGTTGCTAACTTTTAAATCGATAAAAAATGAATGAAGGAATACTATATTATGTACCAATAACATTCTTATTTTCATTTCCCCCTTATTTCTTCCCTTAAACCAGGGAAGTCGGTGTCATCTCAAAGTTGAATTTCAAGGTTTTCCCAAGGTTTGAATTTTTTTTAGAAATATTATTAAAATTGTAAAAACTTTGGACTCTATGACTAAATAGAATCTAATTCACCATTAGATAATGTGTGAATTTTATTCAGATAATATCTACATTTCATCCAATAATGATGAGAAGTAAAGTCACTATGGATTTCAAAATTTTGTGTTTCAAATAATTCTACTCCATCTTTATATATGTTATTGGTTCAATGATTATTGCACGGACAAAAAAAATGTCATTATGAGCTCGTTAATATTATGAGAAAATGTTAGGTATTGATTGATTTTCATTTTTATTTTTTCTCTTTTTAGATTTTGTGAAGGTAATATTGAAAATAGAGAAAACGTGATTTTTTTTTGTTTTTTCTGTTTTTAGTATTTTCATTAGAAATTATGAAAACAGAGAAAATAGAAAATGAAAACAGAAAATGGAAATGAAAATTAATCAACTCTTATTTTTTTTCCTATAAGATTTTTTTCATTTAATTCGAAAAGTGTGGTTAAATATTATGAGCTTATTCTTCTTTAAAATACACTAAACATTGTGTATTTTGTAACTACTCTTAAAGTAAAGATACAAATACATAAAAATACTTTGGGTAAACCCCTAACTTGGTTCTTGACAATTTTCACTTAGGACAAGTTAGTCCCTGATAAATGAAAATTGACAAGTGAATCCCTGACAATGTCCAAAATCGGACATCCGTTCGTTCCTTAAACATCTCCGTTAAGGGACTCAAAACGCGGCATTTTTGGCATACGCAAATTTACACTAAAACCCAAATCTCTCTCATTTTAACCCTAATCCCTCAAACTCTTTCCCTTACCTCCACTACCCCCTTCATCTCTTCCTCAAACCCCCTTCATCTCTTCCCCAAACACACTCAACATACAGTAACTCTCTCATTTTCACTTTCTCCATCTACCTCACCCTCAAACTTCTCTCATTTGAGTGTGTTTGAAAATAAGGGTATGAAATGTATGAAATAAGGTGCTCAATGAAATCTTCAACAATAGTTCAAGCAAATAGTTCATAGGTAGTGAGAGAAGAAAGACGCAAACTTTGAGATTTGAATTGAAGATAAAGGTGAAGAAGGATAATGGAGTGTGTGAAATAATTAAAAAACTGAACCCACTAGAATAAGAAACAAAAAGTGAGATTTTAATTTGTTTTCTACTGTGTTGATGTAGATTTAGTTGATTGTGAAGAAGTGTATGTAAATGAGCAATGTTGTTAGGTAAAAACTCAGTATCTGACGGAGAAGATGGAAGAGACAATGAATAGTGTTGTGAACAAAAGACTCAAAAGAGTCACTAGTTAAAAAACTATTGTGTTTTGGTGCCAAAGAAGCATAGTTTAACGGAGTCCGTTTAAGGGACGAACAGATGTCCAATTTTGGACATTGTCAATGACTCACTTGTCAATTTCCATTTGTCAGGGACTAACTTGTCCTAAGTGAAAATTGTCAGGGACCAAGTTGGGGGTTTACCCAAATACTTTTATATAAATACAAAAGTTAATAATTTTTCTTCCCAAAATGTCATCATCCCTCACCTGTCGTCTTTGTGTCTTCCATCATGACATTTTCCTCTCTAGTCTTTTCACCCACCTTTCTCCATAAAACTTATATTTGCTTAAACTCAGAATCACAGAGAAATCGCTTTGAATTAGTGTTTCAATTCAAAATATGAAAGCTCATATCACAACAAAATACTTTACTATGAGATTGTAAACAAACGAGGAAGTGGTAAAGTTTTGATGGAATAACTCTCTCGTTGTGGCTACTGAATGTGTAACACCCACTATTAATGGGTGTCCGCACAGAGGGCTATACCCCTCCGAACGCGCTAAATTACGTAGAACATATATCTAAAATTATCACGTAAAACATAATTTACTAATAAATATCTGATCATAATTTGAATCATAACATAAAACTGTATTCATACATATTTGCGACATACATGTCTTAAACATACATAGCTTTTACATAGCCTGGGGATCCTACCCCTAAGTGTCTGAGCAACTACTACATGAAAGACCTAGTTGTCATAACATACCATAAACATAAATAATCTAAGATAGACTCCATGACAGATGCGGAGCTCACCGAGGATAACTAGAACAAGACCTCTAGTGGATCAAAGGCTCCTCGTCAATAACTAGATCGTACTCTCAAACAAAATAGGTGCAAGAGTGAGTCATCGGCTCAGTGAGGGAGTACCATACATGCAATGCAACATTCATAATGTAACACCCTAGTAATTAGCCCTTAATACTTAAGTCATCTTAGGTCAATCCTCAAGTGTCACGTCCTGATTTCATAGCTTGCTCCTTTCTTTTAAAATAATATACGCGGAAAATATGTGGGAATTTATTTTCGAAAATATAATATCGTGAAAATAGGGGCAATCGTCAATATATACACGCTAGGTATAACCATATATAATATATCTATGTAATATATACATGCAATGCAACTCTAACTTTAAACATACATCACAAATATTCCCAAATACATGAATCATAACAATTATTGAATATAATATATTACTAATATAAATATCGCCGGCTAACAATGGTCCGACTTTAACTAAGGATAAAACACTTAAATAAGGGAAAAACGTATAAAATAGCGGAAGCTCTAAGCGTCGTCGTCTTGGCTTCAGGTGTCTTTGACGTTGGTATGACGGCTCCCTCCAGCGGTTGATCTTCTAAGCTCCTTACGAACGGAGGGACCCTCAGGTCCTTCGGCATCCTGCCAGAGCTCTCCATCTAGAGATGGTACGGAATAGGGGTGAGAAACTATAATTTCTCAGTAGGGTATGCACACATAAGTGTCATCGTATCCATCTCCGTCACTTCGAGTTTTTTATGAAATTGTGATCATACATAAAGACTTGTTCAATTTTAAGTTAAAAATCCCTTTAGTTGAAGTTGATGACTTTTAATCATGCTTCTTAATAACATTCTAAACATGCTATGCATTGAACATATTCATAATAAAAATTCTCATAATAACTCATTCACAAGACAGTTAGTCACATAAACATTTTCATGACTTCTTAGTCCTTTCTTGTCTTTAACTTTACTTTAGCTTTAACTTTGCTTTACTTTACTTTAACTTAGTCCATATGGACCTCCCTCAACTTCTTTCTTTCTTGGTAATGTGCTCATACCGTGGCCGTCGCCACCTTGGGTTCCCTTTCGGGAGAGGGGTACTTTTGAGAGTCACTTTCCCTTACCGAAGGATCGTCATCATCTTGGCTAGAATCACCTCCCCTTACCGGAGGATCATCTCTTTACTTTTCTTATAATCTTTAATTATGGGGTACTTTTGAAAGTCACCTTCCCTTACCGAAGGATCGTCATCATCTTGGCGAATCACCTCCCCTTACCGGAGGATCATCTCTTTACTTTTATTATAATCTTTAAGTATCTTTACATTTAATTAAATATGAACTTGAAATGCAATCATCATAAGACATGTAAAATATACTCTTTAACATCATGGAAATAAACATATAACATACACTTACTTACTCTAACATCATGAAGAATAAATAAATACAACTCCTTATCAAATAAACATAATATATAACTACTTATAAATATTATTCTTAGTGCTTCTATACCTTTCATGTCATATGATCTCATTTATTTTATTATTATTTCTTATTTTATACTTTATTTTAGTTTTACTTGTACTTTTTACTCTACCCTTAAGTATCTTATAAACTCTTATATTTTATTCATTCACTAATCTTGTCTTCTATATTATCACTATTATTATCATATATCAGATATTATCTCATGTACTTATATATATATATTATTTAATATTCTATTATCTTATTCTTAATGTTATAATGTTAACAACTTAACATTACTATCGTATTATTACTTTAATTTTGTAATTATATAGTTTCTTGTTACTTATCCAATATTAACCATTATACACGCTAATAATACCTACACCAATTATTAAATATTTATACCTCTAATTTTTATCCATTAAATTTTAAACACATATATACTTATCCATTAACCATATCATCTTTATTCTCTCAACTACATTTAACAAATTCAAAAGAGTTTTAAGTCATGAAACTTTTACGAAAATCCAATCTATTTTCAAACTAAAATTTTAGATAACTTTTAAATATTTCATGACTTATTATATAATATAAATTATCTAAAATATTTATCTACTAAATATTATACAAGTATTGAAATTATACTACATATACATATATATTAAAAATATTATACGAAGATATATTAAACATAAAAAGGACAAAAGATGCATTACACATATAGGTATACGTGTAAAAACTTGAATATATATTTACCATGTGTGTGTTTTCAGAATGCTACGTTTTCTTTATATGCTAAAAAATATTATAAGAGACTTGCGTGTGTTTTCTATTATATGCAAATTATTTTCTATATAAGTTTTCTTAATATATATATTTCTTTATATACATACCAAATTATTGTATGTAAGTGACTTACGTGTCTGGGTATATATATATATATACATTTACTTGTACTTGTATATATATATATACATTTACTTGTACTTGTTATTTATTATCATTAGATATTTTACTTTTTAACTTAGTGGCTTACATATGAACATTTCAACTCAATCAAATAATAATAGTTCATTTCTAATACAACTCATCATTTGTTCTTGAAGAAAACAGTGAATATAATTCAATAACACACATTAAGATTTAAGAACATGCATTCACATATGATCATACATGAAAAGTAATAAAAACACAAAATCCCTACCTCAAAAGCTTGAAGATGTAGACAAAAGCTCCTAGACAAAATCCCTCTTGTCTCTCTCTCTTTTTAATTTAGTGTTTAGAAAAACTCCCCTACTGACTCTTCCTATGAGTATTTAAATAGTGAAGTGATGGGTAAACTTTCTCTAAAGAAATTAGGGTTTTGATTTAATTGGTGGAGTGATAGAGTTGATTAGTATCCATTATAATCCTACATTTTTTTCTATATATATATATCATATCAATTACCTAGTATATATCTAACCTATATATAACTAACGTATATATGTAAAATCTATTAATTAATATTATTTCCTTCCTAATTACAATTTCTATATATGCATATATATTAAATACATATGGTACATACATATACGATTTCTATATATATATATATATATATATATATATATATATATATATATTAATTACCTATGCACGTTTATATATATATATATAATCTATAATAATTAATATTATTTCTTTCCTAATCACGATTCTTATATATGTATATATATTACTTACCTACGTGTATATATATATATATATAATATATATATATATATATATATATATATGAAATCTATATTATTTCTTTCCTAGTTATGATTTTTATATATGTATATATATTAATTACCTATATATAAATAGCTATAATCCCTAATAATATGCATTATCACTAATTAGATATAATTTTTAATTAGACATAACTATCCATTAATATTATTATTTTTCTAAATACTAAAAACTAATCCTACGACACCTATATATTTATAAGATTTATATAATGATGAACAATTACTTTACTATGATTTTACGTTCTCTTATATGGATACTAGTTATTATTATTATTATTATTATTATTATTAGTATTAACTAACCTACGGTACTATTCTTTTATATATATATATATATGATGACATACATAATAATCAAATAACTTATTATATTTTACGGCATCTTTACAAATAAGCATATGTGTGCATTCGTATACTAGTTATTATTATTAGTACACTTATTTATCAATTTTAACATGTAGAGTTTATTAGCACAAAACACAACTTATTTTGTAAATCAACTTAATGTTATCACAATAAAATAAATCAACTAAGAGTCCTAGAATTGAGGATGTTACACATAACTTAATGTTATCACAATAAAATAAATCAACTAAGAGTCCTGACATGTTATCATTAATACAAACAATAGCATGTTTATGTAGCTGCGATCTACGTGCGGATCTCATCCGACGAGATTAAGGGCTTACTTAAGCCCCCAGACTATAACTGTATCTGTATCTATTTGGCGAAACATAGGCCACCCTGCTGTAACTGTGATCTCGACCTCACAACAACAAAAGTAAGGTCAGTCATACATAAATTGAATCTGTAAACTATGATATGGATTTCGCAACCACGTAAGTGAGACCAGTCATACATAAGTTGTATCTGTAGTATGACAGAACACGAGCCCCCTATTATATCTATACTTATACATATATACATACAGACATAGCCGCCTTGTTGATCATATAGATCATAACATAAGCATAACATATCTATATCATAACATAACTATGTCTGGGGTGGAGCCAGAGTCACTGATTAATAGCATGTCACATCTAAATTCAACCGGAAGCTACATTTGGGCTATAGCGTAAATACATACTACTGCAACTATCGCAAGCTACATAGATAGTCAGCATACAGACAACATACAACATACCATTAGCATATCATATCATATCATATTGCATAAATCATGATTTTTTTATCTATCTGTCTTATCTTACTTGATTACATGTTATATCATCAACAATCATCATCATACATAGAGCATATATCACAGTCTAAAGGTCTCTACAGTCATCTATCCTAGGTTCCCTAACCACCTAGCATGTTACTATAACTACTATCATACATTCATATGCATAATCATTTATTCATAATTATCTTATTTATTTATCAGGAATTTATGCTCTATCCTAAAACCTCTACTCACCTGGAATAGACTGATCTAGAGAAGTATCGTTAGCTCCCGCTTCTGCTATCAGCACTGTGTTTGCACCTGACATGCAAAGACTAATTAGAAACATAACAAACAAAAAAACAAAAACACTGAACAAATATTGGCGTGCTTGGCGAGGCTCTCCCTCGCTCGGCAGCCTTCCTCAGCCAGCAGGCCTACTCGGCGCCTAACGCGGCGTCGCCCGGCAGGCTCGACACGCGCCTGTCTCGCTTGGCGCGCCTGGCGAGACCTATGCAGAAACTAGAAAAACATAGCTAAAAGATATTGTTTCGGTGAACTTACATGGACCCCAAAATGACCTCAGAGCTTTAAACTCAACTCCAGTACTCGAAGTTCCTCATTGGGAGAATCTTCAAGACCCTTCTTATAATGAAGAAATGAGTAATTTTGAAATTTTTTTTAATCCTCAACCCCTACCCCATATATATAACCAAACAAGGGGTCTATACTTTCTGATTTGCTTGATGTGGGGCTTCTCTTGCCTAGCGCCCTTCAAGCTCGCCCAGAGCCCGATCATCACGCTTAGAGCACTCGGTCGCGCCTGGCGACTCATGGTTGTGCCCGAAGAGACTATACAAGGTCTAAAGGCGTCTTTCTCTGTTCTAATCCTTTCTAAGTCATTTCTATCCTCTTTCTAGGGTTCCTAGGACATACATGAGTCCTTTATAAGGGATACAGTGATACATAGTATCACAATCTCCCCTCCTTCTAAGAATTTGGTCCCCAAATTCTAGCTAAACGTAATACATAACATGAGACTTACCATGGGGATCAAACAGATACAAATACTTCTCTCATAGATTGTTCTGTTTCCCATGTGGCTTCTTCTCCTGAGTGATTCTTCTAGGTTACCTTAGCTTGACCCGCGGTACCTCCTTTGATCAAAACTTCCTGATCTGACGGTCAACGATGGCTACTAGCTCTTCCTAATATCCTAGACTTTGGTCTAGCTGTACTGGCTGTGTCTGCAAAACATGGGACGCATCAGGCACATACTTTCTCAGCATGGACACGTAAAAGACTGGATGAACTGCGCTAACTCGGTTGGAAGGGCTAATCATTAGGCTATCTTCCCTATCCTTTCCAAGATCTCATAAGGTCCAATGTAACGTGGATTCAACTTTCCACGTTTACCGAATCTTACTACGCTTTTCATAGGGGATACTCGCAAGAACACCTAATCTCCAACTGCAAACTCGAGATCGCACCTCCTCTTGTCTGCATATGCCTTCTGTCATGAATGAGATGCTATTAAACGTTCCCTGATCAACTGAACCTTCTCTAGGGCATCCTGAACCAAATCTGGGTCGACTACCCGAGTTTCTCTTGTCTCAAACCATCCAAAAGGCGAACGACAATGCATACCATGCTATGTAATTCCACATACACTATGAAAGTTTCCCAAGAATAGACAGAGTCTCTAGATGGATTCTGACGTTCAAAGCTGGATTTCGTTTTATGCTAGGCAAAGGAATTTAACTCTATTCTTATCAACTATTTGGAATATCTGGATTCATAGGAATATGGTTGTGTTTGACAATGTTAGAACTCAACCTACAGTTATTGTGTGGAAGGGCAAAATAATGGCGTCTGATACCCTATTTTCCTTTAACTGTGGTGTCAGCTATGTTTCTCTCTGACAGTTGGATGGCTCCTCCTATGGAGTTTGTTAAAATCACTGTTGATGGTAGCATATTATGGGAGAAAAATCGTGGCGAGTTTGGTTGTATTATCCATGGGACTGATGGAAACTGGCTTGGTGCTTGTTCTAAACCAGTCTGTTACCTTCGAGTCCTGAGCGCAGAACTTGAGGCTATTAGGCAAAGGTTGACTTTAGCTTGGGATCTTGACTACAAGAAGGTTATTTGTGAGACTGATTCACTGGATGCTTATAAGGATGTTCACGTTCATGTCATCCCTCCGAGACATGTAGACTTTGAGGTGCTTGCTATGATTAAAACATTGATTCATAGAAATTGGGTGGTGCAATTCAATTTAATTGACATGGCTGCAAATAATTGTGTTGATTTTATCGCTAAGAACGACACTACTAGTGGTAGTCAAGTTACTAGATGGACTAGTCCGAGTAAATAGCTTTTGAGTCTTATTACAAAAAAACTAAAAAAGACAATATTGGATAGGCTACTTGTTGTTTTCTCTACCATTACCAAAAAAAAATAAAACTCCCCAAACGAGGCCAGGGAATTGATCGCATTTGGAAGGAATTCAAAGGGAAAAGACACTACCTGTGGCCTCTGAAATTTGAAGTGTAATCGCTAATCACCAATCACCAATCACCAAACGAGCTTTCTCTGCCTCCATCACCTTCTTCAGCCATCGATCATACATGGGTTTAGCCCAAAGCGCCGAAGCTGCCACCAACATCGTCCCAACACAAACCCAAACCGAAACCACCAACACTTCTAACCCCACTTCTCTGGATTCCGTCCTCGCAGGTTCTTTACCATCCAAATTTACCTGCACTTTTTTTTTTGTGCCTTTCACCTGCT
The DNA here is from genome assembly GCA_013621005.1 of Aeschynomene evenia. Taxonomy (NCBI): domain Eukaryota; kingdom Viridiplantae; phylum Streptophyta; class Magnoliopsida; order Fabales; family Fabaceae; genus Aeschynomene; species Aeschynomene evenia. The sequence continues at coordinate 5,606,097 of CM024271.1, forward strand.
TGTATAAATGTCTTAGCATTGACTTTACTCGTTTTGTTAACAGAAGCAGCAGCTTATGGAGACAGCCAAGACCCAAATGAGGTTTTGTTTCTTTTCTTATAATCTTATGAATCAAATCGCTAATGATGAATGAATGGAATTTTCTGAAAATTAATGCAAAATTATTAATTTTGTTCAGTCTATTGAGGCAAAGGCTCAGAAAGCTCTCCAATGCCCTTGCATTGCTGACTTGCGAACGGGTCCCTGTGGATTCCAGTTCTCCGAGGCATTCCTCTGTTTTCTCAAGAGCACTGCTGAAGAAAAGGTAAACCCCAAGCATATCTACCATATATAGAGAAATTGGTCCTGAACCACATTTAATGTGTGCTCAAGGAACATCCACAATCACGTATTTTTTGTTTTTATATTAGTTTTTGAGTATTATAAATCAAAACATGTGAATGTGGATATTCCTTAAACACGCATTAAATATGGTCCGGGACTATGCAAGAATTTCTCATATACCTGTAAATATTGTGAGTAGCGTTGAGCTTGGCCATATCTTGCAATGTAATATTGTTGTTACTTCATACTTTTGGAAATGGAAATTGTTTGTTTCACCATTTATTTTTTTCACATCTTTTGTACATTTGTTAAGGATGTACAAAATGTAGTTTGTTATCTATGAATATTTGATGTTAACATGAGAATAATCAATATAGTGGCATTTGTATTAGCCACATTAGACATTTGTTTGTGCACTGGTTGTAAAACCTATGAGTTTTCCTGCGACAAAATTCGGGTTGTTATGAAAGGATAAAACTCACCTCAAGTTCCAAACCTTTATTCTATTAAGCTCTCCAATTAAACATTGACATATGGATATTTAGTGGGTTTTGTTCATATCACAAAAATAGTGGATGTGAGTGTGGGATAATATTTGATTGAATAACTTGACAAAATAAAAATATGGAACTTAAGGTAAGTTTTGTCTGTTTTGAAGTGGATCATATGATGTTTGGTTTTTCACATAACAAGGCTATGTGAAAAGAAAAATGCTTTAATTAAGGTTTCTCTTGAAATTGTTTGGATCATGAGGGAACAAATTCCAAAGCTAAATTATGAAAAAAGAACATAACTGGCTTAGAGGGCATTGTTGTAGTTAGAGAGTTTTCCATTGCATTTGGTTAGAGTTATTTAGAGTTGAAAAGGTAACTATGTTTCTTCAATTTCGGTATCTGATTCATATGGGAAATAAAAAAGAGGTAGGCACAAGTGTGATATATAGTGCCATTTCTCTTAGTAAGTGTGAACTGAGAAGTGAATCAGAAAGGTTATATCTACCAAGTTGAGGTTTTATACAAAATCGATCCCATGTGAGGTTCATGGACAGTAATAGAATGACGAATTGGAACTGAGGGATTCAGTGATAACTTCCTTTGAAAGGACTTTTTCTTGCTCAAAGTGACAATCAATCTCAATAGATTCTGTCCTCGGAAAGCACTTGCAGTTTAAGTTTAAAGATGCAGGTAACAAGACAGTGATTTTCGTGTATGAATCAAATAGCACAATAATGGATCTAGCAGATTGCCAGTTATGGTTTTTTCTTTATTTGATTTAATGCCATCATTTGGCTCTTGTACTGGTTGACATTTGAACCTTGGGTTTTAACATTGGTATGACACAAAGTTTTGTGGTCACATGCAAGTTTTTATTATTAAATCGTCTTATATACTCTTTACCTACCAGCAACTGAAGTGCTTAAAATTCAAATATTTTGCATTTGTTTACTCTTAAAATGGTTTGACATATGAAATTTGATCCTATTTTGTAGGGCTCGGACTGTGTACATCCGTTTGTTGCTCTGCAGAACTGCATCAAAGCCAATCCAAATGCATTCTCCAAAGACATACTAGGGGAAGATGAAAGCAAGGAGTCAGAGCCAACCGAAGAATACAAGATAATTCCTCCAAAATGGTCTAGGGAACCTCAAAGTCCAAAGCCCAGGCTTTAAGAAAAGAGTTTGATTCTCTCCAAGAAATCCTTAGGTGATCCTGAATCACATTTAATATGTGGTCCAGAAATATTCATAACCACATGTTTTGATTTATAATATTAAAAATTTATATAAATGTGGTCCAGGATCACCTAAGAATTTCTCTCCTCTCAATTGGGACTCAAATAACAGTACGCGAAATTCATTTGCATTTGCATTTGCATTATTTTGGGCCTAATTGAAAAAATGATAGTATAGAATATCTCTTAAAGGTGCTATTTGTTCTGCACTTGCAGTTTCTGATAAAAAATAATATAATTGCTTTCCGACACTGCTTTCGCATTGAACTTAAAATGCTTAAAATTTCTTACTAATAATTTGACATCCTTTTGTCTCTTCTCGATGAAAACCTGCATGGATTGTGTAAAATTGAAAACTGCCTCTCCTGGTTGTATCATATTATTTTTAGTTTTTTAAATCAGTAGTTGAAATGCTGCAGTTATTTTATTTAGGAGTGAGCAATATAAAAATTGATTGGAATATGGGCCGATGTTTTAGGTGTATATGAAGTGTGTGATCCTGTAACACATTTAATGCATGCTCAAGAAATATCCACAGCTACATATATTTTGTTTTTTATATAACTTTTGAAGGTTATTGATAGAGAGTGATAGGGGAGAAGATGAAGTATATTGTATTGGATGAAAACCAGAGAGATACAAGCGTCAGAGCACTAAGTAGCTCTCCTCGCTATACTATGATCTTACCACCAAAAGATGAAAATGAATATCCCCTGCCATAAAGTTATACCCATCCCCTAACGGAATGCACACTTCACACACACCCCAAAATCCGTTAGGACATTCTAGGTCCCAGAACAATGCCGAAATCAGCACTAGAATGGTTAATTCCTTTCCTAGACTACCTCTATAGTTTCTACGTTTGTACACTTTGAGTCCCTCTGCTGGAAATTGGTCTCTAACAGTTATATAAATCAAAATATATGGTTGTGGATGTTCCTGGAGCACACATTTAATGTGCTCCAGGACCATACAAGAGTTTTTCATATATGAAAATTACACATGAAATATTATGGATTCTTATGAGTTGTGATCCCAAAACATGAAGAGACAGTAGTAAACTCATTATATTTATCTTCTTTATTTTTTTATAACAGGAATCTCTTCATTTTCTTTCCTCAGAAGCTATTTAAAATGTTGGCATTAAAGAAATCCACACAAATGACTATTTTAGAATCTTACCGTGCGATAAATCCCCCCTCCAGGATCAGGTTATGTTAATTTTTTAAATTAAGAGAACATAATGTATTCTTCAAATAATTGAAAGATGCATATATAATTTATGTGTGAATGTGTGATAATAATAATAATAAAGCTTAAAGTTGTATGCACTGTAGCATGTCCCATTCTGTCTTTTAACTTTGTCATTCACATTCTTTCTTTCCTTTCTTCTATTTCAAAGTTAGAATAGTTACTCTCGGTCTCTCATTTCTTCTCCTTCAAGAAGAAATTCTTAAAAGAAATTGAGGCCTTGGATAATGGAAGGTCTGGTCACTAGTGAAGATCATGAGAAGAAGGCCTCTTGTCTCTCTGTAGAATGAGTTTGAGATGTTATGGAAAGAAAAGCTTGTTGGAGGCAATGGCCAAGATTTGATGGGCAAAGGAAAAGGACATGAATTTTAAGTTTGTTTCATTAAGTAGCTACATGGAGAAAAAGGAAGAGTTTTTTGTTTTTTGTTTTTTAATTGTGGAGCTAGAAATTGGACATGGTCAACTTGTTATAGGTAGTGGTGCTATTGTCAAAGAGATGACAAGGTTGCTTGGATTGGTGTGTTACCACTCACATAAAGGCTTCATATATCTTTTTTAGATAGATGATCATGCCCTTTCGAATGGAAAAGAAGCATGATAAAGAACAGAATATATGCAAAATGAGTTGCACTCAATTTAACTAGCTAATACGAGGATATATTGATTGATATTATGTGATTTAGATTGATTTAGGAGAAAATTATATAGTATTTTTTATTGATTTACAATGATATTAGATTGATATGTTTTGATTTAAAATTTATCTATAAATAAGTATTGATCCTTTGTACTAGAGACAAGATGAATAATAAGAATATTTTCATATTACCATACAGATTTATTTAGCATAGTTTTTTTCTCTATACTCTACCAATATGAATTCTGACATGGTATCAGATTAATGGTACTCACCTTGACAATATATTTTATTGATCATCACTCAATATTATTCATATTGTCTCTAGTACAAAGGATCAATACCTATTTATAGACAAATTTTAAATCAAAACATATCATTCTAATATCATTGTAAATTAATCAAGAATATTATATAACTTTCTCCTAAATCAATTTAAATCACATCATATCAATCAAAGATATGATATATCCTCAATCCTCATATCCTCTGATACTAGCATTCTTAAACAACTTCCTAACTTATAAATAGGCACAGAGGTAGAGAATTTATTTAAGAGGGACCACGGAAAAGCAATACTTAATAATTATTTTATCTAAAGAATATGATTTTTACAATTTTGTTATTCTTATTTAAAATTGAAATAAAAGTCGTCATTTTATTGTGAAAATTCAAGAAAATACAGGCATATGTATAACATTTTATTTATTATAATACTAGTTAAATAAAAATTTGATAAAAATCAGCATAGAAATAAATTTAGGGAGACAATTAATAAAAATTATAATACTTTTAAAAAAATTAAAATTTTAGGGTGTTCATCGCCTCCCGTAGACATAAAGAGGCTCCTCATCGTACAAACCAGTCCAAGCACATAACAGTAGCAACGCAACAAGTCCTATATTATGGTAAAGATAAAATTAGTTGAGTTTGATTTTTTTTTTTCCCAAAGTATCCACCGGAGCAGTTTTGATGATGAATTTTCCGTCGGTTTGTGCGTGCACCTTAAGAGTGGGACGGTTGGCCAAGGTCCTCTCTGCACTCCCGGGATCAAACCCGGGATTAGATATTTAAGCGACCCAAGTCACTACCACTTCAGTTTGATTTTAATGTACTCCAAATAGTCAAAAGTCATTATGTTAAACTGTTTTACGATTATTCATTCACATATTATCACATAAGCTAGATAAGATTAAGTTTCATCTTACTGCTTTAAGTACGAAGGATGAAATCCCACATTGGTTTTGGTTGAGAATGAATCAAGTGAAATCTATCTATATCTATATAATATTGTAAAAGAGAGGTTATGGTTGATTACTAATTTGCCCATTAATTGAGTCTTTATAAATGTGATACGTATGCAATTTTAGGTATCCTTTATTTTTTATTCTTTCAAGATATTTACAAATCTTTAATGTATCTTTTAAAAATTAATATCTAATATGTATATTTTATTTTATTTAGAATAATTGATTTTATGCATAAAATATTGGGAAATCATAATATTTAAATTATAAATGTCTATTCTGTGCAATGCACAAGGATTGTACTATTTAAAAATGATAATATTTGATTTATAAATATTTCTAAATGATAATATTTAAAAATGATAATATTTAATTTATAAATATTTTATTCATATTATTTTTCTTTTGTTTACGGCTGTTGATTTATATCATATATAATCTATAGATATAATATTTTTTTTTTCAAAAATTGTTTTGCATGATAATTTTATGGACAATATATAACTAATTATATATTCTATAATTCTATAAATTATGATTTATACTATCATCCTCATCTCTACTATAGTTTTCACTCAATAGAGTTGTACTAAAAAAACCACACACAATGTCGATCAATTATGAGAAAAGAATGGAAAATAAAAATTCGAGTTATAAGATATTAGAGACTCCCTAACTTCATGGATCGATCGAATGAGCCTTCTATTGAGATGATTTTTCTTGATAATCATGTAATGTTATTTCTATATTATATTGATGTTTATTCATTCTTTATTTTTGTATGATAAAACACACTCTCCATGTGCGGGATTATAAAAATACTCTACATGCACAACATTATAAAAACTATCTTCTATAAGAATACTACGGCTTCTATCATACTTTATTTGTGCTTTATAAAAAAAAATACTTAGTTTTGATATTCCATGACATACTTGCTGCTTTTAATCTATGGTTGTATTTTATGAGCTATTAAGAATATTTTATGGTTATATTTTTCTTTGATTAATTAACAGGGATATAGAATAATTGTATTATTCATATATGCAATTTCGCAGCTTGGGTCTAAGGCTACGAAAGAGTCTTTTGATATTTTATTTTTTCTTCTCTCTACTATTTTTATTATGTTTTTTATCAAATGATTTTTTTTATTTTTTAATATTTTATTTTGTTATAATGAATGAGAAAGTTCAATAAGTTTCTCTATGAATATGCATTTTGTTTTTTTAATTTATTAAATAAAAATTTTTCTATTTTTTACTATTGTATTTTTAAAATAAATAATTTTTATATTCTAACTCTTCTTATTTTCTAATTTGAATGACTCCCTTTTTGGAAAGTTAATGTAATTAGAGACACATATCAATTGAAATATTCAAATCTTTAAACAAAAAAATATTTAAGATGGTGATTTTAAATGCAATTTGATATCACATCAAGAAAAAATATTATGCATAAAAGATTGTGTTTCATAATTTTATAATTTTATAAATAAAATAGTTTTATTTTATAATTTGTTTTAGACAAGACTGATTTTGTTAATTAACCGAATTAAATTAACGCAACTTAATTATCATAATTTAATATTTGACATAATTGATTAACTGTCTCACGGGAAATGTAAAACATAAATAATGAACATGTTTTTTCAAAAGAGAATAATTACGAATTATTAGTAATTATTAATGTTTGATCATTAGTGATATTTGAATATTTTACCTGTAATTTAGTGATTTTTAGTGATTGACAATTAGTGAATATTGTGGAGAATTTTAGTGATTGATATTACATATTTTTAATATTTTTTGTTAATTAGGAATAATTATGAACATGAATTAGTAATTTTTAATATTTTTATTAATTTTTGGATGGGAATAGATATGAATAATTAGTAATTATTCATGATTGATAATTATTAGTTTTAGAATCTATGATTTCGATAGTTTTTAGCGATTGATAATCTGTAAATTATGATTATTTTTGGTTGATTGTTGAAAGAGAATAATTATAAATATTTTATGAATACAAATTTGATATTGAAAAAGATGGAAACTAATTATGTGATTGAATAATTTTATTTGCATCCACTAATATAATAATAATTTCATTATGTATTTTTATTGTTATATTTACAAAATAAATTTACGAATAACATATTTTCATTTAATTTCATTTTATACAAATATTTTTTATTAATTATTTAATATCTTCAACGTAAAATTTGATATAAACTTCGTGCATCGCACGGGTACAAGACTAGTAATATTGTAAAAGACAAGTTATGGTTGATTACTAATTTGCCCATTAATTGAGTCTCTATAAATGTGACACGTATATAATTTTAGGTATCCTTTATTTTTATTCTTTCAAGATATTTACAAATCTTTAATGTATCTTTTAAATATTAATATCCAATACGTATCTTTTATTTTATTTAGAATAATTGATTTTATACATAAAATATTTGGAAATGATAATATTTGATTTGGAAATGTCTATTCACATTTCATAATATAAATTTAGAAAATCTTATTTCGAAATATATATGATAAAATCTTCTTTATTTATATAAATTTTCTATTTACATTCACATTATAAAAAATCTTCTTTCGGATTCTTTTCTTTGTTTATAGCATTTGATGTTAAATTATGGTCAAATCATCTATATCTATATATATATATCTATATATCTTTCCACCTTCTCAACCCTTTCAACTTCATTTTTTTTTTTCGCTTCCTCTCTTATTTTGTCATCTCTATTTTTTGCTCTTCTTTTTTTTTTTCTCTTTCTTATTTCATTTTTTTCATCTACCTTCTTAGCCATTCTTCATTTTTTTTCTATTTTTTAATTTATTTTTAATTCTTCTTCTTTCATTTTCTATTCTTCATCTTTCTTCTATATTTTTTTATTGTTTCATTCTTCTCCTCATTTTCTATTCTTCATAATTTAATATTTGACATGATTGATTAACTGTCTCACGGGAAATGTAAAACATAAATAATGAACATGTTTTTTTAAAAGAGAATAATTATGAATTATTAGTAATTATTAATGTTTGATAATTAGTGATATTTGAATATTTTACCTTTAATTTAATGATTTTTAGTGATTGATAATTAGTGAATATTTTAGAGAATTTTAGTGATTGATATTACATATTTTTAATAATTTTTGTTAATTAGGAATAATTATGAACATGAATTAGTAATTTTTAATATTTTTATTGATTGTTGGACGGGAATAGATATGAATAATTAGTAATTATTAATGATTGATAATTATTAGTTTTGAAATATTTTCTATGATTTTGGTAGTTTTTAGTGATTGATAATCTGTAAATTATGATTATTTTTGGTTGATTGTTGTAAGAGAATAATTATAAATATTTTATGAATACAAATTTAATATTGAAAAAGATGAAAACTAATTATGTGATTGAATAATTTTATTTGCATCCACTAATATTATAATAATTTTATTATGTATTTTTATTGTTATATTTACAAAATAAATTTATGAATAACATATTTTCATTTAACTTCATTTTATACGAATATTTTTTCACCAATTATTTAATATCTTAAACGTAAAATTTGATATAATTCTTGTGCATCGCACGGGTACAAGACTAGTTATATATAATATAAGAGGGTTCATAAGTTTATTGTATTAAGATTTGAGATCCAAATATGATGTTATATTAACTGTTTGTATAACTTTTTCACTTAGTCAATTTTTTGGATTTTCCCCCATTGAGCTATCCCAACCCATTTTTCAACATCTTTCCTTGTTGCCAAATATCACATTAAGCTCCGAGCTTTCAATTAGGGCCAGTTTGGATAGCAAACTTATGACTTTTTTTAATTTTTTATAAGTTATAAGTTATTGTATGGATATTTGGATTAATTTTTATGTAACTTTTAACTTTTTAAAAAGTTATTTTAAGTGCTTTTTGGAGATGTTAAAATATTAACCTCTTCAAAAAGTCTTTGCACAACTTTCTAAAAACTACTACTATAAAACCAAAATAAGCACTTATATTATTTTACTTCCAAACACTAAATAATTTTTTCAAAAGTTACTTATTATTAAAGTCCTTATTAAGAAGTTCTTTGTGTATAAGGACTTAGGGCCAGTTTGGATAAACAGCTTAATTAAGCTCTTCTAGAGAATGAGCTTATAACACAAGGGCTTACAGTAAAAGTAGCTTATAAATAAGTTATTTTGTATTTGGATTTTTAGTTATAGAAGTGTTTATTTTAAAGTTGTAGTGTTTGGATAAATAACTTCAAAAGGTATAATTTTTTTATAAAAGAGAAATTTTAAACATTAATAAAAAAAACATATACATTTTTGTGAAAGTGCACCAATAATGATAAAATTATTTTTATTTTTATTTTTAATAAAGAATGAATGATGTAGAAGAGCTTTTGTAGAAGGAGAAGTCATTCTTTTTAACTTTTCCATAAGTATCTAAAACAACTTTTTGAGAAGTCACAAGTTAATTGTAAAAGTTGTGCCAAACACTAATGAAGTGACTTTTCATAATTCAAAAGTTAAGAAAAAATAATTTCTACTCCTATCCAAACTGGCCCTCTCTTTATCCAATATTACTAAACAAGACCTCAATAGTCTCTTCGCCTTCAAATTTTTACCCCAACAAATATATATGATATCAATAATGCTAGTCGTATAACAGAAATACGTTTAACTGATATCCAACGTGTGCTATTCATGATATGGAATGTGTGCTGTATATATATCACACGTACGAATAGCACACATTCCATATCATAAAAGCACACGTTGGATACTAGTTGGATGTATTTCCGTTGTACGACAAACATTATTGTATATGATATTAGTCCTAAAAAAATGTAAAAAATAATATTTGTACATCCAAGTGGATTTGTAGACATTTAAAATAAATGAGTAACATGATTTTAGACAAAATGTGTTGAAAAAAATAATAAGTAATAAAAGTGATGGAATAATCTCATGTTTTAAGAGTAAGATATTTAAATGTTTGAAGATTGTAAATGTTTAAATAATATTGCTCAAAAATCGTAGAGATTAAACAGGTCCGAAAATTTCATGATGTGGCATCAAATTGATATTTCTTAAGTTATTTGATGGATATTAAATAGGTCTTTAAAAACTCATACTTTATTGAAAAAAGGATGATCAACTAGTTTTTAAAGACCAAAATGATTTCATGTTTAAACTTTTAAATACTTATTTGACATGTAAAAAATATATTTAATGCTTAACTCCATGTCATATTTAAATTTTGAAGTATATATATTCTATGCCAACTAGGTTAAATTTTATGAACTAAATTGATTTCACATGTATAAATTTTTTAGATTATTTTTCTGTTACAAACTCATGGGTACTAGTACCCATTGTGTAATCAATAATTTTTATTTAATGATTGACTTGATGATTAATTGGTATCGGTATCCAATAAAATTAATGGGTACCGAAGAAATATTTATGGACAGAAAACAAAATAGAAAATATGTATATCAAGAGAAAAAAATTGTGTACTCTTTATAGGGTTTTACTTAGAGCACACTTAAGAAATTAAAAAAATATTTATCTTAAAAAGAATTAATTTTATATTTTTTTATGTAAGGATCAACTGTTATAACTCTTTTTTCGATAAATATTTTATTTTTTATTCCTTAACAACAACACTTGTACGTTATATTCTTAAAAGTTGAGATAGAAAAGGACATAAAATTAATCATATACTACACTAATTCAAATATGATACAATTTTAATTTTATATTTTATATCTATGTGTTTATCTATGAATTTGGTCAAATTCTACTTGAATCGGAACATCTCACCAAATTAAAAGAAATTACAAATACATGTGTTTTCTTAAATGATAAAATAATATGAGTTTAATTTTGATGTATTGACAGTATAAAAGTATTTTACACTGTCATCCAATCAAAACATTCTATTTGTATGACTTTTTAGGTGATGGAAGAAGAAAATATAATCATGATGACTAAGATAACTTCACATGATTGAATGACTATGTAAAAAAACTTATACACTAACAGTAAATAAAAATTAAATCCAAATAATATTCTGTCAAAATTATTTTAGGGATTAGTTGCATTGTAAGTTGTAACACACCGAAATATAATATCAACAATTATTGAGAAGAGCAGCACTTGGTAGGCTATTTCAGTATCATCTTAATCAAATATTACCATAAACTTTTTATGCAATTACCATAAACTTTTTATGTACACTTAAAGGAGACTAATAAGGAGTTAACGTCTTTAATGTTATATTAAAAAATATCAAATAGTTCTATTTAATATTTTTATTTTTTAATATTTTTTACATATAATATTTAATAGGTTGATTTTTTAATTATACCTTATATATAATATTTAAGTTACTCTCTTTTTAATCATTTCTCTATAATATTTTGGACATTTTCGTCCAAATAGATGTATACAAATCATTTGTGGGGACATTATATATTTCCCATAGAAACATGTCTACAAATGGACAAATTTCTTACCCATAATGTTTGATGTTCTTACATTACTAAACACTGAGTGTACAATGAAAATTATATAATATTTTGTACAACAATCATATTTAATGTTAGATTATAATATGAATTTACAAACTAATATAATACAATGTATGGATATGATTATCGTACAAGTATTATACAATCTTCATTGGACACATGCATAACAATTCTTATAAAAATATTATCCGACAACTATCTAATATGTGATATATAACGTGTGTTATACGTAACGTGGACAATGAAAAATCAGCTCATACAGCCAATGAGCCTATTTTGGCTTTGATTTTTGTCCAAATAATCATTGAGATTGTAATGGGCGGAGTAATTATGACCCAAAATCTCATTTATTGGCTGGTTAGGCTGGTTTTGTATTGTTCATTTAGCATCACCCATATTATATATAACATATTGGATAATAATCAAATGTATTTCTGGTATAAAAATAAACATATTACTGATTTCTTATCTCCGGAAAGATTAGAATGGAATGTATTATTTGCAACCGCTGTGTTTGTTATGATAATTTTTTGACATGCAAATTGGCGTAAAAATAGTAGAAACTAGACACTCAAGGAGCATATTCATTTATTCATCATCCAAACATTTAATAGAGCTTTTTTGGATCTGGGATCGTGGGACATAGAAATGGTAAAGGAAAATACATAGACGCACACACTCAAATTAAATATATATGTTACTGATGAACAAAAGAGAAAGTTAATTAGTTTCTTCCACCAAATCGGGCCTTAATCTTCTTGACTTGGGCAACATCAAGGAAGGTAGTCTGTGCGACAATATCAGAAGACAAGGAATTGCCAAAGAGAAGAAGATCAAGGAGCTGGGCACCAGGGTTGGCACTGCTGAAAGCGAGAAAAGCAGTAGCCTGTCCCTTTCCAGTGTTGACCTGAAAATGCAACTGCCCTTGCGGAAAGACCATGATGTCCCCTGGTTTCAGAGTCTTGGAATAAAGCGCAGTTGGCGTCATGAATCCTGCTGTGATCTCACCCTTCACCATGATGAGCAGCTCAGTGGCGCCTGGATGAGTGTGCATTGGGATCGATCCTCCTTTGGCTATGTCTAACCTTGCTGCCGACACTCCGAGGCCGTTCACACCTGTTAAAATTCATGGTAGAGCAAATAGTTGAGAGAATATATTAGGAAGATGTTATATGGACGAAGATGGAATTGTTGGATTAGTTACAATGCTGATGAAAAGCACCTCTTAATCTAGATGCAAATTCTAGAGATAAGACCAAATCAAATCTTAACAAACTTAATTCTAACAAATTCAATCTTATCAATAATCAAATCTAATCCTAACTAACGAGCATTGCTAGAGGAACAACAAAAAATCAGTCAACAATTTGTGCACAACATATATAATATAAATTGCACAACGAATATTACATGTTGTGCATACTATATATCACATGTGCACAACATATATCACATGTTACAAAGAAAGATGATGCTGCAACATGTGATATATATATATATATATATATATTGTGCATAATAAGTTATATACGTTATACATTTTATATTATATATGTTGTGCATAACTTTTTGGCTAGTTTTTTATTGTGTTCCGAAGTATTTTTGCTAACTAACTCAATTCTATCAATATTATTATTTCTTGTATTCTCTAACAAGACCTGGGAAGTCAGTCACAAATGCAGAGGTCAGTGCAGCATTGAAGGTGTTATTTGTGTTTCCGGCTACGAAGCCAGAGAACACGAAGTCATCTGCTGTCACTGCACTCACTGCCTTGCACTGGTACCCTGATGGTGTGTCTGGGGCCTTTAGGTTTGCTACACAGAAGTCATTCACTGAGGCTTCTGAAGTGATGATGAATGAGAGCAGAGCCAACAGGGAAACAATCTTAATCATCTTCATATATATTGCTATTTGCTATTTGCTATATGAATATATGATTATGTAATAAGTTTTTGGTATGGTGCAGGGAAGCTGGGACTCAAAGCTATCTATTTATAGAATGATTCTAATTATAAGTGGGAGTAAAAAAATACAAAAATAAAAAACCATTATTTCCACGTTTATCTTTTAGGTGGTGCCTGTTTTAAGAACCAGGTACAAATTTATAAAAGAAAATTGTTACATGTGCAATTAAAAATGGGTAATTCTAAATGTACAATAAAAAAACAGTCAAATAAGCTCATAAATGAGATTTTGGGTCATAATAACTCAGCTCATTACAATCTCAATGATTATATGGGTCAAAACCAAAACCAAAATAGGTTCATCGGCTATATTGGCTCGTTTTCCATTGTACATTTAGCATTATTGATTAAAAAATAGTCAAAATAATCAATATATTATGTACAATAAATATTATGTAATATGCACAATATATATATTATATATTGGATCACATATTATAAAGAAAGATAATGTTGCAACATGTGATATATATTGTACATAACATGTCATATATAATATGCATACTATGTAATATACGTTGTGCATATTATATATTATACGTTGTGCATAATCTATTGACTTGTTTGCTGTGCACCAAAATTTTCTTTTTAAGGAGGTTTTTGTCTTCGGTACAATTTTTTTTTAGAAATTCTTGGTTACGAGTAAATTAAATATTTTGTTCTATATTACTAAGAATTTGTTTTCGGTACAATTTGATTGCTTCATACAAGATCCAAAATATATACAAGACACAAAATTTCAACTTGTTCCACTCTTGTTTATGTACATCTTAAGTTCCCTTAAGTTTTTATTTGTTTATTAGATTTAGACGTGGTTGTGTTTGTGTATGAAACACGACATAGCAATTTGATGTTGTAATTCTCAAAAAGTTGTTGAGCTCCTTGAACTCTTAAAAAATTGTTCTTTGAGAGCTATAAAAGTATCGTTTGGTAAAATAGTGCAGAAGTGACTCTCAATAAACAAGAGACATGATTATACAATTTGGTAAAATAGCGTATAAAAGTAGCTCTTAAAGTATAAAATGACCATAATATACATAATATTAGTGTAGATTATATAAATGATGGTCATATTTATGTACTTTTATTTTCAGAAAGTCAAAGTTAGCTCTGAAAAGCTACTTTTAATGACTTGCAAGAGCACCTCATATTCTCAAAAGACATGAACAAAAGTTGTTTGACGTTTTATTTATCAAATACAAAATAGGAGCTCCAATTTTTTGAGAGCAGAAGCATTCCAACAAAAAGCTTTACCAAACCTTAATTTCATTTATAAATTGCATTTTTTATTGTTTAAAATCATTGGGAAATGAAGTATAAAAGTAACGAAGAATGATGAACTAGTTAATTAAATGGGTAATATGTGATTATATTTTAGAATACACAAGTCACAAACAATTTTGAAAAAGTGTAACACAATAAAATTTTTATTTTTTGAGAAGAAATTTTTAGAATTAAAAATATAATTTTTTTCTTCATCACCATATGTAAAAATTACGGTTGTGCTAGGAGCACAATAATATAGCAACCAACAACAGCCAAAATGAAAACAATAATACTATATTGACATATATATAATTGTGTTAGGTAGGAAATCACAATTAAATCCAATAATTATCGAGTGAATATCAATTTAATATTTTTCAAATAAAAATAATTGTTCTTTTACTTTTCTTATTTATATTTGTAGAAAGTATTTTATTTTTGTTTATTTCTCTTGTAATAAGTTGAGTATATGCGTACACAATACACCAGTGGTCTATTTTTAAACACAAATGCTTGGGACACAATAAAATACCAGTCAAAACAGCTAACAAAGCTCATTTAACACTTTATGGCCCAAATAGCACTTTTAATCATGAGTATATTTTTAATGGGCTGGGTGATTGTGGCCCAAATTCCTATTTGTTGACTGTTTTGGCTGGTTTTTTATTGTGTCACTAGCAATGCTCATTTTTTAAATAAAAAAAATAGAATATCCAGTTTGTATTTGAGACGTGGTTTTGATTAGATTGTAAGTTATTACTTTGTATCTCTTGGTCTATAGAGAATTAGAGATTAAATTTAGATAGAAATTAAATAACATATCCACTTTCGCATAATTTGATTCGAGTAGAATAATTACCTATTTTATATATTTGTTGCATTTCCCTGTGAGTGTAAGCTATTTGCCAAACTACTGTGTCAATTTTTTTTAGGAAAATATTTAGGGTACAACAAATAATTAGTCAAAAACAGCTAATAAATTGTGCACAACATATATAATATAAAATGCATAATGTATATCACATCTCAAATGTAGTGCAAAACATATATCACATATTGCAATATCATCTTTCTTTATAACATGTGATATATGTTGTGCACATCATGTGATAATATATATGATGTGCACAACATGTAATATTCAATATACGTTGTACAATTTATATTATATATGTTGTGCACAACTCGTTGGCTGTTTTGACTGGATTTTTGTCGTACCTCTGGCCATACTCTTTTTTTCATTATAGTTCCACTCGTAATTTTGCATTACTCTAATTTTTTAGCACGATATAGTATTGTATAGATAATCATCTTCCAAATTAAATTATATTTTTTTCTATAAATGGTAAAGATATAAAATAATCCCAGAAAGCAATCTTCCTCGTGTGCATATTTTAAATCTTGCGTGTCCTGAAAATAAGAAAGATATAGTATCAAGAGAAGAAATAAAAAAAAGAGGGAATAGTTAATAATTTCTCGGATTCTAAACCTTTTGTACCCTATATAGCTAGTCCCTAATTTTGAAAACTTGCAAACTGACTTCTAACATTATTGAACTATACAAAATACAAATAGCACATGTTTAATCGGAAGTTTGGCATACAATAATATTAGACATGATATGATAATCTTATAATAAATAACATATATACAAAGATATATATTATTTGGTGTAGTTAATATATTGTATAAATTTACACATCATTATTTCCTTATATGTTAAAATGTCATTTAACTTAATCATATTTGAAGATGTTGTATTATGCCTTATTAATTTTCAAGGTATAATTATTATTTTAATTTTTAAAGTTAATCAATAATAAAATAATAGAACCAAAAAAATAATAATTAAAAAAATAGTTTTTATAAAGAATAATTGAATTAATAAATAATATTAATAAAATATGTAATATTAAAAATTAGAAGTTATAGATATAAAAATATTGTTCACTAGTAAAATAAATTATAAATAATATGTAATATATAAAACTATAAATTAAAATTTTGATTAATAATATTTTTAAGGGTATTTATTCGGTACCCAATATTTTTGTTAGATACCGGTACTCAATTGTGTGTTTAACTTATTAATATATGTTGAGTTAAATATAATTCAGTACCAACAAATTCAGTATCAGCGCAGCAGAGGACATAAATTTATTTATCAATATAAAATTAATTAATTTTATCTATAAATCAATCACTATTTGACACATACGTTAATTGGGTATCGGTATCCTATATTTTTCTGGGTACCAAATCAAAATTCTATTTTTAAAATTATTAAATTAATAGAATAATACTATTTTATTCAATTTTTTTCACTAAAATTATTTATAAATATACAATATTATATAAAATACAAAATTATTATATCCCATACAATATGTCAACAAATATTATATATATAGTAAAAAAATTATCAACCTTATCGACTATCTTAACATGTGTGTTAAATGGCCTTGCTAAGGTCTAGGGTATCAACTTGTATGTATGTTATTTACAATTACATGCATGCGATATGAATAATGCTAAGTGAACCATGAAAAAACCAGCTCATACAGTTAATAGGCTTATTTGACTTTGATTTTGACCCAAATAATTATTGAGATTGTAATGGGCTGAGTAATTATGGCCCAAAATCTCATTTATTAGCTGATTTGATTGGTTTTGTATTGTTGATTTAGCATCACCCTAGTATATTAATGGGTTGTTGCACTCGAAATAAAGTTTATAAGAGTATATATTTAGCGCACATATCGTTCATTAATAACTAGCATATTCTTAGCCGTATTTTCATTTTATTTTAATTGTATATTTTTATTATTTTTTATTTGATTTTAGTTTAATTTAATAATTATATAACTTAAAATTTATTATGAAATAAATATTTTGAATGTTTGTATATTTAAAAGAGTCAGTTATGATTTGATTTAATCATATTTTTTTCTTATTTTGAC
Organism: Aeschynomene evenia; assembly: GCA_013621005.1. Taxonomy (NCBI): domain Eukaryota; kingdom Viridiplantae; phylum Streptophyta; class Magnoliopsida; order Fabales; family Fabaceae; genus Aeschynomene; species Aeschynomene evenia. The sequence continues at coordinate 5,624,044 of CM024271.1, forward strand.
TATAGATAGTCCTATGGAACGTAATGGAATAGGACATTGGAGATTATCAATAATACTCTCTTCTCTTTTTCTCTATTTCTCTCTATTATTGTTATTAGTTTTACAACACGTTATCAACATTTTTATCAACACGGATTCTCATATATAATATAAAGGAAAATGCTACTTGTATATACTAAAATACTCATCCACCCATTTAAAAAGTTGGCAACTTTTATGAATATGTTGGTAATTTGCCAACATTTTTATAAAAGTTGCCAACTTTTGAATGGGTGGAAAATAGATAGATTGCACTATTGTAAATACAAATAGCATTCCTAATATAAATTACATAGAATATCATATAGTGATTTTGTTTGGATTTTGAGTGTGAATGAAGGTGTGTTCTTTAATTTTTTTCAGAATGTTGATGTGTATGATTAATTCTCATAAGATTATTAAATGATGCATTTTTTAAAATTTCACTAGAATTTGTATAAAATTGTGTATGATTTGATTTTTGCAAATATCTAGATATGATTTGATTTTGATTGTAGAACAAATTTAGAAATATTTAAAATTTAAATGTTGTCAATAACTTTGTATTTTAATGCATTAAATATACTTTATTATATTATATTGTATCCTACTTGTTATATATATATATATAGCATAATTATTATTGTATAAAAAAAGTTAAAACAGCTAAAGTTTAGCAAGTAGGAGATAGTAAACATTAAAAAAGAAATCGAACCTTGAATACGCTAACACAAGATATTCCCATTAGATTTCCGAAATAATTTATTAGAGTATTGTTACATGTATAAAAAAAATTAATTAAAATAGCTAATAAATTATGCATAATATATAATATAAATTACATAATAAATATTATATATTATGTAAGTTATATATCACATTGTATGTATAATATATATCACATGTTACAAAAAAATAATATTATAGTATATGATATATGTTATACATAACAAATAATATATGTTATGCACTATATGTGATATACGTTATTCATTTTATGTTATATATATTATATATAATATATTTACTGTTTTAGGTGATTTTTTTTTCCTTCTGAATGAAGTATTTCCCAATTCATTATATGGTTTTCAGTTCTGATCTATAACATCAGAGCAGCAACTATAATGCAGCCACGTGCTATTATAATAACCACAACTATAGTTTAAAATTATATAAAGCTATGTTCCAAATCATTAAATTCTATTATCTAAGTTTAATTATAAGTTTAATTATGATGCACTAACGGTGTAAAAATTTGATTTTTATATTATTATGTATCAATCATATCCATTAATTTGTGTGACTTTTTATTTAATAAATGATTGAGTTAAAGACTTTTACTAACATGTTATTACATAATTGGATATATATATGTAAAATTACTTTATATCAATAATAAATTAAAATTAAACTCTTATTATATTATAAAAAAATCTTATAAATATTTTCAACATATACTAACTAATAAAGATTATTTTTTAATAATATTTTAATCAATATTTTTAATACTTAAATTCTTGAAACTATTATTATTTTTTCATTATAGTGAGCTTTTATCGATCTTCAGATTATACAATAATAATATTTGTACGAAATTTTTTTTACTTCTATATAAATAAAATAAATAATTTCTTATCAAATATTAGAGTGTGGAATTCAGCTCAAGTAGATCACATACTCCATCTAATGATTGATATGAAATTTATGACATGGAAATCGATATATTTTTATCTACATTTTTTTTTATATTTTAAATAAGAGTATTGTTAGAGATACAATAAAAAATCAGCCAAAACAGTCAACAAGTTGTGCATAACGTATATAATATAAATTGAATAACGAATTTTACATGTTATGCACACCATATATCACATGACGTGCACAACATATATTACATGTTGCAAAGAAAGATAATGTTATAACATATGATAAATGTTGTGCACAATAGATGATATATGTTGTGCACCACATGTGATCACATTTTATAATATATATTATACACAACTTATTGATTGTTTTGACCGAATTTTTATTGTATCCAAAGTATTTTCCTTTAAATATATTACCATTCTACCAACATGGAAAAAGAATATATTACACGTGATCCTATTCGTCGTCACCTTTTCTCCATTATTGTGATGATCATCCACACAGCCTGGCACCCTAAGACGCAAATACACGCATACCTCGTTCCTTCTTTATTTATTTAATTATATCTCAATTCCTAGTTTCGTGACTGTAGCGACGAAGATGAACGATCGAATTTTTCATGATTGAAGATGACACAGATCATCTTACATACTGCAAGCATGCTAGGAGCCCAAGAAATAAAGAAATCAATTATTGACATTCACGGATTAATAAAATATATATAAGAAAATATTTGGTGCACAATAAAAAGAATCAGCTAAAACAGTCAACAAATTATGCAAACATATATAATATAAAATGCATAATGTATATCACATGTAATGTACAACATGTTATAAAGAAAGATGATATGCTGCAATATGTGATATATGTTGTGCACATCATGTGATATATAGTGTGCACAACATGTAATGTTTGTTGTGCAATTTATATTATATATGTTGTGCATAACTTGTTGACTGTTTTGACTGATTTTTTTGTTATACCTCTAGCAATGCTCGTATATATATATATATATATATATATATTGGTGGTTTATTGTGATTTTTCAGGAATCCCTGCTAACTCAGCTCGTGCCTGATGTGGTGTGCTGTTAATCTTGTCCGGTGATACAGTAGCTTATTGACAAGTTGTGTTGAGGTTATCGAGATGAAGAATTGATGAATCGAGTCATAATAATGAAGAAGAAGTCGAATGCAAGTATATTATGGACCAACTTGAGCTATGCCTAAAACTAATTAAGTGGTTAAAGTCAAGCATCGAATTTAAAGCTAACAGAATCCAGAATATTTATTAAACTCGTTATTTGGGTAACTTAAAAAGATTCTTGAATTGAAGTCAACACGGAACATAATTGAAGATTTGACACTCAGATCAGCTAATATTGATTATTGAAAGCAATTAATGGTCATAAGGCACGCGACAGACACTAGAGACCAATGACAATTTTCATAAAACGCCCAAGGAATTGAAAATTTTATTTGAGAAAGTCCACACTAAGTATTATGTAATGTGCATAACATATATTATACAAGTGTACATCTAATTCTATCAAAGATGTACATTTTGCCTTAAACCCCCTCTTGCAATAAACCCTTCGAGATATATGTAACTGAACAACTCTTGATTTGTAATTGAAAATTGAGTCTGGAATTTGAATTTGGAAATTGTACGATTGGAGTATGACTTTACTATTACACAGGTTTATATTGTGATATTGAATTTGAAAATTGTGTTGCTGAATTGTTGCAAAAATGCTACTAAAATACTGCAAAATAGTTGCAATAATGCTTCTGAAATTGTTGAAAAATAGTTGCAAAATATCTGTTAAATATTTAGGAAAAAAAGTTGCTAAAAACAACACACCATACTTGGAGGACTAATTTGATTCGAAATAGGTAAAGTGGAGGACTAAATATGAGCCTCTACTTTGCAGGCTGACACGTCACTTGCCAAGTTGACATTACACAATACACGTTAGCAAAACCTAACCGAGTTATCTAAGAAAAATGACAGAAGGACCTAATTGATTTACGGAGTGTAAAGTGAAGGACTATTTTGAGCAAAAACTAAAGTGGATGACCAATTTGATTTATGAGTGCAAAGTTGAGGACTAATTTGAGGTTTAACTCCATATATTATAAAGAAAGATGATGTTGTAATATGTGATTTATATTGTGCACATGTCATTTATGATGTGCATACTATGTAATATACGTTGTACATATTACATATGATATGTTATGCACAATCTATTAACTGTTTTGACTGATTTTTTTATTGTGCACCAAAATTTTTCCAAAAAACAAGTTTCCGGGTCATCTATTGATCTTTGCACAAATATTAGAATTGGAAATGATTATTAATTCTTATGTTTAGGTTTGTTGGAATATTCCAATATACCAATATATTATTAATATATTCTTTGATTTAGTATGTTTATAGATTTTTATTGATTATGTAAATATTTTCTCATTTATTATTGATTCTCTATCATTCTATAAATAGGGATGACATCTCTCATTGTAATTTATTCTCTCTTAATACAATATATATTTCTTCTATATTTTTCTACTATCTCTCTATATCTCATAATATCAAAAACTTTGTTTTGATTTTATTTTTCGGATCTCTCTTTCTCTCTCTAGCGGCTGCTTCCCTGTTTTCTACATGTGTCATTCTTTGACACTGTCGCCACACCAAGAAGACCGTTTCTTTCTGGAGAGTTCGACATCGCAAGAATCGTCGCCATCGGACGTCAGACGCATCTTCACGTGTCGCCTTTGTTCTCTGTGTGTGCTCCCACACACCTGGTGTTGTCTCTCTCTGTGCGACCCGGCTCCGCACTTCGACCCGCATGTTGACCCTCCATTGACCTACCTCTGCATCAGCTGCTGATGTGGCTCTTCCTGCTGCGTGACTCTACTTCTGTCTGCTGATGTGGCTCTTCTTGTTGACGTGGCAACAAATTGAAGTGGCTTTCCTTTGGATTTTTGGTGAGATCTTTCCACTTTTGGACTCCGTTATTTTGCATATCTCTGTTATTTTGTGGACTCTCTCAAGTTGGATAAGATGAAGGTTGCACAATCTATTGCTCTTGTTACATTGTTTACTCCTCCGGGAAATGACAAATGGTATTTTGACTCTGCAAACATATGTCCCCTGACACTCATACTTTCTCTTATCGATCTACCAGTAGTTTTGCATCCCATATTCTCACTGTTGGTGACTCTCCCATGCATGTTACTCACTAAGGCTCTGTCTCAATGCTCAACCTTACATTACCTGGAACATACTATATATATTCCTAAATTAGATTATAACCTTATTTATATTGGTCAATTGGTTGATTGTGGTTATAACGTCACTTTTTCTTCTTCTAGTTGTCAAGTGCAAGATCCACGGATGGGGAAGGTTATCGAGACTGGAAGTAAAATTGGTAGACTTTTCTCTCTTACTGAGTTGCACATTCTTACCACACCAAATCTATGTGCTACCTCTACACCCTCTTCACTCTAATCATGGCATCAACGTCTTGCTCACATCTCTCTTGGTAAAATTTGTCCTCTTATCACACAAGGTTACTTAGGACATGTTAGTAATGAATCTTTTTATTGTATTTCTTGTCAAACTGCTAAACAACATGCTCTATCTTTTGATAAAAGTGTCTCGATTTCTAAATCTTTTTTGATCTTGTACATTATGATGTTTGGGATCCGACACCTACTCATTCTATAGGAGGCTCACGATACTTTGTTATCTTTGTTGATGATTACTCTCACTATACATGGATTTATTTGATGAAAAATCGTCATAAGTTACCTCAGATGATTTAATTACGTCATCAATTTTGCCCAGATGGTTAAAACCCAATTCTCTAAAACAATAAAGGTTTTTCGAAGAGACAATGCATTGTAGTATTGTGATGCAAAACTATTAAACTTTCTACATACACATGGTACTTTGTCTGAGTTTTCTTGTCCAATAACATCTCAATAGAATGGTCATATTGAGAGAAAACATCGCCACATTCTAGATTCTTGTCATGCAATGCTTCTGTCTGCTGCTTTTTGTCCTGAACGTTTTTAGTGCGAGGCTGTTTATACGGTTGTCTATACCATTAATCATCTCCCATACTCTATCCTTGGCAACATTTCTCCTTTATGTAAAAGAATCATGAAATTACATAAGTTGAAGTCTATAACCTTTGTTTTATGGTGTTTCTGGAAAAAATAGTGAAATCACACATTTTGAAGCCTATAGCCTTCAATTTCTACTATATGTAAAAAAATCATGAAATTACGTCTTTTTCACTTTCCTCCTGACTATTCCTCTTTGAAAATTTTTTGTTGTGTTTGTTTTGTCCTTCTTCAACCACATAAACACAATAAGCTTGAACCTCGAGCTCGCGTCTCTGTTGCTTCCTTGGGTATGGTACCAAACACAAATGTTGTCGTTGTTGGGATCCTTTGTGTCCCAACAAGTTCACACTTCTCGCCATGTTGTTAAATGCAAGTGTCGTTAAATATAATTATTTTTTAAAAAAAAATTTCCATTTTTATTACAATAAAATTTAAGTTTTTTTATTTAAAGTTGAATAACTCACGTTAAAATATTATAATGAAATTGTACCAATTTAAGATAAATAATTATAAATTATATAAAATAGAAATCAAAATAAGAACATGGAGAAGAAGAACATAAAAAATGATAATAATAAAATGAGAAAATATAAATTTTAAAAAAATAATTGTATTTAGTGACACTTGCATTTAACCGCATGTTAGAAATTTCCTACTAGTATTGACAATGTTAAAAATCAGTAATGCTTGACGTACAATAAAAATACGTCTAACTTGTATCGAACGTATGTTATTCATGTTATAGGATGTGTGCTATACGTATATTACATATACGTACAACACACATCATGTAACATGAATAACACATGTTGAATACAAGTTGAACATATTTTTGTTGTACGTGAAGCATTATTAGTTAAAAATTGGATATTGTACTGCGCATGAATCATTAGGCAGTTTGTGCCTAAAAATTTGATACATATCTCACCAACTTAAAATATTCATATTTATTAAATTCATAATTATTAAATTCATAAGTAAATCACGTTCAACATTAAGTTCATCTCTAAATATTTAAATAGATTTTAAAAAAATATTTTCCACTTGTTAGAGTAATTAATACTATTATATCGACTTCTATAAAATTGGATCTCAATGCAATATCTATAAAGGGAAATAGTTAATGTATAATAAAAAATCAACCAAAATAGTTAATAAATTATGCACACTATAAATCATATATTATGCACATTATATATTACATATTATAAAAAAAATAATGTTACAACATGTGATATATAATGTGCATAATATATAATATATAGTGTACATATTATATAATATATATATATTATGCACAAAATATTGACTGTTTTTTACTGAGTTTTACTATAGATACAAAATTGTACCAGTCAAGAAACAAAAAATAAGAGTTTGAGCCTAAAATCATCCCGTCCATTAAAAATATATATATAATTAAAAATACTATTTGAACCAAAAAGTGTTAAAAAGTAATGTTATCCATGACTTTGTGAAATGAGTAATGCTACTATTGGTACATACCAAATGGTATGTATAGCATACATATGTTTTGATCCAATGGTGGATCAGAGAAAAGAAGTGTAAGTGGTGGAGTGATGTCACATCAAAAAGGTGATGAAGTGAATGGAGAATGCATGTAAGAGAAAGTGTATGTACAAATATCATTATTGTTATGGAATATAAAAATATGAAAATATGGATCACATGGGCGATAGAGTTGATGCTTGCATATAGTAAGAAAGGAAATGATAGGTTACATCCATATAAGATGTATGAGATAAACATTTATAATTGAAGTCAAATAATGATATCATGATACTAAAATAATGAGATGCTAAATTATTATGGATGTCTACTCTATGCATCTTAGATGGATATCAACCTATATTATTACCGAATAAGAAAAGATAAATGCAGAAATAGTGTTTTTGTATTATATTTTCTAGTCCCACTTATTATAAGAGTCATTCTATAAATAGATAGCTTTGAGTCCCATCTTCCCTGCACCATATACCGAAAACTTAATACATAATCATATGAAGATGATTAAGATTGTTTTGCTGTTGGCTCTACTCTCATCCATCATCACTTCAGAAGCCTCAGTGAATGACTTCTGTGTAGCAGACCTAAAGGCCCCAGACACGCCATCAGGGTATCCGTGCAAGGCAGTGAGTGCAGTGACAGCAGATGACTTCGTGTTCTCTGGCTTCGTAGCCGGAAACACAAACAACACCTTCAACGCTGCACTTACCTCTGCATTTGTGACTGACTTCCCAGGTCTTGTTAGACAGGAGAAAATAATATTGATAGGATTGAGTTAGTTAGGGAAAATACTTGGAACACAACAAAAAATCAGTCAAAATAGTCAACAAGTTATGTACAATATATATAATATAAAATACACAACGTATATCACATGTAGTGCATAACGTATATCACTTATTATGCAGAACATATATCACTTGTTGCAACATCATTTTTCTTTATAACATATGATATATGTTATGCATAAATTGTTAGCTGTTTTGACTAGTTTTTTTATTGTTCCTAGCAATGCTAGTTAGTTAGGATTAGATTTGATTATTGATAAGATTGAATTTGTTAGAATTAAATTTGTTAAGATTTGATTTGATTTTATCTCTAGAATTTGCCTCTATATTAAGAGGTGTTTTTCATCAGCATTATAACCAACCTAACAATTCCAACTTCATCAATATAACATCTTCCTGCTATATTCTCTCAACTATTTGCTCTACCATGAATTTTAACAGGTGTGAACGGCCTCGGAGTGTCGGCGGCAAGGTTAGACATAGCCAAAGGAGGATCGATCCCAATGCACACCCATCCAGGCGCCACCGAGCTGCTGATCATGGTGAAAGGTCAGATCACAGCGGGATTCATGACGCCAACTGCGCTTTATTCCAAGACTCTGAAACCAGGAGACATCATGGTGTTCCCGCAAGGGCAGTTGCATTTTCAGGTCAACTCAGGAAAGGGACAGGCCACTGCTTTTCTCGCTTTCAGCAGTGCCAACCCTGGTGCCCAGCTCCTTGATCTTCTTCTCTTTGGCAATTCCTTGTCTTCCGATATTGTCGCTCAGACCACCTTCCTTGATGTTGCCCAAGTCAAGAAGATTAAGGCCCGTTTTGGTGGAAGAAACTAGAAATTAACTATCTAGCTAGGATTATTATATTCCCTTCTCTTTTCTTCATCAGTAACATATATATTTCATTTGGGTGTGTGCGTCTATGTATTTTCCATTTTTCATTTACCATCTCTATGTCCGACGATCCCGTCAGATCCAAGAAAGCTCTATTGAGTTTGGATGATGAATAAAGAATGTGCTACTTGAATGTCTAATTTCTCTGTTTTTACACCAAACTTGCATGTCAACAATATCATACATAACAGCGGTCGCAATTTTTTTTTTATAGATAAAAGTTAATAAATTAGGGTAAACCATCGATCTCAATAAGAGTTTACATGGAATTTATATATTGCCAGCCAAAAAGGATTTCTAGTAGCATTTGACACATTATCATTTAAGTCTGTTAGTAATCTAGATTACTTTGTAAATAGATTACTACTATTTAAATTACCCGATAATCTACATTATCTTGTTTGGTATATATCAATAATATAATTAGTCGTCCATATTATCTTATTTGATATATTAAAAAGATTACAATGTAATATATGCATATTACTATAATGTCTCTAATTCTAAATAATAATAAAAAATAAAAATTAAAAAATAATTATAGTACATATATTATTAAAATACATTTTAAAATATGTATATTACTATAATATCATTTAAAATATGTATATTACTATGATATCCTTTAAAATATGTATATTCAATATAGAAAAATCAAACATAATACAATAACTAAAAAAGAGTTCAACATTTTTATTCTTACAAAGAGTTCAACATAAAAAAATCAATATAATGCAATAACTAAAAAAAATCCAGCATTCTTATTCTTGCATAGAGTTCAACATTGAAAAATCAAACATCTAGACTTAAACTAAACCAAGCATCTTCCGCACACAAGCCTTCGTCAAATTCATTGACATTGTAAAGAAGAATTTTGTATTGGAGAAAGACGAAACAATTATTTCAATTCTATTTTCTATTACTTCAAATATTTGTGCTTCAGTTATGAAGATTCTCAATAATATGTAATACTTCAAAGGATATTTAGATAATAAAAAGATTACATACAAATGGTATTTGGATAATAAAAATGGTATTTGGGTAAAAAAAAGTTAAGTTTGCAAACGTAATATTTAATACAAAGGATATTTGAGTAATAAAAGAAATTAGAAGACTACCTAGGAATGATAATCTAGATAGAAATCTCCTATATATAAAGGTAACATACATTATCACTTTAGAGATAATGTGAATTAGTCGATTATCAGGTAATTTGAATTACCAATATTATATTATTGTACAACCAAATAAATTAATTTGAATTATAAGATAATTAATTATAAGATTATCAATAAACTATCTAAATTATCTAATATCAAACTAAAGTTTGAACCTAAGTCCTAGGATGTGCGAAAAACTGAATCTAGTGTGTCAATTCTTTTGCAAATAATACATTCGGTTCTAGTCTTTCCAAGGTAAGAAAATATTGTCATTTTGCGGACAATATGCTTTTATGGGAAATATAATGTCCCCACCCCCAATTACCACCAAGTGCGGCTTTTCTCAATAATTGTTGATATGATGTTTAGGTGTGTCACAGCTTACAATTAAACTATTCCCTAAAATAATTTTGACAGAATATTATTTTATCATTTAATTAATAGTACACATGTATTTGTAAGGGGAAATGATGATTGTACATATCGAAATATTATATATTCATCCATCCCTTACTTTTTGTGAAGGAAAATGGAAAGAGAAAAGATAGAGAAAAATTAAATGATAAATTTTAGTTACTTTTATAAATAAATATATGAGTGTATAAATGAGTGTATGACAAAAAGACATTTACGAATAGCATATCTCATTTGTAATTTCTTTTAAGCTTGGTAAGATCTTCTGATTCAAGTAGAATTTGACGTAAAACCAGAGATAATGAACACATAGATATAAGATACAGAAATGATATATGAACGAATGAAGTGGACGAATTGGGGACGACTAAGGGCATTTCATAATGTGCTCCCTTCATTAATGTGCTCCACCTACACCCTCATTCACAAAAATTCAAAATCCCTGATTCACTTTCCCCAAATCATTCCAAGCTCCCACTCTGTAACTCCCGCGTGTTCCCTCTCCCTCTTGCGTCCATCCTCTTCCCTTCTTCCATCGCACCTCCGCCGCCGACGTCATAGCACCTTCTTCCATCTGTATATAATACCCTTAACCCTATACCCTAACCCTAATAGATAATTATTGACAGATGGTTAGGGAAACCATCTGTCGATAACTGAAATACATCGTTTCATTAATTGAATTTTTCGGTTATGAACAGATGAGTTATTAACCCATCCGTCGATAACCCGCAAATATGTTACGTTCGTGAAATCTCTCTTCCCCATTTCAGAAAACGCTTTCTCTCTTCCCTTCTCTCCTTCTCTCTCTCTCACAGCACCGCCACCGCCTTTTGAAGCCATTTTCGCCACTATGGGAGCTCTATTTGGCCCCCTGAAGGTACCTACATAATGCCTATATGTGGTGATTGTGATTAATTTTATCTTCTCGTTATAGGCTGATTTCAAGCACCGCATGGAAGAGGCTCGGACCCAGCATACGCAGGCCAAGGAGGCTGGTGATTGCGTCCCACCCGTTGATGAGCAAACGGTGTGGGACAAGACTATTGGGAGACCTTACAAGGGCCACATATACGGTCGCAGTTCGTTCAACAAGGGCAAGGCTCGTTCATCCGCATCTGTTATAGGAGCTGCCAGAGGTTCATGATCCAGTAGTGATGTGGAGGTTCGTGACCAGGTCTTCCAGATGAATTTGGAGCTACAAACCCAGGTGCAAGAGTTGCAGAGGCAGATGGAGGTGCAACAGACCCAGTAGCATCAGACGATTACTTATGAAGTTACTAGAGTAGTTAATGAGAGGATGTCAGCTTTCTTCTCCATATTTGCTACTGGAGCATCATCGCGGCTGGGGGTCCCTAGAGCACAACCTCCTTCTAAGTCGTCTTGTCCTCTAACACCCTATCAGTAGACCCCTTATCCTCCGACTCCATTCTGGTCGAGTCCTTATCCGACATATCCGTCTCAACCTCCTCCACCTTATCCTCTTCCTGGTCAGATTGTTCCTGCCCCACCACCTTCTGCACCACGAGATGATGATGACGACGATGGTGAATGGTGACGATGATGACAACCAACACATGGACTATTTGTGATTATTTTGGATTTTGTATTTATTGTTCAGACATTCAATTTTAGTTTTAGTTACTCTTGTGTGTTTTTTATGTATTTGTTAAGTTTACCACAGATAATATATTCATGGGTAAATTACACTCACCTCCCCTGAGATTTAACAGTATTACACTTGACATCCCTCTATTTTCAAAACTTGCAGCACAAGTCCTTAAACTTTTAATAATCTACACTGACTTCCCTTGAAAAAAGTTTGACTAACAGTCAAACTAACAGCAAAAAAAACATGTGACAAGCACATAATCATTAATGAAATTTTTGTAAATATTATCATTTTTTATAAATAAAAGGACAAAAATACCCTTATATCAACCTTTTCACTTTGTTCATTCTCAATAGAAACAACAATGGGTTCAACATTACACACAACAACATGGACGGACTCATTTACATTCACAATATCAATTGAATCAGAAGTACTACCAACAACAGGTGGGACTAGAGAAAATTGGTCTTACTCTGCCATAAACCCTATATCATAATACCAACAATAACTAAGAATGTAAAAAATCCAGATTCAATTTATGAAAATTAACTAAAAAACTAGTCTTGTACCCGTGCGATGCACGGGGATTATATCAAATTTTACTTTTAAGATATTAAATAATTAAGGAAAAATTATTTGTATAAAATGAAGTTAAATGAAAATATGTTATTCATAAATTTATTTTGTAAATATAACAATAAAAATACATAATGAAATTATTATTATATTAGTGGATGCAAATAAAATTATTCAATCACATAATTAGTTTTCATCTTTTTCAATATCAAATTTATATTCATAAAATATTTATAATTGTTCTCTTTCAACAATCAACAAAAAATAATCATAACTTACAGATTATCAATCACTAAAAACTACCGAAATCATAGAAAATATGTCAAAACTAATAATTATCAATCATTAATAATTACTAATTATTCATATCTATTCCCGTCCAACAATCAATAAAAATATTAAAAATTACTAATTCATGTTCATAATTATTCCTAATTAACAAAAAATATTAAAAATATGTAATATCAATCACTAAAATTCTCTAAAATATTCACTAATTATCAATCACTAAAAATCATTAAATTACAGGTAAAATATTCAAATATCACTAATTACCAAACATTAATAATTACTAATAATTCGTAATTATTCTCTTTTAAAAAACTATGTTCATTATTTATGTTTTACATTTCCCGTGAGACAGTTAATCAATCATGTCAAATATTAAATTATGAAGAATAGAAAATGAGGAGAAGAATGAAACAATAAAAAAATATAGAAGAAAGATGAAGAATAGAAAATGAAAGAAGAAGAATAAAAAATAAATTAAAAAATAAGAAAAAATGAAGGATGACTAAGAAAGTAGATGAAAAAAATGAAATAAGAAAGAGAAAAAAAAGAGCAAGAAATAGAGATGACAAAATAAGAGAGAAAGAGAAAAAAAAAATGAAGTTGAAAGGGTTGAGAAGGTGGAAAGATATATAGATATATATATATATATATATATAGATGATTTGACCATAATTTAACATCAAATGCTATAAACAAAAAAAGAATCTGAAAGAAGATTTTTTATAATGTGAATGTAAATAGAAAATTTATATAAAGAAGATTTTATCATATATATTTCGAAATAAGATTTTCCAAATTTATATTATGAAATGTGAATAGACATTTCCAAATTAAATATTATCATTTCCAAATATTTTATGCATAAAATCAATTATTCTAAATTAAATAAAAGATACATATTGAATATTAATATTTAAAAGATACATTAAAGATTTGTAAATATCTTGAAAGAATAAAAATAAAGGATACCTAAAATTGCATACGTGTCACATTTATAAAGACTCAATTAATGGGCAAATTGGTAATCAACCATTACCTGTCTTTTACAATATTATATAGATTCAAATTCAATTTATGGAAATTAACTTAAAATATCTTGGAGAACCACCTCGGTTATGTCTCTTATTCAAGGTGAAATTAGGGAAATTTATGAAATCAGTACCATTAGGGAAAAATTAATCAAAATTAGGGAAAGTTAACATAGTGGCTATGGAAGACAGAGGTTAAGCGGAACGGCGCTCCGCGGTGGTTCTTCAATTCGGAGTAGTAGCGACGCAGGGAGCACGCTCTTCGAAGCAGAAGCAAAACCAGTGTTCGTGGTGGTTCTTCGGAGCAATAGCGACGCAGGGAGCACGCGAAGCAGAAGCAGATCCAGCGTTCGTGGTGGTGGCGCGCGACGGCGGTGAAGCGGTGGTGGCTATGGAAGAAACACAGGTGAAACGTCAGCTATGGAAGAAACAGAGGCGTTCAAAGCATGATGGAGAAGAGTGAACGTGACAGAACGGAAGAAGCAATGGAAGCCAAAGTAGAAGAAGCATGGGTCTGAATCATCACAGGTGCCTTTTTTATTTTTTTTAGGGTTTTTGGGTTAAAATTGTTAGGGTTAGAAATGTAATTATATATTTTTCATTAAATCTAACTTAACACAGTTTATTTTTTAATGAGTCATGGAAGGTAAATGTCAGGTGTTAAAATAGAGGGGATTCGAGTGTAATTTCATCAAACCTCAGGAGGAGGTCAGTGTAATTTACCCTATATTCATTTGACTTTGCTTATTATCTTGAACAATAATATTATTATTTTGTTTTGAACTTTTATTTTTATGTAATTTTATAAATTCAATTTGAATTTATTTTTTTCATGAAAAAAATTAAATCAGTGGTTTTTATTTTTTAAAAATAAATTATTTATTTTATCGACAGATCTCATCCATCGATAATAAGTTTTTATATTTTTTTCTAAAAAACGAGATAATATCGACATATGGACATTCATCGATAACTAGAAAAAAATAATTCTAAAAATAATTTAAAAAACGTTTATCGAGGGATGCGTCCTTTAGAAAAGTTATCGACGGTATTTCAGGATCATCCGTCAATAATTTATTTTCAACCATGTGAATATCGTGGATGCCTGTCCATCGATACATCCATCGAAAATAAAGATTATCGAGAGATATTCATCCTATACGTCAAAAAAATTCGTTGATATATCGAGAATTTCTAGTAGTGCATTAATCAACCATCAACTAAATGCAAATAAAAATGTCCTCAGAAAAAGCTTGTGTAATTATGATAAGATATTGTATAACTGAAAGGAATAAATCTGGTTCAAATATTTGAAATTTTTTGGCTTAAATATCATTTTAGTTCACTAACTTCACATAAATTTTGATTTTGGTCACTATCTTTAGATTTATCACATTTAGTCCACTAGCTTTCAAATTGTGAGCACTTTTGGTCCACTATTAATCAATTGATAAGTCAACGGACATGTCAGTAAAAGTCAACAGCCATGTCAGCAAAGTCGATGCCATGTCAGCTAAGTCAACGTCCACGTCAACAAAGTCATCAGTGACCATGTCAGCAAAGTCAACTACCACGTCAGCAAAGTCAACTGCCACGTCAGGATCGTTAAGTCCACATCAGCACAGTGGACTAAAATTGACAATTTTTTAAAACTAGTGGACTAAATGTGACAATTCTAAAGATAGTGGACTAAAATCAGAATTTGTATAAAGCTAGTAGACCAAAATAATATTTAAGCCAAATTGTTTTTATCTAATTATGAAATATTTGTGTAATTATGATCCAAAGATTGGAGAAAATTAAATCAAAAGGAATACACATATTAAATGATCAATTGGAGTTTGGTTCAAGATATTTTTTGCATAACCAACGTCCGATTTAACACTTTTCCCTGAAATCAAATAAAATCAACTAAATACTCTATATATATCGAGGCTTGTTCAATCTTTCTTTTACGTATTCAATTTAGGTATGTATAATTATTTTTATTTGGTATGTGCAATCCTCTTTATTTAATACATGTAATCCCTTTATATATAGTATGCGTAATTCATTTATATAGTATGTGTAATCATTTTTTTGATATGTGTAATCTCTTTATGTAATATGTGTAATCAATTTTATATAACATGTGTAATTTGCTGAGAAACATACATGCTTGATTTTGTGCAACAATCCATTCTGAATATGTGTATATATTGATCTTTTGAGATTTGAACATTTATGTGTAATATCTAGAAGATTGTGAGAGAAAATATTTTTGTAATTTTGATTTAGAGTTTATTTAGGAAGATGAAATCATTAATATTGTATTAAAGATTGTGTAACAGAGAACATTATTAGTTACACATAATTTATATCTACTATATTTATTTCATTGGCTGATTTGATGGCTATCTTTGATGTATATGTAGCATAATTGTGCAATAAAATATAAAAATTATTGATACAATTTAATTCTTAAATATTTCTTAATCATTTCTACAATAATGAGTTAGTTCCTTGTTGGCTCTATTTAGTTTTACATAGAGATTTTTCTATTAAAATAATATATATTAGCGTCTTGTCGGGCACTTCGTGATCACCAAGTTGCATTTTTATTTTTTATTTAATTTAAATTTATATATTTATCATTTTTTATTTGATTTTAGTTTAATTTAATAATTATATAAATTGAAATTTTAAATCAATAATTTTGCAATTGAGATAATAAAAAAGTAGTTATTATTTTTTATGGGTCAGAGAAAGAGAGAAGAAGGAGTGGGAAAGAGAAAGTGAAAGAAATAGTAGAATTTAGAATAATAAATTTAGTAAATGTGAGGTTAGTAGGTAATTATTAATATAGATTTATTTATTTTAATTTTTACGTTTTATTTTTAGAATTTAAAAAGTAACTATGTAAATGAATATAAATACAAAAAAAAGCAATTAATTACTTTTTTCAATCCTATATCTAAGAATATAATTGAGGTCTCAATTGGGACATCCGGTACTCCTCTATCCTTGGATATAGATTGTGTCTTCAATAGCACATATTTTAATCACATCATCTAAGACTAATTGTATGAATGTGTCAATTGGGCTTCCAATTCTGGATATAGATATATGATTATCCTATTTATAGTGTCAGTCATTCTAATAATATTATGTATACACCACTTTGATAAGTAGTTATTAATCATCATTTTTACAAGAAAAAATTTAATTAAAATAAATAAAAAAACTCAATTAAATAAATAAATAACCTAACTAAATAAAAAAAATAATAATAACTGCTAAAAATTAACTAAATTATGCATTTTGTCATGTGTTATTGTAGTGATGATAATTTAGTGCTAAAGATACTACTTTTAGAAGAAAATAATGTATTTTATATTATTTTTTTATTTTTATCATATTTATAGTGAATTTATTTAATTATTTAATGAATTTTTAACTATCCTTAAATTATTTTTTATTGTTTATTTAAATTTTTTATTTATTTGATCAAAATTTTTTATTTATTCAGTTTGATTTTTTTGCCTGTAAAAATAATAACGGATGGTGACTTATAAAAGTGGTGTTCCTATAGCATTATCCATTATTTCATTCAATCGTAACCTTTTTTATTCCTTTAGTAAGAAAGTCACTCATAACTTGACAATAAAGGACAACTCCCAACTTTTTCCACGAAAATAGATAATACTATTGGCGCAACGTTGACATGCACGCATGTCTCAACCATACGTGAGATTGGATAAGAATAGGATTATTCCTCCAGCAACATTACCAAACCCTTTAAAAAAAAACTAATAAGGTTAGCACACATCTCATATAATATATAACATATGTTCGATACTTGGTGAATATATTTATGTTGTACGACTAGCATAAACTTATTGCACTGAAATCTCAACATTTACTTTTCAAATACATGCGCAACATGGAAAAATAAATCAGAGCACACAAATTTGCTTTTTTACATTTTTAGTTTTTTTTCTAGTGTGTTGCAAATACACAAATTTATTATGAGTAGTTTGAGTACTCCATAATTGACACAAGCAAGGAATTCAATGACTACGAGACCAAATTAAATCTAATGAATCGAAACAACACAAATGAATGAAAATATTCGAAAATGACTCAATGAAGTAACGAAAATGATTCCTAGTTACTCACTCTATTCTATAATAATAGTCGTTTTGATTTCTTTGTACATTAGAAAATCAATGTACCTCAATATATTTTGTGTCTGGATACATTAATTTTTCAACAATAGTGCTACGTGTATAGCAGAAGTACGTTCAACAAATATTCAACGTGTGCTATACATGATATGAGATGTGTGCTATACGTACATATGCTATACAAATAGCACACATCCTATATCATGTATAACACATGTTGAATACTTATTTGACGTATTTCTGTTGTACGACAAGCATTATTGATTTTTCAATATACCAAAAAAAATCAAAATGACTAGAAAGAAGAAGCTAGCTACTACATTCTAGCCACTGCCACCAAGAACACCCTTAAGCTTCTTAATAAGAGCAGGGTCAAGGAAAGTAGTTTTTGCCACCAATTCAGTAGGGAAATTATTTGCAAACAAAGCAAAATCAAGGATCTGAAGGCCAGGACTGGAGCTACTAAAGACGGCGAAAGCGACGGCACCTTTTCCGCCGTTAGAGAACTGAAAATGCAACAAGCCTTGAGGGAAAACCATAATGTCACCTTGATTAAGTACCTTAGCATAATAAGTATTATCAGAAGAAATGAAGCCAGCAGAAATACTACCCTTTTCCACAATTAGGAGCTCAGAGGCACCAGGATGAGTGTGCAATGGGATAACACCGTTAGGGCCAAAGTCTAGCCTCGCAGCGGAGAGGCCAAGACCATTGACTCCTGGGAACTGACCAACAAATGCAGGGGTAACTGCAGCGTTGATCAGTGCTAGGAGTTTTGCTGGTTTGGCTAACCCTGTGTAGTGAAAGTCATTTGCTGTTACGTTTGCCGGGGCCTTGCAGGGGTACCCTGCAGGGCCATTTTGAGCCTTAAGATCCGCGACACAGAAGTCCTCCACTAAGGCTTGGGTTGAGGAAGTGGATAAGAGCAGAGGGAGGAGGAAGAGAATTTGAAGCATTTTGCTTGTTATGAATGGGTTGAGGGAGTTAGTATGAATGGGAGTGGTTTGTGATTGGGTAGCTACAGAATGGTGTTATATAGAGGAAGAAAGACTATATGCTAGTGTTTGCTAAGGCTGCTTATGATAACAAATTAAATATACAATATATAAATATAGAGATAAGTGTTTCGTTATCGCCTTGACTTAAAAGAAAGTAGTGTTAATATAAATTCAGATTCATAATAAATTTTATAAATGATAATATATCAATTATTCATGACTTAATTAAATGTTATAACTATAGAATTATTATGAAATCATTGGTTAATATATTGTCATGATTCACTGTAAATTTGAGTCAATATTATCATTTTTTTAAGGAGATATGACGTAAAATTTCCGCCTCAAAATAGAAAATTTATAGTTTTATATACTCATGAAAAATAGAGATAGAAAAAACATAAAATTAAGTCAAATGAAATATAAATTATTATTTTTATACTAATTTAAATATTATATAATAACTTTATGTTTTTGTATTTTTATTTTTCACTATCTTTATATTTCTATCCTCGTTATGGTAAAGGTAGCCAGGTAACAGTAAGAAAAAAAAAACATTGGAAAGATCATGTGAGTAGGGAATGGCTAAGGATGTTGCCAACTTGCCATGCAGGAAAATGATGACAAAAATTGTTATAAATGAGAGGCACCCCAATAAGATTGTGGGATTGTAAAGCGAATTCTTGATGATAAGGTCCCCTCCCCATCAACCTGTAGCATCAGACAGAGAGAAATGAAAAATGCTCTTTTCCATAATTAAAGTATTTGGTAAGTGAAAATGGCACTAATTAATGAGTGCCATTTCGGATCTCACATTAAAGGGTCAATCAGATATGCAAGGAATATGTACTAATTAATAAAATTTAAAATTTACTTTCTTTAACTTTGGAAGTGAGATGATAAAGTTGGGCTCACAAATATTTCTCAACAATTGGGTCAAAATCGAATGTAAAACACATAAATCCTGGCACAATCTATGCAAGAAAAAATATATTAAGTCTCTATATTTAGACGAGACAATTTAGGAAGATAATATGGTTTTTAACAGATTTTAAAATTTTTCATCATCAAATAATTTACTTACATATTTAACTAGAAGATATTATAAAATTTAAAAAATTTTAAGAAGAAATTGTATTTACTTAAATGGAAGTTCTAATTTTATATAATTAAATGGGAGAATTATAATTTTATTTACTTGAATGAGAAAATTCTAATGTTCATCTAAAATGAAAGAATTTTAATAATTCTTTCTCTTACCTCTATTTATTATTTGATTCTCTTTTTTTTAATTAAAATTATCATTATCATTATAATTATCTTATTCAAATAAAATATTTGATAATTAATGTAATGTGATTTTTTTATCTAAATAAAAAATTTTAAAATTAAAAAAAATATTTAGAATCCATTATATTTTAAATTTTTTAGAATTTTAAAAATACTTGTCCAAACAAAACTTTAAATCTTAAACCTAACATGGTTAATATAAATCAATCTACATCTTGATAAAGTAACGACCGGGGAAGTGTCATGTCAAACAGGTAATAATCATAGTAATATTTGTTATACAATACAAATATATCCGATTAGTATTCAATGTGTGATATATATACTAAATGTTATACGTAACATGTGTTATACATATGACATACATTATATATATCACACATCATGTATAGCACATGTTAGATAGTTGTTGGATGATATTTTTGTTGTACGAAAAATATTACCGAAATAATCAGAATTTTCGACGAAACAAATTGCAATTATTTTCGTTAGTTATTTAGAATCCGGAGATATTTTCAGAGTGGAAATTACAAAACAAATATCAGAGATTGAGTAGAAGACGGGAAAAAAAGTAGGGTGTGGTCCAAAATCACATGGGGGAGGAAGAGAGAGCACATAAACAGACATTTTGACAGCTAGAAGCATTATATATTGCCGTTCATTCAATAGGAACCATATGAATGAGTGGATAAGAAAGAAAGCTCATCCTGCTAAGATATCTTAGCACTATCATATATCACACAAAAACGACCTCATTGCATGACTAAAAGGTCTATGCAGAGAAACAATTTTGTCGTTAATATGGTGTTAAATGTTAGTTTTGGCATGACCCATGGAATACTGCAAAGATGATTTTACACTGCAGTTGAAGGAAAATACAGGTGTTGTGGATTTTGAGGTTGTTTCAACTATAATATTGTAACCGTAATTGTAGCTGTGATTCAGAGTTTAAAACCATATCGCAAGTAAAAGTGTTACATCGCAATGAAAAATTCTTGGGTCCTCATTTTTTGAGGAATGCTATTTGTACATGTCATTTAGAGTTAAACCTCAAATTATATTGGTCCTCCACTTTGTATGCGTGAATAAATTGGTCCTCCACTTTAATTTTCGCTCAAAATAGTCCTCCACTTTAATTTTCGCTCAAAATAGTCCTCCACTTTCCAATATATGAATCAAGTTAGTCCTCCTAATATTATTCTTTTATAACTTCGTTAAATTTTGCTAATTTGGACGGTTTAATACCAACTTGACAAGTGACATGTAACCCTAGAAATACATATAACTCATATTATTCCTTCATTTTACTTATTTTGAATCAAAATAATCATCCACTCTTATCTAAAGAGAACTATTTTGATTTAAAACAAGTAAATTGGAGGACTTATAGAAGTTATGAGTTTATAGGATTACATATTACTTGCTAAGTTAGCAATAAACAGTCCATATCATCATAAATTAACAGAATTATAACATAAAAAATAAATGGAGGACCAATTTGATTCACAAAGTGCAAAGTGAAGGACTATTTTGAGCAAAAATTAAAGTGGAGGACTAATTTGATTCACGCATACAAAGTGGAGGACTAATTTGAGGTTTAACTCTATCATTTAATCATCCATCATTTTCTTCATCCATTTAATATTGGCAAATTTGATATATATGTTGACAAATATATCAAATTTACCAATATTTATATGGGTGTAGAAAGGAGTGAAGGGTGAAATGGTACGTACAAATTAAATATTGTTTTTCTCAAGATTCTGAAAATCGGATCGGACATTGAACCGGATGAAGGAGGGATTCAGAGGTTTAGAGGTTTAACCGGTTCGACCGGAGGTTCAACCAGATATAATAAAATATGTATAAAATATATATTTATCTATAAAAATATACATATATGATGAATTATATGCTATAAAAAAATTAAAGTGCATGAAAAATATTAATAAAAGTGGAAATTTATAGCATTGGATAAATTTAGAGGTTTAATAGTCCTTAATTTTAATAGTTAAAGTGTATTATATATTAAATTTTATTATAAAATAGTTATTAAATTTTAAAAAATTAAAATTTTTATTTTTATATAAGTTGACCGGTTCAACCAGTTTTTACCGGTTTTCCCAATTTTGACCGATTTTTTCGATTTTTGACCGATTTTCAGAATCCCGATTTTTAAGGCCTACTCGGACCGGACAGGGGTCCGATTTCCGGTTCAACTGGTCGGACCGGTCCGATTTTCAGAACAAGTGGTTTTTCTATTAGAAAAGAAGAACATGAGAGAATTGAGAGAGAGGTAAAGGGAGCAGAAGAAGTTAAAAATTGACATAATGAATTGTATTGGTTGAAGTGTTAGTTATAGAGATATTTATGGTGGTTGTTGATGAACTAACTATGACACCTAGAGTAACTAACTTTCTCTAATCGAATTACTCGTAGCTTAATTAATTTATTAACATATGTTGATATCCAAATTTGTCCGAGGGTAATTATCATTTTTCAATGTGAATATTGTATATGCAATTTTTTGTGTGTGTTTTTGTTACAGTTAAAATTGAATGAGCTTCGGCCCAAATTTCTTTAAATTTTCCATTTGTTTTTAAACAAATTGAATTGAGAATAATCCAAAAAAATCAGATTGGATTTTAGCCCAACAAGAAAAGAAAGAGGACTTTATCTTTAGCCCAACAAAAAACGGACCCAAAAAAGAGTACTACATCTATTTTTTATGAGAAATATTTTTTTGTACGTCATAAAATCAGTCATCATCAATCACCACATGTAATAATCTAACTTTTTAAAACTATTAATCAAACTTTTAAAATGTTGAATTAATATATAATATTAAAAGTTAGATTAATCATTTTAAAAAGTTAGACTATTATATATGGTGACTAATTTTGTGATGTACATATAGTATTACTCTTTTTTATTGCAACTCAAGTTTATTTTTAGCACATTTTTTTTTATTCCTAGAAATATAATATTTTAAAAAAATGGCTTCTAATATGCTGCATGCATTATGCGGTTTGCTTCCACTTTTAACACAACATGTATAAGAGACAAGAGTTTTAGATCTTCAATCTTACAATCAAATCTTTAAGAATATGTAGTGGCTGAAGGAAAATAATAACATCAATATATTTAGTTTTGATTATAGCATATCATAAACAAAATGATAATGAGAAACAGAATCTGGATTGGATAAATGGTTAGTCATTATCTTGTTTCCCGTTGCTCCTTATGTGCAATAGTAGCTCTGAAAAGAAATCACAGAGAGAAGAGGAGATTGGAGAGTGTGTACTGGAGAGCCAAAAGACAGAATACGTTAGGCTAGATTAAGCAGCCTATTTATATTAATTTATTCCTAATAGGGCGGAATAAATAATGTCAACGGGTCAACAGTAGGGACTCTCCAATGTTAGATAATGATGAGTCCAGACCACTAATCATCAGCTGGCCCAAACATGATTTATTTCACATTTTCACAATAATATATTAATATAGCCCAATAACAATAATATTAATAAATATAATAATGGCTACATAATATTTAATAAATGAATTGATCTGGATAAATACTAATTTATGCTAGTCCACAAAATAATTATCCAACAATCTCCCACTTGGACAACATAAATTAGAGCACAAGATTAATATCAATCTAGATCAATTCATAAAATATTTTGGCAATAAAATTAATTTGCACTATTTACTAATTTGTGTAAGTCCACAAAATAAAATTCCAACAGTGGCACCAGGCTTGACCTGACTAAGTCTCTGGCTCTGTGGGTTGGTAACTCCAACGGTATTTCTCAGTCCACGATTGTTGGCCATCGCCATGCACAGTGCGCTCCAAACTACGACACTCGTTCACCAATACAGAGAACTCTTGAATCCTCAAAGGGCCTACCAAGCTCCGTATTTTGTCCTCCAACCCATTCAGGTCCAGGGTGCACCGGTTAGCCTCACTCAGATCACTCGGTGGAATACGAGAAAACTTGATGAGTTCTTCGAACCTTCTTGTGTACTCTGACACTGACATCTTGCCCTGTTGTAACGCGTAGAATTCCCTTTCTTTGGCTTGCATAACGGCTCCTGGAAGATACTTCTTGTGGAAGAGAGTCTTGAACTGTTCCCAGGTGATAGGTGATAGAGGCACCTACGACTTCCAAAACTTAAGATACATCTAACCACCAAGCTCCAGTGTCGCCTACCAACATGAGAGTGGCACGAGGAATCTTCTGTTCTTCTGTGCACGACATGACATTGACTACTTCTTCCATCTTCAAGATCCAGTCGATGGTAATGCTTGGGCTGGTTTCGTGGGATCCGGAGACAAATGCACGTTTAGAGTTTCCTCCTCTGTTGTTTTTACCAGACGCGGCTCCTTGATGTCCTGCTTAATTCATTGAGCGCTTCCTAAAGTGAGACATATCCGTTGGAATTCCTTCGTCTTGCACGGTACAAGAATCGTTCCTAGTTTGTCTCCTTAAAGCTAACGGTTCCTATACACACAAATCCTATTTTTTGATTAAAACTATACTTATACGTTAACAATAATATATTTCAAGGAAATTTCATAGAATACGTTAAATTCGCTAAAATTTATTTATTTCTGTTAAATCATAGTTAGAAATTAAATTTGTTGGTTGCAGTATAAACACAATATTTTTTCCCATATATCGGGAAGAGATATTATTACTAACATTATTCTAGTAGACTTTTCAATTTAAAAAAATTTCTTATTTTTTATTTATTAAGTGAAATAAGAGGATCACAATTTCAACAAATAATTTTAAATTAGCTCGATAAGTACTGTTTTTGGCAAAACTTGAGATGATCATAACTTTGAATATGGAAATCAGAATAATTTTTAGGATAAACCCCAAATCGGTCCTTGACAATTTTAAGGATGAACAAAGTAGTCTTTGACATTGAGAAAGTGACAAATGAGTCCTTGACAATGTCATTTTTCGGACATCCGTTCGTCCCTAAACGGATTCCGTCAGACATGACAATAAATAGCCCAAAAAGGTCCATGACAATCAATAAATAACTCTAAATGCTCCATAACATTTTTACCATGCTGGACATTTTAGTCCCCTAAAATATGAATTTGTATGTGTCCATTACCTTAAATTAGGAGGTGTAGCCTTACTGAAAAATAATTTTGGATGTGAATCAAATTAATATTTCCTTTTATTACTTTTATCCAAATAAATGAAAAGCATAAGACAAAAATTCTAAGCATGAAGTACCCAAGTATAATCACAATGATGAATATATTATGTCTTCTGACTTTGATTATACTGTTGCATTTAGAGGTTCTTTAATTGTAATTTAGACTTCAAATAACTATTAATTTATAGCACATGCATTGCTCATACTACTAAAGTAATATCATTGTAGCAACATTACTTTATAAAGGGGCTAATTCTGAAGGTTTCGAAAGAAATTCGTCGAAGTGGTTATATTTGACCAAGAAAGGTAAATAACTTATATTCCAAAAGATCTATGTGAAGGATACTTTCAAAGTGGGGCAATTATTTTAAAGACTAGAAGATCTTTTGGAACTTGATCACATAGATTTTATAAATTTAGTTTTGTTCAAATATTGATGATAAAACATTTCATATTCTTTCTTCTTTCCTAGGAAATGAGGGAAATAATGGTAGTGAGTTTTTGAATCTTGGACAGATATGGATTCATATTTTAGGGGACTAATACATAGTGAGTTTTTAAAAGTTATGTGCTATACATAATACGTAATGTATATTATATGTATAACACATATTTCATATTATGTATAGTACACATTAAATACTAATTAAATATATTTATGTTATACAACAAATAAAAATAATAGTGTCGGCCGGTGATAAACTCTATTCCATTTTATATGAAAAAGAAGCCTTTAATCACACTATTCCACTCCAAAAACGTTATACAAAACATATTATACTAGTCGAATTCTGGACCAAGATGAGATTGTGAGTTTTACTGGTAGCTATTTTTCCAATCATGAATATACTAAATTCACTTAAATATATAAATATATATACTGGTCTGATTCCAGTCAAAAGAGAAAACCTAGCACTACCAGGTGATCTTTTTTAAGCCTGCAGTGAAGCAGAACTCAGTCAGGAAGCAAAACACTTTGAGAAAATCACAAAAATGGGAAAGAAAAGAGCTTAAAGGAAATGTAAAAGAGGAAATGGTTGGGGGTATTGAATGGAAAGGGTCAGTTAGGTGTGTCACAATAATAAAGGAGGAGAGGGAGAGAGCATGTGTTTTGGGACAGAGGAAACAGAGTGTGAACAGTATTAACCTCAGAGTGCACTTTCCTGACACTCTCTGCCAACGT
This sequence comes from Aeschynomene evenia, assembly GCA_013621005.1. Lineage (NCBI taxonomy): Eukaryota > Viridiplantae > Streptophyta > Magnoliopsida > Fabales > Fabaceae > Aeschynomene > Aeschynomene evenia. The sequence continues at coordinate 5,650,961 of CM024271.1, forward strand.
GCTATACAGAAAAGACAAGTGCTTTCAATTGCAAACAAACAACCATCTACCTCTCTCTACCCGATACTCTTTTACTTCCACTGTTCTACCTTGCATCACTCATTACTCTACTTAAATATTATTGTTGACTAGTAAAATTTTTAAATTGTATTTTAAATATAATTTCTCTTTTATATTTTATCTAGTTATTTTATTGTTTTTAAATTTTAATTTATATTATTTTAATATTTCAAATTTTCTTTTTTATTATTAAATATAAATATACATATCATTACCAAATATATATAAATATATTACATGTTCATTTGATATATATAAACATAAAAAAAAAATATAGTTAAAACAGCCAATAAATTATGCACAACATATATCATATAAATTACACAACGAATATAACATGTTGTGCATGTCATATAACACATGATGTGCATAACATATAATATTTGTTGTGTAATTTATATTATATATGTTGTGCATAATTTGTTTTTTTATTTTGACTGATTTTTTGTTGTGACTCGTGTATTTCTCTTTTTGAAATAGAGAGAAGAAAAATAAAATCAGAAAAAATTCTTATTAAAGGTACTTATTTCAAATTTTAAAACAAAATTTCAAATAAATAGGTCAAGTTTTTAGATGCTATTTACTTATTTTTATTCATTTATCATATTATATGATTTAATTATAGGAATAGTAAAAACTAAAAAAAAAAACTATCTCTTTTATTTAATTTTCTGTTTTAACTATTTTCTCTGTAAAATTTAGAAAAAACAGAAGGTAGACTGTAAATAAAAAATAAGAGTTTAATTTTTATGTGTTACTACTGTAATTTTTTTACAATTCTCTAATTATGTGTTACAATACTAGTAGAAGTTTAAAGTCATCCAAATTGAGTTATATGATGAAGGAATGTTTATATATAAAAAATAAACTACTAATAAATAAAAATAAAATTAAACTTAAAAAATAAAGATAAAATAAAAAATACGAACCAATAACTTTAATATTTTTGAAATAGTAATATACAAAGCCTAAAAATAAACAAGCTAGACTAGAATCTAACATTCTTTGCTACTGGTCGCATATGACATTTATATTGATAATAATTTATTTAAATTCTTATAGATAAGTAATTTTTTAAAAATAATTTATAAATAATTCATTTTATATTTAAATGAATAATAACATAAATATTTATTTTAAATATTTTTGAAAGCATTTTTTAAATAATATAAGTAATTTCCTAAGAAGCATAAAGTTATTTTAACAAACAAAATTATCAATAATAACCTCCAAAAAGTTAAAAATGTTTAATCGCTACAAAATTATCAATACTAACCCTAAAAATGTTTTAAATACTACTATCTAAAGTGGCCCTTAACATAATTAATCGCTACAAATTAAATTAAAGTTGAATACATTTTAAAAATTAAAACTAAAAGTAGTGAATCGATATAATTTAATATATAATTTAATATATAATTCAATTAGTTTAATCAATTAAATATATAGGTGTCTATTACCAAAAAAAAATTAAATATATAGGTGTTGTTATTTCTCCTCTGATATGCCTAATACCTAGACTTTTCGACGCATTTAAAATAAAATAAATGAATATGTTCAAAGATAATTGAATGACATCAATATCTACCCTGAAAAAAAGATATGGAAGAAAAAACATTGGAAAGAGAGAAAAGTAGAGAGAGATGTGCGAAAACATTTCTCTAAATACATATATAATTGAGGGTCAGTTTGGGTAAACAACTTATTTAAATCCTTATATAAAAGTAACTTCTGAGAAGTAACTTATGAATAAGTTATTTTGTATATGAATATGATATAACAAAAAATTTTATTTCAATAATTTTGAAAAGTGCTTATAGAGAAGTCAAATGTTCTAACTTCTACAAAAGCACTTAAATAACTTCCGAAGAAGTCATAAGTTATACAGCCAAACGAGACAGATATAACTTCTGATAAGTCAGAAGTTAAAATAAGTCAGAAACACTGTCATCCAAACTGGCCCTGAATCATATACAATTAAGTTATAACTAAATTGAAAGTAATTGAACTATATATTACCAAAAAATAAAAATAAAAAGGTAATTGAACTGAAAATGACTTAGGATTAGTTGAGTAAATAATTTATTTAAACCTTTATAAAAAAATAATTTATGGGAATTAATTTATAAATAAGTTATTTTGTATATGAATATAATATAATAAAAAATTTTATTTTATTATTTTGAATAGTGTATCTAGAAAATTTAATTATTCTGACTTCTCCAAAAGCAAATAAATATCTGAAAAAGTCATAAATTATATAACAAAAAAAAATATATAATTTTTGATAAGTTAAAAATTAACAAAATTTAGAAGGCTATAATATCCAAACGGACCCTTATTTGTCACCTAATCATGCAAGTCAATATTGACTATGAAATAAGTATTCCAATTAGAGTCATGCTATATATGTAAATGTACGTATAATCAGCAATGCTTATTGTACATTTATTTTCTGTCACCATTAGTCATTCATAATAATTATATTTAAAAAATAATTTAATGTTGTAATAATACATTGTCTTTTACTAATAATATTGTGAAGTCCAAGATAAAAAGTGTGTTGGTAACAGAAAGTGACTGATGTATAATGTACATGTAGCACTATTAATATAAATAGATTTAATTATTTCGGATAGGTAATTGAATTTTCAATTTAATTTTTATACATAAAAAATTTATGATTAAGTTTCTAAATTTTTAAATACTTTTTAACTGGACTCCTTACACTATATTTTAAAAACATATTTAACCACATTTTAAAAAAAGGTTAATATAGATAAAAAAAATAAAAAAAGATAAAAAATATTACTAAATTTTAATTATATTTTATTTTTATTTTGATAAATTTCTATTTATATATTATGACAAGTAAATTAAAATAAAATATAAAAATATTAAAAATATAAAAATTAATTATAGATATAAATAAATTTACTATAACATAAAATATTTTAAAACATCTATATTTTAAAATTTAATTAATTTTCTTCTTCTTTTATAATTTGTGGTTTAAATCATTTTTCATTTTCAGTTTATTTTATTTTTTCCTTAATTTTATATTATATTTAAATTTTATTTCTAATTTTTTATGCTTTAATTTTTTTATTTTCTTAAATGAATATTAAAAAATTAAATAAAAATTATTTAAAATTATTTAAATACAAAAAAAATTATAAAATTAAAATATAAATACTACATAATTAAAATATAGTAATGTTTTTTTTTAATCTTTAGCCACATTTCTAAAATATGGTTAAATGAACTTTTTTTATGAAAATAATGTTAGAGATCCAATAAAAATTTATTCAAAAGTGTAGGAATTTAATTATAAAATTTTGAAATATAAGGACCTGATTGAAAATTCACTAGAACTATAGGGAATTCTAGAGTAGTTAAATTTATATAATAATAAGTACATTTTACCTATCTTATATATGATAATAAAAAATTAGAGTAGTGATATTTGTATATATCAAATGATATATATACATTTATATGTGTTTATATTCAAAGATGAAAAATAAAAAAATAAGTGTTGAAGTGTATATATATATATATATATATATATATATATATATATATATATATATATATATATATATATATAAAAATACTCTGTTTGTATGATTTTTCAGGTAGTGCGAGAGAAAAAATACAATTACGACTGACGTGGTAGCACATGATTGGATGATCATGTAAAAAAGTTGTACATTATCGATAGATAAAAATTAAATTCATATATGTATAATATGTAGAAATAAATATATGTATAAATGGTATGAGAATAATTATTATCAATTGACAGTGTAAAAATTTTTACATTATTAGTCAATAAAATTAAAATATTGTTAAGTGTTCATTTTTAACAATAATTATCTATAAATTTAAAAAAGAACTATCTTTTAAAGATAATATATCACAATACAATTGGTTGACCGTGTAAAATATATTTGTATTGTAATTAATCTCAAATGGAATTATTGTTACAATTAACTAACCATCATTTCATGGGCTTGTTAGTTAAAAGTTAAACTTATGGCCAGAATAGTTTGATGTTTGACTCTTCTGGTTAAAGAAATCATTAATGAACAAACATGTAAAGCGTTATCATGACGGTACCCAAAGAGACCTCGACTCCATAATTGACTGTAACCCAATTTCTACTGATGAAAGTGAGGCACTGATTATGGGCAGAAAACAAAATGCAAAAGGGTAAAAGCATCAAATTCGTACTCAATAAAAGAGAAAACAAAACCATATAGGATTGACACAAGTAACTTGTTGTCGTAAATTCTCGGTTTCGAACTTTGTGGATGAAAAAATTTTTGTTAGGAGTCTCACCTGTCATTTTCAGACACGTGATCCGGGGCGATTGATTAGTCGGAGCGAAACTCCGAACACCGTGGACATACAAAAAAAGAAAAAACAAATATCAATATATCACTTTCATGATAATGAATAAAATATATTTATTAAATAAAATTGATACACTTAATTTAATCTTTTATTTTAGTCGTGAATTGAGTTTAAATATTGAGATATATTTTTTCTAATTTAAATTTTTGTTAATAAATAAATAAAATATATTTTGAAGTCTATATCTCTTAAGACTTCTTACATTAAAACAATTAATTACTATGATCGAATAATAAATAACTTGATTTTTAAATAAAAAATAACAAAACAAGATTGAGCTATAGTAAAAGAGAAATACTCTTTGTATATTAATTTGATATATATATTTTGAATGTATAAGAGAAAAAATAGAGAAAAATAAGTGATAAAAAATGAAATTTACATATTTTAATAAAAATAAATATTCTCAAAATAATATGATAGATAAAATATTTTCTTAAAATATAAAAATAATAATATAATCATTCAAAATTTGACATGATTAATAATACAGTCTTTTAAGATTTTAAATTATAATATGATTCTTCAAAATTAAAAATTTGAAACAAATTAAAAATTCATATTATTTAATATTCTTAAATTTTGAAAAATTATATTGTCACTTTTATTTCATAAGCAAAAGACTATTGTATTCATCATAAATATTAAGTTTTGAGATCTTTTATCCTGAAGTTAATCTTATTATACCTCTAATTAAACGTTAGAGATTAAATGAGATATCTGTGTATTTTTTAATAATCATCATGATATTTTAATATTGAATAAAATAAAAATTGTATAAATAGTAATGTTCCAAGTAAAATACATCCATATCCATCAATTAGATCATGGCATGCTTAAACCAAAAAAGGATTTAAAAATGACACGTACAAGACTTTTTCTCTAATTGAAAAGATAGCAAAAGAGATTGCTATATAGCCACTAACTATTGCTCAGCAGCTTACACTTCACAACATAATCGAAAAAATGGCACTATTTTCCAGGACTGATGTGGAGACAGCAAAACCAAAGGTGCATGGACTATCATGCATTTGAAATTATTATTATTATTATTAATTTTTCTTCTATTTTTCCTTTTCTTTGTACATTTGTTTATGAATTTCTGTAAAGATGTCAGAGACAAGGGCAGCAACAAAGGCAGGTGCAGAGATAAAACAGAAGCAACAGAGGTGCAGTCATTATAAGAGCAGACTCACTCACTCACTACTCATCCATAGCACATAGAGAAATAGAGAGGAGGTGGCAGAAAAAAAAGCCAGAAGCATCATCAGAGACTATATATCAGAATTTATTAGCTTGTGTTTGTATTTTCTGACTCGGAATTAAAATTAGAAATTTAGTAAAAAATTGGCTCTGTCAAATATTTGGTGTGAGCTTCACGGTAACTTAATGAACATAGTCACAGCGATTTAGTGAATAAAATTGTCAATTTTTTTGTTCATTCTAATTTTGGAGTCACTGTATATTGCATGGAGTCACTGTGTGTGCTATTTAGGAGGCACAAATATGTGAGAGATGTTCAGAGTCTATTTAAAAATCATTGTGACTCTGACTTCTGTAACGCTGATTTCATGACTCTATTGACTCCGAAGTTATTGAAAATAAAAAATTAGTATTAGTATTATCCATGCACAGGAAAAGAAGAATCCGAGTAAAACCATTTGAGTATTTATTTGATCCCTCCTCCTTTAAAACCATGCCCTTCAAGAAATAATTCCATTTCCCCCTTTTCATTTTGATGCTACCTTAGTAGTTCTCTTCACCAATAATCCCTTTTGTTTTCACATAAAAGAAAAATGATGAGTGCAAGTGGTGCAAGAAATAGGTCCCCTTTCACAGCAACTCAGTGGCAAGAACTTGAACAGCAAGCTCTGATTTTTAAATACATGGTTACAGGAACACCTATTCCACCAGATCTCATCTACTCTATAAAAAGAAGTCTAGACTCTTCATTATCTTCAAGACTACTCTTTCCACATCATCCAAGTGAGTCTTTTTGTTTTAATTTAAAACTTTTTCTTTAAAATAAAATACTTTTTATATATCTATTTACTCCTATTATTTCTGGGTGCAGTTGGGTGGGGATGTTTTGAAATGGGTTTTGGCAGAAAAGTAGACCCAGAGCCAGGAAGGTGCAGAAGAACAGATGGCAAGAAATGGAGGTGCTCAAAAGAAGCATATCCAGACTCAAAGTACTGTGAAAGACACATGCACAGAGGCAGAAACCGTTCAAGAAAGCCTGTGGAATTGGTCTCTTCAACTTCAACTACTCAAACAACAAGCACAATCAACAATAGCACTAACAATTCAAATGTGATCCCATCTTATAATAACAGAAACAACTTTTCTTCAATCACCAACCCAATAAATATGCCTTCTGCATCATCTTTCTCTTTTTCTCCTTTAGCCTCTGAATCCTACCCAAACTCTTCTTCTTCTTCTCTAAACCCCTTCTTTTACACACAATCAACCACTTCTAATAAACCCCATGATTCTGATTTTTCACCTCATGATGATGCCACTACCCATCAGCTTTTCATGGATTCTGGATCCTATTCTCATGATGAAAAAGACTTTAGGTATGATCTTAGATAATTACTTCATATAAACATTCAATTTTTACCTCTCTCAATTTTATTTTTGGCCCTACTAATTCTCTATTTTAGTTTTATTTTCCACTCTTACATTTTATAACATCCCCTGAATTTATTGTTTTATACATTCTGTGATTATTTTCTTTGAATGAAGTAAAATGATCTTGTGATTATTTTCTATGGATGAAGTAAAATAAGTTAAAATAGCACCTCCTAAGTTTTTTGTTCAATACATTATTACATTTTGTGATTATTTTCTATGGATGGAGTAAAATAAGTTCAGATAACACCCCCTAAATTTATTATTCAATATATTTTGTGATTATTTTCTATTGATGAAATAAAATAAGTTCAAATAACACCCCCTAAATTTATTGTTCAATATATTTTGTGACTATTTTTCTATTGATGAAGTAATTAAAAATGAGTTCAAATAACACCCCTTAAATTTTTTGTTCAATACAATTTGTGATTATTTTCTATGAATAGGATAAAATTAAATGAGTTGAAATAACTTAATTTTTTATGTTATGTTTCTATTTATGATTCTTGGGAGCAGGCATATTCATGGAATGAGGGAATGTGTGGATGAAAGAGCTTTCTTCCCAGAAGCTTCTTCAGGTTCTGCTAGGAGCTGCTATTCTACTGACTCATACCAACAACTATCAATGAACTCCTACAAGTCCTATTCAAACTCCCAATTCCAGAACATCAATAACAATAATAATGATAACAACAGAAATGACCCAAGAAAGCAAGAGCATCATTGCTTTGTTTTGGGCACTGATTTCAAATCAAACAGCCCAAACAACAAAGAGAAAGAGAGTGATGAGACAACACAGCAGAGACCCCTTCATCACTTCTTTGGGGAGTGGCCATTAAAGAACACAGATTCCTGGCTTGATCTTGCTTCCAACTCTAGAATACCCTCAGGTGAATCACAATTTAATTCAAAAGTACTATTTTTGATGCGATCTCACCGTAGCATTTTAACTTATGGTCCTCCAGAAATACATCGCGGGACAAATTCGTCCTTCCATACATGTTCGTACAATGGTTTCTTTGTTGTACGGACATGTACGGAATGACGAATTTGTCCTCCTTTCTGAAATGTGAAGAATCAAATTAAACTTTCCAATTCTGAGGGACCAATTTGTCCCGCGATGATATTTCTAGAGAACTAAAATAAGTATTTAGTCAACTTCTTATATTAATCATTGATAATGATGAGTCTTGCAAATATGTAATTTTGGATGTTGATTTATCATTATTCAATTTAAATTGCTTCATTCACTCTGATTTTTAAGAATTGTGATATTTCAAATAACATTGCATGACACATTGGGTTGACTTGCATTTCATCATTGAATGGATTGGATTGTGAATTTCATTCATTTCATGTTAATGTAGTATAAATAATGTTTTTTTTTTATTTAATAATAAATTTATACTTGTTGCTTACCAACAAATTATTTATACAAATGCTTGAGAAATAATACTTTTTCAGCCAAAACAGCTAACAAAACTCATTTAACACTTTATGACCCAAATAATATTTTTAATAATGAATATATTTTTAATGAGCTGGTGATTGTGACACAAATTCTTATTTATTGACTGTTTTGACTGGTTTTTTTTTGTTGTAACTCTAGCCATACTTAATTATTTATTATATATTAAGAGCTGCTTTATATCTATCCTTGGCAGATGAATGACGTTTTTGATTATGAGGTGGTGGATACGGCCAAAGGGATTTTATTGATAAAGATGAATGTTATGTGTGGCTGGGGTTGTTCTCTTTTAGCAAAAGGGTGTGGTCTTATTGTGTTATGTAGGGGACCACAATAAGGATTTGTGTCTTTGCTTTTTATTGGTAATTTTATATATATACCCTTTCTTTTCTTTGCCTTGAAGAAAAGTGGAAAACATGTCTCAGATTTGCACACTATGTTTGTTTGACTTGAAAGCATATTATTAAGTTTGCTTCTGCAGCTGCTTTATAATGGGTGGTAGTAGCAAAGGACAATTCAAAATTAGCCTCTCTTCTGAACTTGGTGTTTATGTGCATGGACCCAGCAAGGGAACATGATGGACAATGAATATTTTCATATTTACCCATTACTAGTACTAGGAGAGGAAAAAATGAATTTACTAAATGAACAATACTTGTACACTATTGGATTTTCATGTGGATCTATTTTTACGTTTAGATTCTGAAGATTTAACAGTGAAAATGAATGTGTTTTAAGCTGCGTTTGATTTTTCACTTTGGAGTTAGAGTTAAGGAGCGTGTTAGAGTTAGAGTTAAGGAACCCGTGAGAATATGATCCAATCAAGTGTTGATGCGAGAGTCATATTGCAGATAGGAAATAGGAAATGGGATTAAAATAAAATTGTCAATTTTTTGTTTACTTTAATTTTGAAGTCACTATTTGTCGGAAGGAAGTCATTGTATGTTGGAAGGGAGATATAAATATGTGAGAATATGTTGGAAATTAATTTTGGAGTAACTGTTACTCTAATTCCTGTGATACCGACTTCATGATTCTCTTGACTCTAACCTCAGAGTCATTAAAAATAAAAACTATAACTATCTAAGAGTATTATACAATTTTTATTATACATCAATCAAATATTTTTTAAAAAAATTAGAGAATATTGTCACAACTAAAAGATCCGCTGTAACTCATCCAATGGAATAGAGTAAAGGAGTACAGCTTTAAGCTTGAGGAACAATGGAATAGAGTAAAGGAGTACAGCTTTAAGCTTGAGGAATGCAGAGTGTATGATAAAAATTGTACAATGTTTGACAATCCGTTACAAACTAATATAATCTAATAGTGGATATAATTGTTACAAGTATTATATAATTTTCTTGTAAATATAGTATTAATGTTAAACTACTCATCACATTGTTCATATTTTATTCATTGACTATTTAGATTTTACCTTGTTTCACTACCCTGAATGATTAATCTATTCGCTTCCTTCATAGCAAACCATAACGTTTATACAATAATGCTTGATAAATAATGAAAAAATAACTAAATCAGATAATGGAATAATTTGATCTAAAAAAATGTTTTCTTTAAAAATTTAATTTTTAATGGATTAAGTAATTGTTAAAATTTTTATATTATTTAATTTTAACTAATTTCTTATTGTGTAAATAGTAATATTCTTTTATATGAGACTATAGTATCTGAATTTTTCACTCCAACAAAAATAATTAAATATCATAAAAAATTTGTAATCAATATCTACACCATCTTCCTGTTTTTACCGTTTATACTAATAATCGTGAGAGAGGGAGGCGATTATGAGTGATTTTGTGCGCTTATAATTAAATAGCCTACATTCTAGGAGGTGAAAGTGACACCTTAACTTTAGTTTTATTTTCATGAAGGCACAAATGAGTTTCATATCGTTAGAAAATTAGACATGATTGTAAAATTTCTATTTTAATAATTATATAACTTAGGTAGAAGATATAGTCTATTGTTTGTTTATGATCTTTAGAATTTAGAGAAATATTGGTTTAGAAAGGTTAGAATTTAATATAATGTTTGTAAATATTTATCTAGTAAGTTTTTTATATTAATTTGAATTTGAATTTAAATGCATTGACATTGCACGCAATTGTTTGTTAATTAGAGTAGACGACTAATAATGTTTAACGTTAGGTTGGGTTAATTGTAATAGAAGTTTTAATATATTTATATTAGGTAGATTATAGTTTAAATATTGTATAAACATATACTTATTAGTGTTTAGGATAATTTCAATCAATAAATTAGTAGTTTTTTTAAATTTATTTATGTCCTTAGTTTATACCTCGTCGGTGCACTGGTTGAGAGGTGGCACCCAAATACTCATATGTTTCATTTACCATAGGGAGAGACCACCATCACACTATTGGTTGTGGAATGCATCTTGGGTTGCACATCGACAGAGAGCTTGTATATGATTCAATTGGCAACAGGAGGCATCACTTGGGGCAGGGCATCAGGACATCTGTCGGGAGTATTTGGTTGTTGCACCATGAGAGGATATATAGTATCAAAGAGGGATGGTGAATCTCTCTTGCATTGGCTCATACCAACTTCCTTGACCTTCCGGGCAGACGTCAGCCCCAATACATGGTTGTACGACTTTGCGGAGACCTGTGTTTTTGATAAACAGTCGCTCGGGCCTAGACACTGCGACCCCCTTTGTGAGGAGGCACCCCTTCTCCCGAAGTTATGGGACTGTTTTGCTGAGTTCCTTAGAGAGTTGTCTCGCGCCCCTAGGTATTGTCTACCTACCTAGCGGTGTCGGTTTTGGGTACATGTACCCTTTTGTTGAAGGTCGTTCGAGCTTTTCCTGAGAGCATGGCATGGGTTATTTTAACGCTGTAGCACCTGGTACTCGAACATTGGCTCGAGACATTTTCTCTACCCCTTCTTACCCTGAAAAAGCAGGGGCACCATTTATTAATTTTCATGTTAAGTGACCACAATATCAAACATGCTGGATGATTACATACTTTTTATGTTCAGTGTATTTTTAAGTCGTAAAAAGACTGCTTTCTCCGATAATTTGATTAATGGTATAATTGAGAATTTTACTGGAAACTGTAATTCAGATACTAAAAATGATACGGTAAAAATATCATTTTAATTCAGTATTTTTTTTTAATTTTTTATTTTGGTCTGGTATCTTTATTTTGTTGAGTAAACCCCTAAACTGGTCTCTCAGAGTCTTACAAGGTGGTCCTTCACAATTTGAAATACCTTAATTGGTCCATGACAATGTCAAAAGTCGGACATTATAAGGTCCCTGGACGGAAAAACTAAAGTTGTTAAGGACAATTTCAATTTTAAACAAATTGGTCCCTAACAATTGTATTATTAGAAAAATTAGTCCCTAATTATTTTTAAATTTTTTTAATTTTATCTCTTATCACTTTAATTATCATATTCAACTCTAAATATTTTTAATTCAAATCTATATATCTTTTATTTGAATATTATCACTCACTCTTTAATGCAATTATTTTGATATTTCTAAAAAGATTTTTGTTAATAAAGTATTAATTTTTGTTAATAATTTTAGATATCAAACCTCTTAATTTATTTGTTTCAAAAAAATAAAGTAAATTTTCATTATTTTTATTGAAAATATATTACTTACAAGATAATAGATTTATTTTATTTTAAATTTTATATAACTTAAAATAGTTAATTTTAATATTTAATATTACTCCCTCCGTTCCGTTCCTAATTATAAGTCGTTTTTATGTTCTACACATGTATTTAGATAATGATTAATTTATACCAAATGGGCAAAAATACCCTTATTATCATTATGAGTTCAATACACTTCTTTTCTCTTCTTTATTAATATTTTTTTGATTCCAATACATCTTTTCTCTCTCTTATTACTATCTCACATTCTTAATGAGAAATGTTGGGCGTACAACTAGAATACATCCAACTTCTCATCCAACCGTATAAAAATACAATCATAACCCACACACATCATTAATAGTTGACAACATCTAATACCCCATATCAAAGCTATTTAAGCACAATTAAAATCGTGATTAATGCTACGGACAATTCAATTCCGTGGGAGAATATCATGGAGTGTATATTTTTTTTCCCTTTTCTTTTGTTTATAGACATCAATGAAAGACATGTGCAACATAGTATCGAGATTGCTTTTTTTATTCAAATCAATTCTTAATAACACACCAAGGGTTCATACACGGTCAACTTGTGGTGTGAGTTTTCTCGGTAAAAATACATAGATGATGAAATTGAGTAAAGTAGGCAAGGTAAGAACAACTTTAATTTTTTTTACACTCAGTGTTCTGCAACGTCTTTCTTAATCATTTGTTAACTCTTTTTTTATCGGATAAAACTGATGTAGATACTTCATTTTTTTATTTAAAAATGGTGTGCCATGTTAAAAATGTCTGACAACTTTATTTTTTTAATATAAAGTGCAAATTAGTGCAATAAGAGCATTTTTTTATATTTTTTAAATAACATACCAATGGTTATAAGGTGTGTGGCGTCAATGTTTTTTTTTTTACACGAGCAATTGCATAAAGAGTACATATTATATAAGATGTGTGCTTCTTTTTCCTCATAATACAATGTGTGCTTTTTACTAGTTGATAATGTGTGCTGTAAATGAAATATTAACGCGTGCTTTTTTAAATGGTTTCTAAGGTGTGTGCCACTAAAGTTTTCTAACACTTGCAGTCGCATATAGGGAACTATTTTTTTTTATGTGTGTTATTTTTGGCTGAAATGCAATGTGTGCTTTTTATTATAATAGAATGTGTGCTTCTACTATAAAGATGATGTGTGCTATTATATTGAGACAAATGCATAGTTAAAGTTATATGAATATATGCGTGTCATTTATGAAATGATAATGTGTGCTATTCATTAGAGGTTTTAGCACACATTCTATTAGAGATTTAGTATACACAACGTCATTGTGTGCTCTAAAAGAATCAATAAAACTGGTGTGTTTTTTTACAATTTTTTTGTTGCCTTTGTGTGTGTTTTTCCTCTATTTTTTATTAGTTTTTTTATTTTGGGTTTGTTTCCTAATTTTACTTGATTGAAATGAGAGATTTTAGGAATGAGAGAAATTTGGGGGATCGGAGTGAGAAATTTTGGGGAGTGAGAGAGATTAGGAAGATATGATTTTCCTATTAATGGGGTGGGGTCCAACTCCGCATTAATGATATAAGTTGGATGAAAGTTGGATGTATTTTAGTTGTACGTGTAGTATTACTGCATTCTTAATCACTTGACTCTTTAGATGGCTGAATGTTTAAGTGGTTTTGTGTTGGCTCATTTTTTTTCTTAAAACCAAAAACTACTCACATTTCCCGGCTAATTTTACTAGAGATTAAGAAATTATTCACAATTTTCTCTTAAATTGTAATATAAATACGCCTAAAATTATTCTTTGGAGGATGAATACACTACTAACTAAAATAGATTCAAATATGGAATTTCCACGTATTGATATTGGTGCACAACAAGAGATTTTTTTTTTACCTGACCTTAATTTAAATATTGACAATCCACCACAAAGCAAAATAGTTATACCGGATTTAAATCTTGATGTTGTAACTAATGATGAGGTTCCTACTTTCTATTTAAGTCCAAGATCTTTATCATTTGAGATATCTCCAAGTCATTTCTTGTTGAATTTAAATGGTCATCCATACGCATAGAATATAATGAAATTCAGTATTTCTAAGAATTTCTTGTACTAATGCATGGATGATCATTATGATGCATCAACTTAAAAATATTGAATTTCATTATGTGTGCATGGATGACCAAATGAGAAATATAGAGTTGAGTTGAGAGCGGTTAAAATGCATATTATAATAACGAGGATAAATGATGAAAAATTAAATAAAATTATGGACCAATTTTTTCAAGAGTGAAATTGTTAGGGACCAATTTGTCTAAAAATGAAATTATCATTGACACTGCTAATGTTTTTCATCCAGGGACCTTATGATGTCCGACTTTTGACATTGTCAGAGACTACTTGGGGTATTTCCAATTGTTAAGGACCACTTTGTCTGACGCTGAAATTGTTAGAGATCAATTTGGGGATTTACTCTATTTTTGTTTGTCTGACATCTTTATAAACATCATTTTCATTTTAGTCCTATTATTAATGTTTTAACGAAAATTACTGACGTAGACTTAATAATTTTTATTTTGGTTTCGTATCTTTTTCTAATTTTTTAGTTTGGTCCTATATATTTTTATTTAGTTTACATGACCAAAATTAAAATTTTTAGCTCCATGTCAAGTACCATTATATCTGCGTCGTCAGACACGTTATGTCCATGTCAGTAATTTCCACTAGTGACACTAAAAGTAAGATCGAAATTAGTGATGTTTATAAAAATACTAGAGAAAAATGAAAAAAAAAAACAAATATATCGGACAAAACTAAAAATTAAAAAATATTACAGGACCAAAAGATATTTTTGTAAAAAATAATCTAATAATGTTAAATATACACCACAAAATCAGCCACTATCAGCCACCATATGCAATAATTTAACATTTTAAAACTATTAATCTAAAATTTAAAAATGTTGAATTAATGTATAATATTAATAGTTTTAAAAATTTTGATTATTACATACAGTGACTGATGATGACTGATTTTTTAATGTACATAAATCATTTCTAAAAATCATTATCGTTAATTCGTTCTAACCAAATTAAAGTGACATCATAATATAATAAAAAGAGAAGAAAAAAAATGTTGTCTTTGAGTGAGCCAAACATTGCTAAACAAATTAGCATTTATATCACTAATTAAACCAGATAAATCAAATCACTGGCCACATGGACATAAGATGAGATTGCAGTATTGCACAAAGAATTAAAAAGAGAAAAAAGAACATAAAATTGTCATTGTTAATCCGTCAAAGATTCCTAATACAATTGTACATTGAACATGTCAGACAACAAATTACAAAGAAAAAATATACAATAAAGGAAACAAAAGCATAACAAAAAGGAAGCCTCTTTTCTGTTATAAGCTAATCACTAATGTAAAATGGGAAAAGGAGAAACATAAAAAGAATGAAGGGAAAATGTCAAACTAACAGTACTAATATACAATAGAGTAACATCGAGGGCCACTAGTGAGGGCACCATCATCATCAATGGACCCTTTTTTTATTTTCATGTCCTACAAATTCATATCTTCCCATCCTTGCCTTTAATTTTTCTCATGTCATTTTGTCAAATTTTTTCAGAATCTCACCCAACTTAATAAATGTATCCAATTCAATCTTTGACCCACCTAATTGAAATGAATTGATAAGAGAAAAAAATATTTTAAAACACCCAAATTCGTCCATATAAAAATTATTATCGGTCAAAATAGGTCGAAATAGTTCTTTTAGAAATGAAAATGAAAATTACATACTTCAAATTAAAATAACAGATAAATTGATCCTTCAAGAATAAAATAAGAGAAATAAGTTTCTTAAAATTTCAAATTAATTTCTATCAATTAAATATATTGGACAAATTATTTCTCCTATATAAAAATTAATCTGATCATTTTATATGTTTTTCTTAAATGATCAATTTGTGGTGCATTTTTAATTTGAGAGGGTAAGTTTGAATAACAAACTATATTGCCAAAATAGGACAATTATGATTTTTTAGTTCCAGGAACCTTAAAAGTGACTAATTTGGCATATAATAATTCTTACCGAGATGAATTTGGCTGGTATTTTTTTTTTCTCATGAATAGGTGTCATATTTGGCATCGGCTTTAAGTTCTCTTCTTTTAATTACCAAGTAACCAATCAATACAAATTGAATTACTACTGCAATGCCCACAAACAACAACCCAACTTTCTTCTCGGCGTTCATAGGGCGCGGCGGTGGCAGCGGTTGTGGCTGCGGCGGATGGTGGTAGTGATGATGATAAAGTGGAAACGATTTTCTTAAATGGCTTGAGTTTACACGGTGTCGTACAGAATTAGGAGATGGTGATTCGATTGGGGAAGGAGCATTGGGTGCCGTATCAGGTGGTGAAGTTAACGGTGACGGCGACAAATCTGACGGTGGCGTTACCAAAACTGACGGTCCTTGAGTGCCGTCAAATTCTTGTATCTGAGATTGGACCACACCAACGGCATATAAACTAAGGGTAACACCAAAGATAAGAAAACCCAAGGTTGAAAAAACTGTATCCATGGAGAAAAAGATTATTATAATTAGGGTTCAGATTTCAAAAGGGGTTTTCTGTTATCCTTTCCCACAACGTGATTGTATTGAAATTAGGCTTTAATCAAAATCCTTGCATTCCTTATTCTTTAGCTACGAGGAAACTGATCCTCAAATCTAATTTTATATATTGTTGAAAAATCCCCCAAAATATTTGAAATGTGGCTATTTTCTTTTGGGAAATTGGGTGGAATAATGTGAAAGGGAAAATCATAGATTTAGAGAGAGAGATGGATTTGATATCTCTTTTGCTAGGATCATATATCTCTCTCCCATTTTCTCAAAACTGGGAAACAGGTAATTGCAATGATAGAAAGAGAAATGATGTATCGATGGATGTCGCATCAACATGGCATGTTGTTGTGAATAGAGAAGTGAGATCAAAGATATTGATAAAATTTTCATGATCATATATCTAGCTAAAATTAGTAGTGAATTTAACTTCATATCCCTCACAAATAGTTTTTGGGCGCTAATTTTAGAACATGCATTACAAAAACTGGCAACAACAAAAATTTACTAAATACCTGCATAATTAATGTATATAATACACATATATTACTATATAATTTTCATATTATAATACATGCAAAATACATATCAACACATAATACATGTAATTGATATCAAGAAAATAGAACCACATAACATGCATAGATGCATAATCATCAATGTGCAAAATGTGTATGCATTATTCTATACAATACACATATCATAACATGCATGTTGGGAAGAGTACCAGAAAAATAATTGATTGTAGTGGAATAAAACCTTTCCTTCTTGAATGAACCTGTGAGGAGCGTAATATGCAGTAGACCAAATAGACAAGATTTCCAAAGTGCAAAATTAAACAGTAATAGCCAAAGAGAATGCACACCAATATTTTTAACGTGAAAAAAATCCCCAAATGACAGGGACAAAAAACCACGGGACCTAGTCCATAAAATATTCCACTATAAAATTATCCAGATTACAGCCAATGACCTAAAAAAATAGGATCCACAACAATGACCTACTCTCTATTAAAATAGTGGAAATAAATCACCTAATCAGTGAAAATAAATCGCCTAGACAGGTATAAATCGGCTACTCAAACAGTGAAAAAGTAAAGATCCGAATATACCAGGTGAAAGACCACAACACCAGGAACAAGTGACTGAAATTTCATAAAAAACGGAGCTCAAATGAAGCTCCGATCTGAACTGGCAAAATGGAAAAATGAAGGAGAACGACGAACAGACGACTTGCTCTTCTATGCTCTCTGGTTCTCACTCTCTCACAATGTGTGTTTTGAAAATAAAAAGAAAAAATTAAATGGGCACAGGTCATTAAATTGAGGAGGCCCATACAACAACTCCCCTATCGACTCAATTAGGGACACAGATCAAACCAGCAGCAATGCGACAATCTTCAAACTTCACCATTGACAATGACTTTGTCAACATATCAGAACAATTGTCATCAGTGTGAATCTTTTCAAGTTCCATCACTTTCGAATCCAAAACATCACGGACCCAATGGTATCGCACATCAATGTGCTTAGACCTGCCATGAAAAGTGGAATTCTTGCCAAGATGAATAGCACTCTGACTGTCACAAAATAAAATATACCTCTCTTGAGTGTAACCAAGTTCTTGCACAAATCTCTTCATCCAAAGCAATTCTTTACACGCCTCGGTAATAGCAATGAACTCAGCTTCAATTGTAGACAAAGCAACACATTTTTGCAACTTAGATTGCCAAGCCACAGCTCCCCTTGCAAAGGTAATCAGATAGCCAGAAGTAGACTTTCTGGAATCAACATCCCCTGCCATGTCAAAATCAGTATACCCACAAAGAATAGGTTTCCCAATTCCAAAACACAGTTTCAAATCAGAAGTACCACAAAGATATCTTAATGTCCACTTCACTGATTTCCAATGCTCATTACCAGAATTGGAAAGAAAACGACTGACAACACCAACAACATGAGCTAGATCAGACCTAGTGCAAACCATTGCATACATCAAACTTCCTACTGCAGACGCATAAGGAACATGTTGCATATCTTCTTTTTCTTTATCACTAGAAGGAACATGTCTAGTGTTAAGCTTAAAGTGAGAAGCTAGAGGTGTACTTACCACTTTAGCTTTATCCATGCCAAACCGCTGAAGTACCTTTTCAATGTACTTTTCTTGAGATAGTCATTGCTTCTTGGACTCTCTGTCACGAGTAATACGCATCCCAAGAATTTGTTTTGCTGGTCCTAAGTCCTTCATTGCAAAAGATTTGTTAAGCTCATTTTTCAACCTATCAATTCTAGACAATTTCTGACCAACAATCAACATGTCATCAACATAGAGCAATAAAATGATAAAATCATCATCAGAGAATTTCTGCACAAAAACACAGTGATCAGAGGTGGTCTTCTTGAATCCCTGTTCAATCATAACCGACTCAAATTTCTTGTACCACTGCCTCGGGGCTTGTTTCAACCCATACAACAACGTTCAAAGTACACCAAATGAAAGTTTGAAAACTAGCCTACATTTACTCCTAAGATTTCTAGAATGTAAAACGGAAATAAAATGCAAAAAAGAGTTAAAATCGATTGATTTGAGTTTGAGTTGTCGTCTTCCATACGTCCTTATCCCTTCTATAGTCGTTCTGGTCTTGATCATGTTTCCCGCGAACTTCTCGGCCACTACACAACGTCCTTACTTTGAGGGAAATAAATATCTTCGACCACTACTCCAGCTTCTCCCTATTTCCGTGTCCATTCTTCTTTCTTAAATCCCTACCCTTTTCCTGTCTCCATAAATCTCGCAACCGTTCGAAGCCGCTCTTCCCAGTCGATTCCGTCTCGACTAGCACCAATCTCTAGCTGATAATTATCGGCTGTTCACCGACAACAGGCACCAGTGTCGGCTACAACACGGCTGCCTCATTCTTAGTTGCTTCGATTCATTTCCTTCAACGATTATAATACTTTCAACGCCTACTTAATTTTAGGGATAATACCTTCAAACCTCATCGTGCCACTAATTCCTTCTCCTCTATCGCCGATTCCCTCTTCTCTGGCCAGAAGACTCAAGATTCTGGCGGCCTCTGTGACATTTTCTACGGTGGTTGTGTAATCGTTGTTGTTGCTAAACCTCGCCGTCAATGGAGAAAAAGGTGGTGGTGATATAACTCTGAGGACAAATGGAGGACAAGGTAGGTAGAAATGAAATAACTAATATCCAAATGTAATAATCGAATGTAAAAGCTAAAATGTTTTTGTTTCAAGTGAACGAGAGTTTTTATCATGGAATGACATATGCGTTAAGAGAGAAAAAATTGCCAAACAAAAATTTGAGACGTTTTTGGAGAGTAAACAAACGTTTGATCGACCTTTCCAAATACTCACCCAAACACGCTCTTAGCTTCATTAAGGGTGTGTTTGTGAGTTGGGTTTTGGAGGAGAGGGGAGGGAAAGACTTTGAAAGGTTTGGTTGTGTTTGTGAGTTGCATTAATGGGGAGGAGAGGTGTTTGAGGGATTTTTAAAACTCTTCAAAACTCTCCAAACTCCTCATTTTCAAGTTCCCCCAATATGGAAGATTTTAAAACTCACACATAAGGAGATGTTATCTCCTCCAAGCTTCTCCCTTCCCTTCTCCTATCTTTCCCTCCAAGACCTTTCCCTCTCTCCCTCCAAACTTCCAAACAAAGCCTAAGACGCCAACTTCTAGAGTGTGGTTTTGCTCACAATGCTCCACAAGCATCTTGTACTGTCCAAAGTGGGTTCTTGCAAAAAATTAAACTACCATAAAATGCATCAAAATATCAAGAACCATCGATATTAGCAAAACAAGCACAATCAACAAAAGATTTGCATTTTTATTCATTAGAGGCGAATTACACACATATTGCTCGTTTGTACCCCATATCAATAACAAAAGAAGACAAATTGCAAGAGTTAAGTGCATAAAATGTATAGAAATATGAATAAATTATATCATAATAATTTTAACGTCGGACAATAAGGTCTTTAACAAGTCCATGACAATTTTAAAAGTTGTACACTCTAAGATATTTAAATCGAAATCGTTAATGACAATTTCGTTATTAGATATATTAGTCCCTTACAATTTAATTTTTGAAAAAGTTGATCCCTTACATTATAAAAGAAATTCATTCTTAAATTTTCTTACAATCACTTTTTTATTATTATCTATTTAATTTAATTTAATTTAATAACCATATAATTTAAAAAATAAATAGTTAGTATGATTGATATATTACAAATAAAAAAAGTAATTACTCTTTATTATTTATTTTTAACCTATTTATATTTTCTAAAAATATAATTCTTTTAAAGAATAGTTATTTTAGAAAAATTCCTGTGCATATTTTCTCATCCTACACATCTCAAAAGGTGAAATACTAGTTTTTAGATTAATAATCTTTGATTTACAATACAAAACTAATCAATATAATTAATAAATTTATTTTGACTTTTATTTTTCTAAAATAATTATTGAAATTTTAATGGGTCGAATAATTATATAAAATAAAAAAATCTGATTTATTGTCTATTTCCTATTATTATTATTATAGCAGCACCTTTTCTAGCCAAAAAAGACCTGAAAGCCATTTTAAAACCCTGATCCCATCCCATTCTCATTTTCTACTCCTCCTTACTCCTTACGCCGCCGCCGCACCACCGTCGCCCTAACGATCACGTGTCTCCGGCCGCCGCACTAAATCCTCTGTCGTCGCCGCCGGCAGTCGTACCTACCAACTCCTTTCTCCGTACGACTCCCTGGACCGCCTCTGCCTTGCAGGTTTCTCTCTATCTGCTGCTTGATTTTCTTACTCCGCTCTTGGCTTGCTGTTGTTACTGCTATTGCTATTGATTTGATTTAAATTTAATCTGTTGATTTATTTTGTGATTGTGTTGTTGTACGAATGCTTGTGGACCAGTTTTAATTTTTAAACGTTATTGAGTGTAAATCTTTTGTTGAGTGGAACACTAGGCAGTGTTGTGAATTCGTGAAACTTACACAAAATCGTTTGTTTGCAAGTACAAGATACAAATAACATACAAATACACAAATTTAGAGTGTTTGATTAGAAGATAAATACATAAATGCATATACAAATACGCAGAATATAATGTATTTTGTGTCTATTCTAGAAGTTAGGATACAAATATACAAAAACGAATACATAAATTTTTATGTATGTGTCTGTCTCTCAGGATTTGTGTATTGTACTGTCCTGTATTTGCAAACAAACGCAGTAAGTTTTTTGTTTTAACATTTTAGTCCTTAAAGCATAAATGCATACACTTCAATTCACGAAAGATTTCATGTCAAACACTGAAACACATTATAATCTCTGTAACATAAACATTATACAGGTATTAGATCGACTTCCTGTGTAACGTTGATTTTAAACATTAGTCCTTGAAAGAATCAACTTTTAACAAGCCGTATAGTCAATAAATTGAAACAAGCCCTTGATCTGGAAATGAAAATCTATAGTGTAAATAGCCAAATAGTTGTTAAAACTTAAAAGATATTTGTTTCAATGCTTTACTCCATGCATACACTTTAGTCCTACATATTATGTCATTAAATTGAGACTTGTCCTTGATCTGTAAACATTTTTGATGGAAAGTGGATGTTTTATACAATTTCCATGACTAGAAGTTTTATTGGGTTTATGTTATGTTATGTGCCCTATATAAAAGCATTAGAACAATTCTCAACAATGATAGGAAGTTGCTTATAAAACTAAAGAATAAAGATATATGTTTTGAGTTTAGTTGGGAATTTAGTCTCCTTTTCTTTTTCAATTTTCATTGTCTTCAAACTTGAATCGTGTCTTATCACATACTCAGAGGCAGAACTTTCCTTCATCATGAATGTTCCTGCAGAAGAACATCCTCTCTCAATCACCAAACACATAGAAACTCTAATAGTAGTTACTTCTCATCATATGATTCTGAACAAATTTGCCTACTTCTTACAGTGATTCTTGCAAAAACAACCTCTCAATTGTAAAATTTCATTGCAAGCACTCTGAGTGGCCATGGGTATAATAAGGAGTTGCTTCTCCTTCATAACAGGGTCAGTCTTTGGAGTTTACTTGGCTCAAAACTATCAAGTACCTAATGTCGCGAAGCTAGCTGACACTGCTTTGTTTATGGCGAAGGTAATCGAGGCAGGATACCGTAAGTCCAAGAGGAGTGATGATGATGATGATGATTAGTGCCTAACTGAAGCAATATTGGAAACAGGTTTTTGTTTTGATTTTGTTTTATTATTTTCCTGGACTATATAGGATCAAATATCTTAATTGAAAAGGCTTTTGGAAAACACAAAATAGTGGGAGATTTTTTGGGAAGCATTCTTAGCATTTTTAAGCTACTTACCATACTATCTGTCCCCTTCTTAAGGGAATCATTCTCATTCTCCTGTTTCTTGCTCCCAATCTTAGTTTAACAGAAAAATCAAATAAGCATTTTCCTAGATATCAGAGGCTAAGTTAGATCTAGGCCAGTTGTCATCAGAGTTGTATTTTATACTCATTCGAGTTTTTGTGGATAATAACAATTATTTCTTTGGTAGTATATTTCATTATCTGATTCTAATACCGGTAATTTTCAATCAGGGCTTTGTTCTTTTACAATATTTTTCTTAGATGATTTTAATGTCTTGTTAGACTTAGAGAGAAGTTTATCTGCTGGCTTAACATGCTAGCTCGGGTGACTGGACTTGTTTTCATTTGTAGTTTGACCTGCACTGTCATTTGTCATTTGTCATTGACATTGAGATATAATGCTAATGGTACATAAATTTTGCTCCACCATATCCTTCCACAGTACCTTTTTACAACTTTGTCATTATATATCTTTACTACATTATACCTCTATTTTGTCTTTTCTTGGTATATGTATGCGGTGCAGATGGAGGTGAATGGTTTGGGTATGTACCCTTAGCATAATAAGTTGAGATTTATGCATGATTGGTGTAAGTTTATTTGCTAATTAGGCCACCTTCTAAGTGTTCGATGTATTGAGTTAAGGATAGTGGAATTAGAGAGCCCAAGCACTAGTATTTAGCTAGGTGTCTTTAGTGTTTCACACTTTCACTTGTGTTTTTTAGTTTATGCTAACAGCCTCCACCCGGTTCTCTCTATCACAAGAGAGGATTGAGAGAGAGAGAAATAAAAGTTGTGTTGACAGAAAAGAATCACTTTCATTCATTATTAGAATAAATCTTATTTATTCATACACCAAGAGAAAATGGTTCTCTTCTATACAGGTGAGGGATAGTACCTCTGTGATAACTCTAACTAATCACATTATTATCCTTTATCTTCATTTTCTATAATAATTTTGGATTGAAATGTATCATTTGACCTTGTTTATTTTGGATCAAAATATGGCATTTGACCTACTATGGTTCTTTCTCACTGACCTACTATTGACCGGTTTTTTAAAAACCGGTTTTTTTCCCCCAACCGGTCAGACTGGCCGGTCCTGTCCGGTTTTCAAAACAATGTAAAATCATACATGAATTATTGATCAAGTCATGGTATAGCATTCAATCTATATTTCTGAAACAGTTCCTTATATACATAAATAGTTTCATTTCATTAGTGTTATTTGAATCATAATAGTATATAAAACTTTTCAATTCTCTCATTGGTTATGCTTGAAATTGCAACATATAATTGTCACCAATAAGAGTAGCTTTTTCCAAAGTCAAGCCAATATTTTCTTTTCGTGTATCAATATATAAGGGTTTTTACTTCGGTATTCATGGTACCAATACCCATTGGGCAATGAATGATTGTGATTTAATAGTTGACTTGATGAATTGTAAAGAGGGACATGTGAATTTTTTATAACCACACGATAGCTATTGGGTATCGGTATCCATGAATTTTATTAAGTATCGAAGAAATCCACGTATATAAGAGAAGATATGTACTATTTTTTAATAAAAATTAACAATAAGTCAATAATAGATTATATTATGAAATGTATCCATAAGAAATGATGAAAATATCTAAAACATTTTATGAGTAACAAATATATATGTAAAAGAAATCATCAAATTCACCTGCTTCTCTTGCTATTCTCTTTCTTCTCGAATAAAGAAATAACTGAAAATTCACATTAAATAAACTGATTGATAAGCATGACTCATTGGAATGAATATTCGTAAGATGTTTAGATTTCTATCATCCATATCTATATTTCTCCCTTCTTTTCTTAAGTCAGGAAATGTGACTGAATATTCATATTTAATAAAATAAAATTTAAAATAATATATATTGACATAATAAACTTTTATTTAATTCTTTAACAATTTTAGTAGAGTTTATTAAAAAAAAGATTTTATCATCTCATTCTACATAATGTTATAGTAAAGATCATATAGTTAGATAAGAAAAAAATTATATATAATTACAAATTATTTCATTAGTGAATCCCGCCTCTCAATAGAACAAATTATTGTGTCAAGTGTCAAACATAGCAAAAAAGGAATTTGTTTGCATAGTGTCTTGAAACTTGAATTATTGACCTGTGTATAGTTCTATTTTCATTAAATATAGATTTAGGATATATAGATTGAACTTAAGCGATACCTCCTCTTTTAAGCTGGTAATATAGTTTAGTTTTAGGTTGGGCTTCGGCCTCGATGCATTTAATCTCAAAAAATAAAACTAATTATTGCCCTATGAGATGTTACTCAAGTAGTGTCTCCTTAATTCTTATTATTTTATCTGTTCGCTTTCATATGTCAATTCGGGAAATGATGATAAATTAAAATAAACTATTAGGTATTGATTGTTTTAATGCATAATTTTCTTACCCTTTTTAAATGGACCTATATAATAGTATTTATTTCTCTGATTTTACGAAGATAGATGATAAACAAATGATTTTTTTAAAGAAATCTGGTGAAACACTTTTTCTTTTGGATGTCCAACTACATACCATTGATTACTTAGTGACCATAACAGGTATATATTCTTAGTGTTTTTATTGTTTTGTTGTCTACAGGCATCAGTTGTATTTGTTTCCAACAAGGGAGATTGCCCGAGGGTGCTATGGGTGATGATTCCGCTACCGAATCATTAGAGGATGCACAAATAAATTTGGTTGGTGAGCAAGAGAAGGTTAGTATCCATTGTAATATGGGGAATATCTCATTATTGGCGCATGCAATAATTGTATTTTGGTCCAGTGCATAGTCATATTTACGTATTGCAAGTACTCTACTTTTGATTGTGCATATAGATATAATCAGTCGTGCAAATACACTGTGTGCACAACATTTCATACAATTAGTGCATATTGTATTTTAAACATTCATCTAATTTTTGCAGGGATCTGTCCCAAATTTTATAAATGATGAAGAGATCCCCAAGGTTGGTATGAGCTTTGGTTCCCCCGTTGAAGCGTTGGAGTTTTATAAAAATTACGCTCGAAAGGTTGGTTTTACTGTTAAAAAACGTTCCACGACAACAAGTGATGATAAGACAGTAATCATCAACCAATCCCTCGCATGCACTAGGGAAGGATGGAGGCCGACACGCATTGTTAAAGCCAAAAAGATGAAATCAACCTCAAACGCCAAGTGCTCGGCGCGCATGCATTATAGGAAATGCGATGAGAAGTGGGTTGTAACATCAGTTGTATTGGAGCACACACATCCTTGCAGTCCGAAGAAGGTGAAACTATTCTCAAATAACAAGGGGCTTAACATGCATCACAAGCACGTAATCGAGATTAATGACCAGGCTGAAGTTAAACCAAACAAATCATTCCAAGCTTTGGTTCAGGCAGAGGGGGTTCATTCACGGTTGAATTTCCTTGAGAAAAACACGAGGAAC
This sequence comes from Aeschynomene evenia, assembly GCA_013621005.1. Taxonomy (NCBI): domain Eukaryota; kingdom Viridiplantae; phylum Streptophyta; class Magnoliopsida; order Fabales; family Fabaceae; genus Aeschynomene; species Aeschynomene evenia. Next base: position 5,677,699 of record CM024271.1, read on the forward strand.
TTTATAAACACCGAGGTTCGCGATGTGGATGTAAATGATGATGCGAGGGGGATGCTGAAGCATTTTATGAGGATGAAGCAGCAAAATCAGAATTTTTTTTATGAAGTTCAAGTTGATGAGAACAACTCCTTGAAGAATATTTTTTGGGTTGACGCAAGAGGCAGAGCGGCATTTGAGTATTTCGGGGATGTCGTGTCTTTCGACACTACATACAACACTAATAAATATGACATGTTGTTCGGGTCATTTGTTGGCGTTAACCACCACGGCAAATCCATTCTACTTGGATGTGCCTTACTGAGGTCGGAAGATGTCGACACATTCTCTTGGTTGTTCGAAAGATGGATGGAATGTATGTATGGCAAGCAGCCGAAGGGTATTTTGACCAATCAATGTAAGGCTATGAAGATTGCAATTGAAAGAACTTTGCCGAGCACACGACACAGGTGGTGTATATGGCACATACTAAAGAAAATTCCCGAGAATCTAGGAGGTTGCAAAAGGTACAACGAATTCAAGCCTGTTTTGATCAAGTTAATATGGGAGTCCAGATCTACCGATGTTTTTGAGAGATGTTGGCTGGAATTGTTGGAGAAATTCAGTTTGCACGCTAATACTTGGCTGTCGGGTAAGATTGTGCATATATATCATTAACTATTGTGCATATTTGATCTGTGTTGCTGTGTATTTCATGTTGTAATGATTGTGCATTGTACCAGAAGTTTTTCCCATTCATATTAGATCCTGTATGGTGCGAACATCTTTTTATACGTTGTGCACTTTGATCATGAAATGTTGTGCATGTTGTTAAACTAAGAGATCTTATACCATTCCTAACGCAAATTTCATTGTTTTTTTTTTCATCTCAAGCAGACTTGTATAATGAACGACATCGTTGGGTCCCTATATTCATGGAGAATGAGTTTTGGGCTGGGATGAGGAGTACACAACGCAGTGAAAGTATGCACAATTTCTTCGACAAATACCTAACAAGGAATAGCTCGTTGACACAATTCGTGAAGCAATACGATAATGCACTTGCTGATAAAGAACTAAACGAGTATGAGCTTGACATTGCAGACTTTAAGTCGACTATCTCCTGCTTCACAACCTCGAGCATTGAAGTCCAATTCCAAGAGGAGTATACACACTCCATATTTCGCGATGTGCAAGACCAATTCAGGTTAAAGGTGAATTGCGCTACTTTTTGCATTGGTAGGCAACATTCAAGCATGCTTTACAAGGTGGTGGAGCAAGTGCATGGATTGTATGATAAGGAGTTGTTTGTTGAGTTCAACACAGAAACCCACATGATGAAATGTCAATGCTTGCTCTTTGAATCCAAAGGGATTTTATGTTGCCACTGTTTGTGTGTTCTTAGTCTTGAGCAGGTAGAGCAGGTACCTTCGGCATACATTTTGACTAGATGGAGTAAAAATGTGAAGAGGCGATACAGTACTATTAGGAGCACATTTGATAATACTCGAACTGACCCACAATTGAGGAGATACGATGCGTTGTGCTCACACTTCTATGACATCGCAAAGTTATTTCTGTCATCTGACGATGTAGCGAATATACTTCATCGTGCCATTGATTCAGCTGCTTCAAAATTGCGCCAAAATGGTTTCCAATCATGTCACAAGGATAAAGGTTCTGATGATATGTTATCATCCATGGTTGTTGATTTACACAGTCCTCCTCATCTCCGTTTTAAAGGTCGTCCCTAGAAGAATAGGCTATAATAAGTTGTGGAAAGAAACTCAAGAGAAAAAAACTGCACGAAAATCCAATACTGTTTGAGGTACATGGTGTTATAAATTTCCGCAATTAGTTTTCGTTATGAAATGTACCTGCATAAGTAGTTTGTCGTGCACACATAAGAAATATTATTATTCACAGATCATATATTTTGATGTGCAATCACTCTTAATTTTTTTGTGCACATCATGGTAAAGATGACTTTTTTTTAAACACATTATGCTTGTAGAGTGAGTATGCAAACGTGTCAAGCTGTTACAATAAATCAATAATGTTTGACGTATAACAGAAATACATCCAACTTGTATCCAACGTGTGCTATCCATGTTACAGGATGTGTGCTATACGTATATCACATATACGTATAGCACACGTCCTGTAACATGGATAGCACACGTTGGATACAAGTTGGACGTATTTCTGTTGTACGTCAAACATTATTGATTCTTTTGAACCATGTAGTTTCAAAGGTGTGTTACTGTTGAATAATAAACCTATTGCTCTGTCGTTGTTGTCATATAAAACTTGACTTTTTAAGTGTTGATCAATTTTATTGATTTTATCATGTTTTCAGGTAAATAAGCAAGCAACAATAGAGTGAGCACTACTACTTTGGCTGAAGAAGTTTTAAAATAGAAGAAATTTTGAACTTTGGGATTACAATTAGACTTCTTTTATGCTATACACAACATAAGCAAACTAGAGAATTGCTATGATACCTTGAGATTTGAGAGGGTTTAGATACCCTTTCTAAGTGGCACCACTCAATTCATGCCACGTTTTTTATTTAATGCCATATCATCAATTAATGGTTAGATATTTTTTGAGCCTCAATATATTTTATTTTTTTATACTTTAACCCCAAATATTATTTGAATTTCGTTGTTTATTTCATAAAACTTGAATGTTAAAATGCATAATTCAATTGAATCATAGACCTAGCCAAGCCTCTACCATTGCATAGACCTAATCGCAGTGGGCATGGTTGCTTCAACCCCAACCTTGATGAACCATCATTGTTTCCTCTCCCAAGCATTCTTTGTCAATCACCATGACCCATTGCAAATCACCTCACAACTTGCTGATTGAACTCTCACAATATTTTCTCTCAAATGGATTTCAAATCCTAATCCCTAATTGAATGAAGTTTGTCCCCTTTTATTTTTCAAAGTTTCCCTCTTATAAAGTTCTGATGCTGTATACGAGATTGAGTTTGAGAATGTGGAGGTTAGCTTCTATGTTTTATTAGGACTCAATGTCCTTGAAGAAACCATGTAGATTAGAGATTCTCATTTAAGTTTAAAAATGGTAAATTATGAAGCTTTCAGAAAATAGAGCAAATGAAGAACTCTGAACACAATTAAGAACATTAAAGCTAAAATTAAAATAAAGATTTTTATCCAAAGACCACTAGAGCTGTCAATCAAAAAGGGCTAAGAGCAACAAAGTTTGGACCTTTATACAACCAACATTTATGCAAATAAATTGCTACCCCTCGAGCGGTCCTCCTGCTTCTACTTCTTCTTTGCTACTTATCATGATCTTTACACAGTGTTGGCTGCCGAAAAGCACTAAGTGCTCGCAACCACCACTCCAACCCAATTTCATGCTATAGCTATCTACCTTCATTTTATGCCAATCACAATTAAATGTTTCTTTTTTCGTTTTCGACCATATCAGGGTTGCATCGATGATGACAATGGAGGCGTAATTGGAGTTGCAGCAAAGAAAAATTTCGTGATTTTGGTTTGACCTAAAGAATTGGCATTTCCCCCTTTCTTTGATTGGGTGTGATTATAGTTGCAGGGATGATTTTATACCTGAATATAAGCCTTTTGATTTTAAAGTTTGTTTGTTTATGAATTTCATCTCTGATGTTGTTAAAATTTGATCAATTATTTTATTGAATCTTAGATCTTCAATATTAAATCTTGTGAGTGAAATTCAAATAATATCTAGGGTCAAAGTATAAGAGGAAAAAATATTGAAGTTAGAAAATTTATTTAATCATCTATTAATGACATGATATCAAATAAACACATGTCATAGAATGAGTGGCGCCACTTAGTAAGGGTACTTGAACCCTCTCAAATGTGAGGGTACAGTAGCAAACCCGATGTTGATTCGCGACAAAATATTTTTTGTCCTATTTTGTTTTGTGGTTTTTGGGTCTGTTATGCACAGTTTGCTAAGTACTTTTTACTAGTGTGCAATAGTCTATATTTGCACGTCATTCTGAGTTATACTTGCATAACACAATTTTAATAAATGCACAACCAAATACGTATGATTGCTGGATTATACAAAAAGCAATGTTATATACACCAATTCAAACATGATCAAAGACTATATTTTTATTCGTGTATGTGATGTCTATGTATCAGATGATATAGATTTATACTTAAAAAAATATAAAATATAAAGTCTTTATAATAATTTTTTATATGTCGTTTTAGTCGAATTTATGTAAAATATATCTGAACTTTTTAATAATGAAAAATTGCATGAATTTATTTTACGTTAATTCATTGACCATCGTGTTCTGTGTTTCATATGGCTCTAAAGAGATTCTTACTTCTTCCATTGTACACATGATTGCACAACATGCTTTATTGTGGATGCACAATATAATATTAAAATAAATGCACAACCAACACAATATCCACTTTTGTCTTGTAATTTCTTGATCTATTTTGAACACAGAATCATATTAGTTGTGCACATGTAATTTCTATCATATGTTTTGATGTCACGTAATTATAAAGTCATAATACACTGCTACTTGTAATTGTGTTTGATCTTAAATACACTAGTAAGTAAGGACACAAGCTCTTTTATGGTTAAAGAAATCATCAACCAGAAAAGAAAAAAAACAAAAGTGGAAGATTCTTAGAAAAGGAAAGAATGCTATCGTGAAAGAAGAAGTAGAAGATTCTTGAAATAATTTTATTTTATATGAATTTTCTCATCTTATTAAATCATATCTGTTTTTTTGAACCTGTCTTTTAATACCTGTTTTCTGTCTTTTAATACAAAAATACATAAGTTGGACCTATATACACTAAACCCAAACAAAATAAAGAGAGAGAGCCCAACAGTAAAAAAAATATCCAAAAGTAACAAACAAAGCTTATCAACCAATTTAGGTAGGTAAAGTGATTAGCTCAATTGGCCCCTTAAGCAAGGGTCGGGGGTTCGATACCCGCCTTATGTATGCAGCAACCCGTTTGCCAGCGGTAACCCTTAAATTGAGCTCCACACTGCGACGAATTAATTCTTGGCCTATCAGACAGGATAATACCGTTGGTCCAATACAAAAAAAAAAAAAAAAAACAAACAAACAAAGCCTATCAAATATTCTCTAACTGCACAGATTTATTAGGATGGTTAATATAGTGACTGTAATAATATTTGAACATATGACATTTTACAAACTATCTAAATGTCTTATCATTAATTGTTCCTAATATTAGTTAGTTTATTAAGTAAATTGATTGATATCCAATAAAAAAACCATATAATATTTACAGAATATTTATTTTTACTTTTAAACTTTAAAAATATAGATATAAATGTAAGTCTATTTTAAAATTCAATGATATGAATAAATATTAAGTATGTATTATAGGATTTTTTATTATATATCTCAGATGTGTTTGTTTGTGAGTAAAAGAATATATATATATATATATATATTTATTTGTGTCCTCACTTCTAAAATATATATAAAATACATAATATTGTGTATTTATATATATATATATATTAATGTAATTTTTTTCTAATGAAATACTTCAAATTTATATATATGCATGTGTATTTTTGTGTCAGGTAGTTGTAAACAAATACATGCCTTTATCAGAACAATATTGCTACATGTACAATCAATGTATTATCCTATCCAATTGAATTAGGAAGTTAGTGAAAAATTGATTCTATCATGTATTTGGTTCGAGGGTCACAATAACTTAATGAACAGAGTCATAGTGATGATTCAATGAACAAAATTGTCAATTTGTTGTTTACTCCAATTTTGGAGTAACTGTGTATTGCAGAGAGTCACTATGTGCTGATAAGAAAACACAAATATGTGAGGATGTGTTCGGAGTCATTTTTGGAGTCCCTTGGCTCTAACTCATGTGACATTGACTCCCTTGGCTCTAACTCCAGAATCACTGAAAACAAACGCCACCTAATAAATACTCGTCGGATATACTAGCACACATTAATATGAGAGTGTAATTATTTTACTTGGACATATGTTGTAAGATATGTTCGTTAGATAGATATGTTCGTTATACGAGTAACTTCTTTGATTATTAGAAACGGGAAGAATAAGGAGTGGAGTGTTAGTAAAATAAAGAGCAAGAAGGATGTTGGGTGGGTGGATGCAGGTTTCATAGAGGCAGCAAGGCAGAGTCTCTTTTTACAACATCGACCCAAAAGTGTCAGCTCCAATTGTCCTATTGCTCGTTGCGTTGTGTTGCTCTAATACCTATGCATGCCTGCCTCTGCTGTGCTGTGTCTAGCTAGGCGCAGTAGTGTAGTAGTATCTCTCGTCCCCTCTTCATTCAATTTTTTGTCCCTTTAACAAGTCACTGTATGTAGTGAATAAAGTAAAGGTCCTCCAAATGGCATTTTCGTAATTTCGAAACTGCTGCAGGAACAGAAGGTGGCATGTTGGAATTCTTGAGACAGGAGTGAGGTTGTGAAATGAATGAAGATAAAAGGTTGTAATTAAGTTGCTTGCTTATCGAGTGTGGTGCGTCAATGAATCAATGATATTTGACGTACAATAGAAATACGTTAAACTTATATCTAACATGTGTTATTCATATTACAATGTGTGCTATACGTATATGTGATATATGTATAGCACATATCCTGTAACATAAATAACGCACATTAGATACAAGTTAGACGTATTTTTGTTGTACGTGAAACGAATTGAATGAATGAATGCATGGGCCAAAAATAACAAAAGCTACCTTCGTCCCATTGTGGTAAAAAAAGGGAGGGGTTTCATTGTTTATTGTACCCCTGGTCCCATGGCTTTTTTTGCTTTACTTAATTCACATCGTTTTTTGTGTTTTTTTATTAAAAAATTAACAATTTTTACTAACAATTATCTTTAGAATACTTGTTATGATAAAATTAAAAAAAAAACGTTATTTTGAAAATATGTAATTTATATAATAAATTTATTGTAAATTTTTTAATTTTTTAAAATTTTATCTTTTTTTAGTATCTTAACAAGTGTTTTTAGAATATTTATTATTAGCAAAATTTAAAAATTAAATATTTTGTTTTTTTAAATACATCCGGAAGCATACTACTAAATATTTAATTTAAGTTAGGATAAATTACTTTAAGAAACAATAATTTGAGAGAATTAGTTTTCAAAGAACTATATTTGTATTTGGTTAGATATTTCAAAAGTAAGTTAAATTAAGTTATTTTTATGTGGGTAGGAAAAATTAAAATGATTTTTAGTAGTATAATTATCAAAATGAGTATAATAAAGTTTTAATTTGAGATAGGTGGAAGGATGATGACAAATTATGAAGATTATAAAAGTAAAACTGTGCCACTTAAATGAGAATGAAAAGTAACATCTTATATACCTTGAGTAAAAGTACTTTAATTAAAAAGTAAAATTGTAATAAAATATATTATATTGTTATTATATCTTTTCATTTTTCAGCTATTAAATGTAAATTTAGAGAAAACGGTTGAAAGGAGAGAATTTTTTTGTTTCAAAATCAATTTTAAGATAAAAGTATATCCAAATATAAATCACGTTAACATCAAGTCATTTTTACCTAAAATCAATTATACCGAATCAAGTTCGTCCAAACTCCAATTCGCAAACACTAATCCAAAAACACACTAAGATGAAAGTAGTTAACGTATAAAACAAAGATGAAGGTAGTTAAAATAATTAAAATGAAGTTTCTCAATGTGAGTGTGAGAGAGCATAATATTTATTAATTTATTTTTAATATTTAGTATTATTTTTAAAAATGCAAATTTTTAAGACTTTTTTATAGTATAAATTTTCATAGTGACGAATCACATTGTAATTTTAAATTCCGAACAAATTAATTTATCTTGTGTATTTAATCTTGAAGATCGAGAGAAAGTGCGAAGGTTTTTGAGTTTGAGGACACTGGACTGAAGAAGAAGAAGAGTGTCTCATTGGAGGTTGTTGTATATTGAAAATATATTCATTAAATATTTAACTTGTGTTATATATATCATATATAATATGTATTATATGTAATATGTTATACTTATAGTATACATTAAGGTAGCTAGGATCGAGAACTTATCTAAGATCGAAATAGACATACAAAATTGTATAATTTGAAATTTTGATATGAATCATAAGATCCAACCGAAATAAAAATATATAAAATATACATGATAAATAAATAAAATTGGTCGTAATAAAGTAAAAAATTTCAAATTCACAATTATCACCTTTGAACTCCAATTTAAAATGCATAAAAAATAATATCAAATAACAAATTCAACCGAAAATAATATTAAATTATGAGACATTTCAATAAACAAATTAGAATTTTAAAAAAATAGGTCGAGTTATGCATGTTGAAATCGTATGATCGCAATGTTACTTGTAGATCCTACCAAGTTGAACACATGGAAGCACGTAGGTTGTAACACCCTAGAAATTAGCCTTTAATGCTTAAGTCATCTTAGGCCAATCATCAAGTGTCACGTCCTGATTTCATAGCTTGTTCCTTTCTTTTAAAATGATATACGCGGAAAATACGTGGGAATTTATTTTCGAAAATACAATATCGTGAAAATAGGGGCAATCGTCAATATATATATAAACGCTAGATATAACCATACATAATATATCTATGTAATATATACATACAATGCAACTCTAACTTTAAACATACATCACAAATATTCTCAAATACATGAATCATAACAATTATTTAATATAATATATTACTAATATAAATATTGCCGGCTAATAATGGTCCGACTTTAACTAAGGGTAAAGCACATAAATAAGGGAAAAACGTATAAAACAACGGAAGCTCTAAGCGTCGTCGCCTCGGCTACAGGTGTCTTTGACGTTGGTATGACGGCTTCCTCCAGCGGTTGATCTTCTAAGCTCCTTACGAACGGAGGGACCCTCATGTCCTTCGGCATCCTACTAGAGCTCTCCATCTAGAGATGGTACGGAAAAAGGGGTGAGAAACTATAATTTCTTAGTAGGGTATACACACATAAGTGTCATCGTATCCATCTCCGCAACTTCGAGTTTTTTATGAAATTGTGATCATACATAAAGACTTGTTCAATTTTTAAGTTAAAAATTCCTTTAGTCGAAGTGGATGACTTTTAATCATGCTTCTTGATCACATACTAAACATGTTATGCATTGAACATATTCATAACAAAATTCACATAATAACTCATTCATAAGACAGTTAGTCACATAAACATTTTCATAACTTCTCAGTTCTTTCTCGTCTTTAACTTTACCTTAACTTTAACTTTAACTTTAACTTTGCTTTACTTTACTTTAACTTTAACTTTAACTTAGCTTTACTTTACTTTACTTTAACTTTAACTTTAACTTAGTCCATATGGACCTCCCTCAACTTCTCTCTTTGGTAATGAGCTCATACCGTGGCCGTCGCCATCTTGGGTTCCCTTTCGGGAGAGGGGTACTTTTGAGAGTCACCTTCCCTTACCGAAGGATCGTCATCATCTTGGCTAGAATCACCTCCCCTTACCGGAGGATCATCTCTTTGCTTTTCTTATAACCTTTAATTATGGGGTACTTTTGAGAGTCATCTTCCCTTACCGAAGGATCGTCATCATCTTGGCGAATCACCTCCCCTTACCGGAGGATCATCTCTTTACTTTTCTTATAACTTTTAATTATCTTTACTTTAATTATGCATAAACTTGAAATGCAATCATCATCTACACATGTAAAATATACTCTTTAACATCATGAAATAAACATAGCACATACACTTACTTGCTCTGACATCATGGAGAATAAATAAATACAACACCTTATCAAATAAACATGATATATAATTACTTATAAATATTATTCTTAGTGCTTCGATACTTTTCATGTCATTTGATCTCATTTAATTTATTTTATTATTATTTCTTACTTTGTACTTTATTCTAGTTTTACTTATACTTTTTACTCAACCCTCAAGTATCTTGTAAATTCTTATATTTTATTCATCACTAATCTTGTCTTCTATATTATCATTATTATTATTATTATCATGTATCAGATATTATCTCATATACTTATATATATCTTATTTAATATTCTATTGTATTGTTCTTAATGTTATAAAGTCAACATAATATCTTATTATTATAATTACTAATTACTATTATCTTATTCCTAAAGTTATAAAGTTAACAACTTAAATTAGCTTTATTACCGTCTTATTACTTTAATTTTATTATTAATATAACTTTTTGTTACTTACTCAATACTAACCATTATACACGCTAATAATACATACCCATTGTTAAGAATACTTATTAACTATTTCTAATAATACTTACCTTTCCTATTAATAATTTTTATTATTGGGATTAATATTTTATTATTATCTTTCCTATTAATATTACTACCATTATCATATTATTATTATTATTTCTACATGTTATCTACCTATTATTAACTAATATACATGTTAATAGATATAAGTTTATGTAATAATAATATGTAAGAGTAATATACATATACTAGTAAACTGTTTTTATTTTTTTATTTTATTTAATTTTATTTCATTATTATTATTTTTTCTTTTTACTTATTTATATATATATATATATAATGCTATGCTTACCCAAACGAAACTCACGCTGCCATTGAAGTACCAGGGAAAGCTCCCACGCACTCACGCCTTACGCCCATATATATGTATATATATATAAATCATATGTGTTACAATTTCTTTATTGTTTCTTACGTGTGTGCATATATATTTACATGTACTAATTATTTACCAGATGTTTTACGTTTTATCTTAATGGCTTACATATAAATGTATTAACTCAAAATAATACTTCATTCTTTAACATAACTCATCATTTGTTCTTGAAGAAATACAATAAACATGATACAATAACATAATAAAATTTAAGAATATACATTAACATAAGATCATACATGAATAGCAGTAAGGCACAACAATCCCTACCTCAAAAGATTGAAGATGTAGACAAAAGCTCCTAGACAAAATCCTCTTGTATCTCTCTCTTTAGTGTTTAGAAAAACTCCTCCACTGACTCTTCCTATGAGTATTTAAATAGTGATGGGTAAACTTTCTCTAAAAAATTAGGGTTTTGATTTAATTGGTGGAGTGATAGAGTTGATTAGTATCCATTATAATCCTACAATTTTTTCTATATATATATATATATATATATATATATATATATATATGTATCATATCAATTATCTATATATATCTAACCAATATATAACTAAACGTACATATATAAAATCTATATTAATTAATATTATTTCCTTCCTAATTACAATTTCTATATATGCATATATATTAACTACATATCAGTACATACATATACCATTTATATATATATATATATATATATATATATATATATATATATATATATATATATATATATATTTTAATTACCTATACACGTTTATATTTATATATGGAATTTATATTAGTTAGTATTATTTCTTTCCTAATTATGTGTGTATATATATATATATATATATATATATATATATATATGAAATCTATATTATTCCTTTCCTAGTTATATATATATATTAGTATTTTTTTACCCGTGCATTGCATGGGAATTATTTTTTGAAATAATAAAATATAGAAATCAAGCTATTAAATATTAAATTAAGATAAATATATTATATAATAATTAATTATTAATGAAATGATAAATAATTTTATATTAAAATATTCAAACAAATCTATTGAAATAAAATATTTGTTATACATTTATTTCAATCAAATTGAATTTCACCTATAACAACTAAATACTTCACTTATAATTTTTAAATTATGTTAAGGTATAATTCTTATTTATTATCATTAATGTTGTAGATAAATTTCAAAATTTATAATTAATATTCATTACTTTAAAAAAATCACAAAATTACAATTGATTAAAATAGAAAAAAATCTAAACTGATAGCAGCTACTTATAAATCAAAGATTTGAATGATTAAATGTTTGTTATACATTTATTTTTTTTATATATTTTTTATTTTTATTTTATTATAATCATATCATATATTTTTAATAACTAAAAATTTAGATCTAAAAATTTATTAATAATTAATAGGGAAATTGTTATAAATGGATGTAATAAATTTTATTGATACATTATTTTGATATTATTTGGTTGAAATATATTTATGGGAGACAAATGATATCATTATTAGACTTCATTTTCAAATTGAAATTTTAAAATGATCCAATCACATAAATTATATATATATTTTTTAGTAAAGTTGCATTAATGTGCATTCTAATTGATTACTCTATTAGTTAGACATTTAATTAAAATATTGTTAATATAAATTATCAACTGAAAGTAGATTTAAATTATAATTTTCATTGATTGATATAATTTACAAATAATTATTTATTTATTTAAAAAATTTTAAATCATATATATTTAATTTAAAATAAAAACAAAATAGCACTAAATAGAAATGAAAGGAATGATGAAAGATAAATAAAATTATTCAATTTTTTATCCTTATATACACATAACCATATAAAATTGAATTAGAAGAATATACTCAGTTGGACTTGTTTCATCATATTATTTTTAAAGTTAGTTCAGCGTGGAAAATGTAAAAAATTATCCCGTCATCATCATCACTGTTTGGCCTATTCAAACCTAACTAAGAAATGAAAATCAACATGATTGAACCTTTAAAATTAAGAGAAATAATATATTTATGACAAACGATACAAAATGGTCTGACCAACTTATAATATATAGTGAAGACGAAAAATAGTCTTAATAAAAATTAAAATTAACGTCTTATAAATCACTCTAATAAAAAATTTTCCATTATGATCCTTAATTTGTAAAATTAAATTCAACTTCGTTGTAGAATTCCACAAAATGAGCATAATCAATTATGTTTTATTTTTTTCAATTTACATTTAATATACATACATTCAATCCAATCAATTACATCTTATAATACTTAAAAAAATTTCTCTCCATATGATATGATCAATAATTTTCAAATAATACTAAATCAATATTTTTCAATTAATTAAACACATATCAAGAACAATATAATATTATATTGAATCAATTACGTATTCAATCATTTTCTTACAAATCACAATAATATTGAATCATCTAAGTACAATTAATAAGGTAACTTAATTATATATAGGGTAAATTTTATTCATACAATTATTGAATCAATTAATATAATTATTGATATTAATGAGAATCAACCATATTAAATCAAAATAAATCATATTAACTCACATTAAAATACATCAAATCATGTTTCATAGTAAATTAAATTATTTTCTAAAATAAAAAGTTAATTGCAGGGTTGTTCTAGGAGTGATTAATAACATTTTTTTTAATTAACCCTAACTGAAAAGTTTAATATATGCAATGAATATTCATTCTTAACCAATCTAAATAAATGCAATCTTATAAAAAAATCATTTATATCTGATTTTACTCTATAATATATATACCTTTTAATGATAGAAATTTATTGGTTATAATATACTTAAATAACCTTAATTAATTTAGGTAATTTTCATTTCCTTTATTATTTCCTTTTATAAATATTTTTGAATGATTTATTGCTCAACTATTTTCATTCTTACCAAAAAGTATTCTACGATAATATTCAAATCTTATTAATTGATTAAAATTTACTATAATGATTTGTGATTTATCATTTTCGTTACTTGATTCATTCTTCTAGTAAATATTTTTTAATGATACACTATTAAATTTGTTTGTTTTTTATAAACAAATTTATTTTATAATAAATGAAATTATAGAGAGGAGAGGGAACAAATTACAAATGAAATATGAATAAAATATTTAAAAAAGATTAGATAATGTTGGGTTGTGAATCTTGTCACTCTCTCATTTGCGAACAATAATCCTATATTAAAAATTTAGACGATATTCATGTCTTGTAGTCCGAAAAGAACCATCATTTGATGTTACATCAAAATAAGACATAATATATACACTCCTCTCAGACATTAGGGGTTTAAACTTGTATATCAAATGTCTTTCCAATTGTTACATGGATTGCAATACCTTATTTTTCACATGTTAAAATTTTAGAAAATTACATGCATGAAGCATAATAATAAAAATCAACATACAGAAGAAGCTCTAGGATATCACATGTACATATACTCACAAATTCATGCGCTAACACCATTTCAATGGTATTAGTTGACTCAGATATGTTAAAAGATGAGACATATCAAAGTTGCAAAACACACTCTAACATTTATGTTATGTATTTAAACTAAGATCAATGCAACATATTTTTTCTTTTTCATATAAGTCACAAAATTTATTTGATAATACCTCAATTTTACCTTGAATGAAGTTTTTGATTGATAATATTTTTTCTTTCTAACCTTGCATCTTTTGCTTGAGGTGGAGAAAAGTAGAGTTGATTATTCATTTTTGACACATAGAAGAGAGAAAACAAAAAGTTGTAGAGAATGTTTGGAGTAGAATTAACTTTTAACCTATTTTTATTTATATAATCTCAGGTGATCTCAATAATGATATGAATAAAAAAATATAATGATAAAAATATATTTTTTAATTAGGAAAGATAAAAAAAAATAAATCAATTAATATTATCTTACATTATGACTATTATATTCTAACATATATTTCCTTTTTTTAATTAACATGTTTAATCTCCAAAAAAAATTTAAAATCAATTCTCATTAATTAATTTCTTAAAATAGAATCATTTAAAGTTAGTTCATTGAGGCTGCGCCACTTGTTAGCACCTCATGAAGCTAACTCTGTTATATTATATATATAGATTACGATTTCCATATATTCATATTACGATTTCTATATATGTATAATGTTTATATATATATAAAATCTATATTAATTAATATCATTTCTAAATTACATTCCAAATCAAGGACGTTACTTCCTAAACTACAGTAGTTACAAATCCTCCTAAATTATATATTATTAATACTATATATATATAGCTATAACCCTTAATAATATGCATTATCACTAATTGGATATAATTTACAATTAGACATAACTATCCATTAATATTATTATTTTTTTAAACACTAAAAACTAATCCTACGTCACCTATATATTTATAAGATATAATGATGAACAATTACTTTATTATGATTTTACGTTCTCTTATATGGATACTAGTTATTATAATTATTACACTTATTTATCAATTTTAACATGTAGAATTTATTAGCACAAAACACAACTTATTTTGTAAATCAACTTAAAGTTATCACAATAAAATAAATCAACTAAGAGTCCTAAAATTGAGGATGTTACATAGGTGAGATCGGGATCGGGCAATGGTGATAGGGTCGTAAAATCGTGCGATTTTAAGAGTTAAATCGAGATCCTAACTACCTTAATAGTATACATTAAATATGACATATAACACACGTTAAATATTCTATGAATATATTTTCGATGTACACCCATCATTACCGGTGTGCATTACGTGCCAAGGCAAAGCCTTGGAAATTGAGGCGTGCATTGCTTACAGAGGTTAAACTTCAGCAGCTTGCCACAGGGTACCCTAGGTGGCCATTTGTAGGAATGGGGATTTCCCTATTATCTATACCTCTTTCAGGAATTAAGGTCATCACATCCGCACTCTATGGATCAGATTAAGGGTAAATGAAGATGTTTATATCACTTAATTAAACTTCATTATCTTTACTATAAGGAGTTGGACCATTTTTTTTTTTTTGATAAAGGAGTTGGACCATTTTAACCCTTCACTCGTAGTTACAAAAAAAGAAACACTTTTTATAAATCATAAAATTAGTTATTATAAGTAATATAATAATTTAACTTTTTAAAATAATTAATCAAACTTTTAATGTTATACAATAATTTAATATTTTAAAAATTTAATTAATAATTTTAAATAATTAAATTATTTTATATAATCACTAATGTTAATTAAAGGGGAAGGTCTCGCTCGGAGGAAAGAGAGAAATTTTAAAGATATAACCTCTCATTGTTTGTGAGTTTTAAAATGCTTTACATTCAGGAAATTTGAACATGAGGAATTTAGAGAGTTTTAAAAAACTTTCAAATATCTCTCCTCCTTATTAATACAATACAATTAAATCTGTCAGAATCTTTCCTTTCCCCTCTCTTTTCTCCAAAACCTAGCTCACAAACACCTTGAGAAAATTAATTCACTAACATTTCTTACACAAAACCCTAATAACTATTGTTCAGCCATGCACAGATACCAACACTACCATTACCATCTAGCAGCTATGGCAAAGTAGTAAGTAGCATCATAAAGAACATGGTAGAAAGCTGAAGTGTTGTAGCAGCAGGAAGGCATGAGCTATTCAATCTATTGGATTTGCCAATTGCATCATACAACACTGTAGACGTGAACACTATATTAGCATTTGTTTTGCACTATAATACAATATAGTATAGGATAAAAATACAGATACAAAAGTACAAATTCATATATGTGTATTATGTATTTTATTTGATAACATGAAAAAAGTGAATATTTTTAACATTAATTATATTAATAAAAATATTGTTAATAAAAGGAATATTGATAATTAGTAGCCGTTAAAAATACTTAAAATTAGTTTATGAGTATTTTCAACGACCATTAATTATGAAAGAATACTTTATGACTATTTTTAATGGCTAACAAATGTTAATAATATATCTTTTTTGGACAATATTTTTATCAATATTTTTCGATAATTATATATTGAAAATAATCATTATCATTGTAGTGCAAGACACATTCTATATAATGTATTCTGTATTTGTGTCCACTTTTCAATAAAAAATATACTAAATTTATATACAAATACATAGATTCTTGTTCATATATTTAAAAACAAATAATTTAATTTTGTATATCTATATACATGTAATTCTGTCCCTTATCTTAAACAAATTATAGAAAAAATTCATTTACTCTAAATTATATAGTTTTTGACATATAAGTATACGAGTGAAATATATATAATAAAAAAAAACTAGTTAAATTTTACTTCTGATTTATGTATTAGAAATTAACTTTGTAGATTGTAGAGTAAATAATTTATTTTTGATCCTAGTATCTCTCTTGGGGAATAGGGGTGCGTGGTAATGATGGAGAAATGTCTCTGGATCTTGAAGCATCTTGTCCTCTACATGTTAAGTCCTTTTCTGTGCCCTCTTGCTCTTTGCGTCTTCTTGGCCCTCTCTGCCAACAACATATTTTATTTTTTATTTGTACTGTCCAACGGTATCTTCCAGCCCGATAGGTCAAGGACTAATCCATCGCAGTGTGGAGATCCATTTAAGGGTTTAACCGCTGGCCAACGGATTGCTGCATACACAAGGCGGGGAAGTGAGCTAACCACTTGACCAACCCAAGTTGGTTGCCAACAACATATTATATTATACATAAATATTTACACAATGTTTGGGGAACAATAAAAAACCAGCCAATAAAGTCTATTTAACATTTTATGGCCCAAATAGCATTTCAATCATTGATATATTTTTAATGGGCTTGGTGATTGTGGCTCAAATTCCTACTTATTGGCTGTTTTGGCTGATTTTTTTATTGTACATCTAGCAATGCTCAAATATTTATTATATAATAAAAGTATATTTATCAAGTATTCAATATATATTAAATATTATATATAATATGTATTATTATAATATATATATAAATTATATATAGCATATATTATATATGATACATCATATAGTACATATTAAATATTGATTGAGTATATTTATGTAAATATTGGTGTTATATTATATGCATGTTTTCTTTTCTTTTCTCACTTCTGTACTGAATCGCTCTCTAAATTTGCTCTAATATTTTTTCTTTGATAAGGTAAATTTGTTCTAATATGCAAATAACAAAGCTAAGCCCCCTCAACACAGAGGGGCCCTCAATCCGTACAACTTGTTCGCAGTGATCATTATTTTTCTCTTCTCTTTGTACAGGCTATGATTAATAAATCAACCATTTTAACATAGGACCTAACAAAATAAATGGGAGAGTCGAATTAGATTTATGCCCTATTTGAACATTATTTACTATAGATTTTACTATTTACGCAATAAAAAATAAGTTAAATAAGTCAATATAGGAATTTTAATTTACAATTATTCAGTTTATTGAAAAATAACTTTTTAAAAGGAATATTTTCTGAGCCAAAAAGTTGTTAAATAAATTTATTGACTGATTTGCTTATTTTTTTATTGAGTAAAAATTTACTTTGGTCCCTTGGCTCAAATTGTAAGTGTGATTCATTTTACTTCCTAAAATTTTAAAATTAACTCTTTAGTTCATCAAATTGCATTTTGTAAGTCATTTTAGTCATTGGTCAAACTTTCATTAGTCAAATGTTACTAAATTACTAACGTGGCAAGTTAAGTGGCACGTGACACACAACGTGATGATGATGTGTAATGTTGGGTCCACATAGCCATTGATATGATATAAATTTGAAATTGTTTCACTTTAATCCCTACAATTTTTAAACGTGTCACTTTACTCCTTCAAAAATTTTAAAATGTGTCAAAAAAAAATCTTTAATCTTCAAATTTTTCTTTATATTCATAAATTCTAAATATTTAATTTATCAAAAATTTATTTATTTATTTCTCATTTCATATGCTACATAGATGAGATTAAGATAATTTTTTAAATTATTTACACAAAAAAATTTATAATTATATATGCATATTTAAATCTTTAAATTAGATTAATAGACTGTTGATTGAAAAAATGTAATATGTTATTGAATAATTTTATTTAATTATATATTTAAAATACTTTTAATTTATTTTTAATGATTAATTTAATTTATAATTTAAAATTAATGAAAAATTAGATCAATTTTAAAAAATTTCAAAATTTATAATTTAATTTAATATAATATATAGAAAATTTATGCAAATTTTTGTTTATTTATATACATCATTTATGCTAAAAACTTTATATAATTTATTTTTCAATTTTCTCCCTTTTGAATTTTTTATTTATTCACCATAAATATTTTTAAAAAATTTATAAATTTAATTTATTAAAATATTTATATACATCATTCCTACTAACATTAATGGAACAAATTTTAATTATTTTAATTATTTTAAAATTTTTAATCAATAAAATTTTAAATATATGTCAAATCATATTTGTTAAATGTAGTTCTCCTTTTTCATAAAAAAATTCTCATTTTGATCTCTAAATTTATATATGAGTTATTTTAGTTTTTAAAAATTAATCTAATTAGTCATTGATTTTTAATTATAAATTAAATTAATCACTAAAAGTATATGGTTGTGGGGTGGAGGATTTTTTAAGAGGAGCTACAATAAGAATATGTTAAAAGTCCTCGAAAAGTTGGGTTTTTTCAAAAAAAAAAAAAAATCAATTTCATCACATATATATACTTTAGTATCAATATTTACATAGATGTCCTATTTTTAGTGTTTCTCTCTGATTTTCGCCCAAGGGGTGAAAATCACTACATTTTCGCCCGGGGGCTTACCCTGGGCAAAAATGAGTGAAAATGCGTGAAATGACTCATTTTCACCCCCGGTGTCTATAAAATACACATCCGAACATTTCAGAACTCATACACACTCTTACACAATCCTATAGCACATTATGGCAAAAAAGTAGTTACTATTATTATTGAAAATTTATAATTTAAGAAATCTAATTTCAATAAAACTAATATTATATTAAAAACTAAATTCTAATTACCAAAACTAAATTCAATAAACATTCTATTGAAAAAAATAATTATCTATAACTGTAAAATCTAATTAAAAAAAATGAAATTCAACTAATATTCTATTAAAAAAATAATTACCTACAATGATAAAACCTAATTACCAAAACTAAATTTAACAAATATTCTATTAAAAAATAATTACCTACAACTGTAAAATCTAATTACAAAAACAAAGTTCAACTAATATTCTATTAAAAAAAATGATTACCTACAATGATAAAATCTAATTACCAAAATTAAATTCAACAAATATTCTATTGAAAAAAATAATAATTACCTACAACCGTAAAATCTAATTAAAAAAATGAAGTTGTAATGTAATTAGATTTTAGTTGTATCTAACGTACACATAGCACACATCCTATTACATAAATAACATACGTTGAATATTAGTCGTATTTCTATTGTACGTCAACCATTATTTTATACAAATACACACCTAAATACCTAATGGCTTTGAGCGAAAAAGCCATGATTGCTTGAGAAATTTTTATATTCAATTTATATCGAATTGTCAACAAACACTTCATTTACCACTTGATGAAATTTGAACTCTAATTAATTAGGGCCCACATTCCATCCGAGGCCAAAAAAAATTATCCCAAAGTAGATAATCTTTGTCAAGTTAGCAGACATACCCCTGGCTACTTTCACAAGGTACATCCTTTTCTTTCAACATAATGAAAAAGTTACCATTCCCAAAAACTATAATAATCATTCAATAATTCTCCCATCTAATCTTAGTTTCACTATGCTACCAACTTTTTGAATTTCCTTTCATTCATTCCACAAGGCAAACATAGGAACTTGGTTAACCAAACCCAAATTTCCAAGCCTATTGTTCATGTGCTCATTTTCATTGTTCCCTTCATCAAATTTTGGTCCCTGCAGGGTGAAGTACCCATTTCCATACTCTGCCCCATTGACTCCAAATTCATTTGGTAGTCCCACAGAACACTTGGGGCTCTCAGGGTTCATCGCAGTCTTGTTGCTCGACTCGACCGGACGTGTCGATGATTCGGTGGCGGCATTGTTGATGTTCCCACTCTCATTTGGCAACTGATCATTACTGCTGGCATTCCACACCATGTTGGACAACTCATCAGAGTGTTCACCATTAGTTATAGCCAGAGGAGTCGGTTGAGAAGGTGCGGTAGAGCCACACGAATTGAAGTCATCGGTGGTGGCCGGAGCCGATGATTCCTTAGGAGACCGTTTCGCGAGATCGCCGGCAATGAGAGTTGAGCTTGAGCAAATCCTCTTCACGTCATACCTACTAATGTCAAAGTTGGTTACGGCACTTGTTCCCCTAAACTTGATTGCTGCTATATCATAAGCTTCAGCAGCTTCTTCTTGTGTGCCTGTAGGATTTTTAAGGTTAATTGATTAGTTAGGAAATAACTTTTACTAGTTACAATAATCAAGATAAATGTTCAATCAATTGATAATATGTACTTGTTTGGATGTCATTATATGATTAAAATAAGATTTTTTATTAAAAGAAATCATTTTGAGTTTTTTTTATATATGTTTGGGTGCACGTTTTTAATATAAACATAATCAGTTGAAAAAAAAATACAAAAAGATCATCTTTGTACGTAACACTTCATTTTCAACATTTTATTATTAAAAAATGTTGATACAAGTATTGTCAACAAAAGTTTAACACTTACTAACCGTAAAAAATAAGTATAAACTCTTCTTTGAAAAATTATTGACCGTTAAAAATACTTATAAATAGTAATAAGTATTTTCGACGGCCATTAATTATCACTGTTATTTTTATTGATAATAATGTTATTGACACATTTAATATTTTAATTGTTAAAAATATTCACTTTTCTAGTAGTGAGATTTTATTGACATTGTTAATATTTTAATTGTTAAAAATACTCACTTTTCTAATAGTGAGAAGTTGTAATTTTCATCTTCTAAAAAAATATTTCTTTATAATATAAGAAAAAGATATTTGCAATTAAATAAAAAAAATTTAATATTATATCCAAACATAAAATAACTTTTACTTCTTCAAAAAATCTTATTTAAAAAGAGCAATTAAAAAAACAAATTTTAGAAACTCATCCAAACAAATCATATATGGAGTAAGAGAAGTGGCCTAATAAAAAAGCAATAATGTTTATCGTATATCAGAAATACGTCCATCAAGCATCTAATGTGTGCTATACATGATATGAGATGTGTATTATTTGTATAGCACATGCACGTACATCACATATCATGTATAACACACGTTAGATATTTGTTGAATGTATTTCTGATATACGACAAGCATTATTGTTAAAAAAGGAACTAAATCTTTGTTGGATTTCATAATAAACCAATACCCCCCCCATGAGTAGCCCCCTATCCTATCATTTAATTTGCAATCCACTGTTCACTGTTAATATAAATAATGAGATTTTGGAGTCTCTCTCTAATCTTAATAGGGTGGTTCTAACATAAATACTCAATATAAAAAGGAAAAAAAAAAAAAAAAGGTAGCTTAAAATAGAGGAAATAGAGAGGGTTGGCTGGAGAAACTTACTAAATGTACCAAGGTACAAGTCCTTGTTTCCTGCAACTCTTCCTATCCTAGCTTGCCATCTTCCATGTTGATGGTGCCTAAGAAAAATACATACAAGGAGGAAAAAAGATTAAATGTTTGCCAATAATTCCCAGCTTTTAATCAAAAAGCTGAAATTTTTGCAGCAAAATAATTAATGGTAGAACTTTTATTTAATGATGATAAAAGCACATCATCTTCACTTTTGGCCATACCTTGTCACCCCTCTATACACAGAAGCCCCTCTTGAAAATCCACTGCTCTTCCTGCCCAATGGAAAAAAAAAGGATGATTTTTAAATGCTAATCAAAGAGGAGAAAAAAGGAAAACCGAAAAGAAAATGGAGAGTTACTCGTGTTTAGTTTCTGTTTTCATTTTCTGCCTACAATTTTCTGTCTTCTCTGTTTTTAAAATTTTGTGAAAGAAATATTGAAAACAGTATTTCCTTCACAAAATTTTGAAAACAGAAAATGAAAACAACATATCACATGGAAAATATTTAGAGAGATACATAGATGCGCCTAGAGTAAAATATTTATTTATTCTGTACCATTTATTTTTTGACACATAAGTAAAATATATATAAGTATTCTGTACACATGATTGAAAATACTTAACTCGTCTCTCTCCTACTATAGTTGACTCATATGCTTATGTATCAAATGATAAATGTTGCATAATAAATGAATTTTTTATTCTCAGTTCATCTAGGAATTTTTGAAAGAGTTAATGGTACCTTCTTAAATTGGCGACAAATTCTTGCCTGGTCATGTGCTTCATCTCTTCAAGTTCCTTCTCATAAGTGCTTAACTGAGCATTTAAGAAGCAGTAGACACGTAGGGTGAATCACAGAGCTACTGCGTAATGCTTCTTCAAGCTACATAAATTAAATACACAAGAAACATCTAGCTAGCCTTTTTTGTTTTCTAGTGTGTTTGTTGGTTTCAAAACAAATTTTCAATTCTCATTAATTACTATTTTAAATTTTCTAAATTTTAAAAAGGAAATATTCAAAAAAAAAAATACAAGATCTAGTTTTATTCTTAGTTTTCAGTATTTCTTTTATAAAATCCTGAAAGATAAAAATTATTTTTAAATCACATTTGTTTCCCTAATAGTTTAGGTTGAGGGGAAAATTCACGACAGTTCAGTGTCGAAACATGCTTTATAAAGGTTCTTATAGATCATATACCAACATGAGAAATTTGATAATCGAACCCAAGTCATATGTCGATGCATGAACGGAAGGTTGACTAGATTAATTAACCCATGTGTTGACTATTTTTTAAATCACTTGTGACTCTCTTTTATTTATTTATTTATTTTTTGAATAATAATTCATCACCATGGATGAGATAGCGGATCCCTCTCATCCTCACTTATCCATCTCATCCAATGGTGATGAGATAGGTGTCCAAATGAAACAAGAAAATCTAGGTAGGTGAATAATAATATATATATATATATATTTATATTGGTACTGTGTCTGAGCCTATATGAGCACAAAGGCAAGACTTTTTCCAAAGTAGTAGAAAAAGGAACTGTACAAGAAGAAGCCTTACAGGGAAATTTATGTGAGTTGTTGGACCCCAATACTTGAGTGCAGCTAAGTCATAAGCCCTTGCTGCTTTTTCTTCCTTATCATAACCACCTAATAATAACAACAATAACAATAACAATAGATAGATATTATTCATAAATACTTAAGGAACAATATTTTTTCGGCCAAAACAGTCATCAAAGCTCATTTTAATACTTTTGGCCCAAATAATATTATTAACCATGTGTATTTTTTTAATGGGCTGAGTAATTTAGGCCCAATTTTCTATTGTTGACTGTTTGGACTGATTTTTTGTTGTACCTCTAACAATGCTCGATATTATTTTGCCAAAAGGAATCAATTATTACTTTTGGAGAAAAACAAAGCACAGCTCCCTATGCTATGCCCTTTCACATTGATGACTAGCGTATCTAACCAGTTAACGTGCTACGGTGAATAGTAAGATTCACAAAGATGGTAAAGAAATATAGATATATATATATATATATACCAATAATGTATGTATGTGGGAATAATGTCACTTACCAAGGTAAACTGTGAAGATTTGATTTGAGAGCAATCCATGAAAGGAGAAGAATCCAAGCATAGTGCATGAAAGCAGACCGTTAGTATATTCTCTTTCAAACCAAGACAGGGAAATAAAAATGAAAAATATAAAATTTAAATGGATAAATGATAAAAGGACTTGTTTGATTCTTGAAAATGTTACCACAACTTTTTTTTCTTCTTTAATCATTAGTCAATGACAATAAACAATGAAAGTCCACTTGAGGTCATCATCATTTGTGATATTTTGGTCCTTAAACATGTCTATTTTGCATGTTTAGTAAAAAGAAACAAAGAACCTCAAGTGAACTTTTATTCCTTGATATTTTTATGGGTTTTAACAGAAAATTAGTGGGTTCCACTCCCCCAATTTCAAAATCCTCCCTTGCCGGGCAATCTTTCATAGGAAGATCTCCCTATTGCTCTCGAGACATCCAAATGAATTCTCAGAAGTGACCATGGATTGACCCAGTGCGGGGGAGTTAGGGGTGTGACATCCTCTGATTTCCTACCCGTTGGATCCCCGATTCCTGATCCCGGGCACCGGAGGCAGTAATGGGTGTCTCCCTTACTGACATTTTATTGACCAATAAATATATTAAAAATTAAATACTTTTTTTTAAAAAAAATGCTTTTTATCTCACCCTGTCTTCCTTTCCTTGTTTGCCCTTCCTTTCTGCAGCTATTATCCCACAAATGGGCCTCATATCTCCCAGTCCATCTATGCCTAACAAAATCCATGAACCCCAAAAATGGGAATGAGTAAAATTAATAATAATCAAAATGCTCTTTAAAAAATTAGACCCAAGAAATTGAACCATAATAAAACAAGAGAGTCCATTATTTCCACATTACCTTGTAACACCACGGTATTGTGATGTTCTCTGCCCAAAAGTATCAATAGATTTGCGAGGCACAGGTTCTCTACCCTGAGATTTTGCCAAAGACCTTTTTCTTGTGTCATCATCCACCTGAACAGGACAAATTGCAACTGGACCCACCCCATTTTGCAAACTGGGGCTCATAGTCAGAGACAAGGACTGGAAATTGCAATTATTATTATTATTTGCCTCTGCTGATGAAGAATCAGCCTTTCCATCAGAAAATTGATGAGTTTGAGCCAACCATGTCTTGTACATTCCATTGCTTGTGATAAGGGCATTTGGGTTATTGTTATTGCTATTGCTATTATCATTGTTATATGCATGAAAAGATTGCAATAATGAAGATGGGTTTGTTAGATGATGATGATGATGATGATGATGATTATCCCCTGTTTCAATCTCATTGTTGCTGCTAGTGCTAAATCTTGGGGCAACATTCATATTGATCTTGGGAATATTGTTTTGCTGGTTTTGGTCATGTTCTTGTTGGGTTCCTTGGCAAAAGACTTTGGTCTCAGCAAGTGGGGAATTTGAGTAACTACCTAAGAAATCTTCAAGCTTTGGACCTTCTTCATTTGAATTCCCTCCTCCTATTGTACTCTCATATCTCCATTCTAATCATGGAGATCATGTTAAAAATAGAAATCAAAACCAACCCAGAAATGAATTTCATTAATAATTCAGATAAAACCAAAAAAAGGGTTAAAAAACTTATTTCATGGCAAAACAGAGAAAATTCTAGGACAGAATCAAAAGAAAAGCACAAAAGAAACTGTTCTGCCCGACATGCAAACCGACATATAAGCAAAAAATTGTAAAAATGAAAAAACAAAAAACCTCTTTCAAATTAGCAGACATTAATTTTCAAGAAAGAGTGATATAGAAATGATGATTAGTAAAAAGAAAGAAGTTAATTTGAGTCTAATATGGCATGCAATAAGCAATGATATACCTTGAGAGTGGCGAAAAGAGTCAGAAACACAGAGAGAGCCATCAGAGCGCAAAGGCATAACAGATAAGTGATGAGGATGAGAATAGCTTCCTCCTCCTCCTCCACCACCACCATCACCACCATCTTGATCTTCTCTTCCAAATTCTTCATCAATCCTCAAGTGTGGAGTTAGAGAGAACCCCAACCAATTGCTCATAGTAACACAAGAAGAAAAATAATCGCCACAAACAACAGTTACACTTAGATATTTCTCAAAATCTAGAGACTTTTTTTTTGTTGTTTTGAGTTTCTCTATGCAAGTTGAGAATATTGGAACTATGATGGTTTTAGATGGGGTTGAAAGTTTTGATAGTATTATTATTATTATTATTATTTTATGTTGTTGGGGGGTGCAATTAAAGAAAAGAAAGAGAGAAGGGGAGGGTGAGAATTTTAGACAAGGTTCTCTCGTCTTATATTCTCAACTCTGTCTCTGTTTTCTAATGAAAGGCATTGGGTTCTGTGCCAGCTCTTTCATTTCTTTCTCAGATTTGTGCAGAGGTGGCCATGGCATGTTGCAGACTTGTGGAGAAAATAATCAATTTAGTTTGTTTTATCATGAAAATACATTTAACTAGTATTCAACATGTGTTATTCATGATATGGAATATGTGCTATAGGTACATGTGATATATATAGTACATATTTCATATCATGAATAACACACGTTGAATACTAATTGGACGTATTTATATTATATGATTAATATTATTGGACAATAATAATAATATTTGAGGAGAGAGAGAAGAGAGTGGTGCCAAAATCTCTGTACATGATGGTGCATCGTTGAGCTGCTTGTTAGGAACCGTTGATCTTTAATGGAAGGGTAGTGTGATTTTAATTAAACGGTTTAGAATGGAAAATGAAAAAAAGTTGTACGATGTTGTGGTCTTTGCGGAACAAGGATTGTTGTGAACTTGGAATGGAACATAGGTTATTGGTTATTATTATACTGCTATTGGTACATTCTAAGTTATACATATGTTTTGATCTAAAGGTGAAGAAAAGAAATGTAAATTATTGAGTGGTATCACGTCAAAATTTAAAAATAATAAAGTGAATGAAGAATGCATGTAAAAGAAAATATATGTACAAATATTATTATTACTATTCTACTGCTCTCGCCCGAGGTGAACTTCAGTGACATTACAATATGTCGAAAAAAATTAAATGAAGAGTAAACCCAATATCGTCCATGACAATTTTGACATAAGATAAGATTCTCCTTCACAACAAAAAATAATTTAATTAATTTCTAATAATATTAAAAGTAAGATATTATATAATTTTTAAATGAAAAATTCTGATAATATTAATGATATTTTCAATTTTAGATAAATATATTTTAACAATTTTATTGTAGAAAAAACTAGTCTTTAATTTTTTAGTTCTTTTATTTTTTATTATCTTTATTAATATATTCAACTCTAAACATCTTAAATTAAATTTATATATCTTCTATTTTAAAATTGTCACCCACTTTTTAATATATTTATTTTGGTACTTCTAAAATGTTTTTTGTTAATAAAGTAAATTTTTTTCTCTTATTTAATTCTTCATATTTTAGTTTACCTGCATTAAAAAATAATAATAAATTAATGACATACATTTTCATTCAAGAGAGAAAGAAATTTTACATTATATTATTTAAAAAATAATCAAAATTAATTAATTATTTTTACTCCATTAGTTATAATTTTGGTAAAACTATCACCAAACATTATAATATTTTAAAATAATTTTTTACATGAAAATTTAAAATTAAAAAGTTATTGATATATAAATATATTAAAAACTCTAAAAATTTTAGGTAGCACACATCTTTTTTTACTTGTTTCAAAAAGATTTAATTTTCATTTTTTTACTCAAAATGTTAAAAGCTTATAAGATAATAGATTTATTTTATTTTATATTTATATAATTTAAAATAGTTATTTTTATATTTAATATTAATTATTAGTATAATTTTTTATAAACATAATTTAAAATATGAATATTTAAATAATTAAGAGTTAATAAATGACTTTTTAGGAATACTAAAGTAATGCATTAATAATGTGTGGTAATAGTCAAATGAGAGATATATAGAATATATTTAAAAATACTTAGTTGAATATAATAATAGAGAGATAAATGATGAAAAAATTCAAATAAAATTATGGACCAATTTTTTCAATAATAAAATTGTGAGGGATCAATATGTCTAGAAATGAAATTGTCGTTAATTACGCCGTTAGTTTTTCATCTATTAACCTTATGATGTCCGATTTTTTACATTGACAACAATCAGTTAGGGTATTTTCAATTGTCAAGGATTACCTTGTTTGACGCTGAAATTTTCAAGGACCAATTTAGAGATTTAGTCTAAATGAAAATATACAAAAAATCAATTAACAATAAATTAAAATTTTGGTTTTTTTTTTACAATATTAACATAAAATGATTTTATAATTTCAGTTAATAGAATAAATTTATAATGTGATGAATAATAAAAATGATTTTCAACTAACACAATCACCTATAATCATTAAAATGAAATTGCATTAGTTAATTATTATATGGGGACTTTTAGCAAAAGAAACAAATTATACAAGAAAAAAGCAATCAATTCATTTCATATATTAAAAAGGTGACTTCTCAAATGAAGACATTTAAATTTGTCTTCATGACGAAGGACCAATGAAAAATGATATATTTATGTAGTACACCTTATATCCATTCACTTAGAGAACATCCTAACAAATTCCTCTTTCTTCCTCTTCCAACTCCAATCAACCCATGCACCACTCCTTCTCCTCCATAGCCTCACCTCCTCCCCTCTTTGCAGCCAACATCTTCACCCTCCTCCCATCGCACTTCCTCACTATCACCACTACCTCCAAATCTGGCCACTGCTATGTCTCTGTCAACCCCTCCCCTAACCTGCAACTTCATCCCTGCGATGAGCACAAGATGGAGTTAGAGGAGGACGTTGACATTAACGACGAGTCCAGCTGTGAGTCATTGGACTTCGCCGCTGCTATATGGAGGCTGACCCAGTTGCGTTGACGCCACCCCCACCGCTCTCTCCAGCTGAGGCCCCGATTGTCTAGGACATCGAGTTGCTGGATGACGAGGATGTTGAAGGGTCCGATCTACAGTGTACAGAGATGTTGGCTCCAGAGCCGCAGAGTGTGCAAGTAGAGGAGCTAGAGGGTTTGCTCCTTGAGAAAGCAGAGGCACCTGACCAGGGGACATCGATGCTGCTTGTTTTGTCACCCGTTAGAGAGGAGGAGCCATTGCCGGTACTTGACGACATGGGACTATACCGGTTCGAGGACGACTTCGATGATAGGGACATTTGAGACCGGGCGCCAGAGGGGAGCCACGATAATGTCCCGTAGACCTTGCAGAATGTTTTTATGGATCCATATATATATATATATATAGATTTATGTTACCCTTTTTGTTGTGAGCCTTGTTTATTGTATCCACGACAGTTGAGCAATCCTTTCGATATCTATAGCTTCTTAGCTTGTCGTTGGACTTGTTTAGCTCACTAGAATCTTTTTCTTTCTTTATGATGATATGATGTATATTGGCCTGGTCTTTTTGTGTTATAGGTCATTTTTTAGACTTGCACTTATTCAGTTGGACTCTAACAAGCTTGTGACCTGTACCTATATATGTAAAGCTGATACACTGTTCTAAACCTTTGATGTTATTACTATGATGCATATACATACAATAATGCTTGACATATAACAGAAATACGTCCAACTTGTATCCAACGTGTGTTATCCATGTTACAGGATGTGTGCTATACGTATACATTATGACATTACTCATATACATATATATACTTCTGATTATATCGTGGATATGTTATGACCCTTTCATTATTAGTATCAGTTTGTTCTCTGTTCTTTCTGACTACATGTTGTATGTATGATTCGTGCGTATTTCGATGTCATGGCTCATTGGTTTCTATACAATCGTTTCACTTCCTATTTATATATACAAAAAAAAAAGTGTATTTTGGTAAGTAGCATTCTAATGAGTTAATTACAACTATGGTGTAATTAAAAAGTTGGGATGTTATACCTTGCGCCTTGGAGAGGAGCGGTGAATGGAGTTCAGATACCGACAGCAAGTTCTACGTCGAGGTAAGGTATGTAACACCCTATTAATTAAACTCTTAATGCTTAAGTCATTTTACGATAATTATAATTGTTTTCTTGATTTCATAGCTCGACTTAAGTTTTAAAATATTATAAGCGAAAAATACGCAGGAATTCGTTTCGAAAATACAATAGTCATAAAAATAAAGGCTAATCACCATACATAACGCGAGATATAGAAAATTTAATACATCATATCCTAATTTTAAATACAACGATCACATACACATAACATCATAAACCAGTAGGCATAAGTAATAATCACTACTAGAAACTCTCGGATTATCGACGGATTTTATCGAGGGATACACTTAATATCCGTCGATAAATCAATGTATCGACGGATGTATCGACGGATAGTCCCCCACGATTACTTGCTAGTCGGAATTCACTTATCGACGGATGAAACCAAAACATTCGTCGATATGTTTATCGAGGGATATATCCGTCGACATCCGTCGATAGTATTGACGGATGTATCGGGGGATATATCCCTCGATAAAATTATTTAAAAAATAATAAGAAATTATTAAATATTTTTATCGGCAGATACTTATCCGTCGATACGTTATTTTTCCAACAAAAAAATAAAAAAAATAATTTAGTTATCGGCGGATGCATCCGTCGATAACAGTAGCCGAAAATAATTTTTTTTAAATTTCTGAATTAATAATATTAATAATATTTAAACTAAATCAAAATTTATAACAAAATAGTAATAATCTCCATAAATAAAACTATAATGAAATATCATAATATATATAAATCAATATTTACAAAATAGATAAAATCCAAACACTATATAAGTCAAGTCATAAAAAATCCAAAAGGTAATGTCTGAACATCCAAAACATAAACAATAAAAAAAAGTCATACAAAATTCATCGTATCAACGTCACAATCATCATCACCATCACCAGCATCATCTCTGGATGCATCCGGCTGAGTAGGAGGAGTCTGGGCAGGAGGTCGAGGAGTCGGTGTGTGGGCAGCGGCGGCAGCATCAGGCTGAGGAGCAGGCGGTGTCGTCAAGTTGAACCATTGAGGGAATTGGTCAAGCGTATGATTCTCAACGGTTTGTTCAAAATATCTGTTGATAGTAAGTAGAAATTAAAGATTTTTAATGACAACATTCACTACTATATACAAAAATATTATTGAAATGATGAATTAGATATGTCACTTACGTTCTATAAGTGTCCACCTCATCACAGTTGATGAGAACATGTAGGTGCGCTGCATGCTTTTCTCTATCATTCAGCCAATAGTTTGTGGGTTTACCGGCACCACGTCCAGGTTGATTAAACACAGACAAAGTAGGCGAATATGAAGTTTCACCTCCATCATCATTGCGGCCTACTGCTGTTCTTTTCGAATGAACATGTGACTCAAAATAAAATGAACAGAAGAAAGACGTCTCCTTTGATAAATAAGCTTCACATATTGACCCTTCAACACGAGCTCGATTCTTGACAGTTCTCTTAAAGGTCCCAATATTTCTTTCAAAGGGGTACATCCATCTATATTGAACCGGCCCACATACTTTCGCTTCATAAGCCAAGTGCACAGGTAAATGTTCCATTGAGTCAAAAAAAGAGGGGGAAATATTCTTTCCAACTTGCACAAAATTACAGAAATATTTTGCTCCATTACTTCCAAATCATGGGACCTCAGTGTGGTAGAACACAAATCATGAAAGAACAAACTAAGCTCGGTCAATGGTTTCCACACATGTAAAGGTAACTCTCGAAAGGCAATTGGAAGCAAACACTCCATAAACACATGACAATCATGACTTTTCATCCCATGGAACTTTCCATGCGCAACATCCACACACCTACGGAGGTTGGAAGCATACCCATCGGGCATTCTCACTCTTGCACCCATTTACACACGGATTGCCTCTGCGCAGGATTTAAAACATAGCTTGCCTTCAGCTTAACAAAGCGACCATCACGTGTCTCTTGTAAATGTAGCTCTGGTCGTCGACAGTACTCTGTTAAGTCTAATCTTGCCTTGACATTATCCTTAGTCTTGTCACTGTCCATAACAGTATTCATGATGTTATCACAAACATTCTTCTCAACATGCATGACATCTAGACAGTGACGAACAAGATTATCTTTCCAATAGGGTAACTCCCAAAATATGCTCTGCTTAGTCCAGTTATGGTCCACACCATAACCTGGAAACTTGACTACTTTACCCAATTCGGTTATCTTAGGCAGATTTTTAACTCTGTCCCAGACCTGTCTTCTAGTAAGCCTAACAGGTGGTTCTTCATGTTCAACACAGTTTAGCTTAAACCCATACCTGTTATTCCTAAATGCATGATCATTTGGCAAGAATCTCCTATGACAATCAAACCATGAGTTCTTGCCACCATTCTTAAGTGTGAAGGATTTTGTATCCTCCATGCAAATAGGGCAAGCTAGCTTCCCCTGTGTCATCCACCCAGACAACATACCATAAGCAGGAAAGTCATTAATCGTCCACATCAGAGCAGCTCTTAGCATGAAATTTTCTTTGGAGGCCACATCATAGGTCAAGACCCCATTGTGCCACAACTGCTTCAATTCATCTATGAGTGGTTGGAGGAAAACGTCAATTTTAGCTTTTGGATTATCAGGGCCAGGAATTACACATGTTAAAAACATGTACGGATCTTTCATGCACATCTCAGGAGGGAGGTTGTAAGGGGTAACAACAACAGGCCAACAAGAAATAAGGCTTGTTAAATAAGTTATTTGGCGTGAACCCATCTGAGCAAAGCTCTAATCTAACATTCCGCGGATCATTTGAAAATTGAGGGTGACACCTATCAAAATGCCTCCAAGCTTCACCATGAGAGGGATGCGTCATTATCCCGTCACTTCTCCTATTCTCATAATGCCACCTCATGTGAGGTGCAGAACTCATAGAGGCATACAAGCGTTTTAACCTAGGGATTAGGGGAAGATAGTGCATCCTTTTGTTGGGAATATGCTTATACCTCCCATTACCCGTTCTTCTAGGTTTGAACCTGGGGGCCTGACAGAATTTACATTCAACTAATTCAATATCCTCCTTATAGTACAACATGCAACCGTTCATGCAACAATCAATTTTCTCTGATTTCAACCCAAGTTTTGAAACTAACTTCTTTGCCCTATAATAGTCCCTAGGAATTGCCTCTGGTCGTGGATTAGCATAACTCATTAAAGTTGTCCATCGATCAAAAGAACTTTGACTCTCGTTTGCCTCTGACTTGATAGACAACATCCTAACTGCCACTGACAACTCAGAAAGGGCTGAACCCTCCCAAATGGGTGTCTTTGCAGATTCTAACAAAGAAAAAAACCTCTGCGCTTCAGGATTTGGTTCCTCCTCTCTGGGTTCATTATAATCTTCATCATGTTGCCCCCAAAGGCATCATGGATCATTTCCTCATAACACCCACGATTATCACCGCCCCAATTTAAATTACGATCCCCATATTGGTCACCATCAAACCCACTTGAACTACCTCCGACAAACTGATCCTGCTGTACTGACACTGACTCGACTTCCCCATGGACTGTCCATACATAATAATTATCCATAAATCCCTTTTTGTACAGGTGAACCTTAATCGTGTCAACATCATAGAAAAACCTACAAACACATTTGGCACATGGACACTTGACTTTTCCCTCAGTCCTAAATTGTTCAGACATAGAAGCAAACCCCACATACTCTTCAACTCCAGCATAGAATTCCGGCTTAATTCCCCCTATTCGGGTGTAACCTATCATACATCCATGATCTATTTGTTGATGACATTGCCCTTGAATATTGGAGAATCCTAAAATAAAAAGTTTAACTAAGGCTTATTAATAACAGTTTTTTAGTTAATCTAAATTCACCATTAATACGACACAAATGATTTTTACAAATTTGTTAAATTTTTACTCAAACATAATTTCGACAGAGTTTTCTTTAGTTTTAGATAACTTAACAACAGTTATTTAATTTATCAAAATTTTTACTTCACAAAATTTTGACAGAGTCTCCCCTAAATTTTAAACAAACTTTCTCATTTAATTTTACAAAAAATGAGAAGTTTAACTAAGGCTTATTAATAACAGTTTTTTAGTTAATCTAAATTCACCATTAATACGACACTAATGGTTTTTACAAATTTGTTAAATTTTTACTCAAACATAATTTCGACAGAGTTTCTGTTAGTTTTACATAACTTAACAACAATTATTTAATTTCTCAAAATTTTTACTTCACAAAATTTTGACAGAGTCTCCCCTAAATTTTAAACAAACTTTCTCATTTAATTTTACAAATCAATCAACCAGTATTGCCGGAGTTTAAGGACCGGTCTCAGACTAAGTTATCTACCCTAAGGTTTTGCAACAATAACAACATAATCATATCATTAAATTAAAATTAATAAATAACATACCTAATATAAACGTAAGCTCCAATCGCCGAATATATCAACAACTGTTCTCATATATATCATTTAAATAATATATTTGTTACGTTATTGAAAAAATTACTTACTTTAAATAACATATAAGTTTGTTAAATCTATCTTTTTTGGAATAACGTTTCTATTATTGTTTAAAACATTTTTCCTTTTAAAAACATTAATATATTTAATTTTTTAAAAACAAAGTTTAACATATTAATTTTTTTAAATAGAAAAATAAAAAAATTAATAAATACAATATATTAAAATACCAAAACAATGAAAAATTAAAATTTAACAAAAATACCTAATGGAAGAGCAAGAGATGCTTCCTGGCGGCGGTGGCAGCGGCGGCAGCGGAGAAAACGAAGGATGCTACAATGAGTTCTCATTAGAGACCTCAAACAAAAAATCTAAACCGATTAAAATGTAGAGGACAGAGAGACTAACTTGTTGGCACTTCCCGGAGGGCGAACGGGCGGCGGACAGTGGCGGAAACGGCCGTTTATCGCGGTGGAGAGAGAGAGAGAGCGGAGAAGAGAGAGATAAGGGCTGTCGCGAAATGAGGAAGAAGGAGACGCTGTCTCCTCATATTCGCGGATTATCGACGGATGGTTTAAACCATCCGTCGATATCATCCCTCGATAAAAAGCACCAGAATAAATGAAACGGTGCGTTTCAATTATCAAGGGATAAAAGTATTATTATCCGTCAATAGTTGTCTTCTAGGGTTAAGGATTAGGGTTTAGGGTTTTATTTGGCGGATATTTTAATCTCTATCCGTCGATAACATCATGTCCAAAAAAATTTTTTTGTTTTGAGCGGGAACATATTATCGAGGGATATTTTAGAACATATCCCTTGATAATTATATTCGTTGATTAAAAATTCTCGCCAATGCTATATCTGTCGATAAATCCGCCGATAACCTTTGCAAAACCATCCGTCGATAATCCGATAGTTTCTAGTAGTGAATATAGTTACATATCCATAGTATATATTGTCGGCTAGCATAAATCCGGACTTTCAACCACACAAAAGGAAATAAACATCAGAAGTCGTCTCCGTACACAAATATAGTAATAATTAAAAACTCCTGGTGCTCTCCATTGGGTCCTCCGAGGACCCCTGCATCCTGGTTCTCTGGTTCCACTATGGAGATAGGAAAGGAAAAAACATGGTGATTAGTAACTGGGAGTTAACTCAAAAGGGATGGTCACTACGGGTTTATTATGAAAATAGGTGTAACATGTCAAAATTCAATTCATTTATTAGTTCAAAAGAGTAGTATCTCGAAGCCATCTTAGCCTAGATGCGTCTTGCTTATTTTCTTTATTAATACACTACATATACATCTCCATGTGTTGTGTATTACGTGCACCTAAACTTTTCAATCAATTACAACTTACTTATCTATGAACTTATCCATACATCATTTCTCTATACTTATATATACTTGCACATCACTTATGACTTTTAATTAAATTCTAACTAAGGTGATTTACTATCAATCCCCTTAATTAAAATTTAATTAAAATTGAGATGTTACAAGGTACAAAACAAAACTTATTAGATTAAAAATATTTTTATTTTTATCTTATATGATTATAATAATACTATTATATAAAGGGAATTAAAAAAATAACTATGTCTAATATTCTTTATTGAAAAATATTTTTTGTAGTTTATCTAATACTCTTTATTGAAAAATATTCTTTATTAAACATAGCCTTATGTAGTTTATCTAATATTCTTTATTGAAAAATATTTTTTTACACCACAACATCAGTCATCATATGCAATAATTCAACTTTTTTAACTATTAATTCAACTTTTAAAATGTTAGATTAATGCATAATATTAAAAGTTGAATTAATAATTTAAAAAGTTAGATTATTACATACAGTGTCTGACGATATCTGATTTATTACAACATTGAATGAAATATTTTTTAAAAGTTTAATTTTGATGCACTGACAATGTAAAAATATTTTATACTGTCATTCAAACAAAACACCATGTTTATATAATTTTTCAGATAGTAAGAGAGAGAAAATATAATTACTGTATAAAAAAAATAAGTTTTTTGAAATAAAAGAAAAGAAAAAAAAAAGATTAAATTACTACCCAATTACTACTTGCATGGACCATGGAGGCTTGCAGCAGAGCTGCCAATTGGTCCAATTTCAGTGTGAAGTCGTAAAGCAAATGCAAGTTGTACTCCCATGTAGTCATGTGTCCATTCTAGTAATTTACTTGCTGCTGTTGAGGATAGACACAACAAAACAAAAAGAAGAAAACCCCTTAATAAAATATAACTTTTTATATAAATAATAAAATATAATATTAAAAAATTAATATCTGAAAAATCGAAATATCCTTCTTATATATTAAGATTAAAATAGGTGAGTTTAATTTTAAAAAAACATTTTACATAATCATCATTCAAGTTAAATATTTGTTTGCGACTTATTAATTAAAACACTTCTTTTTATGTGACTTACTTAATAATGAGAGAGAGTCAACTATCAATATTGATATGGTAATATATAATTAGATAATGAGTTTAATTTCAATCCACTGTCCGTGTAAAGTAATTTTATATAGACATCTAATCATAGTTTGACACATCAGTAAAAGTCTTCAACTTAACCACTCACTAACTAAAAAGTCACACAAATCAATGAATGCGATTAACTGACCGTGTAAAATTTTTTATACTGTCAGTGTATCATAATTAAACTCTTAGATAATTATGAAAAAAATTAGTTTTAGTAAATATAAATTATATTTCAAAAATATATAACAACTTAGTCACTATTATGACCAATTTTTCTAAATTAGTAGAGATACAATAATCTTATTTTAATTATAAAACACAAATCACATTTTTTTCTAAATTAATTTGTCTAATATCATTTTTGTGAACGTTAACATTAGTTATTTATTTATTAACCGGAGAGAAAGTAATGAGGGGCACAATAGTAATTTTTTGGGGTGAAACATTGAAAACTCCGCTTGAGCATTATGTAGGATATAGGGTTCAAGTCAAACTAACGTTGTTACGTTACGCACGCAGCATTCATGCTCATGCAGACAATGATATTGTATTAACGGTTAAATTTGGTGTGAATTCTATTGGAAGGAGCGCTTCCAAAATATTAGTCGCTTTGACTTTTTTAATTTATTGAAAAACTATATATACATTAGTTTTTCAATGAACCAAAAAAGTCAAAACGACTAATATTTTAGAATGGATGGAGTAATTAAAATTAAAATTTAGAGGTGGAGACTTTTTTAATATAAACAAGAGCAATTTCTGTTTAAACTTCGAACATCAACGTAGGCGTGACGCGTGAGTTAATTCAATGTGGTTCAAGAAGCTTTGGTGAGTAATGCTTGATTGCTTGTCATCTTGTGTGTCACTGGTGAGCTTGATTTTAAGAAGGGGAAAAATGTTATTCTCAATATATGTATCAAGGAAGAATAAGGAGAATATATCATACACTACAACCTCAAATTCATTCCCGAGAAATATCAAGTGTGATAAATTAGTTTCTGAAAAATTAAAAGTTTACCTTTGATTATATGATTTATATAAATATGGACAAATTAGTCAAGAGGTAAAAAGAAAAGGGAGGATTTCTCTCTCTTTCGACCATTGTTATGTTCTTTGTGTCAATGTGTTTGTCTCCGAATACTCTACAAAATTATATAGTATTGTGATATATAGTGATATGAATTTTTTGAATTTGCTAGAAGATTATATCACGGTTTCTCAATTTTCTCAATCATTTCTTAATATAATTAATTGAATAATTTCTGATTTATTGGAATTGTATTATTATCCTTTACAAAAGACATAAAATCATCGAATGAAGTTTAGCCTAAATCACATACCTCTATAAATGATCATTGGACAAAGGATTAATTTGTCCTCATTTATATAATTCTCAGAGATAAAATAAAATGGACTTTCAATTTCATAAAGATCATACAAATTATCCCACACGATATTTTTCAAGGACCAATTTGAGGTTTTAATCTACATCATTTATTTGGTATATTTATAAAAAAAATATTGATGTAAAATATAATTTCAGCCAGAACAACCAAAAGGTTGTGTATACCATATATTATAAAGT
The DNA here is from genome assembly GCA_013621005.1 of Aeschynomene evenia. Lineage (NCBI taxonomy): Eukaryota > Viridiplantae > Streptophyta > Magnoliopsida > Fabales > Fabaceae > Aeschynomene > Aeschynomene evenia. The sequence goes on from CM024271.1 coordinate 5,716,840, forward strand.
AAATATCCAAATCAGTTTTAAGTGCCCACTTCAATCTTCAAACAAAACTTATTACATTTCATTAGACATATGAGACTCTCCGTTAACTCTTATATTAGTGACTAACGGAAAAGTTCTACGTGGATCGTTATTTTTACTACGTTGCAGTTAAAGTTCATGTCATCAGTGAAGAAGTTTAAGAGGATAAATTAATCCTCATTCCAAACCATCCAAGCATTGACTTTTCCTTCTTTTTCTCCATTTTCAACACCTTCTCCAACAAAAATTAGGAACCCTAATCCTAAATCCAACAAAAACAACAAGAAGGTGCTGGAAAAGGATTAGTGTTGAAAAGAGCAACTGGAGAAATTCAACAAAAACAATAGGATTATTTAGGATTAGGATTCCTACAGTTTTTGTTGAAGAAGATGTTAAAAAAAAAACAAATGGAGAAGAAGAAGGAAATGAAAATGTTTTGATAATTAGGAATGAGGATTGATTTGTCCTCATTTAAGGATTGAGTTAGGACTAATTTGTCATCTTAAACTTTTTTACTGATGATCCAGACTTTAACTCCAATGTGACAAAAAAAAAATGGTTCATGTAAGACTGCATCATTAGTCAATAACGATGGGAGTTACCATAGAGATAGATGTGACTAACGGAATGCAAGTTTAGGTGCTGCAGGGTGAATAAAATTTATTTAAGGTCTGAAGTGGTCACTTAAAAAAGTTTGGGGACTAATTTGGGTATTTACTCTATATTATATAATATGCAGATCATATATTACATGTTATGCATATCATATATCACTTGTTATACACATCGTATACCACATATTGCAAATCATTTTTTTTTTGTGATGTGTAATATATGATATATACAATATGTAATATATGATATCCGCATTATATAATATATAGTGTGCACAACATTTTGACTAGAATTTTATTTTATACCGTGGTGTATATTATATATTGTAATATAAAATTGTAACACCTGGTATCAAAAAATAAAATAGTAACACGCTCCGATTTGAATATTCTTGGTTAATGAGGGTTGTTTATCGAGGAACATTGTTATATGTACAATAAAAAACAGTCAAAATAGTCAATATGTTATGTACAACAAGTAATATGTAATGTGCACAACATATATTATTGGTTGTGCACAACATATATCACATGTTATAAAGAAAGATGATATTACAACATGTGAAATATGTTGTGTACAACATATCATATATGGTATCCATACTATGTAATATATGTTATGCATATTATTTATTATATGTTATGTACAATCTATTGATTATTTTAACTAATTTTGTATTGTACACCAAAAGAGTAATATTGGTTTCAAAATGGGTAATCTTTTTGTTCCCCAGGAAAAAGAGTAATATTCATCTGTTCATAAAATGTAGTTCCACACTGCGACGGATTAGTCCTTGACCTATCGGATTGAGGGATACCGTTGGTCCAGTAAAAAAAACAAAACAAAACAAAAGTGAGAAATATCATATGTTTTTGGTCAAAATAGCACTTTCCTTTTTTTGCTTCAAAGAAATGAATGGATGTCTATATTATTCATCTATCATAAAATGGGCATAGAATTAGCTAGGCCATTCGAATGTGGAATAAGGCCCAACAGTTCTTGATTATAAACTTACACCACTAGACCAAAAACAAAAAATGCGACAACCTTTGGGTGTTTTTTTTTTCTTCTAACTTTAGACAGCAGAATAGAAATAAAAATAAAATAGATTTTGTTTTAGAATTAATTGTACTTTTACTAATTGTAATTAAAATTTACATTTTCTTTTCACCACCTTGAGCGCAATGTTGATTTAAGAGGGAGGTATTGTTAGAAAATACCCTCCAAACAGAGTCTCAACTAACAAAATTGTTGGTCATAGAGCAGAATCTTATGTTCCATTGAAAATTATGTACAAGCAAGAAATTTGCACTTTCTCTAATTATGATGTACTATTAAAATATAATGGTTTTAGCTATACATCAACATGGTAATCACTATGAAATGAAACAATTTATAACGTTAAACACTTCGACAAGCAGTATGAGTCAATCTCTCTACCAGGTACCTATAATGATCCAATGTTGGTTTTGCTCCACTGCATTTGTATCTTGTCAGAATCTTCGAGCCCAACAATTAAATCAAGGGTAATACTATATGGACTTTTCAAATGAATATTCCATATGGACATTCAAAAAAATTTGGTATCAAGGGTCATTATTTTGACATCACGTTATTATTATTTGGGATCAAAATATGGATGTCCACATGAGACACTCATATGAAGAGTCAATATATCATTTTTCTTAAATCAAAGAATACTTATTCATAATAAGTAGTATTTACATAGTTAGTAGCTGCCATCATATAGAGTTAGCCCCATGCCATGGAACAAGCGTAGTTGACCACCAGTTTGCCATCAAAACCAAAATTCTGGAGAATCAGGATTGTCACAAGACAAAAGAAACAACGTAAATGACAAAAGAGTGATAAATATGACAAAGAAAAGTAATTTAGTTACAAGGTAAAATACAAATGTACAATGTTTGGTGTTCAATAGAATTTGGGAGAGATTCTTAAGTGCACTGAGATAAAAAAAAAAATTATTTGCTCTGCACCACTCAATTTTTTATATATAAGCAAAATATAATTGTTCTATACTCATGGTTAAAACTTAACCCGTCTCTCCCCCACTATAATTAACTCAGATATTTGTGTTAAAAGATAAATAATACAGAGCAAATGAATTTTTTTATCTCAGTGCACCTAAAATTGTGTTCAGAACTTGGTATTTTACATGGACGTAACTTAACTGTTATTTGAGTGAATATTATCTTTTTGTAAAGCTAAACCAAGAAGATGCGAAGGTACTCATATGTTAGACACAACTAGAGGAATGATTGTATTATTTCACTGAGAAGGAAGATTAACGATACAAGCTGTAGAAAAGGGTTAGAGCACTCGGTAACTCGCTCTCTCTAAGCTTGATTCTACTAACAGAATGCCTGACCCCTATGGCTAAGCTATCCTATATTCGCTATCGTATTAACTCTCATTCTTCATGTCCAAATGCCAACACAGGATACCCCATTCAGTTAGTTAGCCATAGGCCCCACTAACTACATTCTCCACTCTCCAATCTGAAATGCCCAAGCTGTCCCTATATATTTTTCTCTCATACACTTTCAAGTCATTAGGAAATCAATCTCTAACAACACTCCCCCCTTTAGTTTCCACCTTGTCCTCAAGGTGGAAGACAGGAAATGCCAATTTGATATCAGCTGCCAGCTTCCAAGAATCTTCAAATTCGGGAACTTAAAAATGGGAGTTTGGAGGATTTAGGAGGGTTTTAAAAAACCCTCAAACACCTCCCCCCACCAATGTAACTCCCAAACACACTCACACCCCTCAAAGCTCCTCCATCCCCTCCAAAATCTAACTCACAAACACACCCCAATCATGCCTAGGACTGAACACCTAAAGAATGAAGTTTGCAGGAGTGGACATCTGTGGATGACCCATTAACAACCATAGGATAGACTCTTATTCCATCTCAACCCCACAAGCTAGCTCGTGGGGGGCAGGGTTGCCCAAGTTCTTATAAAGGTTATCTAGGCTATATCCTTAAGCAAAACGCCATATCTATTTTATAAAACAAGAAGGTCAAGGAAAGTTTTAACAAATACTGATCAAAATTATCATATTGTACTGAATGTGGCACCAGAGTCAGCAATACAGATCATATACAACCATTGAAGATATCAAAATGAGAAAAAGTGATCCAAGAGTTTCTTACATTATATAAATCAATGACCAATTCGTCAGGGTTTGGTGAAAAAGCACTATTGACATATACAAACTGCAAAACCAGGAAAAAAAACTGAGCAGGCAGAAACCTTAGACAACAAGATGGGGATAAAATACATAGTGATTGTCTACCAAAGTATCCCTGTGGAGCTGTCGACGAAGAAAGTCTATCACTTTTGCAAATTTATCAGTTCCTGCTATCTGCCATATCAAATATAAATAGAATTATTTTACACTTCTAGAAGAACGAATCCATATCATCATAAACTTTTCCAAGCAGTTTTCAAAATAATGACTTTCAGACTTGAGTTTAAAATAGTTAAGGTTCATGATTTTATGCACCTCAAACCTGCATTTTCCAAAGTGTGTAATCATTCTACCATAAGGCTGTGAAAATAAATGCAGATACACTTCTAGATGAAAGAATGTACATCATAATAAACTTTTGCAAGCAGTTTTCAAAATAATGACTTTTAGACTTGAGTTTAAAACTGTGCATATTAAATGGAAGATAGTCCAGTTTAAAGGGCTAAGAGAACTTTAGGACATATCAAAAGATCATACCTAGCTGGATAATGTTACGTACCTAAAAGAAAGAGAATGAAAAGGGAAAAAGCAGTTAAGCTAGTTGAGGAGATGAGTGGAGAGCGTGTATGAGATGTGTGACTAGGGAAAAAATTGCAATTCAGTTACAGGAGAGAGACAAAAGTGGGAAATCTATTATATAAGGTGAGGAATGGGAAATTAGGAATCATTCAGGAATTAAGTGGAAAATCAGAATTGGGAGAGAGGTAGCCTCTTGAATGCTACTGCCATCTTTCTGTAATTTCCTTTCTTTCATCCTTCTTCTGGTTTCTATCTCACATCACTCTATATTCTCTAATATCTTCTACTCTATATTCTGTTCTACTTTGCTATTTCTCTCCTATATTGTTACCAGTTTCTTACAGTTGACTTAGAATTTGGCTATTGATAGAGCCCATGACATCTAATGAGTCATCAAATCAATCCCACATGATGGGATAAATTGCCATTGTTAACAAACTCAACTAAAATTTTGTTCCTCATAATAGCAAACAGCATCAGCATATCTACTGAAAGGTAATATTTGAGAAAACAACCTTACTAAATATACATATCGCTCCTAATGCCAAAGAACAGATAGAAATTGAAAGTAATAGAGGAAAAGAAAATGAAAAACAGATATGCTAACTGCTTATCAGTGACATCAAGAAAAAGAATTTCAAAACAAGAATACCATTTCTTGGAGACTTCAAAGCAGTTCATATCTAGCATAGTACAACGTTTGCTCAAGACCTTCAGACATCCTAAGTTAGTTACCACGGCAAAGCAATTCCAGCAGAAGCTGGCATGAAGCCAGAAAACTTAAAAACTCCAAAAAAGAAAAAAAACAGTCACACACAACAAATAAATCCTTTATGAAACATGAACAGTCTACATTCACTAAGTCTATGTAACCCTCATCTGTAGTTCTGGAAAATACTAGTTACATTCATCAAATCTGAAAAAAAAAAAGGTGGAAGGAATCCCTGAATGGCTGGCTACATGCCCAAAGAAGAAAATATATATATCCTCAGTATGCTTTCATCTAAACAACTTTGAAACTTTCACAGTTAATCCTAGTCCTACTACAAATATTTATTGAGAATATTCACTTCCATGATGGTAAATTTAAATTCAGACTCAAAATCAAGGATCTGATCTTCAATTTAACATGTAATCAAAAGATCATCTACCTCATTAGTTCAAAATTTAAGCAACATATCTCTCACTCTCAACTCTGAAATCTTAAGCTTGAACTTGAATCAAACAAGCACAAAATTAAAGAAAAAACAAAATCAAAGGGGCTTCGGTGAAAATAGCAATTTTGGTAGGAAAATTTTGGGAAAATAAATGATGCCCATTAAAGAGGAGTACCTTGAATTTTGATTGCTTGAGAATAGGAGCATCACCGGTGGCTCTAAGATGAACAACGACTGCAATAAACACCAAAACCCCAGATCGCAACAAATCAAAACCAACAAAAACTGTTTGATTGATTCTCAAAACAGAATCTGACTAATTAACAAAGGATTGGGAACTAACCTTTGGGGACGGAACTTGGTGATTCGGCAGCCATTGTCCTTACCTTAATACTTTGAATCCCCTTTCTTATGTTTTGTGTACTTCAATTCTGTGTTTTTTTCCCCTTCTAGTGTCTGACAAACCCCAACCTCGGTGCGACGCGGTAGCGACTCACCATCAAGAACACAACGCACGAGGCTGGTGGCAGCAGCGGAGATCTATATTGAAACTAGTCTGGCTGGAGTATTTGAAAGGATTCAAAGAGTTAAACATTAGAGTAATCCCCCCAAACTAGTCATTAACCATGTGAGCGTGGGACAATTTGTACTTTTCACAGTCGGAAATATTCTAATTAATCTCTTATCTCTTATAATATTAAAAAAGTTGGATATTATAAGATCTTTTGATGAAAAAAAAAATGTTAAGTGATGTTAATGATAGATAAATCAATCTCTAATAATTTTATTGTTGGACAAATTAGTACATAATTTTATTTATTTTTTTATTATTTATCCTTTTTTATAAATAATATGTATTTTTAAGTATTCTTAAATCAATTTTATATACTTTTTATTTGATTATTACCACTCATTTTTAATGTATTTATTTTACTATTTCTAAAAATTCATTAAATTTTACTTATTTAAATCTTCATATTTTAGTGGCTGAAGGAACACATCATTCTTAGCTTTAGGATTATCCGGACCAAGAATTATGTAAGTTAAAAACATATACGGGTCTTTCATGCATATCTCACGAGGAAGATTGTATGGTGTATCAACAACAGACCAACAGGAATATGGCTTGTTAAACAAGTTATTTGGGGTCAAATAATCTGAACATAGCCCTAGTCTGACATTATGTGGATCAGCAGCAAAATCTGGATGACACATATCGAAATGCTGTCAAGCTTCAGCATGACAAGGATGAGTCATTATCCTCTCGTTTCTCCTATTCTCAAAATGTCACCTCATGTGAGGAGCAGAGCTCATTGATGTATATAATCGTTTCAACCTAGGGATTGGCGACAAGTAGTGCATTCTTTTGTTTGAAACATTCTTATACCTCTCATTCCCCGCTCTTCTAGGTTTGAATCTAGGGGTTTGACAAAATTTGCATTCAGTTAAATCCACATCACCATTGTAGTACAACATGCAGTCATTCATGCAACAATCAATTTCCACTAACTTCAACCCCAGTTTAAAAACTAATTTCTTTGCCTGATAAAAATCCTTGGGAATAGACTCAAGTGGTAGAGTAATTTCACTGATTAAAGTTTCTCATTGATCAAAAGACATTTGACTCTAGTTTGACTCTGACTTAATAGATAACATCCTAACTGCCACTGACAATTCTGAGTGCACAGAACCCTCCCAAATAGGTGCCTTTGCAGACTATAACAAATAATAGAAAGTTTGGGCCTCTGGATTAGGTGTCTCAACAGAGGGTTCATTATAATCCTCATAATATCCACCACCAACAGCATCATGAATCATTTCTTCATAACGCCTAGAATTATCCCCCCAATTAAAATCTCTAAACTCCTCTTGTACATTATCAAAGCCACTAGAACTAGGTCCACCATACGGACCCTCTCCTATCTCTGCTTCTTCATGGAATGTCCATACAAAATAATTTTCCGTAAATCCTTTCTTGTACAGATACACCTTAATAGTGTCAAAATAATAATAATATATACACCTAAAATCCGTCGGTAATCATGTTAGGGTATTACCAACGGATTTTAGTGTTAAAATCCGTCGGTAACTCAAATGAAAAAATAAAAATTTGTTCTGGGCGGGAATTTTCCCTCCAATGATTACAGACGGATATGGTCAAAAAATTCCGTCAATAATTGCGACACATCCTTCAGTAATGGAATATTTTCAACTATCGATGGATAAAATGATACTTTATCTGTCGGTAATAAACTGCCGTGTGAAAGTTGCGTTGTTTCATCATAATCCGTCGGTAAATCTGTCAGTAATGTCTATCAGTAAAATCCGTCGAAAATCTGCATGTTTCTAGTAGTATAAAATGTTATATTAATCTTTTCATTTTCAGAGATCAGAAACCAGCTCTAAAGAGTACCTCATAAAGTGCTCTCAAAACACCTCTAACTCTCAAAAAATAGGAGCATAAGAACCTTAATTTTTAGATTTATTAAACACATAAAATTGACCTATACTCTAAAAAAGCAGAGCACCCTGTGAAATAGCAACAACTACACCAAACCAAACCTAATGCTAAGGGAGTAATTAAATCACTTCACTTCCTCTTAAAAGTTCAACATGACGTATTGAACCACCATTCCTAAAAAGTAAAGGGTCAGCTAAGAGGACATAAATGAGTTTACATAGAAGGCAAAATATGCGAAAGCTAATATGAAATACTACCTGAATGTGGGGTGGTTCTCATGGCAATCTCTCACAAGTCACAACCCCCAAAAGGGTTACACCACGGCGTGTGGGGCTAGGCTTGAAAGGACGCTATCAGTTGTTGATTGGTCCCCTCCCTCGCGATGTCGACGTACGAGGAGTACGCCACGCAATGCACTCACTTAGATAGTTCACCCATTCTATAATAATATCATGTTGATTGTTTGAAAAAATAAAAAAGGAATTTGATTCGGTACCAGGAAAATATTGAGTACCGATACCCAACACATGTATATGTCATGATTTATAGATAAAATTAATTCAAATATTTTAAATTTATATAATTGGTAACATATTAGCCAAGTAATCTTCAAAAATTAATTTAATTTATATTGGTATTATGTAACTTTATCAATTTATGAAAAAAAACTCAATCCATAACATGTCGCTAAAAAGAGAGCGCATTATGCAAGAAACAGATAAAGAAAATGTGTAATTGGGAATGAGACGTGTCTAGGAAGGCTGCGATCGAGACCAATGTGCTTCGTTGATACCAAATTATATTTACTTTTACATATATTAATAGGTTAAACATACAATTGGGTACCGGTACCCAATAAAAATATTGGGTACCGAATAAATTGAATAATAACATTTGTACATAAACTTCTTCTTACATAAATTCTTCACATTTGAAATTTGATATATGAAATTATTCTATCACTTCCATTTTCATTTTCTGTTTTCTCTTTTTTCAAAATTTTTTTGAAGGAAATACTGAAAACAGAAAAAACGTGATTTTATTGTTTTATCTGTTTTTAATATTTCCTTCATGAAATTTTGAAAACAGAACAAACAAAAAATGAAAACAGAAAATAAAAATGGAAGAAAACACCTTGCTGATTTAATGCGTGTCAATACCAATACTCTTGTGAAATTGAGGGAGTAGCAGCTATATATGACTTTTCTCATCAAAATTAACATAAAACTCTACGCTAATCAAAGACATATTTTTGTTTTTAAGTTTTAACTATATTTTTAGTCTTTATAAATATAAATTTTTTTAACTCGAACGTTGAGCAGTTGGGTTTATCTCTCATTATTAATGGTATATTGAAAGTTTGATCATTATTTTGAGTTCGTCCATGTTCCCTTCATTAATTTTATTCCCTTTAAATTTTTTGTTTTTATTTTAGTCTTTTATCGTTATGCTTTGATCCATTTTGTATAAATTTGATAATAAATGATTATATTTATAGTAATAATGTTTGACGTACAACAGAAATACGTCCAACTTGTATCCAACATGTGCTATCCATGTTACAGGATGTGTGTTATACGTGTAGCAAACTGTAACATGGATAACACACGTTGGATACAAGTTGGACGTATTTCTGTTGTATGTCAAACATTATTGATATTTATAGGAAACAATATTAACATTATTGAAATATTTGATGGTAAAATCATCGATCATAATATTATAATGAGGAATGCTATATGTACAATTATATTCACAGTTGGATTGCATTAGTTTGTAAATCTATATTACAATTCAACGGTAGATATAATTGTTATACAAATATTGTAAAATTTTCATTATACACATAATATTAGGGTATTATACTTCATCAACAACCACTATATAAAAATAGAACATTGTTATATGTACAATAAAAAAATAGTAAAACAGTCAATATATTATGCACAATTAGTATTATGTAATGTGCACAATATATATTACATGTACAGTTGCATAGATCATATATCACATATTATGCACAACCGTATCAAATGTATTAGAGTAATGCTACATGTATAACATTAAATCAGCCACCATCAGTCACTATATACAATAATTCAACTTTTTAAAAATATTAATCCAACTCTTAAGATGTTGGATTAATATATAATATTCAAAGTTGGATTAATAGTTTTAAGAAGTTGAATGATTGCATATGGTGGTTGATGATGACCAATTTTTCTTTTGTACAAAAATAATTTCTCAATGTATTATATGTATATACTTCTATTGTTTCTACTTTCGTTTCTTCAACAAGAACAACTTTCATTCTTGTCCTTTTTCTTTTTCGAACTAACTGCAATTATTTCTCATGAGAAGTACATACATACATTTCTTAAGTTACTGAGAAGTGAAAATAAAGCCAATAAGCCACCACCCACCCATTTTATTGTATGTATGTGCGAGTGATGAGGTGTTTTTGACTGAAAAAAATACATATATATATATATATATATATATATATATATATATATAGGAAGAAGAAGGAAGAGCGAGAATAATCAGCCAATCTAGCATCAGGAAATTAAACAAACATGGGTAGACGACCCTGCTGTTCCAAAGAGATCAACAAAGGTGCTTGGTCTCGAGAAGAAGATCAAACCCTCTCCAAATATGTTGCCATTCATGGTGAAGGAAAATGGCAGAAGGTTGCTCATAATGCCGGTAATAACAATGATAAAAACCAGTCAATACAGTTAATGGATCTATTTTGACTTTGTTTTTTATCCAAATAATCATTACAATTGTAATGAGTTGAGCAATTATGACCCAGATTCTCATTTATGGACTGATTTGTCTGATTTTTTCATTGTTCATTTAGCATAACCTGGTAATAATATATGTATATTTATTTATTTTTCTGTATAATTAGTCTCTTCTGCATATTCCAACCACAGAGTGCATAATCATGAGAAAATAAAGTCTTGTGGTTTTTGGCAAAACTCATGTGTGTGAGCTTTACGTCTGTGCTTTAATTTATTTATTTATTATTCTACTTCAAAGAAATATGAGTCCGGTTGAGTTATTTTAATTTTGTGAATTCTAAGAACCAAAACTGATTTCATTATCTCTTATATTGAAATCGGCTTGCTTTGTTCTTTGTTTTTTCTTATTTGTTTGTTTGTTTGTTCCGCCCTACTGGTTTTTCAGCACTGTCACATGTGTCCTGAAATCCCTTTGTTTATAGAGGAATGATATTTGTACATACTTTTTTGTATGTATTATAAACATACATGTAAATCTAAGAGTAGAGAATAAAAGTTAAAGTATTGGAGTGGTGTCACATCAAGATCCAATGGTAATAAAGTGGATGGAGAAGATATGTAAAAGAAAATATATGTACGAATATCATTATTGTTGTTTATATATAGTCTTAAATAGCCACTTGTCACGGCCTTGTTCGGTGCCAAATTAAATTTGGTATCAAAGCTAGGGAGTGGCAAGTTTGAATTCATCCAAACATTCTAAACTCATCGCTTGTAACATTCAAAAGTAATAAGAGTTCTTTCCACGACTCTATTGAGTTTCTCTTGTACTTTTAACTTTCATTACCTAATTTTGGGAATGAGTCTGACTTATCTTAGGTCAAGGGGTTGATTAGACGAAGAACCGGTCCGGAGTGTGTCCGAAGCCGAGACATATTACTAATCTTTTGGTTGTGTTACCTGCTGCAATAATAACATACATATGGATATGTAGGTTTGAAGAGGTGCGGAAAGAGCTGCAGACAGAGATGGTTGAACTATCTCAAGCCTGGCATAAAGAGAGGTGACATCTCTGTGGATGAAGAGGATATGATCATAAGACTTCATCGTCTTCTTGGTAACAGGTTGGTCATTATATTGCGCTTTGGATTCACACAAGTTACATAATTTCAAATCAACATAACTATTTCTACATTTAACTTTTTTAAATATTCATACATTCTACTTACAAAAATACGTGAATTTCACCATATTTATTTCTTACTTTTTCATTCAATTCAGTCTCCGTCTCTCTATTTCTCTTCGTGAATGTATACATCATAAGGATGTCAAAAAAGCATTTCTCATTAAAAAAAAAAAATCCATTAGTGTTAATCTTTTGGTAAAATAACTTTGAAGAGATTATAACAATAGAGTTATGTTATATATATACATACCAAATTTTGGCATCAAATATAAGCTAAGCCACTCATACTCCTCAATTTTGTTCTTATTTATTATTGAGTCTATGTGTAATTTGTAAGTATCAAAAAATTTCTCAATCACAATATATACTTACTGAAAATAAATATACATATTATCTATTTCATCTCAATTCGTGTGTACCTTTCCAATACATATATATCTTGATACAGAAATGCTACTAGTACATACATTTGGTACATACACCCATTTTTACACTCATTCAAATGTTGGCAAATTTGATGAATTTGTTGGCCAACAAATTCATCAAATTTGTCAACATTTGAATGAGTGTAGAAATGAGTATATGCTTAGAATGTATGTACCAATAGCATAACCCATCTTGATATTCACTCGTATTCACATAGTAATATATATATATAATGTTATATAATGGTGTGTTTGATTATGTGTATAAGACAAAAATATATAGATAGATACAAGAATTGTTCTATTTATGTATTTTTACGATCGAATCAAACACAACCTAATGAATGTATATATATTGTTAAAGACATTATTATCATTGTAGCTAGATACTAGTATAGTTATACCTCTATATCCATTGTAATTGGTAAGTAATAATTCATTCAATATATTTTTCTCATACAATATTCTCTTATTTATTTCTTCTAATTGAGTTTGAATATTTGATACCATATATTCCAACATATTTGAGTTCAGAAAACAATCTTACATAGTAAAGTATGACTACAAATGTAACCAAATTTGATATTTCATTGATTGATGTTTTATAAGAAGAACAACAAGTACTTATACTATAATTTTGGTAATAGATGGGCTCTAATAGCAAAGAGGCTACCAGGACGAACAGACAATGAAATCAAGAACTACTGGAACACCAATCTGTCAAAGAAGTTACAAAATCAACATCCACCATCATCATCATCAGGCTCATCACTAAATCACAAACACAATTACAATTACAATTTTGAAGAGGAGGAAAAAAGGAAGGAAATAATACATGTTGCACCGGAAGCTCCTAGGCCTAGGAGATTTATTAATTCTCTCCAATACAGTAAAATCTCAGACACCAATAATGGGTGTAGGAGTAGCTATAGTCCTAGTCCCTCAAATAAAATGGAGGGTAGTGATGAAGCTTCTCTAACTGATTTCCTCATTGATATTGATCAAAACCATCAATTGCTGATTGATGATTATGATGATTCCAACTCAAAGCTACCTCAAATTGAAGACCACAACAAGAGGGTAGGCTTAATAACCAACAGTTCAAGCTCATCACATTCTGATCATAACTGCCTCCTCTTATCTCAGAAATTTGACCCTTTGGAGACCCTTTTGGATGTTGAGCTCAAGAGGATGGCTTCCTTTCTTGGACTTGAAAATGAGTGAAACAATTTAATTTAATTTAATTCATTGCCTTGTGATATATAGATACTTGAACTTACATGCATATATATATATATATATATATAACACATTGTCGACTTATACATTATTAGAGAAGATGTGGTTCTCATCCAATTAGGTCCTACACCTTATCTTATCTAATAATAGATGAATTGCGAGTTGACACCATGTTGTTTCGTATATTGTGAATACAGATAATATTTTTTCTAATAATGTTTGTCGTGCAACAGAAATGCGTCCAACGAGCATCCAACGTGTGCTATACATAAGACGTAATGTGTGCTATATGTATAGTTATAGCACACGTACGTATAACACACATTATGTCTTATATATAGCACACGTTGGATACTTGTTGGACGTATTTCTGTTGTACGACAAACATTATTATATTTTTCCTATATAATATGCCATCTTTATATGTGCATTACTCAACTAATTAATTAAACATAACTAGATAGGCTAGCTAGTGTATAAACCCTAGTTCTTTGATATTTTTTTCTCTCTGGTTTCTCTGTAATTTTTCCCTCCTTATTCAATATTTAATTAGTTCTGATCTCATAAACGCTTATGTACCTCCAAATTAACACATTGAGACCCAGCCTGATTTTATAACATCAATGTTGTTCGGATCGGCAAAAGATTGAATTTTTCAATATTTTCCTTCACATTATTTTTCAGCACTATATGGATAATTTTGATGTGTGTTTATTATTTTATATATACATCACATTTGAAAAGGTTGATTGTAGAGTCTAATGAAATCGATCTTTAATTATAATTGTAAATTGTCATAATTTTGGTTTAATTTTTAACTTTTATTTAATTCTGATTGTAAATTGTCATAATTTTGGTTTAATTTTTAACTTTTATTGGTGAATGATTTATAAGTATCCAAAAAAAAAACTTAAGATTTAATGTTATAAATTTGAATTATAAGCGGAATTCCTTTCGATCTAAATGTTTGCTAATAATAGAGTTTAACAAACAAGGAAGACAATTTATCACACTTAATCAATATCATATAATTATTAAAGTCAAATATTTCATGTACACTAAATTTGATTTTAATTCAGTCACTTAATTTAACTATAATACAATCCAACATTTATAACTACTCAATCTAATTTATATTCTGATTTAATTTAACATTATACTTAAACTTTTATGTCAAGACAATGACAATTTTTATATTTACATAATCCAACATTATTCATATTTACTCAATCTAAATTTTTGTATAAGTATCTGATTTTAATATCACTTTTAGTATACATGTAGTATTATTACTCATATAATTAATAGATAGTTGTGTTTAGGTTTAATTGATGATAATATATATGGGTAGAGTTTTATGAGTAGAAGTTTATTGAATAACCCACTAAAGAAATTACTAATTATGGAAATCTTAAAGATAAAAATAAATAAATAAATAAATAAGTGAATTGGAGGATGTGACTTGACCACTGCTATATATCATTAATGAACTCATGCAACTACCTGGACCGCATGCATCCATCAGTCTTTAAGTTCCCATTGAAATTGTACAGCAATGTGATGGTAAAAATATGTGCAAGTTTATTAATTGAGTAATGCTATAAAATTAACTGTTATCAATTAATATATATAATAATTAAACTTTTTAAAGTTATCAATCCTACTTTTAAAATAATAGATTAATATATAATATTAAAAGTTGAATAAATAATTTTAAAAAATTGAATTATATATATATATATATATATATATATATATAATGACGAATGAAATAACTGATTTTGTGGTGTAAAAAATATTTCTCTTATTTATGTATTAACTTAATCCTGAATAGGGTAAGCACAAAACTTATGTGGTGCTTAAGTAGTATGCATTAATTTCTCAACATAATGAAGGAGTGTTGATTCTGCAAGATAGATTGAATAAATGTGCTCTCTATCTCATACCTTTTATCTCCTTAACATTCATATAGAATCTGAGAGTTAGTTGGTGCAATGGCTTGAAATTAAACTAGACATTTAATTTCTTGTACGATATAGATGCATCTCATAAAATATAAACAAAAGTAGCCAACGGACAATTAGCACATACAACGATTGGGACAGGGAGTCTAAAATATAAACCCAAGTCATGAGTTACTCTCGAGTCATGGGTTTGACTTCTCCCAGCCATTTACAAAATCATCTGTTGATGGCAATCCTTTGTAGGAAAATTTTCTATAGCTCTCTTGGCATTCAAATGAGTTCCCATGATTATCTTGGATCGACCCGGTGGGGAGGAGGTATAAGGACATAAGGTCGTATTTATTTTTATTGATTCTAACGACAGACTCAAAGGAGTTATAGAGTCAATGTCACAGAAATCAAAGATATAATGACTCCAAATATACTCTAACATATATGTGACTCATTTTCAACACACAGTGACTCCAAAATTGAAATGCACAAAAAATAACAGTTTTGTTCACCGAGTCACTATCACCGTTTCCACTGTGATCTCATACCAAATACTTAACATAATTATTTTTTCACTAACTCCTTAACTCTACTGTAAGAGCCAACCAAATAAACATTGCCTACAGGTGTGGCACCCACTAACTCCTTAGATCCTCGATTCAGGACACTGATGCCTGCCACTGATAATGGGAGTATCCCCTTACTAGAGCTTCTTTGAAAAAAAAAAAAAGTATAAAAAGATATTTTATCAATATATGACATAATACTTATTCAATATGAAAATATCAATTATTTTTCAAAAATGTTATTACATTGGTACACATAATAGTATCACACATTCCTATTTTATCTATGTTATTTTGATAAATATGTTGACGATTGATCAATATATTCATCAAAGTGACATGAATAGAGAAGAGATATATGAAGTTGTACGTATACAAATAGTATTTATATATTTTAAAGTCTCCATCTATCTCAGCATTTCTTACGCAGCAGGCTGAATAATATAAATTGTGATATTTTGGCGTAAATGTGGCAAATTTGCAGCTTCTAGGTCACAATAGTGCCCTCCACTTCACCAATATATCGCTACCAAAGTAATTTTCCTAAAGCGATGCTTGCACAGTAACTCATCAAATCGACATCCAGAGATAAGGGAAATTAAAGGAACAATTTATTGTGTGAAAGCAAAGATATATATATATATACAAAAAGGAAATCCATATTTTCAGCTCAAAATGAAGATACTTTCTATATTCTTTGGTACTTAATAAAGAACATGTCCTTAACACTGCATATGGAATTAATTAGTTGTCTTGCACTAATACCATTACCATACAGAGGTTTAATTACTTTCTAAAGGATCTATTCTACGTGCCTATGGAATCCATTTATTTTCATTTATTAATCCCACATAATAAGGAAACTTATCTTTCCCCCATAATTACTCATTCACCAACCATGATTTGAAGTGTACTATAGAATGCATTGAATACTTGTTTGGACAATAATGGTTGACGTACAACAAAAAATACGTCTAATTCAACTTGTATTCAATGTGTGTTATCCATGTTACAGAATGTGTGCTATACATATAGCACATATACGTATAGCACACACATCCTGTAACATGGATAACACACGTTGAATACAAGTTGAACGTATTTATGTTGTATGTCAAACATTATTGCTTTTTCTGGATTAATTTTCATTCACATTTTGTCAATGGGATTTGGGGTTTCAACTTCAGTTAGACTAAAGCAAGATCTTCTTGCTTTTCCATTGAGTTGAAGGGTTTTTGCTTGGGTTCCAGCACATGAGATTTTCCTGCAATTGTTATATCCACATTTTGTCAATGTGGCATATATTTTTGTTTATTTCTATGTAAGAAATGTTCTTTTTTATATCATAAAATCATTCATCATATGTATTAATTAAATTTTTTAAAAATATTAATCTAATTTTTAATATTATATATACATAAATCTAACATTTTAAAAGTCGGATTAATAATTTTAAAATGATAGATTATTACATATAATGACGGATATTGATTGATTTTAATGTGGTATACATGTAACAATACTCTTTCTTTTTCTTCTTTTTCATGTATGTACTTATTTATTTTATACTTTTAGTCAAAAACTCTTTCATTTTATTATAATTCAATATTATTAGTTCTAATTAAGAGTTATTTATATATGGTAAATATAATTAAATATTTAATCTAAATAATATTTTTCATGTAAATTTTAAAAATTATTATAATTTAATGGATTTAATTTTATTTACAACATTTATATTAATATTCATATAATTTATAACAATATTAATATATTTTATTCAAATATCATAAAAAAAATAATAGGTTACCATGTTCTTTTTAGTAATCTTGGTGAGCTCCGCATCTTTCGTTGAGTCGGATTTAGGATTTGATATTTATTTGTGTTATGTAAGCTAGACAAATCATGTTTCAGGTTGCTCCAGACTTTATGGGAAGGATCCTCACCCCTACATATATATGATGTATGTTTCAACTATGTATGATTTCAGATAGTGTATGTACGTATGATTCAGACAGATTAAGATAAATTATTTATTATTACATTATGTTTATATGAATTGAACTTAGATATGCATACCATGTAAGCTAGCGCGTTTGGAGGGATAGAGCACTCTACGTGGACACTCTTTAGTAACAGGTGTTACAAGTTCTCACACATTCTAGGTGATCGGAGGTTCTAGAAGTAGATGTGTCATGTGCTACCACATAATTTATCATATATGCTTGTTAAGTAAGATATTATGTATGTGTTTGATATAGTAGATGTAGTTAGCATAACATTTTAGATGGTTAGGAACTATTAAGGTAGTTGATTTAGAGACCCCTTAGTTTATATGTTATAATTTTATCTATTTTCGTTGGTTGTGATATCGATTGTTGCTTGCTCATGACTTATATAATCTAAATTGGTGGGATATGAATAATAGATAATTAAAGAGATAACGAGTCATCCATTGTGCATTATAATATGACTTATATGTTGTATGATTGCATGAACAAGTATCGTGATTGTCTATATGGTCACCATTTTTGTTCTAGTATTGCATTTATGCTATCAGTCCGAATGCAGCTCCCAATTGAGTCTAGTTATATAGGAACTTACGAGGTGTCTCGAGCTCTGCTCCAAATACAGCTGCAGATACAACTTTAGTTTTATGTACGGTTCCTTTTTGCCTGCTGGCTTGAGATGATATGTAATAGTTACATCAGGGCATCACATGCTTCGCTATATAGTTATAGACACAACTTATGTTTATAACTGACCTCACCAACGGGTAGAAAGGTTCAGTTTACAGTAGGGGGCTCAGCAACACTCTTCCGTCGATTAGCATCCGTATGTGAAGCGTGGCCACATAGACAATATCTTTATTGTTGGTTGATAACATGTTAATTTGTGCACAATACGATATATTTGTTGCATAGCATGTATGATACCACATCACTGAGTAGCGACTTGTAACACCCCGATCCTTATTAAGTCTTAATTAAAAGAAATTAAGGGTAAAGGACCTTAGTTGGGATTTAATTGAGTTTGAGTGGATGAATTTTTCCTTATTAAAGTGTTATGTGATATATGTTATTTATTTATTTTATTTTATTTTATGTGCCTATGTGTGTATTTTAAATTATGATTAAATATTAGAAAAGTTATATGAGCATTATAGTATTATTTGGGACGTTTTAGAGTGTTTTAGTAATTTTTAAGTAACGGTGGGCTCACGGTGACTCTTGACCTAGTCACTCCCTATATAAACACTAGTAACCATCTCCACTTCAGAAAAACACTCTCCTCCTTCTGAGCCGCCATAGCCATCTTTCTCTTAAGAGCTCACTAAGTCATTGATACTCCAAACCACGAAACACCCATCAAACCTCACCCAATCCAGAAAATAAATTCATATTCTTAATCCTCTCATCAAGCCGGAGCTTTCTACCGATTTCGTTTCTCCATTAAGAGTTTCCGGCGTCACTGGACCGCTCGTGGGGCTAGAGAGAGAGGTTTCTAACTAGAGCAACGTCGGAAAAAAGGGGTTTCTCTCTTTGCATACTCGTGATTTGTCTTCAAAAGGTAGGGGTTAGACATTTTATTTTCGTACATATTAATGATGAATTTATTGAATTAATGTTATGGTCGTTTTTCCCATTAGGGTTCATGAAATGGATTACTTTTTGTGAAATTATTCCAAGGAGAAAAAAAAATTAGGAAGCAAAATAAAATAAAAAAAAACAGATTTCAACAGATAACATAACAACCGTGTTCATACAAAGAACTTGAGATAGAAAACCTGAACTTACATAAGCCAAGGTTATTAACATAACCCTGAATTGAATAACCTTTCGCTTTCTCTAACCAAAGCACGTCGTTGATCTATAAATAACTAAACTAGTCAACATTTGACCCAAAATTATTCGATTATTGAAGTCTTAATTTTGACTAATAAACATTTAATATGAGAAGTTTGATACAAATTAACTATCTCATATTTTACTAGTTATATATATTAACCTTATATTATATATATAATTATTTATGGAATATGTATATGTTGTATTGAGTATATGTGTTGTTTTAATCATGAGTTAAATTATTTATATGATTATATGATTATATGATTTAAATGATGATTAATGATGAGATATATGCAATATAATGAATGATTATATGAGTATATATCATAATAAGAGATTAATTATGTGCAAAGTGAAAAGAAAGTTAAGACACACAGAGTAGCCTATTCGTTCATGATGAACGTTACAGGGGGCTGGCAACCTCGGTTGTAACGACTCATTAGCGGAAGGTGAATTTTCCCCCTCTACCCATATGTATAGGATGAGCTCATACCTAGGGTCGGCGATGCAGAGGTTACAGGAGGGTGGGCAGGCCAAAACAATGAAAATGATCTAAATAAGATAGATCCACAGGCATACTGAGTATGCTTAAAAGACTCAAGATAAATAACCAAGAGATATAATTTATTATTATAAAGAATGTTACTTTATGTATATATTTTAATATTCAATCATGCTATGTGTACAACGAAATAAGCCAACAAGTCTGCCAACAATTAAATGATGCATATATAAAAGAGTATGTAATTAATATGATAGTAATTAGTATCAAAAAATGGATTACAATATATTTTAATTTATTACACAATTAATGATAATTACAATTTATTTTGATACATTACTGATATGATATTATAGAGATTTTTTTACAATATCATTTGATTAAAAAAGGATTTTGATACAGTACTCATATGATATTTCATCTATCTAAAAAGGAAATTTCATTAGAAATAAAATAAATTATTTTACCTCAAAAAATCGACTTGATATACAATATCATTACACAAATTCTATTCAAAATCTAGAAAAAAAAATGAATTACACATATAAAATAAGAGAAATTACACATACTAATAAAGGAAATTACACTATCAAGCATAAAACATTACACATATCGTATAAAGGGTGTTACACATACCACAGAAAACGAATTACGCATACCTCATAATAGGTATTACACACACCGTAAGTATGTAGGGTATTACACAAGTGAAATAGAGGGTATTACACATACACCATCCATAAGGGATATTATATTACACATACTCTATAAAGAATAATACACATACAAAACTAAGTGTATTACACATACCCCATTAAGGATATTACACATATCAAATAAATGATATTACACATACTACGTAATTGATATTACATATATACAACATAATTAATATTACCAATATCACATAAAAATGTTATATATATCGATATAAAAGCAAAGATTAGACATACCATGGGTGTATGGAACATTGAGATCCAAATTATTATTAATAAGTTGTTCATTAGATTCTTCTATTGACTATTGTTCTTGATCACCCTCTGTCCAAAAAAAAGACGTGACATAAATGGGATAAAAAAAGTTGTGACATAAAAAAGCTGCCCAAATAAAGCATAATGAATGAAAAAAAAAATGAATACTGAATTAAAAAGAAATAAAAAGAAGTTCTCAATTACCTGCTCAATACTGAATTAAAAGGGACTGCATGTGAAAATGGAACTCTTCCATTGGTATGAAAAGTTGGATGATGAGATATTGAGATTGAAAAAAAAAAAGAATATTGTATGTTATATAGAATTACATGCAAATGAAAAGAAAAATGGTGAAGCGTATAATGAAACCTTATCACCATTTTGCTTTTGAGGACTAACAATGATGACGGTGTAATGTTATAGAAAGAGGGAAATAATTTTACACAATCTTGGATAATAATTGCATAATATCTCATAATTATGTAATAAGATTTTTAAAATTTGGATCAAATTTACTCTTTGTATTACATGCTCTCATCTTAATTATATAAGTTTATTTTAAAGCATTTCAAGTTGCATTTATTTGATGGCTAATTGATGGCTGATTCTTGATGTACCATTAGAATTTTTGTTTAACATTTGATAGTCGAGCACATAGTACACTACACCTGAGTTATTATTTATGTTATGAATGTCTTTAATTTAAAAGGAACAAGATGCGCTTAGGTAGTTGTTCCGGGACAAGATTGTTTTAAAACTGATCGATAACTGAAATGAACTCATTCATGCTCACTTATTTAATTAATAAACCCGGGGTGGCTCCCCTACTGAGTTACTTTCAAGTACTCACCCCACGTTATTTCAAACATTTTAGACGATGAGCACCAGCAGGATGATGGAGCGAGCTTGGAGCCCGCGCAGCCTTAGTTTAGCTTCCGCATTATTTATTAGACATTATTATTTGAGTTGTTTCTTTTATGGATTATGTTATGAATTTATTATTATTCTCTAGTTTATGTTTCTAAGACCGGACCTTTGTTAGCCGGCAAATACTATTTTATTTATGGATTGTATTTGTGGAGTCTTGTGAGTCTCTGTTTTAAGCTCATGAGATAACACTATTATTATTGCTTTGATGTATGTTTTGGGAGATTATATGGTTTATTTATTTATATTGAGGTATTATTCAGACTATATTCAGACTATATTATGTTTCGAGTATTATCGCTTATTTATTACGCAAGGCCCTTATTTTTATATTCCGCATAAACGTTTTCGAAAGTTCTCCCACGTATTTTTCGCGTACATTTATTTTAAATATAAAGATAATATATGATAACAGGAAGTAACCCTTATGAAATAGCCTAAAATGACTTAAGCATTAAGGACTATCTAGTACGGTGTTACACGACTCACTACCCGCGATGTATGCTTTTCAAAGTTCAAACAACTTGCAGACGATGAACCCCTGATCCACCAGATGTTTAGTTTAAGCAGAGTCTTGGTGAGCTCCTCATATTTTATGGAATCCAGATAGGATAGTTGTTATTTATTATTACGGTTAGACATCTCATGTACTAGATTGCTCCAGACTATTGAGGCAAGATCCTTGCGCCACTATTATGTTTTTAGATTTCAGTTACAGTTATTATGAGTAGTTATAACTCAAATACAATATATGTTTAAAGATTATGTTATGAATACTTAATTATGATTTACGTTTAGCTTCTACAATAAGTATGAGTAGCATGTACAAAGGGATAGAGCCCTCCCAACTAACACCCTTTAGTAGCGGGTGTTACTACATAGACAATCAAATACCAATTCAACAATTATTAATAAAACACAATTAATACTAAATGAAAAATTTGGACGCTACAAATTAACCATACATATTATACTAATCACGCTAACAATGACTCATTAATCAATTATGGCCATCCATTTTAATTACATGACCAAAAAATGTTTTTTGCGATAATCCCCTAGTTAGTGGATCTGCTACCATTATATCAGTATCAATATACTTAATTGAAATCTTTTGTTTCTACACTTCTACCTTGACCGACAAGTACTTTAAATTCATGTGTTTTGCACCTTTTGAGTATATGTCATTCTTAGGCAGCTGTTGAATTATCACAATAAATTCTTAGCAGCCTAGCTATAATGTATATATAACACCAAGCCCTAAGACAAAGTTTCCAGCCACAATATGTGTGAATTGTAGCCTCAAAGCATGCCACAAAATAATCTAAATATGAGTAACCAACTATTTAAATGTCATCAGTTAAGACATTGCATTTGACTAATCTCCATATATGAATTGTAACTTATTCTAGAAGAGAAACTTTCCATTCTAAATCTCTCTAACACTTTTTAGACATATCCTTTGTGAGACAATCCTAACACTCATTGTGAACTTTCACAAAATATCTATATCCATGTCACATAGGATGTTTTGTCCATATTTTTCATTTCAAATTTGTGAGAGAAAAATTCTTTACATCATGTAATAAGTCAACATCATTAGTATTATTAAGGAGAATGTTATTAACATATAGAATTTATATAATAAACTCGTTCCCACTTACCTTCATATAGATATAGCGATCAATGATGTTTTCTACAAAACCATATGACAAAATGGTATCATTAACTTAACATACCATTTTCTAGAATTGTTTAAGTCAATATATTGACTTATTTAACTTAAACACAAAGTTTCTAAAGAATAATATGATTTGAATTAATTATTTGAATGAATAGTACACTGCATATATATATACATGAATTGGTTCCTAAATAATAGCAATCACAGGCTGGCAAAATAATAAGGGAATGATATGATTGTAACAGAAGCTAAAATCATGGTTATACATTATGACAAGATAACATGAAGTGATATGGATGCTGAAGTCATGATATATGTGCATGATCCACGGCTGGTTGTTTGTGATGAATGGAGATAGGTTCTACATGCCCCCGCAAGATGGAGGAGGGTGACCGAACGCCAATTTTGTCTAGAAGAAATGCATGCCGAGAGTGAGAAAGAGGTTTGGTGAGTAGATCGGCTAACTGGTGACTTGTTGGTACATGGGACACTTGAAGTTCCTTGGAAGCAACCAATTCTCGAACAAAATGATAGTCAATAGCAAGATGCTTCATGCGAGTATGAAATACAGGGTTGGAGCAGAGATATGTTGCTCCAATGTTGTCCGAAAATAGTTGCGGCGACTTGGTGATGGGATGACCGAGTTCCTTTAGTAATTCCCGTAACCACAACAATTCCGTAGTGGTGGTTGCTATGGTGCGGTATTCCGCCTCTGTTGAGGATTTAGCAACAGTTGGTTGCTTTTTAGAAGACCAAGAGATAACATTGGGTCCCATGTAAATAAGATAGGCAACAGTGGATTTTCTATCATGAGTGTCTCTAGCCCAATCGGAATCACAAAATGCCGTGAGAGAGAGATCATTAGCCCGAGAGAGGTGAAGACCATGGTCGAGTGTTCCCTTGAGATAGCGTAGGAGACGCTTTGCTGATTGCATGTGGGTTGCAGTAGGTGCTTGCATGTATCGAGACAACTTGTTCACGGAGAATGAGACATCTGGGCGGGTGAGATACAAATAGTGCAGAGAGCCAATGATGCGACGATACTCGCGGGCATCACATGAGGGAGCATCAAGTGTTGGAGTCAAGTCAGTGGAAGTGGAAAGAGGGGTGGATACTGGCTTTGCATCTTGCATGTTAGTCAAGACTAGTAGCTCACGAACATAGTGTTGTTGTGAGAGGAACAAACCATGAGGAGTTGGGATGATTTCCATTCCAAGAAAATGTTGAGGAGAGCCAAGATCCTTGAGAGAGAACTTCATAGCAAGTGCATGTTTGAATGCATTTAGAAATGAATTATTGTTGCCTGTGAGTAGTAGATCATCAACATAAACAAGAAAGTATGCAACCACACTGTCCTGATTGTACACAAATAAAGAGGTGTCAGATCGAGAATTGACAAAGCCATAGGTGATGAGAAAATCTTTGAGAGCATTATACCAAGCATGAGGTGCTTGTTTGAGTCCGTACAAGGCTTTGTGAAGTTTGCAAACATAGTCTGGGAATTGAGAATTGATGAAACCTGGCGGTTGAGACATGTAAATATCCTCAGAGATGCTGCCATGAAGGAATGCATTGTTGACATCCATTTGACATATGGGCCAACTATTGGAGAGAGCAATGCAAAGAACCAACTTGATCGTTTGAGGCTTAATAACTGGACTGTAGGTTTCAGTGTAGTCAATACCAGGGCGCTGATGGAATCCTTTGGCAACAAGACGGGCTTTATAGCGGGCTATAGAACCATCTGGATTCCGCTTAAGACGAAAGACCTATTTATTACCAATAATGTTAAATTGTGGTTGCTTAGGGACAAGGGACCATGTACCATTGGCAAGTAACGCATTGAATTCTTCTGACATTGCTTGCCTCCACTTTGAGTGTTTCAAAGCTTGTGACAGACATGAAGGCTCAACGGATTCGGGTAAAGGAAATTTAGTGGCTAGATGAAGCATTTTTGGCTTAAAGATGCCATTCTTGGATCTTGTGACCATTGGGTGGGATGGTTGTGTCGGTCTAGGCAGACATGAGGAAGAATTTTCTTGCGCGGAAGGAGATGAACCCGAAGTGTACAAGGTGTCGTTATTTGGGGGAGGGGATGATTCGGTTGGGGTTGGTGTTGAGAGAAGAGGAGATGTGTTTTGCATGGAAGGTGACGTGGTGTTTAGGGAGGACACATTGTGAGATGGGGTATATGAAGTGGAGTCGGTTATCGATGTGGGATTTGTGGTAATGGTTTGGGGGGTAATTAAGGGAAGAGGGGTTGGTATATGTGTTGAGGGTGTGGGGTCAAGTGGTTGGATGCATGAAGGAGTGTGTGCTGGAGAGAGGATGGACGTGGTGTTAGGTGTAAGGGAGTAAGGAAACACATTTTCAACAAAGTGCACATGTCTTGAGGTATATAATTTTTTAGTTTTAGAGTTGTAACATAAATATGCACTCTGAGATGAGATGTATCCTAAGAAGATGCATGGTTGGGATTTTGGAAGGAGTTTGTTGTTAACATAGGGGACCAACCAGGGGAAACAAAGACATCCAAAGGTACGCAACTTAGAGTAATTAGGTGGGCAATGAAATAGAAACTCAAGAGGTGATTTCATGTTTAATCCAGGTGTGGGCATGCGATTTACAAGGTAGGCTGCAGTTTGAAGAGCATAAGACCAGAAGGGGATGTGTAGGGAAGCATGGTGGAGTAGGTAACGAGCAGTTTCAACTAAGTGGCGGTGTTTTCTTTCGGAAAGATCATTGTGTTCAGGAGTGTAAGGTGGGGTTGTTAAGTGTGTTATGCCATGAGTTTGAAAGAAGGACCTTAGTTTGAGATATTCACCACCATTATCAGAGTAAAATGATTTTATTTTGGTATTTAATCGATTTTCAACAAGAGATTTAAAGGTTGGAAAAATTTGGGAAACATCAGATTTATTTTTGATTGGATAAAGCCACACATACTTTGAATAATGATCAATAAAAATGACATAATAAGAGTGACCATTTATTGAAGGGGATGGTGCAGGACCCCAAACATCTGAATAGATCAATTCTAATGGATGACTACTACACAAAGTTGACTTAGAGAAGGGCAATTTGTGACTTTTATTCACTAAACAATCCAGACAGTGCAGTGATGATGAAGAAAATTGAATGTCATTGGACTTGAGTGCACGGTGAAGGATGCGAGGGGTAGGATGTCCTAAGCGGCTATCCCATGTGGAGAGGGAGGTGTGACATTTCACATGATGGGATTGGGGGCGAGAGGGTGGGCAAGATATTTTGTACACATCGTTTTCATTCTTTCCGCGTAGTAGAGTCGCCCTCGTGCTCAAATCCTTGACCTGAAAATGCCATGAAAAAAATTCAATGGAGACAAAATTGGTTTTGCATAATTTAGAAACTGAAAGAAGGTTCTGAGATATGTCGGGAACATAAAGAACATTATTTAGATAAAGGGGAGAGGATGAAGTGGGGAGAGAGGTGGAACCAATGTGAGTAATGGTAAGTCCTTTACCGTTAGCAACCACAAGTTTATCATTACCACTGTATTCATGGGCTAGTGTGAGATTGGCAAGATCCCCAGTGACATGGTGAGATGCTCCTGAATCTAGAAGCCAGGATGTGTCAGAGCTAGAGTCTTTGTTTGCCATATTTGCCCGGTGACGAGGGTGATTAGTAGGAAATCCATGTAATTGGTAGCAAGTCTTGGCCGTGTGACCACGACGATCACAGTATTGGCAAGTAAGGTGAGACCCAGAGGATGAATTGCGCCGAAGAGAACTGGAAAAGTTGTTGCGAGAAGGGGGCGCTGCACCAGGAGATGGCATCGGGCGCTTGTGGCGGCCATGTGAGAGGGATGACCGCGAGACATGGTTGGCAGTCACAGGGAAGGAGGATTGATGACGCTCCTCACGTTGAAGAAAAATCTCATAGTCAACAAGTTTGTCAAAGAGCTCATCTAATAGAAATGATGTGTCACGAGTGCGGATAGATGCACAAAACTCACGGTAAGCAGGGCCAAGCCCGTTAAGGGCTGCAATGACGAGATCAAGATCGTCCACAGAGTGACCAATGAGTGCAAGCTCATCAGCGATGGAGCGAATAGAGCGCAAATAGTCGCTAACAAGGGAGTCACCTTTGGTGATGGAAGAGAGTCGCTCTTTGAGAGACATTATGCGTGTACGAGATCGATTGGCGTAAGCCTTGGTCAATCTCGACATCGCATCGGCTGAAGAGGTAGCAGAGGACATCACAGTCTGCGCCTCAGGACCACAAGTACCAAAGAGGGCAAGAAACACATAATTGTCTTGTCGCTTCCATGTGAGAAAGTCATGATTGTTAACAGCTGACTCGCCTGTTCCAGTTGTTGTAGGAGGACAGGGAGTAGTGCCAGTAATGTAGCCGAGAACATTATTTGCGTCTAGCAATATGTTGATCTGCTTGTACCAGGTCGGGTAATTAGAGGAAGATAGTCTAATGGGTAGATGAGTTGCTGTTGTAAGTTCTGCAAGGGAGGAAGATGTTGAATTGGCCATTGATAGGATCGAAAAAGGCTTGTTATGCTTGTGGCTGCTCTGATACCATAAAGAATAATATGATTTGAATTAATTATTTGAATGAATAGTACACTGCATATATATATATATACATGAATTGGTTCCTAAATAATAGCAATCACAGGCTGGCAAAATAATAAGGGAATGATATGATTGTAACAGAAGCTAAAATCATGGTTATACATTATGACAAGATAACAGGAAGTGATATGGATGCTGAAGTCATGATATATGTGCATGATCCACAGCTGGTTGTTTGTGATGAATGGAGATAGGTTCTACAGTTTCATTTTCCTATGGTCAAGAAACCTTCAAGATGGTCAATATAAACATCTTCTTCTAAGTCACCATTGAAAAATGTGGTCTTTACATCCATTTGGTGACGAAGCTCTAAATCATCATAAGCCACAAAAATCATTATAATTCTTGAAGAGTACTCCTTCTTTAAAACCGGAGAAAATGTTTGGATTAATGTATAATTTATAATTATTAATTATTAATAGTGAAATATTTTATGTATACTAAATTTAATATTAAATTAATTACTTAATTCAACTCTAATACAATCTAATATTTACAGCTACTCAATCTAATTTATATCTTGACTCAATCCAATATTATATTCAAACTTTTATATTGAGACAAAAACAATTTATTTATACCGACACAATATAACATACATTTATATTTACTCAATTCAATTTTTTGTATTAGTAGCTGATTTAATGTCACTTTTAATGTACACGTAAAATTTATCTTATTAATACTCCCTCTGTCCACAAATAATTGTCTTTCTAGAAAATCCTCTTGTCCAATATTATTTGTCACTTTAGAATTGTAAGAAAAAATTTATTATTCTTTTTCCAATTTTATCCTCACATGCATTCTCTCTCATATCTCTTATAGTAATAATTATTACACAAAAAACTAAAAGGACAATTTAGTTATTATATATCATTTTTACATATGAAATTGTATGCTTTAATTACATTCTTAATAATGATGAAAAGTTTAAAATATCATTTATTGATGGACATAGGGAATAGTATCTTAGGATGATATGATTAAATAGACATACTGATGGACCCAGTTCAGTAATCAGTAGGATCTTACCTGTGTCGAAGAGTTCAAAGGTCAGTCCCATACCATATTTTCCCCTTCTTTTCTATCAGTGTACCTAAAAATTTTGTGGCAGTCTTGGTGGGTTGTCGCCACTATTTTCGCAAAATGAGTTGCACTTGCACGCCAATATTTCAGATACCTGCCATTAAGTATACTTAGTCACCTTCACTGCTCATCTTTCTGTTTTGTTTGGTCTCATGTCCTTCTTGACCAATGCACTCATTTGAAATAAAAACTAAAAAAATAATAATTTAGATTGAAGTTTATAGTAAATTTTATACATGATAATATATTAATGAGTAAACCTCCAAATTCGTCCATGACAATTTCAGTGTCGCACAAAGTGGTCATTGACAATTGGAAATATCCTAACTAGTCCCTGACAATGTCAAAAATCGGACATCGTTAGGTCCCAGGATGAAAAATGTTAACAGTGTTAATGACAAATTCATTTTTAGACAAATTGGTCTATGATTTTATTTAATTTTTTATCACTTATCTTCTTTATTATAATATGTATTTTTAACCGCTCTCAACTTAAATCTATATATCTCCCATTTGATTATTACTATTCATTTTTTAATGCATTTGTTTTACCATTCCCTAAAAGTCATTTATTAACATTTACTTGTTTAAATTTTCATATTTTAAATTATGTATATTAAAAATTATACTAATAATTAATATTAAATATTAAAATTAACTATTTTAAGTTATATAAAATTTAAAATAAAATAATCTATTATCTTGTAAGTAATTTAATATTTTAAATAAAAATAATGAAAATTTACTTTATTTCTTTGAAACAAGTAAATTAAGAGGTTTGACACCTAAAATTATTAACAAATAAATTAATACTTTATTAACAAAAATCTTTTTAGAAATACCAAAATAATTGTATTAAAGAGGAGGTGTTAATTTTCAAATAAAAGATATATAGATTTGATTTAAGAATGTTTAGAGTTGAATATGTTAATTAAAGTGATAAGAGATAAAATAAAGAATTTTAAAAATAATTACGGACTAATTATTCTAATAATACAATTGTTAGGGATCAGTTTGTCTAAAATTGAAATTGTTATTAACACTATTAATTTTTCTGTCCACAGATCTTATGATGTCCGACTTTTGACATTGTACGTCAGGAACCAGTTATGGTATTTCCGATTATTGTCAAGGACCACATTGTCCGACACTGAAATTGTCAGGGACCAGTTTGGAGGTTTACTCTCTATATTATTAAAGGTTTTATAATAGGATTTAATTTTCGTTCACAGACAGCGTATAACTTTTTTATACATTCATTCAATCATGTGATGTTATGCCAGCTACATGATTGTATTTTCTCTTTTCCACTGCCTAAAAATTCATATAAACAGAGTGTTTTAATTGAATAACAGTGTAAAATCTCTTTACATTAATTTATCAATACATCAAAATTAAATTCTTTATAATATTAATATAATTATAATTTTTAATTATACCATAAAAATTGATATATTCCCACTTATAAAGTTTATCATAACTCAAATCTATATTAATAGTAGTAAAATACTACTACGTTCGATGATTATTTGTTTTTGGTAATGGAACGTTGGATGAAATTTAAGCAAGGAACTTGAATGGCTGCTAAATAATGGTACGAACAATTAACGAAGAGGCATGTGGGCATGTGAATTTGTTGTAGACCGTATTTTTGTCACTTGTATTTTCTTGCTTCATTATTTTGACACATGTTGTTCAGACATCGTACGCGCTAAATTCCAAACTTTATTATGATCCAATTCTTTCATTCTTTATTTCATAATAACTCTCTTTCCTTATTGAATACAAAATATTTATTGTTACAACTATTAGAAAATAGTAAAATTTTAAATAATTAAAAATAGTGTGAATGAATTTCTTGCATAAAAATATATATTTTTAAGATCAATATATATTTTTTATTTCTTAGCAATGTTCAGAGAACTCTTGTTAACAAAACATTGTTAAAAAAATTGCTAACAAGTGTCTTTAACATTAAGAATACTAAATGGTAAAACTTTTAAAAATTTAAAATATTATAGCAGATCTCTTGCATAGAAAATACAAAAAATACATATTTTTAAGATGAACGTTTTTCTCTTTTATTACTTTGGCAAGTGTCACACTTGTTAACAAAATTTTTTTAAAAAATAATTGATTGTATAAATAATATTGTGCTCATTTTTAATAGAGTAGGCCTTGATAATTTCAATAATCGGACATTATAAGATTATTGGACGAAAAACAACCGTGTTCATTACAATATTTTTAGACAAATTAATCTCTGACAATTTTATTGTTGAAAAAAATGTCCCTATTTCATTTAAAAATTCTTCTATCATTTGTCCTCTTCATTAATATATCTCATTTCTAAATATTATCAAATCTATATATCTCTTTCATTTGGCTATTGTAATTCCTATTTTAGTACATTTGTTTTCATATCCCTCTAAAAAGTCCTTAATTAAGATATAGTACTAAATCTTCATATATATATTTAAAATACATTAAACAATTATACTAATAATAATTAATTTTAATATAAAAACTAACTAATTTAATTATATCATGTTTACAAAAAAAAAAATCTATCATCTTATAAATATTTCATGTTATATTTTTTGGTGTATATTTTCTCGTTCTATTATGTCTAATATGTTTGTGAGTCGTCAAAGTACCTATAAGACTTTATTATTAGTTAATTGAAAAAAATGAAGTGTGAAAATGAAAAATTGAATCTTTAGTAACATATAAAAAAAATAAATTTACAATAATAGACATACAATTATTTAACATAACTTTGCATGAACATTTAAAAAATGTGATATTTAATATGCATGAAAAATCTAAAAATTTAAATTAGCATATCTTATATATTCTGCCTGTGATATAGAAAAAAAAGGAATTTTTATATTCTTTTTAATTTATTTTAAATTTAATAAAAGAAAAGATATTGTCAAAATTTTATTTAGCAACAAAAAGTATCTATTCCAAGAGTTCAAATTTTGTTATGGAAGATATAGTTGCTGAATATGAAGTACATATATACTTCGGCTGCATGTGCTTCGAATACTATTTCTAAAGAATAAATCAGTTTTGAGAATCTAAATTAAGAAAGTGACAATCGAAACATTCTAATGACTTCAAACAATAAAATCACAATTCAAACCATAGTTTCTTCTCTGTCTATATGATTATATAATCCAAACTGAATAAGAATAACGTGCTTCAATACCGTACTAGAAAAAGAAATAATTTTAAATTCAATTCAAACGACTATGAAGAAATCGGAGAAAACATCGAACACTTCCCTCGTACGGTGCATACAATATAATTAATCTTCTATTCCCTTTCAGTTAATAGTGGAATCTAGTCCTTTTTTTTTCAAAAAAAAAATTATTTCAATTGTTTTCCTAAAATAATAATAAATCACTTTAAAAGGCAATGGCGTGACTCGTTAAAAATAGTAATAATAGTAATAATAAGAAAAGGCAAAAACGTGATCGCGGTTGTAATAAATGACTTAAGTCAAATGTCACTATAAGGTTGCGTTTGTTTTTTCTGACTCCGTAGTCAGAGTTAGGGAGTCACCAGAGTCAGTGTCACTGTAATCATTATTCTGGTGTCAGAGTCACTCTATTTCTTGTTTGATAAATTATCATAGTCAGAGTCATCAATGACTTGTTTTATGTTTGTTTTGGTAAGACAAACTCCAGAGTCAATGACCAAATTATCAAACCTACCCCTGTGTTAAAAAAACCCAAATTGAACACAGTAGGTCTCACTCCCAAATTACCCAAGTTCCCATCTTCATTTCAGCCAAGTCTCTCAACCCCTTTCTTCATCTTCTCCTTCAAAGATAGAGACTGGCTAAAAAATATTTAACAAAATTCAAATATGAGTACTGGCCTGAAAAAAGAATCAAAAAAATTTAATACTCTCAGTAAATTCATACAAACATTGAAATCAATTGATACATATTTATACAACTTTGAATAACAGCAAATTCATAGAAAAATCCATGAAGCTCCTGTTAGATATCAGGCTTAAGATGAGAAAGAAAAATAAACTTCAAAGAGAGATGAGAGTAAAGAATTGTCATATTGTATTTCTCTTATTCAATCAACACAATTCTACGACAAACAGAGAAGGAAGTCACAATATATAGACTTCCCAAGACTGGAAAACAGAAAAGGAGTTAGCATAGAAGATAATAAAAAACAGAATACAATAGAAATCATAACTGCTAACATCCCCCTCAAACTCAGCCACACTGAGGAAGAGTAGTGAGTCTGAGTTTGCTCTTAAAAAAGTTGAAAGTAGTTGCAGATAATGGTTTAGTCAATATGTCTGCAACTTGAGCTGTGGAGGGGATATGTTGAACAAAAATCTTCTTTTGCTGCACCAAGTCTCGAACAAAGAATAAATCCAACTCAAAATGTTTTGATTTGCCATGAAGAATTGGATTTGCAGCCAGTAAACAAGTACTCTGATTATCACAGAATACCACAGGAGGAGTAGAACACTGGACTTTAAGCTCCTGAAGTAATGACTAAAGCCATTGAATTTCTGCCACTGTTGAAGCTAAGCTCCTATATTCTGCCTCTGTGCTGCTCCTGCTCACAGTGGCTTGTTTCCTGCTGCTCCATGTTATTAGATTTGACCCCAAATAGACACAGAATCCTGATGTGGATTTTCTATCATCAACATCATTTGCCCAATCAGAGTCACAATAAGAAATAATCCGTAAATCAGAATTCTTATAAAATTCTATGCCATGATTATGGGAGCCAGCAAGGTATCTTAAGATACGCTTCATAGCAATCCAATGAGAATTAAGAGAACGATGCATAAATTGGCATATTTTATTGACAGAAAAGGAAATTTCAGGGTGTGTCAAGGTTGCATACTGAAGGCCACCAGCAATAGATCTAAAGAGGGTAGAATCTTCAAACACATCATGACCTTGACTAGAAAGTTTAGAGGCTGCAATCATAGGTGTAGGCATACTTTTAGCTTGAGCCACTCCAGCTCTATTTAAAAGATGTTGTATATATTTTGATTGAGACAGCACAATGTGATCTGAAGATACATGTGTTGCCTCAATACCAAGGAAATAGTGTAAGGGCCCTAAATCTTTGAGGGGAAACATCTTATTAAGCTGAGATATAGTATTCTCTATGTCAGTCAAATTATCCCCTGTTATTAATATATCATCAACATAAACTAAAATGTACATGGTGGAGCTAGCAGTGCACTTTATAAATAAAGAACTATCAGATTTAGTATTATTAAACCCAAAGGAATTGAGAGTGTTTTTAAGGGTATTGAACCAAGCCCTAAGGGCTTGTTTAAGCCCATAGAGAGCTTTATTTAAACGACAAACATCAGGAGTTTTTGTACAGAACCCCTGGGGTTGCTCCATATAGACAACTTCAGTTAAAGTCCCATTTAGAAATGCATTATTAAAATCACATTGTCTAATGGGCCAGCCTTTGGCTAAGGCTAGGGTGATCAAAACACGAATGGTGGCTGGTTTGATAACCGGACTAAAGACTTCATGAAAGTCAATTCCCTCTTTTTGGTGGAAACCCTTTGCCACCAATCGAGCTTTATATTTTTTGATACTCCCATCCAGATTTTCTTTAATGGTGAAAATCCATTTACACCCAATGACAGTGGTATTAGGTGATGGAGGTTCAACTAAACTCCATGTGTTATTTCTCATTAAGGCCTGATATTCTTCATTCATGGCCTCTCTCCAGTGTGGAGAGTTTAAGGCCTGAGAAACAGTGGTGGGGACAGAATTAGTGAGATCAGTAGTAGAGGTTAAAGCAGCAGCATAAGTCTTGGTTTTAGAAATACCTGACTTGGACCTAGTTTGCATAGGATGAGAGTTGATTGTGAATGAAGGACCAGTTAAAGATAAAGGAACCTGAACAGCAATACCTGACTGTGATGTAGGTGTAGGTGGTGGTGAAGAATTGACAGTGGGAGGAGTTTGGGTGGTGGTGGCAGGAGCATGTGTGGTTGGTGTTGTATTAGTGTCTTTAACATTTATGTGAGGAATACAAGGTAAACTAGGAAGACAAGGATTAGTAGCAGATGAATTTTTAGTAGAAAACATATTCAGATAAGGAAAATTATTCTCATCGAATTGAACATTTCGGGAAGTATAAATGTTACCTGTGGGAGAGAGACATTTGTAGCCTCTATGATTAGAAGCATAACCCAAGAAAATGCATGCATGAGATTTAAAAGCAAATTTATGCTGATTATAATTCCGCAAATATGGATAACAAAGACAACCAAAGACTTTAAATAAATTGTAATCAGGTTGTTGATTATGAAGTAAAAGGAAAGGTGACTTGTTTCCAAGAGTTTTAGATGGTAATCGATTTATAATAAAAACAGCAGAAGTAAAAGCATGATCCCAAAATGTAAGAGGGAGAGAAGCATGGGCAAGCATGGCAAGACCAATTTCAGTTATATGCCTATGCTTTCTCTCAACTCTCCCATTTTGAGGATGAGAATACGGGCATGTAATTCTATGCTGAATACCATTTTCATTTAGAAAACTTTTGAATATATTAGAGGTAAATTCTCCTCCATTGTCAGTTTGAAGAAATTTAATAGCACAACTAGTAAAGTTTTCAATCATGGTTTTGTATTGTTTAAAAGCTGTGAGTGTTTGAGATTTAGTTTCAAGAAGATAAAGACACGTGTAGCCAGAATAAGCATCAATGAATGATACATAATATCTAGCACCAGAATGAGAGATAACAGGGGAGGGTCCCCAAACATCAGCAAAGACTAATTCAAGAGGTGTTGTATATGTGTGAGACGATAGGGGATATGGAAGTTGATGACTCTTAGCCTGACAGCACGAGTCACAAAGGGAATTAGCCTGATTCTTTGGAAAAGATATAGATGCTTGGTTTAAAGCCAAAGAAATAGTAGGAATGGCAGCATGTCCCAATCTTTGATGCCAAAGATTAGTATGCTGCTTGTTTGTGAACAAAGGTTGATGTTTATGCAGTACAGAATATGGTACAGTGATATCAGTAAAACGATAAATGCCTTTATTCTCAGTGCCAGTGATAAGAATTTCATTAGTAAATGGAGATTTAACACAACAGCGATGTGGATGAAATTCAAAAACACATCATTATCATCAGCAAATTTCTGAACACTGAGAAGATTATTTGCAATGTCAGGAACATGAAAAAGATTTTGTAAATTGAAAACAAGATTTGATTTTGTGGAAAATAATTTTGAGTGTCCAACATGCTTAATAGGGATACCTGAACCATCAGCAATGGAGACACGCTCAGATCCGGTATATTCTGTGCTCTGGAGAAGATTGTTCTTGTCATGAGTGAGGTGGTTGGATGCACCCGAGTCTGGATACCAGTTGTTGTCAGCTACAGTTGAAGGCGTAGCCATGAGCGCTCGAGGATTATGAAAGGTTGGTGGAGGCGGCAGAAGAGGAGGGTTAGAGAGAGAGGAAGAATTGAAATTAGGGTTTTGAAAAGGGATTTTTTGCTGAAACGAATTGGATTGAAAAGGTTGAGGAGTGAAAGGGTTTGTGAATGTTTGATCAAAACGAAAGTAACATTGCCACACTGAGTGACCATTCCGGCCACAAAGTTGGCACTGAACTCTTGCGTTGTTCTGCCACCTTTCTCGACCTCGAAAGCGACCACCGCGACCAGAAGCTCTTCCTCTTCCATAGAAACCAGAACGCTGACCTGAGAGTTGTGGGTTTTGATATGTGTTATTGGTATGGGCCAAATGGGCTTGGACTAAGGGAGCTTCATCTTTCTTGTAGCGCTCCAACAACTCCTCTTAGGCCATAAGAAAAGCTTCTAACTCAGTGATGGTCCATGGTTCTTTTCTACCAAGAACAAAGGTAGTAAACGCTTGGTAATCTTCATTGAGCCCATCAAGGATTATATCAATGTGTTCTTCAGTTGATAAAGAGGAGCCAACAGCAGCTATAGCATCGACAATTTGCTTAATCTTGAGCAAATAGGCTGAAGCATTCATTCCCTGTTTCTTGATAGATTTGAGTTGAT
Organism: Aeschynomene evenia; assembly: GCA_013621005.1. Classification (NCBI taxonomy): domain Eukaryota; kingdom Viridiplantae; phylum Streptophyta; class Magnoliopsida; order Fabales; family Fabaceae; genus Aeschynomene; species Aeschynomene evenia. The sequence continues at coordinate 5,754,704 of CM024271.1, forward strand.
TCTTCAACTGCTTGACTTTTGATTTTGTGTGAGCTGCAAAATAGTTATCTATGGTTTCCCAGATCTGATAAGAAAATTCACAGCCTACAACACGATTTTTGAATGATAAATCCATGGAGCAAAGAAGCCTTGTAACAATAGCATAGTCTTGTAAAACCCATTCTTTATATGCTGAGGATTCAATCTTTGATGCTTTATCAGATTCACTTTCATATCTCTTTGGAATTTTGTCACGATCAAGATGATCTTCCAATTGTTGTGAGAGGATCGTAGAGAGGACAACATGTCTCCACGGCAAGAAGGATTTTTCATCCAATTTGTCTGAAATCGGAACCAGTTGATTCTTGGAATTGTTTGAAGTGGAAGCCATTATAGCAGAAAGAAAAAAAGGGAGGGAAAAGATTACAGAGAAAGAATCAGAAGAAGAGAAGAGGAAAAAAAAAATGAGGATCTCTCTAGGCTCTTGATACCATGTTAGATATCAGGCTTAAGATGAGAAAGAAAAATAAACTTCAAAGAGAGATGAGAGTAAAGAATTGTCATATTGTATTTCTCTTATTCAATCAACACAATTCTACTACAAACAGAGAAGGAAGTCACAATATATAAACTTCCCAAGACTGGAAAACAGAAAAGGAGTCAGCAAAGAAGATAACAACAAAAAACAGAATACAATAGAAATCATAACTGCTAACAGCTCCTTTGTTTCTCAGGGAACATCGCCAGGGAACCCGCCACCGTGAAGCTCCTTTGTTTCTCACCCACAGCCATAGCAGTCAGGGCCCCACCCTTCACCCATCTGATCTCTAACATCTACATACCTTCTTGCCAGTGAGGCCGCACCAACCTGTTCCCAGATCTCTGCCCTTCGTCCTCTTAGGCGGTTGCGGGCTTTGTGGCCGCCCTTCACTCACCGCGACAGACTCTCTATTTCTGTCTCACTCACTTCTCTCTGACCAAGGCACGACCGCCGCTGCTCCCTCTCCCGACGCCATTTTCCTCACTGGTCCATCTCTCGCCCACCCTTTCTCTCTCTAGTGGCGGCAGCCTCACCTCTCTCACTCAACAATCTAAACCAAAAAACCATAGCAACGAAAGAAGAACATTAAGTTGGGGAAGGGTAAAAGGACGAAGAAGAAGGAAGAAGCTAAGTAAAATGGAGAGACAAGGTCGAAGAAGGTTGAGTGAACAAAAGCTATGGCTGAAGGATCGAAGCAGGAACAAGAACACCGATAGAGAAGAAAGGGATAAGTTTGGAATAAAGAAAAATTAATAAGGGTATAAAGGGAAGAAAATTTCATTAAAACTCATGTTCAACTCTGTGTCTCGCTTGCAGTGACTTGACCCGGAGAATTGAGGGAACAAAAATAGTGGAATTTTGTTCACAGAGTCACTATGACTTCGTTCTATTTTCTTTGTGACTCCAAAAACAAACATTAAACGGAGTCACAAATTCAGTGACTCCCTGACTCTGCCCCCGGAGTCAGGAAAAACAAACGCAACCTAAATAACTTAACTACTCAGTTTAATGAGCATTGCTAGAGGCACAACAAAAAATCAGTCAAAACAACTAACAAATAGGAATTTAGGCCATAATCACCCAGCCCATTAAAAATATACTCATGATTAAAAGTGTTATTTGGGCCATAAAGTATTAAATGTGCTTTGTTGGCTGTTTTAACTGGTTTTTTTGTTGTGTCCCAAGCATTTGTGCAATTTAATTAAGCTTATCTTGTAAAATTAAAATTGTTGTATGACTTACCTCCCTTATTTAAATAATTCAAATTTAAGGCTTAAGGTTGAATTGTTTAAAAGTTTAATTTTGACGCACTGACAATGTAAAGATATTTTATATTGTCATCCAATCAAAACACTATTTTGTATATCTTTTATATAGTATTAGAGAGAAAACACAATAATACCTAACGTGACAATATATGAATGAATGACTGTATAAAAATGTTGTATATTGATAATAAATGAAAATTAAATCCATTATTTAAAATATAAAACCTATGGATCCTTCATTTACCGGTGTTAGAGTATATTAGAGTTAGTTATGTATTAGTTATTTATTACTATATATTGCTTATATAAGACTCATTATTTATTAAAATTTGAGATTGGGTCATTTTGATTGAAATTAATTTTCTTGAATTTTTATTCTTTCTCTTAAACTCTCTTAATATCACATGGATTTCGACAACCTGGATGAATGTATGGGACAGGAAAGGGCTCTATCATTTTCGAATTTAATAATGAAGATATATAATATTTAAATTTTTAAATATTTATTCAATAATTCAAATCTATTTTACATTTATACTCAAGCCTCAGCCTCATTTGATTCAATTTTGAATCTGTTCTTGTTTATTTATTTATCTATTCTATTATCTATACATACTATAAAAATATTGAAAAAAAATTTAGTTACTTTTGTCTAAAAAATTTTAAAAATTAAATTAAATATCTATGCATACTATAAAAAGAATTGAAAAATGTTAGTTATTTTTTGTCTCTAAAAATAATTCTAAAAAATTAAAAATTAAATAAATCAAATAATAATTACTCGATCTCTGATCTCCATTCAAATCATTTCAACTACATTTTTTCTTTAAGTTTAATTTCAATCCACTGTCAGTGTGAACTAATTTTACACAAACATCCAAACATAGATTGACATATCAGCAAAAATTTTTAACTCAACCACTCACTAACTAAAAAGTCACATAGATCAATGAATGTGATTGTTTAATAGTGTAAATTTTTTTTACACTATCATTACATCATAATTAAACTTTTTTTTTCTTTTTTTTTTTCTTTCTCTTTCTACATTTACCTTTTCTATGATTTTTTTAATTAACATTTCTTTTATAATAGTCTTCAATACGTATTGTTTGTTATTTTTTATCTATCATCATTAGAAAAAATTCAAAAAGTATAAAATATAAATTGACATAAAAATTAAAATGTGGTTTGACGGACACGAAATGTCTGACAAGACGTTAGTATAATATAAAGGGAATTCTTAAGAATTGATTTTTTTTAAATATATAATAAATTAGTAAATATTATTATCTGATCTTATATTCACGTAAAGAAACCACTTTTAATCTTTTTAATATGCACCTTCATCTCTACCATTTATTAAAAACGTATCATCTTCTTTCAATACATATAATTTTCTCTAATTTTTTCCTTTGTTTTGAACAATAGAAAAAAAAGTTCATATATAAATAGGGTAAAATACACTAACCACCCTTTAGGTTTCAAGAAATGACACTTCACCCCAAAAGTTTAAAAAACCTACATTCCATCCCATTTAATTAAGGATGTGTTTGGTTTTTATTATCTTTCATGACTTATTATATATATATATATATATATATATATATATATATATATATATATATATATATCATTGTATATTAAATGATAAAATGAATAATGACTTTAATCTTAATACAATGGTAGTATAAAATAAAAATAATGTTAAAAATGAATAGTATTAAATACTAAATAATATTATTATAAAATATAATTATATAAATAATATAAAAATATGAAAAATAATTATTATCGATTGATTTAGTTAATAATTATTTAAAACAGTCACGATATTTTTATTTTTATACACCCATATCATAAAAAAATTTATATTATTAGCTAATAAAATTTCACTAAAGTAAAAGACATATCTAAGGATGTCAAATTGGGCTTGGCCTACCGAGCCGGTCTGTTTAGCCTACAATTTTGGGTGGATTGGGCTGTGATTTTGGGATCGTAAAAAAAATTGGCTAGCCCGCCAGCTCGTCATAAAATGGGTTGTGCTGGGATTTTTGGATCGCCAATTTTGGTAAGCGACCCACCTCATTTTGCTTTTGGTGGAATGGGCTAAACGGGAGTGCCAACTCATTTTGACATTCCTAACACTAACTCGTCTGCGTTATGCAACAACCTAGCTAGTGATAGACCCTTAAATTGAGCTTAGATTCGCGATGGATTTATCCTTGATCTATTAGACTGGGAGATACAATGGAACATTACCTAAAATTGAAAAGTACGATATTTTATCAAATATTACAGTTATTACTATCAAAGGCCACATTTTATACAATGGTGGTCTGATGAGGTATTTTTCTTGTACTTTAATGAAATTCTATTAGTTAACAATATAAAATTATTTTGTAAAAATAAAAATATGTGATAGATAATTATTAACTAAATTAATGGATGATAATTTTTCATATTTTAATATTATATATAATTATATTATATACTAATATTATTTACTATTTACTATTATTTATTTTTTAAATTATATTTATTTTATACTATCACTGTATTAAAATTAAAGACATTATTTATTTTATCATTTAATATACAATAATATAAAAAAAAAATAAGTCATTAAAAATAATAAGAACCAAACATATCCTTAATTAAATGGGATGGAGTGTAGGTTTTTTAAACTTTTGGGGTGGAGTGTCATATGTTGAAATCTCAAGGGTGTTTAGTGTATTTTACCCATATAAATATATACAATATACATCTATATAATAATAAACTTAAAAATTTAAATAATGTTAATTTGAAAAGTTAATTTATCTGTGATAAATAGTATGGGTACGTAGCAGTATCTTCATTATATATATATAAATAACTCTTATGATTTAATTTGATATTTATGTTAATAAAATAACTCTCTTTTAGTGTTCACATTTAAGAAAACAATTATATTTTTAAAAATAAATATAAATAATAAAATAAATAATAAATAGTAACTATTTTCTCTATTTTAATCTCACTATCATTATTAAATTAAATTAAAATCAAATGAAAAATTATAAAAATTCGACTTGACTGCCAACAAGACGCATGCTAGTAAAAATAAAAATTATATAAAATCTATACTTCTTGTATAAAATTATAGTGCTTTTATGAATGGATAACTTGTTTGGTTCAATTTGATCCCAATGTCTATTACTTTCTTTTTGCTATATTTGTATATTGAATCCAAGCAGTACAAAATTGAGTTTTGTATATTATTGAATTCTAAACAAAAGATCGAAGAAATAAATAAGAAACAACGTTTTATTCCTCTCAAAATTCTCCAAGGGAATTGAAATGCGCCTATAGTAATATATATGTATATCCAACCAACTTTCAAGAGTGTGAGAGAAAGTTAGATAGAACGAAAAGCAAAGTTGCTAATTGCTATAGTAACGCCTATGAATGGCAGCTGAGTAAATTATATTTTATCACAACTTTTCTCATATTATTTTATTACAATAACTAATTTTCACCTCCTAATTAAACAATATTACTAAAAGGAAAATGCTACTTGTACATACAACAATACTCCTTCACCTATTTTCCACCCATTTAAAAGTTGCAACTTTTATGAATATGCTGATAACTTGACAACATTTTTATAAAAGTTGCCAACTTTTGAAAGAGTGAAAAATGAGTGGATGACACTGTTGTATATATAAATAACACTCATATATTATATTTTGTGCACATCATATATCACATGTTATGTATATCATATATTACATCTCACAAAGAAAGATGATATTGTAATATATAATATATGGTATGCATAACATATAATATATGATGTACACACTATATAATACATGATATCCATAATATTATTTTAACTACTTTTGACTGAAATTTAATTTTAGACCAAAACTTTTTTGCTAATTAAAGCGTACGTACGTAGCAAATCTATATGGCCCCCAACTTGAATCCTATAGTACGTCTTTTAGAATCTTTTGAAAATTTGAATGAGCAAATTATTTGTGGTGGTGACCTAGTTAACCTTTAGTTGTCGTTTCACTTTTGGTCTCCCTTATAATTAAAGAATATAATATATATATATAAGAGAGGACATAGTAAAACGCATCCCAAAGCAAATATATATAGTATATTTACTTGCACTTGAAACTTGAAACTTGAAACTAATCAATTGCATTATTAATTCTCCGGAGATATGGGAAGAAGTCCATGTTGTTCTAAGGAAGGATTGAACAAAGGAGCTTGGACAGCTATGGAGGACAAAATTCTGACTGAGTACATTAAGGTTCATGGCGAAGGGAAATGGAGACACCTCCCTAAAAGAGCTGGTCAGATATATAATACTCTCTTTCATTTCATATTAATTATCACTTTAACTTTTTGTATTTATTAAATGCAATTGAATTTAATACATATAATGAATTTTTAATATAATGAATTAAAAGAGTTTTATTTTATTACACTGTGTAAAACAGATTTACACTAACATTCAATTATTATGTGGCATAAATGAAAGTGGTTTCTATTTATGCACAACTAGAAAAATGAGCATTTTCAACATTAAATGTACTAGTAAAATTATTGACAATTAGTAGCCGTAAAAAATACTTAAAATTAGTTTATGAGTATTTTCAACAACCATTAATTATCAAAGAAAAATTTATGGCTATTTTGAACGGTTAACAAATGTCAATATATCTTTTTTTGACAATACTTTTATCAACATTTTTTTATAATTACATGTTGAAAATGATTATTTTTGTTGTAGCGTGGGTAAACAAAGTTAATTATTTTTACTTATGTGTCAAACACATGATTAGACATCAATATAAAACTATTTTATACTTATTGTATATTACAGTTAAACTCAAATTAGAAAAGGTTAAAGTAATGACAGATAATACAAAATTGAGGGAGTATTATATATATATATATATATATATATATATATATATATATAGAAATGAATGGTTTCATAGATTGGAAATATATATACCTAATTTGGTTTTTATCTAATAAAAAAAAAAAAAAACTGTAATGTAATGGGGTGTTACTTTATTTCATGCAATATAATGCAGGTCTAAAGAGATGTGGGAAAAGTTGCAGATTAAGATGGTTGAATTATCTAAGACCTGGGATTAAAAGAGGAAACATTACCAATGATGAAGAGGAGCTTATAATCCGCCTTCACAACCTTCTTGGAAACAGGTATGTATATCATTACTTTCAAAATACTTAGACAAATTTATTCAGATTTCAGCATCAACAATTTATCCATTATGCCACAATAGAAAAGGAATCAATACTATTGAACAATAAAAATTCAGATAACACCAATTAATATTGATGTACAACTATTATTATATATGATGCATATTTACTATTTATATAATGCATATTATATTATACGTACGAGAAATGTACATCAACAAAAAATACATATAATTAATATTTAAAAAAATTATATTATATGATACATATGCTATTATATAAAAAGAATTTTCTAAAATAAGTATCTTTTGGTCCACATTTATTTAGGTAGTTATTTTTTAAAAAAATTAAATATAAAAAATAAAATTAATAATTAATAACTATTTTTTCACTATCTCAATCCTACTAATTATTTATTTAATTTTAATTTATATAATTATTAAATTAAACTAAAATTAAATAAAAAATAATAAAAATATGAAATTAAATACATATAAAAATAATAAAAATACAACTTAACGGATACAAAATATTCGATAAGACGCTAGTATGAATAATAGATATGCATTTATTGTATATAACGCACGTCTCATCATTATAAGTAAAATGCACACTCTATTTTGTTAGCAATTGATGACTATAAATTTATTATTCATCTTCCATTATATTAGTGTGTTTTCTATCTTTATACAAGTGATTATGTTATTGACCTATTGGATGAAGTTATTAATTATTTTCACCTTGATTATAACTTCTATGTCTTAATTAAAGTGATATGCATTCAGCATTATAGTAAACAAATTTATGCTAAGTGCATCATGGTTTTGAATTCGATATGTTCAAGTTTCAGCAACAGTAGCCATAAATTAAGAAATAAAGCATCTCAAGGACAAACACAATACATAAAAAGAAATCAATAATTCTTGTCGTACAACAGAAATACGTTTAACTAGTATCCAACGTGTGCTATATATATATAATACGGAATGTATAGTATACGTTAGATACTAGTTGAACATATTTATGTTGTAGGATGATTGAAAAAGAAATACTCTAATAGTGATATATGAAGTATGAAGTCATTAAATCAAGAAGATGCATGAATTTTAGGAATTAATGAGAAAAATGCATTTTTTTTGCGTGGATGCACCCTTTTTCTAACTTTCTATCAATACTATTGTTCGATATCTAAAAATAGACATCTAGTTCCATATCTTCACAAGTCATCATTAAGTGCATAAATAATCATGTACAATTATATATTATTTACTAGATTTTATACAACATGAGATACGGCTATATATATTTAGTAGAGATTCGTCCAATCCGAGCCAGAGTTAAAGGTAGCGTTTGGTAGCTGTCCCAAGTAAGTGAAGACAGAGACACAAATGAACAAAGACACAAAGGGACTGTGTCTCTATATGGTGTTTGGTAACAGTGGGCAGGACACAAAAAATATTTTTGTATTGTATTTAATAATAGTGAAAATAATATAAAGACGTGTAAAAATGATCTTGGATATACATAATGTGAATTATGTGAAGTGATGGAGGGTATATTGGTCATAAAATTTCATTAAAAGGATTAGTCCATTCCAATCCATCTCAGTCCTTCACTTCTGGAGTAGACACAAATTTTATGTCTTTTCTGTCCATGGACACAAATTTTTATCTATATGTGTCTCTGTCTCATAAACCAAACATGATTAGTTCCTCTCAGTCTCTGTCTTTTGTGTTCTGGACAGCTACCAAACGCTACCTAAATTCGTGATATAGTTGCTTAGATTCAGTTATATAACAGATTTATCATTCTGTTGTAACATGATGAGAAATATTTAGTGTGTAATAAAAATATTTATAACAATATATAATATTTATCACAAATACTTGGAGCATAACAAAAAATCAGTCAAAACAGCCAACAAAACTCATTTAACATTTTATGATCCAAATAACACTTTTAATCATGAGTATATTTTTAATGGACTGAGTGTGGCCCAAATTCCTATTTGTTGTCTGTTTTGGCTGATTTTTTGTTGTGCTTCTAACAATGCTCAATATTTACATCTAATAATGAATTTTAAATATTTAAATGTAAGAATGAGTTTCACTTAAAAAATTCAATCATAAAGATAAATATTATATAACTATCATACGTATTTGTATTATATATATAGTTTTATTCATGATTTTCAAGCACACGAATTCAGCCTTTAGAAGCACAAGATCAGGTACATCAAAAGTGATTTTTCTTTAAAATTAATTTATTTCCCAGACAAATTAATTATCCTAACCAAACGTACTCGATCTCATTCTCTCATTTATCCTAAACATGACCCTATTAGTTCAACAATAATGTTTATCATATAACTTAAATACGTTCAACTAGTATCTACGTGTACTATACATAATATGAAATGTGTGTTATATGTATAACATTTGTACATATAGCACACATTTTATATTATATATAGCACATTAAATTCTATCTAGTTTAACGTATTTCTATTGTAACTCTTGTGCCATCAAATAATTAATAAGTTTATGAAACTATGAATCGACACTTATAATCACAGGATTCACCTCTTCACATAATCACAATATCTCATAATTAATGTCAACTCTTAATGTACAAAAGAACAGGATAAATAGTTACTTTATCAATATAATAATGTGTTTCTTATATTTATATCCTTACTAATCATCTTATTATTATAAATGATGATTTGACAGTATACCAAAATCTTGATATTTCTACCTTAGTTCTTTGCTTTTCTTCTTCTGAACCCTAGCTATCTCCAAGTAATATTAAATTTGATCATTTTTATCTCAATTCTTTTAAATGTTCATGTTTCAAAATCTAAAAGAGATTCTTGCATGTTTCAAATCTAAGTAATTGTGTTGGAATTAAAAAAAAAATGTTAAATATAAAGAAAGTTCTATGGAACTAAATATAAATCACAACTAGAAAAATGAGTATTTTCAACCTTAAATGTGTCAATAAAAGTAATATTGACAATTAGTGATCGTAAAAAATACTTAAAACTAGTTTATGAGTATTTTCAACTGTGATTAATTATCAAAGAATAGTTTATGACTATTTTCAATGACCAACAAATATCAACGTATCTTTTTTTACAATATTTTTATCAAAACTTTTCTATAATTACATGTTGAAAATGATGATTATTGTTGTACTGAATTTTGGGTTTTTAAACCCTTATTTACATGGAAAGTGCATTTGGTATGTGGAATAACAATTTGGGAACATAATTTTTTCCAAACACATTTTATGTCATAATGAGTCCTAGTGACAAATCGATGGTCATTGGTGGTGGACCCTTGGGTTTGGGTGATAGGTCCATGTAGTAATGATACGTTGACATTCACTTTTAGATGTTCAATCAACATATATATCAAATTTAAGAATTGAAATTTATAGATGTGATCATATAAGTGGGATCACACATTCATCTAATAATAGAAAAATAAATGTTTTTATGAGACATCTAATATAGATGTCAATGTATCATTATTGTAGGTCCATGGGCCTTGATGATGGACCAATAATGGACTTTAGTGATGATTCAAAGAAAGTTCAACATTCTCATCTTCTTATATGATGAGAGCTCTAAATAATAATGAACATTATTCATGAGTGAGAATATGATATTTTTACACAAAACTTAGACCTTAAATCAAGCACGATAATATTCATTATCTTTCTTATCCTCATGTTCATGGAAATGTTAAAAGACTATGCAATCTAAAATTTACATTATATACCTAGAATGACCCAAAATATAAAATTATTCGTATGTTTCTATCTAACTAGTTAAATTTTGAGAAATTTTTTAATGTATTAAGAGTAATTTTTTTCCACATCTTATCTAGACATTACATGAATTTTTTTAATGCACATCATTCTCATTTAGAAAAAAAAATGTTTACTCGAAGAGCACTCAATAATTTTTGTTAAACTTTTGAGTAAGTTTTAGTCAAGTAGTATATCTCCTTAATTCACAAATGATGATGCTAAATAAACAATACAAAATTAGTCAAACCAGCCAATAAATGAGATTTTGGGCCATAATTACTCAGCCCATTACAATCTCAAAGATTATTTGGGTCAAAACCAAAGCCAAAATAGCTCATTGCTGTATTTACTGGTTTTTTATTGTCCACTTAGCGTTATTGTTCACAAAAATTGATGAACAATAGAATGATACTAATGACAACTTTTTGATAATTTTAGGTGGTCCTTGATTGCTGGGAGGCTTCCAGGACGAACAGACAATGAAATCAAGAACTATTGGAATACCAACATTGGCAGGAAACTTCAAAATTGCTCTATCATCACAAATTGTGCAAGAAGCTCATCAAACTCTGTCCAATATGACGATCCAAATAAGGCCTCTTGTGTGGTCCAAACTAAAGCCACAAGGTGGCCTAATAATAAGGTCACACTCACAAAGGAAATTCCCAAACAAAATGGCCAAATTAATGACAAAAAAATCAATAATGTCACTATTAATAACAACACCAAAATAATGATGAAAGGGTCATTTTCACCGGAGAGAAACAACAATATTACTATTGACCCATTGGATTTTATATCGGATTTTCAGGTGGATGGAAATCTCTTTTCGGAGCTTCTCAAGATGGATTTTCCTGATGCATCATCATTGTGTTTGGAAAATCATAATAATAATAATAATAAGATGTTGGAAGAAAGTGGTAATTTTCCTTGCACCTTTGATGATGATGCGAAAGGGCAGTTATTTCCAAAATCATCCAATGACTCTCACTACTTCCCTTGGGTTGGTGATTCATTGTATGATGATACAAATTTTGATTTTCCACCAATGGCAACTTTTATGGAGTCAGGATTTGATTGGCTTTGAAAAAAAATTGTGTGTGTGTGGATTATTGTTTTCATTTGTTTTTAAGAAATTGTTATGAATGTGGTGAAAAAAATAACAATATCAGAGACAAATAGAAAAGAAGAGAAGAATGCACTATTCATACTCTCCAAAGTTCATATACGATGCATATGATTATTTATAGTCAAGTAAGGAAAGAGACAATATTAAATCAAATTATAACCGACTTTACCTTAGTAAATTAAATCCTAACTGAATCAACTTAAGATTACGAATTTTCATATTCAAATATTAATTCAAAATACTCCCATTTGAATGTCTTAGTAAGGGAAAAAGGTGGACAATATCCTATTGAGAACTTGAATATTCGGTTGAACCCACAGTAAAAATGGTTAAACATTTGAGCTTCTAAACCCTTTGTTTGTCCAATTCGATGCTTGGTTCAATTTTCAGGACTTTGTTAGTAACTTTTAAGAAAAATTACACTTACTTCTCTTGAGGTTTGACGAAATTACACTCGATTCATCTCTATCTTCAAAACATGCAAATTTGTCCTTCCGTACATGTTCGTATAATGATTTCTTCGTTGTACGGACAATACATATACAAAATGACGAATTTGTCCTTCTTTTCGAAATGTGAAAGATCAATATTGAACTTTCCAATTCTGAGGGACCAATTTATCCCGTGATAATATTTCTGAATGACTAAAATGAATATTTAGTCTACATTTTTTTTTTTGGTTATCAATCTATTACATGTATCAAATCTAGTAAATATTTTCAAAAGGAAAAAAGAGTAGAAGAGGAATAATCTTTCAAGAATATTATGTACAATATGTCATGTGCTGGGCTAATGTTGGGGTGAAACTATTTCTTTTATTTATATATTCAGGGTCTCAACAATTAGGTGTTGAGCTGTTAGGAAAGGAGCACTAGTGTAGCAATGCAAAATTCCTGATTCTCTTTCCAATAATATTTGTTGTACAATAAAAATACGTTTAACTATTATTCAATATGTGTTATACATATTACATAATGTATACTATATGTATAACACACGCACGTATAACACATGCACGTATAACACAAATTCCATATTATGTATAGCATACGTTGGATATTAGTTCAACATATTTCTGCTATACGACAAACATTAGTGTTCTCCTTCTCATTATGAAACTTTTATTTCTTCAACCAGTTTGTGGCTCTGTCATGTGAACCCCTTTAGTGCATATATATTCACTGAATAGAAAATAAAGAAACAATGGAAATTGCATATTAGCTGTGGCAATTAGTCAACGACACCTTTTTATCTTCTCTGTAATTTTTGAACAAAGAAGCTTACTTAGAACTGAAAGATGGGAAACACCATTCCCTCAGGAAATGCTGTACATTAAATACATTACTTTGAACATAAGGTTTGCATATTAATCAATCAGAAACAGAGCTATTATCCAGAAAAGCATGTTCAAGACTACAAATTAACTAGTAGATCGGCAACACTTGGCTCAAACAGTTAAATAAAAAAAAGAATTACTATTGAGGAGAGGGGGAGAAAAGGAAAACTTTGTCAACTACTTCTGGGGAACCTTTAACACCTAATTTAATGCCTAAAAAGTAAGTAATTACAATCCCCTTGTATGCTAATCTGTTACAGCAATCAAACTCTTCCAGACCTGAGCCAAAAAGCCAAATAACTAATGGTTAGAATTTTGAGGACTTAGGCCATCCACTCAAATAGCTTTGTGCAGTAAAGTAACAATTCAACAAATGCAAGAATGCTAACAATTTTGATTATCTGGAGCTTAACAGTAATTAGGCCTGCCCAAAGGTAATTTGCTTGCTCTATTTGGCCAAAGTACACCGTACTTTGAAATAGGCACATTTGACCAAAAAAAATTGACAGAAATAGATTAAACATGGTCCAATGACCAACGTGAAATTGGTCAAGATGGTAGATAATATCTTAGCCAAAGATATCAGCTTCATGCCTTAGAAATGAAAAAATTCCTCTGGAAATCGCGATCTCCGTCATAAGGACCTAAAAAAATCTTGGCCCAATAATAGAGATTGGAAAAATATGAGAAAGGGGATTTTTATTAAGGATTTCTTAACAGACCGCAAAATATCAAAAAGAGAAATTATTTTTGTACACCAATAAATCAATTACTATCAGCCACCAAATATAATAATCCAACTTTTTAAAACTATTAATCCAACATTTTAAAAGTTGGATTAATAATTTTAAAGAGTTGGATTATTGCATATGGTGGGAGATGATAGCTGATTTTGTGGTGTACATGTAGCATTACTCATAAAAAAAAGGATATAGTCCTTCTTGTTGTTCAATAAAAAGTTTAAAAACATTGTTCAAACAATAAAGTGATAAATATGCTACAGCTTGAGAGAGAACCAAAGAAGGCATCTTACCAGTACAAAGGCAGTTATACCTAGCAGCATGAAGATCAAGTACTGAGAGCTTCATTGTTAAAACCTTGTCATCTGCTGTAGCATTTGAGAACCAGTAGAATGATTAACCAACTGTTCTGAACTCAGTGGTCTGATTATGTGGTGGCCCCCGACAGGATTAGGAAGGCCTTGTTTACTCATCTCTTTAGAATTGTTCATACTTGGTTCAGGGTGTGAGGATTCCATCATCATGCGAATCTGAATGATTAAGATTAACATGCAAGAAAAGCATATCAGTTATGTTAGTTGCCAATGGAAAAACTATAAAGATAAATCACTATACATGAATCCTTCAACTTTACCGTATCTAGGCGCTTTTTGTGTAGGTCATTAAATACCTGCAATTTTTCAGCAATGCAAGACAGTTAATCCTGAGAAATAAGACAATAATCTTCATATTTGGGGGAAGGAGGGACAGCAAGGGAAGGGGAAGAAACAATTTATTGCTTACGGTTTTGCTCTGATTCTTTTTCTCTTCACTTGAATATCCTGGAACTGTTAAATCCCAATTTTTCTCTGCATAGTGATTTGGGAAACATGTAAATCGAAAGCTATGATGTCAACACCTTTTTATCAATCATAAATATATTATGTTATTAATTCAGGTCCAATCATATATTTACTTTACTTGATATCAGGTCAAACCAAGACCTTTTTATACAAAACTTAAGACAATGTTTAAAATGAAATCTTATAGTGGGACTTAACGATATTGATAGTCTTGTTTAGTATGCCTAGTAAACCAAATAATAATAATAATAATAAATTAATAATAGTACTAATAGTATTTATGATTGTTCACAGAATAAATCCAGTGAACTAAGTTCAAATGGTATTAGAGTAAATTCCTCTAAAGGGCGACCCAATGCATGACACTCCTACCAATTTCCATAATTTGAACCCATGACGGGCAACAACTTTATAGTTGTTTGTTTCAATAAGGTGTATGGCATTGTCCTCAAAAAAAAAAAAGAGAGCTGGATAAGCTGATTTTGGATGTCCAGCAGAAGAGGGAGGCAGATGACTCCCCTTCCCTGCGCAAAAAAGAATCTGATCTCAGGGATGAATATAACATGTTGCTGCATAGAGAAGAGATGCTCTGGTTTCAAAAATATAGAGAGCTTTGGGTCATGTTTGGTGACAGAAATACTAGCTTTTTCATCTTCAAACTCTGATCCGAAGAAGGAGAAATAAGATTGAAGGATTGTTTGATAAAGACAACTTGTGGGAGACAGACCCAATCAAACTTCAATCAGAGGCTCAAAATCATGGCGGCTGATATCCCTATTTCCTCTTCCTCTGGTGTTGGGTGTAGCCTCTCTGATCGTTGGTTGCCTCCTCCTTTGGAGTTTGTCAAAATCAATGTTAATGGTAGCATTTTATGGGAGAAGAGGCGTGGCAGGTTTGGTTGTATTATTGGTGGTCATGATGGTAACTGGCTTGGTGCTTGTTCTAGGCCACTCACCTTCAAGTATTGAGTGCGGAGCTTGAGGCTATTAGGCAAGGACTAACTTTAGCTTGGGAACTTGACTATAAAAAGGTAATTTGCGAGATAGATTCACTGGATGCTTATAAGGATGTTCACATGCATGTCATCCCTCCTCGACATGTTGATTTTGAGGTGCTTACTATGATTAAAACTTTGATATATATGAGTTGGGTTGTGCAATTCAATTTGATTGACAAAGCTGCTAATGCCTGTGCTGATTTTATCACTAAGAGAGGTGCTACTGGCAGTAGCGAAGTTTCTAGATGGACTAATCTGAGTTCGGAGTTGTTGAGTCTTATTTGCAAAGACTCTACTAGTTAGGCTTCTTGTTGTATTTTCACATTACCAAAAAAAAAGGAACCTTTTCATAACTATAAATGATCTAATTGAATAGTCGCCTAAGGACAATTCAGTAAATAGAAAATTCTCAAGTCGACTTTTTATTAAGGGTACATGGCACAATATCCAACTCATCATATTCCTAAGTTTAGAATACAAGGATTCTAAAAATGTATCAGATATGCCCATACAGATCTGAGATACAAATAAATTGGAAGTGGATTTTTATCAATAATTTATTACAGATTAATAGTTTACCACTATGTTATTTTGGATAAAAAATAATACTCTAACTGAGTTAATTATGGGTCAAACAAGAAACATAGGATACAAAAGCACATACGCTAGACAAAAAGGAATGAGAGAAACAATGAATGGACTCCTGGAGAAGAAGGCAGAGAAGTACTTGATCAAGCATTTACCATTTAAGCATGTAGATTAGGCAACCAGGCTCAGGAAAGAAATAACATTTTACCACACCACAGACAAAACCAGTAGAGACTCTACCGTAAATCACATCACTTGAACCAAATAAGTCTCGGATGATGCAAAAGTTTCTCTTATTTTTACTAAGTAGCCAGTATACTCCAGTGGTAAATTTTGTGAAAGACGTAAATACTGTCTAGTCTATAGTTATTGAAGTAATGTTTGAGAAAATGAATTATCGAAATGCAATAGTCTTTTTCTTGTTTTGCAAGGTTGCATTGAAAATAAGCTATATCAACACCTACCTAGGTGTAGCAATAAATCCTTGGACTCCAAAGTTGAAGACTTTCTATGTTTCGCCAACATGCAACCATGTGTTGTTGCCTGCAAATAAGAAAAGTAATTTGTACCGGAAAAAAAAAAAGTGAAACTATCTTAGATGAAAAGACAAGTTCACAACAGCATTTTAGCATCAAAACACGAATAGAACACAAGAAATCAATTTTGCACAGAAAAATAATTATTATTGCAGGGGAAGGGCAGGGGGGATTGGGGGAAGAAAGACAATCCTCCAGAACCTTGACAAGCACAAAAAGTCTTCACAAAGTCATGTTCTAATCTCAACTAGTCATGTGTGTATTAGCAACAAGGAGCAGAAATAAACTTCAATCCCCCTATGGCATTCCCCATTCCCCCTCTCATTCTAAGAAGAGGCTTCTTAATTTCCAAAAGATCATAAGTCCGTCATTATAATTAATTTCAAAGATAATGGAAATGTGTTAGAAGGATAGAGCAGATGTCATATATTTTCGCAAAACTTGTGTGGCATATTATCTTTGTTTCAGC
The DNA here is from genome assembly GCA_013621005.1 of Aeschynomene evenia. Taxonomy (NCBI): domain Eukaryota; kingdom Viridiplantae; phylum Streptophyta; class Magnoliopsida; order Fabales; family Fabaceae; genus Aeschynomene; species Aeschynomene evenia. The sequence goes on from CM024271.1 coordinate 5,772,174, forward strand.
ATGCACACACATACGCATCTGTAATGATGTGAAAAAAGAAGTTAGGAACATTAACATCCTTACCGAATCAATGAAGTCATCAGCAAGCTCTAAAAGAAGATCTATAACATCAGGGTCCAGCGTACCATTTGGATCAACCTATAAGACAAAAGAATATGACTCTGAAAATGTAGTCAATAAACAAAATGAGAAAAATGATAAGGTTTAAAGAAAACCTGTGCAACTAAATCCTGTATCTTTCTTTTCCCAAGTAGTTGGTTGGTTGCTTCAGTTCCTTGGCTCGAACTTCCCCCTGGTGTAGTTGCACCAGATGCAGTAGCATCAGGCTGCGAGCCTGTTAAACTAAGTGATTTTTGGCCTGTAGGTCCTGGCATCCTTGGAGACTGCTGTTGTTGCTGTTGATGAACAGGTGCTTGTAGTTGAGATTGTTGTTGTGGCTGTTGTTGCATAAGTTGTTGATGTTGCTGCTGTTGTTGCAGCTGAGGTTGCCCCATTGATTTCTGTTGCTGCATAAGTTGGGACAACTGTTGTGGATTCAAGGTCATAGAGTTTTGTTGCATTTGAGCAGATGAAGCCAGTTGCTGCTGCCTCTGATGTTGAAGACGCAATGGTGAGGCAGGGCCAGACATTGCTGGTATTTGCTTCAACCACTGTTGCTGTGTCAAAGAATTATGAATCATAGCAGGCTGTCCATTCTGAGACAACCCAGATAACTGGGAACTCATAAACGCCAGGGATGATGACCTTGGCAAGCCTTGAACCTGCGATCAACAGCATTGTTAAAGGACTAATATGTCTAAATTCATTTCTAAAAATTATATAAATATAACATAAAAACATAAATAGTTATAAATACACTCATATATACACTCGAAAGTAATTCTTAAAAGCTACTACATTCAATACAATGAACTCCATTTACAATTTTTTTGTATATCAAATATAATGAACTCCATTTACAGTTTTTTTGCATGTCAAAGTTCTTTATAACTTTTGCATCATAACCTCTAAATATCATGATCACATTTTTGCAATAAAAACACAAGCCATAACACATTTAAACTGCATTATGAGTGGACATATCTCATCTTCTTGTTATCATAAATTAGACATATTTGGAAATAATTTAATTTTTTGCATGATCAATGTAATGCTAATAAATTCATTTTTTTCTTTTGGAGGATTGGCTTGAAAAGAAAAATAAAGTGCTACTAATCTTGTATGTCGGTTTCAGTTCTCTTCTTTTGCATTGTGTCCTTTTGTTTATGGGTTTGGTTAACAATAAAGTGCAGGACTGAGCCAATCAATGGACCAAACTTCCAGAAGTGGAACTGGAAGAGTAAAGCACCCTGAAAAAACAAATGAATATGACAGGATAGTCATTGAAACTTCGAAAATGCCTTAGAGAGTGAACATAATGAATAGGAATGGATCAGGGATGAAACTCTGCCCTGAATCAGATCATTGGTAATCTCTGAAGCTGTCCCTTTAGGCTTTGTTCGGGAATTTGAAGGGAAGGGAAGGGCGAAGGTTTTGTAAGGGAAGAATGGGAGGAAAAGGAAGGAATTGAAGGAAATAACCACTTCTTGTTTGGGAGTTTGAGAATCCCCCAAATTGGAGGAACTTAAAAATGGGGAGTTTGGAGGGTTTTTAAAACCCTCAAACAACTCTTCTTGACACCAATGCAACTCCCCAACACAACCACAGCCCTCAAAGTCTTTCCCTCCCCTCCCCTCCCCTTCCCTCCAAAACTCACTCACAAACACACCCTTAGTGAGGTGATCCCTTGTATCACTTCCTTTCTGATGTTTAAGGCGGTGCCATGCGCACATCAGTGAAATCATATGTTTTCTAATTTATAAAGTGCCTATAAGTTACTTTAATTGAGGGTCCCACTTCTGGTAGTCAAATCATATGTTTTCTGATTTATAAAGTGCCTATAAGTTACTTTAATTGAGGGTCCCACTTCTGGTAGTCGCAGCTTGGAGTCTAAACATTGAGGCAAAAGTCAAAAGAAAAACAGAGTAATAACATCTCTGCAAATTTAGCCCTCTTTGACCACCTTTATGGAATACACTTAGCTGTTTCTTAAGCCATTCATTCTTTAGCAAGGCATGCACCTTTAGCACCCCTCGCCTCAAGGAATTATAGTACATCAGAACCTTAGAGCCACATTTTGCCTTTAACTACTTCATTCATTTGCAGATACCCATGAAAAGATCAAATTTGACATTTTACAGTAATATTACAAAGAGTATTACTCTGCCCATTCCCAAATAGCATGACAAAATAAAGAAGAAAGACAAAAAATAGGATAAAGATAATCAAGTTTCATGGGATAGAATTAGGCGTTTAGCTTCTATATGGTGTAAAGTTCATAATCTTTTCAGGGGTCTTTCACTCTCAGATATGTTGAGAGATTGGAAGACTATTTTTTACTGAGTTTTATGTTTTTATAGAGGAGGATCACTAACCCTCCTACTATCTTGTAACTTCATGTCTTAATAATATTCTTATTTTATCAAAAAAAAAAGGATAAAGATTCTGCTTAGATATTGCTTTACCATATATTTAGAAGGTGGTCCAAGCAAATCCAACACATGATGCACAAGAATGGTGCAAAGCAACACCAAATTGTAGTATGACGTTAAAAACATAAAAAGATATATTTTGCAATCTGGAAGCATGAAACTGAAAAGATCAAGTTACTAAATCTAGAAATGTCAAAAGTACTACAGGATTCTTTTATTTTTTCAGATAATAGAATAGATTTGATTAACAAAAGAAGAAGAGATCCTCAATAGTCATTACCCAAAAAGTACACAAGAAAAGACATAAAAATTAAAGCTTTCCAATCTCTTAACATATCAGAGATGGAAATCCCTCTAAACAGACAAGTACCACAGGAATCTGACCGCATGGGCTCTTAAAATCTAAACAAAATATGAATGAAATAAAAGGACTTGTAAAGTTAGAATCAGAATTTAAGTGAGCATAGTTATTTCACCAAAATATAACAAAGGATAATATACCTGTGAAGAGTTAAGTGAATTCTGCTGTGCTAGTTGCTGCCTCATTTGGCCGTGATTCATTCGCAGCTGCTGAGCATAGGCAAGAGCAGTAGTATTAGCTCTTAGTTGGGAGCTGAGATTTGGTGAAGACATCATCCCCACTGCTTGCATTCCTTGCAGTGACTGTCCGGCAGAATTACCGGACGAGAACTGAGACCCCTGGACTAGCCCACTTTTCTGCCTTGGCTGCACCAAATTAAAACTTATTTCATAAAGAAATAAACCTTTAGATAATGCCACGCCTTTGAAACGTAATGGCATTCAATAATTTAAAGCTAAAATCATATACAAACACACACCACATAACGACATAAGCTCATTTCATTTATAGCTAATTTGTTTCTCCGCCGACATGCTGTCTAAACGCTTCTTCCACTATAATCATTATAAATTTTGGCACCAAACCATCACTTATTTTAGCCTTTTTGCTAGAATGGACCAATCATGAATTATAACCAACAAAGCATTACTTTATAGAACTACGAGATCTGAACCAACAATATCATACTAAACTAGTCAAATCCTCTATCTCATACTAAACTACTCAAACCCTCTATCTCATACTAAACTACTCAAACCCTCATCACCACTAGCATTGTTTGGCATCAAGCATAACTTTAGTACTTTACATTATTCCAAATATAATTCAAAACACTTTAAAAGCAACTCATTATTAGTTTATTACCGAGGACAGTAAATTAAACTGTGCTGCTCCAGCACCAGACAACATGGGGAAGTGCCCTTGCCCGATCAGCGAGCGCGACAGATTTGATCCTCCCAGCTGCTGTTGCTGCTGCTGCTGATTCTGCAGCTGAGCAGCCGAAGCAGAACCGCTGAAATTCATCTGGCCACCATACAGTCCTGCCTGCTGCCTCATGAGCTGCTGCTGCTGAGACTGAATTTGATTGAGGCGCGACATTGAAGGGGACCGCTGGAGGGTCTGATGGAGTTGAAATTGGGACATTTGGTTCATGCTCATTCCCTGAGACTGCTGCACTAAAAGGGGTTGCTGTTGTTGCTGCTGCTGTTGCTGTTGCTGTGATTGTTGTTGTTGTTGCTGCTGCTGTTGTTGTTGTTGTTGCTGTTGTGGGTCTTGTTGGATTTGAGGGAGGGGAGGGAGAGAAGGGGAAGAAATGTGGATTGAAGGTGAAGGGGATAATTGTTGTTGTTGTTGTGAGAGGTTCGAGATTGAAGGTGAAGGAATAGAAGAAGGGTTAGGGTTAGGGTTTGGATTTGAGATTGTGTTTTGGTTTTGGGGATTTTGGGGTTGGGATTGGGATTGAGGATCCATGGAGGGTTTTGGTGAGGACGTTGATGGAGTTGGAGTTTCTGACATTGATTTGGTTAGATTTGTTTATTGAGTGAGCGTGATTATGAAGAAACTCGACGCTGATTCAACACTGATAAACTATGAATGTGATTCAGGTGGGGGAAGAATTGGAAGAAGGAAAGACGAACAGAGGAGGAGGAGGACGACGAAGAAGAAGAGGAGGAGATTGAATCTGTACCGTACACGTCAGAAGGAAAAGTTTTCACTGCTATGCTTTCATCGGAAGGGGTTCGTGTTTTTTAGGTAAACAAAGGGGTTTGTGTTTGATAATTGATAGGGTTAATAATCTTTTCGTAGAAATCAATAAAAACTTTTGGCAAACCTCCGAAAATATCCCTCCTCCAATTCAAAATAATTGACGTTTTAGCAAGAAAAAATAATTTTATTAGAGAATGATCATTTTGATCATTTATTTTATACACATAAGTTATTTTGGTTTCTCAATTTTTAAAATAAGTAAAATATTTCCTTACTTTATAAAGTATAAATCACTTTGGTCCTTTTTTAAAATAATGAAATTAGTCTCTCACTTTATAAATTATGAGTCAAATTAGTCCCTCTCATGAGACCAAAATGGACAAAAAGGGAGACTAAATTGACTCATAGGTTGAAATGTAGGGATTTAAATGATTCACAGTTTGTAAGATGAGTAAAGTGAGTGACCAATTTACTAATTTTAAAAAAATGAGGATCAAAGTAATTCACGGTTTGTAAAGTGAGAGACTGATTTACTTATTTTAAAAAGTGAGAGACCAAAGTGACTCACGTATACAAAGTGAATGACAAAAGTTGTATTTTACTCTTTATAATAGGATTTAATTTTTATTTATTAATAGTATACTACTTTTTTACATATTCATTCAATCATGTACTATTACGTCAGTCATGATAGTATTTTCTCTTTCTCGCTACCTGAAAATTCATACAAACGGAATGTTTTAATTGAATGATAATGTAAAATACATTTACGTGTTAGTGTATTAAAATTAAACTCTTTATAATAATTGTTATATTTTAATTTAAATATAAATTTAATATCCTTTTACATATTGTACCTCTTTTTTTTTTGTTAGTGTGTGAGTGAAAAGTATTTAATAAAATAAAAGATTGAAATAATGAGGATATTTTAGTTATTTTAGTATTTTTTTAGAAAATATTAAAATGTTGTAATATTGTAATTGGATGTGAGTGTAAAATTGTTTTACTTGATAATGCATCACAATAAAACTTATGGTGGGTGAAGAGTGGATTTTCATATGGTAATATGGAATATGCACTAAGAATGGGTTTGATATTATTGATGTTTTTTAAGAGTTGTTTATCTTTTTCATCTTCTCAAAAGTTACTTTTCAATAATTGTAGCACCTTTGCTTGGTGAAATAAAATAAAAATTACTTTTGATAAGTACAAGTTGCAATAATAATGTTTGATAAAATTATTTTTAGATTTAATTATACTAGAGGTTCCTATAGTTTTTGACCAAATTTTAAATTTAGTCTCTGTAGCTTAAAAGTTTATAATTGAGTCACTATAGTTTAATTTTGTTTTCTAATTGAGTCTTTAACACTAGTTTTTGTTAAAAAAAATTATTTAACAAATAAAGGTACAAAAGTAAAAAATAAAATAGTAAATAACATTTAATTAGAATTTAATAATTTTTTTTCTTTAACCACAATTTTAAAATGTAGTTAAATGAATATTTTTAACAAAAACTAGTGTTAGGGACTTAATTAGAAAAAAAAAAAAACTAACAAAGAATAATATTCATTGTAATGCTTCCTCTAGTTCTAATGTGGGATTTGAATATCCATCTTGGATTACTCCAAGCACCGGTGCTAGTTCTTCAAAAATGAAAGTCATTCCCGATGTAAGATTTTCTTTACAACATATTTTTTTTTATCTTAGTTTACTTTTTGTTTATTATTTTTAGTAATTGTTATACTTTGATGATGTAGGAATTGAAAAACATTGATTTCAATTTCAATGTAATAATAACAAGTATTCTTTGGATATTTACTTGGATGAGCATGTGTTTAGCTTTAATATACATGAAAAGTTGGATATATTGCAATGTTAGACGAGTCAAAGTCATAGGTTTCCTTCTTTGGCTATTATAGCTTGTGATGTCCTTAACATTCCAATTACTACAGTCATCAGAGTCGGCTTTTAGCATTGGGGCACATGTTTTATTTAAACAAGTATCAAAATTCTCTTTTACATGAAAATGTGCAAGCTCTCATTTGTGCTCCTAGATGGATTCATGGATTTGATTTTAATGGTATAGTTTAGTTTCTACTCTATGTACTATGACATTTAGTTTTTTTAATTCTTTTTCCTTAGTTTTGATTGTTTGTAACTTATTTTGAGTTGTAGTTAAAGAAAAAGAGGCAAATGAGTTTCATGATGAAAATGACTTAACTAGAGAAACTAATGAATAAGGTAATGGATATTTTTTCTAATATTTTGACATTTTCAATTAACTCATTATATTTTCTCTAGTAATGTATTTGTTGTTTACATTTGTAGGTGATGAATGATAGCAATCATGATGATTGAAGACACATGAACAAATGAGAAACAACAAGCAATTGTCTTCTTGGAATCGTTAATGATTATCTAGTTATCTTGTGGAACTTTGTTGAATATTTTGGATTTAGACTTATGTTTGGATTTAGACTTATGTTTGGATTTAGATTTATTATTTTGATGTTTATGATCTTTAGACTTGGTTACTTGGGTTGTGCTTATAGTGTTTTGGACTTGGATGCTTTTATATTTATGATTTGTGTGTGTTCTATTTGGATTTAAATTTGTAATAGACTAATAGTTTAAAGCTTGATTTATATTATTTAGTTGATTTAATTTATTTGTTTAATGTTTAGCAAACCAATTTTTTAAAAATAATTGTTAATGGACTTTTTAAAAAATTGTTGTCCAAATGCAAAAAAATTTCGCCAAAAAAAAACGGTCGAGTTGGTTGGCCCGCAGATTTCCATAAAACAGGCCGATCCAAAAAAAAAAACAGTATATGTTAGGTAAGCGAGCTGACCCGACCCATTTACAAAGCGAGCCTAAATGGGCGGGTCCCGCCCGTTTGACAGTCCTACTCAAACTGATGATTACCAATGACACAAAGAAGGTTGAATGTGCCTTAGTCCTTGCATTTGGGAGGATGATAGCTTGGTTTGATGATGGACCAAACACACTATCCCCATACTCACTTTTTCGTTGCCTTTCAACTTCCTCTTATTGGTGCACAACTCCTTCAAAAACTTGACATATTTGAGAATTTTTTGGTAGCATCCAACAATGGAATGTTGACTTCTACCTTCCTGAATGTGTCCATAAGCTCTTTCTCCAACTCTAAGTTCATTATCTTCCTTGCCTTTTGAAGCCTATGAGGGAAAGGTTGTGATACCTCGTATCACAGTATCCTTTAAGAATGACTCAAGTATGATCCCCAAGAACGCTAGAAAGGGGCATAGAGGGCCTTAAAAACGAGTTTAGGGACAAAAAGCTAGTTGTAGCTCGCAGCAGGCTTGCTAGCGGCCAGCAAAAGCTCGCTAGCGGCAGTAGCGAGTCCCACCTCGCTTAGTTTTCCATTAGTGGTTCCCTCCACCTTTATATATATGAGTAGTTAGAATAGTTTTCTTCCCACACCTAATACTCTCGCCTAATCAAAGCAGTGTTTTGTGCGTCCTTATTTAAGAGGAACTTTAGTGGAGTGTTGAGCGAGATACCTTGGGGAATGTTATAGTGGAAGTAAATTATCGGGTTAGTAAAATTGTTTTTACCCCTGCAGCCAAGGGAGGTCCGCTAGCAGGCATCATTCGCTAGCTAATAGATGTAGCTCGTTAGCCAAGGCATTCAACAGAGTCGGTGAGTTTTAGTTTTTGTGCAGTTCTGATAAGTCTTTCTGCACACCAAGTGCAAACGCAGGTAGCTGGAGTGGGAGCTAGCAGTGCTTCTCAGTTTCAGTCCGTTCCAGGTGACTGGAGGTTTTATGGTGGATGTCTTATGTGCTGTCACATAGATATCATTTATTTTTCTTTATTTTATTATGTTATTATGCATGTGCTTGTGTAGTAGTAGCTATAGTTAGTGTCAATGTTGTCAAACTCACGAGTTTAAGTAAACTCGTTTTGGGTAGGTAAACTAGGATCGTAAAATTGAATGGTAAACTCGTCCGAGTTTACCTAAAAGCATTTTTCTATATATTGTAATACAAAAACATAATTTAATATATCCATAAATCCATAATTATGATATTTCATCAATCACCCATACACACAATACACAATACATAATAATCTAACATTTTAAGTCAATAATAATTTAATAATCCAAAAATCTAATAATCCAAAAACCAAAATTATATCCAATCTATATACTAATAAGTTATTCATCATAAATCAAATTCTTCACTAATTTTTTTCTTACTTTAATCAATAATGCAACATTCAATCACATCCCCAATCTCATTTTCAATTGCTCAAACACATTACACATTTGAATTTGGCACGCACAAAATCAAATAAAGAGCAATAATTGCAGCCCTAATCTCAAGCTCAAACAGAAGTACAACCAACATTCATCCAAAAATCAAAACAAATCAAAGCTTAAAATACAATTCTTTTAGATTACACAAACATACCTGGCCTGAATGGAAGAAGCAACAATCATCTTCTTGTCTCAGGAAGCAGCATCCAACAAATAGAGGCGTCCAACAATGGAGATACACTTGTACTAGAGGCATTACCGAGGACCAACGACTCAGGAGCGGAAACGTCTCAAGAGCGACGACATCTTAGGAGCGACGACGTCTCAGGAGTGGTGGCGTCATAGGAGCGATGGCGTCTGGCGACGATGTTATAGCAACTAGCAACAAATGTCGAGACTTGAGAATGACAACGCTATCTCAGCCTCTAAGGAGCCTGAGGTATTTGCGATTCTCCGCGATTGGTCAGGCTCCAGAGACGATGGGCTGCGATGAGGGCGACTATAAGGGCAGTGGGGTCGTGCGACGATAGAGTGGCTGGATGAAATGAGGGCTAAAACTTGCGAATGGTATGAAAGTGTTTTTAAGTCCAGGATCAAAACATCGTCGTTTTGGGAGTTTATTGAGGACACTTTGTGAACTCGTAAAATTAGTGGTAAAGCCGTGATTTTATACGAGTTTATGCGATTCCACCTGAGTTTACTAGAAAACGAGTTTGACTTCGAGTCACCTCGATTCTAGGGGTTTTATAAGTTAAAATGCGAGTTTGACAACCATGGTTAGTGTAACATGCTTAGGTGGTTAGTGCAACAAGTTAGGTGGTTAAGAATGACTAAGATAGATGACTTAGAGACTTCCCCCTTAGTTTATATCTTATAATATGCTATGCTTATATCTGTTTACGTTGTTTGTGTTATTGGTTGCTGCTTGCTCATGACTTAGCATGTAAACTAGTAGGATATGAATAATAGATAGAGAGATCATGACTCATGCATTATGCATTATAACATGATACATAAGTTTGATGTTGTATGTTGTGTGATAGTACAAATTGTATGTAGACTGTCTATGTAATCTGCGATGTCATTGTAGTATGTATTTACGTTATAGCCCGGATGTAACTCTCATTGAGTTTAGTAGTGACATGTTATTACGAGGTGACTCGAGCTTCACCATAGATACAAATACAATTATGATACAATGCAATTATGATTATGTTATGATCCCCTTTCGCTTGTAGGCTTGAGAGGCTATGATACGATACATATGCAGCTTAATGGCCTCATTTGTGAGATTACGGTCACAGTTACAACTTACAACAAGTGGGTTCGAGTACACCAACAACCTCGTCGGTTAGCATTCATACGTAGATCTTGGCTACATAGACAACATTTTGATTGTATGGTTTATTACATGCTAATATGTATAGTACATGATATGGTTGTTGCATTCCATGCATGATACCCCATTACTAAGTTTTGCGACTCACTCCTCGCATTATGCTTTCAACTTACGAATAGATTGCAGATGAGGAGCCCCTGATCCGCTAGAGGTTGAGTTACAGCTAAGTTTTGGTGAGCTCCGTATCTTCTGTGGAGTCTAGACTTCAGTCAGGTCTTTTATGTATGAATTTGCTATAGACGTAGGATTCCTCCGCAGATTATGTTTACATTATATCAGTTATGCAATTATGTTTATGTTGTTAGTTTGTATGTCACGTGTGAGTAGCGCGTACGAAGGGATAGAGCCCTTCGCGCGGACACACTAGAGTAGCGGGTGTCACAAAGGCAGTGGAGGTGCCTCTGCTTACCCTTCATGCTTCTTCTTGTATAGTACGTAGGGTTGGTTATTCTATAAATATTGGTATTTCCTCAAAATTATTATCCTCAACCTCTTCAACAGTTGGGTCATCTACCTCAAGCAAAAACAAATTCTTGACCTCAGCACCATGACATTCACAGTTGCCCTTGGGTCAGAAATGGTTTGAGAAGGCGATTGAGATAAGTTACCTAGTTATTGTTGAGTATTCTTCAATTAGACAATCTGATTTATCACTATTTTCATCTCCCCATCACACTTCTTTTGATTTTCAATCATCATCTTCATTAGCTCTTGAAGTGTCTGATTAGTGGTAGAAGTAGGAATTGGAATGGCAAGAGGTTGTTGTGGTGCATTAAACTGAGGTGCTGGTTGTTGTTTTTGTGGTTGAGCATACCTCTACTGAGGGAATTGACCTTGTTGTTGTCGGTGGGTATTATTGTTCCATCTCATGTTGAAATGATTCTTCCAATTGGATTGTAAATGTTTCTAGTGACAAATTGTCCTTGTTATTGTTGATATTGTGGTCTCCTTAGGAATGTGTTTGTTGATGCCATTGTTGAAGAATCTTCTTGTAATTGATTACAAACTTTAGCGTTGTGTGACTTAAAAGCACAAATTCCAAACACTTTGGTAGGCTCTAGCATCATCAATTTGTTAAAGTTAATGGCCATAATCTTCAAAGCATATGAAATCTCATCAAGTTTCTAATAAAAACTTGGGTCTCTCGGTTCAACTTGAGGGATCTTATGTACACTTAGAGTGTTGGTTAATACTTGAGGTCCAAATTGCTGAGTTTGATGCCATAGTCTCTATCACTCCACAAGCTTCAACAAGAGTCTTGTCAAGAAGTGCCCCTCCTCTATTGGCATCAATCATACTTCTGTCCATTCCCACCAAACCCCCATAAAAATTTTGAAGAAGAAATCTTTTAGGGGTTTGATGGTGAGGTCAGTTGGCACACAATAACTTGAATTGTTCCCAATAGTTATAGTGGCTCTCTTCATTACTTTGTCTGATGCCACTGATGTCCTTCATGTTGGTGGCTACCCGAGAGGCCAGAAAGTACTTATCCCAGAACACCATTTTCATTGTCATCCAAGTGTCTATTATATCATCAATGAAAACAAGAAATATATGGAAAAATATTGTTTAAATTTTGCAACTAAGATCAATGCACGCAAAAATCACCAATAATTACTCCCAAAAGGGCAGAGAAGCTATGTAGAGAGTAATGGGTATATATACAACTAAAACTAGGATTCTAAACTATAACAAACTCAAAAAATCAAAAAAAGATATGAAAACTGAGCTCAATGTTGCTAATAGTCATGTTCTTCGGGTCCCACAAAAGAGAATAAGTGAAATTTTAAAATTGTTTTCACGCAGGACTACTTGGGCAGTCATTCACCGCTTGAGTAGTGATGAAAAATGTCGTTGGAGAGTGCTAGACACTCAATGATAACAAGTGTAGTGGATAAAAAATGATGCTGATGGAGACCACTAGACGATCAACGATAGCTAGGGCGGTCAATGGAAATTGCCACTAGTGACCGCCCAGTGGTGAATGAGCATTGGAAAGGTCAAGTCTTTAAAATATTAGTTTTGCTCACTATCACTACTAGAAACTCTCGGATTATCGACGGATTTTATTGAGAGATACACTTAATATCCGTCGATAAATCAATGTATCGACGGATAGTCCCCACGATTACTTGCTAGTCGCAATTCGCTTATCGACGGATGAACCCAAAACATCCGTCGATATGTTTATCGAGGGGTATATCTGTCGACATCCGTCGATAGTATTGACGGATGTATCGGGGGATGTATCCCTCGATAAAATAATTTAAAAAATAATAAGAAATTATTAAATATTTTTATCGGCGGATACTTATCCGTCGATACGTTATTTTTCCAACAAAAAAATAAAAAAAATAATTTAGTTATCGGCGGATGCATCCGTCGATAACAGTAGCCGAAAATAATTTTTTTTTTAATTTCTGAATTAATAATATTTAACCTAAATCAAAATTTATAACAAAATAGTAATAATCTCCATAAATAAAACTATAATGAAATATCATAATATATATATTAATCAAAATTTACAAAATAGATAAAATCCAAACACTATATAAGTCAAGTCATAAAAAATCCAAAAGGTAATGTCTGAACATCCAAAACATAAACAATAAAAAAAAGTCATACAAAATCCATCGTATCAACGTCACAATCATCATCACCATCACCAGCATCATCTCTGGATGCATCCAGCTGAGTAGGAGGAGACCAATACTCCTGCAGCACACGGTGGTGGGCATCTGAGAGCCACCTGTGATCCCTGTCCTTGCCATTACGGATCCATAAGTACATGTCACCGAGCCTCTTAGCTGCCCGATGGCAGAAGGCACGGTACAGTACTGGATCATCGGCAGGACTAATGGTGAAGTGAGACTACAATATATAGACAAATTTAATTTATTGTTAGTTACCACAACATAATTAATTAGTAATTACTAAAATTGAAGAGTTCATATTACCTTCCACTCCTGATACCATCGTCGCCTCTCCTCCTCGGTCAACTTCGAGAAATACTCGATCGGCCTATGATACATCTTCTGTATCGTGGCCGTGATCTGATGAGTGCCGAGGGTGGCAGGCACAAAACTATACATTGTTATAAAGAATTAGTTTCCATTTTATATAATAATCCCTTTTACATATTTTATTTATAAAAGATTGACATTTATAACAACTTAAATCATATACCTTAGACCGGATGGATCCGGTCTGATGGAGGGGAGAGGACGTGAATCTGAAGCTGCAGATGCAATCTCGACCGGCACCTCATTACTACCCCCAATGTCATGTGGGGGGGCAGTAATGGGTGATGATAATGGTCCCCCAGCAGCAGATGGTGATGGTGATGGTACTGGCTCGTAGTCGGGGTCCTCCTCCGTCTCTGGCCTCGGCTCACGACCAGGGATGTCATACAACTGAACACCCCTGGAAAGATAACCACGAGGCTGGGCGGCGGTCTTCCTCCGCCCTCGATCTCCTCGGCCTCTGCCCCTACCCCTACCCCTATCATCATCTGCCATATTTATTCACAACAATACAAGTTACTTTTCATTAATTAAAGTGTTTGACAAAGTATCTTAAATGAGAAGTTTAACTAAGACTTATTAATAACAGTTTTTTAGTTAAACTAAATTCACCATTAATACGACACAATTGATTTTTACAAATTTGTTAAATTTTTACTCAAACATAATTTCGACAGAGTTTCCTTTAGGTTTAGATAACTTAACAACAATTATTTAATTTCTCAAAATAGATACTTCACAACATTTTGACAGAGTCTCCCCTAAATTTTAAACAAACTTTCTCATTTAATTTTACAAAAAATGAGAAGTTTAACTAAGGCTTATTAATAACAGTTTTTTAGTTAATCTAAATTCACCATTAATACGACACTAATGATTTTTACAAATTTGTTAAATTTTTACTCAAACATAATTTCGACAGAGTTTCTCTTAGTTTTACATAACTTAACAACAGTTATTTAATTTCTCAAAATTTTTACTTCACACAATTTTGACAGAGTCTCCCCTAAATTTTAAACAAACTTTCTCATTTAATTTTACAAATCAATCAACCAGTATTGCCGGAGTTTAAGGACCGGTCTCAGACTAAGTCATCTACCCTAAGGTTTTGCAACAATAACAACAGAATCATATCATTAAATTAAAATTAATAAATAACATATCTAATATAAACGTAAGCTCCAATCGCCAGAATATATCAACAACTGTTCTCATATATATCATTTAAATAATATATTTGTTACGTTATTGAAAAATTACTTACTTTGAATAACATATAAGTTTATTAAATCTATCTTTTTTGGAATAACGTTTTCTATTATTGTTTAAAACAGTTTTCCTTTTAAAAAAATTAATATATTTATTTTTTTAAAAACAAAGTTTAACATATTAATTATTTTAAATAAAAAAAATAAAAAAAAATTAATAAATACAATATATAAAAATACCAAAACAATGAAAAATTAAAATTTAACAAAAATACCTAATGGAAGAGCAAGAGATGCTTCCTGGCGGCGGTGGCAGCGGACGGCCGGTGGCGGCGGTGGCAGCAGACGGCGGCGACGGCGGTGGCAGCGGAGAAGACGGAGGATGCTACAATGAGTTCTCATTAGAGACCTCAAACAAAAAATCTAAACCGATTAAAATGTAGAGGACAGAGAGACTAACCTGTTGGCACTTCCCGGAGGGCGAACGGGCGGCGGACGGTGGCGGAAACGGCCGTTTTTCGCGGCGGAGAGAGAGAGAGAGCGGAGAAGAGAGAGAGAGGAACTGTCGCGAAATGAGGAAGAAGGAGACACTGTCTCCTCATATTCGCGGATTATCGACGGATGGTTTAAACCATCCGTCGATATCATCCCTCGATAAAAGGTACCCGATTTAATGAAACGGTGCGTTTGAGTTATCGAGGGATGAAACCATTCTTATCCGTCGATAGTTGTCTTCTAGGGTTAGGGTTTAGGGTTTAGGGTTTTATCGGCGGATATTTTAATCTCCATCCGTCGATAACATCAACATGCCCAAAAATAATTTCTTGTTTTGCGCGGGAACATATTATCGAGGGATATTTTAGAAAATATCCCTCGATAATTATATTCGTTGATTAAACAATCTCGCCAATGCTATATCCGTCGATAAATCCGCCGATAACCTTGACAAAACCATCCGTCGATAATGTCGGTCGATAATCCGAGAGTTTCTAGTAGTGTATATAATGCTAAATTAGCATTGTGGCCTTCCTATACATGAAATTCATCTTCCAAATCCCTTTTTAAAGTCATTTTACACTTATCACAAGTCATAATCACCTAACAACTTGCAAAAGAGATTGTCAAATGCACATGTTCTCAATAATAGTGCAAAATTCATTATATTACTAAATCAAGTTCAAATAGGCACAAACCCAATTTCAATGCAATTACCTTAAATTAACATTTATTCCAATGCAAATTGTCTTAGTTATAGGAAAAATAACATGCTAAAAAGCAACCCATCAACTGTATAAAAATCTACAATAAAATATAAGTTGACTTTAACTAGTGAAGTCAATCTTAACCATGAAAAAGTGTCATATAAGTTTGGTTTTAACAAATAATAATCAATTTCAGATATTCATCTAAGTAGAAAAGTTAAAATCGAAGAAAATCAAATAAAAGCACTGCAAATAAAAGTGATAATTAATGGTTCAACTCCTGAAGGACACAAAAATATTATTTACAATGAGTATTTGCATGAGGGCAAAGTTAAAAAATACATAAAAAGGAAAAGTTTAAGAATCCAAGGTCGAAGTTCGAAGAGGCGTCTTAGAAAGAAAATAAGGAGATTATAAGGGGTACAATATGACCATCTATTACCTTGTTGAGGAGAGAAGCTTGATGGAGATGAAATTCAAAATAAATGACCATTACTTGAGCCTTGATAGAGTCAATAATATCGTTTGCACTCTGGATCATAAGAGCTTCTTTCTCTTTTACTTCACCCTCTAACTCTGACATCTTCTTAGGAGGAGAAAGCTTGAGGTTGTCTAGCTCCTTAAGCTTGCTCTCCATGTTTTGGAGGCTTTTGGAGAGTTCTGTCACCTTGGCATCAAACTTGTCCTTCTCAAAAGCCAAAGCCACATTCTTCTCCTTTAGAACTTTAAGGCTCTCCTTAAGTCAGACAAAGGGCTCGCAAACACACAAATGGTGTAGATTCCTTTGAGAAATGAGTGTTCAAGCCATTGAAGAAGGCCTATGAGATTGCGTTCCTCTAGCTCCTCTTAACAAGGCTTGTTGCATAACTCCCTAATAACCAAAGCTTAAAAATTGAAGCATTTGTTAAAGATCTAGGATAACTTTCCTTTGTTTTCACTATGGGTTTTCCTCAGTTCTAGGTTGGTGGGTAGAATTTGAGGCGACAACTCCCTTAAGTTTCTTCTTCTAAGAGCAATTCGACTTGGAAATTGGAGAGGTCGAATCTCGAGAAGCCCCTGAGGTCCTCGGGGCTAGCTTCTTGTAGTTGTCTGCTTCTTTATAATTCAAGAGCGAAGAATGTTAATAAAAGGGATAAAAGAACTAATGTCATAACAAAAAATATAAGAAAATAAAAGTAAAATGTGTGAAAGGGGGTAATAAAATACAAGTTTAATTTTGATACATTGACAATGTAAAAGTATTTTACACTATCATCCAATCAAAATACTCCGTTTGTATGACTCTTTAGATAGTAGGGGAAAGAAAACACAATCATGGTTGACGTGACAATACATGATTGGATAACTGTGTAAAAAATTTATATACTATAAGTTGATGAAAATTAAATCAATAAAATACCTAACCATCAATCGAAAAACTTTTTTCAAATTGAAATTGTTCTTTTGTAAAGGAAGAACTCAACCAAAAGTTCTCTTGAAAAGGAAGAACTCAACCAAAGCAATATCAGAATTATCATATCACATCTGATGTAGGAAAGGGTAGAAACCTCCTTATCCAAAGCAAGTAAAGCAGAAACCAAATCTTACCATTTTAACCTAGATAAGAAAAGTGAAGAACCCATGACAAAATGAACTTTGAAATTTATTTTCTAAAGTTGTGAAAGGAGTCTCGGTGAAAACTTTCAAATTTGCACTTTCTTATTTTTATTTGAGAATTAATTTATATTAATAAAATAGACATCCTTATATCATATTAAATTATACAGCATTTTGACGTATAAGAAAATTATGAAATGTAATATTACATAATACGTTATTTGCATCGAATAATATAATAAGTGTATAATATATGATACTAGTTTATACTATCATGCATAACATACCAGACACACATGAATTATGAGAATCAACTATATTTAGGGACTCATTATTCCAGAATTAAATTCAAAATCAATTACTAAAATGTATGTGTATATATTCTTTGAAGATAAAAAAAGTCAAACAAGAATGTCTAGGGACATGATTCATGCAATTATACATTGCATTTCATTGTAACCGTTTTCTTAAAGGAAGTTTAATAAAAAGAAATCTTCATAAAATATTTATAATAAATTTATAAATATATATCCATACTTTTACCCAAATATATTCAATAGTCAATTCTGCATGTTTTAAAGACTTTTCCTTTATATTATTTTCCTTTTAAAAATTATAAACCCAAAATGAAAAAAAAATCTAGTCTAGAAAAAAATAAAAATAAAAATGAATTAGTATCATGGCTAGGGACTAGGGAGATATGTGGGAATCACTGGAGCTACTTCCCTTTTCGGCAATTGCTCTATGATCCAAAACAAATGGACCACGACTCTCCACGCGCCACTGATCGCGTGGACCTCAATTGCCACCAACCTGATGACGTGGCGACATACGCCACCCCTTTCAGCCGTGTACCGATTTTGACAACCCGCTTAGGTCTCGGCTTCAGTTACTCTACTTACGAAATTACCCCTCGCGGCACGGTGAAACTACGAATTTACCCCCGCATTAAATAAGCATTGAAATACCCGAATTACCCCTAACCGGAAATAACTTAACGGTGGCCGGTGAAAATTCCGGCCGGCTAGATTGGATCGATATTTCCTATATAAACCCATCACCACACCCTCTTCGTTCCATCATCAAATTGCATTCTCTTTCTCTCTACCCCTTCTCTCTCTCTCTCTCTCTCTAACTCGTACCCATATAGCGACCCTCTTCTCTCTCTCTTTTGCTCTCTATTTTCCCTTGTGTGCGGAGTGAGAAGAGGTAAATTCTCTCTCTAAGACTAATTTAATTTTAGTTTTTATATAATTTTTTCATTTTTTTTTTCTTTTGGAGCTTTGCTGTTAATAATTTCACTGTTGGGAAATCTGGGAGGGTTAGATAGAGAATCAGTATGGCTGAATAATGGTGTGGGATAGAAGGGGTGCGGTAGTGAATGAAGGGAAGAGGGGTTGACTATTTCGATTTGTGCATTATTTTGTGCGGTGGCTTTTGATTGAGGGGAATGAACAACTGTGGTTTGATCTCTACATGTGGGTGTTTATAATGATAAGATCGTGATGGAAAGGCGTACCGGGTGGTTCATCTGATAGAAGGGTTTTTGATAAAGGGAGTGTGATTCGTTGGGTTATTGAAACCCTAGATGTATTGGTTGAGTCACTGGGTTCTGTGTTTGTGTATGTTTTGTTTTATTTTCTGTTGTGTCGGTTGTTTCAGTGTTGAATTGAGTGGATTATTGATCTGGGATGATGTGACTAGGGGACTGTTTATGGTGCTCTTGTTGTACCTGTGTTTCATTGAACAAGGTGTGATTGGGTTATATGCCTCTAGTTTTCTGGCTCGTGGAAAGGTGCTATTATATTGGTGGGGTTGGTGTTAGTGAGGATTGGAAGGGTGGTTGTGGTGTTCTTAGTGTTAGCAGTGTGGAAAGTTGTTTTTGTTTTCAGGTTTTGATTTGTTATAGGGGATTTCTGATTTTTTGAAGTTTTGAGTTTTCTGATTTATTTAAATCTTGATCAGGAATTTAGGGGTTGTCGACGACCTGTACGTATAAACATTTGGTTTCATCCTTAGCATTAGAGATTGGTAAATTATTGTTTTTCTTGTGTTTCTTCTTAAAATGTGTTTGGGGTGGTTAAGATAAAATTGTTGTCATCTTCTGGGCTATATTGCATCCAAAAAGTAAGTTGTCAGCTTGTCGCATAGTACTTGAAACTGTTAGATGCTGTAATTCGTGGATTCACTCAGCTTTAGTCATTCATAGACCTTATTTTTTGTCTCTGGTTGACCTTTTCAGATCCACTTTCCATCCTTGTTGGCATGTCATGGACATTGTCTGTTAAAAGGAATAGAAGCAAAGTACCTCTTAAAATCAAAAGAAGCAAAGCTCCTGTTCGACTTGGTTTTATTCAGAATTTAGTTTGTATCCATATGCATATGAGATGGGTTCTCGAGGAAGGCTATTATTTGATCTCAATGAGCCACCTACAGAAGATAATGATGAGAGGGATGGTATTTCTTCCCTCCAGCCCCAAAGGACTCTCCCATCGACAAATCCCAATGCTTCTGATTTAATTGTGGCATCAACTTCTGCTGCCCAAGGAATAGTAAATAATCACGCTTTTTCACATGCATCGTCTGTCTCTGGATTTCAGCCTTTTGTTCGGCCTAAATCCACTGGTAGCCCTGAAGTAGATCCTGAATTGAAGAGAGCCGAAGATCAAGATTCAAAGGCTTGCTCCAAGTCTAGGAGAGACGACATTAAAGTTATGGATTCAAGGATACTAAGTTCAGCAAATGCTCAATCCACTGAGAGGGAAGAAGGGGAATGGTCTGATGAGGATGGCTCTGCTGATGTAAATGGGTGTAATAATTTGATTCAACAAAGTCAATCTTTGCAAGAGCAGCCAACATCTGGAATTGTGGATGGCTGTGTTACAGGGGTTTCTGAATGTAAGTCCAGCAATATGACTTCTGATAGTAAGTCTAGCAACGTTAAAGGTTCTGATAGTACAAATGATGATAAGAGTAGCCGTAGTGCCTCTGTAGGTCTAGAATCAAATTCTAGTGAACAGAAGAGCAATAGTATTCCAAATTCAGAGAGCAATATAAAAAGTGAAGCTTCTGTTGATGCTCAGGAGGAACCTAGTTTAGCTCCCAAGCAAAAGGAAGTGAAAGGCATTGAAGCAAGTCATGCACTTAGGTGTGCAAATAATCCTGGGAAAAGGAAGATTGACCAACGTAAAGAGGAGATGTTGGGAAAGAAGCGTAATAGACAGACCATGTTTCTTAACTTAGAAGATGTCAAGCAGGCAGGTCCTATTAAAACTTCAACACCTAGAAGGCAGACTTTCACAGCACCTGTTATAAGTCGTACTGTAAAGGAAGTTCGTACCATTCCTTCACAAGCTGAGCGTGTTGGGATAGCTAAGGATCAGAAACAGGTTGACACATCTTTAGCTGAAGGTGTCACCCATGCTGACTTACATGAACCTAAATCTGATTCTAATGGTGATAATTCTGGACCACTTGGTAGGTCTAGGAGGCTAAACAGTGAGGCAGAACCTCCGACAGAGGCTAATTTACCACCCATTCCGAGACAGGGTTCATGGAAACAACCAACAGATTCAAGGCAGCAGAAGAATGTTCTTGTTTCAAATAGGAAGTTGGGACAGACTGCTCAAAGCTCCAATGATGTTAAGGTGGGGAACAAAAAACATCTTCCTATCAAGAAGCAGACTCCTGTCAGCATCCAGCCACAGGACTCATCTGTTGAACGGCTTATTCGGGAGGTGACCAGTGAAAAGTTTTGGCATCACCCAGGTACGTCGTAATTGTAATGTTACAGTTACTGCATTTACTTACTGTAATAGAAAGTTTTTGTTTTTTTTTTTGCCATTATGTTGTTTCTGATTTCTCATCTTGTTGCTCCCTTCCTCCAGTTATCACACTGAGAGTCATAACACTGGAGAGTTATGCAAAGGTGATGATAGTTGCTTTTGGAATGAAATTTGATGTTGATTTGATAGCTTCCTCTGGTTTACATGAATTATTTGTGTAATCCAGTCACCATCATATGCCTCTTTTGTGTTATGGTTCTCAAGTTGGCTTGTTTCTTGGGAAAGAAGGAAAGATAACAGGTGGAAGGGCAACCGGAAGCTTTAATTCAATTCAGTATATTGACTATTATTTATCCCCTTTCTCTATTTTCTACATGCTATTTGATGATTTTATTCAATATGTGGAATGTGGAATCATTTGTTTTCTGATATCTGGCTTATTATATATATGCGTACTATTCAAAATGCAAAATATTTATTATCTCGGGTTTGTACAACATTGATTTAGAGTCTCTGATGAAATATACTTTGCAATTACTGTAGAGGTGTGATACTCATCTGGTTAATTAGAAGTGTTATTCTATTCAAATATAGGCTTATAGATTATAAGAGCATTTCTTGGATATTTCACTTGATATGGTGGCTTGATGTATACTGATACTTCATCGGTTTGATTGTCGAAAAAATTGTTTTGACATTTAATCTGTACTTTTGGTTATATTCTTTCTGTGAAGTCTCTAGAAGATTTCTCTTAGATATGTGAGCTTTGTCTTGCATTAAGTACTATTCCTGGAAAATGTAAGCTTGGATGGACTAGCTGTCAGTAAATTACCTGATGCTTTCTTATTTGGTCTAGGATATCCTTCTGTTCCTTTAGAAAGTACTTTTGCTATTTATTTATTCATTCTTATTGGTAACTGATTGGAGTTCCTGTCATTTAGAGGAGACTGAGCTCCAGTGTGTTCCGGGACGGTTTGAGTCAGTGGAAGAGTATGTCAGAGTATTTGAGCCTTTGCTTTTTGAGGAATGTAGGGCTCAGCTCTACAGTACCTGGGAAGAATCAACAGAAACAGTGTCAAGGGATACTCATATTATGGTGAGAGTGAAAGCGAATGAGTCAAGAGAAAGAGGTACTATTTTATCTTTCTCTGCTTGTTTATGTCAGACTGGCAGGTTGTTACTTTTTGTCAACAATTTGACTCTTCTGTGGACCTTTTGTTATAAGTTTAAGTTCTCCATCTGTGTGCTGAAAAGTGAAAACTATGTTCTCTGAAATTCGTAGTATTTAGTTTTCTCCTCTCGAGCTTGTTTAACTCTTGCATTCAGCCTTACTTTATTGGCTGCAATTTTTGCTCTTAAACTTCAAACATTTATTAATCCTACATGGTTCTATGTTGGTTTGTTAACCTTTGTTTTTTTGCTAATTTGTGTGTTCAATTTTTGTCTTTTCCTTAGGTTGGTACGATGTGAAACTCCTCCCAGTACATGAGTTCAAATGGTCATTTAAGGAGGGGGATGTTGCAATCCTTTCGACTCCTAGGCCTGGATCAGGTTTGTTGTGGAATATCTAGTACTTGATTGTTTTGTTCTTACAAATTTTTTCTGTACTATTATGTTGATAATTTAGTTATGTCAAGCAGTCAGGTCCAAGCAGAACAGTGCATCTTTAGCTCATGATGACGGGGAAGCAGAAATCACTGGACGAGTGGTGGGTACAGTAAGGCGACACATACCTCTTGATACCCGCGATCCTCCTGGTGCAATTCTTCATTATTATGTTGGGGACTCTTATGATCCTAGCAGGTAATTGCTCATTCAAACTTGTCACTAAAGATACTTTTCAAATGGTTTTGTGGATATCACAGATCCACAGTAAAACTTCCATTAAGATAATTCTTTCTTGCAGGGTTGATGATGATCATATCATAAGAAAACTTCAAATTGGAAGCATTTGGTATCTCACAGTGCTTGGTTCTCTTGCTACCACACAGCGGGAGTATATTGCTCTACATGCATTTCGTCGCTTAAATTCACAGGTATTTTCCGAGACTTTCTGATGTCTTGTGGTGCCTTTGTTTTTCAATTCTAACTGGTCTCTCACTTTACAGATGCAAACTGCAATCCTTCAGCCTAGTCCTGAACACTTCCCTAAATATGAGCAGCAGACTCCAGCCATGCCTGAATGCTTCACGCCAAACTTTGTTGATTATCTGCGTAGGACCTTCAATGAACCCCAGTTAGCAGCAATCCAGTGGGCTGCTATGCATACAGCTGCTGGTACAAGTAGTGGAACAACAAAAAGACAAGAACCTTGGCCTTTTACCCTTGTTCAAGGGCCTCCAGGAACAGGAAAGACCCATACAGTGTGGGGAATGTTGAATGTTATTCACCTTGTGCAGTATCAGCACTACTACACCTCTTTGCTTAAGCATGTAGCCCCTGAAAGCTACAAGCAAGCTAATGAGATCAATTCAGAGACCGCCCCTATGGGATCTATTGATGAAGTTCTCCAAAACATGGATCAGAATCTCTTACGTACTTTGCCTAAATTGGTCCCAAAACCTAGAATGCTGGTTTGTGCTCCTTCTAATGCTGCCACTGATGAGCTTCTTGCTCGTGTTCTTGATCGCGGATTTATTGATGGAGAGATGAAAGTATATCGACCTGATGTAGCTCGTGTTGGAGTTGATTCTCAGACACGGGCTGCACAAGCAGTTTCTGTTGAGAGGAGAACTGAACAGCTTCTGGTCAAGAGTCGGGAGGAAATTGTGGGATGGATGCACCAGTTAAAGACTCGCGAGGCACAGTTGACTCAACAGTTGCATTGTCTTCATAGAGAGCTTAAATGCTACCGCGCTGTCTTTCGTTCCCAAGGATCTGTTGGTGTTGACCCTGATCTTCTCATGGCCCGAGATCAGAATCGAGATGCTTTGCTACAAAACCTTGCAGCTGTGGTTGAAAACAGGGACAAGGTTTTGGTTGAGATGTCTCGCCTTGCCCTTTTGGAAAGTAGGTTCCGACCTGGTAGTGGTTTCAATTTAGAAGAGGCTCGAGCCAGTTTGGAGGCCAGTTTTGCCAATGAAGCTGAGATAGTTTTTACTACAGTTTCTAGCAGTGGCCGCAAGTTGTTCTCTCGTCTTTCCCATGGTTTTGATATGGTTGTCATTGATGAGGCAGCCCAAGCCAGTGAGGTGGCAGTGCTTCCTCCTCTCTCTCTTGGTGCAGCACGGTGTGTTCTTGTTGGAGATCCTCAGCAGCTTCCCGCCACAGTTATCAGCAAGGCTGCTGGAACATTGATGTACAGTAGGAGTCTTTTTGAAAGGTTCCAACAAGCAGGATGCCCGACGATGTTGTTGTCTGTGCAGTATAGAATGCATCCTCAAATTCGGGACTTCCCTTCTAGGTACTTTTATCAGGGGCGACTTACTGACAGTGAAAGCGTGCTTAAATTGCCTGATGAGGTATACTACAAGGACCCTTTACTTAGACCTTATATATTCTATGATATCAGACATGGGCGTGAGTCACACAGGGGTGGATCAGTCTCTTATCAGAACATACATGAAGCACAATTTTGTGTTCGATTGTATGAGTATCTTCAGAAAACGTTGAAATCTTCAGGTTTGGGAAAGATTAGTGTTGGCATAATTACTCCTTACAAGTTGCAGTTGAAATGCCTCCAACGTGAGTTTGAGGAAGTCTTAAATTCAGAGGAAGGGAAGGATCTATATATCAATACAGTGGATGCTTTCCAAGGTCAAGAACGTGATGTCATTATAATGTCTTGTGTGCGTGCATCTGGTCATGGGGTTGGCTTTGTTGCAGATATACGGCGAATGAATGTTGCACTTACGCGTGCAAGGAGGGCCCTTTGGGTATGGATCTCTTTCCAATGCATCTTCTATGATAAAATTTATGTTTGCTTAGCTAATGTATTATTAAGGCACACTTTTTGGTTGGGTATTAATTGTTTGTTATCATGACAGGTCATGGGAAATGCAAATGCCCTGGTACAATCTGATGATTGGGCTGCATTGATTTCTGATGCCAAATCCCGGAATTGCTATATGGACATGGACTCTCTTCCAAAGGACTTTGTGGTATCTAAGGGTCCTGTTTATGGACCATTGCCTGGTAAGACCCCCTCAGGTATGAGGGGCCTGAGATCAGCTGGACCGAGATATAGTAGATCAATGGACATGCATATGGAATCCAGGTTGGGAGCACCCATCTTTTCATCTGAAGACGATGAAAAGATGGTTGCGCCAGTAAGCTCCAGAAATGGGAATCATCGTCCATCGAGGTATTCAATGGATAATTCCTTGGATGATTTTGATCATTTGGGTGATAAACCCAGAGATGCCTGGCAGTATGGCGTACAGAAGAAGCAGAACTCTGCTGGAAATGGGGGAAAGAGAGAAGTGTAGCCATTGCTTATCTGCAGATTCTTCTTGTCCATGTGGGGTGAGATAGATGTATGGGGGCAATTTGAGTTCCTAATTCTATGATGTCTCACTGCGGAAAGCTCTCGGTATGGGTTGGCCGGAGCTGTATGAACCAGATCCGTGCCACCTTGGAAGGCGGGGCCAGCATGCAATGCGGATAAACTAGCATTGATGCGTTGGACAGATGCTTGTGCTGGTTCTTACACCTTCGTGCACGCATGTCGATGGACGTGTTGGGGGGAAGACTGCAGAAATTTGGCAGCCCACGATTATAATGGAAGTAAATGGAGAATCGCTGCATGAAGGCGGGGTGGAGTACTCAATTTTGTGTCAGATGAAAGGAAGATACAGGATGATTTTAGGGTTCTAAGGAAGCAGTTTGGTGTCAACTGACATTGTACATACATGATGGGGTTCACTACAACATTGTTTTAGCAAATTTTGTGTTTCATTATTTAATGACAAATGGAAGTGTTTCACTTCCGAAGAAGAAGAAAGGTTACCCATTTTCTTACTTCCAATACGCAGAATGTGCTTGTATGAAATTTTTTATTATTTAATTTATTTATTTTAATTGGTGGAATCTTTTTTTGTCTTTGAGAAAGGTTACTTTTGATGCAACGAAGCAGCACTGTTCGTTTGGCTGCATCACAATTGAGGTTTGGATAATCTTTGTTGACTTGAATTTGGCCTAATTATTAATAGTAAAACGAAAATCATATTTCTAGTTCTACCACTCAATAGGTGTTAAAATACAAATCAAACTTAAGAATATAGCTTTTCACGATACACGAACTCAACTCCTTTATTTTTACACTCCATGCACCTAACCCTAATACTAACCCCAAATCATCTCAAAAATTTTAAAAATTGTTACAAAGTTAGTCTCTTTCTCAATCACAAAATATTACTTTATGTTTTAACAATAATCTATAAAGAACAAAATAGGTGGACCTCAATTTACAATGAGCATGAACTCACACCAATTATTATTCTTTGCATACATCTAACGTTATTCTTTACACACATCATGATCAATAATTTGTACACACCATCATAAGTTCTTAACAACAATCTACAAAGAAGGAAGCATGTGAGCTTCAATTTACCATGAACGTGAATTTTTTATAGGAAGATCTCAATTACACACATCAATCATATATTATTGCACACATCAAAAACACATTATTGCACACTCCACACATAAAAAAGAGTTAAACCTCAAATTAGTCCTCCACTTTGCACCCATGAATCAAATTGCTCCTCCATTTTATTTTTTGCTCAAAATAGTCCCTCACTTTACACTCCGTGAATCAAGTTGGTCCTCCAAGAGAATTCCGTTTAGACCCCGTCAGTTAAGTGTCACCTTGACACTTAATAAAACGACGTCATTTTAATTAGTAAAATAATACACTAAATTAGATCCTAAACTGCGTCGTTTTCCCAATCAATTTCCTAATTCTAATGTGTAAATCCCTAACCCTCCCAACTCACCCCAACCCACACGTCCCTTCCCTTTCATCGCGAACCCTCCCTCTCGGCTGACCCTTCCATTGCCGCCCCTGACCTTTCTTTCTCGGGCCCTCCATCGCGCCTCATCATCGTCGCGCCTCACCATCGCGCCGCCTCACCTCCACCTGCAGAAAGTTTCTCCGGCTGCTGGCAGCACAAGAAGGAAGAGTGGTCCCTAGTTGCTGGCCGCTGGTAGCACAAGAAAGGAAGTTTCTCCATAGCAGAAAGCTTCTCCATAGTTGCTGCAGAAAGCTTCTCCAATTGCAAAGGTGTGAAGGGGCAAGTGCTGGAACAGTTTCAAGAATGACAAGCTTCATGAGATTCATACCAAATCTTGGATGAAAGCCACCAAGGAGAAACAACCAATGAATAGGGCCTTGCTAGCTGTATTTTTTGTGGTGCATAATACTTTTTCTTTAGAGCATAATCCATTTTGCATAGGGGCTAATTTTTTGGATTTTTACAGCACATACTGTTATAGCCTTTTATTTTGCATTGCCCTTTATTTCAACTATTTTATAGGGCAATGAACCCTTTGATATATATCTGATTGAACAACACTTGGTTTACAATTGAAAATTAAGTCTGGAAATTGAATGGAATTGTTAAACAGGTCTATATTGTGCTGTTGAAATGATGCAACAGGTCTATATTATTAATCAAGTTTATATATGTGTTGTTGAAATACTACAAAGATGCTGCTAAAATAGCTGCTGAAATGTTGAAAAGTAGCTGCAAATTAGCTGCTAAACATTTATAAAAAATAGTTGTAATAATACTGTTGAATTATTGAAGAATAACTGCAAAATTGGTATTGAACATTAAAAAAAATAGCAGCAAAAATGATGCTGAATTGTTGAAAAGTTGCTATTGAAATGTTGAAAAATAGCCGCTGAACAAATAGGAACCAAATAGATATCTATAGGAATTTAGGATTAATGAAAGGGAAGAGTAAGAATAAAAAGAGGAACCATAGTTAAAGGAGGAAGAACATATAAAAGATGCTTCTTGGTAACTTGGAGGAATAATTTGATTCAAAATAAGTAAAGTGGAGGACTAATATGAGCCTTTACTTTATAGGGTTACACGTCACTTGTCAAGTTGGCAATAAACTGTACACATCAGCAAGAGTTAACAGAGTTGTTATCTAAGAAAAATGACGGAAGGACTAACTTGATTCACGGAGTGTAAAATGGAGGACTATTTTGAGCAAAAAATAAAGTGGAGGACCAATTTGATTCATGAGTACAAAGTGGAGGACTAATTTGAGGTTTATCTCCATAAAAAATTATACACACCCAAATATATAGTTATTGTGCACAACCCATATATAATTTATTACACACCAAACACATTGAATTTCAATTCAAAATCTTTTTTTTATCAAAGAGTTAGTTCATTATTTATCAAAAAAATGAACTACTTCATGCAATTCCAATGTATAAAGTAAATATTTCAATGCCTTTCTCTACTATAACCTTCCAAACCACTTTTTTCTTTTAATTTTAAAATATTTAATATCATAATAAAAGAGTATATTGAAAAAATATATAATAAAGTTAAGTAAAATTAAAAAAAAAGATGATGGATTATGTTAAACAATTTATGAGTTAACATGAAAGAGATTGAAAAAGAGAGGTGTGCGTATGTTTAGCGAGATGTGAAAATGTTACATAAAGAGTTAATGATGTTATCATTTTTACTGGGATATGTAAATTCACACTATTCTATTATACCACAAATATAAATGATATATATATATATATATATACTAGCGACTCGACAGGCACGAATAATATTATTTAATTTAATTTTATTGACAAATTTTTTATAAAATAATACTATTTAAATTAATTAAAGTTCTCTTAAATTTCATTTTAATCCATTAAAATATTAATATAAAACATGAATAGAAAGAGAGAAAAAATTTGAATAATAGAAGTTACAAATGGATGGTAGTTACTTTTAATTTTTCTTAATTTTTGTTTAATCTATTTTGAGAGATAAAAAAGTAACCAACTTTTTAGATATTCTCTTTATAAGTAGTATATATAAGTAGTATATATATATATATATATATATATATTATTTTTATATGATGGATTAACTATTAAATTTAAGGTGATTTATTCAATATCTAATAAAATCTATGAATATTAATATTTATTAATTATTATATGATTATAAAAAAATTATATATCTATTTTCATAATACATCAAATAAATTATCAAATCTGATTATAAAGTAAATGCATGTATCATAGGTACAGAAGAGAAAACCTAAATCTAAATATAATTGTTTTCAAAAAGAAGTTTTACGGTCTATCAATAATTGAGTCTTGGCCCTTGGGCCCCAAGTGCATCCTTACCTACAAAATATAATCTAACGGCCACGATCTAGCCGTTTAGCCAGTCCTCCAAACCCCACAACACAAGAGAGGGCATATACACACTATGTATTATCATGTATACGTCATGTTAGTCCGCTATTTTTTTCGATAATTAGCTCACGTTTAAGTAAGGTTGGGAGTTCGATCCCCGCTTTGTGTATGCAGCAACTTATTGGCCAGTAGCAAACCCTTAAATGGAGCTCAGATCCGCGACGATTTAGTCCTTGACCTTTCGAGCTGGGATACCGTGGAAAAAAAAGAGTGAATATCCTATTTAGTCCCTCAAGATTAGGACACATTAAATGAAAATTTAGTCCCTCCATTAAGTTTCTCTGTTAAGTGATATGTATGATACATTGTATGACATATCACCTAAGTTACATCATGTTTGTAACTCGGTTAACATAAACTTAATAGAATGACTAAATTATCACTTAAATTGTCCTATAAAATTAATCTTAAATGATTATTTTGTCACTTTCAAATTATAAAAGACTAAATTATCCTCAAAATTAATCATGATAGACTAAATTAGATATTCACTAAAAAAAAATCATGTATATGCTGTGCTGTGCTGTCGAGTTTTGACAAGTTGCAAAGAGAAAGCGAAAACCTGTGTGTCCCTCTAAAGTAGTGTGCCCACAATTCACAACGCAACAGCACATTCCTGCAGATGATGTAACCGAGGTTTTCAGAATATCTATCTATTTCTCTCTGATCTCTTCCTCCTTATTTCTTTCTCCTCTCATGATTTCAGGGCCTATTATTCTTACTCTCATATTCAATCTCTTTCTTTCTTTCTTTCTTTCTCTTCCTCCCTAGATTTCATTTCTCAACAAAATTCCCATTTTTCAAGTTACCACAACTGGGATGCTCCACTTTCTCAAGGTATGTTTTGTTGACTAGTACAAGGTTATTGTAAAATTTTCCCAGTTTTTTTCTCCCCATTTTCTGTGATTATAATTTTCTGGGTTTGATGGGTTTGTCGGTGTCATTATTCAATTTCATTTGTTCAGCTATGTTTTCTTTTCTTTCATTGCATAATTAATGTTTTCGTTTTAAAATCTGCACTGATTTTACAATTTCATATACTCATCATACCAATAAATATGATAAATGAAAGATATGATTGGATGACAGTGCAATGATAAATTTATTTTAAAAATTAGAAAATTATGCTTGTCTCACCACCATAATTCATTGAACCAGAGAATTGGCATAAAAAATCATTATTTTTTGCCCTTGTTTTATTGGAAGGGAAGATTTTTTTTTTTTTTTTGAGTGTGTGTAAATTGACTTGATTGTGTTTTGTGTGTCACTATGTATGTCCTCATCTCTAAAACTACTATGTTGATTTCATTGCTAGCTGTGAAAATAGAAAAGGTTCTTTCGTGTGGAAAAAGGGTCTTGCTTTAAGTCATTGAAGAGAAAAGTGTGCTTCCAGGTGATTATGATGTCTTTTAATTAGTCTTTGGAATCTTTTGCAATAATGCTTTTCGTACAACAGAAATACGTCCAATAAATGTGGAATGTGTTCTATATGTATAGCATACGTACGTATAGCATAAATTCGATGTTATGTATAGTACATATTGGATACTAGTTGAATGTATTTTTATTGTACGACCAACATTATTGAATCTTTTGCGAACCCTTCTTTCCCCTTTTGCTTGGTTGCTTAAGGGATAGAGGAAAGAATATGGCAAAAGTGTGTGTGTGTTGATTTGTGTTCTTTCCAAAAATCCTGTTTCAACTGGGTCAACTTTTTTAATTTGCTTTTCTATCCTTCAATCAGATAGATTTAGCATCCTACCCAATTATTTCTTCTCTCTTTATATTTTCTTCTTTATGGGCTAAGTCCTAACTTGGTTCATGCCAGAATGCAATTGCGTCGTTTGATCAAGTAGCCGACCCCATATAGTGGTGGTTGTTGTTGTTTATATTTTCTTCTTTAAATTCTGTGATTCTACTTCATTACTTATCATGATTATGTTGTTTTTTTGCAGGGTCCATTTGCTAGCTGACTCATAAGTGTAATTGAAATGGAAGGTGATATATTTGGAGAAATAGGCAATACAGCTCAAGTAGATAGCAGAATTCTGCAGGTATTTCAGAAGAGCTTGTTGCAAGCACAGGATATTTTGAATCAGAACAGGCTTCTAATCAATGAGATAAACCAAAACCATGAGTCTAAGAGGCCGGATAACCTGAATCGAAACGTCAGTTTGATTAGAGAACTCAACAGCAATATCAGAAGGGTGGTTGATCTCTATGCTGATCTTTCCAGTTCTTTTACCAAGTCCCGCGAAGCTTCATCGGAAG
This sequence comes from Aeschynomene evenia, assembly GCA_013621005.1. Lineage (NCBI taxonomy): Eukaryota > Viridiplantae > Streptophyta > Magnoliopsida > Fabales > Fabaceae > Aeschynomene > Aeschynomene evenia. The sequence continues at coordinate 5,803,960 of CM024271.1, forward strand.
GTGACTCCAGTGGCACTCTCAAGTCTGATGGAAAAATCAGCCAGAAGAGAATTAGATCATCTAGCTAATTGATTGGGTTTGAGCTTTTATGTAAAAGCATTGCAATCAACAAGTTCATTCTGATACTGAATAGGATTTTTTTTTTGTGCCATGTCTTTCATAGTGGTTTCATCTCATGTCTAGAAGGCTTAAAAGTTTTTTTTAGTTTATCATCTAATCTCTTAAAAGTAGCATCAATTTGAGGACTATACAATTGTAATTTAAAATAACTCTTTGTCAGCCCCCATGAAATTGAACATGTTCAAGGGCCATTTAATCAAGTTTCCAAGCTTGCACTTCTTTGATCTTGCTCAAGTTTTGAGGTGAGTTCTGGATAATTGTTTACTTTTTTCTGCCTGTTTTATCATTTGATTTTTCACCACAGGATACAACGTTGTCGTTTGATTCATGTAGCCGATTCCATATAGTAGGATAAGACTTGTTATTGTTATTTTGTCATTTGATTTGTTATTGTTAAGTTCTTTCCTTTTGGTTCTGTATTTGATATTAGATGTCTGAGATCAAACAACTAACACTGTTTAATAAATGTCATCTATTTATTGATGATTTTGTGTCTTCATGTCTTCAACCAATACTTAGATTAAAATTCAGGGTGATTTTGTGCTGCTCTTTTATCACTTTGGATGTATATGGTATGGGACAAAAATGAGATGAAAATATTCGGTGATGAACTCCATGTAATTTTTTACTTTGGAGCTCATGTGTCATAATTTTCAATTCATCTTTATCCTCATACCAAACATGCCCTAAAATTACTTACTTAGGGTATGTTTGGGTAAGCTGAAAAATTAAACTTATTTCAGTAATCGCTTATTTATACAATCGCTTTTTTATATAATCGCTTATTTAAGCATAAATTTATGTTTGGATAGTTTAGCTGAAAAGTGACTTTAAGTTAATCTATGATGTTTGAATTGTTAAAAAATAGTTTTTTATTAGTTAATTACTAAAATGGGTATAAAATGATTTATTAGTTATGAAAGAATTTAATAACTAATAGGGGTAGATTGGATATTTCCTATTAGACATAGATAAAAAAGTTGTTTTTTTGAAAAATAAGCTTCAAATACTAGCTTAACTTATTTTACACTATAACAGCTTTTTTTATCAAATTCAACAGCTTAAATTATTATCAAAGTTCAACCAAACATAACTGATTTTTTTCTGACAGCTTTTTTTTGAAAAAAAGCTGTTTTGGAAGTGTTCCCAAACATGCACTTATTTTTATTCCTTAGCTTTATTTCTAGGATGGGGAAGGAGTATGTTTAATAACTTTCATGACTCTTTGAGCTATTGTTTTTCACCAAATTTGTTGCAGATTCTGTGTCCCAAAAAATGAAAGCTACCATATGTTGCTAACACCATCATGGGCACCACACACACCACTTTGTGACTAGTCCTTGGCCCTAATCACATGGAATGTAATTGGAATTGTTTTGATGAGTTTAGTTTTGATGTGTCAGTTTAAAATAGTTTTACATTGATGTCAAATTACGTGTTGATAGGTAAGTAAAAATATTTGACTTTCATATCAATTATCTCGAAAAGAACTCATTTTCCTAATATGACAGTATATAATTAGACGTCCCTATATAACTGTTTTACCGTGTATCACGGTTAAACTCTTTGTTTTGATAATTAACACTTCTTTCATGGCTTTTGGGTGGGACAGTGTAATTGAAGTGATGATGATTACAGAAAGAATGCTAAAATAAAGAGTAATGAAAGATGGAATTATGCCAAACCATGAAAAGCAGCAATAATGACTTGTAGACAGAGAGAGGGTATATGTATTCTTGGTGAAAGTCTCTACTTGGAGGATCATTGGATACTGAGAGCCTAGGATCCAGCCCCGATTGCTCTTTTTGAGAGTTTAAGAGCTTTGGATAGAAATTAGAAAATGAAGATGCAGCACTATAATAAATTTTTGAGTAAATGCCTAATTTAGTCCATGACAATTTTAATGTTAGACAAGTCGATTTTTGACAATCTAAAATACATTAATTGGTCTCTGACAATGTCAAAGATCGGACACGATAATACCGCCAATAATCTTGGTGTACAATACCAAAATAGGCAATACCTCCCATGACCCACCTTTATAATTTTTGGCATGTTTTTTAATGTTCTAAATTTGAATGGAATGGATGGAATGTGATATATAATTAAATAACATTACAATGAAAAATAGTCAATATGTTGTGTATAATATATATAATATAATATACACAACATATATCACATGATATGTATAACATATATCACATGTTGTAAAGAAAGATAATGTTATAACATGTAATATATATTATGCACAACTGATGATATATGATATACATAATATGTGATATATGTTTGGTATATTATGTTATAGAGTGTTGTTATTTGCACAATAAAAAAAATCAGCCAAAATCAGTCCATATAAAGATTTTGGGCTATAATCACTCGGCCTACTAAAATTTAACTTCTTAGAGGAAGTTTTTTTTGAGAAAAAAATTGTTAAATTGACCTATTGACTGATTTGACTGGTTTTCTATACGGCCGGTTAAAAAATGCACATTAGTAAGGAAAATGCTACTTGTACGTACACTAATGTACATTTATTCATTTTTCAACCATTCAAAAGTTGATAATTTTTATAAAAATGTTAGTAAAAAAAATACTATTTATACGTACACTAATAACAATATTGTATGTATAAATAACATTCCTAAGTAAGTAATGGTATTACGGGAATTGCAAAGTGTTATCCTTACCTCCAGCGGGAACAAAACGGTTGGAGGAGGGTGCCACGACGACCAAAAATGGTGTTTGTGTGTGAAGCTACGCTTTCCTTCACACTTTTACTCCAAAGGCGTCTTCCTTTGGATTCTCAAACTTCAATTAAATCATTGGGCTCCTCTTTCCTCTTCAACACAGATACTGCTTCTGTTTTTCCACTTTCTATTGTGTGCCATGCTAAGAAGAAACTGGGTTTTCTCGACCAAATTCTTGATTACATTGAAGGTTGAAAACCCCCCTTTTTTTTGTTCTTAAAGTCATGTAATTTCTATACAGTAATTACCTTAGAGTTTTTTGGTTCATTTTTAGGGGGTCCCAAATTAAGGAAATGGTATGGTGCACCTGATCTTCTTCCAAAAGATGGTACTGCCAAAGAAGATGATGAGGATGATTATCCGGGTAAGTAAATATATATATTAAATTGTGATTTGTTAATGCTTATACTTACCTGGGTATCTTTTATTTTATTTAATTTTATAGTTTTGTTAATTTTGTGATCATACAATTATACCAAATTGCAGAAGATGAAGTCAGGGATGCAGTGCTAGTAACAGATGGGGATAGTGAGATGGGTCAGGTCTGCTTGACTTTTCTAATCCCCTTAATTACAAGCTTTATCCAATTAGGGTCGGGATGCATCAAAATATTCTAATCTAATTTAACTACATATTTGGCTATGGATAAGTAATAAGAAGAACAAACCATTAGGCCTAGCATGGTTAGTAGCTAGCTGAGCTCCTTAAGCATCTACTCAGATGTTCTATTTCTAGCAGTGTTATCGGTAGGATACCTTGAGCAATAGAAAAAAGTAATAACAAGAAGGATTAGTTTTCATGCATTGGCACTATAAAAGTATTTTAGATAGGTATTCAATGTTCTGTCATTTTAAATCCGGGAAATGTGGTTGAGTGTTTGGATTCATCCTCCCTTAACCAAGTGTCGAGGGTTCAATCTTCGTCTTGGGCATGAAAAAACTTTAAAACTCTATGCTTGTTGTCCCACCTTGAGGTGCCTACAAGTCAGCGAGAGATTAGTCATCATAGTCGATGGTGGATACTCTTGTTGATCGGAAGGTACGGTCAATACATCAAGATTAATTCTAATTAAAATTACACTAAAGGAATAAAAGTTGAGGAAATAAGATTGTATATTTATGTGCTACATAGAACAAGATGCCCATGCAAGTATTTTGAACTGTTAATTTTATAGGTGCCTAGAGCAATAGTATTCAAATTGTGACTTAAATCTTCTAAAATGAAGAAAAGAAAAGAGTGGTCAATCAATAAAATAACCGCCTTTTGGTGTCTACATTCAATAAAACAATTATAATTTTTAAAATAAATATAAAAAATTGAAAATAATAACATAAATAGCAAATAATAACTGTTTTTCACTATTTCAATCTCACTAACTATCTATTTAATTTTAATTTATATCATTATTAAATTAAATTAAAATCAATTAAAAAATATTAAAATGTGATTTGATGATCACGAAATGCTCGACAGGACGCTAGTCAATATAAAGGCTAATCACTCTTATATGTTTTCTTAATCTTAATCCGTCTATGCTGTATGAAATAAGCAATATATTGCCTGACACAATAACTTTTTCTCTTGCTTCTATGTCATTATAGTCAATAAATTGCCTCCACATTGTTGAATCTTATTCTTCATAGTAAATTTGTTGCATTCATTGTCTTGATTGTCTTGCAGTAACTGAATCCTGAAGTGATTTCTGGCTTATACAGATGGTGATATTGTCATTGATTGTTAAAAGAATTCGAGTAAAGGCACTGGTGAAGGATAAAAGGGCTGCACTTGAAGCCTTTGGAAGTTATGTTGAGGTGAGTGAAGTTAATTTTCAAAACCACTAGCAGATATTTTAATTGCTGGTTTGTATTTTCTCTATTTGGCTGCGTTTGTTTTGTGGCTTGTTTGTTTTCAAATACAAGTACAAGAATTTATGTATTTGTACACACAATTGTATTTTTTGTCTCTTTTTCAAGAGTGGATACAAATACTGAAGAGACAATACAATTATACAAAAACTTTGTGTATAGATTTTTTCTTTTTTGGTTTTTGATTATTGATTTTGATTGCATGATATCTGGTTGGAAGTCCATTGCAGGTAATACAAGTGACAATCGATTCCTCAAGAAAGCTCTAAGAGGAGTTCGCACAATCATATGCCCAAATGTATGCATATCTTGACTCTTGCATTTTATTTTTTTCTTTTTTTTCGAGCTTCATGAACCAGATCAAAAGAAATGGTTCTTGGGTTTAGAAAACAGGTTTTAACTTTCATTTTCTATTTAAACTTTGTTTTCCTGTTTTCATGATTTCGAGAAGGATATAGCAAAATCCAGAAACATTAATAGAAGACTGGATTGTTCAAGTTTTAATTGTTCCTTTACTAAATACTGAACAACTAGAAATAAACTGAAAACATGACATTTATTTTTCAATTCACGACTTGGGTATCACTGTCAAGCACGGTGACTAATCTTGTACTGACTTTTAGGCCCCTTGATGGGTGGAGCAGCTAGCCCGAGTTTTGAAGTTTTTCCATACTCAATGCGATGATTAAACGCTCGGCACTTAGTTAAGAAATGATGAGCCCTTACCGTTTAACTACACTCCCTGTGTTACTGATAACAGGACATGAAAACAAAAAAGTGACACTACAAATATTTCTCTAGACTGCCCATAACTACGTTGGCAAAAGTACCAGAGAGTTAACTCTAACCAAACCTTTATTTAGTAGTCAGTTTAGTTGAATCAAAGGTAACACAGTACAAATATTTCTCTAGACTTCACACTGTGGTGCAAAAAATAAACTCAATATTAAGAGAACATAGGTTCTTATCATACTTCATTGTTAGACACTGCAGTCCTAGTCAACTAGGCATATTACATACAGCAATTGAACTGGTATATACTATATAAGCATGTCTTTGGTTGTTACTTTGAAATTCAGGAAAAATCATTTTGATATAAATTTTAGTGCAAAGCAATTCATGAGTCATGACTTTCTTCTAGCAATACCTGTCCTTTTTCTTCTTTCCGTCCGATCTATATTGATGAGATTTGACTTTCTCAAAATTTTCTGTGGAGATCTTTGAATTATTTCATTCTTTTTTAGGAGGGTTTCCTTTCTTTTGTTGGGAGCCTTCAGGGGGTACAACATATAATCCTCTTATCACAGGTATCATATTTTTCTTCCTGTCAATTTACATTCCATTGCAACACAAAAGGCAAAATTCGTTGTTCTGTTTTAACAAAGATGCAGTTGTCAGCTTATAGGGGTAAAAGTGGCATGCAATCTCTGATGAAAAGCAATGCGAAAAAATTGGCCGAGCAAGATGAATCAGTATTGGTGGCATCTGGGATTCCTTTCACAATAATTAGGACTGGTGCATTACTAGATACAGATGGTGGGAAGCAAGGCTTTACCTTCAACAAGGTACAGACTAAGTATCTCAATTTTTTCTTCTTGTTGAACAAAACAAGTTTTTAAACAGAAGGAAGGATATGCTGTTAGTGTTTATATAATTATAGCTAACAAACTCCACTGACTAACTAACTAACCTATTAACTAATGTAATCCTAAGAGTCACGAAAACAGGAAAACAAGTTCTGAAAGGCTTAATCAAAGCTATTAACTACTATCAAGAGATTTGATTATATTAAAAATTGAGTAAATATTGACACATTTATATCTTTAGTGAGAGGGAAGTGTCGGTTTCTAAAAAAGTATCCCTTGAGATAAGAAGGTCTAATTTACTCTTAGTGAGTGTGTGAGGGTGTGTGTGTGCTGCCAAGGTAGTGTGTGTGGGTGTCTCGCTGCTATATGTAAAGCTTAGTGGTGGTTCAATAGATTATCTCTATGATTGTTTTGAGTGATGGTGCTGCACATTTGGTCATGCCACAATTTGAAGATTGTTGTAGGGTTCTATTAGGAACTCAAGTGAATTGGGTCAAATACATGGGCCCAAAGATGTGGGACTTAGGGCATCATGTAATACACGAATTCGTAACAATACATCGTCCCTAGGGGAGAACCAGAGAACCACTCTCCTTAAATACAACATCAAGCATTGCATATTACTCGATGTGGGACTTTGGGATCCCAAAGTCCCTAACAGGTTGGTATCCTGATTTTGGAATTTTTGGATACCAAAGATGGTTTTTTTTCCTGCTGCATTCTCTGCAGCTTCATCAATGAATGACTTATAGATGTTGTCTGCATGAGGATTATGGTAGGCAAGGAATGCAAACGGAGTTTGTTGTGATATTATTGAGATTCTTTTAGAAGAATTGGCCCAAGCTGCATATAAAGAGTATAAAAGGATCTGTATTAGGAGTTAGACTGAATTGTTGCTTAAATATGCGGATTTTTTATTTCTGGTTTTTTAGAGCTAAGTTTTTCGGTGCAGTTTTTGGATAGGGGAGCTATGATTTGTTTTGAAATCTTGTCTTATAAGCTTCGTTTGTTTGTCAGTACAACACAATACAATGCACAAATACCGATTACCGATATAAGGAAGACATATATAAAAATTTGTGTATTTGTTTGTGTGTTCTCACTTGACACAAAATACATAATATTTTATGTATTTGAATATCTATCTTCCAATCAAACTTTCCAAATTTATGGATATGTATGTTTTACATTTTTTTCTACATATTTCTATTATTTATCAACTCTTTATAGCACTTTATGATGATCACATTTGACACATCAATTAGAACATCCTAAACAAAAAGAGGTATTGATTGTTTAAAGTATCATAGCCATTGCTAACTTCAATTGATATTCACTAAAACAGGGTTGTGCAGCTAGTGGAAGTATTAGCAAAGAAGATGCTGCCTTTGTGTGTGTACAAGCCCTGGACTGTGTTCCACAAAGTGGATTCATATTTGAGGTGGCTAATGGGGAAACCAAAGTTTCAGATTGGAAAGAACATTTGGTCGCATTAATGGAGAAATCTAATTAGTGAGAGTGTTTAAATCCATGTGTATCCCATCCCTAGTTTTATTTCTTTACAATGTCTTCATCTTGTTGGAACTCCTAGTGAGTCCATGGATGATGGATCATGGAAGATTGCATGACATAAAGATTTTTTGTGATTTTTACACGCTTTTCTGGCGTATTTTACCAATTTAATCCATAGGATCAGTTTGGATAAATAACTTATTTAAGTCATTATATAGAAGTAATTTAGGGCCAGTTTGGATAGTAAACTTATGACTTTTTTTAAACTTTTTATAAGTTATAAATTATTGTATAGATGTTTGAATTAATTTTTATGTAACTTTTAACTTTTTAAAAAGTTATTTTAAGTGTTTCTTGGAGAAGTTAAAATATTTAACTTCTTCAAAAAATCTTTGCACAACTTTCTAAAAGCTACCACTACAAACCAAAATAAACACTTATATTATTTTACTTCCAAACACAAAATAACTTTTTCAAAAGTTACTTATTATTAAAGTCCTTATTAAAAAGTTTTTTTTTTGTATAAGGACTTAATTAAGCTCTTTATCCAAACTGGCCCTTAATGTAACTTCTAAATAAGTCATTTTATATTTAAATACATAATAATAAAAATATTTATTTTAAATATTTTAAAAAATGCTTTTTGAGAAATCAGAATATTTGACTTCTCAAAAAGTACTAATATAAATTCCTAAGAAGTAAGAAGTACTCCCTCCATTCCAAAATAATTGACGTTTTAAGAAGAAAAAAAAATTTCACAGTAATAGTCGTTTTCGACTTCTAATGCTAATTTAATTTTTTTATACCTATTATACTCTTAGTATTATTTTTCTTTCTTTCTTGAATATACCTCTAGTCATCTTTCTTTCTCATTAATGCTTTAGATAGTTTAGTCATTTTAATATATCCTTTTATAAAATTAAGAATATTTATTGGATTTCTTAATATGTGTGCAAAAATCTTAAATGACTAATATTTTGGAATGAATGGAGTAATAAGTTCTATTGTCAAATAGAAAAAATTAAAATTTCATACTTCTAAAAAGATTTAAAAAAAGAGGTTATAAGTAAATTATCGAGTGAATCGCCATTTTGGTCCCTATATTTACATATGTGAGTCAAATTAGTCCATCTCTTTTAGAAATTGTCAAAATGATCCTTCACTTTTTAAACCGTGAGTCAAGTTAGTCCTTTACACGGTTTCCGGTTGCATTCCGTTATGACGGTGCTGATGTGTCACGTTAACTGCCAACTAGGCTTGCTGACATGACACATGTAATTTTCTTAACTCAAATAACTCCCTCTCTTTTTATAAAATGCCTCAAATTAGTCCTTCTTACTTTTAAAAATAAAAAATAAAATTAGAATCTCAAATTCTAATACTACTTCCATTTTTCTCATCCCTAACCTCTATCCCTTTTCCTCCATTGCTTTTTTAACTTGAGCTTGCATCCATGATTATGGATGGAGTTCATCTTCTCTATCAAAGAAACACAAGGAACTCATAATATTTTCTTTATTTTTCCTTTTCACTGTACTTACATACATACTTATTACATGCCCCCCTTTCACCCACTTAGTAGTAGTTTTAATCCTTAACCTTTTATTCCTATTATTGTCTTGAAACCCCTTTTGTTCCGTACCTTTGACTGAGGTATGAACTGTCGCCGGAATCTGACTCCTCGCACAGCAACTCTCCAAGGCGCTGGGGGTGTTTTCCTTGAAAGGACTCCGAAGCTTAAGTCAATATCAGTGTGAGAGTGAGAATTCAACTGAGAGCGTACCTGATACTGTGACGGGACACCCTATTTATAGAGGGGGATTGAAGTCATTTCTGTGCCGCTCACGTCGGACGACTCGGGATAACAGCCTACGGAACATTGGCGCCGTTGCCGGGGACCCACCACAGCACTTTTTGAGGTCGGTTTACCTTCTAAGGGACCGAAGCGAACACTAGAAACTGGCTAGAACAAAGACTACCGCCCGCCTCGTCCACCCAAAAGCAACAGGAGACCCGATGGAAGGAACGCAGGACGGGCATTGCGAAACGGTCCACGAGACCGACCAATCTCAACCTCAGCCCCCCCCGAACCAGAATGAGCTGAACCTCGGAGGAGCAGGGGGAGCTGAAGCTGAACAACAACCCAACACGGTTGCTGGAAATAATGGGGTCGGACCCTCTGTTGACCTCGATGTGCGCCAGACAATGCAACTCATCCGGGATCAGCAGGAGAGGCTCCGACTGCTGGAGCAAGAGATGGTGAAGCGACTTCCTTTGGAGGACCAACTCCGGAGGGAGGAACGCCGAAACCAGAAGGTGGAGGAAAAGCTTCTCCACGAGCGGGAAAAGGTCAAGGACCTAGCCCACCGCCTCCGAAAGCTCGAGCTGGAGCAGAAAGGCCCGACCAGAAAGGGTCGGAATGAGCATTCTCGGGAGAAAAAGCAGGAGCGACCGAGGTCCGCTGAGCAACGTCGGTCTCGGGAACGCGATGATCGCCAAGAACGGTCGAGAAGATCCGAGAAAGAGAAAGGGACAGGCAGTCCCAGAATTATAATGAAGATCGCGAACGCTCCTTTACCTACACCGAGTACCGAAGTACGGGCGGTGGAAAGGGGGGAGGGTTCACGTTCAAGGCTGAAGGCCGCTGGCCCACATATCTTAAAATACAAGATGCCCCAAGGTCGGACCCCACCGGGACTCAAATACGATGGGACCACCGACCCCGAGGAGCATCTGGAGGCATTTAAGTCCATAATGGATTACGACGGAGCTGAGGATGAGGAACGGTGCCGAGCGTTCCCGATTACTTTGCTGAAGACGGCATTGAAGTGGTATAACCGTCTTCCGTCAAGATCTATCAACTGCTTTGCCGACCTCGCCACTCAATTCCTGACTCATTTCACAACCAGGAAAACAAAGCCGAGGTCAGCTGTGAGCCTCATGAACATCAAGCAGAAGCAGGGGGAGACGCTGAGAGCCTATTTTGAAAGGTTCAATGCTGAAGCGCTCCTAGTGAGGGATTTGCATGTCTCCAATGCAATTACCCTCTTAATCAACGGACTCCGCTGGTCTCCGTTTACCGAATACCTCTCCAGGTCGGAGCCAACGACCATGGAGGAGATCCAGGACAGAGCGGCCGAGTACATCAGGGCCGAAGAGGCCATGATGGCCAAAATGGAAAGAGAGTTAGCGGAGGATAGGAATGAGGAAAGAAGAGCTGAAAAATCCCGACCTCAGAAGCCTAGGGAGGATAGGCAGAGGTCGGAGAAGCATGATCGGGTCCCTAAAAGGGGAAAATTCTCTAACTACACCCCCCTGTCGCGATCAATCGGGGAGGTGTATAAGGAGATACAGCAGACTGAACGGTTGCCCAGGCCCAGACCAGTAAGGACCAGGGCGAACACAAACCGAGGTCTGTATTGCAGCTACCATGAGCAACATGGGCATCAGACGGAGGATTGTTACGACCTCCGAGATGCAATTGAAGAGTTAATCCGAGCTGGTAAGCTCGCGAAGTACGTAGCTGAGCAGAGGGGCCCGAAGAGAAAGAGGGAGAGAAGCCCTGAGGATGAAGGGCGGAACCCGAGAAACAAGAAAAGCAAGCCGAAAGATGAGGCCGAACCCGAAAACAGCTCCGAGGTGGTGAAGACGATTCACACCATCGCGGGGGGTTTCGCGGGAGGCGGAGCTAGTGCCGCGGCAAGAAAAAGGGCGCTCAAGGAAATTTTGAGCGTAGAGAAAAAGGAGTTGGCATCGAAGACATTAAAAAAGGCCCCGGTGCCAATCACCTTCTCTGATGAAGACAACCACGGGGTAGTGGCCGACTACGCGGACCCCTTGGTGGTGTCGGTCATGGCCAGAAACATGGAGATTCGAAGGGTCTTGATCGACACGGGAAGCTCCGCCGAGCTGTTAACAAGGAGAGCGTTCGACGAGATGGGCCTAAAGGATTCCGACCTAAAGGCCTATGAGGAAGATCTCGTGGGATTCTCGGGGTACGATGTAATCAAGCCGGACGGTTACATCACCCTATACCTCACAATGGGCACCAAGCCGTTAGTGAGGACGGTGGAGGTGGACTTCATAGTGGCAAGGATTAACTCCACCTACAACATGATCATGGGGAGGCCCATGCTGTGCAAACTCGGGGCAGTAGTGTCGGTACCCCACTTGGTCATGAAATTCCCCACCGAAGATGGCAAGGTCGTCACAGTAAAGGGGTGCCAGGTGACAGCTCGGAAGTGCTACATCAATAGCCTGAAGGTCACTGAAAGGACCAAGGGTGAGAATGGAGAGAAAAAAGAAAAAGAAAAAACAGAAAAAGAAGAAAAAGAGACAAAAAGGCCGAGAGTCGAGGTCAACAATGTTGAACTCGACATGAGATCTCGGAACCCAGTAAGGCCGGAGCCCGAGGGCCAGCTGGAGGAGGTACAGATCGGGGAGAGCCCCGAGAAGATTACTCGGATCAGTGCTAACCTAAGTCCTATAGGTAAAGGGGCACTGATCCAGTTTCTCAAGAAAAATGTCGACTTCTTCGCATGGGAAGCAAAGGACATGCCCGGAATCAGTCCCGAGGTCATGTGCCATCAGCTGTCAGTGTACCCAGGTACTAAGCCGGTGCAACAGAAGAAGAGGAGAATGTCGGAAGAGAAGGCCCAAGCAGTGATCGAGCAAGTTGAAGCACTGCTCAAGGCCGGTTTCATCAGGGAGGTCCAGTACCCTACATGGCTCTCCAATGTCGTGTTGGTACCAAAGACGAACGGGAAGCTCAGGATGTGTGTAGATTACACCAACCTGAACAAGGCTTGCCCCAAGGACCCCTTCCCACTACCGAGCATTGACAGCCTAGTGGATGCCGCGTCGGGGTTCTGATTTTTGTCCTTCATGGACGCATACTCGGGATACAATCAGATCCTAATGAACCCCGACGACGAGGAGAAGATGGCGTTTATCTCACCAAGGGCAAACTATTGTTACAAGGTAATGCCCTTTGGTTTGAAGAATGCCGGGTCCACTTATCAGCGACTCATGAACAGGGTCTTTAAATCGGAAATCGGAACCAGGATGGAAGTGTACATAGATGACATGCTGGTGAAGACAAGAAAGGAGAAGGACACGATCTCCGATCTGGAAATCGTGTTCGGAAAGCTAAGAGACCATGGGATGAGACTGAACCCCCTGAAATGCGCCTTTGCTATCGAGGTCGGAAAATTCCTGGGTTTCATGTTGACCCAGAGAGGTATCGAAGCAAACCCAGAAAAGTGCAAAGTCATTATGGACATGAAGAGCCCGACCTCCGTAAAAGAAGTTCAGAGGTTAATGGGCCGGTTGGCTTCGTTATCAAGATTCCTCCCGCTGTCAGCTCGGAAATCCCTGCCGCTTTTCGAATTGTTAAAGAAAAAGACGGATTTCAGTTGGACCCCGGATTGTGAAGAAGCGTTCCAAAGCTTCAAACAATTCCTGATGGCTCCCCCGATCCTGTCTAAACCAGAGGTCGGAGAGATGTTATACCTCTACCTCTCGGTAGGAGAGTTGGCAGTGGGAGCGGTACTGGTAAGGGAAGAAGACAGAATGCAGAAACCTATCTACTTCGTGAGCAAGGCACTGCAGGGTCCCGAGACCCGCTATCCGAAGTTAGAGAAGGTAGCATTCGCACTGATCACAACCGCGAGGAGGCTAAGGCAGTATTTTCAAGCCCATACGGTGGTAGTACGAACAAATCACCCTATGAGGCAAATTCTACAGAAGCCCGACCTAGCAGGACGAATGGTGTCGTGGGCAGTAGAACTTTCCGAGTTCGACCTGCTGTTCGAACCTCGGAATGCAGTTAAGTCGCAAGCCTTAGCCGACTTTGTTAGAGAAATGGTGGATGAAGAGGTCCAGTGGACCTTATTTGTTGATGGATCGTCTAACCTAAAGGGCAGTGGAGCCGGCATCATCCTGGAAAACAATCTAGGGATCCAGGTTGAGATGTCGGTAAAGTTCGCGTTCCGAGCTTCCAACAATCAGGCGGAGTATGAAGCCTTGATTGCCGGGCTGAAACTAGCAAATGATCTCGGAGCTCAAGAACTCACTATCTGTAGAGACTCGCAGATTGTGGTTTCTCAAATCGGGGGCGAGTACCAGGCCCGAGATGAGCAACTAAAGAAGTACCTACAGGTAGTAACCGAGTTGCTCAAGCCACTGCGGAAAGCCGAGGTGAAATACATACCTCGAGAAGAGAATGCCCGAGCCGACGTGTTGTCGAAGCTCGTGATTACTAGGCCTACAGGGACAAGTAAAACATTAATCCAAGAAACCCTGGAGAGGCCATCAATTGCAGAAGCACAAGAAGTCGCGGCTATAGTAACGTCGCCGAGTTGGATTTCCGAGCTCCTCCAGAATCTCAGGCTCGGAATCCTTCCGGATGATGAGAAGGCCGCGACAGTAGTAAAGAGAAGAGCCCCATATTACACAATGGTCGAAGGGCAGTTATACAAAAGAGGGTTCAGCCAGCCCCTACTGAAATGCTTAAACGAAGACCAAGCCAGATATGTCCTCGAGGAAGTCCACGAAGGGGCAGGACGTAATCACCTCGGAGGCCAGACCTTAGCGCTGAAAGTTATCCGAGCTGGATACTTTTGGCCAACGTTAAAGAAAGATGCGGCCGAGTACGTAAAGAAGTGGGTGAAGTGCCAAGAGCACAGTCACCACCACAGTGCGCCTCCCGAGGAGATGACCCCAATCTCGGCATCATGACCCTTTGACAAATGGGGCATAGACCTGCTCGGGCCCTTCCCAACGGCTCCGGGCTTGGTAAAATACTTGGTGGTAGCAATTGATTACTTCACCAAGTGGATTGAGGCAGAACCTCTCGGCACAATAACGGCAGCTCAATGTCGGAAGTTCGTTTGGAGGAACATTATAACTCGTTTCGGGGTCCCAAAGGTCATAATCTCGGACAACGGAACGCGGTTCACCGATAAGAAGTTCCGAGATTTCCTACAAGGATGGAACATTGAGCAAAGGTTCACTAGCGTGGAGCACCCCCAAGCTAATGGGCAGTGCGAAGCTGCTAACAAGGTGATCCTAAGGGGATTGAAGAAAAGGCTCGACGAGGCAAAAGGATCTTGGGCAGAAGAGCTCGGGAGTGTCTTATGGGCCTACAGAACGACGCCTCACTCTACTACGGGAGAAAGTCCTTTCAAACTCTCCTATGGTAGTGATGCTATGATCCCAGTCGAGCTTGGAGAACCGAGCTTCCAAGTTATCAGCTATAAAGAAGATCAGAACTCGGAGGCAAGGGAGGCAGAGCTCGACACGGTCGAAGAAGATCGGGATGCAGCCAAGATCCGAGAAGAATCCCTCAAACAAAGGGTGGCAAGAAGGTATAACCAGGGAGTGATCCCGAGAAGATTCAAGAAGGGCGACTTCGTCCTACGAAGAGCAAACATCGGAGCTCCTAACCCGGGAGAAGGGAAGCTGGCCGCCAACTGGGAAGGGCCATATCGAGTAAAAGAGATTCTAGGAAAGGGGGCTTACAAGCTAGAAACCCTAGAAGGAAAAGAAATTCCGAGGTCGTGGAATGCCACGAACCTTAGGAAATTTTATATTTAAATTTTACTCATGTAATTTGTGGTACCTCAGTCCGTACTCTTTCCTACCACGGGATTTTGCCCTAAGGAGGGTTTTGCCTGAGAGGTTTTAATGAGGCGGGCCTGAGAACACATCAATAAATCTTTTCTTTTGATATTTACTTGGTTATTTTTATCTGAAAGATGGATGTACATAGCGCTAAAACCCGAGTTGGTTAAAGACCCCGAGTTGGTCAAAAACCCAAGCTGGTTAAACGATTGAATAAATAAAACCCAAGTTGGTTAAAGACCCCGAGTTGGTCAAAAACCCGAGCTGGTTAAACGATTGAATAAATAAAACCCAAGTTGGTTAAGACCCCGAGTTGGTCAAAAACCCGTGTTGGTTAAAATGATTAAATTAAAACCCCAAGTTGGTTAAGACCCCGAGTTGGTCAAAAACCCGAGTTGGTTAAAGTGATTAAATTAAAAACCCAAGTTGGTTAAAGACCCCGAGTTGGTCAAAAGCCCGAGTTGGTTAAAGTGATTAAATTAAAAAACCCAAGTTGGTTAAAGACCCCGAGTTGGTCAAAATCCAAGCTGGTCATATTAATCATAAAAATTTAAGTTGGTAAAGGCCCCAAGGCGGTCGGAACCCGAGACGATAAAAAATTAAGCGAACCCGAGACGGTTACCACGATTAAAGATGACTACTAGTGCAAGGCTAAGTTAAATAAAGCTACAAGCACAAAGTAAATAAAGCCATTAAATTTCCACATATATTTAAAGCATTATAAACCGGCACGAACCCCAACAAGGGGAACCCGGAAAGTATACAAAAGTGCAAAAACCGGCACGAACCCACGAAGGGGAACCCGGGCAAATAAATCAAAATGTAAAGGCAAAATAAAAATTGTCATATACAAAAGTAAAAAGATCAGACATCGGGAACATCGGCAACCTCAACATTGGAAGTGGCTGTGTTGGGGAGACCATCGCAGGAGGGACCTCGGCATCGGCGGGAGGAGTTGGCTGAGCTTCCTCGGGAGAGTTCGGGTCAACAACAACTAGCTTTCCGTCTTCGATCTTAGTGTACATTCCAACTTGTCCGAGATCGAGATCGGGAGCGATGACCCGAACTTGGTCTTTAATAAACTCTGCCACAGCCAGGGTGGAGTCAACCAAAGAAGCCTGCAGCCCCTCCACCTCGTTCTCAAGCCGGGAAATGTCTTGAGTTTAAGAAAGGCGAAGGTCATCCAACGAGCCAGTTAGCTCGTCGATCTTCCGCTTCCCTTCATTCAGCTCCAAGGTCAGGCTCCTGCGACCGTCCTCCGAGGCCTTCAACTCACCTTGAGTGAAGGAGAGATCCTCCTCGGAGGCCTTCAGCTTCTCCTCTGCCTCCTTGAGACGAGCCTCGAGGTCCTCAATCCTCTTGTTGCTCGTCTCTTGGGCCTCGCAGAGAGCGTCGAGCTCCTCCTGAACGCCATGCCCGAGAACAGCTAGGGGCTCCATGTGGCGAAGGACGGTGACAGTTTTCACTAAAGCCCTCTCGCTCCATCGGAGGAAAGTGCGGATGTCCTCCGCCCCCTCCAGTTCAGCAATGGCAGCCGAGTTGTACATTTCCCGGTCTATTAAGGCCGGAAAATTGAAATCCTTGTCAAAAGGGGAGAGGGCGGAAGAGCTGTCGTGATCATGCTTCTTCTTCTTCCGAGGCTCAGAAGGTCCAGAGACACCCAGGCCGGCGCCCTCGTCAAGCACCAGATTCTTGTGCTTGGCGCCAAGGGGAGGAGGAGCAGCAGTTGCCACCACGACGGTCCCCGGGGCAAGGGCAACCAAGGTGGTCGAGGTCGGAGTCCGAGAACCAGAGCCTTCGGCAGATGCCTTCTTTTTCTTCTTTTGAGAAAGACATAAAGCTCGGATAGCATCTAGGTCGGCAGCACCCGTCATCGTATCTGCAACAACAAGAAGATCTTGATTAGAAAAAGGAACACTCAAAAAGAATAATGTAAATAAAAGAAAGTAAATGTCGTTACCAAGCTCCTTTTTGAAGTCGGAGTCACTTCCCCGAATTAACTTCTTCAGCACGAGGTTTTTCTCCTTATGGGATTCGAGAAATAGGCGGACAATCCCGACCTCGGCCTCAGTCAACTCGGTGTCTTTAATGTCTACGACGTAGACATTCTTCACCCAGTAAAGGGGGAACCGGGGTTCGCCTTTCTCGGACAGCCAGAAAGGGTAAGTATCTTCCGCAGCGCGGACCCGGAAGTATACCTCCTTGAAATTGTGGACGAAATCTTCAAAAAGGGTGAAGACCTTCCGACCTGAATGAGCTCGGAAGGATATCCACCCCTCGGTTCCGTGGGGAAAGGTGACGACAAAGAGGTAGAAGAACACCCTCAGAGAAGGGGGAAGCCCGAGGTGCTCACAAACCCGTTCGAACCCCCGAACCATGGCCCAGGAGTTGGGGTGGAGCTGAGAGGGTGCGACCCAGACTGTCCTCACTACCCGAATTTGGAAGTCGGTGAAGGGGATGCGGATTCCAATCCGGGTTAGGAGCAGGTCGTACATATAAAAGAAGTCGACCGGCTCCTGACCATTGTTGAAAGGGACCCTCTCGTCGGCAGTAGGGGCCTCGACTAGGTATTGGCCGAAAGCTCCTTCAGCAAATATTTGCTCGCAGGAGTTGACGGCGGTGGCGTAATCCTCGTCTACGACTGAGACTATGTCGAGGGCTTCTTCCCAGGCCCAGTTGTATTGGTCATTGAGGAGGAGAAAGCGTTGGAGCTCTGGCTTTGGACGCTTACCCATTACCTACAAAAAAAAACCATTCAAAACAGTTTAAAAAACTGTCCTCGGAAATCGGGGTTTGACGTTTTAAATGGTTTCCAATGAAAGGAAAAAGGGGACAAATTGGATCCCAATTAAGGGAGGCCGAGCTCCGACGTCACCGCTCCGAACGAAGAAAATATAAAAGGAGTATCCTACAGGTCGGACTAGAACGGAATCCCAAGCAGGGGCATCCGAGGTCCGACGTCACATGTCCAGAAACATGGCAAAAGTAAAGGGCGAAAAATGGCGAAAATGCTCTATTGCAACCTACGCCAAAGACAACAGCAAGAAAAGGAAGAAATCCATACACAATCTATACAGGCCTAAAATAAGTTTCAAAACCCAGAAAATGGGTAGACAAAGGCGCAACAGAGAGGCGAGAGAACGCCATAACCAAAAGCTTCAGACGAAGAACAAGAAAAAGTGCAAGAAATCGTAAGGGAAGAAAAACTTACTGAGTGTAAAGAAGAGAAAGCGACCAATGGTGGAGAGAAGGAAAGGTTGCGAACTTTGAAGCCTCTAACGGTGGCACGCTTCTGAGCAAGGGGCGGTGCACGGCGGAGAGCAAGAAGAGGGATCGCAGATGCAAAGGAAGAGAAGAAGAAAAGAATCGCAGAAGTTGGAGAGAATTTGAAAGTGGAAGAAGGAGCACAGTGACCCCCAAGGCGGTACTTATACCGCCAAAAAGACAGGGGCACGAACGTCATTTCACGTCCCAAGCAGGGGCATTCTCGACATTTCACGAGTAAAAGCAGGGGCAGTTTTGGAAGTCGCAAAACTCATCTCGGAAACGCTTCGTCTCCAGCTGACACGTGTCACGCATCGAGCGGCACGATGGGATGTGAAAAGACAAGCGTCAGAGATGGGGTGGCGGGAATTTTGAGGCGCCTCTTGGTGTTTCAACTCGAACCTCGGGCTACGCCCGATCTCCGAGTTGGGGGCAATGTTCACACCTCGGATTGTGGCCCAATCCGGCGGCCCAACTTGAGATTTCGATTATTAGCCCAGGAGAGGGCCCAAAAGATAAACCCTAGTAAGGCCCAAGGTCGGACCTCGGACCCCACGATGGGCGAGTCCAGATCGAGGCCCATTAAACCTTCAAGGCCCAATAACTATCAGAGACCCAAAGGACTTGGATCTGGAGCAGGACCCCGGAACCGGCCCGAGACTCGACCCGAGGTCGGATAAGGTTAAGCCCCCGATTAGGGCGGCGATCAGAAGCGAGCAGATAGCGATGCCGAGAAATCCGGAGCCACGATCGACACGACGCGGGGCGCCACAACGCGCCACAGAAAGCGGGAATGCTGTTATCCCGAGTCGTGCGGCGTGAGCGGCACGGAAATGATTCTAATCCCCCTCTATAAATAGGGTGTCCCGTCACAGTATCAGGTACGCTCTCAGTTGAGTTCTCACTCTCACACTGATATTGACTTAAGCTTCGGAGTCCTTTCAGGGAAAACACCCCCAGCGCCTTGGAGAGTTGCTGTGCGAGGAGTCAGATTCCGGCGACAGTTCATACCTCAGTCAAAGGTACGGAACACCTTTATTCCATTTCCTTCAAGAATCTTTTTCTCATACCAATCCCTAATTCCATCATCATGATCAAAATGATGCAGTTCATCACCACCCCCCACTGGGTACTTCAAGGGCAAACTCACATAGTAGCAATAGTACAGCTCCTTCCCCTCTACCAACCTCTACGGTGACGGCGACTTCATAGCCAGTCATGGTGGCAAGTTTCGGCGGGGGGTTCGGAGACGAAGAGGACGTCAGTGACGATGAGGATCTGGTTAACCTGGAGGGAAATGTTCGGGTCAGATCTCAAGGTAAGGTGGGCGAACTCGCCACAGCTGGTTATGTCACGACGCAAAAATGAGGGAGTTGCAGGTAGGAAGTTTTCGAGTTCGGATCTAGACCCGACTGGGGCTCCTGATCTTGCTTGCACTATTGAGGTGTGAGAGTGTTGTTGGGGTCACTATCTAGTAAGTATATTGTTGAATGAGATAGTTTCTTTTTTTATGGAGAATGCAACATTTGTCTGTTTTTATACAAGTAGATATGTAGATGAATTATACACATAAGGATCTCAAAATGTCACTTCACATTCTGAGTTCCTTGTGTTTTTTTTATGGCAGCTAGCTCTAGTTGGACGAGTAATGGAGGGAAGGAAAAAGGAAACGGAGATGAGAAAAATGGAAGTAGTATTAGGATTTGAAATTCTAATTTTATTTTATTTTTTAAAAAATAAAAAGGACTAATTTGAGGCATTTTATAAAAGAGAGGGAGTTATTTGAGTTAAGAAAATTACATGTGTCATGTCAGCAAGCCTAGTTGGCAGTTAACGTGACACCTCAACACCGTCATAACGGAATGCAACCGGAAACCCTGTAAAGGATTAATTTGACTCACGTATGTAAATATAGGGAGCAAAAATGACTATTCACTCTAAATTATCCAAACTGGTTCATAATTGCTTACTATAGGAAAACTGAGTTTTTTTTTCCTCCTCTCCTATGTTTTCATTGCAATGAAATGTGGGTTAAATGTACATGAGAATGGGATGAATTCATTCTAGCTGTAAAAGTGATCTTATAACTTATAAGAACATAAATCACATTTGGTCATTTGTGTAAACATTGTGCTAGGAGCCTTACCATTCTAGCTATATCATCCTTACTTTTACGAGGCAAGCTTTTCGGTCTCCTCTTACTTTCTCAAACCTCAACTACTCATAAGAACAACATAACAAGAATAATAAGGATTGTGGACGATGGATCATTTTTAAGATATATTTATGTTTCAACCTGGAAAAGTGTAGTATGGAATTGTATGTTGCTCCAGATTAGTGTGTTTGTAAGGAATAATATGAATGTGTATTTTTTCGTTCTGAAATCTCAGGCTCAGTTGTGTGTCAAGAATCAAGATACCCAGTCCAATATCTAAGACTTTTTTATCCATATAAAATATAGAAAATCAATATGTTCATGTATAATTGAATGGTATCAATATCTACATAAATGTCGTGATTTTGAATTTTTAATCTGATTTTCACCCCTAAGCGAAAATCATTAAAAATGCACGAAATGCATGATTTTCTCGCCCCTTGAGCAAAAGTTTTCAAAATATCAATAATAATTTTTCTAGCACTACATAATTCTACTCTCTCCTTGCCTCTTTTCTATTTCTCACTCTTTGTGAAAGTTTCACAACAATTATAGTTTTCTGAAGGATGTGTTGACTGTTGTGATACGAAGTCCAAGCAAAAGGAAACAAACTAAAAAAAAATCCGGACTTTAGGGCCACAATTAAATATTAGTTCATAATATTTGGAGTCCGGAGCTAAACTCAGCTCAGCGTACTCAAAAAGCAGACCTAAAAACCACTGTCACCAACACACATAATACTTAAAAAAAAAAACCATTTAATATAAAAATAAAAATAAAAATACAGAAAATAAAAAATCGAATGTCTTTCGAATTCATTTCATTTCCTCTTCATTGCGTAGGTGAAAAGTTTCTTCTCTCCCCAGACACTGAAACCTGAAAGATTTTTTTCTTTTTACTCTCGAGCGCTTCTGACTCGTTGGAATCGGTCACTCTCAGTGAGATTTTACTACATCAGCTACTGAGTCGACTCGCTCATTCCTCTATGGTGAGCTAAATTTTCAATTTTTCCCTCATTTCGGTTGCCTCTAATTTAGACTAATTTAGTTTTTTAATCAAGCACAGAAATTCATTTCCTTGTTTGGTATTTTTTTGTATAACGTTTGTAATTTGTGCCATACAAAAAATTGTTGTTTTGGTGGTCAATTTGTGCTTTAAACTTCTGGGTATGATTCCTTTCCAAAAAGGTTTTAATCTTTTGGAGTTCTATGATGTGAACAGTGCCAATTGTTTAATTTTTTGTTTTGCTATGCATGCTGCTTTTTTTTTTTTTTTTGAAAATTGAACAAAAAATAGAGGATTATTTTTATTTCTCTCTCACTTTTTTTTTTTAATATTTTTTTGTTCTTTTTCCAGATTGTGTACTTGAGGTGCATGTGGTTGATATTCCATGGAAACAGTAGTTGCAATTGAGGATAATGATGAAGGGAAGCTTGAAGATAGTGTTGTGGTTGATAGAAGCAGTTCTGCTTTGTCTTCTCCGAAGCAGATTGCAAACCCAGTTGTGTACAAGCTCGTTAGGGTATGTTTATGTGTTTTCAGTCACACCCAGTTTCAGTTTGTGAAAGTAGCTTCAATTTGCAAATTATTTTTTTAGCTTTGCATGTTTCAGGTGTTGGGAAAGTTTGCAACTTTTTAGTTTAAAGTTCCAATAGAGTTCTTGGCAAAAATGATCAAGATGAAGGGAGTTGCTATGGTGGTACCTGGTGTTTTATTCTCAGGATACCAGTACCCTTTAATCTTTGTCATACATTTCTAAGGCTTTGTTTGTTTCTTCAGCCTTGTAATACTCCTGTTTATTAGAGTAACGCCCTAATTATTACCCCTGAAGTGTTCTACTTTCATTTTTGGGTTTAGTTTTTCTTACCTGGATTCCTTTTGGTGATAATAAATCCATAGCATCCCTAGTCTAGTGATTAAACTTCCCGAATAAATAATTCTAATCAAATCATTAGTACATTTGAATCAGCATGATTACTTGTGATGTTAGATGCATCACATTTTGTTTGTCTATAATTTATAATTGCAATTGTAATTTGATGCACTTTTCTGTACAGAAGAGCTCTGGGATCTCTACTGCGAATTAACTTAAACCTCACGGTTTTCCATCTTCCTTTTCTGGTCCAGTAAATTTTGTAAAATTAATTACTATACTCTCTCAATTTACTGTTTTTGTTTGAGTGAATTGATCTGAGCTTTTCTGTGATTTGGTTAAATTATTCTCACCTCCCCTAATTATCTTTAATGAGTGAAATTAAATCCTGAAATTTGAAAATGGAATGTGACAACTATTAAGACTTTGTGTCTATGGTTTGGTTCAATCATAGAAACCACATTAGCCATCAAACTTCTATTGAACCACCTGAACCATATCAAATTGGTGATGGCCTTTTTGAACTGGATCTGGTTTTAAAAAGGTAAGTGATTTCCAATAATTGCTATTCTACATGCTCAGCACACGAACCATGCTCAGATGAACTTGTTGCGGTAATCAGCAGTGGATTGTAATCCTCCATCAGTGTCTCCCTCTACCACACTGATTGGGCCATTGGGTGGTTGAGGGAGAGAGGTGTACGGTTTTGATTTGATGAGCCGAGGGCAGAGCAAGATGCTGCTGTGTTTATGGCCTTATGTGGTTGCCAGTTTTGTCTTTTCATTAGGGTATGTAAACGAGAGAGATAGTGTTTGATAGAGTTTTGTGGACCCCACTGCAGAATTGATGGTGAAAATTTAATGTATATAGTGCAAATTCATGCCGTGTTGTTTGTTTTTGTTTTTGGGTGAAAATGTTGTCTCATGTCATGTTTATAGCTAGTGAACCCTTGTTGCATCCATCATTGAGATGTTTGAGAGTAAATATTTCAGTATGTGGTGCTATTTTTATTGTTTGCAATGTATACTTTTGTCTAGGCTTTGTAAATAGTTTTCTTGCTTTTAAATGTGATCTTTAGGTTGAAGGTGATGGGAGGTTAGTGCCTGCAACAGATGATGAAGTAATGAAGATGGAGGATTTTTTTGAGCATGACAACAGTGAAATGCGTGTTGTTGCAGACACTGGGCAAAGTTTGGAGTGCATTTCAATTGAAAGATCATCTTCTGGGAAGCTTCGATTGGAGTGCTCAAAAGGTGTATGCTTAATCTCTCAGCCATAAAAGTTGCTAATGAACATTTTGAACTGCAATTTGATGCATTTTCAGTAGTCGTTACATCAACTTAGCTGCTTGATACTAGAGTTTTACCTTTGCCAAATTGAGAGAGTTGAATGTTTATTATGTCCTTTTTTTAGTTGTTTTAAGGACAAAATTTGTATATTGGTTTATTAGGTATAATTATTTATATCGTAAACAGTCTCCCTATCTACCTGATCTACCTGTTGGTCATTATTAATTTGGATCAGTCTTCTCTGGTGTTGTAAAGATATTCTAGGCTTGAATATGTGTTTCTCACACATAGAACTTAAGGCTTGTGTTACTCAAAAGTCACATTTTTAATTTATTGTCCCATTTAGCAATCCAGCTTATTACTTCCTATGAAGTCATTTTTTAGCATTTTTTTTTTTGAGAAGTTAAATCATTTAGCTTCTCATGAAGCACTTTCTAAAACACTTAATGAGATTGAGATCCAAATCCACTTTCTAAATATTTCAAAACAAGCATTTCTGTTACTACGTATCCAATATGTAATAAATACTTTCCGAGTTATTTTTCAAAAGTTCCTTTTGTATAAAGACTAAAATAAGTTATTTACGCAATAAGTTATCTAATTGAAAATGCTATAGAATCTTAGTATTCTTGGTTATGATATGGCCTTTACTTTTCTAACATCTCATATTTTCTGTCAACTAATGCCCTGATTGTTCATGAACAGGCACTGCAGATACAGATTTGGGGAAACTAAATGCCAAATTACAGGTATTGGGATCTCTTTTGGTTTATTTCTCTTCTTCCTTCCCTGTCTCAAACTTTTTTATTCCTGTTCATTGTTTCTTTAGTGTTATATACAAATTTTTTGATGCTGTAATTCTGTCATTTCAAAGAACTTGGTGTATCTAACTTGTTGCTTTCTTCCATTTAACAGAACCCATTAGTGCATTAGTGGTTATGTACAAAAGTAGTGATCTGCATAACTTACTTTTTGTTTAATTATGATGTGCTGAACAAGTGATAACATATTTAATAACTTATTTGAGTTTAAATATTTATGTAATACTCACTGCAAACTTCTTCCTGATGTAAACACAGCTTCCCATAGAGTACACTTGTAGTAAACTTGGTAATATAATTGGTTTTTTCCTAATCAAGACTCAAGAGTATGTACTCATGTGCATTTTTGTACATTCTGTGTGTGTCTTTTAGTTTCAGTTCTTTTTCCTTCCAAAATTGTATTTCTTGGCTTGGTTTTAGCACATTTTTTCTTTCTTCTTGCATGCATGGTGTTATTATATTTTGTTTCCAAGTATCCTTCTTGACCTCTAAAATTTCTTGTAGTACATTGAGCAGATGTTGCAAAGGGTCAAACATGAAGAGAAACTTCGAGTGTCTTGTGGATCACCTGTTCATTCTTGTGTAAATATAGACAGCCAGTGTTCTGCTGACAAATTTCCTGTCATGGATGGGAAGAATCAATCAGATATTCCCAGCCATGAAATTCCTTCTGTTGCATCTAGTTTAAATTATACTCATAGTAATCAATCTGGGAGTAATGATCAGTGTTCGCGACCTTCAGAAGGAGTGATGGAAAGTGGATCATCCGCTTCTGCTTTGAATCATGTTTTTTCAATGTTTGAAGATGAAATATGCTTGGACAAATTATCCATCAGAGAACTTCATGAACTGTTTAAAGTAACTTTTAGTCGGGAGACTACTGTGAAAGACAAGCAGTGGCTGAAAAGGAGGATTGCCATGAGTTTAACTAACTCGCCTGATATTTCAGGAACAACTTTCATTGTTAAAGATGACAAAATAGTAAGAAAATGTGAAGACACTTGTGGAGATGGGAGTGCAGCTGTAACTATGGACAATGTGGCTGGAGAAGAGGATGTCAACTTTAAGGTTTCACCGATTGTGGAGGGCGGAGGAATTGAAGGTAATCAGGTTGTTTCTGAAGCAAGACTGAGAAACCACAATATGGAACATGAATTGGGAGGTGCGGATAATCAGATAGAGCAAAGAGCTGCGAAAAGAATTCGGAAGCCTACTAAGAGATATATTGAAGAGCTCTCTGAAACTGAATCTAGAGAGCATGGCCCTGGGTTTTTGGGTTCTAATAAAAATGTGGGAGATGGACTTTCTACGAATTCATATATGAGGCCTACTAGAAATGCTTCTTCAGAGGTGAGAACATTTATCACCAAGCTACTCTATCTTGGAGGTTTTGGTGTTAAAGTTCCTTGTGTTTGTCGGGTTCGAAGAAGTCGTCCGAGGAAAGACATGATGTCGCTTATGGTGAGTGACACTTTTTTCATACTTGACTATATAAAAGGAACAATTTTTACTTCACCCTCTCTATTCATTCTATTTCTTCCTGCTGTTCCTATTAATGCTTGATGCCAGCCAGAAAATAATCTACCAAAAGATTAAACTCGGTAATTCAGTTCCGAGTTACTGCATTAGTTTTGCATGCCTAGGAAATGTCCCTTCTTGTGAATCTATCCAGCAGTTCTTTTGTACTTCTGTTCGGTCTCAGTGTCTTACCAGAAGTCTACAAAGTTCAGGAAATTATACTAGTTATGTGGTAGTTCTGGTAACTTCTTTTTTTTTCTTGCTAACACGAATCATCATGACTTCATTTCAGAAATTCCATCCAACTGGCATGAGTGAGACAGCAAAATTAGGTAAAAAGGCTCTTGTAGAGCATTGTTCTTATGCTGATAGTGAGAATTCAGAGAAAGTATTGAATTCAAGGTCCACACCTGGGAAGTGCTATCGGACAGTAAGACCAACTGAGCCTTCATTAACAGTTGATAGTGTAATTTTACCTTTTTGTTGCAGTTTTTTTTTTTATGATACTAATCCCAATTTCCCTTATTTATAGAGAACTAACTTACTAATGGAGGAAGAAAAGGGAGAGAATAAACTTTATATAATATGAAAAATAAAATTCTGCTATTAAGTAGTGTATTATGAAATACAAAGAACCAATCTCTATTTATAAACATACTAGAATCCTATTCCTAACTAAATAATAAAAACTAATCCTATGAGATTATCTAAAATATGATAAGATATAATATATATGTATAACTAGACATTTCCTTATTTCAGTTTTTTGGTATACATTGGAAAAATAACATTTCCTTATTTTTAACAGCACTTATTTCCTCTCCTCATTTTTTGTTCAATATAATACAATGGTATAATCATTTTTTTTTAATCTTTTCTTATTATTGTGGGTGGGTTTATTTGTTTAGTCTGCCTCTGAACCTGGGAAAGAGAAGCAAATTACAACAATCAGCACAAATGAGCTAAGGCAGGAATTGCGGCCAAAAAGGGCAGATCCATCTTCCCATACTTCGGACGACACTGTTGTTACTGTTCCAACTGCTAAAGGTGGAATAAGGAGAAAGCATCATCGAGCATGGACTCTTGTTGAGGTAATGAAATTGGTTGAAGGTGTATCACGGTGTGGAGCAGGGAGGTGGTCTGAGATCAAACGACTGTCCTTTTCATCATATTCATATCGTACCTCTGTTGATCTCAAGGTAAGCATTTTTAAGGCCTCTTAATAAAGTTGCATCATGTGGTCTCCGGTCACGTTAAGTCCATCTGCTTGTCACTGAAAGAAGATTTTGTTTTGCAGGACAAGTGGAGGAATTTGCTCAAAGCTAGTTTTGCACAGACACCTGCAGATGACGGGGTACGAATTTATGACTCGTATTTCTATTTCAATCTTGTAGAAAGGGCTTAATTGGTTCCTAAAATCCTGTGTTTTCTTGCCGTGCATGCTTGAGATTTGATGTGCAATTAACGTTTTATCACTTTGCAATTTATTTACTAAGAATAAATAACCATTTTGGTCCCTTACCTTTACTCAATTCTCAATTTGATCCATCTTTTGATTTTATCAATTTGGCCCCTTAGGGTGTGTTCACGAGTTTTGAGGGAAAGGAAATGGATGGTTTTGAAGGGAAACATAGGGAGTGGGAAAGGGAGGGGAGGGTTTCAAAGGGCTTATATCAACCTTGTTCGTAAATTTAAATTTTACTTGGGAAAGGGAAGGGAGGGTTTCAAAAGGTCTTATTCTTATGAACTATTTTTACAATCTTACCATTTTCTTATGTAAATTCAATATAATTACAAATTCTAGAAAATATTTAACATTTAGAGTTTTTTTTAAAAATAAATTGTTTTAAAAGAAATTTTGTTGTCTATTTTCATAAATATAATTTCTTTTACAGAAAAACTATGTCATATTCTAACTTCCTCTCATACACATACACACACACACATATATATATATTATTTGCTAATGTAATTTTGTCAAAAGAAATATACTTTTGTATGGGAAGTTTGGTGGGAATTTAAATAACAAGCTTATGATAAAGATGGCATTTTAATTTTTAATAAGGATAATAAAGTAAATTCACCTAAAGTCCTAGTATCATATAGGGGTTTTGGAGGGTTTTGAGGGATTAACAAAACCCTCGTAAAACCTTTCCCTCTTAAATTTTGTAACTTGTGAACATGCAAACTTTTTAAAAGTCTTACTAATTTCTTTTTCTTCCCCTCCAAAATCTAACTCATAATGAACCCTTATTAATTCTGTCCTACCATTAAATAACAATTTATCCTTTTCATTGGACCAAACTGAAAACAATTTGGAAAAGGTACCAAATGGAGACTATTTTAAACATAAGGGATCTAATTTATAAAATAAAAAGTAGAAAACCAGATTGAAAAACTAAGCTAAGGGACCAAAATGACTACTTTGCCTTTTATTTATCTCTTCAGCCCTTGAAAGTATTCTATTTTGGGGTTGCAAATTCATCTAGTTCCTGTTTACTGAATTCCCTGGATTTGTTGTCATCTAGAAATGGGAACTGTTACAAGTCTTAAATTGGAAATTTGAGAAGCCCTAATTTTATTTTACCATGATCGTAATAATCTGTTTTGGTATTCATAGGTAAATTCGCGGAAGCATGGTGCAGTTCCCATTCCTGAGCCAATTCTAGTTCGTGTAAGAGAGCTTGCAGAGATGAATTCTCAGGTGCCTCCAAACATTAGCTCAGGAAAATTAATAGCTAGTATGGGGAATAATGCCCATGAAGATAGATCGGGGTACTTGTAGCACTATTGTAAATAATAAATAATACCAAATTGCTTATAAAGCTACAAAAAAAAAAATCACCCCCCAAAAAAAAATGAAAATTTTCATGTCCACCCGAATATACTTCCACCTCTACATCCATCTCTATTTTAGTTCAATGCGTGTGGTAGCGGAATCACTTGCTATTTTCCATGGATGGATGATGGATGATATAGGTGGATGTACGTGTAGTTGTTTTGAAAAAAAAAAAAAAAAGCTAACTATGTAGTTCCTTAAGCCAACCCTTTCTTGGAGTGTAGTTTAGCTTAGATGCGATCTTGTAGGCAGTAAAGAAATTGATCAGATGCTTAATGCACTGAAGTTTTACAGAATTATGTCATATCTCTGTTATGATTGTTCTGATTGTTGTAAATTGTCCTTTAGTAATATGCTAAATTGTTGGTAAAACTATGAAACATTTTAGGTGTTTTTATGGTACGTGGTTTAAATCCGGGTAAGTCATCCTTGCCTAATTGTTTGGTAGTGATTGGTCAATTAGGTGTGTTTACTGTGTTGTATTAGGTATGATAGTACTAAATTGATATTATGTATTATGTATTTATTCCTCATCTGATAAGATATGATAAGATATTGTAGTGTATAAGGTTATATGTCCTAATTCTTTTAGGGGCGTTTGTGGACAGATTATCGGTAATCTTGCAATTAGATTATCTGGTAATTCAGATTGATTCGTTTGGTTTGACGAAGATATTGGTAATGTAGGTTATCAAGTAATCCACATTACCTCTAAAGTGGTAATGTGGATTACTCCCATATCAGGTGGCTATCTAGATTACCACCCTTAGGTAATCCTCTAATTTATTTTATTACACATTTATCTTTTTAACAAATTACACTGCTATTCATAATTTTATATTTTTCTACCAGATCATGACAAATAGTAACTATTGAAACACAAATCCTATTCTTTACAAGAATAATATAATTATTTTATTGGATTTTAATTTTTGTTAAATAATTATATTAATATTAAAATCGAAAATGTTGATATTAAATTCTAAATATAAAGACCAAAGTAGTTATTCACTCAATAATTTACTATTAAAATAAAAGAAAATTATAAATTTATATATAACATGTTATAAAATAGTTAAAATTTTACTTGATAAAGAAGTTTAGTGAGTGAAGCTAAAAATTAGAAGGCATTATAGTCATATGTGTATTTTAGAATGTATTTTAATAATATATGTAATGTAATTATATTTGATTAATTTATTCTATAATTATTTAGAGGGTATTATAGTAATATGCATACATTACGTTGTAATTTTTTTAATATACCAAACAAGGTAATATGGATTATCAGTAATATTATTTGTATATATCAAACAATGTGATGTGGATTACCGGTAATTTAATTAGAGGTAATTTATCTACAAGGTAATCTATATTACCGGTAATCTTTGACGATAATGTGCCAAATGTAAGTGTTCATACCCCAACCTTCTCTTCCTATTCATCTTCTCCCTTGCTCTTTCTCTCTCTTGCTTCTCTTCCTATTCATCTTCTCCCTTGCTCTTTCTCTCTCTTGCTGACATGAAAAATGGACACTTTTAAGTTAATAAGGTAACAAACCAAACATCAACGTCTTTCAATTCTTCTCTTACTTCCCCACATCAACATCTTTCGATTCCATGGGTAGCTACACTGCCAACTCTATCCAGAGTTCCACTATCTTGGTTGTCAATCAACACAAATTTAAAACACTTCACCAAATCATTCACATATGTGCCTTTTTCTCTAACCCTTCTATTTATTTTTTTTCTAATTTTTAAATCCTATTTTTCTTTTTCAAGTTAAGTGAGATGTTTGTTAAGCTAAGTTTTATTTATAATAATCATGACAATCATTCTCTTCCTCTCAACATTTGTCATTAATCCACTCAACACCATTTACAAATCTTGTGTTTTTTTCTTTTAAAATAATATTGTTTATTTGAAAGAGAACAAGAAAACAAAAGTGTCAGTTTTGGAAGAGCTTAAGTTGTTTGAAACAATGAAGATACAGATGGTAGCATTGAAAGACATAAAACTCGATTGGTTGCAAAGGGATATACTCAAGTAGCTGGATTAGATTATGTTGATACATTCAGTCCTGTAGTCAAAATGACTACCTTCAGATTACTTCTTGCTATTGCAGTCACAAAGAACTGATTTTTACATCAATTAAATGTCAACATAGCCTTCTTGCATGGTGATTTAAATGAAAAAGTTTATATGAGAGCTCCTCCTGGCCTGTCTATTCCCAATTCCAAGCTAGTTTATATGACGGTGACAATGTAATAGTAGTGCGGTGTGGTGGGTGGTGCTCGGTTGGAGGTGCGGTGTGATGGTGGCACGGTGTGGCGGGTGGCGGTCTAAGATTAGGCAGTGAGTAGAGAGAAAATAGTGATGAGGACAAGCTCTGGTTACACAACCTGTAGGCGGTGATAGTTTGAAGATGCTCTGGTTACACAGTTTGTAGGCGGTGGTCGTTGGAAGATCAAGTGAGGTAGAAATAGAGAAGATTGGAGTATGAACACTTATTAGCGTTGATGAGGGGTATTAGAGACCAAACAATCACAAAAACAACAACGTTTTAGGATAAGTTAACAAAGCACTTTTAGGGACTAACAAATGTCCAATTTTAAATATTGTCAGGAACTCACTTGTCAATCTCTAATTGTCAGAGATTAATTTGTCCAAAATGAAAATTATCATGGATCAACTTGGGCCCTAAATAATAACAACTTTCTTACTATTTCTTTCTCTACCTATCCATTTATTGTTTAATTTATATATTATCATTAAATTAAATAAATAATAGAAAAAATACGATTTGGGGACGAAGGGCTCTACTTGGCGCTAGTGTTTATAAAAAACAAACAAATAGGCAAACGATGAGTAAAGGGTTGATCCGTTTAGCAGTGTTCTGAGAAGCGATGGGGGCAGAAACCGAGGCACAGAAAAAGCACGAGGAAGACCGCCCAAGATCGTCCCCCATTACTCTCACTCAAGATCAGTTCCGCTCATGGAAGAGCCAGAAGGTCTCTCATTACCTTTCCCTATCACTTTCCCTATTTCTTAATTAGGGTTTTTTTGTCTCTCTGTTTATTATGACGTTATGGACTAATAATGGGTTCTGTTGTCATTTTTCTCGATTGTTGGTGGGAACTTTTTTTTTTTTTACATTGGTTTTTAGCTCCATCAGATTTTTTAAATTTATATAATTTTATATTAATTTTCTATACAATAATTTAATGTGTTAAAGATATTAGATGGTGCTCTTTTAATAAAAAAATATTCAGAACTTTGATTTGGGTGATGAAATTATTAACAAAAGGAAGAACCTTTCATTGTATGTTAATGTGAGGAGTGAATAATTTGTGATAACAAGGAGGCTTTTGAAGATTGAGACTGGTGTGGCATGAAATGTGGTCGAAAAGTACACAATTGGTAGCTAATACTATTATCACAGCCAAAGATTTATTAAGTTAGCACTGAAGATATACTCTTAGATATGCTAGCACTTGCCAGTAGTTTTAGGTGAAATCTTGTGAACCTTGTACAATATAGATGAGAACAAATAATCTACGTGTTTGGTAGTCATATAAATTCTTGGAAATCCTAATGGCAATGGTCCTACAATCGTTGGAGGTGGTCCTGCGGCTACCAGTAGTGGTCTGGTGATCGTTGGTGGTGGTCCAACTCCAACATCCACTGATGCAAGTCTGGTCACCGCTAGCAAAGGTCTTGCTATCTTCAGCGGTGATCCAGCCGGTGTCGGCAATGGTCCGGCTTCCATAGTTTGGCTAGTTTTGTCAATGGTCTTGCTGCCGTTGACATTGTTTTGGTCGGTGTTGGTGATTCGTCTAGTTGGTAGTGGTTTGTCCACATCGAAATGGTCCGGCTGCCATTGCAGGTTCGTCCGCAATTATGGGGTTATTGCTAAGCCTCTTACTGAACTTACAAAGAAGGATGCTTTTGTGTGGAGTTCAAAAGCACAGGCAGCTTTTGAGGATTTGAAGACAGCAATTGCTGCCCTCCCTATCCTAGTTGTCCCTGATTTCTGCAAGATATTTGTGAACAGATGCATTGAGTCA
Organism: Aeschynomene evenia; assembly: GCA_013621005.1. NCBI lineage: Eukaryota > Viridiplantae > Streptophyta > Magnoliopsida > Fabales > Fabaceae > Aeschynomene > Aeschynomene evenia. Next base: position 5,837,244 of record CM024271.1, read on the forward strand.
AGCGATTGGAGCTGTTCTTACTCGGGATGGTAGGCTAATTGTGTTCCTGAGTCAGGCATTATCACCACCGGCACAGTGCAGATCGGCTTATGAGAGAATTGATGCCTGTAGTGTATGCGGTCCAAAAGTGGCATTGAAGATTGATAACCTTATGGCTCAAACCTTACAGTCCTGATGACCATAACCTCCTTTTTACAGTCCTATTGACTTAACCTCTTGTAAGATTCAGTCTAAGATTCAACTTAATTGTCGGAAAAAAAAACCTCTTCTCTAAGTCCTATCGAGTATAACCTCCTTTAAAGTCCTATGACTATAACCTCTATTTTGCTTCTGCTGTGATAAGTAAATTCTAGAAGTGACTTCTGATTCATAGTGGTTAAGCTTTTCTTTGGTGATTGATGATTTTGACTTTTGTTGTGACGAGCTGAGGAGACGTTGAGAGAACATCAAAGATGTCCAAGTGATGGTCGAAGACTTCCTACTAGGCACCACCATTGCTGCCCAGTTTTCATTCAGTTGATTGCAGCTCCCATTTTGGGATTTCTACATTATTTAAATTCATTTTGTCACTGTTCTATGTTTTCACCTCAGTTTATTGCATTCTTAGTGGTTAAGCTTCATGCTAGATTTCTCTTCAAGTTCATATCATTGTAATTTTTTTTTTTCTTTTCTAGGCTTTATCATTGTACTAGGCATTCCAAGCTAGACATGCTCGAATACGTATGTTCCAGCTTGTGGGGGGCTATTAGAGATGGGGTTTTGCTAACAAAGGGTACTTGTTAAAGATACTAGAAAAGGTAAATTTTCAAAAAATTAAAGAAGTTATGGTGGGTCAATTACATAGAAGATATCAAAATGCATGTTTTCAAGGTGAATTTTTCCTGGGCACTTGTTAGTAAAATCCTTAGAGATATTATTGTAATCAGGAATTAGTTGAGTTATACACATTGTTCTATATAAGGGTGTAAATGCTTATTTTTCATCATCAATAGTAAAATTCACATTTCTTTTAACATTTTTCTCAATTATTCTCTCTTTTATCCTTCTACCATGATCTGATTGAAGCACTCTAAGCTAGCTGTTTGTGTGAATTGTGTTCCATTGCATGAAATTGGCAAGTTATTCCTTCATATGGTCTCCAACCTTATTGTACTTGTGCTACATTCTGCAGGATGCAGCTGAATCAGCCCGAAAAGCTGAGGCATCAAGGAAACGTGCAGAGGATATTGCTGCAGGAACAGTGCAAATGAATGGAAGGGAGCTGTTTCTACATGAGCCATGGGTCTTTGATAACTCACGCTATTAACTTTCTCTTTCTCAGTGTCTTAAAAAACTATGAATGGTCATGGTTTGTTGAATTCTCTTGTGAATTAGTATTTTAATTTATGGGATGGGGTTCTTCTCTTAGATTTTCTTATCTCTGAGACAAGTATTTTTTTATATATATATTTTGTTTTCAAAATCTTTTACATATATGTAAATTGGAGATTTACTCATTCTAAGAGTAAAACTTGATATATTTCATTTTCTAACTTTATATTCTGAATTTAACTTTTAAATTGTAAGTTTTCAAAACATACATCCTATCGTAATCTAATCCTTAATATACTTAACTAATCATTTAAGAAGTTTAAGTGCATGTTTGGGTACTACATGTAACAGCTTTTTTTTAAAAAAAAAAAACTGTTAGAAAATAATTTATTATGTTTGGGTGAAATTATATAATAATTTAAACTGTTGTATTTGATAAAAAAAGCTGTTAGGGTGTAAAATAAGTTAAGCTAGTATTTGAAGCTTATTTTCTAAAAAAAAAGCTTTTCTATTCATATCTAATAGGAAATATCCAACCTACCCCTAAAAGTTATTAAATTCCTTCATAACTAATAAATGATTTTATACCCATTTTAGTAATTAACTATTAAAAAACGATTATTTTTTAACAATCCAAACATCATAAATTAACTTAAAGTTACTTTTCAACTAAATTATCTAAACATAAATTTATCCTTAAATAAGCGATTATATTAAAAAGCGATTGTATAAATAAGAGATTACTAAAATAAGTTTAATTTTTCAATTTACCCAAACATACCATAACTCTCATATCACTGCTTAAGAAAGATAAACATCTAGAAGAACTGATTAAAATAATTATTCTATTCAATACCACATTTCACATATAATGAGATATCAAACAAAACAACAAGTCTTATTTTACTATGTTGCGTCAGCTACATGGATCAATTGATATCATTGCGTTTTATCGTGAATAATGTTAGGATTTAGGTTATTAACTTACAAATCTTTTTTGATAACCCCTGATATAGTCTTTTTTTGTTTCACTCTATCCCTGATTATCGTGGTATCTCTGGTCCATCCTCTTATTTGCGAGGGTTAATATCTCATTTGCATTTCCATGAAATATTAATCAAGATAATCGGATTAAGGAAATAACCAATCACATACAACAGTTAGTGGAATTAAATCTTTATCATAGGCACGGGCTCTTTAGGCCAGTGAAAATGATACTGGTCATGCATGATGAAAGAAAACATTTTGATTGGATGAAATGTATAAAATTTGTATGGAAATCGAACTTGAAATGTAAACAACATATCAACGTAGCCATAGATGAAAAAAACACTGAAATCTAAATGGTGTATAAGATCCAGAAGAAAGAATGAAATCAAAGTGTATGAAATACTCTAATGAAAGTACATTCTAAGACTAATCCTAATCTCTCCCTAGCTTCAATGGGGATTCTACGTTTTTTTTATTCTGTTACTCACGGTATCCGGAATTTCGTCCCGACTAATCCATTGTCCCGAGTTGCGTACCTGGGAATGACAGGTGAGACTTCCAACGAGAATATCTTTCATCCACAAGGCTCGAACTCGAGACCTTGCTTAAGAAAAAACAAGCTGCTTACAACTTGTGTCAATTCCCGTTGATTCTACGTCTTCTTCTCTATTCATCTGTGGGTCCCACGTGAGTAACTTGTGAATTATTCTGACATTACACTCAAGATCACTATATGATCCGGTGCTCTCTTTTTTACCATCATGATTTGGTCTAGTGAAAACTAGCGAGATCCTAGACCCCTCGATTATCCAAAAGATGAGGGATGAAATCCTAGAACCGACAAAGTTGGAAGAAGAGTACGTTTTTATAGTTCTATCCCAGAGTGATATGTCCACATACCCACCATTTTAATATTACCAAAAACAGAAAGTGCTCTCTGTTTTATTCAGTGAGTTGAATAAAGTGTACGTACTGTGTGGGATCTAATGCTCTCTGTTTCATCCATCTTGCTCGCTTGCTCTTGTGATGCCACTTGAGATGTTTGAATAAAACAAAAATCAACTCAAATTCACAGCAAAAATAAGATGTTTTATCTTTTATTCATTTAGGAAGACAAAGTACAAAATTAATTAATTTACATGAAATATGTGAAAGAATTATCAACATAATCAAATTAAGCACATGATTATTTTGAAAAATTACGTTATATTAGTCATCTCTATTTACTACTAAACACCACTAACAAATTTTGTCCATAGACCATTAAACATCCAATTTTTAACATTATTAAGGACCAAATTAAGGATTTACTCATCTAAATAAAATGTATGTAAATATTAAATTAAGGCAATATGACAATTTTATTCAGAAAGAAAACTTTAAATGGAAGGAAATTTTATTTGCCGAACACATTTTAAATTCTCTAAATTTCAAAATTACTGTCCAAATGCAACCCAGTGGTATTCACATCCCCAAGGCATAAGGAAATGACCAAGAAAATTTGCAGAGCATGTTTCTTTTACTTCCTATTTCTTTTCAACTCAGATAGATGCAGTCTTCATAAATGAAATTACTGAGAAAAGGGGAAAGGGAATTACAATACAAGGATGGCGACAACTTAGTTGCTACACTAAGTAAGCTCACAGAAGGAACACTCAACCCTATATGGTATGCTTCATGAGCACTTCAAAAAAAACTCCATTAGGCTTTTGGATATATATATCATCAACCTGTAGTCATTTTTCAAATCCACCTGCCAAATAATTATGTCTTCAGTGGTGCCTTCTTCTCTCTGTCAGATATCCGAGCAGGTGCTGTCGAATGCGATTTGAATCGACCCCTTCCTCCCTCTTCCTTTTCCTGAAGGATACATATGTCAAGTTCAATTTATAATCATCACAAATATGTGATTCCAGCCAGCAAGTAAAGGGCACAGAATTTGAACAAGGGTAGACTCTGAGTGTTGGTGAAATTCATTCTGACTCCCCTAAATGCACTGTTCTATGCGTTAAAGGGGAGATCGGCATAATTTTCAAGGGAGGAAAACATAACAATTTCACAAGCTAAAGGATCCCATAAGGAAATTTTACAAATAAAGGGTGCGAGACGAATTTTACCAAATCTAAGGGGAGATCAGTGTAACTTGCCATTTGAACAATGTCGTAGGAGTCAATCATACAAAATAAAACAAGATAAAGAGCAACTTTGCTAACCTTTTTCTTAACAATTTGAACCACGTCTTCATCTTTAAGAAGATGACTAAGGCCACAATGTTGTGGGTAGTGCCTTGCACTTATACCCCAGACAAGAACATACTTCACATCCTTCACCAAACTTCTATGTATGTGGTTGCAGAAGTCCTCCACAGTGCAGCCACCTCTATCCTACAATAATTTGCCAGAGAAAGTGATATCTGATGGATTACAAGATTTTTCAAAAGAATTGCCAAAGGTTTTCAAGATAGATTAGTATATGGGAGAATATTTCTTGAAAAGAAAATAGATGACGGGACATACGGCAGAAAGAACCACAGGATCAGTAAAATCAGGCTGCTGGCCTTGTGGTTTTGTGTAAACTCGAACCAAACCCATTTCATCCCACATTCTTGAAAGTAATCTGTCCAAATTCAGCTGTTTACAAGAACACAAAATTTCATATTACTAACACAGGAACTGAGTAAACAAAAGCTATAATGCTTTTGAAACATAAATCGCAGCATGATAGCAACTTAACCATAGAACATGGAAATTGTTGTAACAATTCACTAGTGAAGATGAGTAGAGTATTTGAATGTGTACTATGAACAAATTAAAATGGAATTGACTCGAGTTTTAGAGAAACTCTGAAACTCTCCCAAGCCCAGTTCTCACAATTCTGATATACCCCACAGTTCTATCCCACTCTTATGTAATTCCCACCATCAACCAATAACAGAAATAACAATCTCTCTCCCCCTCTCACTAACTTGCTACCTAGGCAAAGTTAGTTACACATCCCTACACTGATGCCATCCATACCTCATTCTTCACATAATCACCAATTACATTTAAGCCCCCAATGGTTTCTACACAATACATTCAAAAAACAAAAGCACTAAAACCATGTCTTATCGCAAAACTCTTCTGTGACACCGAAAATATGAACCTACCTTCAAATTGCAACTGATGACAACAGAATTTGGTTGGCGAGCTAATCTGTCCACATCGTCAATACCAACAACATCTATCTTGTTGTAGACATATATACACTTCATGTATTTACGGTTTCCTTCAATAACATCAATGAGATCGTCTACTGTGGCATCCTCCCGAAAAAGGACCTGAAATAGAAGTTGTCAGCACCAAATCCCTCCATATGGATAGGTAACGAGAAAAAGAAATGCACATGCTTAACTGTATTTTAGTAAATATAGAAACGAAGATGGCAAGGTACCAACACTCTGCTACAAATCATTTATATCATGAAAGGCCTAGGCACACATTATTATATAAACCAAGAAAAAAAAAGCCTGTCTGCTCTTCAAATCACAGTTGTCACCACCAATTTCACTTCTACATTGAATCACATGGATGAAAAGGAATGAGCGATGTCAAGGACTAAACTCGCAATGTAACAAATGCACTCAGTTATACATGTCATTTTCTAGACCATTTGGTTGGAACACAATTCCCAAACTTTCAATGATAGATTCTCTGAGATTGAAGTACTGTGGAATAAAATTAGGCTGTTGGCATCTATCTGGTGTAAGGCCAATAATTTGTTTAGGGGTCTTTCTGCCTCGAATATGTTAAGATATTGGAAACCTATGTTTCACAAGTAGTCTCTTTTAGCTTAATGTTGTAATACGGAGGATTGCTTATCCTCCACCCTTGTACCTCATTTCTTTCCTACTCAATGAAATTCTTCTTTTATAAAAAAAATAAAAAAAAAAAACAAATGCACTCAGTTAAAATAGTATCACATTGATAAAAAAATGACTAAACTAAACCTAGTACTTGTTACCAGAGAGCTCTCAGAAATTTTATGACCTGAAAAGAATATGTAAACAAAATGCAGAAGAAAATGTAATCATAAATAAAGAATTCATCAATTATCTATGTGCAGCAAAGTATCTGTTTAATACCAAGCTTATGTACTAGTTTATCATCCTCCAAGCATCATGAACAGAAGAAAATACCACTTATTTCACTTCTTCATAGATGAATATTATTCTCCACATCTCAGATGGCAAAAGAAATGACGAATAAATAATGAGCTTGTGAAAAAATAAAAAATATTCAGGGTTATTAAGTGTTACAGTTAGAGACATAAAATCATTCTTCGTTTCCACCCAATGGATTAAATTTCTGGTAAAGTTAGTCTTTAACAAAGTATCAAAGCCCTTCAAGAGCATTATCCATGTTGGCCGCACACTTAATACAACTACAACTAAGCGTAGTCCCACTAGGTTAGGTCAGTTACATGGATCAAATTACTAAAATGCTTTATCATATATCATATTCATCTTTAAACCATTAACATTTAAATCTATTTTAATTGTTTCCCCAACATTTTCGTAAGTCTGCCTCTACGTCTAGTTACTGGATCATCCCATATGCAGGCCAATGCATAATCCATTTTCTAAACCCAAAATAAGTTGTAAAGGGCTGAGATATAAAATCTTGTGTTCAATTTCTAACTACCAGCTTAACCTTGATCAAGTGTTGGCCTTTGACAAATTATAAGATCACAGTGTATGGAAATCATAGCATGCAACATGCTTACATCACCAATCACCAAAGCAATCAGTTCTACCACATTGAAACACATTATCGCAGCAGTACAAATGTAAATTTAACATTTAAGTGACTGCTACTACACAATTATAATGCACCACACCTACACATCCCTGGAAATAAAATACAAATCATGTTACTTTAGTGTTAATTATATACCTCTGCATTATGAATTTTGTATTCATGCAGAATCTGATAACAAAGCTTCTCATCCACATGAGTCAAAGGCAAAGTGCTGTTAAATGAGATGCCACCGGTTTTTTTCCTTTTAAAATATATCTGCCAAGAAAAAAGATAGCTCCAAAATTATAGCAACTACAAAAAACCTTATCTCACTACTCCAAAAGTATAGCAAATGGAAGAAATATATAAATCCAACTCAGACTTGTATTTCTGTGTCAGTGTGTGTATGTATGTGCGCACACTTCAGCTTCGTGTAAAATCTCCCAAAACATTCCCTGGGGCACAAAGTCACGACATACCTGAGGTGGTCTCTTGTTTAACCGCAAGCCCACAGCTTCCAGCTCCTTAGTCAATATTTGTCTATGCCCCTCACTCTGGCGTATTAATTTTTTCAAAAAAAAAATGTGAGGCAATTCCACAACAAAAATGAATTCAGACAACAAAGCATAAAAGAATAATAATAATAAAACAAGTGTTGCAGTATGTTAACATAATTTTTTGCATCTTGTGTTATGGTAAGCTAGAAACAGTAAAGTGATTACACTGAAGAAAAAAATGAAATGGGAAAATGAAAATATGAAGGGACTCAATCTAAAAATTAAGTAATTTCATATTTGATAGACTATAGTCTTTACTTTTGTAGTATTTTTAGAAAAATAGTGAAATCTCACTTTTTAAAGCCTATAGCCTTCAATTTCTAATAAGTTCTAAAAATTGTGTAATTCAATATTTTAAAGACTATAGTCTTTACTTTTATAGATATTTTAGAAAATAAGTGAAATCTCACTTTTTAAAGCCTATGGCCTTCAATTTCTACTAAGTTCTAAAAATTGTTTAATTCAACATTTTAAAAACTATAGTCTTTACTTTTATAGTATTTTTAGAAAAATAGTGAAATCTCACTTTTTAAAGCCTATAGACTTCAATTTCTACTAAGTTCTAAAAAATGTGTAATTGAATATTTTAAAGACTATAGTCTTTACTTTTATAGTCTTTTTAGAAAAATAGTGAAATCACACTTTTTAAAGCCTATAGCCTTCAATTTTTACTAAGTTCTAAAAATTGTTTAATTCAACATTTTAAAGACTATAGTCTTTACTTTTATAGTATATTTAGAAAAATAGTGAAATCTCACTTTTTAAAGCCTATAATCTTCAATTTTTACTAAATTCTAAAAATTGTGTATTTCAATATTTTAAAGACTATAGTCTTTACTTTATAGTATTTCTAGAAAAATAATGAAATCTCACTTTTTAAAGCCTATAGCCTTCAATTTCTACTAAATTCTAATAATTAAGTTATTTAATATTTAAAAGACTATAATCTTTACTTTTATAGTATTTTTAAAAAAAGAGTGAAATCTCACTTTTTAAAGACTATAGCCTTCAATTTCTACTAAATTCTAAAAATTGTCTATATCAATATTTTAAAGACTATAGTCTTTACTTTTATATTATTTATAGAAAAATGGTGAAATCTCACTTTTTAAAGTCTATAGCCTTCAATTTCTTCTAAGTTCTAAAAATTGTTTAATTCAACATTTTAAAGACTATAGTCTTTACTTTTATAGTATTTTTAGAAAAATAGTGAAATCTCACTTTTTAAAACCTATAGCCTTCAATTTCTACTAAATTCTAATAATTAAGTAAAATAATGATCCAGTAAAATAATGATTCTTATGCAAGCAAATAAAAGAGTTATACAAGTGATATTACATTGTGAAAGAAAAAATAATGGGAAAACTGAATAGCTATTATGTAATGGAAAATACTAGTTTAGTTGCTAGGCCTGACTGAAAGGTGACTTTGACGATAATGCTTAATGTTCAATGCCATCTCAGCCAATAACTATCACTGTCATAGAAATTATTTATTGCAACAACCAACCTATCCCTGCATCAACACTCGACTAGCAATACTATGAACAAAAAGAATAAAAGACTGCAGCAGAAAATGCCAAAATGGGACTTACTTTTGAAGCATCAAGAACCATCAATACTATGTCAGAAGACTTAGCAACTGCAATGACCTGAAAGAACAATCACGAATCAGAATTCTTTCACAGTAAATAATTGCAACGATTGTGTTTCCAAACCAAAAAAGAACAAAAAAATCAGAGAAAGAACCAAGCATCAAATTCAACTCAGTAGTCACCTCCTCTAAATTTATTTAATATATTAGGTCATATGGGATCAGTGCTATTAGCAAACTGATTATCACCTTTTGAGTGCAAAGACAATACCCTTAAACATACTACAATGATAGAAACAAGCAATTTAAGTTTTACCTGTCTCCCACGACCCTTGCCTTCGGAAGCACCCTCAATAATTCCAGGAAGATCAAGCAACTGAATCTTAGTATCGTTATAGTGTATAATACCAGGAATGCAGGTCAGAGTTGTGAACTCATAAGATGCAGATTCTGAATGTGTGCCCGTTAACATTGTCAAAAGAGTTGACTTTCCCACACTGGAAAATGAAAAGATAGTCATTGGAGGGGCAACATTTTACACATATAGAGGTAATAAAACATATACATAGCAAAAGCATGTAAGAGCCAGACACATTATAAACAACATTGTCAAAATTAAGATCCTACATAGCTTTGGAAGGAAGAGATAAAAATGTAAAAATGTAAAACTGTAAACAGTAGCATGGATCGTAAGATCCTACAAAAAAATATAAGACGATATTTCAATATATAATAATATTTAAATTAACATTAATATTTGGTTAAACTTACATTATTCATTTATAAAATGTTATATCCAAAACTGTAGTTAGAATTTATAATATAAGGCAACAAAAAGAATTTTAAAACACCCATACAATTAAAAGACATAGCTACAATACCTAAGAAAAAAGGGTCAAAATGGGGTAAGTATGGTACACGCACCTCGACAGGAACCACCCACAACTCAAAAACTTACCCAAGTGACACCCTTACGAATGGCACTACCTAAAGCAACTCAATCTTACACGAAATATATGACAAGCAAAAGAGCATCTTGAGGAACTCGCACAATATCCAACCACCCATAGCAACTAATAGGATCATGGTACCATATAAGGAATTAAAAGGAAACTGATAGAGAGGGAAGATTAAGATCAGTGATTCTGCTAGGAGGTGTATCAGAAACATTGTGTATATATTTGGAATTTTGGATTGGGGATGAGAATGAAAGTGATAGTGGGTTGATGAAGAGAATGAGGTGTATGGGATTTATGATGGTGGTAGGAAGATTGGGGAAGGAGAAGCAAAGGTGAAGGGAAGCAATTTTAGAAGAGACATTTGACCACATTTGTAAAATGTGCCGAAGTGATACTGCATTAACTTAGCCCAACTCTTAATGGATAACATGGCAATAAATTGCAATGCAACACGTCTAACGGTCCATGTAGGATGTAATGGGGAGACTTAACACAGGACCCATTTGTCTAAAGGAGTATAAGTTTGGGGACCACAAGGCTAATAAAAAAATTTTAGAGACTAAAGTGGGCACTCAAAAAAAAGTTTGTGGACTAATTTGGGTATTTACTCTAACAGCAACTAACCAAAAGTGCAAAACCACCTAGAGCAAAGCGAAGATGGGGGAAATATAAAGATGAGCAAGACATAGTCGAAGAGAGGTTTGGTGCAAAAGGTTGTCTACTTTTCAAGGTTGGGGATGAGCTTTTTTAACTAAAATCTGCCATAAAAAATGGTGGCTCAGTCAGCATGGGGGATAATAAAATCCTACCACTTCTACAACTTTGCTCATCAATCTCACCCGATGCCACCAAAATGAATTGGTTGTTGTCATTATAATTTAAGACCCTAAGGATGCAATTGGTAGGGCATATAGGACAAAACTACATGGACAAAAATACAGAAGTATGGTGTTTAGTGTCTCAGCCTCTCGGGACAGGACAGAAACCACTATCTTTACATTAATCTAAATGTGATACAAAAACTTTATATTTTTGTATCTTTGTTTTCATTGTCTTTGTATTCATGTATTTTACTGTCTTGTATACCTCATTAAACGTAGCCTAACAGATTGTAAAAAAGTAGATCATACATGTTAACAAGCAAATTCAACAACATTGCATATTTACATGTAAAGAAATAAGTTGAATACAACTTTATGAGTTTAGTCAATTCAGAAAATATATATATATATATATATATATATATATATATATTGATTACCAAAGATAATGAGAAGTATTTTAGAAGGCAGACCTTGGAAATCCAATCAGTGCAACACGTCCATGGCCAAATTTTGTGACTTCGAATCCCTCTCCACCTCCACTAGAGCCCTGTTACATAATTTGGCCACCATACCTTGTAAAAATGAGTAGAGAAGGATGGAAAGCCGGGGCAAACAAATAGTTGAGAAACCTAATCTTATAATAAATAACTAAAAAGATTCACTAGCCAAAGTTCTAAACTTAAATATTTACAATGGATAGATTCCTGTGTAAAATCATTTATATATTTTTTTTTTGTTGAAACAAAAAGCAAAAGAATTTGTTATAACGTACTAGCAATAAGATAGATAAGAAATCTTTCTTGAGCAATGAAAAAAAGTAAAAACAGAAAAAGTTAACTGATGAAAGCACAAGAAATAACACATTAGCTCAAAAGATTTCGCCAATCACTTAGGCTTTGTATGGGAGTTAAGAGGAGAAGGGGAGGTTTTGTAGGGGAGGGAAGGAAGGGACTTGGAGGAGATAACCTCCCCTTGTTTGGGAGTTTGAAATCCCCCAACTTGGGGAGCTTATAAATTGGGAGTTTGGAGGATTTTGAAAGATTTCAAAAACTCTCAAAATACAACCACACCTGTCAAAGTCTTTCCCTCCCCTCCTCTCCAAAACTGAATACCCAAACACACCCTTAGTAATTTGATTAGATAAGTCCCCATAAAAAATTGGTGTGCTGAATCTGGATAAAAGCCGGAAGACGGATGTATTCCACAAAGCTATAGTGGACGGATGCCTTCAAAATAAATACACAGAAATTAACACAATAATTCCACAGAGACATTTTACTCATTAAAAGAGGCCATCTTTTTTTGTGTTTTGTCTCTGTCTTCCTGTCTTTGTCTCTCAGTCTCCATATTTCTGTCCCAGAGACAGAATCCAAACGGAGCCTAGGGGCTTATAACTCTCTTTAGCAAGATGCCCCAAAAGGTGCGTGATTTGCTAAAGAGAGGCACCCAAGAAAAAAGGGCAAAATATGTATCTATTGTGTGTAAGTTTATGATATGGACACTTCATAGCGACAATTGAACAATAAAATCTGTAACAAAGCAAGATATAAGTTGATAACAAGCATTAAAATCTAGAACTCATGACCCAAACAAATGTATGACAACCCTAAAGTTCCTAAAACTCTTGAAGTTAACACTAATATTCAAATCAGATTCAATTTCATAATTGTCATGACTTTCATCTCATCCACCTTTAGATTAATATCTTTCTACAACATCTTTTTTCCATTTTTGAGGCAACCTCTTCAACACTACAAATTGATTCTGAGCCTTTTGCTGTGCAGTTGTAATCTTGGCTTTTAACAGCCTTACCAATTCCCTAAATCTAGTCTGAGAAAAATGATACAATTGTCATTGAGGCTGAATATTCACTTGACTCAATGAACAGGCAGCGACTGAACCAATGTAAGATGTTGAGGCCCAGCAGCGCCTCGGCTTAGCTCCTAAGGGTATGTTTGTGAGTTTGGATTTTGAAGGGAAAAGGAGGGAAGAGGGAAAGGAATGACTTGTGTAAAAATTTAAAATCTTAGTCTAGAAGACTAGAAGGGCTTCCTTCTCCTTTCTTTCCCTCCAAAATCCACACTCACAAATATACCCTAAGGTGCGCTTTTAAGCACCTTCGACTACAATGAGTCCAAAATCAAAGTAAAACCACCAATTGCCCCACCCTTGGCATTAGTTATTGTTCTCCAGTAAATATGCAATCAAGTATAATGATGAAACAAAGTGAGAGAAGCAAAAATACTTCAGCAGTTCAAGCAACAGTATAAATAAAGCAATACAAGTTTGGGATTTGAGACCGGGTATCAATTAGGCAAAAGCAAAGAACTTGTATATGAAAATTTGAACAAATACACCCTTCTTTCCTAATCTACTTATATTACAAGTGACTTCATACTTAAGGGAGCGTTTGTTTACTATGTACAAGACAAAAAAGACAATACAGAATAGAAAATGACATGTTTGTTTATTGCAGACACATACAAAACAGTATGTACTTGTACAACTTTTCTGTATTTTGTGCTCATACTCAGAGTAGATACACAAACACTGTTGGTACATGAATTTTAATGAAAATTTTGTTCCAAGGATACCCTTGTTTTCTTTTCATAATTCCACCATTTGCTCTTCTCATTTTTTATCAAAATTCCAAAACAAAATTTTGTACAAATACATGTATAAATTTATTATGTATGCACTAAAACAAAAACAAAACAAAATACACAAAATTCACTGTATTGTATTGTATGTATTATACCTATATCTTTGTACTATATTGTATCAACTTTCAAACAAACACTACCTAAAGGAACAGATCAAACATCTAAAATCATCTCCTAAAATGAATCAAAGAAATATATTACAAAAAAAAAAAAAACAATAAGAATCATGTATAGTAAAACTATACTAAAACTGAACTAGTTAAAACGACAAGTGCCCATAAATAATCAGTTGAGGGAAGATAAACATGCCCATGTAAACAAAATCTCACATTAATCATGGGAAAGGGAGAAAAATAATGAACAGAAAACAGAACCATAAGAAGGGGCAAGTAAAAGAGAGAGTTTTTGCATACTTTTGGAGGCTCCAATAATTGTGTCCTTAATTTTGCTATCTTTGCCTTGAGCTGCCCAAGATGATACTCTGCGTGGCAAAGGAATTTAAATTCATTTATTTACCATGACAATGAAAAATCCCAAACTCTAGCATACATAGAAAAATAAACTTCAAGTTCACAATTAGACCACTAATCAAATAAATCAACAAGAAATTTAAAAGTTAAATCCAAAGAAATTCTGCATCCTTTTCAGGAATTTTCAAGTTATAAAAATAAAAATATACATACATACATATATATATATAGATGCAGTGGACAGAAAAATCAATAGTACCTGTGGCTTTGTTTTTCTGGGTCCGAGCCATCTCGGCTTCAATCTCTTTGATCTTCTCAATGATACCCATTTTTCCGTTTCTATTAACTGTACCCAACAAAAGTGTAATCAGCTACGCTAAAGTGGAATGTTTTATGTTTATATCAAAAGAATGAAATGAAATGAAAATGAAAATTTGCAATCTAAGCTCACCGGAACAGAGTCACCGATGATACCAAACAGATTGTGTGAAAGAGAGAGAGAGAGGGAGGAAGTGAAGAGTGACGAAGAGTGTAGTGTAGGTCTGAGACTCTGGGGAAGATTGAAAGAGTTTCAGGGCAGTGCTGAACACTCTTCTTTTTTTTTTTGGGTTTTGGTCGGAGATTAACTGTATTTTTATTGGGCCATCATTTTTTGGTCATTGGGCCACGTTCATATGTATTATACACAGGTACTGCAACGATTTATGATCCATAGATCCTAGTGACGAGAAAATTCGATCACAACAATACATATAGGAGGAAATATGTTCTTTGGTTTCCGTTTTCATTTTTTATTTTATTTCATTTTTTTTTCAAAATTTGTTAAGGAAATGTTGAAAACAGAAAAAACGTGATTTTATTGTTTTCTCTGTTTTCAGTATTTTTTTCACAAAATTTTGAAAATAGAGAAAACAGAAAATGAAAATGGAAACCAAACAACACGAGTTTTGACCCATTAATTTGTTGTTCTAGGTTATATACTTGGGAATAACATATGAGTCTTCCAAAAAAAATTTCTATTCATAAGACTTGAACATAAGACGTTTGTGTTAAAAATAACAAACTGTCTGATATTTATGTCAATCCTTGTTAGGAAGCTGAATTATAATTTTAATTTTTTCTATAAAAGAAAATGAGAATTGAATCTCAATACCTAGGTGATTATAACTTCAATATTCCGTAAGGAGTATATCAACTTTTGAACTTTGAATCACATAATTATATCTGTGTTAATAGTACCATTGGAATGAAATCCTTTTACATAAATATGAAGCAAAACCTATCCCCTGGCACCGTTTACCACTTTACATTTGTGTGTAAAGACAAATGCTATATGTACCAGCAAAATTTCAATCTCTATATAAATAGTTTGATACTAATCATTAGATGGGTGTGAGATCCAATCAAGTGAAAGAATACACTCTGGTGGCTAAGCAATTAGGAAGCACGGATACACCGATACTAAGGCGTGTCCAGAGTGTCTCACACTCGGTGGACACTGACACTCGATAGACATGTGGTGGACACGTATTCGACACATGTTTGTACGTGTTTGAAAAAAAAAATTAGACTGGACACACGGTGGACACTGTCTGACATGTATCGGACACGTCGTGACATACTATAGACACAAGTCTAGTACATTGTGAACATGACACATTTTCTTTTTTGATTTTTTCATACCTTATGAAGAATCTTAATATCAAATCAAATCTAAATTTACCTGACTTAAAAAAACTTAATTTGGATCGATAATAAATTTTTCATGAATAAATTTGGATGTTTTATGTGGAATTAAATTAATCTGTAACATAAATATAAATAGAAAGGGACCAAGGAATTCTTTTTTTATTTTTTAAATTTTCTTCTTGTGGATGGACTAATGTGTTGTGCGTTGTTTTCAAGGAGTATCTAGTTGGGTTTACTCTGCATAGTAAGGGACTAACGAATGCACTAATGTGTTGTTCAATTTTCATTTTAATTTTCTGTTTTTTAATTCTTTATTTTTAAAATTTAATAAATTTTTAATATTTTCTTTATAGAATTCTAAAAAATAGAAAATATAAAAAATAAAATTCAAACTTAACCTAATATTTTCTTTCTTGAAGAATAATAATATTTATATATGTATTTTATCTTAAATAACTTATCTAGTTATTTTATCATCTTTAAATTTTAATATGATATCATTTCACCACTTAAACTTTTTATTTTTTATCTTTGAATATAAACATATGTATACTAATAAATATTTGATGTAAAACTAAAATCGCCAAAACACTGCTTTGATTTTATTTTTTTTATCTATGCTTAGTATACAATGTTAGTCCCTTACTATGCAGAGTAAACCCAACTAGATAATAAAAGAGTGGGTTTGGCTCACAAAAATAACAAAAGCCCAGATATAAATTTTAAAAATATAAATCTAATTTTAACTATACAAAACTCAATTATTTTTAATCAATTTGAGTTGGTCAAGTGGTTAACTTATTTGTCCCTTTAAGTAAGGGTCGGGGGTTTGATCTCTGCCTTGTGTATGCAGCAACCTATTGGCCAGCGATAAACCCTTAAATGGAGCTCAGATCCCAACGGATTAGTCCTTGACCTTCTGGAACGGCGATACCGTGAAAAACCAAAAAAAAAAAAAAACTCAATTATTTTTAACCTTAATTTTGAACTCCGTTGAACCTCTAAATCTTTTTCTCAACCGATATGATATGAGCATATATGTGATTTTCTCCCGGTCCGGTTTTTTGAACTATGGTATACATACCATGTGGTATGCACAAATATCAGTGCTCCTTCTAGAATTCAGGAGTTGACAACAGCGACCACAATCATCTGACTAGTTTCTTCCGAACGCACTATCCCATTTGGAGAATCCTCCACTTTGTGATCAATCTGACTGCGACACAAGGGGCATCCAGAATGAGACCCAAGCCATTTATCGATGCAACAAGTGTGAAATATGTGCTTGCAACTATGAAGCTTCCTCACACTCTC
Source organism: Aeschynomene evenia (assembly GCA_013621005.1). Classification (NCBI taxonomy): domain Eukaryota; kingdom Viridiplantae; phylum Streptophyta; class Magnoliopsida; order Fabales; family Fabaceae; genus Aeschynomene; species Aeschynomene evenia. The sequence goes on from CM024271.1 coordinate 5,854,392, forward strand.
CTCTTCTTCAAATTGTGTCAAACAAATTACACACTCTGTCTGATAATTTCTCCCATAATCTTCACCTCCTAATTCTGCCTTATACTGAAATATAACAGAGTGTGACTCCAAACTTAAGCAAACAGAGTATTTATCATCATAAAATATGCTTGTTGGAGGAAGTGGTTGTGTCTCAAAGACATGATTGCACCATCCAAGCACAGTGAAACTGAAAAATGCAAAAGCTATTATCAATACTCCAATTATCAGCACCAAAGGGATAGGATTGGTTTTTTCTAACCACATGATGAAAAAACATGAAATGAAGTAAAAAAAAAGGGTATCTATAGAGACCCTTATAGGACCGTCTTATGATGCTTTTGACAATTACTATGACTCTATGAGTATATCACCAATGAAATCGTAATCAACGATGTTGGAGCATATAAGAGACGAGAGATTTTTAGATGTATAAGAGGAAAAAATGTTTTTTTCGGTGTGTTACTCAATTTTCAACACATAAATAAAATATAATTATTCTATATTCACAAATAAAAATTTAACTTATTTATCTCCTAGTTGACTCGAATACTTATGTGTTACAAATTGAGTAGTGAAGAAAAAAATGTTTTTGCTCTAAGTACACTGTACACTTAAAAATCTATATAATATAGTAAAACACCGATAATTTACTAATTAGTTCTTTCATTAAAACTCTTATATTGTACCACGAATGTTAATATTGGTATCCTTTTGAGATTTATTTTATTTAATGCTACAATGTAAATATGAAAAATATTCATCATGTTACTATTTTAATATTACACAATATATCTTGAATTATTAAAATATCCAATTATTAATTGAAAAATATTCCTATATTACATTATATTAACTTGAATTATAATATATATAAATTAAAATAATTTTTATCTAATTATTTTATTATTCACTATACTCAATTCTACGTACAAAATAGTTTTATTTTATAATTTTTTTAAAATAAGGTTGATTTTATTAATTAATAAAATTCAATTACCACAACTTAACTGTCATAATTTAATATTTGATATGATTGATTGTCACAAGGAAAATACAAAATATAAATAATGAACATGTATTTTTTTTAAAGAGAATAATTATGAATTATTAGTAATTATTAATGTTTGATAATTAGTGATATTTAAATATTTTTATTTGATTTAGTGATTTAGTGATTTTTAATGATTTTTAATGATTGATGATTAATGAATATTTTAGAGAATGACTAATATTTTTGTTAATATGGAATAATTATGAGCATCAATATATCAAATTATCTTGATAATTAGTGAATCTTTTATGATTTTTAGTGGTTGATTAGAGATTAAATACATTTTAAATTTTAGATTTATTTAATAATATTAGTAATAATGAAAGAGAAGAAAAATGAGTATTTTAGGATGATTAGATACAAATTCATCAAATAGGGTATGGTATAGCTAAAAGGGTGGTAATAATAGTCACTTCATATGTTTGATATATGATGATTCATTGGACATTTATTTGGTACCTAATATTTTTGTGGGGTATCGGTACTCAATTGTGTATTTAACCTATTAGTACATGCTAAAGTAAATATAATTCAGTACCAACGGAGCACGGTAGTCGTTAGGGATGGCAACAGGGCGGGGAATTAATGTGCCGGGAGTAGTATCCTCATCCTTGCCCCGCACAATAAAAAATATACCCGTCCCCGATCCTCACGGATCCGCATTCCTCGTGGGGCCCCAAACAGGGAATGAAAATTGAAAAAAAAAAACTTAGAAAAACAACCAAAATCTCAATAAAATTTCAACAAAATACAATAAAAGTGAATAGTGACAGTAAGAGAGGAGAATGGAAGAGTGAAGATGACGACTTTATAAGTGATCGAAGATGAGTTGTGAGCATAGAGAGGGAAAGAAGAGAAACAAAGATAGAAGAATAAAGGAGGAAGTCATGCAACAACTTAATCAGTGAAAGTGAAAAGTGAGAGGAGAAGAGGAAGGAAGGAAATCGTGAAATGTTGAGTAAATTATGGTGAGCGTACAAGTGTGTTAATGAATGATTATTTACTATATAAATAAAATTATAAAATCTCTCGGATCGGAGATCCCACAGGCGAGGAGCATAGTCCTCATTCCCATCACCAAATCCCCTCGGGGCAACTTTTACCCATCCTCATCCTCACAGGAAAAATTCCAAACCGCGGGGCCCTATATGCGAGGATCCCCATGGATATCCCCGCGAACAGATCCCCATTGCCATCCCTAGTGGTCGCGGTCGCAACCTTCCTAGATGCGTCTCATTCTCGATCGCACGTCATCCTCCTTACTCTTTCGCACAATGCTCTCTTTAGCGGCAGATTATGGATTGAGTTTTTTTTTTCATAAAATGATAAAGTTAGGGAGTATCAATATAAATTAAATTATTTTTCGAAGATTATTTGCCTAACAGGTTGTGCGTTATATATAAATTTAAAAAATTTTAATTAATTGAGGGAGTATCAATCCTCACCGGTGTGTAGTTCAAAACAACATATTACAGACAAATTATAGAAATCGTTGAGGGATCATATGAATGTCTATCACATCAAAGAATTTAAAGAAACTCACGAGTAATTGAGATCAGTGTTTCTATGATACATAGAAAAATACATGAATCGACCGATGAAAAAAAATGTGAAAAAACTGACTAATTGTGTTTTCTGTATGCAAAAAAAATGTTATTTTATTAAGAGCAATTCGTAAAATAAAAATAATTGCGAAAATCATAGTACAAATTGATCCTTATTTTTTAAATAAATTATTAATTATTGTATGAGAAAAAATAGAAAAATAGAAAAAAAATTAGGACAAATATAATATCTACTTTATTTTTTATGTAAATAATACATAATAAACGAACTATAATTAGATATACAAGTAATTAAGAAGGCTCGTTGAGGCCGAACAAAACGATCCAAACAAATCCTTGCCCTTCTTATGAGTTATGATATTTGTACATACTTTTTTATATGTACAATATATATACATATAAATGTAAGAATAGAGAATAAAAGCTGAAGTGTTAGAATAATATCACATCAAAATCTAATGATAATAAAATGAATAAAAAAGATATATATATAAAAAATATATATACAAATATCATTATTTTTTTTATATATAGGCCTTTTCTCACATATGTCTATTGTCTCTCCAAAGAGAAAAATTAAAGCTGCCAACAAATTGAGTGTTTCAAGACAAGCAATCTTCTTGGGATCACAAAAAATTTTGTTCACTTTGTCTCTTTTCTTCCGTATAAACAGTAACACACACGTCCAGATCCACTTTCTCATTGTTTATTTATTCATGTATCATGCTATTTGTACATAAATATTTAGGGAAAACTAAATTAGCCACCCATTTTAAGGCCCAAATAATATTATTAATTATGTATATATTTTTAATAGATTGAGTAATTTAGATCCAATTTTTTATTGTTGATTGTTTTGACTGATTTTTTATTATACATCGTCGGCTTATCCTAAATATCTACAGGTTCCACTTACAATACAGTAATTCTCTATTTTTTAATAAGCGCCCGTTTTCAATTTTTATATATATTAAAATAATGATTTAATAAACTCAAAAATAAATAATATTTTATATATTTTATATTATTATTTTTATTAACATTATCTCTTATATTTAATTTTATATTTTATTTTTTATAAGTATATAAAAGAATAATATTGTCTGAAATTTTTAAATAGATATAATGAAAAAAATATATAAAGTGTCTTGAATAAAATTATTTTCTCAGTCAAAACAGTCAAAAAAAATTTATTTTAATACTTTTGACCTAAATATCATTTTTAATTATGTGTACTTTTTTAATAAGCTGAATGATTTAACCCAAATTTTTATTTTTGACTGGTCTAATTTTATAGTCCTAACAAAGCTCTAAAAAATAAACATTTATTAAAAAATAAACAAAATATATTAATCCATTATTAATTTTTCTCTTTTAACTTATTTCCTCTCTATAACTCCTATAAATGTATACATCCAAATAAACGTATACAAAACCTTTTTCTCTTTTTTTCCTTTAACTTTCTTTTACTAAAGTTGCTATGCCCTTCACCACTTCAAAAACCTCTACCACTTTCACTTTACCACCACCCTTCCAAATCCAATAAAATAGAATCAAAACTCCACACCCTCCATCCCTCCAAATCAACCATCAAAGTCAAATAAGGGCACTTGTGGAACCAAATTTGGTGGTAGCCATACACGTGGACTCCACATAGATGAACTTCCTGCTATAGAGTAGGGGGCAACCCTAATCAAACCGAAGGTCCCTTCTCCACGCTACCCGTTCTTCATTGAAAAAATGAATTTAATTTGAACATCAAATATTAATGCATTTTGTTAAGAGCATGATATTAAACAATAATGTTGGTCGTGCAATAGAAATATATATGTCCAGCAAGTATCCAACGTGTGCTATACATGTTATGAGATGCGTGTTATATGTACGTACGTGTGCTATACAAATACCTAGCAGACATCCCATAACATGTATAACACACGTTGGATATTTGTTGAACGTATTTCTGTCGTAAAAAAACATGATTGGATATTAAATTGCAATGACAAAAGTTATAATATGAAAAATTATGACAAAATATTATTAGTATGAGTGCATTAATTGTTGTGCTGCAACTATGTCATAATATGAACAATTATGACAAAAGATTAGGTAAAAGCACTGTATCTCATGATATATAGAGTTTTAAGTACCTTATTCGCATCATCCAGAATTATTGAGAGATAGATGAAGATGATAATCATAGAAATCAAGATGGATGGAGAAAATAGAGAAGTACTTCACACTTTATATCTAATCAAAAAGTATCATTTGAAACTTAAAAATAATAATTTACTGCACAAATATCAAATCAACCATGTTATACAGGAAGGATGGAGTGTTGGCATGCAACGTCAAAGAGAATCAACATGAACACAAGGTTAGTGTAGTGGGGATGAGGATTCTTTTATGAATGAGAGGTCATATGACAAAAGGCATGATGTTAAGGAATGTGAGTATAAGAGAGAGACTCAAAGTAGCTCCGATCATTGATTAGATGATGAAATCCCGTCTTAAATAGTACGATTATGTTGGGAGAAAACTAGCTATAGAAGAACATCTAGTCAGGAGGATAGATCATTATATGGACGATATTACAGTGATTAGTGGTATGTACAAGAAGATCCAAGAAATAATAAGAAATTATCGTAGATCAAGATTTAATGGTTAATGGGCTATCTCAAACATGATTCATGATAGAGCTAGTACAATGATATCGTTTGATTTGTGTAGTCGATCCCATAAAATGATCAATGGATGAAGTCTCGAATTAACACATAACACGTGTTAGAACTGGAGTGTTGCATAAGACACGTGTAAATGAGAAGAGGCTGGTCGGATAACCGTCAGATAATGTGGATAATTCTTATTTAATTATAATGTTTATATTTTGACGTGACAAAGTTTTGAAGGATATCGATCGACTGTTAATTGCATGCAACATGCATCCGATCTTTGCCATAGGATAACTATAACCATCGAGGTGATGTGTACAAATCTAATAGGAGTGTCATGTCTCTAAATATTAGTTTAGTTTGCAAGAAAAGACATTGAAAATTCACTTACATACTTGCAACTCTACACATGAAGCATCGAGTTTATTGAGTATGTCTCAATCGTCCATAGTAGTAGAATTAATCTTAGATTTTTCTTTCCTTTCCCAGTTAATGTAGGAATATTCTTTACTTTTCTTTCAATTCGTATCGCTTACATATTGTAATATGTTTTCTATCATTAAAACATCCATATTCGATTCAATCTCTCCAATTTTATACTAATACTCTTTTTTTATATTGATCTTGTTCTCGCCTCGTTGATTGGTTGTTGGCCGACCTCGTCGAGTTGTTGGCTGACCTTGCCGAGTTCCACAGTTCCTCTTCTAAGCGCCGAGCTCCACATGCATAGGTTGTGGTGATACCTGAAAAAGGGACTCCGGTCTCCAAGTTAGTGTTAGGCAAAATATGAGTATGGAGGCAAAAGTATAATAAGTTAGTTCTACCTGGAGGCTTGGAGCCCCTTTATATAGGTCCACTCTTAATAAGAGAGAGGTCTCTATTGTAATTGTAGATTCCCTAAATCAAGTGATCTTATAAATGTTACCGTTACCCGTTACTATTCATAATTGGGATATAGTAACGCCAACAGAGAATCCGGAGGTGGGACTACTTTGAGGCTGAGCTCTATATCTCCGGTCGAGCTCTGGTCAAAGCCGAGTTCTCTAGTTAAGTGTGTTTCTGCATGACCGACCTTCCAGATCTATTAACCGAGCTCATAGTACGTACTAGGCTACTACAGATCCCAACACCAATACATTTTAAAAACACTGTTTAGAACTCTCTCTATATTTTATTCTCATTCGATCTTGTTCTGTCAAAATCGAATTCGAGTAAACAAATAGCATAACTCAACATTATTAATAAGCTATATGAGGCCCACACCAAAAATGTACCACCAATTCCGAAATTTCCCCAACATAAGATGAATTATGGAAGGGACAATGTGTATGGACATGGATAAGTGGCACACTCTTCATTGTTGTTGTGTGATGATTTGATTTGCTTTCAAAGTGTACATACAAAGAGGATCTTCAGGGGATCATTAAGGTGAGAATACACGTGTGCATGCGCGACAGTTTTGGGACATATAAGGGCCACTTCTTCACGTGTGGGTGCAATAAAAAGGATATTGAAGAAAAGCAAAAAGAAGTTATGAAGAGTGCTATAAGTTATTATTCGCCCTATCGGTCCTGACCTTTCAAGTTCTGAACTCTATTTCTTGAAAAAAAAATTTTTTTTGATGTACTGATAGTGTAAATGTATTTTATATCATCATTCAATCAAAATATTTTGTTTGTATGACTTTTTAGGTAGTGTGAGAGAAAATACAATCATGACTGACATGAGAACACATAATTGGATAATTGTATAAAAAAATTTTACACTGTCTGTGGATGAAAATTAAATAAAAAAAATGTTGAGATGGTGTTGAATCTCAATCATATCTAATATATGGTCCATAGCGAATATAAAATCAGTAATAAATGTTAATTTAACAATTTAAATTTTTAACATGATAATTTCATAACAGTTCAAATTTTTACATTAAAATCTATTAATAATTTTATATTCTATCTGTCCATAAATATTTATAGATATACTTTTTTATGAATTTAATTTTTATTCACTGACAATGTACCATTTTTTATACAGTTATCCAACGTCAACTATGATTGTGTTTTCTCCTCCCATTACTTGAAAAGTCATACAAACATAACGTTTTGATTGGACGGCAGTGTAAAATATCTTTATCTATCGGTGCATCAAAATTAAACTTTTTTTTATTTATATTAAAAAATTATATCAAAGATAAGAAAATAGATTGTTATAAATATTTCTGGACCAATAATTATCAAACGTGGATAAATTATGACTACCCCAAGAATTACTAGTTGAAATGAAGGTTTTGGATGCTTTGGTGCGCCACTGTCCCACAGTCTCTTCTTCACCAATTTCCAACCACTCTCATATTAGAGAAGTGAATTATAGGGTATGTGTCAATATTCGAGAAGAAAAGAAGAGAAAGCAGCATCAACAGTAGATTAAATAATTGAATAGACACACAAGAGAATTACTAAATCAGTAAATCTTGTTTATTATATAAATTGATTTTGTAATATAGATGAATGGCAGGGCGAACACAGCAGAAATTTATTTTAGAGGGCATAAGGATGGAATTAGATGATTTTCATTATACTAATATTAAATGATTACATGTATAGGTTTGTAATAAGTGATAAGTAATAAGGTATAATGGTGGAATACTTATTTTTTATATTTTATTTTTATTTATTAATTTCTTGTCTGAGTCATTTGTTAAATTTGATCGTATGATAAAATTTTTTTATGAACTCTCTTATTTTCTTACAAGTATAGTGAGTTTTTTATAGTTGGGTTGTATATCAAATTAAATTTAATAAAACACGAGACATTAAAAATTTAGAGATAACTAGATACATAATAACTTCATTTTCACAAATAAAACTAGAAATTTGGAGTCATCGCCCCCTTTCAAACAACCTAGCTTCACCGCTGATGTATGAGAAATGTTTTGTGCATCAATTTTGTTGAGAATAAAATAATATTTTAGTTTAATATTAAGTTAATTTTGTCACTATATTTTAATTAGGAACCAATATAGGAGTAGTATATTAACAAGAATATTATCTCAATTTCCAAAGTGTTTTAGCCCATTCTATGTGTTTTTCTATTTTATTTTAATGATGAATTTTAATTAACAGTTTTAAATATTGTGGATCCGGACTGCAAAAGTAATTACAACTACAATATTATCATTGGTTCCTTGCAAGTTTTCATATCACAACCACAACCACAACTGCATATCTGCAAGAGTAATGTTATATGTACATCATAAAATCAACCACCATTAGTCACTTTTATCAATAATTTAACTTTTTAAAACTATTAATTCAATTTTTAAAATATTGAATTAATATATCATATTAAAAGTTTGATTAATAATTTTAAAATTTTAAATTATTATAAATAATGACCAATTTTATAGTGTATAAGAATCATTTGTAAAGCTTAACAGAGTAATAATGGGTGACACGACCGGATATATTTGCATTGGTGTGGAGCTTATGCATGCCGCCACTAAATTTTAAATATTTATTTAGAAATATATATAGATATGTATATATATTATTTTCATTGTATTATTTTGTTTGCCTAACACTAAATTTTTTTTAAGAAATATCATATTAAACTTAAGTTAATTAGTGTGAAAAATAATTCGGTTATGATGATTCTGACTAGGTCAGCCAAATCAAAACTAACACAATGAACCCTAAAACTAAGACGATTGCCACCAAAGATGGGAATCAACCATTCGACTGTGAGCTTTCCGAAGTTCTCAGGAGAAACAAGAATTTGAACGAAAAAAAGAAAAAAAAATGGAATTGAACACAACAACGTGTATTAATCAACAAACATTCAAGTTCGTTAAGTTGAATTTGAAATTTAAACTATACCAAACTACTCTTAAAAACATAGAAAAGATAATCTAAACTAAAAACAGAGAAAGAATAAGTAAACTTGTATTTATTTTGATCAGAGATCCCTTTTTTCGTGTCTAAATCTAGCTATTTATACACCTAAAATAAATCATTCCAAACTCTAGCTTGATCTTTAATTTCTCCCCATTGTTGCCCATGAACCCTTCTTTCTCGGGCTCGAAACATCTCAACTAAAGAATACGACCTCTTATAGATTTGTCGCAACCATCTCACGTCTTTGGTCCTGCACAACTCCATTATTGGTCTCCAACTCGTCAAATCTCTCACTTCAGCTCGTATTTTCTCGGCTCGTTCCTCGGTCGAAATCTATCTCGCACCTCGACTCGTGGCACCTTTTCACGACTTATAAATATATATAAGTGATATAATATCTCTGTTCCACAATTAAAATTTTAGATCCGCCACAGATACTATCAATTTTAATTTGGACAAAGAAATTAAAACTTCTGTGTATGAATTAGCTTATAGAAGAAAACTAATCAAATAAACTTATATTTTTTTTTTCTCTGAATGACTTGATGAAAATGAATTGAAAAAACTCAATTTATAGGTGAATCTCTCATACAATAAATCATATGTAACATGAGGTAATTAACAAGCTCGTTTCTCTCTTCCATTAAAAATCAACGATTCCTATCAGGTAGGTAAATTCTTCGTCCATTTTATTCTTGCAAACTAGCTTTTGACCGCAAAAATAGCTTTACTATTTTCACAATTTCCCACTTAAAACTAATTTTGATAAGCTTTCAAAATCTTCTAGTTCTATGTTTTCATGTATCTGATAAGTAATATGAGGATTTACACTATTCAAATTTATCAATGTTGATTGTCTTTGTCTCATAACATTTCCTGAACAAATGATATTGTACTCCAATTAGCTTTGTCCTCAAATAAAAGGTTGTATTCCTTGCAATATTTAAGACACTCTGGTTGTCACAATATATATATAAGAATCTTCTATTATCTGTGCCTGAATTCCTCCAAATAGCTTCTTCCTTGCATATTGCCATATTGTAGTAGTTGCCATGTACTCAACTTCTGTAATAGGCAAGACTAACACAGTCTGTAACTTAGACAACTAGTTCAAAGCTCCTCTTGCAAGTGTGAACACATAATCTGTAGTAGATTTTTGCTTGACAATATCATAGCAAAATCTGAAATAACATATCTTCTAACGGTTAAATTAATGCACGCAACATCTGAGGCCCCTTTGATATATCTTAGAATGTCCTGCCATAAATCAACTAACCACTGCAACTGCTTGAGCATATCTAACTTTGTAAAGATCATGATATATATAAGGCTTCCCACCTACGGTACTCGAAATATTTTCATCCTCCCTACTTAACTACCAGGGCACATACCTAAAGATAATTTAAAGATAATAGGAAGTGAGGTTGAAATTGACTTACATTCTTGCATTCTTGCATGTTGAAGCGTTGCAAGATCTTCAAATAAATCTTGTGATAGTCAAATCTTCCTATCTTTTCTGTTTCGATGAATTTGCATCCCTAAAAGATTTTTTGCTAGTCCCAAGTCCTTCGTATCGAACTCTATAACCAATTGTGCCTTCAATTCTTGGATTTGATCTTTGTTGGGACTTACCACTAACATATCATCCACACACAACAAGAAAATGATGTAATCATTATCACCGTACCTCTTGTAATAGGTACAATAATGATATCAACTAATAAGTTTGTTTTGTCCGAGACTAATAACGAAGGAATCAAATCTCTTATACCAACATATTGGCTTCTGCTTTAAGCCATATAGAAATTCGGTTAAAATACAGACCAAGTTTTCTTTTCCTTATTTTTCAAAGTCTTCTGATCCGCCCCCACCCTTTTTTGGCAGGGCAGATCTAAGCGGGACAGACCGATCTACTTTGACATCCTTATAAATAATGGATCGCCATGAATAATAATATTTATATATTTATATGTGCATTGCATTATTTTTGAATTTTGACACCCCTACAATAATATTTCACAGGTACAAATATCACGATTGATCGAGGAAATTTTGCTTCTCTTTATGAATTCCTTGGATAGGATATCATCAAAAGAGAAAAGTTGTAAAGATCGATACTCAATGAATTTCGTAATTTTATTCTACACGAGAGTGGAATAAAAGAGGAGGAATATTTCTTTATTTTTTGCTTTTCATAATTAATGAAAAGAAGGAACATTTGATTTGTGGATCCTTTTCCAACTTTGATCGCCATCTTTTATTCGTTAAAATTATAAATAATAAGCCATGGCTATGGATTATTTCTCAGATCGACAATTTATTTCGCTTGAACCAAAAACACTAATCAAGAGAACGTTGATTTATCAAATAATAATGGAATGAAAAATGGTAAAGAATTTGATCATATCATTATTTTCTCGTTTATTTATTTATTTATTTGAGTTAAACCTCAAATTGGTCCTCCATTTTGCATGTATGAATCAAATTAACCTTCCACTTTAATTTTTGCTCAAAATAGTCCTTCACGTTGCAATATGTAAATCAAGTTAGTCCTTTACTTTTAAGAATGTTTCATATTTTTATGTTTTAGTTTTTTATTTTATTTTATGTTAATTAAAATTTTAAATAGTCTAATTTCATTATATTGATATATATTTTAATAACTCAATTTTTAATTTAATAATTTTTCATAAGTGAAATACTTCATGTATACTAAATTTAATATTAAATCAGTCACTCAATTCAACTATGATATATCATCTAACATTTATATACAATTACTTAATCTAACTTATATATATTCTAACTCAATCCAACATTATATTGAAATTTTCATATTGAGACAATGACAATTTTTATACAATTCAACATTTATACTTACCCATTCAAATTTTTTTGTATTATTAGTAACTAATTTAGTGTCACTTTTAATATACACATAGCATTATTGTTCTTTTCATAAATATTTATTTTATGTCTCGTGCATTGCACGGATTCAAATACTAGTTTTCTAAAACTATTATTAATCCAATTTTTAAAATGTTAAATTAATGTATAATATTAAAAGTTTGATTAATAATTATAAAAAATTGAATTATTGAATATAGTGACTAATTTTATAGTGTATAACAAATATTTCTCTTTTTTTTTTTAATTATATTCGATGATATATGGGATCAAATTAAATTAAAGCATATGCCTTAATTTTGATTTGGGCGAATCTTTCTCCAACGAACCTAATTTTTTTTAATATTTTTTAAAGCAAAAGAACACATATTATTTATAAAAATATAATAAATTTATATATTGGTAATTAAGTTGCAAGTCGGCATCATATTGAAACAAATTATGTCTAAAAATAAATAGAGTTAAACTTCAAATTGGTCCTCCACTTTATATGTGTGAATTAAATTAGTCCTCCACTTTAATTTTTGTTCAAAATAGTCCTTCGCTTTGCACTTTGTCAATCAAGTTAGTCCTCCATTTATTTTTTATGTTATAATTTTGTTAATTTTCTGCTGATATGGACTATTTATTGCTAACTTAGCAAATACCATGTAATCTTATAAATTCATAACTTCTATAAGTTCTCCAACTTACTTGTTTTGAATCAAAATAGTTCTCTTTAAATAATAGTTGATGATTATTTTGATTCAAAACAATCTAATGGAGGACTAATTAATATGAGTTATATGTATTTATAGGATTACATGTCACTTGTCAAGTTGGTATTAAACAGTCCACATTAGCAGAAGTTAATGAAGTTATAAAAAAGAATGTTAGAAGGACTAACTTAATTTACATATTGCAAAGTGAAGGACTATTTTGAGCAAAAATTAAAATGGAAGGCTAATTTGATTCATACATGCAAAATGGAGGACTAATTTGAGGTGTAACTCATTAAAAATTGGTATATCATTTGAAAATTTGCAAAAATAAAAAAATATTCGGAACCCATGGAATATACTTAAATTAACTAATGATTTTCTATTACAAATATAATGTATTATAGTAATTACTTTTATCTCTAAAATTATAATAAATAAAAATAGAAAAAAAATTGAAAGTAATCATCTATAACTCCTATAATGACTGATTTTATAGTCTATGTATAGCATTACTATTAAAAAAATACTTACATAATATGAACTAAACATACATTTGACATTATTTGTGCTTAATTAATGTTTACTTATTGCTAAAGTAGAACCACATATTGTTTTATGAGCATTGCTCCTTATTTATATATATATATATATATATAAAGTTGTACACACCCATATATGTGTAGCTATCATCCGTAGTCCATGCATTTAAATGTTGGTCCCATTTACAAAATAGCAAACTAAATCTTGCTAAAAATAACAAATTTTGTTATAACAAATCTCGTTAAAATTGCATTTATTTTGAAACAAATCTTTTAACACATGATTCTAGCACTTTTTTTTATAAATATTTTATATACACTAAATTTGACATTATATTAGTCACTTAGTTCAATTCTAATAGAGTTAATACTCAATTTGGTCCTCCACTTTGAACACATGATTCAATTTGGTCCTCCACTTTAATTTCTGTTCAACATAGTTCTCCATTTCGTATTCCGTAACTCAAGTTAGTCCTTCCGTCCATACTCCACCTTAACTGCGTTACATGGCTGCTGAGATGTCTGTTAAGTGTCATAGTGACAGATGACATGTACTCAGCAAAGTTAATAGTTCATTTTGGTCTTTGACTTTAGGATCGTTGACTCAATTTGATCCTTTTCACTTTGCTAAAATAATAACAACCATATTTTCTTCTTCATCCATTTTCTTCTTCTTCTTCTCCTTTATTTTGTATATATAAGTATAAAAAAATTGTGAAGTAAATTGATTATCTCAACATTAATAATATTTTTAAATTGAAATGATTTTTTATTTGAAATAAATTTTTAAACATAATAATATTTTTTATTGTTTTGAATATTCTATTAATATAATGAAAAATAAAAAAATTAATAATAAAATATATATGAAATAAAAATATCAATAATGATTTTAAACTATAGTTGATATTAATATCAACATTGAAAAATTACTATCATCTAATTTTTTTTTAATTTTATATAAATATTTTATTAATATCTTATATATAATTAAAGCACTTTAAGATTTATAAAAAATATGTCATTAGTTAAAATATTTGTATATAATTAAAAAAAGTGTATAACCTAATAAATTATTATAACATACTTGTATAAAAATAAATAAATTACATAACCTATATACATAGTTAAAAATAACCACAAGGGGAGGGGTGACATAGTGGTAGCTCACCTTGCCCCTTAACATGTGGTTAGGGGTTCCATCCTCAACTCATGAGAATGAAAAACTTCTTCTGACCAACCCTTTACCCCTTAATGCGAGCTCCCAGGGCGAGAAGGACTAGGCATACTTGTACAAAAATATTATATTAATAATATTATAAATTATTATAACATACTTGTACAAAAATAAATAAATTACATAACCTATATACATAGTTAAAAATAACCACAAGGGGAGGGGTGACATAGTGGTAGCTCACCTTGCCCCTTAACCATGTGGTTAGGGGTTCGATCCTTAACTCATGAGAATGAAAAACTTCTTCTGACCAACCCTTTACCGCTTAATGCGAGCTCCCAGGACGAGAGGGACTATGTATTGCTATCGGCAATGGACACCTCCTAGTTATACTAACTCGATAAACACTACCATGTCTGTCAAATCATATTTTTTTATTTTTTGTGAAATTTATTATTGGTATTATATCATTCAATCTCATTTATGTTAAGTCTCCGTTAATATAATAACGATGAATTTTCTTCGTGGTTCAATGAACCAAAAAGAATGAGACATATTTGAAATCAATTTCTTTTCTTTTGAAAAAATGAATTGGTTAATAAGTGAAAAAATTGTTATTTTTTAAAATGTGTGAGAAATTTTAAGAGAAAAAAGAGCTCTAAAATTAAATAATTTTTTTATTTAGAATTTTAGAGACTAAAGTACAATTGATTTTTTTAATTCTCTTTACAGCAGCATTGTAGAGATAAATTATGGATTTTGCTTTGGGTATATCAGTACCCATATTATACAATCAATTGATTATGATTTAATTATTAATTTGATAGATATTAAATTGGACACATGACTTTTTTACAAGCACATGATTACTATATTCGGTATTAGTATCTATGAATCTTATTAGATAAATCCACAAAAAACTATTATCATATTTTAAAAATTATTTGAAATAAAAAATATTTTAATTTAGAATATTATTAATATTGAGAAAATTAATTTGTTTCACAAATTTTTTTATACTTATACATAAAAAAGAAGGAGAAGAAGAAGAAAATTTGATTGTCATAATTTTAACAAAATGAAAATAACCAAATTGAGTCAATAATCCTAAACAAGGACCAAAATGAGCTGTTAATTTTGCTGAGTACATGTCATCTTCCACCGTGGCAGTTAATGGACACCTCAACAGTCATGTAACGGAGTTAAGGTGGAGTATGGACGGAAGGACTAACTTGAGTTACAGAATGCAAAGTGGAGGACTATTTTGAACACACTATATATACTAGAAACATGCGGTATACCGACGGGGATTCCCGACGGTAATTTCCCCCGTCGAGAATATCGACAGCTGCTAGACGAGAACCAACGATTGCAAAATGCCCTCATTTCATCATCAAAGCCCTGTCGGAATGCTATCGGAAATAACCTGGGTGAAGGCGGGAAAAAATGGTGCGGAAAAGATTGTCCCCATCCCGTCGGGACGTCGGCAAAAAATTAGGAAATTATGGCGGCTATAATTCACTCGTCGCACACCCGTAGGGAAAGCGTGAAATTAAAAGACTGTCTACTCCCTGTCAGATTCAGTTTTGATAACAACCGTCCTCAACCGTCCTTGCAAAAATTTTTTCATCCGTATATACCCGCAAATAACTTATTACTTTCTCTGCTAATGTTGGTATTTTAGACATGAATTTTTTTACTATAAATCTTTATTGAGATTAATGGTATATCATATTTTGAACAGATGTATTTTTGTCAAAATCTAAACTTTTGTATATAAAAAAATACAGAAAATTAAGTTGACAGCGCAAAATATGAATAACACTGCAAATAATTCAGGAGATAAGACACTTAATAGAAATGACAAATCTTGTCTCTATAGCCAAGATGATTAATCAATCCAGTCTCATACGTTGAAAACACATGTTAATGTATTTGACCCTATATGCGCCCCTATGCTTCGACAACACCAAAGCGAGTGATCAAGCCACTTGTGGTGTACACTCGATTCCTTTACCATGATTGGTCCTACTTTTAAAGGTAATAGTGTTATTTGTACATCTAAAATTTCCGAACATCTAAATATTAGATTCATAAAATATACAAGTCTTAATAATTTTATTACTTATTTTTTGATTTAACTCTATTTTTTTTTTATCTTTTTTCTCAATTTTTTCTTGGATATATACATTTAAGATGGGTTTGGTATTGTTTACTTTTTAAAAGTTGATTATTTTTTTATCTTTTCAAAAGTTGCAAAACTTTTATGTTTGGTAAAATAAAATTTGCTTTTAATAAACACAAATTACAATAATAATGTTTGGTAAAATTGTTTCTAAAATATTAAATGACTATAATATATATAAATTACCACAAATGCTTGGGACATAATAAAAATCTAGCTAAAACAGCCAATAAAGCCCATTTAACACTTTATAGTCCAAATAGCATTTTTAATCATGAGTATATTTTTAATGGGTTGAATGATTGTGGCCCAAATTTCTATTTGTTAATTAGTTGTTTTGGCTGATTTTTTTTTGTGTCTCTAGCAATGCTCATAAATTATTATAGTTTCATTAATAGATAAAATTATATTATACTATTTATTTTTGAAAAGTACAAGTAAGTTTTAGAAGAGTATTGATCATTGTACTTCAACAATATATACATTAGGCTTACTCCCACTAAAAGATAGAGAATGAGGAGAAGAAATAAAAAAATAAAAATAAAAATAAAAATACTTAATTAATTAGTTAGTTACTTACTCATGTATATATGGAGTACATGAGAATAAGTATTTCTAAATACATTAAAAATTATTAGTTTTAGAAAGTATCTTCATATGTTCTTTTAAAAACACGCTAGTTTTTAAAAGTCAAAAACACAAACACTTAAATATTTTAATCTATCAAACATTAAATATCAACTTATACTTTTAAAAAACATACTTTTGAAAAATACAATCACCTCTTCTATAGGCAATATGCCACACTTATACTATGCGTAACCATTATTTTCCAATTTTCAATAGCCACCAAAATTGGTCAAGTACTAATACCATTCCATTTGTGCTCAAGTGGCTTATTGCATGGTGGGTGAGTGACATGTCCAGCAAAGGAATGCTCACACGTACGTGTACTCATACCACTGTAGACAGCAACAATCTATCTGTTGGATAATGAATGGGTTATTTGCTCAATCAATAATACTTGTCGTACAATAGAAATACGTTCAACCAGTATTTAATGAGTGTTATACATAATACGAAATGTGTACTATATGTACGTGTCTTATACATATAACACATATTTCATAGTATGTATAGCACACGTTGAATACTAGCTGAACGTATTTCTGTTCTACGATCATCATTATTATGTGCTCAATCGTTAATGGACAAATATTGGTAGTTCACGTATAAATCAATTCACAGGTAGATACCAATTAAAGACACAACATAATTTCAATTCAATTGAGATTGTTTCCATTTTCTCTGAAAGACAAGGTTAAAGCTAGAGTCTATCTTAAGGAGCATTGACCGAAGGTAAAGATATGCATGAAAAGAGGGATGAATCGTGCCCTTTACTCAATTTTCAATTTCATTTGTAGATATTGATAAAATATTAAATTCATACTTTGATGAGGAAGTACAATCTAGTTGGTGCATGAACGTACAATAGTAAAGTTCAAATTGATATTTGTTTTATCATCATTTTATCATATTCAAGAGAAGTAAAAAAAATATGAAGACGGCTATTAACATAATAAAAAAATTAGTCAAAATCTGTTAATATAGAGATTTTGGGTGATAATCACTCCGTTAATTAAAAACTAACTTTTCAAAATAATTTTTTTACTAAAAAATTATTAAATTAACTCATTGACTGATTTAACTAATTTTCTATAGTTTACTGAGTATTTCCCAAAAAAAATATACTCTTACTCAACATAAAGACAAGCAAGCTGATATGAAGGTTGAAAAAAAACAAGTGGTATGAAAGCTTTCAACAACCTTATATTAATTGTATATTTGTATAATTTGCTTCATAATTAATTTGATTTAATTTTTATCTATTGACAGTGTACAATTATTTTACATAGTCATCTAATCATATGATGTCACGTTAACCATTATTGTGTCTTCTCTCTTTCACTACCTGAAATGTCATACAAACGAAATATTTTGATTGGATGATAGTGTAAAATACATCTACATTTTCAATGTATAAAAATTAAACTCTAATTAAATAATGAATGAAGCCCCACATGTAAAAACTATAAATAGAGGAGCCAAGAGTCGTTGTATAATCACTGAAAAACACAAGATAAGAGAGTAAAGGTGTGCGTTTGTATGAGTATTTTAAAGAGAGAAAAAATATTAATAAGTCTCTTCTAATATCTTTCTTAATGTGTTTGTAATTTCATATATAAGAAAAATTGGTGTTGTTCTCTACTTATATTTTAAGAGATTGTAATTATTCAACTTATTCATAATATTTCGATTATTGTCAAAATATTTGAGTTTAGTTTCATGGTTCTCCTCTTCAAATTTAGTTGCATTACTTTGGTCCTTAACTTTGATCCCCTAATATAGTAGTATACTAGTATCACGAAAAGCTTTGACTAGGTTGTTGATCTATCTATTCATTGCATATGAATATATTGGTGCAAAAATCATGACAATAAAATTTGAAATAGAGAAATTCGTTTGATGAGAGTAATTTTTCCCTTTGAAAGCTTGCAATCAAGGAAATTTTGAGGAATATAAATTGCTTAAATGCAATTGAAGGGAGACCCACAGAAATCTCTGATGATAAATGGAAGGAGAGATGAATGATAATGTTGTTGTAAATTTTCACCTTACACTGTTAGATTCAGTGTTGTTAAACATATCAGAAAAAGAAACAGCTAAGAAAATATGAGACACACTCACTAAATTTTATGAGGTCAAGTCATTTCACAACAAAATATTCTTGAAAATGAGACTTTATACTCTTCAAATTAGTGAGAATCAACGTTGGTAATAGATCTTGTCAACAATCTGAATATGTTATTTTTTCTTTTGATTCCTAGGATTTTCCATTTTTTGGTCTTGTATAAATACCTAATGTCAGAAGTCTCATGTAACTTTTAACCTAATTTAGCCACCTAGAATATTTTCTTTTATTTTCTAGAGAAAGAAGCTCTCCATTCTCTCTAGAATTTATTCATCTTTTATTATTCTAGTTTTATGCTTAAACTTTTGCTAAATATTTTCTTGTTTAATCAATGCAATCATGTTTCTTCATCTAATGCTTGAATGATTTTCTTTTCTCTTTGTATTTTGGTTCTTGTTCTAACTGGGTTGGTTATGAGGTTTTGTCATTTATGAATATGATTCTAGCTTGTATGTATGCTCATGCTCTATAATTTAATTTTACTATCTATATGCATGTGGGTTAATGTGTATGTGGATATGTTTTTTTGTAAAAAATGTATGTGTGATTTTCTTGTTTGAGATTTTCATATATATGTTGGTAGTGACTCTTAGTCAAGTAGTAAATTGGTTGGTTTAATACTTGATTGAGTAATGATGCATCGGTTTAATTCCGATTTAAGAATTTTAGCTTGGTTAATGCATAGAATTCATTTAGGAATTTAATTAATTCGGATTAGACAACTTTGCTAGGTGCAAGTTCCTTAATACCAAGAATTTTTATTATTAAAAGTTTCTTTGTTTAATTGTTCTTTCTATTGCAATCATAAACCCCCCTTTAATTGTTAGCTTTTCCGGTTGTATTAACCTCATTGGGAAATGACTTTGGTTGTCTTCCACTATATTCCCTATAGTTGAAACCAATTCAATCTATTTAGCTCTAATTTACACTTCATCTTTTCTAAATTGGTCAAGTGTTTGGACAATTAATGTTTGTTACCTTGTTATAGTTGTACTTATACATATATACATATATATGACGGATCACGAGACGTAATTCTGATCATAACAATATGAATTTGGGTGGAGCTTGAGGCATTTCATAATAATATATAGCATGTCACTGCTAAACTCAACCAGGAGCTTCATCCGAACTATAGAGTAAATACATACTACTATGACTACCGCAGACTACATAGACAGTCAACATACAAGCCACATACATCATACAACATACAACTTACATATCATATTATAACATATAACGCATGGCCCTTGATATAATTTGTTACTTGTGAAAAGCTTTGAATACTCTTGCCACATCTCTAACTCCAACTCCCATGTGTGATCCTATGCATTCTCACTTCCTATTCCACCTTAACAAATGACATGCATTGTGTTACTTTGCAATTTCTTGACGCCTATATCCATGATCCACATTGGGTTAGCTTGAACATTAGGTCATCTCTTAGGTTGCGTTTATTTTTTCCGACTCTGGGATTAGAGTCACAGAGTCAGAGAAAAAATGACTTCGTAGATGTACTGTTTGATTTTGGGATCATAATCAGATAGACACAAAGCCACACTCTAACCTAATGAACAAATTTTCTCAATTTTTGTTCACTCCAAAAGTGGAGTGATAGAGTCACTAACTGGTGGACACAAAATCAGGTGATCGTTTAATAAATTTTCGTTCCAATTACGTCATTATTCATTTTTTAAATTCCAAAATCATTCTTTCCAACCCTAATCATCATTTATTTTTATCAAAACAAATATAATACAGGACAATAATGACTCTGGCTCTACGTATTTATCAAACAAAAAATGGAATTACTATGACACTGTGTTAATGGCTCCAGTAACACTGACTTTGGTGAGTCCACTCACTCTCTGTCACCAACATCAGTAAAAATATGCACAATGCTTAACTGAGATACACATGACTTGGGTGAGAGTAATACCGCTTGACTCGGATACATGCATGGAAGACATCATGCAAGTTCCAAGGAATAATTAATGAAAAAAAAAAATAAAGGGGCACTTATTAGTAAAACCTAAAAATAAAATCCCTAGTAGCATCTACTTGATTTTGGGTATCAAGTTAGAACAAAACCATGTTTAAGAATAAGCAGGGTTTTCTTTCCCTTAAAAATATTGCAACTAATTAAAGTTTGCCCTGACATTTGTAGCTCACTTTTAAAACCAATATAATGATCCTAAGGTCTTTGAAGTGAAATTAAAAGTTCTATTGATACGACTCAAGAAATCACAGGATAATAATCATGAAATTGTCTCGTATAATGATAGATTTGACATCTCATATAATTATTACTTCATTACTAAAATAAAATATAGTATAACTAAATTAAACCGAGATTGTCTGCAAATTAAATCTAATAATAATTTCATTTAAGCCAAAAAAAAAAAGTCTATATTAGAATTTAAGAAGATTGCTATGCCATGATTAAAATTGTAAGGGGAATCCAAGGTATCGTCAACGAAAGGATGAGTTGGTGGTTTCACACCCACTATTCAGTATTTATTATCATTGCCGTATTCCCCACTCCACCAACCATATGAAAACAGTAACAAGTACATATGGGGTTTAAATTTAGAAAAATGATAATATAGATTCGAGTTTATAGTGAACCCTATACTTGGCAACATATCAACCAAGAGTTTCATAATATTATTATAGTTATAACTTTTAATTATATCTAGAATGTTTGATATATTGTCACTGTAGAATTCATCGTAAACCGAGTCTATATTAATACTACTCTTAAATTTGAAGCAAATCATTTTTGTTAGATTACAAAAGTGTTATTCTAAGCCAATAATTAGACAGTTGCATGCCAATTTCCTTCGGTAATCAATTATTTAATGGTGTCTTTTTTTATTTCAGTTGAAGATATTTATTATCCATCACAATGATTAATCTTTTATTGGTTTACAGACACTTTGAAAGATAAAATTATTATTTCAATATTTTAAAATTTTTTCATGTTTAATACGAATATCATATCCTCGACATTTAATTAATAGAAAATAAGTTCAATCGCTCAATCACACTGTCCAATTTATTTAATGATTTTGATCATTTGCAGTTAGGGGCATCAGAGGTCCACGACAACGCCACGCCCTACAAAGCCATTCTCACCTATGACTCTTTTTGTGCGTAGCATAGCATAGCCTTTTTCTTTTCCTACTGTCCAAGCTAGCTAGCTTTGAAAGTTATAATTTTTTGTCTTAAAAATGTGTTAGTTAAGAGTATTCAACTTAATTAGCATATCACACTGTTATGATTTAGTGGTCCTCCCAAGCTATTGTTGTTCATTTTCTTATTATCGGTGTTTTCATTTTTTGAATTGATAAAATGGATGATGTTTTTTATTCTAAGAGCAATTATATATATATATATATATATGTTTACTCGATTTTTAATTTAATGGAATCGAGGCAAAATAATTATTTGATTGTGGGTTCTTTAGAGTGAGTTAAATTAAAGTGCAAAAATAAATAGAATCAGAAATTGGGATGAGAAATAGAATTAGAGAAAAAGATAGAGTAGAAGAAGAAGATGGAGAAGAGAATAGAGAAATTGTAAAACACAACACTAATAATAAAACTTGACTTACAAAGAGGATGGGAGGGGGAGAGAATGGATGGAAAATTGAGTTTCCTCTATGAATCCATTGATGATGTGAGGATGTTAAAGAGTACTCCTATTAATTTTCCAACCCCAAATTATGATCCTAAAGGTCCTATTTATAGATAAAATAAGATCCTAAAATAATTACAAACATGCCATTACAACAGTTATTTTCTAAAAACTAATTATGAAACTGATCCTACACGGTTGCTGGAAGTTAAATAACTTCTGATAACTCCCAGTAATTCCTAACTGCTACTAATTATTTTCTACAATTAGTTCGAGCACAATTAGTTCGAGCATGTGCATGGTCGAACAATGAGCATGATCGAACAATGAATATAGTCGAGCATTGCTTCGACACATTGCCTACATTTGTTTAGCCATATTTCCTGTAGCCGAACTAAGAAATAGGAATGCTCGACTTCTACAGTAAACCTTGGTACATGCATAATAACATTTCGATGTCTCTTTGACCAAGTCCATTCCTACAAACACTTTTGGACTGTGATTTCGACACTTAAACCACCAGTGCTCCACAAGTATATGACTTCAGGACACTTTGAAATTAAATTAAATTGCACTAAGATGTTATGTGTATTTTTGTAGAGGTTCGACCAATATTTATTTCCCGACATAAAAATTGCTCGAGAATATTTTGGTGTCAACAATATCATAAAGTAAGTCATTATCATTTATCATATGTAATTATCTAATTTTTTAAAACTATTAATGTAACTTTTAAAATGTTGGATTAATATATAATATTAAATATTTGATTAATAATTTTAACAAGTTGGATTATTACATATGGTGACTGACTTTATGGTGTATAAAAAATATTTCTCTTATTCTAATTCGATGAGTAATAGAATCTAGAATCTGTTAAAAAAATGTGCATATACTAATTTTTATTAATTAGGACAAAATATCAATTTTAGTCCTGCAAAATTTTAAGTTTGCCGAGTTATTGTTGTGAAAAGTAAAATGGTCAAATTAATATCTACAAATTTAAAATGTTAGATAAATTGACCGCTAAAAAAGTTAGATAAATTAGTCTAACACAATAATCATTAAATAAGTTAAATTAGTCTTCCATCAATTAAAAATATATTGAACAAATTAATTCTTCATATAAATGGATCAATTTGACATTTTCTTGAATTTTGATGAGTTAATGTATCTAATTTTTTTTAAGCTAAAGACCAATTTGTCCAATATTTCAAATTGGCAGAGATCAATTTGATTATTTTGCTTTTATACAAGGACATAATTTGATCAATTTAAAATTAAATTTTATGGAAACTAAAATGAGTGTTTGGTCTTTTTATTAGAGACAAAAAGAAAAAATATCATAATTTTTTTATGAGTTTAATATTGATATATTGATAAAATAAAAAAATAACTGTTATAAAATCAAATCATAATATTTATATGTTTTTCAAGTTCCTCAGTTGAATTTTTTAATATAGCATTAATACATCATTATATTGTATGACAATGTAAAAGAATTTATATTTTCAATACATACAAATTAAACTTTTTTCCCCAAAAATTATAAAATAAAAACAAAGAAAATTTAACAAAATTAACAGTCAATAATAATTTTGGATCTTGATGGTCTAAACGCTATTATCTGTTATTTCTTGAGTTACCCTTATTAGATGGAAGATAATATGAGTTTTTTTTTTCTATGCATAAGATAAAAAGAAAACAAAGGAAATTAAGTCCTTAGGTTGCGTTTTGATAAAGATAAATGAGAACGGAGACAGAGAGACGAAGACATGGACTTTGTGACAATAAGAAAAAAATGATTATCTCTGTACCGCGTTTGTTTATATGGATAAAGACAATAAAAATAAAAGGACATTATTATCCCTCATATCGCCACCCACCATCGTTAGACCACCACTGACTATCGTCGTTGGACCACCGCTGTCGTCATCGGACCACAGTTGATCATCGTTGGCCGCTGCTAGACCGCCATCGGACCACCACCGGATAAGGTATTATTGTAAAAAGGTTTTTATCTCCTGTCTTCATCTCTTCGTCCTAATTATATTAAGGTACAAAAAGTTGGAGACAATCTAGGTGGAGATATCCAGAGTTTTAGGCAATTTGTCTGTTCCCCACACAAACCAAACAGGATACAAAAAAAAAATTTGGACTATGTTCCTATTCAGTTTAGGGTTTAGGGTTTAGTTGACAGAAGGAAAGGAAGACAAATTCCAATGGAGATTTGATCCTAACAAAGGATTTTCGGTGAAATCTTTTATTTTGCGGGCACAACACACTGAAAACGCTGATCGAGGTTACTTAATCGAAGGTTCTAGAGGCAATGGAGGTATATGGCTAGGGCTTGCACCCCCAAGGGCGGAAATTATTGTGTGGCTAGTTCACTTGAAGAGGCTAAATACAAAAGAACATCTTTGTTACCTGAAAATACTCCAGCCAATGGAGGTAATTTGTCCATTTTGCTTGACTGAGGTAGAAACTGTGAATCATCTCTTCTTTACTTGCAAAAAAACTTGGTTGGTCCGGATGGAATTTCATAAATGGTGGGGTTTTTTTCTATGCCTTCATATGGAACCGACCACTGTCTTCGATGAATGGATAGGATACAGATTGGTGGACCTGGAAAAGAAAATATGGATCACATGTTATTATGTGGTAATCTGGAATATTTGGAAATTGAGAAATAAAGTGATATTTGAAAACGCTTAGTTAAAATGGGAGACTGAAATAGTCTATATTAAACTGACGCGGGGGTGGTGGGTAAAAGCCTGGAGGAAGTAATATCCGTTTGAAGAAGGCTGGGTGTTGAACAACTTAGACCAGGCCAGAGGTTGGATGAGGCATCACTGAAAGAACTTTAATAGAAGCCATGAATAACTGAGCAGTGGGCATTTAATGGAATTGGGAATGAGGTTCTATGTTCGAACAGAAAGGGTAAAGGGAGGTGGCGCAAGATGAAGCTATGTCACTTTGCACGTGGCTTGATTTGGGAGTTAATCCATGTGTTGTATTTGTAATGTAATATGTGTGGGTATGTGAGATTCATGTAGGTGTATGCAATGGTGGGAGTAAACTAAGTTTACTCACTAATTGTAAGTCTGAACTTTTTGTATTTTGCTTGGTGTGGTGCTCTTTTTCCTCATTTAGGTAGGAAGTTTTTAATGAGACCACACCAAGTAGTCTCCATGAGCTTTCCCATCTCTTGAAAGCTTGTGTTATTTATAAAAAAAAAATGTCCCTATTCAGTTGTCCCATACTCAATCCAAACACAACCATAGAACATACATTTAAGCAGCATATGCAACAAGGGCGTTATAAAACTCTTCATGTGTAGTCTCTAGTAAAAGGAATTGATCTCTTCATTAAGTCAGTCAACAATACCATTACCCTCTTTATAACTCCTAAATGTTGGATATAATCCCTCCAAACTTGTGAAACAGGGTAGCTAGGGCCCTTCTGGATAAACATGACTACTGCTAATGAGGTAGAGAAGCAAAGAGCCTTTTTGAAGTTCTTCTCCTAGCTAGCAAAGGTCAATACCACTTCTATTACTGAATTTTAAGAATTATCCCGTAAACTGACTTAAGCTCTTGACTCATGCACTCAGAGTTGAGGAATCCCCAAACATAATTTTTTTCATCCACATGCTTGAAATCCATATCGTGAAGAATGTGGCTTCATCTTGAAATCCAACATTTTCCAAACATATGTCGAGCACAAACACATAGTCTAAGCACAAACGAAAAAAGCAATTCACAGAAAGAGTTAAATTGCGCCACGACATAAATGCATAAGTTGGAAGGGCATGATGATGAATTTGTCATTCAAAGAAACGTACCTTCTCGGGAAGATGGTGTAGCATCCCTTGATAACTTGGAAGGCATTGATGAGAAAACTTTCCAAAAGGTCACTCATTTTATAATTGCTCTAGGTCAAACACGTGTTACCTTGGAGTTCTTAAGAGATAGGCTACCGAAAAGTATATGCATCATGTTAGTATGAGTAGTGCAAATCAATTCCTTCAAGTCATCTTCAATTGTATAGTCCCATATGGATCATTCTCATTCTAGTGTAAGTTTGATTGATTCATGCATCCCTCCCACTTAAAAGTCTATCAGAAGCAGCTCCTTGCCCGTGCCTCGTGCACTGGTGATCACTTTCTGCCATCATCAGTGCCCGAGATATCACATGCCCAACAGCTTCTGCTTGGTTCATCCTCGAACCACACCGTATTGGGAGAGTCTTGGCTCTAATACCATTTGTAACATCCCTTGATAACTTGAAGGCGATAACTTAAAATCATCCTCAATTGTATAGTCCCATATGGATCATTCTCAATCTGGTGTAAGTTTGATTGGTTCATGCATCCCTACCACTTAAAAGCCTATCAGAAACCGTTCCTTGTCCGTGTCTTGTGCACCAACGAACACTCCTCACCCTCATCAGTTCCTGCGATATCACAGATGGAGAGACTAATTAATCCTAGCCCAAAGTCCTTCATAGTGAGTACAATTCAGCCTGTTGAACAACCAAGCGTAGGCCGATTTAACACTGTAAACATCATAAACATCCTCAACCCAAACTAACTTATTATCCCTTATTATCCCAGTTGACATTGGTGCTGCAAGAACCAATAATTTAACTTCATTCGGTAATGGAGTAGTAACAGAGTTGAATCTCCATTTGTTATTTGCATAAATATAAGATGGCTTCAGTTCCACCTCAGAAATGTGCACATAAGGTAACAAATCAATGAGAGAGACCTCCTTGCAAAGGGAAACCATTAAAGGTGTCTGTTTTAAACTCGGAACTTGAAATAAAAAGTTTTGATGAACTCCCTTAAGAGAAATCGGCGAAACTCAAAAATAAGGAACATCGACATAAATGAAGACAACAAAAAAATCCAGAAACAAAAAGGAGATTGGCTTCCCCATAGTATAAAAAAACTTATAGTAACACACAAAAATGTGAAAAGAAAGACAAGGGTCGCACCAAACCCGATATATACAAAAAGTATTGGTGTACAATAAATAACTAGCCAAAACAATCAATATGTTATTCATATTGTATATTACGTAGTGTGCATATTATATATTAAATAATGTGCACATCATATATTATATGTTATACACATCATTTGTTATATGTTGTGCAACCATATTTCACATGTTGCAATTATATATAACATGTAATATATGATATGCACAATAGAAAATGATATGCACAACATGTGATATATAATATGCATAACATGTAATATATGATGTACAAATTATATAATATATAGTGCGCATAAAATTTTAGCTTAAATTTGATTGTACACCTAGCATTAACAATAATGTTACATATATATACAACACAAAGGGAAGTTAGCCAAGCATCTCGCAAGTGAATCAAGGAGGCAAGAACAAAAATGTAAAACCCAGAAAGAACAAAGACACAAAACAACAGCAAAACTAAAGGCAGAGAAACAAAAAACTTGTAAAAGGGAAGAAAGAAATAGCTCAGCTATTTCGATTAATAGAATGAGACAAGCAATGAAAAAAGCTAAAAAGAAACGTATATGAAACTGAAAAAAAAAATGGAGAAAGGGTATAGAATATTAGAGTGATTTGGAGCTGAAGCATGGAGATGAGGTCATAAACATTATTCATCAAATTGCATTAACCTTTTAATCATAAACATAAAACATTATTCATCAAATTGCATTAACCTTTTAAATAAGAGTACTGCTATTTGCAGAATACAAAATCAGCCAAAACCAGCTCATATAGAGATTTTGGGTCACATATATTTCAGCCACTAAAAATTAATTATTTAGAGATAATTTTTTTTAGGTCAAAAGTTGCACAATAGGTTCATTGACTGGTTTGACTAGTTATCCATTATTTACCAAATAATTTCCTTAAATATTTTAGAGACAAGCTCTTGGCTTAGAAGCCAACCAATTTGACAATCAAGGTTTTTAGTGAATCCAAGAAGAGATATCATGTCCACATCTTTGGAGACCATCTTATATCTCTATCCTTTTTATTTTTTCCCATTAATCCCATCATTTTGAAATCCTTTTTTAGTTGCCTCCAAAGTTACAATGCCACCATTGAAAATCTCCACCGAGAAATTGTGCCAAAAATTTTATTTGAGAAATTAATTAAGGTCAAGATTATTACAATAAATTTCGAAAATCTTAAAGGAATATATATATATAAAAAGCTCTCATTAGATCAACATAGGCACTTTTTGACTATTGTGCTCCTTGCATATGTGATGCATGAAGATAGTGTTAATTTCAAGCAAAAGAGGCCCCCACACATAAGAGAGAGAAAGCAAAAGCCCTCTTTTCCATTGCCATGAATTAGTGTAGAAATTCTGCCTTTGCTTTCAACTTCATCTTCTTCCCACTATTTAATTGCTTTTTTCCTTTTTTTCACCCTATTTCTATTGCAAACACCCCTCATCAAACCTTGCACACTCAATCTTCCCTCTATTGCTGAATGATTTTGCAAGTGGTATCATACTTTCCCCACATAATCAAACACAAAACAAGAGTTTGCCAAGATGTTCATAAAATTTGTGAAATCATGAATGAACATTAACACTTTGAGCTGTTGGTTTAATATTATTATAAAAAGTATTGATTAAATAAAAATAATATTATCAATTAATTTGCAAGATGAGTACTTGACGATTTAAGATATGATATGCCAATAGAACATGCACTTATTGGATATATGACAATGGAATTAAGATGAATGAAATCCACCATAATATCAAATAAATACAAGGTGAATATCCAAAAAATACCTTTTTTTTTTCTATTTTAGAATAACATTTTTTTCCACCAAGGTACTTTCGCACAATTATCATTAATCAAAAAATACTATATTGACATCTAAAAGTAGATATCCCAATTGAACATTCATTCCTTTTATCATTAAATGTGATAATAGTCTCACTTATTAAATTTATCAATTACATATAAATGTCTAAGAGTAAATATTTTATAAAGATAAAAATCTTGTGTTCAACTATCATATTTTTAATTTTCTTTTACTATTCATAATAGGCAAAATAAGATTGTGAACATGGTAGCCAGACAAAAGATTTAGTCCTTCCAATAGGGACATTATTGTTGCCATCAATAATATGTGAGCATGCTTCTGTCTACCTAAAAAAATGGATATAGAGAAGTAAATAATGATCAAAGGATTAATAATTAGGGAATAAAAAGATTAAAAAAACTAAAAAAACAAAAAGGATAAAAATCTTTCGCCTCCAACATGTGCTATATATAAAACGTAATGTGTGTTATATGTATAGCACATATTACGCCTTATATATTGCATACGTTAGATGCTCGTTGGACGTATTTTTGTTGTACTACAAACATTATTGAAAAATCTCATGTTTATATGAAAAAAAAGGATAAAAATCTTATTATAAGATAAACCACCCCACACCATTAAAATCCTAATTAAGGAAAAAAAAAAAAAAGGAGGAAAAACCCTCCAAAAAAAAATTACAGAATCAAACCATTAGCAATGGCTCGATTGGCCTTAAAATG
Organism: Aeschynomene evenia; assembly: GCA_013621005.1. NCBI lineage: Eukaryota > Viridiplantae > Streptophyta > Magnoliopsida > Fabales > Fabaceae > Aeschynomene > Aeschynomene evenia. The sequence continues at coordinate 5,885,067 of CM024271.1, forward strand.
TGTAGTTTCATACACAGGCAACTCTTCCCTATACCTCTCAATCCCAATTGCCGATAGATTATCTAATTCAAAGAGATCAGAACTAGAACAACTAGCCCCATCATCATCATCATAATGCAAAATATCAAATTCTTGTGTTTCATTCTTTTTCTGATAATTCTTCAACAAGTCTCTAGCTAACTCCTCCACTCTTCTACTCTCCTGCAAAACATGCAATCTAAGCTCTTCCTCATCACTGTTCTTTCCAATTCCATAGCCATAGCCATAGCCATAACCATAATCATAACCATAACTATCCTTGTTCTGCATAATAATACCTTCCTCGTGAAGATTCTTGTGCCCACAAGGCCTGCAATCTTCATCTACTATCACACTCACAGGGCAGAATCTAACTGACCTCTTAATTCCCGTTCTCGACGATGGTGTCTTGCTCAAGCAAGACCTCGAGAACGAAGAAGCTGAAGAACAATTGGAACCACCAATTTCTTGTACGGAATTCATGGGGCTCGAAACTTTCGCTTTCTTGGTGTTTCCACTTGAATTGAACAGAGAGTTGAGGAAGCTCGCGAGTTTGGCTCCAGGGGAAATGGGTTGCTTCGATTTCTTCAATTCTCCGTACAGGATCCTTAGCGATGATTTGGGCTTGGTTTTTTTGCCGAACCCGTTATTGATTTCGTGATTTGGCTTTTGGGTTTGTGTTTGTGTGTGTGGAAGGTAGTTTTTGTGGATTTCAATGTTGGGTTTTTCGGAGAAGCTGGTTCGAATTGGGTTTGGGCGATGAACACCGAAGAGCGATTCTGACTCTGACGAAGAGAATCCACCAGCAGAGCTTGAATCTGAGGAGGTTGAGCTTGAGTACAAGGAGAGTGCATTGATGGAATTGCTTCGTGTTCTTCTGTCAAATTCTGTTAGGGAATTCCTTCCCGTTACGATTTTCTCCTTCGCCTTCTTCTTGTCCATCCAAATCTCCACCTTTCTAGCTCTTCGAGAGCTTGGCTTCTCGGCGGCGGCGGCGATGGCGGCGGCGCAGTCTTCTCCTCCTCCTCGGTTTTCCTTTTGTTGTTTTTGCTGCTTTCTCACTGTTTCTCTGTAGAATATGAGCTTCTCTTGTTCTTGTTGTTTCTGCTCTGTTTTTTGTTGTTGTTGTTGGCCATCGTCGATGGAGCGGTAGATTGCGTCGAGAAGAGTGGAAGAGAAAGATGGGTTTTCTCTGTGGTGCTGTTTTCTGTGATCTTTTGTGGGTTTTTCCCAATTCTCCATTGTGTTTTGATTTTGGTCTGTGTTATATAGTAAGAAAGTACTATAGAACAGAGTGAAGGAAAAAAAGAAAAACAGAGATGGTGGGAAACAGGGGAATTTTGATGGTATCAATTAATTACTTGGGTTTTGTTGTCTGGTTCAAATAGTAGTTAGTCTATGATTATAGGAAAGGAATGATTATGAGAAAGGAGAAGAAGAGCATGTGTAAGAGTGGTGAGTTTGGGGAAGAAAATAAAAGAAGAAAGGAGTGATGAGTGGATGATGGTTTAGAGAGGGACAGTAATGAAAGCCAAACTCCACGCCACAAAGGGAAGAGAAGACAGAGGATGATTGAGAGAGAGAGAGAGAGAAGAGTTTTGGTGAGTGGTTTCTTTTGGGTGCTCTTATAAGGGTTGTGAGAGAGAGAGAGAGAGAGAGAGGGGAATATAAGGTGGCTAGGCTGTAAATGATGATTTGGAATTAAATAATGTTAAATAAAAAAGCACAAGTACTTGGGAACGACAAAAAAAAAAATTAATCAAAACAGTTAATAAAGTCATTTAACATTTTAGGGCCTTAATAGCATTTTAATTGTGGGTATATTTTCACTGGTTTTTTTTTTGTTTCCCTAGCAATGCTCATAAAAAGCAGTCAAATCAGCCAATAAATTAGATTTTTGGTCATAATTATTCGCCCATTACAATCTCAATGATTATTTGGATCAAAATCAAAACCAAAATCGACTCATTGATTATATTAGCTAGTCGTAACGTACCATTATTGTTTGGGATTTCACTTGCTTCGAATTAAGTTGTTAGATTAGTGAAATTGTTGAATCCATGATGAGCAATGGGTTTATTATTCTAAATCTCATTTAGAATTTGCATAAGGCAAAAAGACTCATCTACAAATTAAATATACAAGAACCACAATAAGTCAATAATATTCTAAAGGAATAATTTTCATGTCAAGTATTTTTTTAACCATAACTATTCATAAATTCTAAAATAAACATCTTTTAAAAATAATGTGTCACAATATAATTTACTGATAGTAAAATATATTTACATTATCGTATGTTATAATTAATCTCATATCATAATTTAATTGTACATGTAATTTTACCGTTGCATAACTTATTGAGTATTCTTATATCTACCAAAAAATCAGTCAATATAATGTGCACAACATATATAATATAATATGTATAATGTATATTACTTGTTGTGTACATCATATCTCACATGATATGTATAATATAAATCACATGTTATAAAAAAAGATGATATTACATCATATAATATATGTTGTGGATAATAAATGATATATGATATGCACAATATATAATATATATTGTGCATATTATATTATATATATTATGTATAAAATATTAATTATTTTGGATGGTCTTTAATTTTACATCAAATATTTACCTAAACTATTTAATGTAGTTTTTATTTCATTTTATTTTATATATAATGACTAAGATTAATTAGAACAAAGGAAAATATTTACTCCAAGAGTATCTAAGGATTTTTCCTGGGAGCATTATTCAATTCACCCTCTCCTTCGTTTCTCTTTTAATTTTTTTTTTCATCACATGAATTGACATTAGATCCTTGCTTTTTCTTTATATAAGAAAAGAAAGGAAATGTATTGTTTTTGTAGGACCATACAAAGCAATATTGATCCTAACAGCACACGACCTATTATGCTCTTGGTCTCGATGTTTTGATCACTCCGAGAAGATTTCTCTTTTGCTTCGTAAATTTCTCATATCTATCTTAATGTTCATTTATGTTTTTTCTTAACTAAATATTAATTTTAGTCCTCCAAAAAAAATTAGAACCGAACAAATTAGTCTCTCAGATCAATATTGATCCTTTATTTTTAACGAAAAAAGGATAAATGTGCCTTCTATACATGTCTGTAGAGTTAAAATATCATTGTATGAATATATATAAAAGAATGAATTTATCCATTTTTTAAAATATAAAGAACTAATATTAAACTTTATTTCAAATTTTGAAAGACTATTTGTCCTATAATATATTTCTTGACAATCACTTTAGATATTTAGTCTTTTTTTAATGAAGATATATCATATATGTGATTTATTCCATTTACTATATATAGAATTACTTTTATCCAATAATTTGTTATCATTTAAATCATGAAAAATACTTCTCTCTTATTACTTGAAAATTCATATAAAATTAAATATATTTAAGTATAAATAAATCTGGTTTGTAGAGTCTTAACTCCACTGGAAAGTTTTGGTTATTATCTCGTTCTCATTGCTTCTTGTTTCGAGTGATATGTTTTTAGTCGATAGTAAGATGTATAAACTTAAAAATATTTATACTATCATCTTTATATATGATCGAAATATGTGCCCGTGAGAACCACTATCATATGTCCATACTACATTAGTAATATAGAAAAAATAATGCTTCCTTTTTAGATGTATTATTTTTGTTTGTTAATTAAAAAGGGTATTATGAGCATCACTAAGTATACAATAAAATTCTACTCAAAATACTTAACATAATATGCACAGTATATATTATATAATATGTACATATTATATATATAATATATTATATATTATGTACACTATGTATCACATGTTATAAAGATAAATAATTTTACAAGATGTAATATATAATATACATAATATATAATATGAATAAAATATTATATATAAATATATATTATATAATATATGATATGAACAATGTATTAATTATTTTGATTAATTATTTATGGTGCGTCAATAATTTCACGGATACCATATACTAGTGTTTCCGCTTGATTAGAAATTGGGAATCAGAGAGGTATGAGCATTTGGAGCACTTCCAACATTAGGTATTAACTATTAGTATAGTGTATTAGCAGCAACAATAATGCTAAGTGAACTATAAAAAACCAGCCTATACAGTCAATGAATCTATTTTGAATTTGGTTTTGACCCAAATAATCATTGAGATTGTAATGAGCTGAGTAATTATGGCCCAAAATCTCATTTATTGGCTAGTTGGGTTGGTTTTGTATTGTTCATTTAGCATCACTATACAAGAAATTGCCAAAATATTCTGTTTTGCACAGTCAACTAATGCGGCTTCGTAGCTAAACTTTGGGCTTTAGGTGTTTAGTTTTTTTTGTTCTTGATTCTAATTGCTCGTGACTACAAATTAAAGCTATGTTCCTTTTGCCTATTTTAATGAACACCAGGGTAAGCCTTTCTGTTTTTGTTTTTTGTTTTTGTTTTTTTTAAGAAAGAGAAGGTTTAGGAGGAGATAGGGCATTTTCTGGTGTATTCATTTTCCTCAAGTGTCTTAGTACTAATTAAGGGTGTATTTAGTAGGTTATATTAGATTTTATAGTATAGATTAAGAGATTATTTGTTTATTAGTGGATTGGTTTTTTATGAAAATGTTCTTGAGAATCCTATTCCTGAGAATCACTCTTCCGGGAATGCAACATTCTTGTGTTTAATTTATCCGGGAAGCTTATTGAACTTTCCCATGAATGAACTAATCTATGTTATTCAATCTTTATTTTACTTGTATGACAATCGAGATCCCTATTTTGTTAAGAGTCTTTCTCAAAATCATTCTAAAGTCTTTCTTTAGCCCGATTAATTAATCTCTTAGACTAACCTAGACTTCCTCAGGGCTAAGTCCTTGCATTCCCATCATTGATTGTATTATAAAAAAAAGTCTATAGCCTATAAAAATATTGAATCACGTGAATTTTTCAAATATAGTAGAAATTGAATGTTATATATTTTAAAATATGTGATTTCACAATTTTTTTGGTTGTATTGTAAAATAAAGATTATAACCTATAAAATATTGAATCAAATTAATTTTTCTACTATATGTGAAAAATTCATGTGATTCAATATTCTAAATCTACAATATTTATTTTATAATACAACCGAAATTTTTTTGAAAATCTAATTAAGATTTTAAAGTATATATAGCCTTCAATTTTTACTATAAAAATTCATGTGATTTAATATTTTAGAAGCTATAATCTTTATTTTATAATCTATTTAAAAATAGCTAAATCTCATATTTTAATGTATATAGCCTTCAATTTCTATTATATATGAAAAATTCATGTTACTCAATATTTTATAGGTTATAGTCTTTATTTTATGTTATTCATTTTTTATATTAACAATTTATACACGAATGATACGTAAAAGAATTCATTTTTATAAAAACCGGAATAGGGTGTACCGTTGTATGCATTTTATTAAACATAAATCGGAACAAGATGTTCTGTTTTATGCATTTCATAAACCGGAACACACCCTTCCGGTTTACTATAAGTGTATTTCCGCGTTTTATTTCCAAACGGTGTACTCCGGTGAATAACTTTCTCTCTCTGCCTATTTAAGTGTTTTAGCCAATTGTGTAGATTGTTGTCTAGTCTTATATAGTGGCAAGTGATATGCAACTTTCTCTTATATTGATATGATAAACAATTAGTATTATTTATATTTTTTGTATCGTTCTAATTAACTTATTCTTTTATTCTAAAATATTCCGAAAAAAAAATTTTCAAAACAAAAAATAAATAAAAGATTATCTAAAATTCAGAGTGTCTCAACAAATTTTACAGAAACTACCTATAGTATCAATTGAAAAATAATTATTTAACGAGTCGATTGCAATATAATTTAATACATGGTTTTACACCCTAAACATACAAAAGATAAACTTTATATAAATATAATTAATTCAATATAATTTTATTATTTGATTTAAAATGTCTCAATTTAGAATTAACTTTAGAAAAATTATTAGCCCTCTAATAACTTTAACCCTCTAAAAATGTTGAGCCGCCAAGTAAGGAGAATGGTTGTAACTTTAAAGTGCTTTAATGGAGGGGTGTGACAGAAAAGAATGTGAAGAAAATATGAGAAAGAAGGTGAAGAGAGGAAACTAATGTGTTTTGATAGTTTGGAATGGACCGATTTGTTCTCTTAAATTTTTTTAATGTCTAATGTGATAAATCACTTCAAGTTGGCACATTTAACTGTTCATGTATGAGTTCTCTGTCAGTTTAACGGTGAAAGTTAATAAAATGACTGATTTGTCTCACCTTTCTAAAGTTTAGGGACTAGGACTTGAATAAAAATATTTTAGGAATGAAAGTGAACACTCAAAAAATTCAAGGACAAATTCAAATATTTACTCTTAAAATATTTCTCAATACTATTTTAACATCAAAGGATTATATTTACTATTCTAAATTTCATGCGATGCTATTAATGCTATGGATTTTACTTGATATGGGGTGGAATTTTGGGATTCTTGACTACTGGAGTTATTGTTGCAGATCTTGTGCTTTCTTGCTTATTGGCTATCTTGTGTTTTCTTGTATAATAGCTATTGAATTGCTGCTGCAACATTGGTGTATTTTGTTTTATGCAGGTTCTAGCACTTCCTTGCCTGCCCGGTTTAGCACTCTTTTTTTCTCATTAGGTTAATTTCTCTAGGTTAGGAGGTTTTTAATGAGGCTAGATCGTGGTTTGTGCGTGCTAGGACCGTTTATTTGTAGACTTATTGGCTTAACCACCTTGGATGCCTGTGTCTTTGTTTATCGAAAAAAAAAAAAGGATTATATTTACTTAAAAAAATGCGAATTGTGAAAAATCAATCAAATTCAAGCATGCCACTTTTGTTTGTTCTGAACCCTTAATTTAGTGGTCGTCTCCGCAGTTGCATAAATGTAATATTCTTGTAAAGCATAATTGATACTTTGAAGGAATCTATTATAAAGTTCTTCTTCCTATGCCTCATTGGTTTCAATGGGTTAGTTAAGATATTTGATATTAGGTTGATACCCTTTACAAAATTTGTCTAAAATAGAGGAAACACACACGGTTGGGGTTGCATGATTTGATATGTTCATAATCATGTTACCATATGAATAGAAATTTGTACATGCACCCAAGAGTGGAGCTACACAAGAATTCAAGGAGGCCAATAGACAAAGTTAGACTTTTTTTTTATGAGGATCAATACTAAATGCGTGTATAGATATATAGAGACGTGATGAGGAATGAGTATGACACAATATATATTTACTTATTTTGTTTCATTTTTAATTATTCTTTTTTTATTTGAGTCAATTATTAAATTGAGTGATAATATGAAGTTTTGGACTCTCTTTAATTTTCTTTCAAATATTGTGTGAGTATGTGATAGTTTAATTATATATTTAAATGAGATATAATAATTAAGACATAAAATAGAGAAAAAGAAGAGATATATAAGCTAGTATTTGTTTCAGAGTTGATACAATACAATACAGAAATACATGTACAGTATATATAGTACAATATAGTAAATTTTTTGCATTTTATTTTGTCTTTATTTTAGTCTGTACAAAATAAATTTGTGCTTGTATTTATATAAAATTTTGTTTTGGAGCTTTGATAAAAAAAATGAGAAGGATAAATGGTGGAATTATTGATTAATAATAGGGTAAACTTTGAATAAAATTTTCATTAAAATTCCTATCAGCATCTGTATCTTGCGTACCTACTTTGAGTGTGGACACAAAATTCAGACAAAATTTGTAAAAATTTGAAGGAGTCGTCGCCTCACTACTTAGCTACATACACATAGCTATGCCCTGCCCTTGCATTGCATGCACCTGATATATAATTTTAATGTACATTGTTCAAAAATTATATTTAAAAAAACTTAAAATGTGTCGTTCGAGATAAGTATAGATTTATTATGCTTTATGTAAATCCAAAAATTTATATGAAAATAGACTAGCTAGTCTACCACTCACTATGGAGTATGGTGGTTTCCACATACACAACGGAGATCGATGTGAAATGTGTATAGATTCTTTTCCCTTTGCAAAGGAAGGTTGGAACCCATTTTGCAAATTAAAGGCATGGCCATGCTTTCCATCATTTCTTCCTTCTCTAACTTGTTCATATTTCAAATCATGGGTCCCCCCACAAACCTTATTAATTTCAATCAAAACTATATATTATCAAGTAATGTTGTATAGACATTTAAAATTAAATATTTATAAGAATTAATGATGAATAATAAGTATTTAATATTAGAGTAAAGATTACATCAAAACTAAAGGTGATAAGATTAGATATTGACATCAATATGAGGAGATGAATAATGTAGTACACATTACGTATAAGATATACCACACGTTGGATACTAGTTGGATGTATTTCTGTTTTATGTAACACAAGTATTACTGATTTTTTATTCAATAATATTTGTCGTACAACAGAAACACGTCTAACTAGTATCTAATGTATGCTATAGATAATACGGAATGAGTGTTATATGTATGTATGATATATATGACACACATTAAATTAAAATGATGTATAACCTACATTATTGTTTTTTATTTGCTTTGGCCCATTTTGATATCGTTTACGCTATAAAACCACTTATTATAAATCAAGCATGAGTACTGCAGCTTAATGCCTATCCGTTTTTAAATTATTGCTGCACGATTTTCATTATAAAATGATTCAAAATCATTGAAATTCTCATGCCTTCGTGCATGGTTTGATTTTTAATTAGGATATGTATTAACCCACTAAAAAGGTTTACATACAGTTGAAATCTATGATGTCAAGGAGTGAGTTGAAAGAAAAATGATATAGTTGTAAAATGTATATACTGATAGAATGAGAAAGTTTAGAAATACAAGTATCACCAAATCTTATATAGATTCTAATAAGTGACTTCTAACACCTAAACAAAAACAAAACAAACCTAAACAATGTAAACTCTAGCATGTTCAACTTTAGATGAAGTGTAACAAAACAAACCTAAACAACATACAAACCAGATACTATATTAAGGAACCATAAAAGAATGAAATGAAAATGGTTCATGTGGCTCCGATGTCACAACTTGGGATCGAGCAATGACGGTGATTTCTGTGAAAATCCATGGTATTAGATCCCAAAGATCAAGAAAAGAAAAGATAGAAGAATATGAAATGATGATAGAATGAATAGAATTGTATGAATTGTCAATTACAATGAGATATGGCCTATATATAGGCAAACTCTAATAACAATGTAAAATTCCTAAACTATCCTCTAACAGCCCCCCGCAAACTGAACGTGGGAGAATTTCGAACATGTTCAGCTTGGGAAGAAAATGTAATACAAGTGAAATAAAGTCTGAAATGTAAAGAATAATACAAAAGAATACAATGGGCAAACCAAAATAAGATCTAAAACTGAACCGATATGATGAGAGTGAGTCGGTTTGCCAGGATGATCATCGGTCAAATGCCGCTCCTCGGAGAGAATGATGACACAGGAGTCGTGTCGCCGGGATGAACATCGGTCGAAATAACGCTCCAAAAATGGGCTCTATGGCACCGTGTATGACAATGTCCCAACTCGGGATCGATCAACGGTAGTGGTTCGTAGTTCGGGATGTCTTCGACCTTCTTCTTGGGCCTCTTCGATCTATCCATCGACGTCTCCACAATACTCGTCACAAAGAAAGGTTAACGTCATATGACGTGCATCTATCATTTTTATTTTTTTTTATATGGCATTAACAAACAAATCCAATTTAGGCTTGAATTAAAGAACACTAATTGGAACCAGAAGATATAAGAAAGGAAAATCAAATCCAAGAAACAGCCTGAAGAACATAAGCTAGGCTCCTTCAATAACCTTTTTTTTGTTTTGTTTTTTTGTTTTTTTTTATAATTAACATATGTTCATTCTTATTCTTCCCAAGAAAATGAAAAAGATAGACTCTGACTTTCCTGTTGAGACAATAATATCCTCCATCAATTCCGCAGAACAAAACAGATGAATGCTTCTTTGTAAATCATGGCACCCAAAGCTTGAATCCTTGAATAAAGACCAAGATAACCAAATGCAAGTAGTATCGCCTTCAATGCATGCTTTATGCAAGTCCCTTTGAGTTTCTGGGGCCTACCAAATGATTGATACTCCATTCATGATTCTTCTCTTTTTGTTTTTCTTTTCCTTAGCTAGCTGAGAAGGTGATCTTGTTCTGAAGCTGAAGCATCATCTTTGTTAGAATTGGAAGTATCCTTGTTCTTGACTTTGTTGTTGCTGCTCTCCTCCTTAATTGATGGCAATGTTATGTTCATTTTCTGGAACCCTTGTAATTTTGGGTTCAGCAACAAAATGATGCAAATCTTGAACAAAGGTGAGATGAACAAAGGCAACACCACCAATCTACAATGTGAGAAGGATCTACTGCAACAGAGCTGATCTTGAACAATGAATGAAGATAGATCCAAGAACTTCCAAGCGCAACAAAAATGGGAATGAGAACTTAGAAACGCAGTGGAGAAATAAAATTAAATGGATACAATGGCTCTGATACCATGTGAAAATCCACGGTATTAGATCCCAAAGATCAAGAAAAGAAAAGATAGAAGAATATGAAATGATGATAGAATGAATAGAATTGTATGAATTGTCAATTACAATGAGATATGGACTATATATAGGCAAACTCTAATAACAATGTAAAATTCCTAAACTATCCTCTAATAATTTCTAATTCGATAAAATCTTCAACTTTTTTGGACCTCTTGGATCTTTCTATGAAGTTATCGACCATCTCTTGGGTCTTTTCTATCATCAATAAGTCTTCGACCATGTTTTGACCTCATCGATCCTTCTATTGACGTCTCCACGATGCTCATTACAAAAAAGATTAATGTTGTAGGATGTGCAATCACCACTTGGCAAAAACAAATTAAACACGAAGCTAAATTAATTAAGGCTATCCAAACAAAATTATATTGAGCAATACTTAACCACACAATACAAAGGCAAAAGTTAAAATTAAAGATGCAGGCAACAAAGCAAATTTGTCCACTGGAATAATGAATATAATGAATATGAGAATGAAAAGGAGAAAAAGAACTAAAAATATGAATAATGGAAAAAAAAAATTGTTAATGAAAGGAGAATGAAGTAAATGATGAAATAAAAAGAAAACTTGATAATAGAAAAAAAAACTTTTGATTGTGACGTTAATAACAAAGAAAGAAAGGGAAGACGACTGAAGTAGTGGATGAAAATGAAAAATTAAAGAAGAAATGAAAACAAATTAAGAGAAAGAACCTGTAAATAAACCATGTGTGAGTGGCATCTACATATTATGGGTATGTATACAATAGATTTATTATGTGTTGTACATATTATATACTAATATACTTACAAGTTACAAATATTTGTTAATTTTGACTAAAATCTACAAAATTTATCTCACATCTTCAAAATTTTATATGTATTCATTTGGTGAATATGTTGTTGACCATCAATAATAAACACAGTTGTTATTTATCAAATGAAGATATTTTATCAATTTTCATTTTATTTTAGTTTGTGGAGTCCACAATCTTCCTAAAATTTAAGATGGATGATAAGATTCATGAATTTTGAATACAATAATGCTAGATGTATCATGAAAAAACAGTTAATACAGCCAATGGGTCTATTTTGAGTTTGATTTTGACCAAAATAATCATTGAAATTGTAATGAGATGAGTAATTAGAGCCCAAAATCTCATTTATTGGCTGGTTTGGTTGATTTTTTATTGTTTATTTAGCATTACCGCCTTTTGAATGATGTTCATTAAATAAATGTATTCATTTCCAATCGATAACCAAATATATTCATTTGATATAATTTAATTACAATAATGCTAAGTGGACCATGAAAAACCAGCCTATACAGGTCAATGAGCCTATTTTGGCTTTGGTTTTGACCCAAATAATCATTGAGATTGTAATGGGCTGAGTAATTATGGCCTAAAATCTTATTTGTTGGCTGATTGGGCTGATTTTGTATTGTTCATTTAGTATCACCCATGATTAATGGGGATGTATTCACGCATGCATATTGTTCGTGCGGTGAGAGTAATTATTTATTAGAACATGTGTTTCTTTACCTTCTATTGGATTTTAGTCCATTTCTCACAATATATGATAGATGTTATATATTGTATAGTATTTTACGTTATACATATAACATCAATCTATAGGCTATAATATATAGATTTCACACGCGCTCGGTATACTGTACAATCTGATCTAAGTTAAGAAAAAAAAAAAAAGTTTCTCCTCTCGTGGAGCAAATCATCTTTTACTCCATGATGACAAAAGTTTTACAATTGATTTTGTTTGTCTCACGTACCTAAAATTAAAGGTTGAAATACTGTCTCCTAAGCTAGTTAATACCTAGCATGCATGATCAACCACGTAATCATAATCCTAATATAAGCTAACCCTAGCAAATAAAAGTAAGTGTGAAAAATGTGAAAAAGCAAAATGCATGTGCGCGCGCAATTAAGTGTGACTCAGTCAAATGTTTGGTACGAGGGTCACACAGTGCAGATGAGAACAAAGTCACAGTGACTCAGTGAGCAAAACTTTCAATTTTTTATCCACTCCAATTTTGGAGTCGCTGTGTGTTGAAAGAAGGTCATTGTGTTTTAGAAGGAAGACACAAATATATGAGAGTGTGTTCGGAATCAATTTTATAGTCACTGTGACTCTAATGACTCTCTTGACTTGACCTTAGAGTCATTGAAAACAAACATCACCTTAGTTTATGTTAATAATAGTTAGCATAAATTACATTAACTTATTAGCATTAATTACATATGCTAAATTAAAATTCATTTTAGATCCACTGTATTTATTCAGTAAGATGACATTGAACTTCCCTTAATATACAGATAATGAATGTCAGTATAATTTTTAAGTGAGATTATATAATAATTTTATAAATCCAAAGAGTTTTTGAGAGAATTTTATAAAATGAAAAAATAGAGTGTGTTAATTAATATGAGCTTCGTTCTAAATTATAAATACATGTAATAACAAAAGCCTAGGCTAGCTAGCAGCATGAAATTAAAGAAAATGAGATGGAAATAAAACATGAATCGAGAACAACTTGTTTCGGGAATCAGTGTCTAAAGTCTGAACGTGCACTGGTCCCTGGGATACAAAAGAAAGAGAGGTCTAAATTCTCAAACTCTATATAAAGAAGCCTTGTCCCTATATATATATATATATATATATATGTAAACAGCATTGGGATTCATTTCAGATTTTGAACAAAAGGGTGTGCTCAGTAATATATAAAGAAAGAAAAGCTAGCTACAGCAATCCCGAGGAACAACACCATGAACAACAAATATACTATAAATTTAAGGTAAAGATTTTTGCTAGTATTTCGAATAGGGGTGATACTAAATGTATAATGAAAAATCAGGTACATCAGCTTATAAATAAGGTTTTGGATCATAATTGTTCAACTCATTATCATCTAAATAATTATTTTGAGTCAAAACAAAATTTAAATAAACTCATTGGCTGTATTGGCTGGTGTACTATTGTACACCAAGCATTATTGTTTCAAATATTAATATTCGAATAAGATTAACATGAGAGATAAAATAGTTTCTCAAAATATGAAAATGACAATAAGTTCTCTCAAGATTTAATATGATTAACAAAATAGCCGTTCTAGATATGGAAGTGACAAAATTATCTATTAAGATTAAAATTTTAAGATAATGTGGTTCCTTAAAATTAAAAATTTATAATAAGTAATTGAGAGACTATGTTGTCCTAAAATTTAATTTTAATCTTAAAGGACCATGTTGTCACTTTCATATCTTGAGGAATCATTTTGTTCATCATGTCAAATATTATGAAATGACATTATCATTTTTATATCTTAAGTGACTATTTTATCTCTCATATTAATCTTTAAAAATAAAAAAGATATTTACTCTTAAAATTCAATGACTCTCAAAATGATAGTTATTATACTCCTCCCGTTCATTAATAAGCACACAGATTCATTTTTTTTATAATGATTGAATAAACTAAAAAATAGATAATGTGTAGGTATATTTTACATTATTATTTTTATAAATATCATCATATCTCATATTTAATTTTACATTTTAATTTTCTCTCTGTTATAATAGTATTAAAGAAAAATTAATTAATAATATCTAAAATTCTTAAATAAATAAATATTATTTGTAAAATACAAAAGTGATAAAAATGGATAGATGTTATAGAATGAAGGGAGAGTACTAAAATATAAAATATAATGATAAATTTATTGTATAAAAAAAATATATGTTCCAAAAGTGAATATTTATATTTTTACATCTATAACACTTGTTCGTAAAATTCAAGTTTAAATTAAAGTGATGGTGTTAATCAAACATTAAAAAGTGGAGATTTATATATATATTTTTAAAATTTAAAAGTGAAAAAGGAAATTATATGAAAAAAATTCAAGGAATAAAAAAAATTAAAGATAATAAATTAAATATTAACAATTAAAGAGAATACATATATATATATATATATATATATATATATATATATATTTGTAGTGAACAAAGAGAATACATGGTAATTATTATAGATACTAAAATGAATTTAATTTTCATCCACTGACATTGTACCATTTTTATACACAATCGTTCAATCATATGTTGTCACATCAGCTATGATTATGTTTTCTGTTTCCCACTACCTGAAAAGTCATACAAACAGAACGTTTTGATTGGACGACAATGTAAAATATTTTTATACTGCATCAAAATTAAATTCTACTAAAATAATAACTTTTTTCAATTAAATTAAAAAGTGAAAGCCGATGGCAACGGCAGAGCTAAGGTTCACTATCTAGTCATCCCATCTTCTCTCCGGTCTCTGCAAAAGATAACACAAGGCCACTCAATAAAGAAAGCACCCTATCTAATATCTATATTCGCTCTCTCTCTTTTGTTTTAACCTAACCAAACAAAAATATTAAAAAGCCGTTTTTGTTTTTGTTTAATTTTTTTCCTTTTCATTTCACCTTTTTTAAAAGAAGGGAAGTTGATTGAGAAGTGTATTAGAGAAATGCAATGTGTATAGTAAAAATTGTACAATATTTGTCCAACAATCATATCTACGGTTAGATTGAATTAGTTTATAAATTCATATTACAATCCAATAGTAAATATGATTATTGTACAATTTTTATTGTACACATAATGTTAATGTTTTTTTTAGGCTATCTACGTTGAGCATTTTTTTTTTTTGGTAAAGTACGTTGAGCATTTCTTTGTTTGATGGAGGAGAAACCATTTTTTTAAAGCACTATATATACATATTTTTTTTGCTTTTACAATTACCAAATGACTTTTTTGAAGGAAAAAAAAAAGGAAATATTGCACTTTACCCCTTGAATAATAATAGTTCATGTGCATTTTAGTCCTAAATTTTAAAAATATGCAAATCAACTTTATGAATTTTCATAAATGTTCATTTTAGCCAAAGTGAGTACACTATACCCTGAACTTTAAAATATTTATAAATTGACCATTAAAAATTTTTAATGTGCAATATAATACCTTAAAATTCTAAAATTTATAATCTTTATATTGATAATTGATGGAAAAATTAACAAAAAAAATATTAATTTGCACATTAAAAAAGGTTCAGGGACTATAGTTGTACATTTTGAAAGTTTATTTAGGGTTTAATTAAAGCGCAGTTAACCCATATTTTTTTTTTCGGTGTTGAGTAGTTAACCCATATTTTAGGTAAGTAACAAAAGTTTCTTCTTAAAAGAATGAAAACCCATTTCAAGTTTTTAACCCAATAATTGTTTTGTAAACCCACACATGATGGTGTAGTAGAAACAAGCAGTGTGCAATGACAAATCCATAAGTTTTAGGGATCATTGTTAATATAAGGGACACAATTAAAATATTAAATGTGAGCAACCAAATTGAAAAATCATGTAAATGGAAGGGACCAAAATAACCATTTTATCAATATAATATTATTAATTGTTGGGCCAAAATTCAATCGGCTAAATATTTAAGTCCTAAATGATTATCTTAATGTTAAGCGATTTGCACTGAAAAGGGTACTCTCTACTCTTTGATCAAATGAGTTCCTCAAGTAAGTGAACAGAGTGCTAAGCAAGAAGACCAATCAACAAAAAGAAAGCAGTGAAAATAAGGATTTACTTCCATTAATGGTAAGTTAAACCTACAAAGAAACTAAGAACAACTAAAAACAGTGAAGATAAAGGGACTTAAACCACAATATTATTGGTTGAAAAGTTGAACTTGCTATAATCTAGGAATCAAATTAAGCTTGAAAATGCTGACTCCGAATTTGGGGTATTTTTCCTTAGTAAATCTCCAATTTAGTTCCTAATAATTTTGACGTTGTACAAGGTATTCTTGACAAGTGAAAATACTATATTTATTAGCTGACAATATAATAAAATAAAAAACTCTAACGTCTCTGGACGAAAAACATTAATAATATTAATAACAATTTCTTTATTCGATATATAAGTCTCCGACAATTTCATTTTTGAAAAGTTGGTCCTTGACTTAATAAAAAAAAATTCATCCTCTCCTTTTCCTTCCTTAATAATTATACTACATTAATATTAAATGTAAAAAATTAAATACCTTTTATTTCATCAATTTTAAAATAAATTAAACCTACAATCCTATAAACTTTAGATAAAAGAAATGCAGAATTCATTTCTTTCTATATCATAAGTGTGTGGTACCTTAATTTTTTTTAATTTTTTATATATTTTAAATATCAAGTTGTTTTTTTTTTAAAGTTTTCATGCAAAGTTGTCTTAAATAACTGTCTATAATAATAAATTTATTTTATATATTTTATTAAGATCCTATTTTTTAGACTTCATTTTTTTTCAATGAACTAATAATAAAACTTCACACACTGAAAACTCACAATCGTATTAAGGAGAAAGACTCCATGTAAAATAAGAAAATATAAACTTAAAAATATAGCATAAAACAATATAAAAGCTAGATTGGAGGTATTCAATAATTTTACTCTTTATGTATGTAATAAATCTAAGCAAAAAAAAAATTAAGTAATAAATAATAATAGACAAATAGTTAAAACAATTTTCAATTGTCAAAGATCACCTAAAATGAGTAGTCTTAATAGACTCAAATATATAATATATTCTACAAATAACAACATATTAACCATTTAATACAATATTAAAAGTTGTACCTATACTAAAATTATAAAATCTTTAATTGCTACATTATCACGTATAAATTTACCATAAACTCAAACCTATGTCATCATTTTCCATCATACAAATTGGGCTTCCTTTCACTACTTTAATCTAATTCCATTAAAAATCCATTACCCTTTTATTTAAGAATAAACATAGGATCCCTATACTCATCTTTCAGTGTAGGCTCTACATACTATTAGAGCCCCAATATTCTGAAAGGCCATGTATACATATTTAAGACCAATTAAATTTGTCAAATGAAAAAAAAAAGAACAAATAACTTCAATACTTGGAAGTTGGAACAAAAATAAAAAACAACTAACTTCGATTGAGCTTAAAACCCTTGATCCTGTAAGAAATCTTTGCATTTTTTTCAGCATTGGAAAAGTATACGAAATAATGGTTTTAGGAATCACTGAGATTTAACTTCAAATAGTCAAAACCCAGAATAATTCCAAAACCAACCAAATCATGTGAAGTAGATTGAAAACGAAATGGCCTCAATGCATTTGGAAGAAAAGAAAAAAGATATATGTTAATAATCATTTCACAATAAAAACTGCGACTTTGTTATATCTACTTCAGTCCCTCGTACACAAAGGGTTAGATTTCGTGGTTTCCTTTTCTTTTTCCCTCCCTTTCAGAAATTTGTAGTCCAATTGAGATGACCCAACTGGGGTTGCTGATATGCACCGACCTGCGGTCCAGGAGCGGCTGCGGCCACCCCAACTCCGACATTGTTGCCCATCGCTGGTCCTAAATGGTGAGGACTAGCAATAGCAGCTGGCTGTGGAGGAGCATGGTACAGACCAGGAAATTGCATGTGAGAAGATTGAGCTGCAGCCGCATTGAAAGCATGACCTGTGTGCGATGGCATGTAAGCCGCATGAGGCGTTTGCCCTGGCATGTTGTAGTATGGAGCGGATTGCATACCAGGAAGCTCCCTTGGATTCTGAATCCAGATCTCTGACGTTTCAGCCTATTAATGAGGGAAAATGAGAGACTAAAATCAGGATCGAAAAGATTGTGGTTTGGAAGCAAGCAATAAAAGATCTTATCAATTTTGTAATTCACAACGACGCTTTACAAATTTTTGCCCTAACAGTTATCAATGAAGATGAGGCACACAAAAAAATCAAACATGACTTCTCAAGATTATCCATTTGACTCTAATGTTGGATGCTCACTTGGTTTACGTGATTAATTAGAGCATATCCTATCACATATTTTGCTATAAAAGTGAGGATGAAAACAATCAGTACAATAGTATGTCCTGAGTTATGGGTTGAATGAGGATTTGATTTGGAGCATTACCTGAGGATTTGGGACATAAAGATTATCTTTGTATTTCACTCGGGAAAAATCTTCTAAAGCCGTCGCACCCCCAACCGCACCAGGAGGAATCATGGCATACCCAGTTGGATTAGCGAAATTTCCGAACCCTGTGGGACTTCCTGCAGGAACAGGCTTGAACTGCTGAACACCATATTTAAGACTGTTTGCATTAAGATGGGAACTACCACCAGGCATCAACAAGTAACTGCTTCCATTTGGTGGGTGAGGATAGGGAGGACTACTTGAATATCCAGGCATAGCCATAGGTGGAACATAGACCGGGGGCAGAAACTGACGGTACGGCATAAGATTGGCAAAATGTGAAACATGAACTTGTGGATACATCTGTGCCACATGAGGTTGTTGCACCATGGCAATTGATGAAGCAGGAATACTGTTAGCTGCATGAGAGCTTAATCCCTGCACTCACCCAAAAATGTGTCGAGAAAAAGCAATTAGAAAATTATAAAGGTCAAAAAGAACCCAAAAAGGCATGCCAACAAAGGATTAATGAGTTAGAACTGTAGTGGTTGTGCATGAGGATATTGAAAGTATTATATTTCTTCTTAAACTTCAGGGAAAACATAAAGAAATACTCTCCAACAGACTCTCAAGTGTTTTAGAAGGTTTTCAATTCTTACAATATTATTCTGCAAACACTCTGATGGGAACCTAGCAAAAATATAGACACAAATATGGAAGAGTGAAGTGTATTAACACTAATAGAGAATTGGCTCAGTAGGTTGTGCAATAAAAAAATTAAAATGAGCACTATAGCAGCTCCACTCTCCTATGCCTGGTCTTAGCCTCACAGCAAAGATGCCCTTCCCTCCTATATATACTGCATACACCTACATGTATATTTTGTTACAGTCCCATGTTGCAACACACTTTTTGTTACAGAACTCACCAGATATAGTCACAACACATTCACACCCCCCACAAACTCTTTCTTACTCATATCTATCTCAGTAATTACAATTAGGGCCCATATGTTTTAGACGAATTCCCTTGAGTTACGAACAATACCCCCCCCCCCCCCAAAAAAAAAAAAAAAAAAACTTGCACTATATCCTCAAGGTGGGACTTCTTATCTTCAATCATAGATGTTGTATAATCTTCCCAAACAAAAGGAAACGTAAGGAGCGAGGTTGATCTGTATGCAGCAGTGCAGGGACTCTAGAATGTTCAGAACTAGTTGAACCATCCCATGATCTCAAATATGTGAGAAACTGAATGAAGGGTTGCCGAAATGCCAAGAGCTTGTGACACATAAAAGTGGTTGGCAGTGTGCCAAGAAAAACAATGTTGCTGCAAAAAAGAAGACTTCCACCTGGGCCCCAACTCTTGAAGCTAAAGGAGGATAGTTTGCATTCAGTGTAGTATAGGCCTCCTAGGTCCCATGGATTCGATTCAATTCCCAACCCTAGAGTTCCCGGACTTCCCATGGTCATAGAGCATTTAAACATCCCTCAGGTACTTGCGAACCTGTTGCAGTGGCCCCTTCTAACATGAAACCATTAGTATTAGGAAGCACTTGCATGTCGCTATCATCTTTTCATTAAATATCTTAACACCAAGTCGTATGCAGCAAGCCCCCAAATATGAAGAATTTGTACATGGAACAGTGAATGAAATATCTTTTTCATGATGCATCTGCTTCCATGTGACAACTTGGACACGCACATATTCTAAAGCATCATTCTCTTCCACATAGCTTATAACCAAAAGAGCCACATCTTTTGTTTCTCACATTCTTTTCTCTTAAAAAGGACAATGAATTGAAGTTTGGGGTTCCCCTGGTTTCTTGATATCCAATACCCATGTTTCCTTGAAAAAGGATTCCAAGGTCTATTTAAGGCCAAACTATGTGACACAATCTCCTCTTAGCCTACCCTTTGACCCAAATCAGATTATGCCCACAACTGAAAATAATTGGGGCCGCAATGTTGGGCTCAAACATGTGAAAATGGAGATATAGAGTATGTCCCAGGGGGTGATGTATACTGAAGGGAATTTCAATAAATTGGGATATGCCAATTGCTTCTAAACCATTGGTATTTGACCCAAGAACATTAAGGAAATAAGCAGATCAGCTTACCTTTAAAGTGAACACAATTCCTAGCCAACCCCCAATTGCAAAGTTGTAAGTTGGTCAAATCTTGAGACAAGGGGGCCCATGTAGAAAACAATACTCCCAACCATCACATTTGCTCCCCAGCCAGGACAACATGAAGGTGTGGTCCCAAGCCACAATGGTTGCTCCACTCTAATTCCTGAATGAGACCCGTTTTCCTGCCTCCAATTTGATTGCTCCCTTTCTTTGCTGAAATAGGGAAGAGCTTCCAATATTTTTATGACGTCGATTCTCTTTCTGCCACTATTTGAATTCCTTGAAGTCAAGTAGAGGGTGTATTGCTCGCTGGGTCTCTTTACAACACAGATTTGTTCTAGCTAGGCTAGGCCTGACTCTAGTTCTTTAGACATTATCCTTGTCATCTCAACATATTGGGCTTGGCCCAATTTCTCTTGAAATTGGCTCAACTCCCCTTTATCATATTAATCCTTTAGATGTCCAGCACCCACATTTTAGGTCAATGACCATGTAAATACTTTATCCCTTGTGATAGGAACCAAGCAATATATATAGAGACATAGATATGGAGGAGTAAAGTGCATTACCACTAATAGAGAATTGGCTCAGTAGGTTGTGCAATACAAAAGACAAAAAGAGTACTATAGCAGCTCCACTCTATGTGCAATCTTAGCCTCACAGTGAAGATGTGTCATGCCCTTCCCTTCTCCTATTTCCCTCCTATATATACTTCCTAGTGCCTACACCCACATGTATATTCTGTTACAGCCCGATATTGCAACACACTTTCTGTTACAACACTTACCTAATACACACTCACGCCCCCACACACTTTCTTTCTAACTCATATCTCAGTAATTACAATTAGGGCCCATATGCTTTGGCCCAATTTCCTTTAGTTCCTAACACAATGATAGTGATCACTTAAGAAAAACTCATTAAGAATTAACAGGTGAAATCCACGAGTTCCTCTAAGACACATATTAGATCAATTAAAAAACATCATGCACACATAAATTCAATTACAATTTACCAAGCAATTTAATGGCTTTGAATCCTCTAGTAGTAGTAGAACATAATTTAATTACAATACCTCTTGAGGAGATGACAAACGCAGCCCTCGTACTGGTTCATCCAGAGCAGGTCTGAAATAAGGCATGTCATAACCAGTTGGAGGATCATATGCCTGTTTGCAAGGTTTAATGTCAGTGGAAATACAATAAGAAGTAAAGTAGACATGAAACAAA
The DNA here is from genome assembly GCA_013621005.1 of Aeschynomene evenia. NCBI lineage: Eukaryota > Viridiplantae > Streptophyta > Magnoliopsida > Fabales > Fabaceae > Aeschynomene > Aeschynomene evenia. The sequence goes on from CM024271.1 coordinate 5,907,119, forward strand.
AGTCATGCATTAAGGTCACAGCTTTAGAGATCGTTTCCCCAATGGTCTTAAGGTCTATCAAAGGAAGAGGTTTAGCAATAGTTTGGGAATTTCAGCTGAAAGAGCAGAGACTCGTGCTGACAATGAGAGGAATGATGGATAGGTGGTTGCGAATAGCATATAGTGAATCCTAGCACTCATAGGCAGGCATTCTACTTTGTAGAATTAGGCATAGAGTCAGTCAGTCAGAGCTACTCGGTACTCTACTTTTCCTAAGCTTGTATTGTCAATCCCTTTTCTCAATGAATAATACAAAGATTCCTCATAATTTTGTGTCTAACACAGCCAGAATAAGATTGCCAACCTTTGACCATAAAATATTATTAATGAAGCATCAGTTTTGTATGTCATCAATGATCCTGCACCTACGACAATCAAGTGCACATGATAAATGAACACTTCTTTGTCGTTTCTAAAACAACAATGTAATTGCTACAGCCAACGCAACACAATCGTGGGTAATTAATAATTTTGTATTCATCTGACGTGAAACATTGATGTTTAAACAAAGGTAGGTGGCAGAATTTATTGGAATCACTCACCGAGAAACCTGGCATATCATGAGAATCTTGCCGCTGTTGCGACTCTGCAGGTGCATAGGAAGGGCTGCTTTCACGTACCAATCCAATATTATTAGCATAATTGTCCTGACTCTGAGGGCTTGAGGACTCCTTGTTATTAGGCAAGTGATGCTCAGAAGAAGCACCAGATGCCAGAGTCTCGGATGCAGTACCTCTAGTGTGGACATCCCAGAACTCTACCTGCTTGCTCCTAGAAACATCCTCAGTGGATAACTCTGCAGCTGGTACATTCGAGCTGGAATGGAATGTTAAATAGCATTACAACTAGCTTATGTGAAATATACACTAATAATCATGCTCTAATAAGCTTCCTATGACATAACAGTGTTTATCTCTGTCTGATGAAAGACCTTTCTCAATATGAAAATTTTATTTTCAAGATAATTACAAACTTCAAAGATTCTGAGTCAAAATTATGCAGCATGCCCCCTCCCTCCAACCCCTCAAAAAAAAAAAAGGAAAAAAGTATCAACTCTAATATTGAAGTAATCCAATTAATAGAAACTGCAAGAACATGAATGCCAACCTCAAAGTAGATTCCTCATTTGATTTCTCAGTAGCTCCTGTATAGATAGGTTGATGCTTTGAAGAGTTGAAATCTGTCCCAATGGAACCAAAGACTACCCGAACACGATGTGTCTCTGGAACTCTAATATGCTGTGCAATGATCACATTTTGGTTCTCATGAATATTTGCTTGGGAAAGTTTATCTTGAAGCTCAGCAGTATCTGATTCTTTAACTTTAGAATTTTCCTCCGGAGGTAAAGAAGCCTTTTTGGGTGTTCCGATCACTCCAGGACTGTTATTGCTCAACTTCTGGTTTGATTTCGGTCTCCACTCTTTATTATGCTGTGAACCTGCACAAAAAACCCATCAAAATTCCACTCATTAGAAATTATGAACACTACTTCTCTATAAAATGCTACGAAGAAAACACAATCAAAGGATTACTATAAACTAATATTAGAGATTATTCTAAAATATTCTCACACATGTATTCACACACCTCACAGTAAACCCATTTCCCTCATATATTAAACAATGTATTTCCACATATTTTTCATCATTAACATAATATTTTCTTAGATAATACTCTCAATTTTCTCAATGTTTCATTTTAGCTATGCTCTACCATGAATTTCAATAACTAAAAGAAGAAGAATGAAAGAGAAAGGCCACAATTGGTACTGCCATTTTGGAGAATATACCTCTGTGATGTCCCACAAGTTGTTGATGCGACCGAGTATTATACTTACTAGCTGCCATGGCAGTGAATGAAGGAGGTTCAGTTACATTAGTTTGACTAAACTGTTGAGTCTTTGAGATGACACCAACAGAATGAAATGAATCGGCAGAAGAAGAAGTACGATCTTTTGGAACAAGAGAATTAGAAAAAGAAGTTCTAGGAACGAATGATTGTTTCACTGAGTTTTCTGAAGCATGTCTTCGAACACCAACAACCCCTACTTCACGCCGAATGGCTCCGACAGCACCTGAGGATCTGGAATCAGGGGAAGGAACATGAACAGGATCTGTTGCAGAGGAATATACCATTGTTGGTGCCAGATTGAGTGATTTTCGCGGTGGAGTTAGGTTCCGCCTCGAACTACCATAGCCGAACTGTTCCTTTTCTGCGTGTAGAATTTAGGGTTATCTTGCAGGAATAAGGAAGACATAGATGGAAAGACTATGGAGAGGGAAGTTGGGCTGGGCTCGGCATTTTATGACTAATTTGTTGGGCTTAGTTGGTAAAATTTTGTGTTGCAGATCCCTTCTAAATAAGCTCGACAAAAGTCTTGTAAAGCTTCTTCAATCTCTCGATAAAAAAACAAAAAAACCGACGGTGGTTCAAATGTATATACAAAGAATCTCTTTTTTTATACTTTTTACTATTATATAATGACCATAAATCTCATAATAGATACCCAAAGGTTCATAATGAACTTCGATAGATATTTAGGATTTAATTTTCATCCTACCATGTCAGGTCATGATTGTGGTTTTTCTTTCTTGATATTTGAAAAGTCATACAAACGGAGTATTTTGATTGGATGACAGTGTAAAATATTTTTACACCTTCAAAATTAAACTCATATTTTAATAGGTGATTTCTTTGATATTCAATAAAAATTACGGATACTAACGTCTTATTGGGTACTTCATGTCCGCCAAGCTGCATTTTTATTTTTTTATCGAGTCATATTATTTATTTTTTAAAATTTTTTGTATAAGATGGACAGAAAATAAAATAAATAGTAAAAGAAATAACATGAAAATAAAGGTAGTTATAGAATTCAAAAAATAATTATTCAAATGAGTGTAGATACTAAAAGGATAGTTATTTTTCTCAGTCTCCTTTATATATAGTATATATTAATAATTATTAATTATTATGTGGTTATAAAAAATTATATGTTCATCCTTCTAATATTTTTTTAATTTTTTTGTATAAGATGGAGAAAAAATAAAATAAATAGTAAAAGAAATAACATGAAAATAAAGATAGTTATAGAATTCAAAAAATAATTATTCAAATGAGTGTAAATACTAAAAGGATAGTTATTTTTCTCAGTCTCCTTTATATATAGTATATATTAATAATTATTAATTATTATGTGGTTATAAAAAATTATATGTTCATCCTTCTAAATTTTTGTTGCCGCTGGTTAGAGGTTGAGGGAAGAGATGAATCGATGGGCCTCGCAGTTACGTTACTTTTGGTGGTTCGACATCAGTGAGGGAGGCGGTTCCACGGCTATTGTTGCTGTGCTACACCGATGGGACAGTCAGGAAGGTGACGATTTCCTGTGGCAGCATTGAGAGATGATGCTGATGAAGATTATTATGGCGATTTCAGGTGTGTTCTTATCTCCTTCCTCCATATATTCTATGAATGTATTGTTACTCTGTTTTTTGTTTGGTTTTGGTGGTGAGGATGATAGTGGTGGTGATTTATGATAATGATGGAGATGAATGTGAGGTGGATGGTGATTGTTGGAGTCTCTTATAAATATTATAAATAGACCCTTTACCTTTGTATTTTCTCTTCACATCATAATATTATTTTGCTGTGTAACTTGCTGATGTTGTTCTCATTCTCATTGCAGATAGAAGAGCATATTCTCTAACTTGGTCTCCACTCATATAACTAATTTCTAATATATTCGTCGGCTATACTTTTTTCAAGGACGATCTGTTTTATCTTTGTATAAGATAAATCTGTCCTATTGTTGTTATTCAAGAAGGTTGTTAATACCTTTTGCAAGGGAGATCATATGGAGATATTGATTTTCTGGCCTTATCAACTGATTATGGGTTTTCCTTTGTTGATCTTTTAATTTTTTAGTTTTGAAAATATATTGTGGTTGATGATGTGTCACGATGGATAATTTGTGTTCAATTTTTTATTTGATTTGGTATTAAGGGATGCATTTGTCTTTTTTTTATAACATTGGTTTTGCATAATAATAATTAATCATGTTTGATGTTTTTGTTGCGGCTATTCATTGTTGTTATTCACCCTTTGACTATTTTTTTTTTACCCTTTGACTAATGTTTTAATTCAAATGATTCATCTTTTGTGAGATTAGGTGGTTTTGTTGATGATTGTGGGAAAGCTGGAGATGGAGAAGGGGGAGATGATGATCAAGATGAAAGTGATGATGGTGATAAGGTGAAATGATGATGATATTATGGTGTTGTTGTGTATAGAGTATAACATATCATGAATCAAATTTGTTGCAACGATATCTATATCACCTTTTGATTGTTTGTGATCACATTTTAAGCATGAATCTCTCTCTTGCCGAAGGACATTTCAAAAGGATTAAAGAATGAGATATGTTGTTTTCATGGTGTTTGATGCTATTTTTTAAATGTTAATTCCATTACATTTTTTATCATTAATATTTTAAAAAGCACTGAGGATTAGGAGTTGTTAAACATCGGCATTTGACTGGTCTATTTATAGAGAACGTAAACAGGAGCATTCTGATATTAAAATAGGGGGTGATTGAGTAAATAATGCAACACAAGTTATAACTAATGACATGAGGAGGATGTTAAAATTAAATCATGGATTTGCTGTATTATTTTTCTCCGTGTTAATTAATGGTTATCCAACGAGGGATTAAGAGTCCATTTGGTTTAAATTTTAATAAAATTGCTTTTAAAATAATTGATGCTTAGAAATTATGTTAAAAACATGAGTTTAAGATGGTTGTTATGAGATACTAAAAGTAAAAACTAATACTTTTAGCTTCCATTAGAATCAATTATTTTCAAAGTGATACGCTTTTTTTAGAAGTAAAAAACACAAAACAAACACAATCAATATTTTCCAACCCACTTTTTTTAACTCAACTCTATTTTGAAGATAAACCAAACAGGGTGTAAGTGATCGTGAAGGGCTATTTCTCTTTGCCTACTTTTAACTGGTTGCCAAAAAATGATACAAGAAACCTTTATTCTGTTGAATGTATAAATTGTGTTTTACATTAATTTTCAATCAACATTGGTGGTTTTACATTAATTTTCAATCTAACGGGAATAATGACGGACTCTCCGTGCGTAGCACGGGTCATATTATCTAGTTTTTAAGATTTATGAAGTCAATCATCAAATCACAATATTTAATTGTATAATAGGAATTGATATATGGGTAAAAAAACATTTCGCTAGGGTTATCTTTTATTGTTTCTTAAGGACAATAGTTATTGTCACTTTCAATTATGAAATTTGGAAATTTTCTCATAATTTAAAAAAATTGAAAGAGAGACATAGATTGTGAAATTAGAACATCAATCAATTTTCTTCCATAAATCATATCCTTTTAATTATTTAGTTTTATCTGTTTGATATTTTAATTCTTAATCTTCAATTGCTCTCTATGATTATTTTTATTCCAATAGTTGTACAAATTTAATTGATAAATTGATTGATTAGTCTTCGTGGGATCAATACAAGATCTTTAATACTTGTTTTTATTACTTGAACGACATTATATACTTGCCATGAATTTTCGTATCAATTATAGTGTTCTGAGACGTGTTCAGTAGGGATCAAACAATATCAGTAACATTTAAACTGAAATCGTAGAGATCCTACGATTTCCCTTTAAATGTTACTGAAATTGTAGGATCTCTACGATTTCAAGAAAGCGAGAGAAAGAAAAATTAAGTTGAAATCGTAGGGATCCTACGAATTCCTCTAAGAAATTCAAAAACTAGGACATCTATGGAATAAATGTATTTCACACTCTATATCTAAAAATAATGTATTTTTACATTTTATTAGGGAAGAAATCCTAAGACCAATGTTACTTCTAATTATATTAAATTCTAGTTTAAATTTATTAAATTATTCTTTGTAGTTTAACCAATATTACAATTATCATAAATTATTTCTTACTAATTAATATAACATAATTAAAAATAACAATGTGTACAATGAGATGACTACATATTCATGTACATCACAAATCAAATCAAGGTTCTTGGGATCACTTATTATAATGTTGAAATTAATAGAAAAATTCTCAAAAGTCTTACTCTAAATTGACATGCTAAGATCACTACATTTCAAGAAGTTAAGGACTTAAAAATCCTTGGACTCAAACATCCCCATTAGGTCCCTCAAATATATGGCTCCCACAATAAGCCTTAAAAAATGAAGGCTTTTAATGGCTTTTGAAGAGTGAGACTCATAAGCAAACTTTGAGAATGATATGGACGGAGAAGATATTTCCATACTTGTAAGAAAGATATCCAAAGTATGAAAAAATATATCCAGGAAAGGAAAGGGAAGCATTTCTCAGCTAAAAATTATTAGAAAGAGAAGATTGTTAATATCATATGTTATCGGTATGATAAGAAAGGACATTTTAGAACTGAATGTCCTAAACTCAAGACCTTTGAGGGTTGTCAATTTTTCCCGCTGGATGGGAATCTCGACAAGGACTACCCCGATTTGGGCCCTGTAGGTGGGAAATTTTTTCCTATGAGAGCGGGGACGGTGGTCCTATTCCCCCCGCGACAGATATGAGGTGGGAGTGGGGATCAATCCCCCCGCCTCGTGGGATCCTGAAAAAAATTAATTATTAAAATATCTTTAATTTTCAACATAAATATTTATTTAATTTATACTTTGTGTTCATTTCATATTTTATCACAATTTTAAAAATTTTCAATAAGTATATTTCTTGAACTATTATGTTAAATTTAAATTCTGAATTGTCAATATTATGATTGAAATCATTAAAATTTTTATTATTTATATTTTTTTCTATTTTTTCAATTTTTTAAAAACAAATTTACACACGTTGAGATTTTCGCAAGGTCCCCATGTGGAATAGGGAATGAGGGTGGGGGAAAGCAATCCCCACGGTGAGGGTAGGGGTGGGGGGAAATGCAATCGCAATGGTGGGAGTGGAAAATGTACTCCCGCCCCTATCTCGCACAATTGTCACCCTTACCTTTGAAAAGAAATTCTTCCTAAATAAGAAGATCATGACATCAACTTGGATTGATTCTCAGGGTGATGAGAACAACTCAAAATTAAAAGAAGAGCAAGAAGAAGAGGCCAATGTGTATTTTATGGTTGAATTTGAGGTTGAAACAAAGGGAATTAGAAATTAAGGAAATCAAGATGATTGATTTTGTCATTGGTTACTCTTATAATGAATTTTTTTTATCTATATGATGGACTTTTGAAAAATTACAAACTTCTGACCTCTCACTTTTGGAATTTGAATTTTTTTTAAAAAAAATATGAATCCGAAAATGAATTTTTAAAGTGTAAGAATGAGAAGCTAAAAAGACATTTATAACTCATGACTTTTTTTTACTTTTCATAAGCTAATTAGGGTCCGTTTGGACTACAATGCTTTTGACTTTTTCTAACTTATGACTTATGATGAGAAGTTATATATGTCATGTTTGACTATATAACTTATGATTTCTCTAGAAGTTATTTTAGTGCTTTTGGAGAAATCAGAATATTTGACTTCTCTAAAAGCACTTTTCAAAACAATTGAAATAAAAAATTTTGTTATTTTATGTTCACATGTAAAATAACTTATTCATAAGTTACTTTTGAGAAGTTATTTTTTAGGGTCAGTTTGGATAAAGAGCTTAATTAAGTCCTTATACATAAAGAACTTCTTAATAAGGACTTTAATAATAAATAAATTTTGAAAAAGTTATTTGTGTTTAGAAGTAAAATAATATAAATGCTTATTTTGGTTTGTAGTGGTAGTTTTTATAAAGTTGTGCAAAAACTTTTTTGAAGAAGTCAAATATTTTAACTTCTCCAAGAAGTACTTAAAATAACTTTTTAAAAAGTTAAAAGTTACATAAAAATTAATCAAAACATACATACAATAACTTATAACTTATAAAAAGTTAAAAAAAAGTCATAAGTTTGCTATCCAAACTGGCCCTTAATAACGTTGTTTATCCAAACTGGCCTTAAGTTCTTAAAATATAAGGACTTAATTAAACTCTTTATCCAAACCATCTTTAAATATCTATTTTAGTTCTCTAAAAATACATAGGAGACAAATCTCTCAAAATTTAAAAGTCTAAAATTGTTCATTCACATGTTGAATAGCGACAAAATTTGAAAGAATCAAATTATCCTCTTTATAAAATATAATTATCCTCTTTATAAAATATGAAGGACCAATACAATACTTTTAAAATTTTACGAATTAATTTGTCCTTCAAGAGAATCATTTTAGATATTTAGTCTCAATAATACTTTTTGGTAAAGAGTGCAAAAGCAGCTTAAAATAAGTAAAAGCCATCAAAACATCATCTAATAAATTTATTATAAAGATTCTCTCAATATGTAAAATGACAACAAATAATTTTTGACTAAGAATAGAAAAATAATATCTACAATTAATGTAGAGATTAAATTAAATCTTTTAATTAAATTTAAGGATTATACAGCCTTTTAACTTTTATAGAGCAAAAGTCCATTTTGAAAAACATTGTTATAGGTACAATAAAAACCAGTCAAATAAGTGAACAAGTTGTGCACAACATATATAATATAAATTGCACAACGAATATTACATGTTGTGCACACCATATAGCTTCACATGTGATATATCTTTCTTTACAACATGTGATATATGTTGTGCACAATAGGAAATATATGTTATGTACAATATGTGATATACGTTGTACATTTTATATTATATATATTGTGCCCAATATATTGACTGTTTTAACTGAAATCTTATGTGGGAGTATTTCCCCTCTCAAAAACACCCCTAACTCTCAAAAATTGAGAGCAGAAGCACCACACCACAACTTTACCAAACACATAAACTTGACTTGCCCTCTCTAAAAGTCAACACCCTCTCCAACACGCAATACAAAACAAAGTCTTAGTCTAATCAATTTAACAAACCAAACGTGTTATCTCATTCCAATAGCTTCACATGGGGATAGTTCAAAATTCACTTAAGATGGAAGGAAAATATTAGACAATTCCCTCTACAAGGACATTGGTGTTAACAAGTTTAACTATAAACTAAAATTTCACTATCAGAAATTCAATATTTCCCATCTTCTGCATATCTCTATTGCCACAGTGAAACTCCAAGTTCAAAGTCTTAAGTTGCAGTTACTTGCAAATTATCCACTGGAAAGAAAGAAACTGAATCTAGAATTCACAATGCTCTGTAAAAACTTTCAAACTGTAATCAGTTAGCCTGCTGAAGCAGTTATCCGCGTCATGGCTCTTCTCTATGGTCACAATTACAAGTATTGTTCTTGTATCCTGGCGCGGTTCTCCTCCCACCACAATCGCGCGTGCATTTCCCCAAACTTCTCGCGGCTGTGGAGAAAGAATGTACAAATAAAGTTTTAAATTTAAATGAATATGAATGTGATTACTGATTATTCGTGATAAATTATACTTGATCACTAGCAGTCCAGCTTCCAGTTGTTAAGAATCAGGTTACTTTCTATTCTATTATGTTTAGAATATCTACAGGACTTTCCAATGCAATATATATATATATATATATATATATATATATATATATACATTTTCCAGGCTATGAACATCTCTTACCTGAACCGCACACGCCGAAGTTCTCTGGTTCCACCCGGCAGTGCTCTGATGGTGATGTAAACTCCCGGTTCATCCTGTTCAACCCATTCAGTTTCCATATCACTGGCATTGCTGATTGAAAGCTCACCTGAGTGATCTCCATCTACTGATGAACTTGTCCTGACTGAACCATCAATGGATGATCTTTCAGTCTTTGCCCCACTAGTGCTGCAAAGCTTAGGTGTTGAGGCTAGACCACTTGTTTCATAGCAAGGGTGACGTTGTGTGTGGTGGTGATCCAGTGAATCGGATGACGAGTAGCCCATTCCGGTGGGATGGTGAAAATGACGGGGTGGCGGCTCTTTGCTGAGGGGAGGAGTGACAGGGCTGTCCCTGACAGATTCAATCCTTGAACTCTGAAATCAAAGAGGCAAGTTTCTAAACACCAACTAATGATACCACTACACCAAACTCACTAAAAGATAAATGAACTGCTTACGAATTCTAAACACTAAGCATATGTTTGTTAGTTTGGATTTTGGAGGGAAAGGAGGAATCATAATGTAAGATTCCCTTTCCATCAAAAATTCAAACTCAAACGATACCATAAAGGTAATATTCCACTACCATAGTTGCTTTACATTTCTCAGTCATTGAAAAACCAGATTATTCACAATAACATGCATAGTTGGGGTTAATGTTTGAATTTACAAAGGTATGAGTGTACCTCATCTTCAGATCTAGGTGGTGTTGGAAGAGGAACAGCTTGTTGATTAAACCTTTGAACATTGTACAACTCCATGACCTTGTCATAATTTTCAGTCCACCACCTCTGAGCTTGCCATTTATTAAACATCTCACGGCTGATCAAACATGCAAGATTGATAATCAGTAGAATCATCGACAAGCTTATTAAAAAATGACAAAAGAAAACTCTGACATCAAGCCGAAGTATATTCTCAATCACTTCAATGTTTTAAGGCTGCATTATTCAATAGCAACAAAACATAAAGCAGGAATTCCATTTGAAGCCTGGGTACAGATATCAGCTAATTTGGTTTTCAAGCCTTCAAGGAAAGAGAGAATAACTAGCAGGTTAAACATATTGTGAAGATTATAGATGCAAAGAAGCAAACATTTCAAAATTTTTGCAAACAGCTTTTATCATTCACAACTATCCCCCTGTTAAGAGCTTCCAGTGAAGTGCTCAGTGATCATAGAACTCGGACACTCCGATATCAGCAGGAGAACTATTTCAAAAGTGAGACAAACCAGTCGTAAGACAATTCCAGGTGGGGTACCTTAACAAAATAATGAAGCAGCTAAGTTTCAGATTAGAACATTATGTTCCCATAACCGTGTACAAATTTGAATTTGCAAGACCTTAACCACTACAAGATTGAAGGTTTTATTAACTATTTCGTGTTTAGCTCTAAAACTAGCAAAATAGAAGCCAAAACACTTACATAAAGGTGACTCATCTTAAGCAAAAGTAGTTGTTGTTAAACTCATTATTGACTATTACTAGAATGACCCTTCTAGTATCCCTTAATTCTTTTTTCATCAACTTGTATTTGAGTTTTCTTTTCCATTTAGAACAGACCTTTTTCCTTGAAACATTTGCTTGTATTTCAAGGAAACATTCCTTTACTCTGTTACAAAACCAACCCTGACCTTTTTCTTTGCATAGCTTCCTTTTCTTTTCTAGTCTTTTCTTTATTCTGTTTTTTTTCTTTCCATTTTCCCTCATCTCTTTTTTCCTTTTTCTTTTGTGAGATGAGAGGAGGGAGGGCATTTAAATCAACAACCTAAGAGATAAAAGCCCTTTTTCACTTTTGTCCCATTCTACTACCACCAGTGAAGCATGAGTTACTGACAGAGGAACAAAGCTGAGAACTTCCAAAGTGGGACAAAGCAAACAACATATATGCTGCCAATCTAAAAGAATCTCAACAGCCTTTGAAAAGTATGCGATCACTCTCAAACAAACATGCACTTAAATTCCAGATCAAAGAAAAGTAAGTTTAAATCACTGAGGATAAAGTCACACTGGTTTAAACTTTAAAGCTTAAAAAAATTAAGAAAAGAACCTTAAACATTGTGCAATTTCCATAACACACAATCAAGAGAAAGTAAGTTTAGTTAGTACCTGAACCGAATCCGCTTCAGATCATTCCCACCCTGAGACAATGAAACAAAGGTAATCAGCACACCAGGCTCCACTTGTGCAATCCATTCCTTTGGCTCATCCTCCTCCATGAACACCACTGACTCGGTGCGCCCACTCACTGATGTCGGTGTCCCTTCCCCGCTTGAAAGCCCTTTCAGCCTGGCCTCCATTTCCTTCCCCCACATCCTTGGGGTCGAATTGGCGCTAGCTGTTCGGCGGTAGGCCCAGTGAAACCTCGCAGAATCTGAACCTGCATCAGAATCAGCATAGTTCCCTTTCCTGTTACCATAGGAAGATCCAGAACAAGGCTTGCAATTCTTATAGGCCCCTGAAGCCTTCACTGCCATGTCCTTGATCTGGAAAAAACATAAACCAGCCCCTTGTCACAATGCCTCTTGAAGAGAAACAAACAAAGAAAACCAAGAAAGATAAAGAAAACAAAAGGGTCTCTACAATGATTCACTAATATGTACTACCACATGAAGAGGGACTCTTGTAGAACTGAACTAACAAATTAAAGTTAGCAAAACAATGGGTTTTCTAATTCTCCTATTACTCTTCGTTATAATTAGAATTCACATATGAAAAAATAGCATAATTAAAAACTTGGGTTCTTGACTGATTTAACATTTTTGGGATTTTGTCATAAGACATACCATGGATTTGAAAATTTACCTGAGCAGTGAGAGCCTTGATGGCTTGCTTGGTGCTTGGTGTTTTCACAGCTTCTTCCTCTTCTTGTTGTTGAAGAGATCCATTATTCAGTTGCTGCTTTGAACATGCTATGCAAGTCAACATTTTTCTGATATTCCCTTTTCACTTGATTTGATTCCTCCTCTAAAATGCAAATGATAATAACCAAGTTACTCTACCAACTCAAGCAACTAAAGGGAAAAAATGATTTCACTTCTTTTTTTTTCAACAATTAACCAAATTTTAAGATCTGGTGGGGTTTGTCAACTTATGCAAAAACCCAGAAAAACCAAAAAGCAAAAATTTCCATTCGATCAAATGTAGAAACCCGGAAAGGAAACAGAGCAGGCACAAATCCTATCAGAGAAAAAAATGATCCAATGAAGAATCAAATCCAAAAATCACAACATTTTTCAAAACTACCGCAAAAGATAGAGAGAGAGAAAGAGAAAAGAACGTTAGAAATAAATAGCTAGATGTAGTAAATACATGTTTCAAGGAGAGTTATGAGGGATTTTGGATCAAACCACCTTGAAAAAAAAAAATAGCATTTCTTTTTGTAAATTGATTTTTTAATTCACACTTGTGGTAAATTTTGATTTGACTCTCACACACACACACACACACAGAGTCAGAATAAACTCATATCTTACATTGTTACTACACAGAGACTGCAAGTTAGAAGTGACTCACCAGTCACCACTCTTTTCCTTTTACAGCCTATATAATGGCCTAATCTCAGTGAAGGGTCATTGAGATTTGGACTCAAAACTTGAAAAAAATTAAAAATAAAATAAAAAAAGTGGCTCCTTTCTCTGTATCTATTACTCTCTCTACAATTTCTTGTGTTTATTGGTGGGTCTGTTCTTGGTTTGGCATACAGTGAAGTTAATTTGCCTATGACTACAAATAAGAAATAACGTGTGAGTGATAGAGTAGTCTATATATATATATATATATAGAGAGAGAGAGAGAGAGAGGAGAGATCAGATCATAAATATGGGTTAGCCAGCCAGGGTGGGGGCGTGCGTGCGCCACCCTATTCTCTCTCCGAAACAGAGAGAGAGATGAAATGAAAGACAGGGAAAAGGTGTTAATGAGAGGGTAGCGGCGTGAAGTTATGTATGTGCTTTGGTTAGCATTCACGCAGCAATATAAAATATGAGAAATGAATGTTGTGTATCAAAAAATCAACCTTTATTATATGCAATAATTTTGCTTCTTAGAATTATTAATCAAATTTTAAATATTATATATTAAATTAATTAGAGTTTAATTTTGATGCACTGATAGTATAAAGGTATTTTATAGTGTCGTTCAATTAAAATATTCGATTTGTATGACTTTTCAAGTAGTGGGAGAGAGAAAACACAATCATGGCTGACATGACAGCACATGATTGGATGACTGTGTAAAAAAATGATATACTGTCGGTGGATGAAAATTAAATCCAATTAATATTTTAAAAATTGAATTATTATATATATTAGATGATAATGACTGATTTAATTATACACATATAATATTATTTATGAAAAATTGAAAAATAATTTTTTTATACTATAAAATCAGTTACTAACTATTATATATGAAGATTTAATTTTTATTTATCGACGTCATAAATTTTTTTACATATTCATCTAATTATCTAATTATGCGATGTTACATCGTGATTGTATTTTATCTCTCATTAAAAAATCATACAAAAGAGATATTTTAATTGGATATACTGTTGTAAGTGTATCAAAATTAAACTCTATATATAATAATTAAATTTTTTGAAATTATTAATTCAATTTTTAATCTTATATATTAATTTAATATTTTAAAAATTTAAATTAATACATATCATTACTCTAAAAAGGAAAAATTTTGGTGCACAATAAAAAATCAACTAAAATAGCCATTATATTATGCACTATATGTAATATTCACAACATATATTACATATTGCAATATATTTTTTAATGGGTATCAATGTTAAAAGAGAAGATTAATTTTAATGTATTAACATAGTAAGACAATAGAAATTGATATTGATATCAAATCATGATGAGTTTTTTTTCAACAATACTTCTTGTACATCAAAATGCTGCCACCATCAGCCACTTATAATAAATATATATGGTTTGTCACTAATATTTGTGTGGGCTCCACCTTAAAAAGTGTGTTAGAGGCTAAAAGTGGCTGATAAATAGTGTACATATAGCATTGTTGGTGTTTTTTAACGATAATTTGTTATTCTTTTGAGTTTCTGTTGATTAATAATATAAAATAATTTTATACTATCAAAATTAAATTTTTAAACGAGAACATATATAAGGGCCAAATGCATAATTATTAATTTTTATAAACAAAATATGTGATTTTCAAAGAGATTATTGCTTTCTCTAACTGACATAGGCTCCATCCCTTATAAGAGACCAAAATTCATTAAAATATATTATTCTTTTAATAAATGTATGCTCTTACTTATTTTAAATTTTATATAATTTTTAATAATATAATTAAATATATGATCGTGTATTTAAAATAAATATATATTTATTAGAGTTTAATTTTGATGCATTGACAGTGTAAAGGTATTTTACACTGTCATCCAATCAAAATATTTTGTTTGTATGATTTTTTAGGTAGTGGAAGAGAGAAAACACAATCATAGCTGATGTGACAGCACATGATTGGATGACTGTGTAAAAAAATAGTACACTATCGGTGGATGAGAATTAAATCCTATTTATTATGTTCTAGGTTAAATATATAAAAGTTTATCATGACGAGGAGTCTTAGCCACTTCACTTGCCCCCACATAATATAAATCACACATGCTATTATTATTCCCTACAAAATTGCCTCAAATTCGTGTTTAACTTTCTTGGATGATCCAAATTATCATTTTTCTTTCATCATGGTGTCATGTCACATTATTTACCTTCCATTCAGTAATTTGCAATGATATTGCTATTTATGTCTACCCAAAAGGTGATATGGCCATTTATATTGTTTTTCTTTATGGTGATGAATACCAAATTATGCTAATAATCTTAGCAAATTTGCACATGTACCCAAAAAATCATGATATCATTTTAATTAACTTCCATTTTTATTCGGTTATTTAATACATTGATACTATTTTTAATGATTGACTCCATGTATGTTGATTCGTTTGGAACTTCTGATTTTTTATCCTTTCTTTAACCGCCTTAGATAGTTTGTTTTTTTCCCCCTCTTTTACAGCTCCATGCTAGGGTTTAATAATTTGTGTGATTTCCGACGGAGTGATTCATCATATACTCCCTCCATTTTAAAATAATGGACGTTTTAAAGAGAAATTTTTTTCACAATAATAATTATTTTCAACTTCCAATGTCAATTTAATTTTTTTATACCTATTATACTCCTAGTATCATTTCTCTTTCTTTCTTAAATATTATTCTAAGGGATCACTAGTCATCTTTCTTTCTCATTAATGCTTTAGGTAGTTTAGTCATTTTAATATATTTTTTTATAAAATTAAGAATATTTATTGAATTTCTTAGTGTGAGTTTGGTAAATTAAAGCTTATTGAGCAAATGTTCCTCCTCTCAAAAAGTATAAGCTCTTCTTTTGTGTTTGGTAATTCAAAAAGTCAATGAGCTTTTGCTCCTAGCTCTTGAGAGTCAAGGGTGCTCCTAGGAGCCATGAGGAGTAGCTTTTTGAGAGCTCAAAGAGCTCAGCAGCTTTTTGAGAGTCAATGAGCTGTTTGGTAATGCTGTGACTCTCACAAAGTTGCTGAGTTCTTTGAGCTCTCAAAAAGCTACTCATAATAGCTCCTAGGAGCACCATTGACTCTCAAAAGTTAGGAGTAAAAGTTTAGCTTTTCAAGTTACCAAATACAAAAAAAAGCTTATGCTTTTTGAGATGAGAAACACTTAGTCAATAAGCTTTACCAAACTCACAATATGAGAGAAATTGGAAGGAAGTGTGACTTTATGTAAAAAATATTTTCTCCTAAAATGGAGTAAAATAAAAAAGAAATTTGTCAACTCTTATCTCTTTCTTTTATAGATTTTTTATTCTTGCAAATTTTTTTACTTGAGATATCAAATAATAATTTTAAAATAAATTAATATATATGGATAAACTCACAGTAATAATTTTTAGATAAATTTAAATGTTTTCAACCTAATTCCAATTATATCTAAGCTAATTCCAATTATATCGAAGCTGTTCCGTACCTTTGTTCAGGTATGAACTGTCGCCGGAATCTGACTCCTTGCACAGCTACTCTCCAAGGCGCTGGGGTGTTTTCCCTTAAAGGACTCTGAAGCTTAAGTCAATATCAGTGTAAGTGTGGGAACTCAACTGAAAGCGTACCTGATACTGTGATGGGACACCCTATTTATAGAGGGGGATTGGAGCCATTTCCGTGCCGCTCACGCCGCACGACTCGGGATAACGGCCTTCCCGCTTTCTGCGGCGTACAGAGCCGCCCCGCGTAGTGTCGATCGTGGCTCCGAGTTTCTTGGCGTCGCTATCCGCTCGCTTCTAGTCGCTGCCCTAATCGGGGGCCTGATCTTATCCGACCTCGGGTCGGGTCATGGGCCAGTTCCCGGGTCCTGCTCCGGATCCAAGTCCTTTGGGCCACTGACGGTTATTGGGCCTTGAAGGTTTAATGGGCCTCGATCTGGACTCGCCCATCGTGGGGTCCGAGGTCCGACCTTGGGCTTTATTTGGGTTCATTCTCTTGGGCCATTTTTGGGCTAATCATTGGTCTCAAAACTGGGCCGCCGGATTGGGCCACAGTCCAAGGTGTGAACAGAAGCCAATTTCATCACATTTTCAATTCCATTTGCACACTTGCGCATATTCAATCCCATTTTCAATTCTTTCTATATATTTTTGAAATAGAATAAAAATAATTGAGTGAATACTTTAATATATATATTTGTTGTAAGAATTTTGTTGTGTGTGTTGAGTATCTAACGTTAACAAGTATATATATATATATATATATATATATATATATATATATATATATATATAATTGTATTAATATTTTAAAGATTTATAATAAATAAAAGTAAATTTAAACATGCTCAAATTAAATTAAATAAAATTTAATAAATATATTTAATTTAATAATATGATTTTTTTAGATTGAAACTACTTTTAATCAATTTTAATGTAAAAGGATAATTATGATATTTTTACATATTTCTGTATCTTATCCACTGTTATCAAACACTATACAGAGACATCGTCCTTTTTGTGTCTTTGTTCTTTGTATCTCTGTGTCTCTGTACATAGTGTCTATGGACAACTACCAGCCGCAGTTAACTTTAAGTAAGTTAGTTGTGAGGATTTTCTTAGAAAAATGTTGAGTAAGTCAACGATCTGAGGAAGAAAATTAAGAGCCAAGGGCGAGAAAATAGGAGCTCATAGTTAGATGTGTAGGAACAGTTGTTTAAACCTCAGAAGCAAGAAGAAAACATTTGTGATTCTTAGGCTTATCGTGGGATCATGGAGCCAATCCATGAACATGAGAAGATGCTTGGAGAAATACTAGGTGTCACAACGTCCCAGAGGGGTGCCGTGAACAAAATATAAAAAGAAAAAGGAGTTACTACTAATTTTAGTTATGAAAAAATTGAAAAATCTTTTCTTTGTAGAAAACGAGTCTTTTTAGAAACTAGGTTTGAGAGTTGAATTATGATGAGGGAAGGGTGAAAACTTAATCCCACTACACCCCTAATATATATGTATAAATATGGTTATCCTAGAGTTAATTATGCAAACAATAATTCTCTATGTACACTAGAAATACTTACTCCCATGTACTCCATACATACATGGGTAAGTAACTAACTAACTAATTAAGTATTTTTTTTTGTTTCTTCTCCTCCTTCTCTATCTTTTAGTGGGAGTAAGCCCAATGTATGTATTGTTGGAGTATAAGGAGCAATGCTTTTATGCAAATCTATGTTTATAATTTAATAATATTTTCCCTTGAAAAGAAATTAAAATAAAATAAAAAGGTAAATATAATAAATGAGTAAATAAATAAAGAGGTAAAAAAAGAAAAGATATGGAAAGAATGATAGATGGGCTGATATAAACATGCTGTATTTCGACGGGCTGATAGACGGGAAATTGTACTCGTTGAATGTTCATTATCAACCATCGGATTCCCATTGGAAAACCGTCCAGAAATTCGCGGGAAAATTTATCACGTTTTTTACCGTCTCATCCCCGTCGGGAACCTGACAATAAATTAGCAAATTTTGACGAGATATCAACAACCATCGGTTAGTCGAGACATTAGTCTACCGTCCCCCCGCCATCGCTTCTAGAACCTTGATCTACCATCCCCCACCCGTTGAGAATGCTTGTTTAGGGTTAGGGTTAGGGTTAGGGTTTGATGTCGTCTAACAGCTGTCAGGAAATAGTTGGAACACTATCGTGTCAAGACCCCGTCAGGAAATATATGCATAAAACGAATCGTTTAGAGATCGCGACGATGTATTTCCTTTACATACCCCTCTCTCACCCGTCGGGATTTGAAAATTATAATTTCCATCCTAACCCCGTCGGGAAATTTGCCGGTTTTAAGTGAAACCAAAACGGTGCGTTTGGGTAAATGATGTCCCGTCGGGAAGCTGTGATTGACCTGTCGGTTTATCGCGAATATGGATCGACCGCGTTGGTCTTCTTCCCCATTTCGAGATCGCTTTCTTTCTCTCTATCCTCTCTCCCTCTCTCTAACCCATCGCCGCCGCCACCTTCTAGGGTGGTTTTCTGGCGGCGGTGAGCCTCAAATATCGAAGAGGAGACCACCATTTCGTTCCTGGCAATGTGCTCTACACTTTAATTGGTTTTTTTTTTTTTTAATTTTCTCACAGTTTTTTGAGTGCTCTAACCCTCTCTCTCTCCTCTGCATCCACTCGTGACTGCCGCCGCCGCCGCTTCCACCGCTGTGACCGCTTTCCCTCTTCTCTCTCTAGTACTTTTTTTAAAATTATTGTTTTTATTTATGGATATTGATTGATGGTTAAATTTAAATTTAATTATAATTGTAATATTAATTGTAATTGTTGTGGTGATTGAATGTAATTGTAATTTAAATATAATTTGGATTTGGAGTTTAATTTGACATTAGAGGGAAAGAATATAGAATTGGGGTTACTTTTTAATTGGTTAAAGGTTAGGATTTTTAATTGATTTTGGATTTAGCGATTATTAAAATTGGGGTTTTCTTGGGCTTGAGGAATTGTCTGATGATTTTGTTGTAACTATTGCAAAACCTTAAGGTAGATGACTTAGTATGAGATCGGTCCTTGAAATCCGGCAATTAATGGCTGATGATTATGTTATTTACGTTGAAAAATCGTAGGGTAGATGACTTAGCCTAAGACTGGTCCTTGAGCTGTGGTTGTATGTATGTTTAATGTCATAGGTTTTGATAATGTCAAAAAGGGAATCAAACGTCATCATCTTGGAAAGCAAAGTAATCAAGTCATATGGCAAATATCTGAAGTGATCTTGAAGACATTGAAGATCACTAAGAAGGTTATTTAGAATTAAATTTGTACATCTCAAGATAGGTAAAAAGAATGACCACAATTTTTATGAAACTTGTTTTTAAAATGGTTTTTATTAAATAGTTTCATAAAAACATCAAAGTTTCAAAACTATATGTTAATATATATTGGAAAATATCTTTGATATGTTTTGAAACATTACAACATCATTTCAATGTGTTTGGAAATCATTTTGACTCTTAGAAACTATATCTTCTAGACACTGGTAATCGATTACGAGAACCTGTAAAAATCGATTACAGTTGAACGTTTTCCAAAATTCAAATGAAACAGCACAGTGTAATCGATTACAACAATTGTGTAATTGATTACTATAATCGATTACAAGCACAGTGTAATCGATTACAAGAGGCATTTTCATGTGAAATTTGAAGAGTCACAATGGTTCATGCATGCAATGGTCCATACTCTATATATACCCATTGTATTCGACTCCAAACACATGAAAATCATGAGAGACATGTTCTAAAAGTGTTTTAACCTTTTTCTCTCATTTTTCTTAATCTCACGTGGTCTAATTCTTTCTAATCATTTTGAGATAATAGAATTGTGTTTTCAATTTGTATATCTACTTTTTGAGAGAGTTATTTCTGAGTGTTCTTTTTATTCACACAAATTGTTAGAATGGTGTGTTATCCATAAAGTGATTGGGTGATAATCACTTTGGTTTGGGTTTAATTGATTGGAAGGGTGGTATCCCTTTGGAACAATCAAGTGTTGTAATCTTGGTGAAGATTATAGTGGACTATCCAAGTGGAAGACTTGGAACTGGATGTAGGCATAGAGGTGTGGCCGAACCAGTATAAATCTCTTGTGTCGGTTTTCTCTTCCCTTACTCTTGTTATATTTACATTTATCATACACATCTTTATACTACTTTATCACTTTATCCATCAACACATAAAAGGAGTTCAAAAAGTTTTTAATTGCCATTTTCACTCAATTCACCCCCCGTCTTGAGTATATTAGAGGCCGCTTGACTAACATGAACTTCGACAATACTGGTTGAGTAAATATGAAATTAAATGAGAATTCAAAATTGATGAGTTTATATGGTTTACAACAACAAGAGCAATGTCTAGACTAGATTGTTCATGTATGTATGATCGGTTACACGCACACCGAGGCAGGTTAAAACTAGAATTTGTGAGTCGCCTTCAGGAATTCATTGAGGTTGCTTGTCGGACGACACAATATCAAAGTGAGGGGACAACTAGATGTGCGTGTTGTAAGTGTAGGTGCAGAAGACTACTAGACATCGACACGGTACAAGTTCATCTGATGAAGCATGGTTTCAAACAAGACTACCTTGTGTGGACAGAACACGGGGAGACGGTAATGGCCATCGATCACTTGCATGGTGAAAGTAGCTACAGTGAAATGCAATGAACATATGACCATAACACGGGGGTACGACTTGGGAGGATAACTTGAAAAGGCAGAAAGAGATGATAATATATGACATGTTTTGCATTGGAAGTAGAAGTGATCAGGGAAGGAAGAGGAACCACCAAATCAGGATGATCAAGGTTTCTTAACACTACTAGAGGCTACTAATCAACCGTTATGGCCAGGGTGCGCACACTCGGAGTTGCCTTTGGCCGTTCGAATGCTGAGCATTAAGTTTGATGAGAATCAAAGTCAAAGTTCATTCGAACAGTGGAGTCAGTTGATTAGGGAGGTTACAGAACGACCAAATGTAATCCCAAGAACTTTTACAAAGCTAAAAACTGGTTTACAAGTTAGGGTTGAATGAAGTGAAGATTGACTGATGTGTGAACGAATGCATGTTGTTTTACAAGCACGACGGTAAACTTCAAATTTTCAAGTTTTGTGGTGAGCCCAAGTTCAAACCAAGGCGAGGTGGTTGTGGGAGTAGTAGGCCGATCCTTAGGAGAAGGATTCATTATTTTCCATTAATACCGAGGCTTAAGCGTTTGTACGCTTCAATGAGCTCTGCGCCGCACATGAGGTGGCATAGTGAGAAGAGAAAGAATGGTGGTGTGATGACGCATCCTTCTCATGGAGAAACATGGAAACACTTTGACCATGTACACCCGGAGTTTGCATCTGAATATAGAAATGTTCGGTTGGATTTGTGTGAAGATGGTTTCACCCTAAACACCCAGTTTAGTAGACCATACTTCTGTTGGCCCGTTCTTGAAATTTCGAACAACCCCATATCTTTCAAAACTGAAATTTTCCACAACTAAGTAACAAACCTCCTTAAGAGACGATTTGGGTTGCATTTTATCTACAGATTTGGTGTAGCCAGAATCAACTCTATATTTAAATCTTTATCTAATTTGAATAAGATAGTGACAACTTTCGTTCAAACTACACACACGAGTTTTATTAAACTGCACACACATTTTGTATGTAGACTGCACACAAACTGATATTATTTCTTTCTGTTCATTCACATATATTTTTCATATTTGACTTTATTTATCTTTTCCTCTTCCTCTCAATTTGCGATTTATTATGTTTACTTTTTGATCATTCACTTTCCTTTTTTAAATTCATATTTTTTTTATTTTCAATATCTCATTTCCTTTCTTGCTCATTGTCATTACATTTTGAATTTTAGTTGTTTTTTTTTAATTAACTTTTTGAATAAATTTATGCGTCTTTCACTTTCACACAAATTGAAACATGTTAACCCAGAATGAGAATTGCAAACCCATATTAATCAATAATGCACACACATATTAGTGATGATTGCATACACATATTAACCAATAATGCACATACAAATTAATGAAGACTACACACACATAATCATCACACATATTAGTGAGGATTCTACATACAACGTAATTAGGATTGCACATACTTATTTTATTTAAATCAATGTCATTCATATTTTAGATCTTATTAATTAGAGAAATTAGTTCATAATTTAACAAAAAAAAAAAGAACTAGTTCTTACAATTCCAATGTATAAATTTAAAATTTTAATGATTTTTGCTACTATAGCCTTCTTAACTACTTTCTCTCTTTTGATTAAAGACATTTAATATCACAATAAGAGAACATATTAAAGTCAAAATAGATAGAAAAAAATGGTGGGTTCCATTGAAATATTTTTGAATCAATGTAAAAAGATGGTGAGGAAGTTAGGTTCATGCGTTTTTTAGTGAGATGTGGAAGATTAATAGGTTATGCAAAATAATTAAGTGGGTAGTGGGCGATCTGGTGGGCCTGCTTCAGTTTACTCATACAGTTGATAATGTGTTTGATGCATTTGTATTGTACATGTAATTTAGTTGTACTGAATAATTAACTAAAAACGACTTATCTTTAATTTTTTTTTTGCAAGAAGATCTGCAAAAAAACATGCTTACTTGCAAATTTTCAGCTGAACTTTGAAGAAAAATTTGCAGGGAATATATATACATATATGTATATATAATGTAGGAAGAGATTTATGTTTATACTAAATTAATTTTTATATTTTAAATAAAAAAGCATTGCTCATTATTCGAACAAATATTCATGGGGGCAATGTTGTACAAAAAGGACTAAAAATTTAACATGGGTAGCGACACACACAATCTTCTATCGCATTGCACCACCCACTCGCTAAGTTTCCATGCTTGTGCTGGCAATCTCCATTGCACTTATCGCTGCTTGGGCAATCTTGGTAGAGTGTTTCATCACATCGTCTTGCCTCGGTAACTTTCAATAATCCCTTATTTTCTGTATCATACATATATAAAATTATCAGTACTCATTTGTATAATTAAACCCATAAAATTAATCAAAACTATTAAAGAACATGCAAAACAAAAATTAAATAAGGCGAATATGGAGGGAAAATGTACCTATACCAACTGAAAGAACAATGAAAACAATTAAAACCATTGATATGGCCTTCATTTTGAAGATTGATCACTTTTCTTTTAGTTTGACTACTTTGTTACGTGAAAAACCCTACACACATATATTTATATGTAGTATATACTCCAATTGTTTGCTTGAAATAGATTAAATAATAATATTGTCATAGTCAAAGTGCATTAAATTGAAGCTAAAGATATTAGTCAACAAGATTTAATATGATTTGACAAATTTAATATTCTTTGAAAGAAAGAGTTTGACTAACTAGATAGGTTTGCACCACATAGTAAATATGGAGAAAATATAGACATAAAATGAATTATACATCTATCATATGAGGAAAAGTCTAGAGGTACAACTAGACTATCCAACTAGTGTGCCAACCTATTTAATGTTTCTCCAAAAAATTAAAATAAAAAGTATAAATTAAATGCTTGATGATAACCAATCAAATTGTCATTAATTACTTAGATAATTATAATTATTATTTGATTTAGTTATGATATTACTTTAATTCATGGAGGATTGAATGACTCTAATACCTTTACTTGATATGTGTAAATCCCTTTATTTGTAATTCACTATATTTGCTATATGAGATGCCTTTTATTTGATATGTGTAATACCTTTTAGTTGATACGTGTAATACTCTTTATTTGGTACGTGTAATATCTTTATTTGATATATGTAATTATTTGGTACATGTAATAATATTTATTTTGGTATGTGTATTACTCTTTATATGGTATGTGTAATTCCAATTATTTAGTAAGTGTAATATGAGTTGTTTTTCGAAAGTAAAAATCCATTTTTCCATATTTGAGTAGGATATGTGCATTGGTTTTGTGAATCATGAAAATTATGAGAGAGATTTTTTTTTTAAATTTGAATGAGAGTTTTTTTAGGACATTTAAATGATGAATTGTATAATAAATATTGTTTATTGTATCCATGGTTGTAAAAATCGCGAGTCAACTCGTAAACTCGTACTAGTTTACGTTTCTAGGTCATAGAATCGAGTTGACTCGCATGCAAACTCGTTATTGGGTAGACTCGGGTAGACTCGGGTGGACTCGGTCAAAATCGCTCAAACTCGCGAGTCCACGGCTGAGTTTACGAGTTTATGATATCCGAGCAAAATTACCAAAATGTTATCATTTTGACACATGAAATTACAAAATTACCCCTATCTTTTAAGAAATTTTAGGGTTTTGATTTTGAACAACTCTTGCCTGCCAACATTTCGTTCATCCCTCACTTTTCAAGCTCAACGGCACCTCTCCTCTCCCCTCCCGTGCCGCCGCTCAACTCCGGGAAATCTCCACCGCGCGAAGCCGCGTCTTCACGAAGCTCTGCCTCCTCTGTCTCGCCATCTTCACGCAGCCGCACCGCGCAGTGAAACGAAGTCGCGCCTCCACTGCACAGAGAAACAAAGGCGCACCGCGCCTCCACTGCCGTTGCCGAAGCTGCACCTCACCACTGTCGTCGTGCCTCCACTGCCGTTGCCGAAGGTTGCACTTCCTCTGTCTCACCTTCTCTAGTTCTGTCTCTGAATCACCGGTTTGGGTCGCAGGTCGCCGCATCACGTCGCCTCATCACCGCCGCTCGCTGTCGCCTCCTCTGTCTTCTCTATTCACCAATCTGAATCACCATTTCTCTGCATCACCAAGGGATGCTCGATCCTTCCTCTTGGTTTTGTAAATTTAGTTTTGATTTCTAAATTGGTACATTTAATTTGGTTCTGCACTTCTGGTTCTTAATTCTGAAATTTTAGTTCTTAATTCTTTACATTTGGTTTTGATTTCATGGTTCTCTGTCTTCTGCTTCTTGCTTCTTGGTTTTGGTTTCTTGGTTCCTTCTAGTTCTTAATTTTAGTTCTGATTATTTCATCTTAATTCTTATTCTTGGTTCATTTGGTTTTGATTTCATTATTTGCTTCTTGGTTCATTTTTATTCTTGATTCTTTTTCTGATTCTGTTTTGGTTTTATATCAGTGCATTCTGTTTTAGCCTTCTAGGTTCATTTTAGGTGCATTCAATTCTGATTTCATTTTTTGGGTTTTTGAATTCTGTTCTGTTCTGATTATGGTTTACCTTTTGTTTTATGTTGTATGAGACAATGAATTATTTTTTATTTTTTATATAATTTTTAATATATTTAACAGGTACGTAGACTCGTACGAGTTTACGAGTCGAGTCTACGAGTCGAGTTTACGGACCCTCCACGAGTCTACGCAGACTCTCGAGTTTGATTACCTTGATTGTATCACATTAATTACACATTCTATATATATAACCCATATTTATTAGTTGGCTACTTCGTTGGCTACCTTGATCGTACGTGTAGTATTACTGATCATATAATTCATAATACATCTAACTCACTACTTACTGACTCACAACTAACTCAATCATACGTTTTCTTGCTCTTTGTTTTCTTTTCCTTTTTTGTTCTCACTCTTCCTTCTATTATCAACAAAATCAAACTTTTTTTTTCCATTATTAAACTATCTTTCATCATCATCATTATCCCAAATAAAACACGCATTATCAAAGTGCTCACTCCATAACAAAGTTTTTGTTCTATGATGAAAGAAAATAAAATGAAATGATGAAAGATGTGCATTTTTCGTTATCCATATTTTCAATAATTTTTCTCATCTTCTACTTTTTTTTTCATTCACAAAATTTATTATGTTTACTATTCTAATCAGTTTTAACATAATTACACTTACTCTTTTCATCGGTGAACATATTTTTATTCATTAGTGAACATATAGAATACATAATTTAGTCATATGTGAACACATAACTTATTATTTAGTGAACATATTATTTAGATATTAGTGAACACATTATTTACAGTAATGTTTGTTGTACAATAGAAATACATCCAACTAGTATCCAACGTGTGCTATATACCATACATAATGTGTGCCATACGTAACATGTTATACATATGGCTAGAACACATTACGTATGGTATATCACACATTATATACAAGTTGGATGTATTTGATCTTGTGATACCCCGTATCACAGTACCTCTTAGAAAGTGCTCTAATATGCTCTAAGTATGTCTAAGAAGGGTTAGAAATGCTGTTAAAACGTGTAATATGGAGACAACACTACTGCTGTCAACGGGTGGGGGCTAGTGAGCAGATGATGGCCGCTAGCTAGCAGGTGCGCTCTAGCGAGCAGATTTTGGCGGCTAGCGAGCAGTCAAGTCCCACATCGCTCAAAACAGTATTTCAGCTCCCTCTTCCCCCATATATATAAGTTGTTAGTATAGCTTTTCCCTTACACCTCATACTCCCGCCTTATCAAAACAGTGCTTTGGGCGTCCTTTATATTAAGAGGAACTCTTGTGGACTGTGAGTCTGTCACCTTAGGGATATCTCGGTCCGAGCAAGTTCCCGACGGTGCGTGAAAAGATGTTTTTGTCCCTGTGGCGTGTTGGCTGCTAGCGAGCAAGTGGAGCTCGCTAGAGAGTAAGTGTAGCTTGCTAGCGAAGGCGCAACATGCAACCTAATTCAAGTTTTGGTTTTCTTTTGTGTGGTCGTGATGGGTCTTTTGCACGCCAGGTGCAAATGCGGTGCCGATAGCTGGAGCCGGAGCTAACGGTGCCTTCCAGTCTCAGGACTTTTCAGGTGAGTGGAGGTTTTAGGGTGGATGTGTCGTGGCTGCCACATAGTAGCATTTGTATATGTTTATATGTTTATGTTTATATTTATATTTATGTTTATGTTTATATTTATGTTTATACTTATGTTTATGTTTATGTTAACATGCTTAGGTAAATAATATGATACGTGGATAACATGGTTAGGTAAGTAATATGCTTAGGTAGATAACATGCTTAGGTAAATAATATGATAGGTAGATAGCATGCATAGGTAAGTAATATGATATGTAGATAACATGCTTAGATACATAACATGCTTAGACAGATCACATGCATAGATAAATAACCTAGTACGGTAATATGACGTTGTAAGATAACATAACCTAGTAAGATATTATAATGTAGTAAGATAATATAACATAGTAAAATAGCATAATCTAGTAAGATAACATCACATGGTAAGATAACTTAACATGATAAGATAACTTAATATGGTGAGATAATATAATCTAGTGAGTTAATATAACCTAGTAATTAATACCAACCTAGTGAGATAACGTGACTAGTAAAACACCATAATCTATTAAGAGTACATAACATAATAGGATAACATAACCCATTAAGATAACATAACTTAGTAGGATAAGGTGACCTAGTAAGGTAGTATACCCCAATAAGGTGACACGTCTTAGACAGATAACATACCTTAGTAAGAAATATACCTTAGTAGGAACGTGCCCTAGAGGATAACAGATCTACCGGAGGATGTTCTCAGATAGATAAGTTCCCTTAATAGATAACATGCCAAGAATGAGTGGATGACTCCTAGATCTTTTTTTTTTGTATTTATGTAATGCATTGTGATTTCCTTATTTGTTTGGATGACTTATGCTATGATATGCTATGAGATATGATCAGTATGACAACATGCAATATGTGAGTAGAATGCTTGTAGAATTGTATGATGACTGTTTACGTAGTCTGTGAACCCGTCGTAGTATATATTTAGACGCTATAGCCCGGATGTAGATCCCGGTTGAGTTTAGTCGTGACATACTGCCACCGGTGCGCCTCGAGTCCCACCCAAGATACAGATACAGTATGACTGACCTCACCTGCGTGGTTTTAGAGGTCCAGATCATAGGGCGGCTCGTGTTCTGTCATATGGCCGCACCCTAGTGGTAGCGAGTCACAGTTATCAATTATAGCAGGGCAGCTTGTGTATCGTCATACGGCTGCACCCTAGTGGTAGCAAGTCACAAATATCAGTTACACCAGGGCGGCTCGTGTTCCGTCATATGGTCGCACCCTAGTGGTAGCGAGTCACAGTTATTAGTTACACCACGACAGTTCGTGTTCCGTCATTTATCAGTTATCAGTTCAACTTGGGGGCTCGAGTGCGGAAGCCTCCGACGGTCCAAGTCCGTCGTTAGAGAAGCACAACTTCGTAGATATGACAAGTATATGTGATTGATAACATGATATTATGTGCTGCATACATGCATGATACCCCATCACTGAGCTTGCGACTCATTCCACCGGATTTTGTTTCAGAGTTCAATCAGGAGGCAGACGAGGGACCGTTGATCCAATAGAGGTCGATTGCAGTTTCTTTTCCTTGGTGAGCTCCGCATATTCCGTGGAGTCTTGGCAGTCTATGTTTAGTTTATATTTCACAGTCAGATCAATCATGTATTGTTTGCTCCAGACCTTAGAGGTAAGATTCCTTTATCAGTTAAGTTATGTCTTAGTATACAGAACTAGTATGTATGTTTCATATTGATACAATTATTAGCTTATTATTGTTTATTTTATTATGTTTAGCCTTTATGTTATGCCTTAATAGCGTGTTCGTAGGGATAGAGCCCTTCGCATGGACACCCCTCAGTAGCGGGGTGTTACATTTCTGTTGTACAACAAGCATTATTGCATTATTTATTCATCAAAAAGTACATCATTTATCAGTGAACACATTGTTGATCATAAGAAAATACATAACATAGACATAAGTGATAACATAACCTATTCATTAGTGAGAACATTGTTGTTCCTTAGTGAACACATTATTTAGCCATCATTTAACACATAACTTATTTATCAGTTAACACATTATTTATTTATCAATGAATACATTATTGTTCATCATTGAGCATATTGTTGTTCATTAATAAACACATTATTTAGTTATCAATGAACAAATAATTTACTCATTGGTGAACAAATATTTATTCATTTGTGAATATATAATTTACTCATTGGTGAACAAATATTTATTCATTTGTGAATACATAATTTATTCATCTATGAACACATTGTTTTTCATTGGTAAACATATTCATTTGTGATAAATTTTAAATATATGTGTTCGCTTTTCATATTCAGGTATGTTCGTTATAACAAATACATGTATTTATATGAATATTTTGTTTAAGTTTTTATATAATACAAATACATATGTGCTATGTGAACAAATATGTGTTTGTGCATTATGTGATTTTTATATCCTCTGTGAGAAGGAACACAAAGAATGGAACAAACATCAAGAATAATTGAAAAAACCATACCCACCGTACAAATGAATTTGTTTACTTTACTTTTGTTTGTTAACTAAACTCGCGGTCATCCTCTAGGGGACTCTACAAAAAATGAGTTTTAAAATTAATTTCAGTTGGCAATTGTTGTCGTGTTAATCAAATCCTAATGATTGATTGATTCCTAGCAGAATCGTAAGTTTTAAATTAATTGATTGTCACTATTTGAATTTAATTTTCGGTTAATGATAGTTGATCCCAATTCTAGGATACCAAATCACTACATTATTTTCTTTTTTAAATAATTTGAATTTGTTCTTTTGAAAATATTCAAATAACTCAAATCATTTAAAAGTGAAATTTTCCACAACTAAGTAACAAACCTCCTCAAGTGACATTTTGAGTTGCATTCTATCTATAGATTTGGTGTAACCAAAATCAAATCTATATTTAAATCTTTCTCTAATTTGAATAAGCTAATGACAACTTTTTTTAAACTGCACACACATTTTACATGTAGACCGCACGTAATTCTATAATTCCTATATGTTCATTCACTTATATTTTTCATATTTGACTTTATTTACCTTTTCATCTTCCTCTTATTTTGCAGCTATTATGTTTCCTTCTTTTTTGGTCATGGATTTTTCTTTTTAAATTCATATTTCTAATTTTCAATATCTCATTTCATTTCTAGTTCATTTATATTGCATTTTTTAATTTTTGAATAAATTTAAGCATCTTTTGCTCATACACACATTGAAACAAGCTAAGTTAACCAAG
Organism: Aeschynomene evenia; assembly: GCA_013621005.1. Classification (NCBI taxonomy): domain Eukaryota; kingdom Viridiplantae; phylum Streptophyta; class Magnoliopsida; order Fabales; family Fabaceae; genus Aeschynomene; species Aeschynomene evenia. The sequence continues at coordinate 5,938,029 of CM024271.1, forward strand.
AATCAACATTGTACACACATTAATCAAGAATGCTCACCCATATTAATTAATGATAATTGCATACACTTATTAAACAAAAATGCACACAAAAATTAATGAAGACAACACACACAATCTTTACACATACAAGATAATTAGGATTGCACATACTTATTTTATTTGAATCACTATCATTCATATTTTAAATCTTTTTAATTAGAAAACTCAGTTCATAGTTACAAAAATAAAAAAGAACTAGTTCTTACATTTCCAATGTCTAAATTGAAAATTTCAATGACTTTTGCTACTATAACTTACCCAATCACTCTTTTGTCTTAATTTTTTAAAATTTAATATCACTATAAGAGAGCGTATTGAAATAATGTATAATAAAGTCAAATTAGATAGAAAAAATGGTTAGTTCCAATGAACTATTTTTTTAATCAACATAAAAGCTTGCAAGAAAATGAGGTGCACACATTTTTAATAAAATGTAGAAGGTTATACGAAAATAAGTAGGTAGTGAATTTGGAGGGCCAGCTTTAATTTATTTGTATGGTGGATAATATGTTTAATGTAGTTTTATATATCCAGTCAGACTAGATAATTAACTACAAACAACTTTTCTTTAAATTTTTTAACAAAATCATCGGTAGTAAACGTGTCTATTTGCAAATTTTTTGATGAATTTCATAAAAACAAATCCTATTTTTTCAAAGTAGGAAAACATTAATGTTTTTACTAAATTAATTTTTATATTCTAAATAAAAAAAAGTCATTGCTCATTATTGGAATAGATATTCATGAGGGCAATGATGTACATAAACGACTACAAATTTAACATGGATAAGTACACACACAATCTTGTATATTATTGCACCACCCTCTCGCATGCTTTCCTTTCCTGTTCTGACAATCTCTATTGCACACATAAATACTTGAGCAATCTTCGTACAATGTTACATCACATGCATCTGCAGTGTTTAGTAGCCCCTTGTTATCTGTATCATAAATATACAAAAAAATTATAAAAACCTCAGTACTTATTTATATAACTAAAACCTATAAAATTGTTCAAACAAATCAAAAGAACAGAAAAACAAAACCAAATACTGTGAAATATGGAGGAAAAATATACCTATACCGACAGAAAGAACAATTGAAACGATTAAAACCAATGATATGACCTTCATTTTAAAGATTGATAACTGCTCGTTTAGTTTGGCTACTTTGTTATGTGAAACAACCTACACATATCTATTTATATATGGTTCAACTGCCTTGGAAAAGATTAAACAATAATATTGTTAAAGTCAAAGTGCATTAAATTGGAGCTTACGATATTGGTCAACAACATTTAATATGATTTGACAAATTTAATATTTTTTGAAAGAAAAGGATTTGACCAACTAGATATGTTTGTAAATATAGTAAATTATATACTTAGGAGAAACTAAAATTATTATCATTAAAAATATATTCATAATACTGCATCTGTTCTCTAATAATTATCCACTTTTCACTTTTTACACATATTAAGATAATGACTGAATACCTTGAAAATAGGTAATGTTTAATTTATTTTATATCACCTCTCATATCAATTTCATATGTTAATTTTCTCTCTCTTATAAGGTGTCAAAGAATAAAATAATTAATATTGTTTAAAATTTTTAAAAAGATAAAAATATTAGTAAAAACAAAAAGTGGAAAGTGGATACTTATTTAAAAACAGAAAGATTAGCAAAATAATGGGTGTAAAAAAAAAAGTTGTACAATATTTATACAACATTCATTTCCACCATTGGATTGTAATAGTTTGGATAGAAGTGTGAACCCATGCTAAAATTTAGTGGTACGATTAAATATTGTATAATTATTGTAGAATTGTTTATTGTATATTTCACATTCCTCTACGCAAATACCTTTGGTCTAAGAAACGTTCTACATATAGAATTCTTAACAATTCAATTTTTGCATATATATATATATATTTATACTATATAAAAACTTATACAAAATATCTATATAAATATATTATTTTTCAAAAATTATGTTAATGTTAATAACAAAAAGAATTTTAAAAGATAAAAATATTAATTAAGCTATATCCTTAATTTAATGCATGCCTCATATTAAAGTTTTTGTTGACTAAGTTGTTGTTTTATTAGTCCCAAAAAAATATATTTTTGGATTTGGTCCAAACATCTGAAAAAGTGTTTGGTTTTTAGTCCATAGAATAATAATGTTTCATTAAATGGTAAGTTCACTAATTGAATGCGATGTTATCAAGGCTTATATGATACTCCATCCGTCCAATTTTAATTGACATTTTAGAGTATTGCACACTTATTAAGAATGTGATTAAAACACACAAATTTCTATAGAAGTAAATATACAATGACAAAATTATCCTTATAGTTTTTTGAGCAATAATAATTGTGAGAGATAAAAAAAGAGTGTATGTATGGATAAAACTGGAAAAAGATTATAAATGTTTCCATGAAAATCTAAAATGACAAATAATAATGAACAAATGGATTTCCTAGAAAGACAAATAAAACTGGACAAAAGGAGTATATTATAAACATATATGTCAAAACTTTTAACCGATAATTAATTAAAGAGTAAACCCCCAAACTGGTCCCTGATAATTTTCGCGTCGGACAAGTTGGTCCCTAACAATTAGAAATACCCTACCCAGTCCCTTACAGTGTCAAACCTCGGACACGCTAAGGTCCCTAGATGGATTCCGTAACGTTTGTCCTACGTGTCAGCCCAGAACAGTGCACATGTGCTGACTTGGTTATTTAATGCTTGAAACGGCGTCGTTTCGTTAGAAATAATTAACATTAAACGTCTTTTACTACCGAGGATTGAGTGATTTGTGACTCAAATCCAACAACAAATATGTTTAATGTTAATTATTTCTAACGAAACGACGCCGTTTCAAGCATTAAATGGCCAAGTCAGCATGTGTGCACTGTTCTAGGCTGACACGTAGGACAAACGTTACGGAATTCGTCTAGGGACCTTACCGTGTCCGAGGTTTGACATTGTGAGAGACTGGGTAGGGTATTTCTAATTGTTAGGGACCAACTTGTCCGACGCGAAAATTGTCAGGGACCAGTTTGGGGATTTACTCTTAATTAAAGATAATTTTTTAGCTCTTTTTGGATCTCTTGCTCTTATTCTATAGCAAGGACAACATATGAAAACAAAATCAATTCTCCATATTTGAATGTGACTTGGGCACACTTGATAGTAATACCCTCAAACTCTATTAAATAACTCAATATTGTTTTGTCCATTATTATATTCATGTCTTTTCTAGGGATGATTTGATGCAAACTCTTCTTGCTAACATTTTGATAACTTCATTATCTTATCCATGCAAATGCAAATACTAAAGTTTGGATTGATAAGATCACGATGTTCACAAAATGTAGACTAATAGAGTTGGCTCCAAAACATTTCTCAAATTTTCTTTCGATAAATTTTTAATGGTTTAATTACTCCGGAGGTCCCTATAGTTTGATCGATTTTTCAAATGGGTCTCTATACTTAAAATTTTTGTAATTGAGTCCCTACATTTTAAAATAATTTTTAATTAGGTCCCTAACACTAATTTTGTCACTTAGCCACATTTTAGAAGTGTGGTTAAAGATAAAAGAAAAAAAATATTAAACATTTTAATTATATGGTATTTATAATCAAAAAAAAAAATAATAGTATTATTAAATTTTATTTATATTTTATTTATCTTTTATTTTTGTATTTTTTATAATTTTTTTAATTTCATATTATATTATATTTATTTATTATTTAATTAATTTATTTGTATATTTATTTTTATTTTAAATAAATTTATATTTATATATTATGACAATTAAATTAAAATAAATAAATAATATAAAAATAATTTAAATAAAATTAAATATAACATAAATATTTTAAATTATCTTTCTTAAATTCTTAGTAAATTTTTTTTATTTATAATTTTTTACTTTAAGACATTTTTTATTTTAGATTTATTTTCTTTTTACTTTAATTTTATGTTATATTTAATTTCAACTAAATTTCATTTTTAATTTTATAATAAATAAAAATAAATTCATACAAAATAAAATAAATATAAAAATAAATTAATTTAATAAAAAATAAATATAATATAATATGAAGAAAAATAAAATTACAAAAATAAAAAAATAAAAGATAAATAAAATTTAATAATACTATTATTTTTTCTTTTCATTATAAATACCATATAATTAAAATGTTGTAATATTGTTTTCTTTTATCTTTAACCACACTTCTAAAATGTGGCTAAGTGACAAAATTAGTGTTAGGGACCTAATAAAAATTTATTTTAAAATGTAGGGACTCAATTACAAAAATTTTAAGTATAAGGACCCATTTGAAAAATCGATGAAATTATAGGGACCTCCGGAGTAATTAAGCCATTTTTAATTAAGTGAAATTATTACAAGAATTCTGATTTCTTCTAATTTTGGGTGGGTAGACTTCAAGTTTAGATAGTGCGATTAAAATAACAATGAAAATCCTCAAGAATTAAAATGAAGTTGTGGTTGCTTGTGTATTTCATATTTAAGATTTTGATAATATCAAAAAGGGACTTGGGGATGATGATCATTGTTGAAGATTAATTGAAGATAAATTAAAATTACTTTAGTAAGGTCTTAGAATTTTCATTTGTAAATCTTAAGAGTAATGATTAGAGGCCACAATTAATATGATACTTGATTTTAAAAATAACGTATTGTCTATAAGTATTTTATTAAAAATTAGAAGTTCAAAACTATAAGTCTAAAACTCTATAAAATTCATTCTGTAAGTTTTGATACATATGAAAACCTTTTGAATATGTTTGAAAATGCTTTTAACTGTTTAAAATTGGTTTTTAAGTCATTGTAATCGATTATAATGAAATTACAATCGATTACATATAAAGGATTTTAAATTTATATGAAATGTTGCATTGTAATCGATTACAACGTGCAGAAAATGTTCCATTTGTTAAGAAACACAATGATTCATGCATGTGACTGTTCATACTCTATAAATAGCATTGTGTTCTGATCATTCAAGCATGAGAACGAATTCTAAAGCTTTCTAATCTTGTTTTCTCTCAAGTTTTCATATTTTTTGTGGTCCAACTCTTGTCATTTTTCTTGAGATAAACACATAGAGCTATCAAGTTGTACATTCACTCTTTGAGAGAGTATTTGTAAATATTTATTGTATTCAACTCTTATTGTAAGGGTGTGCTATTCCTTATCATGGAGTTATTAAGTGAGAATCACACAAAATTGAGTTGTATCTTGATTGTAAGGGTGATGGGCCCCATAGGCAGTCAAGGTGCTGCTTTTGTAAAGTGAAGAAAGTATAATGGATAAACACAGGAGAGTCTTGAAACTGGATGTGGATCAATTGGGGACCGAACCGGTATAAATCACTGTGTTTGATTTCTTCTCCCTTACTATTTTTATTTTAAGTGTTTTACTTTGATATATATTGCATATTATTCTCATTGAATTTAGAATAACATTAAATATTTTTTTAAATGATTTTTGCATTCATTTGGACTTAATTCACCCCAAACCCCCCTCTAAAGTATTTAAAAGTTACTTGTCTAATATAATAATCTCTTCTTTTGTATCTCGAATCTCCTCATGTGCTAAAGCCATTGTGGTTAAATTAAAGTTACCCCCCTCACTCTCTCGCTGTATATAGTAACAAAGCATTACTTAGGGGTTAAATAATATCTTAGGAGGCTATTATATAAATATGCACATTGAGAGGCCCAAGTCAGTGGGTACTACTTGTTAGTTCTAAGAACCCTTTTATTTATCAGTAAATATTTTGAATGATAAAAATTCTAAGTGAAAGATAAGATTATTTTTTTGTAAGCACTAATAGATTCTTTGAGTGTGTTACAAGGCATCTAATAATAAGAAAAGTCAACGACAACACTTGAAAAAATGAGAAGCAAGAAATGAGCCAACATTAGCTTGAAGAGAAAGTATATAGTGGACCATCAAGAGAAGAGTCTAGGGTGGACCTTCAAAAATCTACGGTACACTCACAGACGAAAAGTCTATGGTGGACTCTCGGGCATCTACAGTGGACCTGCAGATAAAAAGTCTACGGTGGACCCTCAGGCGAAAGGTCTATGGTGGACTATCAGAAGTCTATGGTGGACCCACAAAAGTAAGGTCTATGGTGGACTAAGGCTAAAATGTCCAAGGATGTATGACTAAAAGTGGTTACTAAATATGCTTGGAATAATAAATATTCAAGGCTTAAAAGATTCACCAAGGTTAGAACAAGGATTATAAGTCAAAGGTCAAGGCTCATGGCTTCAAGACCAAAGCTAATTAACCAAGGGTGAAAAGATAAACCAAGGCTTACCATGAGAGCCTAGGTAGCGCACAAATCAAGCCAAGGTGCAAGGGTTTCAAGGCTACATATGACCAAGGTTCAAGGCAACCAAAGTTACAAGCTACCAAGGCTACAAGGAACCAAGGCTACATGAGATCAAGACTCGAAATCAACCAAGGTTATTAATTACCAAGGGTATAGCTCAAAAATTACAAGGTGCAAGGAATTTAGGGTACGTTTGGTTCGCGGATGACTTTTTTTCCGGGAAAGTGCACATTCCAGGGAATTTCATTCCCGGGAATCACTTTCCCAGGAATAAAATGTTCCAGTGTTTGGTTCGTAAATTAAATTTCCAGGAATCTTATATAACTTTCCTAGGAATGAATCATTCTTGTGTTTGGTTTACAATAATATTCCTGGGAATATTTTTATTTTTCCTTAAATACCCCTAACAATGAAAGCAAAAATTAACAATAAATGTATATCAAAAGTATGCACCAAATTTAAAATCAAAGTAATAAAGTTATATTAAAATGAAAATGAAAATGAAATTTAAAATAAAAATAAATAAAAAATTAAAATTAAATTAAAATGAAAATGAAATTTAAAATTAAAATAAAAATTAAAATAAAATATTATTATTATATTTATTATTATTATTTTTATGGATATTGAATAAGGATAATTTTTGAAATAACTAATTATAGTAGGGGTAATATAGTCTTTTTACCCTCTTCAAAATATTTCCATGGGATGGGAATCTATGATTCCCATAGGGGAGGTGAGATTAAAAATGTGGGAAAGTTGGTTTCTCGGGAATGTAACTTTCCCGGGAATATTTTGATTAAAAGTGAACCAAACATGGGAACGTGACTTTCCCATGAAACATTCTCGAGAAAGTTCAAGGATTCCCCCCAACCAAACGCACCCTTAAAGCTTCATGTGGCCAAGGGTCAAGGCAAGCAAAGCTACAAGGTACCAAGGCTAAAAATCAACCAAGGTTATTAATAACCAAGACATGGAGCACGAAATTTTAAGGCTAAGGGAAGCCAAGACTTTCCTTTTATGTGCCAAGGAGAATCAACTCTATAAATAGAGACCTTCATTCTTCACAATTCAATAATTTTGCACATAACCCAAATTCATGTCTTTGTTAAAAGAAAAATTCTCTCTTCTACTTAAATCATTCTCTAAGATAATTATTCTTATATTGAGTGAGAGTTCAACACTTTATCAAATCCTTGAGTGAGATTATTGTATATCCTAGTCAAGCTAGTTATTTTCTAAAAGAACGGTCAAGAGAAAACTTAGTTGCATCTAAGTTCTTGATTGGTCTTAGAACTAAAATAATTTGTACAAAGACCTTTGGTTTTGGAAGGCAAAAGACCTTAGTGGGAATAAGGCAAGAGTAGAAAGTCCTTCAGTGTTGAAGGCAAGGTTGAAATCCATCTCGGGAAGACAATACAATCAGTCACTTCGGTTTGAGATGCAAGAGAAGTCCTCTATGGTGTGCAGAGGCAAGAAAAGTCCTTCCCGTGTGAAAGGTGTGGAGTGTCTGAGAAGGCAGACCAAGAAGAATATCAAAATCTCAATTGAGAGTTGGGGACTGGAGAAGTCACGTTGTTGAACTAGTATAAAAATTTCTGTGTGCAATTTTCTCTATCCCTTACTCTCTGTATTTGTTTATTTACAATTTCATATATCACACACACACACATACTTGAATAAGAGCTATGAAGTATATAAACTTGTAGTGGTAGCGGAATTGGTTAGTATCACAAATAGATATATCAAAGACAATGAAATACTAACTTCAGAAACCCTAAGAAAGCATTCAGAAAGTTGTAGAAACTATATTGTTTCTTCGGAAAGTGTTCAGAAAGATTACTCTTTCAGAAACTGTGGTTTTTTCTTTTAGAAATCAACTTCAGAAATGGTTAATGTTTCAGGAATATCTTTCAGAAAGGTAATTTTAGAATTGCATCATAAATTATTTCAGAAAGGTTTTTGAGGAACTTTAGAAAACAATTTATGAACTTTAATTAAATAACTTTCTCAAGAAGTAAACAAGATATAGGGGCAAGAAATCACAGAAACTAATTATCCTGGTTCGACCAATGATGCCTACATCGAATTCTCAATCCTTAAGATTGAGTTCCACTAACTTTCTCCAAGTTACAAAGATATTCTTGCACTGCCTTCTCAGGTTGAACTCCAAGTATTCTTTTTCTCGAGCTTCTCCAAGCTCCCTCACCAATCTTCAGCTATTGGGTTTTACAAGTAGTCTTTAGAGTAGCCTCTTCAAGCTTTCTACTGCCTAATCACTAAGACAAATTTTCTAGATGTGTTTGAGAGTGGTTTTGAACTTTCGCAAACACTTACAGGGCACAAAGTAGGTTCTGATATTTATATGTGTTTGAACCTCACTGAAATTTAAATCCTAGAACACTCAAGATATAAATTTAAGTTACAATAAGAGTTTAAGGATCAAATACAACTTCAGAAAGTAAAAAACTATGAATTGGAGAACTTCTTAAGGTTTGAATGAGATTGAATGCTTTGCTCGATGTTCCTTGCTTCTTCAACTGATTTGAGCTTCCTTAAATAGAGATGAAATGATCTTTCTATCTGTTGGAGTTCCAATCAGTTAGTGGGGCGCAAACTCAACATTCACCATTCTGCATGAGTTGTATTTGCGTGAGCGAAAGACACTTTTCAGAGGATATGATCTTATCTTCTGATTTAGATGCTTTGTCTGCCATTACCTAAATATATAATTATTTTTCTTGATGTATTTGAATTGCAGCATTTTTAGGTGTGGGAACAAAATGGCAACAACATCAACATAAGTTATAAAATCATGAAAAATTCATTCAAAGAACTGAGATAATTATTTTGTTACAGAGAGATTAGTTATTTGCATTCTACTCCACTACACACAAACCAAATAAGGCAATTCGGGAATAAGAACAGGAACTGACAATGACAGGGTGGTGATAGAGCCTACAATACAGAAGGGAGCCAATGCTTTTTCAAAAATAAATAAATAAATAAATAAAATCAATTTTTTATTTAAAAAAAACAAATTGATAAATAATGTCATTGGTTTCATAATCATGCATAATTAATAATAGGTTTTAATTCCTCTTGGTCTGATCATAATCACAATTCTGAAGAAGAAGAAAAAGATAATAAAGGTAGTTGGACAAGAAACCAACTCTAAATCTAAGAGTGAAAGTGGAATCAAGAGTGAGAAAGAGTGAATGTGAGAATTAATTTGGAGATTAGGTTATATCTTTCTTGCACAAAACACTGAACTTTTGGTGCCACATATGCATCACTTAACGGAGACTGTTTAAGGACGAACGGGTGTCCGATTTTGAACATTGTCAAGGACTCACTTGTCAATTTCTGAATGTCAGGGACTAACTTGTCCTAAGTGAAAATTGTCAAGGACCAACTTGGGGGTTTATCCGAAAGATAAAATGACTTAGAAGATTATTCTGCGTGTCCTGCTCTTCAGTTGAGTGTTGATATTTATAGACCACTTGATCAGCCTTAATCTCTCAGAGACCACTTCCCACGATCTCCTTCTAGTTAATCTTGATCAAATCTGCCTCAAATCCCCACTATCAACACCCATGATTGCTATACTCACGTTCTACACTTCTTCTTCGTGCAAAACTCCTCCAGCCAAATATCTCGGACTAATCTCGGACTTTCGCAACTACCAAGATGATTTTGTTCCTGTGTACGGCTCAGATTCAGCTATGACTAGCTGAGATTTTGACTAAAAGAACCTTCGGCTGATCATACAGTCTCCACTAATCTCTTTAAACCCACATTAAAACTCAGGTGCTAATTAAGGTTTAAACCCACGTTAAAAATACCTTGTACTTTTTCAATTATGTAACAAGGATGATGAACTTGAAGTTTGAACGAGAGAGAATAAGATAGGTTGAAGCAAAAGGTGATCATTTGTGTGGAAAATAATGGTTATTTTATGAGTAAAAGTTGAAAATACTCAAAGGAAAGAAGATTGAAGCTTGATAAATAAATTCAAAAATACTGGTTGCACATGCATAATCTCCGATATATCTTAAACAACAACAATGTGCACAGAATCTCATATAAGGAAATATTACCACTTTAACTAATCAATACTTTTCTTTTTTCTTTTTATGGTAAAGAGAAACGATATTTGCTCGTCAAAAATGGATGTAGATGTAGACATTACACTTAATGTGAGGAAAATAATTGAGGTTAATGAGGAAGGGTGAAGTTTTCTGATAGTATTAATGTTGGTAGGGACCTTTGTGCAATTTTAGAAAGATGTGGGGAGGGACAAAATAGCAAAAAAGGGGCTAAATGCAGACTTTCTAACTATCATAATTGGCTAGCGGCCAATCACTAGCAGCTAGTGGCCAGCTCAACAAAACTGACCCACTAGCAGACAGGCCTTATCTGCTAGCGATTGTGACTGCCCCAGCTGTCCAGGATAGCTCAGCGGTCACCAGAAGCGATTCTGAAAACATCGCTCAACGGTGATATACCTACCAGGATACAAATTTTGCATTAAGGTACACTCAAGAATCATGCTCTAGGACCCCTCATACTCTTACATACATATATAAATCATGTTCTTAATATAAAATACACATACAAACCATATCATATCCTAGTAAATTCACTTATGATGCATCTATCTCCTCTTAATGCATATAATTCACATTATTCTAATCATAAACTTATATTTATCCATCAAATTCAGATACTCATCCAAAAATTATATATATATATATATATGAGTCGCATACTATAACATTACATAACCAACCATAATCATATATATTGCAAATACATCCAATTCAATTAAAGTTTAATCAAGGTCAATTATTATCAATTATTCTTAACTAAAATATAATTGAAAACTAGGGTGTTAAAAAATCCAAACAAATTTTAAAATGTTTGCGACATAACAAAAAAAAAAAAATTTAAGCTACTAAAACTAAAGCACATTATTGACGATAGAAATTGCTACTAAAAATCGATGGGCGCTGGTTCATAGCCAATAAAGAAAGAAGGCTTTATGTTCACCCTCAGAGATAGGCCTATGGTTTTCAAGAAATTGGTGTAATGGGCATTGAATTTGTCAAAAATTATGTTTAATGGGTGATCTAGACTCCCATAGTGAGGAAGGATATCCTCTATGAGAAGGGACACAAAGTGGAACAAACATTAAGAATAGTTGAAAAAATCGTATCCACCGTACAAATGAATTTGTTTACTTTATTTTTGTTTGTTAACTAAACTCGTGGTCATCCTTTAGGGGCTTTGTAGAAACTGACTTTTAAAATTAATTCAATTGACAATTGTTGTCATGTTAATCAAATCCTAGTGATTGATCTATTGCTAGCTAGCAAAATTGTAAGTTTTAAATTAAATTAATTGATTGTTACTATTTGAATTTAATTTTCGGTCAATGATAGTTGATCCCAATTCTAGGATACCAAATCACTACATTCTTTTATATTTTTTAAATAATTTAAATTTGTTCTTTTGAAACTATTCAAATAACCCAAATCATTTTAAAACGAAATTTTCCACAACTAAGTAACAAACCTCCTCAAATGACATTTTGAGTTGCATTCTATCTATAGATTTGGTATAACTAAAATCAAATCTATATTTAAATTTTTCCCTATTTTAAATAAGTTAATGACAACTTTTTTCAAACTGCACATAATTCTATAATTCCTATATGTTCATTCACTAATATTTTTTTATATTTGACTTTATTTACCTTTTCCTCTTCTCAATTTGCAGCTATTATGTTTCCTTCTTTTTTGGTCATAGACTTTTCTTTTTAAATTCATATTTCTAATTTTCAATATCTCATTTAATTTCTAGTTCATTTACATTACATTTTAATTTTTGAATAAATTTAAGTATCTTTTGCTCATACACACATTGAAACAAGTCAAGTTAACCAAGAATCAACATTATACACATATTAATCAAGAATGCTCACCCATATTAATGATAATTGCATACACGTATTAAATAAAAATGCACACAAAAATTAACGAAGACTACACACACAATCTTTACACATACAAGATCATTAGGATTGAACATACTTATTTTATTTGAATCACTATCATTCATATTTTAAATCTTTTTTATTAGAAAACTCAATTCATAGTTACCAAAAACAAGAAAACTAGTTCTTACATTTCCAATGTCTAAATTGAAAATCTCAATGACTTTTGCTACTATAACCTACCCAATCACTCTTTTGTTTTAATTTTTTAAAATTTAATATCACTATAAGAGAGCGTATTGAAATAATGTATAATAAAATTAAATTAGATAGAAAAAATGGTTAGTTCTAATGAAATATTTTTTTAATCAACATCAAAGCTTACAAGAAAATGAGGTGCACATACTTTTAATAAGATGTAGAAGGTTATACGCAGTAAGTGGGTGGTGAGTTTGGAGGGCCAGCTTCAATTTATTTGTACAGTGGATAATATGTTCAATGTAGTTTTATATATCCAGTCGGACTAGATAATTAACCACAAACAACTTTTCTTTAAATTTTTTTAACAAAATCATCGGCAGTAAACATGCCTATTTGCAAATTTTTAGCTGAATTTCATAAAATAAATTCTATGTTTTTTTAAAGTAGGAAAATATTAATGTTTTTACTAAACTAACTTTTATATTCTAAATAAAAAAAGTCATTGCTCATTATTGGAATAGATATTCATGGGGGCAATGGTGTACATAAACGACTACAAATTTAACATGGGTAAGTACACACACAATCTTGTATATTATTGCACCACCCTCTCGCATGATTTCCTTTCTTGTTCTGACAATCTCTATTGCACACATAAATGCTTGAGCAATCTTCGTACAATGTTACATCACATGCCTCTGTAGTTTTTAGTAACCCCTTGTTATCTGTATCATAAATATACAAAAAAATTTATAAAAACCTCAGTACTCATTTATATAATAAAAACCTATAAAATTGTTCAAACAAATCAATAGAACAGAAAAATAAAACCAAATAGTGTGAAATATGGAGGAAAAATATACCTATACTGACAAAAAGAACAATTGAAACGATTAAAACCAATGATATGACCTTCATTTTGAAGATTGATAATTGTTCTTTTAGTTTGGCTACTTTGTTATGTGAAACAATCTACACATATCTATTTATATATGGTTCAATTGCCTTGAAACAGATTAAACAATAATATTGTTAAAGTCAAAATGCATTAAATTGGAGCTTACCATATTGGTCAATACCATTTAATATGATTTAATATGATTTGACAAATTTAATATTTTTTAAAAGAAAGAGATTTGACCAACTATACAGGTTTGTAAATATAGTAAATTATATACTTTAAGAGAAACTAAAATTATTATCATTAAAATATATTCATAATACTCCTGTTCTCTAATAATTATTCACTTTTCACTTTTTACACATATTAAGATAAAGATTGAATAAATTTAAAAATAGGTAATGTTTAATTTATTTTATATCATTATCCTTACAATAATGCTAGATGTAAAATGAGAAACTAGCCAATGGATTCATTTTGGCTTTGGTTTGGGCCCAAATAATCATTGAAATTGTAATGGACTGAGTTATTATGGCCCAAAATCTCACTTATTGGCTGGTTTGGTTGGTTCTTTATTGTGCATTTAGCATCACTCTTACCTTTATTAATATCACCTAACATATCAATATTATATGTTAATTTTCTCTCTCTTATAAGGGTGTCAAAGAATAAAATAATTAATATTGTCTAAAATTTTTAAATAGATAAATATTAGTACAAACAAAAAGTGGAAAGTGGATACTTATTTAAGAACAGAAAGAGTAGCAAAATAATGAGTGTAAAACAAAAAGTTGTACAATATTTATACAACATTCATTTCCACCATTGGATTGTAATAGTTTGGATAGAAGTGTGGACCTATGCTAAAATTTAGTGGTACGATTAAATATTGTACAATTATTGTAGAAATTTTTATTGTATATTTCACATTCCTCTACACAAATACCTTTGGTCTAAGAAACATTCTACATGTAGAATTTCTAACAACTCATTTTTTGCATATATATTTATACTATATAAAAACTTAAACAAAATATCTATATAAATATATTATTTTTGAAAAATTATGTTAATGTTAATAACAAAAGGAATTTTAAAAGATAAAAATATTAATTAAGCTATATCCTTAATCTAATACATGCCTCATATTAAAGTTTTTGTTGACTAAGTTGTCGCTTTATTAGTCCGAAAAAAATATTTATTTTTGGATTTGGTTAAACATCTGGAAAAATGTTTGGTTTTAGTCCATAAAATATTAATGTTTCATTAAATGGTAAGTTCACTAATTGAAAGCGATGTTATCAAGACTTATATGATATATTATAAATATATATGTGAAAACTTTTACCCGATAACTAATTAAAGATAACTTTTTAGCTCTTTTTATTGGACCTCGTGCTCTTATTTTATAGCAAAGACAACATATGAAAACAAAATCAATTCTCCATATTTGAATGTGACTTGGGCACACTTTGATAGTAATACCTCTAGACTCTATTCAATAACTCAATATTGTTTTGTCCATTATTATATTCATGTCTTTTCTAGGGATGATTTGATGCAAACTCTTCTTGCTAATATTTTGATAACTTCATTATCTTATCCATCCAAATGCAAATGTAAAATGTTTGGATTGATAAGATCAAAATGTTCACAAAATGTATACTAATTGAGTTGGCTCCAAATCATTTCGAAAATTTTATTTCGAAATTTTTTTAATTAAGTGAAATTATTACAAGAATTCTGATTTCTTCTAATTTTGGGCGGGTAGACTTCAAGTTTAGATAGTGCGATTAAAATAACAATGAAAATTCTCGAAAATTAAAATGAAGTTGTGGTTGCTTGTGTATTTCATATTTCAGGTTTTGATAATGTCAAAAAAGGACTTGAGGATGATGATCATTGTTGAAGATTAATTGAAGATAAATTAAGATTACTCTAGTAAGGTCTTAAAATTTTGATTTGTAAATCTTAAAGGGGGCGTTTGGTATAAGGTAATGTAGATAGACTACCGGTAATCTTGCAATTAAATTACCAGGTAATCCAGATTGATTCGTTTGGTTTGACAAAACATTGGTAATGTGGATTATCTCCATGTCAGGTGGCAATCTGGATTACCACCCATAGGTAATCTTCTAATTTATTTTATTACACAATTACCTCTCTAACAAATTACACTGTTATTCCTAATTTTATATTTTTTCTAACAGACCGTGACAAATATTAACTATAGTAACACAAATCTTATTCTTTGCAATAATAATATAATTATTTTATTGAATTTTTATTTTTGTTAAATAATTATATTAATGTCAAAATCGAAAATATTGATATTAAATTCAAAATATAAAGATTAAATTAATTATTCACTCAATAATTTACTATCAAAATCAAATAAAATTAGAAATTTATATATAACATGTTATGTATCATAGTATATAAAAAATTAATTAAATATAAAATTATTAAAAATTTATTTAATAAAAAATGTTTAGAGAGTGAAACTAAAAATTAGAGGGCATTATAGTCATATGTGTATTTTAGAATTTATTTTAATAATATATGTAATATAATTATATTTGATTAATTTATTTTATAATTATTTAGAGGAAATTATAGTAATATACGTACATTACCTTGTAATCTTTTTAATATACCAAACAAGGTAATGTGGATTACCAGTAATGTTATTTGTATATACCAAACAAGGTAATATGGATTACCGGTAATTTAATTAGAGGTAATCTATCTACAAGGTAATCTAGATTACCGATAATCTTCTACGGTAATGTGCCAAATGCCCCCTAAGAGTAATGATTAGAGACCACAATTAATATGATATTTGATTTTAAAAACGTATTGTCTATAAGTATTTTATTAAAAATTAGAAGTTCAAAACTATAAGTCTAAAACTCTTATAAAATTCATTCTATAATTCATTCTATAAGTTTTGATACGTATGAAAACCTTTCGAATATGTTTAGAAATGCTTTTAACTCTTTAAAATTGGTTTTTAAGTCATTGTAATCGATTACAATGAAATTACAATCGATTACATTTAAAAGATTTTAAATTTATATGAAATATTGCATTGTAATCGATTACAACGTGCATAAAATGTTCTATTTTTTAAGAAACACAATGATTCATTCATGTGACAATTCATACTCTATAAATAGCATTGTGTTCTGATCATTCAAGCATGAGAACGAATTCTCAAGTTTTCATATTCTTTGTGGTCCAACTCTTGTCAATTTTCTTGAGATAAACACATAGAGCTATCAAGTTGTATATTCACTTTTTCAGAGAGTATTTGTAAATATTTATTGTATTCAACTCTTGTTGTAAGGGTGTGCTATCCCTTGACATTGAGTTATTGAGTGAGAATCACACAAAAGTTAAGTTATATCTTGATTGTAAGGGTGAGGGGTCCCATCATAGACAGTCAAGGTGGAACTTTTGTAAAGTGAAGAAAGTATAGTGGATAAACAAATGAGAGTCTTGGATGTAGGTCAATTGGGGACCGAACCAGTATAAATCACTGTGTTTGATTTCTTCTCTCTTACTCTTTTTATTTTAAGTGTTTTACTTTGATATATATTGCATATTATTCTCATTGAATTTAGAATAACATTAAATATTTTTTTAATTGGCTTTTGCATTCCAATAATGTTTATCGTACAAAGGAAATACGTTCAACTAGTATCCAACACGTACTATTCATGATATGAAATGTGTGTTATACGTATGTGTGATATACATATAGCACACATTCCATATCATGAATAGCACACGTTGATACTAGTCAGACGTATTTTTGTTGTACGACCAGGATTATTGAATGTTTAGATATATAAAAGTGGTGTAGGTTTAAATAACATTAATCCTTATAAAACAACAGAAGAAGCTAAACAAAGGACAACTCTATTCATTCATTCACAGCCGCTAACATTTTTCGTAACAGGTATCATATTCACACACTATTGAATCATAAACATGGATACAATGATAAATCATATTCCGGACTTTTGCAACTACCAAGATGATTTTGTTCCTGTACGGCTCAGACTCAGCTATGACTAGCTGAGATTTTGACTAAGAACCTTCGGCTAATCATACAGTCTCCACTAATCTCTTTAAACCCACAATAAAACCCTAGTGCTAATTAAGGTTTAAACCCATGTTAAAAATACCTTGTACTTTTTCAATTATGTAACAAGGATGATGAACTTGAAGTTTGAACGAGAGAGAAGAAGATAGGTTGAAGCAAAAGGTGATCATTTGTGTGGAAAATAATGGTTATTTTATGAGTAAAAGTTGAAAATACTCAAAGGAAAGAAGATTGAAGCTTGATAAATAAATTCAAAAATACTGGTTGTACATGCATCATCTCTGATATATCTTAAACAACAACAATGTACACAAAATCTCATATAAGGAAATATTACCACTCAACTAATTAGTACTTTTCTTTTTCTTTTTTTGGTAAAGAGAAACGATATTTGCACGTCAAAAATGGATGTAGATGTAGACATTCAACTTAATGTGAAGAAAATGAGGGAGATTAATGAGGAAGGGTGAAGTTTTCTGATAGTATTAATACTGGTAGGAACCTTTATGGAATTTTAGAAAGATGTGGGGAGGGACAAAATAGCAAAAAAGGGGCTAATTGTAGACTTTCTAACTATCATAATTGGCTAGCGGCAAGTCACTAGCACCTAGCGGCCAGCTCAACAAAACTGACCCACTAGCAAACAGGTCTTATCCGCTAGCGATTGTGACTGCCCCAGCTGTCTAGGATAGATCAGTGGTCACCAGAAGTGATTATGAAGACATCGCACAACGGTAATATACCTACTGGATACAAATTTTGCATTAAGGTACACTCAAGAATCATGCTCTAGGACCCCTCATACTCTTACATACATATATAAATCATGTTCTTAATATAAAATACGCATACAAACCATATCATATCCTAGTAAATTCACTTACGATGCATCTATCTCTTCTTAACACATATAATTCACATTATTCTAATCATAAACTTATACTTATTCATCAAATTCAGATACTCATCCAATATATATATATATATATATATATATATATATATATATATATATATATGAGTCACATACTATAACATTACATAACCAACCATAATCATATATAAACATTGAAAATACATCCAATTCAATTAAAGCTTAATCAAGGTCAATTATTATCAATCATTCTTAACTAAAATATAATTGAAAACTGGGTGTTAAAAAATCAAAACAAATTTTAAAATGTTTGTAACATAACAAAAAAAAAATTTATGCTACTAAAACTAAAGCACATTGTTGACAGCAAAAATTGCTACTAAAAATCGATGGGCGCTAGTTCAGAGCCAATAAAGAAGGAAGGCTTTATGTTCAACCTCAGAGATAGGCCTAAGATTTGAACGTTGGTTTTCAAGAAATTGGTGTAATGGGCATTGAATTTGTCAAAAATTATGTTTAATGCGGGAGATCTAGATTGCCATAGTGAAGAGGGATATCCTCTGTAAGAAGGGACACAAAGAATGGAACAAACATCAAGAATAGTTGAAAAAACCATACCTACCGTACAAATGAATTTGTTTACTTTACTTTTGTTTGTTAACTAAACTCGCGGTCATCCTTTAGGGGACTCTATAAAAACTGAGTTTTAAAATTAATTTCAATTGGCAATTGTTGTCGTGTTAATCAAATCCTAGTGATTGATCGATTCCTAGCAAAATCGTAAGTTTTAAATTAATTGATTGTCACTATTTGAATTTCATTTTCGGTGATAGTTGACCCCAATTCTAGGATACCAAATCACTATATTCTTTTATATTTTTTAAATAATTTAAATTTGTTCATTTGAAACTATTCAAATAACCCAAATTATTTAAAAGTAATATTTTCCACAACTAAGTAACAAACCTCCTCAAGTGACATTTTGAGTTGCATTCTATCTATTGATTTGGTATAACTAAAATCAAATCTATATTTAAATCTTTCTCTATTTTAAGTAAGCTAATGACAACTTTTTTTCAAACTGCACATAATTCTATAATTCTGATACAATAGGAGCCCAATTAGGAAATAGTATAAATAGGTATAGATTGCATTGTATTATGTATTGAAAATTGATTGATAGTTTCTCTCTTTGGCCCTAATTTAGGGATTTCTCTCTGATTCTCTCCAATTCTCTCTGATTCTCTCCAATTCTCTCTATTTTCTATCTACTTTCTACATTAATTCGTATCAAATTCCTATATGTTCATTCACTTATATTTTTTTATATTTGACTTTATTTATCTTTTTCTCTTCCTCTCATTTTGCAGCTATTATGTTTCCTTCTTTTTTGGTCATAGACTTTTCTTTTTAAATTCATATTTCTAATTTTCAATATCTCATTTAATCTCTAGTTCATTTACATTGCATTTAAATTTTTGAATAAATTTAAGTATCTTTTGCTCATACACACATTGAAACAAGCTAAGTTAACCAAGAATCAACATTGTACACATATTAATCAAGAATGCTCACCCATATTAATGATAATTGCATACACGTATTAAACAAAAATGCACACAAAAATTAATGAAGACTACACACACAATCTTTACACATACAAGATCATTAGAACTGCACATACTTATTTTATTTTAATCACTATCATTCATATTTTAAATCATTTTAATTAGATAGAAAACTCAATTCATAGTTACCCAAAAAAAAAAGGACTAGTTCTTACATTTTTCCCATGTCTAAATTGAAAATTTCAATGACTTTTGCTACTATAACCTACCCTATCACTCTTTTGTCTTAATTTTTTAAAATTTAATATCATTATAAGAGAGCGTATTGAAATAATGTATAATAAAGTCAAATTAGATAGAAAAAATAGTGAGTTCCAATGAAATATTTTTTTAATCAACATAAAAGCTTGCAAGAAAATGAGGTCCACACACTTTTAATAAGATGTAGAAGGTTATACGCAGTAAGTGGGTAGTGAGTTTGGAGGGTTAGCTTCAATTTGTTTGTACGGTGGATAATATGTTTAATGTAGTTTTATATATCCAGTCAGACTAGATAATTAACCATAAACAACTTTTCTTTAAATTTTTTTATATTCTAAATAAAAAAGTCATTGCTCATTATTGGAATAGATATTCATGGGGGCAATGATGTACATAAACAACTACAAATTTAACATGGGTAAGTACACACACAATCTTGTATATTAGTGCACCACCCTCTCGCATGCTTTCCTTTCTTGTTCTGACAAACTCTATTGCACACATCAATGTTATTGCAGTCTTCATACAATGTTACATCACATGCCTCTGCAGACTTTAGTAACCCCTTGTTATCTGTATCATAAATATACAAAAAAATTTATAAAAACCTCAGTACTCATTTATATAACTAAAACCTATAAAATTGTTCAAACAAATCAAAAGAACAGAAAAACAAAACCAAATAGTGTGAAATATGGAGGAAAAATATACCTATACCGACAGAAAGAACAATTGAAACGATTAAAATCAATGATATGACCTTCATTTTGAAGATTGATAACTGTTCTTTTAGGTTGGCTACTTTGTTATGTGAAACAACCTACACATATCTATTTATATGTGGTTCAATTTCCTTGGAAAAGATTAAACAATAATATTGTTAAAGTCAAAGTGCATTAAATTAGAGCTTACCATATTGGTCAACAACATTTAATATGATTTGACAAATTTAATATTTTTTGAAAGAAAGAGATTTGACCAACTAGACAGGTTTGCAAATATAGTAAATTATATACTTATGAGAAAATAAAATTATTATCATTAAAATATATTCATAATACTTCATCTGTTCTCTAATAATTATCCACTTTTCACTTTTTACACATATTAAGATAATGATTGAATAACCTTGAAAATAGGTAATGTTTAATTTATTTTATATCATTGCCCTTATTAATATCACCTAACATATCAATTTTATATGTTAATGCTCTCTCTCTTATAAGGGTGTCAAAGAATAAATAATTAATATTGTCTAAAATTTTTAAATAGATAAATATTAATACAAACAAAAAGTGGAAAGTGGATACTTATTTGAGAAGAGAAAGAGTAGCAAAATAATGGGTGTAAAACAAAAAGCTGTACAATATTTATACAATATTTATTTCCACCATTGGATTGTAATAGTTTGGATAGAAGTGTGGACTCATGCTAAAATTTAGTGATACGATTAAATATTATAAATTATTGTAGAAATTTTTATTGTATATTTCACATTCCTCTACACAAATACCTTTGGTCTAAGAACTGTTCTACATGTAGAATTCCTAACAACTCATTTTTTGCATATATATTTATACTATATAAAAACTTAAACAAAATATCTATATAAATATTTTATTCTTGAAAAATTATGTTAATGTTAATAACAAAAGGAATTTTAAAAGATAAAAATATTAATTAAGCTATATCCTTAATTTAATGCATGCCTCATATTAAAGTTTTTGTTGACTAAGTTGTCACTTTATTAGTCCGGAAAAAAGTGTTTGATTTTAGTCCATAAAATAATAATGTTTCATTAAATGGTAAGTTCTAATTGAAAGTGATGTTATCAAGGCTTATATGATATATTATAAATCAATAATGTTTGACGTACAACACAAATATGTCAAACTTGATTATAATAATGTTTCATTATAAACAAAAATACGTATATGTGATATACGTATAGCACACATCCAGTAACATGAATAGCACACATCCAGTAACATGAATAGCACACATTGGATACAAGTTGGACGTATTTCTGTTGTACGTCAAGGATTATTGATTATAAACATATATGTCAAAACTTTTACCCGACAACTAATTGAAGATAACTTTTTAACTCTTTTTATTGGACCTCGTGCTCTTATTCTATAGCAAGGAAAACATATGAAAACAAAATCAATTCTTCATATTTGAATGTGACTTGGGCACACTTTGATAGTAATACCTCTAAACTCTATTCAATAACTCAATATTGTTTTGTCCATTATTATATTCATGTCTTTTTTAGGGATGATTTGATGCAAACTCTTCTTGCTAACATTTTGATAACTTCATTATCTTATCCATCCAAATGCAAATGTAAAATGTTTGGATTGATAAGATCAAAATGTTCACAAAATGTATACTAATTGAGTTAAACTCCAAATCATTTCTCAAATTTTATTTCGAAATTTTTTTAATCAAGTGAAATTATTACAAGAATTCTTATTTCTTCTAATTTTGGGCGGGTAGACTTCAAGTTTAGATAGTGCGATTAAAATAACAATGGAAATTTTCAAGAATTAAAATGAAGTTGTGGTTGCTAGTGTATTTCATATTTAAGGTTTTGATAATGTCAAAAAAAGACTTGAGGATGATGATCATTGTTGAAGATTAATTGAAGATAAATTAAGATTACTCTAGTAAGGTCTTAAAATTTTGATTTGTAAATCTTAAGAGTAATGATTAGAGACCACAATTAATATGATACTTGATTTTAAAAACGTATTGTCTATAAGTATTTTATTAAAACTTAGAAGTTCAAAACTATAAGTCTAAAACTCTTATAAAATCCATTCTATAAGTTTTGATACGTATGAAAACATTTCGAATATGTTTAGAAATGCTTTTAACTCTTTAAAATTGGTTTTTAAGTCATTGTAATCGATTACAATGAAATTACAATCGATTACATTTAAACGATTTTAAATTTATATGAAATATTGCATTGTAATCGATTACAGCGTGCAGAAAATGTTCTATTTTTTAAGAAACACAATGATTCATGCATTTGACAATTCATACTCTATAAATAGCGTTGTGTTCTGATCATTCAAGCATGAGAACGAATTCTCAAGTTTTCATATTCTTTGTGGTCCAACTCTTAGCAATTTTCTTGAGATAAACACATAGAGCTATCAAGTTGTATATTCACTCTTTCAGAGAGTATTTATAAATATTTATTGTATTCAACTCTTGTTGTAAGGGTGTGCTATCCCTTGTCATTGAATTATTGAGTGAAAATCATACAAAGTTGAGTTATATCTTGATTATAAGGGTGAGGGGTCCCATAGACAGTCAAGGTGGAACTTTTGTAAAGTGAAAAAAGTATAGTGGATAAACAAATGAGAGTCTTGGATGTAGGTCAATTGAGTACCGAACTAGTATAAATCACTATGTTTGATTTCTTCTCCCTTACTCTTTTTATTTTAAGTGTTTTACTTTGATATATATTGCATATTATTCTCATTGAATTTAGAATAACATTAAATTTTTTTTAATTGGCTTTTGCATTCCAATAATGCTTATCGTACAAATGAAATACATTCAACTAGTATTCAACGTGTACTATTCATGATATGAAATGTGTGCTATACGTACGTGTAATATACATATAGCACACATTCCATATCATGAATAACACACATTGATACTAGTTAGACGTATTTCTGTTGTACGACCAGTATTATTGAATGTTTAGATATATAAAAGTGGTGTAGGTTTAAATAACATTAATCCTTATAAAACAACACAAGAAGCTAAACAAAGGACAACTCTATTCATTCATTCACAGCCGCTAACATCAGGTATCATATTCACACACTATTGAATCATAAACATCGATACGTTGATAAATAACAAATACATACCTATTTAAGCACGATACATCATGATAGTTTAACCACCATCGCATATACGTCTGAAAACAGTAATATTTGACGTACAACATAAATACGTTCAACTTATATCCAACGTGTGTTATTCCTGTTACAGGATGTGTGCTATACGTATACGTATAGCACACATCCTGTAACATAGATAGCACACGTTGGATACAAGTTGGACGTATTTCTGTTGTACGTCAAGCATTATTGGTCTGAAAAAGATGCGAGATCATCAGGTTACGCACTACTGAATCAACCTAATTACATGGCCCTATACATGCCACCTTTCTTATATATTGAAAAATCACCCTCAAGGCAATTCAGCAGCTCAACCACAGAATCTTCACTAGACCCGTTGAAATGCTCTAGGATTTCAACCAAAGTAACCTGAAACCGATAAACACAACATTTTCTTAGAATGATAAATATATACATGTATCAGAAAGGTAGGTTTAATTAATACACGTGTTCTTATAGTTTCAAAAAAAATGTTCAATTGGTTCCAATAATTAAAAGTTTTCAATTAGCTCCTTATTATATTAAAAGAATTCAATCAAGTCCATGGATATATTTACCGTCACAAAAAATAATTCAGATTTAACATAATATTCCATTAAGTCCGATATTTTTGTAACGGTGAAAGATTTCGGTAACGAATTTTTTGAAAAATCATAGGTACTCAAACTTTTCTATAGGAATCCTATAGCAAAATTTGGTTAAACTATAAAGAACCTATCAACAAAAATAAGTTTTCACTCATAACTAACCCCTTCATCGAGTTTCTTCAGCCACTCTACTATGGAACTCTCGGTTGCCTTCAATCCACTTGATCGCATTTCCTCCATGTCACTGACTTTTTGTCGTTTGCTTGAGAATTTCGAGTCATGTGCTAATGGAAGCTTCTGCACCTGGCAATTGACAGGTCCAGATGGTACATCCTTATCCATTTCTAAGTCACAATTTTCCATCAAACTGTGAGCAGCAATGTCTGCTTCACAATGCCTTTCAACATGGCACATTTCCAATTCATTATTTATTGGTTCACCGTCTTTCACTGTCTTGTGATCTACAAGTTGAAAGTCATCTGAGGATAATCCAGAGTTTTGCATTGCCAAATAAGTCTTGATATGAGCATAAGTTACCTGCAACATGAGAAGTTATTCAACCTCAAGCTCAACAAAGTTATGCATTGCCAAATAATTGACTGTCCAGAAGCACGGAGACTAACATGGACATAGGACACGACTCAGACGCAAGAGACACATCAAACTAAAACATTATAGGACATGGAGACGACATATATATGTTTATATAAATATTTTTAAATAAAATTCCTCTTTATTTTGTACATATCTAATTTGGGTATTTTTGGGTCTAGTAAACTTGAGTTTGGTTTGACCTTAAGTTTCTTCATAAAAAATAAATCAAAAATGAAAAAAGATCATGTCCCTCGTGTGTCCATGGTGTCCAGCATGTGTGAGACAGTGTCCAACACGTGTCCGACCTCAAAAAAGAATTATTTTTTCAGACATGTATGAATGAGTGTCAAACACGTGTCCGCCGCATGTCCAGCGGGTGGGTGTAGCCCCCGTGTCTAACCTGCAGACATGCCTAAGTATAAGTGTGTTTGTGCTTCCTAGAACACAACTTATACTTACAATCTAGTCGTTATGGACAATTTGCTTCATGTCAAGATTTCGGGACACACTTTGATTGGTTAATGACTAATGCTTATGAACATAAGAACTTCAAAAGAATGAAAATGATAAGGGTAAAAGTGTTTGAAATCTAGTGACAATACTCTAGACAATAACTACAAGTTCTTTATGAAGTTAGTTCCTCAACTGTTCCTAACCATTATCTACTTTGATAGGTCAATGAATAAAAACTTATATATTAGACCATATATATGAATCATCAAGAAGTACTTGAATGATAAATGCTCCAAACTCACATTTTCTGGCAATTCATTTTTTATAGGTTTCAGCTTCTCTGTAGATCCAACCTTTGATATAGCACCCTGAATCTCTGATTTGATCTCCTGTGTAAGTTCTATCATCTCACAGAATCTACTCCAATCAAAAGGTAATCCTTCTTGGGCAGCTTCCAACAGATATTCAATAACAGTTTGTTCTTTTATAGGAACTGATCTTCCTGGGAAGTTCTGAGATTACGGAGATTTTGTTTTAGTTGAGGAGAAAGAGGGGAAGGAGAAGGGTTTGGTAAGAAGTTAAAAACACATGCAGCATAAATATTAAATAGTTTTATTAGAATGATAAGACATACAGCAATCATCTGAATAGAAAGACCTTCTTCATGCCACATTTTCCATGCTTCGAACTTTGCTGGTGTCAACTTCCTTGAATTGTTCATTGCTGGATTTGATCTCCTTACTTCATTATTTTGTAATGTATATAATTTCCTTACGTCATTATTCTGTAAACTTGCTTCCCCATCCAATGATAGTTTTAATCCTTTTGATAGTTTCTTGATAACTTCAAGAAAATGATCTCCATATTTTGTTACTAGGTGCTGCACAAAATCTTTCAGGGTAAGTTATTCAAATCATAGAGAGAAAAAAAGTTAACAAGAAAATGTTGACTTCAGTCATCTGAAGATATGAGATTATGAGCTCTGGAAAGTGATTAGCATTAATTAGAATGTAAACTATTGTCAAGAGATTGCTAATTTAGAGGTTCAGGAAAAAGATTATAATAATATATTAATTTTGAAAGAAAATTCAGAACCAAATAATTTGGCTAATATTGTCTCTACCTATATTAGATTCTATATTAAGAGAATAAAAGATAGTAGATGACATCAGGTTGAGGAAGTCAATTGAATTATAAATTTAGTTAACTGAAAATTAGGAAGAAAATAAGTTAAGAAAAAAAATCATGACTGAAAATTGAGTAACAAATCAAGAGCTTTCAGCCTAAAAAAACAAAAAACAGAATAAAAAGGAATTTAAATAACAAATATATAGCCCAAATTAGGAGTAAAAAAAACTATAAGTTTAATAGAGCCAGTTTGATGATTTATTCCAGTTTCCTAAGTTACACTGTAGCACCATTCTACTGGTTCCTGCTTTTTTCCAAGAACCAGCAGGGCTACTCTAGTTTGCAAAAATCTTTAGAAGACACAAGACCTACCTGATTCACACCATCAATGTTTGCTAGCCTTGCTTTTGTCGATGGTCTTGTAAGAGCAATTCTCTTGATTGTTTGATCACCACATATAGCATATCTAGAAAGAAGGTACAACAGCTTTTGTGATGAAGATAGAACAAAGGAACTATAAGTAAGAATTTTTGTAGACTTAAAATTGTTTAAAAAGCAAAAACAAATAAAAACCTACGGAGCTGTTCCAACACTTCTTGCAAGCTTTAATCTTTCTTCTAAAAGCATTTGGTGAAGCTGTCGCTCAGCCTGAGAAGAGGAGTACAACACAAAGCTCTAAAGTTGACAGATGCCAAATGTATTTCCAAAACTAAGACATAGCTAATCTATCTTATCTTATTTACAATAAATTGAAAATGACAAGATTGTTTTCTACTTCATTTCTACATACTACTGTCAACCACCATACCTAGAATCTTCACTAAGGAGAAAGGAAAAAAAAAAGAATTGAATAAACATGGTGCCATGTAATACCAACCTCTGAAAAACCCTCTAATTCTGAAGCAGCTAAAGTTTTGAATTCTTCTTGTGTGCTTCTATGTTCCTCTTCTCCAAGCATTTCAGCAGTCAATAACAAAACTAATGGAGGTTGATAATCCGGTGTAGAGGAAGCCAAAAATTGCTCTCCTTTTGAACTGACACTGATTCATGAGGGAACAAATTTAATGGCAGAGATTATAGGTTCAGATTTGAAACAAAATAAAACACAGAGAAACTAAAGGTGCATAGTAGATAGGTTTTGACAACAAAAATGTAAATTAAAATAGACTTCAAATGTCTAGTGCAGCCTACCCTATAACTTGAAAAATATACCTTATAGTTCTGAACACATCACTGACTATTTCCTTCAAGTAACCTGTAGACCATTAGAAGCCAATTATATAAGTTGCATCTACCATTTTTCTGGCAATGGCATTTATTGTATCAAACAAAGATTGTATGGTATTTTGTTTAAACTGTGAAGAATGGCATATGTACAATCTAATGCACCAAGAAATAAGCTAAAGTTACCAAGTAAATGACAAGATATGTATGAAAAACCAATTACAATTGCAAGAAAAAGAAAATGCTATTTCTTTTTCTTTTCAATTGTTTTTTTCTTAGTGCGTGTTGACATTGCTACTAAGTTAAAAGCTATGTGGAAAAACAGAAGTAAAAGGGGAATCTTAATGAAAAGATAAATGAAAATATAAAGGGGTCTCTTGAATTTCTTCTATATTAGAAGTTCAATCAGGTGGGATTAGGATGTTAAAGTAATCAGAGAGAGAAAGAGGAAGTCTTCCATCTATGGCCTCCCACCATTATAACCTAGAACTTGCAATGCATTGTAACCTAAATTCATACCAGCTCTTTGGAAAATGACCATATAGGACAGTGAGCAAGGAAATAGAACTTTAACTATATGGCAAAAACACCAACTAGAGAGTGTGAAACATGATATCATCATCTCAATACAAATAAGTCATTTCTACGACACAGAATGCTATCATCAGTAATTTCAAGACTGTTATCTAATAATTCAAATTCTCAACCAAAGTCTGAGGTTTGTTATGGAGAGCAAACATAAATGAAGTTTACAGAATTCAACCTATCCCTAAAGCAAAGAACATCAATTGATGGAGCAGTTTGACCAAAATTTATTTTGAGATAAAAGAAAAAATTTACTAAGATGAATAGAAGAAGAAATAAAGGAAATAAAAAACAAACAAGAGAAAAAACTATCAATGAAACGTGGTTTTCCAATATTTCAACATACCTATGAGGAAAACCGTTTCAGAGAGATCATCTAGTTTATATCAAAATAAAACCAAAACACCTAATCTTTCCCAGAGGACTTGCATGTCCAAAAATCCATTTATTTAAAGGTGCAAGAATCAAGCTCCAACCAAATATACCAGTGGTATCGACTGCACAAATATTTAACTTTGTTCTATTTACTTAAAGCATCAATGCTTGTAAACAGTAACTAGTAAATTTTTGCACTCAACATACCATGAGCAATCAATTGATGTCCAAGTTCTTTCCACCAATTTGATGGGTAAGTTTTTCCCAGACCATGAAGTGGAAGTTTGTCAAACTGAGAATCAAGAATTTTCTTGGCCTACAACAACAAAAGCAAATACAGCTGTCAGCAGTTCAAAGATCACAATAACATTTCAAAGAATCAAGGAAAAATTAAAACCTGAATAAGAACCTAAATTATACTAATTACTCTTAGGGTACTCCAAGTAGAAAGCATACTTAAAACAGTACAGTAAAATGGGGCTACAAAAAGAAAGGGCATAATTGTTGTTAATGGGATTTAATGGCCAAATTAGTGGTCATTGTCCTTAATAGCATAGCAAGGCTGAAACTTTAAAGCCAGCAAATTCTATGCATCTATACAGTTGTATATCTGTAAATATATGATTTCTCTCATTAATTGGGAGTTGAGGATAGCCCAGCAGGAGAGGACACAGTTTTTGGCGTACACTTATCTGAGTGTAACATGGTATCAATCTGGTCTACGATCCTATCCTATCCTATCCTAGCCAGAAATTATAGATCTCTTGTCCTCTTGTCTCAGCTTTCTCCTAGTTCAGAGTGAGAGCAAGATTCTGACAGTGATGTAGTGATGTCATGGTCTTTGTGAATCTCCAAAACCATGCTCAGGGGGACTGCTTTAGCCCATACAATGCCCTTTTTAGTTTGCACAGTTTGTTTCTTTCACTTGGGGCACCATACCTGGAAGGAATCTCCATATACACTTCTTCTAAGTCTCCATTCAAGAAGCATTTTTTACATCAAATTGATGTACCTCCAAACCAAGACTCGCTGCAAGTGAGAGCAAGATTCTGACTGTTCATTTTTGCAACTAAGGAAAAAGTTTCCTCATAATAAATTCCATAAGTCTGAGTATACCCTTTTACAACTAATCTTGTTTTAAATTGTTCTAACATACCATCAGACCAATATTTCATAGTATATATCGACCTGCATCCAACCAGTCTCTTATCTGTTGGTTTATCAACAGTCTCCCAAGTACCATTCTTTTCTAATGCACTCATTTCCTCATTCATAGCTTGAACCCAGCTCTCATCTTTTAAGGCAGAAGTTGCAAATACAGAAGTTGGAACTTATATGGAATCAATAGCTGCAATAAAACTCTAGTCCTGTAGGGAAATGTATTTAGTGGAGACAAACTGAGAAATAGGATATTGGGTACAAGTCCTTTTTTCTTTTCTCAATGCAATAGGTAAGTCATCTGGGTTAGGCTCACAAATATCAGGAATAGGAGAACATACCTTGAGTACTTACCACATGATCAGACTCTTGGAGTTGCATTTTGTTTCTCCTCTGATATACCCGAATAGTTGTATCAAGTCTTTTGTCATCAGACTGGGGTGGTGGTGCTTCAGAAGGATCTGATTCCTGAGAAGGCTCGAATAGGGAATTAAGAGAGATAGGTGACTCTTGTGTAGATAAGAGAGGAAAAGAAGTAGGCAGAAACGACTCTGACAACACAACTTCTGATAAAGACTCCCCCTGAAGCTGAGGACAGAAGAAGGACCCGTCTTCATGGAAAGTGGCATCCATAGAAACAAAGAACCGATGCTAGTTGGGTGATAACACTTGTAGCCTTTTTTATTAGGAGAATATCCTAAGAAAGCACACTTAATAGCTCTAGGATCAAGTTTGCTGCATTGATGAGGATGCACATGGACAAAGGGGATGTAAATTCTACAGGACAGGGCCTTCATGAAAATATGACAACAAAAGGTGAATGGGACTAACATTTCCAAGTACATGTGAAGGAACCCTATTAATCAAATAGGTAGCAGTTAAGACAGCTTCACCCCAATAAGAGTTAGGGATAGTCGTCTGGAACAACAAAGGCCTGGTTACTTCTAGTAAATGACAATTTTTCCTTTCTGCCACACCATTTTTGTCGTGCGATGTCCAACATGTTAATTCATGAAAAATGCCATATTCCTTCACAAAGAAAAATTAGAAAATTGTTGATGTACATATTCCCGGCCATTATCTAAGCATAAATACTTAATAGATTTGCCAAATTTTGAGAAAAACCCAAGTTACTTGTGTGCAATAACCAGTGGATATAACAAACCATTTCTTGCTAGAAATGTGTAAAAGCAGTAGGACTCAAACATCAAAATGAATAAGTGCAAATGGTTCATCACTTTTATCAAAACTTGATGGCAATGACACTCGATGGTGTTTTGCAAATTGACAAACATCACAATGGAAAGACTCAACTGACACATTTGGAAAAAGCAATGGAAACATAGGCTTTATTAACTAGAAAGGAGGATGTCCAACACGCTTGTGATATAACCAGATTTGAGAAGTATCATGTTTCAAATTTGCTTGTTGACAAGAAGAAAGAACCTTCTAAGCTATAGTCTGCATATCATGGATATAATTTAACCCATTTTGTTCTTTAGCAACTCCAATCATCTGCCTTGTGGCAAGATCCTAAGCAACACACTGAGAGCGAAAAAATATTACAGCACAATCATTATCGTTGGTAAGCTTACGAACAGTGATAAGATTAGTGCAAAGTTCTGAAACATGTAACTTTTTTTTTAGGAGTAAGGAAGGATGAATCCGTACAGTATTAGAACCTGCAACTACGGTGAGATCCATTAGCCACGGTAATATGTTGTGAGTACAAGGAGGGGTAATAAGAGGAAAAATGGTTGGATTTAGAAGTCATGTGGTCAGTTGCACTAAGTGACCCAATGAGACTTCACAAGCGTGTAAGCTCATCCTTATTGAGTGCAGGAATATATTCCTCGACGTGTGGAGGGTTGCTACCATATGACGGCATGTTTACTTGCATGTCACTATTCGAAGAATCAACGTTAGCCCGACTTTTTGTTAGACCTCGAAATCCTCCAATATGGCGAAGAACAATATCTTTCCCATGAAGCTTAATAAAGCACATATCTATAGTGTGGTCAGACTTCTTGCAATGAGAATGTTTGGCGAAGGACATTCCAAGTCTCTCTAGCAGAGGAGAAAAATTGTATCTGTATGTGTATTTCTGTTCTGTACTAGTTATCAAACGCTACCTAAGAGAACACAAAAACCAATGCTACCAACAAAATTCAGATCTTACATGCAAAACAAGGACTCTAAGTGCAATAACTGCTTTTTAAATGATTACTAAAATGATTCAAAGTTTAAATTTTGAACAGCTTACTCGTGATCCACGCAGAATGTCAATGGGCATGTTAAGGCCCCATTTTCCCTTGCACGAATGAATGCAAGCCATTAGAAGAAATGCTTCTCTTGACATGTCGCGCTGCTTCTTTGAGACTGTACAGTTATCACAGTTTCCTACAAACAAGATAAGAAACACAATATGAATATTCAAACTAAATAAGTAATACGGGATATTGAAAGATATCATGCTATAACTAGTATTCATTTATCAAAAGCAATAGAATTGATCCTAACTCACAGCTTATCTCATTAAATAATTGAGCATAAAATTCAAGTTCAAGCTCACCACTAAACTCAAAGAGCTCGAGCTAGCTTGTTTTAAATATGGACTAAATCTTTTAGCTGAATAAGTTGGAATATTTACTACAAGTACATAGCCTATTTTCTCATTTACACATCGTATACATGATTAAAAAACTTTATCAAGTTACATTCATTATTCATAACCAACACCCTATACTATATACATAATAAATACATTATAGATATATGTATGTATTAAAAATATTATTATGTACACATATATTGAGCATAGCCAAGCTCAAGCTCAAGTCATTTAATAGATGAGAGACTAAATCATTAGCTCAAACTCAAATCATAAGCTCACAAGTTCAGCTTATTGAGCCATTAACGAATCAAGCCGAAAACTATCTCATGAACTAGCTTGACTCACTTCTAGCCTTGATGACTTAAAAGGAAGCAAATAGATGGCATATGCTCAAGATTCAATTATTAATGATAGCTTCATATTCCAATGGTAGACATGTTAATCACATGCATCATTTCTAATAAAAAAACTCTCAACACAGGAACATAAAGAGGGAAATGAAAATAACATGCAATATCTTTTAAACAAATAAAATGAATCTGTATTATGGAAGGGCAAGACAAATGCTGTTTTAAGTTGAGGAAATGAAAAGGCAGGTTAATAGGCAGCTTAAGCTTTTAATTTACTACAGCTGTACAATTATATGGAAGTGTCTAAGTGAAAGGCAAACCACATCTATCAGCTGGAAAATTTTCTCCGAAGTATTCAAGCAAGTACTTTCTTCTGCAAGTTGCAAGCACACAATAGCGTTCAGCAGCCATCAATGACTCCATTACAGCTCTTCTTTGGTTTTCCTGGCAAATTGGAGGCCCAAATATATTAGTATGGGAATAGTTATAACTCATCGTCTGTTCATAATAAGCAAAGTAAACATACTGTTTTTAACTCTCCACAATAGAAGTCACCCTTTGCAAAGTCACTTCTTGTGTAGTAAAGCCAACAAACAGAAGCAATACCATCTCTACCACACCTTCCACTTTCCTGATAGTAGGACTCAAGACTCTTAGGGCAACCATAGTGAATCACTTGTCTTATGTTAGGCTTATCTATACCCATGCCAAATGCGATTGTAGCCACCATGATTTGCAGTTCATCTCTAACAAATAATCTGAAGAAATTAGCAAAATGTTCAGTTAGGCTTAGAAAGCAATGAAGATGCAACAGCACAAAAAACAGAAAAAGAATATATAAAAAATGAGGAGGTAAAAGTTCATTAGACATTCTAAAGTATACAAGACAGAGTATTAACCTATGAGACTCCTCACGAGATTTTTTATCCATCTGGCCATGGTACATTCCAGCTGTTATACCTGCTTCTGAAAGTGACTCGGATATCTATGTGAAATAAGGCCAAGTGAATATTAAAACAGAAGAAAACACCACAGTCAATACATACTGGCAGATTTAGACAAAAATCCATAGAGGACTTCCAATGGATGGACAGAACAGAGTGTAATGGCACTAGAAGTAATCAAGAGAAAAAAGTGTTTATTGCTAAATAATAATGAATAATAACAAAGGAACCACTCTCAAATTAGGATTATGGTTCCTAACAATGATGGCAGCACTTCGAGAGACCGCCAAGTTTCCTAAGGGTTCCACTGAGTTCCTTGCCTACCTCATGATGAGTCTAATACTAATCCTTATATAATAGCTAACTTAACCTAATAAATATGGTCCTGATGACCCCCTATCTGTGGCACGCTCACATCACTAATATAATTAGGGCCAGTCAGATACAACAAGATAGATCACCAGACACCAATTTAAGATAAGACATGACAGCAAGAATGAAACCATACTATATTGATAACAACAGTTGAACAAAACATTTTGCGTTGAACTACTTATATGAATATGTTGTGGAAAGTTGTGAACAAATTATACTTAGCAGATATTTCAATTCAACAATAACATATTTTTATTTTAAATATCATAACTCATAGCAGAAGTAGTTTGTAGTTATACACTTGAAGAATTTTCTCCTATAATGTAATGGTTAAAACTTCACATATTTGTCGTCAATGATTAGCACATATCCCATATATAACATATCATGCAGGACTGCTTTAAAATAGTACACTTGTAAGCTAAAAAATCTAAATGAGCTCATTTTCACAATAATCAAATTCAAGCAATTTGTTCATTTAAATATGCAATGGATCTCACAACAATCTTCCAAGATCCTATGGCCACAGGTTGAATATTATGTTCAACATGAGAACAATATATTAATTAAATATGAAAGCAAGATAATATATCTTGGGGTTCCCCTGTCACACTTTTAGCATATTACCTGCTCTACGTCTCTTATTGTTGTGCAGTAAATTATGGTTGAGCCACCACTAGTGTCTTTTGAAACTTCTCGTACAAGCTCATCAACAAAAGATTGACCACGTTTAAATGGCTTGACACCATAGAAAAGATTGGATCGATCAAATGAACCAACCAAAACATATGGGTTCTTCATCTTTAGGGAACTGATGATATCAAATCGAACCCTAGCAGCATAGCACAAAAATGAGCATAACTGTAATTTTATTTCATTTCACT
The DNA here is from genome assembly GCA_013621005.1 of Aeschynomene evenia. Taxonomy (NCBI): domain Eukaryota; kingdom Viridiplantae; phylum Streptophyta; class Magnoliopsida; order Fabales; family Fabaceae; genus Aeschynomene; species Aeschynomene evenia. The sequence continues at coordinate 5,973,572 of CM024271.1, forward strand.
AAATAAAGTTTAAGCATGTTATTAATGGGAAGAACTGTAAAGTACTACAAGAAGCATCACACAAAAACATTGAATAGATTTTAGAATGTAGAAAGATTAATAAAGCAATGTTCGGAATAGTGTCTAGCAAAATCTAACATGCTTAATAAGATAATGTAAAGACTATGAAAGAGAAATAAGCAACCAGAAACACAATGTATGTGATAGAAGATAAAATATAAATGGAGAATAAGGAATGAGTATAATATTGATTGAGGGGGTAGATTGTCAATTCCTGATATAACAATAACACCTATTTGGGAGTCAATTATAAACCAATCTCTTTAGAGAGTGCATTTCCATGTAAGCTCATTTCCAAGACCGTTTCTGACCTACGGCTACACCAGGTTCGCTCCTCTTTCACATTGCAAAGTGCACCTCATCTTTCACAAGAACTAACTGAAGTCAGTGCTACAAGCAACAAAGGCTCAGGTGCTGCCACCTAACTTAGTTGAGGACGGGGAGCTACTGGTGGCTGCTGCCACATAAATACTAATATATTGAGTTCCTGGTTTAGTCTTCACAGATCTAACTACCTTAATTTTGTAATTCTTCTAAGGTTATGCAGTCTTTGCCCTTATAATTAATTGTAGAAAGAGAAATATGTACATAAAATAGAGACAGAGGCAGAGAGAGAAACAGACAGATAGCAAATAGAAAGAGACTGAGGTTTAGTCGAGTCAAACTAGCAACAGAGCATGGTAATAAAACTTAATGTACAAGAAAAAACATAATTACAACACTTAAGTGCAAGTAAATTTGTCAATAAACAACAGTGGAAGAGGAAATGTGCAAAAGATAAAGAAGGCACAGAATATGCATCAGAATTATTATAAAGTATGGCAGTGATATTGTTCACAATCAGGCAGACCAAAAGATGCATTACTTTTCAGTAGCAGTCGCAGTTAAACCAACAAAAGGAACATCTAACAGAACCCCACGTAAGTTGTCTAACTTCTTGTATTCCACCCTAAAATCATGCCCCCATTCTGATATACAATGTGCTTCATCAACGGCGAAAAGACTAATTCCTTCCTTCAGCAAGTTGGACCAGAAACTGCACAATAAGATGAAGTTTAACAGAGGATAAACGAGATGAATGATTTGATGCTAAAAATGTGCAAACCACACAAGAAACATCAAATTCATGACTCAACTCAAATATCATTGTCATTGTGAAGAAAAACAAAGTACACAAACACAAACAGAGAAACGGGTTGGATAAAGAAAAATAGAAGTAGAAAATTAATGCAGGGTTACCCATGCAAGATACTGTCGTAGATAAACAGTTTCAGGTCCAATGAATAATAAACTCCAAGCACTATGGATCCCAGCTCCATGGAAGAAAAACATTTCTTGATAAAATCAGGAAGGTACTTCAGTTTTGTCAGGTTAGGATTTTGCAGTAACAAAAACTACATTTGAGATGTTGAATAAAATATTCTCAACCATGAAATACGAAATGGATTTATTTTGACACACTGAGGAAACACGAATTCAAGTTCATGTCAGACTGTCGGAAAGATGAACAAAATCAAGTAAAAGAAAAGACGCTAATTCATTAGCCTCTCTATGACTCCAGTTTTGAATAAAATGAAAGTTCCAAGAGAGGTCTTTCTCAGAAACTATTGACAGGCAGAAGCATTATGCAAACATGAAAGGAAAAATCAAACTCATGTATACCCATGCATTAAAATGTTAAGAATCTCACAGTAATTACCTTTCATACATATGATAATAGTATATGATTGGTTAATAGCGTAAAACACTTTACAATAACAATACATCAAAATTGAACACCTATTAGATACACCAAACAAAGCCATCTCATTTTCGCATTTTATCAAAGCCAAACAGCTGAAGTATTATGGGTAGTATATGAAAGATTAAAAGATGTTTGAAACACATTTTTGTATACAAGACTACTAGTACATAACCAAATACCAAAACAACAATTAACAAATAATGTGCATTAGCCGTATAATTTCTGGAGTCACTCCATGATACTTTAATCTATTAATAAGCATTACTATTGATAACTAGTGGTTATTCAATCGAGAATAAAGAAAACTGCAGAAGATTATGCATAGGTTTATTTCAATACCTGTTAGGAACTGTGCAAGCCTTCTCAGGAGTCATGAACAAAATGTCAAATTGACCATGCTCAGCTTTTTTCTGAACTGTGGAATCCTTCTGAGCACTTCCAAGATATTCAGCCTTGATACCGCGCTGTTTCAAAGCCATCACCTGTTTTCCATCTCTTCTAAATCAGATTATATAATCACTACTTGAAGAGTTCAGTGCAAAGAAAAATGAAAAGGAAAAGAATGTATCTAGAGAAATCAATCAATTCACCTGGTCTTGCATCAATGATATAAGAGGGCTAACAACTATCCCAGTCTTTCTAACAACCAAGGGTGGTACCTGATAGCTGTTTAAAAGAAAAGACAGTTTCCATTTCAACACTCTAATTCAGGTAATTAACTTCAGATGTACATATATATATATATATATATAGATAGATAGATATAGAGAGAGAATGATTTTTACCATAGGGACTTCCCACTACCAGTGGCCATGACAACCAAGCAATCCCTTTTCTCAACAATTTTCTCAATAACTTCTTTCTGATAAGGCCGAAAATCCGAAAACCCGAAATATTGCTGGATATTCAGTTTGCAGACATGTCAGGAGCAATTATAAGTCCCCAACACAGTCAAATTGATAAACACATCATTTACAAGTATATTTGCAATTAACAAATTTTCCCATTTTCCTTTTTCTTTTCTAAAACAGCATGAAACAAACTTTCTTCAACCCCCACCAGCTAAACTTGAAGAAAACCGGAATGTCCGTACCAAAGAGATTTTGAGGAAATAAAACGATAAATAAGAAGTCACAACAATCTACACAATCAATCAAATTTCTTAGCCATTGCAAGATTCAATGTTTTTCTTTTTCCATCTAAAATGCAACAAAAGAGAAACCTCGCTTCAGTCCACGCAACCAAAACGTGGGTATCAAAATTAGTCTGAAAACAACAGAAAAAACAAACTATGACACTAAATACACATACATAAGCTTAGGATTTTTTATTGGAAGATAGATAGATATATATATATATCTATATATATATATATATATTGTGTATTTTATGTCCATGAGAATACAAATACATAAAAATAAATGCACAAATTTTTTAGTGTGTGTCTTTCTTGTAACTGTACTTGCAAACAAATACAATCTAAAGTTACAAAAATGCCGATAAATCATCTCCTTCTTCAGTGAAGAAGGAAAAAAATGAACGAAATAGAAAGGGAAAATAAGAGAATGATTAGGGTACCTTGAGGACAGAATGCATAGTGTCCATGGTGAAAGACAAACTGCACGCTCAAGGCTCATCAATTGATCAACATCGAAAACGCTAAAGAACTATATGGACATGGTACACACATTATTTCCCGCCACTTCCACTACACCACCAGGCCTGGGCTTCTGGGCCTAAGCCCTGAAATCAAGCTGAGCTAGGCCTTAACTGATTTTATTGTAACGTGTAAATTTTCAGTCCGACCACAAAATGTAGACAATACAAAGACAGCAACCTACACAAGGGCGAAGCTAGGTTATACGAAAGGGACCATGTCTTGAAATTTATTTGTGAAAATAAAATTATTATGTATTTAGTTTTCAGTAAATTTTTTTAGTATTATGTTTCATTGATTTTTATTTGATATATAACTTAACTATAAAAATTCACACTAATAAGAAAATTAGATTCCCTAAAAAATTTCTATAATATGACCAAATTTAGCTAATAACTCAAAAAAAACTAAATAAAAATAAAATATAAAAAATAAGTATTTCATTATTTTATTCATACGCATCACTTATTACAAGCCTATATTTATAATCATTTAATATTAATACCATAAAAATGTCTAGTTTCGTCTCTATTGACCCCCTCTAAAATAAATTTTTGGCTTCGCCCTTGGACCTACGTATATTTCGTAACCGAGAAATGATTTGTGTACACTATAAAATCAGTCACCATCCACCACTATGTGCAATAATTAAATATGTTAAATTATTGATTTTAAAATATTAAATTATTCCGTATATTGGCTAATTTCTTAGTATAGTTGTTTAAGTACTCTTCGTAACCTAACTTCCTAACTTCCTACCTAGCCTAATCTGAATTAAGAAGAAGAAAAAAAAAAAAAAAAAAAGTTGTCTCTCCTTTCCTTTCCTTTCCTTTCATTCTCTCTCTAGTTTATCCTGTGTGGGATAATACACTAATACAGCACTTCCTTCAATCTCAAACTCAAGAACACAACATCACAATCACAATGGCGTTATCTTCAGCCTATGCGGTCATGGCTACCACCACCGACAGCACCAGCAGGTGGTCCATGGCTTCACTCCGCTCCGCTCTCCCCTCCCTTCCTACACCACCTTCCATTTCACTTCCCTCTTCTTCCTCTTCTTCTTCCCGTTCGCTCCGAATTTCGCGCTCCAAACCCAAATCGCTTCTTCCCTCTTTCACTGGCCTTACCCCTCTCCACTCTCTCTTCCTTTCTGGTCTTCCCTCTTCAGGTACTATTCTACTCTCAACATTTTTCATTATCACTCTTATTCTTAGGGATTACAGTGGTTATGTTAGTTTTTGCTGAATTGGGTTTCTGTTATGATAAATAGATAAAGTTGCACTTCACCCTCAAGTTTGCGTGCTTTTTTAGCACTTCCTAGCATTTCTGAATGTGCAATTTAGTACTTTTGTTGAGTATACGATTATTGTTAACAAAATACTAGGCACATTATATTCCTCAAACTTCAAGTTAGGCGCAACCCAACCCCTAAAATAATAGGCAAGTTGATACCCAACTCACAAACACACCCTAAAAAATCTGTCTTGGTGTTTCAAAATGTTTGCAAGACATCTGGATATGTGTAGCAGTTTTACCTTTGGTTGATGTTAATGTATTGTTTTGGTCCATAGTTGATTCATACCAATTTAAGATATTTTTAATTCACTCTACATCTTGGAAATTAAAATCTTGATTTTGCTCGGTGTTTGGAGACAGAATGGGATTGAAGTTTAATTTTGTAGAAGTAGAGATGCAAATCAACTTTAATGTTTGAACACTTATTACTTGTGGTTCTGTTGTTCATATGATGAGGGCTGGGTTTCTATTGAATAGCATCATTTTGATATTAGTTATGTAATGAATTAATGATTAATGAACTTGGTGTAAATATGTAATACACATGGCAATCAAATTTATGAATCCTGTACTCACTGAGGGAGCATGGAGCAAGAGAGATATATGATTCTTTAGTTTCAAGAAGTTATGCCCTTGAAACTCCATCTTTAGAATTGCTGCAGAGATCGCTTAATGTGAATTAAATTTGTTTTCCACTTAAACACACTTCTTGCCTTTGAAATTTTGAATGTTACCATTGATGACAGACAGTATGAATTGAGTACTACTGTATTTCTCTTATTTGTACAGAATATACAGGCTCTGATCATACTTTTACCATTATTGACAATGGTGGTCGCGTCTTTGCAATGAGGCATGGAAGGCGAGTGCCCAAACTAAACAGGCCCCCTGATCAGCGCCGGGCACTTATCCGTGGACTTACAACCCAGCTCCTTAAGTATGGTCGCATCAAAACCACCAGAGCAAGAGCCAGTGCAATTAGGAAATATGTTGATAAGATGATCACTTTGGCAAAGGATGGTTCTCTTCATAAAAGGAGACAAGCCCTTGGCTTCATCTATGAGAAGCAGATTGTTCATGCTTTATTTGCAGAGGTTCCGGAGCGTTATGGTGAGAGGAATGGCGGTTATACGAGAATTATAAGAACCCTACCGAGGCGAGGTGATAATGCACCTATGGCCTTCATTGAACTTGTGTAGCCATGAGGTTCGTTTTAGCTGCAGTTATTGGCAATTATACTGAAAATTTGAGATTTGTAATGTATCGAATGGTAACAATTGATTCTATTTCCACAGAGTTTTCTCTATCTAGTATTTGTTTTATGCGATTTTTCTAGTTCTCTGTTAGCATCTCTTTCTTTCTGTGTGTATGGAAAGACTGAATTGATAATGTGCTAAAGCACGTGCCCTTAGTGAAAATGGATATTGAGAAGATAAACTTTTATGTTTTCAATACAACCGAATCCATAATTATATTCCCATAGCTCAATGATAAGTGCAAAATGCAGCACTCATTTTTTCGAGTTTTGGTCGATCTCATTTGTCAAGTTCTTGTTGATTTTCATTGAATCACTTGCATCAATGAGTGAATCTGCATCAAAATCAGTAGATGTAACAATCAAGGTTAGCATCCATGAGATTCCTGCATTTTTCATGTTTCCTATCTGTTATTTATCTCTATTCAACGTCATGCTTTTATAATTAGCGTCTTTGATCGAATGAATTCAGTGATTATGCACTCAGGAAATGTAATCAAACGATTTATTCTACAAATTGATCAATTTGAAATATTTTGTTAGAGTCTATAATAGATAGAGAAGATCATAATAACGAAGGAGGTATATTGATAGAGTAGACACAGAGTTGAGAAGGTAGAGCACTATAGGAGCCCTATTTCTCCCAAGTTAAATCCTAAAATTTGTCCAACCCCTTCTTGCCGAGATTATTCCCTTCAAATACTACTTAAACAAAATAATTGAAAATAAGGATAATAATATTATGTAAACATCATACATGATAATAATAAGCTAATCTATCGAATCCGGGGAGTGTGGTTGAGCGGTAGGGGTTCATCCTCTCTTAACCAAGTGTCGAAGACTCGAAGGTTCGATCCTCGCTTTGGGTATGGAAAAACTTTAAAACTCCGAGTCAGTTGTCCCACCCTTCGAGGTGCCTACAAGCCAACGAGGGATTAGTCACTGTGGTCGACAGTGGATACCCCGGTCGTGCACATAAGCTAATCTATCGTCATAACATGTAATATTTTTAGAGATATAATCATAACATGAAATACTAATTAAGTGTCATCTTATAAGGCTAAATATAAAAGCACATGGAATTTCACCAACACAACACAATTCAGAACCACGGTCATAATTATCGTCAGATAACAATAGCCCTGACTTAGTACAACCTACATAAACAAATTTATGCCAAGAGAGTCAACTCAGGTATGTTGATGAAGAAGGAATGAGGATGGTCACTTTACACTATATTTAGAGTAGTTCAGATCTTTTAAAGCTTGATTAGTGATCGGAAACACGATTTGTATGAAAAAATTGATTAACAACATTTAAATAATTACAGTTATTGCTCAAGGACCATTTAGGTCCAAATCTTAACAGTCCACCACAAAATCCTCTTAAAATTTTAGCCCTCAACATATTAATTTGATTCAGTATAAACAATAGATAGAAAGAGTGTACTATTAAAGTGAGAATCACAATAAAATTCACGAGAGATAAGACCGGATATCGGCACAAGATAAAAGGAGATTGATCTACGGATAATATTTTTGTATTGTGAAACCAACCGAATGAATATCAATCAACTTCTCGAGCTTTTGAATCATTCAATAACCAGCAGAAATAGAGGTTGGAATGTAAAAAATGTGATTTGAATTATTGATAGTTTACTTTTGACTAAGCTCCAAATTCATCAGTTACTTGTACACTACACATTCTTTAATTTATCACAATTTCTAAATATATACATTACATCATTTGATTTAATTACTCATTCAACCAGTTGAAACATGGGCAATTTTCTTCTGGTTTATCAATTTAAATGTTCTTCCTGATTTTGACCCTTGTCACAGACTTCTAACACCCGAAATAGCGTTGACCCAAACCCAAATTCCCATTGAGATGTGCGAGATAGGTATATTGTACATACATCCAGGTGAAAATTAAAAATTTTGATATTTTAGTAAAATCACGTCAAAATTCAAAAGTGATAAAATATATGTACATATTATGTAAGAAAAAAATGTATGTATAAATATTATTATCCATTCTGATCAATTTAAAGGTTTATTACCTATGCCATCTATTGAATTAAATTAAATTCCTGTACAATATTTATATGATTTTTTTATTATTAAAAGTAAAAAATATGAATTTAAGTAAAAAATATTAGGAATATTGGTTAACTGCACGTCTTCATAACTTCTTCTTCCTCATTATGTATTTATATAGACAAATGAAAAGTATTATTGCTTTAATTCATCCGCATTTAAAAATAATATTTAAATCAACTAAAATTACCATTATCAAGGATTTGCTCGGACTAATTTATCATTCCAGATCATGTACCTAACAATGCTCTCAACAAAAATCTTCATTCACAAGAGTCAAAATCAAAAGCTTACTTAAAGGATAATAAATTATTTACCAAATTATGTCAATCAGGTCTAGTTTAGTTTAAAAAAATTATATATTTAACGTGTCAAACATGCCAATGACAAGTTTATTGTGTTTGACATGACTTTTGATTTCTTAAACTCGCAAATGACAAATTTTGTGTAAAAGAAACTAATTTTAGTTCAGACAAACTTACTGTTGGCGAGTCTTACAATGTTGATATCATTTTTTAGAAAAAGAAAAATGACCGGTAAATAATAGAAAAATAGTGAAAACAATCAATACGCCTATTTAGTAATATTTTGGCAAAAAAAATTCATTTTAAGGACTTAGTTTTTAATGGACTAAGTAATTGTGACCAAAAATTTTTATATTGATCGATTTTGACTAATTTTTAATTGTGCAAATTGCATACTCTTATAAAAAGTAAAAACACATATTTTAAGCATTTCATTTCTCATTCATCATGTTGATTAGAAAAAAAAGAAAGACCCCCGCATCCTAACATAGAGTAGGAACAAACGAAGAAAACAGAAATGGAAATTGAGGGAAGTTCACCACCAAGTGATACTATAACTCACAATGGAGCACAAAGAGGAAGAACCTCAAGGTATGTCCAACTCAGAAGCAACCAAAACAACAATAACCCAATGAATTGGATGGAAGAAATGCGAGGTTCTCTTATGGTTGTAGCTACAGTAATTGCGACACTTACTTTCCAAATTGCAATAAACCCCCCAGGGGGTGTTTGGCAATTAGACACAGATACCCAACAAGGTTGTTCAACAAGTAAAATTTGCAAAGCTGGTACCTCTGTTCTAGCATCTGGTGACACAAATCAGAAATTGAAATATGAGGTTTTCATACTTTTATGCACAGTTTCTTTCTCTGCATCTCAGACAGTGATTCTTTTTTTGATCACTGGGTTTCCACTGCGAAACAGGTTAGTTATGTGGTTGCTCATAATAACTATGTGTATCTCAGTGGTTTGCTTAGCTGGGGCTTATGTGATTTCAATTTGGATGGTCATGCACCCACTTGATAAAACAGTTAGTCACATCACTCTGTACTATGCTCTGTTTTGGGTTTTATTGGTTGCTTTGTTGTGTCTTGGACTCTTATTCCGATTTATGATTTGGCTTGTAAAGAAGTTGTGGAGACTTTTGTGTTGTTGCTACTGATCATCAAGACGTGCCTTAGCTGGCTATGAGAGAGGAAAATGATACGCAGACATAAAAAAAAAAAAGGAAAAATCTTGGTTTAGGGTTTATGGTTCAGCCAAAACAGTCAATAAATTGTGCATAACATATAATACGTAATATGCACATCGTATATTACATATTATGCATAACAAGTATTATGTAATGTGCACAACATATATTATATGTTGTAACATCATATTTCTTGACAACATATGATACTGTTGTGCATAATATGTGATATTTATTGTGTGCAACATGTAATATATGTTGTGCACATTACATAATACTTGTTATGCATAACATATTAACTGTTTTTGCTGTTTTTTATTGTTCTAGCAATATGTCTCATGAGATATTCACTTTTTTATTATTGGATGAGTTTGTGATCTCCACTAACTTAACTTTATAAACTCATCTAATGATATTAGAAAGTGAATGTCTTTTCAAATTAACATTGTTCTTATAAGAGATTTGTAGGTGTATTGAGACTAAGAAATTCAATTTATTATGCACCACTCTATTTAAACACATTAGTAGAATGATGTACACCAATGTCTTAACACTTACTAAATAAATTATGGGAAAATAACGATACTGTAACCGTCGTGGAGTTGTGAACTACAATTTTGAGCCATGTTGAGCGTAGACATGATCTATTAGTACTAGATATAGTAGCATAATGATTAAGAAGAACATTATGTGTACGAAAAATATCTCGGTGTTGACAATTTCGTATCAACTTTCTAATAAAGTGTGAGTTCTAATTGAATATAGTCTCACATTTTATCTAATGATTGATACGAAATTGTGGATACCGGAGGCTGAAATTTATTGGTACACATACATAACAGTAATGTGAAGCATGTGATCTTCTGCTTGAAGCCTCAAAGGTTTAGGTGAGTCAACTTGAACTTGATTGAAACTAGCAATTATCACTTATCAACAATTGTGTTTGTGCATCTAAAAGTTTTGGCAGTTAGTTAGAGGAGTACATGGATTCAATATGCAGTTTAGGTAGGATCAAAGCAAATATACCCCCATCAGCTGAAGAGATATGTGTTTTGGTTCTTTTGTTTCTTGACATATGTATATCGTAAAAGTAACTAGGCAAATTTATGTCTTGTATCATATAAACAAGGGGAGTTCTCATATGAAGACATTATTCATGTCTTTATCTAGAGCAAACCAATTAAAAATAAATATTATCCAAGTATAAAAGTGTTAGATTTATTAGCAATACTTTCAAAATGTGGCTAAGCTTGTCTTTACCTCGAGACAATATAGCTTGTCTGCATGTGTGCAATCACCTATAAACAAACAAAATACAAGTGTACAATACATAAATTACAATATGTCTTGTACATGCTATCAAACATGATACTGAAGACATTAAAATTTATGTATATGTATTTTTTGTACTTATATTTATGTTCTGTATTGTATTGTACTTCCAAGCAAACGCTACCTTGGTTAGTAAAATACTAAAAATATGTAACACACTTTTTACTTAATTAGTTTCGTTTTTAGAAAGTAAAATTAGAGCTAAATTCGTGCCCCAAAGTACATATTATTTGAAAGTTAAAATGGCAAACTCACCTTGCAATAAAATTTAGGGGAATATCAATCTTAAAATTACTAATGTCTCTCACTGTCTTAAATTTTGGTTAAAATGTATAAAATACCCTTTTATTCTATTTTGTGGTTAAAGCCTACTTTATTACTAATTTAATCGTGATAAACTTCATTTCTGTTAAATTTTTATATTTTTTTTATTGTAAAAATTCAGTTTTTTTTTTTTTTTTTTTTACAATTTATATCAAATTTAATCATTCATATTTGAATATATAACAATTTGATCATGTCTTAAAATTGATAACTACATGTGATTTTTTAGTCTAACTATATATTTTTGCAATAATGCTACTGGTACTACACAAATTACTGTATAACTAGCATTCATCGTATAATAAGAGAAATGGGTCGAAATCCAATAAAAAGTGAAAAAAACACATGTATTATGTACCCACTTTAACCAACGTGTGCGTAAACAATATGTATGTAAGTGAATATATTCTAACTCATTAAATGAACACATATATATTTTGATATCAAATGAACACGTTTGATTATTGAAAATGAATATATTTATTTGTTATAATGAATATTTTTAAGTATGGAAAATGAACACACTTATTTAAAAAATATCTCAAACTCATGAATCTTATCATTTTTTATGTTGCGAAGATTATGGACCGAATAAATGCAATGTGTTCACCAATGAATAAATAATGTATTTACAAATGAGTAAATTATGTGTTTGTCAATGAATAAATATTTGTTTATCATTTAGTAAATTTTGTGTTAACTAATAACTAAATAATGTGTTCATTAATGAATAACAATATGTTTAATGATGGACATTAATGTGTTCAACAATGAATAAATATGTTCATCGATGAATACATTATGTATTTACAGATGACTTAATAATATGTTTACTGATAAATAATAATGTGTTCACTGATGAATAACAATATGTTCAATAATGAATATAAAATATGTTCAATGATGATAAGTGTGTAAGTGAGATTATGTTGACATTGATTAGAATTATAGATACAATGAATCTTGTGAAAGAAAAAGAAAATAAAAAGTATTTGAAATATGAATTTTCTTTTATTATAGAACAAAGAGAAAGTTTTAGTAATGCTAACCAAAAGAATACTTTTAATTTTGTGATAATAATAAGAAGAAAAAATACTTGATAATAAAAGAAGTCTACATGTGTAATCGATTGAGAATGAAAAAGAATAAAGAAAAGGAAAAGTCAAGCACATAAATTCTTAGTAAGTGAATGGCGTATAATTGTTATGTTGTACATTTATACTTCTATTTTATACAATATACAATATTTTATTCTTTTATTTCAATATTATCATTATATAAATATCGAGAGAAACGAAAATAAATTATATATTACACATACATATCAATATTCGACCATGTAATGTGCTTACATAATTTAATCAAATATTAAGTAAAGATATTATACTAATATATGTTTTACTAATCTCTCAATTTACATTAATTGTTAAAAATTAAGATAACAAATTAAAATATAATTAGTTACAAATAAAAGTTGAAAAGTATATATGATAACTTTTTCTCGAACCATTTATTATATTAGCCTCTACACTTCTTGCTCACCAAAAAAGACTCTACACCTTTTAAATAATAATATACTCAAAATTCCTTCTTCTCATTATCCGTCATCCAAACACAATGTAAAAGTGTTTTACAAAATGTTATTCAAAGGTATAATAAAATAGGACATCAACTTTATCACTCTTTAACATTATGGTTAAGAGTGATAAGTGAGTTACATTGTCACATTGAGAAATCCATTTTAATTTGGATATTGACTCAAATGTTTTTGATTTATGATTCAAAAAATAATAAAAATCAAAATATGCCCTTAAGAAATAGGAGTCCTTGGATCATTAATTCCATCCTCATATAACTTTTTCCATAATGTAGAGGACCCATTATCAGTGGCAGTGGCTCTTCCAAGATCTCTCAGCCTATTGAGTTCTGGAAGAATGACAGTGGCAAGATCAGGCCTATCTCGCTTCCTCAACTCACAACATTTTAAGGCCAACTTGGCACAAGATAAGGCCTCTTCAATAGGCCAATCAGTTAAACTTGGATCAAGCACATCTGTGAATTTACCATCCTTAATGGCCTTATCAATCAAGTGAGGCAAACTCATTGGAGATTTTGCAGTGAGGATTTGTAGCAACATAACACCAAATGAATATATGTCTGATTTCACACCCAACTTCCCTGTTTGTTGATACTCAGGGTCAATATAGCAGATTGTTCCGGCCGCTGCTGTCATACGATATTGGGTGGTTTTGTTAGCGACAGAAGGGGGAACAAGCCTAGCTAAGCCCACATCGCCGATTTTGCTGACATAAGTTCTGTCCAAAAGAATGTTTGCTGGCTTGAGGTCACGGTGGACCAATGGCTTAGGCTTTGTTTGGTGAAGAAAAAGAAGGCAAGTGGCAACTTGTGATGCTATGCTGAAACGAGCTTTCCATGGGATTGGTCGAGTGTTGTCCTTTCGGAATAGACGATCTTCCAAGCTGCCATTGTCCATGTATTCATACACAAGACATCCAAACTCAGGGCATGCTCCTAGAAGGAGAACCATGTGCGGATGTCTTATGCTGCTCAAAACATCGACCTGCATTCAAAACAATTAATACATACATATATGATTTGATTATACTGACTATAATTTTCTATGGTAATGATGATGATTCCTTAATCACTTTTTTCTTTTCTTTCTATTTTTTGATTGCTTAAGTTATCCACCACCGGTAAGAGCGACTAATCTTTTTGAGATAGGTCTAACCACAAGACCCTCTTTATAGACACTGCCAGAAATCGAACTTCTGACAAAATACTTAAGGTATGCCCGAACAAGAAAAGAGTTCCAAATTAAGGGTTCTAAATAGCAATGAAGGAAGTGTTCCTCTCTCGTAAATTCAGAATTCAATATCCTATTTTGATTTAGATTTTTAAGTTTTTCACTCACATAATAATTACAAGCACTACTTTGGAAAGTAGAAAGTAGAAACATCAAATTCATGCCATTCAAGTCAGACTCAGGATTCAAACCTAGCTATTATAGGCACTTCCTTGTCTCGTCCCTGTTACATGGACCCTCTTTTTCCATTTTTATTTTACACCTTTTTCTAAGGTTTGGTTTCAGATCTACTAGAGAGGGCAAACATATGCCAAAAATTTTAAATGTAGATGTTGTTTGGCTACTGTTTTTATTTATTGCTTTCATTTTCTGATTTTAGAATATTTTTTAAGAAAATACTGAAAACACAAAACAGTGAAAATAATAAATTACATTTTCTTTATTTTCAGTATTTCTTTTACAAAATTCTGAAAACAGAAAAAGAAAATAAAACGGCACCTAAATGTAAAACTGGTATATATTTCTACTGAAAGAAGAAGTATAGTTACCTCTTGTTGGAATTGTCTTTCTCCATGGGCTAAATCTGGCCTCACGACCTTAATGGCAACAACGGTATGGTCAAGCACTCCTCTAAAAACTGGTCCATATCCACCTTCACCAATTAATAGAGCCTCGTCGAAGTAATTTGTTGCAGCTTCAATTTCTTTGATGTCATATCTTCGATATGGAACTGGACTATATACTTCAGTACTCAAAGCTCTTTGTTCCTCCTCTTCTCTGTCATTACTGCCTCTTATAATTTCGGCTTGCTTTTCCTTTTCTGCTAGGAGTGGTGGCTTCTTGGTTTTCTGCCTCTCTAACTCCTTTCCTGGAGCTTCAACTAGCTTAGCTTTCTCTATGTTGCGTTCCTTTTCAAGCTTGAACTTTTCAAGCTCCATTGCCTATATAACAAATATATCTCCTTTTTAGTCGTCTTTTTCAGGTTGCGTTAGTTACAATATACACAATATACAGGACAGGTCAATACACAAAAATATAAAGTCCTTATATCATATTTAGATTAGTATAAAAATAATTATTTCTGTCTAATTCTGCTTAATTTTATATCTTTTATGTCTCTAGTTTTCAAAAGTATAGGAAATACACAAATTTTGTCCTGAGAAGCAAATTTTCTGTTTTGTCTCTATTTCTGTATTTTTGTCTTATATATCTTATCAAACACAATATAGTGCATTTATATTCTAAATTCAAAATGCACTTGATCAAGTAGATTTGTGTAACTTGGAATTACCAAATGTTTCGCTGACTCGACTTCTTTGCATGCCATACCATATTGTTCTGTTGTTTTTTTCAAATCTCGCTTTAGTTTCCTTATTTCTGCATCCAATCTTTTCTGCAGGACAAGTCATGCAAAAGGGAAACTTTGTTATTTATTCAAACGTGAAGAATAATGTGTAATGCTGGAATAAACCTCGGAGTTAGACTTTAAAACATCAATGGTTCTATGCTTCAACACTGTTTAGTATTATGGCAAGAGAATAATTTTGATACACCATGAATATAAAATAGTTTAATATGACTATCCAATCATATACGTGATCTTATTTGTAATACTTTTAAGATAGTGGTCTCAAGATAAAAATTTTGGCTGAGATTATTACACATAACTAAATATTTTTATAAACTTCTTTTTAACATTTGCAGTGCATACAAATTATATTATTTTACCATTCACTTACATTTGGCTTAAAGTGCTAACATAATCAGGCTCCAATAAGAGCTGTTAAAAATTTCACTTTGCTTCAATTTATAGTTCATATGCACTTTAAACCCTAAACTACAAAAGTATGCGGTTCAACCCCTTAAATTTTTTTAAAGTTGTAATTTACCCATCTAATAATAATTTTTCAATCCATTACTAATAAAAATATTATAAATTCAAGAAGTTTAAGACTTGCACATTTGAAAGAGTGATTTAGACTTTAGAGAGAAATGAATATGCATATCAAAGGCAAATGATTTCTAATTAATTATTTATATTTACTTCCTAACTCCTGCAACAATATGTTATGTATTTGAAATAGGGGATATACCTTGACAATCTCATGCTGGACACGAGTTATTGATCAACTTGATCGAGCGATAAGACAAAATTAATCATCTATTATTTTCCAATTATGTGAGACGAAATTGAGCTAATTTTTGTAATAGTAGAGAGCTTACTTTGGGGTTTGAAGGAGATCTGTGTTTAGAATTGTTCGAGCTTCCATTTGACATATCAATGAATTCATCAACATCAACTAGACTTGAGCTATCACTGTTGGTAGGAGGACTTTGACTTGACAAATTTCGTGATGAGGAGTGTTGTTGTGATAGTCTTCGACCTCTTGGTGGTGAAATGGTGATGCTGATGTTTTCATTGGACTTACTGGATTCCCGTTTAATTCTGTTTTTGGATGGTTTTCTATGTAAGCAAGTAAAAAATGCAAATAACATATAATTAGCCAAGGAAACAACCATAAAAATTCATAATCAATATCATTCAAATTTTATAGAAACCAATCTATACTCGTGTTTGTGTATCTACTTTTTTTAGGACACAAAATACAACTTCTTTTTGTATTTGATCTGTTTCTTATCAAACATATGCATTTTGTGTTTTGTCTTATATTTTCTGTCTTGCATTGTTCAAACAAACGCAACCTTAGTACCTCTTCTTCTCTTTCATTCCCTTAATTTATTTCACAGAAGTTCGTTACGAAGAACAGGGGTTATATCTTACAATTGAATTATTATTTTTCTTAAGCTTGAATGCATGAAATTATTTAACAGAGGATATAATAAGTAGTACCATTAGTGCACATACATACCTGTTGATATCTTCAGAAACATTAGGAGTAACCTTAGATGGATGATCCAACAGAGACTCGTGTAGCACAGAGTTTATGTCTTCTCTTGCAACAGTTGTTGTTGAGCCTTTAATATTCTGATGATGGCCATTTGGTCGGATATTTTGTACTTTTCCTTTTGATACAACATATATTGTGCAAAACTGTGGTAAAGACTTCGTCAAGTTTATTGGCACATCTGCATGTTTAAGTCTCCTACAAATGAAAATGACACAATTAGCTAAAAGATATTTAAGCTTTGCTCACAAACTCAAAAAAAAAAAAAAAAAAAGAGCCAAAACATAAACAGTGAATACTATGATGCAATATATGTAGTGTTATTATGGTGTCAAAATGTAATTGCCAACTTTCAATATGTATGTATGTTTGTGTTGTTGTGTTGTTTTTTATTTATATTGAGTATTTAGCAGGGTTAATTTTTTAAGATAATGTCGAGGAAGAGGAGCAGGAAATTTTGGTTCAATGTCAATGAAAAGCATCGTAGCAATGGAAAGATGGTAGAAAAAATGGGATTCAGTGACAAAATGTACTGTTTGCTGTCATAGTGGAATTCTAACTTGACATCTCATCTATTGTATTGATGGAGTTTGACTGAAGATGACGGTTGGTGCATTTTGTCAAACTTAAACAATTTTTTAAGGATGAATTTATGAAAAACATATTTGGTGGTTGGTTTTGTCAGCGATAAAATCTTTCGAGTTTCTTTTTGGTATTTCACCCTACTTTTAATAAGAGTATATTTCCGTTCCTTACTTGAATACTTTAAACTATTCTTTGGTCCGCAATCGTACCAAACTAATCCTATCTTTTATTTCTTGAAATCTCTAGTTTTTTTTTTTTTAATGACTAATGAGAAGAGAGGACCAAAGCCTGCAAATTCATATTATTCTTTATTAGTGCTCTTGACTTGTGGCAATAGTAACTCTTCCTAAATGTAAATTATCAATAATGAAATCTTAACCCAAACGAGAGTCAATTATTTCATATGTCTAGAGGCATATGAGCAAGAAATGCTTAATTAGTTACAAGTAGTGCATGAGTATGTGTGCTAATGTAAGAAAGAGTAATTGAGTCCACTTCACTATTCTTAAAAGTAGATGTGGGTTTTCATTCACCTCATCTAAGAATAGTGAAGTGTATATCCTATTGAAATATCTATTTTTTAATATCATTATTCGAAAAAGAAGCACCTTAAAAGAGGATTCCGTTGGGAAGCACCAACAACAACATTGCTGATATGGTTTTCATTGACGAAATAAGTAAGTGCACGTGTAACATCATTGTCATATAATACCAGCTCTTCCACTACAATCTGAAATCATCAAAGTTCCCAATTATAAATTACTTAGACATAACACAAGATATTTAGATGATTTTGATATATCCTTTGTTAAGAGGTGTTTGATTTATGTTTTTTAGGATAAAAACCATTTTTTTAAATAGTTTTGACACATTTCAATGAACTTTTAAAAAATATGTTTCCAATTTGTTTAGAAACTGAAAAGATTAGTTTAAAAAAACACGGAAATGAGTGTTGTACAATATTTTGTTGTACATCAAACATTAGTGATTGATAAAAGTTGTTAAAATTTGACACTCACCCCTTTTTGAGCACAAAATCCTCTGTAGGGGAGAAAATATCGGTGCAATTCTTCTTCAGTTGCTGGACGACCATGTTTAGAATCAACCGGAGTATCATCTGCACAAACCAAAATTTATTAGCCATTATATAAAGGGTTTTTTTTTCCCTGATAAAATACAATAATATATTAACACCACGTCTTATAGTATGCAATAAGTACAACATTGTCTTGTTTTTTAAGCTTGAAATCGTGAACCCTATATGATTTCAAGCTTAAAAAACATCGTACATAAAATCGTGATGGTATCACGATTTTGCCTAATAAAATTTAAAAAAAAAGGACAATGTATGTTGGACTAATTTTATGGTACAATACATATATGGTGTTAATGTATTATTATATTTTATCAGGGGAAAAAAGTTTTATATAAATTATGGAATGAATTCTTAACCGTTTGCTTATGATGACACCCGAGTTCTAGAAATTAAACCAAGCATTGGATGAGATAAGATGTATGTGTAGAGATTTAATCAATTCAGTCAAATATTTAATTCTATAAGGATAAAGCTAGTAAAGTTAGTATGACAGATGTAACAGAATTGGTTAGTGTTTAGTTGTGTAATCATATTAAATCATTGTGTGACGTAATCTCTAACTAATTCAATATAGAGAATCATTCTCATCTCCATGAGCTTCCTCTATGCTCTCATATTCTCTCATTCTTCCTTCTCTACTCTACCCTTTCTGGCTTGAGAATGATGTAATATAACCATGTCTTGGGGTCTGCTCCCATTACTTCAATAAATGGTGCAAAATACTACCTTCATTTTATCATGCCTACAATAAATTCACATGGATGTATCTTGTTGATTATAGAGCACAACTCATATCCATGTTTAATCATTTCCAACAAAAGGTTGAATTGAAACTTGGTCATAAGATTAAAGTGTTTCAAAGGGATGGCACTTAAATATGTGAGCTTGTCAAAGCACCAGGGAATTATTCAGAGGTTCTCCTGTTTATATGTGCACCAACAAAATGGATCAGCAGAGAGAAAATATAGACATACTGTTGAGATGGGCTTAACACTTTTAGCAGCAACTGCCATGCCTCCGAAGTACTGGGCAGAAGCCTTTCAAACAACAACTGAAGTCATTAATATACTTTCAAAACATGTGTTACTAAACAAGTCTCCAACTGAGGTACATCTGAAAAAGAAAGCACCTTATGAGTCTCTTAGAACCTTTGGTTGTTTGTGCTTTCCTCATACAAAACCTTATAATCAACACAAACTGCAATTTAGATCAGAAACTTGTGTTTCTCTTGGCTATGCAACTCACCATAAGGGTTATAGGTGTATTACTCCATCTAGAAAAATAATAATCACAAGACATGTTGTCTTTGATAAGTTAAAGTTTCCTTTTACTGACCCTAGCTCCCTATTTGTTACTCAACAAAGCACTTCCCCACCTTCAAAATCAACTGTTGTCTCTTATCCTATTCATATGATTCCTTTACTTCCTTCCACTTCCCCAACACCAGATGTATCTACTACTACTGCACAACCCAGTCCAAACATAGCAGACCAACCTATTTTAGAAGTACCTTCACAACAACACGATTTATCTCCATCAGTTAGTTCTGCAGCACCTCAAGCTGATATGCCTATGGTTAATTCTCATCCTATGTTTATAAGGGCCAAGACAGGTGCTTTTAAACCAAAAGCTTGGTTAGTAAAGCTAGAACCATCCTCTGCAAACCAGGCTTTGGCAATTTCTCATTGGAAACAGGCCATGGATGATGAATATAGTGCTTCTTATGAGGAATAAAATAATTTGGCAACTGGTTTCACTACCTCCTGATAGGACTGCAATTGGAAGCAAGTGGGTGTTTCCAGTTAAATACAACTCAGATGGTTCCTTACAAAAGTACAAAGCAAAACTTGTAGCTCAAGGATTCAACCATAGACTCACAAAGCTTAGAAGCTAAACAAAACTGTCATGTGATTTTAATAAATAAATACAAATTAATAAGTTTTTCTCTACAATTTTTTTTTTTTCTAACATAAATCACCATGCAAAGGTTCATAGGGTGTATAGTAAGATTTCAAAATCATGGCACACTGCTTATGCCTAAATGGTGCCATAGTCCAAGGTTCAAAACATGGACTAAAGGTATGAAGATGCTGCTCAGATTGTTTGAGATGAGGGAATGAAGATGGTACTGTTGAATGGCTATAGGTTGATCTTTCTGGAAATTGATTGTCTAAGGCTGATTGAAGACTAAGGATTTTCAACTAGCTCAAAGTAAATTAAACTCATAAAATAGCTCAAATAGAATTTAAATAATTGTATGAAATTTCTATTCCAATCATATTTCAATTCTCATAAAATAGCTCAAAGTAAATTGAACCTAAACCACTATGATTTGTTACGAAATTTTAGCTGAAAATTGATATATTTTTTTATAAATAATTATGAGTCCAAAAATAGGGGAGCTTATGGGAATAGTTCATCCTCTTAATCTGTAAGAAATCATACTTAGGAATTGTCTCAGTAAAAAATTTCCTACACTTAAATGAGGAAAAATAGTAAAATTTCAAAGGATGAGTACCAAGTCAATTGTGAGGAAATAGACTACCATATCCCCTATTATCATTCAATTCTCAGGTTTGTCTTAGTCAAAACATGCATCCATCACAAGATCCCTCCTTCACACTTCTCTCAACATTTAGCAACCAAGCTTCATCGAAAATACTTGGCCCGGCCCCATTAGCAATAATAATTCCTGCACCTCTGATCTTAGACCACCACTTGCATACTTTCAGTAAGTCCATTACCCCGAGCCTTCCCAACCCAATTTATCTTCCCCTTTGATTTTTCGGATGATGTCTTAGCCAAGCCCGACATACATCGAAATTAGCCATCATCTCATCATCTCGTAGTTAATTTCACCATTAGTAGTTCAACATCCCAATTCAGATTATGGCATCCAAAAATTAGTTGGTTTCTCACTTTTCACATGCTCTGAATCACATAATTTCTTCTCCAGCTTCTTCATTTTCACACTCGTCCATTCAGAGAAGATCAGTCCTGGTTCAGTTTGGATCCTCACCAAATTACAGACACTCATTCATATCTTCCAGACTTTTTCACACGTAAAGAATAAATGGTTAGTCGGTTATAGGGCACACTAGCAAAAATCGATATAACTATGTACTCTAATCGTATTCATCTTATCTTATTCCTCTACACTTCGGGTGAAAATTGATATAACTAAGTAGTAAGTACACTTATCGTATTCAATTCTCTTATTCCTCTTCAAAAAAGAATTGTCAAAACAAAAGATTCAATTCTTTCCTATGAACATTTCACACAATATATGTACATTTACCCAAATTTTATTCTATAATCTACATATTTATTTCAAACATAATCATTCAAGCATTATTATTATTATTACTTTCATTCCAAACAAGTAACATCTCCACCTTTTCTATTGCAAGACTTTGATTTCCTATTGAATGAAAGACTATATTCTTTTCCTTAAATTTCTTGAATAAAAAAGGCCGAAAGTGGAGGATACCTACGAGGATCCAAGTTTTGGGACCGAACGTGAACGAGGACACAGGAGGAGTTCCACTCCAAAAGGTGTTCCACCGCCCATTGGACGGCAAAAAGGCAATGCCGACCACCTTTTACAGCTATGACGGTAGAGCCTCCATCCGCCGCATTCGGCGGCGGTGGTGTTGGAATCATTCACTGCAATCCAATGTGAGGAATATTGAGAATACACACAAAATGAGAAAAGAAAACAGAAATTAATTGGGAGAGAGCAACAAAGGATTCACCACTCATGTCTTTTGTTTGCTATACATGCGGTAACGGGTTAGACCACAAGAACATTTAGTAAATTGACCAATTTTTGGATGTGTCGTCCTCATCCATTTCTTGATCCATAGATGCATGCTTTTTTTTTTTTTTTTATTTGGGTAGAAATACATTTTTTTTAGTTACATTTGGGTAGGAATACATTTGGATCCTCAAGACGTTTTTCTAATTTTTTTTTTCAATTTATGTTTTTCATTTTTTGAATATTTTTCTCATAATAATAGATAAAAAATGATAAATAATGGATTAATTTTTTGAATTATATTTTTTTAAAAAAAATTATCATAGTAAATTTATATGTAAAAAAATGAGATAGTTAAAATGTAATTTGAATTGAGAGAGTAGTTATTTTTTATTTATTTAATTTTTTTAAGGCTTTTATTTAATTTGAATTTAGAGAAAAAAAATAACTAACTTTTTGGCAATTCTCTTTATAAATAATATAGATTATTATTATTATTATGGGTGATGCTAAATGTAGCATAAAAAATCAGTCAAATTAATTAACAAATGAGATTTTTTGTTATAATTTTTTTTGGTGAATAATTTTTTGCTATAGTTTTTTTTTGTTGCCCACGTTGTCCGGAGCTTCGTCCCGACTAATCGGTCGCCCCGAGTCGTGTACCTAGGGATGACAGGTGAGACTCTCCGCAAGGATTTTTTTCATCCACAGGGCTCGAACCCGAGACCTTGCTTAAGGGACAACAAGTCGCTTACCACTTATGTCAATCCTTGTTGGTAATGTTTTGCCATAGTTACTATCATCATTACAATCATAATAATTATTTTGGCCAAAATGAAAGGCAGCCCATTAATATTAACTGAGTTGTTATTGTATATTATTGTATTATTATTATTAGGCAATAAATTCGAGATCATTTTTCCTTCCCCCACTCTATTCTGTTCACTTCAGTGTTGCCATAACATCCATGCTAACACTGTTCGTCGCTGCCATGTAAAAGAGAAAGCGCTTCCTCTGCGGGGAAGTTGTCCTGCCTTCTTATTCTTTTTCTTCTCAGCACAAGTCCTTCTGCTTCTTTCTCCTTTCCCTCTGCCTCATTTTTCACAGGTAACTATTATACCTTTTGTCCTTTTTTTTTTTGTTCTCATCCCTTTCTCTGTCACTTATTTTTATTTTTTATATTTTTTTTCCTTTAAGAAAATGTGTTCCAATTTGTAGAAACTGTGATGAGATGAAATTTCCCTAGTAGGGTGAATTGAAAAATTATTATTATGATTATTAGTTGGAGTAGGGTGAATTACCCAGACCCTCCCCAGTTAAATTTAGCTTTTCTCCCTTCATAAAATTTGTTTAAGAGGTTCTTCATAAATTTGTTTAAGAGGTTGTTGGGTGAAATCATTCAAATTAGTACACTCCTTCGAACCATGTACAATGTATCCTAGGGATGTCAGAATAGAGGTGAGTCAGGTGAATTTCACTAAAGTTGGGGCCATTTTCCCTTGTTATTATTATTAGGGTTTTTTTGCTAACAAGGGTCATTATGACACTTGTTAAGAATACTTGAAAAAGTAAGTTTTAGAAAAAATTACAATATTATAATGGGTCCTTTGCATAGAAAATATAAAAATGCATGTTTTTAAAATGAATAATGAAGTTCTCCATTAACTTTGCTTGTTCAGTTGTGCTGGTTTTTTTGTGATTCTCCTCTCTTTATTCCTAGATTGATTCTGAAGTTTATGGCTTTATGCAATGTAATGCTGACTTGTGTGCTATAATCTTGTTGTTTGTTCAAAACCTTCTTCTAAAGTCTAGAGTATTAGTGCAGCTATATAGTTTGAGATGACATCAGCATTAGGGAATTGACTTATGTGATCACTTATTTGCTAAGCTTGTCTGTTCTAAACTTCTAATTCTTCCAGCATGTATAATGAAGCAAAGATAAAGTCCAATTACTATTGTTATTGGGCATTGTGTAGAGTGTTAAACTGTTAATTGAAGTAACAGCACATAATTCAATCTCTGGTGTGTGTAATCCCTGCTTCATTTATAAGGAGTTTCTGATGTTAAATTATACATTTTTTTTTCATTGGTTAGAGGTGGCTATAACACATTGATACTACAACAACTAAGCATTGTCCCATTAAATGGAGTCGGTTACATAGATCGAACGACGCTATAGAGCTCTCACATGATACATCTATTCTGTTTCTATTTTTTTCTCCCTCTCTAGATCTCCTATTGAGCATCTAGATACATTCCGTGGATAGTTTAGGACCAAAAAGTTCTCAATTTGAAACTTGGGAGCTCATTAGTGAGGCAATTTTGTGTCTGAGAGCACTTTTTAGTTTTTAGTGAAAAATGCAGGAATTTGATAGCATTTTTGTTGAGTCATCATGTGAAGGGTGTAGTTTGTCTACTTTGTAAGGTTGTTTAGGTAAATTATTTCAAATGGCCTACTTATTTCTGGTGCTGTTATGCTGAGAATTGAGTTTCTAAATCGATTGTATCATTGTATATTTTGTTTCTTGTGAAAGTCAAACACTGCTAAACTTTCTTCTAATTTAGTTGCTCTAGTTAGTTAGCGTTGAGTTCTGAAAGTTTGCTCTGTAGTTGCTTCTTGTAATATGATGAGGGGCTGATATTACCATTTATATTGTATCAAAAACTAGATAATTTTCTTGTTGTTATAGTAACAATTCATTATGTGGTTAGATCTGTTGGTTACACCTACCTGGGTTGTTGTATTTTAACTTTCTGTTCTATTGAATAGCACATGCCCTTCAGATAGAGGAATGAGGTATAGTATTGAATTAGTGAGCATAATACAATCAAATGAGGTAATGAGAGTACACAATAGAGCACTGAGGAGCTCTACTTTCCACTTCCTGAAAACAACCAAAAAGCCTGACACCCCCTTTTCCTTATCAGCCCCTTTTAGTAACTAACTCGTGTGTGACACATA
Source organism: Aeschynomene evenia (assembly GCA_013621005.1). Lineage (NCBI taxonomy): Eukaryota > Viridiplantae > Streptophyta > Magnoliopsida > Fabales > Fabaceae > Aeschynomene > Aeschynomene evenia. The sequence goes on from CM024271.1 coordinate 5,998,972, forward strand.
CATACACCCACACCTACACCAAATTTGTTATTCTTGGGCCCCACTCGGGCCTGATATCCTCATCAGCATCTATTGCCGCCATGCCTTTTCCAAGATTGCCCCCGTATTTTTTTCTTTGGTAAACCTTCAGCTTCCTATCAGGTATGTTGTCTCTAACAACCACCCCTCTCGAACTACCACCTTGTCCTCATGGTGGAACGAGGGAAAACTCAACATGGTGTTCGTAGCCAGCTCCAAAGTACTTTTGAACTTGGGTAAACCTCTCCATTTGATGAGCACCTCTATGTCTCCCTTCTCATTGGTGCGAGTAGCTAGCACTTTAGCAGGTTGTAGTTACATATACCATTCCTCGGAGAGGTTGACAGGGAGTGGTTGACTCTGCATCTCCGAAGCCAAGCACTCCTTCAGCAAGGTCACATGAAGGATGATTAATCTTTATCCCTGGAGGCAATGTGAGCCTATAAGCCACCTTTCCAAACCTCTCTACTACTTCATAGGGACCATAGTATCGAAGACTTAACTTCTGATTAATTCTATTGGCTAGTGATTTCAATTTGGAGGGCTAAATTTTCAGGAAAACTTCGTCCCGTACTTCATAATCCACTTCTCTCCCCTTTTGATTTTCTTGATTCTTTATACGGGCCTGGGCTTAGGCTAAGGGTATGTTTTGGAAAACCTAAAAATTATACTTATTTCAATAAGAGCATCTCCCGCGGATGCTTATATGTGCGCCCCAGTCCCACGAGAATACTGCCAAGGGACGTCCCAACTCAGTCCCACCACTGCATGAGTTGCAATTTTTGGGACCGGTCCCTCTATAGTGGGACGGTCCCAAAGTTTCAAAATGCAACAAATATTATTATTTTATGTTATATATAATATAATTTTAATAATAATTATTATTAATTAAATATATGTATACATTTTAGAATTTAAATTACTAGCCGTTATAAAATTAGCCGTTGTAAACTAGTCATTGTAAATTTGACCGTTACGAATAGTAACAATATTATTATTTTATTCTTAGTTTAATCTATAAATATTACTCTTTTATCACTTATTTTTTCACAATTTTATCTCTTTCATTTTCAACATCATTCACATTCTCTCTATCTTGAATCCCCTCCTTCATTCTTTTATGTGCAAAAATGGATCAAAACCAATTTAATTTAAACTCTTTTCTCACTTACTTACAAAATTCAAACTGCCCACCAAATCCAAACAACCAAAATCCGCAATCTTCAAATGCCAACTTCCAACTTCCAAATTTCTTCATAAACCCAAAATTCAAATTTCCAATAATCAAGCCCCAAATTTTCAATTTCCTTTTTTTTTCCAAACAATCAAACTCCATAAACATTTCCATTTCATCCTGGCTTTAACCCAATATCTGAAAATACAGGTGCACCATCTTTCCCCTCTCAAACCCAATTTGGCAAGGGTCAGGATCTGCCAGTGTTGGGATCCATCTTCTCAGCCACCCATAGATATGATTCTGGGTTCTCAATTTTCAAAATTTTCTAGTCACAATGGATTAGAGGCTATTGATCACAATGATGAGGAAACAGACTTTGGTGGAAAAGAACATAAGAAAATGTGGCTATGGGAAGAAGATAAGTTGCTAATCAATGCATGGTTAAATGTGTCAATGAATGTTGTGGTTGGTACAGACCAACCTGGTGGAGCATTTTGGAATCGAATTCGTGATCATTGTGAGGAAAGTAACCCTGGCTTGATCAAAAGAGGTGCCGTTGCGATGAAGAAACGATGGCACTTAATTAACAAATTTGCTAAAAAATTTGGTGGTTTCTATGATCAAGCTTCTCGAAGAATAGCGAGTGGTTCAAACGACAACGATATAATGGAATTGGCTCATCAACTTTTCGAAGCCACTGAGGGAAAAAAATGCAATTTTGTAAGACACTGGAACAAGCTTCGAAGGGAACGCAAATGGAGATCACAATCAACTGAGAGTGGTGGTTCAAAGAGAACAAAAATAAGTGCTTCCGGAGCATACTCATCATCAACAAATTCAGAAACTCTTGGAGTTGAAGAAGTTGGTGTAGACTCTCCAATTCGGTGTCCACAAGGCACAAAGACATCCATGACGAAGGGCAAAGGAAAATCTAAAGCATGCGATGGTAATAAGGTTATCGAAGAGGAGCTTGTTGCTATTAGAGGTATTAGAGCTAAAAAATTGTCTTACATGGAGGAAAGGATGAAAATAGAGAAAAGAAAGTTAGAGCAAAGACAACAATATTTAGCTATAAAGGAAATGGCTGAAGATAGACGTATCATTGTTGCAGACACCTCAGTGATGAATGAAGAACAACGATTAATTCATGCTAAAATGGTGGCAAAAATTAAGGCAAAGTACGTTTAATTTATGTGTTTAATGTAATTTTAATTTACTTGTTGAATGTATTTTTATTTGCAATGTCCTAGGTATTATGATTTATGTGTTGAATGTAATTTTAATTTACTTGTTGAATGTATTTTTATTTGCAATGTCCTAGATATTTTGATTTATGTGTTGAATTGTAATTTTAATTTACTTGTTGATTGTATTTTTATTTGGTAGTGTCACTTTATTTTAATTTAATTGCTCTTAGTAAATTGTAGTAATATTTTAATATTGCAAAACTAGCCGTTGCAAAACTAGCAATTGCAAAATTAGCCGTTACACACCAACCTTATAAATATGAGCACATATTATTCACATTCGTAAACATTTCTTGTCCCTTCACTTTTATCATATCAACCTTAGACATTTATTGCATTTATTCCCTCACGACCATCTCTAATTGTAGAATTGTCTTCTTCAGATGAAAGTATGGGTGAGGAAGTTGTATTGCATTTATTCCCTCACGACCATCTCTAATTGTAGAATTGTCTTCTTCAGATGAAAGTATGGGTGAGGAAGTTGTAACAATTGGTACCGAAGGAAATGCTTAAACTAGCAATCACCCACACACAAATAATTAAGGAGAGGGAATCAATTTGATTGCACCTCTCTAAACCACATATATTAGAAATAATGAATGGGGAAGTAATATTCTTCACAAAACAGAATAGTAAAGATACTGGAAATGGTAAAAGAAAGGAAATAACAATGGTAGAGAAATTAAAGAGTCCTGCCTCTCTCCTAAACCTGTCCTAATCCCACAAAATGTCTGAATGAATATTCCCCTCTCAGCCACACTAATTTCTATACTTTTCCTTACTCTATCCATCCTAGGAAAATCATTCTAGGATCAAGTGTCGGGTCCACCAGCTCTGCCACATGGCAGCATAGCCTGCTTTTCTTCTTTTTCCCTATTTTGTCTTCTTCTTCTGCTGTGATAAAAGGGTAGGTGTTGTACCTTCCTTCCCTATCCTTCGTCATTTCCGGGGGGTGTAACAATACCTTCCCCTTGGAGATTCACCTTGTCCTCAAGGTGAAAATGGGGAAAAGCTTCTTGAAACTCTGCAATCTGCTCTCAAGAGTTCTCAAAGTCAGGGAGGTCCCTCCATTTCACTAGAATTTCCATCTGATCTGATTCATTTCTCCGAACAACCAATACTTCTTCTGGTTCCACTTGAAGCTCGCATTCCTTAGAGAGAGCTGCTGGTAAAGGCTGCGAAGGGTATTTGGGCTGATGCATTTCTTAAGCAATGACACATGGAAGACCGAATGAACCTTGGCTCCTTCAGGCAACTTGAAGCGATAAGCTACTTGACCAATTTTCTCTGCAACCTCATAAGGTCCATAGTATCGAGCAACCAGCTTTTGGTTGATTCTCCTTGCTAAAGTCTTCATTCTGTAAGGTTGGAGCTTCAAATACACTTTGTCTCCCTCTTCAAAAGTCAATTCTCTCCTTTTCTTATCTGCATAAAGCTTCATTCGATCCTGGGCTCTATTAAGTTGATACTTCAATTCACCCACCATGTGGTTTCTCTCCTCTAACAGCACCCTCACTTCCTCCACTATGGCTGTCCCACCGTCACGTAACAATACCGGAGGTTCCCTTCCATACAAAGCCTTGAACGGAGTCATCTTGATAGATCCATGGTAGTTCGTATTATACCAATATTCGGCCCAAGGAGCATTGACTGTGCTTCAGTCATTCTCTTTTGTTACATTCCCAATGGGATTAGTCTACAATGGGAAGGAAAGCGTTTGTTTCAAGAGATAGGGATGGACACTGAAATTTTTTGTCTGACATAGAAATTTTCAGTTTTGTACCTCCAAAAAGTGGGACAGTAAAGACTGAACTTGGGGACAAAAAAAGTGGACTTTAATACTCTCACCGGCGGTGGTGTTCTAGTGGCGGTCAGGCATGAGATTGGCGGCAGCGGGCGACAATCCATCAACGGTTTGAAGTGCAATGATGTCTTCTTTTTTTGAAATTTTTGTGTGTCTGCCCGACTGCCCCTGCCATCAACACAGTACGGAGACAATTGTCCATGTCTCCGTGTCTCTCTTTGGAGACACTTGCCAAACACTTCCTAAGAGAGTGATAGAGTGATAGAGAACAGCAGCCCATGGACAAAGAGAAGCAACCCAACCAGCCCAATACAACATTGAAGGTCTATCAATGAAGAAAGAAGAAGGGTAGTTTAGGAAATAGCTCCACAACCACGCTGGCAGGAGTTGTAACTAACAAGCACTGAGGTCATGTGGGACGTGGTGCAAGGTGGGGAATTTAGTTATGGGGAGAGAGTATTAGTATGGTTTGGAGTGAGAAGAGAGGATAGGCTGGATTTTGTATTCTCTTGGAGTAATTGAGCTACTCATTGCTCAGAATCCTCCTTCGTGCATTTGGTCTCTGATTCAATAATATTCTCTTTTCTCTATTTCTGCTTTCTATTTTATTTCCCTACTTGTTCTGTCTTATCATTTGGTATCTGGAGCACTTTCTTGGGCGATGGAGGGTCAGATGGAGAAATTGGAGAAGAAGTTCGATCAGATTTTCCTGTTGCTGAAGGAACCAAGTCGGGATCGCCATCAGGTTTATACCCACACTCCGCGGAGGCCACACACTCGTGTGGAGTCGACTGATCGATGGATTAGAGGTCTAGGTCAGGCTGGGGGAGCACACCACTCTCCTCCACCTCACCGCACAGAGTTTCAGCATTCCCGATCTCTGGATCGCGAGACCAGAAGGTCCCTCCAATCCCACGAGGATCGTCGTCACCATCGGGACCCCCTTCGTGGGATCACCACCCCCCTTTCAACCACGACGCTCCCCCTTACCACCACCCGAGAGCACCGGGGCGAAGATTAGACTTACCGTTATTCTCAGGGGACGACGCGTTTGGGTGGCTCACAAGGATTGAGCGTTACTTTAACGTCAATCATATCGAAGGAGAAGAGCATTTGTAGTTGGTGGTGGTAGCGCTGGAAGATCGAGCTCTGAACTGGTTCCAGGCTTGTGAGGCCACTCACTCGCTGTTCTTTTTATGGTGGCAGTTCTGGGAAGCCCTTCTCCGCCGTTTTCAGCCCGACGCCGTGAAGGACGCGCTGGGACCCCTACTTCGTCTCCGCCATGAGGGGACTGTGCTAGCTTACATTGATGAATTTGAGAAGCTTTCTCGGCCTTTGCTCAGTTTGAATCCATAAGTATTAAAGGGTATTTTTGTTAATGGGCTCAAAGGTCCATTACGAGCAGAGCTCATAAGTTTGGAATTGGGCACTTTGAGTGAGCAAAGATCGCGCCCTATTGTTGGACGAGTGAAATCGGGAATAGCGTATCATCAGTGTGGGCCGAAGCGAGAGAGGCCCATCTCAGGGGTGCATGACACCGAGCCTTCCCAGGAGCCTCCCAGTGACACCACGTGCGATGGAAGAGATGCGACCTGTCCCCATTTCAAGCTCGAGTGGAAAACGCCTCACCCAGGAGGAATTGCAGGACTGTAGTAGGCAGGGATTGTGTTTTAAATGTGGTGAACGGTTGGGACAGGGCCACACTTGTAAGTTGAAGAATTTTAAGCTGGTTATGATTGATGACACCAATGAGGATGAAGCATCCATGGATGACCCCGATTTCGCTCCGACGGAGGAAGCCATCATCGATGAGAGCATTGTACCCACTTTAGCGATGCGTTCTCTTCGCCTCACTTTACAGAGTTGACAAGGGTTGGTAACAATGAATAAGTCCTTCAAAGTACGGGGAATTATTGGAGACAGGGAGATTGTAATCTTGGTGGATACTGGAGCTGACAACAATTTTTTCTCCAAACCCCTGGCCCAGAGCTTGAGGATTGAGGTAACAGATGATATTCCATTTCTGGTGGAGGTAAGGATATGACATGTGTCAAGAGGCTCCAGTTTCTGTGAGGAGCTCAATTTAATGGTGCAAGGGGTTCCCATTTCCCAACCTTTCTTCCTTCTCTGTTTGGGAAATGGTGATGTCGTTCGAGGAATGCAATGGATTGCTAGTCTGGGAGACATAAGGGCAAACTTCCGGACACTGTTTATCAAATGGTTTAAGGAGGGGTAGAGCGGTGCATACAGGGAGACCCTTCATTGGCACAGCTGGAAAACCACTTTAAAGGCTTTGAAAGCGGATGAAGAAGCCTATGTCATCTCTCCATGTGATGTGGAGGGTGCAGAGAGATCAAAAAGGGAAGAGGAGATACTGCCTCCTAAACCGTTACAAGAGCTGCTAGAGAAGTTTGAAGACATTTGCCAAAATCCAACATCACTACCTCCTATGAGGGACTTGGACCATGCTATCAATCGAAAGGAGGGAGCAGCCATTCCCCACATTTGACCTTATCGTTACCCTTACTGTCAGAAGAATGAGATGGAGAAGATAATCAAAGAGATAATGAAGTCTAGTATCATTCGACACAACATTAGCCCCTACTCTAGTCCGGTAATTTTAGTGAAGAAAAAGGATGACGGGTGGCGTTTTTGCGTCGGTTACAGAGCTCTCAACAAGGTAACTATCCCAGAAAAATTTCCAATTCCCATAATTGATGAGCTATTAGATGAATTGAGTGGGGCTGAGTTATTTACTAAATTGGACCTAAAATTCAGTTATCATCAAATACGCATGAGAGAGCAAGATATTGAGAAAACAACCTTCTGAATACATGAAGGCCATTATGAGTTTATTGTGATGTTGTTTGGGTTGATAAATGCACCGTCAACCTTTCAAGCCTTGGTGAACCGAACTCTCAAACCCTATCTCCATAAGTTTGTCTTGGTATTCTTCGACGACATTCTGATTTTCAGTAGGTCCCTCGAGGAGCACGTGCAGCAGGTGCATCAGGTCTTAGCATTATTGCGACAACACAACCTTTTTATTAATAGAAAGAAATGTTTCTTTGCAGTGAAGGAGGTAGAGTATCTTGGCCACATCATTTCAGCTGATGGAGTAGCAGCGATCCAAAAAAGGTGGAGGCTATGAGGTCCTGGCCTGTCCCGCAAGATCTAAAAGGACTGAGGGGTTTTCTAGGCATTATTGGCTACTATAGACGCTTTGTGAAGGGGTATGGCCGTATGGGAAGATTGTGTGGCCTTCGACACAACTGCTCTTCTATGGAAAGACTGCTTTGTATGGAGGGAAGAGGCTCAGGGGGCGTTTGAGAAATTAAAAGAGGTATTGACATCACTCCTGGTTTTGGCTGTCCCAAATTTTGATAAGTCGTTCATGATCGAAACAAATGCATCGGGAAAAGGCTTAGGGGCTATGTTGATGCAGGAGGGCAGACCCATCACCTATTTGAGCCAGAAACTGTCTGAAAGGGGCCAACAAAAGTCGGTCTATGAACGAGAGTTAATGGTGGTTGTGATGGCTGTGCAAAAGTGGAGGCATTACCTACTTGGAAGGAATTTGTAGTGCTGACAGATCAAAAAAGCTTGAAGTTCTTGATTGATCAAAGGGTAATGGGAGAAGGGCAGCAAAAATGGGTTGCAAAACTTCTGGGGTTTGACTTTGAAATCAGATATAAAGCCGGCAAGGAAAATGGTGCTGCCGATGCTCTCTCTCGCAGATTCTCCATGGCAGCAATATCAGTTGTCACTTTTCATAGTTGTGATGGTATTAAGGAAGAAATACAGCAGGACCCTAAGCTGAGAACAATCCTTCAGGACTTGATACAAGGGAAAGATATCCAGCAAAGTTTTGAGCTCCAAAGGGGGCGGCTTTACTACCAAGGCAGGTTGGTCATTCCTAAAGACTCTCCAAGAATTCCCCTTATCCTTCATGAGTTCCATGACTCGGTTGGAGGAGGTCATTCGGGGTTTTTTTAGAACATTTAAACGCATTGAAGGGCTGATTTGGTGGGAATGGATGAGAAAAACCATTGAGAAGTATGTGCAGGCCTGTGATGTATGCTGTCGGAATAAATGAGACTTTGACACCAGCGGGATTACTTCAGCCCTTACCTTTTCCAGACTTAGTATGGGAGGAAGTGACCATGGATTTTATCAGGGGATTACCCAAGTTCAAGGATGGGATACAATCATCGTAGTGGTGGATAGGCTAACTAAATTTGCCCACTTCATTGGGCTGAGTCACCCTTACACAGCAAAGGACGTGGCTGCCTCCTTCGCTAAAGAAGTAGTTAAGTTGCATGGTTTCCCATCCACGATTTTAAGTGATAGGGATAGGGTCTTCATGAGTGCCTTTTGAACAGATATGTTCGAACAAGCGGGTATCAAGCTGCAATATACCTCTGCTTATCACCCACAGATGGACGGGCAAATGGAGATGGTAAATAGATGTCAGGAATCATACTTACGATGTTTTACTAGCACCAAACCTAAACAGTGGGCAAAATGGCTGAGTTCGGCAGAATTGTGGTTTAATACCACCTACAATGCATCAGCAAATACGACCCCTTTTAAGGCCCTATATGGTAGAGACCCTCCTGCCTTAATCAGAGGTGGTTTTCTCCCTTCAAACTTGGAAGAATTGAACAATCTGTTGGAAGAACGCAATGTTGTTTTGGATGAATTAAAATGGTTCTTAATCAGGGCACAATAGAGGATGAAAGATTCAAGCCAATAAGAAGCGGAGAGACATTGAATTTGAAGTGGGTGATGTTGTTTTCTTGAAGATACAGCCCTATAGACTTCGGTCCTTAGCAAGGAGAATTAATCAGAAACTTAGCCCAAGATTTTATGGCCCTTTTGAGGTGGAGGAAAGGATTGGGAAGGTTGCTTATAGGCTGAAGTTGTTGGGAAATCATGCATATAGAAGCAGCGGAAAACAAAAATTTTACATGCAATTCCCTCCCATAGACCCTTGTGAAATATCATAAATCATATTTGATTTACCTGTTGAAGCGTGACAGCTACACGAAATGAGCTATGTCAATCCTTCCGACGCAGTAGCAGCGGCGGCCTTTAGAAGTCTACACAGCAGCTGTGGTCGTCACACGTCCACCTTGATGCTCCTCTGAGACTCTCTATGCTAGTAGTGAATTTCAGAGAAAACAAGGATTAGCTTTCTCTGAGTGAGAGTGTGTGAATTCAAAATTCTTGTGTGTGAGGCTAAGCTCATATGTGTTGCTATTTATAGCCAACACTCCACTCTCATCTCATAGAAAACCTAAACCTAGTTTGTGTCTTATTGGGCTCATCTGATGTTAGCCCAATGCAATTAAATTAGTCACACTAATTTAATCTAATTAAGCATCAATTTAAAACTGCTTTAGTGTGTGACCCTATAGGTTCTCATAACGTTGACAATATTATTAAATACTATTTAATAATATAAACAGTGAGCGGTATCTAGCAACACATCACTGTTACCCAAGTTATAAGAAAGTCAATGGTTTAACATAACCTTTACGTGATCGATGTTATTGTACAATTCAATCCCTTTGTCCAAATATCTAGATTTAACACAAGCACGAAATTAGTCATCTTGTATAGTTAAATCGTTAGTTTCTTGATTACCGAGTAGACTGATAAAATTAAATAAGATTAATGTCACACATTAATTCATTTCAGCACGGTCATGCATTAACTCAGTCCTACTCATCAAGGGGCCAGAGATATATCTCTCGTAATGTGAGAGGAACAAATCCTATCTATGTTACTCACATCTGCATACATGATTCGCGATATATCCAATAATCGACTTTATAATTATCCTGTTACGGATAACGTTTGACGATATTAAAACATACAGTTTCTCATGTAGCGGATTGCAATAACTTCAAGTCGAAGGATCACATGTACCATCATCACTATGAGAATCATCTATGACATTCACGTTACGATCCATGTGATGTTCTCATGGCGGGTCAATCCAGTATACTACAATTATACCTATGTGTAGACTTGATATCACATATTCATAACCTGTGAGAAAAGGTTATCAGTCCATACACATACTAGCCTCAATGCATTACTGTTGTCCTTTTTGTTCAGTAATACTCGACTAGGGACATTTAAGAATGGATTCTCACTATTAGGTCATGTACCTAATATTTAATATTTAAATAATTCCATTCTAAGGACTTCATAATGTTCATTAAAATAAATAAACAATTAATGAATGAAATGCCTCATATATATATATATAAATATATAAAATAAAATGTCATAACATCATAATAAAAACGCAATTATGATTGGCCCTCTAGGGCATACACCAACCGAAGTTGCCTCCGGAATCGATGGTGCATCCAGTCCTCCATGTGTCTCTACTCAAGAAATGTTTAACTCCTAAAGCACAAAGCCAACCACAGCCCAAGGCTTTAGCAGAAGACTGGGAATTGAAATTGCAGCCAGAGGAAGTCTTAGCTGTCAGGACCAATGCCGTGGGAGAGGAGGAAGTGCTGGTTAAGTGGCAGGACCTACTTGCCTTTGAGAGCTCATGGGAATTAACAAAAGATATGAACCAAGCTTTTCCTTCTCTCCACCTTGAGGACAAGGTGGAAACTTATGGGGGAAGTATTGATAGAGAATAACAGCCCAACCAGCCCAATACAACATTGAAGGTCTATCCAAGAAGGAAGAAGAAGGGTAGTTTAGGAAATAGCTCCACAACCACTGGCAGGAGTTGTAACTAACGAGCACTGAGGTCATGTGAGACGTGGTGCAGTGTGGGGAATTCAGTTATGGGGAGAGAGTATTAGTATGGTTAGGAGTGAGAAGAGAGGATAGGGCTTGTTTGAATGAGCTTCTAGAAAAATATATATTTTTTTCCTTGATCTTTTTATTTAAGATCTTTTGAAGAAGTAGAAAAAATTTAACGTTTGGATACAAAATCAATTTATGTTTGGATGTAATGTAAAAAGATCTTTATTTTATCATAAATATCTTTTTTCTGTTATAAAAAATATCTTTTTTTAGAAGATGGAAATTACAATCTCTGAAAAAAGATATTTTTCTATTTTTTTTAATGATTTTACTTTTATTAAAAAGTATTACCCAAAAATATCAAAAAATTTAATAAGGTCTTTTTTTATTGAAACAAATCTTATTTTAACTATAAAATGACATCTAAACAAGTATATAGGCTGGATTTTGTAGTGATTGAGCTACTCAGTTCTCACAAACCTCTATTTCCCTTTCTCTATTTCTGCTTTCTATTTTTTTTCCCTACTTGTTCTGTCTTATCATAGAGATAGGGACTAAATGGGGAGATCGATTGAATGACAAGTTAGGGTTCATTAGAGTTTAACTTTCTTAATTGGGCCAGGTTAGGCCTGACTTAATCGGTTCCAAAACTGGAGCCTTCGAATTATTATGGAGCAGTAGGCCATTCCTACCGCTCCTACACATTGTTGTTCTCACCTCCTGATGCATATTATGATCAAATCCATGCTTTGTTGTCAAGTTCTTTTATTAAATTGTTCATTTTTATGAGAAAAATTGAATTGAACTTTATTTTATATATACATAGAGCTCTAGATGGATGCATCAGACCAAAGAAATGGTGGATATGCTCCTATCAGGAATTCTGAAGACCCCCGGTTGGGAAAATTTGAAAGGCCACTTCCATGTTTTGGCTGTGGAATCGGATGGTTCTCGTGAGTTATTCTGTACATATTTTCATTATTCTTTCTTTGTGTCTTTTACCTGCTTAGTTCTGATGTTGGCATATTCTCCCCCTTCTCCTTTTCTTGTCAGTCTTCTGTTAGGGTTTGTATGCCCACTGATGTGGTATTATGCGACAATTCTCTACTTCGGAAATTACTATCGCAGTGATCCAAGAGAGCGTGCTGGACTTGCTGCTTCTGCAATTGCTGTAAGTGTTGTGCTTGAGAATGAAGATGCATTTTATCTAGCATTTCTGTTGTCAGAATTGATACCTGAGATTTGCAGGCTATGTCCACTTTTTAGTATATTTTGTTTCATTTTGCCATGTTAAAGTTTCTTTATTTTTCTGACAAAACCCCCAAACTCGAACATCAAAAATTGTGTTGGACAAATTGGTCTCTCTCTGTAAATGGAAGGAAACAAAAACAATGAATTCCCTGTGAATTTACTTATCTAAAAACGTCCCTGCAAATTTAAAAATTCAAACAAATTGGTCCATCTAGATTAAAATAGGACAAATTTGTCCACACAAATCTTGAAAAATGGTCAAATTGATTACTATAAAGATGGACTAATTTGTTCAATATTTTAAATTTATCAGCACTTCTTTGGGTTTAATCTTTTTTCTCTGTAGGGAACGATTTGTTCAACATATATTTTTTTAAGTTAAATACTTGGTATACAATAAAAAATCAGTCAGAACAGTCAACATATTGTGCACAACATATATTATATGTTATGCACACCATATATTACATGTTATGCATATCATATATCATTTGTTGTACATACCATATGTTCTGGTTCAAGAAACTTACTGGTTCCCCCTCGTTAACGGAACGGTGGATCCGTAAACTTGTGAGGATTTTGTGAGCTTGAGCTTTTGTTCTTCCTTTTTGTGTATTCAGTGATCTTTTCTCTCGGAGACTATTTCCTGGTGTGGTGATTGAAGTGGAAAAGGTTCTCCACCCTTACGTCTTGTATGTCTTGGTGTTGAGCCCCTCCTCTAATGCCTAAGGTCCTAGGCCTTTCCTGTCTTTCTCTCAGTCCTTAACCCTGGATAATCCATTTTCCACCCTTTTATGCCCACAAACTGCTGACTTCTCACGTGGAGTTCGAAGCAAGATTTGTTGATGGGTGACCTTAGATTAGACCTAAGATCTCACTCCTCCCTAGGTGATCATACCTTCTTATTTACCTCCAAAACACTCTACCTAACTACCTTACCCTAGAGATATGTATAAAAGGTAACTAAGTGTACAGATCATTCTCACTAACACCCGTATTGGTTATCCCTTAACTATTTTCTACTACTTTGGGTACTTTTTCTAACTCTCTAAACTAATTAGAGGTTTGGAAGCTCATGGCATACAGAGATAAGAGTCCCCTTTTCAGATGGGAGGGATGTGTTCTCTCTCTCTCTCCTAGGGGTGTAGGTGAACCTCAAATTCCTCCATACCACAGAAGGAATAGTTCCCCCAGGAAATGGGGCACCATTCTTTAAGGTCTGGAGTGTGACACCAACACACCCTTCCTCCCTTAAAGCCCAATACCCTTTTTCCATGTTTCTTTTATCCCTCAAGGCCCAATGACCTTTGTAATAATATTACTTAACCAATATTATTCGTTCCATAGTTTTGGTCCAGAACACCATATATCACATGTTACATCTTCTTTTTTTACGACATGTGATATATGGTGTGCATATCATATATGTTGTGCACAATATGTTGATTGTTTTAACTGATCTTTTATTGTACATATAACAATGTTCTCTTTTTAAAGTGATCCATTTATTCATCATAAAATTGAAGAGGGACCAATTTGGGGGGTTCTGTCTATTTTCTATTTTCTCATGGGAGTAACTGCTGTTTTTTTCCCTGCCTTCTTTGATGAACCTTTTCATTGGTGTTGCAGGCTTTACTTTTCACAATTGCTGCGCTTATAACAGTGTGTATTATTCTCTTGTAATTACAATTTCACCTAACCTATCTCTGGTCAATTCACTACGAAAGAAAGAAAAAAGAAATCATGTCTAATATCAGTCGCGCAAAGATGATGTAAATATTATTTATTAGAGGATTGTTAAGTAACTTTACTTTGGATTTTGGAATGTATAGTATGTGTTGTCCTTGGAATGGTCATTAGTGGTTATCATGTATCTCAACTCTGAAGGTGTAAATTGTATATCCGTTGAGTAGGATCCAAGTAGTTTTTTTTTTTTTTTCTCATGTCTTATGATAAAAAAAAATGAATAAGCACATTATCTGCTGAGACATTAAGCACCTTGGAGATGAATTTATTTTCATGTCTTTGGTAGGTGGAAAGGAAAAGTCGGGTAGAAAAAAGGAAAATGATAGGTTGATATCCATATAGGATGTATGAGATGAACATTCATAATTAATGCTAAATAATGATATCGTGATACCAAAACGCAATGTGTTAACCATGGGAAAGCTCCAAACTCAATGTGAAGCTTTCATTTAGGTTCAATACTGCTTAGGAGCCTGGGACCAAAGCATACTCGATCTATATCCCTTTAAAAAGGAGGTTATCAAAAGATTCTACTAAAATGTGAAGTATTTATTTTTCACGATTGATTCAAATAGCCCTAATACAATGAAAAGATTATTATTTATGATGATAAATCATATAGCTTAACTGCATTGTTATGATTAGAAAAATATTGAGGAATTATAACAGATAAAAAACTGAAAAATAGCATAAACAAAATACACACTGTTTCATTGTACCACTTATTGGCATTTCTTCCATTGATTCAATGAAACAGTATTGCAGAGCTCATAGTGCCTATTGGTATATTCTTGTGTCTATTGTCACATCTTATTAATAGGCTTTTTCTGAAGAGCATTTCAAAAACATTCTCCCTAATAGTTTTAACATTTTGTATATTACAATACCTAATTATTTTCAAACTATGATGTTTCATTTTTTATATGTAATAATAAAATGTTTTATCATAAAATTATTACAACTGAATATTTTTAAATAATTAATTAAATAAAATATGATAGTAAAATAATAAAAATATAAATATTGAAATAAGTAATAAAATTTAATATCAATTAATTTTAAAAAAATTTAATTATATATACATTAAATATAATTTTAAAAATAACTAATGATTGATTTTCTTTAATATTGCTTATATATTAAAAAAATATTTTTGTAGAAAAAAATATCAAACTATATCAAACAAAGTATAAATTTAATAATTTTTCTTCTTTCAACTCTTAGATTAATTTTGTAAATCATTTCAACCAAAGAAGTTTTTTATATGAAATTAATAAGTGAAAGACAAGTTTAAAGTAAATGAAATAATCAGTTATTTTAATATATAGATGTAAGTCTCTTCATTTATTTTTCAAGAAAATATTTTTGTAATTGATTTTTATTTTATTACATCTGTTTTCCAAATCATTATGTCATTCAAAGCACGCAGGAAATATACCTGTTTCAAACTGACGAGACAATAGCAAACATATGGCTGTAGTGAGATATGACTAAAACTCGTAGTCAAAAGAAAGGGTAGTAATTAAAAGGGGGGAGACAATAATTAAAGTAAATGTTACATAACAATACTACTGAGGAAAGCAAAGATCAATCTGAGTTTAAGATAATAAATGGATTAATACAAGATCATTAATTTATATCCCAGAATGGGCCATTTTGACTGCAGATTATCAGATAATCAGACACTGAAAATCCTCCCTCAGGCCACAAGATGCTGATATAATAATCATTTGAAGCTCTCTATTATGCCATCCACTGAGTTTATTCTTTTCAGGCAAGAAGCAACTTGCCAAGAATGCAGTCAACTACATGGTCAATAATCCCGCCCCTTATATGGCGTTTCCTGTAATATACCAATCAGGGAGACTTAGTTCCTAAAAAACTCAATAAAATTTGCCCACATAGTTTATAATGGTAAGTCAAAACAGTTCAAATTCACATCAGATGCCTAAATGGAGAGAAATCGTAATCCACAATTGCTACATCAGCAGAGTAAAAGATTATTTTGATTTCTAAAATTGTATGCATAATTCAATTTAATATCAAAATTTAAGAAATTATTTTTTGATCCTTGAAATTGAATATATATATATATATATATATATATATATATATTCATTTTCTAAGGTAATGTTCATGGGGACTAACCTGACTCATCAAAAGAGTCACTTTTTTTGCAGCAATTTCAAAGAATTTTAAGGACAAAATTGATAATTTCTTAACCAGGGACTCAAATGAATCATGCATAATATTATGTGGCTTAGCATACATTAAGCTTTTGAGATAACTGATTCTATCATTTTTTGTTCCCACGTTGCTAATTGCATGAGAAGTGAGACGAATAAAATTGAAGCATACATATACATGTATGTTGCCCTCAATCGAGAACAAGGGAAGAGGAAAATTAACCATAAACATTTTTCACATAAAAACTAGCAAAAGAATACACAAAAGAGAGAAAGATTAAAAGTTATAATCCTTACAGGTAGGTAACTTGGCATGTATAAAACTTGCCTTGGATGACCAAGAAACTGTCCATACTGCAATTAGATTAATAGTATTAAGAATTATTCTGAAACATAAATATGCAGATAAAATACACTAATGAGAAACTAAGATTGAAACCCACCTGTGGCCCATTTGGATGATAGAATGCTTGGGATGGCATTTGTCCTCCTACCTGTGGATTATATACCATAGGTTGCGGCCCAGCAAAACTAGTTCCAACCTGCACACCATATGCAACATCTCAGATGAAGTACAATGTTAGAATGCAGCGGGATACAGAAGAGAAAGAACGATAGAGAAGTATATTGATTTAGGTAGACACTGAATACAAAGGTTGAGCACTATAACAGCTCCAGCTCTCCCAGCCTATTTCCAAAATATCAGCCTACCTCCAACCACTGAGCTCATTCTATTTATACACCACCCATTAACAGAATCTTAAAGAATTATCCTCTCAGCACTCATTTGCTCAGCTTTGCACAAGCAAAATATCCCTATTGTTAGTTAGGTAGGGACCCCACTATGATCACTTCTCTCTGCTATAATTCCCAACTTTTCCTTATACTTCCTTCTCCTATACACCTGAATTCCTTCTGGAAATCTACTCTAAGCAATACCCTTAGACAACCACCTTGTCCTCAAGGTGGAAATCCAGAATGTTAACTTGATGTCTTCAGCCAACTCCCAAGAGTCCTAAAAATCAGGCATATTTTCCACATGGTGAATACCTCCTTGCTGCCCTGGTTGGTGTCATGAATGGCCAGCACTTCAAGAGGTTGCAGAAGTAATTCCCAATCATCGGTCATCCCAAACAGGAAGAGGTTGAGGCTTCACCTCAGCAGCCAAGCATTTTTTCAGCAAGGAAACATGACAAACAGGGTGGACCAATGAATTTAGGGGAAGCTCTAATCTATATGCCACCTGTTGCCCAAAATACCATGGGGGTGAGTTTCTGGTTGATCATAGTTGCCAAGACCTCATACGATAGGGCCGCAGCTTGAGATACACCGTATCTCCCACCTGAAACTCCTCATCCTGCCTCTTTTTATTTGCCTGAGAATGCATTCTGCCTTGTGCCTTGTTCAATTGCTATTTCAGCTCATCAATGATCAAATTCCTCTCAGCCAAGGAGCGGTTAACATCCTCAATTGTAGACAGCTGAGTATCCCCCTTTAAACCACACCGGGGGATCCCTCCCATACAATACCTTGAAGGGGCAGGTACTAGTGGAAGAATTATAGTTAATATTGAACCATGATTCTGCCCAAGGTAGCCATTGAATCCATTGGTTCGGCTTCACACCCACAAAGCATCTGAGATAAGTCTCCAAACTTGACTACCTCCATTTGGCCATCCTTTTGAGGATGATGACTTGTGCTAAACCAAACTTTGGTGCCTGATAATCTGAAGAGCTCAGACCAGAAAGCACTCATAATTCTGTCCCTATCTGAGACAATTATGCAGGAAACCCATGAAGAGAACTCTCTTCATTCCCAGGAGGTAGTTCCTCCTGTGTACCTTCCTTAGGGAGTTGGTGATTTATCACTCCTTGTGATCAATAAAGATACTTATTCTGCTACTGCTAGGCCTAGGGTTCTATCAGGTTGGTGTGCTCCTAGCCTGAGTCTTTAATTTTATGAAATCTGAGATAAAATTCCTAACCTACCTTACTCCTACTTATAACCATAATGCTGCTAACAACTCTCCCAAAACTTCTCAACTAAAAAATCTCTATAACTACTGAGTCAAATCTCTTAAACTACAAACTACTCAATTGAATAATCTCCTAAAACTACTGAATCAAATCTCCTAAACTACTTATCTCTCTTCCTGCAGTTATTCCAAGCTTTTGCTTCTGTTGGGTATGTAACACACTACCACTAGCAAAAGGTTTATGCACCTTGAGTTTATAGATTAATCTAGCATGATGATAAAACCCACATTTGCTCCAAATGGGGGGTAGTTCAACAGGTAAAAGATCGAAAGACTTCTCTTGAAAGGATGTCATTTGATTCCTAATAACAAGTATCCCTCTGGTTGAGGCTTGTTCAATACCCCAACCATGGAATGAGGTAGCCCTCCCTCCCTCAATATTTTTTGTTCCAAAAAGATAAAACAAAATACACACACACAACTGCCTCGCATAGATGAACTACAGCCTAGGGGAAATCCTATACAGAATACGGGTGAAAATGTTGAAACACTTGCAATAATAGTATAACACATGTTTTATCCCTGGAGATTAAGAGTATACTACACTCACTCCAATACTCATGGGCATGGCTGACATATTTGGTACAGTAGATACATTAGCTGGAAAATAGAAAGAACCATCAGACACGGGGGAGCGTGGTCTAACAGGCGTTTGAGATGGAATAAAACTCTTCGCATTAGGATTGAGCTTGAATTCCTGACAACATCAAAGGAACAATAAAAATGTCATTAAAATAAATGACTGGAGTTTATGTTGACACAAAGACCTTCATTTATAAGAGCAATTTCCTATTTAAAAAGTCAATATTGAACTTTCACACCTTTGCATTGGGATTCAAAGTCGATCTTTCAGAAGACAATGAGCCAACGGAAGAACTTGGCGAGAGACCAGGACCAGAAGATGATGCCACACCTCCCACACAATCTAGACCAGATGATGCAGAACTACCTAGTCTCCCACGTGAATTTGCAGCCTTTGTTTCCCCATTTGCTTTGCCAGATGAAGAACCTCCAGTAAACTCCCCGAGTGACCCTGCTTTTTCATTTGTCTTAGATGAAATATGAGTTGAAGGAGCAGAAGAGGTAGCATGAGGTGATAATTCCCCCTTTTCAGCACCATCTTTCTTCATGTTATACAGTGACTGTATATCTGAACCAAAATTTCTAATATAAGAATACATACTAGAAAGGATCAAGTGTCAACCACTAAAATGAAATACCAAATGTAGATGAGAGCTGCCATTCACAAGTAGTATTGAATACAAACTGAGCTTCAGTACTTTTATGGTAAACAGAATAGTCACTTTGTTTTTCTTTCACATTAGTTTCAGGCATAATGCTTTTGATATAATCAATTCACAGGGAGATGAGAAAGAAATTTTACAAACCCTCAGATTTTGATGGGTGGGCATCCTCAACTTGCTGCATCAATTAATGAAAAGGAAAAGAGGAATCAGATCGAGGATATTAAGAATAACAGCAATCTCATGCAAGGTATTCATGTCAACATGTGTACAAGAATTGTGACACTGAAAACTCAACTCAAGTACCTGATTTTCTTCAGTTGTATTGCCATTGGCTTCATGTGGTTCACTGACTGAGTTCTCCTGAATACTGTAAATTTATTGAATTTGAGAATTCATGAAAAGCCATCCTTGGGGAGGGGGAACAATATAAACAATCACAATGGAAACAAGTAGTCATATACAGAAAAGCAAATGGCAACAAACACCTGTTTCCCCCATCTCGAAATGGGTAACTTTGGTTAGGGAGTTCAGATGCTAATTGCTTAGCATGATCATTAGAACCAGAACGGCTTAAATCCACACCAGTACTTGACTGAGATGACTGCGAGCGACCCTGTGCACAAAAACAACATAAAATATCATGCTGAAGTAGGAAGTAATTTCTTTAGAAGGGTGGAGGGAGATGAAACGAAAGTCTCAGAACGAAAGAACATTTGATGCAAACTGTGTTTCGGACACAAGTGGTTGCTGCCAGATTATTTCTTGGTTAATGTGTGATTGTTTTACCAATATTACCATCATAAGAGATTTTACCGACTACAATCATAACTCAAAATTCAAGTTATCAGAGAAAGAGACAGGTTGGAAAAGGAATATTATCCCATACACCATGACATAGATATACCACTTGGCAGTTGGCACTTATGCAGCAGCAACACTAAGTTCACAAACTGGTTGCTGCCAGATTATTTCTTGGTTAATGTGTGATTGTTTTACCAATATTACCATCATAAGAGATTTTACCGACTACAATCATAACTCAAAATTCAAGTTATCAGAGAAAGAGACAGGTTGGAAAAGGAATATTATCCCATACACCATGACATAGATATACCACTTGGCAGTTGGCACTTATGCAGCAGCAACACTAAGTTCACAAACTGGTAACAGATGCCCCCCCCCCCCCCCCCCCCCCTTTAGTCTCAATGGGATTAATGACACTAAACTTGAACTAGTAGCAATTTTAAATTGTAGAACCACAATATTGAAGCAGCCTGTGAAAATGAAATTCTTTACAAAAATAATCATGCATAAACACATTATGATTTCCTAATAAAGGACTTGCCAGGGGACCTCCAACGTGACATATGAGTGAGATTTACTAAGAAGTAACACTTTCACTTATTAAACTAGTGACTCGATAGGCACGGTATTATTTATTTTTTGAAATCCTGGAAATAAAGTATGAAGAGAAAGTGGTTAAAAGGATAAGAGGTGGTTATCTGTGAGAACATAGGAGTAGTTTTGAAAAACTCCAAGACAATATTATTTTTTAATTTTTTTAATAAGGGATTTTTAGAGTCCAAAGTGTAACTGTTTATTTCCCAATTCCCTTTATAGTATTGTATAGATGTATAGATAACTAGTTGAGGAGATACCATAGAGGAGAAATTTGACCATGTTTGAGCTCCATTAATGACCTTTCCACCACTTATTTCACCTGGTCTCTTAATGACTGGACCAGAGATATCACCAAATGTATCTGAATTATGTGAATCCAACATTGTATCCTCATTTTCATCATATCCACTATCATCAACACCTTTACCCCTGTATACAGAAGAGAATCTGGCTTCTTCGTCAATATCAAAGCTATCATGGTAACGTCCTCTTTCCTGTTGAGATAAATAGCATTTGAGGAAATCAAGTAAGAAAATAAGGAACTGACAAAGGAAATGGGGGAAAAGAAAGAAGCCACAACAACCTCTGCCAGATGAAGATCTTGAGTATCCTCGCCCTCAATTTCTTTTGCAATTTTAATAGCTTGCTTTTCTAATTCTTTCATTTGGGGTCCTTTCTCAAGCTTTGTTGTATAGAGTTCCTCATTGAATGTGCTTTTAACACCAAACAACATTTCATTTGTTTCAAACTGATTCCATCCCCTAGAAAAATACGATAATAATTGTCAATGCATAACAAAATGGAGCTATGAAGAAACTAAGATTAGGAAGAAACAAATGGGAAAAAAACCCTGGATATAAATAACAGTCATAACAATGTTATAGACTCTTCCATTAAAAACATAATGGCAATGCCATAGACTCAGTTCAACCTCGTCTTTAAGATTAAGGACCAACCACAAATACATAAATGCTCCTAGACCTTAACCCCTGAAAATAGGACTGAGGCACCACAAGAAAACAAGAGAACTTATCTTCGGATTTCTTTTTTTTTTTCATTGATAGAATATAATAAAGATTTATGAGGCTTTAAGGGGGAACAACTCAACTACACATCCTGCGCAGAATCATAGAAAAGTGAAACATCCAAGGCAAAAGAATCTAGTTCCGAACAGTCATAGAGATGAACTAGAAACATGTGATTAGAAAGTACAAGAATCAGGTTGATTGGAGAAAATGGCAACAATTGGTACATAATATTTATAGAATAAGGAAAATTTATAGAATAAGAGTCTAAAGGTGATTCAGTTCAACTTTACTAAGATTCATGATACGCCCTTATGCCCAATATACTGTGTTTATAATTTGAAAAATGGAGGATAAAGATGTCCTTGATACATCTACAAATTATACCTGATATCATATTTGTAATATAAATTTTATTGTAGGCAAAATAAAATTACATACTATAGTACCTAGGGAGCTAAGCCAACTTCATATTTTAAAGAATAACAAAGGGGGTGATAAACATGCATCAAGGTGTCAAGGTTTCAAGCAAACAAACAATTCTAAAAACAAGGGGCGGCTTAAGGCCATAAAGCTACTGGTATACACAGGGTCCAGTAAATAAAAGCAAATCCATGTTTATGAAATACCCTTAGTAAATATGGATAATAAGAAAAATGAAAAAACCACCTGTTCCAAGAACCATCAAAGATATTTTCCAGTTCAGGGCATTGTGGAACATCTTCATCAGGTACCCATCGTTGTAATTCTCTCCCTATCTCAACATGACGAGATTGAGATATTACTGAATCAACCATGATCTCTTGATGCATATCATAATGGGAGTCACTAGGGTGGCCGTCCCTTGTAACAGCAACATCCTACCAAAATGATGCACCACGTAACATCAACAAACGAATTGAATGTGTGTTCAAAGAAATTTCAGCCAGTCCTATACTAAAAAAACTCCACTTTATATATATATATATATATATATATAAGAGAAACATCAGATACTAAACTGCAATTACTACCATAATTTTCCCAGTACTCCACAAATATATACAAAGTATCAAACCTTTGCTATGACTTGTACAAGCTCTTTTGCTGGTATAACTAAACTCTTAGAAGGAGCCTTTCTGACAAAGTCTACATCAGACCTCTGCCCTTGCAAAGAGCCATCCTTTGTCAAGTGAGCCATTTTCAGAATGATTCCTATAAGAGCAATGTTGAAGATTAAAGCAGAAAAAAAAAGTCAAAATCTCTACAATATATAAAAATAAGAATAAAAACAGGAACTGATAATCTATTTAGCTAAACAACAGTACAACACCGGCATATCATTGGCTTTAATATCACCAAAAATCAATAAAATAAATATTACAGAACATACCAAAATCTTTGTCATTATTTGTTGCATGAAATATTCCAGAGTATATAGATCCATTTTTCACCTGGACTTCCACTTGGTGCCCAATAAGACATGTTGTTACATATACTAGTCGATCACGTGAAGGACTCTCGAAACTACCACCTTTACTGCCAGTCACTGCACAAGTAACAGTAAATATCAGCACAGTGGTAAGTAGAATAGACAATTGTAACAAAATTAGGTCAGATGTTCACCTGTATGTGCTACCCTGCTGGTGTTTGATTTTCCAGATCCAGTCCTACTATCAGTCTTATTTGCTCCTTCTTTTTCAGATTTCCGTCGGCCAGATCCATTAGAAGATTTAGGCTGCCCTACTTGTTGCAAATTCATCCTTACACAAATCCCTGCCCTCGCTTATATACTTTGCAAGTCAATTTACAATTCTATAGAATATAGACATGAAACAATAATCTCCAAAGACTTTAATAAAACTAAAAAGCAGCATGATATAAATTAAATTACCACAATCCCAAATGGACATATTTGACTCCATATATGGACATATTTGACCAGGAGATATACAGCCATATATGAGATAACTATTTACAACAGACTAATCCCAAATTACTTTTACATTCACGAGTCTTAGTAACATTTTAGGCTGTAATTCATGGGAATTTAAGTATAATGAAGGTATTTTTATTAAATCTTGAAAAGTCATGATTCTTTTCTCTCCATTGTCTCTTCTTGATTTCATCCCCAGACATACTGTTCAGTCATCATTTTCCCCTTTCCCTACTCATTGCAATATTAATTCTACCCATCTTCATAAAAAATAGAACCTATGTCCCCACAACATTTTCTAGCCTCAATCAAAGTATTAAAAATCAATTAGTTCCTCACATAGTCAATTCCAAGCTTTATTACTTCAGGCAAATTACATTGACCTCCCCTAAGATGTGATGAAATTCATCTCAGCTACCCTCTATTTATAAAATTTGCAATCATTACACACCAGTGCATCTAACAGAGGTCAGTGTTACCCAGGCGAATAGAGGATAACCGGGATGAATTTCACACCTCAAGGGAAATTATATCTCAATCTCGTATAACTAAAACTAACCTTCAAACCCCACAACTAATTCCTCTACTTTAGATCCTAAAAAGCTAAAAACAAACCTAGGAACCTGAATGCCCCTCAGTGTAACTCCCGCCCTAAAAAAGAATGTCTTCAAATTTCAATAGTTGACTTCAAAGCTCACTCGATTCAGAGAAATGCTAGACCCTTCCAAGGATATATTCCTATGTGAATTTTCTCTTTTCTTCATACCTCCATTTTTTTTTCTTCTCTTTCTCTCCATAATTAAAACTATTTTTTTTTTTTGCGTTCACGTTTGCATTCATAGAGCAAAAATTAACACATAACTAAAGTTCAATACATGCATTAGAGTTCAATTAATCAATCATCCATCGATGAATTAAAAAATATATATATTCAGATAGCAACACGATTTGCAAGCATGCATGCATTGCAGAGCAATAATAGATGATATAAAACAAATTAGAAAATAGAGAGAGATTAGGAAGAAGGGGGTAAGATTACCAGTGGGATGTGGATCAGAATAGAATTGTGCGAGGTTGGGAATGCAAATAGGGGTTAGTATTAGGGATTCGAAGGATTGACGCGACGGAGAAGGAAGAAGAAGTAGGTACCAACGAGAGCGAAGGTTAGGAGGAGGAGGAGGAGAAAAGGGGGTTTCGTGATCGAGAATCGGAGATGAAAATGAGAGAGAGAGTGGTTTTTGAGATTTTTGAAGGGAAAAGAAAACAAAAAGGGGGTAAACGCTGCGCTGCGGTAAAATGTGTACTCGACTCTACCGTCAGCTTTCTTTCTTGGCTAAGGATCACTTGCAAGGTTGTGCCCCTATTTTTTTTTTTTTTTTCAAAATAGCCCTACTTTTAAATTCTCACAGATAATAATAGGATTTATACGTCACTCATCCCTTCATATTTAGTTATATAATTGTGTTTTCTCTCTTTTATTATTTAAAAAATTATATAAACGAAATATTTTGATTGGAGAATAATATAAAATATATTTACACTATCAGTGCATCAATATTAAACTCATAATAATACGAAATATTTTGATTAAAGAATAATATAAAATATATTTACACTACCAGTTCATCAAAATTAAATTCATAATAGTACGATGAAGAGTTGACATTTTATTAGGTGAAGAGAAAACTTAGAAATTCAAAGGAACTTAGATTACCAACTGTATTACTGACAATTTAATTTCTTACTATGTCTACTCTTTGTCATTCACATTGGTTAGAGTTCTCTTTATCAATCTAACATTTATTCAATTGTTCTAATTGTTGGGTTCTAAAATCAATTTACAAGTGTAAATTAATAATGTAGCAATGTGACAAGAAGTATCAAATAAACTTGATAGAACTAAATCTATCAATAACTAGCGTCTTGTCAGACATGAAGTCAAGTTGAATTTTATTTGATTTAAATTTTATATATATATTATTTTTTATTTGATTTTAGCTTAATTTAATAATTATATAAATTAAAATTTTAAATAGATAATTATGAGATTAACATAATGAAAAAGTAGTTACTATTTTTAATAGGTTAGGGAAAGAGAGAATAGAAAGTGAAGGGAAAATAGTGAAATTTGAGGTAATGAGGTTAGTAAACGTGAGATTAGTGGAAAGTAGGGTTAATTAATATAGTTTATTTTAATTTTTTTAATTTGATTTTTAAAATTTAAAAGTAACTATCCAAATGAGTATGAGTACCAAAAGGTAATAGTATATATACAACTTGAAAGCAATAAATAATAGTAAAGCAATGAAAAGTAGGACACTGAATTTTAACATCAAAAACTCTTAAATACCAAGAAAAAAAATCACGGGTCAATCTTTGAAAAATATCAACTATATTCACGACAATTACAAGTTTTCCACACTCTTAAACTTAAGAGGTGAATATAGTGAATCTCAATGAGATCTCTTCTTTCAAATATTACACTTTTATAGTACTGAAAAGTAATAGAGATGGTATCCAAAATTATTCCTGAAGTGTACAGCACACTCATACTCTTTACGATTTACTCATACTCAGTGGCGGATCTATTCATAAGTGTACGGGGGCTTATGCCCCCACTGTAATTTTAATTTTTTAGTTAAAATATATATAAATGTATATATTTTGTCCTCATTGTATTATTAAATTTGCTCTCACACTATAAAAAATTCAAAAAATATCATCTAATATTTATATATATTAACGATATAATACTTTCGTCCCCATTGTTAAAATATTCTGGATCCGCCACTGCTCATACTCACTATTTAATATCACTCTCACTCACAAAAACACTCAAAAAAAATTTCTTTGAAACTTGTTGCTTTGTTGATTATACAAACATTAAACACATGCTCCTATTTATAGTAGCTTAAGACCAAACTAAAGGAGTTTTTAATTAATTTTTAGAGTGAAGTATCAAAAGAGAACGTGAAAGATTTTGTTGCTGACAAATTCAACCATCAAAGATATTTTTGATAAAATAACTCATAGAAGATTATTTACGTGTAATAAACTACACTAGCTGTGAGATCGAGTCAAAGGACATTTTGTTACACGACTGATGCATTTTGTTACACTTAAACAATCTTCCATAGGTTATTTTGTCAAAAACATCATTGGTGGTTATATTTGTCAGCGACAAAATCTTTCGTGTTATTTTTTCATACTTCACCCTAATTTTTTTTTAATAAAAGCATGTAACACACAAATTTATAATTAATTCCCTCATGAAACATGCTTTATATCTAGAAGTTCTCTGCTGGACTCCACAATTCTCCCCCTCTAGCAGACGAAGAAATAATTGATCAATCATTTGGGATCTATGCCGATCAACTCGGCACAGAGTTGAAGTTTGTCTCGCGGCACAACTTTTGTCATCATATCAGCAAGATTTTTATCTATGTGAATCTTCTTTATCATGAGTTGTTGTTCTTCCACCACTTAAGACAACCAATGATATCTGACATTAATATATTTCGTTCTTGAATGATACCTTGCATTCTTGCTCAAATCCAAAGCGCTTTGATTGTTACAATGGATAACTACATTGTTTTGTTTGATTCCCGATGTTCAAAGAATCTCGTCAACCAAAGTATTTCTTTCCTAGCTTCAGTGATAGGAATATATTCCGCTTCAGTAGTGGATAGGACAACACACTTCTGCAACTATGATTGTCATGATACATCTCCACCTACAAAATTGTATACACAAATCCGAAAATAGATTTTTAACCATCCAAATCACTTGTCATGCATATCAGCATCTATATACCCTTCCAATATTGGCTCAAATCCACCAAAGCACAAGAACATTCATGAACTTCCCTTTAGAAATCTCAAGATCCACTTCACAACTTCCCAATAATCATTTCTAGGATAAGACATAAACCTGATGACTACACCAACCACATAAGCAATATCATACTGTAATACATGTAGTATAGTATCCCCTAAGAAGGACTCATGTAACCAGAACACAAAAAGAGCCCTTGGACCTCAAACGGTCTCGCTGGGTGAGAAGGATCGTCACCAGTTGCGCTTAAGTGCACTGAGCGAGAGGGCGTCTCGTTGGGCGAGTCCTCGCTAAGCGAGATAGAGCTCGTTGGGCGAACATGAAGGGCACAGGGCGAGAGAAGTCCCAGATCGATCAGAAGAGGAAACCCAGACCCCTTGTAATATTCTAATGTCTATTGGTTCAATTTTATCAAAAGCTATTTCAGGACCATGTCGTTGGCCAGACAAACAGTTGGAAACCCATACTTCTTAAAGCACATTCAAGGAATCTTGGAGATGAGCTTCGAGGATTTATTTTTCAAGACAAACAATGTATTAAATATACATTCTAAGAGAAGAAGTATGCAACAGACACTACAAAGATTCAAACAGTTATAATTCATCTTGAAGGCTATAAATAGAAGCTAAATCAAGGAAAGCATGGGTATAAGAATCTTTATAAAAAGGAACAAGTACCTGCCTCGTCGCCGGCTATTCCGTAGGGTCTGGAACAATGACTATGGTCAGGGAACCTTCAAAAGGAGAAAGAAGAGAAGTGGGCACCGCCGTATGAGCAGTTGAAGATAGAAGCGCCTGCTTTTGAGATTAGAGTATCATTTGTGGCACTTGATGAACTAGCTTTAGGAGAAGCCATTGATTGGAAGGAGAAATGATGAAGAAGAAGCTTAGGATGAAAGTCTTAGAAAGCTCAGAGAAAGAATAATGGCATGTGAAGTTACAAGTGTTTGAAGAAAACGAAAAGTTTTGAAGATGAAGAGGAAATTGGAAAGAAGAAGTTAAAAACCGCGAAAATACATAGAGGGCCCGTTTGGATTACAGTGCTTCTGACTTTTTTCAACTTCTGACTTATCAGAAGTTATTCTGTCTTGTTTGGTTACATAACTTATGAGTTATGACTTCTATAGAAGTTATTTCAGTGCTTTTGGAGAAATCAGAATATTTGACTTCTCTAAAAGCACTTTTCAAAATAATTGAAATAAAAAATTTTGTTATTTTATATTTACATACAAAATAACTTATTCATAAGTTACTTCTCAAAAGTTACTTTTATATAAGAGCTTAAATAAGTTATTTACCTAAACTGGCTCAGAGTACCTTTGGGATTCACGCCGACCCATTTCACTTAAAGAAGAATAGATCACAATCGTTGGTTTTAGAGGCCTAAAGCCCACAACATCCTAACCGTCTGATCAATAAGGTGAAAAGGTGCGACAACCGTCGCTAGGCGTGACGTGACAGAAGTGATGCGCATTTAATGCACATGTCTCGAGACAGTTACAATCCATTTTCTCTCTTCTAAGAAAGTGTTTTGAGAAAAGGATTGTGGGGAACATTTGTTGACAGCAAAATTGTTAAGTACTGTCTCGACTAGTGACGATATGTCGAAATAATGAGTAAACGTGGATCGAGGCACAAGTCGTCTCGATGATGAAATCGAATCAGAACTTGAAGTTATTAAAGGACAAGCACTAAGGACGTCAAACTAATGAACGAATCTCTAACTAGTGGAAGACATGTGTCAGACCAGATTATTGCATGAAACACGTGTAAAGAAGAGAAGATAGCCAAGTAACTGTCAAATAAGATGAAAGGTTCTTATCAAATTACAACGTTCACATTTTGACGTGGCAAAAAAGGAAGACGACTCGATGGTTATTTGGATAATACCGTAGGTTGGATGTAACCGTCGAGATGATGTGTAAAGATCTGACTGAGTGTTTAGGTCTATAAATAGAAAGTTGATTTGTAAGGAAAGACATTGAACATTCACCAAAAACTTGTATTCTACACACATGGATCGTCGAGTTTACTGAGTATGTATCAATCGCCTTTAGGAATAAAAGTAGTCATAGATTTACATTCCTTTATTTCCAGCAATTTAGATTTCTGTACTGCACTTACATTTCGTTTCTATATTTAGTTTGCTATTTGTACATTGTAAGTTGCTTGTTATCAATAAAAACATATATTCAGTTCATCCCTTGCGATTTCATAACTTATACTCTTCTTTAATATTGGTCCCCTTACCAATCTTTTCAAAAGCACCGGACAGAATCTTGTTTCATTATTTTGTTCTCATTTGATTTCGATCTGTCAAAGTCAAATCTGAATCCGAGTAAACAGAAGGAAACTTTCTAAGGAGGATCAACACGATCAATAATTAAATAAAATTGTCAAGAAATTCACCATATATAGGAAATTTGTCCCACGCCAATAGAAGACCCAAACCCTTTTAGATCTAATTAATAATACGATGATTGCTACATGTTCTTTTAATAAACCAACTTGACATTTTCACCCCCTCTATGGAATCAGCATTCTGCCAACAGAACCAAATGCAGTCATGTAAGACACTGAAAGCAGAACCAAAAGCAGTAAAAATGATCTTGGTCCTTTTGATATGTTTGGTAGTAGAGACCTAAATATGGAGACATGGAGACAGGACAGTATCTAAAGAAATTTTTGTCTCAGTATTCTGTCTCTACACTACCCACATTTTCGAAGTACATAAAATTTAGGAAATTTGATGTTTCTGATAGGAAAACTGATGTTTCTGAAATCAAATAACTATGTACCCCTTTTGTCTTTGTATTTGTGTATCTATCCCAACTAGCAAAATGCTAGCATAGAACATGCACATGGAAAGTGAATTTTGCTTCATTTCAAAGGGGTAACTTAATTCTCTCAGACCATTTGAAAATGTCAGAATACACCTGATCACCTCCAAGTTCTTCCCCTTTGGCACCAGCTGCCACCCTCATAACATCCTCAATCAATGCAAAATTTCCCATTATATCAACATGAGCACCACTTTGTGTACCTCTTCCCTCTAGAAGGTTTGCTGGAGGAGAATGTTCATATTCTCTAACATAAGTCCTAATACCAGAAGGGTTAAATCTGGTTTTCCCGCGCCAACCTTTTGCGCACATGAAGCCTGAACTTAGAACTGGCACAGTCTCATCGCCGTCAACGGTGTAGACTCCATCCTTCAGACAGTTATCTTCATCGTCACCTTCTGCTGTAGTGTCGATTTCAAAAGGAATGTAGCACTCAGCAAAGGGAGTCAACTTGTAAACATATGCTCTTTCCGTTGGTAAGCCTACTCCATACAGTGAGAAGATTTCCATATCAGGAGCATTTGGTAATCTGCAGTTGTTTGATGAGACATTAGAATAGCAAAATGCATCAATTGAATGAAGGGGAAGGAAAAAAGAAATTAAGCAACCAAATACAGTGTATTCCTTCTTGTGTGAAAGATGAACATAATACTACTCATAATGATTCTAACTCTGGTTATGCCAACTTAGCACCAAATTGCAGACCTCTTGACTAAACCATTCTCTGCTACTCAATTAGTTAACTCTCATTTTGTTGGTTAGTTGGTTTTATCCCTCACTTTTACCTGAATAGAGGTCTCTGTAAACACTGTTCTGTTACCAATCAATGGATCACTTCATCCACAAAAACCTATGTCTTGATAGAAAATGTCTAGAGGATTCAACTAGAACAACCACCTACATTTCCATCTTTCACACCACAAATTCATAATGAGTACTTTATTCAGAATATATCAACAGCATATGATTTATTTTTACTTTCTTAATTCAATATTTCATGATTGATGGCAATCATTTATTCCTATCTCCAGTGTATCTAATCTGGTTTGATAAATCAGATTGGAACCTAACAAAAATACCAGGGAGGTATATCTATAAGGTTTTTGAGGGAATAGGATAAGGTAAGGGTGTAAAAGTTGCAGTTTTTTTTTTAAATCAAAAGAGAAGTCGGAGGTGCCATATATTTGCATATTATATATTATAGACAAAAATCAGCAACTACAAAAGCTCACATATGAGAAACAAGAAACAGCCAACCCTATGAGTATGAGTGTGACCATGCTACATTGAAGAAGCTAAACTATTTTGGAGCACTATCACCAAAGCATCAAATTCAGGAATGTGTATAAAAACAGTAATAATTTCAAAACAACAACAACGACAAGGCGTATACCACTATGTGGGGTCGGCTACATGAATCACACAATGCCATTGCGCCCTGTCGTGAACTGGGGGCATTATGAGAAACCAAAAAACTGACAAAGATAAGATGAAAGTAAGGAACAAAAAATTACTCACTTTGTCTCCAAGGGGTTTGACCAGTATTTGTAGTGTTCATATTTAGGATCATCCAAATTGTCAGCAATTCCATAAGAGAAATGAGCACTTCCACGGGCCATCATTTTTGGAGCAACAAATTGAAGTAAGTCTATAATTGAGTCAGCTGTGTAAACATTATGCTCAGCAACAGCTCTTACTCCCTCGATTCCCATGTCATGGTATTCAGTCCACACATCACGACAAGACGTATTTGCAATACTGTGACCCTTGATGGCATCCTGTTATCAAGAAAATGAGCATTAACTGTAAACATGATGGATTGAGAAGCTGAATAACATGACAGCAACAAGAAAACCGAAAACTATGTTTGTCCCATATTTTCTGCCACTTTCAGGGAAAAATGCTTAGTCCATAATATTTGTCATTCTCACATATCAATGAAGTATACATGGCTAACTTTTAAATTTTAACCCTCACGATATTCTAAACATAAATCGGGAAATACAGATAATGGACTGAGAAATTGAATAACATGACACTAACAAGAAAACTGAACACCATGTCCGTCCCATATTATCCGTCACTTTCAAGGAAAAATGCCTTAGTCCATAATATTTGTCATTCTCTCATATCAATGTAGCAGTAATGTTTAAGTGTTCAATTTTAACCCTCACAACATTCTAAACAAACCATTAGCATTAATCGAACAAAATAATTAGATGTTGAAGATTAAGTGAGTGCGTTAAATCTTGTGCAAATGACTAAAATGGCAGATATATGAAACAGAGGGAGTAAGATATTAGGAAAAAGGAGAAAGGGTACAAGGCTACAATAATTCCAAGATTCATTGT
The DNA here is from genome assembly GCA_013621005.1 of Aeschynomene evenia. Classification (NCBI taxonomy): domain Eukaryota; kingdom Viridiplantae; phylum Streptophyta; class Magnoliopsida; order Fabales; family Fabaceae; genus Aeschynomene; species Aeschynomene evenia. The sequence goes on from CM024271.1 coordinate 6,031,828, forward strand.
CAAAACTTAAACAAAGCCTCACCCGAAAATCAACCCTATGAATCTCAGAGGAATGTGTCTCTGCCACATCTCTGCCAAATGATATAATTCTTCCATAATTCGTTTTATTTGTCTCTTGGCCTGTCAACTGAATGATGTCAGTGCTTTGCTTTCTCTTATTAGGGATATAGTCTTCCTCTGGAGACCAATCAATACCACCCCATATAGTTTCCCCGCCTCTTGGTATCATTGACATGGTTGAGTCCCAAGTGCGCGTCATCTTCATTACATGTTGCAATGTTTGAAGGCGAAACAGATCATTATCTAAAAATCCCGGTGCTATCGCCCTAGATATATAAGAAGAAAAAATCGAACTAATAAAGATCTTGAATACTCTGGCTGGGCCAAACAATGTGTAGCATTATATAGCATGAGTGCGGCATACAATCAAAATGCTGGACATGATTGCTTACTAAGTAAAACTAGTAATTTTTACTCAAAAGCTAAAAAGAAAACTTTTTAAAGTTGTTTTTGGCTTTTTATTAGAAGCTTATATGAAGTGATTTCTTGGGTTAAAAGTCACTTTTCTGCCAAAAAGGCCGAAACAAATGCACCCTATGTTTGAAAGAGGGAAGAGAGCCTCTCAAATGATACCTGTTACTTCTTCATCTGCTGCAATTTCTACATTAAATAATACATTCTCAGAAGCAAGAGTGGAATTACATTGGTTCCATTCACTGCCTCTATTTCTATTTCCTTCTTCTCTAATCTACATACTATATCCTCTATCTCTTCTAGTCTATATCTATAGTTCTGCTACTGCTGAGATTATTGGTACCAGGTTCTTGCAAGATATATTAGCTGATTTAAACATATCATAGCAAAATTTGTAATACAAGATAACTGATTTATACAAGCAGTGTAATGCTGCTAAACCAGGCTAAAATCATCGAATCATCACGAACTAGTTAGTTAGTAAGTAATTGACCACTAAGTAAAATTTACCTGGCAACAGCAATATCCCTGGCTTCAGCTGAGAAAAGCCCTGCTATAGCCTTGGGAACACCTAGGAATGGTCCTCCGATGTTTAGGACTGCCTTTATATATTTGGAACACCAATCTGGTCCACCCCCACCACCCATTGGAGCTGGTGCTTCAACCCACTTCATAAAATGAAGAAAGTACAAGACACCCATTGAATGTGGAATTATAACTGCCTTGTTCCCACCATTAGTATGAACCATAAGTTCTATGTTGCTTTTTATCCGACTTAGTGTTTGATCCCGCACCTAATCAATCAATATTTTTTTTATGAGAAAAAACAAAGACTCAGAAAGGGTTTAAAAACCAAAATATCCAAGTTCTTTTTTCTCTTCTTAGAGAAGCATAATCATTGAACTTCTTTCGGTTAGAAAAAGAATACCTCAGTGTTCTGAAATGCTATTCTCCAATCATATGCAGCCATGTACATGGTTTTTTCTTCGTAACCAATGCGCGCCAAGTTGGCAATTAGGACTGCCCATACGAAATATCCAGGAGCAAAGTAATCAGCAGCTACAAGTCCAGACACAGGCCTGACTCTGATACCGGGTGGATCCAATCCTGTTTCGTTATCCAGCGACATGTGCTCCACCCAGCATGAAGGCCTGCAAATGATCCATGAAAAACAAGACATGAATCCTTATTTCTAAGTAAACAAGAAACTCACTTAGAAGTATGAAGTATTGAAAGTGTAGGTTGAGAGTGCAGGTTAAAAAACAAAACAAATCTTTGTAATTAAGAAGCAGATCTCAAAGAACTCAGCAGTTTCTACACTTCCACAAGTAGGAGAAACATCAAAATATACATAAGTCATAGCAAACTATCTTATGAAGCAGAAGTAACACATTTTAAATGTAGTTTCTTGTCATATCTAGTCCCAACCAAAAGTTGTATTTATGAAACAATTCATTTCCAGATACTGCTGTTGTTTTTATCAGAATAAATCATTTCAATGGAACTTCATACGCTTTTAATGATGCACTCAAAGAATTCTGGATATTCCTATATCAGAAATTAAATGGATGAAAAGATGATTCAGATAAAAATCATCTGAAGAATTATCAGGAGGGGTGTTTACTCTAAATCTAGTACAAAGGTCAAATTTTAAGTGAGGTGACAAGAAAGAACACATTCCAATCCACAAGCAAGCAAAAAATCTAGAAATGTTATTTCTACACTGTTTTGGAGCATCCATCCACAATGGGAATTTATGTGCAAACGGATAGAAAATTTACTTAACACTACAATTCGATGAGTACAATGTAACCATAAGGGTTGTAAGTATTAATGTTTGTATTCGAAATATCCAGACATGTGTACGATCCACTATTCCTACTGAGACCGAAAAGTACTATTATGATCGAATCAAAATATATAGTGGTTGTGATATCCTGAAGCACAAATCAAATGTGGTACAGGACAAAACAAGAATCTCTTCCTCCAGCTCCCAAACGGTTCCTCCTCTATGCCATTAATGACCCTCCCAAGCCAACAAAACTAATAACAACTCCATAAAAGAGACAAACTATCAATACAATGTTGTTTTCTAAGTAAATGATTTATACCAAAAGGACCAATTGCCGATATTTTAGGCACCAATATGACAGTTTACTCACGTGAAAAAAAAATAAATTGTAGTTTATTACTAGAGATAGAGTAAACCCAAACATAATTCACTTTGATCCGCATAACCGACCTCACACACAGGACGATAAGACTTGTTGTTGTTGTTAATGAAAAAAAAAAATGGGAAATGTTTGATGAACAATGGATAACCAGTCAAACCTGTCAATGGACCTAGTTTCTAGTTAATTTTTAATGTACTGAAATATCTCTGTGGTCCAAAATCTCTATATATACTGGTTTTGACTAGTTCTTTTATCGTGCAAATAGCTACACTAAAAGAAATACCTCTTGTAGACATCTCCAAAGGTGCCACCCCATAATCGCTTCCTGAAGAGCCCTTCAGCACAGTGATGCCCCTCCCAGAGCTCGAGCCCACCGGTGACGATCCCAGGCACGAACACCACCGGGTGTTTGGCCGTCAGACCCTCCTTCTTCAGCTTCACCCCCGGCGGGTCCGGCATCGGCCCCGTGATCGCCTCCGTCACGTACTGTGGAAACGACGCCGGCATCGCCTTGTACAGAAACAGCAGAAACCACCACACCGTACAAATGCAACCTACCAACCAGCAACAATTATCGACACACGACCACTTCCTCTTCTTCTTCTGACTCTGTTCTTTCCCCTTCTTCTTGTTCTTCTTCCTCTTATCATCATCTTCATCTTCTTCTTCTTCTTTTTTGTTGTTTTCTGCTTGAATCTGAACCTTTGGTTCTGAGCTCTGAGCTTTCTCTGATGTTTCTGACCCTTTCCTCCGTCGAACCAAAGACATTTTTCTACAACGACACTCGCTTCAAATCCGGAATTTTCTCTTCAGAAACTTTGCTTTGTTGGTAGTAAAACTCAGAATTTTCTTCAGTTCTTTTTTTTTCTAGTTCGATTTTTTTTTAGTGCATAGAAACTGATGGGATTACGTTATTCTTTTGGATGATTGAATTTTTAGCTGAAATGAAGAAAGCCTTTGACTTGGAATCTCAACAGCTCGGTGAGCTCCAAGAAAAAAGAAAAGTTTTTTCTTTTATTATTATTATAAGCTTAATAGGCAATGCTATTCATCAAAGTTGAATATTGATGATATATCTATAAGGAAGATGTTATTTATACATACAATACTACTCATTCACTCATTTTTTACTCATTTAGAAAGTTGATAACTTTTATAAATATGCTGACAACTTATCAACATTTTCATAAAAGTTGCTATTAAATGAGTAAAAAATAAATAAAAGACACTGTTGTATTGTTGTATGTAAAAAAACATTCTCCTATCTATAACCATCAATCATAAATAAGAAAATTTAAAAAAATTTGTTGAGAGTAATGTAAAACAAAATTTTATAAGTTTGATGGGAAATACAGCGTTAATATAAATTTGAATTTAGTGAAATTTATAGTATAAAATCCTTTATTGATCATCACGTATAGGTTTTAGCAAAAACTCGAGGGAAAGGAAGTTACTGAATCTTAAAGCAGACATAGAAGTTGCGTGATTATTGGTTAGAGCATCGCAGAAATTCTGAAGGGAAAGTAATCTTGAAGCTTGGTGTGTTTTTTATTTTTCTTATTTTATGTATTTTGTTCTGAACTGATAGGGTAGGTGTGGCCATTGGCTGCTATGGGTGATGGACCAACACTAGTATTTATTGCTAACGCGAGTTTGAAAACGTGGCAGAATCTGATTGGTTTTCTTTTAACGACAACTACTAATTTTATAATATTTCTAGAGGGAATGGTCACGTTTCTTTCCTCACGTTTTCGCATTTATTTATGGAGGCCACTACAACTTAAAATATTAAGATTAAATATCTAATTTTTTCATTCAAAATTAACGTGAGGGACAAAATAATCTATCAAGATATGAAAAATGATAATATAATTTTTTAAGATTTATGGTAATGGACAAAATAGTCCATCAAGATATGAAAGTGACAACATGATCCTTCAAGAATTAAATTTTAGGACAATGTGGTCCCTTAAAATTGTAAATTTAGGACAAGTTGAGGAACTATGTTGTCTAAAAATTTTAATTATGAAGGATCATGTTGTCACTTCCATATTTTGAGGGACTATTTTGTTCATCACATCAAATCTTGAGAGACCACATTATTATTTTCTTATCTTGAAGGACTATTTTGTTCTTCATTTGACGGACCAAAAATGGATATTTACTCAAATATTAACAACGTTTCGTATAATATGGAAATTTGTCAATAAAAGTAAAAAATGCGCATTTTGTATACTCACTCTTATGAACGCGCACGTATATAATACACATATAAGCAAACATATTCTAACATACAAAACGAACACATATTTCAATAGTAAATGAACACATTTGGTTAATGAAAATGAATACATTTATTTATTATAATGAACACATTTAAGTATTGAAAGTGAATACATTTATTTAAAATAATATCTCAACTCATGAAATTTATCATTTTGCATTGTATTATGTGTTCAGTTAGAGTATAAGTATGTGTTCACTTTGCATAATATTATGTGTTCGGTTACAATGAGTTATAATATGAGTATGTGCTCACTTTGTATTGTATTATGTGTTCAATTACAACATGTGTTCACTTTATATTTTAGTATGTGTTCAGTTACACAGTATATGTATGTGTTCACTCGCATGGTATCTGTATATGTTCAGTTTCAGTATAAGTATGTGTTCATTTTGTATTCATTATTTGTTCAGTTATAGTAAATGTATGTGTTCACTTTGCATGTATAATTCTTTCACATCTCAGCAATAATGAATTCTATTCAAGAAAAATAGAATGTTCGTGTTCGTATTATGAATATATATCAGATTCAATATAATTAGTGATTTTTGAATATTTTCTGTGATATTAGCAATTTTTAGTGTTAATTTGTGGATCTTTAGTGACCGATTAGATATTAAGTATTTTTCAAAACTTTAGATGTATTTAACCACATGAGTAATAATGAAATCGAAGGAAAAATCATATTTTAAAATAATTAAATAGAAATTCATTAAAATTTTAGATGTATTTAACCATATGAGTAATAATGAAATCGAAGGAAAAATCATATTTTAAAATAATTAAATAGAAATTCATTAAATATGGTATAATAATATAGAGTGTGACGATAATAAACCGTCTATATGTTTGGTATATGATGATTCAATATATATAATCTATTTACAAAAGTAATTTAAAAATTATAGATTATATGATAAGTAGTTCTTAGATACTCCCCAAAGATCCTATTTTAATTTTATTTGTATCTACTAATATAATAATAATTTTATAAATAACATTTTTATTTAACTTTTTTTTATGTAAATATTTTTATTTCATTAATTATTTAATATTTAAAACGTAAAATTTGATATAATTCTATGTATCGCACGGATATAAGAGTAGTACTTTACTATAAAACAAACTAAATGAACAGCAAGTGAGGAATTGAAAATTATTTCAAATATTATTGACACCATCTAACAAGAAAATGTAAAATGCAGATCTGCCAGTATTATGGGGGCTGCATCCTCTTGTGATAGCAAAATTTCGAGTATAAATTTAAATGCCTCATCTAACCTCAGCTTATTAATAGATACAAATGAGCAAAATTTATCTTCAGTGATTGAAAGACTGAGATAAGAATTGGTCAAGGATCAAGGATACAATCAACCAAACCCAAATGGGAATGTGGAGATAAAGAGGTGAACAAATCTCATTCCCCCTCCTAAAATAGAACTTGAATGGAATGGAATATGTGATGGAAGCTTTCTGTTTATTCCTACAACAACATGGATTCTGGATTTTCAATATAACCCTTGAATGCTTTTAACCATTCAGCACCAATTGCACCTACACAAACAGAATAATAAATAAAGCATTTAGATAGCATGTATTAGGAAAATACTTGGGACACAGTAAAAATTCAGCCAAAACAGCCAACATATTATGCACAACATATATAATATAAAATGCACAACGTATATTAGATGCAGTGCACAACATATATCATTTTACTGTGCACAACATACATCACATATTGCAGCATTATCTTTCTTTGCAACATATAATATATGTTGTGTACATCATATGATATATGGCGTGCACTACATGTAATATTCGTTGTGCAATTTATATTATATATGTTGTATACAATTTATTGGCTGTTTTGGCTGGTTTTTTGTTGTACCTCAAGCAATGCTTCATGTATTATGATTACATCAAACAGTTTTTCGACATAAAAAAATGCCATAATCCAGACTTCCAAATCGAGAATGATTACCATCTATTACACGGTGGTCGCAGCTAAGGGTAACCGACATGAAGGAAGCAAACTTGAATTCTTCAGCACCTGAACCCGGAACTACCCTCTTCTCAGCTGCTCATGTGGAAGGAAAAGAAAGAAGGTGATCATTATGAGAACATGAACAAAAGTAATAAAGGGTGAAAATAGATGACATTGTTCTCACCAGATCCAACTGCAAGAATGCCTGATTGAGGAGGATTGATGATTGCACAGAATTGCTTGACGCCAAATGGCCCTCCCAAGTTGGACACTGTAAATGTACCTCCCTGCAATACCCAACATATGTGGATCCAATCACGATCTTTTAATTTAATAAGAACAAGAAATCTAACCAAAATTCATAAAGCAGCACAAGAGAGGAAATCCTTCATAGATGAACAGGAATTAACATGAAGCTTCAATAACCTCATAATCTTGGGGTTTTAAGCTGTTTTCTTTGGCTTTCTTTGCTAATTGCTTGACCTCTTCACCTATTATAGAGAGGCCTTTTTTGTCTGCATCCTGCAAATATTACAAATACAAGGTCAAACTAAAACCTCTAATTCGAACTGAGGCTGTGAATTTCTTTGTAATATTTGAAAGAGGTTCTCACTAACCCTGATGACTGGAACAAATAGTCCATGATCAGTCTGCACTGCAACATTAATATTCACATTATGATACCTGCACAAAAACAAAATAACAAATGTTACATTGAAGGTAGCACATAGATTTGATGGCAATACTATTAAAATTTGTTGACTTACTGGCGAATATAATCATTTGTCCATGAACTGTTACATTGAGGAACTTTGCGCAGAGCCAAAGCAGCAGCCTGGAAATAAAAGACACAAGCCAAAAGCATAGTTACACATTGATCTTTCATAAACCGAAATGACAGCTTAATAAAAAAAAGAAAAAAAGTCTTTTAGTAACTGGTAAGACATGAATTTTGAGCCATAGTTACAACTCAGACAACCACATCGGACCAATTAAAGTTGAAGGATGATAATGTAATAGAAGCTCAATCAATTCGATTGCAATTACATTGCATTCTGTGATTTTCAAAGACCCAGTTAAAATTGATGGGTGGTGATGTTATCGTGAGAGTTTGAATCAATTCAGTTACAATTACATTGCATATTGTGTTCTTGAAACTATTTTGCAATTGAAAGCCTAGCTTTTCTGTTGACAAATTAAAGCGCTACTCTTCGAAATGTTTTACCCTGAAGTCATGAGGTTCTCTGATTTCTGTTAGAGAAAAGGTTTTAAAAGATCCTATGTTCTATATCTGGCCAAAGAGAGAGATAATAATGATCCTTGAGAAAAGAATTCGCACAAGCAAAATTTTGACATTATGTTCTAAGCTGGGAAAAACAAGTGAAAAGCAATTCAACATGATCTTAGCAAGCATTCTGCTGTATGCTTAAGCACCTAAATCACAACCCAAAGAAAGGACAAAAGGAAGACCTCAAATTTCAAGTACAAAAATTTTGGTTGAAGTAAAATCTAATACCTTGATTACAAGGTCATTAACTGAAATCCGGGCCCCACCAGAGGCTTCTTGCAAAGAATTGAGATGAGTCCGCAAACTGGAGACCATGAGTTCCAATTATCACAAATTATATTTATCATAAGTAAACCAATTGATAATAGAGAAACTCACCTCATGAGTCTGTCAACACATGTGTCTACTGTTAAATAGTAATGAGGAATAGTTTGTTTTGACAATAATAGACGGGAAGCTGTGATCTGTCAAAATATATAGAGTTAATTTCATGCAAAGCACATCACTTGTAGCCAGTAATAAAGCTTAAAAGAACCAACAAGCAAATAAACTGTTCAAAATTTCAAATGAAAAAGGGAAGAATAGGTGCAATATGAATGGTCTTTGCTTGATGCTTGAAACACAATTATCATCTAATAAAATCACAGAACATAAAACTTCAAAGATTGTTTGATAAACTACCTTCCTTATCTGTGAGACAGGAATGTCAGTATAATCCAATGCTGCAACCTTGGCCTTTGATGGTGCTGAAACCTCTTTTGCACCAGAAGCTGCATGGGATGGTAAAAATAGTTATCCTATAAACAATTCAATCAATCAAGTATGACAGGATATCCCACAGAGCTAGCAAGAGAGATGGAAAGACAGAGGACTTCTCTGCATAACAAGAAGCATTGATTTCACCACAACATACACAAACAAACAGAGGAAGATAGAATGATACCCAAGTAATCATCGATGTCACCCTTGACAATAAGCCCATCAGGTCCTGTTCCTTTAATGCTGGAGAGAGGCACCTATAATGGAGGGAGAAATGGTTTAAGTAGTAATATCTTGAAAAATGGCTTATTTTAATTCTCTGTAAGTGACTTTAAACCATGGTATTTACTAACATTTTTCTCTTCAGCCAACTTTCTTGCAAGAGGACTAGCAAATATGCGATCTCCAGATGAAGGTGGTGCACTGGGTTTGGAAACATTCGGCTTAGGTTCTCGTGCAGGCTCCTCTACCGCCTCTTTCTTAGGTGGAGGAGGGGCAGATTTTTCTTTGGCAGGGGCAGCACCAGAATCTGATGCTGAAGGTTGGTAATCTTTAAACTTAGAAATATTTTCTTCATCTTCAACAGTTATCGCAATTACCTATGAAACAATTCTTAAAGTTATCATTGCTGATGCCTTTCATAGACAAAATAGCTTAAGTGTAAAGAAAAAAATAATTTTTATTGTACATTCAAACTACGTAATACCAAATAAAAGTTTCATATCCACGGTTCTTTTAGAAGATATCAATATTCAATACCTCACCAACTTTAATTTCTTTTGCCCCATCCCCACGTATAATTTTGGCCAGATAACCTTCCTCCATGCATTCCATTTCAACTGTAGCTTTATCCTTCAAAGAAATACAAGATGCCAATGTTTTACATCAGAATCTTAATAATAATATTTCAAATGCTAAGTTCATTTTAATGGTCCAAGAACCATACGGTTTCAACTTCACAGAGCACTTCACCAGGTGAAACTTTATCACCTTCTTTCTTCAACCATCTAGCAATGTTACCCTGCACATTAATGGGAATCAGTTTGTAAAAACCTTGACCCAATATATCACAATATCAAAAGCTTCGAAAAAAGTTATAAACCTCTGTCATTGTCGGTGAGAGAGAAGGCATTCCAATTTCCTGGTGTGGAGGAAGATCTGAAAGGTATTCAACCAACATTTTCCATGAAATCATTGTATATGCCATCATTTATACTGATATTATCAAAATTTACAACTATTCCATTTTAACTCAAGAAAGATGGCTTGAGGAAAGCGTAAGACCCTGGTAAATTTTGGAAAACTATCATTCCTGTACCCCAAAACAAGTATGCTTTCAGGCAACAAACAATCCAATAGGTTTCACACAACTTGAATGATAGAGCAACCTAGAAGCGTTCTACAATGAGGCAGATTGAGTTTTGGAGTTTGATGGTCCCTGATGATAAAATAAAATACTATTACACTTTTACAATCAAGGAAATTACTTTTTTACCCTCCCTCTTTTTTTTCCCTAACTCTCCTAAACTCAGGTATATTGTGCCACATCTCCACCATAGCAGCCAGCAAACACTCCGTCATCTTTAGCGAGCTTTCCACATCACTCATCTTCTCTAGCTCCCACTCTCTGATAACTTTACATTTAGAGCACCAATTTTACCAAGTAGTAAGGAGTTTGATCCATGTCACTTTATTCTTTATTAGTAAGTTAAATTTAGCAGAAGGTAAAGCGGTTGCCAAGTTAAGAAGAACTTGGGAGAGGAGATATGTTAGAGATGTAAAATCATTCTTGTACTCCCACCTACTAAAACTTAGACATTAGGAGACTGGGTCTACCACAAGCAACATCACAGTTCACAGATTAAAGGATATTAATATATTCAAACAACTACATAAATATCCTGATAGGTCAATCAATGGTGTAACTCTCTAGCTAGAAACTGATACGACACAGATACTGATACTACATGTATGCTCTAATATTGTGTCATGTTGAAGCAAAGAAAACTAATTTTTAAAACAAATATGTACGAACATGTATTATCAGTGTGTCTTGCACAATTCAGCAGACACTATCCAGCATGTAGACATGACATCCAAGTGGTGCGTCCGTGCTTCATAGCTAGCAACAAAACTAACCAGATAGGTCAAAGTCTCAAAGATGCATTGGAATTTTGCACCATAATAGTGTGTGGTGCTCATTTTCAATTTTTTACAACATTCAAGTTTAATTGCCAAACTGAGCTCTCAGAGCTGCAGTGCTTATAAACATTAATTTCAGAGCACCATATGGGTGAGAAGCATCACCCAAAATTGAAATCCTTTACTTATGACTGGTTCACTCAAATGCAAAACACTGATAGGACAGGCCGATATGGCCTGGTTTGCAACAGAAGAAATAAGAGACAGCAAGAAGCAGAACAAGTGAAAGATGCAGCAGAAGAAGGGAAAGAAGGCTGAAGGAGCAAAGTTAGTTAGTTAGTGCTAGCAAAGATATAAATAGAGGAAATTAGTAGATTAGTCATGGATTCTGTCATTTCTACTAATATTGTTTAGAGTTCTTGAGAGAAATTCTCTCTTCGGGAGGTAGCTCTCCATGTGTACACTTTCCAGGGTGGCGAATTCCCAATCCCTGAGATCAATAAAAGATAATCATTCCTCGATCGGGTTGGTTCTAACAAACACTCAACTGAACATCAAAATAAAGAGAAGCTGAGGGAATATGTCAATCAGGCTGGTCAACTACTCCAAATCCTAAGATCATGAAATGTGATACATAGTTCTACTTTAGAAATGATCAATACCCATGAAATGGAAGATCATGATATATTCGATAAATAAAAGCAAAATATTATGATAAGCTTCATGAGATACCCAAGACAAAAACCCAGTAAAAAGAAGAAGAAAATAACAGATCCAAGGAACCATATAATGTACCTGACCCTGATGCATAACATCTCCTTGACTGCACCTGCAAGCTTCATTTAGAGGTTATGGTGAAATGAAAATACATAAGTTACAGATCATTCACGATTGAAGCAATCAAATAGAAGGGAAAAAAGCTCTAAAAATGACTTACCATGAAATCTCTCCATTAAACAAGGATACACCAATGGAACCCCTTTTCACGGTGGCCGTGGAGATGTTCCTCTTCTGTCCACCAAATGGGAGTTTCTACGAAAGAGGGAATTTGGGTAAGCTGAAGAAGTTGTCTTACAGTGATAAAAAAATGCCACAGTATAGACAGTAAACTTAGTATGATTATATTGCTTGAGTGAGATGCAAAATGAGCTCTACTCGGTACTCACAGTCAAGTAGGAGGCTTGTTCAGATACAACATATCTTGTTGAAGACTCATAGCCACGGGATGGAGCATTCCGCATATCTAAACAATAACCAATTACAGTTATAAATATAGAACAATAACAATTTTCAGGAACATCAAGGAGCATTCAAAATCATCTTTATTCCTAATGAATATGCCAATATGATGACAAACTATCTTAAGAAGATGTTCTCCCATATCATCACTACTGGCATACTTCCGGCTTGAACACGGATAGCTTACTTCATAATACTAAATGACCAACTGATCTGATTATTGCCTATGTAACTGTTACCAAAATTTTTAGTACATTATGCCCTTTTACCACTTTCTCCAAGAGGACAAAATTTAAGAACTAAGAAATCTACCCATGAAACTTTACATGAAACCATAGGTTAATCAATCTAACATAGACTCTGCTAATTTGTTTAATCTATTCTCGAAAATATGACTGGTCATGTTGCAGTACAATAAATCCTTCATGAAGCTCTATAAGAAAAACAATAAAATAAAACATTTGAGTGAGAACATTTCATTGAACTCAGACATACAAATCTAAAGAATGAATTTTGCTTTCGAATTTAGTTTCAGTAAAAATTAAAAAATAATCATAGGCAACAAGAGATTATAAATACGAGAAACGAAACAAGTACAGTGATTTCTGGTGATAGAGGTTTGAGCATCACTCGAAAACCAACGAACCAAAAGGGCACGGTCATGGTATAGCAAGTTCGAAGCATTTCTCAACTGCAACAAACATATGTATTTCCATTACACACAAATACAGATTCCGAAAATAAAATAAAAAATGAAAAACAAACAAGAAATTATCTAAATAATGAAAAAATGGGTATTGTAATTCTGCATATGGTGGATTCTGTTGTGCTTGGTGAAAAGTTAATTACCTTTCTGGAGTGATTGAGTAAATGAGATGCGTACGCCATTGTTGCTAAGAGTACAGATCAAAAGGTAAATAAAATGAAAAGAGGGAATGAGAGAAAGGTAGCGGTTGGTGGCAGATCCGATCAAGCAGATGGGAATCGGAATGTTAATGGCATGGCAGCAGCTGCCCGCAGTAGACCAACCCAGTTTTATTTTCTCCTTTTACTTTTAATATTTTTATTATTATTATCGAATCTTTACTTGTGTTCTTTTGAATTTTTTATTGTATTGAATTAGTGCAATATATAAAGAAGATTGTTAGAGATAAAAAAAAAAATCAGTCATAACATCTCATAATGCACAATATATATAATATAAATTGTACAATGAATATTATATGTTATGCATGTCATATATCACATATTGTGTACAACATATATCACACATTGCAAAGAAAGATGATGTTGTAATATGTGATATATGTTGTGCACAATAAATAATATATATTGTGTAACACATATGATATATATTGTGCAAATATATTGACTGTTTTGACTAAATTTTTGTTATGCCCCAAATATTTTCCCGATAATGCTATATGTATACCACTGCAATCAGCCACCACCAAAAAATCCAATCAAAATAAATAAAAAAACTCAATCAAATAAACAAAAAAACTCAATCAAATAATAAAGAAAATAATTTAGTAATAGCTATAAATTGACAAAATAATGTATTTTGTCCATTTTTAGTTATTTTAGTGATAATTTAATGATAAAAGTGTTATTTTTAGGGGAAAAAATAATGTATTTTGTGCTATTTATTCATTCTCATTATAATTATAATGAATTTATTTTATTATTTAGTAAATTTTTAATTATCATTAAATTATTTTTTAATTTATTCGATTGCATTTTTTTATTTGTTTATGTGGAATTTTTTGCGATGACTGATTAATTAAAGGGTGTACCTCTAGCATTTTTCATATTTTCCATATACAAAATCAGCTACTATTATTAATTATTTAATTTTTAAAAATTATTAATCTAATTTTAAAAATATTAAATTAAAAAATTAAAATATAATGATCAATAATAACTAATTTTATAATTTACATAAACATTTTCCATTGTGATGATACCGGACAAGCAAATTACGAAATTAATTCGGATTTTGTTTTGGGTTTGTCACAACTCACAACTAGTGAGGTTCATGCGTTGTTGAACTCGAATGCTCTCGGTCCAAAGTCCAAACAGGCTGCAACGCCGCAAGCTGCCCTCGTGATGGTTTTTTCTTTTTCTTTTGTGTGAGTAGGATTATAATATTTTTTTCCACAAAATATTTAAATTCATCTCTTCAAAACTTATCATTGGTCAAAATAATTCATCCAAGAACAAGAATTCAAAATACATTTAAAATTAAAATGTCGGACAAATTTATTTTAAAATAAATAAACAAATTAATCCCTCAAGATTAATAAAAATAGTCAAATTGATCCATATATTAGAGGATTAATTTGTCCAACATCTTTAATTAGCGAAAATAATTTAAAAGTTTTTCATGAATATTTGAGGAACTCATTTGTCTAATTTTTTCAAAGGACTAGTTTTGTCCGACGTTTGAATTTAGTAAGGGTGTATTTTTAATTTAACTCATTTCATAATGTATAAATAAATAAAGGATATTTATTCGGTACACCAAAAAATATAGGGTATCAATACCCAACTGATATGTGATATCGCGTATAACAATACCCATTAGAAAGTGTTTTAATATGCTCTAAATATGTCAAAGAAAGGTTAGAAATGTCATTGAAACATGTAAAGTTGAGACAGCAATGGTGCTGTCAGCAGGTGGCGGCTAGCGAGCAAGTGCTGGCTAGCGAGAAAAAGTTGGCCGCTGGCGAACAGTCAAGTCTCACATCGAGCTGATCAGGGACAGAAGCTCCCTCTCAGCCCTTATAAATATAAGGGGTAATGGTTTAGTTTGTGTTACACCCAATACTCCCACCTTATCAAAGCAGTGCTTTGGGCGCATCCTCATTTTAAGGGAAACTCTTGTACAGTGGTTGTTCTGAGGTTCTAGGATTTACCGTAGTAAGTGTAAGTTTTCGGGTAAGTAATTTTTGGTAGTTTTTCCTTCTACAAGCGAGCTAGGGAGATCCGCTAGCGAGGGGCCCTTCGCCAGCGAGCATGTACAACTTGCAAGCAAAGGCCCTGCAACATGTCAGTATTAGTTTTTGTTTTTTATGGTTGATTTGTCTTTTTGGCATCAAGTGCGAATACAAGCTGGTAGCGGAAGCAAGAGCTAACGGTGCTTCTCAGATCCAGTCTTTTCTAGGTGAGTGGAGGTTTTAGGGTGGATGTGCCATGTGCTGCCACATAGTTAGGATAAATGCTTGATAATTAGCTATGTTAATTATTAAATAATAATGAATAATTATCCATGTGATTGTTATGGTAACAATAGTTAGTAACATGATAGGTGGTTAGAGAACTTAGAGTAGACGACTGTAGAGACTCATAGGCATATATATGTGTATATATATATATATATATATATATATATATATATATATATTTGTGTGTGTGTGTGCTAATGATTGATGGTTGACCATGTTAACATGTAAACTGATAGGATAGAATAAACAAGATCATGACTCATGCATTACGATATGATATGTATGTATGTAGAACAATGTATGTTGTATGGATTCTATGTTGATTGTCTATGTAGACGCGATATTTATGATAGTATGTATTTATGCTATAGCCCGGAAGTAGCTCCCGGTTGAGTTTAGCTGTGACATACTATTACGAGGTGACTAGAGCCTCACCCCAGATACAATTATGTAATGATTAACTATGTTTATGATTCCCTTTTGCCTATAGACCTGAGAGGGTACATATTCAGTTACAACAAGGCGGCTCGTGTTTCGCCATACAGATACAGATTACAGTATGAGGGCTCAAGTGCACTATTTGCCTAGACTATGTCTATAACATTGATCTTAACTACATAGACATGATATCGTTTGTATGGTTGATAACATGCTATTATGTGCGGTATATGTTATGAATGTTGCATTGCATGCATGATACCTCATCACTGAGTCGATGACTCACCACTCAACACCCATATTTTTCAGAGTATGAACATGTTGCTGACGAGGAGCCCTTGATCCACTAGAGGTTGTGTATGAGCTATTCTTGGTGATTGAGCTCCGCATCTAATGTGGAGTTCATGTAAGATTAGTTTGTTAATGTTTATGTTTATGTTTATGATATGTAGTTCAATATTCATGTAGTGATTGTAGTTAGTAACATGCTAGGTGGTTAGAGAACTTAGAGTAGAAGATTGTAGAGACCCTTAGGTTATGATATATGCTCTGTGTATGTTGATGATTGATGGTTGCTCATGATACAACATGCACGTAAGCTATTAGGATAGAATAAAATGTGATCACGACCGATGCAATATATCTTGTAATACGATATGTATGTAAGTTGTATGTTGTATGTGGCTTGTTTTCTGATTGTCTACATAGTCTGCAGTAGCCGTAGTAGTATGTATTTAACTATAGCCCGAATGTAGCTCTCGGTTGAGTTTAGCAGTGACATGATATTACGATACGCCTTGAGCTCCACCACCGATTCAGATATGTTATGTTATGATCAGCAGGACGACTCGTGTTCCGTCATATATATATGTGTATAACTACATCTATAATAGGATGGTCCGTGTTTCGCCATATACAAATACAATTATGTTAAAACTGGCCTCACCCGTGTGGTTGGCGAGGACCAGATCTTAGATTAAAGATTACAACATGGGGGCTCGAGTGCTCACTTTTGCCGGTACGCGTCCGCCAGTGAAGCGCAACTACATAGATAAGATATTGTTTGTATGATTGATAAAATGATAATACGTGCAATATATGTATTAAATGTTGCATTGCATGTAATAATACCCTATCACTGAGTTGGTGACTCACTCTCCACCACCTATGTTTTTCAGAGTTCGATCATGTTGTTGACGAGGAACCCATGATCCACTAGAGGTCTTGTTCCAACTATTCTTAGTGAGCTCCGCATCTCCCATTGAGTTTATGTTAGATTATTATGATTATGATTACGATATGTTAGTTAAGTATTCACGTAGTAGTTGCTCCAGACTTTTAGGGCACGATCCACACGCTATGCACAAATTATATATGCCATTAGATGTTGTGTGTGTATGTATAATAGAGACATATTACGATAAGTTATTTATTATTAATTTATGTTCGTGAACTGAATTTAGGTGTGCAGGCCAGTTCGAAGGGATAAAACCCTCTACGTAGACACTTATTAGTAGTGGATGTTACACCTGTTATGATCTGGTCACTCATAGGTTGCGTTTAGTAGGAGTGACCACGGGGGTAGAGGCATTGGTGCTACTAGGGCAGTGACATTGGAGGAACAAATTTTGTGTCTAGTGTCTCTATTTACGTGTTTATTCAAAATAAGGGGACACTACACAAAATATTTTAAGTAGACAAAATTACCCCTAATTGGGCAATGGAGACCAATAGAGGTTGGCGACGATGATGGCTAATGACAGCGGTTGCTGGAGGTGGCAAGTGGTGGTCGGCGGTGGTGGTTAGACGACAATGGTGGTGGGTGGTGGTGGGCGGCTGCGATGTTCGGCGACTGTGGTTGACAACGGTGGCAAGCGGTGGAGGACGAAGGCGGTGGCCAGACGACGGTGGCCGGCGGTGGTGGCTGATTGCGGTGTTCGACGACAATGGTCACCAGTGGCAAGCGGCGGAGGACGTCGGCGGTGGCCGGCAGCGGTCCATGGTGGAGTAGGGCGGCAGTGTATGGTGGAAGAAGGTATAGAATGTGATGGTCAAGATGGATAAATAGGTAAATATTTTGTGACTCCGAGTAGTGTCTCTTCATTATCAGAATGAACACAAAATGAGAGGGACACTATGTCTTTGACTCTAAAAACAACGTGCCTCTTACCAAACTCGATTTTAATATCTAACCGAGTCATCGTATAATATTTATAAATTTTCTACATTAAATTCATTTCGATGTATCCTTTTTTCAAATTTTTCATGTTTTAATTTTTTTTTTACAATAAACTATCAATTAATTCCTTTAATCAAATTTTCCAACGCACCCCTAATGGTAAAGATAAATCATAATCTACCACGTATTCAAACTTTACGCGTGGCTTCACATTTGGAAATTGACACTATGCACCTCTTGTTTAACGCCACATCAGCAACGGGACGTCAGAGGTTCCGACAAGGAGTAGTATTAGGGTAATCACTCGAAACGCAAAGGCAAAGATTGACTTTACTGAGAAGAAAGCAATGACACAGAGACACGTGTCCCAAACGGAGGAATAAAAACTGCTACAACCATCCTACAATAGCAAAATCTCCTGAAACTGCTTTTCCTATATAAAACCCTCTCTCACGTGTCAAACTTAAAAGTGTTTTTCGTTTTTCCATTTTTCTCTGATTTGAGCTGAAGATCGAAAGAAAAAGAGCACAGAGTTGAAGAAGAAGAAGAAGAAGAAGAATCATGGAGAGGAATCAGATCTGGAGTATAGGAATAGCGATTGCTCTGCTGTTCGTATCGGCTTCAGCAGACGACGTCGTTGTGCTGACCGAAGATAACTTCGAGAAGGAAGTTGGTCAGGACAAAGGAGCTCTCGTTGAGTTCTACGCCCCTTGGTAAAAAAGAAATCGTTTAGTGACTAATTCGTTGGGTTGTTTTTTTTTTATGACGATTTTTTTTTTGTTTCTCTCGGTATTCCTGACCTGATAGATCAAGGACTAATCCCACTAATCCACTGTGGATCTGAGCTCTATTAGAGGGTCCACTGACCAATTAGTTGCCTTATATGTAAGACGGGATCGAGTTCCTGATTCTTGCTTAACTGAAGGAGTGAGCTGAACACTCGATTAACCCGAGTGGGTTTTTAAAAGAGGATCTAAATTGAAAGAATTATTTTCTTTATTTCTTTTCTTGTTTTATAATTTGATAGAGGTTTTAGCTATTGTGTTTAATCCGTTTAATCAAAGTAATTAGATGATAAAGATCTCTACTTGAAACTATAGGACCAGAAGTTTCAATTTAAGCATACTGTTTGGTTAGGAAAATTGATCTGTGATTCAGCTAAGAGTTTGAGGTAGGAAAAAGAAGAAAAAACAAGCGATTGAAGCTTAATATCAATGTTGTATGATAAGTCTATGCACTTTGGTGTAGATATATTCTCTGATAGCTAATGAGTGATTACATAACTTTTTAGTGAAAACTGTGTAGATGAGAGTTTCTGCCTTAAATTAAGGCTATTGGTTGATTTTCCTTTTATTACAAACAGATAAAAAAAAAGAAATATTATTGGATAGAACAAGTTAAACTAACTACAGGGAAATAGAAAAATGATCTTCCAAAAAGAATAGGTGAAAAGAAAATATTGAAACCATTATCATTATGTGTAGCCTTCACAATATCATTCACCATATATTGAAACCATTTCCATAAAGTGTAATCTTCATAATATTCTAACTAACTGATATCTTATTGTTTGGGATCTAGCAATGTATGATTAACAGTTACTTCTGATTCTCCTCTCTATTTGGTTGTAATAGGTGTGGTCACTGCAAAAAGCTTGCCCCAGAATATGAAAAGCTTGGGTCAAGCTTCAAGAAAGCTAAATCTGTTTTAATTGGAAAGGTCTGCATCCTTATGTTTCTCTTCATAAATGACTTTGAATATTATTTGCCATTTTTAAATATGTTATGATTGATTCTCTAATTTGTCTGTGTGTTTTAATGGTTGCACAGACTGTCATTGTGGACCACTTGTTGTTAAATACCGGTCTTCATAACCAAGAACTCTAAGCCACAAATTAACCATCTTAGGCAATTGCTTAACAATTGTTTTCTAATTCATTTCTATTTTCATTTTCCAAAATAGTTATCATTTTCACTTTTTTCAAATTTTAGGGAACATATTTGTGTTGTTTCCAGTTTTTCCTGTTTCCCAGAAGAAAAAAAAAAATTGATAATGTGTAGTTTGTGTATGTTCAATAAATAATTTTCGATGAAGTTTATATTTTACATTATGAAAATATACTCCTATAAAATTGTCATTTAATATCACATGTCAATCATAGTCTGCATTCCTCATATTATGTGTGCTTGTACATTTTTATAGTTTCCTGTTGACCTTTGTCATTGACAACTCAATTAGGAAATTAGTCATTGAATTGACTAAGCTTACTTTTTAATGTGTTGTAGGTGGACTGTGATGATCAGAAGAATTTGTGCAGCAAATATGGGGTTTCTGGGTACCCAACAATTCAGTGGTTTCCGAAAGGATCTTTGGAACCCAAAAAGTGAGGAGACCTTAGCTATTTAAAACACAATATTGATACCATTTTGTCTCATTTTGTAGCTGCTTTTGACATCTAATTTCCTTTTGCATTTATACGTGATTTTGGAAAATCTCCATAGGTATGAGGGGTCACGCACTGCAGAATCCCTTGCTGAGTACATAAATACTGAAGGAGGTACTTTTAACTGTTTGGACTTTTGAAGCAGTGTGTTTGGATATCTCAGAAGTAAAAGACATTGAAATATAAGCATGTTTGTGTAACTTATAAGGAATTGTAGCTTCTTGAGGCATATTACAAATTAACCGTATTACACAAATGCTTTTTCCATTTTATACATGTAGGATATACCTTACCATGTTTTAGAAAACTGTCTCCACACTTCTAGATTTTTAACCATAATTATGATGTAAGGAATAAGCATCAGCCCAACTTGAATTGTCTTTGTCTTCTATTGCATTTTTAATTTGCATTTGTAGTTTGATTTTCTGACCAGAGAACTGGTTTACAGGAACCAATGTGAAGATTGCCACAGCTCCATCCAATGTAGTGGTCCTAACACCTGAAAATTTTAATGACATTGTTTTGGATGAAACCAAAGATGTCTTGGTCGAGTTTTATGCACCATGGTACACGATAGTAATTTTGTATTCTTATTTATCTCTAATTTTAGTCTTTAATTCACATAATCTTTTTATTTTGATCTGGAATTTGGTAGTTAGTGTATATTTTGGTTTTGTTTTCATTGAACATTTGTCAAAACTCTGTTACTGCTAAAAATCTCAAACATTTGTGATTCTGTCAGGTGTGGGCACTGCAAAAGCCTTGCTCCTGTAAGTAGATATCTAAGGTTTCCTTGCTATTGATTTAAAGTTAGGGCCTTTTTCTGTTAAGAGCAATAATTTAATTTTGACTGTACTCTTTTACCCCTGCAGACTTATGAGAAAGTTGCTGCAGCCTTTAAACTGGACGAAGATGTTGTGATTGCAAATCTCGATGCTGATAAATATAGGGATCTGGCTGAAAAGTAAGTCTTTACCTGATCTATTTTGCTTAGAAAGATAGTCTTTGATCTTTATGAATCAATGTGTGTGAGGTCTGATAGAAGGATAAAATCTATTTTAGGTTAACTCGATTAATCCTCATTTTGTGAAGGGCCTATTCATGTTTGTCTTTCTTTGAAGTTGTATTGCATTTGAATGTTTAAATCTTTAGCTTACTGTCATGATTTATATTTCTCAATTTGAATGTGAACTTTAATATAATGTAACTGGAAGGAGAAAATAAAAGGAAATGAAACAAGAGGGACAAAACTGTTCATACTTCTCACAACAAAAAAGTATAATCTGCAGTTATAATAATGGACAAGAACTGAACAACAAAGTGAAGAGTATAGGTGTGGAAGACTACAATATGACAATTCATTGGGATTGATTGGAATAATATTTATGCAGGTTTGAAGTGAGTGGATTTCCTACCTTGAAGTTCTTCCCAAAGAGCAATAAAGCCGGAGAAGAATATGGAGGTGGAAGAGACTTGGATGACTTTGTGAGTTTTATCAATGAGAAATGTGGAACAAGTCGTGATGGAAAAGGACAGCTTACATCAAAAGTTAGTCATTCATACCGAAGTCGGGGAAGCCAGAATAATATTTCTTTCTTTTTTCTTTTTTTTTTTAAATCGTGGTGATGGCTTTAGTGACTGTTGCCTTTTGTATTTTTGTTCATACATTTGATATTTCTGTATAGGCCGGTATTGTTGAAAGCTTGGATGCCTTGGTAAAGGAGTTTGTTGCCGCCGGTGATGAAGAGAAGAAGGCTGTGTTTACCCGCATAGAAGAGGAGGTTAATAAGCTTCAGGGTTCTGCTTCAAGGTACTTTAATCTTTCAAAAGTATCATGTAATCAACAGTTTTTCTTTTTCTGCATTATATAATTGGAAGTCCCTTACTTCACATTCAGCATTTCTGTGTATTTTCCAGTACTTTGAACCTAGATGCAATAATGCAGCTATTGTTTTTATTAGGCATGGAAAGATTTACTTGAAGGCTGCCAAGAATTATAAGGAGAAAGGTTCTGACTATGCCAAGAACGAAATCCTGCGCCTACAGCGCATACTAGACAAGGTACTATTCTCAGTCAAATTAACTTTTGCAAGTTCTACTTTGTGGCTTGTTTAAATCACTTTAGGGAAAAATAAAATTACTCTCTCAATTTAAAAATAAGTATAAAAGATTTCAATTAATTTGATCTTGAAAGAAAAAAGGTTCAGAAGACTGTCTTAGTTACTTATTAATAAACTATAAAAAGGTAATTTTTTAGAAGGAGCTCTGAAAAAAGTATACCATATTAAAACACTCTTTAACTAAGACTCATTTGTTTACAAGGCAAACTGGCAATAATCAAGAGACAGGAGTCAAAAACAGTTTATCACTCATAACTATGTCTCTTTTCTCAAATCTCAGGGTCTCCAAAATCAAATAGCTCACACAATACTTTAATTGTCCCTCTTACCATACGCTACCTATTAATGACTAAAATGTATAGAAAGCCTTTGCTTTGGTTGCTCGAAAGAATTATGTTGCAATAGTTTACAGTTATTACCACCTATTATTCTGTGAAATTAGTTTTAATGTTTTGTCATTTGTTAAAAAAGTTATATTTACATCTAATCATGTATTATCACATTAACATAAAACCACCCACTTAGTATTTAATTCAGCCACCCACTACCTTTAAAATCTTACAAAGACAAACATCTGATTCGCTAATAGTGTAAGGATGTTATACTGTCAGTGTATCAAATATTTGTCAATAATTTTGATATATTGACAATATATCAATTTTCTCAATAATTTGTCCACATCTATTCTCAATGTTGCTTTATGTATTCGATTTTGTGTATTTGTGTCCTCTCTTTTGGAATGAACACAAAATACACAATATTTTGTATATTTGTATATATATTTATGTATCTGTATGTATATTTATATCTTGTACTTGCAAACACACACAGCAGATAAGATTTTGTAACATAGCAGTACTAATCTTTGTTGATTATTAATGCAGTCCATTAGCCCTGCAAAGGCTGACGAGTTGACTCTTAAGAAGAACATTTTGTCAACATTTGAGTAGTTCTGTGGCGCAACTGTTGACCATATCCTCTCCTTGAAGAATGAAGATAGCATTCTAGCTCTGCGCCTTCTGATAATTGACTACTTTGATACCAAATTTGCTGGGAAAATTTCAACTTGGAGATTTCTTGTGCTTTCATTTTGACTCTTGTTTAATGGCCTTATTTCAGCGATTTTGGGGAATAGGATTCATCCTTTTATTTTCCCACTTTTGTAGTCTATGGGAGAGTTATTTAGCGAAAGATGATGACATTTACCATCATGCTTCTCTTGGTATAGTAGCCATAACTTTGTTCCATGATAATGGCTAAATTTACTTCTTGAAGATTATATAACCTGTTTGACACTTATATGTTGCCTTTAACTTTGTAAGTTATAAGATGCAGTGTTTTGAAAATTGGGCTGGTTCCCAAACCCCTCTTCAATATAGGTGGGGTAAAAAATTGGAAGACAAACGACGGGTTGGCACAAGTGGAAAATGATTTGTTGTTCTTTAAACAAGGTCTCGAGTTCGAGCCTTGTGGATGGAAAATATCCTTGTTGGGAGACTCACCTGTCATTCCCAGGTATGCGACCCGGGACGATAGATTAGTCGGGGTAAAGTTCCGGACACCGGGTAAAGTTCCGGACACCGTGGACAACAAAAAAAAATTAGAATTTTTAAAAATCAATAAATATTGTTGAACTGGTCAAAAATCAGAATAATGTGGTTAAACTGATTAATTAATTTTAAAAATAAAGGTTTTGATTTTTATAACCGTACAATATAATATAAAATATATTTTTATTATTTACATTAAGAAATATTAAATTTTTAAATTTATTTAGTGCTCTACTTTAATTTTTAATTAATATTTTTAAGATATTTTAATTTTTTAATAGTGTATATTTCATTATATGAATATATATTTATTGAGAAATTTATATTATATATATATTTTTATTATGGTTGGTTGAAACTCCTTCATTGCCTGGTTCAATGTGATCTGGTTTTAATTTAAGAGCCTTGTCAAGGGAACAAGGGTCTTACCTAGCATGGATGCAAGAAACAAATTTAAACGTTTAGTTGTCTAAAGAGAAGTCTTATTTTAAGGAAATAGTTAAAATATCTAGAAACAAAATATTTATTATTCATCTGAATTTTAATGTGTTTGAAGCATGAGTTATTTTAAAATATGCCTAAATGGAAAGAAAAAAAAATACATGGTCGGTTGAAATAACAAATATATTTCCTTTGTTCATTTTTTTAAATTATGAAGGACCATTAAATATTTTTTCTAGGAATTATTTGCGGGTGCTATCTTTGTCAAGAGGAACCAATGAGGTTTAATATATTGTGAATTTCTTTAAAACATTTAAGCCAAATAAAATTAAAATATATATTATTTTTTTACATGTATATTATGCAGTAGTAATAAGTCCCATAGAAAATAAATCTAGCTCATTATTATTGGCAGAGTTGTATCTTATAGAAAATAATTTTACTCATCAATAGGTTCGATTAAGGGATAAAAATGGGAAAAGAAAATTTTCATTGATCAATTCCCCAATTAGTTTTATACATGGAGGTCAGCATGAAATTTATTTCTACTTCTTTTATCTCCTAACCAAACATACCTCAAAGAGACAATATATTCTATTTTCAGTTCTCCTTGATCAGAATACCTCAGACATGAATAAAATACATTTCTTTTTGGTGAAAACTAAGACACACAAGCGTTCTGCTCATACTCAAGAACCTGAGGAATCAGTTGCTTTCACGTTCATATTTAAGACCCTGCATGGCTTGATATCATGTTTAAACTCGGGTTCAGTTATACCAGTCGATGAGCACTCATCAATCTGATACTCCTTCTCGTCGTCAACCAGCGATTTCATATACGAGCATGAACGTTCCTCATTATCTATGTTAGGAGCATGGTCTTGGCCGGAACCGAAGGGCAATTCGGTAGATGTGGAGCCAGGAGGCTGCGTTCTCATCTGCACAGATCGTAGAAGTGCAGCTCTTCTTAAGTCAGCTGAGTGGCATATATCGCTTGGAGATGACGGGAAGCGGCCCTCAGAATCTGACCCTCGCTGGCGTGGCTGGGAGCAGGTAACGGCAGAGATGGTAGGGACATGCGAAGCATTTGAACTAGTGGAAGGCGCTGAAGAAAATGCATTTTGTGGTCTTTGGTGCCGATACGGAGAAACTGGACTACTGGGAAGACTGTCAGGTTGGGAGGAACAACTGTGCAGTGGGGTCTCACAAAACCTTGAGTCATCTGAGTCTTCTGACATTGGTGAATATTGTAAAGACAAATCATCCCTAGAAATCAATGCAACAAAAGATATTATTTGAAACATTTGCTAAAAATTGGAGCATCAAACATATTTACTTGTACAAAAGACTGCTTGCAGTTCACTAATGGTGTTGGCAAGTTATCAATTTCTAATTAAAAAATGTCTACTTAATTATACATCTCATAATTTAGAATAGAATACAGTGAACAGAAATAAAGATAACAGGGACAACACCAGAAAATATCAAGATAGGATTAGTAGCATCAGGAAAATGGACTCCATGGTTGTGTATTGATGCCATTATTTAAAAGCCCCCCAGTCTTGTATATTTTCAAGTTGAAAAGAACCATAAACTAAGACACGTGCAAGAATGGCAAAATTCCCCATGAGACGGCGATCCCTCTAAGGACCAACTAATTTGTCAACTAATTTGTTCCCCAGCAGGGATGGAGATGAGGACAAAATTCCCCGGGATAGATTCTGGGACGGGGTGGGGATTATTCTCCCCACCCCGTAGGGACCCCGAATATATGAAAACACTAAAATGACCTGCAGGGAGTTGGGAATGGGGACAGGAAAAAAAGTGACCCTGCAGTGGGGATCCGGGAACAGGGATGGGGAGCAGGGAGGCACTCCCTTCCCCTGCCCTGTGCGAGTGCCATCGCTAGACACACCATGTGGACAAACAAATAGCAGACTAACAACTAAAATATATTTTATCATACATGTACATTTTCACATCATGTATTCATCTAATGGTTTTAATCTATGAATTGTTTCTAAATTATTCAAATACAGGAAACAATGTTATAAACATGACAACAAGGCAGTGTTAGGTTTGTGTTTCGTTGTGGTCCGATTGAGGACAATGATGTCTTTTTAGTTTTTAATGAAATCTTTTTGTGTGTATCCCTGATGCCAGAGTTTTTTTCTTTTATCTTTGTCCCTGTCTCTGTGCCTTTATCTCCATGTCTCCCTCTCATTGTTAAGGAACACACTCCAAACACTACCCAAGAGAAGTCAAGTGTTTACACCAGCAAACATGCCTATGGACCAAAGCCACTTAAGAGTTGACATACTGCCGCAAATTTAATCAACACTGCCAAGGAAACCAAGTAAACCAAATACAAACACATATTTATGACTCTAGATGGCATCAGCTCTTGTTCAGTCATCGACCGATAAACTATTTTGTCATATTCATGCTTCCTGAAATATTTTAGTTGTTACTAGAGTCTGCTGAAAACACAATCCACTCATTATGCTAATATGCTGTCTATAAATTGTTTGGACTCTACAGTATGGCTGGAAAGTAACTGGTCGTGAAATCTAGTTCAGACCTTTCTTCACTTCCTAGTTTATGAGCCCACAAAAGGCGAAACAAGAGGCACACCATTAAGAGCAAGTGTTTGATCAAGAACAACAACAACAACAACAAAGCCATATCCCGCTAAGTGGGGTCGGCTACATGGATTAAACGACGCCATTGTGCTCTATCATGAATAATATTAGGGTTTATGCCATTAACTCTCAAATCTTCCTCGATAACTCCTTTTATAGTCTTTTTAAGTGTTTGATCAAGAAAATTATGGAAATTCCAAAATCTATAAGATTGTTTTTAAGGAATACCAACTGATAATATTACCATTTAGTGATTGCTCAAGCAGTCTAAGGACTAAATCTTAGAAACCAAGGTCAGATATTTTGGGGTCTAGGGCATAAAATAAGGCTAAAAATAGATTTGTTCAAGGTTAAAATGGTGGAAGAATGTGTCGGTGTGAGTACAAGGAGGATGACCCTTGATTAAGAACAAGCAAAGCCCTTCTATGTACTTAAGGCTTGAAACGTCTTTGCCAACAAAACCATAATGAGGAACTCTTTTCTGTTGTAATCCTCTTATTCCGGCATAGAGATCATCATTCTCAACACCCTATGAAAAGCATAATGCCATGCAGCACTATGTTGAAATTGAAAGTACAAAGAAAGTGCACTTGCAGCTAGTGCTATGTTATATCTTTGAAGGCCAAGAATGACAACTAAGATTTTACAAATGCTCTGAAGTATGAAGGAGAGGGATAACAAAAGTAATCCTCTTAACATGCCAAACAAATAAACTGATAACTACAACCAAGATCAAAAGAATATACGTATGTAGCTCATACAATGCAAAGTTCAATTTAGTAGTTGCCATTGAAATGCTACAAAATAAACCTCATCAATGAAATAAATTGTTCATAAAGATCCAAACTGGGAATAATGAGTACTTAAAAAAGAGAAGTGGTGATAATTTTTTACCTTAGAGAGAACATGCTTTCAGACCTGGCTGGGGAGTCCATGAGATTATCAGGAAGAGAGTCACCAACTGTCAGTCCATTGAGACTGGATGCCATTATCTGAGAAGACAAACAACAGATTAAATGACTAATTTAATTTCAGTGCATTTAATTTGATTGCAACAAAACTTATTATAGCCGGTCCCAGGCCCGGAAAGAAAAGTAGGATTGTGTTAGGCCTTCGACAGCCAATGTAAAACTTTATCGAATCATCTTACATGGATCAAATATGAAATTGTGCTAAAACAACAAGGTACAATGACGTCGTTTGATCCATGTAACCGACCTCACTTAGTAGATAAATGTTGTTGTTGTTGTTAGTTTAATTACAACAAAAGGTACATGAAATTTTAAATCACTCAAGTGACTCAACAACATCAAAAGAAACATTAACGAGAATTGCTCATAAGTTCAATGACAGAACATTTCTCACAAATAAAAACGAAAAGGGTTAAAAATTATAACTTCAAAAGTGAAAAGGACAAAAAAAAAACATTAACCAGAAGTTATTATGTCACAGTTAAAACATCAAAATGGAACAAAACAATATAATAATAATATAAGAAGAGGACAAAAAAAGCGACAAATTATTAAAAAAAAGAAAGAAAAAAAAACCGAAATGGTAACCTCACTAAGATAGCGCTTGTGAGAACGAAGATTGTCGAGGTAAACTTCCTCTTCGGGATCTCTGGAGCGCTTCCCGCTGGGCGATGATGAACCTGCCTGATTCGAATCAGAGCCCATTGTTGTGTACAACTCATATGAACCCTAACCAACACTTTCTTTGTGTAAAAGGGGATTTCATTTTAGTGTTGCAATCTTAATTTTGTGTGCAGAAAAGGCTTAGGCTTTCTCTCCGCCATGGGAGTTTACTGAAACATAACAACAGAGGGTTCTTTGTTCCTTTTTTATTTTTCTCACCGAAAAGCAACTTGAGAGAATTGAACATGCATTTTTATTTTTTTTTAGAGTTAATCCCAAACTGGTCCTTGACAATTTTAGCATTGTACAAAGTGGTCCTTGACAATTGGAAATATCTTGATCCTTGACAATATCAAACGTCAGACATCATAAGGTGCCGGGACGAAAAAACTAACGGTGTTAATAACAATTTCATTTCTACACAAATTTGTCCCTAACAATTTTAATTTTAGAAAAATTAGTCCATAATTATTTTTTAAATTCTTTTATCTTTTATCACTTTTATTGACATATTCACTCTAAACATGCTTAAATCAAATCTATATATCTTTTATTTGAAAATTGTCACTCTTTAATGCAATTATTTTAGTATATTTATAAAAAAATTGTTGATAAAGTAATAATTTTTTATTAATAATTTTATATATCACACTTCTTAATTTACTTGTTTAAAAAATATAAAATAATTTTTCATTTTTTTATTAAAAATATTAAAACACTTACAAGATAATATATTTATTTTATTCTAAATTTTATATAACTTAAAATAGTTAGTTTTTATATTTAATATCAGTTATTAGTATAAGTTTCAATATGCATAATATAAAATATGAAGATTTAAACAAGTAAAATTTAATAAATGGCCTTTTAGAAATAATAAAATAAATACATTTAGAGCGGTAATATTCAAACAGGAGATATATAAAGTTGATTTAAGAGTGCTTAAAAATATATATATTATAATAAAGAAGATAAATAGAAAAAAATTATAGACTAATTTTTCCAACAATAAAATTGTCAGGGATCAATTTGTCCAAAAATAAAATTGTCATTAACACTGTTAACTTTCCGTCCAGGGACCTTATGATGTCCGACCTTTGACATTGTCAGGGACCAGTTATGGTATGTCCGATTGTCAAGGACCACTTTGTCTGATGCTAAAATTGTCAATGACCAGTTTTGGAGTTTACTATTTTTTTTTTATTAAGTTACACCTCAAATTGCTCTTTCCCTTTATATACATGTTTTAATTTATTCTTCTATTTTACTTTTTATTTAAATTAATCCTCCACTTTATCCTATGTAATTCAAGTTAGTCCTATTATTAATTTATTATAACTCTGTTAAATAAATGATAATATGTACTGTTAAATGCTTACGTGACAATTGACAAATGTGATATACAATGCAATGTAATAAGTGTGAGTTTTATAAAACTTATTGAGCAAATACTTCTATTCTCAAAAGGCATAGATTTTTTTTTTTTTTTTTTTTTTGGTAACTCAAAGCTAAGGAACATTTGCTCCTAGTTTTTTAGAGCCAAGGGTACTCCTAGGAGCCATTAAGAGTAACTTTTTAGAGTTGACTCTAGCTTCTCAAAAAATAAAATAACTAATTAACCTTCAATTTCAATAAAAATTAAATTTTATCCTCAATTAATTAAATCCAATTTTACATCATTTTATCTCCAATTTTTCTCTAGCTATTTTTTTAATTGTATACCGCTATGTTTATTGTCGCTTATTTTTATACATTATATAGGACATAGGAATAGTGTTCTATGATTGCTACTAAGAACCTAATAGAATCATTTTGAATCAAGTATTTTTGAGTCTAATATCCATGCATCATGTTAGAGGTATAGATAGTGTTCGAAATAACATAACATCTAGTTTGATGAGTTGATAAAATTGATGTAAAGATATTGAATTAGTTATATATGTTTAGATTTGTAAGTGGTATTGTTTTAATTTTTATGTTATTAATTATTATAAATGTTAATTGAAATAAGTAAAAATAATATCTTTTAATATTTATGTCTATTATAGTAATTTTATACTTTAAGAGCACTTGTAAAATGTACTTACCAAATACTATACTTAATTATTTATAGCTCCACCTTATTGAGAGCAAATTTTAAATTATTCTACCAAATGGTCATAGTATGGCTCCTTGAGAGCAGCTTTTTGAGAGTCCAAAGAGTTCAGCCGTTTTTCGAGATCAGTCATAACATTATCAAACGAAGTCTAAATCATTATTTAGGTCTTCCACTTTAGTATTTTTTGACTCAAAATAGTCGTCCATAACTTATTTCATAAGAATTTCCAAAAAAATCTCAAATTAAACCCTTAAATTCAAATCCCTAAATTAATAAAATCTTTAAATTAAACAAATTCTAATCCCAAATAAAAATAAACAAAATTACCTAATTTTATTCTTAATTCATCACTAACTCCTGCACACACCTAATAAAATCACCCATCACTAAATCCTAATTGAGGTGTATAAGCATAAATAATGAATAAGGATTAAGATTTGGTGGTTTCAATCTTAATAACACCAAAAAGTCTGGCCGTACGTCAAGAATTAGCCAACGACCAGCCAACGATTAAATGCATCTCATGTTATTCCTAAATTAACTTCATGTAATTATGGAAATATAATAGTAAGATATAAGAATTAATTAGCAACAAAATATATTGAAGATCTTATGCAATCAAAAAATTATTGAACAAAATTTGACCATAATTTATTATGTAAAAACATGCGCCCAACCCTTCGCCGCCCACTTTTTATTTTGTTTCGTGCAATTATAATTCCCGACATTGTTCATCAATATTGAGTAGGTAACCGAGCATTTCTTTTTGTTTCTTTTTAATTTAGTGTTCCTTTGTTTGTTCTTTTTTTTTTCATTCATCATGTTTTATTTGGGCAGCTTTTAATTTATGTCACAACTTTTTTTTATCCCATTTATGTCACAGTTTTTTGTTTTATTGAGTATGGCCAAGAATATTAGTCAATAGAAGAATCAAGTAAACAATTTATCAATAATAATTTCGATCTCAATATTCCATACACCGAGGTATGTTTAATCTTTGCTTTTATATCGGTATGTATAACATTTTTCATGTGATATTGATAATACTAATTATGTTGTATATATGTAATATCAATTACGTATTATATGTAATATCCTTTATTTGATATGTGTAATATCCTTAATGAGATATGTGTAATACACTTAGTTTGGTATGTGTATTACTCTTTATAGAGTATGTGTAATATCCTTTGTGGTGTATGTGTAATACCCTCTATTTGGCATGTGTAATATCCTACATACTTACGGTATGTGTAATACCTATTATGAGGTATGTGTAATTCACTTTCTATGGTATGTGTAACACCCTTTATACGATATGTGTAATGTTTTATGTTTGATACTATAATTTATATATTAAGGCGATTTTGAGGTAAAATAATTTATTTTATTTTTAATAAAAAATCTTTTTTTAGATAGATGAAATCGTTAAATGTGTAAAAAAATCTTTATAATATCATATCAGTAATGTATCAAAATAAATTGTAATCACCATTAATTGTGTAATAAATTAATTATTGTGTGATCAATTTTTTGATACTAATTAATTATTATCATATTAATTACATACTCTTTTATATGCATATCATTTAATTGTTGGCAACCTTGTTGGCTTACTTTCGTTGTACGTGTAGCATGATTGTAATAACACATATATATCATAAATATAAGTCGTAGAACGCATTAGGGTACATAAATGGTCAAAACAATTAATTTTCGTAAGAGGCAACAATGTTGTAATCGATTACCATGGAGCTATAATCGATTACCAAGTCTGTGTAATCGATTAACAAAGAGCTATGTTTTCTTACAATTAGAAATTCACAAGTCGTAATCGATTACGAAACCCCTGAAATCGATTACCACTACGTGAATTCAGATTATAGGGTTCCAAAACACGTTTTTCAATAGCCAATAACCAAAACATTAATCTAGAATCATCTCAATCAGTAGAAAACATATACACGTGAAAATCAATCGGTGAAATACGTTTTAAAACTCTTTTACATCAATAAACACTTTCTTTTTGGAATTTAATTTGTAAAACATAACTCTTTCATGAACCCTAATGGGAAAACGATCAACAACAATAGTTCAATCAATACTCAGAAATATGCACGAAAATACATAGCAATTAAGATGCCTAGAACCCCTACCTCCTGAAGAAAGTCTATGAAACGTAATGACAACCCTTTCCCGACGATACCCGCATACAAGTTTTCTCTCTCTAGCCCCTCGAACGATGTGGTGAAGAAGAAGACTCCTATTGAAGAATTGGAATCGGTGGAAGGATGTGTTTTTGTTTGAGGATTAAGAATATGAACTCGGTTTCTTGATCGGACGAGTTTTGATATGAGTTTCCTGGTATGTAGTGGCTATGGCTTTTGTGTTTTAGAGAGAGAGAACAATGGAGGCACAAGGGTGAAGAGAAGGTGTTCCTAATGTTTCTGATGTGTGTGTTAGGTTTTCTCACATGGTGGCTAAGTTATGCATGACTTAGAGTCACCGTGGTGCCCAAACGTAACTTAAAACACACTAAAAACGCTTTCGGCATAGATTATAATCGATTACCACGTGGCTGTAATCGATTACAGTTAGCAAAAATGCCCAAATATGAAAATCAAATGGCTATAACAGGGTCGTGAAAAAGCCCCAAAATTAAACACCACTAAAACGTCTCGACTCGTGCTATAACCTCTACACATCATTCCTAATCTTTAAACATCATCAAAGACATACATATAAGCACATAATTCACATGACATATCATACTTTAACTAGGAGAAACTTATCCACTTTTTTTTTCGATAATTAATCACAAGCTTCCAAGGTGGAAAGACAAGTGAGAACATCAATATGCATCTTCACAACCAACTCAAATAGAACTAGCCTCATTAAAAACCTCCTAGCCTAATATAATTTAACCTAACGAGGAAAAAGAGTGCTAGTCTACCAAAGCAATTATGGCTGTCAAGAATGACATATTGAGCAAGCATATACAATGAGAACATGTCACACCACATAGCAGAATACATTTTCATAATACACCCCTTAAACAATTAATAGCACCTCTATAAAATTCATTAAACACTTCCAAATGAATCTTACGCCTTTGGACTCTAGCAGCATCATTATTCTCATCACCACATGGCAGCACCATCATTATTCCCCATCACCACATGATAGCACCACATGACAGCACCGATAACCTTGTTTTCATATATTCCATTATCCTTTCATTTGCCTATCCTTGATCCACCTGTCCACCCATATCAATACTAATTCCCTTGCCTCCACCACTGTTGCTCGCCTACCTTCAAAGACCATAGCATTGCGAGCCTTCCAAACGACCCATAACACAATAAAGAAAATCATTACCCATACCCTCCTCATCGATTTAGGCAGGGGACATGTCAACTAGGCCTCATAGCAATCCTTTGGTGTACGTGGCCATGTCCATGATATTCCCCACCCATCTAAAATACCATTCCAAACCATTGACGAGAAATTGCAAAAGAAAAACAAATGATCGACTGTCTCAGGTGCTAAGTGGCACATGGGACATCCTTCCTACCCAACCTGCAATAATCCAATCTTGAATAGCCTTTCTTTCGTGTTCAACCTTTCCAACAGAACAAACCAAGTTAGAAGTTCCACTCTCTGTGGCACCATACCCTTCCAGACAGCTTCTAATACATTATGCGATCGTCGCTCGATCTCCACGGATCTGGAATTGCAAACCAACTTTATAACAGATTTAACCGTGTATACACCAGACTTCTCATGTTTCCAAGTTACTCTGTCCTCCTTCTCTTTCGACATTGAGATCTGACACAACCTTACATGCAGCTCTCCAAGCAATTCCCTATCTCTACTTCTCAATTCTCTCTTCCATTGAAAATTCCAGACCCACGATAAGCCATCCCACATCCCACACTCCGCAATTGGCATATTTTGTTGTTCTGACACCCTGTATAGTCTCGTAAAGCTGTCCTTCAACGATTTGTCCCTTACCCATCGATCTTCCCAAAATAATATTTTTGCCCCATCACCAATCTCCAACTGGATCCCTTCCTTAACCATATTTGCCATTTCCTCATTTGTCCATTTAAGTTTCAAGATTTCTGCCCAAATTCCACCAGACCTCACATGCTCCCCAATTTGTAAAGCAAGTGGTCTACCCATTATGAGTTTATGATTAGAGCAAACTACCCTCTTCCATAACGGACAATCTTCCTTGAAAAATCTCCACCACCATTTGAATAGCAAGGCTGCATTTTTAACAACTAAGTCCCCCACACCAAGTCCCCCATACTCTTTTGGTCTTTGAATTATTTCCCACTTTACACACGGCAAGCCCCTGCCCCCATCTTTCTTCCCCCAAAAAAACTGGCTCTGTAAGGATATGATTCTTTTCACAACCCCCTTCGGCATTTTGAAGAGGCTAATATAGTATAACGGGAGGCTATTCAACATCGTTTTGATCAAAATTAGTCGCCCCGCTTTTGATAACAACTTACCTTTCCAACCATTCAACCTTTCCTCAATCTTTCTGATAACAGGCTGCCATGTTGATACACTCTTAGGATTAGCACCAAGTGGAATTCCTAAGTATCTTATAGGAAGTTTCTCAGTTCTGCATCCAAGCTTCCTGCATGCTTTCTCCACCAGTGACTCCTTGCAGTTTAAGGCAATAAGAGCTGACTTCTTATAGTTAATTGTCAATCCCGACATTAATTCAAAGCCGCTTAACACCCTTTTGTAGTTCAATATAGTCTTCAGATCATCAGGGCAGAACAGAATTGTATTATCTGTAAATTGCAAATGAGACAATTGCACCTTAGCTTTACTAATGCCCACTGGTTCAATTTCCCCCAAGCTCTGCAGTCTTAACAGCATACAATTTAGGACTTCGGCAACAAGGACAAACAAAAAGGGTGATAGTGGGTCTCCTTGTCTCAATCCTCTCTCCATCTCGAAAGGTGATGTAGGAACACCGTTCACCAGCACCGACATAGTTGTTGTCGATAAACAACACCATATCCAATTCCGCCATTTCACACCAAACCCCATTCCCTCTAGCACACATTCAACAAAACTCCATCTCACACTATCGTATGCCTTTTGAAAGTCCAGTTTAATTAAAAAGGCACTCACTTTCTTTTCCTTTAAGCATTGCACAGCCTCGCACGCAATTAAGGCGCCATCAACAATTCGCCTTCCCTCAACAAATGCACTTTGTGTTTCCCCAACCAGCTTTGGCAATAATGGTTTGAGCCTACTCGTCAAAATTTTTGAAATGACTTTGTAGACACATCCCACCATGCTTATTGGTCTCAAATCACTAATACTTTCCAGTCCACCATCCTTCGGAATAAGCGTAACCCACGTGTGATTGCAATTTTTTGGCTTCACCCCTGTCAAAAAGAATTCCATAACTTCCCTGCAGAACTCATCACCAATCTTCCCCCATATCCTCTGGACAAAATTTACATTAAACCCATCGGGTCCAGGGGCCTTTGTTGGTTCACAGCTCCATACAACATTTCTTATTTCTTCGTTCGTAGGCACCACCTCAATTCTGTCATCCTCCTCTTGATCAATTTTGTTAACCAGAGATCCATCAAAGTCAATTCTCATAAAATGTTTTTCAGTATACAAGTCTTTAAAATATCTTCTTATGCCACGCTTCACTCCTTTCACCCCTGTGTAACATTTTCCACCAATCCTGATATTTTCAATCGCCTTCCTTTTTTGCCTGCAATTTGCAACCGCATGATAGTATTTTGTATTCCTATCATACATCAAATATTACATATATTATTTGTTGTGCACACCAGATAATATTTGTTGTACATTACATATTATATGTAATACACAACAAATATTATCTGGTGTGCACAACAAATATCACCGGTTATGCACAACATACATCACATGTTGCAAGTGCATGATATGTGATATACGTTGTGTATTTTATATTATATGTTGTACACAATATATTAACTGTTTTGACTAATTTTTTTGTTGTGCACCAAGTATTTATCTAAAATATATAAGGCTCATATTTTGTAGGTACACGTGGTGATTGATTTTTGTTTTCATTTTTTATTTTTACTTTTTATTTTATTTATTTTCAGAATTTTTTTAAAAAATATTTAAGATAAGAGAACCATAAAACCATATTTTTTTTTATTTTCAATATTTTTTCACAAAATTTTTTAAAACAAATAAAACAGAAAATAAAAAAAATCAATCAAAATATTGAAAATATACAAATAGCATTATTCACTAATATATGACTTGATGAAAATTAATCCACATGGCAAATATTGATTAGTAGGACGGAATTTGGGACAGAAAAGTTGGACAGAAGATTTTTATCCACAAGCAATAATTGGACCCATTAGTGCAGTTCATGGGACTATCTTTATACCTTGTGGACCACCATGCTCCATACTGTGTACAGTAGAACTCGCCTGTATTGATTCATGAGAGCATAACTAATGGATGCACAATCATTGTACTCCCTTCGTTTTATAATGATAGTGATTGTGATAATATTAGAGTCCTTCTAAAGATTTATTTTATTTAATATTATGATTAAATATGAAAAATATTCATATTATTATCTTAATATTATATACTATATATCTTAAATTATAATATTTAAGATAATATTATAATATTAACTTAAATTATTAATATATTTAATTATTAAAAGAAATGATTTGTGTACACCATAAAATCAGTCACCATGTGTAATAATTCAATATTTTGAAACTAGTAATCCAACTTTTAAAGATATTGGATTAATGTATACTAATAAAAGTTGGATCACTAATTTTAAAACGCTGGATTATTGTACATAGTGACTGATGGTAGTTGAATTTTTGATGAACAAGTAGCATTACTCAATTATTAATAGAACAAAGGTTTCTATAATACATAATATAATATTAACTTGAATTATAATATATCTAAATTAAAATAGTTTTTATCTAATTATTTGATTATTCACTACATTCAATCTTACATAAAAAATAGTTTTATTTTATAATTTATTTTAGATAAGGCTGATTTTTTTGTTAATAAATGAATTCAATTACCGTAACTTAATTGTCATAATTTAATATTTGACATGATTGATTAATTGTCTCACAGGAAATATAAAACATAAATAATTAACATATTTATTTTTGAAAGATAATAATTACGAATTATTAGTAATTATTAATGTTTGATAATTATATTAGTGGTATTTGAATATTTTACTTGTAATTTCATGAGACTTAGTGATTGATAATTAGTTAATATTTTAGAGAGTTTTAGTGATTGATATGAGATATTTTTAATACTTTTTGTTAATTAGGAATAATTATGAACATAAATTAGTGAATTTTTAATATTTTTGTTTGATTGTTGTCCGAGAATAGATATGAATAATTAGTAATTATTCATGATTGATAATTAGTTATTTTTGAATATTTTATATGATTTCAATAGTTTTTATTGATTGATAATCAGTGAATTATGATTATTTTTGGTTGATTATATTGTTGATAGAGAATAATTATAAATATTTTATGAATACGAATTCGATATTGAAAAAGATGAAAAGTAATTACATGATTGAATATTATAAATATAAATATTTGATTGAATGATATGAATATAAATCAGATTCAATGATAATATTAGTAATTTTTAATGTTTTATGTGATTTTAGCAATTTATAGTGTTTGATAATTTGTGGATATTTTGTAATTTTTAGTGATTGATTAGAGATTAAATATTTTTTTAATTTTAGATTTATTTAACAATATTAGAAATAATAAAATAGAAGGAAAAATCATATTTTATGATAATTAGATAGAAATTCATTAAATATGATATGCCAATATATAACTAAATGGGTATGACAATAGACAATGTATATGTTTAATATGTGATGATGGTTCAATATACAAGTTCTATTTATAAATATAATTTAAAAATGACACATATTCATATTATGTGATAACTAAGTACTTCTTAGACAATCCTTCAAGATCTTATTTTAATTTTATTTGCATCCACTAATATAATAATAATTTTATTATGTATTTTTATTGTTATATTTATAAAATAAATTTATAAATAACATATTTTTATTTAACTTCTTTTTATATAAATATTTTTTTATTAACTATTTATATTTTAAATGTGAAATTTAATATAATCCGTCCATGCATAGCTCGGGCATACGACTCGCACTTTTTATTTGTCAACAGATTAATTGGGCACAAATATAATCTTCAATGTTTTATTAATACTTTTTATTGTGATATTGTTATCAATTTTGTATTTGCAAGATGTTTCGGTATGTGTTTATAAGTTTTGTGATTTCAAGATATTCCTGTGTAGATATTGTTATAAATTTAGCTTTTAATTTAATTATCCTACTAGTTATTAAACTAGTAAATTTATAAAAGATCTTTACATATATATTTAATAAATAATTTTATTTTTTACTATTTTAACACATGTAGGACAAAGCTATAGGACTTGTTAGCATATGTTCATATATTTATAAATTTTGCTAATTAACAAGTGTCACAATGACACTTGTTAATTAAAAAACATAAATGACAATATTAATAAATTCTTTAAATAGTTTATAAATTTTGTTAATAAGTGCATATATATATTTATAAATTTTCTAATAAGTACAACAATAACGTTTGTTAAAATAGTAAAAAAAATATTTATTTTAAAAATACACGTAATTGTATTTTCTAGACAAATAATTCACTATAATAATTTAAATTTTATCTATTTTTTTCATATTAATAAGTATGATTAATAACAAGTGCTTTCAGATATATTACATTTAATAAGATATATAAGACAGAAATACATAAATAAATATTTTTTATACTCTTGAAAATAGAAAATAAAAGACAAAACTAAGAAACTTACTAATTTTATATTTTTGTCTCTATATTTTTATATTTCTGTCTTGTTTCATGAAGCAGATACTTGTTATATAAAATTTATATTTATTATTCGCAAAGTGTTCGAACCACGAGATCAGCAAGGGAATAAAATATATATTTTATCGAAACCGCGGCTATGTGCACATGGATGTCTAAAATAATTGCAAACAAATAAAGAAGCACGTGATTCACAACTTTAAAGTCAGCGTTTGGTAGGAAATTAATTGCATGTTTTCCATTAGTAGTGCTAAAAGTACAATAAAAAATCAGTCAAAATAGTTAATAATAGAAAATTGGGTCAAAATCACTCAGCCCATTAAAAAAGAAACATATAGTTAATAATGTTATTTGGGTCAAGAGTGTTAAAATGAGCTTTGTTGGTTGTT
Organism: Aeschynomene evenia; assembly: GCA_013621005.1. NCBI lineage: Eukaryota > Viridiplantae > Streptophyta > Magnoliopsida > Fabales > Fabaceae > Aeschynomene > Aeschynomene evenia. The sequence continues at coordinate 6,072,311 of CM024271.1, forward strand.
TTAGTTGGAAAAATGTTGTTCACCAAATATTTATACTCCCTCCGTTTTTTTTAATTGTCCAGTTTTAATTGCGCGCGGATATTTAGGAAATGATTGGTGTAGTATAAAAGTTAACAAAATGTACACCTACTTTACTAATTTACCCTTTGTTACTTATCTCTCCTCAATTATTATTGCTATTAGTGAGTAGTATTAAATAGGAGTAAAAGAAGAAAAAAATAATAAATGTTGTCTCAAATTTTGAAATGGACAATTAAAAAAAAATACACGCAACTCTAAGTTGAACAATTAAAAAAAACGAAGAGAGTAAAAGTAACCTATTTTATTTCATTTTATAATATTTATTTACTCTTAAAAAGTTTAAGAATATATTTTTTTATCTGTATTTTTTAATAGTTTAATTTTGATACTATAAATTTGTTTAATTTTACATGTGTGTTAATAAGACACTTAAACTAATGAATGATTAAGGCTAATTCTCTGATTGAGATGACACTTAATTTTGAATGACTGTTTTTACAATGTTTTTTTATGAGTAATGCTACATGTATACTATAAAATCAGCACTATTAGTCATTATATGTAATAATTTATTATTTTAAAACTAATAATTCAACTTTTAAAAATATTGGATTAATATATAATAATAAAATTTGAATTACTAATTTCAAAATGTTATATTATTAAATATAATAACTAATAGTGACTGATTTTGTGGTGTACATAAAACATTTTTAGTTTTTTATTGTTGATATTGTATATAGATAAGACTCTTAAAATAACGAGTGATTATGTCTACTTCTTTTATGAAGATGATAGTGACTTGATTGACTGATTCTTAGATTTTTTTATTAATTATTGATATTATATGTAAGATTAATTTTAATATAATGATAGTATAGAATTATTTTATATTATTGTCATACAATAGAAAGAGGAGTATTTTACACTGTAGATGATTATTATAATAAGTATTTTTAGTTATAATTTATTATTTATTAAATTTTTATTGATCATCAGTGTAAAATAATTTTATTATATTAGAATATGAAAATTAAATTTTTCTATAAAACAACCCTAAAATTAAATTCATTATATTAGATTAATTTTTCTTTTACAAAGGTAAAGATGTAATAAGGTAAAAAAAAAACATTTGTCTCAATGGATGATCAAAATGTACTTTAAGGAGTTATTCAACACATATTAAAACACTTATAAAAAATTAAGAAATTAATAATTATGATATACCATATGTAACACATATTTACATTGACGTCAAATTAAATACTGTCATATTAGTAAAGTGGTTTCTGTTTTAAATAATGAATATAAAAATTAAATAATTTTACTTAGTGGCAATATACATGATTTAACTTCAATGTAAAATTAATTTATACTCGCACTATATCACAGTTAAACTAAAAACTAATTATGAACGAACTAAAAAATGGAAACGGAGGAGTAATTAATCATTTTTCACCACGTTTAACAGTACAATCTTTTTACTAGGATATATACTTACCCTACAAGAAATATGTATTTACCGTTAGTTGTAATATATGAAATTTGTAGGGCCAGTATAGTAGATCTGATATATTTAATTTTTTAAGGAAAAAAAATGACACTCTACCTCATTGAGATATAAGATCTATATAATTTAGTGCCAATTTGGATTACAGTGTTTCTCTGACTTTTTTTAACTTCTGACTAATTAGAAGTTATTCTGTCATGTTTGGTTACATAACTTATGACTTCTACAGAAATTATTTCAGTGCTTTTGGAAAAGTCAGAATATTTGACTTCTCTAGAAGCACTTTTCAAAATAATTGAAATAAAAAATTTTGTTATTTTATATTTATATACAAAATAACTTATTCATAAGTTACTTCTCAAAAGTTACTTTTATATAAGAGTTTAAATAAGTTGTTTATCAAAACTGGTTTTTAGTCCATAAGTTTTCAAAAATTTTAAAGAGTCTAATTTTGATTCACTGAATTTTACATTGTCATACAATTGAAATGTTTCATTTGTATGACTTTTCAGGTAGTAAGAGAGAAAAAACATAATCATAATTAACATGACAATATATGATTAAATAACTGTGTAAAAAAATATAATACATTATCAGTAGATAAAAATTAAATCTAATTTTAAAATAGATCCTAAATGTTCTAAAACGTGTAAGTTATTTCATTTGTTAACTTTTCTAAAATGTATAAAATATTTCATTTGTTAACTTTTCAACAAAAGCCCGTTAATTGATCATATTTTTGTGTAACTAATGTCCTGTCCATTTATAGTTTGAGCAATTTAATCTCTCTATGTTTACAATAATTATATGCATAATCTCCCTACTCTTTTAAAGTTAGTTTACTAACTAATACATTTTTAGATGACAAATTGACGAATGTGTATTTTATATATTTTAGAAAATTCAATATTTATTTTAAATACTTTGAAACCTCAGACGCTAAATTATAAGATCCTATATGGCTATATGTCAAGCGAGTTAAGTATATTTTACCTTTTTCTAATACAGTATACAAGTGTATAAGATAAAAGCTTTTGTTATTTTATGGAACACATCCATATCATTCAAATTTTTATATTATTTTTAATCCAATCAAGCATTCTCCTACTGTCAAATAATGACCTTACATATATATTGATCAATCGAAGCAAAATATATAATATAAAGTGACCACTTATTAAGTGACAATGCGTTCAGATTGACACAAAGTACGGACATATTTGAACCAGTGTTTTAAAACCACGTTGTAGTTAATTTTCGTTCACACTCGCGTGATGAGGTTTATTTTATCCGCATATAATAATATAACGATGATAATAGTATATATACAACATAAATATCATCCAACTTGTAATTATATGGTTATGAGATCTATTAACAAACAAATTCTATAATTGTGTTTAATAAGTTTGATACTAGTTGAATCAATTTTAGTTGTACGATAAACATTTCCCAATAATATAATACACAAATGAGTGGGAAACAACACTTTTTCAGCTAAAACAGTTAACAAAATTCATTCAACATTTTATGACCCAAATAACATTTTAATCATGAGTATATTTTTAATGGGCTGAGTGATTATAAGCTTGTAGTCCAAATTCCTATTTATTGACTGTTTTGACAGATTTTTTTTTTTCGCCTCTTACTATTCTCAATATAATAATAATAATGTGTGACTTTATTATATGTACCATACCCTTACAACTACCATTAGAATATTAGAATATTAGAATATTATATATATATATATAGATGTGTGCCATCGGCATCAACTATTAAAGAAAAAGGTTATTATTATTTTTTCTCAATTTACGTGGGAACAAATATTTAATTTATTATTGAGAGATATTTGAGTTATATTTATGAGACATACATATGGTCCAATCAATAATAGATGAAGTTCCCATTGATATATAGAATGAAAAAAAATCTTGTAAATTACATAATTATTCACTATTAAATAAAGTAAAACGTGAATCCTATTTAGTTTATTTAACCCACATTTCATCTAAAAATATGATAATAAGTGTGTGGATACAATACTTTATACATGATGAGAATTAACTTTAATTTAGTCTCTTTTATTATAGGCTTAAATATCATTTTGGTCCACTAGCTTTATACAAATTCTGATTTTAGTCCACTATCTTTAGAATTGTCACATTTAGTCCACTAGCTTTAAAATTTTGTCAATTTTAGTCCACTGTGCTGACGACGTGGACTTAACGATGCTGACGTGGCAGTTGACTTTGCTGATATGGTCGTTGACTTTGTTGACGTGGACGTTGACTTAGCTGACATGGCCATCGACTTTGCTGACGTGTCGGTTGACTTTGCTGACATGGCTGTTGACTTTTGCTGACGTGTTCGTTGACTTACCAATTGACTAATTGTGGACCAAAAGTGCTCACAATTTGAAAGCTAGTGGACTAAATGTGATAAATCTAAAGATAATGGACCAAAATCAGAATTTATGTGAACTTAGTGGACTAAAATGATATTTAAGCCTTTATTATACAAGTGAATCATTTTAGTTTTACATTTTAAAATAATTAACCAAATTGGCCCCACATAAAACTTGAGTTAATTAATAATTAATTTAACGAAAATACTTCTTGTACAATGTCAAATTGTACAATCGTGTCAATGAGCCAAAATTTAGTCCAACTGCTCTTTTTTCAATGTGGAAATACAGTATTAATTTTAACAATTTAAAAATGTACAACCAAATGGACACAAGTGCACAACATAGTACGTGGACTATATGTGCACAATCAAAATTAAAAAAATGCACAATTAACTTGAACTTTCTGTGAAAATAGACCTAATTGTAATGGATTGGCAGTATTAACCGCCAACACATTGTACACCTAGCAAAACTGTTAATTTTAATTAGTTCTTCAATTAACCTTTTGTTTAATATTTTGTTATTTTAATGATTATGTATAATATCAAATGAACATCGACATGTCACGTTTCATCTAAAATATAATGAAGATTTAAATAACTTATTTTAATGTCTAATATTGAGAATAAAATGAGTCATTTTAAGTTATGACTTGCTAGCAATAGATATCTCATCATCAATGACTTGCTTGTATAATTTGGGACACCAAAATGAATTATTTTATCCTTTATTATATTTTAAATGATATATGATATATTAATATGTTACTTAATATTATACATTATTCTTCAAATGATAAAATATTAAATAAATATAAGTTTAATGACTAATTTATTATCTCAAATTTTACCACATAAAAACTGAATTTTTAATTAATTTTTTAAGTTGATAACTAAAATGACTAAAGTATATCGTATATCTAAATCAATAAAGTTTATCGTACAACAGAAATACGTCAAATTAGTATCCAACGTGTGATATTACATAATACATAATATGTACTATACGTATAGCACACATTCTATATTATATATAGTACACATTGAATATTAGTTGGACGTATTTCTGTTATACAATAAATATTATTGAAATCTAAATAAAGCTAATGATAAAAGCAAGATGACATAAGGAGAGTGACGTGCATTTAAGTTTCTTGCCCAATATTACTAGTATTGACAAATTAAATTTTGGCCCTACTTTTCTTAATATTAAATAATAGATTTGGGGGTTGCGTTGGGGCCCATTATTTATAATTATTGAATAATATTTTTTTGGCACAATATTATTATTTATTGACTATATAATCCATTTTCTATGTTCACACAATTTTACTCATTATTTGCCAAGCATAAAAAAACAAATATACAATTTTACTCTCGTGAAAGATTTTCCCTCCACGGAATACAAGTTTTTACGAAATTTTAAGATCTTTAGAGGAAAAATTCTTAAGTGAAGTAAGTGATGAAAAAAAAAATTTAATAATTAGCTTTTTACTGTTCATTATATGATACGTAATTAAATTAAATGTATTGATTATAGTGGAGAAAGAGGAATAAATTTTATATCTTCAATGAACCTAAAAATTTCTATCCTTACAAATATAACTCACGACAGGTCTCCTTGATTTAATTTATAGGTCAAGTCAAGTTAAATAATTATTGAGGAATGATATATATACAATCAAAATTGTATAACACTTATATAATAATTATATTTATTGATGGATTACATTAATTTATAAATCTATATTATAATCTAACCGTTGATATGATTATTGTACAAGTATTATACAATTTTCATTATATATATATATATATATATATGGATGATGCTAAATGTACAATAAAAAGAGAATTGCTAGAGGCACAACAAAAAAACTAGCCAAAACAACCAATAAATAGGAATTTGGGCCACAATCATCAAGCTCATTAAAAATATACTCATGATTAAAAGTGGTATTTGGGTCATAAAGGGTTAAATGAGCTTTGTTGGCTGTTTTGGCTGATTTTTTATTGTGCCCCAAGCATTTGTGCAATAAAAAACCAGTCAAACCAGTCAATAAATGAAATTTTTTGTCATAATTACTCAACCCAATACAATCTCGATAATTATTTTATTGACCTATTGACTGAATTACTGGTTTTTCATTAGCATTAGTGATAATTCTTAAGTACTTTTCTCCTTCTATCCCCGCGTGCAATCCTGCCCTTACACTCCATTTTCTTTCCTCATGTTCCTTTAATAATATAGTGATGACAAATCTAAGAGTGGAGAAAAAAATTAATAAGCAAAATAAGTGGGAACCACATCTTTGTCAAATAGTGAAGATAGAGGAATAATTTCTCGTATGTTTAGATAATATTATTGAATTAGCACTCCTTACACGTTTTACTTTTCTCTATAAATACCGTGTGTCTCGGCCTCACATTCCTCACATCAAGCAATTCACAATACTACTACTCTTCTCCCATCTTACCACAAATTAAACTAAGCAAAGCAAAGATGTTTTTCCCAGGGCTAAACAACAAGCAGAAGATAAAGGGCACAGTGGTGCTTATGAGCAAGAATGTGCTGGACTTCAATGAGATAACGTCAGCTGCTAGCGGCGGTGTTGGGGGCGCAGTTAGGGGCATTTTTGACACCGCCATTGGCGTAACTGGCTCAATAGTTGATGGTGCCACTGCCATTTTCAGCCGTAACATCGCCTTGCAGCTCATCAGTGCTACCAAGACTGATGGTTTGTTTTTTCCTTCCCAATCTTCATTCCCAGTACAAAATACACGAATTTTTTCGGTAACAACAATTTTTCAGACAAAATAGCCATAAAATTTATTTTAATACTTTTTGATCTAAATAACATTCTTAATTATGTGTATTATTCTTAATGAGCTCAGTAATTTAAGCTCAAAATTCTATATTTTACTATTTTAACTGGTAAAATGTAGTATCCCTAGTAAAGCTCATTCCTAGTAGAAAATATTTTTGCAGGGCTTTGTAGTAATTATTGTATGTAGTAATGCTAGCAAAGTGATTGGTATTAAAAAGTAATTGCTTGTAACACGCTGATTTTTATATGTAATATTTATTGTGAACATAAATACGTCTAATTAGTATTAAATTGTGCTATATAATATGCAGTTTGTGTTATATGTACGTGTACTATACACATGACACACATTATATATTATATATAACACACGTTAAATATTAGTTGAATATATTTTTGTTGTACAACAAATATTACTGAATATTTACCTCTACATTAAAACAATTTGGATATAAGAGTCAGTCACATTATACTCTAATGGTGAAAATAAGTACTGTAAGATTTTTTTTTGTACAAATGACATTCCTCGTAATGCTAATGAATAATATTTTAAGCTAATATTAGTTAACATATATAAATGCATTTTAATATAATGAGACGTGGATTATATAATTTTCTTGATATTAATTATATCTAATTTTTATTAATGTGCATTTTTCATATAATTTTATGTGTATTATATATATATAATAATATATTACATTATACATAATGATAGTTATAGATTTTTGGCTAATTTTTATTGTTAACATTTTTTTTACTATATGTGTGTGTGTGTTTTTTTTTGTAACACATAGGACATAATAAAAATAAATAAATAAATAAAACTGTTTTGGAATAAGCTGTCATGTTTGAAAGTAATAAACTAAAAAATATTACAATAATCTAAAACTTGTATTTTAATTGAATCCCGCCACTTGATATAAAAGAATGGTCCCTTTATTAATGGACGTAGGTCAGTCTAGCTATCATACTATCATTGTTATAAATAAGATCTCTTTATTCATCGTGTGGATAATTTTATCAAAAATAGAGTTTGAATTATAAATTATAAAATTATATTTCTAAAAAATTTAATCTAGTATATCTAAAAACAAAAAATATTTTATATTTTAACAATGACTAGAGTTTAATATATTTGATCGAGCAATAATTGATATGTAATTAAAATTAAAGTTAACTGGTAGTTAGATAATATTCATTTATATTCTTAAATTTTAAGATAGAGTTTGGATGTAAAGGTAGTGCTTATGTCAAATTTATTAGTAGTGGAGATTAATATTAATTAAATGTTGACTAATTTTTAATTATACCAACCAATTCTCATTTGGATTTGGTGTTCTATGGTCATAAGAATTTCTCCTAGGCTCTTTAATAATTTATAAATTTAAAAATCATAAATAAAAATTAACTGTATTTTAATTTACACCAACATTAATTAATAAAGTTTGAACTATAACATCATGCAAATTACTCAAACATTTTATTATTAGACTATTTCTAATTAATGACTTCAAGTCAAAACTAACTTTACAATATTATTTTCTGGTGAAAATTTCGTTTGACATTAATACTATACATGATAATTTCTTTTTCTTTTCTTTTTTTCAGAATATAATGAGATTTCAATACATTTGGAATTTAGTTTGCACAAATTCTAGGTTAACAACAATTTTTTAGTTAAAACAGCCAAAAAAGTCAATTTCAACATTTTTCACCCAAATTGCATTCTTAATTATATGTGTTTTTGCTAATAAGCTTAATAATTTAATTTCAATTTTTTTTTAAACTATTTTAACTGATATAATGTTGTACCCCTAATAAAACTCTTTATTTTGTCGTATCCACATGAGGGTTACTCTTTCAAACCCACTTACCCACCAATTACACTGTACCCACATACTGATTGGCGAGTTTTGTGAAAATTGGACCACGCTATTAGATCCAGTCTCTAGATGATTTTTTTTTTTATAATTTGGCCACAACTAGTATTAATTCTTAAAAAATAACGAGTTATCTATATTATTAAATAAAAGGTATTTTTTAAAATAAATTTTTTATCATTAATTATTTATTTAATTTTATATTATATTATTATCAAATCAAATAAAAATATTATAAATACAATTAGATGGACATGCCTTACAAGATACTAATTTTAAATAAAATCAGAGTGAAACACCAACTCGAGTTGATACAGATGGATAAGAATACATGTCCATTAATCAACTCTCTTGGATTTGATTCAATGGAAGTAGAGAATGAAAATTGTTTGATTAGGAGGGTCGCTTCAGAATGGGCCTCTATAGTACTAGTACTCAGCGACTTAATCATTAGGCCTGTTCCGGGTGGATACTATGGTCAACCCAAAAAATATGGACTAAACCCTAAACTAGTCAAAGTCTTCAAAATTTTTAAAAGTATATTTTTTTATTTGGTTAACAAGTGCCCTCGTTAAGGTAATAAAAAAGAAAATATTCATCTTGGAAATATGCATTTTGATTTTCTATATGTAATGGATCCACCATAACTCTTTTATTTTTTAAAAAAACTTACCTTTTTTAGTATCCTTAACAAAGTGCCTTAAGGATGCTTGTTAGCAAAACCCTATTTTTTTAATAAGTGTTCACTTTTCATTTATAACGTTTTTCTTGAAGAAAATGATTAATATGTATTGATTTGAGAGAATTTTCAATTAAATTTATTATAATATCCATATATTAATATTTCTCCTATACTAATATCAATAAGAGTCTTTCTTCTACATTAATATTAATAAGAACACAATAGAAAATAAATATTTAATGCTATATAGAAACTTGAAATTGATAATTATTAATAAAAATATAAAAAATATAAAATGGACAGTTAATAGAAAACAGTGAGAGTATAATAAATTTAGATATGCTAGACCAACACATAGCTCTATAAAAAATCTCATCTTTTTTATTCAACATGTAATTTATTTATTTTTTATTTGATAATATTTTACAGGACGTGGAAATGGGAAGCTTGGAAAGGAAACGTTTTTGGAGAAACATCTTCCAACGTTACCAACATTGGGAGACAGGCAGGACGCATTCAACATCCATTTTGAGTATGATGCTGAGTTCGGAATTCCAGGAGCATTCTACATTAAGAACTACATGCAAGCTGAGTTCTTCCTTGTTAGTTTGACTCTTGAAGACATTCCCAATCAAGGAACCATCACTTTTGTTTGCAACTCATGGGTTTACAACTTCAAGAGTTACAAAAACACCCGCATCTTCTTTGCTAATAATGTAAGTCTCTCATTCCCCAACTAGTAGTCGTTTATTAGTTTGGCCTAAGGGTAAAAATACAGTACAAATACGTTTAACAAGTATCCAACATGTATTTTACATAATATGTAATGTGTGTCATATATATAACACACGTATGTATGACACACATTACATATTATGTATAGCACACATTAAATACTAGTTAAACGTATTTATGTTATACAACAAATATTACTGGTAAGAATATGATGCAAAAAATTAGAGATTAATTTTTATGTACTGATAATATAAAATTATTTCAATAGAAATTGACAAAAATAACAAATTATTATGAGTAGTTATTATAATGGATGGTTTGTAGTAATGATTTATTAGTTTTTTTATTTTCTGGGAATGTAAAACTCTATGAGTGTATGAAATTAAATCCAAAAAATTATATATAAATGAGTTTCATGAATTTTTATCTCGACTTTTACCTTTTAACCAAATACATATTAATCTTCTTATGAAGTTTTTATTGCTTTCAAATTAAGAAAAAAATTGGTCTATAATATTTATCACTGAAAACATATCATTTTTTTGTAAATCATTATAATCTCTGGCTTTTGCTATATGTTCTTAATCCAATAACTTAAATGCGAAGTAATAAATAGTATACACATTTTTCATCCTTACTAATCCTTTCCTTTGGGAAAAAGAATTAATACAGATTTACTATGTAAACCTCTTACAGCAGATTTCAACATCTATATATTTTATCACCATTTAATATCATTTATAAATAATAGTAAATGCAACATATCATTGTATGTAAGGATGATAAATTATCAGAACATCCACTTTTTAATAACTGTCAATCTAACATTTTCCAATTAAAATTTGCAGACATATCTTCCAAGTGAAACTCCAGAGGCACTAGTGAAATACAGAGAAGAAGAATTGGAAAATTTAAGAGGTGATGGAAAAGGCGAAAGAAAGGAATATGATAGGATCTATGATTATGATGTTTACAATGATTTGGGCAACCCAGACCAGAATTCCAAACTTGCTCGCCCTGTTCTTGGAGGCTCTACCACTTATCCTTACCCTCGTAGGGGAAGAACCGGTAGAAGAGCAACAAGAAAAGGTTAGGATGATAATATATCAAGTGGGGAAATAATTGAGGCACAACAAAAAAAAAATTCAGCTAAAACAGTCAAAAAATTTTGCACAATATATATAATATAAATTGCATAACGAATATTACAGGCTATGTGCGTCATATATCACATGATTTGCAAAACATATATCACATGTTGCGGCATTATCTTTCTTTGCACCATGTGATATATGTTGTACACTTCATGTGATACATGACGTGCATAACATGTAATATTCATTGTGCAATTTATATTATATATATTGTGTACAATTTGTTGGCTGTTTTTGCTAATTTTTTATTGTACTTCTAACAATGCTCATAGGGTAATGTTAAATGTACAATAAAAAACCAGTCAAACCAGCCAATAAATGAGATTTGGGTCATAATTACTCGGTCAATTACAACCTCAATGATTATTTTGACCAAAACCAAAGTCAAAATAAGTCCATTGGCTACATTGACTAATTTTTTATGGTACACTTAGCATTATTATTGATGCTGATATTATTGTGTAATTGGAATAAAGATTACTAAAAATGTTGTAATTTTGAACAGACTCTAAAAGCGAAGTACCAACCTCGAACACTTACATTCCAAGAGATGAAAACTTTGGTCACTTGAAATCATCAGATTTCCTTACATATGGAATCAAATCTCTGGCACAAAACGTGTTGCCTCAGTTTGAAAGAGTATTTGGTTTAAATGCTGAGTTCGATAGCTTCGACGATGTGCGTAGACTCTTTGACGGTGGAATTTCGCTCCCTACAGATATAATCAGCAAAATTAGCCCTTTGCCCGTCATCAAGGAAATCTTCCGTACTGATGGTGAACAAGTCCTCAAGTTCCCTCCACCTCATGTCATCAAAGGTATGAAATATGCACCTCTTATTCAACTAAGTGCAATTAAATTCAACACTATATACTTATTTTAGTCATCTAGAAATACAATAATATTTCACGTACAACAATATGAAATGCGTGCTATACGTGTGTTATACATATAATACATATTATATATCATGTGTAGCACACGATACTAATTGGACGTATTTATGTTAGGGTGATACTAAATGAACAATACAAAACTAGCCCAACCAGCCAATAAATGAGATTTTGGGTCATAATTACTCAGCCCATTACAATCTCAATGATTAAAACCAAAGCCAAAATAGGCCCATTGGCTGAATGGGCTGATTTTTCATTGTCCACTTAGCATTATTATTTATGTTATACGAGAAATATTATTGTCTAGAAATATAACACGTGATAAATTATTCCTTTAACATTTGAAATCTAATATTGATTATTCACACTAAAGAAAATAAACTTGTCTTCATTGTCTTCAAAATCATTGTACGAATAAGTACGAAAGGATGAATTTGTCTTACTTTTTGAAATGTGAATAACCAATATTAAACTTTTAAATGTTGAGAACTAATTTATCAACGATATATTTCTGGATAATCATTTTAAGTATTTAATCTAAATTGAAACTTAAAAAACTTAAATCGTATTTCCATCATGTTCGATAATAATAAACCAAAAGGAATTTTGGATTAGTTGAAATACTAAATCCAATGTTATTTTTCTTTTCTTTTTTATTTGGAGCGCAGTTAGTAAGTCAGCATGGATGACTGATGAAGAATTCGCAAGAGAGATGGTTGCTGGTGTAAATCCTTGCGTAATTCAATGTCTTCAAGTAAGTAGTGCTCTAGAAAGAGAACGAATATACAAGTTCAACTATTATTATTATTTTCTTATGGCTCCATGAAGAGTCATTATTTTCAAACTTCTCTTGTAATATTTCTTTAATGAATGTTAGGAATTCCCACCAAAAAGCAAGCTAGATGTCTCATCCTATGGTGACCATACTAGTACAATATCCAAAGAAAACCTGGAGATTAACATGGGTGGAATCACAGTAGAAGAGGTAATGGATATATTTCACTGGACCGACACTTCAATTTTATTTAATTTCTTACTCGTTAAACTTCATTTTATTATTTTTTATTTGATTTTTGGTTAATTTAATAATTATATAAATTAAAATTACATAGATAGGATGTAGAATGAGTTATGTGTAAATAGCTATTATTTATTATTTATTTTATTATTTTAATTTTTCTAATACCCTCTTCTAAAAATATAACACTTTTTGAATATTAGAAGGTAGTTATTTTGAGAAATTTCTTTTAATTTATACAACAGTATAAAAAGAAATTGATAAGTACATAAGCATGCTATAATAATAATAATGTTTGTCGTACAACAGAAATACGTCCAACTAGCATCCAATATGTGTTATTACATAATACGTAATGTGCACTATATGTATAGCACACGTACGTATACGTATAACATATTCTATATCATATATATATAACACACGTTAGATGCTAATTGAACGTATTTTTGTTGTACGACAAACATAAGTGGTTTTTAGAAGCCATAAAACAATTTGGTGATTAAACTATATGTTGATGTAACAGGCACTTAATGGACAACGGTTATTCGTATTAGATTACCATGATGCATTCATGCCATACTTGAGGTTGATCAATGAGGAAACTCCTTCAAAGATATATGCCACTAGGACAATCCTTTTCCTGAAAAATGATGGGACTTTGAAGCCACTAGCCATCGAATTAAGTGTCCCACATCCTAACGGATATAAGTTTGGTGCAACCAGTAAAGTCATCCTCCCTGCTGAACATGGTGTTGAAAGTACAATTTGGCTGCTGGCTAAGGCTTATGTCATTGTAAATGATTCAGGCTATCATCAACTCATAAGCCATTGGTATGATTTTTTCTTCTTTTTTCCTTCATTTATAGGACGTTTGATTTACGGAATCTTTAGACATTACCGAGAATATGAGCATGAGAAAGAATAGTATTCATGCTTGGGTTCAAGGTTTGAAAATTCATTACTGAAAAATTTATATTTCCAGTTTTTCATATGAGAATGTTAGATGATAATGCTGCATCTACACTATAAAATCAGCCACCATCAACCACCAAGTGTAATAATCCAATATTTTAAAACTAGTAATCCACCTTCTATTAGTGTACATTAATCCAACATCTTTAAAAGTTTGATTACTAGTTTCAAAATGTTGAATTATTACACATGGTGGCTGATTTTGTGGTGTACACAGAACATTTCTCATGTTAGATTCACATAGGAATGTAGATGTTCAACTTCTTCCAACAATCGCCCAGATTTTCCACCCCATCACCCCTGCCCACTAGTCGGTCACCGGAGCCTATTGGCTCGTCACTCACACCGTCGAGTATGAATTTTTTTCAGAAAAATCATATTCTTGGGAATACTATTCCGCCAAATAAACGTCTTATTTTATATTTCTGGACAAGTTGTTCCCAGGAATAAAATTTTATTCTGCGAACCAAATTTCGGAAAGATTTTTGCAAACAACTTTGGTGGGAATATATGTGACATGAATTCTAATTCTGTTTTCCTTTTTATGAGATGACAGGTTAAATACTCATGCAGCAATGGAGCCATTTGTGATAGCAACAAACAGGCATCTCAGTATACTCCATCCCGTTCATAAACTTCTACTGCCTCACTATCGCGACACGATGAACATCAATGCTCTTGCAAGGCAGTCCTTAATCAACGCAGGTGGCATTATAGAGCAATCATTTTTCCCAGGACAGTTTTCAATGGAGTTGTCCTCTGTAGTTTACAAGAATTGGGTTTTCACTGATCAAGCACTACCTGCTGATCTTATCAAGAGGTATTATAATATCATTAGCTTAGGTGTCGTTGATTTTCATTTTTATTTCCTGTATGTATTGAATTTAATGAAAAAAAATACTGAAAACAGTAAAAATAATAAAATTGAGTTCTCTAATTTCAATATTTTTTTAAAAATATTCTGAAAATAGAAAGTACAAATAAATATCGTAAATAGAAAGTGGAAATCAATCAACACCTTATTTGTCAATGGAATTTCAAATATACTATTAAATTCAGAGTTTGTTTGGATGTCATTATTTGTTTAAAATAAGATTTTTTTAATTAAAAAGAGATCTTATTGAATTTTTTTGATATGTTTGGGTACTAATTTCAAGTAAAAGTATAATCTTTAGAAAAAATAAAAAAGGATTTTTTTTGTAGAAGTTGTAATTTCCATCTTCTAAAAAAAGACATTTTGTATAATATAAAAAAGATGTTTACGATTAAATAAAGATCTTTCTATATTACATCCAAACATAAATTAATTTTGTATCCAATCCAAAAGATCTTGTTCTAGAATGACATTCAAACAGGCCCTCATTCGACAAAAATTGGATGAGACTTTTAATGATAAATGTTAATAATGTATTTCATTTTCTTTTTTTTTTCTTTTTCTTTTTTCCCTTGATTCAGAGGAATGGCAGTTGAGGATCCATCTTCACCCCATGGCCTTCGCCTGCTGATAAAGGACTACCCTTATGCAGTTGATGGACTCGAGATATGGGATGCTATTAAGACATGGGTCCAAGAGTACATCTCCTTGTACTATGCCAATGATGATGCAGTTAGAAATGATTCTGAAATCCAAGAATGGTGGAAGGAAGTTGTAGAGAAAGGTCACGCCGACCTTAAAGATAAGCCATGGTGGCCTAAGATGCAGAGCATTGAAGAGCTTATTCAATCATGCTCCACTATCATATGGATTGGTTCAGCTCTTCATGCAGCTGTTAATTTTGGACAATACCCATATGGAGGATTCATCCTGAACCGTCCAACTCTTACAAGAAAATTGCTCCCTGAGAAAGGAACTAAGGACTATGACGAAATGGTGCAGAATCCTCAAAAGGCTTATCTGAGAACAATCACAAGGAAATATGAGGCACTTGTTGACATTTCAGTGATAGAGATTTTGTCAAGGCATGCCTCTGATGAGATCTACCTTGGGAAGAGGGATAGTCCTTATTGGACCTCTGATTCAAGGGCAATAAATGCCTTCAAGAAATTTGGAACCAAGTTGGAAGAAATTGAGAAGAAAATTGAAGAGAGGAACAATGATTCAAGTTTGAGCAATCGACATGGACCGATTAAGTTGCCATACACTTTGCTTGCTCCTTCTAGCGAAGAAGGATTGACCTTCAGAGGAATTCCCAACAGTATCTCTATCTAAAATGAGCCAAGTGGTTCTTTTCTTCTTTACCTTTGCTCCCTCTAAATTGCAATAAACAGAGATGCAAGGTTGTGTATGTATCTCTATTAAGTGTCATGTGTTAAGTCTAAGTAATTATTATGCCATGTGGTTGGATGTGTAAACCTTGTTTCGTTTGCTCATTACAATTTTATAAATAATGTACCTTTCAACCTCCTTCTCTGTGTGTTTCAATTTGTGAATATAGTAAGGGTAATTTTGGCTGATTAGCTTATTTAAGTCCTTATATTTATATAAAAGTAACTTAGTAATTTATGAATAAGTTATTTTATACGTAAATATAAAATAGTAAAAAATTTTATTTTAATTATTTTGAAAAGTGCTTAGAGAAGTAAAATATTTTAACTTCTTTAAAAGCACTGAAATAACTTATGAAATAACTTATGGAGAAGTCATAAGTTATATAACCAAACGGAACATATATAACTTCTCATAAGTCAGAAATAAAAAAAAAGTAAAAAACATTGTAATTCAAATGGACCCTAAGACTATTAGACTATTAGAGTGCTTCTACTTAAGAAAAAACAGAAAGCAATTATGAGTGGAATATCTAACCTAGGGTTTGGCTATGGAACTATGCTCTCTATCGAAGAAAGAAAACGCACGAAACACACAGGGTAGAGAAGATGATATTCTAGGTTTAAAAGGAAGAAGATAGAACACACACAAAGGCTTGGATTTAATAAAACTTGAGGCTGTATTTACGGCCCAAGTACTGAGAAGAATTTTATTATCAAATCCTTACTTACAATCAAGAAAAGATCAAGAATACAACTGTACAAGAGAGAAATGGGCCTACTCAAATATTAGTCCTAACAGCTCCCTAAATTTGAGGTGTTATGTGGAATGCCAAGCTTATAACCACGTGTAACTTGTACATTCGAAAGGCAGGAGTATCTGTTTTTGTTGAAAAGTCCTGGGGGTTATGGGGTGTGGATAGTGTGTTTGGAAGGCTGAATTAAGAGGGTCCTTAAATGTATGATTGATGAGATGAGTTATCAATGAAGGAAAGAGGGGGTGCTTTTTGCATGTTGCAATGGTGATATGGTCAAGGAGGGTGTAGAGGTGGTTGGGATCATGACATGATTCTGTCATGAGTGATGATGATTAGCATGCCCAAATTGCATAGTGTTTAGGTGCAGACGGTATGAGACCCTAAGGAGTTGGTAGATGGTGAGAGGGAGTGCGTTAAGGTGCTGTTGGTGTTGAACCATTGGTGTTGTAATGCTGAATTTACAAAAAAAAAAAACTCATAATTTCATAAGTTGAAATTCTGAGTTTGTCTCTAAAAGGTAAAAAATATTTAACAGGGCTTGGTTAAGACATCTGCCACCTGATCTGTTGCAGGTAATTGTATTACAAATGCTTTCTTCTTGCTAAACTGATCTCTAAGAAAATGTAAATCTATTCCAAAATGTTTACTTCTTGTGTGCAA
Organism: Aeschynomene evenia; assembly: GCA_013621005.1. Classification (NCBI taxonomy): domain Eukaryota; kingdom Viridiplantae; phylum Streptophyta; class Magnoliopsida; order Fabales; family Fabaceae; genus Aeschynomene; species Aeschynomene evenia. The sequence goes on from CM024271.1 coordinate 6,090,104, forward strand.
AATAGGGTTGTCACATAGTACTGTGCTCAAATTATCACAGTACAAGGTTGGAGTATTATGAATGGATTTCTGATAGAAGTGATTGGATCCAAATTATGTCTGTCATAGCTACAGCAAGACTGCGAAACTCAGCTTCTGTAGATGAGCGGCAGACAACTTTCTGATTTTTGCTACTCCATAATACCAACTTTGTTCCAAGATAAATGCAATAACCTGTTGTAGACTTCTGATCATCAATATCAGAACCATGATAGAACTCCTCAACAAAATGATGTTGTAGAAAGGAAAAATAGAAGTATACAAGAGATGGTTAGAACCATGATGTTGGAAAGAAAAGTAGCAAAATATTTATGAGCTGAAGCTGTGAATACTACTTGTTATGTTCAGAATAGGGTGTTCATTAGACCATTGCTTAAGAAAACTCCATATGAATTGTGGTTCGATAAAAAACCTACTGTGTCTTATTTTCATGTATTTGGTTGTGATTGCTATATACTGAATACTAGAGATAATCTTGACAAGTTTGAAGCCAGATCTAATAATGCTATACTCTTAGGATATTCTTTGAATTCTAAAGCTTTTAGAGTGTATATATAACAAAAGGACTCTTACTGTGGAAGAATCCATACATATAACTTTCAAAGAATTCTCGAGAGATTTTGCAGATTCTAATGGTAATAATGCTGAGGTGAATTCTGATGATGGAGAGAGAGAATCTGAGGAGATAAACATCAACTCAACAAGCTCAGATACTAGAGAGATAACTTAGTTTTATGGAAGCATATAAAGCCAACCCTTTATCAAGGGTACTAGAGAGATAATGCAAAATACTCTTAACAACTTGCCAATGAGATTCCAATGGTTGATGCATAAATTGACTAACTTTGTTTACAATAAACGTTATATCATGTCGGTCTAGTCAAAGTAGCACATTGTAACCCACCCACAATAGATTTATAGTGAGTAGGATCATATTATGTAGCTGTAACATAAAGTTTTGAGAAGCAAACCATAGGAGTAGGCATGAGATTAGCTCCTTGCGTAGATGCTTTGTCTAACAAATTTTTAATATATTTAGTTTGAGTTAAAAAACATAGATTGGGCTATTGAATAAGATATTTCTATTCCAAAAAAATTAAGATCAATAAATCTTTTAATGAAAATAATGCATGTAATTGATTAGTAACATTTTGTACAATTATAGGACAATTTCCAGTAATTAAAAGATCATCAACATACACTAAGATGTAAATAGTAGTGGAATGTGTAATCCTTATGAGAAGAGAAAAATCAGAAACTGTAGGTGTAAATCCAAAATTACTTAAAGTTGGTGTCAAAGTAGTGTACCAAGCACGAGGTGCTTGTTTAAGACCATAAATAGCCTTATTTAATCTGCATACCAAGTTAGAATCAGGACAAGAGACATATAAACTATTTCATTTAAACAATCATTTAAAAATGCATTATCAAAATCTAGTTGTCTCACTTTGCAGTCTTTATTTAAAGCAATAGTAAGGATAATCCTGACTGTAGTATGTTTAATTATAGGACTAAATATTTGATCAAACTCAATACCCTCTACTTGATAAAATCCTTTTGCCACTAACCTAGCTTTGTGCCTAATAATCTAGCTAAACGGCGGTGTCCTTTTTTCAGTCTCCGGCAACAATCGAAGCCCAGAGCCACACCAGTGGCCGTCGCGAGAAAGAGTGTTGTGTGTGAGAGAACACCGAAAGAGCGAGTATGTGTGTGATCTTGAAAGAGTGATTCTTTGACGAAGGGAGAATGTGCTTTTTTCAAAATTTTTCAAACAAAGTTTGAATTATTTACAAGTACGCCACCACCTCCTTAGAGAAAACATTTTCTCTTTTCCTTGTCAATCTTTAAAGAAAACACAAACCGAGAAAATTTTATTTTCTAAGTTTAGTCAAATTTAGAAAATATTTTCTGAAAATCTTTTCTATATAGAATAAAGTAATTAAAATGATGAATAATTAATGCTAAAAATAATATTATAAAATACTATTTTAATTCTAGCACACATTTAAAAGTAGATAAATAGAAAAACAAAGGAAGTAATATTATTTTGTTCACGTTTCAATTGTATTTATTTCATTTGTTTGTTTTATCAAAAAATCATAAAACACCAAAAAAACATTTATACACGAGAGAAACTGCTTTTGGTCTTCAGAATTTGTAGGAGGAGTTGCTTTCACTCCATGAATATAACATCTGCAAAGCAAATTATTAGGTTTCTTCTGTCCTGTTTTAAATATTTATTTGTTTTTGACCAAAAATTCCCATAAACACAAACATAGTAATTCTCATTTATTTAGTCAATACAAGATAACAACAACCAAACATACATAAGTGAGAGATGAAGGACATGCATTCCTTCTCAATATACTTTATTCAAAGCAACAACACCTCACAAGCATAAACGCTTATATAGAGATACTGTTTGGAATGCCTCTAAAGGTCAATCCTTCCTCACTTGAAGGATAAAGCAGAGTATAAGGCATCTGTGCAGGCCCATATCGGTTCCTCAATCTCTCATCCTTGTTCCTTTGAATCAGCTTTTCTTCAATTTCAACCAACTTCTTTCCAAACCTCTTGAAGGCCTCTAATGGAGCAGTGTCAGCAGTCCAATTATCACCACCATCTCTCTGTCCAAGGTACAACTCATCAGAAGCATGCCTTGATAATACCTCTATGATTGTAAGGTCTGTAAGGGTCTCATTCTTTCCAGTAATTGTCCTCAAGAACACCTTTTCCGGGCTCTTCGCGAGCTCGTTGTACTCAGGTGATCCTTTCTCAGGCATGAATTGTCTGCTCAGAGTTGGACGGTTAAGGATGTAACCTCCATATGGGTATTGCCCGAAATTGACGGCTGCATGAAGAGCTGAAGCAGTCCAAATGAGGATAGTGCAAGTTTGTACAAGCTCGGCACGAGTTTGCATCTTTGGCCACCATGACTCGTTCTTCTTGTCACCATGTCCCACCTCTACGAGTTCTTTCCAAAATGCTTGGAGTTCAGAATCTTGTGCAATTGCAGCATCTGATTTGTAGTAGAAAGAGACGTATTCTTCAACCCATGTCTTGATAGCATTCCATATCTCTAGTCCATCAGCAGCATAAGGATAGTCCTCGATCAATAGACGGAGTCCATGTGGGGAAGCTGGATCCTCAACAGCCACTCCTCTGGATTGTAAACATGGAGATAATGTTAATACGGAAAGCACCTTTTATGTTCCAAGCAAAAATATGGCACAATGACACTGTTTGACCCATATAGCGACTCCACTTAGTGGGATAAAACTTTTCTTTCGTAGGGTATGGTAATGAAGAGACCTAAAATCGTGATTTATGCTTTTATAACTTGTATAGAATACATCTCAAAAGAAACATAGTACAAAAAATTACCTCTTTAGAAGGTCAGCAGGTAGTGCTTGCTCAGTGAAAACCCAATCTTTGTATACAACAGCAGACATTTCCAATGAGTATCCTCCCCACAAGAATGTTGATTCTATGATACCCTCTGCATTGACCAACACATTCCGTGCAAGTGCATTTATGTTCATTGTGTCGCGATAATGTGGAAGCAGAAGTTTATGAATAGGGTGAACCACACTAAGATGCCTATTTGTTGCAATGATGAATGGCTCAACAACAGCATGAGTGTTCAACCTGCCATCCATATGTGTAATGACATTAGTAAGTAATTCATAGCTATACAAACTAGATTTGGATGAACAAATACCATTATGAACAAAAGTTATACCAATGGCTCACAAGTTGGTGGTAGCAAGAGTCGTTCACAACCACATAAGCCTTGGCAAGGAGCCAAATAGAACCTTCCACGCCATTCGTTGTCGGCGTGTAAACATTGCTTATAGGTCCATAATTATCGCCCTGAGGATGCGGCCGACTTAGCTCAATGGCCAACGGTTTCAGAGTTCCATCGTTTTGCAAGAAAATGATGGTCCTTGTAGCATAAGCCTTTGTTTTGGTTGCATTTATTCTCCTCAAATAGGGAATGATAGGGTCATGGTGATCCAGTATGAACAATCTGTTACTTTGGATAGCCTATTCAATCAATTATCCAAAAACAAGTCAATTTTTTAGCAAAACAATAGTAGAATTCTTTTAAAAGTACTAATGTTAAAATCTACCTCTTCCACAGTGACACCGCCCAAGTTTGGCTCTAAATGTTCTTTGGTGATGGTACTTGTATTGTCACCATAGAGTTGTTTATCTAGCTTGCTTTGTGGTGGGAACTCCTACATAAAATTTAACATGAAATAAGGTTATTTTGAATTGCAACTTTAAGGTTTTTAATACCCATAAACTGTTAAATTTACCTGAAGTCTTCTAATAATGTGTGGATTTACACCGGCAATCATCTCCCGTGCAAATTCTTCATCAGTCATCCATGCAGACTTATCCACTGTATGTATTATAGAATGTAAAATTATTAATGAGTCTCAACCTAACAACTTAAACTTTTAGATATAATGATTTCCTAACACGGTATCAGAACTTTTCTGACCAACTTCAATTCTAATAAAAAAGACAATTCTTTTACGTGAGTTCCTTAATAAGGTAAATTGAAAGCAGTGTGTGTTTCAAATATACCTTGAATCACTTTAGGTACCGGAAACTTTAGGGCCTGCTCGTCATCAGTTCTTAAGAGCTCCTTGAACAAGGGAATAGGACTAAGATCGCTAAGAAAATTGGTAGGTAGCTTAATACTACCTTCATAAAGTCTACGCACTTCTTCAAAACTGTTAAACTCAGGATCTTTGAGTTGCAATTTGAGTGCAGATTGCAGTTGAGGTATAACATTTTGAGATGCAGATTTAAGTATATAAACGAGAAAGTCTGATGACTTCAAGTGACCAAATGATTCATCTCTTGGGAGGTAAACAGAGTCACTTCGACTCTCACTCTTTGGATCTATAGCAATAAAAGAAGCAAAATATATATATTAGATCATGATAAGGTACTTGGATCAACTCAAAAGAGGTTAGCCTAGAAAGGGCCAACACACTTATACTAGGTGTGTCCTCATGTCCTAAAACACGTTTGACATGTGTCCAACACGCATCTGTACATATTTTAAAAAAATATTATTTTTTAAGATCAGACACGTAAGGGACATTGTCTGATATGAGCCTGATATCATGACACGCCATGGACATAAATTTAACTAAAGTTTGTCAACTTATAATGTCACTGCCTCTTAGTCGAAATTGATCAAAACTTTTCTCATTTGATAAAGATTGTCTATGCCTAAACACAACAACAAAAGAATTGAAAACAACTGATTTAAGTGTGAAGAGCTAGATAGAATAGAAGGTTGACCTTTCTTAGAAGGTTTTCTGCCAGTTCTTCCCCTGCGAGGGTAAGGCAAGGTGGTGGATCCTCCGAGAACAGGGCGAGCCAATTTGGAGTCCTTGTCGGGATCGCCCAAATCATTGTAGACATCATAGTCATAGATCCTTTCATGCTCTTTGCGCTCTCCTGTCCCATCTCCTCTCAAATTGATCAATTCCTCTTCTCTGTACTTCACCAATGGAGCTGGTGTTTCACTTGGAAGATATGTCTACATTTAATTTTAACAAAATTTATCATTTATGACTTTAAATAACTGTCTATTTGAAAAGTTGAGATAAGATTAAGAGTTTAATTACGATGAATTTTGCACTGTCAGTCAATCATATCTGTTGATTTGTGTGATGAATGAATTAAAGACCTTTGCTGATGTGTCAATTCATGATTGAATGTCAGTGGATTGAAATTATTTTGCACTTTCGAGATTTCGATACTTGATTTAACAATAAAGTTACGTATACAATAGAAATACGTCCAACAAGTATACAACATGTGCTATACATGATATGGGATGTGTGCTATTTGTATAGCACACGTACGTATAGCACACATCCCACTATCATGTATAGCACACGTTAGATATTTGTTAGACGTATTTATGTTGTACACGTAGTGTTATCGAAGGATAATGAGTCTCAACTACTTTACCATACCCCCAAAATTAAAGATAACTTATTTAGATAATGTCTAAATTAATCATTTGTACTATGATTTTACCTTATTGGCGAAGAAAATACGATCAGTCTTGTACTTTTTGGAGTTATAAACCCAAGAATTGCAAGAAAAGTGGATGGTTCCCTGGTTAGGAATGTCTTCAAGGGTCAAACTCACAAGATAGAACTCAACCTGCATAAAATTCTCAATATAGAATGCTCCAGGGATTCCCATGTCATTGAAATTCCATTCAAAATGGATATCGAATGCAGATTGTCCTGCTCCCAACGTTGGTAGCGACGTAACAATACCTTCCAGAAAGGTTTGCTTCCCCACTTTACCTTTTCCAGATCCTACAAATAAAGTACTAGTCAAAATTCTGAACCAGCGATTTTTTTTTTAATAACAAAAGAGATTAATATTATTAGGAATTACTTATAGGAACATTTGGTATGGGATAATTATTTGGATTATTACTGATGACTCATAATATAATCTTTATTTGATAAATTTTTATTATTAGTAATCCATATATATAACCAAGACTATTAATGTAGATTACCACTTTAGCAGTCATATATATTATCTTATTGAAGAGGTCAATCCCGATTATCAAATTCAATCGGAAAAATTGCTTAGTAGGGAGATTATCATTCAATCGGAAAAATTTAAAATAAAAATTATTTTCAGAAAATTAAAAAAAAATAAAATTAGAAAATATTTTCACAAATCAATCACAACCTTAATTTCTGAAAAAATAAGTCTTGCTTTTTTTTTTATTATTATTGACATGAAGCAGTGAATTGTCTATTTTATGAGAATGATCAAAATGAGTTTTAAACTTTTAATGAACTAATTTATCTAATTTTTTAAGAATTAATTTTTATCTACTCCCTCCATTTTTTTAATTGTTCAGTTTTAAATGTGCACTGAAATTTAGGTCATGATTGATAAAATATTAAAATTAACAAAATGTATATATGTTTTATTAAATTACCTTTTACCTTTTTGTTAATATCTCCTCAATTATTAGAGATAATGAGTATTAAATAAGGTTAAAACTTAAAAGTGAAAGAAAATAATAAAGTTTGTCTTAAAATCTGAAATAGACAATTAAAAAAAATGTATATTTAAATTGGACAATTAAAAAAACGAAAGAAAAAATATTTTAATTTGAGATAGATATATTTTAAATTTTCAGCTTCTGAAACTACAATAAGTTTTATAATTATGACTACCAATATTTTGTCTAAATAAAAAAAATTAAAAAATCATAAATACCTGGGGAATAACATTTTTCCAGCCAACAAAGTTCAGTTTAACACTTTTGGCCCAAATAACATTATAAATCATGTGTATTTTTTTAATGGACTGAGTAATTTAGGCTCAATTTCTTATTATTCACTGTTTTAGCTGATTTTTTGTTGTACCTCTAGCTATGCTCATCAGTACAATTATTTCCAAAAAAGAAATTGTATGTAGTACTAAAAAGTGTTATTACCATTGGCAGTGGTACAACAAAAGCTTTGTAATGATGAGAAATAGAGTTACAACAAAAAAAAACCAGCCAAATTTTATTGTACACTCTAAATTTTATAATTATCACTGCAGTGTTTTGTCTAAATAAAAAAATAATTAAAAAATACAATTATTTCCAAAAAAGAAGGTGTATGTAGTACTAAAAAGTATTATTAATTACCATCAGCACTGGTAGCACTAATGAGCTTGAGAGCCACGGAGCGACCCAAAAAGGAAGTGAGGGTATCGACGGTGGTGCCAATGACACCACCGACGATACCGATGGCACCACCGATGATGCCAGTGGCACTCTGAGCAGAGGTGAGCTCGTTGATGTCCAACACATTCTTTTGCATCAACACCACTGTCCCCTTCACCTTCTGTCCCCTGTTCACCAATCCTGTCACCCCCGAAAACATCTTTCCTAACTTGTTCTTTTTCTCTTGTTTTGCCAAATCAGAGAGATTAAAGCCTGTGGCTTGTGAGCAACCTTGTTGGAGAGGTGTCTATTATTTATAGGGGCTAAAGGAGATTTCCAGAGATACCCACGTTCATGTCAACTTTTTAACAATAATTTTTTGTCATATAATAGAAGGTTGTGATTATTTGCACAATAAAATATAAGTTAAAATCAACTTATATAGAGATTTTGAGTCATAAATATTTCAGCTCGTTAAAAATTAATTACTTAGAGATAATTTTTTTGACTAAATACCCAAAATGGTCCTCCAGAAATATCACTGCGGGACAAATTGGTCGCTCAAAATTGGAAAGTCCAATTTGATCATTCACATTTCAAAAAAGGGATAAATTCGTCCTTCCGTACATGTCCGTACAATGGTTTCTTTGTTGTACAGACATGTACGAAAGGACGAATTTGTCCTCCTTTTTGAAATGTGAATGATCAAATTGGACTTTCCAATTCTGAGCGACCAATTTGTCCTGCAGTGATATTTCTGGAGGACAAAAATGAGTATTTAGTCTAATTTTTTTAGGTCAAAGGTTGTCCAATAGGTCCATTGACTGGTTTTGCTGGTTATCTATTGTTCACCAAACATTTTCCATAACAGAAATACGTTCAACTAGGCTGCATTTATTTTTTCTGATCAGGGAGTCAGTGAAAAACTGACTCTGTCATGTGTTTGGTGCGAGGGTCACAGTGACTCAGTGAAAATAAACGCTACCCTAGTGTGTACGTGTTATCCAACATGTGTTATATCCCGCTAATATATGTTATATGTACTTGTGTTATATATATAACACACATTATGTCTTATATATAACACGTTGGATATCAGTTGAACATATTTCTGTTTAATGATAAGTATTATTGATTTTTTTTATTACTACTACTACGGATCATTCTCCATATGGGAAACATGATTCCGGGGACCTTCTTGTTGAGGATAATTTTTTCTTAATGTGGGTCCCTTTTTTATTATTTAATACAAATGCATACAAAACGAGTTTGATTAAATTAAACAGAACTTTAGATAGAATGATTGCTCATTTTTTTTTCGCTTGCTTGAAATGATAATTCAAGGTTTGATTTTTCTATTCAATAATGCTAAGTGAACCATAAAAAATCAGCCCATACAGTCAATGAGTTTAATTTGGCTTTGGTTTTGGCCCAAATAATCATTGAAATTGTAATGGGCTGAGTAATTATGACCCAAAATTTCATTTATTGGCTGGTTGGGTTAGTTTTGTATTGTTCATTTAGCATCACTCTTTTCTATTATTTAATAAAGTTTCTAGTGTCACTGTGCACTCTTATTATATTCCTTTTCTCATAATTTAGAGATACGCGTGATTTTTAGATCATTATCTAATTAAATCATTTTATTTGTATAAATTTTTAATTATATTGAAGGTAGTTATAGTTTTACTCAAAATATAACTTAATTCATATAGTTTAAAATTTATAATTGGATCCCTACACTATTTAAAAACTAATAATTAGATCCCTATATATAATATCGTTAACAAAAATTCATTTACCATCATTTTGAAAATGTGGCTAAAGAAAAAATGAAAACATGAAGGGAATATTATTAGTGAAAATATACTTTTGGCCTCCTAACTTATTTTTATTTTTCATTTTTGTCCCCTAATTAATTTTCTAATGTTTTTGGTTTCTTAGTTTCTTTTTTCAATTTTTATTTTGAACCCCTAAATAATTTCATTTTCTTATTTATCCAATTCTCATTATAATTATGTAATCATCAATCAATTATTACTTTGATTAATAATTAAAATTATTTTTATTAATATATATCATAATTTATATCTTTTTATTTTTTATTTTAAAAAAATATTCATGATAATTTTATTAAATTCTGTTAACAGTAGTTTATTTATCTTTTTAATTTCCAATATTAATACTATATATTATTCATAATCCAACATTATAACTTATAAAAAGACCCCAACCTTAGAAGTATATACAATTTCATTAAGTGTTAAAATTAATTTAGCAAAACTGAAAAATAATGCTACAAATTAAATCATCAAAATAAACCAATCAAACTGATACCATCAAATTAAAAAAATCAATTTCGAAATTTAAAATCGAAAAGAAATTGATTATATAAATCTAAAAAATGATAGTTTCTCTTATATACAACATTAATAATGGACCAAAAATGATTTTTATTGTACATCACAAAATCAATCACCATTAGTCATCGTATGAAATAATCCAACTTTTTAAAATTATTAATCAAACTTTTAATATTATATATTAATTCAACATTTCAAAAGTTGGATTAATAGTTTTAAAAAGTTAAATTACTATATATGGTTACTGATTGCGACTGATTTTGTGATGTATATATAATACTACATACTCATAATGAATATAATACAAATGTGAAAAAATAGATAGTTATCAATTATGTTCGTGTTAGAATATAATGGTGTACACATATGTTCAAATATTATTCTTAGGTAATTGCTATGGTACCATTGAAATTGAGAGTGTATAAAAACCCTTATTAATTGGCACCATTTATGTTAAAACATGTGTCAACTTAATGTCATGTCATATACAAATGCTTAAATATTTATTTAAGCCACATTATTTATTTATTTTTATAATTTTACCTCAAATAATCATTAAATTAGATTTTCAATTTCACAACCAAAAATCGATCCTTCGTCATCTTCGTCCATTGGTTACTCCATTGAAGACAAGAGTGGAGCTCACAAACGCTCCTCCATATAGCTCATTCCCTTGCCAGATCTGCGCTTCATCTAGAATACCGTCGACATCTATCAATAATCACAAAACAACAAGTTGTTCCCCTTACTATTGCCCAACTTGTGGGGCAGGGTCCAAAGTGTCACAGGGTCCCCCTTCGCGTTGCATGAACGGAGGGCGAGACGCTGGTCGTGAAGACTCCCCCTCAGTTCTCCTCTTCCTCCCTGCTTCCATGTCAGCCCTTTCCCTTCTCTTCATGCTTTCCTCTTGCACCAGACACTTATTTACCAGAGTCGGGAAATCTCGAATATCGTGCATGGCGGCCATCTCATTCAGCTCCGGCCTCAAACCCCTCTCGTACTGAATGCATTTCCATTCCTCGTCAGGATTCAACTGGTAGGTGAAGGAATGGCGGCACAGACGCTCGAACGTAGCGGTGTACTCGAGCACCGTCATCTTGCCTTGGACCAGATCCAGAAACTCCCGATCCTTGGCACTCCTTACGCTGCGGGGGAAGTACTTTGTGTAGAATGCAGCCTTGAAGTCATCCCAGGTAAATTGACCTTCAGCATTAGCAAGGATAGGGCGAGAGGCTTCCCACCATGCCTCAGCCTGGCCTTGCAGTTGCCTAGAGGCAAACTTAACCTTTTGTGCCTCAGTGCAAGGCACATCCTCAAAGATCCTCTCAATCCGCAGCATCCAGCTGTCGGCAAGATCCGGATTCAGCTCCCCTTTGAACACCAGAGGCTCTCGGAACTTGAAATCCCGATACCTCTTGGCTTCATCATCCTCGGGCTGTTGAGCGGCCCGTGCTTGCTCCAAAGCAGCCAGAACACAAGCGGTCATTTTAGTCTGATTAGTCAAGGCTCGCAAGAAATTGGTGACAGTAGGGTTTGGCGCGTCACGCGTCTCATGTGACGTGTCCCGGCAAGGTGGCATTTTTCTCCTGCAATACCTGCACAACCCATGAGTTGATCAGGCTCATCTCGATGCAAAGCATTGAGGAAGCATAATGCACAGAGTATTATAGAGTTATAGAGTATGACAATGTAAGGCTGGGAAATCATGAAGCACAGAATTTCAGAGACACAGATTCAAGGAGTCGGAACACACGAAAGCAAAGAAAGACCCATGTTCGGTCCGTGAGATAGAACGAACCGCTCTGATACAAAAAATGTAACATCCTAAATCTAACAGCGGAAAACACGAAAATTCTTTTTTTTTTTTTTTGAATACGCAAACGAAGGACGAAACAAAATAAACCATACAATAGATGGGAAGAAGGGATAATAAAACTGAAATTAAACATCATCCAAAATATTGGGGAGAAACAAAACCCCAAAGGTACGAAGTACAACGGTATTGAAAATTACAACCATAGAGTATCAAAACAGGTCGAAACAATGACCTTTACAACCGAAATGTGTCCATAACAAAAAGGAAATAAAGTACTAAAAGAGCAACATAAAAAGAAATCCTCAGCTACAGTCACTCGGCCTCATCAGAGTCTTCCTCTGGGTCTTCGTCCTCTTCCTTGACCTTCATGGGAGATACGGCCGCCTCCAAGATCTCCTCGTCGTCAGACGCTCCCTCCCCCGGCACATAGTCGGGCTCATAATCATCTGGGTTGAACCAAAGAAATGGGTTACCCATAATGTCGTCCTCGGCGAACACAGGTGAACCAGGATGAGACTCGGGTCCCTGAGCCGGCATGTGCACGGGAGGTGGAGGAGGTGCATGGTGTCCAACGGGTGGCTGAGGAATAAATAGCTCTGGTGGGGGATCCCATGGGGGAAGGTCCGCCACGTAGAAACCACAGGTGGTCGGGACAGCTGATGTGACTGAGATGTACCCTATAGCTGGGTGATAACGAACAAATTTTATATGGTGCATTTAATTAAATATTATATGGTGTTGTATGGTTTTTGCATAATTTGCATGAAAGTGCCACGTGTCGCGCATGCACACGTGTTGTAGTAAATTATGTTATATATATATGGGTGAAGTACCAAAAAGAAACACGAAAAATTTGGTCGCTGACAAATCCAACCACCAAACATGTTTTCGACAAAATAACCCATAAAAGATTGTTTAAGTGTGACAAAATGCACCAATCGTGAGATCGAGTCAAAGGACATTTTATCACATAACTGGAGCATTTTGTCACACTTAAACAATCTTTTATGGGTTATTTTGTCAAAAACATCTTCGATGGTTGGATTTGTCAACGATAAAATCTTTCGTGTTCCTTTTTGGTACTTCACCCTATATATATATATATATATATACATATATATATATATACATGTATGAACATTAAAACTATTTTTAAGTCATAAGGTATTTTTAAGTGACCATTTTACTCAAAACTATCCATTTTTAAGTCCTTTTTCTTCCCAATAAATATAAATAATCATAAATAAATTTCAGAATTGAAATATTCATTATATTAAGGTTGAAAATAAATATCTCATAATGTAAATCTACTAAAATAATTTTTATAACATTTACTTTAATTTTTAGCATTATTTAGAATAAACTATACCCTTTTAAAGCATTTTCAACCAAATAAAATCAAATAAATTCCAGATCTGAGAAATAAAATTTTATTTTTATTTTAGGAGAGTTATTTTATTGAGTCTTAATTTATTTTACAGATTTCCTATTTTTAGAGCCATTTTTAATACATTAAAAGACACATTTATACATAGTTACTAATCTTTTTAGCTCATTTTTAGGGTATACCAATACCATTATTTTTCTTGGTCCAGATCTGAGTTTATAAGATAATATTCCAGAGGTAAGTAATGTTCTTGATATTTATTTATGAGTCCCTTGAATACCACTATTTTATTTCAAGTTCTATATTTTATTAAGGGTCTTTTTCAAGCATTTTAGTCCATGAAACAACACCCACTCTCTTCCAAGCCCTCATGGCTGCGGGTTCCACCATCAAAGGGGTCCAAAATATACATTTTATTTATAGCACCATTTGCATGCATGCATGTATCCATTACAACACCAAAAATCAAGCTTTATGCTCAAATAATGCACCAACATCATCAAAATTTATTTTAAATGGTACATCTCATTTAAGAAACTCAAGAACACTTAGAATAATTTATTTTTGCTGAAACAAAATATTTTCACCGATTATTTTCATTAAAAAACACTTTTATTCAATAAAAATGAAACTTTTGAGAGAATGACTCACTTAAAGCAAGACCCTAGGAGTGTTGGATGTTGTTGTTGTTGTTTTTTGAGCTTGCTCTTCCTCTCCTTATGGCCGAGCTTCTTCAAGGAAAATGGGGTTGATTTTTTTGTGAGTGTGTGGTTGTTTGAGGGGTTGAATATAGTGTTAGAACATGTAGACGAAAAATAAAATGATGTAGGGATGGTGGTGGTGGTATGGCCGAATGGTGAAGGGCTCTTGGAGGGGTGTTGAGAGAAATTTTTTCTAAGGAAAATTTTAGAGAAATTTTGACATAGTTTTGGTATACCTTTGTGGTTGTTTTGTGTGTTAGAATGGGTTATGTGAGTTTAGAATAAATAGAGGGGGAAAGGGAGAAGTGGCCGTAGGCCATGGTGGGCAAGGGAAGAGTTGGATTAATTTCCACCCTTGGATGACAATCCTAATGCCTACCTTAATGACCAATGGATGGAGGATAAGGGTAGATTATGTCCCCTAAAGCATGGTTAGTGTATTAATTGGGTGGTTGGTTTTAAATTTTCTCCCTCCATTTCTCTTCTTGGTCGTAGCATGCTTAGGGTTAGGGTTAAGGTATTTTTGAATTTTTGATGTGTAGGTTAAGTGGTGTAGTCTAGGGTTATGTAGGGGTATTTTTGTAATTTCACTTGTAAAAATGTCTCGGCTCAAAAATAAAATATAGGATCCGGGAAATTATAAAATGGTGAGTCCAAAAATTTCATCATTGAATAAAAATATTTTTGGTGCATTTAATTAAATATTATATGGTGTTGTATGGTTTTTGCATAATTTGCATGAAAGTGCCACGTGTCGCGCATGCACACGTGTTGTAGTAAATTATGTTATATATCTATATATGGGTGAAGTACCAAAAAGAAACACGAAAGATTTGGTCGCTGACAAATCCAACCACCAAACATGTTTTGTAATACCTCGGGTATTCTGAGTTAGTTTGAGTAAGAGATCACGGTGCACCGGGGAGATAGAACCACGTGGGTCCCACCTCCCCACCCTTTTTCTTCTTTTCCTTTCTCTTTTTCTCTTTTCTTCCCTCACTCTCCCGTATCTCTCTCCCTCTCATTTCCCATTCCTCCATCTTCTTCCTCATCTCTCTTTTCTCTCAAAATCCCTCACCCACACTTCTTAATCCTCAAGATCCAAGTTAGCTTTGCTCATCTAGTGTATTGTGGGTAAGTGTAGAGTATTTCTTTTTCTTCATTGATGTCTATTTCTCTCCAATCTCGGTTTTGGGGTTTTTAGGGTTTAAATTGGGGATTTTGATTTTGTTGAGAATCTGAGGTTTATGATGTGTTCCCCAGGGTCTCAACCAACTAGGGAAGCTCCGGGTAACTCGTCCTAGCTCCGGGTGGTGTCTTGGAGCTCATTGGAGTAATTTGTGAGTAATGAGTTATTTATGGTTTATGTTTGATTTTGAACAATATTGTGAATTTCTTACTATGATAGCTGATAGAGACTGAGATTGGTTGATATATAACTGATATTGTATGTTGGTTGTGTTTGATTTGGGTGGGTTGTGGTGAAAATGTGGATTTGGAGATGAATTTCGCGTGATTTTCTGCAGAATTTCGTTTCTGACCCAGGCTGTAATCGATTACATCGAATTGGTAATCGATTACTGTAATCGATTACCAATACCCTGTAATCGATTACTGCGGGATTGAAATCGATTACAAGAGGCCAATTTTTGTAAAAATTTTCCTCAGAACGAAATTTGAAGGAGGTAATCGATTACAGATGTCTGTAATCGATTACAACTGTACTAAAACACCATTTTTAAGACTTTAACTCAAATTTTTATACATTTAAGTTACGTTTTCAAATCCATATGTTCACCACTACCCCAAACTTGATATTGGACTGTTTATGATGTTATTATGACGATGATGCGAATATGATGCGATATATGAATACGGAAAGATATTAATTAAAGGATGATTAAGATTGGTTGGTTCGGCCTGAGGGAGGGCATAGCTCACGGGGTCGAGTTTTAATAAAGTCTGAGGAGGAGCTAGGCTCCCGGGATTAAAGTCTGAGGAGGGGCTGGGCTTTCGGGACTAAAGATCCGAGGGGGGGCTGGGCTCCCGGGATCTCTAATAATAAATACACTCGTAATCACAAAACATAAGACGAATTGGGGAATGTGTTTTATGGTTATTATGTGAAGAATTGCTACGGTTGTATATGTGATCATGATATTGTTGCATAAACTGTTTTTAATCTATTATTCACTGAGCGTATGACTCACCCATTCATACAAACCATTTTCAGATTCAGGTGCAGATCAGGAGGCGAGTCCTTCCGTTCCTCCAAACTCTTAGCTTTGGTGAGCCTTGATGTTTAGAGGCGTTAGGTTATTTTCCATTATGTCAGTAGTATGCTCCATAGGTTTACAAACAGGATTGTCTAAGTTATGTATGTGTTGTAAGTCTAATTAAGACTTGTTGATTTTATGTTGGATCATGTTAGCTTATGGATTAAGCAGGATGTTATGACCATATATTATGTATTATGGATTTAGGGGTGATACCTTGAGAACCCCATTATGCGTATGGATTTTATGTATGTATGCATGTTAAAGTAGTTGTGGTCATTATTGTTTAGCTGGAGTGATGTGTGGATTACAGGTTAAGGCTGACATGGGACTCGGTGTCTCATGTGCCGGTCACGATCCGAGTTGGGTCGTGACATGTTTTTGACAAAATAACCCATAAAAGATTGTTTAAGTGTGACAAAATGCACCAATCGTGAGATCGAGTCAAAGGACATTTTATCACATAACTGGAGCATTTTGTCACACTTAAACAATCTTTTATGGGTTATTTTGTCAAAAACATCTTCGATGGTTGGATTTGTCAACGATAAAACCTTTCGTGTTCCTTTTTGGTACTTCACCCTATATATATATATATATATACATGTATGAACATTAAAAATAATCATATAGTTCATGCATGGAAATACAAGGACGCATTCATATTATTATTAAAATCATAAACTCGTAAAAATTACTCTATCAGATAAATTCAGAAATTATTAACTGTAACATATATATATTAGAGCTGTGGTGTTCACGGGTGTTACATTCCCCCCTCCTTAAAAGAAGTTTCGTCCCCGAAACTTGTACCTTCAAACAGGAAAGGGTACTTCTTGCGCATATCTGACTCTAGCTCCCACGTGTGATTCTCAAGCGCTCCCGTTCCCCACGCGACTCGTACCAGAGATATATCCCTCTGCCGGGTTTGTTTCACTCTGCGATCAACGATTTTGATCGCTGGGAGTTCAAACGTCAAATTCTCTCTTAACTGTATGGGTTCCGGTTCGAGCACATGCTCAGGCGAAGCTTGATACTTTCGCAGTTGAGAGACATGAAATACATCATGAAGGTTTGACAGGTTTGGTGGTAAGGCTATTCTGTAGGCTACTGGCCCTACTCTCTCAAGGATCTGGAAGGGTCCTACGTACTTAGGGCTCAGCTTTCTCACTCCTAGTGTTCTACCCAACCCGGTAGCAGGTGTAGCTCTCAAAAATACATGGTCACCCTCCTCGAATTCTAGTGCACGTCGTCGTTGGTCGGCGTAACTCTTCTGCCTGCTCTGAGCGGTCATCATCTTTTCTCTTATCATCTTAACTTTTTCTGCGGTTTGCTGAACGAGTTTAGGTCCTATCAGGTACTCTTCCTTTGAATCGTTCCAACAAAGAGGGGATTGACACTTTCGACCGTATAGAGCCTCATACGGCGCCATCCCAATGCTGCTGTGGAAACTGTTGTTGTAGGCGAACTCTACGAGCGGTAGGTGCTCGTCCCAACTGCCTGGCATTTCTAGCACTACTGCTCTTAGCATGTCTTCCAAAGTCTGAATAGTTCGCTCGGACTGCCCATCAGTCTGAGGGTGATAAGCCGTACTTAAACTGAGTTTTGTCCCAAGAGCCTGCTGCATGGCTCTCCAGAATCTTGATGTGAACCTTGGATCTCGATCAGAAACAATGGTGGTTGGTACTCCGTGCAGCCTCACAATCCAAGTTATATACAACTAGGCCAACCTTTCCAAAGGATAATTCATCCGTATTGGCAGAAAATGCGCAGATTTGGTCAACCGGTCAACGATTACCCAAATAGCGTCAACCTTCCGCGGGGTGTGGGGTAGCCCAGATACAAAATCCATAGAGATATGTTCCCACTTCCACTCGGGAATCGGAAGAGGGTTCAACATTCCTGCTGGTGTCTGATGTTCGGCCTTGATCTTTTGGCAAGTTAAACAGCTTCCTACGAAGTTTGCTACGTCATTCTTCATTTCTGGCCACCAAAAAGTCTTCTTCAGATCATGATACATCTTAGTCATACCCGGATGGATGGTAAACTGGGTCTTATGGGCTTCCTTAAGAATGTCTTCCTTCAACCCACATCCTTTTGGCACGCAAATCCTCCCATGGAACTTCCACATTCCGTCAGATTCTTGGCTAATCTCCTTAACCTTACCCCTCATTCCGGCCTTCATATACTTCTGTAACTCTTCATCGCCTTCGTCTTTCTGAGCTTGGAGTATCCTTTGCTTGAAATCACTGGTGATCACCAATTGATACACCTGAATACTCTTGGGTGTCACCTTTATTACTACGTTCAAATCCCTCATCTGTTGAATCAACTCTTCTTCCTTAATCATCATCCATGCAACGTGCACTGTCTTCCTACTTAAGGCGTCGGCTACCTTATTGATTCTGCCTGGGTGATAGTGCAAGGTGAAGTCAAAGTCTTTGAGGAACTTCATCCATCGTCTTTGCCTCATATTGAGTTCCTTCTGATCACACAAGTACTTTAAGCTCTTATGATCAGAGAAGACTTCGAACTTCATCCCGTACAAGTGATGCCTCCACATCTTCAATGCTGACACCACGGCAGCCAATTCAAGGTCGTGCGTTGGGTAGTTGAGCTCATGAGGTCGTAACTGCCATGATCCATAAGCCACGGGCCTCTTGTTTTGCATGAGTACGTACCCAAGGCCTTGTCCAGATGCATCGCAGTACACCTCGAACGGTTGCTCCGGGTCTGGTAGAGCCAGAACTGGTACAGTAGTCAGCTTCTCTTTTAGCTCCTGAAAGCTTTTCTCGCATGCTTCATCCCAATCAAACGACGAGTTCTTTCGGGTCAGCTTGGTCATAGGCGACGCAATGCGAGAAAACCCTTGGATGTACCTTCTGTCATATCCGGCTAGTCCCAAAAAGCTTCTTACTTCTGTCGGAGTCGTCGGCCTTTCCCATTCCAGCACTGCCGTCACCTTGGCTGGTTCCACCGTGATGCCGTCCTTTGACACTACGTGTCCCAAAAACTGGACTTCTGACAACCAAAACTCACACTTTGAGAGTTTGGCGTATAACTCCTTCTCCTTGAGGATCTCTAGTACCATCCTTAAGTGCTCCTCATGCTCTTTTTCTGACTTGGAGTAGATCAAAATATCATCTATGAACACCACCACGAACTTGTCTAGGTATTCACGGAAGATCCTATTCATGTAGTCCATGAATACGGCGGGTGCGTTGGTCAACCCGAAGGACATGACAGTGAACTCAAAATGTCCGTATCTTGATCTAAACGCTGTCTTCGGGACGTCGGCTTCTCGCACTCTTATCTGATGATAACCGGACCGTAGATCGATCTTAGAAAACACAGATGCTCCCTTCAACTGGTCCATAAGGTCGTCAATTCTCGGCAGCGGATACTTGTTCTTGATAGTGACCTTGTTCAACTGCCGGTAGTCGATGCACAACCTCATGGTCCCATCCTTTTTCTTCACGAACAGCACTGGAGCTCCCCAGGGTGATGCACTCGGACGGATTAATCTCTTTGCTAACAGCTCCTCTAACTGCTCCTTCAACTCTTTTAACTCGGGAGGGGCCATACGGTAAGGGGCTACAGACATTGGTCCCGTCCCGGGAACCAGATCGATGGTAAACTCTACTTCTCGCTCTGGTGGGTAACCGGGGATATCTTCGGGGAACACTTCAGGGAACTCGCAAACCACTGGTAGATTAATCAGTTCTTGCTCCTTAGCGACCGCAGACGAGACGTACATCGAGAATTCGAGGGTGTTTAGTTTACAGCTAAGAAGGGTCACACGGGAACTATCAGTTGGTTCTAGATTTTGACTTTCTGTTGTTTGTTCGCAACTATCGGGGAATATCACTGCTCTCTTCTCACAATCAAGAATCACTCTTTGAGCTCTCAACCAATCCATTCCCAATATAAGATCTAACTCTAACAGGGGTAAACGTATCAGGTCAGCTTGAAAGGTTCTCCCTAAGAGTTCAAACTCGCAGTTAGGCACACAGTCAGCGGAGAGTAGGTTCTTAGCAGTAGGGGTAGTTATAGAGTATATATAAGGCAAAGTAACTACAGGCAGCCCTAGTCTCTCAATGCATGTGGCAGAAATAAACGAATGTGTTCCACCGGAATCAAAGATTACAGTTAAGATCTGATTTGACATTTTACACTCACCTTGGATCAATCCACCGGCTTCCGCATCCTCTGCAGTGACAGCAAACACTCTAGCTTGCCTCTGATTTCCCGCCCTTGCACATGCCCTTGACATATGGCCCACCTGGCCGCAAGTGAAACAAGTGGGACAGGGTCCAAAGTGTCGCAGGGTGCAGCGATTACAGAGGGGTCGTTCACCATTGTTCACCGGAGGTCTGACCCCATTCCTCCCCTGCTGGCACTGCTGTGGCTGCTGAGGGCGTTGTTGTGGTGGTTGCTGCTGCTGCTGCCGAAACTACTGCTGCTGAGGTGGCCGCTGGGCTGGTTGATGGGGGCGGAAGGGTCCATCGTTCCTCCTAGGGGCAGGTCCCCTATTTGGATTTGGACGATGCACATAGGGCTAGTGGCGCCTTTGTGCTGGTCCCCCTTCGCGTTGCATGAACGGAGGGCGAGCCGCTGGTCGTGAAGACTCCCCCTCAGTTCTCCTCTTCCTCCCTGCTTCCATGTCAGCCCTTTCCCTTCTTTTCATGCTTTCCTCTTGCACCAGACACTTATTTACCAGAGTATGGAAATCTCGAATCTCGTGCATGGCGGCCATCTCATTCAGCTCCGGCCTCAAACCCCTCTCGTACTGAATGCATTTCCATTCCTCGTCAGGATTCAACTGGTAGGTGAAGGAATGGCGGCACAGACGCTCGAACTTAGCGGTGTACTCGAGCACCGTCATCTTGCCTTGGACCAGATCCAGAAACTCCCGATCCTTAGCACTCATTACGCTGCGGGGGAAGTACTTTGTGTAGAATGCAGCCTTGAAGTCATCCCAGGTAAATTAACCTTCAGCATTAGCAAGGATAGGGCGAGAGGCTTCCCACCATGCCTCAGCCTGGCCTTGCAGTTGCTTAGAGGCAAACTTAACCTTTTGTGCCTCAGTGCAAGGCACATCCTCAAAGATCCTCTCAATCCGCAGCATCCAGCTGTCGGCAAGATCCGGATTCAGCTCCCCTTTGAACACCGGAGGCTCTTGGAACTTGAAATCCCGATACCTCTTGGCTTCATCATCCTCGGGCTGTTGAGCGGCCCGTGCTTGCTCCAAAGCAGCCAGAATACGAGCGGTCATTTTAGTCTGATTAGTCAAGGCTCGCAAGAAATCGGTGACAGTAGGGTTTGGCACGTCACGCGTCTCATGTGACG
Organism: Aeschynomene evenia; assembly: GCA_013621005.1. Classification (NCBI taxonomy): domain Eukaryota; kingdom Viridiplantae; phylum Streptophyta; class Magnoliopsida; order Fabales; family Fabaceae; genus Aeschynomene; species Aeschynomene evenia. Next base: position 6,111,761 of record CM024271.1, read on the forward strand.
TGTCCCGGCGAGGTGGCATTTTTCTCCTGCAATACCTGCACAACCCATGAGTTGATCAGGCTCATCTCGATGCAAAGCATTGAGGAAGCATAATGCATAGAGTATTATAGAGTTATAGAGTATGACGATGTAAGGCTGGGAAATCATGAAGCACAGAATTTCAGAGACACAGATTCAAGGAGTCGGAACACACGAAAGCAAAGAAAGACCCATGTTCGGTCCGTGAGATAGAACGAACCGCTCTGATACCAAAAATGTAACATCCTAAATCTAACAGCGGAAAACACGAGAATTTTTTTTTTTTAATACGCAAACGAAGGACGAAACAAAATAAACCATACAATAGATGGGAAGAAGGGATAATAAAACTGAAATTAAACATCATCCAAAATATTGGGGAGAAACAAAACCCCAAAGGTACGAAGTACAACGGTATTGAAAATTACAACCATAGAGTATCAAAACAGGTCGAAACAATGACCTTTACAACCGAAATGTGTCCATAACAAAAAGGAAATAAAGTACTAAAAGAGCAACATAAAAAGAAATCCTCAGCTACAGTCACTCGGCCTCATCAGAGTCTTCCTCTGGGTCTTCTTCCTCTTCGTCCTCTTCCTCGACCTTCATGGGAGATACGGCCGCCTCCAAGATCTCCTCCTCGTCAGACGCTCCCTCCCCCGGCACATAGTCGGGCTCATAATCATCTGGGTTGAACCAAAGAAATGGGTTACCCGTAATGTCGTCCTCGGCGAACACAGGTGAACCAGGAGGAGACTCGGGTTCCAAGCCCTCATGGCCGCGGGTTCCACCATCAAAGGGATCCAAAATATACATTTTATTCATAACACCATTTGCATGCATGCATGTATCCATTACAACACCAAAAATCAAGCTTTATGCTCAAATAATGCACCAACATCATCAAAATTTATTTTAAATGGTACATCTCATTTAAGAAACTCAAGAACACTTAGAATAATTTATTTTTGCTGAAACAAAATATTTTCACCGATTATTTTCATTAAAAAGCACTTTTATTCAATAAAAATGAAACTTTTGAGAGAATGACTCACTTAAAGCAAGACCCTAGGAGTGTTGGATGTTGTTGTTGTTGTTTTTTGAGCTTGCTCTTCCTCTCCTTATGGCCGAGCTTCTTCAAGGAAAATGGGGTTGATTTTTTTGTGAGTGTGTGGTTGTTTGAGGGGTTGAATATAGTGTTTGAGGGTGTTAGAACATGTAGACGAAAAATAAAATGATGTAGGGATGGTGGTGGTGGTATGGCCGAATGGTGAAGGGCTCTTGGAGGGGTGGTGAGAGAAATTTTTTCTAAGGAAAATTTTAGAGAAATTTTGACATAGTTTTGGTATACCTTTGTGGTTGTTTTGTGTGTTAGAATGAGTTATGTGAGTTTAGAATAAATAGAGGGGGAGAGGGAGAAGTGGCCGTATGCCATGGTGGGCAAGGGAAGAGTTGGATTAATTTCCACCCTTGGATGACAATCCTAATGCCTACCTTAATGACCAATGGATGGAGGATAAGGGTAGATTATGTCCCCTAAAGCATGGTTAGTGTATTAATTGGGTGGTTGGTTTTAAATTTTCTCCCTCCATTTCTCTTCTTGGCCGTAGCATGCTTAGGGTTAGGGTTAGGGTATTTTTGAATATTTGATGTGTAGGTTAAGTGGTGTAGTCTAGGGTTATGTAGGGGTATTTTGGTAATTTCACTTGTAAAAATATCTCGGCTCAAAAATAAAATATAGGATCCGGGAAATTATAAAATGGTGAGTCCAAAAATTTCATCATTGAATAAAAATATTTTTGGTGCATTTAATTAAATATTATATGGTGTTGTATGGTTTTTGCATAATTTGCATGAAAGTGCCACGTGTCGCGCATGCACACGTGTTGTAGTAAATTATGTTATATTTATATATGGGTGAAGTACCAAAAAGAAACACGAAAGATTTGGTCGCTGACAAATCCAACCACCAAACATGTTTTTGACAAAATAACCCATAAAAGATTGTTTAAGTGTGACAAAATGCACCAATCGTGAGATCGAGTCAAAGGGCATTTTATCACATAACTGGAGCATTTTGTCACACTTAAACAATCTTTTATCGGTTATTTTGTCAAAAACATCTTCGATGGTTGGATTTGTCAACGATAAAATCTTTCGTGTTCCTTTTTGGTACTTCACCCTATATATATATATATATATATATATATACATGTATGAACATTAAAACTATTTTTAAGTCATAGGGTATTTTTAAGTGACCATTTTACTCAAAACTATCCATTTTTAAGTCCTTTTTCTTCCCAATAAATATAAATAATCATAAATAAATTTCAGAACTGAAATATTCATTATATTAAGGTTGAAAATAAATATCTCAGAATGTAAATCTACTAAAATAATTTTTATAGCATTTACTTTAATTTTTAGCATTATTTAGAATAAACTATACCCTTTTAAAGCATTTTCAACCCAATAAAATCAAATAAATTCCAGATCTGAGAAATAAAATTTTATTTTTATTTTAGGAGAGTTATTTTATTGAGTCTTAATTTATTTTACATATTTCCTATTTTTAGAGCCATTTTTAATACATTAAAAGACACATTTATACATAGTTACTAATCTTTTTAGCTCATTTTTAGGGTATACCAATACCATTATTTTTATTGGTCCAGATCTGAGTTTATAAGGTAATATTCCAGAGGTAAGTAATGTTCTTGATATTTATTTATGAGTCCCTTGAATACCACTATTTTATTTCAAGTTCTATATTTTATTAAGGGTCTTTTTCAAGCATTTTAGTCCATGAAACAACACCCACTCTCTTCCAAGCCCTCATGGCTGCGGGTTCCACCATCAAAGGGGTCCAAAATATACATTTTATTCATAGCACCATTTGCATGCATGCATGTATCCATTACAACACCAAAAATCAAGCTTTATGCTCAAATAATGCACCAACATCATCAAAATTTATTTTAAATGGTACATCTCATTTAAGAAACTCAAGAATACTTAGAATAATTTATTTTTGCTGAAACAAAATATTTTCACCGATTATTTTCATTAAAAAGCACTTTTATTCAATAAAAATGAAACTTTTGAGAGAATGACTCACTTAAAGCAAGACCCTAGGAGTGTTGGATGTTGTTGTTGTTGTTTTTTGAGCTTGCTCTTCCTTTCCTTATGGCCGAGCTTCTTCAAGGAAAATGGGGTTGATTTTTTTGTGAGTGTGTGGTTGTTTGAGGGGTTGAATATAGTGTTTGAGGGTGTTAGAACATGTAGACGAAAAATAAAATGATGTAGGGATGGTGGTGGTGGTATGGCCGAATGGTGAAGGGCTCTTGGAGGGGTGTTGAGAGAAATTTTTTCTAAGGAAAATTTTAGAGAAATTTTGACATAGTTTTGGTATACCTTTGTGGTTGTTTTGTGTGTTAGAATGGGTTATGTGAGTTTAGAATAAATAGAGGGGGAGAGGGAGAAGTGGTCGTATGCCATGGTGGGCAAGGGAAGAGTTGGATTAATTTCCACCCTTGGATGACAATCCTAATGCCTACCTTAATGACCAATGGATGGAGGATAAGGGTAGATTATGTCCCCTAAAGCATGGTTAGTGTATTAATTGGGTGGTTGGTTTTAAATTTTCTCCCTCCATTTCTCTTCTTGGCCGTAGCATGCTTAGGGTTAGGGTTAGGGTATTTTTGAATTTTTGATGTGTAGGTTAAGTGGTGTAGTCTAGGGTTATGTAGGGGTATTTTGGTAATTTCACTTGTAAAAATGTCTCGGCTCAAAAATAAAATATAGGATCCGGGAAATTATAAAATGGTGAGTCCAAAAATTTCATCATTGAATAAAAATATTTTTGGTACATTTAATTAAATATTATATGGTGTTGTATGGTTTTTGCATAATTTGCATGAAAGTGCCACGTGTCGCGCATGCACACGTGTTGTAGTAAATTATGTTATATATATATACATGTATGAACATTAAAAATAATCATATAGTTCATGCATGGAAATACAAGGACGCATTCATAGTATTATTAAAATCATAAACTCGTAAAAATTACTCTAACAGATAAATTCAGAAATTATTAACTGTAACATATATATATTAGAGCTATGGTGTTCAGGGGTGTTACAAAGTTTACATGGAAGTTCCACCAGCGTTCTTTAGAGGTTTTCAAAAGAATGAAGTGTGCAGGTTGAAAAAGGATCTCTACGGACTTAAACAATCACCACGCGCATGATTTGGAAGCTTCAAACTAGCCATGAAGAGGTACGGGTACAATTAGAGAAACTTTGATCACACTTTATTTCTGAAGAAGAGAGGGAATTTGATTACTTGCTTAATAATCTATGTGGATGATATGATCATAACTGGAAGTGATGCTGAAGAGATTGCATAGCTAAGGGAAGAATATGTTTACAAAATTAGAAATGAAGGATTTAGGGGGATTGATGTATTTCTTAGGATATGGGGTTCTGCGCTTCAATAAAGGGATCTTTATTTATCAAAGAAAGTACATCATGAATCTTCTGATAGAAACATGAATAGTTGACTGTAAACCTGCATACACTCCTATGCAGGTTAATCATGGTTTAAAATTTGTGTAAGGTGATAATCTGACAGACAAGGAAAGGTACTAACGGCTGGTTGGAAAACTGATTTACCTGTCTCATACTCGGCCAAATATAGCCTATGTGGTTGGAATAGTGAGTCAGTTTATGCACCAACCACAAAGAGATCATATGGAAGTCGTCATGAGGATAGTTTGGTACTTGAAGGGAACTTCAAGCTGTAGAATTATGTTCAAAAGAAATGGGAACTTGGATGTAGAAGCACACATAAATTCAAATTGAGCTGGTAATCCAAATGACAGAAAATCTACATCAGACTACTTTACACTTCTAGGTGAAAACCTAGTAACATGGAGGACCAAGAAATAAAAAGTTGTAGCACTCTCAAGCGCTAAGGAAGAATTTTGGGGAATCTCCAAAGGAATAGCTGAAATCTTGTGGATCAGGAAACTAATGACTGAAATTGGTTGTCCACCACATCAATCAAGCCAGCTAAAGTGTGGCAATAAAGCGGCAATAAGTATATCAGAGAACCCTTTTCAACATGATAGAACTAAACATGTTGAGATAAACCGACACTTTATCAAGGAAAATATTGAAGATGTGATAGACGATAATTATATGTTTATTTTTCCTCTATATTTTAAATTTTTGATATGAGAAGATTAATCAAATTCATGCATTTTGTCCATTTTTATTCATTGACAATTTAAATACATTTTGAAAATATTTTAGTCGTTTGAGTAATTTGTTATGTATACGTAAACACTTGATCAAGTTTCATTTTTTAAGTACAGTGAATATTTTTACTAAGATTGAATAAAGAGATGGAACTGAAGAAAAATGTAATAAACTTCTATGATCTAAGGAGAAGAAATCAAACAAGCCGAACTCAGAGTCGCCCAACGAGCCCATAAGGTGCCAAGCGAGAAAGCATGAACCAGTGTCGCCCAACGACATCAACTCGTGCCCAGCGCGATTGTAATCTGTAAATCATGCCAGATTAACTACACATATTGTTTGGAAGAGACGAAGGTGCTGAATGACCCATATCCTCTCCTGGTGAGAAACTTTACTAAGGATGAGGAAACCATGATCATGCACGTTGTTCAAGCACTTCGCGTCGAGCGACCCTCATTCGCCTAGCGAGATCCGAATTCGAGGACCAGAAGCGGCCAAGTCACCCATGAGCTCCCAACGCACTTGAGCCTCACCCAATGAGAGAAAGCAGATCCAAAACAATATAAAAGGGACGCAACATTGAACCGAAAGATCAACATGACCAATATGGAGGATAAACTGATGTCTGACTAGTTTTTCAATTAGCTCGGAGGGGATACGTAACATCTCGACTTTATTCTTGATCCAGCCCAGGAAATCCATTGGATCCTGATCTATCATGGTGCCAAATAATCGCAGAGGACTAGCGCGGTTGAAGTGGTCGATCATCGCGTCCTTCGTGAGTCTAACATGCATAGCTCGAGGTTATGACTGTTGTGACCATGTTGTCTATTGTGCTTGCGCTGCTACGATCTCAATGAGACCAGTAATGGCGTTTTCTAGACGCCTAAGCCTGTAGCGGGTATCAGATGAAGAGGAACGACGAGGAATCATGATCCTGGCAAGGTCAAACTGAAGGTGCTTGTGACGTGAGAAAGGGAAGGGCTTGAATCACGTCCACTTAAAAAATTTTGTTACATGAAACTTGTAAGACTGGTCAAGCTATAAGCTTTTCTTGTTAAAGACTGAAGAGGATTAGTGAGCCTTGCAAGTTTAAAGTGCAAGTTGTTTAGCCTAAGGAGTAAGGCTTGCTTATGTTATGATAGCTTTGTGCTTGTATTTTAAGTTTAGTGATCTAGCCTTTGAGCTTTGGCTCTAGGTGGCTAAGTTAAGTTGCTTTAAAAAAATTAGGTGTAAGTGTGTGTGCTATGTGTTATGCGAAATAGCTATGTAAAAGAGAAAGGTAGAAAGAGTGCACACACTAAGTTTTTATATTGGTTCGACAATGTGCCTACTCCAGTTCTCAAGCTTCACTTGAGAGTTTACTATCACCACCTTCAAACACTTGAAGGATTTCTGTCTCAGTACACCACTGGAAACTTCTTACACTTCACACCTGAAGTGATTAACTGCACCTCACACTAGACATAACTTTGTTGCCTTCTACACTGAAGGTCTTTATACCCTGCATTGAACCCTCAATGACTTCTTCCTTCACAACTAGAAGGACTTATACAAACAATAAATTGAAGTAATTCTTGTGGTTCTAAGAATCAAATAAGAACTTAGATGCAACTAAGTTTTGTTCTTATTTGATTTTGTAAGCTTAACTTGAAAATGTAAGGATATTCAAATAGTTCTAAGCTAAACCTTACAATTTACCCTTTTTGATCTAAAAGTATATGAATTTGAGTACAAAGAGTTGTTATGCTTTTTGACAGAGTTTCGGTTTTTTTGTTCTTGATAATGTCTTCATGCTCTTGTCAAATGATAGGGTATTTATAGGCATCTAAGTCCAACTTCCAAATATGGAAACTTTGATCTTGACTTTAATGTTTGCTCTCATGCTTCCATGCACCTATGCTTGCTTGAGCTTGCTTGCCTTGATGCTTTGGTGTGCTTAGTTTGTTCTACTATCACCAAGGTTAGGTGATTAGCTTTGGTTGCTAGCTCTTGCTTGCTTGAGGCTTGCTCTTGCGTAGGCTCCACTTGCATGTGCTTTTAGCCACCTTGCATGTGCTTGTGTTGCTCTAGCAATCTTGTTACCTTGCATGAGGTGTTGCTTTAACCAACTTGCCACATTTGCATGTGCATGTATAGCCTTAGCCAACTTACCACCTTGCATAGGGTGTTGCTCTACTCATGCACCACCGTACTAGCTATGCTAGCTAGCTTGCTTGCTTTGCAAGAAGCTTCCCTTGGTGTCTTGGTTTTCTTGAAATTTCACCACCTTGATAACTTAGCTTGTGGTGCAATAAGCTTCCCTTGATGTCATGCTCTTGTCATGTGCACTACCTAGCTTGCATGCTTTCATGCAAGGTTGCTTGTGTGGCAAGAAGCTTCCCTTGGTGTCTAACTTTGCTTTACTACCACCTGACTTAGGTGATAGGCTATGTTTTCCTACCACCTCACTTTGGTGATAGACTATACGTTGCTACCACCTAGATCGCCACTTAGGTAGTGTTTTTGCTTCAAGTGTTTTCTTAATTTTTCAATACCTCATGAGTTAACCTCTTGAAACACTTGATGAAATTATTAGTATTCACAAACAAAATTCTTATCTAACACTTAAGAGATTTTTATCATTCAAAACATTATATGACTAATGTAGGGTTCTTGGAGCTAACAATCTCCCCCTTTTTGATGTAACAATCCTATGTAGAATAAGAGTTTTGTTTGAACTTATTATGAAAAATCATTCTTAGGAGGCGTATGTTTTAAGGTAATCTGCATAGATTATCGGTAATCTTCCAATTAAATTACCTGATAATCCAGATTGATTCGTTTGATTTCGTAATAATATTGGTAATGTGTATTACCCAATAATCCACATTACCTCCAAAGTGGTAATGTAGATTACCTTCATATCAGGTGTCTATATGGATTACAAATCCTAGGTAATTTTCTATTTTATTTTATTACACAATTATCATTTTTTACTAATTACACTTTTTTTACCTAGTTTTCTAGTCTTTTACAGCAAATCCTAGTATTTTTGTTGGATCTCTTGCAAGAATAATATAGTTATTTTGTTGGATTTTTATTTTTATTAAATAATTATATTAATATCAAAACTGAAAAATATTAAGATAATTAATATTAAATTCAAAATATTAGGATTAAAGTAATTATTCACTCAATAATTTACTATCGAAATCAAAGAAAATTAGGAATTTATATATAAGTATTATACTATACAAATAACTAATTAAATATTAAAATTATAAAAGAATTTCAATTTTATAAGAATTTAACATTTTAGTTCTTTTTAAAATTCATTGTTTTAAAAAATTAAAAAATTATTTTTTATTTTTAAAAAATGATTTTACAAAGAAATATTATAATTAAAATTTATGTCAAAAATTTCAAACCAAATACTTTGAATTAGGGAGAAGAAAATAGAGGGTTGGGCACTGCTGGCAAGGGTGGCAGCGGTGGCAACGATGGCAGCAACGACGACAGCGCCAGCATGGGCAACGATGACAGCTTCAGTAACTACAGAGGAGGGTGAACCATACCCATAAAAACCCTAGTGTTATTCACCCAAAAAAATTAACTCAAGTGAAAAAACTAAACCGATTAAAATATACAAAATCTTACCTATAACATAATGGTGGAATTTGTTTTGGTAAACAGAGTTCCAACGTAACGGAGAGAAAACGATAATCAAAGCCGCGATGGAGAGAGGAGAGAGAGAGTGCAGCGGTGCAAATGAGGAAAGAGGGTCGCGTTCCCATTAATAATACACGGGATACAGACAACTAAATGAAATGATGTGTTTCATTTTAGGGTTTAGAACTGGTCGTCGTTGTGTCGTCGGTAATGAAGGGTGAAAATAAAATTTAAAATACCGTTATAAAGTTTTCGGTAAATGGGCGCGAAAATAAAAATGAAAATAGGTCGTCATATCGTCGTCGAAAACAAGAGGTTTAGGGTTTAAGTGTTCATAACATCGTCGAAGACAAGAGGCGCATAATCATTTTGTATTTGACGCCAAACTATTCCAATGGGATTGTGATGTCTTGGATAAAATACCTTCAAGGTCGTCGCTATTCCAACGTTAGTTTTTCTGCGCCACCAATTTGCCAATTGGCGGCACATATTATCGACGGCTTTTCAAGGGTTAAAAGTATATTTTATTTTTTCCAAATTTTCAATTTTAGCTATCTCAATGGCGTCAGTAATTGTGATGGCGAAAAGAGTCATCGAAAACCTTAGCCAGTATCTGCAGAATTCTTATAGTGAAATAGAAGGAGGACATTTTAGAGAATATAACAGAGAACATTAAATTGAAAATGACAATATTCATTTGAGAGTGCCACTAATCACTCCCTAATTTAAATAGATGTCATACAAATATTTTTCTAAAGAAAAATTGAAGAGATATTCTTTTTTTCTCACTCAGTAACTAAGATTTCTCTAAAATCAAAATAATAATATCTAATCTAATGTTCTTTAAAAAATTAATATTAAAATTTTTTTTTTGGGTTTACAATATTTAAATTTTAATACTCTATAATTCAGTTGGATAGGTTGAAGTGACAGGCCCAAGTACTCATTATTCATTCAATGTCATCGCTCATATCAACTTGGTGTTTATTTTTTTGGGTAGATCATATCAACTTGGTTTGCCAAAAAACTTCAAAAGAAATTCTAAAGGCTGTATCTAAATATTTTCTCAATGTTCATTAGAAAGCATACCAGCCGTCAACATTTATTAATATAGTATTATTATTTAAGGTAAATTATTATTAATATAGTATGATTATTATCTAAGTTTTTGCTCCGACATGGATATTTTATAGATCATTTCCCCATAAAGTATGTTTGTGGATGAAGATATACACTTAAGTTCTAACCTAACCTTATTTTACTAACAAATATAAAGAATAAACACCCAATTTGATTCATAATAATTAGAAACATCATATTTAATTAGTCCCTAATAATATAAAAAATTGGATACTCAGTGGTCTTCGGATTGGAAACTTTAACAATAATATTAGCAACAGTTTCTTTATTAATTAGATATATATTAATCTCTAATAATTTTATAATTAGAAAATTTACTCATTGACTCTGCCACCATTACTGTTGAGCACATTAATCATATCCTTATAAGTTATTACTAAGAGAAAAGATATTTGTATCACATCAAATTCTACAATGTATATAACATCGTATATATCCACTACTTATATAACTGTTTAACTCTCTTTCTCACTTTTGTTCTTCTCTTCATTCTTTCTTTCTTTTTTTTTTTTTCTTTCAATCAACACATTGCAATCATCATCAAATCTTTATTCTATTTCTTCTTTTTCTTTTCTCATCAACACACTCATTCTTTTTTTTTTTTTGTATGTTTCTTATTTTTGTTTCTTTTTACTTTTATAAAACTTATCTTCTTCTTGTTATTTTCTGCAAATTGCTTCTGTAACCATGGTAGAAGTGATGACGAAGAAGGATTAGCTAGATTTCATATTATGTTCATCAACTAAATTTATTTTTAACAATGATTCTCATTGTGATATCTAATGAGATTCTTGATTTATTTTCATCATATATATAACTCAATTTTTATTTATATCAGGTTATTTTAGTTACAAACAAAAATATTATTTTTCTTTTCAGATTAGAACTAATTATGCACAACGAACACATTGTATAAAACTAAATGAACACATATGACAACCTAAAATGAACACATCAGGTAATACTTCGATCATAAAATTATTTACTAGCAAATGAATATATATATATATATATATATATATATATATATTACAGTTAAGTCACAATGAACACATACATAATATATGAAACAATGAACACCATATATACATATATGCTGCAATTGAACACATAATATAATTCAATATGAACACGTACTTATATTGTAACTGAACATATAATACAATGCAGAGTGAACACAATACATAAATATACTACAACTGAACACATAGTACAATGCAAAGTGAACACATATTTATACGGTAACTAAACACATAATGCAATGTAAAATAAACACATACATATATCTTAACTAACTAAACACATAATATAATACAAAAAGATAAATTTAATGAGTTTAAGATGTTTTTTAAGTAAATGTATTCATTTTATTTATCTTTAAGTAAACTAGGTTTACCCATATTATTTTTATCGTCAAAAACAATATTATTCCCGGGGAAAGTTGGGGTTTACTCTCCCACAAATTAATGTAATAAAAAGATTCCCGAAATTGCAAAATATCTTGGAATAAAATAATTCTTTAACGAGCTATGCATGGGGATATTTAATATTATTATTTACGGGCAGCATAAGAGATGTTGTTGATTGAATGGAATCACATCGCTTTGGTATGTGTCACGTCTTCTGTGGTTCACTGAACATACTGGCCTAGTCTTTCCTTAATTAATGTGTCATCTGTCCATACTAACCTGTTCTTGTATTCCAATAAATCAGAGATAAAATATTCAAATTAGTCCCCGTAAATTTTTTTGGATAAAGTAGTCCCTTTATAATAAATAATTCAAAATATATTCCTCTAAAATTAAAATGTCAGATAAATTGGTCCTCCAAGAAAAAATTAGACAAATTAGTCCCTCAAAATTCATGGAAATGGTCAAATTAGTCCCTACTAATTAAACATTTTGGACAAATTATATAATCCTCCCATTATAGGATCAAAATTGGACGATTTTCATAAATCTTGAGGGACTAATTTATCTAATTTTTTCTTAGAGGACCAATTTGTCTGAAATTTTAATTTTGGAGGGATGTATTTTGAATTTTTTATTCTTGAAGGACTATTATGTCTGATGAAAAATTTTGCAGGGACTAGTTTGGGTGTTTTGCCTAAAACAAAATTCAATCCAGAACAAATTAATCTTTAGAATTTAAAAATCTTAAATATTGGTCCATTAAAATTTTTTAAAAAATAGAACAAATTAATTCATAAAAAATTAAATATCTCAAGTTAATTCTTAAAATTTATGAAAGAGGATAAATCGATCTCTTTATACAAGAATATAATTGTATCTTCAGATTTTAATTTGAAAATGACTAATTTATTCTTCATTTATGAATTATTAAGAACTAATTTGAAACTTTAAAATATGAGATTTATTTGTCCTTATTTTTTAAATTTTAGGGATATTGAATATTTTTAAATTCTAAAAATATATATTCTTAGAGATTAAATTATGTATTTAGTAAAAAAACAAAGAAATTAAAACTAAAAAGTTGTTCGAAGAACTAGCAGAAAAATGGAAAAACTAGAACGTAGAAATATCCTATGAGCCAATGTTGTATATTAAAAGAAAGAAAATCAATGAACAACCAATGTAGTTATCAACAGGTGTTACATCAATATGGCTTTTCTTCTCCAAATATTTTAATTACATTTCAAATCTGATTAGGATATTGTGATTAATTATCTGATTTGAAAATTGCTAAACAATACCCACGAGGTATGCATGGACCAACACTAATAATAGCCTTGTGTGAGAGATGAGGAAAATTGACGGAGAGAATATAATAGCAAACAATAATGCAATGAAAGAAAAAGGACAAGACAACACGTAATAACGCCAATGCAATGAAAAAGACCATCTCAATCACGTTCTTAATAAAAAATTAAATGAGCATTGCTATTGCTAAAGTTAAAAAAAAAAAAATCAATAAAACAGCTAATAATAGGAAAATTGAGCCTAAATCATTAAGTCCAATTAAAAAATATACATGGTTAATAATATTATTTGGACCAAAAGTGTTAAAAGAGTTTTGTTAATTGTTTTAACTGAAAAAAATGTTGTTTCCAAAGTATTTATGAAATTAAATAGTTAAAGTAAAAGTATACTTACTCTCGTTCAATTCACTATTAAAAACTGACCTTTTAACTCATTAAAAAGTTTACAAGATATACACTTCATCCCATATTGTCAAAATATATTTGGTTAATATTCTTGATAGATTGATTCAATACTTAATAAAATTTATAAATATAAATATCTATTAGTTATCATATGATTATAAAAAAATTATATATCTTTTTTTAAAATTCAGTAAATTAATTATTAAATTATAATATTATTGATTGGAAACTAACAGAAAAATCATATTCTTTATTGAATCAGGATCTTTATAAACTATTAACTATAAATGAATAGTGAGTTTAAATAACAAAAAAATAATGATTGTACTTTAAAAAGAAGATATGTTGGATGATGGATGAGAAAAGTAAATAATTTAAGAAATAAAAAATTATAAAATGACTTCAATGATTGAAAAAACTATTGAATAATAAAGAGTGTGGATGCATCGCATTGGTGTTACATACTGGACTCTGGTGTAGTGTATTTGATTCTGACCCCACATTTTAGCCTTGATTTTCTATAACCTTCTTTTGTCGCTACTTTTCTTTTTTTATATTATTATTATTATTATTATTATTATTATTTATTATACTTAATTATGCTCTGCTGCTGGTGATGCTCATTCTTGTCAATGCAAACACCCCACCAAAAGCCAACTAAGATATGCACTAATTTATTTGTCAGTTTCCAAATTAATATATAGATAAAATGTTGTCTTGTGTTTGTAACTATTAAAATATGAAAAAGAAAAAAAAAGCGGTAAATTGAACTCAATTGTAAATTATTTTTATTAAAATTTTTAAAATAATTATGGATTTAATTTTAATCAACGTATAAAATTTTTTTATGCAGTTATATCCAATCTTGTACTATCAGTGTCAGCTATGATTGTGTTTTCTCTCTCCCACTACTTGAAAAGACAGACGGAATGTTTTGATTGGACGACAGTGTAAAATATCTTTATATTGTCAGTGTATCAAAATTAAACTAAATAATTATATAAGATTTAAAAATATATAATTATTAATTTCATTAAGATTACAAATCAATTTATTTTATTTATTTTATATTTTAAATAATAAAATTGATTTTAATATTTTAAAATAATTTATTTTTTTATTCCAAACACATTTATTGCGAATATTTCACATGCTTCCACTATTAATTCGATCATGTCCATGTCATATACAGTCGGAGTGTCGGACAGAGTCACGGCTGCAACGAGCCACGTAGAACTGATCGATGCTGATTAAAATAAGAATTAGGTCAGCAACAACTTGTCTCTGTCACTTGCAGCTCATATAATATAAGAGTATAGACCCATTTTTCTTCCATATCATGTCGTTTTATAATTTATCATATCCTTCTTTAAAAAACAACTAGTCTTGTTGGCTCTTCAGTTTGCGCACTGATTAAAGGTATTTTTGAGGATCCCTCTCGTGTTAAAGAAATAAACCAAACCTTTATTTCTTTGATTCCGAAGGTGGATTATCCTGAAGTTCCTAAGCATTTCAGGCCTATTAGCTTATGCAATGTTATGTATAAGTTGGTTACTAAAATAATTACTACGAGGATTCGAGGGATCTTGGATACTATTATTTCTCCTAACCAATGTAGTTTTGTTCCTGGAAGGCATGGTACGGATAATATTATTATAGCCCAAGAAGTCATTCACAAAATGAGAAATAAACATGGGAGGAAGGGGTTTATGGCAATAAAGATTGATTTAGAGAAAGCTTATGATAGATTGAACTGGAATTTCATCATGGATTCTCTTAGGGAAGCTGGGGTTCCGGAGAATTTGATAAATCTTATTTGGCATTGCATTTCTTCCTCTACGATGGATATTCTTTGGAATGGAGAGCGAACAGGAGAGTTTTATCCGTCAAGAGGGATTAGACAAGGAGATCCTCTTTCTCCTTATTTATTTATTATTTGCATGGAGAGACTTTCTCATCTTGTGGATCGAGCGGTGCTTTTGGATCTTTGGAAGCCGATTGTGCTTAACAGAGGTGGTCCTCCCATTTCTCATCTTTGTTTTGCGGATGATCTTTTAATTTTTGCCGAAGCATCTTTGAGTCAAGTGGAGGTCATTAATTCGTGCCTAAATTTCTTTTGTGATAGTTCTGGTCAAAAGGTGAATGTTGAGAAAACCAGAATTTGTTTTTCAAAGAATGTTAATCATAATGTTGCTACTCAGATTGCTAATGCTTTCGGCTTTCAGCTTACGGGTGATCTTGGGAAGTATTTAGGAGTTCAATTGCATCATAAAAGAGTTTCCAAGAGGTCTTTCTCTTGGATTACGGATAGAACTCTTAACCGTCTTAAGGCTTGGAAAGCTAAGACTTTGTCTCTGGCGGGGCGTCTTACTTTGTGTTCCTCGGTGCTGGGATCTATTCCTTCTTATGCTCTTCAAACTAATCAAGTGTCTCTTGGTGTGTGTGAGGAGTTGGATAAAATCTGTAGAGGTTTTCTTTGGGGATCTACTGATGAGAAGAGGAAGCTCTCCTTAGTTAATTGGTCAGAGGTGACTAAAGGGAAAGAATTTGGTGGTCTTGGCCTTAGAAGAATGGAAGATGTTAATAAAGCTTTTATGACCAAATTGGGTTGGAAGCTTATTGCTGCTCCTAATTGTTTTTGGGTGAAAGTGCTTCGTAGCAAATATGGGTGTGGTGACTCGTCTATCCCGCTTGTTAAGACTCGACAGATCCAATCAAATATCTGGAAAGGCATTGCCAATAACTAGAAGTTTGTGCAGGAAAATTTAATTTGGAGAATTAGGGATGAAACTAGCATCAGGGTGTGGGTTGACCCTTGGATTCCTCATGTTGGGTCTCTCTCTGAACATTTATGTCGTCATCTTGTTGATGCTGAATGGTCTATGAAGGTGGTTGATTGTGTGACCCCCTCTGGACAATGGGATTGGAATTTATTCCATAACTGTTTGCCCTCCTATATCTGTTCTTTTATTGCAGGTATCTGTCCTCCTCGTTCCAATGCTGGTGCTGATATTGTGGCGTGACAGGGATCTTCTGATGGTGTTTTTACAACAAAATCAGCTTTTAATATTATTACTCATCAGTATAATATTACTCCTTCTCTTTCTTTCAAATCAATTTGGAGATGGAAAGGACCTGAAAGAGTTAAGACTTGTATGTGGCTTTTTATAACAGATGGGCTTCTTACAAATTCCAGGAGGCATGCTCGGCA
The DNA here is from genome assembly GCA_013621005.1 of Aeschynomene evenia. Taxonomy (NCBI): domain Eukaryota; kingdom Viridiplantae; phylum Streptophyta; class Magnoliopsida; order Fabales; family Fabaceae; genus Aeschynomene; species Aeschynomene evenia. The sequence goes on from CM024271.1 coordinate 6,128,172, forward strand.
TTTGTCTTCTTCTCCTTTCTGTCAGTTATGCAACCTTACTCAGGATGAAACTCCGCTGCATGCCGTTCATGACTGCCCCCAAATTCAAGATCTTTGGTGTCTCATCTTTGAAGGGGTTCCTCTTGATGATTTCTTTGGTGCTGATAGTAATTCATGGATTTTTTCCAACCTGCAAAATAATAGACGTTTTAAAGGCTATGTCTGGAATTTTATTTTTGGAGTTGGAGTGCACTTTATGTGGAATTTGAGGAATGATCTTCTATTTGGTAATAGGCAAAGTTTGAGGAATCATATTCCTGCTTTTTGGGTTAAAGTTCGTAGCTATGCAATGATTGATAAGATGGATAGAAGGATTACTCAGTGTTCTGCTGCTCCTGATGATTTTCATTCCTGGAAGTTTCCCAGACCTGGCTGGACTTGTTTGAATTCAGATGGCTCTGTTAGAGAGGGCAGTATGGCCGCTTGTGGTGGTGTTCTTCGAGGGGACTCAGGGGAATTTATTAAAGCTTATGCTGGTAATTTAGGTTGTGCTTCTATTACTATTGCTGAGCTTGCAGGTATTCTGTTTGGTCTTCAAATTGCCTGGGACCTTGGAATCAAGAAATTGTCCGTGAATGTTGACTCAATGACTTGTATTAAGTTCATTGCTAATCCTCCTTCTTCAACTCATGTGGCTTTTTCTTTTGTCTTGGCCATTATTGATATGTTTGATCGGGATTGGCAATTGGATTTTGGTCATATTGTTAGAGAAACAAATCATGTGGCAGATAAGCTTGCAAATATGGGTCACTCCTTGGATGCTGAGCTGGTGGTGTTTGATGAGCCTCCTGCTAGTGTTATTGATCTTCTGTCTTGGGATAATATGGGAGTTGCTCTCCATAGGAGGGCTTAGTTGTTAGTATTTTAATTTTTCTTGTTTCTTTTGCTCCTTCTTTGGGTGTGTTTCACCCCGTTGAGTATCAAAAAAAAAAAAAACAACTAGTCTTTTATATTAATTAATTAATACGTTGATCTATGATGAAATCATTAATAGAATTGCATATAGAGTCATTGACAGACTAAAATAGACGTGCAAAAAACATTGCTTTATTATTGGATCGATTTGGTTGTACAGTGAACTAGGTTCACAGATCTCGGCCCACATAACAACCGACCGATGAAAAAAGGTCGAAATAGATTGAGCTTATCAATTAAATTCATCAGATTTGGCCCATACTTTTTTTCGGTACATATCACATGAGTACCAAATCAAGAGGGATGGATACTAACCAACTTGGGTTGGTCAAATGGTTAGCTCACTTGTCCGTTTAAGCAAGGGTTGGGGGTTCGATCCCCGCCTTGTGTATGCAGCAACTCATTGGCCAGCGGTAAACCCTTAAATGGAGCTCAGATCCGCGACGGATTAGTCCTTGGCCTTCCGAACTGGGAGATACCGTGGGAAACTAAAAAAAAAATGAAAAGGGATACTTATGGACCAAGTCAAACACATACAAAAAAACAAAACACTACCAGCATAAAACATAACCAAGACATGCTGTAACACCAGAACAACATGTGTACAGGGCATAAACAGCAGCATGGAAATGGCAGCAGCACACAGACCATTTGCCACTGATACAAAACTAAAATCCCCCAACCTATCTTTCCGGATCAGATTTGGCCCATACTATGATCGTCCGAACATTACGACTCCATTTACAAGCCAAACAAGCAATTAGCAAGGAGAATGAACCTGATAGAGACGTTAGGATACGACCGACCTCTGAGAATAGTAACGCATGGATCCTATCTTAAAGTGCAATAACTAAGAGAGAAAAAGGGTGTTCGTCCTGGTCTATATCTGGGAAGTTAAGCTTTCCGTTTGGGACATATTGAACTGAATACTCGAATACTGATACAGAACGAACACTTTTGATCTCTTGTGTACTTGTCTCTTGCAGAGTTTGGATCTAAGCTAAAGTTCCTCTAAGGGGCTTAACTCTCGGTCGGATTTACAGGACAAGAACATTGGCGCCCACCGTGGGACCTCAGTAAAGAAAAATACCTACACCCCATATTTCACTGTTCAAAGAATCCCATGGCATCCCGATACCTAACGCTAGGGAACCTACTGGAACCCCAACGCTGGCAGAGATGATGGCAACTATGCAGAGGATGACCGAACAGTCAAACAGGCTGATGGAAGAAAATCAACGCTTAGCCGAGGAAGTTCATCAATTGCACGACTTCCAACGCACTGAGGAAGTCGGAATCAAGAGGAGGCTGATCAAGGTGAAAGCCAAGTTCAACCGATTGTTTAGCAGAATCTTAAGCCGCGAGCTCAGTTGCCACTGAAGGTTCATGCCGGACCATTTACCAAAGAGCTAATGGCAGATAAGCTGCCCACAGACCTTAAAATCCCATCGACCTTGAAGACATGTGATATCTTGAGGGACTTACCAAATGTCAAATTAGTCCTTACCAATTAAAGATTTTGGACAAACTAATCCTCCCATTATAGGGACCAGTTTGACCATTTTCATAAATCTTGAGGGACTAATTTGTCTAATTTTTTCTTGGATGCCCAATTTGTCTGACATTTTAATTTGAGAGGATGTATTTTGAATTTTTTATTATGAAAGGACTACTTTCTTTGATGAAAAGTTTTGTATGGACTAATGTGGATGTTTTGTCTACAAATTATTTTCTATCACATGAGGTTAATTTTTTTATTTGAATTGAGAAATTTGACATTGTTGATTTGGTAATTAATTTATTCTTCACATGCAAAATTCTGCATTATAGCAATTCAACTAATTAATCGACATTCGTTTAGGTAGGTGTAATTCTGCACATTGCTTTAAAGCCATGTGTTCTGAGAATGGTTAAAGTTAGGTGTAATAACATTTTGCATTCAACATCAACCAACTAAAATGTTCATTTTTTTCAACGAAAATCTGCAACTTAAGTGGACAATTATTGTGGAGTAGGTAATAAAATAAGGGTGAAGAACCAAATCGAACCACAAAAAATTTCATCGCCGACAAAATCCACCACAAAAGATATAAACGACAAAATAATCCTCCAAAACTAGGGGTGAACAAAACCCGGCCCGGCCCGATAACCCAGCCCGGACCCGGTTAAAACGGGCCGGGTTGGACCCAATTTAGTGAAAAATCGGGTTGGGTTAGCTTAAAAAATAAGGAACCCGGCTTCTAAGAGAGGCGAGTTCGGGTTAATGCGCGGGTCACCCGGCCCGACCCGTTATATGTGTTGCCTTATTTTTTTATGTTTTAATTTATACCCTTATCAATTTATCACCTCACCTGTCAGTATCATCACTTTACTTAGACTTCACACTCACCCACAACCTCACCCTGTTACCCACTCTGCACTACTCACTGACAGTGACTTGCACAAACACCTTCTTACTGTGCTACTCTGTTAGGGCTTCAATTCGTTGCAACTCATCACCAAGAAATTAAAGGCGCCATCTTCACTCACCACCAAGGAAGGCGCCATCTCGATGCTTTACTGCTGGAGACTAGAGTGACTCATTTGATGGTTCACATGAGTTCTCTGTAAGCCCAGGAAGAACTTCAAAGGTTGGGTTTAGGTGAGCTCTTCTATGCCTTCCATTACCTTAGTTGTTGAATGTTAATACTTGTCTGGTAATTACAATTAAATACAAGGGTTATGATTTTTTTTTTCATCTATTTACTTTTTTCTACGTTTGATTTCCTTTTTTCCCTTTCTGTGTTACTCTCTCTATCTATTTTCATTTTTAATTTGTTTTAACTCTTTAACAGAAAGAAAAGGGCTGGAGGGATTTTTTGGTGGTGTTGGGATCAAGAAGAGTGGAATGAAATGAGGACTTAATGTTATAATTTGAAAGGTACACATATTATCAATGTTATGAGTTCTAAAATTGTTTATATGTGTGTGTGATTTATGAGTTCTAAATGGTATAATATGTTTGGTTGATGTGTCTATTTAATTTATTTACTCTATTTACTTATTTAGCATGCATCTATAGAGTAAAGTAGAGCCCAAGTGATATTTATCTGGAAAATAATTCTCTGTTGGAACATGCATGCTGCTCAAGAAGGGATGAAATATTCTCTAATTTCATGACTTTTGTGAAGAAATATTTTGTGATTTATACAAAAATAATAATGCAGTAGAAAAACTTTCCTAATACTTTCCTAATAATGCAGCAAAACTTTCCTATACAAAAACATTCCTATCATAATGCAACAAAACTTTCCTAAATAACTAAACATTTCCTAAACTTCAGCAAACTACATATATGGCCTTAATCAAAGTAAATCAACCACACAAATCCTACCTGATTATGCTCTTAAAATATACAAATTGATATTGTCTACAAATAATACAATCTCATAATTATAGCTTATAATATTATACTATATTTAGCTAGCCTAATTTCCTAATACTTTGCCTTCCACTTTGGGTGCAGTTGGTTGTATATAACAGTAGGATAAAGTTATAAAATTCTTTTATTTAAGTCATCACATTAAGTTAGTCAAATAAAGCTATATCACATTATTCATAGTTCATGGTCATTTAGTCAAAGCTTGCTAGCTCATTCCAAATCACTAATGTGTATTACTTTGTCCCAAAAATTATCTATTTATAGTTTTTAATTGACTTTATTTCAACAAAATAATTTTAATCAAGATTGTTAATTATTTCATTGTATTTTGGATATAATTTAGGTTAAATAAATAACAAACGGGAGAGGTTGAACTGGCTGGTTCTGGTACTGGGTATGTTATTGATAGTAGTACAATGTTAAATTCTCCTCCAAACACAAACCCTTCATCTACACCAAATGCTGTCATACCAAATGTTAATGACAAAAATGAGGGTGAGAAAAATGAGGTGCAAGGGGAAGGTACTAAGAAACAAAATCAATTGCTTGGGATCATTTCACCAAGCTTTCTTTGGCTGAAAATAAGGGAGAACACAAGGCCAAATGTAACCATTGTCGTGCAATATATAGTTGTCACCCAAATAAACATGGCACAAATTCTATGATAAAGCATCTTCATAGGTCTCATAAGTGGTTATTTAATAAGGTGGGAAAGAATGGGGCACTTCATGGGTACATGCCAAGGATTGGAGAAGGAGAGGAAGATGGTTCATCTATGAAGCTTTTTGTTGGCTATAACTTAGAAAATCTGTGGCTGAATTTGTGATATCTGATGAGATGCCATTTAAGGTTGTAGAAGGTCGTGGCTTTCGAAGGATGTTAAGTCGATTTGAGCCAAGATTTACGATACCATCTAGGGTGACTATTTCTAGAGACTGTTATCAACTTTTTTTAGATGAAAAGAAAAAGTTAAAGGCTTGGTTTATGAAGTCATGTGTTCGTGTTTGTTTGACAACAGATTGTTGGACATCATGCCAAAATTTATCTTACATGAGTTTAACTGCACATTTTATTGATGAAGAATGGAGATTGCAAAAGAAAATCATAAATTTTTGTCTAATTGAGAACCATAAGGGAGAAACTATAGGACGAAAAATTGAGAAATGTTTGAGAGAATGGGGAATTGAAAATGTGTTCACTATTACAGTAGACAATGCAAGTTCAAATGATGGGGCCATTTCATACCTTCAAAAGAAGTTAGATGCTAAGGGTGGGCTAGTGTGTGGTGGCAAATATTTGCATGTGAGATGTTGTGCCCATATCTTGAATTTGATTGTGAATGAAGGTCTCAAGAAACAAAAAATTTCCATTGATAGCATTAGAAATGCTATCTGATATGTTAGATCGTCTCCCCAAAGGATTCTTAGATTTAAAGAATGTATTGAGGCTGAAATGATTGAATCTCAAAGTCTTGTTTGTTTAGATGTTCCAACTGGGTGGAATTCAACATATATAATGCTTGAACATGCAGAAAAGTTTGAAAAAGCATTTGATAGACTCTATGATCAAGAATCAGATTTTCGTAAATGGTTTCGTGAAGATGAAAAAGGGAAAAAGAAAGTTGGTCCACCAACAAATTCTGATTGGCAACATGCTAGGATATTCATTGACTTTTTGAGAATTTTCTATGAGATTACTTTGTGTTTCTCTGCTTCTTTGCATGTGACTTCAAATAAATGTTTTCATGAAATTGCATCGGTACAATCTCAGTTGTTGTCATGGAGCCATAATCAATCTGAACTTTTAGGGACTATAGCATGTTCTATAAAAGTTAAGTTTGATAAATATTGGGGAAATATTGAAAAATTTAATCCTTTGTTGTTTGTTGTTGTTGTACTAGACCCTCTCTACAAACTTGATTATATCTTTTGGAGTATTGATGATTTATATGATAAGGAATTAGCAACTATTATGTCCACTTTGGTTAAGGATACACTTGACTCATTGTATAAGTTTTATTCCAAAGGAGCTTCTGACTTTATGGAAAGTGGAGAGGGTGGGGATTCTTCTAGAAATATTGTTTTAGATGAGAGTCTCAATGGGTTAACATGTCTCAAAGGTGTTTCTGAAAATAGGGTAAATATATGGAAAAAACAAAAAAGAGCCAAAGTCAATTTAGACAGTAAATCAGATCTTGAGAGATATTTGGCTGAGGATACTTTGGATGACAGTGATAATAGTGATTTCAACATACTTGATTGGTGGAAGGCTAATTCGTCTAAGTACAGGATCCTTTCTCTCATAGCTCGTGATGTCTTCGGAATTCCAGTATCAACGGTTGCATCTGAGTCTTGTTTCAGCAGGGGTGGCCGTGTGCTTGATGTTTATCGTAGCTCTTTGTCACCAAAAATGGTTGAGGCTCTCATATGCACTCAGAATTGGTTATCACCTAGTGGACTTAAATTTGAAGAGCAAGATTTTGATCAATTTGACAACACTGAAAAGATTGTTGCTGGTTAGTTTATATCTCATTTATTCATTCTTCAGTAATTATTGAGTAATCCATGCAAGCTTTATATAAAACATTCTAACTTTTTATATTTTGTAGATGTTTTGCACTCAGCCTTTGTGTCACAAGGAGCATGTTCACAGCAACAAAATTTGAATACAGAGTGATGGATGGGTGCTGTATTTTTTGTGTGTTTTGGATTAAGAAAAATTCAAAATCAAGTCATGTTGCAATTTGTTTTGATATATAAATGCAATTTTAAATTGTATCTTGTTTTGATGCGTAAATACTTGCATTGAATGTTTGTTGCAGTTAACTTTTTTGTATTAGACTGCAACTTTACAGAATATATTAAGTGTATTAGTGTATGTATAGAAGCTTATCAGGCATGATTTACAGACTTAAGATATATTATGTATATGAATCCACTTTTATGGTTTTTGAGCCTATTATATTTGTAACTGAAATATATATATATAGAGGAGAAGGATTTATCTCCATCTTTAGACTTGAATTGTATTTTTTTTTTTAATTTATGAAATGTATACAGGAGAACTAAAAAATGGAACTTTTTGGCCCGATCATAGCCCGGTCTAAACTCGGTGTTAATCCGGCCCGGAGATAATCGGGTTTTTATCGGGTCTAGGGTCGGGTTAGGGTCTTAAAAATTGGCCCGGTCAAAATATAGGGTTGGGTTCGGGCCAAACCCGTCATAACCCGGCCCATGTACACCCCTATCCAAAACAATGCACAGTAACAAAATCCGACCACCAAAAATTCTGTCACTGACAAAATCTGACCATGAAAAATTTTATTGCCGACAAAACCCAACACGAAGGATAAATATTTGAAGGGTGTTGATGTCCATTATTGGAGATGTGGACAAGTTTTTGTATAGATATGTCTGTGATTCGTGCGTGCATTTTTTTTCCTCCATCTATTTCTGTGTTCTAGACTAGATAAGCTTGTGTATTCTGGCTTTTGCTTTAATTTATTTGTGTTAGGAAACATAAGTTTTAGGATACTTGTAGTTGAACCTTGTAGCTCCCCTCTCTAAGTAGATAAATAAAGCACAATTAAATGTAAGTGTTGTTGGATAATTAATTGCGTCCTAATTTAGTGACTTCAATTTTAGTTCTTTAATGTTGCATTTGTTTTTTTTTACTCTGGGTCAGAATTAGGTAGTCAGTAAAAAATTGACTCTGTCAAAGTGTTTGGTGTGAGGGTCACGGTGACTCAGTGAACAGAGTCAAAGTGACTCACTGAATAAAATTACCAATTTTTTATTCACTCCAATTTTGGAGTCACTGTGTATTGGAAGAGAGTCGTTGTATGCTGGAAGGGAGACACAAATAATATGTGAAGGTGTGTTTGAAACCAATTTTAGAGTCACTGTAACTCTGACTCCTATGAAACTGACTTCATAACTCCGTTGACTCTGACTCGATAGTCACTAAAAACAAACGATATATAACAAAATCGAGCCATTGTTAAGCATTATTAAAATATATAATGAGCCATTGTCTCCCATACTCTTTTATAATGGTTATCTGCTTCTTTATACTAGATTAAAAATAATATACGGATATCTAAAATAAGATGTTTATAAAAGATCCATCAAGATAAATAATATTTTAATATTAAAATGAGGACTACGTTAAGATCTAAAAATTATAAAAATGGATGTCGACATAAGATATACAAAAAGAGATGATTATAGAAATAATATTTTTGATAGATTAAATACAAGTAAATTTATATTAATATTCAATATTAAGACATCCAAAAATTAATAATACTTAAAGAAAAGTTTAAAAGTTAAATGAGAATTACGTCTATTCAAAACATTAGATGTACAAATAATATTTTGGATTAAATAGAAAGCAATAATGCTACGTTTATAACAAAAGTATGTTCAATAAATATCTAACGGGTGCCATATATAGCACACATCCTATATCATGTATAGCACATGTTAAATATTTGTTGAACGTATTTCTATTGTACGATAAGCCCCATGAATAGAAAGTTACAAACATAAAGAGAAAACACTCTTTATTATATCCCATCCAAATAGAGCAATCAAGTACAGTAGTAGCAACATACATATGAAAACAGTCATACATAGCCACAAGCCACACCATGTTATTTATTACAAAGTACAAATATCTTAAAAACAAACAGCACCATACAACACCCTTCTAGATTGAAATGCTGTTGGGGATTCCCCTGAAGGTCATTCCTTCACCACCAGAAGGAACAAGCAGAGTGTAGGGCAGTTCAATAGGTCCAGTTCTGTTAGACAAGCTTGAGTCCTTGTTCCTCTCTGTGATTCTAGCCTCAATCTCTTGCAACTTGCTTCCAAATTTCTTAAAGGCTTGTACTGCCCTTGAATCAGTTGTCCAGTTAGGATTGTCCCTCTGCCCAAGGTACACTTCATCAGAAGCATGCCTTGACAAAATCTCAATCACTGATATGTCAACCAGAGTCTGAAATTTCGGCGTGATCGTTCTCAGATAAGCCTTTTGAGGACTCTTCACCATCTCATCATACTCTGCAGTTCCCTTCTCTGGGATCAGTCTTCTGCTAAGTGTTGGACGGTTCAGGATGTAACCGCCATAAGGATACTGTCCAAAATTAACGGCGGCGTGAAGGGCCGAAGCAGTCCATATGATGATAGAGCATGATTGAATAAGGTCATCAAGGGTTTGCATTTTTGGCCACCATGGCTTGTCTTTAAGGTCTTCATGACCCCTTTCCACTGCTTCCTTCCACCAAGCTTGTAATTCAGAATCATTCTGAATTGCATCATCTGAAGTATAATACAAGGAGACATAGTCCTTCACCCATGAAGTAATAGCTTCCCATATCTCTAATCCATCAACAGCATATGGGTAGTCCTTTATCACAAGGCGAAGGCCATGAGGAGAAGAGGGATCTTCAACTGCCAATCCTCTGAAATCAAACCATAATTAAGAAAATTGCTATGATTAGCAACAAATCTCTCAAAAATCACCTAAACAAAATATTTCTTATTTGTGCTAAGGATTAAACAAAAATCATGCCACATGTGATTTGAATTGACCAACTCATTCATCCAAGAGTTAATAGCAAGGTGTCCGGAGAACTTCAGCTCTTTAATATCTTTATTTCATTATAATACAAATTATTTTTCTAACCTTTATATATTTGGGGAGTTTAATTATTTTACACTGTGAGAGGCAATCACTTCCATTGATTTATGTGATTTTTTAGTTAGTGAGTGGTTGAGTTAAAGACTTTTACTGATGTGTCAATTCATAATGAGCTTTGCTAGAGGTACAAAATTGTACCAGCCAAAACAACAAAAAAAATAAGAATTTGGGCCTAATTCACTCGGCCCATTAAAAAATAACACATGATTAAGAAAGTTATTTGGGCAAAAAATGTTAAAATGAGCTTTTTTGGCGGGAAAATTATTATTATATACCCAAGAATTTGTGATTCATAATTGAATATTTGTGTAAAATTATTTTACATTGATAGTGAATTAAAATTAAACTCTGAGTCAATTTAGGGAAATAATTTATTTTAGTCCTTATTCATAAATAACTTATAAATAAATTATTTTATATTTAAATACATAATAATAAAATAATTTTTTACTAAAATAAGTTATACAGTGAAACAGAAAATTTATAATTTTTAACTCTTAGAAAGTTTTAAAATCTTATACATTTATCATTTTGTATTTTGTATGTTTGAAAAAGATTACCTCTTAACTAGATCAGCTGGCAATGCTTGGTCAGTGAAAACCCAGCTCTTGTAAACAGCAGAAGACATCTCAATAGAATTGGGGCCAGGCAAAAATGATTGCTCTATAATGCCACCTGCGTTAATCAGTGATTGGCGAGCAAGTCCGTTGATATTAATGGTGTCACGGTAATGAGGATACAGAAGTTTATTAATTGGGTGAAGCACACTCAGATGCCTGTTTGTTGCTATCACAAATGGCTCAATCACTGCATGAGTGTTTAACCTGCCATGCCAAAAAAAAAATAATAATAGTTTAATGAACTTGAACTAAACTAATGATGATATTTGTACGGATTGATATTGGTATATATATATATATATATATATATATATATATATATATATATATATATATATATATATAGCATAGTACCTTCCATTCATTTTTTATTTATGTTGACAACTTTAATGAATATGTTGACAAGTCACAAATATATTCATCAAAATTGTCAATATTTGAATGAGATAAAAAATAGATGAGCATACACTGTACTATGTACATTTAGCATTTTTCTATTTGTATTCAATTGTCATGGGACAGTTCGAACTCAGGACCCAGTACTAGCCCACACCAAATCAGTAGACTGTGTTTCTTAGTGCTGGTAATCATAGATGTGAAATCAGATAACAAATAAAATTTTGGATTACAATTATTAATCCATTAAGATTTTAACAATTATTTGGGTTTAAAAAATAATCAAAAATGAGTTCATTAATTGTATTGACTCATTAATCATTCTACACTAAGCATTATTGATATTTGAATTTAATGAGGCATTAAGTAATTCATAAAAATACAAAAAAGATAATGTGGATCTCTAAGATTTAATATGATAGATAAAATAGTCCTCAAGGTACGAAAGTCATAACATGGTCCTTCAATATTCAAAAATTTAGAAAAAGTAAAACTTGTCCTAAATTTTTCAAGTTTGATGACAATAAGTTGATGAATCATGTTATCCTAAATTTTTCAATCTTGAAGGATTATACTATTGTTTTTATATCTTAAAAAACTATTTTATCTCTCAAATTAATATTTAGAGACCAAATAAATTACTCTTAATTTTTTTTTTCAAAATTGAGATAATGTGGATATCACAATTAATGTTCTTACCAGTGGCTCATGAGCTGATGATAGCACGAGTCATTTACAATTACATGAGCCTTGGCCAAAAGCCAAATTGTGCTCTCAACACCTTGGTCTGCAGGCAGGATAATCTTACTTTCAGCACCAAATTGGTACCCACTAGGATGTGGCAAACTCAATTCTATGGCAATTGGCTTTAATTTCCCATCATCCTTTAAGAAAAGGAATGTCCTTGTGGCATAAGCCTTTGCAATTTCATTGATCCTCGTTAGATAGGGCATGAATGCATCATGGTAATCTAATAGGAAAAGTCTCTGATCATTAAGTGCCTGTTTCAACGAATTACACAATTTCACTCAGTTTCCTTTTATAACTTCAAAGCACAAACACTTATTGGGGGGGCATTGGGTTCACATATAGAAAATTCAGTAATGCTTGTTGTATATCGAAAATATACATTCAACGGATATTCAACATGTGCTATATATCTATACTATATATAAAGAGGATACAAAAAATAACTACCCCTTGGTGTCCACACTCATTTGGTAGTTATTTTTTGAATTCTAAAATTAAAATTACAAAATAATCATATCTATTTTCATGTTATTTCTTTTACTCTTTTTTTTAATTTTTTCTCCATTTTATACAATAAATTTAAAAAATAAGTAATATGACTCGAAAAAAAATGTGGCTTGGCGGGCACGAAGTGCCCGACAAGACGCTAGTCATATATAATGTGTGTTATATATAATGTGTTATACATATAGCACACATTACGTATGACATATAGCACACGTTGGATATTCGATGGATGTATTTTCGATGTACAACAAGCATTACTGATTAGGGATTTAATAATGTTTGTCGTACAACAGAATACGTCCAATAGGTATCCAATGTGTGCTATACATGTTATGGGATGTGTGCTATACGTACGTGTGCTATACAAATAGTCAGCGGCGGATCTATGAAGAAACTTACGGGGGCTTATGCCCCCACTGTTTTTTTTTCTTCATTAAAATATATATAAGTGTATATATTTTGCCCCCATTGTATTATTAAATTTGCCCGCACATTATTAAAAATTCAAAAAATATCATCTTATATTTATATATATTAACGATGTAATATTTTTGCCCCCACTATTAAAATTTTCTGGATCCGCCACTGCAAATAGCATACATCCCATAACATGTATAGCACACGTTGAATACTTGTTTGAGGTATTCTTATTGTACGACAAGTATTATTGTTATGGATTTTAGTATAGGAGAGATAGATGTGTTAGAAAAACATCTTATGGTACTTTATAGTGAAACATATTCAATCAATCGTTTACCTGTTCCACTGTGAGCCCATCAAGGTTAATCTCCAAGTCTTCGGTTGATATTTTACTGTTTTGATCACCATAATCACTGGAATCTAGCGTGCTTTGTGGTGGGAACTCCTATCATCATGTGTTTAATAAATAGTGAGAAAAAGACAATAATAAATAATGGCGCGTAATATTAAACTAATACCAGCATTTTTATGATTTTTATTTTATTTATGGTACAACAAAAATACGTCAAACGAACGTATGATGTGTTCTATATATATAAGACGTAATGTGTGCTATATGTATAACACACACATACGTATAACACACATTACGTTTTATATATAGCACACGTTAAATATTGGTGGGAAGTATTTATATTGTACGGCAATATTATTGTTTTTATTCCATTTGGGACTTACCTGAAGACGACGAATTACGCAAGGATTTACACCAGCAAGCATCTCTCTTGCAAATTCTTCATCAGTCATCCATGCTGACTTACTAACTGCTCCAAATAAAAGCAAAAGAAATTTAAAAAAATATCCAATTGGCTTGATCAATCAATTGTGATGCAAATATGATTGATTTAAGTTTCTTATGGGTCAATTTTAATTGCAGTTAGCTATGTATGTATATCTATACTACAAAGAGAATTTAAAATAGTTGATTGTCTTTAGATTCTAAGGATAAAAATAAAAAAATAATTAAAAATCAGAAAATAATCATCTACAATATCAATTATTCTAATTTACTATTTTGTTCTTTATTTTTCATTTCTGTTTCTAAGAATTCTTCCACTCTAATCCTCATGTAAAATTAAAAAATAAAATTAATTTAAAGTTATTAGGATTAATTCAAAATTCATCTTTTTCTAATAAACAACTAAAACAGATAATATTAATTATATACCAATGTCATAAAAAAATAAAAAATGCTACTTAGAGACTACATTCAACTTCTACTCATCAAAGAAGGTGATCTCTGAAAATTTAGATCGAGCAAAATATTTTATGGAGATATGCACTAAACATTTTTCAAAAAATATGAAAATGATTGGTCTTTGAAAATTAACCAAAACATATTGTATTTTTTAATTATGCTTAGTGTATATTAAATCGGTAGTATATAATGTGCATATCATAAAAAATTATTAGGTGCATCAAGAGAGCAAAAAATTCTTTATTCTGCACTATTCATTGCATGACACATAATTTAAAAAGTCAATTTTAATGAACAAAGATGAGGTTAAATTTTAAATAAAGATATAAAATAGTGTATGTGTCAAAATATAAACTACACAGAACAAATAAATCTCTTACTCTTTGTATCTAATAATCTATGGTATATCATACCTTTGATTACGTGAGGTGGTGGGTACTTGAGTACTTGTTCACCATCAGTGCGGAATATTTCCTTGAGCACCGGTAAGGGACTAATCTGACTGAGCATATCGGTAGGAAGCTTAATTCCACCTTCAAAGAGTCCACGAACTTCGTCGAAGCTATCGAACTCATTGGGTGTGAAGTTGAGATCAAAGATGAGGGATTGAAAGAGGGGAATCACAGTTTGAGACAAAGATTTGATTCCGTATGTAAGGAAATCCGATGATTTCAAGTGACCAAAGTTTTCGTCTCTTGGAACGTAAACCTCCCCTGGAGTCTCACTCTTAGGATCTGCTTATTAATTAGAATCAACAAAACTTATATATCAGAAGGAAACAATCAGAACATAGATTGAATATATCATCTGTTATAATATTACCTTTTTCTACAACATGTAGTGATATATGACGTGTATATCATATAATATATAATATGCACAACTTATTAACTCTTTTTAACTAAATTTTTGTTGTATACATATAACAATCCTCTATTTATTATCATATCTCTACGGATTTTATTTTTACAATCAAATAATTAAAACATAATAGTAGAAACAGACAAATATTATACAAGATGAGTTTTTATATTGTATACTAAACATTTCTCCAAAAATATTCTATTTGTACAATTTTTTTAATGAACAATATTAGGTGAATAACAAAAAATTATCTAACATTTATCCCTATTATTAAATTTTAATATGATTTCTCTTTTAAACAATGTTCCTTTTTTAAAACAATGAATTAAAAAATTAATATCATAACTAATAAAATAATATATATTCTTTACGTCCAATTTTAATTAATGTTATACACTTATTAAAAAATTATTAAAATATACAAATTTCTATATAAATAAGTATAAAATAACAAAATTATTCTGATAGTTTTTTATGCAATAATTATTATAAAAAATAAAAGAAAGTATAAGTATAGATAAAATTAAAAAAATACTATAAATATTTTCTTAAAACTTCATAAATAATATTGAAAAAGATTTTTCTTGACAAGACAAATAAAATTGAAAGGAAGCAAGAATTAGATAGTAATGAGAAAAAAAAAAAAGAATTACATATATGGTTAATTATTAGACTAACCTTTTCTGGTTGGTTTTCTACCGGTTCTAACCCTACGAGGGTAGGGATAGGTGGTTGATCCTCCAAGAATTGGGCGAACAAGCTTTTGACCACCATCTGGATTGCCTAAATCATTATAGACATCATAGTCATAGATTCTGTCCCATTCTTGACGCTGCCCTGTTCCATCTCCTCTTAAGTTCTGCAACTCTTCTTCTCTGTACTTCACTAATGGACCAGGTGTCTCACTAGGAACAAATGTCTGCATATATATATCTAACATAAATGAATTCTCTGATTTTTCTAATGAAAAAGAAAAAAGAAAAAACCCAAATGGTTGGAACTAGGGAAATTGTATACATAATTTTGGAAGATTTTCATATACTTTATATTTTTTTATTGATGATTTTAATTTTTTTTTTAACAATGAGACATTTTTATCTGGAAAAAGCACATAAATTAAACTCATTTAAAAAAAATTAACTGAGCTCTTAAAAAAATCATTTTTGGTTATACATTGATTCTAGTCTCTCATTTTTTTTTAAATAATAATTAGTCCTTTACAAGTTATTTCAAGTTAGTCTCAGATCAAATTTGACAAAAAATAAAACTAACTTGATAAAATAGGGATAAAAGTGATTCACGAAAGAGATCAATATGTTAATTTTATAGAGTAAGAAATCAAAATGGTTCACAATTTATAAAGTGGAGATCATTTTACTCTTTTTAATAAGCGAGAGATCAAAATGACTTATGAATAGAAAAATGTCATTTTCACTTAAAAATGGTATTTAAATTATGCTTCATAATTTGAACCAGTTTAGATCGCAATATTTATGATTTTTTTTAACTTTTTAGAAGTCAAAAGTCATAATTTAACTTATTATTTTTTAGGAAGTGATGCTTTTTTAAGAAGAAATAAGAACTTTTTAAAATATTATAAAAATATTTTTATTATCTTATATTTTATATTTAAATATAAAATGACTAATTTATAAATTACTTTGTTGATTTGGTTCCCAACTCATGTGGGACCAACAATTAATAACAATAATAATTAAATAAAGAAAGAAAACAAAAATGAAAAAGTTAATTCAGTATAAAAATTTCTTATCTAAACTTTTTTTTATGATAAAAAATTTAAATAAGGCGAGACATACCTCATATCGAATTTAGATCAACTGCTAACATCAACCTAAATTTATGGTGGATTATTATTTAAATTAGCAGTTAGTGGATAAGTAAAGAGCTTACATTATTGACAAAGAAAATACGGTCCTTCTTGTATTTTTTAGAATTGTAAACCCATGAATTGCAAACAAAGTGAAGTGTTCCTTGATTGGGAATGTCTTCGAGAGTGAGACTGACAAGGAAGAATTCAGCTTGCATATAGTTCTTAATGTAAAAGGCTCCTGGAATTCCGAACTCAGCATCGTAATCAAAATGAATATCGAATGCGTCCTGCCTCGCTCCCAACGTCGGTAACGTTGGAAGATGTTTCTCCAAATACGTTTCCTTTCCGATCTTCCCATTTCCATGTGCTGAACAAAAACAAACAAATTATAAATATATATATAAGAAAGAAGGAAAAATCTTCGTGGACAATAAAAAATTAACCCGCTAATAAACTGTGCACATCATATAATATGTAATATGTATAATGTATATTATATATTATGCACAATAAATATTATGTAATGTGCACAACATATATCACATGCTGCAACATCATATTTTATTATAACATGTAATACTCTTAACCATAATATGTGATATTTGTTGTGTGCAACATGTAATATATGTTGTGCACATTATATAATACTTGTTGTGCATAATATTTTGACTGTTTTAGCTGTTTTTTTTATTGTTTATATAACAATACTGAAAAAAGAATGAATAAATAAAAGAATAATAGTTTGATCTTGATCCATAGTCATTATAATTTTTATTCATTCAAGGAATCATAACATTTTCATTTTAATAACTTTTTAAGTAGTAAAAGAGAAATAATGTAATAATTCATTATTAGCTTACCATATAAAATTATTTACACTTTTGAGTGTATCAAATTAAAATCAAACCCTAATGATAATAATGAGTTGAAAAGATCAGTGTGTGATCGAACAATAATTTTTATAATAATGTTTATCATATAACATAAATGCGTTCAACTAGAATCCAACATGTACTATAAATGACATGATATGTGTACTATATGTATAACACACATACATATTATATTATGTATAATACACATACGTATTGAACACATGTTATATTATGTATAACACACGTTTGATAGTAATTGACGTATTTTTATTGTAAGACAAATATTATTATTGATAATTTTTAGTGATACACGCACAAGTCATTTATATGTAATAATTGTTGTTGCTGAACTAAACTACTACTAAATAGTAATAATATGCTTTCTTGTCATCAATCAATGAACAAATTAAAATCACAAGAACAATTTGTGATAGAATCATGGAACAATGACTTTAGTGATGCTTGCACAGTTGCACAAATATTAATTTTAAATTTAATTTGTATGTTTTCATCACATTATAAAATATTTCAGAAGACAACTATTTAACATATATTTCTCTTTTGAAAATTTGGAGCAATCAATCTCCCAATTCGAAGAACTTATTAAATAGAATTCGGACAAAGTTCCTTACAATAAATACTACTTTCAAACATGATCGCACTTTTCAAATATTTTTCCTTCCCTCCTCTTATCTTTCCTCCAAAACTCAACTTATAATCATACCTTAAATTTTTAATATATTAAAATTAAAGATTATACTTTTATAAGGAAGGATTCGTATACACCACCAGTATAAGTTATGATACACATTTTACATTTTTAATAACTCTTTATTAAATATAATTTTTTAAAACTAGTTGACTAAAAAGTTTATATATTATATATTATTTTTACTAAATTTTATATTAATCAGAAATTATTTTATATATTTTTTGTATGTCTATAAATTGACATAATAAACAATTCACAAATTTGTGTACCTTAAAATACTTTAATCATGATCTTATAGTTATGTATTTATTTAAAATTTCATACGGACAATCAATTTAATATGTGATTATAATTCAATAATTAGATCGATAAAAATTATATTTTATCAAACGTTATTAAATACGTAAGTATACTAAATCTTAAAAGTATTAATATTTCCCTCCTATATTTTTATATATTCAATTTAAGCTAATATATAGCAAATTGATGTTGTTGAACTGAACTTTAACGGGTAAGCTAATTTTCTTGTCACCGGTGAATAATTAAGAGAAATGTTTTGTGTATATCATAAAATCAGTCACCATCAGCCATCAAAAGTAATAATCTAATATTTTAAAATTATAAATTCAACTTTTAATATTATATATTAATTCAACATTTTAAAAATTTAATTAATAATTTTAAATAATTAAATTATTGCATAAGGTAACTAATGCTAACTGATTTGTTACTGTACATATATCATTGATCAATAATTAAAAATAAACTTTAACATAACATATAGTCAAACCAATTAATTAATATCAGAATTTTGAGTCATAAATCATAATCATTCAATCCATTAAAATTTTACTTCTATTCCTATTTTCACATTTGGATCATAAAATGTCAAATTAGATATATTAATTGTATTAACTGATATTTCATTTTCCCTAATTAAAAATTGAAAACGAGAAGGATGCTTCACGTGGGTACACCAACTAGGCAACTACGAATGAATAGCATCATTATGTTAAGGAGGTGGGGTCGGTATTGTCGTGGATAATATAAATAATATTTCACATATAACATAAATACGTTAAACTTGTATATAATGTGTGCTATCCATATTACAAAATGTATATTATACGTATAAATGATATACGTATAACATACATCCTATAATATGAATAGTACACATTAAATACAAATTAAACGTATTTTTGTTGTACATCAAACATTATTGACATAATAATTTATTCTGATTCAGCGCATAGTTTGTAATTTAGCTAGTAGATATTCTTTGTGGACATAATGACTAAGCCAATCAGCTATGGGAATTTATTTGTCCTCTAAAGTGTAGAGATAATAATCAGAGAGATGTTGAGTGTCTTTGGAATGATCAAAATAAAGAAATGAAAAAAAATTTAAATTATAAATCATTTTTATTAAAATTTTCTAAAGTTTATAAAATTTAAAAATACATAATTATTAATTTTATAAAAAGTTAAATTAATTTATTTCTTTTAAATAATAGAATGCATTTAAAAATCAATTTATCGATCTGTTTTTCTTTCTTCCAAACATATAGGATAAAAACTAAAATAAAATAATAAAATATAAGGCAGAAGTGGTAATAATTATTTTATAAAAATATTTTGTTGCTAGTTTCTGATATGGTGTAACTAACTTTATCAAACTGAAAATTGAGATAAATTTTAAAAGGTTAGAACTTGGTGAAAGAGAGACGATTATTTCAAATATTGTTTCTTTGTAATAAAATTTGTGTAAAGACTATTTAAGAACTATATATTTTAATTTAAAAAATTATGATATATGTGAATGATTTTATATATATAAAATATAATCTCTCATATGTATGCCTCTTTCTAGCTAATTAAAAAACTTCAATAAGTGATAAAATATTATGAAATAATATTATCAGCTAAAACAAATAGATAAAGGTATATAAATTCTTTTATATAAAGTAGAGAGAAAAACTTTTTTTAATTAACATCAACTTCCTTAAATGTATACATACATCTATTAAAATATGATAGAGGAGAGAATAAATTAACAGTGAAACTCATATGTTATAAATAAGATGTTTAAATATTTTAAATAAATGATATTGATTAAAATATTATTATTATATAAAATAAGATATAATAAGTTAATTTAATCTATCATATCATGGTGATATCCTCTAAATATTAAAAAAGATAAGGAATATCATTTGTATATACAATCTATGATGAATCAGCATTTTGATGACTCATTTTTATCTTTATTTGATAAGTTTGGAATATCATTTAATTTGGATTTGAATTCTACATAATGACAGATACAAGGTAAGTAAATATACTGCATACTCTATTATTTATTTTAATATAACTTTTAAGATATGAAATTTTATTCCATATTAATTATCATTTTTATTATTTAAATGTAAATTGAATGATAATATATAAAATTTAATTCTTAATATAATTTATGTTAAAAATATGTTAGTAAAAACGTAATGATAACATAGTTATTTTATTATTCTTTTTAACAAATTAAAATTATTAATGTATTTTCTTGCAAAAATTTTAAAAAGAGTATTAAAATAGAATGAACAGAGGGAGTATGTAGTTAAAATTTTAAAAATTACTAGTATAGTATTATTGTCAACTTAAATTCGTGAACAACATAGATCTATATTTTTTTGTTAAAAAAGTTCAATTTAAAAGTTAATTTTAATAGGATATAAGTGATTATAATCCAAAATTTTTATATAAACTGATTTTAATTAATTTTTTATTATATAAATAATCAATAATGTTAGGTGGATAATGAAAAATCAGTCTATATAGTTAATGAGCCTATTTTAACTTTGGTTTTGACCCAAATAATCATTGAGATTGTAATGAGTTAAGTAATTATGACCCAAAATCTCATTTATTAACTGGTTAAGCTGGTTTTGTATTGTTCATTTAGCATCAGTCATAAATAATAACACTTTGTCCCAGTTAATTGAGAAACAGGGGAATTAGAACAAACCATCAGTCTTGGTAGCACTGATCAACTGGAGGGAAATGTTACGGCTGAAGATGGCAGTGGCCCCATCAACTACCTGCCCAGCGATGCCCGTGGCGGTGCCAATGACGCTGCCAGCTATGCCAGTAACGCCGCCAGCACCAACCGACGTTATGGCGTTGAAGTCCAACACATTCTTCGCCATCAACACCACTGTCCCCTTTATCTTTTGCCCCTTGTTGAATATCCCACCTAGCATCTTTCCTATCTTATGAATCTACTTCTCTTAATTTCTTTCTTAGTTGTATATACAATAAAAATATTAGGATTTTGGCAAGAGGGGGAGAGAAAGAGAAGCAGCTTGTACTTAATTGGAAGGAGCCTAGAACGGTATTTATAGGCGAAGATATATCAAAGCACGAATCGAATGTGCCAGAATGTTACTGTGATGTGTCTGAGTTGCTCAATTTTTAATGATGGCCATCTAATAAACTTCCATCCGTATGCAAAACGTGGTCTGAAGAAATTATTTAAAAATTTTGTATTATTTTTTGTTGCAATTATTGACATCCAACTCTCTAATTAAGTTTTAGATAAAATAAAAAATACACACAATAATTTTTGGGGACTGCTATGTATGTGCACATATAATCGTGTCATCCATCCATTTTAAAGTTGATAATTTTTATAAAAATATTGGCAAGTTGTCAATATATTCGCAAAAGTTGTCAACTTTGTAAGTGAATGGAAAATGAACGAAGAAATATTATTGTATGTACAAGTAACATTTTCCATAACTTTTAGATTTCATGAAATGACACTTTATTTATAAAAAAAAAATGATTTTGGGAAAACACTCTTGGTATAAACATGTTACGAAAGGTGTATTATGCAATAAGGCATAACATCAAAACTTGACGATTGACAAGTGTTAAAAGTATGTTAACTCTATAATATGCACTAACAATTTAGAAAAAGAAAATAAAAATAAATCGAATATGCAAAAGCATAGTAAATGAAAATTAACTCTAATTAGGAGAGAATGAGAGAATTATCGAGAGAAGAAAGAAGAGAGTAATGAAAAAAAATCTGAATGTATTGAATACTCAGTGTATGAATGAAAAAAACTTGCTCTTTCACCCCCTCAAACTAAGAGGTAGATGACTGAACTACCCTGAGTTTGCTTCACAAATAGGGAAATCAAATAGTAGTGATCAGCTTTTTGAGTAAATCTGTAGCTTGCTCCTCAACAAGAATATGCGTAACTAAAACTTGTTTCTGTGCAATTTTGTCTCTAATGAAGTGAATGTCAACCTTGAAATGCTTGATTTTATTGTGAAGAATTGGATTAGTTGTAAGAAGGACAACTGATAAATTGTCATAGTACACATGGGGAGTGACAGCTTGAGGAATTCCAAGTTCATGCAGCAAGTTGGAGAGCCAGGTAAGTTCTGTGATAGTGGCAGCAATGACACAATATTCGGCTTCAGTGCTTGAGCGAGATGTTAGCTCCAAGAACCCTACATTGTCATAAGATGTTTTGAATGATAAAAATCTTTAAGTGTTGGATAAGAATTTTGCTTGTGAATACTAATGGTTTCATCAAGTGTTTCAGGAGATTAACCTATGAGGTATTAAAAATATTAAGAAAACACTTGAAGCAAAAGAGCACTCAAGAGGAGTATAGCATAGCCTCAAGCAAGCTAGAGGCTCATAGCATAAGCTAAAGCTAGAGGCTCATAGCATAAGCTCAAAGCATCAAGGGAAGCTTCTTGCACCACAAGCAAGCTATAGGTGGAGCATAGCATAAGCTCAAGACACCAAGGGAAGCTTCTTGCACCACAAGCAAGCTATAGGTGGAGCATAGCATAAGCTCAAAGCATCAAGGGAAGCTTCTTGCACCACAAGCAAGCTATAAGTGGAGCATAGCATAAGCTCAAGACACCAATGGAAGCTTCTTGCAACACAAGCTACCTCTAAGTGGAGCAAAATACAAGCTCAACACATCTAGGAAGCTCAAGCAAGCTCAAGCTAGTAAGCAAAGCTACCTAGCAACCAAAGCTAATCACCTAGGCTTGGTGATAGTAGAACAAGCTAAGCACACCAAGGGAGATCAAGCAAGATTAAGCTCAAGCAAGCATAGGCGCATGGAATCATGAGCTCAAGCATTAAAGACAAGTTCAAAGTTTCCTTATTTGGAAGTGGACTTTGATGCCTATAAATACCCCATCATTTGACAAGAGCATTAAGAGAATTAAGAACAAAAAGCCGAAACTCTGTCAAAAATCTAAACAATCATTTGTACTCGAATTCATATACATTTAGATCAAAAGGGGTAATTTGTAAGGTTTTAGCTAAGAACAATTTGAATATCCTTGCATTTGCAAGTTAAGCTTTGAAGATCAAATAAGAGCAAAACTTAGTTGCATCTAAGTTCTTATTTGATTCTTAGAATCACGAGAATCTCTTCAATTCACTGTTTGTGCAAGTCCTTCTAGTTGTGAAGGCAGAAGTCCTTGAAGGTTCAAGGCAGGGTAGAAAGACCTTCTGTGTTGAAGGCAAGGAAGTCATCTTTAGGCTGAGGTGCAGTTAGTCACTTCAGGTGTGAAGTGCAAGAAGTCCCCAGTGGTGTGCTGAGGCAGAAATCCTTCAAGTCTTTGGAGGTAGTGATTAGTAAACTCTCAAGTGAAGCTTGAGGACTGGAGTAGGGACATTGCCGAACCAGGATAAAAACGTACTGTGTGCACTCTCTCTACCTTACTCTTTGCATAGTAATTTCGCATATCACATAGTACACACACTTGCACCTAACTTTGTTAAAGCAACATAAGTTAGCCACATAGAGCCAAAGCTCAAAGGCTAGATAAATTAACTTAATCTACAATCACTAAGTTATCAAAACATAAGCAAGCCTTACACCTAAGGCTAAGCTATTCGAAACCTAAACTTGCTACACTCACTAATCCGCTGCACTCTTTAACAAGACAAGCTTATAGCTTGATCAGACTTGCAAGTTTCAGGTAACAAAGTTTTTGAGTAGACGTGATTCAACCCCCCTTCTCACGTCACAAGCACCTTCAATTGGCATCAGAGCTCGGCCTTGGGGTTGAGCACTCTAACAAGTGTCAAGGAAAAGATCAAGGGACCTATGGCAACCAACAACGCATACATTGCTGATGGCGCCTCAACAAGCAGACCACCAATGTTCTTGGGTGGTGACTATGGATATTGGAGGGATAGGATGACACTATTAATCCAATTCAATAGCCTGGATTTGTGGGACATTGTGGAAAATGGAGACAATCCAGTTCCAACAGGGCCTAAACTCACATGGACAGCTGCACAGAAGGAGCAGGTCCAGATGAACAAGAAAGCTAAGTACATACTTCTATGTGCTTTAACCAAAGAAGAATACAACAAGATAGTGTCTTGTGATTCAGCAAAGGAGATATGGGACAGGCTTGAAGTATTGCATGAAGGCACCAGTCAGGTTAAGGAGACAAAGATATCTATGCTTGTACATAAGTATGAGTCCTTCAAAATGGAACAAGGTGAAAGCATAGATGACCTAGCAGTCAGATTCCTCAATATAATAAATCAACTTAAAGTGCTTGGGAAAACATATCCAACCTCAGAGATGGCTATGAAAATCCTAAGAAGCCTGACTCCAAAATGGAGACCAAAAGTGACAGCTATTCAAGAGGCCAAGGACCTCAAGAAACTCTGTCTAGATGAACTCCTTGGGTCTCTAAAGACTCATGAGATAGAGTTAGCTACTGAAGAAGAGTCAAGCTCCTCTAGACACCAAAAGAGTTTGGCTCTCAAGAGCACCTCTACTAGAAAGCCTAACAAAAACAAGGATCTCAAGGCAATTGAAGAGTCTGAAACAGAAGAGGAGTCCGAGGAGGACCTAGATGAAGAAGTGATGTCCATGCTTGTTAGGAAGATGACCAGAGCATGGAAGAATCGCTCCAAGAAGGGTAAAGAGGATCTAGCTCGAAAGGAGACGAAGGGAAATACCAAGTTAGAAAACAACACTTGCTATCAGTGTGGTGAAAAGGGGCACTTCAAGAATGATTGTCCCAAGAACAAGCAGACCAAGAAGAAGTTCTTCAAAAAGAAAAAGGCCTTGGCTGCAACGTGGAGTGAGTCAGAGGCTGAAGACTCAGACTCAGAGGAAGAAACAGAGAAGGAAGCTAACCTCTGCTTCATGGCAGATGCTGACACTGACTCTGACTCTAGTGATGAAGACACTGAGGTAAATCTCGATATTCCCTCTCCTTCTTACCATGAGCTCTCTAATCTTTACGATGAGCTGTTGATGGATTCAAAGCAGCTCACAACTCATATTTTGACAACTAAAAAGGCTTTAAAAAACTGTGAGTCGGAAAATGAGCTGTTAAAGTCTAAAAATGAGAAGCTTGAACAAGAACTCCAAGAAATGATAAAGGATAATATCAGTCTTGGTGAGTTATGCAAACAGTTTGAAACAGATGCTTCTGTGTTTGTGGAGAAGGTTGAGACTGCCATGTACCAAGCACAGAAGACAAATGCTCTTCTCATTAAAGACTTAGAAAAAATGGTGAATGGAACCAAGATGCTGGACATGATGTTAGGTGGGCAAAAGCCATACTTAGATCACACAGGCCTTGGGTACACACCAGTGTTTCATGAAGACACTTTGATACCACCAACAGATAGAGAGCCTATACCTACATGTCTCTTTTGTTTTAAACATGGGCATAGCAGGGAGAGATGTCCAATGCTCAAAAGAGGAACCACATCCAAAGCCAAGAGAGGCACTAGGAAAAGTACCTCCAAGAGAATTTGGAACCCTCAGCAGCCTAAGCCTAAGGCTAGAAAGGCTAACACAAAAGGACCCAAGAAGGCATGGGTACCAAAAACACATTTCTCTATGACTGCAGGTACATCATTGAGCTCAACACGACCACCTCAATGAGGAGTGGTAGATCGCTAGTGGCTGATCTAGGCAAGCCACACAAAGGTCATATGTGTGCAAGGAGATGCTAGCTACATAGAAGGACTCATCAAACCATTGTAAGCTCAAGAACCCAAATTCATCAAATCTAAAAGAAATGTTCACAGAAGTGGAGCCAGTATATGGACGTCCAAATGACCTCAACTAAGCTCGTGAGATAAAGAGAAGTTGTAGCTCTCGATCTTAACTTTCCAACAAGCCAAAGATCACCTGATTCCGATATCTACAACTCAAGATATGACTGAAACAATGAGGTATGCCGCATAGAGAATACAAATCCGCGAAATTACATCAAAGAGCTAGTTGTTACTTCTAGAGTTGTGGTAAGCAACCAACTCTTGGCTTACCACCTAAGGTATGAAAAATCCCAATCTTTTGTGATAATACTAGTGCAATAGCTCTAGCTAAGAACCCCATTCAACATTTCAGGTCTAAGCACATAGATATAAAACACCATTTCATAAGAGACCATGTGCAAAAATGTGATATTGAGTTAAAATTTGTAAATACGGAAGATCAAGTGTCTGACATATTTACAAAGGCTTTAGTTGAAGATCGCTTCAATATGTTGAAGGATATGCTTAGCTTAAAACCTCTTTGAAAAATTTTAAGGTTATGAAAAATCTAAAATTTTCATAAAGTTAGCTATACCTCCCCAAATGGTAGTATTAGGTGCACTAGACTACTAGGTTGAGTACATGAGCTAGGAGAAGCAAGGAAATGAAAAATTTTAAGGTGAAACTCATAAGAGGGAGAAAAGTAGCGCATGACTTGCTAGAAAGTAAGGAGGAAGGGTCTCTTTGCAATTAAAAAGTCAACTAAGTTTTAGAGAGTCAATCATTGCTTATTAGTTGATCAATTTAAAATTCTAGTGGACCTCACTCAATAATTTGCGCCCCATATATATTATTTAACAAAAATAATTTTTATTTTTGTTATTTAATTTTGCAAGATTAAAAAATTAATATTCATTTAATTATTAATTGTCTTGCAATAATATATTATATGAGAGCATCTTGGCAAATCTCATTTAATGTTAAGTTATCCTCATGGAGCCTTCCCATTGGTTGTGACACTCTCATGGAGCCTTCTCATTGGTTGTGACACTCTAATTGCATTTATCCTTCATTAAATGCTCAACCAATCACACACCAATCCTTATTTTCTCAAATCTCTTAAATTTTTTTTTTCTCTTCTCACCCTCACATCAATTTTCGCCCCCTCTCTCTCTAGCTAGCCTCCACTCATTTTTTTAGCCTCCACTCATATTTTCACATAGCCTATGCTCATACTTTTCACCTAGCCTCCACTCATATTTTTCACCTAGCCTCTTCTCATATTTTTTTTCACCTAACCTCTTCTCATATTCTCACCTAGCCTCCACTCATATTTTCTACCTAGCCTCTTCCCATATTTTCCACCTAGTCTCTTCTCATATTTTTTTCACCTAGCCTCCACTCATATTTTCCACCTAGCCTCTTCTCATATTTTCCACCTAGCCTCTTCTCATATTTTTTCACTTAGCCTCCACTCATATTTTCCACCTAGCCTCCACTCATATTTTCCACCTAGCCTCCACTCATATTTTCTACCTAACCTTCTCTCATATTTTTCACCTAGCCTATGCTTCTAATTTTTGCATAGCTTCCTCACCACCTAGCCTCCACCCTTTTTTTTTCACCTAGCCTCTCATCACCTCACCTCATCTCTATCACCTCCACCCTTCATAAAGCCTTCACCTTTACTCATAAAGCCTTCACCCTTATACACAAAGTCATCACCTTTACCTCTCTATAGCCTTCACCTTCATAAAGCTCTAACCTTTACATCTCACCTCACCTCACCTCTCACGGCCTCCCTCTCTCTAACCCTCACACCCCTCACACCTCTACCCCCAACCTCTCTACCTAAGCCTCATACCACTCATCTAAACCCTCCTCATCCCATCAATCGCGTGCATACCCTCACCCCTACCATAACACATCACCAAACTCTCACAATTCACCTCCTAACCCTTTTAAACTTCACCACTCATCACCTATACACATAACCTTCATCTTAACCTCTCAAACTCGACCTTTAACCCTTCAACCACCATCAAACCATAGACTTTTCTTTCCCTAGCCTTTTTTTTTCTTGTAAGCTTCAAACCAAATCCTTGTGTCATAACTACGGGTTCAAAAGGCATAACTAGAGGCAAAGACAAATGTGTGATCTTGAAGGAAGTGCATGAAGACAAAGGTTGAAACTTTTTGGTGAACCAATGTTAAAAGTTCACAAAAGTTGAAACTTTTTTGTAAACTCATGTTAAAAGTTCACAAAGGTTGAAACTTTTTGATGAATCCATGTTAAAAAGTTCACAAAGGTTGAAACTTTTTGTTCAAACCTTACCCAAGAATCAAAAGGTTGAAACTTTTTGTTCAATCAAGAAGGGTTAACATGTCTAGGGGGAGATTGATCAAGGTGAGAACCTTGAAGATACCAACAATATGGAGGAAAATGAAGTTGAGGGGGAGCATGCTACTATGAAGAACCACCACCTCAAAGGCAAGAATTTTTTTTAATCCCTCACTTGAGGAAATTCGGCCATCCTCACCACCTCCACAACCTCATGAAGACTTGGTTGTTTTATTTCACAACTTTGATGTTCAAGGGTTGGGCTACTATCGGAAAAAGATCAAGTTCATCCAATGCAAGCCCCAACACCAACACTCTTAGTGAAATTCGGGACCTACTCTTCCTAGCTCTTCAAGGAAATAGGCGCTACGTGTGAAGACCACCCTTGTTTGGGTTGATTTTTGATGAAAACAAAGGGGGAGAAAAAGTAGAAGAAAAGTACAAGAAGTAGTAGCTTCTAGTATGATCTTAGTAGTATAGGTGCATACACCTAGGGGGAGCAAGTAGCTTATTTTATCTTAATTATTTCTCTTTATGCATAACCTTAAGCATTTCTTTGTATTTTGCTATTGCATAAGTTAAATTAGAAAAGTTAAATTCTACTATTTGCTTATCTCTCAATATTATGATTATGCTACTATGAGAAATAATTCCTAAGTCCCCAAGACTTAAGAATAATTTTTCATAATAAGATCAAACAAAACTCTTATTCTACTTAAGATTGTTATCATCAAAAAGGGGGATATTGTTAGCTCCAAGAACCCTACATTGTCATAAGGTGTTTTGAATGATAAAAATCTTTAAGTGTTGGATAAGAATTTTGCTTGTGAATACTAATGGTTTCATCAAGTGTTTCAGGAGATTAACCTATGAGGTATTAAAAATATTAAGAAAACACTTGAAGCAAAAGAGCACCCAAGAGGAGTATAGCATAGCCTCAAGCAAGCTAGAGGCTCATAGCATAAGCTCAAAGCATCAAGGGAAGCTTCTTGCACCACAAGCAAGCTATAGGTGGAGAATAGCATAAGCTCAAGACACCAAGGGAAGCTTCTTGACCACAAGCAAGCTATAGGTGGAGCATAGCATAAGCTCAAAACATCAAGGGAAGCTTCTTGCACCACAAGCAAGCTATAAATGGGGCATAGCATAAGCTCAAGACACCAAGGGAAGCTTCTTGCAACACAAGCTACCTCTAAGTGGAGCAAAATACAAGCTCAACACATCTAGGAAGCTCAAGCTAGCTCAAGCTAGTAAGCAAAGCTACCTAGCAACCAAAGCTAATCACCTAGGCTTGGTGATAGTAGAACAAGCTAAGCACACCAAGGGAGCTCAAGCAAGATTAAGCTCAAGCAAGCTCAAGCAAGCATAGGCGCATGGAATCATGAGCTCAAGCATTAAAGACAAGTTCAAAGTTTCCTTATTTGGAAGTGGACTTTGATGCCTATAAATACCCCATCATTTGACAAGAGCATTAAGAGAATCAAGAACAAAAAGCCGAAACTCTGTCAAAAATCCAAACAATCATTTGTACTCGAATTCATATACATTTAGATCAAAAGGGGTAATTTGTAAGGTTTTAGCTAAGAACAATTTGAATATCCTTGCATTTGCAAGTTAAGCTTTGAAGATCAAATAAGAGCAAGACTTAGTTGCATCTAAGTTCTTATTTGATTCTTAGAATCACGAGAATCTCTTCAATTCACTGTTTGTGCAAGTCCTTCTAGTTGTGAAGGCAGAAGTCCTTGAAGGTTCAAGGCAGGGTAGAAAGACCTTCTGTGTTGAAGGCAAGAAATTCATCTCTAGGCTGAGGTGCAGTTAGTCACTTCAGGTGTGAAGTGCAAGAAGTCCCCAGTGGTGTGCTGAGGCAGAAATCCTTCAAGTCTTTGGAGGTAGTGATTAGTAAACTCTCAAGTGAAACTTGAGGACTGGAGTAGGGACATTGCCGAACCAGGATAAAAACGTACTGTGTGCACTCTCTCTACCTTACTCTTTGCATAGTAATTTCGCACATCACATAGTACACACACTTGCACCTAACATTGTTAAAGCAACATAAGTTAGCCACATAGAGCCAAAGCTCAAAGGCTAGATAAATTAACTTAATCTACAATCACTAAGTTATCAAAACATAAGCAAGCCTTACACCTAAGGCTAAGCTATTCGAAACCTAAACTTGCTACACTCACTAATCCGCTGCACTCTTTAACAAGACAAGCTTATAGCTTGATCAGACTTGCAAGTTTCAGGTAACAAAGTTTTTGAGTAGACGTGATTCAACCCCCCTTCTCACGTCACAAGCACCTTCACGAGATACAACTTGTTGTTTTCGAGAGAACCAAGAAACAAGATTTGGTCCAAGAAAGATGGCAAAACCAGAGGTGGACCTTCAATCATCATGATCGAATGCTCAATCCGAATCACAGAAGGCTGTGAGACAGAATGTGGTGGCTGAGTGAATGGGTAATCCATATGTTGAAGTTCCTTTGAGGTATCGTAATTTTTATTTTTACGGCTGTCTAATGATCATGTTGAAGAACCTTAATGAACTGGAAAACTTTATTAATAGAGTAAGTCAGTTCTGGTCTCGTAAAAGTGACATAGAGAAGGGCTCCCACTATTTGTCGATAAAGAGTAGAATCGGAGAAGGGATTGTTGTCATGACTGACCAGCTTTATAGGGGCTGCCATTGGTGTGGTAAGAGGTTTTGAATTAAGCATTCCTGTACGATGAAGAAGGTGTTGTATATATTTTGTTTGAGATAAATGGAGAGCGCCAAAGGAGGAGTGTTGGACCTCAACACCAAGAAAGTATTGCAATGAACCAAGATATTTTAGTGCAAAACGTGAATGAAGAGATTTGAGGAGATTGACAATGGCAGAGGATGAGCTTCCAATGAGGATAATATCATCCACATATATGAGTATGTAGAGGGAATAAGTAGGTGTGATTTGAAAAAAGAGAGATGTATTGCATTTGGAATTGACAAATTCAAGAGTATAAAGTGTTTGATTGAGTTTATCAAACCAAGCATGAGGGGCTTGGCGAAGGCATTGGTGAGATCTAGGAGAAGTAATCATATAAACATCTTCAGTGAGATCTCCATTGAGAAAGGCATTGGTGAAATCAAGTTGGTGTAGGGGCTATTGGTTGGTGACAACAAGTGTAAGAATTAAACGAATGGTTAAAGGACCGATCACTAGACAAAAAGTTTCCTTGTAGTCAATTCCTTCCTATTGAAGATATCCAAGAGCTACAAGTCTTGCTTTTATCTTGCAATAGAGCCATCTGAGTTGTATTTGACACGAAACACCCACTTGGTTTCTTGTGGCTTGGCAGTGGGACAAGATCCCAAGTGTGATTCTTCAATAGACCTTGATATTCTTTATCCATTGTAGCACGCCATTGAGGTGATTGTAATGCTCTTTTGTTGATCGTGGAACAAGAGAGGTGGTGAAGGCTCGAGGCTTGAAGATGTCTGCTTTTCCTCTAGTGATCATCGGATGAGAAGGTAGGGATGTCAAAACGGGTTTAGCTTGCCGGGCCGGCCCGCTTAGCCCGTAGCCCGCCAAGTCTTTTTTTCCCATAAATTAATCTACCCAACCCAATACCCAATAGATTGGCCCAACCCAACTAAATTAGCCAAGTCCTTTTTTTTTTTCCTAAATTAATCTACCCAACCCAATACCCATTAGATTGACCTAACCTAACTAAATTAATCTAACCTAAACCTAATTTCTCCCACTCCTATACGCCCCCTTAACCCTCCTGTAACATCCTCAATTTTAGGACTCTTAGTTGATTTATTTTATTGTGATAACATTAAGTTGATTTACAAAATAATAATAATTCATATAGAGTTCATATATATATATATATATATGTACGCTAGTTATATATAGGTTACATATATATAGGTAATTAATATATATACATATATAGAAATCGTAACTAGGAAAGAAATAATATAGATTTCATATATATATATATAGAAATCGTATATGTAGGCACGATATATAGAAATTGTAATTAGGAAGGAAATATTGTTAATTAATATAGGTATGTACGTTAGTTATATATAGGTAATTGATATGATATATAAATGTAGGATTATAATAGATATTAATCAAGCCTATTACTCCCCCAATTAAATCAAAAACCCTAATTTTTTTTAGAGAAAGCCTACCCACCACTTCACTATTTAAAATACTCATAGGAAGAGTCAGTAGGGGAGTTTTTCTAAACACTAAAAAGACAGAGAGAGAGACAAGAGGGATTTTTGTCTAGGAGCTTTTGTCTAGAAGTTTTTGTCTACATCTTCAAGCTTTTGAGGTAGGGATTGTTGTGCTATGATCTTATGTTAATGTATATTCTTAATTTTATTATGTTATTGTATCATGTTTATTGTATTTCTTCAAGAACAAATGATGAGTTATGTTAAAGAATGAAGTATTATTTTGAGTTAATACATTTATATGTAAGCCATTAAGATAAAACGTAAAACATCTGGTAAATAATTAGTACATGTAAATATATATATGCACACACGTAAGAAACAAATAAGAAATTGTAACACATATAATTTATATATATATATATATATATATATATATATATATATATACACATGTATATGCGCATAAGGCGTGAGTGAAGCTTTCCCTGGTACGTACTTCAATGGCAGCGTGCGTGAGTTTTGTTTGCGAGCGTATTATATATATATATGAATAAATAAAAGGAAGAAAAAATAATAATAATAAAATAAAATAAAAATAAAACAGTTTACTAGTATATGTAAATTACTATTACATATTATTATTACATAAACTTATACCTATTAACATGTATATTAGTTAATAATAGGTAGATAACATGTAGAAATAATAATAATATGATAATGGTAGTAATATTAATAGGGGAGATAATAATAAAATATTAACCCTAATAATAATAATTATTATGAGTGGGTAGGTACTGTTAATAATAAATAAGTATTTCTAACAATGGGTATGTATAATGGTTAGTACTGAGTGAGTAACAAGAAACTATATTAATAATGAAATTAAAGTAATAAGACGGTAATAAAGCTAATTTAAGTTGTTAACTTTATAACTTTAGGAATAAGATAATAGTAATTAGTAATTATAATAATAAGATATTATGTTGACTTTATAACATTAAGAACAATACAATAGAATATTAAATAAGATATATATAAGTATATGAGATAATATCTGATACATGATAATAATAATAATGATAATATAGAAGACAAGATTAGTGATGAATAAAATATAAGAATTTACAAGATACTTGAGGGTAGAGTAAAAAGTACAAGTAAAACTAGAATAAAGTACAAAGTAAGAAATAATAATAAAATAAATGAGATCAAATGACATGAAAGGTATCGAAACACTCTTACCATAAAAATGGCTGCATGCGCAGCAGCACCAACTATGAGAAATCCACCAATCCACATGTGATGTGTGAACAATGACAGTTGTGTCCCATAGTCGGCTAGATCGTGGTACCAGTCCATAACGATCAAAGTCGAATCGTGATCCTATTAATGAAGCAAATTCAATGAAGCAACAACGAATAATATTTATAAGTAATTATATATCATGTTTGATAAGGTGTTGTATTTATTTATTCTCCATGATGTCAGAGCAAGTAAGTATATGTGCTATGTTTATTTCATGATGTTAACGAGTATATTTTATAAGTTTGATGATGATTGTATTTCAAATTTATGCATAATTAAAGTAAAGATAATTAAAAGTTATAAGAAAAGTAAAGAGATGATCCTCCGGTAAGGGGAGTTGATTCGCCAAGATGATGACGATCCTTCTGTAAGGGAAGGTGACTCTCAAAAGTACCCCATAATTAAAGATTATAAGAAAAGTAAAGAGATGTTCCTCCGGTAAGGGGAGGTGATTCTAGCCAAGATGAGGATGATCCTTCGGTAAGGGAATGTGACTCTCAAAAGTACCCCTCTCCCGAAAGGGAACCCAAGGTGGCTACGGCCACGGTATGAGCTCATTACCAAGAAAGAAAGAAGTTGAGGGAGGTCCATATGGACTAAGGTAAAGTTAAAGTTAAAGTTAAAGTAAAGTAAAGTTAAAGACAAGAAAGAACTAAGAATGTTATGAAAATGTTTATGTGACTAACTGTCTTATGAATGAGTTATTATGTGAATTTTTATTATGAATATGTTCAATGCATAGCACGTTTAGAATGTTATTAAGAAGCATGATTAAAAGTCATCCACTTCGACTAAAGGAATTTTTAACTTAAAATTGAACAAGTCTTTATGTATGATCACATTTTTCATAATAAACTCGAAGTGGCGGAGATGGATACGATGACACTTAAGTGTGCATACCCTATTGAGAAATTATAGTTTCTCACCCCTATTTCCGTACCATCTCTAGATGGAGAGCTCTGGTAGGATGCCGAAGGACCTGAGGGTCCCTCCGTTCGTAAGGAGCTTAGAAGATCAACCGCTGGAGGAAGCCGTCATACCAACGTCAAAGACACCTGTAGCCGAGGCGACGACGCTTAGAGCTTCCGTTGTTTTATACGTTTCCCCCTTATTTATGTGCTTTACCCTTAGTTAAAGTCGGACCATTGTTAGCCGGCGATATTTATATTAGTAATATAGAGTGAAGTACCAAATTAACCCCCGAAAGATTTTGTCGCTGACAAAATCACCCCCAAAACATTTTAACGACAAAATAGCCCCCCAATGATGTTTAACGTTTGACAAAAGACACCCACCGTGAACTTTCTTTAACGGACGTTAACTACAGTGATGAGGTGGAATACACAGTGTCACCTTGGATATTTCTATACAATCAAAATCTCTAATTAGTGTCTCTTTCCTCAAATTTTTGAATTGAAACCCTAAATCATCTTCTAATCTCTCCCTCATTCTCCCTAAAAAAGACACTAATTAGGGTTTCAATTCATAAATTTGGGGGAAAGAGCCACTAATTATGGATTTTGATTGTATAGAAATATCCACAATGGCACTGTGTGTTCCATCTCATCACTGTAGTTAACGTCCGTTGAAGAAAGTTCACGGTGGGTGTCTTTTGTCAAACGTTAAACATCATTGGGGGGCTATTTGTCATTAAAATGTTTTGGGGGTGATTTTGTCAGCGACAAAATCTTTCGGGGGTTAATTTGGTACTTCACTCTAGTAATATATTATATTAAATAATTGTTATGATTCATTTATTTGGGAATATTTGTGATGTATGTTAAAGCTAGATAGATATATTATGTATGATTATATCTAGCGTTTATATATATATTGACGATTGCCCCTATTTTCACGATATTGTATTTTCGAAAATAAATTCCCACGTATTTTCCGCGTATATTATTTTAAAAGAAAGGAACAAGCTATGAAATCAGGACGTGACACTTGATGATTGGCCTAAGATGACTTAAGCATTAAGGGCTAATTTATAGGGTGTTACATTTGGTATCAGAGCCGGTCAATCCTTTTGGGGCTTGAGGATTGGACCTTCTATGCTTTTGTTGCATAGTACGTTAGTTAGACATGTTTCTAAGGTTTGACCTGTATGGAAACCTTCAGGATAGAAACGCATGGATGTCAAGTTGTGTGTTGCAGTAGCTATGCATTCTTAAACCGAACGTTGAGTCTGGCCAACTCGATGGATGTGTTTTGTGTGTATAGGGACTGAGGACTCCAATAAGACATAGTAGGAACATGTTGCAGACCTTGATGAGCGAATGAGTTGCTGTAGGAGTTTCAACCGGAGCAGTTCATCCCCAAAGACATGAGAATGATCACCCAGATTATGAGGGACAATCTGACGTGAACAACCTGAAAGGAAGCATGGGATGCCTCGACCCTTCTTGAAGTCAGCACGATCAACCCCTCTGCGTTTGTAGGACCCCTCAACCCGAGCATCGTTAGCAACTGGATTTTGAGGATAGAAGAGTACGTCGCCGATACGCCATGCATGGAAGAACAGAAGTTTGTTCGTTGTTGCCTCATGGGTAGAAAATGCAAGGTGTTGGTGTTTTCGCAGCTGGATTCCTATCACTCCAGACGTTCGGAAGAAGTCCTCGCCACCGACACCGTTGACACCTGTGAATCACCTATCGTTTGGAGTAGGTGTTCGTAGGTTGTTTGGTTCTACCTTGTTTGTGGTGATGACTAGCCTAAATCATCGTTGTATGTACCCATGTTGTGCGAAAGTGCAATGGGATGTTGTGTGAAACCATGTCCAGGCTTAAGGTTGAACTACCGATAGTTTTACTAAGGCCTAGTTGAGGTTAGTTAAGGGTAGTCGACCTTAGTTAAGAGTTGGTTGCCTTAACTAGTTAGCCACGGATGGTTGCCCGTCTTTGGTTAATCATGGTCTCTATATGTTTTCTTGTGCGTTAACCGCACCCTTGTTTGATTTAGACAAAAAAAAAATGTTTTCGAAAAGGTAACATGGAGACTAAAAGGTATGTTTTCAAACATATTTTCCGCTCATATTTTCGAAAGGATGTCTTTGCAAATTGACTTCATGTCATATTTCATTAAACAAAAGAGTGTTTTACTTCGACCTCTTCCGTAGTCATGATGGGATAACGCTTATGAATAATCATGTCCTTCTAGCTGAACCCTCTTTCTTTTTGGAAACACTTTACCCCATCACATACATTGATAGATATAAGCCTTAACACCTCTAGGTACCTCACTCTCGTACATTAGAATATATGAGCCCTTACAGCCGAAGGTACCGTATCACCACTAACTACCGGAATATTCATTGACCGTGTCATACCACATCCTCTAAGCTTCCCAGACACTACCCTCCATCAACTATGAGTATAGAAGAAGTCTTTCCTCTTCTACACCGTTTGCATGATCCTAGAGACAGACCACACTTCCCAGTAATGACCTATTGCTAGCTCTTTAGAAAACCTTTTTGCCTTCTCACATATGTACCCATATATATACCATGTCGTCACAAGCCACTAAAACATATTCCCTAACTCTACCTGAACTCAGGTGCTAGTAGTCCCCTAAAACATTATATTCATACCCTTAAGAGTTAAGAAAGAGCATTTTTCTTCACGCATGCCATTAGTAAGATTCAAGAGAATCTTGAGAGCCATGTGAGAGTTAGTTTCATCATACCCATCTTGTTTTTTTGAAAGCTTGTCCACATAGTGGCTTTGGATGTACATCGAAGATGTTTCGCCTCATCTTTTTATTTCAAGTATTTCAAAAGTTTGCTCAAGTGATGTTTGTTTTCAACATTGGTTTTAGAGAATGATCCATACCCTATCAAATTTAAGGGATGAAGTTCCTTAAGACCTTCTTATAATCATTAAGTTGCAAAGATCAAAATCGATTTTTCTATTAAATCTAGTTTTGTAACTATTTTATGTTGTTTTGAAAATCTCTCTGGACTTCTTAATACGACGGTTGTAATCATGCATGTAGGGTCCAATATGTTTTCATGGTTTTGTGGGTTTTGAAACATGCGTTGTGGCATGGGTAGATGATTTCCAAATAACGTACAATATAAGTTGAATAAAGTTTTTGAAAGTTTTCCTCTATATGTTTTGTGAAAACTTATGCGATTAATATCTTAGGAATAAAGAAAATATGTTTTGATTGGAGTGAATGTGAGAATTTTAGAGTGTTTCTAAGAGCATAAAGTTGCCTTCGATTGCAAGCGAAAAGTTTTGAGCTCTATGCTTGGTTTTGTAGATCGAGAAGTAGATGTGTTTTGAACTACTAGGATTGGGGACTAACTTGGCTTTAAAAAAAAAAGACAAAAAAAATACTTATTTTGGATTTTTGGCAGCTAACAAAAGTAGTTTTATTTTGATTAGTTTGGCTAACAAATAAAAAAAAGAGTTTGATTTCTAGTTTGTGACCACTCATGTGGATTGATTGTTATGCCGATCGATTTTTTTTCGGGTTAGACGTTTGTGAACCCGTGTAAACCTTCCATCGAGTCTCCGCGAGGAAAATGGTTGCATGTGGTGTTGTTTGATCGAATATATGGTCAACTTTTGTATGTATATGTGGTAATGAATTTGAGGACAAATTCTTTTGTTAAGGGGGTGAAAATGTAACATCCTCAATTTTAGGACTCTTAGTTGATTTATTTTATTGTGATAACATTAAGTTGATTTACAAAATAATAATAATTCATATAGAGTTCATATATATATATATATATATATGTATGCTAGTTATATATAGGTTAGATATATATAGGTAATTAATATATATACATATATAGAAATCGTAACTAGGAAAGAAATAATATAGATTTTATATATATATATATATATACACACACGTAGGTAAGTAATATATATACATATATAAGAATCGTAATTTGGAAAGAAATATAATTTATTAATATAGATTATATATATATAAACGTGAATAGGTAAGTAATATATATATATTATATATATATATATATATATATATATATAAATCGTATATGTAGGCACGATATATAGAAATTGTAATTAGGAAGGAAATATTGCTAATTAATATAGATATGTACGTTAGTTATATATAGGTTAGATATATATAGGTAATTGATATGATATATAAATGTAGGATTATAATAGATATTAATCAAGCCTATTACTCCCCCAATTAAATCAAAAACCCTAATTTTTTTTAGAGAAAGCCTACCCACCACTTCACTATTTAAAATACTCATAGGAAGAGTCAGTAGGGGAGTTTTTCTAAACATTAAAAAGACAGAGAGACAAGAGGATTTTGTCTAGAGCTTTTGTCTAGAAGTTTTTGTCTACATCTTCAAGCTTTTGAGGTAGGGATTGTTGTGCCTTATTGCTATTCATGTATGATCTTATGTTAATGTATATTCTTAATTTTATTATGTTATTGTATCATGTTTATTGTATTCTTCAAGAACAAATGATGAGTTATGTTAAAGAATGAAGTATTATTTTGAGTTAATACATTTATATGTAAGCCATTAAGATAAAACGTAAAACATCTGGTAAATAATTAGTACATGTAAATATATATGCACACACGTAAGAAACAATAAGAAATTGTAACACATATAATTTATATATATATATATATATATATAATATATATATATATATATATATATACATGTATATGCACATAAGGCGTGAGTGAAGCTTTCCCTGGTACGTACTTCAATGGCAGCGTGCGTTAGTTTTGTTTGCGAGCGTATTATATATATATATATATATATATATATGAATAAATAAAAAGAAGAAAAAATAATAATAATAAAATAAAATAAAAATAAAACAATTTACTAGTATATGTAAATTACTATTACATATTATTATTACATAAACTTATACCTATTAACATGTATATTAGTTAATAATAGGTAGATAACATGTAGAAATAATAATAATATGATAATGGTAGTAATATTAATAGGGGAGATAATAATAAAATATTAACCATAATAATAATAATTATTATGAGTGGGTAGGTATTGTTAATAATAAATAAGTATTATTATAAATAGATAATAAGTATTTCTAACAATGGGTATGTATAATGGTTAGTACTGAGTGAGTAACAAGAAACTATATTAATAATGAAATTAAAGTAATAAGACGGTAATAAAGCTAATTTAAGTTGTTAACTTTATAACTTTAGGAATAAGATAATAGTAATTAGTAATTATAATAATAAGATATTATGTTGACTTTATAACATTAAGAATGATACAATAGAATATTAAATAAGATATATATAAGTATATGAGATAATATCTGATACATGATAATAATAATGATGATAATATAGAAGACAAGATTAGTGATGAATAAAATATAAGAATTTACAAGATACTTGAGGGTAGAGTAAAAAGTACAAGTAAAACTAGAATAAAGTACAAAGTAAGAAATAATAATAAAATAAACGAGATCAAATGACATGAAAGGTATCGAAACACTAAGAATAATATTTATAAGTAATTATATATCATGTTTGATAAGGTGTTGTATTTATTTATTCTCCATGATGTCAGAGCAAGTAAGTGTATGTGCTATGTTTATTTCATGATGTTAACGAGTATATTTTATAAGTTTGATGATGATTGCATTTCAAGTTTATGCATAATTAAAGTAAAGATAATTAAAAGTTATAAGAAAAGTAAAGAGATGATCCTCTGGTAAGGGGAGGTGATTCGCCAAGATGATGACGATCCTTTGGTAAGGGAAGGTGACTCTCAAAAGTACCCCATAATTAAAGATTATAAGAAAAGTAAAGAGATGATCCTCCGGTAAGGGGAGGTGATTCTAGCCAAGATGAGGATAATCCTTCGGTAAGGGAAGGTGACTCTCAAAAGTACCCCTCTCCAGAAAGGGAACCCAAGGTGGCTACAGCCACGGTATGAGCTCATTACCAAGAAAGAAAGAAGTTGAGGGAGGTCCATATGGACTAAGGCAAAGTTAAAGTTAAAGTTAAAGTAAAGTAAAGTTAAAGACAAGAAAGAACTAAGAATGTTATGAAAATGTTTATGTGACTAACTGTCTTATGAATGAGTTATTATGTGAATTTTTATTATGAATATGTTCAATGCATAGCACGTTTAGAATGTTATTAAGAAGCATGATTAAAAGTCATCCACTTCGACTAAAGGAATTTTTAACTTAGAATTGAACAAGTCTTTATGTATGATCACATTTTTCATAATAAACTCGAAGTGGCGGAGATGGATACGATGACACTTAAGTGTGCATACCGTACTGAGAAATTATAGTTTCTCACCCCTATTTCCGTACCATCTCTAGATGGAGAGCTCTGGTAAGATGCCGAAGGACCTGAGGGTCCCTCCGTTCGTAAGGAGCTTAGAAGATCAACTGCTGGAGGAAGCCGTCATACCAACGTCAAAGACACCTGTAGCCGAGGCGACGACGCTTAGAGCTTCCGTTGTTTTATACGTTTTTCCCTTATTGATGTGCTTTACCCTTAGTTAAAGTCGGACCATTGTTAGCAGGCGATATTTATATTAGTAATATATTATATTAAATAATTGTTATGATTCATGTATTTGGGAATATTTGTGATGTATGTTTAAAGCTAGATAGATATATTATGTATGGTTATATCTAGCGCTTATATATATATTGACGATTGCCCCTATTTTCACGATATTGTATTTTCGAAAATAAATTCCCACGTATTTTCCGCGTATATTATTTTAAATGAAAGGAACAAGCTATGAAATCAGGACGTGACACTTGATGATTGGCCTAAGATGACTTAAGCATTAAGGGCTAATTTATAGGGTGTTACACCTCCCGCAGCCATCAGCCCATGCTCAATTCAATCACATGATTCTCATCCCTTTGACCTCTCCCTCGGCTTCTCACTCTCACAACTCATAAGACA
This sequence comes from Aeschynomene evenia, assembly GCA_013621005.1. NCBI lineage: Eukaryota > Viridiplantae > Streptophyta > Magnoliopsida > Fabales > Fabaceae > Aeschynomene > Aeschynomene evenia. Next base: position 6,170,293 of record CM024271.1, read on the forward strand.
TTGACAACGCAACCTAGAAGGGTAGAACCTACCTCCTTTTCCCCAGCCTCCCTTCTCCGGCTCCCTCCCTCTTCGTCTCGGTGCCTCCCTCTCCGACTCTTCCTTTCTTCCTCGCTCGCCACTCGCCACCTCCGATATCGCGACCCGCGTGCCTCGACGCCTTCGAGTTCGAGCTTCGGCGCTGCCTTCTGTCGGCCCTGGTTCAGCTTCCGCCTTTCGCCACTAGCTTCCGTCTTCCGCCACTGGCTTCCGCCTTACGTCACAGGCCCTGGTTCTGCTTCCGCACTGGTCCTGTAATAAAAAATGTCATAGTGAGAAAAATAGTCCGCCCCGCTTTTTGGCAGGCTTTTGGCGGGGCGGGCCTAAGCAAGGCAGGTACCCGCTTTAACATCCCTATGAGAAGGTAAAGCTGTTATAGCAGGGGCTGAATCCACAGTTGGAGGAGTGATATTATTAGGTGCAGTGACAGGAGAGTTATGAGGTGGAGAGTTTGAATGCTGCAGGGGCTCCAATTGTTGAGATGAAGGGAAACATGATAGTGTAGTGATTGATGTTGGAGATGTAGGTGAAGTAGCTTGTGGAGTCAGTCTGCAACTTGTCACAAGAAGAAAAAAGAGTAGCAATAGTAAGGATAAAATTGAATCCAAAATTAGGTAAAGCAGATGTATTAGATGGTGTAGGCATTAAAGGATTATTTTGTTTAAAGGGAAAAAGAGACTCATTGAAGAGTACATGTCTTGAAATGTACATTTTTCCTTGTTTGTTTAAACACCTATATCCCTTGTGTTGTGGTGAGTATCCAAGAAAGGTGCACAAGTCCGTTCTTAAATCTAACTTGTGTTGGTTGTTGGGTCTTAAAAGGGGATAACACCCACAACCAAACACTTTGAGGGACAAGTAATCATGTTGCTTGGCAAAAAGAGTGGCATATGGGGAGGAAAACTTCAAGACAAGAGTACGAAGAATATTGATGAGATAGACAACTGTCTCGAAGGCCTCACCCCAAAATTTGAATGGAAGACAACATGAGCAAGCAAGGATAATCCCATATCTACAACATGTCTATGTTTTCTTTCAGCTGAGCCATTTTGCTCATGTGTATATGGACAACTGAGTTTATGATTAATGCCAAGAGGATGTTAGATGTTTAGTAAAGGCCAAGGATTCCTTTGCATTGTCTGTTTGAAAACATTTGGGTTTAGTTCCAAGCTGAAGTTCAACTATGGTTTTGAACTGATAAAATGCAGAGTAAGTTTGTGATTTAAATTTCAAGAAATATATCCAAGTGAATTTAGAGTATGCATCAACAAATATTATGTAGTACTTAGCACCTGTAGTAGAGTAATATGGTGATGGACCCTAAATATCTGAGTAGACTAGTTGTAAAGGGGGAGTAAAGACAGTTGTAGAGTATGAGAAAAGGAGTTGATGTTCTTTTCCTAGACAACATGAGTGACATAAAGTATATAGTTTATGAACATAACATGGAGTATCAGTTAATTGAAAGATGTTAGTGATTGCTTTATTATTTGTATGTCCTAGGCGATTGTGCCAGAGTTGAAAACCATGAGAGGATAAAGAAATAGAATATGTATTGTAATTAAAGCCTTGTGGAATATCATCATTACACTTATTGATCATAGAGTCAGAATTACACATATTTGTATTAAAGACAGTAGCTAGAAAAACAGAATTAGAACTAATAAGGCGATTATGAAGCTTGAATGGTATTGTGGCAAGTTGTGAGGGAAAAAAGTAGAGTCCATTCTTAGTTTGTCCTTAGAGGAGAGTCCTTTTGGTATCCTGACATTTAACCAAGCACTTATTAGCATGTAATTCAACAAAAACAAGATTATCATTAGTGAACTGATATATACTTAAGAGATTCTTTGTGATAGATGGTACATGTAGCATTTTTTATAAGAGAAAAGATTGTGATGAATTAGGAGAATAAAGGTAATAAGAGTGGCCAATGTTGATAATGGGATTACCAACCTCATTACCAACAATGACTTGAGAAGAACCTGAATAAGTGGATGCTGAGGCAAAGTTGTTAATATCAGGTGTCACATGATGAGATGAAGCTGAATCCGGGTACCAAAGTGGATCATAATCGGTTGCTGATGAAGGTTGAGTCAAGGACTGAGATGCTGCATATGATGGTGTATTAACTTGTGAAAAGAATGGAGTTTGATGTGAAGTAGAATTGATGGTAGCAGCCATGAAATTTCGAGGAGCAGGGGCTTGATTGAATTGTGATGATTGTGGTGCATTACCAAGATTTTGGGGATGAACATAGGTAGGATTGAACTATGAAAACAATCCAGGAAAATGAACATACTTGGCACACAACTGACATTGTAGAGATGATTGATTTGAGAATCTTTCTCCAAATCTTGATCCCGCACCACGTTCCCTACCACGATGACCATTGCCTCGACCTCTGGAGAAAGCATAATATTGAGATGAGGATGAAGTTTTTGATTGTTGAGTGAAATGTGATTGAATAGGTAACTGCTGCGGATGAATATATATATTTTGTGAGATTTATCCATTTTTTCTTCCATGTTAACAAGTAGGGCTTCAACCTCACTATTGTTATGGTGGCTTGGCGTGAAAGAACTGCCACAATGACAGAATTGTAGTCTTTTGAAAGGCCATCAAAGATTGCTTCAACGTAGTTGCGTTCGGATAAAGGTTCTCCAAAAGCACTGAGTTAGTCCGAGATTTTCTTGATTTCAAGTAAGAAAGAGTGCATAGTGAAAGTAACACAAGCTTTGCCACACAAAAATATAAATTTCAAAATAAAAAAAACTTCACCACACACTTTCATAAAAATAACAATATTTATTAACCCAAACAACACACAACTCAAGGACCATCGAGAATATTTTGAAGAGAGAGTTATTGGGTACTAGCCTTTTCATGAGACTTAGAAACTTTTCACTGTGCAAGGACGCCACTGACGGTAACTTTTCTTCTTCAACGTCGATAGTGATGGTGATGAGAGGGAAGTGTCGAAGTGGATGAGAGGGATTATTGTTGTGGATGAGATGGAAGTGATGTAAGGTATGAGAGGGCAATGGTAGTTAAGGTTCACATGTTAATGAACGGGAATGGTGAATTTGGGGTTAGGATAAATTAAAGCCTCAATTCATATTTGGGGATAAGGTTTACTTTACTGGAGTTTGTAATTAGATTTATGTTTTAGTTAGGTTAAATTAAGTTTTAATTTTAGATTAACTGGTGTGATATCTAGAGGGCAAGAAACGATATGGTTTCTATATCCTTATGAGGTGTTTAAAAGCCACATAAAAAGACACTTTTTGCCACGTTGGAGTCCTACTCACCGTTCCGCCTGTCTCATCAGCGGAACAGTGACCAAAATCTTTCAGGGATGTAACGATGTCCTCAAAATAACATTGTCAAGGACTGATTAACTAATTTAATTTTGTAAAGGGAACAATTTGGTCGATGGTTAAATTGTCAAGGATTAGTTAGGGAGTGTACCCATCCTTTAACATGTTTAAACCCTGGGAGGAGGGGGTTGGAGTTTTCAGCTCACATTTATAAGCTGGTCATCCTTCATCCACCTCATATTTTAGCAATCCGGGACGGGCCAACACATCGAGTTGACTATAGTTTTTAAAATTTTCCTAACCAAATTATCCAACCCAGCCCAATCTCAGACACTCCCACTCAGCCCAATCTCACACTTCTCGACCGCAACCCATCACTCCTCACACGGTCACTCACTCATCAATTCATCATCAGCCTTCATCACTTCTGAAAAAAACCCTAGCATACGGTACATCGGCGGCGGTCCTCCCTCCTCCTTCGGCGGTGCACGACGCGGTCTCCGTCTCCTTCGGCGGCGCGATACGACCTCGAGCAGGCTGTTTCCTCTGCAGCAACGACAGCAGCCAACACCTAACAGAGACAGCAAGTTGGTTTGTGTTTTAGAACTTTCACTGAACACCCAACAGGAACACTTTCAAGTTTGCTTTTATTTCTTTGTGTTTTGAAAATGGACTTATTTTGTGGTTTATTTGTGAAGTGATCAATGGATGAGGGTAGAATAGAAATGGGAAACTACTCCCTATTATAGATGAAACCTTGGTAATTCACCAAGAACCCCTTGAAATATACAATGGATGAGGAAGAGTTTGAGCTCCTCAACTCTTTACAGGACTACGACTTAGTAGTTCTATGATGAAAGACTCGTAAACTAATCCCAATTTCTCTTATTTGTAAATTATACCTAACTAATCCCCTAACTAAGCAATGAGATCCTAACAGATTTACTGGTAGTTTGCTTTTGGTAGGTAAATTTCCTGGTCTTTATTTTAGGTTTTTTAAGCCATAGAAGTCTGATGCTCAGACCTTATAATTTAGATAATTACTTCACTTTGCCAATTAAAATTCTGTTAGGAAGGGTTGATTTGGGATTGTTTACAGCAGAAAAGGGAAGCAGCAACTGCGGACAGAAGGAAATAACTCAGTTTCTGGAGGACTGGGCAGCAAATAAACTCATCCAGTTAGTTAGTAGATACACTTAGCTATAGTATAAATAGAGAATTAATTGTTTTAGAAACTCATTGTGTAATTCCTCTTATTCGTATCTTCTTGTAGTTGAGAGAATTTCCTCTCTGGAGAGTGCTCACTTTTCTGGTGTTCTAGAGTTTGGAGATTTTCCACCCTTGTGTTCGATAAAGCTTCTCTGTTTGGTTAGGGTTTTGAAATCCTAACAATTTGTATCAGTTGCTCTTGGATCCTAGAATCCGTGGATGGTACAATCAAGAGTGTAAAAAATGGAAGCAATTGAATCCATGCCTTCACAGATGAAGGCACATTAAGAGCTCATTGATTCGCACTTGAAAGCGGAGCGTACACACATTTCATTAATTGAAGCGGTGATGCTTTCAATGAACTAAATGATGAAGTGCATCGAAGTGGAACTCCATTGTGATCGAAGTCCGCATCATGAACATTGACGACACGATGTTTGGCAGAGAGATGGTTCTCTGAGCTTCAATCGATGGCAACAACCACCACCAGAGTAGTGGCAGAAGATTGATGTGCCAATGTTTCATGGAGATGATGCACATAGTTTGCTGGATCGTGCATAACAATACTTCTTGATCCGTGTTGTTCCTTAAGTAGAGTGGTTCTTGGTGGCGGCGTTCGTAGTGGAAGTGTGCGTGCTAATCGGCTAATGTGGTTCCGCTGATGGGAGTCGACAACTCAGTTCCAGCAGCGGCCGAACTTTAGAGATGTGGTCTTATGTTGATTCCAACTAGAGCTATTGCAAAATCCATACAAGTTTCTCCTGAAGATTAAGTAGGTGAATTCTGTGAGGGAGTTTCAAGATTGATTCGAACTGTTTGCGAGCCCCTTGCGAATTGTAGATAAGCAATTTATCACTAGTATATTCTTTAATTGGCTCAAGAATGAGATAGGTGTTGGATGTAAATTACTCTCATTTCATCCTATGCAGGAATTAACAGGCCCGACGTTGAGGCTAGAAAATTGAAATTGCATTTTGCATAAAGGGTCCATTAAGACAACATGCCCAATTGGTCTTGGTCCACCTCAACTAATAAGTAACGATGACAACCCTCCAATGCTGCCTAGGGGACGTGGACCCATGCACCTCATTAATGAGGAATATAAGGAAAAAAGGGCCAAATGTTTGTATTTCTTTTTGTGAAGGAACTTTTGGCTCAAACCAATCGATTTGTGCATGGGTTGTTGCGAATAGAAAGTGCGTACATGTTATGGTCAATTGCGATGCTTCTCATAATAGCATTGCCCCCAAAATAGTTAGTGTAGCGGGACTGGTGATTGATGACTCTCCTTGATTCGTGAAGGTTGCAGATGGAAAGAAAGTCCCAAGCCAAGGTATGTGTAAGAGTGTATCCCATGCATTTTCATAAGTAACTGTGCAAGAGTACTTTTATTTGTTTTTGGTGGATGAAGCCGAATTTATGCTTGGCCTCGCTTGGGTGTATAAATTAGGAGTGATTCACACCAATTCCAAGGACTCATGGCTGCAGATTCCAGTGGGTAATTCGTGGATTAAGCTACAGGGAGGTCCGGAACTATGCTAGAACAACATGGGCTTGAGATCGGCAGTGCAAGCCATGAGAAAGGGGAGGACACCTTCTCAGTACAATTATGGCCATTATCAGTGGATATAGTGGTAGATCATTACATACCAGTAGAAATTCTCCATGTATTAGAGGCTAATGGTCAAGTCTTTCAACCACTTCCAGGCCTTTCCCGTCTCCGTTCCAACGACCATGCCATTTCACTTCAAGATGGTGCTGTCATCCCCAACATACAACCTTACTGCTATCCTCACCACTAGAAGACAATGATTGAAGACATGGTAAAATAGATATTGGATTCTAGTGTCATTCAACCAAGTGTGAGCCTCTATGCAAGCCCAATTTTATTGGTGAGGAAGAAGGATGGCAACTGGAGATTCTGCATTGATTACAGTGCTGAAAATTTCCCATCCTAGTCATTGATGAACTTCTGGTTGAATTGGCTGGGGCAACCATTTTTTCTAAGCTGGACCTGAAATTTGGTTATCACTAGATCATAATGGTTGATATTGACATTCCCAAAACTGCCTCCCGAACTCATGAGGGCCACTATGAGTTCCTTGTGATGCCTTTCGGATTAACAAATGCTCCTAGCTCCTTTTGAGCATTGATGAATGAAATTTTGAAGCTATTCCTTAGAAAGTTCATCTTGGTTTTCTTTGATGACATTTTAATCTACAGCAGTAGAATTACTAGCCATGCATAGCAGCTGCAGTAGGTTTTCTCAGTTCTAATTAAGCACCGGCTGGTCCTGAAAATAATGTTCACTTGCAGTTCCAACAGTGGAATACCTGGTCATTGTCTCCAAGGATGGTGTTTCGACTGACCCAAAAAGATAGCAGCTATGCTTGATTGATCGGTTCCCAAGGATGTTAGAGGCCTTAGGGGATTTCTTGGTTTAACTAGCTACTACTATCGGTTCGAGAAGGGCTGGTTCAATTGCTCTCCCTATAACTGGGCTTACCAAGAAGAAAGCATTCCTTTGGAATGCAGAGGTACTGAGGTAGAGGTGACATTCTTGAAGCTCAAACACATCATGGCAGACCACTGACATACCCACCATGGTAGTATCCGATTATGTAGAGGAATTTGTCATTGAGATTGATGCGTCGAGTTCCGGATTGGGTGCGGTGCTGTCGCTGAAAGAGTGCCCTATTACCTTTCTTGATTAGTGTTTATCTTCGAGAGCTCAACTGAAGTTTTCCGATCAGAGAGAGCACATCGCAATTGTGTTTGCGGTCCAAAAATGGCAACATTACCTATTGGGGGTGCCACTGTACCATCCCCATTGATCGATGTACCCTCAAGTTCCTTACTCAGCAGCGTTTAATGGGAGAAGACCAAATTAAGTGGACCTCCATGCTGTTGGGACTCGACTTTGACATCAAGTACTTGCCCAGGGCTGGAGAATAAGGCGGCAGATCCCCTATCCAGACAGATGATCAACCAAGCCATCTGGGTAGTGCACATTGACCTGTGGCAGACCATTGAAAAGGAAGTTTCAGCACATGTTAGCCTCCAAAGAATAGTGAAGGGACTTCTATAGGGGTCATCTGAATTTTTTGGTTATTCTCTCTCTAAAGGGAGGCTTTTCTATCTGGGCAGGGTTGTTATTCCAGCCGCCTTGAGTCAAATTCCCACATTCCGAGTTTCATCACATGGGCACGGGGGACATTCAGGGTTCCTAAGGACCTATAAGAGGCTTGTTGCAGCTGTTTACTAGTAGGGCATGAGGCAGAAAGTCATATATTTGGCTTGCTGCCATATTTGCCAACAAAACAAGTATGAGCTCTATTTCCGTCCGACCTGTTGTAACCCTTACTAGTCTCACAGCAGGTATGGATAGTGATTTCTATGGATTTCATTTAAGGATTGCCTAAATCTAAGGGGAAAGACACTCTATTTGTAGTTGTGGATAGTTTGTCTAAATACGCCCATTACATTCCCCTTGCTTATCCCCTTCACTGCTAATGACATGGCTAATCTATTTGTTAAAGAAATGGTTAAGTTGTGTGGCTTCCCTACCTCTACGGTCTCCAGATTGAGATAATATCTTAAGTAACTTCTTGACAGAACTGTTTGCTCGTTTGGGAACAATGTTGAAGTACAGTACATCGTTTCATCCTCAAACAGATGGGTAGACGCAGGTGACTAATTGGTGCTTGGAAACCTACTTGCATTGTTTAGTTGGAGGTCAGTCGAAGAAGTGGCTGGATTAGCTTCCCTGGGCTGAATATTGGTTCAACACCAGCTATCAACCTCCATGAAGACCACTCCATTTCAGGGCATTTAGGTAGTGTTTGGTAGCTGTCCTAAGACAGTGGGCAGAGACACAGACACAAATGGACAGAGACACAAAGGGACTGTGTCTCTCTATGGTGTTTGGTAACAGTGGACAAGACAAAAAATATTTTTGTATTGTGTTTGATAATAGTGGATAGGATATAGAGACATGTAAAAATGACCATAATTATTCTTTTATATTAAAAAAATAATAAAAAATAATCATGCTATTAACAATTCATAAAATTAAGTATATTCACTAAATATTTAAATTATATTTATTTCATTTAATCTAATTTGAACATATCTAAAATTATTCTTATTCATTAAATATTTAAAATATTAATACAATTATATATAAAAATTTGTGAATTTTACATACTTAACACAATTTTAATTTTCTAAAGAAAATATATTCATTTGTTAACACAATTTCATATTCAGTATGAAATCAAATTGAAAAAAGGTTGAAATTACCTTGGATATACATAATGGGAATTATGTTAAGGGATGGAGGGTATACTGGTCATAAAATTTCATTAAAAAGACCAGTCCATTCCAGCCCATCCCAGTCCTTCACTTCTGGAGTGGACACAAATTTTGTGTCTTTTCTGTTTATGGATACAGATTTTTGTTCTGTGTCTCTGTCTCATAAACCAAACAAGATTAGTCCCTCTTAGTCTCTATCTTTTGTGTCCTGGGACAGCTAGGGTGAGACATATCCTTCCATGGTGGAAGAGGTGGCAGCTTTAACTGCAGCATGGGATAATATACTAAATGAGCTCATGCATAATTTGGATAAGGCTCAATAACAGACGATAAATTTGCAAATAAGCACTGCAGGGATTTGGTCTTGGCTGCAGGCGACTGGGTTTAACTTAAACTGCAGCCATATCAGATGAGAACATTAGCAAAACGGTCTAATGATAATGAAGAGCTGTGCCCAAGTTCTATGGACCATTCCAGGTGATAGAAAGGATTGGTCAAGTGGCCTATCAGCTGGAGCTTCCTGCAACTTGGAGACTCCATCCTGTTTTCCTCATTAACAGATTGAAGAAAGCTATGCTGCCTAACACTACAACTCATATCCTACCTCCGGTGTTGGCCGATGATGGGAAACTGCAGCTGATGGTTCTCTGGAAATCCTAATTCATTGGAAGGATCTCCCTTCTATTGATACCGACAGCTGGGAGCAAGCGGATAGGGTGGCGCAGCTGTTTCCATCAGTTCATCTTGAGGGCGAGGTGGATCTCCAGGGGAAGTGGTGTTAGGAAGGGTCGATTTGGGGTTGTTTACACTTTACAACAGAAAAGGGAAGCAGCAGCTGTGGACAGAAGGAAGTAACTCAGTTTCTGGAGGACTGGGCAGCAAATAAACTCACCTACACAGTTAGTAGTTACACTTAGCTCTAGTTAAATAGAGAATTGACTGTTTTAGAAATTCATCGAGTAATTTCCCTAATTTGTATCTTCTTGTAGTTGAGAGAATCTCCTCTCAAGAGAGTTCTCACTCTCTGTATTCTTCTAGGGTTTGGAGATTTTCCACCCATGTGATCAATAAAGCTTCTCTGTTTGGCTAGGGTTCTGGAATCCTAACAGATTCATCTATATTCGCATTTGAGATCTGGCTTGAAATTGCAAACCGCTATTTTATGAAAAAGCATCTGATTGATTTACTTTCTGTGTTAGGTGATGCTGATTTTGATTTGATTGGATATTAGTTCCTGCCAAATCAAAGTTATATGTTTGATTTAATGTGTATAATTGTACATGAATAATGAATTCTGATTTAGGGACCATTTTTAGTCCCTAGCCAAACACCCTCTAATTGAAATATGAGCTGTTGTTATTCTTGGCTGCAATGAGCTGCTGAATTCAATGCATTTTTGCTGCTAATGTACCACCATGAGCATAAACTATGATACCTTTTATTTTATGGTGTTTGAAATAACGAGTATCATTTTTTCAATTTTAAAATGCTAGCCTTCTAGTGTTTAAAAATGATACTTTCTCATTTAACTGATAGCCACTGGAGGAAGTGATATATGTAGAATTTAAGAAGGAACTGTCAGAACATTCTCAGAATACTTCTGTTTAATCTTTAATGCATTTCTCTTTGTTTACCTTGATGAATTTTCTCTTTCATTTGTCTAGAACCATGGCTAGTAGTGCTGAAGGCAAAGAACCAGTAAACGAACAAGCAGTTGCGAATATATATGCAGCTAAGAGGTCTGAACTCAACCAAATTTACTCAAAGATCACTGAACTGGAAATGGAAGTTAGTGAGCACTCATTGGTGATTAATGCCATTCAGCCACTTGATCCATCTAGACGATGCTATCGAATGATTGGCGGTGTGCTGGTGGAGAGAACGATCAACGAGGTCTTGCCGGCTGTGCTGCGCAATAAAGAGGGAATCGAAGAGGTTATTGGCAGGCTTAACGAAGCGCTGGAAAAGAAGAAAAAGGAAATTGCTGAGTTTGAGGCTAAATATAAAATCAGGATAAGGAAGGCTGATACTGAGGTGAAGGATGAATCTGCTAGGAAGGAAGGTTCTGCTCAAGGAGTTCTTGTGGGTCCTGCAAGTGGAAGTGAACCATAGAATCTAGTTTTCTGTTTCATGAAAGTGTGGTAGCATCATTATTTTTCTATCCTTTTCTACTTTTAACTGGTTTCAAGAGACTTTATGATTCGTGTTCATAACAATATATGTAAAAACAGCATTACTTCTTTTGATCGTGTTTAAATTGATTAAGATAAAACATTGCCATGTTTTTATCTTGTGAGAAAATCTGATGAGGAAACCGTTCTTAATTCACGCAACTGCTCATTTAGGATATAAAGGATATTATCTATACATGTTTAGAAACGATGTCCTTTTCGTAATGTGCCAACTTGGCATTTAGCATTGCACAACAAAAATTGACTTATAGAGGACAAACAATGTTATGTGTTCTATTGTGAATCATATAGGATTTAGCCAATTAACTTTTAAATTCTTTTTAATAACTTTTTTAATAGTATTTATTAGTTTTTTTTTTACCTATAGTTATTGTAATATCTCTTATCTGATTTGTTTTCTTAATGGGATGTTTTTCTAGGCTAAAATACTTAAATATTAGGAGAGAGAGAGATTATCTCCTATATATACCGAGTGGAAAATTTTTTCGGATTCCCGCTTATATAAAATCGGCAGGCACCCCGCCGCTTTGCACATCAGAGGGAAATCGGCAGGCAGTCTGCCGATTTGCATGAAAAATAGCAAAATCGGCTCCCTGCCGATTTATATATGCATGTAACACTACTTTAATGTCATCTACACAACAAGTGTATATATAATTAATAATATAATACTAATATAAATGATGATTTTAAATTTCAGCTACAGCAGTTGCGATAGTGACGCTGCAATGCAGAAAAATTATAAAAAAATCATAAATGCTTGGGGAACAACAAAAAATCAGCCAACAAAGTCCATTTAACATTTTATAGTCCAAATGACATTTTAATCATAAGTTTATTTTTAATGGGCTAGGTGATTGTGGCTCAAATTCTTATTTGTTGGCTGTTTTGACTGATTTTTTGTTGTGCCCCTAGCAATGCTAAAAAAATATGGTGTGATTGAATGGAATTAAAAAAAATAGAGAAACTCACATGTTAAGGTATATTGCTTCAATTTTAAATATACGAAAAAATTTATGTAATTTGATAATTTAAAAGTTATAGTTTATCTTTTATACTATATCTAAACAAAATTGAAAAATATCACATTTTAAAGTATATAATCTTCAATTTTTAATATATGTGAAAAAATTATATAATTTTATAATTTAAAGTCAAAATCTAAAAACATTGAAAAGTTCACATTTTAAAATATATAGCCTTCAATTTCTACTATTTGTGAAAGAATTATGTAAATTCATAATTTAAAGTCTATAACTTTTTAAAGATGAATCTTAAAAAAAATAGAGATATGACAGCAAACTTGGATATTGAATAAGTTTGCTGTGACCATCCTCCCATCACACCAGTGACACTTGCTGTGCAAAGAATTGAACGAGTTCCTTGCGGGATCATCACGCGTGTTATGGATGTTGTCCATGAATCTTAACTTAGTGGCACAACTAAAGTTTGAACCAACTCAAGAAAATAAGGCAGCATATAAATCGGCAGGCAGGGAGCCGATTTTGCTATTTTTCATGCAAATCGGCAGACTGCCTGCCGATTTCCCTCTGATGTGCGAAGCGGCGGGGTGCCTGCCGATTTTGTATAAGCGGGAATCCGAAAAAATTTTCCACTCGGTGTATATAGGAGATAAACTCTCTCTCTCCTAATATTTAAGTATTTTAGCCTGTTTTTCTAGTCTTCATTTTACATGACAATATTATCTTAGACAATATTTCACCATCTTATTAATGACGGAGAATACTCTAAGTTTCTCTCTTATATTTTCATTCCTTATTTTATCTCTTCTTGTGTGACTGCTCATCTACTGAAGTATCATCATCTTTGCTACACTAACCTTGTGTTTATGTTGGCCTTTTATTACACGACACATTGTCTTGTATAACATAGTTGATCTAATAGTTGTGCGATAAAATTAATCTTTAAGTTTTAAAGGTACATTTTTATTACATATAAAACTCGAGACACTTCTCTATTTCATTCATCCAGCTTGAATTCTTAGGTTGACATTTTCGCCTATCTCTTCATTATCTTGGACGATTCAACCAAGGTATTTAAAAACTTTTAACTTGAGGTATCGAAATCATACTCATGGAACATGGGAGGTATGTTTATAGATGCACCATATGCTACAAAAGCTCCTTGTGAACCCATCTTCCTAGGATCGTTTTCCTTAACACTGTTAAGTGCTCAACCCTAAGGCCTGAGCTCTGATGCCAATTGAATGTGTGTTTGTACGAGAAGGGGAGGTTGAATCGTGCTTAGCTTAAAAATATTTTCCAAAATGTTTTCTTTCAAAAACAAGTCTTAGAAGGAAACCCTTCTAAGTTGCAGCGGAAATGGTTCTGAGAAGGTAAAGCTTCTGAGAACCTTTACTTTCTGAGTGAAAGCAACCTTTTGAGAAAGTAAGAAGATAGTTTCTAAAAGTGATTTTGTAGAACTTCTTCCTTGATTAGATAAAACAATATTAAACTTAAAGGTTGATTTTAAACTCTCTTTTGGTAAGAATAAATAGAAAGTAAAAGAGTTAATGGAAAAGAAGATTAAAACACAAAGATTTTTATACTGATTCGATTATAACTCAACCTACTCCGGTCATCAACCTTCAGTTTAGAGCTTCCTTAAATATTCTTCTTCTTTTGCCTTCTCAGGCAACAACACCTTTACAAAATGTAAAAAAATGACTTTTTGCCGCCTCACAACTTGAGGAGGGCTTCCTTGCCTTAGACAAATTCTAAGGAATTCCTTGACTCTAACATATGAGGACTTTTTCTTGCCTTAAATCAAAGGACTTTTTGCCTCACAGACTGAGGACTTCGATGCCTTCACACGAAGTACTAAAAGTTTAACAGATTAAGATTTTTTTTTTTGAAAATCTCAATCAAATTCTTAGACATAGCTGAGACTAATCATTCATAGACTTCTAGAAAATAACTTGCTCGAAGGAAAGAATAAACAATATAACTCTAGAATATTTTTACAAAGACACTTCTCAACTTCTGAGAAGGTTTTTGAGAAAACTTTCAAGTTTACAAGATGGTTTCAATTTTTGCAGAGTTTTAGCACTTTGATTCGTGGGGATTCTCGGCACTAAACTCGTGTAATGTTCTGCTATTTATAGATATTGAAATCCCTTGTATTTCTGAAAGTCTTTCAGAGATGTTGTGGCTTTAGTTGACTCAGCAATGTCTCAGAATGGCTCCCTAGATGTCAGTGTGATTTAGGGTGCTTTTTCAGAAATTGCACAGTGCACAACTCCCAAAATACTTCTTGAAACGTTATGAGGTTAGTGACAATACTCCATTTGATTTGAGTCTTGAGACTTGATCACACTTAGAAGCTACCTTCTGGGTGAAGGTCCTTCTGAGAACTAGGTCTTTTGAGAAAATGGTGCCTTCTGAGAAACAAAAAATTTTGTTTCCTTATAAGAGACTTTTGAGAGTATTTTTGTTATCTCTTCTGAAGTGCGTTTTCACCTTGCTTCTGAGAAGCCATAAGTGTTCTTATGAGCTTTGGATTTATCTGGAAATTTGAGGCTACTTGATGCATCTTCTAAGTCTCATTTAGAATGTTGTTATTCACATATTAGCTTTAATCAATCAAAATCTTTATCTTATAACTTAGGATTGTTATCATTAAAATAAATGATTGCTTTTGAGTAATTTTTAAAATTTAATTACTCTTAGAAGGGTTCTGGAACTTACATAACCCTCAATCCTAACCTTTCCCAATGACACTCTTACCCCGCCCCAAACCAGTATGAAACGTAACATATTTCAGACGACTTTTAGGCGGGTTAGGGAACCCTAACCCTCAACCCTAACCTCCCCCAACGACACTCTTACTTCGTCCCAAACCCGTCTGAAATGTACACATATTTCAGACAACATTTAGGCGGGTTGAGGAACCCTAATCATCAACCCTAACCTCTCCCAACGACACTCTTACCTTGCCCCAAACCCGTCTGAAATGTACACATATTTTAGACAGCTTTTAGGCGGGTTAGGTAACCCTAACCCTCAACCTTAACCTCCCCCAACGATACTCTTACCCCGCCCCATACCCGTCTGAAATATACACATATTTTCGACGGACTTTGGGCGGTTTAAGGTATTTTCCGTACCACCCGTCCAAAAGTCGCCTGATATATTTGACGGGAGAATTGACGCGCAATCTCGTGCACTATTTCGAATGGGTCTTAGGCAATTTTCCCAAAAAAATTGACAAAATTGTAAAGTGTCTTCTTTCCCGTAAAAAATCCCTATATTTCTGACGGTGTCTTTATCTGTCGCAAATGCTCGTAAAAAAATGTCGAATTTCTAGTAGTGAGAGAGCGTAAACAAGAGAACAAGAGGAGAAAAAAAGAGTGTAGATGAATGAGTGAGACGTATGTTCGATTATACAATGAATGTATAATATGTTGTACATCTATATTTTCTCTATTTTCATATATTTGAGTGTTTCTTTTTAATTATTAACACAAAGAACAAACTCGTAAAGTTTCATCCTAGATCCGATGGTGGAATATTCCTAGGATGCTTTGCTGTCTTTAAAGCTTTCAGGGTATATAATAAAAATGATTATGTGCGTAGAGAAGACATTTCACATCTAAAAATATTCAGAAGATGTTTAGAAGGATATGAGGAATCTATAGGATAAAATGAAACAGCTAAATTTAGGAGAACAAGAATTGTCATCTCCAAAAGTTTCCCCAAAGTAAAAAAAAAAAAATAAAGGTCAAAACGTACAAAGGAGTTTCTGATCTTCAAGTCATCAAAGATAACTTATCATCTTGCTATAAGATATCTATGGTACGACCACTAAGCGGACAAGTGGAGAATCTTAATACTAAAGGGGGTGTGTGGGCTAACATACTCCATTTAAGATGGAAAGATGAAGGTATTCGCGACAAGATGGTGAATGGTATCCAAATGATGGTGGGTAATGGTGTACATTCTCTATTCTGGGAGGATCTGTGGTTAAAGGAAGGACATTTAAAGGTGGTATTTAACAAATTGTATTCCTTGTCTTGCCAAAAAGAGTGCACAATTGCTGATTGTGGTTTATGGGATGACATTGATTGGGTTTGGAGCCTGCAATGGAGGTGAGAATTAAGGGAGTGGGAGAAAGAATCTTTGAAGATGCTCCTTGATCTGGTGGAGAAGGTCAACTTTAAATTGGACAAATGCGATCAGGTTAGATGGATTCATCATAGAAACGATATCTTTTCTGTAAAATCATTCTTGCAGGTCATACAACAAGCGGAAAGCTATGGGACTGATGCTGAGTCGAATCGCCTATGGAAGTGTGTATGGAGGAACGTGGCTCCCCCTAGAGTGGAATTATTATTATGGCTGGTTATCCACGAGAAACTAAATACCAGAGTAAAGCTTTGCAGTATTGGTATTTTGATGCATAATCAAGACACATGCATGCTTTGTGGTTCGGAGCCGGAATCTGTGGCTCATCTATTTTTTGGATGTGTATTCTCCTCGTTCATTTGGAACAGGTTGTTGGAGTGTTGGAATGTGTCTTGGGTTTGGCATACAGAACCGAGAATCAATCTTGCCTCTTGGCAAAGGTGTCTATTGACGAAAAGGACAAAGCGTATTTGGCTGACGGTGTTTCCTGCTGTTATTTGGGTGGTATGGCAGACTCGTAAGAGGCGAATTTTTCATGATAAAACCACTATCGGGAAGGATGCATGTGAACAGGTGTTATTCTGGATTGATCGTTGGGTCAAAGATATAAACAAAGGACGAGTATGAAGGGATTGTTGATTCTCTGTTATTCATTGTGCTCAACTTTTATTTGCTTCAGGTCATTGATCATATTTGGCTCCTATTGTTTTATTGCTCTCTGGTACTCTTTTTCCTCATTAGGTTAGTTTCTTTTAGGCTAGGAGGTTTTTTAATGAGGCTTGGGGGTCCTAAAACTTTGGTGTCCAAATTGTTTAGTGAATTGTTACAAATGAAGTTGAGCACTGGTGTGTGGATCGAAGCTGCTACAGTGATGCATCTAGGAGTTGTGGGGTTGTGCTGTCAAATGAGTGAGCACTAGAATGTTGTTTTTGTTGAGTGCTGTCATTGTTGTGAGCACTAGAATGTTGTTTTTGTTGAGTGCTGTCATTGATGTATAGAAGCAGTGCTGTCAGTTATCGAAAAAAAAAAAACTTGATCATTGGAAGCACCCGATTGAGAAGGAATTCATACAAGATCGTCATTCTGAAGCAATTGTACTTTAACATTAGAAATTGAACCTGAGGAGGTTTCTAAAGCCTTGCAAGATTAGGTTGCAAAGGTTGCCAGAAACAAAGCTAGTCTTGTGACTCAAGTTTAAAATCAAAAGAAAGATCAAATGATGAGATATTCACTTCAATCACACGGCTTGAGAGGGCGTTTGGTTGGGGGAATGCTTGAAGATTCCCGAAAATGTTTTATACGAAAGCTAAATTCCCAAGTTTGGTTCATAATTTGGCATCAACATTCCCAGAATATCACATTCTCAGGAATCCTACATTCCCATGTTTCAAATCCACCACCATCACGGGAATCTCACATTCCTATCGTCGCATGAGAATGTTTAAGGAGACTTAAATTACAAAAATATTCTCTTAAAATTGAAATATTTTAAATTTATCTACCCTTACATACACTCATTCTAATCCTACCATTTATGCCTCATGAACCAAATCATTTTTGCAAGGTCTACCTTTATTTATGAGGGAATCAAAACATTATATGAGTATTATTTGAATATTTAAATTAACTGAATCATTTTGTTTGAGATATTTTAATTTTTAACAATATTTTAATTTTAACAATTTTAAGACATTATAAGTATTTATTTGTTATTTATTATTTTTTTCACTTTAAATAGCTAGGATATATTTGTAAATAAAGAACTATTCCTATGAATATTATTATAAATCAAACGCAAAATATAATTCATTCTTGTAAAAGTTTAATAATATTCTTGAACAAACCAAACATAAGAATATTATATTCCTGAAAAAATAATTTTCAAAAATAAGATTCCCAAAGAACGAGTACATTTCCGAAAAAAAAAACCAATGGCCGACCCCGCTACTAGCCTTTACCCTCGTAAAAATATCATTTCATATCAAATAGATGTTAAATTCAGTTTTCTAAATTAATTTATTACTAATGAGGCATATGTAAAGCATCCTCCTGAATCGAAAAAAAATCCAAATCATGTTCTGAAATTTTTCAAAGTATTCTATAGACGCAAATAAACACCTAGGATTTAGTATCATTCACAGAACTCATTGTTCTCCTCAAATGGATTTGAAAGAGGAAAATCCACTTATCTTTTTCTGGCGAAGCAAACAAAACCCAAATGGTGAATCATTCAAGTCAATTAAGTAGCAGGGATAACAACTTGGCTTTATTATTATTATTGTTATTTTTATTAAACTTGTGTTTTTTTTTTTATTATAGTCCTATTGATGTATATCCAAAATGAGACTTGCCAAATGGAAGTTTAATAATTTGTCTGACTTGGTTGCGTACGTTTAAATGCTTTTTTTTTTCGGTAGAAGTACGTTTAATCTTTAAATGTTTATTTTATTATTGTGTATTTAATCATAAATTATAAAAATTTGGTATATGTATAATGAAAAAACAGTCAACACAGTCAATTATGTCATGCACAACATATATTATATAATGTGTATAATATATATTACATGTTACACACTATATATCACATATTGTGAATACTATATATTACATGTTGTAAAAATAGATGATGTTACAATATGTGAGATATATTGTGCATAACATATGTCATATATGATGTATATAATATATAATATACGATGTGCATATTACATATTATATATTGTGCATAGTCTATTAGCTAATTTAGTTGGTTTTTGATTGTACATTAAATTATGAGCAATGCTATAGGCACAACAAAAAAACAGCCAAAACAATCAACAATAGAAAATGAGCCTAAATCACTCAGCCCATTAAAAAAATATATATTGTTAATAATGCTATTTGGATTAAAAGTGTTAAAATGAGCTTTATTAGCTGTTTTGGCTGAAAAAATGTTATTCTTCCCGCGTTAAATTATATAGAAAGTGTAAATAAATCAATTTATTTATACCTAACTACCAAAGAAGATGTCCTTCAAATTCAAACTTGTTCCACACATCCGTCAAATTTGCAGCCAAATAGCACGATTATAAAGTCCAAAGTTCATTCATACCAAACCAATGAACAAAAGATAAACAAAATGTAGATAATTATTATTATTAGCCTAAAAATATATTAAGATCCAAGACCATGTCTTATAAAAATGTCAACTTCTTAAAACAATGGACGTGGCAACCACTTTTAATTTTCATTTTGCAGCAAAACGGTTGCTATGTCATAATACATAGAGACCTCTGAATGCTGAACTTTGCCTTAGTTTGTAAATAAAGAGGTGGGAGTAAGGTAAAGGGTATTTGTTCATTTCATCCACAATTTCTTTCTAATTTCTAGTTTCTACAAAAACTTATGGATTTGATAAGAAAAACCAAAGATTTAATTTTCTTCAATCATGATTCTCCCACCCCTAAAGGGGTTTTCCACCTCCTCACAATCACACTCCTCAGCCTCCTCCTCCCCCTTTCTTTTCTCCTATTGGCCACTCTCTCTGGTGCCAGATACTACATTCAAACCCTCAATTTGTACAATTCACAAAACCCTTTTCCTTTTTCTTATCTTTTCTCCTTTGCTCTGAATATAAACCCAATTTTCCTTTACATTCTAGTGTCAATTGTGAGTATAGCTACCTTGATCCATGGCTTAACAGGTAAGGTCGCACTTTCGAGTGAATCGTCGTCGTCGTCGTCAATCTCTGTTTTCCAACCTCATCTCTACATAGCGTGGATCTTGCTCTGTACTTTTCAGGTTTGTGTTGGTTTGGGAATTGAAGGAAGCATCGCAGCTGGAATTTATGAAGCTGAAGATGAATTGAATTTTGGGGCTGAAAGGAGCCTCATGAGCAAGGTGATTTTCCTCTTAGGGTTACACGAAACGACCCAAATTTGGTCAAGGATGGTGGTGAGGCCAGTGGTGGACGACACCGTTTTTGGGGTTGCGGCGAGGAAAGAGAGGTGGATTGAAAGGGTGGTTATGGCTGCGAGCTTAGGCACCGTGTGGTGGTGGAGGTTGAGGGAGGAGGTGGAGATTTTGGTGGTTATGGCTGAAGCAAAGAAGGAGCAATTGATGGATGTAGGGGTGGTTGATTTTGTTGGGTGGTGGTTGTATTATCTTACTGTCACAATTGGGATGGTGAGGATTGTGAAGGGTCTTATGTGGATGTTCATGATTCCTCTTTGTAGAAGAAGAACAAGGCAACTTTCCATCGTGGAAATGGAATCAAGTGAGAACTATGAGAAGGTGTAAATTTGACCAATTCTGAAAACTGTAATTTTTGTTCTTTTTTTTACAACTGTTTGTGTGTGATCTGATCAGAGACTTCACCAAATTTTATACCTTTTGCGAAGTAAGTTGTAACAACTTGCTTACAATATTGTATTTGAACTGATAGCGCGTTTGTTATTGCTGGATATGTTATTAAGTACATTAATTTTTCAATAAATTAAAAAAATTAAAATGATTATTATTTTAAAATAGAGGGAGTAATTTATTTTTTAAGAAAAATATTATATTTTGATTTTAATTATATTGGTTTGTGAGTTGTTAGTATGTGGTTCAGTTAAAAGCTTTTTCTAGAAGTGTAAATACATGGTCGAATATGACATTTGTTGTGATGAAGTATGAAAAAAATTCTATTTTATATGAAGTATATTTTAAAAGGGAATTTTGGTACAGCTAAAAGTTTGGTAAAGTGGTAATGTAGCTAATTAATAAATAACATGTGTCAAAACATTAAAGTGATAAATTTATTAACAACACGCTGTGTTTGGATTCACTTTAGAGACGGATACAAAGAAACATTTAAGTTTTGTCTCGTGTTTGGATGTGGAGACAGATACAAAGAGACACTACCCTGGGACATTCGGGGACACGGCTTTTGGGGCTTGAGTTTAATGAAATTTATTCCTACCATACCCTTGGTTTTTCTAAAAAATTCCAACCTCTATCCTAAAATGAAATCCCACAACCCAAGTCCCTAGCTTTCTCATCGAAGCTGAGAACTCCATTGAAGGCGATTTCTTGCAGTTGAGAAGGAAGAACAGCGATCTTTTTGAGCACCAACCCTCTGCATCCAAGAACTCCACAACGACCCTCATTACCACAACACTTGCTTTGACCCCACCTGCCTGCAAGAAGAGTAGCTCAACGGGATCTTCGTCTTCGTCGTGGTCACTGAAAATGAATGGTTCCGTTGCAGACAGAGGTGCCGCCGTCGCGAAAGAAGAGAGATGAGCTTAGTACGTTTTTTTAAATAAAAAAATTGATGGTTTAATTTGGTGGGGGTCAGATTATTATAGTTAATTGTCTCTTTTATCAGTCTAAAACAAAAAATATGAATGGCTAAATTAGCTTTTTTTTCTTATGCAAAACTGATATAAAAAAAGTATGGATGACGACTGGGAGTAAATTTCCTACAAGGCTACAATGATTAAATGTCTAATAAGCACATAGCAGAAATATAATAACAAGATCAATACTGCAATATCAATAAACTACTAATTATTTGCTTCATTCATATATACAGATTCGCAAATTTGCAATTTTTGGTCTAAGTTTAATGCAAACAGGAAAGACCATTTTAAAATCAGGTTAAGTTATTTCATTATGTTTTAAAATAGTAAAAAGGGTAATTGAAGTAAATTTACATGTATTTTCTGTATTGTACTCATCTATCCAAACATAATACGGAGATAAAATTAAAATTTTGTACACTGTAACTTAACATGATACAAAGACATTTATTTTTAAGTTTCTGACTCTGTCTCTCTGTATTCGTATTTATGTCTCTGTACTTCTGTCTCTCACTCTGTATCCAAACGCAGTCATAGAGTGTTTGTTTATCAATATAATACAGAAAATTTTTGTATCAATACAAAAATTAATGTAATTTATCATAATTTCAATTTATTGGATGTGGATTGCAGCAGGTAACAATCATAAAATATTTATTTGCTCACTCGTTATGGTTGAGACACTAATTATTGAGAAATATTATATGTAAAAAAAAAAGTTAGATAATATTTATATAATACTATTTTTATCTTTGAATAGTAACATGAATCCTCTCTTTCACCAAATATTCTATGTAATTTTGCTGCTGGTTAGCAATATTTTCGTTATACAATAGATTCTGAAATTCTTTTTCGTTCATGCCTTATTGTTATCATAAATTTTTCATTTGATGATACAACTTGTTAGCATATTCTTTATATATATATATATATAGAGTTGAGTTCAAAGTTACACTAAATCTAGTGCATTCATTTAAATTATATTTAACGGTGCAAGATTAATTACTTAAGTGAGTCACCTGCAATACAATTTATGTTTCAATTTTTCACGTGTCATTCTCTCTCTCCCTTTGTGTTTTGTACTTATCTCATTGAGAGACTTTTCAACTGCTTCTGCAATCCCTTTTCTCACTTTACTACCCAATAATCTCACTTCCCGTTCATGTTCCAGTTCTATTAGTGTCTCTAGTTTTATTCATTTGATAAACATGATTCAAAACAGAATCTGCAAACACGATAAAATTATTGCATTCACACATCACAACCCTTCAAACTATCCAATGTAAATAACATTAATATAATCCAAAATTAACAATCATCTATACACATGCTCACTACTACATGCATCTAATAGTTTATCTTCATCATGATTCATTTTTTTCCTTCCAACTTTTCTTGATGTTTCTTTTCTCCAAACAATATTCACTCATCATTGCTTCATTTTGTTCTTTTCACTTCATAAGCATAACACAACAAAAAAACAAAAATAAAAACATAATTTGATATGGGAGTATAATAAATAATCCATCCACACCTAATAACAAAAATGAACAATTGTGCTTATAACCAAAACGCAGTACCCTGTCATAGAATAAAATTCCAATCACATGTATATGTGGCTAAACCAATCTTTCTACTTGAATACTAAAATAATGAAAAAAGCTAAATGAAACTTGATTTGTTTCTCCAAGGGACTTTAGTTGTTCTAAAAGATCTTTCCAATTTCACCATAAAATCTATATCAACATCTGCAGCAAGTTCCTACAAAATTTATTCAAAGGTAATTAAATTCATATATTAATATCCAATATTGCATTTTACAAAGTATGTAAAAAGAATAAATTTAAAACCTTACATTCAGATGATCAAGTTGGATTGTTAGCACATTCTTGATCTTTCTTTTTCTTACAACCTCTTTGATTATGACCATGTTCTCCACAAAATTGACAGGATCTTCTTTTAACCAATATTTTAGTCAAAGACATTTCAAGACCTCCTTTGATTCTTCCAACTTCAGTTTCTTTAAAGTTGTCCTTCTTTCTCCCTTTAGTTTGAGATATATTTGGATCTTTCATATGTCATTTAGAAGATTCACTTTGGAGTAGAGCATTCATTCTATCTTGACAACTTGAATTTGCAACTATGACCTCTACATTCACACTTTTATCCATCTCAGCTTCCATTCTAGTAGCTGTTATGCATGTTTCTTCTAACTTTGTAACAATATAAGTGTAAATATCTTCAGACTTCTCTGCAAGATCTGCCAACAAGCTAGCTTGATGATGAACATGTCTATTGCGCAAAATAGCCGAGGCATGTTTGTCATGTGCAGCTGAACTCTTTTCAAACAAATTAAATATATTTCCACTATTAGCATCTTTGGTCCAACGATGTAAAATGTAATGACTTGGAATTTGCACAATATTTTTTGCTTGGAAAATGACGAGGATGTGGCGACATAATATTCCCATGAATTCGTAAAGCTGACATGTGCATTTGGCAATCTTCGAATCCAACTCCACTGTAACAAGAAATGAGTCACGAGAATCAAAACAACTAAATACCTTGTAGATGCATTGAGACTCATTCTTCTCGATTTTTTCCTTCATAAATTTGTTTACCTTTGCAAGCTCTTCTTGAAACTTCAGGAAAATATTTCTGGTATAAATTGATGCTGCATGCTCTTCAATTTTCGATCCAATACTCAATATTCGCAATCGATGTCTGGATTCAAAATCTTCTTTCCTTTCTTTCTCATAACGACTATCAACTGCTTTATCATACTGTACTACAAATTCTCGTAGTGTCGTTGATGAGTGTACAAAAGAATCAAAAAAGACATTCATACTCTCACTCCTTTGTGTCGTATTCATTCCCCCAAAAAAGGTGCTTCTGTTAAAAATGGGTATCCATGATTGTCTTATCTTATACAACCCCTGCAACCATTCATTGTCCTTTAAATCAAACTCAAGCATAATACGTTCCCAATGTTCCTCAAAATGCACTATGGATGGTGATTCTCGAATACACCTCTTGAGCTCACGTTTGAAAGCTGAATTCTTATGGTACACATGTGAAAGTTTCTCTGGGAACTTTTTCCTAATATGCCACAAACACAAACGATGTCGAGTTTCTGGAAAAACCTTAGCTATAGCAGCTCCCATCGCTAAATCTTGATATGTGATAATAGCTATTGGAGCTTTCCCATTCATTGCTTCAAGCCATGTTTCAAAAAGCCAGACAAAAGAGTTCTCAGTTTCATCTTGCAATAATGCACAACCAAATAAAATTGATTGGTAATGATGATTCAGTCCAGTAAATGGTGCAAATGGCATGTTATATTTGTTGGTTTTATATGTTGTATCAAATGTGACAACATCCCCAAAATTCTCATAAGCTAACCTTGATCTTGCATCAACCCAAAAAAAGTTTACCATTCGATCATCTTCATCACATTGAATGGCATAAAAAAAATTTGAATTTTCAGCTTGTTTTTTCTTGCAAAAGTTGAAGACAGCTTGAGCATCACCGACCTCTAAATCTTTTCTTCGAACTTTTCTCAAATGATTCCAACAATCTCTACTAGAAAAAGATAAGTTTTCACCATTATTAAACATCGAAGAAACCTTTCCTGAAGGTAGACCTTCTTCATTAAACTTTTCCACAAGACTTTTAGCAGCTGCACTCATTTTTTTATGACACCTAAGAAGGGGCACACTTCGTGGACTAACCATAACATGATTATGATCATTATTAAAAGAAGTAATGCACCACATATCTTCTTTTTTGGCTTTTGAAACGGTAATTGATGCAGTGCACCCTGTTCTTGATGTTGAGCATCTCCTTTTTTTCTTTGTCATCTCATTGCCATCTTCTTTAGTATTACTCTTGATTTTGTGATATCCTTCATTAGAGCAAACATAAATACGGTAGTTTGGCTTACTTGAACGAGTACGAAATGAAAAACCCTCTTGCCTAGCAAATGCTTTGTAGTACAATTTAGCATCTTGAATAGAGGTGAATTCCATCCCAATATGAGGAGTATGATGAATGTTATAATCTTCATTAGTAACTTGAACACTTGTATCATTTAAATCTGAAAAGTCAAAATTCATATGAGAGAAATTCAAATTTTTTCTTAGTATATGTAAAACGTATATAAGTAAAGAACTTCAACAAAGTAATTTTTTATGATAAATTTTTTTATAAAATAACTATTATACGCCAAAAGAATCAGATTATAAAAATACTAAAAATGTTCTAATCCAATATATAATGGTGGAACAAGAAATTACATACTATAATGCAAAAAGAAGGCGATATATATATATATATATATATAAAGATAAACTAACACAATTTTAATTAAATTTTGTTATGTATCATATTACCTGAAGGAGGCACACCTCGCAATTGTGACTCTATGTACTCATGTTCATGGTGTTGTAAATCGACCTCTGTTGTGGCATGAGTGGACACAATTTGTAAATCATGTGCACTTGACATAGAGGGTAACATCTAATTAAGAGAGCATATGAACGTAGATTGAGTACAAGGTGAAAAGCAAAACAGCATAAAGTAAAAGGCAGCAATGAGATTCCTAGTTAGGTCATAAAGTGAGAAAAGGAATTGCAGAAACAGTTGAAAAGTCTCTCAATGTGATAAGTACAAAAACACAAAGGGAGAGAGAGAGAGAATGTTGCACGTGACTCACTTAAGTAATTAATCTTACACTGTTAAATATAATTTAAAACACACCGTTTATTTATTTAACCCGAAAGGAGATTCAATTTGGTGTTGTCAGATTCAAATGTATACTTGGAAGATGCCAATTCCTTACCGTCATTCTTCATTTTCTAATACAAATACTTGAATCACAATAAAAGATCAGCCGAAATAGGCAACAAAGCACATTTAACATTTTATGGTCCAAATAACACTTTTAATAATGAGTATATTTTTAATGGACTGGGTGATTGTGGTCCAAATTCCTATTTATTAGTTGTTTTGGATGATTTTTTGTTGTGCCTCTAGCAATATTTTTTCTAATAAGGTGACAATTAGTTTGTGAAAATATTTTCTGTTTTGATTTTTTATTTTTATATTTATATATATAAAAAGAATTAAAAAAAAAGTTGGTTATTTTAGTCTCTATTCTAAAAATAAATTAAAAAAAATAAAAAATAAATTAAATAACTTAAAATCCCGGCAAGATGATAATAAGTATAAAAATTACATACTTATTCTAGTGAATAATATATCATAATATTTTTATTCAACTTATTTTTTAATTTTATATTTTAAATAAAAATATAAAAAATAAAAATTTGATATTTTTTTATTTTCACTTATTTTATAAAAATATTTTCTAAAAATATTTTTAATAAAATAAAACCAAATATTTTTATTTATATTTTCTAATCACACCTAAATATGTTGGGCTGAGCTTCTTAGGAACAACTCCCACATACAATACTTGAGACATTACATCACAGCTTGTTCTGTTCCCTGCATTTGTTTCAATAAGGACAATTTAATTATGCCTGACGGCTGCCTCTTATTAAAGTTATCGAAGTATATATATCATCACCATCGAAAGTGCTTGATTCCCAATATCTTCCTCCTCAATTTTTAATCCTTGATGATGATGAGCTTCCATAAGTTTATATATCGATACTACTATTTATACATATACTCATTTTTTAAATATTTAAATATTGTATTAATTATTTGTACAAAGGGGTGAAGTTAGATGGTTCGCATCGGCCCCTCAAATTTCTAGTTTTATTTATGAAAATAAAATTATTTTATATTAATTCTTCCCTAAACTTTTTTTTTCTAGTTTTATTTATGAAAATAAAATTATTTTATATTAATTCTTCCCTAAACTTTTTTTTTATATTATGTTTTATTGAATTTCATTTGATATATGTGCCAACTTTCACAAACTTATATTATACTTATAGGAAAATTAGATTTTTTAAAAATTTTCTATAATATGACCAAATTTAACCAATAATTCAAAAAAAAAAATCAATAAATAAAAATCAAATATAAAAAATAAGTGTTTCATCATTATATTATGTCACACACATCATTTATCACAAGTCTATATTTATAATAATTTAATATTAGTACCATAAAAAACGTCTATTTTCATCTCTATTGATCATTCTAAAATAAATTCACGTCTCTATTTGTACATTTCACAATTTCTATTACTTATTTTTTAATTTATTTTCTAAATAAAAATTTCTACTGGTAGATAGTATAGTATCGTACATTCTTTCTCATTCTTGTAATTTTGATAAAAAAGTTGATAACTTACCAATTTTTAATCAAAGTTTTAAGGTTGGAGGTATAAATAGCAATCATCTACATAAATGCTTGGGTAACAATATTTTTCCAGCCAAAACAGTCAATAAAGCCCATTTTAATACTTTTGACTCAACTAGCATTATTAACCATGTGTATTTTTTTTCAATGGGCGGAGTGATTTAGGCCCAATTCCCTATTATTGGCTGTTTTGGCTGGTTTTTGTTGTGCCTTTAGCGATGCGCATTAAGATAAATGTTATTTTTTCTTTATATATACCAATTCCATAGAGGCTGGTTGTCTTTTGAGTAGAGACTGTTGATACCTTTCTCGAGTTTTGTGTTAACTCGACATGGTGAGTGATCGTTTTTCTTTCACACCTTTGATTTTCAATGAATTCCAAGGCGGTTATGACTCTATACAAGATCAAAATTTTCTGCACAACTTGATGTTACAAGAGTTCAACTTTGATGACCCTTTTCCACAACCATCACAACAACCATTTCAACCCCCTAGTGTTCTACAAAATCATCAACCAGTGGAAACAAAAACAAGTTCACAATCTTTATCATCGTCATTGGAAATCCTTAGCAATTATGGAAGCAGGTTCAAGAGGCTAAGTGGGAGAAACTTAAGCAACAACGAAACTTATGTGACCCCACAAAAGAAGTTATCAACAGAGGAAACAATAAGAATTGCAGGAGCAAGGTATGTTCAGTACTCTTCACAATGGCAAGAGAATTTCAGTATCATACCAATTCACCCTTATTATGATCAATTTGGTATCACTAATTTGTCTGAGGAAGAAAATAGAGACATTGAACTCGCTCAGATTCTTCTTGCTGCTGCTGAGAGAATTGGGTGCAAGCAATTTGAACGTGCAAACACTTTGATCCACCATTGTCAATGGAATTCATCACCCATTGGGAACCCTGTTCAAAGGGTAGTTTTCCATTTTTCTCAAGCTCTAAGAGAAAGAATCAACAGAGAAATATTAGGAGGAAAATTAGGGCAAAAGGGGTTTTCTCTGAAAAACCCAGAAAGGGAATTGATTGAAGAGCTTCAAGGGGATACTAACATGGCCTTCACATGCCATCAGAAACTACCCTTTAATCAAGTGATGCAATTTGCTTGTGTACAAGCTATGGTGGAGCATGTTGAATCTCGAACCAAAATTCATCTTATAGATCTTGATTTTGGATATGGGTTGCTGTCATCAATTCTTATGCAAGCTCTGGCTGAGAGAAAGGATATGCCAATCGAGCTTCTGAAGATAACTGCGATCGGATATGGATGCAAGAGGGAGCTAGAAGATGCAGGAAAAAGGTTAGTAAATTTTGCTGAGACATTGAATTTGCCTATTCTGTACAACTCTGTTTTTGTGGTTGATATCAAAGAACTTAGTGAAGATCATTTCGAGATTGAAGATGATGAAGCTGTGGCTATTTACTGTCCTTATTTGCTGAGAACAATTGTGTCAAATCCTGATTCATTGGACAATTTGATGAGAGTGATAAGGAAAATCAAACCGGTTGTAATGATAGTTGTTGAGGTTGAAGCAACCCATAATTCTCCTTCATTTGAGAACAGATTTATTGAAGCATTGTTCTTCTTTTCTGCATATTTTGACTGTGTTGGGACATGCTTGAAAGAGGACAATGAATCTAGGATGAGGTTAGAATCAGTGCTATATGAAGGGATAAGAAATATTGTTGCTATGGAAAACAGAGAGAGGAGAGTTAGGAATGTGAAGATAGATGTTTGGAGGAGGTTTTTTGGAAGGTTTAGAATGGTGGAAACTGGGTTTAGTGAGTCCTCACAGTATCAAGCTAATTTGGTTGTGAAAAAGTTTGAGGTTGGTAATCTTTGTACTGTTGAAAAGAATGACAAGTGTATAATTGTTGGGTGGAAGGGGACCCCAATTCATTCCCTCTCAGCATGGAAATTTCTTTGAGATAATGACAGAGGGAAGCTAGGAAAAAAAAGTGTGTATTTATTCTGCAGAAAAATTCTTAGTTGCTCTTGAAAAAAAAAAGATTTGCTCTACATCACTCATTTTCTGCACACAAGTATGAGTTAAGAGAAACATGTTAAGTGTTATATGTAAATATAGAGTAGTGATATTTTACTTATGTGTAACTCGGGGAGTGTGTTTAAGCGGTAGGGGCTCATCCTCCCTTAACCAAGTGTCGAGGGTTTGATCCTCGCCTTGGGTATGGAAAAATTTTAAAACTTCGGGTCAGTTTTTCCACCCTTCGAGGTGCCTACAAGCCAACGAGGGATTAATCACTGTGGTCGACAGTGCATACCCCGGTCGTGTAAAAAAAAAATATTTTACTTATGTGTAAAAAGTTGAATGATATAAAGTAAATTACTTTTTTCTCTAGATACAACTAAAAATATTTGTATTCTACATGATTCCTTGTATAAAACATAATTAAATAGATCAAGTATTTTAGAAAGAGATTGAGTTAAATTTCAAATATGGTTTGAATATAAAATAATTAATTATATTCAAATTCTTGGTGGACAATAAAAAACCAGCCAAAATACTCAATAAATTATGCACAACATATAATATGTAATATGCATAATGTATATTACATATTATGCATATATAACATACTGTGCACAACACATACCACACGTGATAACATGTACATCATATTTCTTTATAACATGTGATACATGTTGTGTATAATATGTGATATATGTTGTGTATAAGTATAACATATTTTTTTTGGTAAATGTATAAGTATAACATATAATACATATTATGAACATTACATAATACTTATTATGCATAATATATTGGTTATTTTGAATATTTTTTCATTGTACATATAGTCATGCTCATAATTATATTCTATTAATATATCAAAATATGACTAAATAGATCTCTCCAAAAGCAGAACATCATTTAACAGCCCTTCAAATTCCTTCTCTTAGCTTGTTCGCACCATGTATTATTATTCATTAACATTTTGAATGCAAATCTACTCATTTGCTCTGAATTTTCGGTCCAGAACAACTGCTATGCCTTTATATGACTCAGATGAGTGAATTTTTTTGCAAACTGCTAATAATAAACAATTGTTTAAATTAAACCAGTTATGACTTATTGTGCAATATCTTACTAACAATTTACTATCTACTAATAAATTTGCTACCGATAGCTATACATTCTTTCAATTTTGACCTAACTTTTGAAATATAAAAGGGGACTGTTTTTTTACATAGAACAGTATCATCCACCCATTTAAATATTGGCAATTTGGATAAATATGTTGGCAATTTTTCAACATATTCATTAAAATTGTCAATATTTGAATATAATGGAAAATAGTTAGAGAGTTAAAATAATATGTACATTTAGCATTTTTCATTATAAAATGCGAAGATACCATATTGAAAAAAATCAGCACTAGAACAACCTACATAAATTCAACCTTGGTTAACAAAATAAAAATATCTACAATATAATAATAATAGAAGCTCCTAGACAATTAAAGAACTATATAGAAATAATATATTAATATATTGTGCTAGATTTTTCTAGCTAAAATCGGTGAAAATTACCAACCTACACTACTATATATATATATATATATGCGCAAGATGTGAGGTGTATGTATCAAGTGGCAGTGAGTGAAAAACAAAAGCAATTAAGTGTGTGAGTGTGCATAGAGAGTGAGTCGCAACAAAAGTGAAGCGAAGCAATAAGTAAGAATCAATTGTAAGATATAATGCACCTTAGTGTAAGCGTGAGTGTGTCTTGTGGTATTAATAAATAGTGAGTGTAATAATGTTTAAGAGTTTGTAAAATAATTATTATGAGTATTTGAGTGTATACTAAATATTGTAAGGTGCACTAGTGATATTAAATTATAATATTATTATTATCAATCTTATCTTATCTTATATATATAATACTAAAGTTGAGTTATGCACTTATGAGGTGACATACTCATATTCATTCTCACCCTGTACTTGGTGATGTGGCATTATGAGATTTTTTTTATAAAATCCATTTTATTCATGTTAATTATATTATAATCCATTTTATGCATATTAGTTATATTATATTTTTATGTTAACTCTTCATCTTCCTCTTTGTATAACTATCAAAATACATCATAAATATGCAAATGAACATTACATAATTATTCCTTTGATGGACATCTTCATAATTTCTAATTATTGCATTTTTATTACACTTTAGTTTAACTCGTCATTTTCATCTTCATAGTTTTATTTTTGTTTATATATTGTTCTTATTATGATTTTTTTGCAGATTGGTGGTGAAAGTGGTGTTAATGATGATGAATGAAGAATATTGAAAATGAAGTTGATACTATTGCTTCCTTGCTATTTCTTTTGTTTTTAGTACTGATGATGAGTCTTCTCTATTTTTTTTTTCTGATTATGATTTTTTTTGTAGATAGGTAGTGAAAGTGATGTTGATGATGATGAATGAAATAGGTTGACTAAGGGTGATATTTTTGCTCTGCTCTATTTTTTCATTTTGTTTAGTGGTGACAGTGAGTTCTTTCTATGTTCTTATCTATTTTTTATTTATTTATTTATTTATTTTGTTCTTATTATGATATTTTTATAGGTTGGAAGTGAAAGTGATGTTGATGATTATGAACGAAGGATGTTGAATGAGAGTGGTACTCTTACTTCTCTACTCTATCTTTTTTTTTATTATGTTTAATGGTGATGGTAAGTCCTATCTTTATTCCTCTCTATTTTTATTTTTGTTCATTTTTTCTTTTGTTCTAATTTTGATTTTTTTGTAGATTAGTGATGAAAGTAGTACGTGTTGATGATGATGAATGAATGGGGTTTTGATGAGTTTTTTTTATTTGTTATGTTCAATGATGATGACGAGTCATCTCTATGATCTTCTCTATTTTTGTTTTTATTTTTGTCTATGTTTATTTTATTTTTTTATTTTGTTTTGATTTTGATTTTTTTTAGATTAGTGGTGAAAGTGACCTGATGTTGATGATGATGAATAAATGTGGTTGAAGTTGAAGGTGATACTTTTACTTCTCTGCTCTGTTTTTGTTTTTGTTCTATTTAATGATGATGATGAGTTCTCTCTGTTCTTCTTTGTTTTTATTTTATTATTTTTTTTGTTTTATTTTGATTCTGAGTTTTTATTAAATTGGTGGTGAAAGTGGTGTTGATGATGATGAAAGACGAGGTTGAAGATGAGGGTAATACTTTTACTAATATATAGTCTAGCAATAGCATGGCAATATTAAAATAACACTAATAGTTTTACTAATAAATATCGATAAGAAATAAAAAAAAAAATCTTATAAACTTATTAGTAATAAAAGTATATTGAAAATTTCAAGAATATAAAGTAGTAGAATTAAATATAATTAACGATATTACCGATCTTTTTTCAATATTTTTTTATTTATTTCTATCACTATTTTTTCAAACACTCACAAATGAGTAGCAATATTTAGATGAGTAGACCTTAAATAATTGATGAACTCATTACTATTTTTCGGTTACATAGTAAGTAGAAAAATAAATAGTTTGTTGATAAGTGTGATGACATTATTCATGAGAATAAGAGTAATTGTGCAAATAATTATAATAATTTCAATGGATAAAAGGGAGTTATAAATTTAATAAAAGTAAAGAAAGAATTTCAATAGACCACACTTTTGGTTAATTTTTATGCTTCTTTAATTTAAATTTCTTTATTATTGTGCAAAATGTATGAATTTTGCTATTGTCTCGTTATGTTTATAAAATTTGTTAATTAATCATTAGTTTTCAGTTACATTATATTTAGATTGAAGATAATTAACTTCGATATTAAAAAAATATTTGTTACAGAGCAAATAAGTAAAACAAATAATATATATATATATATCATCAAGGCTAGGAGATGCTTCCCATCAAGACAATCCCATAAAGAATACCTTTTTAGAGTCCATAACAGTAAATAATTAAAATTGTGGACCACACGTTTGCTTCATTTTCATGCTTCTTTAATTTAAATTTCGTCTTTTTTATTGGGAAAAACGTATAAATTTATGTATTGTCTCATTAGGTTCATAAAATATTAAAATTTATAATTTATTAACTAATCATTAGATTTCAATTATGTTACATTTTTATTGAAGGTAATTAATTTTGACATTAAAAAAAAATTTGTTACAAAGTAAATAATTAATAAAAATAAATAAATGATAATATATA
The DNA here is from genome assembly GCA_013621005.1 of Aeschynomene evenia. Taxonomy (NCBI): domain Eukaryota; kingdom Viridiplantae; phylum Streptophyta; class Magnoliopsida; order Fabales; family Fabaceae; genus Aeschynomene; species Aeschynomene evenia. The sequence continues at coordinate 6,204,384 of CM024271.1, forward strand.
TATATATATATATATACACACAACGAGAGATGCTTCTCATCAAGGCAATAGTGTAGTGAATACCTTTTCACAACCCATAATAGTAAAAAATTAAAATCGTATGAACCACACTTTTTGCTTCATTTTCATGCTTCTTTAATTTAAATTTCGTCTTTATTATTGTGTGAAACGTCTACATTTATCTATTGTCTAATTAAGCTCATAATTTGTTAATTAATGATAGAATTTCAGTTATGTTATATTTTCATTGAGAGTAATTAATTTGGATATTAAAAAATGAAAATTTGCTTGAGACTTTTAGTATAGATTCTAACTATTCAATCATCATAAATCATCACTTGAACACCTCTCTAAATTTTTTTTTTTATAATATTTAACCGACATGACTTCAAAATTTGATTTTGTCAAGGATATCAAATTGGAAGAGATACCAAAGGACAAAAATTGGAGGTTGATGGTTAGGGACTTAGGGTGCTAAGGATTTGGGCTGGACCATCATGGAACGAGAAGAAAATCAAGTCTAACATTGAAATCATCTTGATTGATGAAAATGTATATTCTCAATATTTGTGTTTATTTGTATGTTTTTCACACATAATTTGTGTTTCTCAATATTTGTCTCAATTTATTTTTAGTATTTGATTTAGTATTTACTTATAAATGTAATATCGCAATGTGGTAAGATTCACTGCACTGTTAGAGGTTACCATGTCCATCTATTTGAAGAACAATTTGGAGAAGACAATTCTTTTGTAATATCAAATTTCATATGCCAAAAAATATACTCGAGTTAAGAAGATTGTTGATGATATTCCTGAATACGACTTTTGTTTTATGAGTCATATTGCACGCATTATCTCCAAAATAATCTCCACCAAATATTAAAAATGAAAAAAAAATAACAGAGCATCCAAGACAACAAAAACAACAAAAGTCAGCAATAACAACAGGAGCAACATGAAACATTAGCTTTTTTCAACTGTTGAATAATTTGGTTAGAAAATCTAGACAGAAAAATAGACACTATGCTCTGTTCTACATCCATTGCTCATTTACTTATCTCACAAATACACAAATTACCACTATAACAGCAAGTAAATCATCACCCTTTTTACCCCATCATTATTTTCTTTCTTTACAAACAACAACAACAACAATAAATAGAAAAACATAAATGAATAACTTAAAAATAACAATTAGAGATATGAATAAAGAAAAATCAAACCAGTATTTTATGCAGAAAAAGAAAACAAATAAGGAGAGATGGTTTCAGCCACCAACTTGCTGAAATTGAAACTCTTAATCATTTCAAAGGCTAATTTAAATTTAACCATGTTTAGTGCCTTTGTTACTATAAAATTAGTTGTTCTGACAGAGAAAAGAACATCCTAGCAATCCAAACTCCAAACACTCCTTAATCCGATAATGGGCTCAAATAATACAGATACAAACGTTATATCATGGTAAGTTTACAAATACACATATTCTTCATAATATGATATTGAAGGTGGTGGTGGTCATGCTGCTATTTCTATTGTACAGGATCTGCAAGGTTTGAGACTCAGAAAATTCTTGCTAGCAGGAGCTGGACCACTCGACTGCATACCGAAACAACTATTCGGCCGCTGACCAGGTTCAGGACAGTGTTTATTGCTGGTTTGATATCTTTGGTGAAACAGCTGAACAATGAGAACCCTGACTCCATTTTTGTGTACGGCAACACTTTTGATGCTCTCCGTGGGATCATACAAGATGAATATTCCTATGGTAAGAACCCTAAACATTATACTAACCTTTACTAGAAAGATATTCTAGTTGAGAAGATTGATATTACAGAATCGGAAGGTGTCAAATTAATACAACCCTGAGATACTGTAATTTAGGACATAATAGATTAATTACTACTACATTGTCGCCATTGTTGAGACGTTAAAAAGGAAACAATTAGAGGTAGATCATAAAGCATTTAGTGGATCTACCTCTAATTTAGGACACTTTTTTTGCTCGTAAAGCATTTAGTGGATCTACCTCTGATTGCTTCCCTTTTAACGTCTCAACAATGGCGACAATGTAGTAGTAATTAATCTATTATGTCCTAAATTACAGTATCTCGGGGGTTATATTAATTTGACACCTTCCAAATCTGTAATATCAATCTTCTCAACTAGAATATCTTTCTAGTAAAGGTTAGTATAACGTTTAGGAAATTGCATACCATAGGAATATCCATCTTGTATGATCCCAAGGAGAGCATCAAAAGTGTTTCCGTACACAAAAATGGAGCCAGGGTTCTCATAGTTCAGCTGTTTCACCAAAGATATCAAACCAGCATTAAACACTATGCTGAACCTGGCCAGCGGCCGAATAGTTGTTTCGGTATGCAGCCGAGTGGTCCAGCTCCTTCCAGCAAGAATTTTCTGAGTCCCAAACCATGCATATCCTGTACAATAAAAATACCAGCATGACCACCACCACCTTCAATATCATATTATAAAGAATATGTGTATTTGTAAACTTACCATGATATAACGTTTGTATATCTGTATGAGTAGATCAACAAAGGTTTGTGGATCATACATTAACCATTTCAAATAACACTCTTGCAAGAGATAATTGTTTATGTAATCATTGCTTCCATGATTCACAATTGCTAGCGACTTTGCCAAGTACTGGCTCAACTTCTTATCATCCATTTGTTCCTTGAGTTGGCTTAAGCTTGTTTGAAAATTCTGCACTTGTTGGCTGAAGGTAAAGCGATGGCCCTGAATCATTTGGTCCATGAGTTAAATGATGGAACCCCAGAAACATTATTTTCCGAGACAGATGTTGAAAGAACAGTAAAAAACACAAAACATAGCACTAGGTAGCATGCTACCATTTTCATTTTTTTCCTCTCTTTTCTCTGTGACGTATTGGTGTGATGAATACAAAGTTCATGTTAGTCTTATTTATAAGGAGTTCAAGGACCTACATACCTGACATAACATGTTTTCACTTCCCTCACTTTATTCACTTTTTTCCTCATCAACTTGTAGAATCTAAGGAATAATGTGAAACAATCACGTTATATCATCTTCCATCACGCAAACTGTGGTGTCTTGCCGGAGAATTCATTAACAACTTTTACTTAAAAGCCTTCTCAAAATCCATAAAGTAATAGAAAAAAGGGATCTTGAGCTTAAAGGAAACTGATGCGGAGGCTTTTATCTTCTTTATATATTTGGACAAGAAATCTATATTGTGCTTTTTTGGATGCCACTATTTACTTAAAATAAGATATTTTTTTAATTAAAAAAAAGATCTTATTGAATTTTGATATGTTTGGAAGTAAAATTTTAGTAAAAGTATAATCACTAGAAAAAGTAAAAAAAAAATCTTATTTGAGAAGCTATAATTTCCATCTTCTAAAAAAAGACATTTTCTATAATATAAAAAAGATGTTTACGACTAAATAAAAATATTTTATAATTATATCCAAACATAAATTATTTTCGTATCCAAACTTAAAATTACTTTTACTTCTTCAAAAAATCTTAATTAAAAAGATCAATTAAAAAAATATCTTTTTTAGAAGCACATCCAAACAAGCTCATTATATGCTTGAAAAGTTCACTGCCACCCCGAAAAATTTAAAATTACAGAGAAAACCCAAATCATATAGCTATTCAAGCACAAATTCCAGCCATAATGAACATGCTAGTCACTTCAATCAAAACTATAGATATGCAATTTAAGTAGGGGCAGATCCAGGAATGAAGATAAGGAGGGGTCGAATAATAATATATTAAATTATCAAATAAATATTTTAAATGTATATAAATTTCTATATTGAAGTCGGATAATGTATTAGCCTTTAAATTTATATTATTTTAAAATTTTTCAATTATAAATAATATATTTCTCCATCTCCATTTTTTATAATTATTTTTTATTTTCTTATTATATAAACATAATAAATTAATATAAAATAGTCATCATAATAATTATGTTACATTATTTTAAAATACTTTAATATTTTAGATAAATAAAATTTATTCAATTTAATATAAATCTATTTTTATATCTTTTAATTAGTTTACAAATGTATATTCTTTTGTTCTTAAACATATATTTTAAAATACTTTAATATATTAGATAAATAAAATTTATTCAATTTAATATAAATCTATTTTAATATATTTTTATATCTTTTAATTAGTTTACAAATGTATATTCTTTTGTTCTTAAACATATTGACCATAGGCAAATTGATTAAAGTTAATTAGTTTAATATTAAAAAATAAGTAGTTATATATATGGAGAGAGTGAGAGGAGTTGTTTTGAGAAAAATAACAAGCAATGTAAGGTAGGTGTCAAACCTTGCACCTTGTAGAGAAAACAAAGAACTATCACCACTCAACCAAGTGCATGTTTGGTTATACATGGTAAATGAAAATTTATATAAAATAAGTTTTGGGGGGGGGGGGGGGGGTGAAGGTCCCTGCTGCCCCCCTCTAAATCCGTCCCTGAATTTAAGTGTGAATGATATGCAAAAGCAAATGTTTGGATTAGCATATTTTCAGCTTAAAACTGCCTTATACTTGGAAACTCTATTCCCCGCCTAAAAAAATTGGCCTAATCCAAACAAGTTGTAAGATCCCAACGAACAATACCACCAACATGACTTATCATCAATAAAGTATTATTTTTAGCCTCTGTTGCTCAACAATTTGGCATCCGAACTTGACGGTCCCAGACCGATTCAAGTAGGTGGAGCATTTGTTCTGGGGGAGCTCTTGTAAAATCGCAGTCTGGGATTGTGACGCTGTTGGTCGGAGACCAAAGCAGTAGTGAGAAAATTTCATCCAGTCACTATGACCGAAATGCATGTGGTTGGTGGAATCAAGAAGCTCAACACCCGGGATTACGATACATGGCAAACATGTATGAAGTCATACCTCAAAGGCCAAGATCTCTAGGAGATCGTTGGAGGCAAAGAGATACAGCCACCTACCAAAACGGAGGCGCTACGCAAGTGCAATATCAAGGATGGGGAGGCGATGTACGCCACAGTAGAGCGCGACATGCTGCAACATATCAAGAAAGCATAGACGTCGAAGGAAGCATGAGACACGTTCGTGAAGTTGTTCTCGAAAAAGAACAACACAAGGTTACAACTCTTGGAGAATGAGCTCATGTCCACAACTCAAGGAGATCTGACGATCAACCAATATTTTACCAAGGTAAAGTCTCTCTGTCACGAGATCTCTGAATTAGATCCAGATGAAAAAATATCAGATAAACGCATGACAAGAATTATTGTTCATGGGTTGAGACCCAAATATAGAAGTTTTATTACCGCTGTTCAAGGTTGGTCAACCCAACCTTCCCTTGTAGAATTATAAAATTTGTTGGCTGACCAAGAAGCGTTAGTCAAACAAATGAATGAAGTATCAGTAAAGAGTGAAGAAGAAGCACTCTTTATTGGTAGAAGAAAGGGAAGGGGGAAGCCACCTGTGAACAAAAATTTTGAAAATAGAAATATGAAGACAAGAAATGAGCAAGTTGGTGGGTCACAACCTAGAAAGGCTAAGAGGCAAGATGATGCCTGCTTCAACTATGGAAAGCGGGGTCACTTTGCAAGAGACTGCTGGTTTAGAAAGAAGATGACAGAGAGCAATGCGACAACTTCTGATCGTCAGATGAAGGAAGAACACAATGAAGAAGAAGACTGGGAAGCTTATGTGTCATTCGCAATCACAGAAGAATCTCCGCGAGAAGTAAGTTTTGACGAAGAGCTTGTGGAGTTACCAGGTGATACATGTAAAATGGTTGGCTATTGTGATGTCAACTACGCTGGAGATCACGATACTCGTCGATCGACCACTGGGTATGTATTCACTCTTGGATCAGGAGCAATTTCGTGGTGCAGCAAAAGACAACTGACAGTCTCATTGTCAACAACAGAAGCTGAGTACAGAGCAGCAGCAATGGTAGCACAAGTATGCATGTGGTTAATGCAATTAATGAAGGATCTGCATCAACCCGTCAGAGGTGCATCAATTCCGCTATATTGTGATAACAAGTCCGCAATACAATTGGCAGAGAATCCCGTATTATATGCAAGGACAAAACATGTGGAGGTTCATTATCACTTTTTGAGAGAAAAAGTTTTGAATGAAGAAATACAAATGAAGCATGTCAGCATAGACAGACAAATAACGGATATTTTCACTAAAGAATTGGTTAACAAAAAATTCTCAGAATTTCGCAGTCAACTTGACATGAGTATAAGATCTAGTGCTGAGGGGGAGAATTGAAAAAAATAAGCATTAGAACAATCTACATAAATCCAACCTTGGTTAACAAAATAAAAATATCTACAATATAATAATAATAATAATAATAATAATAGAAGCTCATAGAAAATTAAAGAACTATATAGAAATAATATATTAATATATTGTACTAGATTTTACTAGCTAAAGTCGGTGAAAATTATCGACCTACACTACTATATATATATGCATAAGATGTGAGGTGTGTGCATCAAGTGGCGGTGAGTGAAAAACAAAAGCAATTAAGTGTGTGAGTGTGCATCGAGTAAGTGAGTGGCAGCAAGAGTGAAGTGAAGCAATAAGTAAGAATCAAGTGTAAGATATAGTGCACCTAAGTGTAAGCGTGAGGGTGTCTTGTGGTATTAATAAATAGTGAGTGTAATAATGTCCAAGAGTGTGTAAAATAATTATTATGAGCATCTCTGTGTGCACTAAATATTGTAAGGTCCATTAGTGATATTGAGTTGTAATATTATTATCATCAATAAAGTATTATTTTTAGCCTCCATTGCCTAACACAAACAACATTTTCTCTAAGAAAGACTTAGAAAAGGAGTGTATCAATTGAAAAATCTAATAATTTCTTGATTTGTAATAGATACATCTAAGCATGTAGCTTTATCTTTTGTGGTAAATATTGTTGATATTTGGCATAAAAGGAAGTTAAATATTTGATGTACAATAAAAAATTAGCCAAAACAATTAACATGTATATGTTGTGCACACCATATATCACATGTTTTGCATAACATATATCACATATTGCAAAATCATATTTCTTTGCAACATGTGATATATGTTATGTACATCATGTGATATATGGTGTGCACAACATGTAATATACGTGGTTCATATTATATTATATATGATATGCACAACATATTAGTTGTTTTGGCTGATTTTTTATTGTACGCCCTAAAATAAATTGACATTGTGCTTTTAAAACTATGAATCTTGTTCTATCCCAATGCAACTTTCAAATAAACATAAATATGAATAATAGTTTTGTTTGCGATGTGTGTTGCATTTCTAAATCTCATCAACTTCCTTTTTTTTTTGCTCTAATATATAGTATTATGGTTTATGTTGATGTAAGGGTCTAATACACATAATTTCTCACTTAGGTTATCATTGGCAAAAAAGTATTGGTGAGAAGGTTTTCATTCTGAGTGTTAATTATCCCCTTTCCTATCACTCCCTTCAAGATCATTCACTCATTAACTTTATTTCATCTAACATACTATATTTTGCCTTCTATTTTCTCCTTTCTATATTCTTCTATAAATTCTCATAATATAATACTGATAGATCAACATAATATCATTGTAATGTATCAATGTTGTGATAAACCATAGAAAGAAGAAGAGGTTGCAGAGGACTGGAAAAAAAAGTGTGAGTGATATGAATTTAATGAATGAATTCTCAAGAGATATAAAGGTGATTATATATATAATCGGAGAGCAACCAAAACCAAGAATAACATAAATAACTGGTAACTAATACAGCTAAGGGTTATACACTCTAACAACCCCCTGCCTCAAGCTTAGGAGGGACATTAGTCACTTTAAGCTTGGTCCTGAGATAACAGAAATAAGCATTTGAGATAAGTTTGGTCAAAAAATTAGCAGTTTGTTCTTCAGAGGGGATGTGATGAACTTGAACTTGATTGTTGATGATCTTGTCTCGAACGAAGTGAAGGACAAGCTCAAAGTTTTTGGGGTGGCGATGAAGAACAGGATTGGTAGAGAGAAGCACAACAGAGAGATTATCATAGTAGATGCTAGCAGTAGGAGGGAAGGGAATACCAACTTCAGTGAGGATATTTTTAACACATGATTTCAGACAGAGATGCCGTGATGACTCTGTATTCAGCTTCAGTTGTGGATCTAGACATGACAACCTATTTATGGGAAGACCAAGTAACAAGATTTAGACCGAGGAAAATACAGAGACTAGAAGTGGAGCGATTGTCGTCACAATCAGACGCCCAAATTGAATACAATAGGGAGATATAGTAAGATTGGAGGCATGGGAGAAGGTTAGGCCATGAGTTGAAGTTCCCTTGAGGTACCTCAATATACGCTTAATGGCTGCCCAATGATGTTGAGTGGGAGATTGCATATATACTGACACACCTTATTCACTGCAAAAGAGATGTCTGAGCAAGTCATGGTGAGGTATTGAAGGGAGCCAACTATAGTTGACGATAAAGAGTAGGATTGTCATATGCTAGAGAATCAGTTTTGGTTAGAGGTGTGGAAGCTTCCATAGGGGACTTAATAGGTTTGTAGAGATTCAGTTGACAATTGAGAAACAAGTCATTGATGTATTTGGTTTAAGACAAATGGATCTCACCAGTAAGTAAATGATTTACTTCGATACCAAGAAAATAATGAAAGGATGGAGATATCTTGAAAGTAAAGGTTGATTGTAAGGTTGTAAGGAGATGTTGAATATCACTAGGAGAGCTTCCAGTTACTAACACATCATCGACATAAATGAGAAGAAAAGCAGTGCTATTTGCAGTGACACGATAGAAGAGAGATATGTTAGTCACTACTAGAAACATGTGGATTATCGACGAACATTATCGACGGACATTTAACATATCGTTATCGGCAGATTTATTGACGGATTTTGAATGACTGGGATTTTTTAATTATTAAAAATAATTGTCGAGGGATGTTTTCGAAATCATCCCGTCGATAATTTGTTCCCGCGCAAACCAATTTTTTTTTTGTTCGGATTGGTTTTATCGACGGATGAAGGTGAAAATATCCGTCGATAAAACCCTAAACCCTATATAATGCACCTTAGTGTAAGCGTGAGTGTGTCTTCTGGTATTAATAAATAGTGAGTCTAATAATGTTTAAGAGTGTGTAAAATAATTATTATGAGTATTTCAGTGTGCACTAAATATTGTAAGGTACACTAGTGATATTGAGTTATAATATAATTATCATCAATCTTATATATAATACTAAATTTGAGTTATGCACCTATGAGGTGGCACACTCATATTCATTCTCACCTTATACTTGGTGATGTGGCATTATGAGATTTTTTTTATAAAATTCATTTTATGCATGTTAATTATATTATAATCCATTTTATGCATATTAGTTATATTATATTTTTAGGTTAACTCTTCATCTTCCTCTTTGTATAACTATCAAAATACATCATAAATATGCAAAGGAACATTACATAATTATTCCTTTGATGGACATCTTCATAATTTCTAATTATTACATTTTTATTACACTTTGGTTTAACTCTTCATTTTTATCTTCATAGTTTTATTTTTGTTTATATATTGTTCTTATTATGATTTTTTTGCAGATTGGTGGTGAAAGTGGTGTTAATGATGATGAATGAAGAATATTGAAAATGAGGTTGATACTATTGCTTCCTTGCTATTTATTTTTAGTAGTGATGATGAGTCTTCTCTATTTTTTTATTTTTTTTCTGATTATGATTTTTTTTGTAGATAGGTAGTGAAAGTGATGTTGATGATGATGAATGAAATAAGTTGACTAAGGGTGATATTTTTGCTCTGCTCTATTTTTTCATTTTGTTTAATGGTGACAATGTGTTCTTTCTATGTTCTTATCTATTTTTGTTTTTGTTTATTTATTTATTTGTTATTATTCTGATATTTTTATAGGTTGGAAGTGAAAGCGATGTTGATGATTATGAACGAAGGATGTTGAATATGAGAGAGATACTCTTACTTCTCTACTCTATTTTTTTTTATTATGTTTAATGGTGATGGTAAGTCCTATCTTTATTCCTCTCTATTTTTATTTTTGTTCATTTTTTCTTTTGTTCTAATTTTGATTTTTTTGTAGATTGGTGATGAAAGTAGTACGTGTTGATGATGATGAATGAATGAGGTTTTGATGAGGGTAATTAATACTCTTACTTCTTGACTCATTTTTTTTATTTGTTATGTTCAATGATGATGATGAGTCATCTCTACGATCTTCTCTATTTTTGTTTTTAATTTTTTCTATGTTTATTTTATTTTTTTTATTTTGTTTTGATTTTGATCTTTTTTAGATTAGTGGTGAAAGTGACCTGATGTTGATAATGATGAATAAATGTGGTTGAAGTTGAAGGTGATACTTTTACTTCTCTGCTCTGTTTTTGTTTTTAATTTGTTCTATTTAATGATGATGGTGAGTTCTCTCTGTTCTTCTTTGTTTTTATTTTATTATTATTTTTTGTTTTATTCTGATTCTGAGTTTTTATTAAATTGGTGGTGAAAGTGGTGTTGATGATGATGAAAGACGGAAGTTGAAGATAAGGGTAATAATTTTACTAATATATAGTTGTAATACCTCGAGTATTATGAGTTGGTTTGAGTAAGAGATCACGGTGCACCGGGGAGATAGAACCACGTGGGTCCCACCTCCCCACCCCTTTTCTTTCTTTCCTTTCTCTTTTTCCCTTTTTCTTCCTCACTCTCCCGTATCTCTCTCCCCCTCATTTTCCATTTTTCCATCTTCTTCCCCTTTCTCTCATATCTCTCTCAAAATCCTCACCCAACTCCATTAAGGTTCAAGATCAAGTTAGCCTTACTCATCTAGTGTATTGTGGGTAAGTGTAGAGTATTTCTTTTTCTCCATTGATGTCTATTTTGTCTAATTTTCGGATTTGGGGTTTTAGGGTTTAAGATTGGGGTTTTTGATTTGGTGTTGAGATTGAGGTTTGTGATGTGTTCTCTAGGGTCTCAACCAACTAGGGAAGCTCCGGGGAACTCATCCTAGCTCCGGGTGGAGTCTTGGAGCTCTTTGGAGTAATTTGTGAGTAATGGGTTATTTATGGTTTATGTTTGATTTTGAATGATTTTGTGAATTTCTTGCTATGATAATTGATAGGGACTGAAATTGGTTGATATATAACTGATATTGTATGTTGGTTGTGTTTGATTTGGATGGGTTGTGGTGAAAATGTGGATTTGGAGATGAATTTCGCGTGATTTTCTGCAGATTTTCGTTTCTGACCCAAGCTGTAATCGATTACAGCGAATTGGTAATCGTTTACTGTAATCGATTACCAAGATTCTGTAATCGATTACTGTAATCTATTACCACGGGTTGGTAATCGATTACAGACTGCCTATTTTCACAAAAATTTTCCTTCAGAACGAAATTTGAAACTGGTAATCAATTACAGAGGCCTATAATCGATTACATCAGTGCAAAAACACTATTTTTAAGACTTAAACTCAAAATCCTTATACATTTAAGTTATGTTTTCAAATCCATATGTTCACCACCACCCCAAACTTGATACTGGACTGTTATGATGTTATCATGACAATGATGCGAATATGATGCGAGGTACGATTACGAAACGATATTAATTAAAGAATGATTAAATGTTGGTTTGCTCGGCCTGAGGAGGGGCATAGCTCCCGGGGTCGAGTTTGATAAGTCTGAGGAGGGGCTGGGCTCCCGGGACTAAAGATCTGAGGAGGGGCTGGGCTCCCGGGATCTCTAATAATAAATACACTTGTAATAATAATACATAAGACGAATTGCGGAATGTGTGGTATGATGATTATGTGATGGATTGCTATGACTGTATATATATGATTATGATATTGCTGCATAAACTGTTTTTAATCTATTATTCACTGAGCGTATGACTCACTCATTCATACAAACCATTTCAGATTCAGGTGCTGATCAGGAGGCGAGCCCTTCCGTTCCTCCAAGCTCTTAGGTTGGTGAGCCTCGATGTTTAGAGGCGTTATGTTATTTATGATGTCAGTAGTATGCTCCATAGGTTTACAAACGGGATTGTCTAAGTTATGTATGTGTTGTAAGTCTAATTAAGACTTGTTACATTCCTGTTGGAATTATGTTAGCTTATGGATTGAGCAGGATATTATGACCATATTATATGTATTATGGAGTTATGGGTGATACTTTGAGAACCCTATTTATGCATGGACTTTATGTATGAATGCATGTTAAAGTAGTTGTGGCTGATGTTGTTTAGTTAGATTGTGTGTGAATCACAGGTTAAGGCTGACATGGGACTCGGTGTCCCATGTGCCGGTCACGATCCGAGTTGGGTCGTGACAAAGTTGGTATCAGAGCCTAGGTTGAGTCTTGTAACTTATGGAGCAAACTGTTTTCAATAGGGTGACAATAGTGTAAATGGTTGCCGGCCCATTTTCACAAGATTGTGACTCTAGTGAAAGCTTTTATAGGATGTCTTATGGTTTTGTCTTGATGTTTCCGTGTGGTGATCCCTTATTGTTCAGGTTCATCTCTTCTGCTGTTTTCTGAACGCTTGCTTGTTTGTGTAGCTATCTTGTTCTGACCATGCCTCCTAAGAGAAGCACTCGAGGTAGACCTCGTATCAACAGGGGCCCTCCTCCTGAGCAAGAGGATGTGGGACCCCAAGGGGGCAACATGGATTATGACCGCGATGCGGAGATCCGGGATATTTGTCAAACTCTGAATACTCTGATGCAGATGATGCTAAACCATAATCAAAACCAGAATCAGAATCAGAATCAGAATCCGGAACAGAACCAGAGGAGGGAAGAGGCTCCTCCGCACATAGACTACGAACCACCTAGGCCGGGACCTCAGGTTTTTGGGACTCATGAGGTGACACTGGAGGCTTACTTGAGGCTGAACCCACCGACTTTTTCGGGGGAATCCATGGAGGAAGACCCGGAGGATTTCTTGGATCGGGCCACTAGAGCTCTACGTGCCCTTCGATGCCATGATGTGAGGGCCGTGGATCTGGTGACCTACACCCTTCAGGGGACTGCTGTTCATTGGTATGAGACCTGGTTGATGGAAAGGGCTCATATGAGGAGACCGCCACCAGTATGGGAGGAGTTCACTGAAGCTTTCAGGGCAAGGTTCTTTTCTGAAAACCGAAGGGAGCTCTTGGTGGAGCAATTTCTGAAGCTGAAGCAGACTCCGGGCATGTCTGTAGTCGAGTATGCTACACAATTTACTCTATTATGTCGATATGCGCCGCATGAGATCATCACTGAGGACAGGAAGGTGAGAAGGTTCGTGAAGGGGCTCAGGGAACCGATGCGTTCCATTCTGCGTAATGAGATAGGGAGAAAGTCCTTCTCTCAGGTCATGGATACAGCTGTGGGTATTGAGAGCTCAAGGGAAGAAGACAAGCCGAATGGGGGATTCGAGAAGAAAAAAAAGACTACAGGGCAATTCTCCGGAGGATCCAGTTCTGGTGGGTCCCAAGGTTATCAGCAGTAGAGGTTTGTCGTGGGGAGTGGTTCTAACTCCTCAGGATCCAGCCCTAGAGCCATGTCTGGGATGAGGCCCCAAGCTAGCAGTGCTTCCCATTCGAACGCACAGTGGTCTGGACCCCAAGGTCCTCAGCACCCTCATTGCAAGTAGTGTGGGAGATTTCACCATGGGGCGTGTCGCCCGAATCAGAATGTGTGCTATGGATGTGGACAGACAGGGCATTTCATCAGAGATTGTCCTCGCCTTGCTGGGGGAGTTACTGGGCATCAGGCACCCGCCTTTCCTGCACCATCTCATTCAGCTATGTCTCCGGGTAGTTCTTCCGGGCAAGGAGGTCGGGGTGCAACCAGAGGAAACAGAGGTAGAGGTCAAGGTGGAGGAGGGAGAGCTCAGCCGAGAGTCTTTGCTTTGACTCGTCAGGATGCTCAGGCATCAAACACAGTTGTGGCAGGTATTTTGAAAGTTGGCTCTTCTGAAGCTTACGTGTTGTTTGATCCGGGCTCTACACATTCATATGTGTCCCCGTTCTTTGCGTCTCGTCTTGGCGAGCAACCCACAGCTTTGGAGGATCCTTTTTGGGTTAGTACTCCGGTGGGAGAACCCCTTTTGGTTCGGTTGGTCTGTAGGTCGTGTGTGGTCTCGGTGAGCGGGATGGACACTTTGGCCGACTTAGTGCTTCTTGAGATGGTGGATTTTGATGTGATCCTAGGCATGGATTGGTTAGCTTCCTGTCATGCCTCCGTAGATTGCTACGCTAAGTTGGTCCGTTTTGTCCTCCCCGATGGCTCGACCTTTGAGTTTCAAGGGGATCGATGTGTGACCCCCGCTTCTTTGATATCGGCCTTAAGTGCCATGAAGTTGATGGATCATGGGAACCAAGGTTTTCTTGCATCAGTTGTGGAAGTGAAGGCTAGAGTGCCGGATTTGGATCAAGTCCCGATTGTGAGCGAGTTTCCAGATGTTTTCCCAGAGGATTTACCGGGAATGCCGCCGGATAGGGAGATAGAGTTCGGGATTGACTTAAACCCCGAAGCTCAGCCTGTTTCTATTCCCCCTTACCGTATGGCTCCAAAGGAGTTGAATGAGCTGAAGGATCAGTTGAGGGACCTTTTGGACAAGGGATTTATCCGTCCGAGCACTTCACCTTGGGGTGCTCCGGTTCTCTTTGTTAAGAAGAAGGATGGGTCTATGAGACTTTGCGTGGATTATCGACAGCTCAATAAGATGACAGTCCGCAACAAGTACCCTTTTCCCAGAATCGATGATTTGTTTGATCAGCTTCAAGGTGCTTGTTGCTTCTCGAAGATTGATTTGAGGTCTGGTTACCACCAGTTGAGGATTAAGGAGGGAGACATTTCGAAGACAGCTTTCCGCACTCGGTATGGACATTTTGAATTTCTGTTGATGTCCTTCGGTTTGACCAATGCTCCGGCAGCTTTCATGGATCTTATGAATCGGGTGTTTAAGCCGTTCTTGGACCGATTCGTTATCGTCTTCATAGATGACATCTTGGTTTACTCCAAGAATGCGGCGGAGCATGAGCACCATCTCAGAGTTGTGCTGCAGAAGCTGAGGGATCATAGCCTTTATGCCAAGTTCTCCAAGTGTGAATTTTGGCTTGACCGAGTGACCTTTCTTGGGCATGTGGTATCTAGGGATGGGATCATGGTAGATCCAAAGAAAGTTGAGGCAGTGCAGAAGTGGCCAAGGCCTACGACGGTGACCGAGATCCGTAGCTTCTTGGGTCTTGCTGGTTACTATCGGAGGTTAGTTAAAGATTTCTCCCGGATAGCAGCCCCTCTCACCCAGTTGACCCAGAAGAGTGTACCTTTCCAATGGTCGGAAGCTTGTGAAGAGAGTTTTCAGAGGTTAAAGGAGTCCTTGACCACCGCTCCTGTCTTGGTTTTTCCTTCGGGTTCCGGAGGGTATTCTGTGTACTGTGATGCTTCTCGGATTGGGCTTGGTTGTGTTTTGATGCAGCATGGAAGAGTTATTGCTTATGCATAAAGGAAGTTGAAGACTCACGAGCAGAACTACCCGACTCATGATTTAGAGATGGCTGCGGTCGTTTTTGCTCTTAGATCTGGAGACACTACCTTTATGGGGAAACCTGTGAGATCTACACCGACCACAAAAGCTTGAAGTATATCTTTCAGCAGCGGGATCTTAATATGAGGCAGAGGAGATGGATGGAGTTGCTCAAGGACTATGATTGCACGATTCTGTATCACCCAAGGAAGGCGAATGTTGTTGCTGATGCACTGAGTAGGAAGTCTATGGGTAGTCTGGCCCACATTGCTGTCGTGAAGAGACCGTTGGTTGAGGAGATCCATAGGCTGGAGTCAGAGGGCATGCACTTCGAGTTAGGGAGATCTGGAGTACTCTTAGCTCATGTGCGGGCTCAATCCTCTTTGGTGGACCAGATTAAATCTGTTCAGCGGAATGATCCAAGGCTTGCTACGCTAGTGTTAGAGGTCAGTGAAGGGAAGAACGTGGAGCTAGCTTTAGACTCAGAGGGTGTTTTACGGTGTGGGCAGCGGTTGTGCGTACCCGATGTGGGTAATCTGAGGAGGCTCATACTAGAGGAAGCTCACAACTCCAAGTATTCCATCTTTCCAGGTAGCACGAAGATGTATCAGGATCTGAAATAGTTGTTTTGGTGGGAAGGTATGAAACGGGATGTAGCAGACTTTGTTTCTCGGTGCTTGGTGTGTCAGCAAGTGAAGGCTGAACATCAGAGACCTGCAGGGTTGTTGCAACCGATTAAGATACCGACATGAAAATGGGAGAGGATCACCATGGACTTTGTGACAGGGCTACCCGTAGTTTTCGAGGCTTTGACTCCATATGGGTGATTGTGGATCGACTGACCAAGTCGGCCCACTTCATTCCGGTCAAGACTTCATATGGAGCGCCGCGATATGCTCAGCTATTCCTCGAGGTCATTGTGCGACTTCATGGTGTTTCCGACCTCCATTATCTCCGACAGAGGGACTCAGTTCACCTCCCGGTTTTGGCGATCCTTTCAAGAAGCTTTGGGGACTCGCCTTAACTTCAGCACAACTTTTCACCCTCAGACCGACGGTCAGTCAGAGAGGGCCATTCAGATTTTGGAGGATATGCTCCGAGCTTGTGTGATGGATTTTGGAGATGGTTGGGAGCCGTACCTTCTGTTGGTGGAGTTTTCTTATAATAATAGCTATCAGGCCAGCATCGGTATGGCACCGTTTGAGGCTCTTTATGGTAGGAGGTGTCGGTCTCCAATAGGTTGGTTTGAGAGTGGTGAAGCTGCACTGTTAGGACCCGATCTGGTACAGGATGCCATGGATAAGGTAAAGTTGATTAGGGAAAGGCTCCAAGCGGCTCAGAGTAGGCAGAAGGCCTATGCTAACAACCGAAGGCGAGATTTGGAGTTTTCGGTCGGAGATCATGTGTTTCTCCGCATATCTCCGATGAAGGGGTTATGAGGTTCGGTAAGAAGGGAAAGCTGAGTCCTCGGTATGTTGGACCTTTTGAGATCTTGGATCGAATTGGGGCAGTGGCCTATCATTTGGCCTTCCACCCTAGATGTCCTCAATCCATCCCGTTTTTCATGTGTCTATGCTGAGGAAGTACCTGTCGGATCCATCACATGTGATCGAGTATCAAGTGTTACCGTTGGATGAGAATTTGGAATACGAGGAAGAACCGATGGCTATTGTTGATCGGCAGGTGAAGAAACTCCGTTCTAAGGAAGTGGCTACAGTAAAGGTGGTTTGGCGAAACCACTCTGGTCAAGAGGCTACGTGGGAGCTCGAGGAAGCCATGCGGGATAAGTATCCACACCTCTTTCATGATTCAGGTAATCTCTTTTCCCTTCTGTGTTTGAATTCGGGGTCCGAATTCTTTAAGGGGGGAAGATTGTAATACCTCGGTATTATGAGTTGGTTTGAGTAAGAGATCACGGTGCACGGGGAGATAGAACCACGTGGGTCCCACTTCCCCACCCCTTTTCTTTCTTTCCTTTCTCTTTTTCCCTTTTTCTTCCTCACTCTCCCGTATCTCTCTCCCCCTCATTTTCCATTTTTCCATCTTCTTACCCTTTCTCTCATATCTCTCTCAAAATCCTCACCTAACTCCATTAAGGTTCAAGATCAAGTTAGCCTTACTCATCTAGTGTATTGTGGGTAAGTGTAGAGTATTTATTTTTCTCCATTGATGTCTATTTTGTCTAATTTTCGGATTTGGGGTTTCAGGGTTTAAGATTGAGGTTTTTGATTTGGTGTTGAGATTGAGGTTTGTGATATGTTCTCTAGAGTCTCAACCAACTAGGGAAGCTCCGGGGAACTCATCCTAGCTCCGGGTGGAGTCTTGGAGCTCTTTGGAGTAATTTGTGAGTAATGAGTTATTTATGGTTTATGTTTGATTTTGAATGATTTTGTGAATTTCTTGCTATGATAATTGATAGGGATTGAGATTGGTTGATATATAACTGATATTGTATGTTGGTTGTGTTTGATTTGGATGGGTTGTGGTGAAAATGTGGATTTGGAGATGAATTTCGCGTGATTTTCTGCAGATTTTCGTTTCTGACCCAGGCTGTAATCGATTACAGCGAATTGGTAATCGATTACTGTAATCGATTACCAAGATCCTGTAATCGATTACTGTAATTGTAACATCCCAAATTATTAACTATGCCATGGACATAATTAACAACTTGCAATGTTACATAACACCCAAAAACCCCATGTTTTTTTTTTTTTGAAACGTATATATAAAATATATTTTCGCAAATCCCTGTGAACAATAAATCGGTATCGAGACTCGAAGCCATGACCAATCAGATTAGTAGCACGAATAGATAACCTGGATAAGCGTCTAGAATATCAATAGGAAATGCCAAGATATAAATAAGGCCCATACAACAAATGGCCATAATATTAACATATAACACATGCTTTAGAGCAAAATGTAGCAGAGTTCAAATGTATCAAGATCCTGTTTAATACATGCCAAAATATAAATATCGGGAGCTGACATGATGAAAAGGTAAGTCCAAAAATCCTGGTCCGAATAAACAAAAGGACGCAGGTAAAACTGTAATTGGTTAAATACATGTACATGTCAAAAGAGATAATCCCACGCAGGGGAACAAAAGGCTCCATACAGAAGATAACTTATAAACAGAAAAGAAAGATGTCAATGGTAAGCTGCACATCGGTCAGGTTGGTCACGATCAGCGCCTCACCTGCCGGCGCTCCGGTATCCTCACTCATGTCCGAACCCGTAGCAGAAGAAGATGCCTCAGACGCTACCATGATATAGTCGACGTCCGTCCAGAAATCCGCTAAGTCCTCACTCGAGTAGCCCTCGTCCTCCTCCGGGTCTGACTCTGTCGAATCCGAGGCCGGAGATGGTGGCGGAGGTGGCGGCGGAGAAGCAGATGCCTGAGCTGGGGCTGGAGCTGGAGCAGGAACTGGGGCCGGAGCTGGGGCAGGAACTGGACCAGGAACGGGAGCAGGGTACCTCGCCAGAAGCTCTGGGATGAAGAAGCGGTGTACCCCTGAGACCGTGGACGCAACAGTCACCGCACCGGTGGCCGGCGTGTAGCTGGACCAAGCGAAGTCATATGTCTCGTGGCGCGGCGGGGGCTGCGACGGCTGGTCCATCTAGAATCGAAGCATCAAGAAAAGAGAGCGTAAGACGAAGGTCGTCTTAGTGAGTTACCTTGAGCACACGGATCTACGTGCCCGATGTTATCGATTCTAGCTAATCAAAGTAATACTTGTATCAAACCGGGTTTTAATTTTCTCAAAAACTCAAGTACTTACTTTGACTAGATCAAACAACTTAACGATCCGTTTCTAGAGGGGAAACCTATGAGTCTTTCTAAGTTCTCACGGTTCTCTCAATGTATAATAAATGCTCACCCCTCTCACATATCATTACAGTCAACCCAGCACCAATTTCGTACTCGTGGTAATCACCACATCAAACTTCCAACAACAATTATACATAGTATGCAACAAACCAACACTTTCGCATTATTCATATTAATAAACATGCATGAGAGTAATTCAAATAACATATAAAATTTGAGGCGTATCCGAATACACCCACCTCCCAGATACCCTCTAATGGCATATTCGAATACACCCACCTCCCAAATAGCCACATCGGCATACTCTAATACACCCAACTCCCAAGTAGCCGGCATCAGCATACTCGAATACACCCAACTCCCAAGTAGCCGGCATCAGCCTACTCGAATACACCCAAACTCCTAAGTAGCTGGAAAAAGGCCTACTCGAATCCACCCAAACTCCTAAGTAGCCATATCATACTTCAATCTTCCAAATCAACACAACCACACAAAACATGTACAAATTTCTACAAAAATCAGCTTAATAATAATAAATTTCATTCCATATCCCTCATATCTTCATTACAAGCATGAAACTTCGTCATATTGTATTCACATACTCATATAACGCTTTATCATCAATTGTACTATTATGCAATTACACACAACTTACATCATATTACCAGTTCAGATATATTTCACTTTCATGCTTCAAGTTCACGAAATAGGAATTTTGCCCCTAAATTCCGTAGAAATCACAATCTGCTGAAATCCCCAGCAGAGGTCGCGCTTTGGCGCGTCAGGGGCGCTGGGGCGCGCGATATCTGCTACAAGTAGCAGAGTCGTCTCTTCATGCCCTCGTATTGTACACTCCATCTATCCCTACTCTCCCAGACACCATTTACAATTATATACTCACGTAATTCACATAATGTGGTACTTGGACCTCATGTCATGATATACATAATAAACTCCCATTTTTATACTTAAGCGTTTACATGTTTCATACAATTAATCAACTCTCTACCTCCTAATTTTAGCATATGCATACATCTTCTTATCTTCATTACTAATTACATTTATATATGGCTCAGACTTAGAATTACCATGTTCCTAAGTGATCTACCTCCCTCCAATATTCAATTTTCTCAACATATGCAAATACACCAAGAGATTTGTTCATTCCTTAAATAATAACTAATTTACAAAGACATCAATTCATGAAGTTAAGAGGGAGTTTCAATGCCCAAAAATAAGTTCCATCAAAGTAAACACACTTCACAACCGAATCTATCTTTCAACATAGCAGTTTCGGCACCTAGCATATTAACACATCACACGAACGATCCGTATCAGAAATTTACATTCCATTTACTGCAGATGACAGCAGGGGCTCGCTGGAGCGCCATATGAGCGCTCGAGCGCTCGAACCCGCGCTGGGGCTGGATGCGCACCAGGGCGCGCGGTTCTGCGACAGACATGCAGAAGCAGAGACAGCAGTGTCTCCAGCTCCCTCTCTTCATCTCCAACCTCAACCCCTTTCCATTTTACACATCAGAAACACAAACCATTCACCCACACACACATGCAACATCTACCAAAATCAGATTCTCAAAAGGGCACATAGCAAATCAATCACATACACACACATGCAAGCCCACACATGCAACATCAAGCTCACCACACCTCCACCAGCCATGGTTATGGAAGCTCAGCATAACCGCGAAAATTAGGGCTCAGAATCTAAGATTTAACAGCAACAATAGTCACATGCAAGAAGGAAAAACAATGCACCAAGAGGTAGTATGAGTAACTCACCAAGATTGTCTTGAGAAATTGCAAGAATAGGAGGTGGTGGTGGCTTTTCTCTAGAGCTCCAAGGCTGGCCGAAAATGGGGTTTGGAGGGAGGAGACAAGGCTTTTGAATTTGTGAAATGAGAGAAATGAAATGTGATGAAGGGGAGGGGGTGGCCGAGGCTTTAAGCAAGCTAGGGGTGTTTTTTATTTAATTTTTGAGTTGTTGTAGTGTTAAATGTCTCTAGGTAATGAGTATGAGTATGTGTTTGAGTATGATTTTGAGTAAGGAAATACAACTAAGATTTATGGTGAGAGTTAAATAAATTTTGGAGAGCTCAGGGTCCTAAAAAGTTGCTCCGGTTGTGTTTAGGATCTAGCTCAGGCTCGCTCTCAGGTTACTCAAAAACTCACTAAACACTAAATTTTTAAAATAAGAAAATGATATATGATCGTTATGAAAATTTCCTTAATATTATGAGACTCTCAATGAGTCTAAAATAATTATCTCATATTATTATTAATTTCACATTATATATATAAATAGGATTTTCTTCCTGAAAATCGTAAAAATGTGAAATAAATAATAATAGCCTTAAAATCATAACTTTCCAATATTGGTGAGAATGTTTTCCAAATATTTTCCGAACACCAATTTGGGGCTTAAATTTTTAAATATTAAGGTCCCAACAAAATTTTTATAACGATCATTACTCCTCTCAGGGGTTCTCTAACTCATACAATAATATTAAGTCTGCCTTGCTTCTCAGCAACTTAAATTATTATTATAGTAACTTATAGTATATTCACAAAATTTAGTCACATAAAACAAATGGGCATATATATATATATATATATACCCATACATAATAAATAATATATATATATACAACTTATTTTAATCATGAGACATAAAATATATTCCCTTACACATATGCAAATATTTTTTTATTCTCGCATAAGCATCTTTATATATCAAGCATGATTATATATATATATATATATATATATATATATATATATATACACACACACACACATCACTACTGCGATATATATATAAATAAATTAAACACCGGTCTCTTCCCTG